>JAKFHU010000600.1:37500000-40000000 GCA_023783475.1 Daubentonia madagascariensis
TCAAGCCAACAACTTTTAGGGCTAGTCTTCTATCTCTAGGACTGAAGACATTCAAACCAAAATGTGAAGACTAATAAAAGTCTTTGATGTATCTGAAATAGCAGAAGAAATGTGAAATTATTTTAAAATGTACTCCCTTCATCCTTCCCCTGGCTTTGTTTATTTTGAACTGTTTCTTCATTTCAGGGTCCGGGCTGTAATAGCACACAGTCGGAAGTGCATGTGTGTAAATATGCTTGTATTTGTTTGATTGAGATAAGAGTGTTTCCTTCTAGTGTGAAGTCCCCAACTTGCTGCCTGGATTCTTCTCCTTACATTTGTCTTCTTTGTAACCTTCCTTTCTTACTAGTTTTTTAATTTTATTTTTTTTAATATCTTGAAGTGAAGAGTTCAGAAGTAAGATGTTAGCTGGAAGGCCAAAGACAAACTACTCAGGGCTGCCTTGTGAGGCAGAAACACCAGCCACCTCGTCAGGTGGCTTAGTGGAAACACTGGTTTTAATGTCCTTAGGTTTAAGAGTAAAATGATTCATCTTAACCACAGAAATAAATTTTCTTCTAACTGGAAGCATTTTTAAAAAAATCAAACTTTTATAGAAAAATCAAACGAGCAAAGGGAAACAAGATCGTATAATCAACCCTATATATGAACATATTATTCACTCTTAATAATCATCAGCTTATGGCTAATCTTATCGATTTCCCCCATTCCCATTATTTTGAGGCAATTCTGGATGTCATATCATTTCATTTGTAAATAGTATGAATTTATAAAAGATAAGCACTCTTTTTAAAAAAAGATAACCACAATCACTATTACATGTAAATAATAATTCCTTTCATATCAAATATCCAGTGTTCAAATTTCCATGATTATCTCTTACATGTTTTTTTAATATTTTGTCCAAATAAGGTGTGTACACTTCTATTGGTTGCTGTGTCTTTTAACTTTTAATATTTACATTCTTCCTTTCTCTTTTATTTTTCCAATTTATTTGTTGAATAAAGCTTGTTGTTTGTCCCGTAGTATTTCTCACAGTCTGGATTTGCTGAATGCATCCCCATGGTGTTGTTTAATGTAATCCTGTGGACCCTTTATTTCCTGTAAATTGGTAGATTTAGATTTAAACTAGAGGTTTGATCAGATTCATTTAATTTTTTTGGCAAGAATACTTTCACGTGTGGTATTTTGTACTTCCATCAGGAGGAATAAAAGTGTGGTCAGTTCTCTTTCTATAATGTTAGCAATCACGGATGAATTGCCTACATCAGCTGTTACCAAACTTTTTAGTCTTAAGATCTCTGTATATTCTTAAAAATTATTGATTATCCTAAAAGTTTTGTTTATGTGTAAATATCATTGTATCTATTAGTGTTTATTTTATTAGAAATTAAAACCAAGAAATTTTAGAAATACCTATTAGTCATTTAAAAACAATAGTAAACCCATTGTATGCTTATGTAAGTATCATTTTTGTGAAAACTGTTTCCCAAGACAAAAATTTAGAAGATTGGCATTGTTTTACATTTTTGTACATCTCTTTATTGTCCAATTGAAAAGACAGCTGGGTTTTCATATCTGCTTTACTATTCAGTTTGTTGTGATATTACATATCATGTAGCCTTTGGAAACTTCACACACTCATGAGACAATGAGGGGTCGAAAAGGCAGATAACCTCTTAGTCTTATTGTGAAACTAGTTTTGACATTGCAGATTTTCTGAAAGGGTTTTGGGGCCCCACATGGGTGCCTGAACCATGCTTTGGGAACTGCTGGTCTAGACCTGTTTTATTAGTGGTTACAAAATGGTGGTATTCTAATTCTGTCATTCCTTTGTAATTTACTAGCTGGTGTATTTTATAAGGAGAAATTTCCTTTCACCAACTAGTTAGTTACCCTGAGATGCAATTTGTACAAATAAGGTAGGCTAAATGCTTGATTCTTTTCCTTTAGGAAAGTAGAAGCTTTATTGCATTGGTTTTACCATGTGAGAAAGAGATAAGAGAGGACCACTAAGTGCCTTTTGTACTAATTTAAACCACTTCCACTTTCAAGTGAAAGGAATGCCTCTGCTAATACATTTGGTTGCATTTTAAATTATTAAGATGCAGTGTGTATGTTACAGGTTGCTTATTTTAGTAGTATATCAAATAACATAATCTCTTTAAGAAACTTGCTTGAGGGGTCTAAAAAGGATTGGAAGCTTCCCAAGTTGTCTGATGCTTTTACCTGTTTCCTTATAGAAATATTGTAAATATTAATAGAATGTGAATAGTATAAAATACTTGTTGATTGTGAAATATATTACTGTTCACTCCATTGGAGAAAAAAATACAGGCTGTGTTACCAGATGTTGAGTTTTGCTGCAGTTTGATTTTAGAAAACTGAACTGTCTGATCTGTGTCCAGAATTGCTTCCAAAATTTGGGCACTCTTGAAGCAAGACAGGGAGTTGTAAGCTGTCATAAATGATAAAACCCAGAGACTAAGACTTGGAATGGAATGAAGTCTGGGGAGAAAAGATGTGTGTCAGAGTAGTGTAAGCAATAGATTAATTAGGCATAATAAAATTTCAATTCTTGTTCTTAAACACAAATGAAAGGAGAAGGTTGTCTTAATTCCTTACTTGTGAATTCTTGAGGTAAAATATGAAATTAGTTTTCTACTGCCTAACAATTTTTGTTTTAATTGACTTCTGGAATTTTTGTGATACAGTAGAAGTATGTTGAGATGAGTTTATTGAGCCAACTATCTATAGATCTTAAAATATTTGGCAGTTTAAATAGTTATTTAATGTGGGTTAGAAGTGGGGAAGGATGTGAGTTGAAGGATGGAAGGAAGCTGAACCAAGTAGAATAATCTGTCAGCAAAATAAATCTTTTCCAGTTAGACTTAATCTCTTGTTGTTTTTGGACCTGATAAAAATTGTTTTAGAGATTGGAACTTAATAACATAGTTATGGTTTGAAGATAGCTGTTTTAGTTATGTATTTGTAGACTATTAAAAAAACCAATTTTTGTATTTATAACATTTCTTTGAAAAAAATCAGGTTTTTTTGAGAATCTTATGAGCAGCACCAACATTCCATGGAAACATCTCAATTTAGAAAATAAAATAAATTAAACCTTTTCTTTTATTGTTTTGATCTGTTTTTTGGTATTTATTGGGGGTATGTAGTAAACCTCCTCACAGTTGAACCCTAAAATATAAGTATTGCTGACTTTTGGAAAAAGATTTAGTGAACGTGCCCCTCCTTCCAGATTGGAAATTGCAGAGGTGTTGTCTAGTTGTAAAAGATGAATGCAGTGACTGAATGTTTACTACAAAGTTTTAAAA
The DNA here is from genome assembly GCA_023783475.1 of Daubentonia madagascariensis. Classification (NCBI taxonomy): domain Eukaryota; kingdom Metazoa; phylum Chordata; class Mammalia; order Primates; family Daubentoniidae; genus Daubentonia; species Daubentonia madagascariensis. The sequence goes on from JAKFHU010000600.1 coordinate 37,503,336, forward strand.
ATTTTTGGTTTACATAAATAGCAGACACATATTGACTGTGCTTACACAATTATCACTATGTTCTGTTACCATTTTTTTCCTTTAAACTGTACACTTTGGAGCTTATAAAAAAGTCTACTCTGTCCCTGAAATAATTTGATAACACATTTAGCTTGTTATTTTTAATATTGTATTTTAAAATGTTGACTTTTTAAAAAACAACATATGACCCAAAACAAGATAATGACACGGTTTAAAAACATAAACAAAAACGCCCTTTCAGGGTATGTCCCAGTAAAATACAGGTTAAGTGTAAAAACTTGGTAATTAAAGTTTTTGGTAATTAATGGTCTGAAAAGCATGGCATGATCCTAAAGGGCCAAAAATTAGAAAAGACTCTTAAATAAGACAGTAAGGAAACCTTATTTTTGAGTGTTTTAATTTATTATATAATTTTTTTTAATTGAGGGAGGGTTTTGCAGAGGTGGAGTGAAAAAAGAGGATCACTTTGATTCTCATCCTTTATCTCTAAATCCTTTTAAACTCCAAAAAAAAAAAAGTTGGGGTCGAATAGCAGGCCCCAACCCTTGAACTGGTGGTCTCTGCCTATTTTAAGATTTGCTTTATACAACTCTTAAGAAAATAATCCTTTATGAAATGCAGGTAAATCGTCCAACATTTCTCAGTATGTATAGTTATTTTTAATGGGCAAATTTCTCTTTGGAGTGTAAGATGGGCACTCCCTTTGACAATTTCATATTTGCCAACACTTAGTAGTTTTCCCAAAATGTGTATTTTGCATAAGCTTTGTAGTTGGATTTATTTTTTTCAATTTATTGCATTGTAAGCACATAGCCCAGTTAATTGTATCATTTTTAAGTTAACTGGGATGTTAGTAAATTACATCATATAGTATAACTTTTAATTTATTTCTAAGTGTCTGTGTCAGAAGTTCACACTGCTATTCAAAACAAATGTTATTAAACCTTATTTGCCTAAGAATCACTAAGGGAAATTTAGTGAGTCTATGATAGGACTGATGAAACTGCATTTAAAAAAATGTCCCTAGGTAATTCTGGTCAAAGTGGACCATCAACAATGCCTTTGAGAAACATTGATTTACAGAATTTATTGATAGCTTCATATTAGCTAAAACAAATTGCTCAGTTCAAATCTTTTTTTTTTTAACTTTCATTTTAAATATCCTACTTTTTCTTAGATTTTTTTAGGGTTTTTAAGCTCTTGCTTGACATTTGGTGTGTGACAATAGAGTGAGGAGGCATTAAGAAAATGCTGTTTAAAAAATGCTAATCACTCATATGAAAATGATACTATGCTGACATGTTGACGTTATAAATAAAAATAGCTACCCCTTATTTGAGAACTCTTATGTGGCAGATACTGTGGGTAAGTGCTTTTAATTTATTTAATCCTAAATCTAAAGGTATGTGGTTGAATCTCCATTATGCTACTGAGACACCTGTCCACTTGCCTAATTTTACACAACAGATAACTACTCACTTCAAAATCAATCAACTTCAACATTTGTGTAATGGGAAAATAGTGTAGTAGTGTGAGGCTTGCTCCTTTGGTGTGGCCAAGGAACCCCAATCACTCTGTATTTACTAGGTTTTTGCAAATGGGATATGGACATCTGCTGAGATTCTCATTGGTGCTCTGCCCCTTTCTCTTAGTGCTCTTAACAGTTTTAAGTGTTGATTCACACATTTTAAAACTATTTCTGTATTTCTCTTCTCTGTCCTCTAGGAATAGACCTGATGGGAATGGGTGCCATTTTCTGACTTAGTGTTTGTAGGTGTGTAAATGGACTTTATGTGATTTGGTTTTAGCCTTTGTGGATTTCCTACTCTGGAATCTATAAAGAGCTGGGCTCCTTCTTAGGCCTTTATATGTGAATGATACTTTTGCCTGTCAGAGGGAAGCAGGCTGCACTGAATTCTAGTTCAACTTGTTCATGAGGCCCATTAGTGAGGAGTCCAGAACTAGAATGTGAATGGAAGCAAGAGATTAATAATTGCAAGATATCTAGATTTCCTCATATAATAGACACAGTAGAAATTCACAGGGCAAGGACTAAAAGATATTGGACTTTTCTGTAGCTGTATGATTCTGAGTAAATTTACCTAATTTCTCTGATCTTTAGTTTTTCTTTATTATTTGTTAGAATACATCACAGCCTATTCCCAGGGTGGTTGTTGAGGATCAAGCAACATGTTATCTGTGAAAACCATTTTGTCAAATGTAAAGTATTATCTCTACAAATGATTTATATTACTGTTTCCTGCCCTGAATGTTCTGGATCTTTTAAGCACTACTGTCCTTATTGACTGAGATTTTTCTGTAATTCAGATGTGTCCTGAATTCCAAGTTAAAATAGGGCTTTTTGAAAAGACTATTTTTTAGTTTAAGAATCTTTTTTAGCATTTTTTTTAAAGTGACAACTTTCAGGTCATTGTTTGAGGTATTTTTATTTTTACTTTCTGCTGCTTTTCCATTTTACTTTACGAATATGATTAACCAGGTGTAATCCTCTTGTAAGTCACTGAACTGTATAATCTCTGAACCCTGCTTAGGGTATGGCCCTAACTGATCATGTTTTACTCAGGACACATAGGCTTTTCATAGACACTTATTGAAAAAAGTGTTCATGAGGATGAGGGGAACATGGTGAAAGGAGATGGTTTTGGTGTAACATACATAATGATGTTTTTGAAATAATCAAACTTTTTCCTAGTTTTAATAGGGCTTTAAATGTTACATGTTACTAATATTAAAAAATTTTAAAAGTAAATAAGAAAACTATCTTTTTGTAGTTTAAAAAGGTATATTATCTTAAATGTAATAAGATTAATTTCTTAAAAGATTTACATGACCATGATAAAATTTAAAATGGTGCAACATCCATTGTTAATCATTTTCTTAAGTATCCTTCCAGAGATATTTTCTACTTTTACCAACAAATACATGTGGATATCACCAGACATTTTTCTTTCAAGGCTGTTAACATCATAATGAATTTGAAATCTTTTGTTTGTAGTTAGAAGTGTTATGGCTAAGAGTTTGAATTGTAAGTTCTTAAGGGCAGATATTTTTCTTAGCTATAAGTATTTACTCTTTATATTAATTCTATAGTCTGTATGATTACATCTTTTTAAAAAGTACATTAAAATGTTTTTAGGCCATCTTACTAGATATGTTGAGTCTGGATTTTAGGGAAGAGTTCTGGCCTGTATATAATGGTTTGGAGCTAGTAAGTCTATCTATGGCAGTGGTTCTCAAACTTCAGTGTGTATCATCCCTTGGAAGGCTTATTATAACAATACATTGTTGGGGTCCACCTAAACAGTTTCTGATTCAGTAAGTCTGGGTTGGTGTCTGAGAATTTGCATTTTTAACATGTTCCCAAGTGATACTGATGCTGCTCTGAAGATCACACTTAAAGAACTAATTGTCTGTGTTATTCAAACCATGTGAGGGTAGGCGGATCACCTAGAGAGGTAGCTTAGATATAAGAGAGCCAGGGTGAGTGCTGAGCACATTTACTTAATGGAGGCAATGTGTAGATATGGGTGAGGTCCTGACCTGGAGGAGGAGAACAGTTAAACTAGTTAAATAAATTTGGAAAATCCTGTGTATTATACCATCTCTAGTAAGTTCAGAGTACACACAGACATGCTAAAGAATTTGAGAAGTTCCTGAGGAAAGAAAAGCAAAGTTTTAAAGTTATGTGTGCCTGCCTTGAGGGCAGAAGGAAGGGGTTTCAGTAGAAATTGTTCTGTTTTAAAGCTGGTCAGGGGAGGTATGTATAGTATGGAATGGTCAGAGGGGTGGTATTGGCAAAATGGAAAGTCATCATGTCTATGACAAAAAGAATATGGTACCAGCAGAAAGATTCTAGCAAGCAGGATTTCCCAATTCTAAATTCAGTTTGCCTGTGTTTGAATTCCAGCCGTGTTCAGGAATCATTGATTGCTGCAAATATTCATATTTTTTATAGATGAATGCTAGACACAATAGGTACCTGATTAATGAATTGTTACTTACCAGATGATCATTTTTGGTTTTAGGATTGATGATGTACCACTGAATCATTTTAATTTTACTAATGCAGAGGTTTATGCTTTTTGTATTTATTATTTTGAATTACATCTTTTTATGTTGAATCTCACAGTTTTACTCTAATACACAATAAAAGAGGGGAGTGAATAAAGGCCTTCTCTTTTAATCACTTTAGCAGATTATATAGGCATTAATGTTAGGAATTTGTAGCCTCCAGTTAAGTGAAACCCCTTGTTTATGGTGACCATATAGGGTTTCTCTGTCTGGTTCCGTACTGCTACTACATGTGGCTATTGAGCATCTGAAATGTGACTAGCCTTGAGATGTGCTATAAGATATAAAATACAAACTGGATTTTGAAGATTTTCTATGAAAACATAGTAAGATTAAATTATTATATTAATATTAAAGTATTAAACATCTCATTACTATGTTATATTAATTCCATGTTGAAATGATACTTTTGATATATTGGATTAAATAAAATGTTAAAATTAATTTTGCCTTTTTTAACGTTTTTAATGTGGTTACTAGAACATGTAAAATTACATATGTGTCTTATAGTTTATTTCTTTTGGACAATATGGCTCTAGGGGGGAAGAAAATCACAATAGAAATATCCAGCTTCTAATACTCTGGCATTTATCAGTAGATGAAAAACTTTCGTATGGAAAGAAAAAGGTGAACTAGATATGAATTATATAATATTATAAAAAGATTAACATAAGCCTATTATTTTAAAATTGCATGGCAAAAGCAATCTGTGTAGGTATTCTAGTACAGTGATAGAAAATCTTTTATAAATGTTGATTATAAAAGCAAGTTTTTATTTGGAAAGAAAAACAACCACTTATTACATGAGCCCTTTCCTCAGGAAGGTGAGTCATAGTTTAAAGAAAAACAGAAGTCATTAATACTAATTTATGTAGATGGGGCTTGGCAGTTTGAAGAAAATGCATATGCAATATCTGATTTGATATTATCCTCATTTTTGATAATTGTAGAAAAAGATTTAGTGTTATGCCGTTGATAGGTTTGTTATACGAACCAATGCTTCTCAAACTGTTGCCAAACACTGCTGAGTGGGAGAGGATATGGTTCTATATCCCAAGGGACTTGGGTTGTGCTAGCATGGTCGCTTAATTCTTTGAAGTCTCCTGTTCACCCCCACCCCCATTTTTGAATACATGTAGTGCTCTAGAAATATGTAAGTACTGTGCCTCTGCAAACCATGGTGTCCTGGTGTATTTCCTAGGGAGGGTACATGTACCCATGAGAATTACAGCTTCGGAGAAAGTGGAAATCCATCAGATCAAGTGTATCTTGAGGGCCTACTTTATGAGTTCTGGATATACCATAGGAGAAGATAATATTGACCTCTGTTTTCTTTTTTTCTCTTTTACACTACCTCTATTCTTACTTGGGGGTTAATTCTGTTACAAAGTATCTCCCCACACCCCCTACTCCCAACCCCTATTACAAACACAAAGGCTTAGGGCTGCAGTCCAGAAGGCCGGTAACAGTATGGGTGTGTGGCTTGTTAGGAACCGGGCCACACAGCAGGAGGTGAGCGGTGGGTGAGCCAGCAAAGCTTCATCTGTATTTACAGCCACTCTGCCTTGCTCACATCACCGTCTGAGCTCCACCTCCTGTCAGATCAGTGGTGGCTTTAGGTTCTGCTTTATGGTGAGTTGTATAATTATTTCATTATATATTACAGTGTAATAATAATAGAAATAAAGTACATAATAAATGTAATGTGCTTGAATCATCCTGAAACCATCTTCCTCACTCCACCCCAATCTGTGGAAAAATTGTCTTCCATGAAACCGGTCCCTGGTGCCAAAAAGGTTGGGGACCACTGCTTTGGGGTTAAAAATTGCAACTTTTAAAAACAAAATTTTAATGAACAGCACTTTGAGTATAGCTAAAATAACCACATTCACCAAATACTTTAATAGACGTAGGTCATTGCAGATCCCAGGTCCTAATCTCTCTCAGCCTCAATTTCCTCACTTGTAATATGAAGCTAATATTGATCTCTGTGTTGATATATGCATTAATATTAATAATGATGACAGTGGTAATAGAAGCTAGGTTTTATTACTAGACATTCTAAACCCGTTGTGTTTGGTAGTATTATTACTGCTGTTTCACAAATGAAGAAATTGTTGCATCTGGGATTCAGACCCATGAGCTACTGTTTTCATTAAATTTATACCCTAATACTCTTGACCTCTATGTTATTTAGCACACAAAGTGCTCATTAAATGATAGGTTAAAAATAAAACAAAGCCATAACAACAAAAACTGATTTAATGGAAGGAATAACAGTTAAACAAGAAGTTAAAAGGCTAAAATATTTGCCCGAGGCCATTCTGCTAGGAGATGAGTTAGAAAAACAGATTTAAGCCTTGGTCCTTCTGACTATATAGACAAATGATTTGATCATTTACAGCCTAATTTACTTATCTATAAAATGTAGAATAACTATCTTGGAGGAATTGGTTAAATGTAACTGGGTTAATGTAGTATCTGACTCATAGATAATGAATTTTAGTGATGATGATGATTAGTGTTAGATATCTACTGACAGTACATCTATAACAAATTGCTTTTTCCATTTTAATTCATACTTTCCATTTTGAAATACTGTCTTTTTAATGATATAAAAACCTTCACTGTTTTTTTTCTTAAACTTGCAACTTTTTGGCTTTTTCTGCCTCATTGTTACATGCATTTCTCTGGTTTGTGGCCAGCCTATGAAATTAGTGTTTAGTTACTGCCATTCTTATGGCAGTAAGGACTACTTGGGCAGTCCTTGATGTAAATACTTGTAAGTTTGTATTGTACCTTCTCTTGCTGGGTCTTTGTACTTTTATTTTCCTTTTTAGTCCTCCCTCCCATCCCCCTTTAACTTCTGTTTTATGTATGTTCTATGTATTTCACAATGATCTTTATTCAGTAAATAACTTTTGGGTGCTGTGATACATCAGGCACTGTGCTAGGTGATAGGCATACAGTGATGGACTTAGAGTCCCTCCCCTCTGAGAAGACAGACATTAAATAAGTGGTTGTGAGTGGGATGAGTGTTACAAAAGGGTAGTATAGAGCAATGCTTCTTAAAGTGTGCTTCTGGGTCTAGCAGTATCATTATGTAGGAACTTGTTAGAAATGCAAATCTTTGGGCCTTACCCCAGACCCACTGTTTTAACAATCTCTTGGGGTAGTGCTGATGCATGCTAGAGTTTGAGAACCTCTAGTATAGGCTGTTACGAAAGTTTTGACAGAGGGAGGTATTCTTGTCTTGTGAGGTAGTGGTGGTGGTGGTTGTGGTTTGTGTATGAAGGTTATCCCCAGGAAGTGACTTTTAAGCTCTCCTTTCTTTCAATCTCCTCTCTCCCTCTTTTTCTCCTTCTCTCAGTGTACCGTTTAGCACTTCTGTTTCCATTTCTGCCATCTTGAATTGTTGTGTGGCACTTAATAATTCCTTTCATTCTCTGCCTCATAACATTTTCAATTGATCGGGAAAAGACCAGATTCCTGTCAATGCTACTGTGAAATTTACCCTAGGAAAAAGCATTTTATCTGTGCAGTTTCCTGTTTCCCTCATTTCGTTTCCCTTGGCTACTCCTGACTGGTAAATTCATCAGAGACTTTAGACAGCTCACTGTAGCTGATTGCAGAGCTCCAAGTGCTACTAACATTTATAACCCACTGTGTCTGTGGTGTATTTACTTAATGCCTTTTAATGGCTAGTTATGTCTCCTGAACTATTAACATGGGCCTTGCACTAAACATAGTGAGGGGATATATTGTTTTCAGCATTTTATTTTTACTGTTATTTCCTGCAGTCTTGTCTAATAAAATAGTTGGTTAAGAAGGGTGGGTCTTTTTTTTCATGTCTTTATTTCCTCCCCTACACCCTTAATATCTCTTCTTTTAGATAAAAACTACTTTTGGGGAATGTGTAGTCTTTGAAACCCAAATATTTTCTTTTGTTAAATATAAGAAAAGCAAAAAATGTAAACAGGATGGGCCACAGACAAAATCTTTTACAAATATCACAAAATAATCTTTTAAAACTTGACTGATGTTGTTTTTATCATTGATAGGATTTTTACTTGATGTGAACTCTCAAGCTACTATAGCTTACTTTCTTCTTTAGTTGTATAAGAATATAATAAATATTCTGAGTGACTGCAAAGATAGAAATGTACATAGTTGTAAAGTGGAATTTACTGTGGAAAGATTGTATTAACACTTCAGTCTTATTTAGGAGTTGCTTGGTTTGGATAATATGTGGACTAGTGGGCTTTTTCTAGTCATATACTACTTCTGTACAAATGGGGATTAAGCTGCTAACATGAGGTAGAGGTCAGAGGGCAGTGTTTTTAATGACCAGAACAAATAAAGCCAGTCTATGTGAAATTTTATGGTTATATTTGGCCTTCTACATTTACTTATTTTATCCAATGTTTAAAATGCCCCTGTTAAAATAGATTTCAGGGATTTTTTTAACTTGAGTTTAGATTTTCAAAAAAATGTACGCTGTATCAAGAAACTTGATAGGGAGAATTTAGTTTAAAACTTTTTTTTCATTTTGGAATGTTTAGTAAATTGAATCTGTAAACAATTAAAATAAACAATTAAACATAGCTTTTTTGTATTTATTTACTTTGAAAGATGACTAATTTATTCTCTTGAAATTTTATTGTTGTATAATATAAAGCTGCTTTTGTTTTGAAGATTGTTTGCTAAATTAATTTACTGAATTAAATTCTTATGTGTGCTGATGATGTACATGTGTATGTAAACACAAGTTTTTATGCTAACACAAAGCAAAAAAATCTTGTTTCTCTGTGTGGTTGTCTGATAAGAGGAACATAAATAACTCTATTACTCATTAAAAGAGAAACTGGAAGAATTTCAAGTATTTAGTTTCTTATTAAATTTAGATGAGACGATAGACCTCCAACTTGAACTTTTCCTCATACTTGATGAGTGTATGCATTAATAACTCAACTTAATTCTAATTTAATTTCTCTTAAAAGACTCAATTAAAACAATTATTATTTATGTTGAATATAACATTAGTTAGGAAGGTGCTAACGCCAGATGCAAAAATCTGCTGCCATCTAGGATTCCTGGTTTTTCTTAACTGTCAAATCTAAAATAAAAATTTCTCTAGATTTTTTAGTCTTTCTAGGTAAAGTGACACAAATTATTGGATAAAGGATGAGGGCTCTTTGCCTTGGTGCTCTTTCTCCTACACCATGATGCCTACCTCATAATCTTCCTCCCTTTTCTGTGCTGAACTTTTTTTGGACCTTATCTTATTTGACATGGTAGATCTCTCTTTCATTTTCTTTCCCTGAGAGACTTTTTTTTCCCCCTTTGGTATTGATGATGTCACATTCTTCAGGTTTCTCCTCTAATTCTTTAGACATTACTTTACAATCGCTTTGTTTTATTACTTCCTTAAATGTTGGTATTCATTATGGTTCTATTCTAGTCGCTCTTCAGGATCTATATAGGATTTCTCAGCAATCTCAACCACTCCCATAACTTCAGTTACTATATGTATGCTGAAAGTTTTTTATTTTATTGAGGTATAATTGACATGCAATAAAGTGCATTTATTTGAAGTGTACAGTTCGACAAGTTTTGGCACAAGTGTATACCCGTGAAACCATCACCACAGTCAAGATACTGTATGAACAATCCATCCTTCCCTCCAAAAGTTTACCTGGGCTCCTTTGTAATCTTTTCCCCTAGCCCAAGGCAACCACTGATCTCCTTTTTGTCAGAGAAAGGAGATAGATTACTTTGCATTTTCTAGAGTTTTATATAAATGCAATCACAAATAATGTACTTTTTTTATCTGGCTTCACTCAGCACAATTATTTTAAGATTCATCCACGTTTCCTGTATCAGCTTTATTTAGGTTTGTTCCCTTTAATCCTTTCAGATGGGTCTCTCCCCAGCCTTGGAGTATTTCCTCATGTGCTTGATATGCTGGTCAATACTTAGCTTAAATCTAAAGAGAGATCTCGGCTGTTTTCTCCTCTTCAGCATTCTGACCTGCAAACTCTAGTTACCTTGGCCTTCCTGGACTCCCCCTGTCATCTCTTTAGTTCAGGGAGATTGCTGGCTCCGCCCAGGTTCTTCCTCATTGTGGTGCAGTAATTGTAGAGCTCACTTGGTTTGTTTTCTGTGTCTCAGTGGTCACTGTAGAATGCTGTCTTATTTTCTGTGTCTGAAAACCATTATTTCATATATTTGATCTTTTTTTTTGTTGTATTTCAGGCAGGGTGGTAAATCTGGTCCCTATTATTCCAATTTGGCCAGAAGTGAATGTCATTGTTGTGTTTACTAATCTGTATCTATAGCCCATATTTTCCCCTCGAGCTTGAGACCTGTGTGCCAGTATGCCTATTGGACATTTCTGCTTTTTTCTGAAACTTTGTAATTTTCTCCTGCTAAACCTTATTGTTGTTATATTTCCTAACTTGTGAGAAGTATCAGCATCTATCTGGTTTTTCCAGGTCATTGGCATGAGTGTCTTTTTTATTTCCCTGCCTCACCCGCATATCACATTCATTCATTCACCGTATGTTGTCAATTTTAGTTGCTAGATATTGTTCAGATTCATTCACTTATTTCCTATCCTCATTACTTCCACACTAGTAGTAGGGGTAGTAAGGCCACCCATATCAATCACTTGGATCACTGTAGTAGCGCCTAATTAATTTACCTGCATTCAGTCTGTTCTTCATCTTGCAGTTAGAGCTAGCTTTCAAAACACAAGGCTATTCTTATAATTTTCCTGTTGTCTTTAGGAAAAATCCAAAATATTTAAGGTAGTTTACAAGATTCTTCATGGTTTGGCCCCTGTTCACTCTGTTCCTTCAGTTTTTCCTTTCAGATAGTCTATCCTTCAGATTCTCGACTTTAGAAATACTTGGGTACCTCATATGTGATATACTTTCCCTCACCCTCGATCTTAAGATTTAAGATCCTTTGCCTGAAGGAATTCCATCCCGAATATGCTTATTTTATTAGATGTCACTTGTGAAATCTTTCTTGATCCCAGATCTGGGTTTGGTAGGTATCCCCTATCAGAACTCTATTTTAATTGCTTATTTGTCTCTTTCACTTATTTGACTGTGTGTGTCATGTTGATTTTTGAATTTGTCTAAAATAGTGTGACACATACGTGAATGTTCTGAATTGGAGACCATATTCATACTTGCCTATTGAGAAAGTTGAGTTGAGAGCAAAAACTTGAAATCTTTGTTTTTGACAACCTGTTCTTGAGTTCTTGGATTATAAGGGCAGAGGCTGAGCTGCTCCTTTTCGGAATATCAGAAATGCAGTATCTCAGGCCTCAATACAGACTTACTGAATCAGAATCTGCATTTTAACAGATACACAGGTGATGCATGGGTGCCTTAAAGTTTGAGAAGCCATCCTCTAGTTTATTGTTACCTTTTTAGCTGCATGTTAAAATCACCTAGGGAAATGATGCCCAGTATTTAATTTAATTCTTTGGTATAGGTCCTGGGCACTGATACTTTGGTAAAGCTCCCTAGGGGATTCTAAGGAAAGCCAGGAATAAGAATCTATGCTTTAGTTTAAATCCTTTCTCATTTTAGTCTGGAATTTTGAGAAAGTGTCAGTTCATATTTAGATTTTGAGGTGCTAAAGCTTAAATATTTGGAGAGTGGTGATATGTAATTAAGCCTGGGGCTAATTGGGGATGTCAGGTTGGTAGGTGTGGCCATTTTAGACCAGTACTCCTCTGACTTTCATGTGCATGCAAATCACCTGAGGCTCTTGTTAAAATGCAGATTTTGTTTAAAGAGTCTGGGATTTGTTTAAAGGCCTGAGATTGTATTTTTAACCAGCTTCCAGGCAGTGCATTAGAAAACTAATTCAGATGCTAGTGACTTTAATAAAAACAAACAAATTTGTACTCCCTTCTATTTCCTTAACTTTTCCTGAAGAGTACAGCAGCAGTACCTGGCACCTTAGCAAGCTCAAAGGATTCCTTGATTGTTACAGAACAGAATAAAGGCATTTAAGTGCTGGCAATCCCCAGTACCCAAGTGGTAACTAATTCCCTCTCCCATGGGGTGGTAAAACACTACCAGAACTAGGCTTTATGAGCAGCTTTCTATGTTAAGAGGGGAAGCTAACTTTCCCAGAGCTTTGGTTGGTTGATTTATGGGAAGGAGGAATACATGGCTTTTGCACGTGGAACGAAAGAGCTGTCTTTTGAGCCATTGACTTAGAATTGATACAAAACTTTGTTATATGGAAGCACATCCCTTCATATATTAATATATATATTTATATATACTTATATATATCTTTTTTTATATATACACACACACATAGATCACATGTACTGCCTTATTATTATTATTTTTGGTCACATTATAACCATTGGATTGACTAGTCCATATCTTGCCACTCACCCCCCACCCCCACCCCCGGCCTTTCCTGGTGCTTTGGTGGAATAGTATTTGTACTTAAGATAAATTTTAAATGCAGGCATGTGTATCCAAACATATTTATGCTAATTGAGTAGTGGGTGCCCATGTTGTGGGTAGCCTTCCATCCATTATTCTAATCACTGTTGTGCCAAAAAGGATGATATTTCCCTGAGTCATAAAACTGGAGTGTTCTTCCAGTATTTTCACAAAAATCTTCCGGTTTTTTCCTATCTTTTAAGGACTGTCAATTCATTGTTGTTTTTCATCTTGCTTTCTCAGGTTTACAGCAGCTGTTTTAACATGTTTCACTACTTGAATTAAGCTGATCTCAATTTGGCTATTAGAGGAACATTTCATATCATTCAGATACGGTAGTACTTACAGTTCTGCTTGATTTTTCTGTTATTTACTGCAATACAAATCAGGATGCTTTAACTCAGTTTGAGTTCTTAGGCCCAAACTAAAAGTTGTAGGATTAAATGAGTTCCTGCTGTCTACAATTAAAATAATTTGTCTAACATTTTTAAAGACAACCAAGAATTTGAATTTGAAATAAAAATAAAATGAGGAGGGCAAATTTAAAAAAAATGAGCACTGAAAATATTCAAATGAAAAATATTTAAGGATATTGAAATTGCATCAATTTTTAAAAATTATTTTGTTTTCTAGTAGAGAACTCTTGTTCTTTAAAAATAGACCAGTTAAGAATTTTTAAATGAATTGAAATAGGATTTCCTGGAATATTTAATTTAGTCTTTTTTTGCTAAAAGTAGAAATGTGATTTCAAATACTGTGTTGTTGTAGACAAATAAAACTAGCATAAGAAATGTGTAGAAAGCTACCAATAGATAATTTTAATTGAAGTTCTATATTATTTTGTTTCCTTACTAATGATGGAAACATGAAAACTTATAGAACATTTTAAGTTCAGAAAAGAAACTCTTTGTTTAGTCCTAAATCCAGTTCTTTGCTTATGAGCCAGGTTTCAGTCCCTCACAAACTAATTTAAATCCTCCCAGGAATGCACAGTGTCCCTGCCAAAGATTTTCTCATGGTGATTGATGAAAAGATTTGCTTCAGAATATGGATTCTTTGTAAATACATTTCAGGAACAGGTTAATATAGAGGTTGGAAAATGAAATAAATACATGATACTTCATATTTTTATCTTATTTTATTTATGATTGAACTCTTTCCAGAGAACTTTTGAAAAGACATACCCTTCAGAATCAGAAATTTGAAGCTTTTCATATAAAAGCTTTAGAGTGACTTGTATTGAAAGCCTTTCTTTAATCAGCTCAAATCCTCACATCCATTAGGTTGTAGTCTATATTGCAAGGTATGTTTATCCAATGAGTATCTTTGTATTCCTTCGTAAATTAAATATTTAAATTCCAGTAATGCTGTTGAAAGCCTTTTAGGCTCTTTGCAGTTGTAAGCTTTATTGCTTTCATCTTTTCTGTACTTTTTTTAAATGTGGTAAAATATGCATGATATAAAATTTACCATTTTAACAGTTTTAAGTGTACAGTTCAATGGCATTAAGTACATTTTCATTGTTGTACAGCCATCACCACCATTCATCTCCAGAACTTTTTTATCTTACCAAACTGAAACTCCATATCCATTAAATAATAACTCTTCATCCCCCACAACCCCAACCACCATTCTACTTTCTGTCTCTGTTAATTTGACTACTGTAGATACTTCACAGTGGAATCATACAATATTTGTCCTTTTGTGACTGGCTTATTTCATTTAGCATAATCTTCAAAGGTTCATCCATGTTATATGTAGCATGTGTCAGAATTTCCTTCTTTATTGAGGGTGTATAATATTCCATTGTATGTATGTAACATATTTGTTTATCCATTCACTGGTAGGTTGGTGAACACTGGGTTGTTTCCTTTTCTTTCCTTTTGTGGCATAGATTTTAAATACTGATTGTGTTGCTGCCTTCTACTGCCTTACAGATGGTTCAGAAATCCACTATAGGAGGGACCAAGGAACTTAAGCATTGGAATTATTCCTTTCTTACTTGATTTTCTGCTTGTCACTTGAGTCTGTTTTACTGGCCCATCCTGGATATGAGAATAGCCTGATCCTCTGGCCAGATCTAAACTGAAATACCTGATGAAGCAGCTATATTTGGAGAGATTGGGCTGAGCTATGGAAGACTAAGACCTGGGATCGAGAATTTAGGCTTGTAAGGGAAAGCTTCAAATGCAAATTATGTGCCGTAAGTTTTTGAACCAATTCTCTATCTTTTGGTTATAATTTACTATTCTTGGAGAGTGTACATAATGTATTACATGTGTTTACCGGGTATTTGTATTCTTTTTTGAATTGTCCGTTCGTGTTTATGGTGTTTTTTAAATTCAGTCACTTAGAGGAAAAATTTCCGTGTGAAGAAAGAAAAATACTTTAAATTTCAGAAATATTATATTTTGCTTTGTTTAAAATTTTTAAAATTTACTTCATGTGGTTATGCTTTGTGCATTTCCCAGGTACCTAGTTCTTTCTGTTCAAGGTCATTTACTCCAGTACCCAGATAGGTGTACTGACTGCAGATTTATTACTATACAATGTGTTTGTATAGAGTTATTACTTCCCATTATCCTGGCCTAATTCGCACTGCTGTGCTGTAATACAATGAAAAATTGCTTAGACATTAAGGTTTTGTATTGGGTTCCACAAGTTGTTATTCTTTCCTTAAAGCACTTTTATTATAATTTGCAAATTGAAAGTCTGCATAATCAAAATGAAGCATGCAGTATGAAAGTTTACCTTTTGTGGTATCCACCTAGACTGACGTCTGAGCATGTTGACTAGTTCTGCTAAGTCTAATCTCTCCTTATGAACTCAGTTAGAAACACAGTACAAAGGAAAGGATGTTGATGGTGCTTAAAGTATTAGTTCAACACTTGAGTTTTATGTGAAGGAATAATTGAGATAATATGGCCTTCCATTGCTCTATGTAACAAAGAGATTTTTAAAGTTAAATCGTGATTGGCTTCCAGTTAAGGAAGAATGTTCAGCTAGAGCCAGTGGTATTTACCAACTGCGCCTGTGAAAACATTCCTTTTTACCCTCAGATGCTCACTCAGCCCTCTGTTTTCCAAGTGACATTATTATAGCCTTTAGTAGTCAGAGAAATTAAAAGCACATTTTAAAAGCATGAATAGTAGAGTCTCCCTTTAGTTTCACAAAATTACTGCTTTTTATGATAATGCAAGTGTAGGAGGATTTCTGAAAACGAGAATTTAAGTTTAATTGCTAAATGTCCTTTGACTTTTTAAGGACACAAATCATAGAAGTGTAAAGCATATTGCCAAGTTTTTTGTGTGTGATTTTTTTAGGTGGTCGTTGTTAGCTTGCTCAATAACTTCTGTCTTTGTTTAATTGAAAAGTGGAAATGTGGCCATTTAAGAAGCTTTAGGGCTGCGCGCCTGCGGTGGCTCACGCCTATTATCCTAGCACTTTGGGAGGTGGGAGGATCGCTTGAGCCTAGGAGTTCAAGACCAGCCTGGGCAAGAGTGAGACCCTATCTCTACAAAAAAAATAGAAAAATTGGCTGGACGTGGTGGCATATGCCTGTAGTCCCAGCTACTTGGGAGGCTGAGGCAAGAGGATTGCTTCTGGGATTTTGAGGTTGCAGTGAGCTATGATGACGCCACTGCACCCCAGCCCCGGAGACAAGAGCAAGACCCAGTCTCAAAAACAAAAAAGAATTTTTGGGTATTCTTTTTGCTATGATTCTTCATTGACTGAACCAGCAATGTAATTAAGTCCTCAGCTAGGATAAGATGAACATAATGAATCTGTCCTGTCAAATTCATGGTTTTTTTTTCCTGGACCTCCTTGTAAGGCTAAATGTACCAAATCTAATATATTGGCCATCTGTTTACCTACCAGTCTTTCGTCGATTTATTTACTTTATGGATTTTATAGGGATGTTCAGGTTAAGAATGATAGAAAATATATTGGGAATTTAATTGTGATACTTAGTTGGTTATCAAAGGACTTTTTCCCCTTCAACTTTACCTTCCCTGTGACTGGAACCACAAGTAAATGACCTAATTTCTGAGTCTTAGATTTTTAATCTGTAAGAGGGAGATTTGTGTAAAGACTAGCTGATTTGGTTGTCTAACTCTGCCTAGCACATAGTAGAAGCTCCAAAAATGGTAGTTTCTATCAATATAACTGCTAGTTATCCTCTTTTCTGTCTTATTTAAGTGCTTTCTTATTTCTTTATCTAGTCTATTACACTGTTTTTAGAACTTTAGAGTTAATTTTACTTAATGTCTTAGGAAGATGTCCCTGGAAAAGCGTATCTTTGGTCGACCTGTGTTATGTCAATATAAATCCAAAAAACATTTGCTTCCTAAAGTATGTCAATTAAAAAAAAGTTTCTAGAATCACATTTGAAGGAGGAATCCTTGAAGTTTGAAGAAATTTATAGTTTATCTGGCCTTAACTTTATCACTCAATTTAGCAATTGTCTCTGCAGTAGTATGCCTCGAAGTTTAGACATTCACATAAGTTTAGACATTCATGTACTACTACCATTTCTACAAAATGCTTATGTTAATATTTAATATTTAAAAATTTTTTTATTATTGGCTAAGCAGTAATATTTGTGAAATTACAGTCAGTATCCTAGCTGTATTTTTTCTAATGTATATTAAAATAACTACATAACCCTTTTGTTTGTGTACTACCTAAAATTTTATTGAATTATCTCTATTTATTACTTAAAGCATCCCTGACAGGATGATCATTTAGCCTCTGAAAATAATTCCCTTTCTCCTTTTTCTCTCTTTCTATATAAAACTTGAACATAGTAAATCTTTTTCTTTGATGGTGAAATA
The DNA here is from genome assembly GCA_023783475.1 of Daubentonia madagascariensis. Classification (NCBI taxonomy): domain Eukaryota; kingdom Metazoa; phylum Chordata; class Mammalia; order Primates; family Daubentoniidae; genus Daubentonia; species Daubentonia madagascariensis. Next base: position 37,520,767 of record JAKFHU010000600.1, read on the forward strand.
CGGCTTTTTGGTGGACAGGAACCATTATAAATATTTACTATATACAGTAAATCTGATAAATCTGAAAATATAGGGAATATGTATTACACTTTTTTCATTTTAATGTTTTGAGATCCACATGGAGGAAGGAGACTGGAAGTACCACTATTTTATGTATATAGACTTTCACTTCTTGCTTCACTTCTTGTATGGATCGTTCCCTTACCTCCATCCTTGACTATTACTGATATCTCAGCATCAGGCACGTCTTTGGTTTAGTATTTGCAGAGAATAAGCCATTTCCATGGGGATGGGATAATTGCCTGGCTGAGGAAATATCCTTATTTCTTCCTACATAGACTTTTCATCATTCTTTCAGCTTTTGCTTGCCCTTTCCCCTTGCCTTTAGGTTCTTCTGATACTTCCAGTTCCTAAGCCTTCTCTCCGATTCCTTGGAATAATTTTTTTTCCCTTTCTTGGTTGGCATGTAGATTTTAGTGTTCTGAAATCTCCGCTCTGCTAAATCAGCAATTGTCCACCTGCTTTCTATATTCTAAAGTTTAGTGGTCATCTTTCATTCTGTTACCTACAGGTTTTTGGTCATTATGTGCTAATTAAATCTTTCTAAAATTTCTTCATTGTCATTTTAGTGGAAGGGAACTGAGATTAATGTATTATTTCTCTCATTAGAATCTTAAATTCCATGAGAAGGGAGTATTTTTGTCTTACTACTCTATCCTCATGAGCTAACACAGTGTCTTTTGTATAAATATTTGAGAGAATGAGGTACCCATTAGGTTGTTCATGTAACAAGTAACATCTTATAAATAGCTTTAGTAAGTGTAGTTTCATTTTGGACATCACTAAACCTATACAGGTTGAGTATCACTAATCTGAAAGTTTGAAATCTGACACGCTCCAAAATCTGATACTTTTGGAGTGCTAACATGATGCTCAGAGGAAATGCTCATTGGAGCATTTCTGGTCTTGGATTTTCAGATTAGAGCTGCTCAATCAGTATAATGCAAATATTCCCAAACCTGAAATCTGAAACACTTCTGGTCCCAAGCATTTTGGATAAGGGATACTCAACTTGTAGTTATATAAAAATGACCCTTTTTGTGGTTGAAGAGACTGGGATTCAGGAGATTGAGGGACTTGCCTAAGGTTACGTGAACGTAGTAAGAGAACCTGACACAAAACTACTTGTTCTTAATTGAGAATCCTGGGTTTTGTCTATGGAAAGCTGCTGCCTCTTTGACTTGTTATAACCAGATCACAATGAGCTGGCTCAGTGGGCCTTCAAATTATGCAATGAAACACTATATTTGGAACTAATAGCTGTGAAAATATTTTGGAAAAGTTCTGTATAATATTGATAATGTTACCGTTGATAAGGTGTATGTTGTTACCAAGACCTGTGTTCATTTAAGAGTTTTGACCTTATCAAGAGAATACTAGATCTTTTTCTTAAGTATCGAAAAAGGAAGATGACTTTGTGCAAGCCCAAATGAGGACAGAGGAGCATTTTCCCCTGGAGAGAGCTGCACAGTAACTGGACTCATTGAGCCAGGGCAGGATTTCAGTTAAGGCAAGACGGGAGTGGTGGAGAATGCTCTTTGAAAAGGTGTGGGGACTTTTGTATATAGAGTGTATTAGCTCTTACACAACTCTAATGGCCTTTCGATCATAATATAAGCCAAAGTAGTCAGTGTTTCACTAAGTTTAGTTACAGCCCCAGTGGCATTTCAGTTTCTATCCAGATCCAAAAGTTCCCAAACTTTCTCAGTTCACTACACTCTTACTTAGTGGGTTAGTAATTTTTTCATGATGCCCTTAGATCTAAAGAAATACTAAATAGTTTCATTTAATTAGTAGTTAAGTCTACACAACGTAATTGTTTATGTCCTATCAACTTAGTGGCCATTTGTATAAATAATATATATGAATTATTTGAAGAAATATTTTTATTTCATTCTTAAGTAGCCAAAATTTCTAATGGGATGTGTACATCTCTTGGGTACTATGCAACTTCTTAAACCTTGGAATCAGAGTGGAACCTCTGCCCTCATTTCCTATTCCACATTGATTTGGGGGTTGGAAGGGAGCATGGTTCTTTCTTTTTTGTTTCTTAATTACAGATTCAGTTTTGCAAAAATACGATAGCGTGGAACGGAATATAACAGGATCTAATTTTGAAACTGAACTGTCATGAACTAGTTAGTGGTACATGCAGTATTCCACAGATACCTAACATTACTTTGTTTCCCTCAAACCGTCTTTTGAGTTGTCTGTGAGTTCACTGTACTCTTGATGTGCTGTTTGGAAATTATCATCCTTACTTCAGAATTATTAAGGTTAGGTAAACTCAAATCTATTTGGAATCTAAGGACATTTTAAATCCTAGTTTCATTTTAGACCTCAAATAAAATTGTCTTTACCATGGGTTTTTCATCTTTAAATTGAAAATATTTTTGCAAACAAAACAAAAAAACACAAAGTTTCCTATTGCTCACAGATTTTAAGGGAACCACTGATACAAGTAAGAGGGTTTGTTTTTTTTTTTAAACTTTCTGAAGCAAGGTACTATTTAAATACTGGTTATTTGACAAAGGGAATAGGAAAACAACTGCGAAATGGAGAAATGAAATTTTATCTAGTTTTCTTTTTAAATCTTTCACTTAAGTGATTTGGTCAGCAGTAAACGTGTTCTCAACACTGAAAAAGGTATGTAAATTGATACTTCATGGTTTTAATTGTTAGGCATATAATTTGATCTAAATTATGTAATGGAAAAGGCATATTATCATCATTCTTTAAAAGGCTTTGAAAAGTATGCTGCTCAAGAGCATTTTTCAATAAATGTCAAAATTGAGACAAAATTTACTTATTTTCTGTAGACATTTTGTTTTCTGTCTTTCTCATTATAAAAGTCCTGTTCTGTTCTTCTGACATATGAGATCAAGAAATTTGGATCCTTTTAAAATAAACTAAAACCCAATGATACGAGATTTTGGCAATTTAAACAAATCTTAAATTTTAGTTACAAAGAAGAGAAACCACATAATAAGCACATTTATATTGAAGGAATGTTTTCCCTTCTAAATAACTGTTGTGTGTTAATGTTTGATTTGACACATCGGAATCAAGAAAGTAGTGGTTTTGTCTTACCATTTGCTTCGTACTAAATTGTGTGAATTTATAGAGAAGCCTGGATACAAATCAAATAGTAGACCAAAAATGATACATGTTTGTTCATGTAGCTATTACTTAGTCCAGTGCTGTTGAAATATTTTTCATACGGTTAAGACTCTAACCAAACATTTAGATGCTGCTTTATTTTTGCTATGTAAAATATTCCTTGACAGTTGAAAAGTAGCAGGTAGCCATTTAAGAATATCTCTTTTCATGGAGCTCTAGCTTACTCTGCTTCTACTTTTTCTTTTGTAGATTAGAGCCACAGATATAAAGAAACCCTCAATGAGCTGACTCCTTAGTGGATGGTTTCTGAATATCTAGGATTTACAGTAGTTATATACGTAAATGCTATGTTTTATGAGGCTCTTTTGGGGGGGAGGATAATTTTTTTTTTTTTTTTTTGAGACAGAGTCTTGCTCTGTTGTCCTGGCTAGAGTGCAGTGGTGTCATCATAGCTTGCTGCAACCTCAGACTCTTGGGCTCAAGTGATCCTCCTGCCTCAGCCTCCCAAGTAGCTGGGACTACAGGTGTGGGCCACCACGCCTGGCTAGTTTTTCTATTTTTTGTAGAGACCATGCCCAGCTAGTTTTTCTGTCGTTTGTAGAGATGGGGTCTCGCTCTTGCTCAGGCTGGTCTTGAACTCCTGACCTCAAGGAATCTTCCCACCTTGGCCTCCCAGAGTGCTAGGATTACAGGTGTGAGCCACTGTGCCCAGCTGGGGATACATTTTTGTAAAAATTTCTTGTTGAAATATCAGAATTAGCTGGCTTTAAAAACTGTATTAGTAGACTTTCTGACGATTATATAGGCTTTGAAAGGTTTTTTAAACTGTGTCTGTTTCTACTTTCAAGTAGCATGTTAAATGCTCATTCCAGGGAGCTGGATATTGCATTGAGATTTTTTTTCTTTCTACTTTTATGAGCTATGACATGAAGCCAAGATCCAGCTGAAGTTTGTGTTATACCTTACATTTGCTATGTATATTTTCATTCCTTCTTTGAATGTTAAGTATTTTGGTTCAAATAATCTTCAGAGTACCAAACTAAAACAGGTAAGAATTAAGATTGCTGTACCCTAACTTGATAAATATCTGACTTCCTTCCATCTTCTCTGCTCCCTCTTCTCCCTCCCTCCTTCTTTCCTTTCCCTCTCTGACATTTATTGAGCAGCTACTGTATGTCAAGCACTTTGCAAGGTGCTGGTGAGTCAAAGATAAACAGTAATTCTTATTCATAAGTAATGTAGACTATAGTATGCAAAAAGTTCCTGAAAGCAAGATTTGCCTTTGTAGTACAAAATGTGAATTGATTCCAGTATGTAGCACGAACCGAAAATAAGGACACTTTCTTGAGCCTTAAACAATATTTAAAAATCCTATATGGTAATTTATTTTAGTCTTAAATGAAAAGCTGGTCTGTTTTTTGTTATTTTTGAGTTGTTGATTCTAATGTAGAAATGAGTTTGTATTGAATACTATTACCTCAACAGTAGCTTGCTGTAACAGATGTGATGTTTTGTATTCCATATTCCAGATGTTTTGTATTTGATTCCAATAAGATCAGCTGTTATATGTTGTTATAAACTAAGTTTTGTCTCCCAAATTCATATGTTGAAGCCTTAAGCCCCTGATAATGACTGTATTTGAAGATTTGGACATACAGCCTTTAAGTAGTTAATTAAGGTTAGATGAGGTCATGAGAGTGCGACCCTAATCCAGTATGATTGGTGCCCTTATAAGGAAGTAAGGCAGGGAGAGAGAGAAAGAGAGAGAGAGAGAGACACACACACACACACACACCCCCCCCCCAGGGATGCATGCACACACAGAAAAGGGCAAATGAGGATCTGTAAGGCGAGGAGAGAGGCCTCAGGAGAAACCAAACCTGTCAACACCTTGATCTTGGACTTCTAGGCTCCAGAACTGTGAGAAAATAAATCTCTGTAGTTTAACCCACCCAGTCTGTGGTATTTTGTTGTGGCAGCAGTAACAAATTGATACATGTGCCCTAATCTGGGCATATATTTGGTAAACCACTTTCTCTTATTGTCTTCAAGTTTTCTACAGTCACAATTTATACTTCAATCTTAGGCCATTCTTAAGTCCTTTATTTCTTCCAAATACACAGATTTCCCAGAATGATGTAGGAGATTTTCAAAAAATGCTAATTTTCTTTTACATACTCTCGTCTATTAGGCAACCATATATTGAACATGTCCTAGGTAAGTGACTGTAGTTCATTGACTTAGTTATATTTTTGTTCACTTTTTATATACTGGTGTATTTAGAAGTGATAGTGTATTATAGTTTGGCAGAGTTTTCTTTCTCAGTAGTACATAGAATAATGGTATATTTTCAATCAGTGGCTTCTTAGATTCAGTGAAATACATTTTTCCATTTTTCTTCCACCCCAGGTCCCCTTGTAGCGTTCAAATAAATAAGTATTTGTGGTTCTTCACAATAATCAGGAATGTAGTTATTATGCAGCTTCCATTGGTAAATCTCCTTTCTTAATCCTGTTAATAAACATTATGTAAAATATTTACTGTATTTGAGACCTTGTTTTATATCACTAAAAGTAGAGAACAAGCTAGTTATCATAAAACAGTAAATATGGCCTAATGGTTAAGAGCATAGGCTCTCCAGCCAGATTGTCTTAAGCTCAAATCACAGTTCTGTCATTTGTTAGCTGTGTAACTTTAGGCAAGTTGCTTAACTTCTTCTAAATCTGTAAAGTAGGGATAATAATAGTACCTGTCTCATAGGGTTGTTGTGAAAATTAAGAGAGTTATGCTCTGAAAAGCACTTAGAATAGTCCTGGCACACAGGTGCTATGCAGTTGTTAGCTGCTATTGTTATTATTGTTGTCCCTATATTTGAGTTAATATGAGTAGTGTTTTCTTTAAAAATTAAAAAAAAATTATCAGTTAATTGTCTTTCTGTATAATTAACAAAACCTGAGAATTAAGGGTACAAATAGAGTTTAATGTTATCTGATGAAAGATAAAGTTAAATGAACCTAACATTTAGTAATGGGTGTGTTGTATGGTAATTAGACAAAATTGGGATTAAATTTTTAGTTCTCTGTTCACTTCCTTTAGTTTCTAGCCACTGCCAATATAACAGAATATACAATTTAGTTATTCCCCTAGCCTCAGACTCTCAGATGTATATACACATACGCTTACAAACTCTAATCCATCAAACTATTCTAGGATTGAGTTTCTTTAATCTGCATCCCTGTGCTCCCACCTAATCAGTTTCTAGGTCCTTTCTCTTCTGCCTGCCAGAGGTGTGTGTATACAAAGTATTAATGGGCTTGAGAAGGTAGAATCTCTCCTGGTTGTAAAGGTTGAATTGCCTACTTAGGTCACAGTATGATTGCAGACCTGGGATAGAGGAAGAAGGTACAGCTAATAAGACCGAGTCCTTGAGTCTTGAGGTGGAGGGATGGGAGAGAAGTGGAGGATTTAGGACTAAGGGAGTTCTAAGGAAAGAAAATGAGGAGTCTTTCCCTTGGTGGATGGGGAGCAGGTTCTAGGCTAAAGTAATTTACTTGTAAAATTATTCATTCATTTTCTTGATGTTTCTTAAGTACCTATGGGTGTGCCAGCCTTTGTGCTATGTGCTAGTTTACATTCAAGATCAGTTTTAGTTTGTTTTATATAGACATAAACTTTTAATTTCTTGTGAGGGGAACAGTTCTTAAAAATGGAAGTATATATTATTAGTATGAAGGATTTACATGATAAATTTAAGTTATTTTCAGATGAATACATGGGTAGAGGGAGAGGATTTGCATAGTAGCCCAGGGAACAAGGAAATTTAAATAAGAATGTAAATCTTGAGAGGTACCAGATGAATGTAGCTGAAGAAAGGCTGTGAATACTGGACTATTTAAATATGATAATAGTTGAAAGCTAAATATAGATATTTTAGGTTATTTTTTTTGATTATTCATATTATTGCTTCTCTAGAGGTATAATCAATAATTTGTGAGTTAAGTGAAGAATGTGATGTTTATTTTTCCAACCTCAGCACTATGCTTGTTTAAAAGCCATCATTGATATATTTAAGATAAAATATATTTTAGGTATTTGCCTGTTTTGATAGTTCCTTCTGAAAATAATCTCTTTCCTTATACTAGTGTTTAGTTTGTTTTCCTAGCATTGTTTGTGTGACTCATGTTGAGGAATTTTTATGTTATAAATGCTTAGGCCTACTACTCCCAACTGTTAAGTATTAAAACAAGTGTAATTAGGTTGAGATGGGGTTGTGGATAATAAAAGAGTTTATAATATAAAACTGAGGAAAGAATTTTCACCTATAAGTAGTATGATCCTGGAGTCTTTCTCACTAAGTTTAGTAACAGAAGAAAAAGAATTCCACTGGGGAGCAAAAGTCAAATATTGATGGAAAATGATACCAACAAAGTTATGTTCAAATGTAATTGCACAATTAATATCCTGCTTGTGAAGACTTGTTTCTGAGTCACCTGTTAGAACAGTTAAGGGATATGAGATGGTGCTGTGCCACACTCATTCCAAAAATAATTAGACAACTTGCTGAAAATATTGATGAGGAAATTTTCATAGCAGAATTGAACTCACAGCAGTAATAATCTTTAAATTAGTAACAGCTAATATTACAGATTAGTGCCATTTGAAGTCTTAGAGTCTGCATTCTGAGCCAGACCTTCAGCACTTGTATGGAAATCCTTTTACATATTTTTATTTCACTTACTTTCATGTTTCCTACAATATTTGTTTTAAACTTTTAAGTTACCTCATGCCCATTACCTTATCCTAAACTTCTACCCATGGTTGTCAGCAGAGGAGCACAATTTCTTCTCAGATAAACCAGAGAATGCTCAGAACTCCCTGAATTTTTGTTTGCCTGTATTGTCTTAACTTATCTGTGTTTAAATTCATCTTAAGAGCTTTCCTTGCATTTTTAGTGGAAGAAGTTTAGCCTTTCTTCTGTACCCTGGGTCCTTTGTTTCATCTTGTATATCCCACCAATATTTCCAATGTTCAATACCAAACTCCATCATTTCCCCTCTTAAATTTTCTACCTACACGAATAACATAATGAGCTGGTAAAGTAGATGTCATCTTGTTAACTGCTATCTTTTTTCTGCTTTTGCCACTCCTCAATCCAGTCAGATTCTACCTATGTTTGCTGTAAGTCCAGCCAAGTCCGTATCTACTTTCATTTCCTTAGTTCTCACTCATTGGTAACTTATTCAGCAATAGCCCTATTATGTGGGTGTTGCTATGGTTGCTATTTTGTGAGGTCACACTGCTAATAAATGTCACTAGTTTTATCCAAATAATTTATACATGAGTTGAAATGTATTGAAATAAGTGTTCTACTAAGAAAATATGTTGGCTGGGAGAGGCTAAGAGAGTTTTAAAAATGAATAATAAGGAAGGGAGCTCCTTGATATTACTAGATGTTATTAACTTATACTGATAAAAATAAGGTGGCTCGGATATTTATATAGATAAATTGGGGAACAGAATTGAAAGCTAAAAATGTACCCATACATAAAAATATATAACAAAGGTAGCATTTTGAATTAATGGTGAGGAGATGGATTTTGAGCCCCTGGATATGAACCCAGAGGGGGGTGGGAAGTGCTACTACTGTAGGAGCCATAATTCATGCAACCCACTGCCAGTGTTGCAACCCTGGATTATTCTGGGTACTTGGCTAGAACAGTTGCTTGTTACCAAAAGGGAAACCCATAGATTCCAACCTTATACAACAAATTAAATATGAGATGAATTAAGTTAAAAATGAGATAGTAAAAATTAGAAAATATGTGTTTACTAGATCTTAAAGTGGGAAAAACCTTTTCTTAGCATAAAAAGAAAAATCTCAAAAGTTTAGAAATATTAAGAAAATGAATAAACCAATATAAAAATTGACAAGAGGACATTAGTAAAGAAAATGAAAATTCATAAAGAAATACATAAAGCCAATAAAAATAAGACAAAAGTTCATCTTGCTAACTAGGATTCAGTGAAACCATTATTAAAAATAGGGGTGAGACCAACCTTACACACCCTTTCTGGCGGGAAATTGGCAGTATGTTTAAAGAATCATAAAAATCTGGCTGAGTACGGTGGCTCATGCCTATAATCCTAGCACTCTGAGAGGATGTGAGGCGGGAGGATCACTTGAGGTCAGGAGTTTGAGACCAGCCTGAGCAAGAGCGAGACCCCGTCTCTACAAATAGAAAAATTAGCTGGGCATGGTGGTGTGGGCCTGTAGTCCCAGCTACTCAGGAGGCTGAGGCAAGAGGATTGCTTGAGCCCAGGAGTTTGAGTTTGCAGTGAGCTAGGATGATGCCACTGTACCCGAGCCAGGGGGAAAGAGCAAGACTCTGTCTCAAAAAAAACCACAAAAATTTACATGAAAGGCTATTTAACTTATATGTCCCATGACACAGACATGATTAAACAAATCATGCTATATTTGTGATCTGATATAATGCTATGCAGCTACTAAAATTTTTGTTCCACACGAAGAGATGATGTAAGTACATTTCAGAACAGGATACCCACAATTATCTGAATTGAAAAAAGAATGTTCTAGTAGAAAGATTTGTACCACAGTGATAACTGTTTATTCTAAGATTAAGATTGATTTTTATTTTTTCTCTTTCCTGTTTTTAAAGTTTTTTGTAATGTAATTAATTTTGTAATTAGGAACAATATTTTTGTTAAAATAAAAAGTACTTAACTACAGTTTATGATTTGTTGAAACAGATGAAAGTGAGAGTACTGCCTCTCTAATTATGAATATTGCTAATTAGAGAACTTGTCGCTATTTAGCCCTTAGATCTGAGGGGATCCCCGGAGGAGGTAGTATGGTTGGATACCAACCATGGACCATGGCTGAGTTTTATCTGATAGTATTACTATAGAATTTTAATGGTGGGGAAGGGGCTTTAAACTTGCATAAGAATGAAATTCTGTATGTTTTCATTTCCTGTTTTTAGAGGGTTAGATTTTCAGATTCTTTATAAAAAAGATTTCTTTTTTGTCTAAAATACTAATTTTTATGTAATTGCTGACTCAGCTTTAAAAAAAAAAAAAAAGACTGGGTCCTGCTCTGTCACCCAGGCTGGAGTACAGTGGCCTGATCATAGCTCACTGCAGCCTCAAACTCCTGGGCTCAAGCGATCCTCATGCCTCAGCCTCCCAAGTGGCTGGGACTATAGCCATGCACCATCGTACCTGGCTAATTTTAAAATTTTATGTAGATACAGGGTCTTGCTGTGTTGCCCAAGCTGCTGACTCAACTTTTAAATCCATGAAATCAAAATACTCCAATGAATATGTCACCAAGTTGTTATAAAGCATAACTTATTCAGTGTGATAAATCAAATTGGTTGGTAATTTACAAAGTTAATCAGGATATTTAATAATTAGTCTTGAAAATTCACACAGTTTAATTTATTCACTTAGTTCTCAGACTTTCTAGTATAGGGATGGGGGTGTGTGTGTGTACGTGTGTGTAGCAGTTTTTTAATCATTGTAACATAGATGTATGATAGCTTTTTTTTGCTATCCAATTAGAAGAGAGATGCCATTTGTTTATTTTGCCCAGTTCTTTTCACATAGATGCTTATTAATTTGATCTTACTTCAGTTTTCTTTTTATTATGTTGGAATTTTTTTACTTGTTTAATGATTTTAAAATAAATTTTGGCTTAGGAGGAGTGGTGGAAGGTAAGGAAAAGCTAGGCAGAGGTTTAGTGATGACAGATGGTGTATGCTAGATAAAAAACTGATAGAGGATGAGAACGGTATTACCAGAGAAGGAGGCAGATAAAGAAGCAGCAGTTCGGATAGGATTGACATGGTCTCCCTGAAGAAAATGAGTGGAATCTTTCTTAAATCCCCTAATACCTTTCATGGATATAATAACGTTCATTTTGGAAAGCACAGGCACTTAATTCACATTCATGGTTTGAATTGTGTGATCCCAAATACAGATTTTTTTCCCCCCGTTATGTAGCTCTAATTCTTTTCTTTTTTGTTTGTTTCCCTTAAAAGCTTTGCTAAGATTGTTTACTTGATTGTCTTTTAGACACAATGGGCAGTCATGCTTTTTGAACCACATTTATATGGTTTATTCTACACAAATGCAATTGAACTTACTTAACTGTTCGAAATTTGCATTTCATTTTAGTTCTTTTGTAGTTCTGTTCTTCATTTTGATTCATATAAAAAAAAGTTGCCCTATTTCCCTTAGTTTGTTAGAGCTTTATAGAGAATTGTTTATATTTTGCAAATATTTGTTGAAAAACTAAAACACCTTAGGAATTTGTATGGGTTCTTTAAATTAATATCAGATGTGTGTATATTAGGTAGACTGAAGCATTTGGATAGAAGAGAATGAGATGAAATTTTTTTTAAGGATTCTGAAAATTAAAGGAACGAGCATAATAGGAATGTCTGTCATTTAAAGGATTTTATGAACTGTTGTCAATATTGTCTGTTTGGAGATGAATAAGTTGTCATGTTCATTTGTAAGACTCGTTAACTGATGGAGGAGAACGATTGTGAAAAAAGAGAAAGAAGTGTGAAGCAGTATCTAGTTGAACTCTTCCAAGAACTAGAAAGTATATCACAGAATTTAAACTGTCAAAATACTAAAACTATCAAAACTTGGCTTAAGCATGTATTTTATTAAAAATTAGTTTTGACAATTTAAAATGTTTAAATTGAAATGTTTTTTAAAATTGCATTTTTTTGTTTACTTCAGTACACATGGATTTAGATAAATTGTAGCTGTGATTGTAATTTGTGCTTAGGTTTATTCCTACTGTCCAAGAATTCTTATTAATACAAGTAAAAAGTCCTATGGAATAAACTATTCTTCATATATTAGAAGCATTTAAAAATGTGTTAATACAAATTGTGTTTAAAATAGGCAAGTGGTATATTGATTGTTTTTTCTGAACTCCTGAATTTTGTAGAATTCTGTTTTATAAAATTGATAGGAAAAAGCTACCATGAAATGAATCCTTTTTAGTTATTTCAGTCTGTGAACTTGTTAAATTTTTGAGTATATTAAAAACCTTTGAGCTGTAGTAATAGAAAATTTAGTAGTAGGAAGCTGCTACTTCTAAGATTACTAAGTCAAGTTTATTTCCATTTTTAACATATTACTGTAAGGTTGGTCTTTCAAAAGGACTATGTTTTATTATATTTGTTCAAGAAATTATCATGATTAGCTGGTTTCTTTGTATTTATGACTTCACATTCCAATTCCTGCTTAGCCTCAGTGTCTTTTGTAATCTGGTTGAATCACTCTAGTCTCACCACCAAACATCCCAGTATTTAGTTCAGCGAACACTTATTGAATATGTACAATATATGGTATGTTTATATTATAACAGGAGTTTGAAATACTGTGGTGATGCTAATATTGTGATGGTGCAGTCTATTGCCTCAAGCAAAGTCTTAGAACTGTCAAAACATAGTACAGTGGCTTTCAATTTTTTTTGGACAGATAAAAATATGCTTTATTAGTGACTCAAATATCATGAATAGTTTTGCTGCTAGTGACATGTTCCAAAATACCAAGCAACTTTTTAACAAATAAGATTACAAAGATATTCCCAGGTTTTCCAGAATAGTTGTCTTCCTGGAAAAGTCTGTATATATTTTATTTTTTTTTATTTTTAATTTTTTGTACTTTTTATTTGTACAAATTCATGGGCTACATGTGCAATTTTGTTACATGCATAGATTGTGTAGTGGTCAAGTTAGGGCTTTTAGGGTATCCATCTCCTGATTAATGTACATTATACCTGTTACCTAATTTCTCATCATCCACCCCCGACTCCACCCTTTTGAGTCACCTTTATCATTCTGCTCTCTATGACCAACGTGTACACACTTTTTAGCACCCATTAATGAGCAAGAACATGCAACATTTGACTTTCTGTGCCTGGCTTGTTTTACTTAAGATAACCTCCGGTTCCATCCATGTTGCTGTAAAAGACAAAGCGCATGTCTGCCAAATCATTTCTTGACAGCATTTCTTATCACCTCCAGTAGACTTTATTTATTCACCAAGCTTCAAGAAATCAACAACCTGCTCGGGAAATATCCTTCTGCTCACTCCAGGCCCATGTAACATGGGGGTGTCTAAAATGAAACTATAGCTGGCATGTGCTTCTTACCTCAGGGCCCTAAAACTAACGCTGCCCACTCATTCCTGTTAAATAAGAGATCTTGATGGACTAACGACTATCAGCCCATGATTACACATAACTGGTGGCATGCATTTGGTATTTTTAAATTTTTATGGCTGATGGCTGAGTAGTATTCCATTGTGTATATATACCACATTTTCTTTATCTGTTCATCCATCAATGGACACTTAGGTTGATTCCCTATCTTGGCTATTGTGAATAGTGCTGCAATAAACATGGGAGGGCAGATATCTATTTAATATACTGATTTCCTTTCTTTTAGGTATATACCCAGTAGTGGGATTGCTGGATCAGATGGTAGTTCTATTTTTAGTTCTTTGAGAACTCTTTGTGCTGTTTTCCATAGAGGCTGTACTAATTTACATTTTTAACAACAGTATGTAAGTGTTCTCAATTTTCGGCATCCTCACCAGCATGTTATTTTGTCTTTTTAATAATAGCCATTCTGACTGGGGTAAGATGATATCTCATTGTGGTTTTAATTTGCATTTTTTGCTGGTTAGTGATGTTGAATATTTTTTCATAACCTGTTGGCCATTTGTATGTCTTCTTTTGTGTCTATTCTCCTTTGCTGCCTTTTTAATGGATTATTTTTTTGTTGTTGTTGTTGAGTTGTTTGAGTTCCTTGTGAATTCTGGGTATTAGTCCCCTGTTGGATGGATAGTTTTCAAATATTTTCTCACATTCCACAGGTTGTCTGTTCACTCTGTTGATTATTTCTTTTTCTGTGCAGAAGCTTTTTAGTTTAATTAAGTCCCATTTGTCTATTTTTGGTTTTGTTATTGTGCTTTTGAGGTCTTAATCATAAATTCTTAGCCTTGGCCAATGTCCAGAAGAGTTTTCCCTAAGTTTTCTTCTAGTATTTTTATAGTTTGGGGTATTATGTTTAGGTATTTAATCCATGTTCAGTTGATTTTTGTATATGGTAAGAGATAGGGGTCCAATTTCATTCTTTTGCATATGGCAATCCAATTTTCCCAGCACCATTTTTTGAACAGGGTGTGTTTTCCCCATTGTATGTTTTTCTTGGCTTTGTCAAAGGTCAGTTGGCTGTAAATGTGTGGCTTTATTTCTGGGTTCTCTATTCTATTTCATTAATCTATGTGTCTGTTTTTACCAGTACCATTCTGTTTTGGTTATTTATTCTTGTAATACAATTTGAAGTCAATTGTATTACAATTGACTTAATGCCTCCAGTTTTGTTCCTTTTGCTCAGGATTGCTTTGGCTATTCGGGCTCTTTTTTGGTTCCATGTGAATTTTAGGATTGTTTTACTATTTCTGTGAAAAGTGACACTGGTATCTTGATAGAAATTGCATTGAATCTTTAGTTTGCTTTGGGCAGTATTGTCATTTTAATGATATTAATTCTTCTGATCCATGAACATGGGGTGTTTTTCCATTTGTTTGTGTCATCTACAATTTCTTTCATCAGTGTTTTGTAGTTTTCCTTGTAGAGATCTTTCCCCTCCTTGGTTAAATTTATTCCTAGGTATTTTAGTTTATTATTTTTTTGGTAGCTATTGTAAATGGGATTACCTTCTTGATTTCTTTCTCAGCCTAGATTGTTGTTGGTGTATAGAAACGCTACTGATTTTTGTATGTTCGTTTTGTATCCTGCAACTTTACCGAATTCATTTGTCAAATCTAAGAGTTTTTTGGTAGAGTCTTTAGGTTTTTGTAGATATAAAACTGTATCATCAGCAAAGAGGGAGAATTTGACTTCCTCTTTTCCAATTTGGATGCCTTTTATTTCTTTATCTAGTACTGTGTTGACTAGGCATTGTCAAAATGGACATTCTTGTATTCCAGTTCTTAGAGGAAATGCTTTCAACTTTTCCCCACTTAGTATGATATTAGCTGTGGTTTTGTCATAAATGGCCTTTATTATTTTGAGGTATGTTCCTTCTGTGCCTAGTTTGTTTTCATCTCGAAGGGATACTGAATTTTTGTCAAATGCTTTTTCTGCATCTTTTGAGATGATCATATTTTTTTGTCTTTTATTCTGTTTATGTGATGTATTATGTTTATTGATTTGTGTATGTTGAATCATCCTTACATTCCTGGTATAAATCTCACGTGATTGTGGTGTGTTATGTTTTTGATGTGCTGTTGGGTTTGGTTTGCTAGTATTTTGTTGAGGACTTTTACATCTGTGTTCTTCAAGAATATTGTTCTTTGGTTTTCTTTTTTTATGTCCTTTTCTGGTTTTAGTATTGGGTGATACTAGCCTTGTAGAATGAGTTAGGGAGAATGACATCCTCCTAGGTTTTTTGGAACAGTTTCAGGAGGATTAGTTCTTCTTTGTATGTTTGATAGAATTCAGTTGTGAATCCATCTGGTCCTGGGCTTTTCTTTGTTGGGAGATTGTTTATTACTGATTCAATCTCACTACTCGTTATTGGTCTATTCAGGTCTTCTATTTCTTCCTTGTTCAATCTGGGGAGGTTGTATGTTTCCAGAAATTTATCCATATCCCCTAGGTTTTCTAGTTAGTGGCCACGTAGTTGTTCATAATAGTCTCTGGGATGATCTTTTGTATTTCTGTGGTATCAGTTGTAAAGTTGTCTTTTTCATATATGATTTTGTTTACTTGGGTCTTTGCTTGGTTAGTCTAGCCCAGTGGTTTATCAATTTTGTTTGTCTTTTTGAAGAACCAACTTTTTGTTTTGTTGATCCTTCGTATTTTTATTAGTCCCTATTTCATTAGTTTTGCTCTGATCTTTGTTATCTTTTCTTCTGTTAATTTTGGGTTTGATTTTTTTTTTTGTTTTTCTTGTTCCTTGAGGTATGTTATTAGATTGTTAATTTGTAATCTTTGTACTTTTTTGATAGAGACATTTAATGATATAAACGTCATAGCACTGCTTTAGCTATATCTCACAGGTTGTGTTTCCATTTTCATTTGTTTCAAAATATGTTTTGATTTCTGCCTTAATTTCTTCATTGACCCAATGGTCATTCAGGAGCATGTTGTTTAACTCCATATATTTGTATGGTTTCCAAAGTTCCTCTTGGTATTGATTTCTGGTTTTATTCCACTGTTATCTGAGAAGATACTTAATATGATTTCGATTTAAAAAAATTTCTTGAGGCTTGTTTTGTGGCCTAATGTATGGTCTCTCTTGCAGAATTTTCCATGTGCTGATGAAAAGAATGTATATTCTGCATTTGTTGAATAGAATGTTTTGTAAATGTTGTTAGGTCCTTGTGGTCTTAAGTCCAGTATTTCTTTGTTGACTTTCTATCTAGATGATGTAATACTCTGAGTGGTGTGTTAAAGTCTCCCACCATAATTGTACTGCTTTCTCTCTCTCTCTTTAGGTATAGTAGTATTTTTTTATGCATCTATGTGTTCCAGTGGTTGCTGCATATATATTTAGAATTATTATATCTTCTTGCTTAATTGATTCCTTTATCATTATATAATGACCTTCTTTGTTTTTACTGTTTTTTGACTTAAAGTCTGTTTTATCTGATATAATTATAGCTCCTCCTTCTTGCTTTTGGTTTTCATTTGTGTGGAATATCTTTTTCTACTCCTTTACTTTTAGTCTGTATGTGTCTTTACAGGTAAAGTATGTTTCTTATAAACAGCATATCGTTGGATCATGTTTTTTTAATCTATTCAGCCAACCTACATCTTTTAAGTGGAGTATTTAATCTGTGTACATTCAGGGTTAGTTGATATGTGAGGTTTTGTTCCTGGCATATTGTTTATTGTTTTCTAGTTTTAGAATTTTTTTTTACTTTTTGTCATTAGGGTTTGGTGGAATTTTGTAGTGGTGCCATTTGACTTCTTTCTCTTCCTCCTTTGTATGATTGCTTTACCAATAAGTTTTATACTTTTGTGTGTTTTCACGATGGTTAATACTGTCTTTTTGCTTCCAAGTTAGGACTCCCTTGAGCATTTCTTATAGGGCCGGTCTAGTGGTGATGAATTCTCTCAACATTTGCTTGTCTGCAAAAGATACTCATTCACCCTCTCCAGTCTTGGGGAATCGCTCAGGGTTTTTGGCTGATCCCGGCCAAGCAGGCTGCCTATTTTCCTTCTCCTTCCTAGTTTTTGGTGTTTCTTGTCACTTTGCTGTTGAACTCCCATGTTCCCTCTTGGATAATGTATTCAAAGTGTGATTATTTACCCACTATTTGGGTTCTTCCAAGTGAATGAGGTGTGTTTGAAATGCTTTTAGTCAGCCATGGTTCTGCAGGCTGGGAAGTTCAAGATCAAGAACTGGCATTTGGTCTGGCAAGGGCCTTTTTTTTTTTTTTTCTTTTTTTGGAAACAGGGTCTCACTTTGTTGTCCAGGCTAGAGTACAGTGGTGTCATCATAGCTCACTGCAACCTCAGACTCCTCCTGGGCTCAAGCAATCCTTCTGCCTCAGCCTCCTGAGTAGCTGCGACTACAGGTGCACACCACCATGCCCAGTTAATTTTTTTATTTTTTGTAGAGATGGGGTCTCGCCATGTTGCTCAGGCTGGTCT
The DNA here is from genome assembly GCA_023783475.1 of Daubentonia madagascariensis. Taxonomy (NCBI): domain Eukaryota; kingdom Metazoa; phylum Chordata; class Mammalia; order Primates; family Daubentoniidae; genus Daubentonia; species Daubentonia madagascariensis. The sequence goes on from JAKFHU010000600.1 coordinate 37,538,666, forward strand.
CGAACTCTTGGGCTCAAGTGATCCTCCTGCCTTGGCCTCCCAAAGTGCTGGAATGACAGGCATGAGCCACCATGCCTGGCTGTAAGGGCCTTCTTGCTGTATACTCATGTGGCAGAAGTTAGAAGAGGATGCCTGTTGTAGGTAGTGGTGTATCAGGGTGGAGGTGAATGGGCTCTCTCCAGGTGGCTGGCGTGGCATGGGCCATCAAGGTTGCAGTGTTTAGGTGCTTTTCTGGGTACCAAGCGCTGTCATCCGGCTGTAACTATTATCAAGCTCTGTGTATATTTTTAAATCCTGCACTTCCTTCCTCTGCTTAGTTTTTATAGGTAAGTGGTTGGAATCATATAATTATAAACATAGTTTTCACCTGCATGCCCATTCAGTACGAAATTCTACAGTTGAGTGGGATGTGGGTCAGTTCTTTCTTAGTGGAACTATTTTTTTCAAATTGCAAGATACGTAGCATTCCAGGCTTCTGCTCCATAAACCAGTAGCATCCCTCCTCAGTCATCCAGATGACCAAAAATGCCTCCACAAAATTTTATAATGCTTTGTAGGCAGTGGTACTGAACCAGTGAGAATTACTGGGCCTAGAGCAGGGTGGCCAAAGGAGAGACTTGCTCCAGGGAGGTAGTCAGAGAAGACACTAAACCTACTACCAAGTCCTAAGCTAAGAGGGAAATTTAAAAAGCAGATAGCTTCCTTTTGAGAGAGCTACAGGGAAAGGGACTTTTTCAGGGAGCCAGCTAGGTTTCAGTTGTGCATCTGAGGATAGTGAGGTGTTAGTCACAGGGCAGGAATTTTAGAGGGCACAATGGAATGATTTGGAATGGAGGAGAGAGAAGGGATACAGAATTGAATCAGTTTAGGGTAGGGTATCTACAGAGTAATATGAAAATGAGAACCTGTGCAGACTTGGGGAAGCTTGGTCTGCTGTCAGTGACTGAAGTAAACATGGAAATGAGCCCTGATAGAATTCCTCCAGGTAACCTATTTTAAGATTTAAAAAAGTATATATGTAAAAATGTTAACAGAAAGAAAAATACAGTGCAGATGAACCCTTATGTAACTGTCATACAACTATAACAATCATCAACCTATAGCCACTCTTTTTTTGGCTGCAACTCTCAGTAATTCTGTGTTCTACAAGGTGACCCAGTACACTCACAAGTAATCTGAAACAAAAGTTTTTGAGAAACGCTTACTGATATTTTCTATTCTGTTTCTTCTTCTTTATAAAAAATTTGATGTTGCAATGCACTAAATCAATTTCATAAGTGACAAATAGTTTATACCCGGAAGTTGGAAAATTGAGTTCGGGGTTTGGAATAGACTGCTTGGGTTGAAGTTCTGACTGCACCACTCAACAACTTTGTGTTCTTAAGCCTTTTACTTAGTTCTAATCATCAGACTTCTCTTTTAAGTACATAGTATATACCTCCTAAAGTTTTTGTGAGAATTATATGAAATACTGGATGTTAGTGCTTAACAATGCCCTATACCTAGAAAATATTCAGTTAATAGTAGATGCTGTTACTAATAATACTTCAAGTGTCAGACCTGGGATTTGAATCTAGGTTTCTGATTCCAAAATCTGAGTTCTTATTTTGTAATTGTGTAATCTAACACACATTTTACAAATTATAACAAAAAACAAAAGAAAGAAATCAAGAGATGTATCATTTTCTTTCATTCATGCTTTTTTTGCTTTATATTAAATCATAAACATTTTCCAATATTTCTTTGAAAATAATTTTCAAATAATATTTCACTGTTTTATTCTCCAGAGGCAGAAGTGTTATGCTACTTAGAATGAAATATTTATCTAGTTATAGTTATTTAGTCAAAGCATAGTTAAATTTTATTGCTATTTTAAACAACTTCATTATGGAAGTTTTCAGTTATATGCAGAAGTAAGGAGAATGGTTTAATGAAGTCCCCCACATATCCATCCTTCATCTTCAACAACTGTCAACTCATGGCCAGTTTTGTTTTATCAGTACCACCACACACTACCCAACCTACCTCTTGTGTTATTTTGAAGCAAATCCCAGATGGAATGTCATTTCAGATTTAAATACTTCAGTATATATCTCTAAAAGATAAGGATCTTTTTTTAAGCCAAAAGGACAGGGTTAGTATCGTGTCTGAAAAAGTTAAAAATAGTTCCTTAATCTCATTAAATATCTATTCGTTGTTCGAACTGTCTCTTAAAGTTTTAAAATAGTTTCCTTGAATAAGGATACAGTTGAGGTCAATGTATTGTTTGTATTCCTTTGAATTTTAGATTTATACATCTCTTTTCCCTCTCTTTTCTTTTTTATGTTCTCTTCTTGCACTTTATAAGTTGGAGAAATGGGGCCATTTTATATTAACAGTAGGGGTCAGTGGAGGCTTGTTTTTATATAACAGAGCTAAGAATGGTTTTTTATAATTTTAAAGAGTTGCTTTTTTTTTTTTTCAAAAGCAGCACACCATATGCTGCTAAATCCTCACCAACACTTGGTATTGTCAGTCTTTAATTTTAGTCATTCTGGTAGGTGTGTAGTGATAGCTCTTCGGGTTTCAATTTACGTTTCCCTAATGACTTACGCTGTTGACCCTCTTCTCATGTGTTTATTTGCCGTCCTTAGATTTTCTTTGGTGAGGTGTCTGTTCAGATTTTTTGGTCATTTTTAGTTGGGTTGTTTGTTTTCTTTTTTATTGAGTTATAAAAGTTCATTATTTCTGTATACAAATCCATTAACAGGCGTGTTTTTTGCAAATATTTTCTCCTAGAGACTGTGTTTGCCTTTTCCTTTTCTAACAATGTCTTTTGAAGATCAAGAGTTTTTAATTTTGATAAAGTCTAATTTATCATTTTTTCTTTTATGTTTTAAGCTTCTTGTGTCCTATTTAAAAAAAAATTTTTCACCTAACTCAGGGTCATTCAGATTTTTGCCTTTCTATTAGAAGTGTTAGCTTTAGCACATATATTTATGTCTATGATGGTACCTTTTGAGATAATTTTTGCAGCTGATGTGAAGTAAAGGATTGAGGTTAATTTTTTCTTTTTGGGGGGGGAGGGTTGTGTATGGATATCTGTTCGTTACAATACCATTTGTTGAAAAGATCATTTTTTCCTGGTGGAATTTTCATGATACCTTTGTTGAAAATTAAAAGGCCAAACATGTGTAGGTCTATTTCTGAACTCTAGTGCATTCTTTTGATCTATGTGACTATCTTTATGCCAGTAGCACACTGTCTAGATTACTGTTGCTTCATAGTAGGTATTGAAATCAAGTAGTGTAAGTTCTTGAATTTGGTTCTTCTTTTAAAAATACTTTTCAGGCTATTTTAGAGCCTCTAATTTTCATTTAAATTTTGGAATCAGTTTGTTAGTTTCTACAAATTGTTAGGATTTTGATTAGGATTGCCTTGAATTTATGGATTAAGTTGAGGAGAAATTGGCATCTTGACAACATGGAGTTTTCTGATCCAACATAGTGTATTTTTCCATTCATTTAGGTCTTTTAAATTTTCCTTAGCAATATTTTGTAGTTTTAATGTGAGAGTATGACATATTGTTAATTTTGTTTGTATTTTAAATGATATTTTTTCCTCAATTTCAATTTTTAATTTTTTGGTTGCCTGTATGTAAAAATATAATTGATTTTTGTATTGATTTTGTATCTTGTGATCTTGTGAAACTCATTTGTCAGTTCTAATAGTTTGGTTTTATTTTTTAAAAAATAAATTTTTGAAGATATTCTACATAGAAGATAATGCCATCTGTGAGTAAGGAAATTTTACTTTTTCCTTTCCAATATTTATACCTTTTGTTTCTTTTGCTTGCCTTGTTGCACTGGCTTGGACTGCCAGTATGATACTGAATAGAAGTGGTGAGAGCAAAAGTGGTGAAAGCGGCTTACCTGATTCCTGATCACAGGGGAAAAGATTGATTTCTTTCATCATTAAATGTGATGTTGTTAGATATGTGTTTTTGTGATCAAATTAAGACTGTTCCCTTCTAAGTTTGCTAAGAGTTTTTTTTTGAATCATGAGAGTGTGTGTGTGTGTAGTACTTTTTATTAATATATTGGTGATTATATATCTTTTTTCTCCTTTATTCTGTTAAGATGGTGAATTGCATTGATATTTGAATGTTAAACCAACTGTGTTTTACTGGGTATAGCCCATTTGGTCACGATTATCTTTTTTATATGTTTTGCATTTGTTTTGCTAAAATTTTAAGATTTTTGTGTCTGTCTTTACCAGATATATTGGTCTATAGTATTTCTTTATTTATTTAGAATTTTTTTTTTCTGATTTTGGTATCCATATGCTGGCCTCATAATAAATTGAGAAGTGTTTCCTTCTTCTGGAAGAATTCATGTATAGATTATATTTCTTTAAATGTTTGATAGAATTTACCAAAGTATCTCCATTTGAAGTTTTCTTTTTAGGAAGGTTTTTAAATAAATTTAATTTCTTTAATAGGTAGGAGGTTATTCAGATTGTGTACTTCTGTTTTATTGAACTTTGGTAGCTTGTATCTTTCAAGGAATTTGTCAATTTTATCAAAGTTGTCAAATTTACTGGCACAAAGTTTTTCATAATTTTTTTTAATCTTTTGATATTGTACAATATCATTTCTAGTGATGTGTCCTCACTTTTACTTGTTATAGTAATTTTATTTCCTTTTTTCTTCCTGATCAGTCTGGCTAGGTATTTATTAATTTTATTGATTACTTCCAAGAACCAACTTTTTATTTCATTAATTGTTTTTCTATTGTTTTCTGTTTCATTGATTTTCACTATTTTTACATTCTTTCTCTTTATTTTGGGTTTAATTTGCTTTTTATAAATTTTAAGGTGAAAGCTTTGATCATTGATTTGAGACTTCATATTTTCTAATATAAACATTCATTGTTACAAATTTTCTCCTAAGCACTGCTGTAGCTGAAACTCAAAAAATTTTATGCTGTGCTCTTAAAATTCATGTGAAAATATTTTCTACTTATAATTTCTTTCTTTCACTTGATTATTTAGAAGGTGGTTGTCTAATTTCAAATATTTAGAAGATTTTCCAGATAGCTTTCTGTTACTGATTTTATTGATTTCAAGTTTAATTCAGTAGCGGTCAGAGAACATTCTTTGTATGATTTCAGTCATTTTATGTTTGTACAAATTTTGCTTTATGTTTCAGAGCATGTTCTATCTTGTTGAACATACTGTGTGCTTTTTAAAAAACCATGTACTCTATTTTTTTAGGATGGAATATTCTATAAATGTCATTTAGGTCAAGTTAGTTGATAGAGTTCAAGTTTTTTTATATCTCAACTCATTTTCCATCTGCTTATTCTATCAAGTACTGATAATGAAGTGTTGAAATCTTCAACTATATTTGTGGATTTGTCCATTGCTCTTTTCAGTTCTTTTTGCTTCATTTGATTTGAAGCTCCTTTATTTGGTGCCTGTATCTTTTAGAACTGTATGTCTTCTTGATGAGTTGACGCTTTTATCACTGTGAAATGTTCCTATTTATTCCTGGTAATATTCTTTATAGTGTAATCTGCATTGATATAGCTATTTCAGCTTTCATTTGATTAGTGTTTTATGGCCATGGTCCCCAACCCTTTTGGCACCAGGGACTGGTTTCATGGAAGACAATTTTTCCACAGAAGGGGGGGCAGGGAGGGGTTGGGGGTCGTGGCGGGGGGGATGGTTTCAGGATGATTGAAGTGCATTACATTTATTGTGCAGTCAAACCTCTCTGCTAATGATAATCTGTATTTACAGCCGCTCCCCAGCACTAGCATCACCGCCTCAGCTCCACCTCAGATCATCAGGCACTAGATTATCGTAAGGAGCGCGCAGCCTTAGTCCCTTGCATGTGCGGTTTACAGTAGTTCACACTCCTATGAGAATCGAATGCCTCTGCTGATCTGACAGGAGGCAGAGCTCATGCAGTGATGCAAGCAGTGGGGAGTGGCTATAAATACAGATGAAGCTTCACTTGCTCACCTGCCACTCTGTGCAGCCCAGTTCCTAACAGGCCACAGACCGGTACAGGTCCTATCCTATCTGTATCTTATCTGTTTTTCCCTCCTTATTTTCCTGCCTGCTTTTGGGTTGAGTATTTTTTAATCATTCCGTTTTATCCTCAGTATTCGTTAATAAGATATATCTCTTTGGCTTTTTAAGTAGCTGTTCTAGGGTTAACTATATCATAGTCTGCTTTCATGTAATATTATACCATGTCATATATAGTGTAAGAACCTTACAAGAGTATACTTCTCCTTCCTGCCTTTTACCTTTGTACTATTGCCATACATTTTACTTTTCTATACATTATAAATCTCACAAAATATCATTATTATTTTTGCTTTTAACAATCCATTATATGTTAAAGAGATTACCATAAATAAGAAACTACAGTTTCTTATATTTATTCATCTGTTTACCATTTTGTATGTTCCTCCTTCCTTTGAGTGGTTTCAAATTTCCATGTGGTATCCTTTTCTTTTACAGAGGAACTTCATTTAACCTTTTTGTACTGAAGGTCTGCTGCTCAGTTTTTGTTATTTGTAAAATTTTTTATTTCACATTTATTTTTGAAACATTTTACTGCATATAGAATTCTTGTTTGACAGATTTTCCTTTCTAGTGCTTTAAAGTTGTCATGTCATTGTCTTTTGGCTTGCATAGTTTCTGTTGATAAGTCTACTTTAATTCTTTCTTTATGCTTTAGTATATAATCTGCTTTCACTCCTTTGTTACTTTTAAGATTTTTCTCTTGTTAATTTTTTAAAAATTTGATTGTAATATGTATATGGTTTCTTTTATGTTTATTCTTTTGGGGTTTATTGAGCTTGGATCTATGTGTTTATAATTTTCATCAAATTTTGGATAAAATTCAGCCACTGTCTCCTCAGTTATTTTTTTCTGCCTCCTTTTTCTCTTGCCTCCTTCTGAGACCAATTACATATATGTTAGATGACTTGATCTGTCTCACTGATCACTTTAATTTATACATCCCTAATATATAGACAGTTTAAAAAAATAGAGAAAAGATAAATCTATAAAAAGCTATTAAAAATGGAATATTAAAGATAGCTCTCAGAAGAAATGTAAATGACTCTTAACCATAGGAAAAGATGCTTAAATTATACTGAGATACTTTTTCTCACCTATTATATTGGCAAAAAGTCCAAAAGTATGAAAACTATGTTGGGAGGACAGGTAATGTTATGCTGAAGGAAATGCAAAATGGTACAGCCCCTCTTGAGTGAAATTTGGCAATATCTACCAAATTGACATATTCATTTACCCTTTCAGCCATTAATCTTAATACTAAGAATCTATCCAGAAAATGCAGTGCGTGTATACAAAAAGCTAAAAATACGAGGCTTTCTAATACTTTTTTCTTGTGGCAGAAGAGTATAAAAAACCCAAATGTTCATCAGTAAAGCTTTAGTCAAAATAAGGTACATCTGTTTAGTAAAGAAGTAACATGTAGCTGAAAAAAGGAATGAGTAGGCATCCACTTCTCTTCTTACGTATAGGAATTCTCCTGTTTCTCACTATTTCTACCAACTTGTTCCTCCAGATGTGGTCCTTCCAATTACAAAAGATAGTTTAAGAATAAAAGAACTGTACTGGTTGCTATCAGAACTTTGGAGGGAAGTTGTGATTCATCAGGTAATCCCTATCCTGAAAGCTGCTTGGAATAAAAGACACATACTCTCTCCACAGGGATACTGTGTGATGAATAAGTTCTCAGATCAGTAGATAATAGTGTTGCCATGGGAAAGAGCATTCGGAATTTTAACTTGGGTACCACAGTTCATCACCCTGATTTCTCTCATCATTCATTTATAAAACATTTACTCAGTTTTTTGTTTCTTCCTTTTTTTCTTTTTTTTTTTTGTTTTTGAGACAGGGTCTTGCTCTGTCACCCAGGCTGGAGTACAGTGGTGCCATCATAGCTCACTGTAGCCTTGATCTACTGGACTCAAGTGATCCTCCCATCCCAGCCTCCCAAGTAGCTGGGACTACAGGCACATGCCACCACACCTGGCTAATTTTTTTTCGTTTTTCTTTTTTTTTTTTGGTAGAGACAGAGTGTCACTTATGTTGTCCAGGCTGGTCTCAAACTCCTGGCCTCAAGAGATTTTCCCTCCTCAGCTTCCCAGGGTGCTGGGATTACAGGTGTGAGACACCTCACCTGGCCTCTTTTTTCTTTTAATGTGCTGGTAAGGGAGTCTACATTTATTGAGACAGTGGGAAGAGAGGAGGTTAGTGTTGAAGGGCTGGGTCTCAGAAAATGAAAGCAGGGATAAATAAAATAATATCCCAGTGCTCAGGGAGTTCATGGCTACTTGCCTTCACGTTTACTTTTTATCTACACTACTCTATGATTTAATAATTTTAACATTAAGCTACTGACATTGCATCCTATGGTGAGGGATTTTTGCAGTCCAGATTCTGGAGAATGAGGGATGATTGCTTTCATACAGTAGAACACTGGAGATGAGACTGCTCTTTATTCTTTCTAGATCTTGTACTCTTGCTTCTTATATCCCACTGTACATTAAATGGTTGCCCCCTTATCTCAGTACTATATTGAAGAACTGCTTGATTTAAAATGCTTTTTATGCTATTTCATTCTTTCTTCTTTTCTTCTCTTTTCTTTTCTTTTTTTTTGGCGGGGGGGGGGGGGAGACAGGGTCTTACTCTGTTGCCAAGGCTAGAGTGCAGTGGTGTCATCGTAGCTCACTGCAACCTCAAATTCCTGGGCTCAAGTGATCCTCCTGCCTCAGCCTACCAAGTAGCTGGGACTACAGGTGCATGCCACCATGCGCAGCTAGTTTTTCTGTTTTTTGTAGAGACATAGTCTCATTCTTGCCGGTCTCAAACTCCTGGCCTCAAGCAATCCTCTTGCCTTGGCCTCCGAAAGTGCTAGGATTACAAATGTGAGCCATGTGCCTGGCCTCATTCTCTTTTCTGCTCTAGGACCTCTATCATGTATTTTTCATTACTGTGGTTTTACAATAAACCACTTTCCAGACAGGCCATGTATGTTTTGATGTTAACTAGAGTGTTCTTTTATAACTTTTTAAAAAAGTAATTATTTGGATGTCTTATGTATTTATTCTTCAGATGATCCACCCCTACTTTCCAAATAAATTCCATTAAGGATTTTGATTGGAATTTTCGTTCAATTTATACATTGATTAACAGATTCTTGACACCTTAACGATATTAGGTTTTTCTTAATTTAAGAGTAAGTTTCAGTTTGTAATCCTCAGTAAAGTTTTATAGTTTTTTTCGTACACGTACTATCTTTTTTTTAGGTTATTTTTATGGTTATTCTTAAAAATTTTCTAACTGGCTATTGATGTTACTTTGGGAAGCTTTTTTAATGTACTTACTGAAAAAACCATCTTAAGGAACTCTCAAAATTCTAAAATATTTTTAGGATTTTTAAATAAAATTATATCTTCAAAAATAATGCTAATTTTGCTTTCTTTCTAGTGTTGAAATCTCTTATAGTTTTATCAGCTAATACTTGTAGAATGATGTTAACTGTTACACGTTGGTAGTGGACATAAATGTCTTGAGTCTGGTTTTACTTTTACATTTTGCTTGTATTTTGTTGTTAAACATTGACACTGTATTGGTTTGAGAAAGTTTTTTAAAAAGTCCTAAGAGAGATTCTTTTTCTAGTTAGGACTAATTTCTTTTGTGCCCTGTACTAGATTTCTTTCATTGACTCTGTTTTCCACCTAGGATATATCATTTTTCATAGGATCAGATTGCCTACTGTGTTGTTCAGTCTTTTCACTTTTGGTCCCTCGTCCTGTTAATCTGTACTCTGAATTGCTATACCAGGTTTGTTTTCCAAAAAGAATTTTGATCGTGTTGTACTTACATTTCAAGGAATTGTAGCACTGCTGTAACAGCTTTCCGTGCTATGTAGTGAAAAGTCTAAACTTCTCAGGCTATTTATTATTTATGTTCCTTGGTGATCAAAGCATATGCCTTTCCAGTCTTTACCTCTGGCAAGAACTGTGAAGGCTCTGAAATCTTACACTGCTTGCAAGCTAAAATGTTAGCCTGTGGATCCTGGCAGAAGATTCTAGTCTCCTGGGTTAGTCAAGAACAGTTTAGACTCACAGCAATAGCAGTAGCCACAGTATCATAATTTTTCTTGTACTGTTTCCCGAGGCCCCAATTCCTACAGGGTGATGTGATGAAGGCCAGGTGACACCTGTATAAGCAGTCTGTTGCATTTCAGGAGAAGACCCTGAACATTCTCTGGAATCTCAGCCTGCTCGTTCCTTTAATTTGCCCTTTCCATTTTGTCCCCGGACTTCCTCTCCACAGCATCCTAATGTTGTAAGACTCCATCTCAGACAGATGCTTTCTTCCATATCGCCCATTGTAGACCTTGTCTTTGAATGTGCTGCTTATCAAGCTAGCACTCCCTCCATTGTGTTCCTCCCATCTTTAGATGCTCCAGTGAGTCTTCTTGGTGTGCATGGTGGCCTCAGTGTTTTTCTTGTCTATGCGTGATTTTTTCTCTATGCACGATTCCTTTTGTTTTCTCTGCCATACTGTGTTTTGATCAGTGTCTTAGTGTCTTTGTAAACAGTGCCTGTGCCTGCAGAGACTTTTTTTGGTTTCTCCCAGAACCCTTTAGGGCAGTGTATTAAGACTGTGTTCAGTTGCAAGGAACGGATAACTCATCCCATAATAAATACAATGGGTAGAGATTTGTTTCTGTGTTGTTTTTTCATGTAAAAAGTCTGGAGATAAATAATTGCTAGTGTTGATTCAGTTTTGAGCAATCCTCTATTGTAAGGTTCTTCAATATGCTGTTTTTACCATCTGTAATTTTTTCTGTCTGCAATTCCAAATTATAACTATCCTTTAAATTAAAAGGTTTTCCATAGAGTCTTTCCTAACTTGCCAGGTGAAAATACTCTTCCTTTATATTCTTAAAGGCAGTACTAAGCTAGAAAGTGGGCTTTATCACTAAGTTATCTATGTATATGTCTTATCTTCCCTAGTAGACTATAAATTCCATATCTGTAGTATATTTTTTGTTACCCTCTGCAAAGTGCCTTGTTTTAAGGTACACATAGTCAGTTTACTTGAATGACTGAACCCTCCGTTTGAGAAAACCCTGTCACTGGTAGTTAAAGTTTAAGGAAAAGATATATTGGCATGGGTGTGAAAATGTAGAGGTAGGAGGTTTAAACAGATAATTTAATTTATAGGAATTAAATGTACATGTTCCTGAAAGGAACACCTTTATTGTATAAACTAATTTCTGAATGCACAAATATTTCTTTAATGCTGTCAAATATATTTTACATGCTATCAAAACATTCTATTAATTATATGTGGAAATAAAATGGAAACTTTTTTCTTTCAGTGCTTAGATGAGTATGAAGATGATGAAGCAGGACAGAAAGAGCGGAAACGAGAAGATGCAATTACACAACAGAACACAATGCAGAATGAAGCCGTGAGCTTACTAGATCCAGGTAGTTCCTATCTGCTACAGGTGAGTATTTAAAAATACCAGAAAGTCACTAGCTATTTTAACAATTTTTAAGTTACTGTTAATAATTTTTCCAGTGTTATTTTGGTAGCATCAGCTTCTGTTAAGTATTTTCAGTGGATTTAACCACTGATTGTCCTTGTATCCAAATACTTTCTGACTTAAGCAGTATTTGGTTCTTTGTTCCTGAGTGATGAATGTTTGCTGACTGACTGACTAAGCACATTTAAGCAGTATCAACTGTAAAAATAGCCAAGAAAAATAATTACCTCCTTAAGAATTAGTAAGTTGAAGTGGTTGGCCAGTTCTTTCTAGGCTGATATTTACATTAGAATTACATAGCAAATAAAAAGTTGAACAGAAAGTTCCTCCACAGTCAAATGTTTAAACATAACAATAAAACACAATGTGTAATTTTGTGACTTGCCAGAAATGTCTGTACTTCAGTGTAATTATAAAATACTTTAAAAAATAAAATTTAACTCAGTTTCAAATTGGCTGTTATTTTGGGCTCTTGTGCACAGAAAATTGGGAGGTGATAGTATAGGGATGCCACAGTATAAAGCAAATCACTCTACGAAATCATTTCATAGAAACTAATTTGGTAATGTTCTTGATATAATCTAGTCTTAAATTATTTTTGTAGCATTTTGAGATCTTAAGCAAACTTCATGTCTTTTCAGAGTTCTAGTCTTGACTTTCTAAATGCATTTTATTTTGGTATCATTTTATAAGGAATTTCAGATCAGTACACCCATCTCCCTATTTTAGTGACGAACAAAGATGAAATATAAACCTATCTGTTAATTTGCAAGGTTATGAAGGCATTTGGCAGATAGGGGCAAAATATTGTAAAGTGGTTAGGAAAAGTGGGTGCAAAACTTCTTTTTCCTCTGCTCTTAGAGGCAGATGTATTGATATGAAGATTCATAGAGTGATGAAGATTCATCTGTCCACCCCAACCCCCAAGTGTCTGCTGCTACCAGTGGTAATCATAATAGTTTTAGGAAAAATAGTACCCTATTATAACATGGTATAAGCCAACAAGCAATGTTTCTCTCAGCAACATTGTGACTGTTCATGATCTAAAATATCTTTGTATTCTTTGTTTAATAAAGTTGAAATTAAATCTGGGCCTATCCTAGTGAAGACTTTCCACAAGATGAGTGCTTAATTTATTGGGATAAATACAATACAGTATTTTGATTAAGAATCTAGACCTGGTTTCAGTTCTTGGTCATGCCACTTTCTCTGTAATACTCAAAGAGTGGCATACTCGAAAAACATTGGGCAGTGGCTTTTAGAAAGAGGGCTGATTTCTTTCTGTAGAATGAGAATACCCACTCACAGTATAGTGTTATTCTCAAATATATATAGATATGAAACTGAACTCAGCTGATCTGGGCTCGGAAGAGCTTTCTGCCTCATCCAGTTTGTCTTATTTTCTGAAGCTTTTCTCACTCTTCCCAGGCCTACTCTTCATTGGTCCCATTTTTTTGTTTGTTTGTTTGTTTCATTAGTAACTGGGAAGTGATTCATTGGTGACCTTGGCTCCAAGTGTCTGTTTGGCCAGGATATTTGCTTAGGATGAAAGTGAGACTAAGACTCTCCACATAGGTCTCCAGATTGCCTTGTCAAAGTTGAAGTGGGAACAGAAGCTGCTCTGTCTGCATAGTTGACCTCTCTCTGAGTTACTATCTAAACTCACATATTCTGTTACTCATATAGGGTAGGTATTTGTTTATAACTCCAAATTCAAAAACAACAGAGAGAAAATATTGGCATCATTGGCTGCTTTAAGGCTTTTTTTGAATAAGGCAGAGAAAAAGATTTTGTTTCTTAGCATTGTCTGTGAATCTGAGCCATTCAGCGAGACAAATCTTTAAAAATGAAGAATAAAATGGAAATATGACATACCAGTATGCTTTGTGAAAGGTTAGAGAATTTTAAGTTTCTGCTTTAAGTTTTTAAAAATAATTTGGAATAATGATAATAGAAAATGAGAATTTAAAAAGTCTTTTATATTTTTAGCTATGATTTTATACATCTTTACATTTTTTCTAGATAATCATGCCAATTTTTAAAGTAAAAATTAATTTTCTGATTAAATAACACTTGATCAATAAAAAATTTGGAAAATTATAAAACATGTAAAGAAAAGGCAAATTACTTGGGTTGATTGGTTGATCTTTTTACTCTGTTTTTCCGTGAAACATAATATTTATTAAATTTTAAACTTTAAGCTTTATTTATTTAACCAAAAAAGGTATATAGTCACATGGTACAAAATGCAAAAGGCATTAAATGTGTGTGGTAAAAAAAATCTCCTTCAGCTATTTGCATACCTTTCCTGGAGGCAACTAATGCTTTCTTTTCTTGTATATCCTTCCAGAACTAGTCCATAAATGAAATTGTGTCTATATCTATATATGTGTATTCCTTTTTCACCTGCTTTTATTCAAACAGTACGAGTTTTGCATCTTGCCCTTTTCACTTACTATTGTTTAGAGACTTCTGCAATAGTACATAAAGAGCTTCCTTATTATTTTTTTCTTTTACAAATGTAAAATATTCCATTTTGCATACCATAATATTTCTAACTAACTCTTCTCAATGGTCGTTTAGGTTCTTTGTAATCTTTTGCTATTACAAATGACGCAGTGGTGAAAAACTTAATGTATGTTATTTTGCGCATGTGTGTGTAAATCTGTAGGATAAAATCCTAGAACTGGAATTGTTGGGTGAAAAGGAATGTACGTTTGTAATTTTGGTATTTCCAAAATGTTCTTTGTAGGTATGCGTGAGCATTTTTTCATTATTCAAAACTCTTTGTGTATTATTTATATTTTCAGTGGCATAGAATTTTCTTTTTTAATTGTGCTTAATGGTTTAACACAAATTTTCCATTAGTGGAAATCCTCAGTGGTTGAAATTTTTTACTATTATAAACAACACTGGAATTAACATCTGTGTAGATTAAACTTTTTTATGTTTTGAATTATTTTCTTTGGTCAGATTTCCAGAAAGAAACTTATTGGACCAAAAAACATAAAACATTTTAAGGATTTAAAAAAATTTGGAACATATTGCTTAAATTACTTATGAGAAAAGGTTTATCAATTTATATAATCAATGGCATTTTTTGAGTTTTATATTTCCCCTTTTATTTATTTGTCAATTTTCATTTTGAAACAATCTCAGCTTACTGAAAAGTTACAAGTAGTACATACAGAGAGCTTTTCCCCCCAAATTGTTTGAAAGTAAGTTGCTAATCTGATGCCCCATTACTCCTAATACTTTACTGTGTTTTCTAGAAACAAAGGTCCTTCAACATAAACACAACGTAGCTCTTAAAAATAGGAAATTAAAATTGACACATTATTACCATCTAATATTCACACTCATTTAAGTTTTACCACTTGTCCCAGTCATGTCCTAATTTATAGCAAAAGGATCTAATTCAGAATCACGTGATGCATTTAGTTGCTGTGTCTCTTTAGTTTCCTTCAGTCTATAGTCTTTCCTTAACTTTCTTAATCCTAACACTTTTAAAGAGTATAGGTGAGTTATTTGGTGATGTATCCTTCAATTGAGTTAACGTTTGGTCAGAATTAGATTCAGTTTATGATCTTTGTTAGGAATATCACAGAATTGATGTTGTGTTCTTTCGTTGTATCCTATCAGGTTGCAAATCATGATTTTAATTTGTTCCATTGCTGTGATGATAGCTTTGGTCACATGATTAAGGTGGTGTTTGTCAGGCTTCATTATAAAATTATCCTTTTCCCCTTCTTAAGTATTTTGTGGATAAGTGCTTTGAACCATCAAACTTTATATCTGTCCATCTATCTATATCACGGATAGATGGACAATGAGTCCATCTATCTATATCTATCTGTGATATAGAAAATTGACAAATATCTATCACAGATAGATATAGATAGATGGAGTCATTGTTACATGTATTATCTGACAGCTTACACCCTGTTACCATCTGTATTAATTTTCTATTGCTGCTGTAACAAATTACTACAAACTTGTGTCTTAAAGCAACATAACTTTATCATCTTACAGTTCTGTAAATTAGAAATCTGACACAGGTCTTATTGGGCTAAAGTCAAGGGCTAAAATCAAAGGCTAAAATCAGGTCTGCATTTCCTTTTGGAGGCTCTAGGGGAGAATCTCTTTCCTTGTCTGTGCTGGCTCCTAAAAAGGCTACCCATATTCCTTGATCTGTGGCCCCCTTCCTCCTTCAAAGCCAGCAACAGCAGATTGAGTCCTTATCACCTTGCATCATTCTGGCCTTTTTTCCAAAGTCACATCTCCCTCTGATGTTCTTCTGCCTCTCTCTTGCACTTTTAATGAAACCTTGTGATTCCATTGGGCCCATCAAGTAATCCAGGATAATCTCCCAATTTGGGGTCAATTGATGAGCAATGTAATTCCCCTTTTGCAGGTTATTGAGAGTAGGACTTGGACATCTTTGAGGGTCATTATTCTACGTAGCACACCATCATTTTTTATTTTGATATTAAAATTTTCCCAGACTTGTCCAGTGGTAGCCTCTTTAGACTTTTGTATCTTTTGCCATATCGCCATCATTCTTGGAGCACTTTCTTGTTTTCTGGCATAATAAGGTATTACAAGCTCATCTTTAACTTTTCTACCCTGGCTTTGGAAACAGCCATTTCTCTTAGGAGCCCTGTTTCCTTTTACTGGAAAATGATATTTTGAAGCCAGGAATCTGGGCTCTTGATTTCAAATACTTCAGTTTCATTGTTACTGGGGTACCACAATTCCCAATTCCTGTCTATGCACAGACCTACAAAATATGTGTATATATGCCTATATTTACACACACACACACACGTCTGCTCTCTGTTTACCTGCCTACCTATATTTATATAGGTATTGAAACAAATTTATACCTATACTTCCAATTCTAATCTAATATCACAGGCTTTATTCCAGTATTTGTAACTCTCTTTTGTGACATTGAGAAACCGGCTTCCCATTATCTTTAATATGTTTTCTTATTTGTTCAGTCTCTCTATATGTATTAATAGTAACATACTTACCATTGCCACCTCTTCTATACTTATGCCTTCCTCACCACAAGTGGGTTCTGATATCACATGTTGGCTCTGCCTGTGCATGAACACTTTCCTCAATCTTTTCAGGTTTTGGCATCCCATGCCAGGCTGCAGGATGTCCTTTACTTGTCTTAACTTCTGCCATTCTTTGACAGGCTGCTCTTCCCTAGGTCCTCTTGTTGTTCCTGCTCAGACTCTGAGACCTTATACTGGATTGCTCCTCTACAGGGAATCCTCCTCAACTTGATTAGGTTTTGACATCTCCAGGCCAGACTGCCACTCCATGTGGACATTTTACTTCATCCTGCCTGGGCTCTGGCACAGAATACCCCATGCCAGGCTGCCTCTCTGAGGGTACATATTCTTTACCCTTCTAGAGCTCTAACACCCCATTCTGAGCCACCCTCCTGAATGGGTGAACTTCACACCCCACTTGGGACTCTGGCTGACCTTTCATGGGACTCCTTCTCTGACCTTGCCCCATGAATGAGGCCTTCCCTCCCCCTCTTTGTAGATACCCTCGTCATTCTGCTCAGGCTCTGGTTTCCTAGGCCAGGCCAAGTCCTTCTGCTGTATGAGCAGTCTTCTCAGGTTGGACTCTCTCTATGCCAAGGAGCTGTTCTTTATGTAGGATTCCGGTATTTTGATACCCTGGTCTGAGCCACTATTCTTCCCCACCTTGCTCTGCCCCACCTAATGGCTTTAGAACTGCTTTTTCAGGAAAGGAAGGTGAAGGATGAGTTTTTTGTTTTTAAAATCTTAGTTAATTTGATAAAGTTCTTGTTTTATTTTTCATTTTCCTAGTTATTTTATCAATTATACATTAAGGAATTTTTGTTCTGCAGCCATCTTCAACAAGGTGTCATACTAAATTATGCACACCAATATAAATATTTTAAGTTAGTCCTGAGGGCCAGTTAGCATGTGATGCTGTAATTTTACTGAGGGTTGTGGCTGTGTTGCTAGTTTATTTGAATAACTTCAGTAGTATTTTGCTATATTCTACTGGGCTTGTATTTGTCTGATCTTGTTTCACATATGCTATATTTGTTTATATGTTACAAGTTCTGATCTACCACTGTACCTGTAAAGACACAGTGTTCATGGGATTTCCTTATTGACCATTCTAAGCTTGAGTAAAGCAGAATGTTTTATTTAAACTTACACAAAAGTTTGTGCTTTGCCAACATTTTCTGAGCTTTACATAGGTCTTTCCCCTTCCCTTCAGTAATATAAACCATCCCATTGCAAGGAAGATTATTTCAGGAAAAGTGTATTTAAAATCAGTTGTATAACAGACTTTGGGGTTTTGGAATATCTAATTACATAGTCATTGAAATGTTTATGACCAGTATCAGTCTTAACAGTTGTACTTTTTACAAGCAGTTGCAGTGATACTGGTACAGCAGTTCCCCTTATCCAAGGGAGATATGTTCTAAGACCCCCAGTGGATGCCTGAAATCATGAATAATACCGAACTCTGTATATACTATGCACCAATTTCTTTGTCCTTCTTTACAATTTCTTGAATAGAAGATTAGTTCTTCTCACAGATCTTAGCAACTTCAGCATATGATTTCTTTTCTTTCCTTATTAAGTTGAGAACTTTTACCTTCTAACTAAAAGGAAACACTTTACAGCTTTTCTTTGTCATATCTGAATTGCCAGAATCACTGCT
Organism: Daubentonia madagascariensis; assembly: GCA_023783475.1. Lineage (NCBI taxonomy): Eukaryota > Metazoa > Chordata > Mammalia > Primates > Daubentoniidae > Daubentonia > Daubentonia madagascariensis. The sequence continues at coordinate 37,556,991 of JAKFHU010000600.1, forward strand.
CTTGTGCTTTGGGGCCATTATTAAGTAAAATAAGAGTTACTTGAACTCAATCACTGGGATACCACAACAGTCAATCTGATAACCAAGATGGCTACTAGGTAACTAAGGGATGGGGAGCGTATCCAGCATGGATCCGCTGGACAAAGGGATAATTCACATCTTGGGCAGGATGGAGCAGGATGGCATCAGACTTCATCATGCTACTCAAAATGGTTCACAACTTAAAGCTTATGAATTGTTTATTTCTGGAGTTTTCCATTTAATATTTTCAGACTAAGGTTGACTACAGGTAACTGAAACTGCAGAAAGTGAAACCCTGGATAAGGGAGGAGGGACTACTGTATTTCTCCATTTTTTCCACATTTAGAATGGAATTGTCATCTTTACAGTTACAGTAATTATTAAAGTTCCTGGTAATTATATAGTTAAGTTTTTTTGCTTGGAAATTTGTGGCCACAGAAATACAAAGGTTTCTGGTTAACAAATCTAAGGTGGCATTTATATTTGTGTAGAATTTTGTTCTAATGTGCAGGAATGTCACTTTCTACCTTAAAATTATATTTCACTTAACATAATGTCCTCTAGGTTCATCCACGTTGTCACAAATGATCTTGTATGTGGAATCTAAAGAACATCAAACTCACAGAACTAGACAGTAGAATGGTGGCTGGGGTGTGGGTTGGTAGGGAAAGGGGAAGTATTGGTCAATGGGTACCAAGTTGCAGTTAGATAGGAGTAAGTTCTGTTCTTTTGCACCTTGCTGTTAATATTTAGGTTATTAAGTATGGAATGTCTGATTGCCTTAAGTACTAAGTTTGACAGTTGATATCTCTGACATTTCACTTTGACACTTCTTGGTTTTATTTTTTTAATTGTGAAGGTACATCCTCATTCTTTCAAATGCATGTTTTGGCTTGTGATTATCTTTCAATTTTTTTTTTAGAGCAATTTTTGTGAAATAATGGATAAGTAAAAAATTCATGTTATTTTTGAATATGAGTTCTGTCATGGAACCAATGCAGCACAGAGAGCTCAAAATATCAACAAAGTGTTTGGGAAAGGTGTGGCTATTGAACACACAGTATGTTGATGGTTTGAGAAGTTCCATTCTGGTGATTTTAATCTTGAAAATAAGTCATGTGGGTGACCTGAGACCAAGGTGGATAATGATGAGCTGAAAGCTGTAGTGGAAGCAAATCCATCTCAACCTACGCGTGAATTAGCAGCAAAGTTTGACATTGCTATTCCAACAATATTGACCTATTTGAAACAAATGAGCAAGGTAAAGAAGCTAGATAGATGGGTATCACATGAATTAAATGAATATCAGAAGAGAAATAGTCTCAAAGCTTGCCTTTCTTTGCTGTCATGACATAAAGGCGAACCATTTCTATACCATATTGTTATGTATGATGAAAAATGGTTTCTTTTTGACAGTTGCAAGTGTTCAGCACAATGGTTTGATAAAGATGTGGTGCCAAAACATAGCCCAAAACCGAGTATTCATCAAAAAAAGCTAATGGTGTCTGTTGGTGGTCCAGAGCTGGTATTATCCACTACAGCTTCACGAAACCTGGTCAGTCGATTACAGTGGATGTCTGTTGCAACCAACTGGACGAAATGATGAGGATGCTTGTGATTAAGCAGCTGAGATTGGTCAGTAGAGAGAGGCCAATCCTCTTGCAAGACCACATGTCACAAAAAACAACGCTGCTCGAACTACAGCAGCTGGACTTGGAAATTCTCTGTCATCCACCGTATTCACCAGACCTTGCGCCAACTGACTACCCCATCTTCCAGGCTTTGGACCACTTCTTGCAAGGAAAAATATTCAATTCTCAACAAGCTGTGGAAAATGCCTTTCACAATTTCATCGCCACTGGCTCTCCAGGCTTCTTTGCTGCTGGCATAAGCAAGCTACTGTTAAGGTGGCAAAACTGTGTTGATAGTTTAGGCACATACTTTGATTAATTGTACTGCTTCTTGTTTGAGATATAATAAACTACACATTTGATTCAAAATTGGACATTTCATATTTAATAACCTAATAATGTATATTTCAAAATAGCTAACAGAAGAGATTTGAAACGTTCTTGCCACAAAGAAATGATAGATATTTGAGGTGATGGATGTACTAATTACTCTGATTTCATCATTCCACAATGTATACATGTATCTAAATATTGCTTTGTACCCCATAAATATATATGATTGTTTGTCAATTAAAAATAAAACAAAAATTATTGTAAGGGACTCTTTTGATGCACTGTATGGGTTGATTTTGGTTTTTCTCTCTAACATTTCTAATTGAAGATATGCCCAGTTTTCTCTTTTTGGCAGGGATATAGAGATCACTTTAAACTACATCTATAATTGTCAATTTTGAATATACATGAGAAGCAGGCTATAGCCCTTCCTAATCTCTAATAATACTCTTACAATATCATTTATCCAAGTTGGGAAACATTCCATTGTTAAGGTTTATAATTTGATTAGAAGAATTTTTAGCTACAGAATGCATCGTCTCTAATAAAAGAGCATATTCAAATCTACCAATAAAGAATAAACTTAAGTGTCATCTGCCTGCTTTAGAATCTTAACTATTGAGATATTATTTATATAGAAAGAAGTATAGCTTAAGTTCTCCATTGTTCACATATCAGACATGACATGGAGTGATTTGATCAACTATGTCAGAGTTCTTATTTTAAGATATGTTTTAAGTGACTAGTTTTAAGAAAAAAAGTAACTGTAAAATGTAGAAATCTGATATTATCACATGACTTCCTGTTAGTATACTTAACTCGAAACTTGTCTGATACTGACTTTAAGTCATTTACAGTTGGATCAGTGTGTAAAATTTGTATAATGCCACTGTAGTTTAATATTGCTGAAAATGCCCATTGTTTCACATTTCTATATTTGTTAAAATTCTGCTCTACATTTTTATTAGTCTAAGTTTTACCATTTTACAGAAAATACCTATTTCAAGCCTTGGAAATATTTTTTGCCAGGTTATTCCTACCATATCAGTTGATAATGAAAATCAGCCAGTCCAGTAAAGGCTGCTCTCATTTACAGTTCTGCTGATATGGGCACTCAAGCTGCTATGGTATGTTCTGAAATATTTCAAATGTAACCAAAATGAGAGAGAAAGAGGATGTTTTGGAACTTTGGTTTGGAGATTCTGGCATTATTAGTATTTTTTCTTATGCATAAACAGACATCAGTTAAGATATATGCCTTAGGTTTTTTTTTTAAATATGCCTTAGTTTTAGTTCATATTGCATAATATTAGGGAATTTTATAAAAGAAAACCTTTGTAAAATTTTAGTTGAAATACTATTTGTGAAACTCTAGAAGAAAAAGTTGCATATGAAATCATTGTCATCTACATTTAGTAAAATGTGCTTTGAGTGGATACACTAAGCTTAATATTTCTTTCTGTTTTATCTAAATAACCAGTGATTAAACATGTTAGCTGTTAAGCTTTCAAGAATAATTTAAAAACTAGATTTTATAAAATATATTCTTAGCTGTTACTAACTAGAGACACTATATTTTAATAAATGGGGGATCTGTTTTATGTGTTTGGTATACAAAGTACAAAGGTTCATCAGCCTCCTCATCGTTTAGGGGATAACTCCTTAATGACAGGCAGATAAAGAAATCTGTTTAAAGTTTACTTACTAGATTTTGTTGTTGTCCCTGCTATAAGAACAGTGGATGCCCAGGGAGGGTTAAAATATCTTCATATAAACTGTCAAAGCATGGCTTCCCCAGAGGTAATCCCGTTTGTGGGGTCAAGCCCGCACACGTGGACCCTCTAGTATCCTGTCACCTGGTTACTTCCAGCAACTGGTTACTTCCCAAGAGGTGCTTTTTCTGTAACTACAGATTACTAAGGAAGTTATTTCCCTAAGTTGTCAATATATATTGCATACCAGGTGAGCTGGAGATTTTGGGGGGGGAAGGAATCAAAGGGGAGAGTCCCTGTCTGCCAAAAGTTTATATTTTACTTAGAAAATAAGACATATACATGAAAAATTAAGATAAAGTTGTATTGAACTAAGTGATTTAGGCTGTTGTAATGCGAATTTATTGACTTGGAATAATTAGACTTACTAAAATTCCATATCCCAGTTAGGTTTTTTGGTTGTTGTATTAACTATCAAATTAAATTGAAAGCCTGTTGTGAAGGGGTTATGCTAATTGTTTTACTTACTTATGACATTTAATCTCCACAATAACCCCAAAAAATAAGCATTGTTTTTATTCTATTTTAGAGATGAGGAGACAGAGACTGATAGAAGTTAAACCCACAGACTTACAGCCACTGAGTGGCCTGTCTGGTTCGAACTTTTATCTAATTCTTCCTCTTAATCGCATATGGTTTGCTGTACTTTTTCCCCACATTGCTAGTCTTTTCTTGCATCATGCAGTCGGTATTTACTGTTTTACTCTGGAATTGGTCATCTTATAAAAGCTTTATTCTTTCATTTTAACCAGATCAGAAATTCTTTAATTGTAAGATCTCTCTTGGAGACTTAATGATTAACTTAACTAGGAAAAAAGGTTATTATCAGTTTTTAAAGACTCATCATTTGATTTTGACCTGTTTTATTAAATCAAAAATATAAAGATATTTGTAGAGCCCAGGCTATCAAAAGACTAAAAAGAGAAATGACTGCCTAGTTAGTTTTAGTTGCAAAGTAATACTTTTTCCACCCCAATGGTTAATGTTAGCTTTCAGCAGTTTTTTTTGGTAGCTTATAATAGCACAATGGAACATACTTTCTCTCTTTTCGCTTTTAGCTGTGTGTGTATATATATATATATAGTCTTTAAAGATAAGCATTAGTCACTATTTGTATGTGGTGAATTGTAACTTTTTTAATGAGGGCATTAAAAAAAGACAAAGGAGGTATATAAAGAATATAATAGTTGTATTTTTTAATGTCCATTGACTTCCAAAAGGATTTAAGCTGCCTGGTTAATGAATGATGGACCCCCCTGTCCATTTTCTGAGCTTTTAAAATATTTCTATTATTAAAAAAAATTATAAAAAAGTGATTGGTTTGGGCTGAAAAAACAGATGTAGAGTATTGTTTTGTTTGACTAGCAATGTGAATTTTTTTTGCTTTAAATTGGTTCTTTCAAAATTAGATATTCTTTATCAACTGTTTTATATAATCGGAAATTGTGTACGTACACACCCAGACTGATTTGTCATTATTTTTACTTTTTAGGAGCCATCCAGAGCAGTTTCAGGCAGATACAAGAGGTAAGAATCCTTACATTATGACTTGCAGCGTAATGTAGACATGAGTGTAATATCTGTCTGACAGTGACATAACTAGAACTGTTTAAAGCAGCTCTTTGAAAAGTAAGAAATCTTAATATTGTGCTTTTAAAAAGAAATTACTTTGTAGGCAGAAGTGTAATGTCTGTCTGACCAACGCTTATTGTGAAATATCGTGCAGTCTTTGAAAACTGTCCACACCATGAATTTGCATGGGTCTGATGAACTTTGCAAAATAAAAACTTAGAGTTGCTTTTTCTCATGTACTTAAGCGTTGAAAATACAAGTAGACCACCTGTATTAGTCAGCTCTGGTTGCTATGACAAAATATACAAAGACTGGGTGTCCTAACAACAGGAATTGCTTTTCTCTCAGTTCTGGAGGCTGCAAGTCCAAGATCACAGTGCCACTATGGTCAGGTTCTGGTGAGGACTCTCTTCCTGGCTTGCAGATTGCTACTTTCTTGCTATGTCCTCACATGGCAGAGAGGGGGCTGGGGAGAGAGAGAAAGAGAGACTGAGGAAGGGAGAGGGAGGGCAAGCTCTCTGATGTTCCTTTTAAGGGCACTAATCCTATCATGAGGGCCCTACCCTCTTGACCTCATCTAAAACTAATTATCTCCCAAAGGCCCCATCTCCAAATACCATCACATTGAAGGTTAGGGCTTTAACATGTGAATTTTGGGGTGACACAATTCAGTCCATCGTGCCACCTCTGCACAATGAGTACCACTTCTACCAGAGAATGTGTTTGTGTGTGTATGTGTATAGGAAGAAAATCAGAATTAGGTATGAGAAATATTTCAGTGGAGCTGTCTTGGATACTAACTTCCTTCTTTCCTGTTGAGGCCATAAAGTTTGCAGAAGCATGTGGTCATACTTTGCTATAATTATAGAATGATAAACCTTATTGAGTGCTTATAATGTCTAAGATGCTTTACATAGAGATCTAATTCAATTAGGTAACAATATTTATTTCCATTTTATAGATGAGGGAGGTGGGGTTAAAGAAGTACAATAATTTCCCTGGGATTACAAACTAAATCCACAGCAGAAACGGGATTTGAACGTAGGGAGCCTGACTCCAGAACCTACATGCTTACTACTATACAAGATCATCTGCCTGGATTTATACATATAAAACCTTTTCTGTAAATCTATTTATATGTTAAAGTTTAGAATACTTTGATTATTATATTCCATCTAAAATTTTTATTAATTGGTTAACAGGAACACTAATTTTAATAGTTAAGTTATATATAAATAAGATTTTTATTTTTATCATGGGCCATAGTATCTATTAGCAGTAGAAAGAGATAAGGAAGCCAAGATAATCAAGAGTAAATAGGTCTGAAACCATTTCCAGCACACAGAAAAACACTCAATATGTTTGCTACTGCTACTTGCTTTCATTTTCATTTCTTAATAATTTTGATATAGGTATAATGAAACCTGTTGTTCTTTTAAGCTTTTAACATTTGTATGTTGCTTGATAATTTATACTTACTATGAATAGTTTAAACTGGAAAGAATCCTTTTTCTTTTGCCAGAAATCATTGTGAAATGGCCTTGATTGGGCCTGTTCCCAGAGCAGATTCTCACACCAAAAAAATTTTATCATCAGTTTTTGGTTTGGGGAGTAAAGATAAACTGTGGTAACTTAACAAGTTTGTTGTATCAGTCTTAGATATTTAGTCTTGTTAAATAATAGAGCCTAAAATTATGAATGGCACTTTTCAGATTTGTGTTCTTTAATTAGAATCAATAGGGGAATAATTGTCTTATAAATCCTCATTAGAAACTTTATTTGCATGTCATTGTGTTAAATCAGGAAGAAAATTGTTTCCCATGGTATAAATTTTTATATTTAATCTTTTGAGACCATTATTTTACTTGGGACATGTTTGTATATGTGTACTTTTATTTTTATAGCCTAGAGCATGTGGTTTGTTACTTTTTAGCTTTCGAAGGTTTAGCCCTGTTTAATACTGTTATAAATATTTTTAAGTTTCAAGTCATTTTTCACTGATTCACAGCAACAGTTTTAATGCCATCTAAAAAGGAAAAAAAAGAACACTAACAAACAAAAATAAAAAAAATCACAGAACCTAGAATCTATATCTGAAATTATCTATTTCTTATCTAGTAGAAATGTGTAATATCAACAGTTCATTATTTTCATTAATCTGTCAGCAAGTTGTAGCAGTGACTAGAAAATGGATGTTTCTTGGTGAGGGTGTATGCTGCATGATGGAGATTTAAAAAAGGAGAAATGAGCTAAAAGATAGAAATTTGGTGTCATTATCTTAAAAAATATTTTCATTAAACCAAATAACTTATGATATATATACAGCTGGAAGTAACTTTTAAAAGTCATTTGCGGGTTCAAGCACCCAAAAGACTAGTTTGTATATGTGTTCTTACAAATTAAGAATTAAATATTTAATTTTTTCTCATAAATATCAAGAATGTGCTTTTCCAGCACTGACTATTAAGCACTAGATCTAGTTATGCTATATTTTAAAACTGAATTGACTCTTGTTTAGAACATATCTTATATATTTACTGTTTTCCTTTTTAAAAAGTATTTAAATAACTTAAGGGAACTATTTAGAGGTGAGAGTCTGGAAATTTCTGAAACCTAAAGTTTAGTTAAGATCAATCAATGTCATATATTTGTGAATTTTTTTCCCTCCATATGTAATAGAGCATTGGTTAAAATTAAAAAAAAAAAAAAAAAAAAAGGCGGCGGCAAGACAGTACTTAAAGACTTGCAAAAGGCATGATTAACCAGGGTATGTAATTTAAGAATGGGGGAAACAAGTTAAGACAAATACTAAGTTTTATCATTCTCACATAGTGTTTAACTGATTCTTATGTTTTCACAAATATGTTTAATGTAGTATTAATTATTTTATTAAATAACATTTGTGCAAAGTAATAAGTGCTTCTCAGCACTCCCCACCCACCTATCCCCAAGTAACGTAATAGATTTAATAGTTTGTAAAGCACCTTCACATACCTTACCCAACAATAGCCTCATCAGACAGCAGGGAGGCAGGCATCTTGTCTCCCAGATGAAGAAAAAGAATTTATTTAGTTCAGTGAACTCTTTTACCACATCCCTCTTAGCAGAAATTGATTGAGTTACAAGAGAGGAAATATCACTAGATTTTGTTTTTATAAAGAGCATGGACACACCAAGATGTGAATGTTAGAAAAAATTAACCCTATCTTAGCTAAAATGTAGATGCAGACCCTATTTCGAATCTGCAGTGTTTTACATTATTATTGTAGTTTTATAATTCATGTGGCTTCATCAGGACTTAAATAATTTTTGCAACTACTGAAAATGATAGAGAAATTTTATACAATTTAAAAATTGTTTTCTTTATTTTAAAATAATACCGCTTATTGAAAATTTGAGAAATAGAGAAAATTAGGATTAGAAAAACTCACCCATAAATAAGCCTACCACCCAAGTCAAACACTATTAACATTATTTTTCTTTTTTACTTCCAATTTATTTTTCTAGGCTTTTTATTTATATACTGTGAGCATAATGGATGTTTAGTTTCACATTCTGGTTTTCTTTTCACCAAATGAGATACGGGTATCTTCAAATTTTATTTTAATTTCTCTAAACAATGACTGATACCAACTGAAGGATTTCTGCTTTTTCAATAAAGTGTAGCGTAAATATACCAGAGATCCTCACTGTCACTGCTTTGGGGACCAATAACTTCTTTCTTATTTATTTGGATAAAGTGTGACCATGATTCTTTTTCTTAAGGGTCAGCTTTCTCCAATTGATACATTAGGGAACAATTTGCCCCTACTTTAAGTTTCACCGTTGCTTATGCACAATTTGTTCACAGGAAACACTAGGTGGATGCAGAAAACTGTACCCAGCTCAGCCAAGACATAGGAATACACAAAATGCTGTCAGGCATACACTGCAAACGTCTACCAGCTACCTCAGTATGAGTCACAGCCTTGCTTCCACACGTGATGTTACAACTTCCAGTCCAATTTCAGATAACCTTCCTACTCACGCTTCACAATAACTTATAAGCTGCAACCCTTCTGATGCCAACCAACTTCCATAAGCAAACTTTACTTCTTTTTCAAGATAAATGGCCATATTTATGTATTTCGTAACCATTTAACATGGGTAAAACTGAGCTCGCATTTTTTATTAGGTTCCTGTTTTTTTTTCTTTAATGTATTCACTGATGAAGTTTTTGGCATTGTGCCTCTAGCCCCATTTTCCCTATAATCCGTGTTTTTATTGAGTGATTTTGCATAACACATACATTATATTTTAGCAGAACTAACTCTGAGTAGATGGTTTGATAAACTAAATCTTTGCCATTGTTTAAATGGGAAGACTTCTATTTAACATAAATTGCATTTAATTCGAGACACTGTGAAATACTCTTAAGCATACAGATTTTAGAATAGGAAGAGATTTGGGGGTAAATTAAACGTCAAGCCATTCTCAGATAACACAGCATAGGTTATTTCCCACTCTGTTCCTATCTAAGCCAACAGTCACGTTAATGCTAACATGTAGGCATGTGAAACTAGGTAAGGGTTAACTTGAGACACCATCGACTGGAGAAATTAAATGGATGAACAGTTGATTAGTGCTTTGGGGTGGAAAGGATGGCACTGGGTCAGAATAATAAATGAGATGTGATTTCTGACAGGATGTAAGCTGTGGAGAGAGTGAAATAGAGGGCTAGCTTGATTCAGACTCTGGTAACATTAGACAGGATTCTATGGTGAGAGGATCACCTTTTAAAATTTTTTTATTTTTATTATGGCAAAATAAACATTATTCTAGCCATTTTATCATACACTATTCAGTGGTATTAAGTATGTTCTTAATGTTGTACAACCATCACCATTCTAGTTCAGGAACTTTTTAATCTCCGCAAAAGTAAATCCTGTCCTTTTTAAGCAGTCACTCCACATCCCCCCTTCCCTAGCCCACTGGCAACCACTAATCTACTTTCTATCTTTAGGGATTTGCCTATTCTCAATAGTTCATATAAATGGAATCATAAAATATATGACCTTTTCTGTCTAGCTTCTTTTGCTTAGCATAGTGTTTTCAAGGTTTATCTGTGTTCTAGCATGTATCAGTAGTTTTTTTCTTTTTGTGGCTGAATAATATTCCATTCATTGTGCGGGTATTCTACATTTTGTTTAGGAAAGGATCACTTTTAAAACTTAGATACTATATCTTGAATTATTATCTCAACTCTGTTCTTTTTGAACTAATATGCAGAGTTTAGACGTTTAGTTCTTACTTGATTGTCAAGCTCTTTCATAGGAAATTGAATAGAACCTATTTAAGTTTAGAAAGTGAATTAATGTATTTAGAAACATAATTTTAATTCAAGATTTAAGATGTTGCAACTCAATTAGGTTAACTTTTTTCTAAATTGAACTTTCTTTATAATCATTATTTTAAAACCAGTAGTTCTTGTTTGCACATGTGTTTTGAGAACCACCAAGTAGACAGAAACTTCCTTGGCTTGTTGGTTAAGGGTCAAACCAGAAAAATCAGCCAAATTCTTTAGAGTGAGAAATCCAGACTAAAGAGGAGCAAATGTATCTCCCAGTAGTTGGAGAGAGACAGCCTTGTAGGGCTATATGCGACCTTTTCTAAAGAAATCTATTCCTTTTCAAGATACATTATTTCTATATTAGCATATGCTCTATATTTTACCAAATGCTGTCATGAATGCAATAGCTATGGCTCTTTTGGTTAATAGATTTTGGAAAAGGAAATGAAAGTCACAAAATGATAATTTAGAATAAATTGGGATACTGGTACATCTGGTGGACTGGTGAATATGTGAACTTTCCTATGTTGTAAATCTTCTTAGCTAAGATTTATATATTTACCGTGTACCAGGTACCATTCAAAGTACTTTCCATATAGTTAATTCAGTTAATTTCTTGATAGTCCTATGAAGAGGGTGCTTTTATTATCCCTGTTTTACAAATGAGGAAACTGAGGCACAGTGACATTTAATGACTTACGTGAAATTAAACAGATATTAATTGGCACATTTTGTCAGCATATGTTGCTATGCCTCATGGTAATATTAATTTGCCTAGCATAGGTAAGAAATGGGTGCAATGTGGACGTTTGATTTAGTTTATTTAGACTCCAGGTAAAAGGTACCAGTAACTGAATTTTTTTCTGTTTAACATAAGTTTTTTTTTTTTTTAAAGTAACTTCTACATATACGGCCCTGAATTTCAGTCTCCCCAGGTCTCTTTACTTTTTTCTAGCTATAGTACAGTAGCAGTAAATAACTTTTGTTCTTAATTATGATCTTTAGGTTTAACAAGATATAAAGTATCTTCATAATTATGAAAGAGAAACTATGTAATAATATTTGGTGTAATTTTAAGTGTATTTTATGTATTTTTTTTTGGAAATTAACTACTAAACTGAACATGCTATTTCCTATTTTCTTTTTTAAAGAGTTTTATTGAGATATAATTCAAATACCATAAAATTCACCTTTGTAAAGTGTACAATTCAGTTTTTGGTACATTCAAAATGTTAAACAACCATCACCACTGTCTAGTTCCAGAATTTGTTTTCCTCCCCTGAAAGGAAACCTTGTACCCATGAAGCAGTCAGTCTTAATTCTTCCCCTCTCCCAAGCCCCTAGCAACCAGTAATCTGTTTTCTGTCTTTATAGACTTGTCTATACCGGATATTTCATTTAAATGGAATTGTATAGTATGTGGCCTTTTGTGTCTGTCTGTCTTTCACTTAGCATAAAGTTTTCAAGATTTATGCATATTGTAGCATGCACGGATATAATTATGTTTAACCATTTGGATTAACATAATGGACATGTTGGATTGTTTATACTTTTTGGATAATATGAATTATTATATATATCATATGCAGTGAACATTCATGTACAAGTTTTTGTGTTATCCCATTTATTCTTAGTATGTAGAAGTTTTTCATATTGGTTAGTTGAAGGTTTTTCCAAAAAAACCAAAATGGACATTTATATGCCAACTATTTATTGAATGGTTCTGAGGTGCAAGGTACTGTGCTTGCTTGTTTAGGAGACTCATACTAAGATAATAATGAAGAGAGTATAATTTTAGCTGTTCTTACTGGATATAATGAACTACATTTGGAAGAAAGTTGTCTTTTCTGGATTTTTTTTGTCTAGCTTTCAGGTGGTGATATTTGAGCAACCAGATATATTTGATCTCTTTAGGATAATTAGCTATATTTAATATACCAGAAATGAGTATGTATGATATGATATTCCCTAAGTGGAACAATCAAATTTTTATTAGTGAGATAGGTTATAAGCTATAATATATTGATATAAAAGGTTACAATGTAGCCATTAAAATGATGCTATAGAAGAATATTAATTACAAAGGAAAATTATTACCTATTTATATTAAATGGGGAAGAGGGAGAGAGCATATTACAAAAAGTATGATATAAAACAAAGTGTATCATAATATATATAAAGTATTCTTCTTAACCTGAGATCTATTGATGTGATGAACTGATAAAATTCTGTGTAAAAGAGTATAATGTTTATTTTTCTGGGAATAGATTTTTATTTTTCATTAGATTTTAAAAGGAATCTGTGATCCAAAAAGGTTAAAAACTATTAATATATTATAAAATGTTAACAGTAGTTATCTACGGGTTGGTGGAATTACTGGTAGTATTCATTAATATTTTCTGTTTTCTACAATGAATATCACAATTTCAATAAAATCTGACAGTTGATTTTGATTTTTAGTTGTTGATGCATGTGCTTATGTGTGTGTTTGTATTTAAAAGAAGGAGAGAGAAACCCTACATAGAACAAGAGACTGTTTGGGGGAGTGGAGAGAATAGGGTAGTAAATGATACTAAAAGTATAGAAGCCAATCATGTACTTGTTGGTTATTTAGGAATTTCGCAATATATTCAATACTTCTCAGTATTTGATATCCATTCTAAAAGTAGGATTTTGCTCATGAGTCTTGTATTTCTTCTAATTGCTAAGCTTTAAAGTGTCTATTTTAGTGGAAAATTCCTCTAGCTATAATCTCTTAATGCTGCCAATCTCATTCTTATGATAGTTTTAGAATAACAGTATTATTTTCCCGAACACAACATCCACAGAACATGTGAAAATTCCCAGAGGGGGAAAAACTTCCAGTAAAGTGTGGTATTTATCTTTGATGATACTGTTTATTCTTTTCCCTTTTCTGAACATTATAGTTAATATCTTTGTAGTTACGGGCAGAAAGAGGATTCTTTTTGGATCATATTAGGAATTTGTGTTAACATTCCTAAGTAGGCTGTTATAAACCTTTTGGAGTTAATGAAACAATCTTTTATTCTGAGTATTTTGCACAGTGCAAATCTGGCCTTCAAAATAGGTTAAAAACATTTCTGTTTTTAGAATAAACAGCTAAATTTGGTAATAAGATCAAGCAGCACAGTTCTTCACAATTATGACAATATTCCTTGCAAACATAATATGTACTGAAGATAAAGCACTGATTTTGTTTTTCACTAATAATTATTTTTTGCTTTTAAATTTGCATAATGATACCATTTATACATTGACAAGCCTAATTTTTCAAATTGCTAATAGGTTAAACTTTTTTGAAATAGTTTTAAACTTGTTCGTCAACAAATACAAGACTGTTAAGGAACATCCATATTTTGTTTGTAGCTGCCAGCATTATAGTTTCTACCTGAATAATCTTGTGGTTGATGCAAAAAGTTGGAGTTTTTTAAAATTATTTTTAAGTGAAAAGGGGGTCCTTTAAAATGGTTCTAATGCTCTTCTATGATATGGCATGGCTCTAGTGATACTTTACTCTCTTGATTTTCTTCATACCATTTTGCTGGTATTTCCCAGTCTTCTCTGTAGTTCTTCCTTTCCTGTATCTGTTCTTTATGTATTGGTGTTACTTGGCTTTTTATTGCAGACTTTATTCTCTTTTTGTTCTGTGTATTTGTGCTAGAAATTTGATTCACTCCAATGACTTCAGTTACTATCTATACATATACTGATGACTCCAGATCATTAGCTCCATACCTGTATAACCAACCAACAACTATTAAGTATATACTTTTATTTATTTCAGACACATGCTAAACTCAAGATGTTCAAAAGTAAACTTGTGAAACACGATGGATTTCAGTAGTTGGCATCAACATCTACTTTTGCGGAAGCCAGAAACCTAGCTGTTGTTTATAACACTTACTTTTTTCCTTTGCTACCTCACCCATATCCAGTCATTCACCAGGTCTTGTTGAGTTTATCTCCTGAGTGTCTCATTGACACCACACCAGTCTAGGACACCATCATCTCTTATATAGATGATTATAATAGCCTCCAAACTGGCCTCCCTGCCTCCAGTGTGGCTCATCTTTAGTGCATTTTGTAAAAATGATCCTGTTACTTTCCCTGCTTTAATGGCTTCCCATTACCTTTAAGTGAAGTCTAACCAGTGGTTTCCAAAGTGCAGTAATGCACAAGATAAGCTGCTAGACTGCAGGAGGAAAAAATACTAATGTTAGAATTTCTATTTATATTTACCTTTTTACCTGAAAAACATTTGGACATTTATGTTTAAAAGCTAGTACTGTGTAATAGTTACTTAGTCATTCCTTTTTTGCTCTGTATGTCAAATGGTCATTTGGTACTGAAGGTATCCTGGGGAAAGCATGCTTTGTTTACTTTCTGCATGTTGCACAATATTGTAATTTGAATTTTTGTCTAAGTGGACTTATGAATTATTATCTATTTAATACTCATAAAATGGATAAGTCGGGGGGAGAAAATCACACCAAGTACGTAACTGCAAAGATGATTACGTGGTTCTTCAGCTGGCAAGATACACTAAATCAAATCTTTTGTCATAAATTTAAAAAAATCTTTATGCTGATTTTGAGGTTTTAAGTGAAACTTCTAAAAAGTTCTACTTTTTGAGGCATCTTTGCTCTGTTCTGGGAGCCATTAAAAATCAAATATGCAAATTGATGTCAGAACTAGCTCTTTGAATCTCTGTATCACACAGTGTTAAATCAGAAATAATGAAGCATATTCAATTATACTTTCGTTTAAAATATTATTTTTGTGAGAACGAGTTTTCATACAATAAATAATTAAAACATAAATTTTAGTCTTTTTCATCCTTTTATGTTCTATTTTCTGTGATGCAGATGATAATTTTTATATTATCATATTGTAAATCCTATAAAAATAGTAGATAAATAAACATGCATACCAACAGGGGTGCATTGAATAAAATTTGGACACCATCAGTGTAAATTGTTTCGTAAAATAGCTTTCAGGATCCCTGCTTGCTTTTCCAGCTTCATATCTTATTACTCTTATGTTCAAATTTCATGCTTTAGCCATATTGGATTTCTCTGTATCTCAAATGGGCCACACACTCTTGTTTCTAGATATTTGCACATTCTCATTCGTCTTTTAAGTCTAAGTTTTAACTTTCTCTAGCATAGTGCTACTCAAAGTACCATCCTTGAACTATTTGTTAACAGTCCATGACAAGATAAGAAAAGAACTTGAGAGCAAGCATTTAGAAACTTGAATTGCATTTTGATATTGTCATTATCTCATCCAAGTGAATGATCAGTGGGCTACTCTGAACAGGATACAGACTAGTTCAAGTGCCATGGTGAATTGCATGCTAATCATGCCCAGCAGGACTATTAAAATGTGTGATATTTTGAAGTTAGTCATTTGTAACACAAAAATGCATAAGAATTTAAGAAAATGTAAGCATTTATTTATTTTTAAAATCTTATATTTTAATCAGATTTATTTTTGTCCCACAAATAAAATAATTAAAATAAATATATAATAATTAAATAAAAATAAGACATAAACTTTTTTCAGTCTTTAAATTTGTTTTTAAAAATTATTATCTAAATCCTGAAAGTAAAATTTATATTATTTAGCCCTAATTTACTGGTGACAAAACAAGCTTTACTGGACTTTTTTGACAAGAAAAAAAGATACACTTTTTCTAAACGTGACAGCAGTGGTAAACCAAATGATGACGATGGAAATAATTTCAAAGAAATGCAGACCAAAAGAGTTTGTACTAGTTTGCTGAGACGTATCATCTGTTTTATATTGAATTTAGTTTTTTAGCCATAATTGATGGGGAAGTGCTAAAACCATAGTGAGTTATTTGTGGAGATACACTGGCTAATGAAACAATAAAACCATCAAAATTTAATTGGCATTTATATGCATGACATAAGCATGTTCAAAACCAAATTCATTATTTGAAAGAAAGAGTATTACATTAAAAAGCTGACAAAAGCAGATGTTTAGGATTTCACATGTAATCATTAGGATTTTGTGGGTTTCTTATAAAGTCTCACTTGAGGTGGCTAACATTAAAAAACTACATACAAAGGACATCTTAGTCATAAATTCTTTGCCTAGGCCAATGTCCAGAAGAGTTTTTCCTATGTTTTCTTCTAGAATTTTTATGGTTTCAGGTCTTATATTTAAGTCTTTAATTCATCTTGAGTTAATTTTTGTGTATCGTGAGAGATAAGGATCCAGTTTCATTCTTCTGCATGTGGCTCTGCAGTTTTCCTACCACCATTTATCGAATAGGGCATCCTTTCCCCAATGTTTGTTTTTGTCTGCTTTGTTGAAAATTGGTTGGTTGTAGCTATGTGGTTTTATTTCATGGCTCTCTATTCTCTTCCATTGATCTGTGTCTCTGCTTTTATACCAAAACCGTGCTGTTTTGGTTACTATAGCCTTGCAGTATAGTTTGAAGTCCTGCAATGTGATGCTTTCAGATTTGTTCTTTTTGCTTAGGATTGCTTTGTCTATTTGGGCTCTTTTTTGATTCCATATGAAATTTAGGATTGTTTTTTCTAGTTCTGTGAAAAATGACACTGGTATTTTGATGGGAATTGTATTGACTCTGTAGTATTGGGATGTATGGATTTTAACATTTGGATTCTTCAGTCCATGGACATTACGATGTTTTTCCATGTCTTTGACTTGGATTTTTTCATTAGTGTTTGTATTCCTGTTATACTCAAAATGTTGTATCCTTAACACCAAAAAAAAAATAAGGACTAAAGCAAAGATAAATGACTAAGCAGAAGATGATGATAACCCACAGAATTAGAGAAAGTATTTGCAGACTATACATGTGACAAAAGAACTAATATTCAGGATCTATAAAAAACCCAAACAAATAAGCCAGAAAAAACAAGTAACACCATTAAAAAGTGGACAAAAGACATGAACAGATTTTTTTTCAAAAGAAAATTTGCAAATGGCCAAAAAACATGAAAAAATGCTCAGCATCACTAATCATCAGGGAGAAATAAAACAAGAGATACCACCTTATCCCTATCAGAATGCCATTACTAAAAGTCTAAAAAACAGTAGATGTTGGTGTGGATGCTGTGAAAGGGAACACTTACACACTGTTGGTAGGAATGTAAGTTGGTACAACCTCTGTGGAAAACAGTATGGAGATTCCTCAAAAAACTGAAAGTAAAATGACGATTCAATCCAGCAGTCCCACTACTGGGTATCTATCCAAAGGAAAAGAAGTCACATATCAAAAAGACACATGCACTGGTATGTTTACTGCAGCACAATTCACAATTGCAAAGATATGGAACTAACCTAATTGCACATCAACTGATGAGTGGGTAAAGAAAATGTGTTTGTGTGTATACACACACACACACACACACACACACACACACACCATGGAGTACTACTCAGCTGTAAAAAGGAATGAAATAATGTCTTTTGCAGCAACTTGGGTGGAATTGGAGACCACTATCCTAAGTGAAGTATCTCAGGAATGGAAAAACAAATACCACATGTTCTCACTTACAAGTGGGAACTAACAGGGAATATATAGGGATATATGGTTAATGGACATTGGAATTAAGAAAGAGAGGAAGGGGTGAGGGTCAAAATTGCCGTGGTATGGTAGTACATCTACACTCTTCTGGTGATGGTTACACTGGAGGGCCCTGACTTCAGCATTATGTAATTCATCCATGCAATAAAAAACACTTGTACCCCCTAAATCTGTTGAAATAATAATAAAAACAACTACATACAAATGATAAAACAAAATATGTTTGCTTGGAAATATTGAATGAATCTGTAGCGAAGAAGGTAGTTCATTTACCGCTTTCCAGCAACACCATAGTTTGAGAACCATATTTAAGAACCAACACCATATATAAGAACAGAATAGTGATACAGAAGATCAACTCTCAGACAAATAAGGATGACAAAGGAGTTTTTGTTACAATTTGATGAACACATCGATTTTGCTAGTATGACAATGATATGAAGTAAGAATTTATTTTTCAGCTTCATTGCTGACAAATACAGCTTGCTGTGAAGTATATAACCCTTTCAAGGGTTACAATATCAACAAGTGTGGTTTGGAGTTTTGTGTTGCTTTTGTAGGAGTATATTTTAATTATGCAGAGACAGTGTGACAAGAAAAACAAGCTGGACCATGTAACAGAGTATAAATCAATGTCTTGCTTCTTTCATTGAGAAAGTCTTGCTATGTCAGCTGAAGTAAACAATATGGCTTGCTATATCAGCTGAATTAACAGTAGTACATTAAAAGTATGAATTTTTAAACACTTCTAATGTTTAGTTCATTTTAAACACCAGTTCATTATACTTGAGATTTCTAAAAAATTAAATGTTATTGCAGTCTGGGAGTTGATTGGATCAATTGAGCTGGCCAACTGTTACCATATGCTAAGGTGTATACATTGGTTTTCAAAGGTAAATTTTCAGTCAAGAGTATTAGAACTTTGGGATAACTCTTAGTGTTTTTGCAAGATAAACCAGTTTGGTCCCCAACTTTTTAAATATGTGAGTTAGACTTATTTGTCTGATAGCATCATTCTTCTTCTTCTTCTTCTTTTTTTTTTTAATGATCTTAGCTTTCCATGCAAGGAAGGAATGTCAAATGCTTTTCAGTGGCAGATAAGATCAAAGGACAAAAATGAAAGAAATTTGAGGGAAAAGTTACCACAGCTTGTTATGATGGTTTCTGCAACAACTATCAGTAAAGTAGGTGGTGATCTTGATATTGCACATTTGAAAAAGTTATAATCAGATACCTTACATATTTGATAGGACATTTTGAATTTCATTTTCCATCAAAAGAAAATCCATGGGTAGGAGAAATTCATAGATCATTTTTTAATCAAAAGTTATTTTAGATTTAACTATAATTTTGCTGGATAAATGATTGGAACTAGCTACCAGTGAAGGATTGAAAATAAATTTTGAAAAGCAATTTTCTGCATTTTAGATAAAAGTTTAAAAAAATAAATATCTGAGCTTGCTGAAATTGTATTAAAATCTCTCCTCTATTCCTGTCCTTTGAGACTACTTTCCCTATTGTGAGTGCTAATAAAACAAAACATAGAAAACATAGAAAAATGTTTAGATACACATTATCCCTTGTGAGTAGCATTGTCATCGGTCCAACCTAGATTAGATAAATTAGTAAGTGTGGTAGTTGGCCTCCAAGATAGCCCCCAATGAGCCTTACCTCCTGATGTTTAGATTTGTGTAATTCCCTCTCACATCGCAATGGGGTTGATATGTGTGGCCGATAGAATAAGGCAGATGTGACTGTATATCACTTCTGAAGTTTGGTTATAACAGGCACTGCAGCTTCTGTCTTGTTAGCTCTATCACTTTCTCTTTGGAAGCAAACTACCATGTGGTAAACAGCCCAGAGGAGAGACCCATATAGTAAGGAACTGAGGTCTTTCGTCTTCAGTCACATGAGTGAGCTTAAAAGATTCTCCAACCCCATGGAGCCTTCAGATGACTGTAGCCCTAACT
Organism: Daubentonia madagascariensis; assembly: GCA_023783475.1. NCBI lineage: Eukaryota > Metazoa > Chordata > Mammalia > Primates > Daubentoniidae > Daubentonia > Daubentonia madagascariensis. The sequence continues at coordinate 37,577,225 of JAKFHU010000600.1, forward strand.
AACATCTTGACTAAAAGTTCATGAGAAACCCTGAATCATAACTACCCAGCTAAGCTGCTTCTGAATTCCTGACCAACAGAAACTTTAAGATAATAAATGTGTGTTGCTTAAAGCCATTAAGTTTTGGGGTAATTTTTCATGCAGTAATAAATAATTAATACAGCAAGCAAGAAGCAAACTTATTTGTTACATTAAAAACTTTAAATATTAACATGCTGTTAGTTCAAGAGTGTATGAATTGGTGTTTAATTGAGGAATTGCTGTTTCACTCAAAACTTTTGGTTAAATTAGAATTTTATAGAATGACAAAAGTTACTAGTGTAATAGCCTTTTCTGTATTAGTTGCCTTTATGTATATTTTCAATGAAAAATTTGTAACTTTATGCAATTTTTTCTTTTCTTCTAATTATATTTATTTATAATTTATGGGTCTGAGTCTAATAAAACACTTGGACTTGTATTTTGTGTGGTCTTTTTTCCTTTAAGTTTTTAGCAGTTCATTTTTATTTTATTTTACAAAAGGATTGATCCGTGAGGGATTGGTCTTTTTAAAAAGAAAAAAGGAAAGCGGTTTTTCACCCCAGGTAGTCTAGGAGATCTATCCTGTCATAGTTCTCATAGTACCTTGCACTGACCTTATTGTGATGATCATCTTGCTTTATTGTAATTGGTTATATTCCCTGTTAAACTAAAAGCTCTATGAAGGGCAGAGTCCATGTCTGTGTTTGCTGTTACATTTTAGTATCCAGAACAATGTCTAGTACTTAGGAACTACTTGGTAGATACTGGTTGAAAGAACTAATATTCCTTTTACATTTTTTTTCGTGGTGTTGGAATAATGATTAACTTCTATAGTTGTAAACAGGTTGCTACTATAGCCATATGTCCTTGGAGAATGTTAATTGCTTAGGTCGAACAGAAAATTTTCTTGGCATTTTTATTGCTGAATACTAGGGATTTTTATAAAATATGTGTTTTTATTTCCACAGCACAACCACTGCCTCTGAAGAAGATATCCCAAGTAGATACCCCCGAACAGATAGAAGTGGGTTCACTAGATATAACAGGGATGCTAATGTTTCAGGTAATTTGGCCTCAAGTAGCACATTGGAAAAGAAAATTGAAGATCTTGAAAAGGTATGAATTACTAATTATTTAAGATAGATAAAATTAATGCATAATTAGAATTCTTTTTTCAGTTTCATAGCAGCTGAGGAGGAAATAAATTGAAATTTGTAGGGGAGAGATAGTGCCAAAAAATGGAAAAGAATGAGGGGCACTAATGGGAGATAACATCAGTGTTAATCAGTATTTCCATATATAGTCAAATAGCTTTTAATCACTGTCTTACGTAGTATATAGTTTCTGTGTACATAGTGGCTAGGCTTTTTTTTTTATTTCCTTAGTACTTTCCTATCTATAGTATTTTGTTGATGTTAAAACTTTAGAAATGAAGCCAATTCTTGTATTCCTTAATGTTTAATGTATACTCCTATTCTGCCACATGTTATCTTTAATATATCAAAAACAGTCTTCGTCTTTGAAGTAGTTAGAAGTTTAAGCTGGCAATATATACTACTGTGTGTTTCTTAATATTGCCTGAACAGATTGTCGTTTGTAACTTTCCAAATTACAAGAGTAATTCTGAGTTAGGTCCATCTTTGGTGTTTGAAACAATTTTGTGTAAGAATAAGCCTGTTTAAAAGTATCTTTCAGAATAACTCAAATGAATATTGGCATAAATTTATTAACCACAGGTTCTCAGGTTTATTCCGTAGACGTTCAACCCCTAAAATTGATAATAGCACTGAATTTCTCTCTGATTGTTGAAAATATGTTTTGTTTTACTAAACTGAAATTATACCGTGATACAAAGTTTTAATTTATATATGTGATATAAACAGATATAATTTTAAAAATTTGTTTTTATTTTATAACATTATTATTATTTTGAAGTCACGTCTAAGCTTTAACACTAGTTTCTACTTGGAATTATTATTTTGTAGGCTTAAATTAAAAACTTTGGAAAATACATAGTCTAATAGTTTTCAAGGGAGTTCCTCAAAAAGACTTCTGGAGTTCCACAAGAGTTTGTGTTTAGTTGCTAGTAGTTGGCAGCAGCTGATTGATGTGGATGGCTGGCTGCTTTCTCTGAGGGTTAGTAGGAAAGAAGCCAAGTTCTGGGCAAGACCTTTTCGAGCTCTGCCTTTTGTTGCTCCCTAGTTGGTTGACTCAGCCCAAGGCCCTGGATTCTAAATAAGACTTCTTGGAAAGAGGTGTTGTATTGCTTAAAGAAAATAGTTTAAAAATCAGTAATTTCCTTCATTTTATCCATTGTCTCTTAACTGGCAGAGCCAGAAGTAAAATTGAGGACCACTGATTTTCTGTTTAGAGTTTCTATTGGGCCATTTCCTTTTCTTAAATTTCGTATTTTTAATAAAAATTTTGAATTACCTCAAACAAGATATTATCCATAAAAAAATATGGTAGTTCGTAACTTAGTAGTAAGCTAAAGAAGGTAAGTCATAGAGTCTATTAGTATTTGTTAAAGGCTTGTGTAAACATGAGTTTGCAGCTCCTGTATTCCCCTTTTTCTGTGATTCTTCTCTGTGGTGGATTCTTTGTTCCTTCACCAAGTGTCTTAAGGAATTCATTAGAAATCTTCATATAGCTAAGATACTTTACCAAACTTGGTTGATGTGTGCCATTTAAGAATATTGTAAACAACCAGTACTTCCCAGTTAATGCTTTGTAATTATATCTACCAGGAAGTAGTAAGAGAAAGGCAAGAAAACCTAAGACTTGTGAGACTGATGCAAGATAAAGAGGAAATGATAGGAAAACTCAAAGAAGAAATTGACTTGTTAAATAGAGTAAGTATTTCACATATTACACATGAAAATGTGTAACTATGAAGAAATTATTTCATTGTGTTATTCATTTTGTTCTTTTGTTAATGAGATAGTAATTTGGATAGTTAAGAACCATCATTTCATTCCATAAATTGATTTCCTCTGGGCAAGTATCAGTTTAACTCACTTAATTTTATTCTTTTGGGGATGGACTGATGAATGGATTTGTTCTGTGTTTTGTTAGAGTTTGGAGATGAGAGACAACTTGGTCACTACCATATGTAAAAGGATACTGTCACAGAGTTGCCTCAGTAATGAACTAAAATTGGTACTTTATCACTATAAGAAATTCCAGATGTCTTTGTATGTGTTTTTACCACTTTTTTCCTCTAGTTACACTTCATGCATCCATCCCCAGGTTTAGGTTTAGCAATTGGCTAAGCCAGTATTTGACTTCAGGTATTTGATAGTTGTACTTCAATGTAGTCCATTCTTTGTGGACTGCCTTTCATCTTGATTCCAACACATGTATTCCTCTATTGGTGCTAAGAATTTGATTTAAGAAATTCTCCAAATGTTTTTGATGTCCATGGTGTATTTGCACTGTCTTAGGCACTATGGGCATTAAATAGAATAGTAAAACCCCTGCCTTAGAGAGTTTATAATCTAGTATTGATACAAGAATGTATTTTATCATTCAATTCCGAATCGTAGGGAGATCTCAGTTGTGGTAATTTTAGAAATCCCGTATTTTCATTGTTTCAACAGATGTTTCCCAACATCTATCATTTAGTTTGTAAATAAATGCAAATTCTGATTTTGTAAATTTTAAAATCATTTACCTCATTTTCCAAAGGCAGTATACTAAATTTATCAGAATGCTGCTATATACTGTAGCAGTGATTTAAATTGATTGTATCAAGTTTTAATATTTTAAACTTCAAGGATAAATCTATAAATGTCTGCTTTTCTAACAACTAGTAAATAGTTTACTTTGAAATAATGTTTTTTGTAACTAAAACTTGCAGTGAATTGTTTGTAACCAGATGGTTATATATTTGGGACTAGGATTAATACGGGGAACATAGTGCTGGATCATATACTTTTAAAGCTGGAGAGTGAATACCTACTTTAGTGGCTTTCAATTATTTTTTAGCTCTACAACCTTTCCCTCAATGTCATGAAGAAGCCCAACATATTAAGTGAACCAGATCAACTTGGTATGCCCCAGACCACCTTTTCTGTATGCCTCAGTTCTCATCCCCAGAGTCTCATCCCCAAATGTACACATTTAAAGATGACACAAAGTGAACTTGTACTTGTACCTTTTGATGCCCAATTTGACACAAGGTTGCAACCTGGGACCCTATACCACATATGGCCAGCGGATGTGTTTTGTTCGGCCCTCCATTTTAGGGAGGGGGAGTGGAGTTTGGTTTTAACTACAACAATTTACTTATTTATGATGATTAAAAATTGGAAGATTTACAATTTAAGACTTCTGACTTCTGCCTTTTTTTGAAAATCTGAAAGTTCTGGCAAGAGTTGGCCCACATATTTGTGATAAGAATGAAGTCAAGAGTTGCTTTAGGTGGGACAGATTCCATCTAAAGTTATTTTCAGAACTTACCGTCATTTCAAAATTAATTGGTTATGTGAATTATTTTAGAATGTGTATTTTTAAGAGTGTTTTTATCTCCCTTAGAATATCTTTAAGTATTTTTAAAGTATTATTTTCCTTTTTTTCCTTAAGGACCTAGATGACATAGAAGATGAAAACGAACAACTAAAGCAGGAAAATAAAACTCTTTTGAAAGTTGTTGGGCAGCTGACAAGGTAGAAGATTCAAGGCTCAGTGTGGAATAAATATTTTAAAACTACTGATTGAATGTTATGGTCAATGCTAGGACGATATTCCTATGCTGCAATACATTAAAATAACTAAGTATGTATATTTATTTCTAGAAAACAGATGGATGTTTATTTTCAAATTATTTCTTTTTCATTATTAGTTTCAAAAAAGTATCAACCCTTTTTATTTCACGAATAAGTAACACCCTTCAGTTATTAAAATGATAGGTAATACCCTTTTGGTTTTGTGTGGTATTCGAATAATACATGATTTAAAGTCACAACCCTTTGAATATATTTTATCTTTGGTAGCACATTCTCTCCCTGAAGGAATATACATAGTCTTTGTTTACATGAATTGAAATACTTTTGGGGAGTTACCTGTAAATGCCTTATTACTGATGTGTGCAACCTTTTATATGCTGATGACTTACTCATAAAGGTTTTTGTCTCCTGTCTACTGTTCTTTCCACTTATTCTAAGCAATTTAGAGTAATAGTCACACTATTTTGTATAACAATAATCTTTTGAAAGAAAAGCTATTTTAAAAGTCACTTAATATCATGTTCTTGTTGGCTAAATATAAATTTGAGAGAATACTTGAATTGTGCTGTAGTAAATGAAAATTTACTATTTTGTGTTTGAATATTAAAAAATTTTAAAATCACTTTTACTTCTGAAAAACATACAATTGTAATTTTAATGTAAAATTTCATATGTAGGTACTTTTTTTATTGTTCCAAGGTTTATTAATGAACATGGGATATTTAAAAAGTTGTTTATTCTTTGGGCCTGGAAAGTGTGTACAATTTTAGTGCATAAGAAAAAAATTATATTTTTATTATATGCGTTAAAATCAAAACTAAAATATTTATCCACACTTAAAACACCTACACATATATTAACAAAACAGTACGTAAGCAGAAATAATACTAAAATATTTTGCCTAATTTCTAAGTTGGAGAATAATACTGTGACGGGTTTTCACATGAGAGAATATTCCCCTATCCCAAATTTAAGGGATTGTCTTCCTAACGTTGAAATTTTTAAAATAATTATTTTTAAAGAATTATACAAATTTTCTCTTATATTAAATATCATTAGTATTTAGGGTTGTTTTATATTACATTTTCATGTTGAGTTAGAACTCCCCCCTCAAAAAAACACATTAACATTATGAAATGTTTGTCTTATAGTGGAATCTAAACAGCAGTACTAATATCCTTTTATCCAGTTAATGTATGAAAGTGGCTTGAACATAGTAAAATACATTTCGGGTACCCTACTGACTTTTTCCTTCACTTGCCAAGCCCTTTTATTTTTCACTGTTAGAAAAACAGAAGGTGAGACAATTGGGGGAAAATGTGGAATAAATGACACATATTAGATGTAGAATTATAAAAATCTCTGCCTTTACGTAGGTTAGCTTTACCCCCTCCCCAGTTCAGAAGTTTCAAGCTTGGCTGATTATCAGAATCCTTTGAGGAAGTTAAAAAGAATTCCCTTGCTATAGCCGCTAGGTAGGTTTAGGTTGAGACCCTAGAATCGAGAATTTTTAAACTTATCATCTAATGATTCTGATCATAGCTAGTTTTGGAAATAGCTGCTGTTGTGTCTTTATTCCCAGAAGTATCTTCCATTGAAAACCCAGAATTGACATAATTTTAGCTACCGGCCTTTTTGCCCTTCTAGTTTATTTGGTAATAAGTCTGGTATCAGGGACAGTTTTCACATGTCCATATATATATTCACTGCTCACAAGAAGTTCAATGTTAGATTACCAAATTTGATATAGTGGCAGAATTACTGCATAAGGGCTTCCTTCCTGGAGACTTTTACTCTGCATGGGAACAGTGATCTGCTGCCCACAAGTCAAGGTGGTATGCCAGTCCCAGTTACCGCCTTTGGTAGTGAGGTACTCATATCCCTTTCGTTTCCCTTAGGTACATGGCAAAAATGTCCTTATTCCCTAGGTCCTCATCCACACTTTGGATGTTGTGAAAATGCTGTCAGTATCCAACCTTAAAATATATTAGAATATTGATTTTTCATTAAAAGAATTAATTTGAATTTTCTACTTAATATATAGATAAAAGAACATTTCATTTCACTTTAAAATTATACCGGTTATTAATGCTTTGAAAGACTGAGAGGTTTACATTTTTTTTCAGCTTATTAGGAACATTTCCAGCAATGATTTTTGCTTTTTTAACATAATCGTACCAAATGCAAATACAAGAGCCTTACAACTTAGGCAAAGCATTTCACATGTAGTCCTTCCCCCATCTCCTTAAAATGTATATTTATTTCACAAACAGATTTTTATACCAACTATTGAAAAATAAAGTAGAATCTGCTGCAATTTCCCCTTAAAATTTGTAAAAGGTGTTGAGATTTTTAAAAAGTAGCTTAAGTACAGTGTGCACTACTCTAGAAAACTTGGCTATTGTCAAAAAAAGTGCAGTTATCTGTGAAATTATTAGTCCTTTTCAGAAATATTATCACTTATATCTCCTGGGAATTTGTGGCACAATAAAGCACATCCAAAGTTCTAGTGTGTTTATGAGATCATTTTCAAAACAATAAGTTTATTATCTTTAAAATGAATATGACTTGCCTCCTTGATTTCTGAAATGAGTTAACTTGAAAATTAGTAATCTTTATTTCATCTGTCTAGAATTGTTGATAATTTTATCACATGACAGTTACCATTAGAGGGAAAGGAAAGGCTTTTGGGTATATATTCTAAGTAATCTAAGGGATTTACTAAATACAGTAGATTAGCACTGGCACACGTGTTTAAGTAGTTCCAAACGTAGAGAATAAAGTATCAGGGGCAGGTACATGAAGCAATGTAGTCTTTCTTTTTTTTTTTTTTAATAATTTTAAAATTTTTAAATTGTGGTAGAAGCAATGTATTCTTAAGGTGAAAAACCTACCTCAGTTATATGTGGTTTATGTTTTCTGGAATAATCTGGATTTTTAAATTACAAATTAAAATGTAAGATTTTGAGTCTGCTTAATACTTTGTTGAAAACAATACAAGTCAGTGTAATAGAAGCATCCATATGTTCAGCAGGGTAAGAAGAAACAGCAAAGACCTTGGATTTGATAATTGATTTGATGTCCTGGACAATATTCATCATCTTTTTTGGGGTTTTTTTTTTTTGGTAGTTTTATAATTTTGAGTTGGTGACTAGTAAGTTCCGTGCAATATTGGCACTTATTTAATAACTTCATGATTTTGTCAATAACCTGTTACAGGATTCAGGCAAATATTTTGATTCTAGAAGTATAAGAAACCAGACATACCAGCTTTTCATTAGAGGGAGTATGTTAGGTGAGAAAGAACTCGAATTCAGGAATCAGAACATTAAAATAACATGTTAAAGTTAGTGCTAAACATTTTCATATTTTGTCTGAACCTATTCTCATATGTAAAAGTGAAGCTTAACTTGTACTGGAACTATATTCTTATAAATAAAAGACATCCCATCAATTAAGATTATAACATATTACTTATCTGAGAACTCATGTGACACTTTTCTTTTGTTGTTCCATTAAACTGAAAGCATAATACTAGTAGACAACAAACAGTTTGCTTATCAGGTGCATCTACAAAAGGCACCTGTCCCCATGCTGTTTCTCCTTATATAATATGTAGAAGTTGGTTGTTTCATTCTCAGTTTAAAAACTTGAACCATTACCCAAGAAAACCTGAGCCCAAATTGTTTTTATTTTACTTAGCTAGAATCTCATAGCATGTTAAAGTCATATACTCACCACCCCAAAAATAATTATGTGTATGTGAGAGGAATATGTTTGTGGGAGTTGCATAAAATTTTCATGCCTATTTCAGCAAGTATTTATTAGTCAGCTGGATATACTATTATAGGCATAACAGAAATTTTAAATTAAGACATGGACCTACCTTCCATCTAGCAGTGTATATGCTATGTGGTGTATGTCAGTAGCACACAGTGCACTCTTAGCCAGCATTATCCTAATTTGAATAGTTCGGTCAAAAGTCCTTTTTTTTGTATGAATTATCTAGCTATTGTCTTTTAGATGTAGTTAATAGGTACTGTTTAATTTGCTGCAATATTTACTGAACAGTGGAGTGAAAAAGCTGATGTGTATTGGGAAGTATCTTACCATTTTTTAAAGATAATTATACATTAGGAAAAGAACATTTTTAGGAAATTTATAGCAGTAATGAAGTGAAAAAAACTCAATGTATGCCAGATACACCAAACTGTTGATGGTATTTAAATGTGATTTCAAGTTAGTATTTCTGTATACATTATTGATTACTGGTTTGTTTTTAGGTATTTAAGACTATTTTAATCTACAGTTCACGTATTAGCAGTGGCTCTGGAAATAATAGAACATTAGTGATGATCACCTGATAGACATTGATTAAGTGTTTTGTTTTCCCCTCTGTATACTAAATAGGTATATGTTACTTTTTTGGTGAACTTGTTTCTTGAAAGATTTGGCTATGCTATTCAGGGTTTTTATTCTTGTGTTTTTCTTCTAAATTTAGGTAGCAGGTGGCTGCTGCTACCAGCAAAAACCATATGAAAGCTAAAACTTAACAGTTTTGTTTAAAAAAATGAGCAAATTCAGGTAATCCAAATATTTGTGGAAAACATCTGCATAATTTATTCAACAAATTAGTATTGTGTAGACAGCTTTGATCATTTCCATTGTATAGGTTTTTATTGTGGAATAGACTATAGATTCACTTTTAATATGCTTTGCATGTAAAAAATAATAAATACTCAATAAAAAATTTTTCATTTATTTTTCAACATTGGTTATTTTTTTTCCTTCCTGTACTATCAGTAAAAGTCCTCACCATGAGTTTTACTTTTGAAGTTAAAGGTTAATACTAGTAATATAATTAGCTTATGTGCCTCTTACTGAAACAGTATGCAGTACTTTTAAAATCTTTATTTGGTATGTTATTTTAGAAGGAATACTGTTTTATAAGAAACAAAAATTTAGTGTTAAGATCTGAATACATTAAATGATGGGATTTCTTGAATAAGTGAACATAAGTATACATATATTCAACCTGACTGAAAATTTTAATTGTCTTTGTGTTTTACAACTAAATCAATAATTTCTTAATTCAAAATTGGAACTGTCATAAACTAAATCTGATGATGTTTGAGAATTTCAGGTCCTTCATAGTTTGAAAACAGTAAGTAGGGGTCTGGGAATGTAAAAGTCTTTGTGTTTTTAGTAAATAGTTTATATAACCTTTTGTCTAATGTGCCTTTCTTCATACACCTGCACAAGCTTTTCAGTCTTCTTTACTCCTAGAACTCTGAATTAATCTTCTCAGTAATGTCATACATGTCTAACAAGTGAATAAGCGTCCTTAACTCTGTTTAGATAAATGTTTCAAGTCCTTATATAAGAACATACTCCACTAGCAAGCCTACTGAAAAAATTTTGCAAGATCTTATAGTCTTAATTGAAACTGGAACCTTTTATCTTAGACTTCATCAAATCCCTATTTTTTTTTCCTTCTAGATTCACTCTGTGTTTGTGCATGCATGCGTGCACACAATTCTGTCAGCAGCTGTAAACTACCCACATATTTTCTTAATCTCATTCTTCCAGTTTCTCTTCATCTCTACAAGAGGTTACATTTCATTCCTGGTCAACTTTTGGAAAGAATTATGTAATGTTGGACCTTCATGTTAAAGGGATAGGACTGGTTATAATATGCTTTGCAATCCATTCATTTATTTTGATGTCTAGCCAGACAAAAGTTAAAAAGGAAGCTAGAAAGCAAAACTTCTTTCTTAATCCTGGACCAAATGCATATTTTTGCTCTCTCAAAAAAAAACTTTTATGACTGACTGAAAATGCTTTTAGGTAAAAGAAAAAGCTCTTTTTGTGTCAGATAGTTGAGCAACATAAAAAAAAATTAGAGCCTGTTACGAAATGTAGATTGAACTTTTACTTTATACATGTGAAAAACAGAGTAAGAATTTTGACTTCTGTGTAATATTTTTCACGTTAAAATGTGCTTATTTACTCACTGTATAGTTTTACCTCATATATAATCTGTTGCTATCCCTGTTTAGACGTACTATGGAACATGAAATTCCGGTCTTTACATTGTTACAGGCTTCTATCCAAAGAAATACTTGTGTTCCTTTAAAATGTGAACTATTTACTGTGGTTAACCAAAGGTAGATGATATCATCTGTGGACATTTTAGCTTTATGGAAGCAAATTATTAAGAAAAATGAATTGAAAAATGTCTGATTTATTTTGTTATTCTTGTAGTATAAAAGTATAAACAAAGCTGTCAGTCAAAGGTATAGGAAATGTGCATTTGAAGATTCTGTAAGTAACTTTTGGTAAGAATACATTCATCTGATGGTATTAAGAAAAGTTGGAAAAGTATTAGCTTTCCTTAGCAGATTGAAAATTTTATGTATGGATGGCTTAGGACAATAAACAACATCATTAATTTAAAGTAAAATTATGCCAGTCATGTTCAAATTAACTATTTATTATTTAAATCAGTCAATTAGTGAAAATTTTAATGGGATAAATAAATGGATGCTTTGGAAATGCTAATTGATGGTTATAGGAGACCTACATACATCTTGTTTCTTGTAACCTTCTTATTAATAAGATCAATATACCTTAAGTTCAGCTAAGCTTAGTGAGTCAGGTAACAATTTGAGCATAACTTTAACCCTCATTTATTATGGCATAGTAACATTTATTAGTAATTCAGTAGTCGTGTGTGCCAGGCAGTATGTTAGGTGCTTTATATATTGTTTTATTTGGTTCTTTAAAACTTGTGTAATGTACAGATTGGGAGGGTAATTTGTCCAGTGTCCCAAAGCTATTCTGACTGCAAAGCTTTGTTTTTTTAATGCTATGACACACTCATTGTCCTGCTATTTTTGCAGTGGTTCTCAAAGTGTGTTCCTCACACTAGTAGCAATGGTTTCACTTAACCTGTTAGAGATACAAATTATTTGGTCCCACCCAACACCTGAATCAGAAACTTTGAAGATGAGGCCCAGCAATCTGTTTTAACAAGCCCTGTATGTAATTCTGATGCAGGTCAAAGTTTTCAAACCACTGTGCTATGCATTTCTATTTTTAAGCGAAGATCTTGGTCTTTCTCTTTGGACATTGTATAAATAACATGGACTTGTTTTCTAAAAAAAAACGAAACACCTGATCTTTTCTTTGTTGCTTGCATTGCAAAAGATTGTATCAGGAAAAGCCTCAGCATGGACATTGGCAGCCTGACATAACGCCATTCATTTAGTATTATCTCTGGAACTCAAATGGCTTTTAAAGTCCAAGAGACTGGTGGAATGAAATCTTTGTTGTTCTGTGTCAAGGTTTATCTCTGTTATTGCCTGAAGGTTTTTGGTAACAATTATGCATTTTTTTCAAATTTTAAAACTTGATTGGAACAAATAAATGTATCTTTCATCAGTTATAAGATTTTTTGTTTTTGTTTTGCTTGAATGGACCCTGGGGTGGCCCTTGAGAAATTTGAATCTTCAAAATTTACTCTCTGTCATCTCAGAGAATAGCATTTTCTAATTAATTGATTAGTGGGGAGAAATCCACAATGTTGTATCCCGTGAGTGAAGATAAAAGACTATTTTGATTCGGGTTCACTCTTTTCTTATATGATGAGATAATTAAATAAGCTTACTTTTTTTTTTTTAACTTTTTAAAAACTTTAGAACACTTTTAGATTTATAGAATTATTGTGAAGATAGTACAGAGAATTGTCATATGCCCCCTTATTAAAGTTCATACTTGATTCTGATTTCCTCAGTTTTTCCCTAATGTCCTTTTTCTGTTCAGGGTCCAATATAGGATACATTATATTTAGTAGTCATGTCTCCTTAGGCTTCTCTTGGCTGTGACAGTTTCTCAGACTTTCCTTGTTTTTGATGCCCTTGGCAGTTTTGATTACTGGTCAGGTATTTTTCACTTTACTATGGATATGTCAGATACACACAAAAGTAGAGAAAATCATTATCAATATCTTGTCAATTTAATTTTATCTATCTCCCTTTTTATTTTTTTCTGAGATATTTTAAAGTTAAATTCTAATGTCCTATTATTTCACCTGTAAATATTTCAGTATGTATCTCTAAAAGTAGGGACTTAAGAAAATAACCACAATACTATCATACCAAGCAAATGAATGCTAATTCCTTAATACTATCTGTTCAGTTTGGGTTTTCTGAGAAGCAAGCATGCATGAGATTTATTGGGGGAAAACAATGGTGAGGAAAATTGGGGAGAGAGCTAGAGGAGGTTGGGAGGAACTGTCAGAACATGTACAGGTCTGGCTCTGGTGAAGGAGAGAGAGGAAGAGGGTCATCGGACAGGAAATCTTAATCCAGAATTGTCTTAGTCCATTTGTGTTACTACAAAGGAAGACCTAACGCTGGATAGTTTATAAAGAAAAAGAGGTTTATTTGGCTCATGGTTCTGCAGGCTGTGCAAGAAGCATGGTGCCAGCATCTTCTGGTGAGGGCTTCAGGCTGCTTCCACTCATGGCAGAAGGGAAAGGAGAAAAAGAAAGGGAGCCAGTGTACAGAGATAGCATGGTGAGAGAGGAGTGAGGTGGGGGCTCTGGGCAACCAGCTCTCACAGGAACTAATAGGAGGAGAACTCATTACCGTGAGGATGGCACCAACCCATTCATGAGGTATCTACCCCAAAAATCCAAACACCTCCCCTTAGGCCCCAGATTGTCTCATCTTTGCCAGTGGGAGCCCCTTCAAGTTGGCTCCTGTATCCTTTTGTTTATCAATAGCTTCCTTGTTTTCTGGCATAAGATGTTCTAGTCTCATTGTGTACGTTTCATTTTCAGGACCTGGAATTAAGAGCTACCTTCTTTGGTAAAGAATTAAAGCCTTGATAGCTATCTAAATTATTAGATGATATAAAAACCAGAGGGCATTTTAGAGTTCTTAACTGTAAAGTCTATAAGGACATTGAAACATTTTCTAACTTGTACTTTCACTGGAAATTTTTAAGACAATGACAGAAATCTGCTTGTTTCTTGCCTTTTCTTATGTATTTTCTCATTTTCTTGCAAACGATGGGCAGATCTTAGATATACAGTTGGCCTTTCATATCTGTGTGTTCTGAATCTGTGGATTCAACCAACCATGGATTGAAAATATTAGGAAAAAAAATTTAACAATACAACAATAGAAAATACAAATTAAGCAATACACTATAACAACTATTTACATAGCATTTACATTGTATTAAGTATTATAAGTAATCTAGAGATGATCTAAAGTGTACAGGAGGGTATGCATAGGTTATATGCAAATACTGTGACATTTTATATAAGGGACTTGAGCATCTGCAGATTTTGGTATTTATGGGGGGTCCTGGAACCAATCCCCCACAGATACCAACAGATAACTGTACTTTGATTTTTCTTTACAAATTTAAATCTGTTCATGTCTGTTGGGACCTTCAAGAGATTGATTATAAAAGTCAATTTTTTTGAGTAGTTAAAAACACTTTATAGTCGTGTTCAAATTAGGATGTAGCCACATAACTATGTAAAAAATATATAGATACTCATTGAGTTAGATGTGAAAAGAGAGAGAGTTGTATCAATTAAGTTAAATACATAATTAAAAGTGGTGCCCAAATTATGCTCCCACATCCCCCCACATTAAAGTTTGACCCGGATTCATAGGATGATTTTAGTAGAGATTAGACACTTCATCTATAGTCACATCTGAGTGAGGGTCTATGCAGAGGTGCCAGTCATGGGTAAGTTTTCACAGCTGGTTGTGAGAGTCCTGGTGAGGAAAGAGTGTTGCATGATGGCTTGAAGCAGGTTGGGAAGCTGCCCTTGGACTCGCGGAGTCACCAAGAGTCTTTGCAGTGCTTGGAATAAAGTCCAGTTGCTGGCATCCATTACCTAGGACACCACCTTGTAATATTGGCAGAACCTTTCACCTACTCCCTCTGATACCTCCATCCACTGTTTTCTTCCAGAATGTGGAATGCAGCTGTAGCCTAGAATTCTTGCATTTTATCTCTGTTGTATTGGTTCCTAAATATTTATTGTGTGCCTACTTTGTGTTCTTTTCTAGGTACTGGAAACATAGCAGGGAATAAACTAAACTAAAAATAAACTAGCCCATACTAGTTTATTTTTTAGTGACCCAGTGAAAGAATGTTGACACAGGGTTGAGGAGTGGTGGTTCCTCAAAACGTTCTTTGGTCGTCTCCAAAAGATAAAAATTGAACTCCACTTATTTATTTATAATTTTTATTTATTTATTTTTAAAACAGGGTCTCTCTCTGTTGCCCAGGCTGGAGTGCAGTGGTGTCATCTAGCTCACTGCAACCTTGAACTCCTGAGTTCAAGGGATACTCCTACCTCAGCCTCCCAAAGTGCTAGTATTACGGACGTGAGCCATCACACCCAGCCTGAACTCCACTTACTTTTTGACAGAAGTGGCATCAGTATGTGTCATGGACCATAATTTGTGTTGTAAAAATTATGCTGATAGGTCTAATGTTTGGAAAAGATAGATTTATTCCCCTAATCTTGAGAAATTGAGAATGATTGAGGATTTGGAGCACAAATTCATGTTTCCATTCATTTAATTTGTTACATGAATTTTATTTTTGCGTAGAAGTCATGTCTTTAATGGCCAATGCTATTAAGTCCTCAGTGCAAGGGGGTCAGAATCCCACATTTTCCTGTATATTTTGATCATCTAAAGAATTTGTAATTATTCACAGTTTCTGTGCTTAATTTTGTAATGGATTTCCAAATACCTGTGTTCCTATGGCTCATAGAATTCCCAAAGACATCCACGATTAAATAAAAAATATTTTTTCCTGTGTTTTTCTTTCCTTCTGAGTTCTGTAATTGAGGTGGAACTAAGTACAGTACTTTACAAGTTCTTGGTATCCAGTTTCTTGAGAAACACTCCTGTGGTTGAGATCATCATCGTTTTACTTTTGGCAGGGCCGGGAATTGAGTGGTCAGGACACTTTATTCTTCTGCTGTGATTTTTGTCTAAAGATTTATTTCATTTGGGAAGGACAAACGTATGGGAATTAGATCCAGTTTGGGGGATTTACCTCTGTTTCACTTACAAACTTAGAATAGCATTTAGCCTTTTATATTTTGATTTTTAAAAACTCTTAAGTTGATAAGAAATATTTCTCCTCCCTAGGATACTTGAGAAGTTTCTCTTATTTGGTCTCAAATGAGTTTGTAATATCTTCCTAACTTTTAACAAGCTGATTATCTCTTTGTAGATGGGGAAACAAGGCTGGGGGAGTTCTTTTATTTACCTTGAGGTCACATGATGATATAAACTGAATCACATATCTGCCAGTACCTGAAAATTGAGGTGTCTGCAACACAGGTCTGTTTGGAAGAAAGGTTAGAGATTATGTAATACTATAAAACCATAAGATTAAAAGATGTTATAAAAATTATTTTGTGAACAGAGTAGGAATTCTTATTTATTTTTGCCTCTTTAGAATATGATTTCGATTCAGTGTTAGAACAGTTGGAGACATGTTTCTTTAAGTGTGATAATCCTACCCCTGCATCAAGAATCACTTGGAGTGCAGAGGAATACTCAGATGAATCAGACTATTTCTGTTCTCAAAACTTATATGTAGTTAAGGGATAGAATGTGCACAAACAGGTGAGAGAGATTACTTTAAGGACTGAGGGGAGACTTCTTTTAGGATCTAGCATTTAAGGCAAGCTTTGAAGGAATTGGGGTGTAAAGATTGGTATCCATCATAGAAATATTTTAAAAAATATATTCAACATCTGATGAGCCATGGTATTACACCTGAGTGCTGCATTTAAGGCTTTCTGTACAAGCACCACCTAGAGAAGTGATAGCTTCCAAGTTAGACCTATTTAAGCACTAGTTTCCAAGTTAGACCTACTTGAGTTCAAATCCTGGCTCTACCACTACTAGCTGTGTGACCTTGGACAAGTTGCTTTACAGTTTCCTCATCTACAGCAAGAACGAAATAGTGCCTAACTTGGTTGGGTCATTGTGAGGAATAAATGGGATAATGCATGTAAATTGTGTGACATAATGCATGTTCATAGATAATGTGGTTTGTACCAAAAAAGAAGTTGAGAAAATTATAATGGTTGTCTTTCCTGAAATTAAAAAAAATAAAGGTTATGAGGAAGCTTCTGGATTATTAATAAAACTGCCATCTGGACTTAAATGTCCTCTTTTTTAGGAAGGCTCTCTGTCCTTAGAAACCCAATTGAAGTAAATTGGAACTCTGTCCTGAAAAAGAATGTAGTATGTGTGTTGACACAGATGTAATCTCTATAGCCCCTGGTATATTGAAGCTACTCAAGACACATTGAACAAAGCCTTAGATAAAGGACATCATCTTTTATAAAGAAAGAGCTTCTTGAGTTAGTTTACTTGGGAAACTCAAAGTATTTCCCAGTTGGGTTTCTTTTTCTCTCAAATCTCCAGGCTCAACCTGGGCCTGTTTTCCTAATGAGAAATGTCTCTGCCTGGACTCAGAACAAATATATTCCGAGGCAGTAGCATTAACTAAGCTGACGCAGGAACTAAACAGAGTGAATTAGCTTGGGTTCACGCGGGCTGGCAACAAGTCAATTTCATTCTCTATTTCTTTACTTGTTTTTTTCGTGAACCTTATTATTAGTGACCAGTATGTCCTTGATGGCAGAGGACAGGAAGCACACCAAAGCAAGAGATTGTCTGTTGACCTGCTCCTGTATAATGAGAAGCAGTTTTTATTGATTTTGGTGTGCATGCTTAAGGTAGCAAAACAGGATAGCAATTATAGGTGTTGGCAGTAAGGATGATTTTTTTTTTAATCATTGTGGGAGAAGACTGGGGGGCACCCGAAAGGGTCTAGAATGAAACATTTTTCCTGTTGAATCACACAAGTTTAAAAGTAATGTTTGTTTTATGATCTAGAAGAAGACTCAACTCAAATGTGGATATTTTATTTGTCCAACTATATATATTAATTTGGAATTATACACACAGGATAATTTCTTTGCAGTGTATTTTCTTCTCAAATATATTAGATCTTATGCTTGTCCATTCTTAGACCATACTTACGTATCTGATAAAAATACTCTAGTAGGACAATACTCTGCTCAGCTGACACAAGGATGATTTACTTGTGAGTATATGAAATTTGTGGAATATAAGAAGTAAAGTTTAATCTCTTGTTTAAATACAGGTTAGAAATAGTAGGAACTTTCCCTTTGAGTGAGATTGAAGAGAAAAATTAGAGTGGGCAGTAGAATCTTTTCAACTAAAAATATTTGGGACTTCAATTTAAATTTATAAAGGTTACCAAAGATAATACAGATTTAAAGAGGTAGCTGGATTTTCTGAACAGCTAAAAGATGACCAACTAAGCCACTAAACAGAAAAAGACATTAAAAAGGCACCTTTTAAAATATGATTCCATACTGGAAAAAATTTAGTGTCCAAAGGAAAAAGCTATTCCTAAAATAGTGAAGTACAGCTATCTCTAGAAATAAAACTAGGACATCCCTTTTTTCTTCTCGATTTGCACCCTTTCTGATGTTTACTCCAGTACTACATTGGTAGGGGAAAGCTTTTCAGGACTGTCTGCTAATGGTACAGAAATTGGCTTTTGTTATCTGAATGCATTTCCCTTTTGAAAGCCCATAGGAGGTATTCGGATACCTGTTGAATAAATGAATACAAGAATGAATGAATGAGAGACCTTGGTTACTATGCTTACCTACCCTGACTTTTATCTGTTATAAGTTTTGTGACTTTTAGCAAGTTATTTTATATACCCATGGCTCTGTTTCATTGTCTGTAAGGTGGAGTGTAATAATAACCTACCACATAAGGTACTTAATAAATGTTGAATGTTTGAATTAACCACTAGATGCAACTCAGATATACTGAGTCTCATTTTCTGGGGTGTAGGGTCTGGGAATTTGCCCTTTTAACAAGGTCTACTGGTGGTGATTATGCACCCAAAACTTGAAAATCACTCATTTAAACTATTTATTGGGCAGGGCACTGTTAGATGCCCAAGGCAATACTAACTTGAGTCAGATTGTCTCTGTCTTCAGTAAGTTTACATATAAGTAAAGGATAGACATAATGTGAACAAGCATAGAGAAAGGAGAGATTAATTCCCTAGCAGCAGTCCCCAACCTTTTTGGCACCAGCGACCCGTTTCATGGAAGACAATTTTTCCATGGACCGGGGTAGGGGTGGGGGGATGGTTTCAGGATGATTCAGCATATTACATTTATTGTGCACGTTATTTCTATTATTATTACATTGTAATATATAATGAAATAATTATACAACTCACCATAATGCAGAATCAGTGGGAGCCCTGAGCTTGTTTTCCTGCAACTAATGCCACCACTGATCTAACAGGTAGAGCTCAGGCGATGATGCAAGCGATGGGGAGCTGGGGAGCAACTGTAAATACAGATGAAGCTTCCCTGGTTCACCACTGCTCACCTCCTGCTGTGCAGCCTGTTCCTAACAGGCCACAGACTGGTCTATCATTTGTAAGGATTAAGTAAGATAATAGATTTTAAAATGCCTAGACCAGTGTTTGTCCCATTGTAAATGCAGAACTGTTGGTATCATTTCCACATGTGCTTTGTCTACCCACTTCATATGTTTCTTCCTAATTTGTAAGGACTGTGTATATTTTCAATAGATCTTCTCCAGCCAGTCAATTTATAAATTTCTACGGGTGACTAGACTCCCTTTTCTGAAAGATAGTTGTGATTTTTTTATTGTTCTGTCCTGGTAATGGAGTTACAACAGGTGTGGGTTTTTTTTCCTCTTTTGTAAATTTCCTCATTTCCGTTTTGTGACTCTGGCAATGAAAAAAATTTCATGAAAATAAAATTTAGTTGCAAACTCACATTCTACCTTGCTGTTATATCCTGAGATTTATATAATTGAAGAAGAAATCCATTCAGTTAACTCTTATTTAGTCAGAGTCAGGTTTTTCTGGCTTGTGGATTATCCAGGTGCTTTGCTCTACTTTTTACAGCTTTCCCTTTTTTGTTTCTTTGCTTATTAGGCATGAATAGAGAAAGAGAAAGAAGCAGATCTGGTAAAAAGATTTAGCATGGGGACTGAAGGAAACTGATGGCTAAAATAAGGCTCAGCTTAGAGAAATCTGTTAATATTAAAGAGAGTGTTACAGTTCTGTCTTGTTAGCAGAAGTGTGACCTGATGATACTGGCATGGCATGGTTAGGATATCAATCAGAGATTTTGACCTTTGATTCTGCTACTAACTTACTGTGTCACTTGTGCAAATCAATCAGTCCAAAGAGATGTCAGTAAAAGGAATTTAAGGAATTCACTGAATTGTGAACACAATATTCTAGTTACTAAACAAGAAAGCTCCAAAAAAATGCACCGTGTCTGTTAAAATATTGCATAAGATGAAACTGGAAATAAACTTTCTCCTCTCCCTTTTCAGAATTCTTACACCAGTGGTACTAGGTATTATATAAAATAATTTAGGATTAATGATTTTATACTCCTTATAAAATTTGAAGGACAATTTTTATACCCATTTAAATGTGTGTAAAACTGAGGCACAGAACTTGAAAGACTTGCCCAAGGTTATCTAGCTCAATAATGCTGAAATGGGGATTAAAATAGTTTTTCTGATTTCCTGTTCACCAAATGACATGCTGTAACTAAGCAGTGAACATTTTTGTTCTGTTTGCAGAAATCTGATACATTTGTAGTCTAGTGTTGTTATTGTGTGTTTAGCTTTTGTTTTTAAACCAAAGGGGCAGGTGATCTGTTGTGAAAGCAAAACCAAAGATTGAGGATGAAGAAGGAATCTTCTGAATCATAGGGAGGAATTGT
Organism: Daubentonia madagascariensis; assembly: GCA_023783475.1. NCBI lineage: Eukaryota > Metazoa > Chordata > Mammalia > Primates > Daubentoniidae > Daubentonia > Daubentonia madagascariensis. The sequence continues at coordinate 37,597,868 of JAKFHU010000600.1, forward strand.
ATATGTGTTTGTAGCATAATAGTCCCAACCCCTAGCACAAAGCACACAAAAACCTAAATTTTAAACAGAGGAAAAGTAGAAAAGGACACTGATCAATTAAGATTTGGATTTACCACTTAGAAAGTGACCTTGCATATGTCGTTTTTCTTCCCTGAGCCTCCACTTCCTAATCTACAAAATGGTCGTAATATCTCTCATTCTATTTCATAAGAGTGATTTTGAGGATCAAAATAATATTGTGGAAGTTTGTAACATAAGCTACAACAATGTTAGTGACTTATCACTGGTATAAAACCATATGTAGCTATTATATTATAAGCTCCTACTCTTATTTTGTTAGCAAATGAAATTGACTTAATCCTTTGGGGTAAATCTTGACTTCAGAAGTTCTAAAATCCTTTGGATTAAAAGAATCTAGAAACTACTGGTTGCCAAAATCAAAAGAGAGGTTTTTAATCTAGCTTCCAAAATTCCCAAAAAATAAAAGCAGATAAAAAGTAAAGTTTATGTGAAGGAGACTGACTTCAATGCAAAACTAGGCACCAGAAAGCAAATAACTCTCCTGAAATCTCTACCAAGATTCATGAGTATATGTATAATTACTGAATGAAGGAATGATGAGTGAATTTGAATGCATCTGCTTCTCTGTTGACTGCTTTTCCTGTTGGAAGACTTGATCTTTTAGCATTTAAATTCCACAAGAAACGTATCTTAATCAAGTTTTTGTCTTTGGGCCAATTTGTTTCCAGGCTTGCTTGTGTTTTTCACATTCTTTTTTTGGCCTGCAACCTTAGTCTGTGACCCCTTTCATGGATTCCAGTAGGTCATTCAGTTGGGACCCAAGGAAGTCAGTAAATTAAACTTGATTTGGAATGGAATACATAGGATGTGTGGCTTGGATTAGAATCAAATTAGGTTTGGCTAATCTCATTTTGGTTTAATCTATGTGGGAAAGAATAGACTAGAGGAAAAACAAATAAACAAGAAACTGGGGAAACTATTCTTGTATAATGATAAGCAGTTTTTTGTAAGAAATAGTTCTGAGGGCCAAACCTAAATTATTTTTATTAGAAGTTTGGGGAAAAGATTCAGCAAAGGAATTTAGATTAGCTTCTCCAATCATCAGAGTTGGTGTTTACTTTTCTAGCTTTCCCAAGCCAGGATCTCCAGGCTTTTAAAATGTGGATGCTCCATAGACAAGGCACATTACTTAACATAGTTCATGTTTTTAAATTTTTTCCAGGGCTCTGGAAATAGATAAGCCCAATTTTTGGAAACCTTAGCAACGAGGGATGCAAAAAAAAAGGTTCTGATGCTGAGTTTATAATGAAATTATCCAGACTTGGTCTTCAATTTCATATGCGGCCCTAAAGAGAAGAAATGTTGAGAAAGTTCAGTAAGGTCCTGCACTAATAATTTCTTTTAGCTGATTTTTCTTTCCCTCTTCAATTATTTGCAACGTGCAAGGTGTTGGACCACTAAAGATTTAACCTTGGTGCTCAGAGTTCAGGAAATCTCCTTCTGAACTGGCTGAGAGAGCATCTGAATAAAAAGGGAAATTTCTTCAAAGCTACTGGGGAAGGTGGAAGCCAGGAAGAAGCAAGTGAAGCCATCAGAGTGAGAGCCTTTTACTTTAGAGTTCTGACTGAGCCTGGGGAATCATGAATGGAATCGCTCCTTGAAGAGAATTCCCTGTGATTGCCTAGTAAATTCTTAACAAAGGAAGACTCAAAACTAACCATTCAGAAGTACCTGGAATGTCATAACATTTGTTTCTGACAATTGAATTTTCTCTCCCATGGTAGTCATTGTTTTGTTCATTTAATAAATTGGGTTTTCATTTAAAAGGGAGAAGAGTCACTACATTATTTCTAACTTTATGTATTTTGACCCATGGATTAAAGATATGAATTAAGGTCACAAAACATGGGGAGATAACATGGAATTTTTCCAGTACTTGATACAGGGTTCTGAGTACCCTGTCTCCCACTTAGTTACCTGATGTTGGTGAAGGCTTTAGTTGCCTGAGCCCCATAATAGAGGGGAAGAATAATGGCTTTTCACATGTCTAAAGCAGATGACTAGACCAAATGATTTTACATAGTTCTTTTCAGTTGATTCCAAACAGCAAATGAATATGGCTTTGGTTAATTTTCCGGGGGCAGCTCTAGTTAGTGGCAATGTTCTAAAAGTAAAAATGACTTTTGACTGCTGCAGCAATGCTTAAGTATTTTAGAAATTACTTTGTTATGAAATATTTCCTACATATAAAATATTTTATACACACACACACTCTCTCTCTCTCTAGGTAAAGGTTTTAAAAATAAGAAATTACAAGATCCAGATACCTACAGCCCAGCTCAAAAAGTAATATATTCTGTACTTTTTAATTGGAGTTACTAAGGTCTCAAGAGTAAATGATGTTTGAACAGAAAGGATGCCATCATTTCATTCTCTGTTTTGGAATAAAAGAAAAAGTTATCATTTTGTTTGTTCAATTCTGATTCTCTCAAATGACTGTTTTCATTTGTTTGGGTTTTTTTTTTTTAATGGCATCTTAAAAATGTAAGTTTACTCGTTCAGGTACTATTGATAAATGTTTAACTTAAAGTAATTGTTCCTAGTGGGAATATGGCTAAATAAAATAAGCCACATTCTAGTCAGTGATCTTTTGAAAGGGTTTTTAAAAATATGGACACATGCAGATGCCTTATATTTTTTGCAAAACAAAAAGATGTTTGTATAAATAAGATTTGAATGTGCTTCCATTGTTAAAGTTTAAAAGGGAGGATATAACGTTGCATATTCAATAAAGTCACAATAATTGTAGTAGGAGGAAGAATTAAACATTTGTCCATATCGTTGAGTGGTAAAATTCTCTTTCCTTTTTCTACCTGTCGCATTTTCCAAACTTTATCGGGCATGTTTGTTACTATAATGGAGAGGGCCTCTTTTATTTTTATTAAAAAAATAGATTTTGCTGCAGTTTTCATGATGTTCAAGTTGCCCTAGTTTATTTCAGTTGCATTTCCAGTGTGCTTCTGCCACCTTGTGCTTTCTGAAATCCATTGCAATGATGAGCAAAGAAAGAAACATTTAACAAGGTTGTTATTTTGGTGGGATCAAATTTTACTTCATAGTATGGGAAGAGGGGGAAAGGCAAACATTTTTCAAATACGTGAAAGATATGAGAGAGAGAGAAGTCTTTCCAAAGGTTTGGGGAATTGTTTACCATATTAGATCAATATTAAAATTATACCTTATCCCTAGGAACTGCAACCTGGTTAAGAAGGAGTGTAAAGACATAGGTGTTAGTGCTTATAGCAATCAGCTCCTTAATTAAGGTTTTAAAACACATTTTGATACTTTTTCTATCCCTGCCTGTTTTTAAAATGTGTTCTTTTGGCATGAAAACATCAACAAGACACTTGTGCCTAGAAAGCTCTAGGTAGCTTTTAAAATGTTTCTTTAAATTAAATGGCATGCTGTGTTTACATGAACTCTTTCCACATTATCATTCCAGACAGCATTCCATTTGTTCAGTCCCTCAAACTATTTATATGGTCTGCTGCCTTGGAGTTATGCTGAGTTCTAGAAAGGAGCGCCCTTACCTGGAACTTTGGCCTTCCTGCTTGAGCATAAACAAGCCTACTTTGATAATATGTCTAAGGAGTTCTCAGATCTTTCCTTTTAGGAATTAATTTAAATACATTTGACTTTGAAATGGTATTTAAGGAACCATGGATGCAAATAACTTATGTTTGTAAACTGGCAAATGCCTGTTTCCAGGATGACAGTGGAATAGTCTTTCTTACCTCACTAAAATTTTCATAGTACCAGGCCTAAGGCATATTTACTCTCCCTTTGGTGTTATGCTTGCATTGGAGAATTACGATTGTAACTACAGAACTGTAATCCCAGAGGGCTTGAATGGTACAGAAACCACATTTATTGAGTTCCTATTACATGGCAGGCCTGGTGCAAGGCTTTCAAATTAAGGATACTGAGATCAGAGATGAAGTGGTTTACCACTTAAGCTTGGAAATGGCAGGGTAGGAATTTGAACTCAAGAGTTCTGACTCTCAAATCTATACTCATTATAGTAGACTGTCTTTCCATTGCAAATGGTGAGGATAAAGTTGGGACCAAAAGCAGGAGGAGGGTCTGCTGGGAGGCACGTTGGCAGCCTCAGCATTGGCACCATCTCCTTACGAAACTACATGTTGCTTCCTGGCAGAGCCTAGTGCTGTTATAGTTGGCAGAGCATTTCAGGGAGCTTGGAAGCACTTGCCCCATACCTTCCAACTTTCCCTATTTGGTCAGTTCTGACTTGTATTAGTGCAATAACCTCCAAACTAACCTCCAAACTAACCTCCCAGCCCCTGCTCTTGCTCTACCTCCAGTTCATTCTTCACATTGCATTTCTCCTTTCTGAAGAACAGATCAGACCTTGTTGCTCTCCTGCTTTAACTCTTTCAAAGGTATCCTGTTATAATTAAGGTAAAATCCAGATTCTTTAGCATGGTTCCTTCTCTCCCTAGCCTCACTTCTCTCCACTGTCCATTGCAAACATCATGTTTCAGCCCAGCAGGACCGCTGTTCCCCCAAATGTACCATGTGCTCTCTCCCCTCAGCACTGGGCATGTTCTGCTATTCCTTTGGCATTGATCCATTCTTACCCTTTTGCCCTCCTTTCTCCTACTTGTCTTTTATGATTTCTGCTTAAAAGTCACTTTTTTCAAGAAGCCTTTCTTTCTTTTTTTTCTTTAAAAACCCTCACATACCAGTTAGACAAGAAGCCTTTTTGAACCCCTTCTCCCGCACTACCCCAAATATACAGAACAGTGCTCTTTCTCATGTGGCACTCATCACATTGGATTACCTCATTTTATTGAGATATAATTCACATATCATAAAAATCACCCTTTTAAAGTGTACAATTTGGTGTTTTTTAAAAATATATTCACAAATTTTGCAACCCCATCACCACTATATAATTTCAGAACATTTTCATCACCCCTAGAAGGAATCACACACACCCCTGTTGACAACCACTCCCCATTCCCCTTTCTCCCAGTCCCATGAGAACTACTAATCTACTTTTTAATCTCTGGATTTGCCTAGTCTGGGCATTTCATATAAACAGAACCATACTATATTTGTCCTTTTGTGTCTAGTTTCTTTTGCTAAGTATGATGATTCTAAGTTTCATCATGTTGTAGCATGTATCAGTACTTCATTTTTTATGGCCAAATAATATTCCATTATATGTATATACCACGTTTTGTTTATCAACTTATCAGTTGATGGACATTTGGATGGTTTTCACTTTTTGGCTATTATGAACAATGCTTCTATGAATATTTGTGTACAAGTTTGTGTGTGATCATACGTTTTCGGTTCTCTTGGGTATGTACCTAGGAGTGGAACTGCTACATCATATGGTAACTCTATGTTTATCTTTTTGAGGAAGAGCAGACTGTTTTCCACAGCAGCTGTGCCATTTTACATTTCCACCAACAATGTATGATGGTTCTAATTGCTTCACATCATTACCAACTCTTCTTTCCTTTTCTTTTCTTTTTTTCTTTTTGATGATAGCCATGCTAGTGGCTATAAAGTTATAATTGCCTTTTTACTGGTTTGTTTCCTCCGTAACTCTAAACTCTGTGAAGGCAAGGACTATGCTAGATCTTGTATGTTATTGTACTTCAGTGCCTCAGCCATTGAGTAGGTGCTCAATAAATATGCAGAATGGGTGAGAAGACCTACAGCTGTCCTAGTTGCTTTCCTTCTATAAATCCAGGAAATATAGGGGCTGGAATGGGAAAAGATGTTCTGGCTGCCAATCTACAACACTGTTCACCAGAGTGTTGTAGGATTTTAATAACCACACTAAGTAGACAGTTCTATGGCTTAAATAGTCTTACCTGAGAAGTTCCCTGCATGGAGAACGGCATGAATTCTCATTTAACTGGCTCAAAATCGGGAAGAACATACTCAACTCTGCTGGCATTTTAATCTGTGATTCTGGGGAGTCTTTCTATTCCAAACACATTTTCTGAGGGCATGTGAACATTGCCTAATGAGAAAGCCATTCATTCTGAGTGAAAGTGGACCAAAAAAAAAAATGCAAAACAGAAGTTCTTTTACTGGAAACAGACCGACCACATCAATTATACATTCAGAATAATACAAACTGAACCCAAGTTGTCAGGTACTGAAACAACTCTATTTAGCCAAGTTACAGCTGGAATCTCATCCACTGTTTACCTTTTCCTAGCTGTCTGTTTTTATTCATCCCAGTGTGCCAAATCTTGGATTTGTAAAGGTGATCTGGAAGAGAAAAGGTGTTTGTTCACTAATTTCCTGGGGCACAGTCTTATAAACAGAGTGCCTGTAAAAGAGAAGGCCATGTGCCTGGGATTGTGAGTAGGTAGGTAAGGGCCAGGGGTGCCTTCTGCAAAACTCTTCAATCCATCTCCACCCTTTGTCAACAGTCCACCTAGTCAGGTTTTGCTGGGTCAGGAGTCATCTTCCATAGCATTTTCTTCTATTCACTGTGCACCCTCCTATACCACGCTTCCATCCTTGTTTGTTTTTCTGTACTTTTTCTCTCTTTGCCTGCTTTGGAACACAGTGTTGGCCCAACCCTGGAAGTCTTCTGTTGAATTGTAATCTTTAAACCTTGGGACTGGTTTTTTTTTGCTCTATCTTACCCCTAGCAGGTTTGCTGAGTTACAGTCCCTACCTGACTAGTTTCAATAAACTTTTCCGCTTATGTTTTTCCCCTCAGAAACATAGTGTGAGCTCATGACCCTTTGAGGGTAGAGGATAGGAAAGGAGAAGAGAAGCCTTTGGGAAACTCTTAGGTAAACAGTACTGACCTTGTGTAAAGAGTGTTAATATTATTATATAGCAGTGAAAATACAAGAGAGAGAAAAAATAACATAGCAATCATTGTCCAAATATGGCCCACTTGAACTCTGGATGGTATTTCAGCACTGTAGGAAAATTCCAGAAATCTCTCTGCCTACAAATATTTTCCTCACCTTATCTGCCTCTGCTGATAAACTGAGGATAAGCTTGATACCAGCAAATATTAGTTGAAGAAGTACAGCACCAGTGCTGGGGACAGCAGTCTCCCTGTCCATGAAAAGCCTGTTCTGTCCTTTACTTCTTCGGTCCCCAACTCCCCGACCTGTTAGGAACTGAGCTGGGCGTCACCACCCAAGCTCCGCGTCCCCCCTGCCCTAGCTCCCCCAGTCTGTGGAAAAGTTGTCTTCCATGAAACCAGTATCTGGTGCCAAAAATGTTGGGGACCGCTGCGTTTCTTTAATACTTTCTGATTTACAATTTCACCTAGATCTTCAGTCAGTAGGTTAGTTTGCATGGCTTCTTGAAATACTAATCTCAGAGAGTCAAATGCTAATCTACCCCTGTGCAGGGTTATGGGGTCTATGCCTAGGAGCACTAGTTGATCTCACAGGAAGGGAAGTTCTGCCAAAAAAGCTCAAGTTTTCTGTCAACTTTGCTTTCTTTGGCACACCAACTAGGACCAAATTTACTGGGACCCAGTTTACACTTCCAGTTCCTCAAGCAAGGGGAAATGTATGGCCCTTGGTCCTCGTGTTTGCATATATAACTAATCTACTGATAGCTTTTGACCAAACCAAATACTTGTAACTTGAATATGGAAACAAAACAGAATCTTGTACAAATAGGCTGTGCTGGATTATTTAATTCTTCATTTCTTTGAAAGGTTCCTTTTGCTCTTAGGGATAAATAACATTTGAGAGAAATTACAAAATTCAGGCAGAAATTCAGAAGAACAAAATTGCAAGTTTATGCTCTGGATTCTGAGCTGTGCTGCAAACTTAGACAAGATTGTTCCAGATATACCAGAATTTGGCCTGCTGTGTGTTTCTGTGATGTGCACCTGGATGTATCCACCCTGAGGTTGTTTATTTACAATGAGAATTGAAGGAAAAGTTCTGAAACATCCTGTCACAGGATGTGTGGATGGGCCTGCCTGGATACTGAAGCCAGAGGAAATCAGGAGAGTTTAAGCCATTAGTGATGGCATTGCCCTCTAGTGGTTCATGTGTGGCTTAAAAATGAATATACTGCAGGTGCACCTCAGTTCTCCAAAAAATTTATCCAAATAAACTCCCAGACTCTGTGGGAAAAAGAGAGCGAGGGGAAAGAGGGAGAGAGAGAGAAAGAAAGGTGAAAGGAGAGGAATTTTGCCAGTGTAGCTCATCTCAGCAACTCTGAAGCTCTAGTAGCTAAGGCTTCTGAGATCCAGTTAGGGCCTCAGTGAAAACGTCTTTCCAGGCTTCCAGCAAGTGATTCTAGCTAAAATTCTTTATTCAGGATTTGTACAAGAGCCCTGGGTTCCTTTTGAGGCTCTATAACTTTGTGGCAGCTTCCCCTCCCCTGGCCTGCATTCCATTCCTAGGCGAGCCACGGTGCGTGGTGGGTGGTGGTGAGTGGTGGAACTGTCTGCAGGGCAAAGTGCTTGTGTAGACCACATCATTTTCTTGCCTGCTCCACCCTTCTTGTTTCCTTTAGGCCTCACTGTCATCTTCCCAAATACTCTTGCTGCCCTTTGCGCTTAACTTCCTGGTGGTTCCCCACAGAAAAGCTGGTGGCCTAATTCCTCAGGTGCCTGTGGGCAAGAATGTTTAGAGAGCTGCCTTAGCCCTTAGGGAATGACAGGAATGCTGAGAATTTCAGGCACTACTTTTCAGACCCACTGGAAAGAAAGCTTTAGCCCAAAGGTGGGAGGGTAGGAGAAACTTCAAAAACACCTCAGATCACAATTACCTAAGGCTATGGTGCTGGCCTGAAGCCTGGGAGTCTTATCTTGGAGTCATCTTATCTGTCAACCTGGGAACAGAAGCCTCTGGGAAAGGTGGTTGTTTGTGCAGCAAACTATAGATATGTGAAAATAATTTGGCCCTGAGTCTTGAGATGTGAGTTATTTCTGGTAACATTTTAGTTGTATCAACATTATTGGTAAATAAAGTTGGAAAACTTTATACGTATTTGTGATCCATCTTTTTAGTGTTCAATTGTAGGGTACTATTCCTGGGTTTGACAAATCCTGGAACGTCTCCTGAGTCTTATTTCAGTACAGGAAAGGAGCGGAAAATGTCTGTTTGACTCGGAACTATCACCAAATTCTCTCTGGTTCTCCATCCACATAAAGTTTTTTATTTTGTTATTTTTGAATGTTTTTCATTTAACTCACAGTTATGAGGACAGCCATAAAACCCACATCATAAGCCCAGCAATCTTTGTGACAGAAGAATCTCAAGTGATGAACATGATTTGGTTGGTTGGGACTTAGTCTGGTAATGTGAGGCCCCTGTTTTGAATTATTTATTTACCTGTTGTCCTGAGACATGTCTGGCTCTTGATGAAGACATATTATATTATTACCTTCAAACACTGAAGTCACTTCACACCACTTCCCTGCTCCACCTTTTGTCTCCATAAAAACCTCCTTGAAAACATAAATGTGTTGCTAAGGAGAGGCAACACTTCAACTCACATTCAAGGAGTGCAAACATTAACATGCATAACCAGTTTAGTGAGAATCTTTCCTTGTGTTAGGATATATACATGGAAGAGTTTTATTTTTCCCATAATTGCTACTAACTGCATTCTGGCAAAATTCTTTGCCTGCTGGATAGTCTTAATTCTGTGGGAAGGAGTCTGAATGTGGCCTCTCTTGAGGCACATGTACTGGTTCTTCATTGGGCTCTACATATATAATATCAACCCAGACATGAAATATACATTTTAAGTAGATGCATTTTAGTGCTGTGGTTGTGTCCTTGAATTTGGGTACTCTAACTGAATCAGCATTATAAAAAGATCGTTATAGCAAAGTCCACTGAAATGCATTTCCACTGACTACATTGGCAGTAGCTTTTCCAGTCTCTTCAAATCCCCTGGTATGTCTCCAGCTAATGTCATGCTATGTCTCCAGCTATGTCTTCTTCTAGCTACGTATTCACATGATTGTTCATCAATCCTCTCTGAGTGCAGTGATGTTTTTGAGGCTTTCCATAAAGTCATTCTACAAGTCTTTTATTACCTGAAGAACTTTATTTTCTGTTTCCTTGAAGGTGCCTAGAGCTGCAATAAAATAGGCATTTGAAAATTTCCTGAGATATTCTTTCTTGTTCCTTTTAGTAGGTATAGCACCATCATTTGAATAGCTTTTTGTCAGGTATTATTGGTCAAAAGTGTTTACCAGAACATAAAGTAAATGGAGAGAGACCATATTGGAATAAACAAGACAATTAACTCAGGCTAGCATGGTAGAGCTCAGTGGCTGAAAGAGTGTAGTGTAGTCTACTGTACTCAGGGCAGAAAAGCAAATCTATAGCAATTATAGGAAAAATACACATAAACAATATTGTATAAGATGTTTTTGGAAAGTAATTTAGACAAATAGGCTTGCAAGGAATAGATGTTATGTGGAATGGCATTAGATAACGTATCCGTGTGCTAACATATTAAATGGTAGTAAAATGGACTAGTTTGGGATGCCTACTCAGCCCATATCTTTTTTTTTTTCCAGATGTAAACTGATAGTCACTGCTAAAAGGATGAGTTTAGGTGGCCAGGTTTGTACCATGGAACCCACATCTCTGGCCCCCACAGATTGTGCCAGGAATGTGGACACCTGGCCTAAGCTGAATTAGTCAGATTTTCTTTCTCAGTTTCCTAATGACCTCAAAACTGTAGTCAGATAGTGTTGAGTTGGGCCCAGTGCCCCAAATGGGTATTAGTTAGGGTTAGGTTTGGCCTTAAGGGGCAGAAAGCAAAAATTATAATGCCTAAGGGAGATGGAAATATATTTTTCTCTCATATAAGTATAGGCAGTCCAAGGCTCATCTGGCTAGCCATTTCATGATCATCAGGGACTCAGGCCCCTTCTGTCTTACTGCTCTACCATTGCCAACATGTGGCTTCTATCCAGTGGTGTGCTGGTAAACTGGCCCTCTGGAGAAAAGGGCTTAATTTGTGGCACTTGCCTGATTTTCATGGTGGAATTACTCCCACCATGGTCAATTTCAAGCTACAATGGCTTAACAACCAGCTTGTAGAATTCCCAAATATTTAACAGTCTGTTCTCCCAAGTTCATATAAGCCAACTCTAGCACACCTCTGCTTCTCCCTCATGGTCCAAAATAGCTGCCTTAGCTCCAGACATTAGAACTATGTTTCAACCAGTACAAAGGAAAAAATTGAAGAGATCAAACTCCCTCCCTTTTAGGATATCTTCCAGAAGTTGTGCATAGCTCTTTCGCTTAAATCTTATTGGTGAGAAATTAAACACGTGACCACACCTAGATGGGAAATGTATCCTTTATCCTGGGCTGCCATTTGCCAACCTAAAATTTGTTCTGTTACTGAAGAAGAGAATAAATTTGGGGGAAAATTAGCAGTCTCTGTCACTAATGACAACACCAGTTTCACATAAATGTCCAAGTTAATGAGGAACCAGAAGATCAAGCTAGTTTTCAGAGTGAAATGAATTGGAGTGGCTTACAGCAGGGATCATAAATATGCAACTCAAGAAGAGAAAGGTAGGATAGCTGCCTATTTTTTAAATTTTGGTGTGACCATGGATAATACCCCTACTGAGTCTGAGACCAATTGAGGGGTAATTAAGTCAGGCAGATGGAAGTAACAGTGTCACCTTTATTATTGATTAAGCTGTTTGGAGAACAACTTAGCCTTGCAGTAGCAAGGGCCTCACTAACTTCACCCCAAAAATAAACTTACCCACCTAGTCAAAGGCAGAGTTGGAAAACGGCAGTGCTGCCTACTTCCCCACACCCGTTTTTCCCTGTTATGGGCACCTGCCCTTGAATGCTCCCTACAGAAGGAAGGCCCTCAAAGAGAAGATAGGAAGCATGTGTAGTTTCTTCTTCCAAACTTACCAGTCAGAGAATTGATCGAGATTGATTGAGTGTTAAGGAGAGAGACCAGGATATGTTCGTTCATATTGGAACATGAGGAATAAGTGTTCTTATCTAATATTTAAGACCTTTCAAACCTGTTGAGGTTTAATCATCCTGTAATTGGGTTACATGAAATTCCCTCTGAATCCTTACCACTGTCTCCATTTATTTAAGCTAACACAGATGGGTTCTTTTACAACAAAGCAGTGCCTAAGACAGAAATGTAATTAAGGGCTACGTTGTGTGGGTCAGACACTACATGTTGTAGGGGTTCATAAGAAAGTTTTAAGAGAGGGTTGGAGCAGACAAGGTATTTTTCATGTAAGTGGTAGAACTTGAGCTTGCTCTTAAAGTCTGGGTGGGATTTTTTATAGGCTGAGGGAATGGAAAGTGTTTCAGTCAAGGGGAACTTCATAGATGAGGTGAGAATGGGGAAAATGGGTATGGTGTGGTCAAGGCTTAGGGAGGAGACCACTAAGACTCTAACTGAGGTGCCTGTTGAAGAGCAGTGGGGAATCAAATTAGGTAGATAACTTGGGAGCAAGGTATGGACAACCGTAACAGAGGAGTGTGTGGTTGATGGAGAAGGAAATTTTGAACCATTGAAAAAATGTGGTTTTCACAGGTTATCCTGGACGAATTATTACTCCCTGAACTTTTCGGTTGCAAGGACCAACATATTCCCTTTTTTTGTTTAATCCAGTTAAACTAAATAGCCCTCACTAATACATTCCACTTACAGGGTATAGGGAAGTGATTCTCAAACTTTTATGTGCACTAGAATAAACTGGAGGGCCTGTTAAAATACAGATTTCTGGGCCCTACTCCCACAGTTTCTGAGGCAGTAGATCTGGGATGGGACTCAAGAATTTTTATTTCTAAAAAGCCTCAGATGGTGCTGATGCTGCTGGTCCTGGAATCATACTTTTGAGAGTCACTGGGATGAATGCTGGTCTGGGATGAATCATGATGAGTTTTGAATAAGTGAATGAATGAGAATGAATTCCCTAAATCATAAAATGAGAAATTAGATAAGATGGTCTCTGAGGTATTTTTGAGGCTATGCTTTTATGATTCTAAACTACAGGATACCCCATTCATATTTTTTTCATATCGTAACAATCTCAGTGTTTACTGAGACTGTTTTCATTGTTTGTTAATGCATTCATTTTACATGATGGGCTCATATCATTACATAGGTGGGAATCTGAAGGCATGTGATTAGACTTAAAATGCTTTCTCAAGAGGGAAGGACCTTTTAACATGGGTCTTCCACACTTCCACACTCAAGAAAACCAAAAGAAAAAAAAGTAGCAGCTAATTCAAGTCTTGCCCATATTGCTTCAAAAGGTAAAAAGAGAAGGGATGAGACTTTTTCTCTAAAGGAAATATGTGGTTGACCCAGCACCTAAAGCTTTGAAGAGCATTTGCCCAACTGTTAGAAATTTTCAGCCTTAAGACAATATTTACCTTATTCATAATTGTCCAAAACAATCAGCTAGATGTCTGGCCAAAGGGGTCAACTCTTCCTAGTGAGTGCACACTCTCAACACAGAGGACCAGGCAGGTTGATTTAGCCACAGGTAAAGGGACATTTGTTAAAATTTGCAGCAGCAGCAAAGTTCTCCTTACTCTAATTGGTCTAAGCAGAGGCAGCTGCTGGCAGTCATATAGCAAACTCTCTCCAGACTGGAGGATTTCCTGAATTTCATTTTGACTGATCTTATATTATTTGCATACATTTCTGTCTAAACCCATTATATTGTAAATTTTTTTAAGGTTGGGCTGTGCCTTACTCATCATTGTATTCCATCAGTGAATATCCATCAATAATATTCTCAAATGTTCTTAACCTATGTTCTAAAACTGAGCACTGATAGTTGTAAGCAGAGTTCATAATACTGAAAGTCAGAATCTTCTGGAGGGGAAAGACAGGTGAATTATAATCCATACTACTAATATAATGCTTTTCACTCCACCTTACCTTGCTCATTTTGATCCCATTGCTGAAAATGTCCTTTAACCTCAAGTGCTGACAAATTCTTATTCATTCTTGAAAACCAAGCTCAGTCATTGCCTCTTCTGTAAAACTCTCCTTCTTTTGTACTAATTCTGTTCTTTAAATATCCTTGTAATTATTTCATGAATGAAAATTAGTTGTTTACATGTCTGTGAACATGTATGAACTACTTGAGGGAAGAGTCTATTCTGGAAGTTTTTAACTAAATTGACAACAACAGTGCAGGTAGCTGTTGTGTGGTACAATTGCACAGGTTCGGGGAGAACTCCTCTATTATCTCCCTACCTGTTCTCTTGTTCTTGAAAACACACTGTAATTCAAAGCTGTGATTCCTATTTGTTCCTTTAGTTCCTTGAGAAAGGTCATCCTTGCAGCTTCCAGCAGACGTTTATTTTAGTGCTAAGGAATTCAGATCTCTTGCTTAGAGGCTGTTTAGATAGGAAAAGAACTTGAGAACTAAAGAGGGACAGATGCATGGGGGAGGGTGGAGATGAGGGTTTATCTTGGGTCACCAAAGATAAACTTTGCTTAGTTTCTATTATCACTAAGAATTGAAACTTCCTAATGAGTTAGTCCAGTAAAAAAAACCAGTACATAGTGGAGCTCAAATTCAACTCACTGAAGCTAGGGAAGGGAAGAATAATACTATTTCCATCAGTCATATGTTGAAACTGGGTCTGAAATGGTTTTAAAATCTTAGATGATAAAGGGGTGGAAGCTATGTAGCTTTTGGATTGAGTGTTGCTTTGTTACTAGAAGTCAGACTATGCTTTGGTGCCTTCGAGACCCCAAATTGCAATACATTAAATCCTAAGAAATGTTAAAATATTTCTGGGCTTTTCTGGAAGAGATCATTAACTCATTTCTGCACCTGATCTCCTGGAAGCTGAGCCAGTTGGACACTGATTGGGTGTTGATTCGGCGTTGCTTGTAATTATTGGCAGCTTTATGAAGGATCTTTTTCCCTAGGCAAGGGTCATGGGATGCTAGTAAGTGAAAAATACTCTTTTCCTTTTCAGAAGAGGCAGTGCTGCCTCTGCTAGTTTCCATGGCTGCATCTCTATGCATCTAGATATAGGAAATCATTTGCTTAATTATCTCATTTCTGGGTCTGACCAGAATGAACTTTGTGTTTTATATTTGTGATTTTTATACATGTCACAGTGTTT
Source organism: Daubentonia madagascariensis (assembly GCA_023783475.1). NCBI lineage: Eukaryota > Metazoa > Chordata > Mammalia > Primates > Daubentoniidae > Daubentonia > Daubentonia madagascariensis. Next base: position 37,613,044 of record JAKFHU010000600.1, read on the forward strand.
ATTGACAGAGATGCAATACAAAAGAAAGAGAAAATTGCTGAACAGTTTCAAGCCTACTGTGGAAATAAGAGGTGGGAAGATGGGAAAGAACAAGTAAATCGTCAAGTGTTTACTGGCCCCTGATTCATATTTAATTTATAGAGATAGCCATGTCCAATCTAAATAAGAATAAAATCCTCTTCTTCATTCTGATTACAGATTATAATCTCTTATACATAGTTTCCCAAATTTTCTCAGCAGTCACGTAGGTAACACACCTATATTGTGTTGCCTATCTTCCCTGTTTTTCCACAGAGGGGAGCTGTAGCTGCACTAAGATGAAGCAAACAGATTTCCAAAGATGAAAGATTGAGTCAATGATAGTGAGAATTGACCAGAGGTTTCTGTTTATCAGTTGACTAGAGAAGGGAAATAACTTATCAGCGTTAGTTTGAAGATCTGAGGGTATTGAAATCAGACTTTTGGATCTTAGTCCAGTAAGAATGAAAGATGAACTACCTATAGTGTCTGCCCATGACAAGTCATTAGTTTGGGATACAAATCTTATCACACGATGATCTGGAATATTCTTTTCAAAGAGATAAGTTGTTTGTTTTTCAAAATATTGTTTTCCAGGTGTCCTCATTCTCTTTTTTTTTCCCTTAGAGATGGGGTCTCGCTCTGTTGTCCAGGCTGGAGTGCAGTGGCACAATCATAGCTCACTGTAATCTCAAACTCCTGGCCTCAAGGGATCCTCCCTCCTCTGCCTCCCAAAGTGCTGGGATTACAGGCAATGAGCTACCACACCCAGCCCAGGTGGTTAATTCTTGCAGAACACTAGCATCTGGTATTTGGAAAAGAAGATCCTTTTTGGGTGGTGCTCGGTTAGTTGGCAAATATTTGCTAATGCATACTTTGTGCCAAGGAACTGTTCTAGTCCATGAGGACAGGGAAGAGAACAAAACAGATGACCTTGCCCCTAAATAGCTTCTGCTTTAGTGGAAGGAGTCAGATAATGAAAGTGAAACCCTGAAAAAGATAAAATAGGTTATGTGTTAGAGACTGACATAAATTGGTTAGGAAAGATCTCTTTGAGGAATAGCATCTGAATTAAGGTCTGAATGTTGGAAAGAAAGTGGCCATTTGACAATTTTGAGGCGGGCAGGGACTGAACTTAGCATGTTTGATAGAAATAAGGCGAGTAGATTGGGCTGTGGTGAACAAGGGAGAATGGTAGAGGGAGAGACAGGGTTGGAGACAAAGGCAGAGACTGGGTCACTGAAGGCTTTATGGGCCATGATAGAGAGTCTGGAGTTTGTTCATGTTAATGAGAAGTCATTGAGTGTCTTATGCAGGCAGGAAAGTGATAAGGTCTGATATAATTAGAAAAATTAATTTGCTGCAAAGAAGATGGACAAATGGGGGCAAGTGTGGTGGCAAGGAGACCTGTTAGTTGCCCTAAAATGGGGTGGTAACAGTGAGGGTGAGAAATGGTCAATTTTGAGATATTTATTGTAGCCAGGGCTATCAGGACTTACAGATGGACTGGATATGAAAAAGAGTCCAGGATGACTACTAGATTTTTGATCTGAGCAATATATAGATGGTGGTACTATTGACTAAGGCTTCTGGTGGTATTGGAGAAAAAGGGGGATTTTACAGGGAAATGGTTCTCTATGGAGTTCTTTTCATATTTGTGTAAAGGGATCGGTCATTCTGTGCTAAACTACTTGATTGATGTAATTAGAAAGCTGCATGAATACTTTCAACTAGTGCTATCTATAGGGGACATTTTTAGATGATGGTTTGTTTCCCAATACTCAGTGGCCTGCAATTTGTGGCCTGGGTGATGCATTAATACCAGTTATATGTGATTTCTTTAGTCAGGTTTTTTTTTCAGGCTAAAATGGTACGAAGGAAGTACGTTGGGATTCTAATTAATTCCCTAGTCAGTAGATGACCAGATTACAATTTTATTTTCAATCAAATGTGTTGCTTAGTTGCCTCCAGGATATTTTGGCATATTAAGTGAATGATTAAAAATTAGCCTTGAGGATGAGAAAGTAAACACAAGTAAATCCCTCACTGAAGAGAGCAACCATATCTAAAATGCTTGACTTTGTTGGGATTTCAGATAGATAGATAGATGTTTTTTATTTCCATGAATGTTAGCATATATATTTTTAAATTTTTTCCTCCTGTGAATGTAAACTGGCAAATTTTGTATCAAAACAACTGGACAGAATCGTATAAGAATAATGTCTCATTTATTTATTTGTTCTTTCATGTATTCATTCATTCATTCAGTCAATAAGCATCTATTGTTTTTAAGAATTCTCTTAGCCTGCCTGGATACGAAGACTTACACAGTCTGTTATTATTGTCTGGCAATTATCATGAACTCTTCTCATAGTTAAAATGAGTAATAACAATAAGTTTAATCTGATTGAATCCCAGATGGAAAAGTTTTGTGAGAGATCCCAAGAGGGGCTAGACATGTGAAGGGGGAAATCTTGAGGGAAAGGGGTAGCCATTGAAGGATTTTCCATGTGGGAGTGACTTGATCTAGGTTTGCATTTTACAAAGATCACTATGGCAACAATATGGATGAAAAGTAAATGAATAGGAGTACCCTTCACCCCTCCCCTCAGACGTGTGTCTTTCTTCCCAGGCATCTCCCCGTATGCGTAGGCTGTGACTTAGCCATCGTTAGTGTATTCAGTGCCTCTTAGGAAAGATAGGTTTGTAGTATGAGCCTTCTTGAAATTCCATAAGCAAATGCTTCTAGATCATAGTACGAAAATTGTCAAACCAGGTAATATCAGTAACTTTTTAATCTTATAATATAATTGCTTTGTTATACGATATGATCTGAGTCATTTTCCAATCCAGAGACATTCCAAGGAAGTACAGTCATGCATCGGGGACAAGTTCTGAGAAATGCGTCGTTAGGCAGTTTTGTCGTGTGAACATCATAGAGTGTACTTACACAAACCTACATGGCATAGCCTACTACACACCTAGGCTATATAGGCTGTTGTTCCTAGTCTACAAACCTGTACAGTGTGTCACTGTCCTGCACACTGTAGGCAATTATAACACAGTGGTAAGTATTTGAGTATATAAACATATCTAAACATAAAAAAGTACAGTAAAAATTAGTGTTATGATCTTATGGGACCACTGTTGTTATATGCAGTCTGCCATTGACTGAGATGCTGCTGTGTGCACACGACTGTACATGGTTGACCATTTTCGTCAACAGCTTCTTCTTTTCATTCCTCTAAGCCCTTTCTTATGGGGTCAAGTGGATGCAACTGTGAGACTTGTAGTAGGGGTCAGGTGAGAGCCCTCCAGGGTTTAAAGAACCCATTCCAATTCACTGTATCTATACTTGTGGGAGTCTTTGCGGGGGGCAGTGGGGTGATGTTATTTTGTTTCCTTTTCTTCTACTGATCCTAAGGACCTTGGTTTTCTAGAAATGTCTTGGAGGCAACCTACTGAATTTTCTCCCTCGTGGCCTATATATCCTTCTATTTGCAGGATGTATAAGACTCTGTGACCCACGTAGCAGTGAGGCCAGGCAGAGAGATTAAAGGTAGATAAAAAAGGAGAAGATGTGTTTCCAATTCCTGCTCCACAGCACTTACATAATGTCGCCAGGAAAGATAATGAGAATAACTTGTTTTGGTAATGTAGCTTGTCATTCATTTCCTCAGCAACTATTTGTTGAGCTCTTCAGTAGGCCAGGCAATGCCAGATGTAGCTCCTGCCCTCGTGGTCATTTTGGAATAGGCTTGGAAAATGTTTGGTATGCTCATTAAAAAAAAACAATTAAGTCTTTAAAATTTTAAAGTCATTAGTTTTTACTCTGCTAGTTTGTTTAAATATTCATTTATTAATTCAAATATATTAACTTTAATTACTGTAGAAAAGATTCTCTATACTAGGTTTCAGGATTCAAGAAAGAAAATCAAATAAAGATGCAGCTTTCAAAGAGCTATGGAGACCACTGCATTTCAGTGGTTCCTGTGGTGTCAATAAATGCATCAGTAGAGTTAAATCCAATATAATAACCAGCAGTGGTTTGAAACACTCATTTGAAATGTCCTGGGGCTGGAATAAATAATGAATCATTATTATGAAGTGCTGGGTCCCCGGGGAGTATGATCTTTGGACAAGCCAGAGATGGGATGAAAAGCATTTCTAGTCACTGAAGCTGTGTGAGAATACAGCATCAGTAATAAATCCAGTCACATCTCAGGGTACACGATAGGGGACAGAGCTACCTCCTCTCGGATCTCTATTGTATTTTCCCATTTCTTATTTACTATGCTTTGCATTTTCTAAACCCTACTGAGTTTTTGTCTTTGGCTCTAATGCACATTTCCCTCTAAAAATTGTTGACCACTGTCTCTCCCACAGAATTGCTACCAAATACTACAAATTCAAGGCCAGGAATGATAAACCGTGTGCAAATAGAGCTGAAAAAGGTGTTAGAGTCAAATGACTGTGAGTGTACAATATTTTTCTTTTCACTAATGCACAAAGCATAACACCTGCAGGGTGTTGGGATATATGAATACAATCTTAGCTTTCAGAAGTTGTGAGGTAATCCTCAGCATTGAAGATATCTTTTGAGGTATCAAGTCTAGAGAAATCTAGAGAATTTGGAGTGACTTCATTGAGAGAATTTTTGAAAAATAGATTGAAGGAAGAAGATAAGGCAGGAAGAGTATGACTTTGAGTACCAGAAGACTTGGTGTCTCACAAGTGACAGTTTTCTTTAGGAGGAGAGAATGGTGAGTGGAAAAGGAAGGAATTTGTTGAGGCCTAGGAAGGCTCTGTCTCCTTTGATTCTTTTTTAACAACTCTGCAAGGTAGGTTTTTTAGCTCCCCATAGTAATGCTATTTCCATTTACAAAAATAAATGAATTTGAAGTGAAGCAAATGATTTAACTTAGATGCATCTTCCTAATAGGTGCGGTATAATGTTAGGAAGAACATGAGCACGTTAGATCTGCTTTGGAATCCTGGCTAGGCTACTTACTAGAATTATGTGATCTTAGGTGATTTTGTTTTCACATCTGTAAAATGGACCTAATAAAGCCTGTGCTGTTACTGGAGGATTAAGTTAACTGTATGTGAAACACCTACTACCATATCGGATACATCTTCTTAGCCTTGTGATAAATGGAAACTACTATTGTGACCAAGTTACAGAAGAAGTTTCCAAAATTTTAATCTCTTGAAGATATAGAAAAATCTTCATTAAATTGTGATATTAGGAGTGGTGCTGGAAAGAGGGATTTGATAACTTTCCTATACTCCCAACAAATCAATTTTATCTTATTGTTTCCCTCAATACAAAATCATACATGGTTGATATAATTCTTCAAAACATTCACAAGTATATAAAGGAAAAATGTACTTCACTCTAATTCCATACACTGAGATGATCACGATTAATAGTTTGATGTATACCTTTTCATAATTTTCCTCAGTTATATAGAAAAATACATACACACATTTTTTTTTTAGAAATTTTTCTGTGTTGTGCACATATTTCTGCAACTTGCTTTTTCCAACATGACAATGGATCATGGACATATTTCTGTCAATTCATGGCATTCTATCTAGTTTTTATTTTTATTTTTGCTTTTATAGTTGCATGATAGTTCATAGTATGATTACATTATTATTCATTTGAGTGGTCTCCTGCTGTTTGACTTTTAGATTGTTTCCCGGTTTTTTTTTTTTTTTTTGGGAGGGGGTTTTTTGCTATGACAAAAGATGCTGTAATGAACAACATTGTATGTTTTTCAGAAGGATATATTCCTAGAAATATGCATGGCTAGGTCAAGACATATTTGATATTATAATAGGTTAGCTTTTAGAAGACTTTACTAAATTCAGGTTGGAATTTATTTTAACTGACTTTAAACCAATATGTATGGCATGCATTACTGGAAAACAGCTTAAAGGACATGGCTTATTGACCATGACTTCAAGGGGACATCATCAAGTGAATAGAGTTGGAAATAAATGTTTATTTCTCTTGGATTCTGGAAGTTATAGGATTGTCCTCTTCCTAGAACTTGTTTCAGTAACTGCTCCTGTGGGAACATAATTTCGTGCAGCTTTGGAGGCTTTGGGATTTATTGAAGAGGAATATCTTTGGCTGATTTAAAGCATTGCTGGTGGCTCGAGTTAGGTCATTAGTACCTTTTAGTCAACAGTGTCAAAGATGTGTGGGAGATCCAGCTTAAAGTGTGGTCTTTGTTCATATCTCTGAGGAGACTGTCAAGATAACCAAGGCAATTTTCTCTTGTACTTTTAAGGGTGAAATTAGCTTGGAGGAAATAGGTGTCTTACTTCAGTGGGAGAATTCAGCATGCTTAGTTATTCAACTCATATAACCACTAACTGTTATTAACAAAATGGAGCCGGGCATGGTGGCACACACCTGTGATGCCAGCCATTCAGGAGGCTGAGGCGGGAGGATTGCTTGAGCCAGGAGTTCTGGGCTGTAGTGCCCTATGCAGACCAGGTGTCTACATTAAGTTCAGCCTCAATATGGTGACCTCCAGGGAGCAGGGGACCAACATGTTGTCTAAGGAGGGGTGAAGTGGCCCTGGTTGGAAACAGAGCAGGTCAAAACTCCCGTGCTGATAAATAGTGGGATCATGCCTGTGAATAGATGCTGCACTCCAGCCTGGGCAACATAGTGAAACCCTGTCTCTTAAAAAACAAACAAACAAACAAACAACCAAACAACAACAACAACAAAAAACACCCAAAATGAAATCTGAAAGTGAGAATCTGCTGTGTCATTTTTGTTGGGTTTAGAGGGAGAGGAAAACTGGTTGGACTGTAGCTGGGGGATTTTTCTCTTTCTTTGCCCTCCAAGCTCCCTTATCTCCTCTTGTTTCAAACACTTTCACTGCCAAAAGCCTAATCCACATCTGCACAAAGAGAACACTGCTACACTAATACCACAAGGAAAAGCACTGGAGCCCTTGGAACTGCTCCTGGCTTAAAAGCGCTTCTATTAACTTGCTGATTTGTCTCAAAGAAAAATTACGATTTTCTTTCTAGTGCCTCCAGAAGAAGAAATTTATTTCTAATTTTAAATTCATTTTCTTTTTTATGTAAACTTTAAAACTTTTATCAAGATAATACATGCACATAGTTTAAAAATAAAAAACTGCAAAAGGACTTAACAATGAAAGGTAGCGTTCACCCACCCCTCCCCTCCTCAATTCTGCTCCTATTTTTTTTTTAAACTGGTACCATTTTTAACTCCTCTTTCTTCTGATGATGACTTCCATCTCTCTAAATAGTATTCTTATACTATAGCATATAGTATAAGAATATACTATAATATATAATAATATATAAGTATAGTATTCTTATACCCACTGCTTCTTTTTTTTAAAAATTCAGTTATGTGTATATTATCTATCAACCTTTTACTATTATACATGAGAATTTGCTTCACTTGAATTTCCTCCACCCATCTTTTCTCCTTCCTTCCAGTACAGTTAAATCACCATTTTTAATTCCTCGGTGGTTTGTTGTATGTTAGTTTGCATTTGCTGCTCGTAATAGAAAATCAATTGCAATATTTTTAAGCAGTAAGGAAAATGCATTTTCTCACAATGGCATGTCCCAAGATAGGTAAGCTACAGTATTAATTAATTCAGATGTCTAAATGAATATGAGAGTCTGTTTCTTCTTTTACATCTTTCCCAGAAATCCAGTGCAGATTTCTCCTCATGTCTCTGGCTAAAACCAGCCATATACCCACTACTCATGACTGACAAGGGGTGTGGAGTCACCATAACTTAAATGAATCATGATTTACCCCTGATCATTCTGAGCTTATGATTCCAGAGAATAATGCAGACACACGAGTAAAGTCTGGGCTCTGATAACAAGCAAAAGCAGTGCGAAGAGAGTGAGAGGGGAGGGAGCAATAGGGCGGGCACCAATAACATCTGCTATATCTTCATTTAAAAAAATTTATTTATTTATTTATTTTTGAGACAGGGTCTCACTCTGTTGCCTGGTCTAGAGTGCAGTAGTATCATCATAGCTCACTGTAATCTCAAACTCCTGGGCTCAAGTGATCCTCCTGCCTCAGCCTCCCAAAGTACTAAGATTACAGGGGGGTGCCACCATGCCCGGCCCAATAACATCTGCTATAATTAACTCCATAGCTTTAAGGTACTTATACCTTTAGCTATTCATCCATTGACTCTAGAAAGTATCTCTTGTTTCCCCAACCCTTCCTGTGAGCAATCATCCCTCCCTTCCACTTCCTAGCACGTGTCATCTATGCTTTTGCATCGTCACTTTTGCTAACATTCACATGATGCTCTGTACATTTTTACCTAATCCAAGTTTTGTGCATAGATTTACGCTAAAAATTGAAAAGCAATAACCAATATTTGTATTAGTAGAGTGTATAATTCTTTTTCAAAATAAAAATTCTATTTTCCTCCAATGATTTGGATTTGCTTACCATTGTGCCTGGTGCTTAACAGCAACTTACAAATGTTTGCTGAATGAATGCATATGCCTGAGTTATTTATAAATGGATCCTACCAATAATGTAAAGTACAGTAGGGTGGAGAGAAGGTAGGGAAGGGTGAGGAAATGGATGTAGGAACATGCCTAAGTTTAGGAATCTGACCTTCTCATGTTGAATTCTGACATTAAGGTAGTTAAAGCTACTGTAGAAATAAAGCCTTTGGCATGAGAGAAATCTCAGGTTGCATATATAAATTGCAATACTATATGATTACTCTTCTCCAAGAACTGGAAGACTCTTTCTTCTAAAGATACTGATTGGGCATGTGTTATTGCCAGCTGGTAAGACTTTTTGCACTACAATACTGGTGCACCCCGTATGCAGAGTGCAAAATAATTTCCTTTGCTCAGTGCTGGAATCAGGTTGCACACAGGAGAACTACAGGCTTTCAATCAGGATTTACCTCAACAGGCCACCTCCCTGTGATAAATGACCCATGGGGAAAGACAAATGAAGCCTGGCACTGGGCAAGCTGTTCTCTGAGATTAACTCTGCTCTCCAGGTATTGTCAATGAGAATTCCTGGCGAGGGTAAATGGATTGTGTTCCAGGGAATAAAAAACACACACAGGAGTGAGTATAGCTGAGAGAACTGTGGGTGAGGTGGCTCCAAGGAAGAGTCAATAACGGGTGGAGAGTTAGAAATGTGGAATTTTATATAGGAAATCTTTGTAGCTCTAATTAGAGGCAGAATAAGGATTCAGCTCAGAAGGCAGATCTGAAACACTTGCCACTCTATTTCGCTATTCATGCAATTCACATGATTTAGCATATCTGCAGGCGGAAACCCTGGTTACAATGACGCTAATTAGTGTGTCTGTACTCACACATAGTAGACCGTTTCCCTGGCTTTGCATCTCAAGTAGTGAATGGAAGAGGGAATTTTAATGATGCCCTATTAAAGCAACTAAAGAGGGCAACAAATAGTTCTCAGTTTCTCGGCTGGCATTGTTAAGAAAATGATTTGTTCTAGTAGAATTCTAGTTCCTTAACAATCAGGGGTTATTGTTGGCTCTCAAAAGACTACTGATTCAGATAACTCTTTGGATAGATGTGGGGGAAAATGTAGTAAATAGTTTTTGGTTTGCATGGAGGAAAGGAATAATTGAAATGTTTTTTCTGTATGATAGTTACTTTGAAATAATTTTCTCCTGCTAAGAGTGAACTTAGGGATAACTGTGGAAATTGAATTACAGAGAAGTGGTGAGACAAAATTCCTGCATCATTAAATTTAGTATAGAATAATGTGGGTACCATTAGTGGGTAGTCATTTAAGCAGCCTGCTGCTGTTTCAAATAAAAAAAGTTGGTCCAAGTTCGGGCCGACCCTTGAGATTCAGGACCTGTTGAGTCTAGGTCTTAGAATTTCTGTGACATGGACACTGACACCTCCAGTCCCCCACCTCAGGCTTAGCCCATATTAACTATTGATTGATTGATTGATTGAGACAGAGTCTTGCTGTGTCGCCCTGGCTAGAGTGCAGTGGCATCATCATAGCTCACTGCAGCCTCAAACTCCTGGGCTCAAGTGATCCTCCTGCCTCAGCCTCCTGAGTAGCTGGGACTACAGGTGCATGCCACCATGCCCAGCTAATTTTTTCTATTTTTAGAAAATAGAAACTCTTGCTCAAGCTGGTCTCTAACTCTGGAGCTCAAGTGATCCTCCCGCCTCAGCCTCCCAGAGTGCTAGGATTACAGGCGTGAGCCACCACTCCAGCCTCCATATTAACCCTTTAGATAATTAACTTCAACCTGATCAGACCTCCTGCCTTTCCTGAACTCAAGGCCTGAGACTGTGGGGTAGGTCATTTGCTGGAACTTAGTCTGATTGAACTTAGAGGTGAAGCAGCAGGGCTGTGGGTGAATGGCATGGTTCACCCCAATGCCACAGTCTTTTCAATGTCAAAATTTTCACTCTGAGTAGCTATATTGCTTGCTCTTTGTACTCGTTTCTTCACCCACCTTTCTCTGCTTTTTGCTAGTATCCTGTGCTCTCCAGTGTTGGGTCTTCCATCGAAATAGCTCCATCCCAGCTATAATGGTGATTGCTGCTGTCTTCCTGAAACTAGTGGAGGCCCAGGTTGTCAGAATAGCTGCAGATCTTGTTCTGTTGGAGGAGGGTTTGAAAGTAGTTTCTTTTGTTTTTTTTTTTTATTGATGGCTAAATCTCCTCTCATGCCTGCATCGGGGTTTTTTATTGCTCATCCTTATCCTCTTTTACTTTTTCATTCTTTATCCCTTTGCTGGCTTCTTCCTTTAGACCTACAAGTGTGTTTAGCTTCCCTTTAGAATTAGCCAAAACGTGTTTATTTCTGTATATATACGTATTTATAACTAGCTCTATCTCTGTTTTCTCAACCTGATATTCCACTGAGCTATGGTCAAAATTATACTCATTGCCTTTGTATTTTATCACCATATACTCTTTGAGCCTTTGCAATCTTAAAAACATTGATCTGAAATGGCTTCTTTCAAAATCACTAGTGACTTTTTTTAAAATTTAAAATTGTTATTATAAAAATGTCAAAAAAGATAAAATTATTCTTCTCATTGAATTCTTGATGATTTCTTAATTGCATAAATTAAGGATAACTATAAACTCTACATCTCTAACAGAGACATTTACAAAATATAACCACCATAGCACAAACAACAAAATTAACAATTCCTTGATATTGTCTAATTCCCAGTACATATTTGAGTTTTTCTGATGATAATTATCTTTTAATTGCCAAAAAGGATCTTTTGTCTTTATTCCTTTGATTTAACAGTCACTGTAGACCTTTTTAGTAGGTAATATTAAACTGTGGGTTTAGTAATATCCTTATCTCTCTCCAACTATCATCATTTTCCCTTTTCTCAGGTGGGGGTTAAGGGCGTAGCTTGGTCATCCCAGATGTCCTTTCCAATTCAACTGTACATCTCTGAGCATGTAACATCTCAAGGAAGCCTTCCCCCACTGCCTTCACCCAGCCAGTCCAATCCAGATGCCCCTTCTCTCTGTTCCCATAGCATCCTGTGTATACCGCCATCATTCCCAAAGGTTCCTGGCTCCCACTAGACAGTGAGCTCATCTTTATTCTTGTATGCCTAATGCCTAGTTGAATGGTGCTTGAACTCAACTAATTAATTTTTAATTTTAACATTACTATTAACAGTTATTGAGCACTTATATATGCTAGGTATTAGGCTAAGTGCTTTACATGCTTGATTTCATTTAATGCTGATAGCTGTGAATGAAGCCCCATCTTCATCATCATTATTATTTTACAGATGAAGAAGCTTAGGCTTAGAGAAGCTGTCACTTGACCAAGGTAAGAAAATAGCATGGTATAGAGAGGTTGCATGGCATAGAGTGCAGAACAAAGGGCAAAGTTAAAGCCAGAAGACTGAGGTTTGAGAACAAGGTCCATTACTCTTGACTGTAAGAATATGGGAAAACTGTTACATTGTAAGCCTCTGCTTCCCCATTGAAAATAAGAGGATTGTTAAAATCTTTGCCTCACAGAATGGTGAGGACTAAACGGGATAATGCATTTGGAGTCACATGAAAAGTGTTGGGTTTGTGAGAAAATCATGCATAATCTTTCAACTATAATTCACTGTTCTCATTTGGATATAACTGCCTTCCCCTCTTTCCCCTCTAATCATATAATGCACATAGTTGTAATCATAGCATGCATTCAATTTTATGGTCTACTTTTCCAGTTATGAACATTATTATGTTGCTATATGTTTTTTCTTTTTATTGTGAAGTATATCACACATGGAAGCGTGTATAAAATGTATATGTACATTTTAAAGAATAATTCGAAAATGAAAAGTTGTGTATATTCCAACCAGATCAAAATATTACCAACACCTTAGAAGTAGCTTTGTGTCCCTTCCTAATTATATCCCTTTTTTTCCCTTCCAGAGGAAATACTACACTAGTTCTGTGTTCATTATAGTGTTTCTCTCTATAGCTGTACCATCTATACATGTATCCTTTAACAATTATTGTTTAATTTTAAAAAACTAAGTAGCAAGCACAAACCTAGCTGCATAAGGAAAAGGCAGTATTACCACTATTAGATGAAATCTTCCAAGAAAACATAATTTGCTCATAACCACTGGGTCATTGCCTGACCTCAGCTTTCCTGAAAGTTTTCAGGAGCCCCTTTTGGGTAAGTCAGTGACGTGGCCATGTGTGAATGCTGGGAAACAGGGTTTACCACGGTTGGGGTATCTCGTGGAGCACAGATGGGCCGGGCACTGGGCGTTCAGTGGAATGAAGGCTGCATTGTATGTTTGGCGTATGAGCACACTGTGGCCTACCTCAAACTTTCAGGGATAGGTCACAGCAAAACATCTTGCTGGAGAGAAATGGATATTCTTAGCTGATCCAAGAATCAAGGTATGGAGTAAAGAGAAGCATCTGCACGTCATTCAAATAAGCCAAGTATATATGAAAATCTGAGCCAGGCTTTATTGGGCATTCAGTCCTCAGGTTAAAATGATGGCAAAAATGCAGGCGAGTCTTGCTACTGATAGCCCTCGATATGTCAGTCTTTTGACTAGCACTGTTCTGACTGCTGTCTGTGCTCATTGTATAACTATTATCTTGGGATCTTCCTTCACTTTTCTCCTGGGTATTCCATTTGTTTCCCTTTTGTGTTGTATCTTCTATTTTCCTAAATCCCATGTCTTCCTCTTTCTTAGTTAACTTCCTCATTTTGGTGGAATATATTCATCAGTTCTATGTAAATATTGCTTTAGTATGAGATATATTTTTTTGTTTTGAGATTGTGAATGCCTGAAAATGCCTGTATTCCCCCTTCACACTTGTTTGATAGTTTGGTTGAACATGGAATTCTGGATTGGATGTCATCTGAAGCTGTTTTTCCATTGCCTTCTACCTTCCAGTGTAGTTACTGAGATGTCCAAGTTTATCCTGATTTCAGAGTCTTTGTATGGTGCCACTGCCTCCTCCTCTTCCTCCTCCTCCTCTCTCTTTGTCTCTGGAAACTTATAGAATCTTCTCTTTGTCTCTTTGAAATTTCACAATAATGTACCTCATCCATATTTTCATCCACCATATTGGGCACTCAGTGAACCCTTTCAATCTAGTGTTTCAGTTTTGGGGAAATTTTCTGAATTATTTTGTTGATAATTTCCTCCTATTTTCTCCATTTCTAGAACTCCTACTACTTAATCAATGGATTTTTTGGATTGGCTCTCTTATTTTCTTATATTTTTTCTCTTATTTCCCATATCTTTGTTCTTTTTTGTGTGAGTATGAAACTTAGGATAAATTTTCTCAACCCTTCTTTTGTTTGTTTTTTTTTTACTTTTGTGATCACATTTTTAATCTATGAGAGTTTTTTCTTGCTTTCAAAAAATAGCATCCTGCTTTTGTTTTATGAATGCACTATCTTCTCTGATTAAAAACATATTGTTTGATATTTTTTCTTTTTGTATGATTTCTCTACCAAATTACTTTTTTTCCTAATTTTGTGTTTGGATCTCTATACTCCATATTGGATTGGAGCATGTTTTCATGTGTTTAAAACATTTATATTTCCTATTCTGATCACTTTCTATCTGTATCCAGTGTTTTAAGATTGGCAATCATTAGCATTGTCATGTGTGCAGGAAAATAGTCACTCTCCACAACTCTTAAAATACAAATTTATAACACTTTTTTTAAGAGCAAGTAGGCAGTATTTCTCAAAATTTGAAATGCACATACTCTTTGATCAAGAATTCAGCATCAGAGAAATGCAAATTAGAGCTACATTGAGACGTTTCTGGCAAAGGTAGAATAAAGGGACAATATTTACCTTCTTAACTAAAAACCTGGACAAAATATATATGAAACAACAGTATTTAGACATTGGATAATAGGCATCACAGAGATATAGTCCTGAGAGGAGGAAAACAAACAAGGTTAGCTCTGTGACTGTACCAGCTTACTGCCTGGAGCCAGTGTCCAGGCCATAGCACAGGGAGGGGGAACCTAAATAGAACTTGGCACTCGCAGTTAAGTGAAAAGATAGAGATGGGAGTTTGGGAGACAAAGGTGGCAAGAATTTGTGGGTCAGGGTACCACAGAGAATGGAGCTGCAGAGAGGGAGAGAAGGAGGGAGAAGGGGAGGTGACATCAGTAAGATGGTTAAATAGAAGATGCCCCACCATCACCCCCCCCAAACATACAACTAGAAACTACTCAAAGACAGGAATACCACCCTGAATTCACCAGAACTCAGGGGAGAAGTGGAGAACCCCCCTGGGCCCACAGAATTGAGAGAAGCTTCGACGGGTGAGAAACAGTCATTTTAGACTGTGCTGCCCCCCTCCCCTGAGCCAGCATAACACCACGCACAGAGAATTTCCCTAGACCCATGGTTTCCAAAGTGATAGGAGGGAATTGGAAGTGGACATTTTATCTCCCCACCAGTCTTGGATTCTTTGAGGGAAGCCTACTCTGGTCCTGTCTCATGGGAATCTTTCAGAGTGCCAGGAGGACTTAACCATCTGGGGTGAATTGAGGATAAAGGGTGGGGGTTGTAGTGACTGGCACGTGGGTCTTGACAGCCTCTGATCAATGTGGATGCCACGTTGAAGAGGCTGGATTGTGCCATAGTGCCACCAGGGGCACAATCTACGGGAAGGCCTGAATCCCTGGTCAGATTTTCCATAAAGCCCAGGTGTTTGTGTGGAGCCTTCCCCTGGCCTGGAAACAGCTTAATGGTCAGGTGGCCACTTAGTCTTCCCCAGACTGGGAAACAAGGACAGGGCAGCAATATACTTCTGGTATAAATGACATTAAGTTCTGGTGCTCATTGTAAGTCCTTCCTAGACTGGAAAACAACATCAGGGCAATGAGTTAGTTCCAGTGCTCACTATAAGTCCTCCCCAGAACAGGAAGAAACAACAGGCCAACATTTAAGTTCTGATACTAAGTAGTAAACGTCTAACACTACCAAAGAACACCTGCAAAGACTTGAAGAGGTGGCTATCTCCTCAAATGCACAGGCATCAGTGTAAAGATGTAAGGATTGTGAAAACTCAGGGAAATATGATACCACCAAAAGAAACCATAAAAGCTCTAGCAATGGACCTAGAAGAAATGAAGATCTATGAAATGTTGGACAGAGAATTCAGAATAATTCTCTTTAAAAAGTTCAGGGAGTTGCAAGAAAATATGGATAGAAAACTAAATGAAATTTGGAAAACAATCCAGGAGCAAAATGAGAAATTTGACAAAGAAATAGAAATAATTTTTTTAAAAACCACATAAAAATCCTAGAAATAAAGAATACAATAATTGAACTTGAAAAACTCACTAGAAAGCTTCAATGGCATACTTGATCAAACAAAGAAAAGAATTAGGAAGCTTGAAGACAGAATATAGGAAATTACCCAAGCAGAGGAAGAAGAAAAAGAAAAAAAAATTTAAAAGAGTGAAGGTCTGTGAGAATTATGGGACACAACCAATGAACTAACTTCCTCATAGTAGGAATTCCCAAAGGAGAGGAGAGAGACCAAGGCCTAGAGGAGGAGAGAGACAGGGAGGGAGGAGGGAGGGAGGAGAGGGAGGGAGAGAGGGAAGACAGATGGAGGGAGCTGCAGAGGGTCCTCCTGAGTTTTTGGCTGAGTATTGACTTGTACGTGTGTGAGAAGAAAACTCTCTGAAACCAGAAAAACAACCATCAGAAAGAAGTAGGAAAAACACTGGAGCTCAAGTAAGGCTGGAAATAGTTCATTTTCCCACCATGTGTATTGGAAAGACTTCATCATGTACAACCGTTTGGTAGAAACCTCCAAAGAGTATTACCTTAATACTGGAACTAAATTAGCCCTTGACTAATGACTGCTCTGGACGTAGCCTAATAAAGCTTAAAAGTAGACCTTGAAAGCATCCAACTGACTCCAAGTAACTTATCTGTATGCCAGAAAAATATCCAACCTTATTTAAAGGAATATGACAAATTCCAGAGATGACAGAAGTAGCAGAAAAGCATCTATTTTAAATATACTTCATATGTTCAAGAAGGTAGAAGAAAATGAATGTGTTGAAAAGACAAATGGAAGATTATATATATAAAAATATATAAAACCCACCAAAAGGAGCTTCTAAAGTTGAAAAGTACTATATCTGAAATGAAAGACTGAGTGGGATTAACAACAGATGAGGCACTGGAGAAGAAAAGATCAGTGTACTTCAAGACGATAATAGAAACTATCCAAAACAAAGCACAGAGAGCAAGAAGCCTAAAAAAAAATAAATAAATAAACAGAGCATCATGATCTGTGGGACAATATTAAGCAGTCTAAACTATGTGTAATTAGACTCCCAGGAACGGATGGAGGGGAAGAAAAATATTTGGAAAAAAAGTTTCAGAATTTTCCAAAGTTGATGAAACTATAAGCCTACAGGTCTAAGAAGCGTGACAAACCCCAAACATAAAAAACATGAATAAAGCCACACCAACTCATAATAAAATTGCTGAAAACTAGTGGTAATGAGAAAAATCTTGAAAGCAGCCAGGAAAAAAAAAAAGACACATTAGAGAAGAAACAAAGATGGGGAGAAGATTCACAGAACACCCTGAAGGGAAGAAACCAGACAAAACCCACCCAGGACCAGTCCTGGCCCAAGGTGCCGCACGTGGATGACACTTCCAGCTCAGACTGTTCCCAGTCCTTGGGGAGACTTTAGAAAATATCAAAGAGGGGCTCCAGTGACATGTTGGACCAGGTCCAGGCCTGAAGTACCCTGCATAGATGACATTGTCTCTGGGCAGTTCCAGACACCAGATTTAGGAAATTTCAAGGAAGGTGCTCCAAAGCACAGGGATCCCTGAGGAGAATGATCTGGGAGAAGGGCCCCACTTGCCCTGGTCTAAGGGTATTACTGCTTCCACCCTCTTTCTTATCCCAGGAATATATCTAAGGTCATGGTTTGAAGATGGCAGAGATTCCATAAACCTGAAAGACAGCATGCAGCAGCCCCTCCCCCCGATCCTGTAACTCCCACTGTCATCCCTGCTGCTGACTGCATGTGATACAAATAGGGGAAAGGAACTTCTATTGTATTAAATCAGTAAGCTTTCAAGATGTATCTGTTACAGCAGCTACCCAGTAATTCCCTCAACTATTCATCCCATCTCCTCCATATTTTAATGACCTGTGAACTTGGATAGCCTCCAGATGGGCTGCATTCTGCACTATAGCAGCCTCTTTTTTTGCATATTCTTTTAGATTTTCTCCATCAGTCCAGTGCAGCGTGATTTTTATAGTTCAAGAATTTCACATTTCTAGTCTGCTTATGGCACTTTGTTCTATTTTCTTAATATCATTCCTATCATTTTTGGGATTTGGGGTTAAGAGAGTAATTAGATTTGTGTGCTTAATCCACCATCTTGAGTCAATCTTCCTCTCTTACTGTTTAAATGTGCACTTTTTGATTCCTTGTAAGACTAAATATTTTTCCATATGTTTGTTTATTAATTATTTCCTAATTTATGAATTTGCTGCTCATGTTCTTTGCTTCTTTATTCATTGCAGTGTTCATTTTTTTAAAGTTAAAAACTACTGCTCAGCTGCATTCAAATTAGTAACTCCAAAACATGCCCTGTGCATTCCTTTCTCTGTATTTGCTCATGTTGGTCCATGTGTTCAGTTATTCTCTCTCCTCTGTCCTCTATTTGTTTAAATTGGATCCTTTGCAGTATCTCTGGAAAGACTTGCAGTGCAGTTGCAGAGCCAGTCCTCAGTTATCATTTCTCTAATTAAATTCTTCATAATGGGTGATATTTATTGTGTATTAACTCTTGCCAGACTCTATATTAAACATTTTACATACATTATCATATCTGATCCTTACAACACCCTTGTGCAGTAGGTACAGTTTTTAAATCTACTTTACAGATGAGGAAAATGAGGCATAGACAGGTTACATAACATGCCTCAAGTTACAAAGGTAGAGAAGGAGAGAACAGGGATTCAAACCCATTCTGTTTACTAAGTTCTTAACCATGGCACTGTATTTATTTCTTTGGATTCTTAGAGTCATTTTGGCTGTGTCACTTGGGTGTAGCATACTTATCTATATGTCATTGTTTTTTTTCCTTTATTCATGCTATATTTCCTACTCTGGTATAAACCTTATATGGTTACATACTTTTGCCATATAAGTATTTTTTGTATCCTCAGCATTATCTCAATAAGAACAAGTAATAAGTACTCAGTAAAGTTTTGTTATATTTATCAATCAGGATCTCTTTTGGGTCAATTACTTACCTAAAGGAGATCTTTTTGTGTGCAAAGTTGAGAGGCACATTGTAATTCACTTCGGGTTGCTTTTGCCACGGATTAAGTTTGCCCCTGTTTGATCTCTCTCTCTTAATGGCAGGTTATTTAGAAGGCTTTTAAGTGACAGCCTCAGCATTCCATAGAATCCCATTTGTAATTATGAAGAATTAATGTGCATGGAAATTTTCAGAATTGGGCTTGATTTCCTTGGCCCTTTTTCAATCAGGTGAAACTTCCTAAATGAGCCTGGATTCTTTCTCATCACTTTTCCACAGCTAAAAATTTCAAGACACTGTAGTTAACTTTGAAAATTATGGGGCAATTTGCAATAACTGCAAGGCAGCCCATCTTCAATAGAACCTGGAGAGTGGTTTGGGTTATTGCCCTTTCATTCTTGCATAGACTTACAAAGTTTAATCTCTCTTCCCAGTTAGTGAATCTGTGTCTAAAGAAAGATAAAGACGACAATGCCATCAAGGTGATGATAATACTTAGCAATTTATATCCCCTTCATTTTACCACATATTTCAGAGCTATCCATTTACCAGCATTCCCAAGTCCAATTGTGCTGGGAACTAGAATGAAGTCAGATTTCCTTCATGCAAAGAGAACAAAACAGAAGTTAAAGGTATTTATCTGGAACCTGGCATCCCAACCCAAGATTATAATACTTAAGAGTAGTTATAGTTTTTGTGAAGGGTGAAATAAAATTCTCACCACAGAATTTAATTTATTTAAATTATGAATAGAAATATATTACAAACAATTTATAAGAGGTGATGGCTACAAAATTAACCAATCTAATGGTTTTAGATTCTTTGATCAATATTTAGGTGTAGAAAAATCATTGTAGGTCACTTGATTTCTAATTGCTGTTGTACAAAACTTGCAGTGAAGAGCTTATAATGGTTATAAATATAAATTAATATTTTTATTGATTCATATACACTGTACCTACTTTCAAGAAGGGCTTGAGGTGATTCACAATAAAAGTGTAAGAATAATAAATCTAAAACATAATGAACTCATTGCAAGATAAAAATTATGTTAAATGTGATTATAAATGTGACTCTTGGTTAGGAATGTATTTGGTTAAAATTAAAAGAAAACTTGAGGCTGGCTGCGGTGACTCACGCCTGTAATCCTAACACTCTGGGAAGCCGAGGTGGGAGGATTGCTTGAGGTCAGGTGTTCGAGACCAGCCTGAGCAAGAGCGAGAGTCTCTACCCAAAATAGAAAAATTAGCTGGGGTTGGTGGCACTTGCCTGTAGTCCCAGCTACTCGGGAGGTTGAGGCAGGAGGATTACTTGAGCCCAGGAGTTTGAGGTTGCAGTGAGCTATGATGACTGCACTCTAGCCTGGGCGACAGAGTGAGACTCTGTCTCAAAAAAAAAAAAAAAGAAAAAAAGAAAACTTGACAGACAATGGCTTAGCTTTTAAAAAAAGTTTATTTTTCTCATACAAAAAGAAGTCTAGAGCCTAGGGCAGCCTAATAGTGCCATCAGGGATACAGGCTGCTTCCTCTTCCTGCTCTACTCCCTTTAGCACGTGTCTTTCAACCTCACGGTTGCAAGATGCTGGCTGCACCTTGGGCATCATGACTGTGTTCCAGGAAAAATAAAGGGACAGAGGAAAAAGGCCAAATTGGCACACCAGTAGAATTAGTACCTCTTAAATACTTTTCCTAGAAGCCGTAACCTAGTTACTTCTGCTTAGATCTCATTTGCTAAAACTTGGTCACAAGGCCACAAGGGAATGTAAGTTAGGTGAGTGTTTTTAGCTGAGCACATTTCATCATTGAACAAAAGGGTTTTGTTTTGTTTTGTAAAGGTAGATGAGAAAAAATGAATATAAAATACGTAATGTACAATGTCTGCTCCAGTAATTGATTTTAAAAAAAGGTATATCTAGAAAAACGGGCCAAGGAGGGGCTTCAAGTGGCTGAATAGAGGCATCTGGTACTCTCCTCTTCCACCAAGAGGAACCAAAATAGTGAGTAGATAATCATACTCTGAATAGACCATCTAAGAAAGAACCCTGGAATTCAACAGCAAAGTGACTGGGAAGCACTGAAAGCAAGGAAAGATCTGGAATGGGCTGGGAGTCCCCTAATGCAGGGAAAGGGTGAGAGACCCCAGCTGTCCTTATTCCTACTGCAGATTCCTACAATCCTAACCATGGGAGAGCCACTCGACCCTTGTGGGCCCTGAGACTAACACAGGGAGCTGCCTGGAGACCATGCAATAATGTTGCTCCAGAGAGGGAGCTCATGTTGAGTCCCACAAACCCCCAAGTTCTAAGCAGCTGCAGTATGGCACCATTTTGAAAGCCCAGCACCTGTCAGATTGTGTTCTGCCCTGAGGCTCAACAGCCCCTGCATCTCCACATCCCTGAGCCACATTGACATTCTCCACCCACAGCTGCTGCCACCAGGGCCAAGGTGGGAGCCACTGGCAGGGACCCTGCCCCCCCAGCATAGGAGTGGCTGCACATCTTCACATGCGCCAAGGACAAAAACCACTGCCTGCTGCCCCACTGCTGTGGGCTGCAACGAGGCCAAGGTGTGAGCAAAGCATGTACCACTCCAGCCGCCTACCCATGGCTACTCTCATGCTCTCCAGTAGCAGGGCCACAGCACAGCCACTGCTGCCCCCACCTGAACATTACACTAGTGGCCTGGGGATCACCCTCCCCTTGCCTACCACAGCCAGTGTCTGCACACACCACTGGGGGGCCTAAGGACAGGTCTACTCAGCCTAGCTCCAGCCTCCCCTCATTACCTGAGAATGCCATCCAGTGGCCTGGGGATTGCCCAGCTCAGTCCATCACCATTGGCTCCTGAACACTTCTCCCGGAGTCTGAGGTTGGGCCTACCCAACCTGCCACTACCACCACAGCTGGCACCCACTCACATGCACCATCTGCGGACCTGGGAACTGGCTTGACCAGCCCATTGCAGTCATGGCTAACACCGGCATGGATCACTTGGGTCCCAGAGAGTTGTCCCACCACCGCACATGCCACATCTTTTGTATAAGGGCTCAAAAAACTGCACATTTGCCTGGCTCACTATTGTCATTCCTGGCAACTGAGCAAGCCACCTAGAGGGCCAAGAATCAGCCTACTTGGACCCGCTAGCACCAGTTCCAGAGTATAGTGCCCTGGGGCCCAATGACAGGCATGCTTGGACTACTGCTGCCACCACTGGGTCCCAAAGACTGGCCTACCTGGCATCTCAGACCCCAGCAAAACTTCACCATAGCCTCCACTAACAACCCTCCCCTAAGCCACTGAAGAAATCACAGACACCACTGAGGCTGTTTACAGCCAAAGAAATCATATGGAGACTAGACCACTGCATGCACCCAGAATCAAAGCCAACCCAACCTATGGTGGTTGGTGGTCTACTCAACCAAAACCATAGATACATCTTCAGGAAAAACTCCTCCCCTATGACAGCAAATTCAGAAAAGAGGAAGAAGTGACTATTACACTGGATGAGCAGTTATCAAAGTAAGGACACAGAAAACATGCAAAAGTAAGGAAATATGACACCTCAAAGGGAACACAAAAATTTCCCAGCAACATATCCCAATCAAAAAGAAATTTACCAAATCCTGGAAAAAGAATTCAAAATACTGTTATTAAAGAAGCTCAGTGAGATACAAGAGAATACTGAAAAGCAATACAAAGAAATCAGAAAAACAATTCAGGATATGAACAAGTAGTTTACTAAAGAGATTTACATCATAAAAAAGGACCAAACAAATTCTGGAATTGAAGAATTCATAATACAAAAATACATTGTACATAATACATTAAAAAATTTCAACAATAGACTAAATCAAGCAGGAGAAAGATTCTCAGAACTTGAAGACAGGTCTTTTAAAATAATCCAATCAGACCAAAAATAAAAAAGAATAAAAAAGAATGAGCAGAGCCTATGTGACATATGGGACAACATTAAGTACCCAAATATTCAAATTTTTCAGTGTCCCAGAAGGCAAAGAGAAAACAAAAGAGTTAGAAAATCTATCTAATGAAATAATATATAAAAATTTCCCAAGTCTAGCAAGAGAGTTAGATATCCAGATATAGGAAGCTCAAAGATCCCCAAATAGATACAATTCAAAAAGGTCTTCTCCATAGCACATTATAGTAAAATGGTCAAAAGTCAAAGACAAAGAGAGAATGCTAAAATCATTGAGAGAAAAGTGTCTAGTCACTTATAAAGGAATACTTATCAGACTAACAGTGCATTTTTCAGCAGAAACCTTACAGGCCAGGAGAGAATAAGATGATATATTCAAAGTTCTGAAAGAAAAAAAAGAACATGTCAGACAAGGATACTGTGCCCAGCAAAGTTGTCCTTCATAAATGAGGAGAAATAAAGTCTTTCCCAGATAAGAAAAAGCTGAGGGAATTCATCATCACTAGACCAGCCCTACAAGAAATGCTTAAGGGAAGTGAAAGAACAATGTCTACTATCATGAAACCATATGAAAATATAAAAAGTACTGACACAAAAAAGGAAAAGACTCAAAGCCCTACAGAAAACCACCAACCATGATGATAATAAGAGAGAAAGAAAGAAAGAATATACAGAAAAACCAGAAATCAATTAATAAAATGACAAGAATAATCCCTCACATATCAATAATAACCTTGAATATAAATGATTAAACTTTCCACTTAAAAGATATAGACTGGCTGAAAGTATTTAAAAAATGACCTAACTATATTCTGTCTATAAGAAACTTATTTCACCTTTAAAGATGCATATAGACTGAAAATAAGGGGATGGAAAAAGATATTCCATGCAAATGGAAACCAAGAGTGAACAGAAGTAGCTATACTTATACCAGATAAAACAGACTTCAAGTTAAAAGCTGTAAAAAGACACAAAACAAGACATTATATAATATTAAAGGGATCAATTCAGGAAGAGTACATAACAATTCTAAACATATGTGCACCCAACACCAGAGCACCCAGATATATGAAGCAAATATTAATGATCTAAAGGGAAAGACAGACTACAATACAATAATAGTTGGGGACTTCAACACCCCACTCTCAGCATTAGATAGATCATCTAGACAGAAAACTAACAATGAAACATTGGATTTAAAGTGCACATTAGATCAAATGGACCTAAGAGACATTTAGAGAACATTTCATTCAACAGCTACAAAATACACATTCTTTTTATCAACATATGGAACATTCTCCAGGATTGACCATATGTTAGGATATAAAACAAGTCTCAACAAATTTTAAAAATCAAAATCATATCATGTGTCTTTTCATAACACAATGGAATAAACTAGAAATCAATAACAACAGGAACTTTGAAAACTGTACAATTATATGGAAATTAAGCAACATGCTCCTGAATGACCATTGGGTCAAGAAAGAAATTAAGGAGAAAATAAAATTTCTTGAAACAAATGAAAATTGAAACACAACATACTAAAACCTATGGGATATAGTAAAAGTAGTACTAAGTGGAAAGTTTATAGCAATAAACACCTACATCCAAAAGACTTCAAAGAAACCACCTAATGATGCACCTCAAGAAACCAGAAAAGCAAGGAAAAACCAAACCCAAAATTAGTAGAAGGAAAGAAATAATAAAGGTTGGAGTATAAGTAAGTGAAATAGAGACTTAAAAACAATATAAAGGATCAACAAAATTAAAGTTTTTTTTGAAAAGATAAAAAAAATTGATAGACCATTTGTTAGGTTAACCAAGAAAAAAAGAGAGGACCCAAACAAAAATGAAAAAGGAAACATTACAACTGATGCTACAGAAATATGATAGATCATCAGAGACTATTATGAACAACTATACACAAAGAAACTGGGAAACCTAGTGGAAATGGATAAATTCCTGGACATACAACCCACCAAGATTGAATTGAATTGGTAATGAAAATTTTCCCAACATAGAAAAGTCCGGGACTGGATGGCTTTGCTGCTGAATTCTACTAAAATTTCAAAGAAGAACTAACACTAATTCTCCTCAAACTATTTCTAAAAAAAAATTGAAGAGGAGGGAATTCTCCCTAACTCATTCTATGAAGCCAGCATTATCCTGATATCAAAACCAGATAAAGATGCAGCAAAAAAATAAAACTATAGGCCAACATCTCTGATGAACATAGATGCAGAAAAATACTAGGAAACCAAATCTCAAAGAAAGTAATACACCATGATCTAGTGGGATTTATCCCAGGAATGTAAAGATGGTTCACCATATGAAAATCAATAAACATGATACATCACATCAACAGAATGAAGAATAAAAACCATATGATCATCTTTTGCCAAAAAACCATTTGATAAAATTCGACATTCCTTCATAATAAAAACTCTCAACAAACTATGCATAGAAGGTAAATACCTCAATATTAAACTTCTTTGGCCATAGGATGGTTTTGTTGGTGTTTTTAAAAAGACCAGTATAAAAGGGACCCTGTTTTGAGAAATGTTGGGTAGAATTTTATCTTGTCATTGACCAAAAGAAATTCTTAGCTGTATCTAAGAACTTAAGTTAAATACATCCTTAGGATTTTTTTTATAAATACTATTATCAAAAGGAATTCCAAAAATGTTTTGAGCAATAGCAAAATCACTGGAATTTTCTGACAATCTGTCTCTCTGTCTCTCTCTCACACCCCCCCACAGGTGTTTTTTCCTTAAAGAAAGGGCCATATTAATTTCTATCTTCTTGTTCCATATTATTTTTTTTTAATTTCAAAAAATTCAGGGAGTACAAGTGTTTTTTATTACATGAATGCATTGTATCATGCTGAAGTCATGGCTTTCAGTGTACCCATCACCAGAATAGTGTACATTGTACCTGATATGCAGATTTTTAATCCCTCACCCCCAACACTCCCCCCTTCTTAGTTTCCAATATCTGTTACACTACTTTATGATCATATATATTCCTCGCTTAGCTCCCTCTTATAAGTGAGAAAACGTGGTATTTGTTTTTCCATTCCTGAGATACTTCACTTAGGAGAATGGTCTCTAGTTCCATCCAAGTTGCTGCAAAAGACATTATTTCATTCCTTTTTATGGCTTAGTACTACTCTGTGGTGTGTGTGTGTGTACATATAATATATAACATACAAACGCACAACATATTTTCTGTATCCACTCATCAGTTGATGGGCACTTATGTTGATTCCATTTTTTTGCAATGTGATTTGGGCTGTGATACGCATTCAGGTGCAGGTGTCTTTTTGATATAATGACTTCTTTTCCTTTGGGTAGATGCCTTTGCTGGATTGAATCCTTTGCTGGATTGAATGGTAGGTTTACTTTTAGTTTTTTGAGGAATCTCCATACTGTTTTCCATAGTGGTTATACTAGTTTATATTCCCACCAATAGTGTAAAAGTATTCCCTTTTCATCACATCCACACCAACGTCTATTGTTTTTTGACTTTTTAATAATGGCAATTCTGACAGAAGTAAGGTGGTATCTCATTGTGGTTTTAATTTCCATTTCTCTGATAATTAGTGATGTTGAGCATTTTTCACATGTTTTTAGGCCATTTATTTATTTTCTTTTGACAAAAATCTGTTTATGTCTTTTGTCCAGTTTTTGATGGGGTTATTTGTTTTTTTCATGTTGATTTGTTTGAGTTCTTTGTGGATTCTGGATATTAGTACTCTGTTGGATGTATAGCTTATGAATAATTTCTCACATTCTGTAGGTTGTCTATTTAATCTGTCAATTATTTCCTTTGCTGTGCAGAAGGAAATAATTTATTTATTTTTGTTGTTGCTGTATTTGCTTTTGGGTCTTATTCATAAATTCTTTGCCTAGGCTTATGTCCAGAAGAGTTTTTCAGATGTTTTCTTCTAGAATTTTTATGGTTTCAGGTCTTAAATTTACATCTTTAATCCATCTTGAGTTAACTTTTGTATATGGTGAGAGATAGGGATCCAGTTTCATTCTTCAGCATGTGGCTATCCAGTTTTCACAGCACCATCTATTGAACAGGGCTTTCTTTCCCCAGTGTATGTTTTTGTCTGCTTTGTCTAAAATCAGTTGGTTGTAGCTATATGGCTTTATTTCTGGATTCTTATTCTGTTCCATTGGTCTATGTATCTACCTTTACACCAGTTCCATGCTGCTTTGGTTACTATAGCCTTGTAGTATAATTTGAAGTCAGGTAATGTGATACTTCCAGATTTGTTATTTTTGCTTAGGATTGCTTAGGCTATTCAGGCTTTTTTTTGGTTCCATATTGAAGTTTAGGATTATTTTTCTAAATCTGTCCAAAATGATTGTATTTTGATGGGAATTGCATTGAATCTATAAATCACTTTGAACAGTATAGACATTGTAACAATGTTGATTCTTCTAATCCATGAGCATGGGATGTTTTTTTCCATTTGTGTCATCTATGATTTCTTTCATTAGTGTTTTGTAGTTCTCCTTGTAGAGATCTTTCACATCCTTGGGTAAGTATATTTCTAGGTATTTTATTTTCTTTGCATCTATTGTAGATGGTATTGAGTTCTTGATTTAATTTTCAGCTTGACTGTTATTGCCATATAGAAATGCTACTGATTTGTGTATGTTAATTTTGTAACCTGAGACTTTACTGAATTCATATATCAATTCTAGGAGTCTTTTGGTGGAGTCTTTAGGGTTTTCTAGGTATAAGATCATATTGTTGACAAACAGGGATAGTTTGACCTCCTCTTTCCCAATTTGGATTCCCTTTGTTTCTTTCTCTTGCCTGATTGCTGTGGCTAGGACTTCTAGTACTATGTTGAATAGAAGTGGTGACAGTGGGCATCCTGTCTTGTTCCAGTTCTTAAGAGGAATGCTTTAAACTTTTCCCCATTCAGTATGACATTGGCTTTGGGTTTGTCATATATGATTTTTATTATTTTGAGGTGTGTTAGTTCTGTGCCTAGTTTGTTGAGGGTTTTTATCATGAAGGGGTGCTGGATTTTATTCAGTGCTTTTTCTGCATCTATTGAGATGACCATATGGTTTTTGTTTTGAATTATGTTCATGTGGAGAATCACATTTATTGATTCGTACATGTTGAACCATCCTAGTATCCCTGGGATGAAACACACTTGAAAGTGCTGAATTATCTTTTTGATGTACTGTTGGATTCAGTTTGGTAGTATTTTGTTGAGGATTTTTGCATCTGTGTTCATGAGGGATATCAGTCTGTGGTTTTTTGTTGTTGTTGTTGTGTCTCCTGGCTTTTGTATCAGGGTGATACTGGCTTCATAGAATGAGTTAGGGAGGATTCCCTCCTTCCTGATGTTATGTAACTGTTTCAGTAGGATAAATGTTGGTTCTTTAAAGGTCTGGTAGAATTCAGCTGTGAATCTGTGTGGTCTGGGGCTTTTGTTTGTTGGGAGATTTTTTATTATTGTGTTAATCTCACTACTCATTATTGGTCTGTTCAGGATTTCTATTTCTTCCTGATTCAAGCTTGGGAGGTTGTATGTTTCCAAAAATTTATCCATTTCTTCTAGATTTTCTAGTTTGTTTGCATAGAGGTTTCCATAGTTGTCATGGATAATATTTTGTATTTCTGTGGTATCAGTTGTAATGTCTCCTTTTTTATTTCTGATTGACCTTTTTGAGTTCTTTCTCTTCTATTTCTGATGATTCTAGCTAGTGGTCTATCAATTTTGTTTATTTTTTCAAAGAACCAACTTTTTATTTCATTGATCCTTTGTACTGTTTTTTGGTTTCCATTTTGTTTAGTTCTGCTCTGAGCTTTGTTATTTCTTTTGTTCTACTAGATTTGGGTTTGGTTTCTTCTTCTTTTTATAGTTCCTTGAGCTTTGATGTTAGGTTGTTAATTTGCAATCTTTCTATCTTTTTGATGTAGGCATTTAAGGCTATGAATTTCTCTCTTAGCACTGCTTATGTTGTATCCCAGAGATTTTGGAAGTTTGTGTCATCTTTGTTGTTCAGTTTGAAAAATCTTTTGATTTCCATCTTGATTTTGTCATTGACCCAATGATCATTCAGTAGCAGGTTGTTTAACTTTGATGTATTTGTGTAGTTTTGAGAGTTTCTCTTGGAATTGATTTCTAGTTTTATTCCACTGTAGTCTGAGAAGATACATGGTGTGATTTCAATTTTTCCAAATTTGCTGAGTCTTGTTTTGTCACCTAACATATGATCTATATTTGAAAACATCCTATGTGCTGATGAGAAGAATGTATATTCTGCAATTTTTGGGTAGAATGTTCTGTAAATGTCTGTCAGGTCATTTGTTCTAGACTCTCGTTTAACTCCAGTGTTTCTTTATTGACTTTGTGCCTCAATGATCTGTCCAGTTCTGTCAGTGGAGTGTTAATGTCCCAGCTGTTGTGATGTTGCTCTTTATTTCTTTGCTTAAATCTAGTAGAATTTGTTTTATGAATCTGGGAGCTCCTGCGTTAGGTGCATATATATTTAGGATTGTTATATCTTCCTGTTGAATTGCTCCCTTTATCATTGTATAATGACCATCTTTGTCTTTTTTATCTTACTATTGTTGATTTAAAGTTTATTTTATCAGATATGAGAACAGCTACTACTGCTCGCTTTTGGTTTCTATTTTTGTGGAATATTTTTTTCTGTCACTTTACTTTGAGTCTATGAGAATCTTTGCTAGTTAAATGGGTTTTTTGGAGACAGCATATTTTTAGGTTGTGTGTTTCAAAATCCATTTAGCCAATCTATATCTTTTAGGTGTAGTATTAAGACTGTTTATGTTCAATGTTAGTATTGATATATGAGATATTGTTCTGTTCATCATGTTAATTGTTACCTAGCTGCTTTGCTTTCTCCCTTGTGTTACTGTTTTATAAGAGCTGTGAATTTTAACTTCCAGGTGTTTTTACACTGGTGGGTATCAATTGTTCTGTTCCATATATAGAGCACTTTTAAACATTTCCTGTAGGGATGGTCTAGGGGTGACAAATTCCCTCAGTGTAGGCTTGTCTGGGAACAACTTTATTTCTCCTTCACTTATGAAACTTAGTCTTTTAGAATACAAAATTCGTGGCTGGCAGTTATTCTGTTTATGAAGACTAAAAGTGGGACCCTAATTCCTTCTGGTTTGTAAGGTTTCTGCTGAGAAGTCTGATGTTAGTCTGATAGGTTTTCCTTTGTAACTTACCTGTTGCTTTGGTCCTGTTGCTTGTAGAATTTTCTCCTTCACTTTGGCCAGACTGATGCCTATGTGCCTTGGTGAGGTCCTATTTGCCATGAATCTTCCAGGTGTTTGATGACCTTCTTGTATCTGGATGTCTAAATCTCTTCAATACCAGGGAAGTTTTCTTCCATTATTCCCTCAAATATGTTTTCCACGCTTTTTGCTTTTTCTGCTTCTTCCTCAGTGATACTTATGATTCTTGTATTTATTCACTTTACATAGTCCCATATTTCTCACAGAGATTGTTTATTCTTCTTGATTCTTTTTTCTACATTTTTGACTTACTAGGTTAATTTGAAAGCCTTGTCTTCAAGCCCTGAAATTCTTTCTTCTTCTTGTTCTAGTCTGTTGTTAAAACTTTCTACTATATTTTGAAATTCCCTAAATGACTCTTTCATTTCTATAAGTTCTGTTATATCCTTTATTATGTTACCCATCTCTTCAGTGAATTTTTCACTCATGCCCTGAATTTTTTTTTTGGTTTCTTCATGTTGGTTTTCAAATTTCTCATCAATTCCATTGATCTTACTTGCCAACCATATTCTGAATTCCATATGTGACACTTCAACAATTTCCTTTGGTTGGAGTCTGTTGTTGGAGAAGTATTGTAATCCTCTGGGTGTGTCAAAACAACCTGTTTTTTTCGTGTTGGTGGAGTTGTTATGCTGGTTCCTTCTCATCTGAAACCTCTTCTCTCCGCTCAAGACAGATAGCTTTGTAGTACACTTGTTCTCCTCCTCTGGGAACTCTGTTGCTCAGTAAAGACAGGGAGAGGTCCCTGAATGGTGCACTTGATTTCTACTCCTGAAGACTGACCAGGCAGGAGAGGGGTGGATGCACTGTGAGCCTTTAACACTGCTGCTCTTCTGTGTCTCCCCATTCCCCTTTTGTTGTCATGGGTGGTCAGCATGCATGCTGAGGTGTGAGTGATCACTCCACCCAGGTCTGGCGGTAGTGGTGTTTGTCAGTCCACAATGGCTTAAGCACTGCTTTACCCAGGTCTGCTGGTGGCAGCATTTCTCAGGATGCAGCAGCTTGAACACCACCTTACCCAGGTCTGTCGGCAGCTGCAGGGGTCAGCATGTGGCAGCTTGATGGTTTGTCCCACCCAGGTCCCCTGGTGGTGGTGGGGCTACACAGCACTTGCCCATTGGACACCAAGGAGCACCTGGCCCCCCCATTTCCTCCCTGACCTGGCAGGGCTGATGGGGAGGTGGCAACAACAAATCTGATACCAGAGTAGATACAGCGCTTTGGGGTAGGGCCTCCAAATGGCACCAGCAGCAGTGCCCAGGGTTCATAAACCAGGAGGACCCTGTTGTGCCTTCTTTCTGGAGCATTGCTGCTGCAAAGTCTCCAGTCAGCTCCTTGTGTCAGTCAGTCACCTGCCATGGTGGAGGGGCCCTGCTGCTACTCAGATTGTAATGTCTGTGGGGGAAGTGTAGAGCCCTGGGATTCTCTCCTCTGTCCCTTCCCCATGTGTGGGTGACTTCCTTGTGTATCTGATCCTTCCAAGTGGGTTACCCCACCCCCCTCCCCTTCACTTTGGGAGCCTCCTGTTGACTCTGTGTTGATTCCCAGTGCTCTCTCTTAGACGACCAATCTGAAGGTGAATATCCACCTGCCACTTTTGATCCTTTCTGTGAAAGCAGCTTGTACAGGCTGCTTCTAGTACTTGGCCCCCTGCCAAGTCTTTCCCCATATTACTTTTTTATTGCATATACTCCTTCATTAACTGTTTCATCAAAAATCTCTAGGTATTAAGTTCCTACAAGGGTCATAAAGAACAATAGTAACTATTACTGAAGAGAAAGCAGTGAATTATAGACCAATCTAGTATCTCTTAACTCTCCCCCCATTTTGGAGTTAATTTGTTAATGTGGTTTGTGTTTCCTGTCTTGCAGAAGAGGACCTTGGAAAATGTGTAGGTGAGACTGAAACACCAAATGGAGGCAGCAAGGCTGATTAGATCACGCCTTAGGGATTTGGGGAGGGTGGAATAAAGGCACTGGCACCCAAGACCATTAGTGATTAGTTAAGCCAGCATTTGTCCAGTGTCCCATTATTCCTGGCATGTTTGAGAACCATGGATACAAAGAAACAAAACACAATCCCTTCACTCAAACTTGTTTTTGGAACAAACTGTATCTCTTTTGATCATGTTATAAAAGTGCATTACCCAGTGCCTGGCACTTTTAAGTACTCAATAATTGCTTTTGTTAAATAAAACAATGAATGAAAGGAAAAAGTTCCTGCTTTCAAAAACGTCAGTTTAGAGAATGTGTTCTTTTTTCTGGACATATATTTGGAATTTAGTCAGCTGAGATGAGTAGTATATCAAAAATAACTTTAATACAAGGTAAAAAAATAAAAATAAAAAAAACCTTTAAGTACTATCATGTCCAGGATTACATCTGAGTGAATTTCACTATTGCTTCCCATTAGATGTATCTTCTTTTTTTACTGGGTTACTTTTAAATATCCAAACATAGTAATATTAAAAAAAAAACTAAATAAAAGCTAAAAAAATGTACTCATGATTTCACTAACCCAAAAAAATCAAGAGTAGAAATTTATGTAAACAGTAAATCAGAGAAATAAGTAAAAACAACAACTAAATTCCTAAATAGACAGAAAATAAAGACATATGGGGGAGGAATTTAGAAACCAAGTAAGAGAAATTAAGTTCTCTGGCAGCTTTGGCAGGTTTTTTGTTTTTGTTCTTGTTTTTTAGTAGGACTAAGTTAGTATACAATAGAGGAGGTGGTTATAGAGAAGGTGGATTTTTTACTTTCATGATGGCCAGAACCATCATGGGTATTTGGTATATGTGATTGAGGGCTACCCAATATCCATTTCCAACCCTCTTTTCCCTTGTCCAACTCCCATTGCAGAGACTGAAAAAGTCAGATACTGGTTTAATTTGCATCCTCTGCAGTAAGGAATGTTCACGGACTTAGCTCAGCCAATGAGACATAAGATGTAAAAGGATTTCTTCTAGGAGGCTTCTGAAAAAACAGTGTTACTCCCTGATGAAAAGAAAGAGACACTAAAGGAGTTCTCTCTTTTTCTCTCTCTCTCTCACTCTCCTGGCCCATCTTTACCTCCTGCCTCTGGTGAGGACTTGACCTCTTGAGTTCTGACAGCCATCTTGGATCATGAGGCAACAAGCCCAAGGGCAAAAGGCAGCCTACTGAGGATGGTGAAAAGGACGGATATAGAGTCCGGGCACTTGAACACATCCTTACGGTACTGAGATGATGCTGGGACTTTCTGTCTTTGAACTTTATATTATGTAAAATGCAACATCTCTATGTTTTAAGTTTCTGTTAGTTTTTGTTGTTTTGTTACTTGCAGCTAGAGCATTTGAACTGATGTAGGATTTAAATCTTGTTTTACAAGTTATTGGACAGTTATAAAGCACTCTCAAAAATCTACTGAATGGCTACTTTCTCATATACTAGATCGGGGTGGGGAAACTGTGGCCTTCCGGATCCTTGAGTGTGGCCTCTTGACAGATTCCAAATTTTATAGAACAAATCCCTTTAATAAAGGATTTATTCTGTGAAGTTTGGATTCAGTTGAGTAACTAGATTCTTATATATATTTTGGTCTCTGTCTGGACTTTCTCTTCTATGCCATTGAGGTATCTGTGTAATATGATGACCATCTAACTTTTTAATATGTGGTAGAACAACAGCCAGTACTGTCTTAACTTATGAATTATGATGATATTTCTTTTCAATTTTGTAATGCTCTTCTTGGATCCAATTTGCTTGTAATTTTTAAAATGATTCAGTAAAACAGTTTCTTCTACTTTTTAATGTCTTTAAGGTTCATAAGACTGGTAAATCATTGGGTAAAAATGTAGACATTAGCTCAGGGTTTTATGGAAAGAAGATGAAGGCTATTAGTAATTTGGAAGTTTCTTCAACATGACAATACTGCACATAGACAATGCCAAGTGTAATGTGATTTTAAGAAAAATAAAGCAAAAGAAGAGTTCACTTCAAAGTCATAAATATCTGGTATCTGTAGGGGTTGAGGAAAAAATGCAGTTTGAAAGTTGAGATCAACAGCTCCAAAAGAATTAGCCAATAAGGAAATAGAGTTGTACAGTAGTAAGAAAATATAATGCCCTGTTCCCATTCTGCATAAGTGATAAGTAATTAATTAGCTTGCTTTCTGAGACTTGCAATGTGACAGGAACCTGAGAAAGCAGGTCTTTAGTTTGCTAACTGAGGCTGTCAGTTGGGAAGGATGTTTTGTCTGACAGTTGATTAGGGGTTAAATGAACTGAAAAAAATTGGTAATTTTTTCTGCTTTTCCATTTATTGTAACAGCGATTGTCTGAATTTTTCTTCTGCCAGTTCTAAAGACTAGCTTTAAACAATTATCTATGGAAGAAAAGCTGATTTTGAATGGCAAGAGGGCAACTAGGATTTGAAACCACTAGCTTTTTGAAGGATAAGATTTTCATCTGAAAATTGGTTAACATGGTTGATATATTGCCTTTAAAAATCTGCCCAATCAAATAATGCATTTCTGGCAAAAATAATATTGAATTCATGGTTATCTAGCTTATTCTTAATTATTCTGCATAACATTACCAATTCTTTCTGAGTCAAATAGTTCATATATTATTAAGCAGTATTTATTGAGTGCTTACAAATGTGCCAGGCAGTTCTAGATGCACAAGATGCAGGAATGAACAGTCTGCAGATAAAAGACTCAGTCTCCATGGATATCTTTGAGGAGAAATAGGCAATAAACAGATAAACAAGAAAATATTTAGTATGTCAGATAGTAATGTTTTATGGAGAGAACTAAAGCAGGGTAGGGGGATAGATGATGATGGAATGGAGTTGCCAGTAAGTTGATATTTAATCAATGACCCCCCCCAAAATGAAGGAATGAGCTATGGAGCTCTTTGGAGAATGACTTACAGCAGGTGCAGCAGGTGCAAAGGCCCTGAAGTGGTGTGTTTGGCATGTCTGAAGAACACAGGAGGCACGTATGACTGGAGTGGAGTGAACCAAGGAGATAGTGATGGGGGATGAAGGCAAAGCAGTAGCCGGAGGCCGGACCACTAAGGCCATGTAGAACATGGTAAGGAATTTGGCTTTTCTTCTGAGTGAGATGGAAAACCACTGGAAACCTTTAAGGTGAGGAATGACATGATCTATATGTTTTAACACAATAACTTTGGCTGCTGTATTGAAAATAAATGGAGGGGGAGAAGCTTGAAAGCATAGTGGTCAGTTAAGAGGCTGTTGCTTTAATTGCCATGAAAGACAACATGAAAGTGGGAGGGGTGGAGGTGTTGATAATAGTTTAGGGACTGGATATATTTCAAAGGTAGGGCTGACAGAACTTGCTGATATATTGGACATGTGTCAGGAATGAAAAAGAGTAGTGAGGGTTGCAGTGGCAGTGGTGCTGGGGAAGAGCAAGTGTTCAGTTTGAGACATATTCCTTTTGAGATGCCTGTTAGACATCCAAGTAGGACAGTGAGTGGGCAGTTGGATATATGAAGCTAGAGTTCAAGGGCAAGGTCTGGGCTAAAGATAAAAATGTTGGAGTCATCAGCACATAAATTGCATTAAAGTCATTAGGATGAGATCACCCAGGATGAGTGTAGAAATAGAAGAGGTCTGATCTCTGAAGCATTTCAAAGTTCTTAATATCATTATTGACTTGATCTATAACTTTTAGCAAGTCCCTTAATCTCTGTGTTTCTCAATTTCTAATCCAGCAATGTCCAGTAGAAATATATTGAAAGCCACAAACACCAGCCACACATACAATTTAAAATTTTTTAGTAGCCACACTAAGAAAAGTTTAAAAAAATGTGAAATTAATATCAATAATATATTTTATTTAATACAATGTGATAGGCAGAATAATGGCCCCAAAGATGTCCAAGATCCCTGAAATGTGAATATATTTCTTACATGGCAAAGGGACTTTGCAGATGTGATTAAGGTTAAGGACT
The DNA here is from genome assembly GCA_023783475.1 of Daubentonia madagascariensis. Taxonomy (NCBI): domain Eukaryota; kingdom Metazoa; phylum Chordata; class Mammalia; order Primates; family Daubentoniidae; genus Daubentonia; species Daubentonia madagascariensis. The sequence goes on from JAKFHU010000600.1 coordinate 37,649,114, forward strand.
TTGAGATGAAGAGAGTATCCTGAATTATTATATATAAGTGGGCCCAATCTGTGGTCAGAGAGATATGAGGTTGGAGGAAGGGTAAGAGAGGAGATATGCTGGCTTTGAAGATAGAGCAAGGGGCCACTAGCCAAGGAATATAGGCAACCTCTAGAATCTGGAAAAGGCAATGAAGCAGATTTTCACTTAGAGCCTTCAAAAGGAATGTAGCTCTGCTGACACCTTGATTTTACCCCAGTGATACCTGTGTCAGACTTCTGAACTACATAATTGTAAGATAATAGTGTTGTTTTAAGCCACAAAGTTTGTGATAATTTAAGTAATTTGTATGGCAGCTATGGGAAGTGAATACAGTCAATATACTTCCCAAATTATCATTTCCAGGTGAAATCAATATAAAAATTTATTGAAGAGATATTTTACTTTCTTTTTTTGTACTTAGTTTTTGAAACCTGGTGTGTATCCTACCTATACAGCACATCTGAACTTGAACTAACCTCATTTCAAATGCTCATATCCCCATGTGTCTAGTGGGTATCACATTAGATACTGTGGTTCTAATTAGTTCATTGAGAACAGATTAAGGCAGCTTAGTACAAGGAAGACATGTGATGTTTAATTTTATGTGTCAACTTGGCTGGGCCACGGGTGCCCAGATATTTGGTCAAACACTATTCTGGATGTTTCTGTAAAGGTGATTTTGGATGAGATTAACATTTAAATCAGTGAACTTTGAGTAAAGCAGATTATTTTCCATAATGTGGGTGGGCCTCATCAGTAAGTTGAAGGCCTGAATAGAACTAAGACTGATCTCCCCTGAGTAAGAAGGAATTCTGTCAGCTGACTGCCTTCGGACTCAAACTGCAGCTCTAATCTGAGCCTCCAGCCTGCCAGCCCACCCCATCAGATTTTGGATTTGCTAAGCCTCTACAATTGCATGAGCCAATCTCTTAAAATAAATCTTTCTACGTATGTTTACACATTTTCTTTGTTCTGTTTTTCTAGAGAACCCTGATCAATATAACATGCATCTGAGACAAAGGAAAGGCACACATCACATGTGGGAACTGCACCCTCCCAGCCCCCCAGAGTCCAGAGTTTTGTAGAACAGTAATCACTGGGGAGGGAAGGATGTGGACTGGGAATGGGTAATGGGGTGGAGGAGATGTGCCACACTGTTCAGGGAGGCACGTGAGGGGAAGAGCATGAGTCAGGGCTGACTTTGGAAAGAGAAAGCATGTTCTGTTTCACAAAGGCCAGAGAGGTCTGATTTGCAGTTTTAGGAAAGCCACTTTCACTTGAGTTGAAGCATTTTGAGTTCTGTTGAGGTCCAAGGGATGGGGCCTGTATTTGCTAGGGCTGCCATAACAAAATACCATAGACTGGGTGTAGTAAACATAGAAATTTATTTTCTCACAATTCTAGAGGTTGGAAGTCCAAGATCAAGGTGCTGGCAGGTTTGGTTTCTTCTGAGTTCTCTGTCCTTGGCTTGTAGAGAGCTATTCCCTTTCTGCCTCTTCGCATGGCCCTCTCTCTGTGCACACCTGCCCCTGGTGTCCTCATCGCCTCTTGTTATAAGGATACCCATCAGATTGGATTAGGGCCCAGCCTAATGGCCTCATTTTAACTTAATTACTTCTTTAAAGGCCTTGTTTCCAAATACAGTCACATTCTGAGATACTGCGGGTTAGGACTTCAACATATGGATTTTGGGGGAACATAAAATTCAGTCTATAACAGGCCCTGAGTGACCCCACCTAAGTCTGTTTTACAGACTCCCAACCAAAGCATTAGTGCTTAGAGCAGAATAAGTGGTGACTAAATAGGTAGAGATGGCATATGTCTTCCTAAAGAACTCTCAGCAAAGTAGGAGAATCTTTTCAGGGTGAAAATGCAGGCCTGGGTGAGCTGAAGTCTCAATGGCTTCTGGGATGGGAGGAAAGGCCCATTGGTCTCTGCTCTGGGTCTGGCCAAGGCAGAGCAAAGGTAAGTGATTGCTTCAGCTCATAATCACTGTCCCAAACCTGCCTAATTTGAGTCACCTGGGTCTGAGTCCTGGCTACGAGAAGCCCAGCAGGACATATTTTAATGGAAATATGAGAAAATGAAAGCAACCGTGACACTGACAGGAAATTATTAATAGTTAGGGACCTATCTTCCAATTCCTTTTTATAATTTATAAGGCATCTGACTATCTCACATTTGCTGGAGGAAGCATTGCTTACATATTCTGAAATGTGTTCAGTTTCCCCTGAATTAAGAAAAAACCTCTTCAATATGTTCAAGGAAATTGGTGGGTCTTTCAGGCATCATTGCTCTCTAAAGAGCATTGTTGTTTGCTCTGTTAAGGGTCAGAGGCATTTGGAAATAGCATGAAGCATTTGTGGGCTAGAAGAACATAGCAATAATGAACTCTGCCTGAGAACTTAGGCTGTGCTTCGCAGACCGACAGCGCAGTGCATATTGAAATAAATGGCACATCGCTCTCCTTCCCCAAACTGCCTGCGTGCCTCCCCACCCTCTCTTCCTTCCCACTCTGCGCATCAGCCTGAAGGACTTTGTCAGGAATATTCAGCTGCCAGGGGCGGTATTATAAAAGGGTGGAGAGGTGAGAGCGCGTGGCTTCTCCAGAGAATTGTGTAGCTAGAAAATGGGGCAGAGTTGAGAGCGGGGAAAATGGGTGATACCTGGGGATGGCCTTTAGCGTTCTTGCAGTGCTAAAGAATTTAAACATTAATCGTAAGGGACAGGAAACCCAAAAGGTTTTTAAGAAGCAGACTGACGTGACTTGAATGTAGTCAGCAAGCTACAGCTGCCTGTATCTGTATGGCTGTGAGCTACAAATGGTTTTTACATTTTTAAAGAATTGGAAAGAAAGGAAGGACAGAAGGACAAATGAATTGATGAACAGATAGATGCAGAGAAGAGAAGATGTGACAGAGAACATATTTCCCACAAAGCCTAAAATATTCACTGTCTGACTCTTTACAGATAAAGTTTGCTAACTCCTGCTTTAGGTTTGGAAAAGCAATAACTACCATTTGCTGAATGCTTATTTTATACCAGGCTTCAATATCCATTATCTTTAGTTCTCAAAATTAAGTGACTTGTCCAGGGCTATACGGTGCAGTGAATGACACAGGATTTGGGCCCAGGGCTGCTGGCTGTAAGGCTGGTGCTGTCTCCACTCTACAGAGAGTGCGGGAGCGGGCGCAGGCTGTGGCTGGGAGGTTTCTGTGACTCTGAAGGACAGGTGTGCTGCAAGCAGAATGAGGGAGTCATGGTGGACACAGGCAGCAGGGAAGGACCTGGGAAACTGCCCAGTGCTGAACGTCTGCAGGGTTTGATGGGAAGGTGAGGCAGAGGGAAGAGTCACATCTGGACGCATTATCTTTCTTGAGGTTCTCCCCTCCTGGGCTCCTTTCTCAGGCTCTCCACCAGTGCTTTTCTCATGTCATTGATTTTCTAACAAAGCTGCCTGGAACAGTGAAGGGAGTAGTGGCTCCAGAGTCCAGAGATTCATGTTCCAGCCCTGAATCTGTTATTACCTAGGCACGTGACCCTATGCAGTTGGCAGTCACTAAAATTTTCCCATGCCCACAGCAGGAAAGCCTGTGCAAAAACTGAAACATGTAATACCGATGGCAGTGCATTTTGGTAGAACCTTCCAAGAAACCAAATTGGCAACTGTGAAATGGTCTTTTTTCCCAACAATTCTAATTCTGGAAACGCATCCTAAGAAAATAAATAGAAAGGGCATCTATCTGTCTACCTATCCACTAAAGCATCCATTGTAATGTTATTTATGTAAGAAATAAATTGGTAACAATTTAAATACCTGATATTAGGGAAATAGTTGAGTAAGTTTTTGTTTATCTACCTGAAGAAAAATCAGGGGGCCATTAAAAACAAAAATCATAAAAACTATGTGGCAACAAGAAAAAAGGCTTGTTTTTCACATTAAGTGAAAGAAATTGATACTTAATTCTATGCACACTATGATTAAACTATTAAAATATGTATATGGACCAGATTGTGAACACATATGTTAAAAGTATAAAGTGTTGTAAAGCATCACGCAGAGGGATATTCTTTCCTCTCCCTTTCCCTTTCATCCTATAATAATAAATTCTTTTTATAAATCCAGGAATCTAAAATTGTGCTAATTTCTCAATGGTTTCAAAAAAAGGCATCCATTTAAAATATACAACAGATTTATTCTCCTGGCAATAAATAGGAAGATGAATGGATGTTTTCAGATAATTAAAGGGAGGTGCACACTTTAAAAATTTTCTTTCTAATAGTGTTTAGTAAAAGGAAGAATGATCAGGCTGCTCTTGTGGCCTGTGTTTGTATCTTTAATGTCCCTACTCTTAGGGCTGGAGGTATACCAGGTGCCAAAGAGTAGCTGTCTGTTGTTTTTGGCTGCCCAGTATCCATTTTCCTTTATTGTTAATATCAGTTTGATTTTCTTTTGAGGAACTATCCTTACCCCATCTCTGTGGCTCTGGGGCTAGGAAAATGGCCTAGTTTTGGTCAACGCACATATTGCATCATCTGACCATAGTGATTGTTTTAAGGACATGTGACCCAAGCATGCAAATAAGATCTGGGAATTTTGATGACATAATTGTGAAAGAAACACTCTCTGCAAACATACTAAGCTGGAAGAATATAAGTTTGGAGGCGCTCAGGGCTATCCCTGTTGCTACATGGAAACATAGAAGCTTGACAAAGAAATTAATACTGAGAATAGCAGTGTTTGGGGGGCGGGGTGAGAGAGAGAGAGAAAATGATGACATTATTTGAGGCCCTTGACCCAGCTGTTCCTGAATGTAATCACCCCCTTGAACTTCCTGGTTAGGTGAGCCAATAGTTTTTTTCCCTCTCTCTCCCTCCTCTTCCCCATCTTTTTCTCCCTTTTTTCCTTAATCCAGTTTGAGTTGAGTTTCTTCCATTTGCAACTCAGACCCTCTTATCTATAAAGGGTGTCAGTAGTGTTCCTAGTCCACAGGAGATAGGAAGGTGCTAGAGGTAAAAGAGACAGCTGACAGGTGAGTCTCGATTTAAGTATAAAATGCTTTTTAACCTGGTGTGTGCCCTGGGAGGGGCAAGTATATTTTGCACAGGGGAAAGGCTTGGCTGGCAGGATAGTTGTTGTCAAAGAAGCAAGATGAATGTGGGAACTTTGGGGATGTGCATTGGTCGGGGAGAGTGAAGACATCAATATGACTGAAATGCAGATTTAAAAATGCAGGTAATTTACAGCCAGCCACAGAACTTAGATTATACAAATCATCAGGTTTGCATGGTGTTTTTGTTATTGGTCTCTCTTGATGGCTCCTCCTGCATAATTATTACTCTGAATGTTTTGGAAAATTTCTTTGTACATTTAGTACCAGGCTATTTCTCATTTTTATTTTCTTGCTTTTTTACCTTTGTATTCCAAAGTCACTGTCTGACTGTTTTGCAGTAAAGATTTGTGTGCAGCTTAAATCAGTTGCCGAACATCAAAGAGTTCTGTGAATATGTAATAAAGATGTGTTGGTGGGGGTGGGGGGGACTGCAATCATGGTTGGAATTTTCAAATCTGTAAGAGTAAACTCTCTGCATAAATAGAATAAGAATGTGGTTTCTATGCATGTTTCGTCAGGTGGGGGATGATTTGTATGGCTCAGGTGGAAATGTCTGGCTCCTCTGAGGAATCAACAAAAGCACTTAAAAAGTGTATGCAGCTGGTAAAAGATTTCCTAATGTGTTGGTTATTTGCTGGCTGTTCTCAGCCTTCATTCCCACCTTTCTGTGCTCTGCTATCTACTTGGGGTGGGGTCTAAGCCCCTGCAGACTGTTTTTCCTAGAATCCCTTACCAGCTGCTGATTAGGGGCTACTAATGGGAGGCACTGGTTGAGGCAAAAGATAGGAAGAGAGGAGAATGGATCTTCTTTCTGCTTCCAGCTTCTGTCAGCTTCCCTCTAGCAAAAGTGAACAGCTACTGGATCAGGGAGTTCCGGCAGTTCCAGCACCTCCAGTGTGGACCAGCACCTCATACCCTCTGGTGGTCCCCTATACCACATCCCTCAAGGTTCAAGCCCCTCCTCTACACCCCTGGGCTCCATTAACATCATAACTCTATTTTCTTCTCCTGGCCTTAGAGATGGGATCTGCTAATCTCTGGGTTATCCTACTCCCACTGTCTCTACTTTGCTTTCTCAGCTTTCCCTATGTGGCCAATTTTCTATATTGAATTCCCTCTTTGAAATACCGGAAATGGTTTTGTTTTCCTGACTAGTACGCCTAATAAATGTATTAAATGTATGTGCCTTAGACCTACAAACCCTTTGGGAAAATGACATTGAAAAAAGGCTGAGGTGATTTTTAAAAAATAATTCATGCAGAAATATTCTTTAAATAGTTTTGGACTTAATTTCAAGAGCATTTTCAGAAACACAAACTCCTCACCATTGAAAACCAAACATTTGTATTCATAACGCTGTTGTGTTTTTTTGTTCCTAACACTAGTGTGCCTTAAGTTTCCTTTTCTAAACTTATGTTTAGAACCCTTTGCCAACTGCTTCCTCACAGTGTACAGTAATTAAGTGGTCTTTCCTCTGGCTGTCTGAGCAGTTTTGGCGGTGACTAATAGAGCTGACTGAAGGAAGTATGACGTAGCCAGCAGTCAAAGAATTAATCATGGATAAGCTTGTCAAATGAGATCAATTTTGCAAAGTCTTGCCCACTCTCTAACTTGGGTAACTCCTACCCAAGTTCCTTTAGTACTTTGCTCTATCGTTATCTTCTCTGGAAAACTCTTCTTGATATCTCCTCCTCAAAGAATGTGTTGTAGGATGGGATCCCCAAGATACAGGTTCTGAGATGGAGCTGTACATGAAGGGGTTTTATTGGGGAGTGCTCTTGGAAACAAAACCTGCAAAGGAGTGAGGAAAACTGGTTGGGCAGAGGGAGAGGTTGAACAGCAGTGCAGTTGCAAAATAGTCTCAACTAACCTTCGGGGCTATGAAGCTGAGATAGCTTTTCAGAGAGATTCTGAATCAGCAGGTGAGTGTGGGCTGCTCCAAGGGAGGATGCATGAACTAGGGGAGACAGCTTCCTTCAGTAGAGGGCAGAGGGACGCAACTGTCTCAGTCAGTAGGCAATACTTTTAGCAGCTGCAGGATGTGTGCCTTGATGCTGAAGGGAGATCATGTTGACACACCATGGTGTTAGCGGCCTCCAAGGAGAAGTTTTTCCAAGTTCTTGGTGATCGTCAGGAAAAGAATTTCAGGACACACCACACAAGCCAAGCAGTGACAGTTTTTTTTTTTTTAATTGGAAGTGAAAGTACACTGTCAAGAAAGAGAGCGGGCAAGCTTGAAGAGAGCAGCTGCACTGGGAGGAAGTGGTTTTTGGTCTTTTGAAGTCTTACTCATTGAGGGGAGGAATATTCAAGACTAAGGCATTGGCTTTTTACTAAGAATTTGGGTAGTAATTCCTAGAATTGGGTTCCCTCCCACTTTAATACTTTATATAGTTGTTTCAGAATTGTGATGATGATTTCAAAGGTGGAGAAATTTTAAAACCACAATGTAAATGATATTGTAATTAGTCAAAGTTCATGTAAGGTGGTAGAGATAGCTGACAAGTTGGATGAAGCCGGTTCTTGCCTGTGGTTATCAGCCCCTCTAGTTAGCTTTTGTCTGAGGGTTGTTTACTTTAACACCTGCACCCAATCTTCAAGCCCCTGCACCCAGTCTCAGCCCTGTGTCCTAGTTTTCTACTCTAACAATGGTGTCCACTACAATTGGCCTAGGAAAAGTTCTCAGGGGTCTGAGGCCCTTACTTTCAAGTACACATAGTGCACTGGGATAGTGTATTTGCATGTCAGTCTGAGACTAGGCTCCAGCATCCAGTAAAAATATGGTGCACAGTAGGCATGTGATAAATGTTGAATTTAGTGGAGAAAAGTTGTTTACTTTTTCTTCTAGCCATTGCAGTAGGCATGGAATTTAATGTATCATTCTGTTCTCTGAAAATGGGGCTGAAACAGTCTTATTTTCAGTCCCCTTCTGGAGAAGCTATGTGATTTAGGCTCTGGAGTGAAAACCCTGGAGGACGTATTTTGGGCAAAGTGGAAAGCCTCAGAGTCTGCCAGATTAACTGATCATAAACAGGAACAGAGAAACACATGTTGACCATGACACACTGTCCAGGAACACTGAGTAGTAATGGCCAAATGCCCTTGGGGCATTATTTTCCCTTCGCCATTCTGTGTTCATAGATGTGACTCAGAAGCTGGCATTCAGTGCAAGCTTCTGTTGAGCTGCTGCTGCTTCTAGCAGTTCCCAAAAGTCAATAGGCCACTGAATCACCACCAAAGTTAGGTAAAGAAAAGAGTTGAAAGGCGGCAACATCAACAGGAAATAAAACATTTTTATTGAATATCCATGTAATAGGTTAAGTCATTTTTAACAACAATCAGAAAACTACTGTGGAATTCACTACACAAAGTGAAACAAAATTTAAACCACCTCATCAAAAATGAAGGTAAAATACAGCTAAAGTAGTTGGCTCGCGGGCCACGAGCCATATGGCAGAAGAAAACACCCCAACATTTCTACAAGATACAGAGAAAACCCACACATAGAAACACTCAAGCAGGCAGTAAATATACACAAAGGCAACTAGGATCTTTCTAGAGCATCAGATTCTAATACTTTACACAGCTTTGTCAGAAAGGTACATGTGGCTTATCTGAGGATGAATCTTGGTCATAAAGCAAGTTCAATCACTGACTTATCAAAGATGGCATAGTACCAACTAATTCTATGGTGACAATCCCATGTCTGGCAGTGTTGCAAGAGAATGCATTAGCAGTACTTCAATGCGAGAACTAACGTATATTCGGCAGCTTGAACCTGCTTGTTTCAAAGTGTTGTTTCATTGTGAACAAATAAAAGTTGAATACAGTGAAATTAAATGTCAGTTCTGGTATTTAAGGAATTTTAAAAAGTCAATCAACTCCCTCTCTTTGGTTGGATTTGGTCCTTTAAATTGGAAAGAGTCTCATTTGCATTTTCTGTTCAAACTGATATTTAATCTCACATTATGACATGTATATTTTCTATTATCTCTGTTTTTTTTTTTTTAAGAAATATGGACCATCACCAGAAGAAGGAGATATATTACTTTCCTTTTGTCCTTTTTGTCTGTCCCAGTTCTAAAGAGTTTTGCTATGACTGGGCTGAAAGGTGAAAGGGCTTGTCTCTTCTTTGATGAGGAACAAATAATGACAGGAATTATAGTCTTAATGGGAGACAACCAACCCCATGTTTGAAACTTATCGTCAGCCTATTTAGAGTCTTCTTGAGTTTTTAGGAAAACATGGCATGATATCCTGAAGTCTGAACATGAGGCTAATGCTTGGTTTACCTCCATTTTGTTTTGGTATTTGTGAAGATAAACTTTCACTTCAGAGCATCGCTACTGTCTATGGCATAGAATTAAAGTGGGTCACAGAGAGGGAAAAAAGCCTAGATGCAGAGTGAGATCATAGGCTGCCCTTCCACAAAGTGGTTGTCTACCACAGTGGGGAAATATATGGAATATTGCACAGTGCTTGACAAAATGCTGTGTGTTCTACCCCATTCTATGTATCTTTCTTGTTCTATGCATAGCTTTTCAGTTCTGAATTGGTCCTTTGTAATGAGAACTGTTTGTGCTACACACACCTTGGGCAGTGCAGTAGAAGGGAATGGCAGTATTGTTACAATATCACTACGGAATAAATTGAGTGCTATCCACTGAGGAAACTACGTGTCTAAGCACACACAGCAGTCACAGTGTTACACAGAGCAGTCCTTTAAGACTCTTATGGAATGACTAGTAGCTTCATAATAGTGCCATTTACTATGTAATAACATTGAAAACATTTAGAAACTCCTCCTAAATCAAGCATCTAGTATACATACGAGGTTGCTTCAGTTTTCTAGAACTTGTTCTTGGTTTTGTTTCACCTTTTTTTAAAGGACAAATTAAAACTTATTTAAGTAAAAAGAGCATATAAAAAGATCACTAGCTGTCTGTTTTGGCTTAATTGAAGTGCATTCAGAACTATGGCTAATTGGTTTTTTTTTTTCATCTTTTGATGGGATTACAATACTGTCTGTTTACCACAAAGTAATTTTGTGTAATAAGCACAGATTGCTATGTTAAAAATATTCTGCATTCCTTCTAATCCAGTTTTGTATAATAAAATATTTTGTTACAAAGTCTAATGTGCAAACCTTTTGGAATTATTATAGGTGTGAAATCTGGAACAGAATTCACAGGATGCACATTTTGTATAAAGGTGATAATGGAGAGCTACTTTTTTCTTTTTAAATAGTCAGGCAATATTTCAGAAATGTTGACTTCTTTCCTCAGCTTCTGCCCCCCCAATCCCCAAACAAATGCATGCACACACACACACTCACATACAAACCACACGCACACAAACATACAAACATACACACACAAGGATACCATGTTGTTACTTTATATGCAGTAATATGAAATCACTGACTCCTATTCAGTTGCTTCCTCAAATGTAAGAGTGAAGCCATGATTTTAGCTTTGTAGATATGTACAGACAGATCCTATTCTGGTTTGTGGCTTTGCTTCCTTGAGGTCAGCCTGGATACTGCTGCTCAGATCATGCTATTTTGCCTGTGAAGGAATTCTACAAAATTGGATTCACCCACCAAATACGTGGTGTAAGCGTATCTTGGTACCAAATGATTCAATGGAAAGCTCAGGTTTAAGTTGTCCTTTAAGATGTCAGTTTAACTGTGCTAGTGCCTTACAAGTGGATATTTTTGCTGGAATGCAGACGATACTATATTTACCATATAATATATTATCAGCTCTCCTATATCTCAGTCAATTTACATAGTTTAAAATAGAACATCTTATTAAAAACATCTAGATATACACAGATTATGAAACACAACATACAAATACACAAACTAGAAATAAATCTTTAGCATACTGATATATACAACGGTGTGATACAATAAATAATTTCAGTCATGCTCTATCTACACATCATATTGCTTAAAAGAAGAGTAGATTTGGAGGGCAGTGGTATGATAAAAGGCTTAGGGGCTCTCTACATTTAAATTTTTGCAAATCAAAACAGGATTGGAAGTACCACTGAATTGTGTTAGGAATGCATGGCTGGAAAAATGAAAGGACCCATATTACTGAGGTATTTACAGATACTGGCTAAAGAGCACTATGTGGGCAAATGCAGAAAGGCTTCTTTCCTTTACTTCTTGACGGCCAGCATGGCATCAACCTCCTCCTCTACCTGTAGGGTGTGCCACTGGGCAATAGGTCGCCTGGGGTTGGCCAGCATGTCTGACCAGTGTCGCAGCTCAGCGCCGGTGCTGTTGTAGCCCACAAAGACTTTGCCGATGGCATCATTCTTGCCAATCTTGTCATAGTCCAAAACAGTTACCACCACTTGCACTTTCTGAAAGAGGACACAAAATAAATATCTATCATCTAGCTCTAGAGATAAAGCCCTGCTACAAAGCTTTTGAGATCTAAGGAGTTGGAAATAAGAAGAATCAATCTCCAACCACCAGCAGGAGGAAGAAAATGACTTGAATATAAAAACTTGAGTCGAATCATTATTTTTCCATTACTATATCATCCTTGTTGCCATCATCACCTTAATATTCAAATGTTAATTTTTGTTATATATTTTGCACTAAGTCTTTCACAAGAACTAACTCAGGTACTCCTCACAATAGATCCTATTAATATTGCTATTTTATAGACAAGGATGCTTGAAACTCAGAGAAATTACATAATCTGCCTGAGGTTGTATAAGGAATGAGTCGTTTGGTTTCCAGAACCTATGCTGTAAACCACCATGCCATGCTGCCTGTGTCAACTTTATTTAATCTTTACATCCACTTGTTTCAGTTGTCTCATCAGTGAAAGTTCTGCCATTGGTGCTCAGGACATTCTTTTTTTGGTTACAATTCCCAGAGCAACCATGTATAATAATCCCATTTCAGGGGGCCAGCATTTTACAAAAATTAATATAGAATTTCAACTAAGCACATGATTGTGAGCATAAAATGTGACAATATAGTGAAAGTCTTTAAAAAGTAGTAATAAAGATATTTCTTTCTTATCTATACATTTTCTCAATAAACATTTATTGACTAACTACTATGTATCTGGCACAGACATCAAATGGAAATGACCTTTTAGGCCACACAGGATTTACTTCAGTGATTCCATTAGATTTTGAAGGTTTATTTAATAACTTACTTTTTTGAACTGACTGAACTGATGAAATCAAACCCATACCATTATGGTATGAAAAATATACTTTTTAAAAGCACATTTCAGTTGGGCTTCCTAAGTAATTAATTTGGTTAGTCAAAATATGTGATGGGTTCAATCTAGCAGCTAAATGCAAAGATAAAGAAGAATTTAAGATATAGTAGAATATACAACATTTGATAGCCAGAGTTAAAAGTAGCAGAAAATGTCATTATGAAAGCTAGGACCAGATGAAGATCCAGCTGAGTTATAAACCTTTAGTGGGCTTTGTACCCTGAAGACTGAATTATTGTACCAATGTACTGAAAGATGTCATTGATATACAGTTTCAGAACAGTGAAAATGATCAATTCTGAAAGTAGAATTTAGAAATTTAGAATGTAAAATACAACACACTGTCAATAAAGGAGAAAATCTTTCCTCGTGCAGCCTTGGGGTGATTCCATTGTTAAGGGAATTAAGTATCCACTGGATGGTATTTGGAACCAAGAACAAAGTTGCCTTGATTCTCAGAACTTGTCCCAAGCGAATTCATCAGGATGAAATTGTATTGCAGGGAATGGGGTGAGGGACATCATGTGCAAAGGTAACAGGGGTTTTCAGAGTTTGGAGTGAGTTTTGATTATTCAATTTAGGAATGCATTGATTAGTAGCACTCAAGACAAAATATCCTTGTGAAGTCCTTGAATTAATTTTTCCACTGCACATATAGTTTATTTCTACATTTTTGGGAGGAAGGGTAACATTTTCACGTGCTTTTGGAAATCAGCATATTTTGCTTCATTCATAATGTATTTCATAGGGATAGAGACAGATTGAAGGACAGGCAGATAATCTTATAACCTCAGGATAAGGGAAACCTAAACTCCTGTTTTAGTATGTGAAATACTCAATTATTTTCTCTAAGGAAAGGCAAAGACTAGAAAAGCAACCTCTTGGGAAAAAAAAGAATAAATTGACTCAAGGAGCCGAGAAAGAGGGATACAGTCAAAGGAGCGCTCATTATTCCATGTCTAATGTGCTCTCTTGTGGGCTTGATTTTCTCTGTTCTGGCAAAATGTTATCTCCTCTAAAATGCTGCCCCAGAAACCCAATATACGTTTTGTTTTTAATGTGCTTCACTTTTATTATATTTGCATTTTCTGCAGTTTGTAGTTGAAAAGGATATTTATTTTAAAGGTATGGAATTATAGTGCAGAGGTGGTTTTCAATAGGATTTTTAATTTCAATGCCCTTCTTTGTATTATCTTGTGGAATTAAAAAATAAAATGCCAGGAGGTGTTAGTTTCCATAGGAATAAGGTCTTAGAACTCAAAAGAGTTCACTGAACAAATATTGCAAAATAAATTGTTGGAGAAAATTGATGTCTTAGAGGTTTGTGAGTGGGTCCAAAGCAGTGGGTTCACTGGTTTAGGCTAGTGAGCAAGTTACTGGGAACAAAGAACCAGTGCCCTCTGCAATGTCATTTACCTATATAGCTGTTGAAAGTAAATATGTATGTACAATTTTTTAGCATCTGAAAATGTATATGAGAAAGGTTATGTAAAAACCATAAACTGACATGAGGATGGTGGGGTTATTGGTTATTGTCGGTCATTTAAAAGTGTCCTAATATCATACAGTAGCCACTAGCCATATCTAGCAGTCTCAAGTTAAATTTAAATAAATTAAAATTAAATAACATTCCTTGGTCACATTAGTGACTGAGGTGCTCATTAGCCACCTGTGGCTACTATGTTGGACAGCATGGATGATAAAACAGTTCCACCATTACAGAGTTCTATTGGACAGCACTGATTTATATATTGATTTAATCTTATTGGTAGATACATTTTCTCATAAAATGTTAATTTGAAAGAGAGAGGACATTAGCATTGTGAATAACAGTAACAATGATGGGAACCATTTACCGGCTGTTCCCATGTGCCAGGCATGGTTCCAAGTGCTTTCATGTGCATAATCTTGCTTTGACATGGATTCTGTTATCCATGTCAGAATATTTTGTATCTGAGGAAATTCTAACCCTTTGTTTCTTTATATACAAAATTGGAATAATAATGGTACCTCTCTGATAAGGTTCTTCTAAGGACTAAATTAAATTACACATGCAAAGTACTTAATTTGGACCTAGGCATATAATAAATATACAATAATTATAGCTATTATGTGAGTTTTCTTCATGGAATAAAGGTATGATTCATTCATAAGGTATTGTCGTCTAAGAATAGATCAAAGGTAAATGATCAATATTTGCTGACTTTTGTTATTCTGAACCTTTAGAAAGTTCCATATTGTAGGTTTGATGTCTACTCTTCGTTTCTCCTTCAAGTTATAGGCAACCTTTTATGTCACCGAAAATATAGACCTACAACAATTATTTAATAAAATGTAAAAACAGTGTTGCTTTATGCAATTTGACTTTCTGATACCCATTAAAGGTTAGCAAAAAATGGCCCATAATTATTGGATGTGAACTTTGGATTCTGATAAGTCTAACTATGGAGATGGGGTGAGAAAATTTAAATATTTTTAAAAATCCCTAAATAATAATATCACATACTATCATTGTGGCTACATGGAGTATCTTATTTTGAATATATTAACCACAAAGTCTTTTAATAGAATACTTCCTATCATAATTTATTGTCTAGCAAATTAAGGCTCCACCTTTATAAAAATACCTATCCATTCCAACTCAGAAACAGGAAGCTGAATTTAAACAATTAAAAATACAACTTAGCCTAATTTTTCTATTGTGAATCATCTTTTGATAAAGATTCAACATGCTGCGTATTTACCATCAACCAAAAATATTTCTCTTATCTCTATTTTCTACTCTAGAGATCCGATAAGGAGAATTACTCATTATGGCCTGGGAGTACATAGTGAAAGCCCATTTTCTCTTGGTCTTTTAACCTTTGTACATGCACTTTTTGAGTTAGCAGAGTTGTTCTGTTGATTTTCTTTTTCCTGCTTTATTTCTGCTCAACAGCACGTCAGCTGTTTTTGGCTGATGAATCAGCACATCCTTTTCTGTACCTTATATCATATCCCTCTTGATATAGCTCAAGCATCCAATGTGCATGTGAATAAGAATGGTAATTCTAATGAAGGCATGTGCACTGATGATTTACAAAGTCTGTGTGTATAATTTATGTGGTCTGAAGGAATGAAATTGAATG
Organism: Daubentonia madagascariensis; assembly: GCA_023783475.1. Classification (NCBI taxonomy): domain Eukaryota; kingdom Metazoa; phylum Chordata; class Mammalia; order Primates; family Daubentoniidae; genus Daubentonia; species Daubentonia madagascariensis. Next base: position 37,664,633 of record JAKFHU010000600.1, read on the forward strand.
GGAAGACAAAATTATGTTTGACATTACCTGGATTTGCTCAAAAGGTACTTCAAAGCTGAATGACTCATTGTAGTAGGGGTTAAGTGTGTTCTTTTTAATTGTTGTCTTTTTCTTCTTCAGCCTCTTGCCATTCTGCATCAGATGAATCTTCACATAAGGATCTGAAAAACAGAAACAAAAATTTTAGGAGATCAGAGACATATATTTTAGACCATAATTTAGCTTATAAAAGGACCAAGTATTTCCAACTGGTAAATAATTATATAACAGGTATTTAGTATTTTTAAAATTTTCAAGCATTTTTTTATTGAAAGATTTTAAGTAACCTATGGGGCATGGGTTTTTTTTTTTTTAGCATATTTCAATATTTACTGATTTATTGATGGATTTAGAAGATGAGAATAAATAGTGTGCTGGTAAACCAGTTCTCTGGGGAAAAAAAAAAGTCTTCACATGTTGCATTTGCGGATATCTGTGCTATAAATAGTCTAAGCAAGGCTGATTTCAAGCCACTAACAGTTTAATAACTGGCTTACAAAATCCCTGAGAATTTAACAATTTGCTCTTGAGAGCTGGCAAAGGGCTTGCCTGCAGCACATCACTGCATGGAAATAAAACTCTTACCAGAGAGATGACAAAGGAGCCATTTCATTCATTCACTTATTCCTTTACTCACCCAATATTAGTTGAGTGCCTATGATGTGATAGGCACTGTCAGGCTAGGGATATAGCAGTGAACATAACAGACCATCCCTGTCTTCATGATGGAATTTCAGACTTGTGGGGGAAACAGACAATAAACTTTTAAAGAAACAAAATACACATGACATTACAAGTTGACAAGAATGCTCTGGAAGAAAAGAGCAGAATAGAGATATGACAGAGAACACCAGGGATGATATGGTGAATGGTAAGGTAGGGATGGGATTGTTAGATTGCCCAGGTAAGGCCTCTGTGGAGGTAACATTGAAGCTGAGATGTGAAGGTTGAAGGGTGAGAAGAGGCCAGCTGTGTGTGTGCGTGTGTCCGTGTGTGTGTGTGCGCGCGCGCGCATGTGTGTGTAAGAGAGATGCCTGAACATTCCTAGGTAGAGAAGAATTCCAAGTGTTCAAGGACAAGAGAAGAGGCCAGTACACACAGAATAATGAGAAGAGGGGCAGAAAGATTCCCTGAGCAGGTTCCCTAAAGCCTCATTAGACAAAGGGAAAGTAATAAGTCATTGGAAGGGTAAGACAATTCCCACCTACAGCTCCCGTTACTAATGGATAAATGACATGCCTTTAAGTCACTAGAAACCAATGCCCAGGATGGAAAGGAAACTCTCTACTGTTTTCTTAAACATTTTGCCATTTCATGTGTACTGTATGTTCACTATAGGAAAAAAAATCAGAAAGCAATGATAAACAAAAAGAAGAAAAAAATTTAAATTCATGATTTTACTGCCCCAAAATAACCAACCTAAGTCTCCCAAATTTTATCTCTTCTCTTTTGAAACATGTAGAGCTGGGAGAAACTTTACAGATAATCTAGTCTAATGCCCACATATTTTTACAAGAGAAAACTGCAGATGAGAAAAGGTTGTTTTTGTCTCCCTCTCCCTATCCCGGGTAGAACATAACTCCAAAGAGACAGATACCTTGTCTGTCACATTCACTATTTGAATTTGCTAAAATAGTGCCTGGCACATATTCGATTTCTGTTGAATGAATAAGTGGAATTTATTTAGAGCTTCATAATCTGAGTCTCCTGTGCACTCTCAGTGCTGTCTTCTTTCTACCACCCCAAAGCCCACATTACTTGGATATGTGTCATTTGGAGATTTTTTTTTAAATACTATTATGCAATCAAGGGGATCATAATGAAGATTTTCATCAAAATGAAGAATATATTGAAAAACCCAGCCTAGAGATTAGAAACAAGCTCCATCAACTAAATAGTTTGTCAGTTTAAAAAAATCCACCATAAATAACTATAAATGGAGGAAAAAAATCTTTCACTGGGAATCCATCTTACTGTTTACAGCCAATGTTGACTTTTGGTTCAGAGACCCTGTCTGCTTATAAAGTTCCCTAGGTCCCCCATCTAACCTCTCGCACTTTTACAAAGATAGTCAAGCCTCCAGTTGCTGCTTGGCACCAACTAATACCTTCATATACCATATATGCCTCCTGTGTTCATGTGTTGCAACTTCATCAACCTAAGGCATAGGTTATCTCAAGAGAAGCCCTATGACTATTTATTGATTCATTAAACACAGTAAACTATAAGAAAAATCCTTGCACATCTGCCATTTGAGTAAGCAAATTAAAAGCCCAACAAGATAATTTCAGATTTTGCTAAGAGCTCTGATGTCATGTGATTAATGCCTTGAGGAGAATGGGGTAATTTAGAAAAGGTGATCTGGAAAGTCCTCATTGAGGAGGCAATGTTTGAGCTGAGAACCAAGTGACAAGAAGGAACTAGTCATTTGAAAATATGGTGGAAGCTTGTACCAGCCAGAAGGAGCAGTACGTGCAAAAGCCCTAAGGTGCACCTCCTTCTGCATGTTTGAGGAACAATACAAGGCAAGGGGTAGAGAGGTAGGTGCTGAGGTAAGAGAGGTAACTAAGGACCTACTGGTCTGTTTCTTTTATAAGCAGAATCTGCCAATTCTGACAACAATTCAGACTTATTCTAGAATGTCATGATAGATAAAAGAGAGAACAGAGGCTTTAAAGAGGAGCAGTTTTGGGGCTGCTGTAAATGGGTAGTCTCAGTCTTTGCCTTTGCAGATTTACCCTGATACAGGCAACAAAACAACTTACTTTTCAGAAAAAATTCCCATCTTAATCATAACCCAGGAGGGCAGTAACTTAGGGTTCTTATTCTTTATCAGCTTTTGTGCCTAGATAAGCCTTGACGGTCCAAGCTTGATATGTTATGTACCTGAGATGGGCACATTTGAGCATCTTCTTGGCCCAGCAATCTGAAATCTTAGATTGTGTCTCCATTTCCTCCAGTCTTCTCCATTTTCATCTAGTCCTTGATTGGCTTGATTTCTGAAGTGTCCTTTAGTTCTTTCATGGCATTGAAGTCTTGTCCTGAACTCTGGTACCTTTGGAGATGTCCCTAATCTCTTGCTTAGCTCATTAGTAACATTTTCTGGGACCTAGACCTTGCTCCTATCTCCCTAACTACTGGCTGAGTCCTCTAATTGGAAATACACCCACCTAACTATGAGTCACACCTGTGCTTTAAGGACTTTTTTTTTTTTTTAAAGCAAAGGTCACCTCTCCTGCAAAATAGGCTTCTATGTAATTAATTTGTTCTGTTTTTGAGGCTGTTCTGCAAGCAAATCCTTGCCAGTTCAGAGTTTCTTGGTGGCTTAGAAGTCCTGGTGATTGCATAATTAGACACAGTTTTATAGAAATAATAAAATAAGCTGTAATGAGGCTCACTAATGTTGCTCTTGCTTTTCTTGAGGAACAGCTGCAAAATACCATGCATGGCATCTAAACATCCATTAGGTTTTTGGAAACATGTGGATAGCATGGGGAAATATGCAAGCTACAAAACTGGGCTACTACCCTCAGGCACTCTATAACTCTGTGGCTGCATTGATTCATTCTGCTCCCCAAAACAAGCACTCATGGAAATCCTCATCATCTAAATAATGACAATCCTTCTTCAACACCATTTAGATAATCCCTGTTGCCATTGAAATAGGTGCAAGACTTGGGATACGTCACTTCTTTTATTTGTTTAATTTATCTTAAAAAAATAGTAGAGTCCCTTAAAAAAAAAAAGAAACTTTGGTAGAAAGGAGGTATCTTCTCTGATGTCTGTGCGGTTTTTAATAATGTATGCCTAACATTTCACTTCTGGAAAATGATGAACTGGGATCAGAAATAAGGTTCTTCATTCACAATAATATACCACAAATACAATGAGTACAGATTCATTGCCTCGTTTTGGATAGTTTTCAGGTCTCTCATTTTGTTTTGCTATCGATGTGGCACTGCTATCCTTCACCCACCACTGTCAGACTCTTTTCATTTGAAATCGCCCTAGCTGGACTTGATCTCCTTTCTGTAATAATAGCTATTATGACTTGGAGGATTTTCAGGACACTGTAATAAAGTCATCCTCAAACTTTTGTATGCCGACAAGCCTTTTTGATATAGCAAATTGAGATTTTTGTTCCTAGCAGTCATAATTATGGTATGCAGAATAATAGCTCTCCCAAAGATGTCCACATCCTAATCCTTGGAACCTGTGAGTATGTTACCTTGTAGGGTGAAAGGGACTTAGCAAATGTGATTAAGGTTAAAGATACTGAGTTGAGAAGATCATCCTAGATTATATAGGAAGGCCTAATCTAATCACATGAGTCCTTAAAAACAGAGAACCTTTCCTGGCTGTGGTGAGAAAGAGAGGTGATAATAGAAGAAGGGTCAGACATGCTACACTGCTGGCTTTAAAGATGGAGGGAGGGGCCACAGGCCAAGGTATGTGGGTGGCCTCTAGAAGCTGGAAAAGACAAGGAAATAGATTCTCACCTAGAGCCTCCAGAAAGGAATGTAGCCCTGCTGACACCTGATTTTAGTCCAGTAAGACTTGATTTTTATAGATCATTTAAAAAATTAATTTGTTTTTTTAATTGACAAATAAAAATTGTATATATTTATCATGTATAATATATTTTAAAATATGCATATATTGTGGAATGGCTAAATTAACCTAAGTAAAATATGCATTATCTCACATACTTGTGATTTTTTTGTGATAAAAACACTTAAAATCTACATTCTTAGCAATTTTCACAAATACAATACATTGTTATTAACTACAGTCGCCACATTATACAATGGCTCTCTTGAACTTATTACTCTTATCTAACTGAATGTGTTGGAATTCTAACCTATAGAACTGTAAGATGATAAATGTGTGTTGTTATAAGCCACTAAGTTTGTGGTAATTTGTCAAAGCAGCAATAGAAAACTAATACAACAACCAAATTTGAAGAAAGGATTCTATTATTTGTCTAGTAAGGTTTGAGGGTGTGAGTCAAGTTTTAATAGGTCTAGAAATGATCTTTTGGAAAAAATTGATATTCTTTCCATTTTTCTAAAAATGATACTTTGTTCTTCAAAGCAAAAACCTTCAAAACATTTTCTGTTGAGACATGACTACTGCCAGGTTAGAGTGCAGTGGCATCATCATAGCTCATTGCAACCTCAAACTTCTGGGCTCAGGTGATCCTACTACCTCAGCCTCTGGAGTAGCTGGGATTATAGCTGTGAACCACCATGCCTGGCTAATTTTTTAAAATTTTTTATAGAGATGGGTCTTACTATGTTGCTCAGGCTGTTCTCGAACTCCTGGCCTCAAGTGATCCTCCTGCCTTGGCCTCCCAAAGTGTTAGGACTACAGGTGTGAGACACTGCACCTGGCCAGTTTGTCTTTTTAATTAAAAAAAAAAAAAAGAACATAGAATATACCATCAGGAGATAATACTTAGGTACAGATGTCTAAGAATACATGGTAAAATTAGTGAAATGGATGAAATGTTAGCTGAGAACAATTTTTACAAGGCTTAAAATAATAATGTTTCTTTTTATTTGTAGAGTACTTTATATGCTACATATATATTTTTAAAATAATGTAATCTCCTTTAATCCTTACAATCATCCCAGTGAGGAATTTGGCCTCAGAAAGGCTCATGTTTTCTAAGAACTCAAACCAGTCTCTTCTGACTCCAAATCTACTGTTCTTTGTGATATGTTGGAGAGACGATTTAGTATAGCATTCACAAGTACAGACGCTCAAGCCAGACTAACTTGGATCTTGGCTCTGCTACTTACTAGCTGTGTGGTCTTGGGCAAGTTATTCAACCTCTTTATGCCATAGTCCCTTCAACTGTAAAGTGGCAAAAATGGTAAGGCCTATCTCATAAAGTTGTAAATATTATATTGAGTTACCACATGAAAAGTGCTTCAAAGTGTGCCTGGCACATATTATTATTAATTATTCTTATAGTTTCGTGAAAGGGCTAACATCTAAGTCAGCATCTGTGAATCAGACTCTCCCTCAACTCACTTTGCTGAATTGGTACCCACAATTAGCTAATGGGAAAAAGTCTTTCCATTTGCTGCAGCAGTAAGCCAAACTGTCCCACTCCCAATTTAGTTCTGGAATGTAGCATACCCACTCTAAGCAACTAGTTCATTAATGAAGAATTTAACCATGTATGGGATAAAAGACAAAGGGAGAATTTCTTCCTTACTGCCTATATGAGTTGGTCTCCAGGTGTGAGACGGGAAAATAATTCAATGTCCTGTACAATTTTCTCCTACTCCTGAAGTCAACAGATCAAATCACACATAGGTGAAAAGTTAAACTCAGAGTTCTAAGTGGAATCTTATTGCTGAGGCTCTAGGATAGTGTGGGTCAAACTGATTTACCGAGCTCCTGTCCACATTCTGAGGCCAGCTAGTGTTGATACACTTGGGCATATTATGTATGAAGCATCTACTTTTCTTATGCTGCTAAAAATTAAGAATCAGAGAAAAGGAATCCTTCAGGCTTATGATTTGTTGTTATTGTTAGAGATGTGGTAATACCTATCAGTTGTTGGGGAGAGGTAATATTTATACTTTCTCCCTTTTTCTTAACTCCTTTCTACCGTGAGAAAATTTTATAGACTGGTTTTGTCTTTCTGGTTTCCACTTAGCCACAGAACTTATCCCCATGCCCCCCAACTTTCCTATTCAGAGTGAGATAGGAAATCATTGTGTTAAAACTACTGGGATGTAACTTACCAAATCAAATCAAACTTGGAACGCCGACTATGCCATGTGCGAGGGAAGCAGAGGATCTTAGGGTGGTGACTAGATGAATGTTTTGGTCTCACTAGCTATTTTCAGGGAACAAGATATAGACTTTATTTGACTGGTTTTATGATTACTTGGTCAGCTACAGTCTATGAGCAACTGTCATGAAGATGACGAAAAGGTAATTCCACAGCTCTGCCAATTGCACAGCCCCTTTTGAATATAATTCATGGGATGGACAGCCTGTGGTTGGGTGCCATTCTTTTTTGTTCGTTTTGTCCATATTCACGCATTAATTTTGAGTAGAAAAGCTCTCATATATATCTCTCATGTTAATTGGTAGGGGTTTCCTTTCCGAAGGGTTCTTTCCGACAACCAATTTCCTAGCGGGTTGATCTAATTCTGATGCTCTGATATCCGGCTCTACATGGAGTGAACCATCACCTCCACGTTGTCCTTCAGGCATTGCATTCCATCCCACTCACCTCCAGCTGATATATCCTAGATACACTGAATCTGCCCTCTTATTTTGGTTGGCGAGTTAGAAGAGTGATGACAAATATATGCCCCTATTTCCCTGCTGTCCCAATTACCATGCTTCTCTGTCACCCACTATGCTATAAAAAAGCTTGGTTGGTTTGATGACTCCAACTGTCTTAAGGGAATAGAAATAAGGAGGGTGGATGTGGGGATCAAAGACACCCCGGGAGTTCTCCTTCTTCTAGATAATTCTTTTTTCCCCTTTTTTTGGTTCTTCTTTTTTACTTTTTTTTCTGTGCGTCTTGTCAGCAGGAACAGGTAATTCTTTACTTTAGCTGGCATGTCATGGTTTTCATCTTGCTAAACTCTCCCTTGTTCTCTTTCTTTTTTTCCCCCTCTCTTAGCATGAGCTGATCCTCCTTTATTTCTCCTTGTCCTTCCTCTGCCCCAAGACTCTCAAGGACATATTGTATGAGTTTATCACGTTTGACGTTACTTTAACACATGTTTAATAGGATTTTTCTCTACCTTCCTTTCCTCAGACATTCTACAATGCAACCTTATGCTTCCGATATTATTGCCACCTCTGTTAAACAAAGTTTCTGACAGCAGAATCTGGCACTGGAATGCAGTGTCTTCACCAACACATGCCACCGGCACAGTTTCAATATATAGAACCACATCCTAGAAAAGAATATAAAGAAAACTTGGAGGAAGACTTTGGAGTTAAGTACAAAATTCAGTAAGTGGTTTTCCTCCAATTACAGGGACCCAATGGGCAAGCTTTGCAGAAACATAAGTGCAGCCCATGTGCTGTACTTTACGGCCACAACCACCCAACTCTCCTCTTATCCTCCAGACAGAAACCTACTGAGCTCATTCCCTTCCATTTAAGCCTGTTCCTGCGCCGTGATTCTAGCCTCTTAGACCAAAAAATTAGAAAATTTGGAGCCATCTTTGATTCCTTCTTCTGTACCTCGCAGGAACAGTTAGCTACCACATTCTGCCAACTTACCCTTACGTTGTCTTTCTGGTTAATTCTCTCTTTCTAACCTGTTGCCACATCTCAAGATCAGAAATCCAATCTCTCTTGCAATTATGTCTTCAATTTTGAAGCATTCTTCCTATAATTGTTAAAGCTATATTTGATCATACCATCCTCCTTATTAAAAATCTTTAGTGGCTTGTGGACTAAAAAAAAAAATCTGAACTCTCCCATGGCATTCACGGCCCCATCCCAGCTTATTTGTCTCCACAAACCCTATGCTCTACTCATTGTAGATACTCATTATTCCTCACAGAGAATTTAAAATGCTGTGTCTGGCTGTCCTTCAGGCTGAAATGTCCTTTCTTTCTTTCCTGACCTTAAGCTTGGTTTAAAAGTCATCTCTTCCCTGAAGATTTTACTGATGAGTCCCTCAGTCCGAACCTTCAGACAAATCTTCCTTTGCCCTGCAGCATTTTCTTTTGTATGACTGTAAAGTAAATATCTCTTTCTTTTCTGGTATTGAAGGACTTCTGTGGTAATCTAATACCATAAAAACAAGATTCTTATGGGAAAATGTGTTTTGAATTCAGAGCTATTGGCTTCAAAATGAACTTTGGGAAGGCTGCTGCTAAAATGGGAACTTCCTCCATTCCTAGTCCACACCCTACTTTAACACCCAAGAACGTTGTCACCCCCTTCTTCCCTCGGGTAGTTCTAATCCCGAATTATGCTAACTTCACAGAAATATAATTGCCAAACAACTGGCCATAAGCAATGATCCTATTGTGTGATATATAAAGGAGCCAGTAAAGGCTTTTTGTATTCCAATGAGAACTAGAAAGCAGTAGTTCAAAGCCAAATAATGCAAGATGCCTGCAGTTTTCATTTTGATAATTTTACATAATTATATCGTCTTCTTTTTTAACTACCACAGTGACCATGGGCCCTTGTGACCATAGCCTTTCTATTTCAACCAAAGACCTCTCTTGATAAGAAATAGCCTCATTTCAGCTGCTTTGTTCAATCCCTTCTGAGTCAGTAGCCAGCTTTTGAATAACTTCAGGTATTATTCCTTTCATCCTTTTTTCTTTGGATAATGTTCACTAAATTTCAATTTACAGTGTTGGATGAAGAAAGTAATACTTGTATCCATTAGGCCTCTGAACTTTAAGTGACTGAAAACCTGTTTCAAATGGTTTAAATTGTGAAGGTAACTTATTCACTTAGGTGATGGAAAAGTCCAGAAGTAGGGCTATGTGGCAGAGATTGTGAATTGTCCCCTACAATCCATTTCCCCTCAGTTTTTAAGCAATAGAACCCCTGAAGTTTTACCTGGGCACCAGTTCATCCAGCTAGAAATATTTCTTCCAGGCTCTGCTATGACTTGGTGTGGCCAAATGACTACCTTCTGGCTCTTAGATATAAATGGAAGTGATATATGTAACCTCCATAGCATATTCTTAAAGCAGTGGTTCTCAGTAGGGGGCTATTTTTGCCTCCCAAACATCTGGCAATGTCTGGAGAAATTTTTGGTTGTCATAACTTGGAGAGGAAGATCTTATGGACATCTAGGGGATAGAGGCCAGTGATACTGCTAAACATCCTACAATGCACAGGACAGCCCCCAACAGAAAAGAATTATCAGGCCCATAATGTCAACAGAGTTTAGACTGGTAAACCCTGCCTTAAAATAAGCTTCTTGCCCTCCACTCTTCCTTTCTTTTTTCTTGTAACTGAAACATAGATATGATAGAAGGGCAGTGAAGCAGAATTTACTTTGCATGAAGACAGTGCTGTAGAGGGGCAAGAAAGATCCTGGGCCCCTAGAAGACCTCACAACCCAAAACTGCCTGCCAGTCTTGGCCATCCACCAACCTATGAGGTAGATGAAGGGAGACATGAGGGAGATAAAGATTTTTTAAAAGAATTTTATCTTTTTGAGCCTTTATATTTTGGGATCTCTTTGCTACCGCAGTTCAGTCTGCTCCTGCCTAATACAAATTCAACAATATCAGCAAGGTTCCAGGTTAAGTCTTTCTAGCCATTCTAAGCTTTCCTCTGGAGGATGCAAATTACTGTACCAGCTACAAGTCTCACACCATCACATTAGACCACCCAAGAGAAAAAGAGAGTCTACATCAAGGAGTCCCAGGGAAAGCCCCAGGTTTATTCTCACTGGACTAACATAAATGAAAAGCTTACACTATATTAATCCCTGTGGTGCAGAAAATGTGATGAGCTAGGTTGGCTTAGACCTGAGTTAGGTGTCCATCCTCAAATCAAATAGGAGGGCCAGGTGGTTCTACTTTGGAGAACTACTCTACCTTTGGAGTTGGGAGTAGGTTGAACTCTATTCTAAGCACAAGGCTGATAGTAGAAGAATAGGGTGGTTGCTCAAACAGGAATCAGAAGGCTCTAATCCAAAGAAGGGGGGGGATGGAAGTTGGGAGGCAACCAACCAATGTTTATAGTTTCTCAACCTAGCATCCCTAGAATACCATCTCTGCCTAAACTTGGAAGTGTGCATAGCCTTATTTGCAGAGAGACATTTTCTTCCCACATGAGATCAAATTCCTAGGAATGAGCCATCAAGCACTTGTATAAAGTGGTCCAGTAGTAGCCAAGATAATAAAGTTCAAACATGGTAAATTTAGGAATTCAGAGTTTCTTTGCCAACTGCAGTTTCTTCTTGTGCACTTATTGAGTAAGGCTTATTTCATCAGTAAGCCAATCATTTAACAGTATACAAATAATTAAAAAGTAATAGGGTTCACAGAGCAAACAATTTCCATTTCTATCACTGAGAGTTTCAACACATTTACTTGAGGGGGTCTTTATAAATAATTTAAAAGTACTTAGAGAAGACTACATTAAAGAGTTTATGTGTCTTTATAATTTAAAACATCTGTATGGATTAAAATGCTCCCTGTAATACTATAGTAAGGATGCAGCATTAAAAATATATTCTGGGAAAATTTTCTATGTAAGCACACAATTTAAAACTGAATTTACATTAGTTAAGTGCAGTGTTTGCCGGAAGAAAACAACATTACATAAGTGACTACCACAGAGAAAATCAACTCCATTTTAATAAGACAGATCATAAAATAGCAAAGGCTGATTTAGTTCGTTAATGGTGGCAGAGTGCTTTGAAGAGATAAAAAACATAAATGCAAAATGCTATTATTATGAATTAAACGGAAAGCATTTTTCTTGGTGGTGGGGGAAACCACTGAATTCCAAGAGTCCTTTCTAACATTGCCAAATAGACTATAAATGTCTGTCAGCTTCTTGACTAAAAATGTAGGAATGCATATACAGAAACTGGAGAATGAAGATACAGCACAGAAAGACTTCAAGGCAGGACACGTTTATGAGCAGATAAAATACTGTGAAGGTTTGGGCTCCACAATTAGTAGAGAAAGGAGTACATTATGTTTGCATAATATGAATCTTTTCAGGTTTTAAGGTGAAATTCTTCACCTATAATTCATGCCTATTTCTCCTGTACTTTGGAAAATCTTTCAGGAAGGGCAAACACATGAGAAGAAGAGCAGTAGTAATGATGTTTGATTCTTTCTAGATGACTACAAAGAGTTTGGTGGAATGACCAAGAATAAACTGTTTGTATGAGCTGATTAACGAAAACAAAAACAAAGGTCAAATGACTTGGTAATGCAAACAAAATTACAAATGGCAAATTTGACTTGATTTTTTTCCTGGAGATTTGGGCTTAGCCTCTTATTTATGTCAGATGAATGGTCACGTAAGATTTTTCTTTTTTAAAAAAAATATTAAACATTTCTACTTGAAATAATATCAGTAACACTGTTACTTGGTAACATTGCTAGAATTTTTAGGTACATGTAATATGACAAATTGATGCCACTCCTTATCCACATAGAGACAGTTTCCAGGCAGTTCAACGTGAGTACAAAATGAAAACAATGTGAGGATAGAGGTGCTCTTATACAGCATGTGACTAAATGGGGTTTGTGCTCTTTAATGAGGTTACCTCAGGCTCACCCAGTTTTTGGGTTGGTTTAGTCAGAATCAATTTTACACTCATTAATTCCTCATTTCTTGTATGTACTTGCTTTAAAATATCTACGTGTCTTCTAAACATTCTGCCATCTAAGCATGAAGAAGTTTATAGACTAAGATAATCTTAGGATAATTGAGGGAGAGATTTGGAAATGCTTCTAGAAGGAGTGGAGGAATCTCTCTCCACTTCCTCATTTTGAGCTATTTCTAGAACTTGTCCAGGGTCTGGGTATATCTCTTCTGGGGGTGAGGGAATGGCCTCTAAATTTTCTTAGCTGGAAATGTCTTAATGCTTTTTTTTCTGCTTAAAAAAGAAAATAAATCTATCGTTCAGGGGAGTTTCTTTTCCTCTGCTGCCCCACTTCCTGTCCTTAAGTGACCTTGTTTAGCCTGTAGACCTAGAAGAGGATGAACAATGCACATTTTGTTCCCTGATTAGAAAAAAATATAATGCTTTTTAAGATCTATAATATTATCAATACTGTATACTTTCCATCTTTGGTTTGCATGCCCCATTTTTTAAAAAAAACCAACAAACTTTGAGAACTTTGGTTCGCTTGTTATTAAGTTTTTTTATTTGAATGCTGATTTCCCTTATCCTTCCAGAGAGATATTTCATTTTAGTTTATTGATGGCCAATATGGTTCTCTTTCATAAAGCTGCAAAACTCTGTTTAAAATCAGCTGACATTCTACACATCAAGAAGATAAATAGCTTTGCAGGAGAGATCAACTTCTACCTTGGTAATCTAGTTTTCTTACAATACTAGAAAGAAAAAATAAAAATAAACTATGGCTTCAATATTATACTGCATACAGAAAAATGACATGGAGTAATATAGTTCTGTGGTGATTTTACTGCTTTTTTTATGAAGCAAATTTGTGATTAAAGTCAATCACCACACATCAGTATTTGAAGTCTCAGGAAAAACTACAATAATGTTATCGTATACACTGATTTCTTTGGAATTGACATTATATAAGATGCTTCATACCTGAGAAGTGAGAGTAGGGGTGTTAGTTAAATTCCATATATAGAAGATTTGGTTTCTATGAAATGGTTTAATTCTTTGCGAGACTCCAGAACCACATACTAAATGGCCACAGAGGAACAAATGCCAGGACTGGTCTTATTTTTCCCAGATTTTTCATTTTCTAGAACTATAGGCATTCTGCCAGGCTGACATCTTTCACCTTGATGACTTTTGGTCTAATAACTTAAATGGTTATTCCATTTTTCTTGATATTTTTCCTTAACTCTGTGGCACAGCATTTGTTCATTCACTCATTCACTGAGTACCTGTTATGTGCCAGGTATTTATCTTGCAGCTGGTGTCTTGATCAAGTCTGCATCCCTGTGATTGACACAGAGCCTGGCACATGGTAGGTATTTGCTAAATGACTGACTGAATCAGTGAAGTATAAATATCTATTGAGTAACTCTCAGGGGCTGCGAAAGAGTGAGGACATACAGAAAACTATAGAATCCAATTTGTTCCTCAAGGAATTATAGTTCGGTTGGGAAGAGAAGACATAAATTCCTGAAAAGTTAAGTTTAAATAAATTCATATCTTTTTTTGTAATAGGAAAATAGCCTAACTAAGACAGTGTGTGTTTTCTTGCTAAATGATTTGTACAGCAATAACTGTGAGAGGAATTCAGACCAGGAAGACACCTGTCACTCAGTTGGAAATGTTTAATTTGAATTTGAGGCTCTACATTTAGGGAGTCTAAACAAGTTTTGCAAAGAGAGAACTAACCTTTTATTAATTCTAAACATCATGTCTTCACTTTCCATCTCTAAATACAGATGTGAAATTTCATATGACATAAATACAATGATATTTGAACAGTGTTATGCTTATGTACAGAGGGAAAGAGGTCACTAGATGGATTGTCTTCCTTTGGACTTGTTTTATACATTGGCTTTCTCCAGTCTTCCCATGCATAATGGAAATTTATTATTTCCCTAATGTGATTTCCTTCCTTTCTTCCTTCCTTCTTTCCTTCCTTCCTTCCATTCATTCATTCATTCATTCATTTGAGACAGGGTCTTGCGCTGTCACCCAGGCTTGAGTGCAGTGGCACAATCATAGCTCACTATAACCTCCAACTCCTGGGCTCAAGCGATCTTCCCACCTCGGCCTCCCAAAGTGCTGGGATTACAGGCATAAGCCACCATGCCCAGCTCCAATTGTGATTTTCATAAATAGGAAATCCATACATCTTAAGATGACTTAAATGAAATGGAATTTTGTGTGATATATAGAATTTTATAAACCATAGGGTCAGATCTGCCTGTTATATTCACCCAGATTAAGACTACAAATGCAAGTCCATATAGTGTATGCCTAAATAGTTAAAAGTTACAAACTAAAAACACAAACTGTTAAATATGTATTTTCTATTCTTATATCTTGACAAACAAATGTTCATAATGACCAGGGAAACCAGCTTTACGTTTAGAAATGTCAGATGCCTTAGCGTCCTGCAGTGGAACCTGGTAGTATGAATAGAGTTTGTTCCTGGACCTGCCCTGTCTCCCTCCTCTTCTCACACTGTGAACTCCAATGTCCATTGTGATAAGCTTCACATACACATATGGGGACACACCAGCCTGCATGTCCGAGCTCCATTCACCATGGCTCCTTAGGCACCTTTCAGACATGAGGTCTGCATCTGTCTTCAGGTGGCCATACTTGGGGAAGAGACCCTTAAAGACCTTGTGAATCATCATGGGATCATTTTGACAAGGAACCTTGGGGGTATTAGGTACCCAGAACGTGGTCCAGAGTGCAGAGTTGGGTGTGACCTCCAGGTGAGTATATTTTGTTGGACTTGTAGACTCTTTACCCCATAAGAATGTAGCTGGAGGGGACCAAAGTAGGACCCTTTAAACTCTGGGTTTCATGGCAGGGTTCTTCTTTCCCATGTATAAGGGCTGTACTGCATATTCTTTCCAATTTTTAAAAAGCTATTACCAGGCACTGTACTGACCACTCTCTATAGTTTATCTGTTTTATTCTTCATGACCACCCTGAGAGGTCATGGATTACCTCCATTTTACAGATGAGGAACTTGAGACTAAGTTATCAGCCCATGGTCACACAGTTAATATTAGTTCTCATAGAAGTCCTATGACTTTGACCATTCATCATAATTCAACATTCATAAATGTTATCAATTTTAGACTATATACATTGTGTAAGGAAGGATGATTAAAACAATTCCTTATATTGTTTTTGATCTAGTAATTATACTGTAAGTTAGATGCCCACATGTCTTAACTAGATCAGTAGACCCTGAATGATCCAGCTTCTACTACCTCTCCAGTTTCATTTCTCAGGATACTCTCCCTTGCTGCCTCTGCTCCAGCCACGCTGACCTTTTAGCACCTTGAATATACTGTGTTCCTTTCCTCTTTGGGGCCTCATGCCACTACCCTACACCCCTTTAACTAAGCTCAGCTCTAGTATTTTTCCATGGAATCTCTTTTGACTCCTCATTTTAAAGCAGCATCTCCTTTTATAATCCTCATAAAAACCTCAATTCATCCTTTATATTTCTGTGATTTATAAATGTCTTTTTTTCTTCACTAAGTGCAAAGCCTTGTAAGAACAGGGACCATTTCTATTTTTAATATTTTTCCCTGCCATATCCTTGGCACTAGCTGAGAACCTGATGGCACACAGTAGGTCCTCAATAAGCACTTCTTGAATAAACAAGTGATTTATTCTGTGATTTATCTGGTTTATTCTCTTAGCAAGTTTGAGTGAGGGCTCTGACTGTTGCAGGGACTTCTTGGGAACTTCCCTGTAAAAACTGTCCCTGGAAATCTTAGAGGCATAGTTGATTCACTGGATACTAAAAAGCCCGCTAATGGGAGTCAGTAAAAACAGCTAATATGCCCAACAGCACCTTCCCTACGCTTCTTGTCAGAAATACTCTAACAGGTACTATTCCAGATTGGATAGAATGTGACAAAAATCATCATCTAGAATAATTGTAGTGAGTTAATATCTTTCCAGTAACTAGAAACCTTTTAAAAATTTTGTTACAGACACAAATGTTAATGTTCTGTTATGTGGCTATATCTTATTTCACTTGCCTTATCATTTTCTAGATGCTTCCCAGGTCTGTAGGTTAGCAATATTAGATTATCACCATCATACAACATTGCAAGACATAGAGGGCGGGAGTGATTTGCATTGGATCACCAGCAGTTAAGGACATGAGTTTTCTTAGAGAAAAGGGAGTAAAGCCATGGAATGTTTCTGGAGGACAGCTATTCCACATCATTCTTCAGAATATTGTGCTTTATTTTGAAAGCAAGTTTATCTAGTGAAAGGCTGTGAAATCTGTTTTTTTTTTCCTTGAATAACTGCCTGTGGTATAGATGAGGTTAGAACACTCTGTTCTCATTCCTCCCAGTTTAGCTTCAGGGTGGGAAGGGCTGCTAGCGCTAAATGCTAAGCACTATCATCTCTAGGAATGAAGATTAGACAAAGAGGAAAAATTCTAAAGCAAGCTCATGATTTGCCTTGAAAATCCATCCAAGCGAGTGCAGAGTCAATTAATTTTGTGGAATTGTTGGGCAGAGTCAGAGGTCTGATTTTGAATCTTGTCCGGAACTATTCTGGGTAGTTAGGCTTCCAAGTCTGGTTTCAAAAGGGCTAATTCTTATCAAGCAGTGCTGGATGTGAATGTACTTCAAACAACTCACAACTTGTTACTTAATCTGAAGGCCACTTCAGAGGGGCCGTTAAAAATGTTTATTGAATAATTGAATAGGGGTAGACATAATATTCTAAGAGAAGCTACCATTTATGGGCTCTGAATACATGGACAAGCTCTCTGTGTCTTTCATGCCTTTTTTAGGAAATGGTATAAATGAGTTAAAGGCCATATGCCCATAAGCATTATTAATACTTTTTAGGTAAAACTGTTCCTCTACAACTCTGTTAGATGGAGAGAAATCAACATCTTATACAATCAACTTGGATTATATTGTGCTAGACCCTTTGGAGTTAAAATTTAACTAAGAACTTGTTAATTAAAATATTAATGTACTTTCCTCTCAAAAATATTGAAAGAGAAAGAGGTATATTTAGTTGAATAGAAGAAAATTTTCTTACACTGGGATTTTCATGGGCGTTTACAAGGCAGTCAGACCAGCCTAAAAAAATTTGTGAGGTAATTAATGTGAATTTGATATTTGCTCTCAGTTCAGAGCAATGTGATGTCAGGCATAAGGACAAGACTATGGTGCAGAAATTGAAAATAGAGCCAAATTAGTTAACTGACTTCTGAACATGGTCAAAAATAAGGGAGATTCCTGGATAATCTCGCTGGAAAGCCATTGTGAACGTGAAGAGATGAAAACTGAGTTCATCTGGCTAAAGAATTTTTTAAAGTTCTGGAAAGGCATATTATATGATGAGTCAGGTTTACTAAACATCCATTATCCGGCACTTTGCTAGGTGATGTGAGAAGACAGTAGAAAATATGGACACCCTGCCATTGCCCTGGAAGAAGTTACAATGGTAAGAAGGATGAGGGTAGAAGAAGGAATATGCCTGAAAATATAATAAGCGCAAATATAAAAATGTCTTAAGACATGACCTTTATAGGGTAGAGGGAGGAATTCAGGTGCGTTTGACCTATTTTGGGTAACATTTTGCTTATATTATTATTTGCTGCTTCTGTGAACATAACAAAGTTTTAATTTTTATCACTGGAATTTTTACAACTACAAATTAAAGTAGTACCAAAAATTTATCAAAAAAAAAAAAAAGGTGGGGGGGAACAGCAGCTGAAGCATCAATCTCTTTTATAAGGAATAGGACAATGATTAATGAAAAACACTTAAAAACTTAAGAGCCAGATCTGCATATAATCACAAATAACATGTTTCACAGGAAAATGGGAGACCAAATAGAAGTTAGAGTATAGACTTCGTGGCATAATTTTGAGAAAGTCAAAATAGCCATCAAGGAGTCATAGTTTGCTTAGGAACTATTATATTAATGGCCAATCAGTTTGTGAAAATCAGTCCTCACCAACCACCTGTCAGCCACACTCCAGCATCCCTAGAAAATCCTCAGAAAACAATGGCTGCACAAGAAAAAGAAACAGGGCAATTGGAAGAAATGTTAACACTGCTGAGAAATCGATACAACCATGGCCATGCATTTCAAATTGTAGGAAGAGGAAAGATGTCTATATGCTTATACATATTGTTTGTGCTACCTTCTTTACTCTTGGAATGCTTAAAGACAACTGTAATTTCACAAAAACCTTTGCAAATCCTAATTATGAACAAATCCACACATCACACACACACATCACACACACAATACACTTATGGCATTTGTTTGTAAAGGCACTTTTAGTGAAAGAGCATGATTCATTTGTAAGGCTCTCTCTGTGGTTATTTGTTTTCTGGCAATGCAGAAATTCCTCTAAATAGGTCATCACAATACTGATAATCATCTCCACGGTAACCGGCTTTCAAGGCAACTGTCTGAGGATTACATTTCTGGATGGGGGAAATTACATTAGAGGCATGATAGTGCCACAAGAAGCTGTAAGCTACTGCCATTTAAATTCCCTTATAAGTACAGCATTTATCAAATATTCTCTTCATAATCTGAGTTAAGTATGATTTATTTGATGGACATTTGTAGGTAACGCTCCATCTCTCATTTTATACTATAAAAGGCACAAGTGTTTGGTTATTTAGCAAATAGATCTAGGTGCTTGGGGCTTCTAATGCTAACCCAGAGCCTGCATCTTGGTAGAAGTCTGGGAACAGGTATTTATTCTCACTTCCTGTCTCTGCATGCTACCATCTGTATAGGTGCTTGGCATATTCAGGAGACAGATTCTTGTGGGATTGTGCAAGAACAATCTTGAGAGTAAGGTATCATGAAATTGAAGAATTCTTGTGACAAATGTATTTTCCAGATATGAGAGAATCCATTTTTCAGTGTCCAGGGATAAGACTAAGCAACTTCTTAGAAGTACTCCAAAGTTTAAGTCCTTGAAATGTTTTTAGCCAAGAGCAAGAGGCTAAGCTGGCAAAAAACCCAAGCAAACCACCTCAGCTTTGTGTTTTTCTGTATCTTAAAGTACTTGAATAATTCTGAGAATGGAGCTATTTCGTGCCAATCTCTATATTTGCAGACTATCAGGTAGGATGTTTAATTAGAGTTAGAAGAACTAGTTGAGGCCTCAAGCCTCAGGTGCTAGAGTGAAAGCACCCTCTCTTTCTCTCAGAACTAAAAAACAGATGCCAACAACAAGAAACACGAGCTTCCTCCTTCCCAATAATAAATCAGCCACCCAATAAGGAAAGGCTTGCAACCTAATAATATGGACATCAAAACAAAACAAACCACACATGAACATGTGTGTACACACGCAGACACACACACACACACACACACACACACACACACACACAGTGCTGGCCCAGAAAAGAAAAGATCTTGAAGTGACACAGTGTAGCTCCTAACTCTGATCTCCTTCCCTGCCCCTTGAAGCCTTTTTGGTGAATTGATGAAATCTTAAGACCTCATTATTTCCCTCAAATCTGGGGAGAAGCTTAACTGAATGGCTATCTTTATTTTTTCCCTCTTTTGTTGGAGGGGCAGTGAATTGTCTATTGGACAGAAGTGAGCTGCTTCTTTCTGATACCACGCATATCAGTAAAGATACCATATTGCATATAAACTCATGAGCAATGGGATTTTTGTCTCATTCATTCACACAGAGTATTCCCAGTGCCTAGATTAGAATAGTGCCTTGCACAGGACAGGGACTCAATAAAGATTTTTTGAATTATTAAAAAAAAAATCCTAGAGTGTTCCCCCTCAGGATGGATATGTGTCCTGATTGAAGAGAGGGATGAAAATTTAGTTCAAACCATCTAACAAACACTAGAAGAGATAGCAGAACCCAGGAGTTCCGACTCAGATGTCACACAGCTTCAGCAGGGCTTTCCCTTTCCCTCTCCAGTAAAGTGGATGGTATCTAAAACTAAGTTCTTAAACCATAGCTCGGGGGAAAACAAGTTAGTGTCAATGGAAATGGAGTCAAAGAGAAGTCACCCATGCTAGATTAGGCAGAGAAGGTCTGGGGAAAGCTGCTCACGTATGAACAAGATAGGGGAAACCAGGGACAAATATCCAAACATGCTAAGTCAGTGCTCCCAAATAAAAACAAACAAAACCAACCAACCCTTAAAAGAACGGAACATAGCATGCAAAAGAATGCTAAAACCCCCACTTGTAAAGAAAACAGAAACCAAAGAACAAAACAAAATTCCTCACAGGGCTTTGTACTATGAATCAAGTTAATGAGAACATGAACTCACAAAACCATGAGCTCAAAGATGAGGTGATAGAGCTACAGGAAGGTTATAGAACTAAGGAGGTTGAGTACAAAAACAATAATTATAGAGTGAATTTTAAAAGGTGGTATGGCAAGGAACAAAATAAACATGGCTGCAAATAAAATTACTGACCTAGGGGAATGGCTTGTCAATACAAGGGGACCAAAGGACTCAGAAGATAATAGATTGGAGTTCAGAAGCACTTAACATGAGGAAAATTGATATCCCTGAAGAAGAAGATCCAATAAATGGAACAGGAAAAGTCTTCACAGATAGCAAACAAGGAAATTTCACTAAAAAAGAATAATCACATCTATAGATTGGAAGAGCAGAGCATGTTCTAGGAAATATTGATAACAGATTGCTTAACACTACAAGCATATCCCTGATTGCACAATTGAAATTCAAGAATAAAGACATTCCTTGGGCATCTAAGCAGAAAAAACAAGTCACATGCTATGAAGCAAAAATTACACTGGCTTCAGATGTCTCCATAACAACATTCAAAGCAAGAGCGATACGTATACCAACCGACATGTCGACAGACGTTCTGTCATGAAAGAATTTCAGTCAAGGATGGCATATAATTGGGACTTGTGAATTTCTGGTCAGAATGATTAGGAATGATGGTGTAGCCAACCTTAGATTATCTGTGCTAGCATTTTCCAAAGTGTGTCCTTTGAACTCCAATCCTATGAAGTGTTCCTTGAAAAACAGAACTGTGGTCAAATAGTTTAGAGGCACAGACTCTCTAAAAGTTCTACTTTAGAAATTTATAAAACACAATGGCATATAAAAGACTCCAAAACATTAAAGAAACCTGATTTAAAAAAAAATTCCTTAACCAAATATTTTCCTTGAAATGAATTTTACTCCCCAGAACACATATTAACATCTTGTTGAAAAAGTGGCAGATCTCATTTGGAGAAAGTTTGAGCTACTATAATGGAGGGGAAAAGATTTATTAACTCAAAGTAGTAATCAATTCAAAAGCAATTCATATTTATTTGTCTACTTTTCCCTCCAAGGACAGCAACGGAATTTTATTATTTATTCATTCATTTATTCTAAAGCAATAAAATCTTAAAATGCAGTTTCAGGAATGAAAAAGCAGAGTGGTGGTTGTGGGACCACTTTAAAAGTATTAACAATAGGCCAGGTGCAGTGGCTCTTGCCTGTAATCCTAGTACTTTGGGAGGCTGAGGCAGGAGGATTGCTTGAGGCCAGGAGTTTGAGACCAGCCTGAGCAAGAGTGAGACCCCATCTCTACAAAAAATAGAAAAATTAGCTGGGCCCCAGCTGCTCGGGAGGCTGAGGCAGGGGGATCGCTCTAGCCCAGAAGTTTGAGGTTGCAGTGAGCTATGATGATGTCATTGCACTCTAGCCTGGACTATAGAGCAAGACACTGGAAAAAAAAAATAAGTACTAACAATAAATTCCCTCCTAAAGCAGCCATTCTAATCTGTAAGCACAGCTCAATTTCACATCTGTTTTGTTTAAAGGAAGGCCTTTTTGAAGGCTGTATTCCCACCAGGGAACTCTGGAAGTGGCAGGACTTTTGCTCAGTAAAAAATGATAGAAATTCTAGAAAGTATACTGAAACTGAACTCTGTTTTTTTTCCTTGGGGACCAGGAGCAATGTAACTAAGAAGGCAAAAGGAGTAAATATCTTCTATTCCAGAAGAAAAACAATGCCACTACTACTTTGCAATACCTTTCTGTGCTTCCCCGTATTTCTCCAATTTGCATAAGCATAGTTCACGAAGGTGTGCAATGCCTTCTAATTAGATTACAAACCACTGCTTCAGTATGGTGGAAGGCTTGGCTGTCTACTCACATCATGTTCCTCTTACACTACTTTGAACTGGAGAAAGTATTTTAATTCCAGACTGATTTGTCCCTATTTCCCTCCTTTCCTGTCAGAAGGCAGAAGTGTGCCAGGAACATGGAATGAAAAAGCGGGAGGGAATTTTGAGCTTTCAGATAGTGTTATATTTGTCTGTATTTCTAAGATACTGCCCTGGAGCTGACTGAAGTAAGAGAGTGGGTTGAAGAGTAACTGATTTAGGGAAAGTCAAAGGATTTCAAGGAGTAAAGAAGGGAGGGGCCATAAACTGGAAGGCATCTTAGTATAAAGATGCAGCAATTGCCAGGATATGCTGCCCTCTTCAGGATTTTTAAGGAAAAGCTCACCAGTTAAAATTGACTAAACATGTAGAAATCTTAACAATACCAATGTGGCAAGGATGTGAGCAATAGGAAAGCTCACATACTTCTGGTTGGGGTGTTATTTGGTAATGTCTAGAAAAGCTGAAAATGTGCATACTCCACATTCCAGAAATCCCACTCTTATGTAAATATCCTAGAGATACTCTCCCTTATTTGCATAAGGAGATATACATAGGAATCTTCTTAGTTGTACTGACTGTGATAGCAAGAAATTGGAAACAACTCAAATATTCATCAACAGATCAACTGGGGTATTTACCCACCATGGAATGCTATCAAAGTTATATTAATCACCATGGATGCAGCTCAAGAATAAAATATGCAGAGACAAGTAGCAGAAGGATATATAATACACAATTTGTATAAAGTCTGAAAACACACAAAATACATAGAGTATACAAAACATAGAGTATATACATAGAGTTATATAGCTGAAAACATGTAAAAGAAAAACCTCGTGAATATGTAATAAAAACGTGCTTGGGAATGACAAACAAAATGTGAAAACAGGGCTGGGGATCACAAACACCAAGTTCAAGGTAACAGTTTCCTCTGAGGAGAGAATGGGAGAAAGGGGTTAAGGAGGCATATACAGGATGCTTTGATTATATACATTAGGCTTTATTTCTTCAGTGGGTACAAGAGTCTTCATTATATTATTATTTATACTTATTATCATAGGCCTGAAATATTTCATTTAAAAAAATTGAGGTGCTTTGAGTCAGATTCAACTAAAGTGTATGAAGTTACACCTGCCCTGTAGATAGCACGGTGCTCTTTCACACTTGGCAGTATGACAGGCAACAGTGGAAGAGTTTGTGCTTATAAATGTAACTGAATTCCATTATCTGGCAACTTCTGCACCGTACCTTCAGCTCCTTTGTCAGCCAGTGTGATCCCACCTGACCTGCTGCGGGAGGCTGTGAGCTCAGCCCTGGGACTCACGGACTCGTGGAGAAAGGTGCAGGTGGAGGGAGAAGAGCAAGGTAGATTATTAAGACTTAGAAGAAAGGAAATTAAGCTGATTCGGAATTCTCTTTTCCAAGTGAATTCAGCTTCCTTCTTTCTACACCTCACATTCTCTCTCAACTTACCAATTTCTCAACATAAACTGTGTGATGAAAGATGTGGGTGGAAATTAAAAAATTCTTAGAGAATCATTAGTGCATGCTGCAGCATGGGGAAAAAGGTAAAACTTCCTTATGGCTTTATTTGGCCTAAAATAGATAAGACTCAGAGGCTAGTTGGTAGGGCGCATATACTGAGGCTAAATTCTTACTTTTGAGGCATCTATAGGGGACTTCAAGCATCCAATGAAGGTGATAACCTCTTTCAGTGGTTGTCCACTCTGGCTTCACATTATTATCACCTGAGGAATTTTAAAAACTGCTGACCCCTTGGCTAGGCCCCCAGAGATTCTGAATTAGTCTGGAGTGGGTCCCCAGGTGTTCATATTTCACAAATATCACTTCCCTGGTGATTCTAACATGCCCTCAGCATTGCGAACCAGTGTGCCCCAAACGTTATCTCTGAAGTCCTGACACATCATTGACCATGTTTCGGGGCCATTGGCTACCACAGTTGGGACAGTTACTGCTGGCCTTCCTGTCATGTTTGTGACATGATGGAGAAACTTTGGACAGATGTTTGTTTTTACTTATTCTCTCTCTACTCAGACCTGCAGACACTTTTGAGGTGCTACTTCTTGTCCAAACTCTCTGCCGGAGATTATCCATTGTGTGCTAGCTCTTCCTTCATTCTTTTATGCAAGGCCAGGTGTTTTGGAAACAGGCAGAGCTATTCTATGCAGTGGGGGTGGTGAAGTCACCCACAAGGCCACGAAGATAATTGGTTGTACTGTCTGACAGATCTGGGCTCTTCCAACTCTTAGCCAGCCTCTAGACTTACATGCTGGTTACAAGAATCATACACCAAGTAGTTCTAAGCCTCCCCCTGCCCTTCCCCTAAAACCCCATTGGAGATATTGGTAATAGCATAAAAAAAGAAAACCCATGAATTTGAGAGCTAAGAACTTAGTTAACCTTCAATCTGGCAGACATCTTTAAAAACACCCTGTCAGAGGTCATTCAGGCACTGATTGAAAAACTTTTGCTAATTTCTGTTCAAAATACCTTGAGGAAATGCCTGTGTATTTGGGTCCAATGTTTGTGCTGGGAATACAAGCAAGCCGCAGTCACCATTCCAGCCCTTGGTAATACACAGGTGGTTAGAGGGACAGACATGTAACCAAGTAATTACAACAGGGTGTGAAATGTATAAATCCATCTCCATATTCCATATACAAATTATAAACGTAGGAAACAAGCAGCTTTGTATAGATCAGCTTTGTAGGGGAGGGGTTTTTCACAGAGGGAGAGAAGACAGAGTAATGTTTTAGAGCCTTGTCCTCAACGAGTGTCCCCAGAATTACCTGGAAACTTGTTAGAAATGCAAAACCTCAGGTCCCATCCTTGACCTACAGAAGCAGAATCTTCATATTAACGAGATCCCCAGGAGATTCACATGCACAAGAAGGCCTGAGAAGCCCTACTTTGGAGGATGAATTAGGGTCCTCCAGGTTGAAGTGGTGGTGGGAGTGGAGGGACGGAATGGTGACAGTCCAAGGAGAGTTCCGACACCCACAGAAGCTTCCCTGTGTGAAATGGTGTAGTGTTATTACAGCTTGAGCATAGGGTAAGTGAGGAACAAGTGATGCCATTTGGAGAGGCAGGCCTGGGCCTTGTCATGAAGGGGCTTGTAGAGCATTCTAAGGAATTTGGATTTCATCATGACGGCAGTAAGAAGCTAATTAAAGCCAATTAAAGATTTTAAACAGGAAAGGGGCATAATGAGATTTTTGGTTTAGGAAGATCCCATTGGCAGAAAGTGGAGGATGGAAGGAAGGAGGTCAAGGCAGGAGCCAAGGGGGCTGGGCTTTGGGAGGCTGTTGCCATCACTAGTGGTAAGGGCCCAAACCCAGGCAGGCAACAGCAAAGGAGGCAGAGGTGGGGATGGGAGAGATATTTAGGAGGTATGCCCCACAGACATGTTAGTACATGACAATTCACATTTATTTTAAAATCCTTTTAGAAATACGTTGTATGTCACTGGAAGAAGACCAACCAACCAACCAACTAATCAGTGAACAAACAAAAAACTCAAATTCTCAAATACCTAATCCTAAAAAAAAGTAAGATTTAAGAAAAGATGATTAGGAGGAAGATACCTGTTTCAAAGACAAATTGTAAAAGCAGGGAAGACTCAACGAAAGAGTTCATTATTCCATTGTTTTTGTGCTACCTCAAATTGTCAAGGAAACACTTTTGATGAATGACAATTGGTGAATGCTTTACAATGTAGATTAAGTTAAAATATGTTGCTGTTCAATATCACAGCAAACTTGAAGAACAGAAAGAATACACAAACACATATGTATGTATACATATTAGAATTTTTGTTGTATTTTTGCTATGTATGACTACACGGTGTGTTAAACATAGTCTTTTTTCTGACCAAGAAAGAAGCTATTCTTTTTACATTTCATCGAATGTGTAATCATTTTTAAGAGCATATTGTACCTTTTATACCTCCTTTCTTCATCAATACCACATAAGCAATACAAATTATTAGTCTGGAACTTTTCTTTCAAAGCAGAAATGAATTTCAAATAGTTTGCTGCTTGAAACATTAACTTGTCTGATTAGTTTTTTACCCATTCTTTTAACAAAATAAATTGGATTCAGTCTTTTTCCTTTCATTTTTAGATTTTAATCAATAACATAAATTATGTATGAGAAGCCTTAGTACATTATTAGCTGAGGTTTTAAAAGATATTTGACAAAATCTGAAATTGAATTACCAATGCTGTTATTTTTCTATCAGTCATACTTTTTACATCTTTGAAAAAATAGTGATCATCTGTTATTTTAGTATAAAAGTATAAATATGAACCCAAACTCTATTTAGAAGAGGATTTATACATAAAAAAATCAAAACGTTAATGAAGACAAAGTCGTATGTTTCTGAGAATCATTGGCAAAGAAGCTCAAACTTCTTGTTTTCACCATTCATCTTTGTCGCCATCCTCTCTCCAAGGAACTTTCAGGCAAATGTCTACCATACCTGTTGTTTTATGAGACCTAAATGGTCATGTGACTGTCACACAGTTCCTTATTCAATTTCCTGAATTTGTCTCTCTGCCTTGTTTCTTTCTACCTGCTTTCCTGACAACAGCAGCTCAAATGTGGCCTTCACGGCTCCCTCTCTCTTATTCATTTACTTTCTCAATAGAATTTTCCTTGGATTTGGAATGGAAACCCTTTAATAGCAATTTTCACCCTCAAAAGCTAAAACAAAAATGATTCTCAGTGTAGATGGGACTATGCCACTACACAGTTCAGCTGCATTACTAGTGTAGACTGTTTTGAGCCATCAAAAGCTCAGAGGAAGCTGAACTTGCATGCAGGGCTAGCACACTAATTGTAAATGGGTCGGTAGACTTTGAGACATAAGCTAGCAGAACTAGTTCTGTTGGCAGCATTGCTCGGCACTTTCTACAAGAAATCCTAAGGAAAAAAAAAGTTGTCTCTCCCGTTGACTGTAAACTGGAACAACTGGATGGCTTGGGAGAGTAATTTGGCAACATCTGTCAACATTTGAAATGCATGTTCCCTTTCACTCAGCAATTGTAATTATAGGAAATTATGTTATAGGTTCTCTTGCCTATATATATTTGGTATACAAATTTACGTACAAAGAGATTCAAAATAGTATTGTTCATGAAGGCAAAAACCCTACATACAATCTACATTATTGGAGAATGATCAAGAAATTATGGTCCATTCACTCAATGGAATGGTAAGCAACTATTTATGTGTTGCTGCACAAAACTGTGTAAGTGATATAAGTGATAAGCCAAGGAATTACTTGGTGGGGTTTTAGTGTCCCCTACTTTCTAGCACCCTCCTTTCTTTGATATGAACAACTGATATTCCATTTTATATAAGTGTTTTGCAACAGAGCATCAGAACCCTCTTTCCAACCAGATTGCCTTTGTCCATTCCCTCCTATATCAACATTATGGTGTTATCAATATAACATGGTTACATGGAAAAAGTAAAATAGTATGATAATATTTATATATAATATACATCTATGCATATATATTCATGAAAAATTTCTGAAAGGATGTATATGCAACAGTTTAAGAGAGCAGTTATTTCTGAATGGAAGAGTTGGGTATAGGAGTGTAGAGAGAAACTTTAACTTCTGGTCTGTTTTTACTTTTTTCTCATAAACACATATTACTTTTATAATTTAAAATGCATTTTAAATAAACAAGCAAATTATTCTACTTAAGCAAGTATATAAAATGGAAAATATATAAAGGGCCAGTTACCTAAGTCCTTTGGGTATAGCAGGTACCCTAACAAGGCCCTGCAAAAAAAATACAGGTACTTGTGTTTTCTGTGATGGTCCATGAGACCAGAGATTTGTCTACTTTTTCCCATTGCTATATCCCTACTGGAGAATTGGTTTCCGGAGTCCTACTGCCACTTAATTCTTAAGGACCCTGGAGGTTATGCCTTAAGTCTGGTGGGGACAACAAATATTACCTCTTCCCAGGAGTCTGTTGTGATTCTTGTAGCCCTCATTGGTTTCTGCCTTCTTTCCACTCCTATTAGAAAAAAATCATTTCTTAAGAGTTGGTGCCTTTCTGCCCTTTATTTATATTAATTGTATTCCTTTTATCTCCAGACAGTTGATGGCAAGAAGAGAGAGGCTTTCAACTTGAATTATAGCTGCTCCCATCATCTCTTTGTTACCTTACAGATCTGCTGATAAGGAATACAGGTTTTACTTCTCTACCAAGATTGCAAGTATAGGACTTCTTTGTGCAGTAAAAGGGAGAAGATTACACAGAGTGTGCCAAATTGAGTAGAATGAGACATTCCTGGATAGTATCTGCAATTCTCCTGGGAGATCCATGTTTCAGGACAAAGTCCTAATTTCTTAGCATGACATACAAGGATCTATATGCATCCACACCCTGCCAACACACTCTCTCTCTCTCTCTCTCACTCACACACACACACAGAATCCTCAGCTGCAGCCACTTCCTGGTACAAACCCATGCTCCAGCTTCACCAAATTACTTGTCTTCCTGGTATGCACAATGCATTCTTATACCCCAGTAATTTGTACCAACTGAGGTTCAGTGGCATCCAGAATGCAATTAACCCATATTCATTTTCTCCTTCCTTTGCATTTTGATTTAATGATGCTTGACTCTAAATAGCTTCTCCCATAGACGAAGAAAAATAGATTCCTGCAAGACGATTAGAGGAGGGGCAAACCTCAACGATGTTTTATAATCCCATGGGCTTATAGTGTTCTGTGTTGTTGCCCACTATATTTTCACTGGGATGTGCTTCAGGTGAGTCACTGTACAAGGCCCAGCCTAAATTGTAGACAAAAATGCATATTTGCCTTCCTTACATATATGGAAAAGAATTGTCAGCTTATAGAGAAAAAGAGGTAGTTGTGGTTCAATATTTAATTTTTGGTTTTGCAGGTAGAGGATGAAATTTATTTGATTCTTCCTATTTTTTTTGTACCTTACTATTTAGGCATGCAATTTTATGAAGTTTTGCCCTTAGAGTCTAATTGAGAATTATCCTATAGTATTCAATCTCTCTCTTAGATTAACTTTGGAATTACTATTTAGCTTTTGGGCCTGAGGAAAGGATTAAAAATCTGCAAAGAATTAACTACTCCAGAATAATTTATACAACACAGAAGCACGAAAATAAAATAGATCAATCCCATTCACACATAGTATGTGCCTAAGGTATTCGAAATTCTCTACTTAGCAAACATCAGGAAATGATACAAACAGCGGTTTGACTGGCATGTCGTGCTCCGGCTACTTACAGGACATCACCTTGGCTTCACATGGAGTGAGATGTGACACATCATCAGATATTTAAAGGCACAAAGTTGTTTTCAGCTTAGTTACAAATTTAGATGGGAAATTTCCTATTATGTATGAAAGTATTTAAACAGACAGATCTTGTGGTTTACTGACTACTTGAATTAAATTTGAGCTCTCTGGATATTTTTACTTGCCACTCTACTGAGACAAGGGCTTGACAGTCAACTCAAGGGAATAACTGTGCTGGGAGAAAACCCATAATCACATATGAAGCAGTGTCCTTTAAGCTCAATACAACACGAGCCAAGATGGTGGTGGCTTCCTTGTTAAACAATGGAGGAAAAAATTGGGGTACCTTCCTTGAAGTGGTCAGGTGACACTGCATTGATTGCCTCTTGCAATGGAAGGATAACTTCTTTTACGTTGCCATGCATGAGTTAGCATACATGACTTATTGTCAAAACCAGAGACTTGCTCCTTTCAGTCTGAAGTTAGTATTTCCAAATTTGAGCCCATTTCTCTCCTGTCATATCATTTCATAATAATAAAGAAGGCTAAATATAAAGGCAGGAGAAATGTTCAACTTCAGTAGTGATCAAAGACATACTAAAAATCAGACGAGAGTTTTGGTCTGTTAAACTGGTAAAGACTTAAAAAAATTTTATGATGCTCATGGCTGGTCAAAGGGTACGGTCATATACTCAAATGGGAAAGTAACAATGTAAAATGTTACCAGTTTTTCTGGAGAGGAATTTGTCATAGCAAAGTCTTAGCATTTACGTATTCTTTGATCAGAAAGACTACCTTCTAAGGAAGGTAATTGAGGATATATGCAAAGATTTAGTGACCAAGATGTTAATTGCAGTGCAGCTTATAACACAGAAAAACTCGAAATTACTAAAATGTTCAACAATAGGACATTAAATAATTAAATAAATTATGGAATGATAAATATTATGAAATGATCTACAGCAATTTAAAACAACGTTGAAAAGATTTCAGAAAGGGGCAGATAGTCTTAATATCGTGTTGCTAAAAAAGCAAGTTAAAAATTATATGCTTTGTACATTCCAATTATTAAGGAAAGTATGTAGGTAGATACACATGTGTGTATGAAAATAGAACTGGAAATATGTACCAAAAAATTAACCCTGCTTATTTCTGGGTGGTGAATTTTATGGTTTAAAATTTTTTTTCTAATTATCTGCATTTCAACTTTTCTGCAACTTATATATATTTACATTAGTGAAAAAAATCTTTTGATTTAAATAAATAAATATTGAATATGCATGGGGAAGCTAAGTCACTGTATGACCTGATACTGATAGCAAGTCAAGGACTTGGTGAACCTAAGACAGAAA
The DNA here is from genome assembly GCA_023783475.1 of Daubentonia madagascariensis. Classification (NCBI taxonomy): domain Eukaryota; kingdom Metazoa; phylum Chordata; class Mammalia; order Primates; family Daubentoniidae; genus Daubentonia; species Daubentonia madagascariensis. The sequence continues at coordinate 37,695,875 of JAKFHU010000600.1, forward strand.
CTAGGTTTTACCTACTCCAATACCCATTTCACCCCTCTCACTTGGATTAGCACCCCAATTTTTAGTCAGGCACATGGCTACCTAGAATAAAAGACTACACTTCCCAGCTTCCCTTTTAGGTGGTCAAGAATAGATTCTCACCATTGAGATATAGGTGGAAATAAATACAGTATTTCCTACACAAGAACTTTCAGTAAAAAGCATGGGTTCACACTTATTTTTTCCTTTTTATTTCTCATATGGATGTCTTGGCTGGAGCCCCAGCTGCCACACAGGTCCATGACATGAAAGCCACATGTCAAGGATGGCAGAAGAGAAAGATAGCCTAGGTTCCTTGTGATAGATGGAGACCCCATGTCAGCTTTGGACTGCTTACATTCACATTGTTTCATATTCTAGAGAAATAAATTTCTATTTCATTTACATCATTAATATTTTGGGGTTTTCAGTTATTTTCAACCAATCCTGGGCTTAACTAATATACTCACTAATTGGGTTTATGGTTGTTGCTGACTAATCAGAACCCTTTACTGAAGGGCTCCTTAGAATAAGTTGTCCAGGAAAAGATAATATTTGGAGCATTATAAAAACCATACTTTCACATGTATCTACATTAGCATGTTGAATTTCCTGGATTTTTAGATGATCTCTCATTAGTGATTTTTTTGATGCAGCAGCAAATAAGCCTATATACACATGATCTTAAAGGTTGATACAGTCAATTTGGAGGCCATAGTTGCCAAATTAATTGTTAATTATGTAAAGTCAATACATTACATAGATGTGAATAATGATGAAAATAATGAAATTTTTACACCAGTGCAAATATAGCTTTTCAAAGTAGAGGCCTTTAGTAAATACACTTAAGGAAGAGGAACCCATTGCTAGAGGAAAGTTATTCATCTGAGATGCATTGCTTAAAGAATTTTTACAAAATGAGTATTTCTGTGAATGGCTTTATGACCTTGGGAGAAAAATTGTATTGAACTCCAAAACAATCAATACATGGATAGGCAATTAAGGTATTTCTTTAGCATTAGTTCATATTGCTACAAAATTAAGACAGTGTAATTTGTACCCTGTGAATAGACAACATGATCTATTACTCTCTTTTAGGGACATTAAACTTATTCTCTCAGATTTCATCATTACGTGGCTAATTTGCAGGGCAGTGTGATAGGGTGCTTCAAGGATTTAAACCTTGATGATGATAAAAACTTTATTTTAAACACTGCCTCTGTAAAAACACTCAGGCATTTCATAATAATTTTTGAAATGGTCATGAAGATATAGGCAATAAAAGAACACAGCATTAATTCCTCCTACCTCTCAATTGTAAGTATTAAAAGTGAAAGTGACCAGAGTGAGAAAAGGGGAAAAAATTTTTTAGAGTGATTCTTTTTTCTTTCTTTCATTTTTCTCTATATCAATGCAAATGTTCATGTTTTCGTCTCTGCAGGATTCTTTCCTCGCTGCATTCCACAAGCCCAAAGAAACTCTCTGGAACTCATACAAAATCCTCTCCTGCTACCATATTAGGAATCAAAATGTGTAGCAGAAACCCACTGCCAAGTGGAGATAATCAACAGGGAATGGCTATGCCTTCAAGCCAAATGAGTGCAGAAAAATGATCAAGGCAGCAAAATAAATAATAAAACTGAGGACTAGCTTTAGATTATGGTCTTGTTATATATCCCACTCTCTACTAAGGCTGTGTTGGAAATTTCTATAGCTCTTGGCCATTCAGGTATAAGAACATAGTTAGGTCTAATTTTGCTGTGGATAAAATTCACTCTAGGTCACAAGTGGAGCAAAGTGAAATAATATATCTTTGCCTTATTAACAAAAATTTTGTGTGGTTGCAAGCCTCATAAATCTACCATAATACCAACATGATTCTGCAATATTTTAGACATTTTTTTTTCAACTTTTGAAAATAATCTGTGAATGTATGGCAGTTACCAGAAAACTTTCTGGTTACACTGTTTTTGCTCCAAGTGAAATGGGTTAAGATTAATTATATTTTCCTTTTTTTTAAACATGACACTTGATCCATCATATACTTGGCTAGAAATAAATTTTTAATTAATACATGCGCCAAATTAATAGATGTTTCAAACCACAACACAGTGTTTCTGGAATCATAGCAAGGGACAGGATGGGGTTATATGGTGAAGGCTGAGCAATTATCTAGCGAATTAAACAGACCACTATGGAACTAACAGCTTGCTTTATTAAGACAGTAATGATCACACCTGAAAATGTAATGCTGTAACGATGAGAAATTTGACCTTGCTGCCACATTTCCTGAGTTTCAAAGGAGGCAGAGGTAAGAAATGAGATCAGAGAACAGAAGGTTTCATAAATCAATACAACAGATGACAGGAGCATGGGTAAGTGTATAATTTGTAGACTCAGGATAAAGCAAAGAATTTAGAGCTATTAAAAGCTATAACTCTCTGGAAAATTATAATCATCAGAGAAATAATAGACCCATGGTCAAACTGCCATATTACTTGGACCCTCCCACCCCCAAAAAAAGGAAAACAGGAAAAGAAAAAATGTGGTCTAGGAAATTTGGAGGTGCCAGGACAAATTCAGAGAAATGGTCTGTAGCCTAAAACCAACAAAAATGCCTTCCTTGTATTTTTACAGCATGCCATAGTTTACAAAGTGAGTTATAAAAGTGGCTATTATCTTACCTGGCCCTTTGTCAAGTGTATGAGGAAGACTCCCTTATCCCCCTAATCCACATGAGGACATGGGCTGAATCACCTCGATAAATAACTTGCTCAAAGTCTCAATAAGAATGTGCACTGGATCTCAAATCTTTGCTCTTTCCAATAAACCCACTAATGCCAATCTAAGTAGGAGTATCTGTTTATTTTCTGCAGGGCTCCTCCTTGCCTTTGCAGTGAGACTTAGTACAGCTCCTTGTTTACTTGATTGTTTAGCCTTCAATTTGAGCAATTTCTAATTTTTCAATAGTTGTGAGACTCAGCAAGGTCTGGGACCTTGGGCGAATTATTTAGCCACTTTGGCTCTGGTGAGGCAAGACTGCAGTCCAGCGTTGACAATCAATCTATGGGGAAATGCCCTCTGTTCGAACTGGGAAAGGGGCACCCAAATCCTTGGCTACTACTGCCATCTCCTGTTCAGAGTGGCTCACCCAAAACTGCTTTTACATACTTGCTTTAAATTCAAGTGTGATACCCAGGTCAAACTGATTCCAGATGACAGTCAGGAATATTCCCCATGCATTTGAGGTTCCCCATTTAACCTATTCGGGAAGCAACATCTTTTGGTGGTAGTCAGTGTTAGAAGACAGTTTGAACAGGATTAAGGGGGTGAAACTATTGCTTGTAGGAGGAGAGACGTGGGAAAAGGAGGTCACAATGAGGTAGAGATGTGGTCAAAGGTGGAGAGACAGGAGATAGCAGTGTGCTTCTACTCTGAATACACTGGAGGAAGGACAAACACTCCTACTCTGAAACTAAAACCTCTCCTGGGACCATGTGCGAGAGAGTTGAAAGGACCATAAAAAATCAGATCCTCTTCTGATTTCAGGAGAAGCCATCAAAGGTGCTTTGGTGTGCCTCTGCGTTTGATCACAGACTTCATGCTGTAGGTACACCCCACCTACAAGTGAGGTCAAGAATTGGGATGGCAGTGGTACCCAAAGAAGACTGGATCTTCTCAGAGCTTAGTTTTTGCATCTCTGAGACTGACAATTGGAGCCATCTCCATGATATGACAAATGGGGGTAACTATTCCAGGACTCAAGCTTTTCTTTGCTCTCAAGGTTTTCCAACTAATGGTTGGTAAACAGCTCTAGAAGGCAGCTAGGTCACTGGATTATGGGTAGGAAAGTGGGGCAGAGAGGTGGTAGTACCACCACCCAGTGCTAAAAAGTCATGGCAGGTGACAGTATCCTATCTCTCTCATCATCGAGACCCTTACAATATTTGTGGGATGGCATCTTCTCAAAACCATAAGAGGCTATTCCTGTGAACCTATTTTCCTTTCAAGATAGTTCCTGATGCTAAATTTAAGTTTGTTTCACTCAAAGAATATTAATGGGAGAAATACACAGGGTATGATTAATCACAAGTAACAAATCATCCTAGGGAGAATTCTAGTGATAAACCCAGAGAAAAGAGTGAGTTATGGAGGAGTACAAAAAGAATACAGATTACCTAATTGTCAGGACCAGAGCTAAGCACTGTCATACGTTATCTTGTTTAATACTGACTATAACCTGATGAAGGCGGCATTATTATCTCCTTTTAACAGATGAAGAAATTGAGGACCATTCATTGTCCATCCATTTGGATGGTAAGTGATGATGTCAGGATTTGAATCAAGGTCTTTATGACTCTACAGCAGTGTGGTTAGCTCTATGCTAGAATAATAATGGCAGTAGTAATAAAAGTAGCTGACATTCCATGAGGGCCGATGTGCACCAGGCACTTTTCAAAGATTAACTCACTTTCTTTTTCACCACAATTCTTCAAGGTAGGTACTATCGTGATCAGCATTTTATGGAAGAATAGAGAGAGTTGAAGCATTTTCCCAAGGTTATGCCACTAGTAAGTGATAGAACTGAGGTTCAAACCCAGATAGTCTGACTTTGAAGCCTGTGCTAATTCATAAAAATTATCAGAAGCAGCAACTAGAGATCAGAGTTAGTGACACTTAACTGGTCAATTAGTGTTTCCAACATCAGTTTTCTGTTACTGTCTAACGTAGACAGGACATGAAAATGTAGCACGAGAGTCATGACAGCACTGGATCTGGTTCTAGCTTTATCTCTTGGTTCTCTTCAAACCCTTTTAGGTTAAGTTCAGCCTCCTTTCTGCTGCCACAAACTTGGGCATGAGGTCAACTTAGGTAGCAGAATCTTTGGAAATTTCAGAGAGTATATAGAATAAGGTGGAAATCAGGGCACATGAGATAACATTGAAAAAGATATATGTAAATAGATATTGTGTTCTGTAGGCAGAGATATACCTACGTCAGAACTGTAGGTTTTTATTCCTGCCTTAGTTTTTAGACTTTTTCTCAGGGGCTAAGAGACTATGAAATGTAAGCATTAAGAGCTCAGAGACACTGTCTTGCTCCAAAGACCTCCTCTGTGCTGGGGATAGCACTTAACACACAGCTATAGACATACTAGCCACCATAGTGTAGCATAACTTGTGGTCTTGTTTAGGTAGTGTCAGACCACCTGTTCATGACGTTTTTTCTTTCAAGAGGAGTATTACAAACTAAGCCATCATGAGAGGTTCCTTCACCTAGGCCTCCATGTTCTTATGCCAGAATTATATTAATGTTGCTACACCTGGTCCTATTGACTCCCTTTCTCCCCTTTCAGTGCCACGTTAATTCTTACCATTTCTTCCCTATGTCATTCTGGTACTTACAAGCCAGCTATGAAGATCTCCGTTTCTCTGTTTCTCATTTAGCCTTTCAGGTGAAGGTAGCCCTGTAACTCTCCAGCTAATAAGATCTAAGGGAAGTCTTAGTGGGATTTCTGAGAAACCTTTTGCTTTATTGATAAAGGGGAAAGACTTGGCTGCAACAGCCATTCTCTTCAATTGCACCATGAGGAGATGAGCATGGGAAGAGAAGCCAACATACTAAGGACAAAGGAACTGAAAAGAAAGAACAAGCATGGGTCCCCGATGGCATCATAGAGCAGGCAAACGAATGCCTGAATTCTAACTTCTTGTTATGTGGGTTTTCTGTTACCTGCAACCCAGTGCATTCTTAACTGAAATACATATGTCTTAGGGTATACCCCCTACTATGAGGCCTGGGGGCAGGGATCTGTGAGTGCTTGTGGTTAGGAACTTATCGTCAAACTCCAGTACAATTCCTGAGATATAGCAAGGATTCATAAAATGTTTGTTTAATGAGTCTGTTTTTGTATTCCATACAGCCGGGCCCATATTAGTAGCTTATAAAATTCTAATTAACTTCATCAGTATTTAAATTATGCACCTTTGATTAAGAAAGCACCCATTGAAAAATCCAACAAAAACCCTAGGGAATATTTATTCTTGCCTGTTTGGAATTTTGGGAATTAAAAATTCTTATAAAAATACTTTTGATTCTGTGAAATTCTATGATTTATAAAAGTGCCAAGATTATATAAGAGTATGTGGAAGCTTTGCAGATTATATTTGATCAGGAAGAAATAAAAGCAAAATCAGATCAAATATCTCCAATTCTTTAGACAACTCTAATGACAAACATTCTCTTTATTTAAAAATGATAGAGTACTAGCTTCCAGCAATGGTACTGCCCTTGTTCATGTGGCAACAGATAAACATCAACTCAATCAATGGCCTGCTGGTATAATTGCTCAGTGTGAGAATGCTCTCTATTCCATCTGGACATAGTTAAATAATGTGACTTGCAAGTAATTCTGAAGCTTCACTCACAAAGAACCTGCCCAAGTCTCACAGTTGTCATTCTGTAACAATGTCACAAAGAGGGTACATCTAGATCCAAGTCCAATCAAAAGGGCCTCTGGATAGTCTTTTTTTTGGTAGCCAATATAAAAAAATTAGGTTCCACAAATAATCATTGTCCCCTAAAGATCTGGGAAATTCTTGCCATATAATTTACATAAATAATCATGAATGTTAGCTCTAGTTGCCTTATGCAACATGATCTAGCATCTTGTGCGCTCAGAACTGTACTAGGGAAGTCATGTAGGCTTCCTGGACATAAAGCTTTACCCTTAGTGGCATATACCTGACCACCAGGTAGCATATATGCCGCAAATGAAGCTGACTTCTCCAGATAAGTTGGTCATGTGTATCCTTGGTTGTAGCTCGGACCATCCACCAAGGCTTGGAAATAACGCATAGGTGAATTAGAACTTTGCTCTTGCTGCTGTAGTGTAGATTTTCAAATGGCATGGAGGAGAGGCTTGTTTATTGGCCAGCATATTTGCCAAAACTAATGTTGTGAGGGTGTAGAAGATGTTTTGGTTATAGTACAAATTTGATTCTAGCTCAAAAGTGGCCACTCAATAGTTCTATTTCTAGTTTTTCATTTTTAAGGAGAGTAGGATGATACTAAATTCAACCATTATAATTCAGTCTGCCATTCATGGGAATTGCATAAGGTAATTGAGCCTTCCAACCAGACAGACAGCAATTAGACTGCTCTGGTATTTGATAAATTAGCTTTATTGGGTACTCACAGTTTTGCTTTTACCCCGTGAAATCTGTACTCAGAGGCCAAGTTCCTTTGCAGTGTTATGATGCTTATCCTTGGAGCTCTGGCTTCATTTCCATTTTCCAAGAGTAAAATGGATCCCAGACCCATTTATAGAATATGACTCAGCTTGATATATTTAACAAAAACACACAGATTAAACAATTTTTTTATCCACGTTTGTTGGAAAATTTCTCAGGTGGCATCATTCTTGTAATCAAGCAACTTCCAAGACAGTTATTCTCAAACTTTAGCCTTCATTGGAATCACCCGGAGGGTTTAGAAACAGCTTGCTGGGCCCCACTCCCAGATTCAGTCGATCTGAGGTGAGGTCTGAGAATTCGCATTTCTAACAGATTCCCAAGTGAGAGTGATACTGCTGGGCCTGGGGCCGTACTTGGGGAATCACTGCTCCAAGAGATACATGGCTTTCCGAACCTCCTCCGTCTCTCTTTCTTTCTCTCTTTTTCCCCCTAATCTCTAGATCATAACAAAACCCATTTGGGTCTCTTATGGGCTGAATTGTGTCCCCTCAAATTCCTATATTGAAGCCCTAACCCCAGGACCCCAGAATGTGACTGTATTTGGAGATAGTTCTTTAAAGATGTAATTAAGCTAAAACGAGGCTATTAGTGGGCCTCATCCAATTAGTTAAACACCTTGAAAGAAGAAAGACTGACCTCCCCCGATGAAGAGGGGGTTCTGCCAGCAGAGTGCCTTTGGGTTGAACATCAGCTATTTTCTGGGTCTCCAGCCTGCTGCCCTACCCTGAAAATTTTGGACTTCGAACTACAATTGAGTAAGTCAATTCCTTTAGATAAATCTCTCTCTCCCCGCCCCCTTGGCTTTTCTCATATACTCGTCCTCTAATGACTTCTATTATCATTTATTCAGATGTATTGGATTTTCATGGTGTATGGGTCTGCTCTTTTCTCATGAAGAGGACCCAACTGGCTTTTCATCATGGGGACCATTCTTTGAGTTGCTTTTTCAATAGGTTAGTTTGTGGTCAAGATTATGACAAAACTAGCTGTCTCTCAAGTATGTAACTATTAATCTGGACTGTGGTTTAACCAGAAGAGCTAATTCAAGCCCTTAATATGCTGGGGAATTGTGGAATTTCCTTGGAGTATTTTGATTCCTGAATGCTTTACAAATATGTCGGTATGGACGGCTATGGAGTCTTATTATCTTCATTTTGATTTTCCCTAAGCCCTGCCTCACACACTGAGGGTTTAATGAGCTTTCACGGAGATCTCTACATCACAACAGCTCCTGGGGAGTGATCAGCTTTACTGGGCTTGCTCTCTTTTCGTCTTTTGTTGCAGTTTTCTTCCTGCCTCGGCATCTTTGTGATTGAACTTAGGGGGCTATTCGGGTTTGCAGCACAGAGGAAACACCTGTGAAAATCTGTTTCTTAGGCTGCCCATCCAAGAGGAGCATTTCTCAGGCTGCCTTGTGTTAAATTAGCTTGAAGAACAGAAATTAGAGCCTCCAGAATTGGTCAATGCTAGATAACTACAGTGAAAAAGATTTCATCAAACTTGAAACCCAGATTTTTATCTCCCAAAGCTTGCAACCTTGATTTTGTGTTGACTGGAAAATTGCACGTGTTTACATGGCAGCACCTACTGGCCAAGTGGCATATGGCAGCTCCAGAAAGTAGCACTTCCAGGAGAGAGAGGAGCTATTATCCCAAGGGTTTGCATGTAGTGTTATGGAAACTTTTCACAGGAGAAATTCTTATTATCTGAGCTTATGAAGGGTGAAGTGTAGACTGACTTAGGCCAGAGGGTCAAATCCAGTGTCAGGTTCTGAAAGTGCTACAACACTCATTCGACAAACGGTGCTCCGCCATCTATAATCAGTCCTAGGGACAACCCACCTTCTTAATCTCTTTCTTCCTGAAAAGTTTGAGTTTTAATTATTAGTTTTAATATCTTTCTTCCATGTGATGATCTCCTATTGGTAAAATGAAGAAAATTGAAAAGTAAAATTCTTTCTACAGAAATCTGCTAGTCAACGAAAGCACTCAGAAAAGATGTCTATTCCAAAGTGGAAGAAGGGGCAAATCCGGATTTTTGTCACAAGCTATATCATTGGAGGGCTTATATTACTGGCTTCACGCATGCTAAGTGAAAGCACTTCGGGAATATTTTGGCACATTCTTGATATTGAAAGCTGATAACAGACTTGATTCTAGTTAATATTTAACTTTGTCACCTTTGTATTCCATTGGCCCTTGGTTAACATTTTTACTCTGTAATGCAATTTGATATATACCATAATAACAATGAAAGGTAGACTAGCCAGGCAGCATTGTGTCCACCTTACAGGTGGAGTCACAGACAAGAAACTGAAGCAGTTTAATCAAGGTCACATTGTTCAATAGAGCCAACACCCAGATGACACGTCCCTAATTGCTAGTATAGAGTCTCTCAAACTTGCCAGGACTGATTCCTTGAATCTAAAGATTATTGTGATATTATTTAAGGGAGTGAATGAAAATATAAGAGATATTTATTCCTCTTTTGGATTAGACCTTTCCTTTAAAAAGTTCATACATGGACTTCATGGAAACCAAATGTACTACGGAGGCCTGTGGAAAGATGGCAAGAACACAGACAACAGTGAGTTCAAAGGTGACCAAAGTTGCACCTGCCCTTCAGCAACATGCCCTTGGTCTAAAACTTATTATCAAACATTGTGTGGTCTCATTTGTTATGTTCTGTCTGATGGCCTGGTTACCTGTAGGTAAAGCTATTTCACCAGAGGTGATTAAGACAACCATAAATTTCCATAGCTCTAATTTCTGTCCCTCTACTTTCTTACAAGCAGCCATCAATTCATCCCCTTTGTGTTTCTCTGACTTCTGAAAAACTGAAAACCCTGACATCTTCATTCTTTCAGTTTCTGCGTAGAAAGTACAATCTAGGATTGGCAGGGAGTGTCATGGAGTGCAGTTGATGGGAAGATTAATAACATGTAGAGGCCAGAAGTTCTAGGAGGATGAAAAGGAAACTCTCCTTTTGCAGGCAATAGGAGAGGAGGCCTCCTGTGTGTTGGGTATTGTGCTTGATTCTATACATATATCATCTTGTTTAACTATCCACAATAGCCAGGAGGAATAGATGTTATTACCTTTATGTGTTGATGGAGAAATTGTGGCTCAATTTAGTACCTTGCCTCAGGTCCCTGTACCTACTTTTTTCTGTGATGTCATACTATGTCCATAAATATAAAGAATAAGTTAGGAATACAGGAGTGAGAAAGTGGAGTGGAAATTTTGAACTCAATGGAGAGAGCATGACTGCTGTATTCCTGGAGGAAAAGTGGAGATCCAAGAGTAGGAGAAAAGGTAGAACTAGGTATGTTCTAGTCACCTTGGCTTTAGAGACAAAGATGCTTAGATAAACTCTTTGCTTTTACTCAAGTCAATTTGGTTTGTCCAGCAGAGCTGCACATGAATATGGTTAAAGATTTACAAAAGCTTCTCTTCAATGACATTGTTCTTGTGGATATAACTGATTAACTTAAAATTTATTCCTCAAAAGTAGGGGACAGAGGAGCATCCTTTTATTCCAGTGGTTCTCAGTGTGTGGCACTATACCAGCAACATCAGCATCACCTAGAGACTTGTTAGAAATGCAATTTCTTGGGTACCACCCAGAGATCTATGAATGGGGCCAGAAATGTGCATTTATCAAGACCTCCAGATGATTCTGAAGCTCCACAAAGTTTGAGAGCCACTTCTTACTCTGGAGTATCTTCTATGTGAGAATGGTAATTTCTTTCTTCATTTATATATGAAAAAGCACTTTTAAAAACAAATGCATCATCAATCAAATGCATTTGATAAGACACAGTCTACTTTCTCCCCTAATGTTATGAAAGATGAGCTAAATGTAACAATGTAGACTGTTTCTAGTACAAATAAAGCCACTGAAGGTTCTCATTTTTCCTTTTTTGGCAATATATTTGAATACTTTGACTTATAGAAAAAATTAAATGTAACTTCTAAAAAACAGGAACATCATATCTGAATTTTTACTTTATCTTGTATCATAATATTCTCTGAGATTACCTGTGGAAGACAATGATCGAAACTTTAAAAGGCCAAAAATCAAATTACCCCAGATGACTTGTCATCTGGCCACCTGCATTTAAAAATAACAATATCAAAATCTCTTTGAAAACTTGAAAGAGTAAGCAAGAGATAAACATTCCTTCTTATTCCTGCGCTACTCCAATCCCCTAAGAAAAGAAATATCATTGAAATAATAGGATTCTAAAATTGCAAGATTTCTAAGGGACAACAATATTGGTCTATGTATTATATTAATGTCAACATTGACTAAGCAGACAGAAATACAGGTAAGATTTTCTGAAATAACATGATTTATTTTAATCTGTACTAGTTATCTGTATGTATGGTCATGTTGAGCTGGACATTGATTTGGAGTAGTGGTTTGGAGAAGAATCAGCTACAAGGGCTGTGACAAAAATATTGTTAAAGGAATTGCTGTCAAACAGAAAATTGTTGCTGTTTTTGGCCCCCAATATCAAGTTCTCTCCTCTACCTCATTCAAACTGTACTGTTTATAAAATATGCCCACCCCGTATATTATACCTTTTCTTTATTAAATAGCGATTTAGATGAGTTCTCCCAGAAAATTTTCCTCACCAATAAATCCTATTTGCAAATGTTTTGATACATGTCTATTGTTGAAAAATTTTATAGGTGATGATTTGTAGAAGTTAACATTAACTTAATCATATTTTAAAAACCATTTTATTCTTCTAGAGTATAAGAACCATATCCTATTAAATGTCATTTTTATTCTGCAGATATTTACTGACTTCCTATCACATATTTTATATCATAACAGGAATTAAAATACATGGACCACATGTAATACCTGGTCCCTGTCATCAGGAAAATTAAAGTTAAGTTGGCTGACAATACAGTTAAGAATTGAACACAATAATTCAGAAGATATTTTAAGACAGTACTTGTATAAAAGCCAAAGCAATTATTAAATATGAGGTAGCTACTGTTACGAACTCAGAGCATAGTCCTTAGTATTCTGTCTACCTAAAGTATGAAAGCCATTTTGTAGCATTTGAGCACATTTTTCCTGTTAGTCAGAGGAGCTCAGCCTATGTTGTAGCAAGGGCCTCTCACCCCAGTGTTCTGTTGTTCTGTGAATTAGACTGAACGATACTGAATATCGTTCCTGAAATGTAACAAACGACAAATGGAATATAATTGGTAGTAACAGGAAAAATATTTCATATTTAAAAATTAATTCAATTAGAAGGTTAACTTTCAGCTTTCAACAATCATTCAGAATCCAATGTCTGTAGCATGAACAAAACCTAACCTCCTTCAGATACAAGACTAAAAAATTCACCAAAATTTTCTGAGAAACACAAAAACTTCAGAGATTTCAATTCTACATAGTAATATAGAATTTACAGTTGATAGTGGACAACATTATGAAAATTTCCTAGATTGGAAGCTATTTGGATTAGAATATCACATATACTTATAAAAATATATCAGGATGGTTCCTTTTTATATGAATCGCCTCTCCCTGCCACCCCATTACATAGAGTTATTGACCTAAAAGAATGATAAAGAAAAATCATTATTTGTGAGACTTAGAGGATCAATTACCATCTTCCCAGTACCAAGGCACCATCATCTTGCAGCAGCGGGGTTCCTGCCTACAATTTTAATCTCCTCCCCTCGGCCAACTTCCACACAGCAACCACAGTAACAGTCCAGATTGCAGGCAGGTCTTGTTGTCATCCTTTCATTTAAAAGCCTCTCATGGCTAACTCCCCAGTTCAACTGGAATACGAGCCAACCCCCTTCCAGTGGCCTCCAAGCCCCTCTATACCAGCTGGCTCCTGCCTGCCTCTCGGACCTCATCCTCTCTACCCTCCCACTGGTGTACCAAGCTCTAGCCATGCCAGACTCAAACAAGGTTTCTTCCCATGTCAGAACCTTGGAACTCTCTCTTCTTATGGCTTGAAAGACTCTTCCTCCATGTTTTCAAATGTCACCTTTTAAAGAGACCTCTCGGTTCACCAGAGCTAAGTCAAGCCCCTGCATTCACCCTTTACATTATTATTTGTTGTCTTTGTAGCACTTACCAGTACCTGAAATTATCTTACTTGTTTTCTTCATGTTTATTATTTATCTCTTTCTACTAGAATATAAGTTCCTTAAGGTCAAACTATCATGTTAACCTCTGTATTCCTAATACCTGTATGATAGTGCCTGGCACTAAATAAATGCTCAATAAATATTTGTTGACACATTGTCTGAAAAAAATACCATTCTTCAACCAAGCCACACAAAGCATTTGAGTCATAGTCTCCTCCACTTAACCTATGATTATGTCCCCTTAGCCTGGAATAGAATTTATACAACTTCTATTCTTTGAATAAAGCTCTATTCTTTTATTCTCAATCAGAAAAAGAATGATGACTTGATTTAATCCAGTTTTATACTAGATTAGTATCACCTGGGAAAACTTTAAAAAAAATCATTGCTTCCTGTGACCTTCAACCTTTTTCAGGATGGAGTCCTGGCATCTGTGTTTTAAAAATATCCTAGGGTGATTCTGATGTACTGAGATAGTTGAGAAAGATTCATATTTAATACTTAAATATTTAATATTTAAATTAATATTTACTGGCAATATGCTGCAGAATTATCAAATATATTCTCCTAAATTTGTACTCAAGTGAGATAGAAAGTATCAATTTAGGGCAGAAAACACATCAGTTTCTCTGCATTGAGGGTGGTCCCAGATGATAATTGGCCATCATTATAAAGATTCTTTGTTCTCACATGAAAATCTATTAATATACATTTTGGGCCCTATAAAATGGTTGACATACTAAATACCTCACTCAGTTTCTAAAATATGAAAACATTCAGTTTAGAAATGGTTATGGATAACTTCATATATAAGCATTAAGCAATTAAAATTACATTCCTAGGTATAGTAACTAATTTAGGATAGAGTATTATTGAGTATTTTGCAGCCATAAATGTGATAACAAAAATAGTCAATGGCTATCTTGTGAACTGTAAAAATAAGCCTCCCTGAATTTACTGTTAATGATTAATTTAGAAAGTTAGGAAAACATGGGTACTTATTTACTAAGTGTATTATGACATTTTTAATTTGTTGTTTTTGATACACACATCTGTTTTAATTGATTTTTTTCTTCCTTGATATTCTTCCTATACTCTTTTCCCCCTTTCATTATACTCTTTGAGTAAAGGATAGACTACGCATGAGTAGGAGAGGAAATATCTTTACTTCATAAATCAAGTAGACTTAGACTACTATCAAAGTCTGTGATAAATGTTGAGCTCTCTATTTCACTAATCTACAACTAAATCATTCAGAAGAATTTTTGAGCTGCAGACACGGTTGATTCGTGTCTCTTCTACAACCAGTCTTTCTCTCTCCCTCCTTCCCTTTCTTTTCCCCCATTTATTTGACAAATGTATTTAATGCCTATTATGTATCAGGTCCTTTAAAACCATCTTGGCATTAAAAAATAATATAAAATAATAGAATTATGTGTGTGTGGTGCTTGAAAATAGTTTTCGAATATTAGGATTCTCTTGAGATTCATCTACTTAACCTTAATTCTGTTGACAATTATGGAGATAATTTTAGGCAGACAGGCTAATCCATTCAATGACCAAATATACTTAACAACACAACGACTCTACGGTGTAGACATGTCATTGGTAAGATTAAATTTATGGTCTAGATGTTTTAGCATTTGAGTGATTTATAAGAGTAAAAATATCATCTAGTTTTTTGAAATGTTACAGTGGCTACCTGTTTTGACAAATTCTAGTTAGGTATTAGATTTTATTGACATGAGCTGAAATAAATTTTCTTTGACAGAAAATAAGCCAAATAGATCAATTCCTATCCTAATAGATATGCATCTTTAAATGTATGAATTTTTAAATGTGTCAACCTTTAAGATGAGACATGAGAATAAAGGGTGGATTATATGTCGTCAACTTCGGGTTGGTATTGAACTTTATGAGCTTAAATGGGTTCACATTTGGATACTGAATCGTCCTGCAGACTCTGTTTTATATATTGTCGTAGCAATCTATCTTTATCAGTGTTTATCAATTGCCTACCCAGGTTAAACATGACACAGTCTTTGAACTTTTGCCTGTAATTTTTTTCTTGCTGCACTTTTTACTGTTTTCAATTTTTCCTTCCCGGTAAAAGCATTATTATTTCCATTTTAACAACTGCTTTGGTAATATCCCAAATCATATTCATATCATCTCATACCCAGATACATACCCGTAGCATTTACCAGGTGCTATCACCGAGCTATCTGGGCTATGTGAACAGTTTATGTATTTGTCTGATTTTAAATAATACATATGACCAGATGCTAAAGCATTAGAGCAGATTGCAGCCAAATAATATATTATATCTTCAACAAAATCCCTGCTTATAGCTTCCAGGTTAGTCAGAGACAAGGCATACATTGATATGGCAGCTGTTTCTCGTCTTCTCTCTCTAGAATAGAACAGCACAGGGATGTTAGTGCTTAGCAGAGGGGTATATATTGGTGGAGTTTGCTCAGTCTTCTTTCCTTCCCCAAAGGGCAGAGGAAATCAGAGAGAAGGATGGGGTGGGGGAAGGTGGAGGGAGGCTGACAGAGAAGCCTAAAGAAATGCTTTCAGGATTGCCTGTCCAGACATGGTTACAATAGATATACTCAATTTTCTTTATTAACTGGGCCAGATTAATCTTGATTAACCTGACTGAATTATTAGGATCTTTTTATTTTATGTCATCAGACATAAACAGTTGTCTTTTTTTTCCATTTCCCATCAGGTGAAATTGGTTTACCTCTCTTGATACTCTCTCTGTACCCTTTCTCTTTGTCCTTTGTACTCCAAGTAAATTATATACCACACGTGGGGGCAAACAGGGAATAAAGAAGTATTCTTTGTCTTCCTGTTCTCATTTGCTGCAAAGCAGTGTGTATTCTCAGTCACGTATCAACAATCTGTATTATTGGATATGTTCTTATGTAATCTTTGTACAGCTGATAGTCCTACTTGAAATTATGAAATCTACTTATATCATTACTTGTTTTTCCTATTACATGTAGTTTTTCACAATGGCAAAAAGTAGATGTGGTTTTTGTAGATATGCTAGGAAACGAAACTTTTTATTTTTAGAAAATGATTTGTAATTATTAGTTTGTTTTCAAATTGTCCAAAGTATATTCCCATGGAAAGTGCCTATTTAAGATATTTCAAATGTATATTTTTAAAAGATTGAAATGTGGCAAATCATTGAGATACTCTCACAAAACAATATCTAAGCTATTATTTCTTTGGAGAAACAATGAATAGTAGGTGTCTATTGGTACCTACCTATTCTTCAAAAGCGTTACTGTTTTGAGGATATGTGCTATTCATGTGGTGTGGATATGGCACATTTTTTAGTAAGAGTTTAAAATAAACATGAATTGAAGAGCTTTCAACAGTGGGTTGCTATTTGCTGCATAGCTTGCAAAATTACTGTAGTGATGGCCTCATTTTTAGTTGTGACATCTTGCGTTCTACTCACTATCTCACAAACCTCATGTGCAGCTTTGTACTCCTTGGTGTTTTAAAATTCCTTGGTTTCTGATCACAACAAATCAGCCATTCTGAATAAAAATTAATTTCTTTCTTTCTTTCTGGCTTTCTTAAGTGGTGTAATCATGTGTAATTCTTACTGTCTACTCAAAACTGTTGGGGGATCAACTAAGATTCTATTTCAATGATTATCAAAGATAATGTCTTCTTTTCTTTGCTCTTGGCGACATCTTTTCCATATCCAGAAAATAATGAAAATAGGCCATTTTAGCTCTTGGCCATCTTCCTAATATATGTGTTGAAGTTAATAACCTATAGACTATGTCCTTCTTTATTAAATTAGGTTTTTCCATTCCTAGGGAGCTTTTTAAAAATCTTAAGGAATATGATTCTGGCATTCCCAAATGTATACATTTTAGAAATGGGAAGGAACTTTTTGAAAGCTGCTTGTACTGTTGGCTTTGAAAATCACTGTTTTCCTTTATTATTTTTGTTGTATATCTTTCAGCTAGTATTTCTCAAAGAATGATTCTTCCGGACTTTGCATCAGAATAGCCAGGAGTTGTTAACATTCAGACACCTGAGACCCTATTTCAGAGCTGAATAAGAATTACTGGGGTGGGCCTGGGCACCTGCGTTTTTAAGAAACCTCCTAGGAGCTTCTAATGTACTCTACTGATCAAAAACAACTGCTTTAACTGCTGGACCTAGTGACTGTGACTGATCTTAAAAGTAGTGAGTATTTGCTTCTAGTGACACGATTTACATTAGGTAGCTGGAGTGAAACACATTAAAGACTTTGAATTCAACTTAAGGAGTTTGGAAATTAAGCTAAATACTCTTGGATACTTCCAGAGTTACACTTAAAAATTGCATGCTACTACTTGTGGTAGAACTGAGAGTTGAATCTCTTCAACTGTTAAGATGGGGTAGCATTAAATTAGTACTAATCAATCAAAACTTATGTGCACATATGGAAGTAACATTCATCAGGTGTTGGGCAGGTGGAAGGGGGGAGAAGAGGATGGGTAAATTCACACCTAATGGGTGTGGTGCACACTGGGGGATGGGCACCCTTGTAGTGGTGCAAAGGCAATTTATGTAATCAAAGCCTTTGTACCCCTGTAATATTTTGAAATAAAAAAAATGTAAAGACAAATAAAAATTTAAGGAAAAAAAGATGGGGTGGCAGCATTTTATGGGGAGATAACAAAAGAAACCTGACTATAAATGTGCAGTTATGGTGTAGTATAGAATAATGATTCAGGAGCCAGACAAACTTGATTTGCATTCTAGCTCCATGTATAATTATGGGCAAGTTATTTAAGCTCTTAAAGTTTTAGTTTCCTCATCTGTAAAATGATAATTTATATTGTAGTACTTACTTATAGTGTTACCATAAGGATTAGATGGGCTGCTGTTTATAAAGTACTTAGCATGGTGCCTGATTCATATCAAGCACTTAGAAAATGGCAGTATCTTACTTTACTTTTTTAAATTAATGAAAAATGTTCTCAGTTTCACTGGCTACATTATTTAATTTAGGGCTTATTAGGTAGGATACAATACTGGGAAAAGTACAGATAGCTCATGCTAGAATTTTTATAATGTGATATAAATTCAGTGCCTTTTTATAAAAATTATGGTTGATATGTTGCTAAAAGATCTGATTAGTAAGCTAGTCTATAGTCTAGTAAAAATGTCCCTTGATTCAGAGAACTGATACTCCACATTTTTATTTCTTGTGAGGGTTTGCAAATGTGAATGAGACCAACTGATGACATACAATTCTTTTGTAAGTAGAGAGTACCTATGAAGAGTAATGGACAAGTGTAATAAATCTAATCACCAAGCATATTTTTTCTAAACATTACAGGATAACAAAACTTCTAGCATTGTAGATACACATCCTTAATGGAATTCAAAGATGGGTTCCTTCAGAGTTGATTTGTTAAATAGCAGGATTTAGGTATGTGGCACAGGCTTAGAAAAAGAGGGCTGGAATCATCTATGCTGTGCATGATGTAGATCATGTCCTTGTATAGTAATTTTTATGATATATTTAGCCCTAGAAATTGGGATTTAAAGTACCTGCTTCTTCTATAAGTTTTCTTATGAGTAGAATATGGAAATGCCTTCTTAGAAACTTCCACCACTACAGAATTTACACTTTTTTAAACACATAATCCTTTTCTGAATTAGGGTTTTTTTCCCCCCCTGAAAGGAGGAGGACAAAGTGTATGTGTGTGCATATGTTGAAGAGAAAAAGGACGTAAGTAAAAGCACTAGTGTTGCACAATGGTGAGCAAGGAACTAGAAAAATGTTACAAGGGTACTGCAGACATTTTTGGGCCCAGCTCCACCTATAGCCTCCTGCAGCTAAATACACACCAGGTTAAATATTTATACAATGCATCAAAAGAAAAAGTAACTATGCACAGGAATTACAGGCTCTTCTGTTTTAATTTACGAAATGATATTAAGTGTTTGTGACAAACTGGTCTTCATGAGGCAGCAAAGATTGTGGATTAAACATATCACCTAAAAAATAACTGCTCATATAACAAAAAAATGCAACTTCCTAAGAAAAGAGTTAAAATATGTCTACTTAATTGCATGTATTTATCAAAGCATTCTAATTCCCAGCAATTATTTGTATGTCAAACATGAATAGTTCAGATCTATACATTATTAGATATTACAGAAAATTTCAAGACCATACACTGGGCATGTTAGCCTCTTAACAACTATAATTTGGGCATTTCTTAAGACTAGACTATATTGGCATTATTAACAACTTCTAAAATAAGTTAAAGAAATCTTAATTGGTATCCCCAATAGAATGCATATAAAAAATTGTATGTATCATCTTTTATCAAATGCTTATAGAAAGAATAGAAAGACTGAGGTTGTGCACGGTGGCCTGTAATCCTAGACTTTGGAGGCTGAGGCAGGAGGATCACTTGAGGCCAGTAGTTTGAGACCAGCCTGGGCAATAGTGAGACCCCATCTCTATAAAAAATTTAAAAAAATTATCCAGGTGTGGTGGTCCACACCGATAGTCCCAGTTGCTTGGGAGGCTGAGGCGGGAGGATTGCTTGAGCCCAGGAGTTGGAGGGTACAGTGAGCTATGATGATGCCACTGTACTCCAACCTGGGTGACAGACCAAATCTGTCTCAAAAAAAAAAAAGTATTGAGAAAGCAGTGATTATGATTGACTAGACATATTTGAAAACTGTCTGCACAGTTGACATTTAAATAGCTTCATATCTGAAAAGTTATTTAACTATAATTTTTATTAGTTATTCTTTATAGTGACTTCATTCGATAGGCCAGTATTCTAAACCTCATTTAGTGGGGGGGAAAAAAAAAGAATAGAATCATTGATTTAAACATGAAAGGGGCCATAAATGTCAAATAGATTAATTTTTTTATTGAGAGATTGATGCCCAGACAAGTTAAGTGACTTGCCCATGGTTATGGTTCTAATTATGGTAGAATTGAGACCAGAACTCAGTTTAGTGCCCTCTGCATTAAACTGAACTAAGGTAGAAAAAAGAGACAGATCTTGACTTACGAATTATCACTAGATTTCCAATCTCTTTTCTGGGCCACTGCTGTCTCAGAGAGTTACTGTCTCTTCAAAAGTGTATAATATGTGCAAAAATATTCCTTTTATGAAGGACACCAGTTAGATCCAATATTCAAGGATTATAAGGTGTGTAAGAGAAGGTAGAGATAGAAGTGCTGAAGATGGAGGTAAATTGAGATAAATTAGGATAAAGACGGATTAAGATATTAACCATGATTGTGGTTTGCAGTAATGTGTGTGTCTCCAATCTCAAACTCATTTCCTTTATCCCCTACAGGCAGGTGACTGGGCAGACATCTATATGTCAGACATGTTCAGAATGACTTTATTAAATGCTGTAGTAGGTTATTCTTTCAGTAGAATGCCTTTCACTTAATATGTGAGGTTAATGTTGGGAGAGAAAGCAAGGATGAGAGAGTGCAGAACTGTAGAAACCCAGCTGTGTACAAGATTGTATGAGAAGAGAGGTAAGAGGTGATGGGGAAACTGAGGCAATGATGAGCATGCTGTAGGGGTAACTACAGACTGATGGATGTACGGGGCTCTAGGCATGGAGGATGCCTAGAAACTATTAACTTCAGTAAAGGGCACTGAGAGTTTTTGTAAAGCATTATTAGCTTACAGATATTATGGTCACAATAGGTGTTTAAAGAGCCAAACATCAGTGAATACCGGGAATGCAGAGTTACTATTTTTAATAAAAGCACAATAGGCGTGGAAGATAGCCCATGCAATAGAAAACTAATGAATAAAAGGGTAGGGAAAAACCCCAAAAACATGTTTGGGGAAAAGTATGGCTATTTTCAAAAAATTCTTATACTTATGAATTTTTTGTTGGAAATTTATTGTTTATATTAACTTGGAAGAAGTTATATTGGAAGAAGTTTATATTAACTTGGAAGAATAATAACTTCTTCTCTGGAGAAGGATGTGGTACCTTTCTTTGGGAATGGTTTAAAATGATTTTATTTAACAGTGGGGTAACGGACCGCATAACATTTAAGTGTTAATTCAAGGCCTAGGATTAGCCAATGTTGATTGAAAGTAGCAGTTCAAAGCATGAGAGCAGTATCTGAGACTGCGCTGGTGACATTCACCATCACTGCCATGCCCCACCTTCTGTCTTGGGCCAGCCTGAGTATTCATAACAAAGTTTGTTTTTCTTTGACTGCAGGATTTCTCTGGCTTGTTCACTTATTGATAGAACACTTTGTCCCACTAACTGATAAAAACAATCTTTGGGGATTTATGCATCTTGGTATATGTTCTCACTTAAGACACCACTGGCATGTTCTATTAATGGCTTTATTTCCTTTATTTAGTGTGCTCATATGAGACACATTTTCCTGAATTAAAAAAACAAGTACTTGAATTTCTATCCACAGTTGATTGATGCTCCCTCCAATTGGTAACTTTGGCCTAATACACCAATTTATTCTAAACCCCATACTGGCCTGCATATACAAAAGTAATTTAGTTTATAATTTTGTCCTGATACCATTTTGAATTGCAAATCCTAGCACTCTACCACCAGTAATTTTGGTATTATAACCTTAATTTTAATTGTGGGTGACATTTTTTGGGGGAGTGAGCATAAAAATGTGTTATTTTTTTAAGGCTAATCAGACTTGAAAAATCAATGAATATACATAAACCTTGATTGAGCATCCACAAATACATGGAAAATAAATTATGCAAACAATCCTGAGAATTCATTACCAATACCTGATTATATAGTCCTCGATATAGAGTTTGGACAATTCTCTTTTTGATAGTAGTTTTTTGCACACTGAAACCCAATGCTCCCTGCTGACCCCATTTGCTGTTTATTATAAATTGCTTGGTGGGAATAACCACTACCAGAAAGAGTAAACAATCAAACAATAATTCAAAGATTTGGGCATTAAACACCTATATATATACAGATTAGGAACATAATATCTATGAAATTCAGGAGAAAGACAACTAAACCTATCATATAATAAAGGATGATGTTTTTTCACATCTGCCACCAATATGGAATCAACTTTCATTCTTGTTTGCTGATATGCTTTTATTCAAAACTTGAAATGATGTAACTATAAGTTAACATCACTGTGGCTCTCAGGGTATGGTGCTCCAGATCTCCCAGGTTCGAGCATCAGGAATGTTTGTCAAAAGTAGTCATTCTTCTCAGTGCCATAGATTTTTGTCTGTAACCCATATAGTAGTGGAATGTAGAGCCATTTAAAATATTTTTTGTTGAATTCACATAAATTTTACATGCCAGTGTTAAGCTGAATGTTAAGCACTTTTTTCTACTTAGTTCAGATATAGGGCTACATGTCCCTGTAGATAAGTTTCTACTTATTTTAACATGAAACTGTTCAATTAGTCTTGTTTCTGATATCCAGGAATTAGAGAATTAAACATATGAAAGAGGTTGTCTAAAGATTCTTTTTGGCATACAAATCATATAACATTTGGTTTATAGTGGCAGTGAGTCCTGCAGAGAATGGAGTGGCTGCTGGAGATGCCTGATACTTCAGCCTGAGCAGTGGTCAGTGACAACATGTAGCTAGCAAAGGATTGCTTGCACCTGAGATGGACTACAGAACAGCATGTGCCAGAGGTGGGAGTGCAAGTCAAACACACAAGGACAGCCTCACTGAGCACCCAAGAGTGTCAGTTATACCTGAGGCATTCTCAGCAGCAGCAAGTAGTACCTGTGGTGGGTTTCCAGGCAGAACTGAGCAGCCATTCTTAGCTGAGACACCAAGAGGTGGTTAGAGCAGTATAGGAACAGCGAGGAGGTCAATTCTAAGCAAAAACCAGGTTCCATCTATCGTTTGAAGCTTCTGAGCAGCTTGTGTTGTTTCTAGGAGAACCTGCGTTGTACCTTTATCTATAGCCTTCCCCTAGGTCTTAAGGATCCCTAAATTTTAACTTGGACATTGGATTTGGTGGAACAGCAATCATGACTGTGGGCAAGAGTAGCAAGATGCTATGGCACATTGACTATAAAATGAGATGTATCCTGCAAGACAGCCGAGTCCTCGCTGGCACCTTTAAGGCTTTTGACAAGCACATGAATTTGATTCTCTATGTGTGATGAGTTCAGGGAGACCAAGCCAAAGAATTCGAAGCAGCCAGAGCATGAAGAAAAGCAGGTTTGGGGTCTGGTCTTGTAGTGTGGGGAGAACTTAGTATCATGGCTATGGAGGGGCCACCCCCAAAGATACTGGCATTGCTCAGATACCACTTGCTGGAGCTGCAGGAGGCCCTGGAGTTGGTAGGGCAGCTGGCAGAGGAGCACCAGCTGTTGTACCAATTCCCTAGGCCCCTGCTGGGTTAGCAGGCCCTGTCCGAGGAGTTGGAAGACCATCCCAGCAGGTAATGACCCCACAGGGAAAAGGTACTATAGCAGCTGTTGCCATTGCTGCTGCTGCCAGCATTGCTGAAACCCCAACGCAGTACCCACCAGGACGGGGGCCTCCACCCTCACCTGTAGGCAGAGCAACCCCACCTCCAGGCATTATGGTTCCTCCATCTGGTATGAAGCACACCAACTGGTCTTCTCTGTACTCGAGGGATGCCAATAGGCATGCCCCCTCCAGGAATGAGGCCCACGTCACCAGGAATTAGAAGTCCACCTCCCCCAGGAATGTATCCACCAAGACCCTAGAACACTGTTGATCCATCCTTTTCTGTCACTTTTTCCCCTGCAATTCATCTTGTGAAATTGTGTAGAGTGTGAGCTTTTTGTTCTCTCTTTCTGCATTAATAATAACTGATAATAAATGCATAGAGCAGTTATAAAATTTGATTTATATTTTGTGTATAAAATATGTTATAAAGACTTGCACAAAAGCTTTTATATTAGCAATTGCAATGAGCATATGTTTTAAGAGGTGGCTAGAGCAAATAACAATACTTAAATCTGCTAGATATTTTCAGAGCTGGAAACTTTTCTTCAGTTGCTGTGTTTATTGTATAGTTCAGCACTCAGTGAAATATGGAAATATGCATAAGGAAAATTTGCTCTAACTATTAAAATCAATTTCCTTTATTTATGAAAAATCTTCCAGATTAAAATGATCACCTCTCAGGCTACCCTCAATATTAAGTTTTCCAGAGTAGTCTAAATTATCTAGTTAAACAACTAGGACACAAATAACACTTCTATAAGATTCTAGTTTCCCTAGAGAATTTCCAAATAATAGATGTGATCAAGGAGAGTTTATATGGTTGGAGACCATTTTTCACAATTTAGTTTTATAGTGTTCTAGAGATGAATTCATCTTGTTAGCTCATCAAAATAATAAAGATAAAGAGGGATTTGCATCTTTTAGAAAGGCACAGGTGCTTTACATGATAAAGAACTGAGAAGTGCAATGTAAAAATTCGTCCCTGTAGTTCAGTTTTTTATTTTCATGTGTCTGTGAGTAATCTAGGGATTCACTCCTTCATAAGATGAAAGAATTTGAAAGCTGTTACAACAACAAATAAACCTAATTAAATTCTGATCATTCCACTGTATGTTTTGTCTAACAATGTAATTCTGCAAGGGACAACAATAAAATGTACGTAAAGGGTAGTTAGCAAAAGGAGTTTCTTTTTGTTTTTTGGAAAATTCTTATTTAAAAATTTATCTTGAATAGCCATGTGTGCTATATGAATTTATTTTTCTATTGTACCATGTTGAACACAATAAAAGTATCTATGGTTAGGAAGGAAGGGGAAATACAACAACGTTTTGGTCCACAATGGACTGCATTTATGGCCGTTGTCCCATAAGCTTATAATACCATATTGTACGTTTTCTATGCTTAGATATATTTGGATGTACAAATACTTACCATTGTGTTACAATTGCCTACAGTATTCAGTACAGTAACATGCTGTATAGGTCTGTAGCTTAGGAGCAACAGGCTATACCATATAGCCTATGTGTGTAGTAGCCTATACCATCTAAGTTTGTATAAGTACACTCTATGGTGTTCACACAATGAAGAACGCCTAATGACACATTTCTCCCAATGCATTCCTGTTGTTAAAGGACACATGACTGTGGGTGTCTGTTCTACAAAGCATTGTAGGTGCCCCCATTTACCATGGCAGGACTAAATGTTTCAACAGCTGGGTTGAGGTGTGGATAAATTTTCCTTAGAGCATTCATAGAAGACATGGCAATCCTAGAATTATTATCTACAGTCTCATACACTACACAGAACACCTTGGAGAAAATTTTATGTTTTATGAGCAGTTAAGAAATGCCTGTATTTGAACAATAACTGAGTTTGTTCAGTTATTCAAAGTGGGGACTGCACTATGCTTTTATATTTCATCAAAGCCCAAGAATCTAATTTGCAGTCCCATCAACAGTGTATAAGCATTCTGCCCATCAATTCATGAGTGGATTAACAAAATGTGGTATATGTACACCATGGAATACTACTGAACCATGAAGAATATTGACTTAATGCCTTTTGCAACAACTTGGATGGAATTGGAGACCATTATCCTAAGTGAAGTATCTAAAGAATGGAAAAACAAACACCACATGCACTCACTATTAAATTGGAACTAACCGATGAGCACACGTGTGCATAGAGGGAAGTAAATTTCAATGGAAATCAAGTAGGGGGGAGGGGGAGGAGGGGATGGGCAAAAACCTACCTAACGGGTACAATGAACACGATTTGGGTGACGGGCACACTTTTAACCCTGACTCAAGCATTACAAAAGCGATCCATGTAACCAAAAACATTTGTACCCCTGTAATACTTTGAAATAAAAAAAAAACCCAAGAATCTCAGCTCAGTGTCTGAAGCACATGTCAATTACCATCATTTTAAAGTGACAAGACTCTGTTTCCTCTGAATCTCCACACATGTAGCAGGACTAAGATGTAGGTGCTGAAATGATGTCATTTTCATACCATGGATCTTTTCAAGAGGGGCAGTACGTGTGCACTATCAAGATTCTGTCAAAGCTTTATTTAGGTTTTTTTTTCCTTCCTTTCCTCTCTGAATTCTCCCATTTTCTTTTTTTTCTACTACATATTCTTTATTATTTACCAGTAAATAACAAGGGGAAAGAAGCACTGCCCTTTTTCCTCAGCAAATTCAATTATAGTGTGGGGAAGAGAATAAAACCCATGTGTTTGAGCGTGTACTTTTGAACATAAATCCCTCGAGGTCAGAGCACCTCCTAAACGTCATCTGGAATTGTATAGGAACTTGAATCTGAATTAGTAGGGGAAAATAATCTTTCAGGGAATGAAAGTGTGATAAAGAAACTAGCCCTTTCTTTCACAGTAGGAATAAACTTTAGGGCATTTATAGGCATCATATTTTCAAGAAATGTCTTCCACTTCAACCTGAAATGTCTCTTACCATTTAGTCACTTCCCTGAAGTAACAGACTCCCACGACGGAGAATCACTGTGCCATGTTCATATGCAGCATTTCTTTAACCAGGGGCGGGTACCTTGACAACTTATTGAAAAACACATTGACTAAAATGGTCTTAATAAGCATGCCCTCGTGACCTTCCTCCCCCATGGTCTCATCAGCAGGCAATAACCTAGGCTCATCATCCTCCATTCTCACGTAAAAACCTATCTGTCAGAGAAGTAATTACCTAGCCAGATATACGCCCCTCTGAGGAGAAGCCCAGAAATCATTATAATACTCTGTAATTAGTGTTTATTATTTTATCTGTTCATGTCAGCAGAAGTACTAAAAAAAGTGCCCCTCAGCTGGACAATCCTATCATAACAATACATAGAAAATATTAATGTAAAAGCTGCTCATTCTCTGTGTTTTCTTTGCCATGGCAACTTAAAATCAGCTTGCTTCCAAGCAATTTGTAGCTCAACCACGCTCCTTAACCCTCACACAGCAGACCTGGAATTTCATCCAGGAGTATCTAAATCTTTAGCCTGACAACAGGTATAGGTATTATCTTGACAAAAACCTGCATGATAGGCTACTCATTTTTCTCTACAGGGACAAGTAGCACATTCAGGGCTTGTTCTTGGCAGATGTTATTCTAACAGAAATTCAGAATTCAAATCCTTCAAAACCCCTACCGAGCTGTGTGCTAAGATGGGGGAGTAAGTACACAGAGATGCTTCCTGCATCTCAATGAAGTGCTGCTAACTGGACCTTGGCTTTTGTTGCTCTGCACTTTGTAACCATGGTGGTCCTTTTATCTTTTTCAAGGAGATCTTGTAAGAATTATCTGATTCAATGGGAATTTGAGACAGTCTCAACTACAGAGTTTTACCAAGTTTAGGTATACAATTTTACCTTTGAACACAGAATAGGTTCCTTTGGGGCAAGCAAAAGAAATGTATGTCTAATCTTTAAAATATTGATGCTATTGTGTTTTAAAGTAGAAATCAGGGAATTCGTAAAAATAGTATTGTAGCTTAATATAGGTTAACATTGATCATCAATGTTTCAAGAAATGAAAACTACTAAATCCTAGGAGAAATTATGGTAACGTAGCTAAAGGTATGGATTTTAGATTCCTTAGGTCTCTAAGCCACATCCTCAACTTGTTCATGGATGGTATTACCTAGAATTGTCATAGGAATTAAATGAGGTAAGATTTAATTGGTTAGCACAATGCCTAGTACACAGTAAGCTCTGAATAAAGTAGCAGCTACTTCAACTCCAATAGACCACAAAGCATCACATCTTGGTGCTAATTCTCTATTGTGGGCTTGGCATTCTAGGAAACGCTCTATAGTCCTCTAACTTTGGAGTCCTACATATGAGGTTGCCATAGCCCAAGCAACCCCAGGAGACCCTCAGGGGTTCTAGGAAGGAAGAGGTCATGAGTACGTGTTTCTAGGAGGTAGTGGATTGAGGGAAGGAGGACCTTTGCAAAGTCCACTTGGGGAATTGCAATGGAAGCTTCTTCCAGTCCTGCTAAACAAGTCTTCTTCACTTTTCAGAAAGAACTTGCTTGACCCTAGGCACAGACAGAGAGGTACGACAGAAATTTGCTGATTGACTGATTGGTATAAATGTGAATAAATGTGCTTGAGGAACACATTTCCGATTGCATCTTTGCCAAAGAGTCTCTCTGAACTCCGAGCCCTATTTGTTTTTCAGAGTATGCTAATTAGCTTCTGTTGTTAATATTTACTCTACAGATCTAAATGACAGGCACTATTATTTTCTCTTTTGGTGGTGGTGGGGCTGTTGAAGGAACGTTGGAAAAAAGGTCAAGAGTAGAGTTAAAATCTTTGGTTAATCTTGATAGGAAAGGAAATATTTTTAAGTAAAATAGGCCAATTCTAAAAGAAGTTTTCCAAAGATGTCAAATTTTTTTCTGGAAAGGGGGTTTTAGATTTATAAATCAGAAAATAGGATCCAAGTAGAGTTAGAAGGCATGGGTTAGATTACCAATTAAGTCATTTACTCTCTGGCATTACCTTTGGCAAGTTATTTAATTTCGTTAGGCCTGTTTCCTCATCCTTTCAACAGGATATATAATACCTATCTCAGGTGTGTTGTAAAGATAAGACTGTGCATGCAAAGTATTAAGCATAGTAAGTGAACACTCAACAATATCTATTGTTATTTTTATTGTCATATTCCCTTTTGGATAATTTTAGTATCCTCTTAGTAAACATATTTATCAAAGTTAGAGTTCTATTAGATGATGTTTCAGTACACAAACATACATATGATTACTATATTAAGAGGCAGTAGACACAACAGAGAGGTTTATTTGAAATCATAGCTTTCCAGGGGTTTGCTACTAAACTTAGAAATAAAGATTTCAACCAATCCAAAAGCTTGGCCTAACTAGGACGTTTCGTAAAACACCAGGAAGTTTTATGTGGATTTAGTGTATTATTGTGTGGCATAGACTGCTCTTTGAGATTTTAAGATGATTAACAAAACCCATGTGTATTTTCAGGGTTCTCAGAGGACTCCTTGTAATGGTACACAGCTGGCACCTTTTGGTAACCTTCAAAAAGGCCAATTTTCTTCATTGCCTGAAACATTACCCAGAAATATTTTCAACTGAGGTTTTAAAAAACAACACGGTTTCATTTTGTGGCAGTCTTGCTAAACTAATTAAGCAATCAAGTGATTCATTATTTCAAGCATATCCTATTGTTTTTCCTGCATTTTGATTAACTTGCTAAAAAAATTCTCTGCTGCTGTGCTTATTGGGTCTGAGGACCACTTACTAAACCATAATCTCAAAACTGAAAATGAAGATGTAAATTGCAAAAAACATAACAGGAACACTAGAATTAAATGAGTTTCTTTTCTCAGGAAGAAATTACGATGGAAGGGTTAGAGGGTAACACGACTCCAACTTCAACTGCCACCTCTATTTTGAAAGGAAACACTTTGACCCAAGTCTTGTTTTTAAACATACATTAATTTTGTGTATTGATTTTGGAAGTCACTGTCATGACCCCATAAATTTGCTATACAAGTCATTGGTGTAAGAACTTTCCTAATTTAGGTTGTATATTCATCTAATGACCATTTTTAGTGATGGTATTTAGTGTTTCCCCAGGTAGGGTCCTTAGGTTGGGTCTGTGTACAGGCATTCCAGCCTGTTCCTTGGGTTAATCACTACTGATCTGGATTCCAATCTTTATACTTTTGTTCTTGGCATGAGTTGGTGATTTAATGCTAGTGTCTCATCAAAAGCATTTGCCTAACTGTGGGTCATGTTTTGTTTGTTTTTATATCCAAGGAGGCTAGTTAATTGTACTTTTGACTTTCACAAGTGGTTCTTGGATCACAATAGTATAAAAATCACTGTCATATCAGGACCCAGACTTGTTTTTAACGAAGAAGTCTATGAGGCCACTAAACTAATCTCTTTTCAGTTGATTCTTTAAAGACAATTATTTTCTTTGCAAATTCATTTCTGTAAACTAGCTCCATAGGCAATGTCATCCAGCCTGTTTGGTAGTAAGAAGAACCAAAAAGCTTGTTTCCAATGAACTATTTTCTTTGACGTTTTAAGAGTTTGCATTTATGTGTCACAGATTATATAACAACAATAGAAACTGCTCCAAAGTGGGTCAGTCATACTTGTGATATTTCTGAAAGTTTCTAAATTTGTCCCGGAGAAAGGCACACTTCAGTAAACTGGCGTTGGATTGGAAGCAGTTCATAAAGGAATCAAGTCTTGAGCATCTTCTAGTTAGTGAGGAAAAAATTTCTAAGGGAAGAAAATTTGAGTTTGATGATCTGGGCCAAGTATTTTAAGTATGGTGTGTGGCATGAAGAAGGCAGGCAAATCCAGGATGACGATGAGGAAAAATTCCATGGTTCATGGCCTGTGTTTTATAGAGTTAAGAGCTCTAAGAATTAAATAGTATGAAGAATAAGTGAGAAAGATACCTTAGCCAATAGCTTTCAAGTGTCCTGGCGGTGACAAATAGGAGAAATTTGTCATGGTTGGGATGAAGAAAAAGGCACTTTTCTATGGCCGTTTATAAAACTTAAAAGAAATAAGTTATAATTTTGGTGATTAACTGCATATTAGACATCTCCACTTGTTGTACTAATTGGTATCATAGACTGAACCTGTCCCTGATTAAGCCCATGCTGTTCACTCTTCCCGAACCTGAACTATTGCAGATTTCCACATCCCAGGGTTTAGTAACTCCGTTCTTCTAGCTGCTCAGGCCAAAATCAGCGCACCCATCCTCAGTTCCTCACTGTCTTTCATAGTCAGAAGGAAATCCTATTGGCTCTTCCTTTAAAATATATCCAGAATCTGACTACTTTTCATCAACAGTCCCTGATTTATTTTTCCCCTAAGTTCTTATTATCTAACACACTTTGTATTTTACTCACTTACCTTGTTTAGTGTTTTTCTCCTCCCCTAAAATGTCATCCTTGTGAGGGAGGATTTTTGCCTGCGTAATTCACTGCTGTATCCTTAGCCCCTAGAACTGCCTAGCACACAGTAGATGCATAATAAATACTTTTTGAATTAACAAGTAAATAAAGCTATTAGGGAACAAAGAAGGAAAGGCAACAAATACTAAACTGGATTTACTTTTAACTAATTGAACAACAATTTTCACATGCTTACTATGTGCCTACTTGAATATGAAGTCTTTAAATCTTGTGTATATTGTGTATATTTCACTAAAATGCTAAGAATTTATCCTTAGAATTTTGGATAATATAATCCCAGGATATATATAATAGAATATATACATAAAAAATATATAATCATAGAATATCTATTTATGGCATTGAATGAATATCTCCCTACTTTTTTGGTTTAACAAATTAATAATAATAAATTAAAATTTTAAAAATCCCAGGGGATCTTATATTTGGACAGTTTTCTTGGAATTCACTCAGTTTCAGAAATATGATTAAAATATGTTTTCTCATATAGACTATCCCCTGTTTAATTTTATTCAAGATTGGAGTGATGACAAAATGTGTGTTAGAATGTTAAGTACAAGCACTCCTCAGCAAATGACAAGGTTTTCCTAAATAACAGATTGGGTATGTTGAGTAAATTGTATATAATTTTAGCACCTTGTATATTCTCAATTTATAATTAGTCTTAAAGAATTCTAGAACTAAAAGGGAGAAAGGGAAACTAAGTTGTTTATACATCAAAGACAATATGGTCAAAGTCTGAATTTCAAAAGCAACTCTGTCATATGTAAATGAGATTAGATTTCAGGATGCAGATATGTTCTCTTGGAAAGTAGAAGGATGACAGAAACACGAGACAATGCTTTTTAAAATCTGTTTATAATTTAAATACTTCTGTGAATTTTTATATCTCACCCTATCACTAGAGTTGCTAGGCCTTTTATCTAGGGCATAAGTACCCAAACATATATTATAGAAGGAAAAAATAAATTGATGGTTGAGATTTAAGCTATTTAGAAAGTAAACACGTTAAAAAACATTACATAAATAACCCCCAGAAAGAAGATTTAATAGTACCTGGTTCATAGTAGGTGTTTAATAGATATTTATTGAATGAATGAACTTGAATAATAAGGAGCAATATGAGTTAAAATTTAACACGAAAACATGGATTTTATTACTTACTGGTTTGCTCTGGAACAAGAAGAGCCCTAGAAATCTAATGAATAGATAAATCATATATTTATAATTTATGTGATGTGTTATTGGGTGGTAAAATATAAAAGTCCTTTGGCAATTTACACAAGGAGGCATACAGACATTTGGAGATCATTCATGAGATGGGCCATTTATCCTATCTCTGAGCTTAATTTAAAAAGTTAGCCTGAATTGCGCATTAGAAAGATTTTGCTTTATTTTAAGTTTAATGAAATATAAACTAGAAAATTGCCCATTTAGATTAAGAAAATTTCTTGAAGGAAATGCATCTCAGTGGGAGAGGAAAAAGCCTTGCACCAAAATGAAATGTAATTAGAATTCTCTCAAGAAAATAAACTTATGATAGATAAGATAGTTGTATAGAGAATGATTAATCATTTTTATCAATGCCTTTGTTCCAAGTTTTAAATAAACGATGCAAGATATTAATCCTGCAAAACAAGAAGCAAGTGTGGATAGTTATAGAATGACAAGGTGGGAAAATACTGGCTTTCTGATTGGTTGGTTGATTTTTTTTTTTCATTCATTCATTAACTACTTTTGGTCAGGCACCATGCTAGGCACTTGGTGTATGGCTGATGACATGGTCCTGCAATCTCGAGGGGGCATCAGTCAAACAAGTTAGCAACGAAATTCATATTGCCAGCTGTGACACTGTGTGCAATAAGTGAAGCAAGTAGGTGCAATAACAGAATAACACAATAAGGTAGGGCTTATTTTTTATCATTTCAGATGAGGGAATTGAGGTTTGGCGAGGATAAGAAAATGATTTGAGGTTGTAGGCTTGGTGAGCAGCAGAACTGGGATTCTAACCTGAGTCAGGCTGGCTCCATAGCCAGCGCTGGAATTGCTGTTATAGTACCCTTTACTGCTGACCATTCCAACACAAACTTGCTGCTAAACCTCCCAGTGGCTACTTGCCACCTCCAGAGCACAAAGTTTAATTTCCTTGATGGGGCTTTGCCTATTTCTCTAACTTCATTTCTCAGTGGTTTCTCTGTACTCTCAGTCTGTTTCGCATAACCATACCTTTGTTCACATTGTCTTTTGGGCCTGTCCCCTTGACCTGCATAAACCCTCATTTCAGTTCTTGCTTTCTTCAGGAAGCATCCATTACACCCGCAGTTGGGGTTAAATACCCTTCCTCTGAGCTCCTGTGAAATCTTGTTCATCAGCTCTTAGCAAATTATTGCCTGTGGACCAAATCTGGTTGCTGCATGTTTTTGTAGGCTGTGATCTAAGAAGGTTTTTACATTTTTTTAAAGGTTGAAAAAAAATAAAAAAATTAATATTTTATGACATGTGAAATTATATGAAATCACATGTGTCCATAAATAAAGTTTTATTAGAACACAGAAATGCCAATTTGTTATATACAGTCTGTGGCTGCTTTTATGTTACAGTGGGAAAGTTGAATGGTTGCAAGAGACCATATGAGCTGCAAAGCCTAAAATATTTACTATCTGGTCCTTCACAGAAAAAGTTTATTGATTCCTGCTTTAAATCACACACGGTATTTCTAAGTGGATCTCCCTGAGCCAGTTCCAAACTCCTTGTAGGCTGGTATCACATTTTATTCATCCCTGTATCTCTAGCTCCCAGCCCATGTGGTACTTAGCAGGTAGGTATTTAATACATATTTCCTGAACATGTGAGTCCATACTTTTGTCTGTAGGACAGTTCTTCAAATCCTTGTGAGCAGCCGTCCTGTTACCCATCCAGTCTTCCCCTTTATAGGCTAAACATCCAGCCATTTCTATTTGTTTTGTGATATTGAGAGTCCTGCAACTAATCTGGTTAGTGCCTCTTTACATGTGTTTTTCTTTTTGAAACATGGTGTTATTTCTGAAATTTATGAAAAACTTACCATTTATTAGAATGTGTACTATTTTTAAATAAAAATTAGGCATTACATTGATATATAACAATGTTCTGGTTTAATGAGTAATTGATTTTTTAAGAAAAAAATGGAAGCAATATGATATTTTTCTGTCTTTGGTAAGGGAAAAGAAAGGAAATATAGTACTGCTGGCAGATTTTTGGTTTATGAACTAGAAACCTCTAGTCTTCTGTGAACTCCAGTGTGGAGTTATGTGTTCCCCAGAAGAAAATATTAGAGTTTCTACTTTATTTTTTTATTCTAAAAATAAAGGATTGGAAATTTACTCAGATTTGATGTACAGAGGGCATGATTCACTTTTAGGACTCAAGGTTTCCTGAGGATGACATGGAAGCACCACTGTAGGGGCGAGTACCAGAGAGGCCCTCACTTTATTTGCTTTTAACATTTTTCTATGTGCTACACTTTATGTGAGCCCAGTTAAATTGACTTATTGGTTATGTTATTTAATTGTAACCAAACTAACCCTCACAAAATGAGCGAGTTGCTTAAAATGATTCCTGAAAACAACTGTGGCTTGAAGAAAACTTGATAATGCAAACATGATAAGTATGGCAAAGGTGGTACCTCTTTCTTCTTCAACTGAGCACCATGTCAGTCATGCTTAGAGGTAAAAGTGATAATCTATTTCAGATAGAGAAATTGGCTAAAACTTTTAAAAAATTAAAAACTTCAATGTGATATCCTGACATATTGTCTATGAACCTCAAACTAAGTCTACATTAAATATTATAAGTA
Organism: Daubentonia madagascariensis; assembly: GCA_023783475.1. Lineage (NCBI taxonomy): Eukaryota > Metazoa > Chordata > Mammalia > Primates > Daubentoniidae > Daubentonia > Daubentonia madagascariensis. The sequence continues at coordinate 37,731,097 of JAKFHU010000600.1, forward strand.
TTGTGCATCTGTGAGTCATGTTTTCAGATTTGACCCTCTTTAAAACTAAGCATTGAAATAAATGGAATCCAACATTATACTTGTGAATTGCTATATCATGAAGTTAAACCAATATCTTAAAAAATAATGAGACACATTTACTAACAATAGTAATTATTAACATTTTAAAGGGAGAGTAACATTTTTCTCATAAATCAAATAAAATAATTGTAAAATGTTTATTTTTGCTTTATCTTTTATATTTTTCTACTTTTAAATAAGTTTATAATGTCCGTTTTATACTACCACAGTAGTAAATGTACAACACTTTTAAACCCAGAAGTAAATGTATAAAGGGGAATGTGCGCCAAAAGCTTTACTAATAAGTGAACATTATCAAACTTGAAGTCATCTGGTCTCATTAGACACACCTATGCTAGCTGAGCACAGATTGTACAGGAAACGATATTTCCCTCTCTCCCAATCACTTACATTTTTTCAAAATGTTTATTTATCTTGTTTATAAATAATTACATGTTTCAATGAAAAGGGATATAATTTTGAGAAAAAAATTGCCTATACTCCTAAATCAGAGTCTGTGTTCTTTAGATGAAAGAAACCTCTTTTCGTTTCTCTGTCACATCCCGTTAATTTTTTTTTCCCATAGGATTTGTGAATCATTTATTTATTTATTTTGGTACTTGTTTATTGTTGGTCTGTTTTTGAGACAGTAGGCTCCAAAAGTGGAGGGACAATGACCATCTTATTGAGCAAATCTCAAGTGCCTAATTCAGGGCTTAGCCCAGGTGGGGTGCACAGTGCCGAAAGACTCACTGGTTTTCAGAAGTTGGAGATAATAAGAGAGGAGAGGGATGAGGGGCTGATCTGGCTTCCTCTCCCTCTGGGATCACAGCAAACCTTAAACCAAGAATGTGACTTAGCCCTCGAAATGAAATCTCAGATCTACTTGTTTGGGGAATCCTACTGTATAATCAACAGTGTCAGTTCACATTACTTTATACATTTGCTTTTTCAGAAATATTGTCAACCTTCCAGAGTTTGTCCTACATTTCTCAGCCATTCTTTAAATACACAGTAATTTAGATTGTGTCCACCGTTATGGCCTCAGTTTAGAGAACTAACTACAATATTAGGCCTAAAGGTTGCTGACCTTTCTATGGCAGGCAACATAATAGGTAATACTAAGAGTATCAGTCACTGGAATTACACAACATCATAGGTAGGCTGTGCTAATCAATTTTTCTACAAATTATAAATATAATCTGGATAATTTTATTCCAACATAGTAATCTTAATATATTCGATTCAGTTCATTTTGATTTGTTCTAATTGTGTTTAATTCAATTCACTTCAATTCGGTTCATACTATATGCCCATCACTGGGGGTCAAATGAACCATTCTAATTTTCACTTAATTTAATTTCCTTATGGGGCCTACTCTGTGCTAAGCAATGCTAGATGATGGCCATGCAAAAGTGAATTAAATCGGGTCTCTGGCAAAAGGAGATCACAGAGCAAGGGGCACAGATACCTACAGTGTGTGATAAATCACGCAAAGAGATAACTCCAGTGTGCCATGGGAACACAGGAAAAGGAATAATGGGGGTGCTTGGCAACCTTGATGATTAAAGAACTCAGTCTCATGAATGAGAAAAGGTATTAACAGGACACAATCAAAGAAAGATAACGGTCAGTGATCAAGTGGAAAAAATGTGGACAGTATAAAGGTAAAGAATAACAAAGATGGGGCTAGGGTATCTGGGGGAGTTTCCTGGAGAAGCAAATCCTTGAACTGGTTCTACCCATTTTTTGGGGGGCTACTTTTTGCCAAACTAAAAAAAGGAGGGGCAAAAAAGAAAAATACAAAATGCTATGGAGCTTTTTAGTTCATACCTCTGAGGCATGACTTTGGAAATGATTAAAAGTAAATTAAAACTGCCCAGGAACTCACTGGCTGCATACCGTTGTCTTCCCACCAGGAAGCCACAGCTCACTGTTTCATGGCCATTCTTTTTTATAGTATGTAAACTTGTAAATGCTAACCTTCCTCTTCTTTTTAGTCATTGAATAGAACACATATTCCTTCTGGACATTATTTTCCAGCAGAAATAAGAAACACACTGAAAAAATGAACAAAAAAGTGGATTTCTTTTTTGCTTATTAGGGCATTTGCTGTTTATCTATGAAGACACAGGGATTTGGATGTGTTGGCATTTGCAGGCACAGTTGGATAGTGTTACTTTGTCAAAATAATCTATAGAGGGTATTAATTGTGAGTCAACTGATGATCATTTTGCAGCCCAAAAGCATTTATTATTTGCTAGAGTTGAGGTTTCTATGGTTTGGGAATTATGGGCAACTGAAATTACAGTGTGCACAGTCTGGATGGTGGTATGCGCTGGGTAAGCAGGCAGGCTTAGGCAACAGACAGCTGGAGTGAGGAGCTGGGACTTGCCTTTTCTTCATCCTGTGACCTTGAACAGTCACTTTTGCAAACCTTAGTTTTCTCATTTCTATGTGGGGAGAATGATACCTACCTCATGGAATTATGAATAGGAGTAAACAAAACAAAATTAGTAAGTGCTTATCACAGAAAGCACTGATCAGATTATAATATTATTATTAGCAGGAGCAGTCTTTCATTCTTATTTTAAGAAAAAAATAAAATAATCACTCTTGGTGTGGATAAATTTGTCCTTAGTAGATAGGTTCTTCCATGTGCTGATGTCTTTAGCCTGGGCATGAGCTTTTAGAGCTTTAATTCTTACCTAGAATGAAATAGTTTTAGGAAATGGGAGGGATTTGACAGGTTAAGCCCTTAATTTATGGCAGGTGGGTAGGGCATCATCCCTAACTCGGTATTTCTGATAAGCTTGCCTCTAGCCTTTGCTTAGGAACTAAAATTGGAAGAACCAAATATGGATCTCCATTGCTTACACCCATTGATCCCAGTTCAGATCTTTATAGTTAACAAGAATAGGTTCTATTCTTTTCTCGCATATTTTCAGGCAGGTATTATGTCCTCTCTGAGTCTTGTCTTTTGCAACTTAACTCCAATTCCTTGAACTGCTCCTTAGCTGAGACTGTATCTGCCCTCTGTATGATCCTGACTACCTGCTGGATTTGCTTCAGAAAGTTGATGTTTTTCCCCTTAAGTGTGTTTCCAGAAATGAATGCAGTATTCCAGACCTCTCAGGATAGAGTACAGGAACTCTGTTGCTGGAGTCTTATCTTTAAAATAAATAATCTCAGTTGGTAATTAGATTTCATAGTTTTACATTTCAGATTAATTCGTTTTGAAATTTATATGGAAAGTTAGAGAGGCAATGACCACCCATACCAACAGCAAACAGAAATAAAAAGAAATATCTTTTTGCTCACTGACCCACCCAAGATAAAGAAAAATTTCTATCCTGATATCTTGCTTATAAGCAAATATTAAGTTCTAGTAGCTTTAATAACTAGTTCCTCTTGTAGCAGTAAAGATGGCTGGACTAATTTAGATTTCAAAACAAAATTAAGTGGCAATTATAGGAGTCAAATCTATATATGCTATAATAGTGTGAGGGCAAGTTGATTTTAAAAGATATTTACTGTATGTAATTTGACTTGAGGATAGTATCTTTATCTTTGGGCTAAACTTATACATACTTTAATTCTGTTGTATTGAATCCTACTGTATAAATAGAAAAGATATATTTATTGGAAAAAATATTTCTTTGATCACAATGTATTTATGAAGGATTTTTCATCTGAGGACTAGGCTGAAAACTACCTCCTAATTTCATGTTTATATCTTCTTTAGTATCCTGTGGAGCTCTGACACTTTCATCCCTACAGTCTGAAATATAGATAGTCTTTAGGTTCATGTTTCCTAAGTAATAGGTTTAACCTCGAGTCAGGCTGGCTAGTTGTTTGAGAGAGGCAGTTCAACATTACTGATGTGGGCAGATTTAGCAATTAATTAAGAAACAAATCAAGGTGGCATAGAGGAATCATCTCTCTTGCAGGACTAATACATAACAATTTTTCACATTTCTTACCTAGATTCTTAGTAAATACTTTAACTGAGCTAGTTTTCCTATTGGCGAGTGGAACAATTCATTTGATTTAAGGGAAGGCTATAGATCAGATATATAATCCAACCAAAGCTCTTCCTATTTTTTGAAATGCCAAGATGGGCACAGTCTGGGGATATGTTTGATACAGAAAATGAAATTTCAGCTAGAGGAAAACAAGCTGAAAAGGGTCAAAAGGTCTTTAGATGCAAGGATGTGCGACTTTACATGGGTACTTTTCTTGGTTTTGGTGTTGATTTTGTTTGTGGAGATTTGAGAATTTGTAGAGATAAGTGAAAGTTGAAATCTTTACCACTCAATTATGCACCAACAATGAGCAACAAATGCTGACTCATATTGTATCCAATTAGGCATTTATTGGTTGGGGCACAATTATTTGGAAAGACAACCGGGAGTTGCCCTGGGACCAGGCTCTGCCACTTCTAGTCAAATTAACATTGCAAAAGCAGGTTCCATCTTGTGGTGTTTCATTTTAGAGAGAAGGAGAGTTTGTCCAGCGACCAGGCATTAACTTGATAATTAGGATGACAGAGGCTCGGTTCTTCCTCTCCATTCCTGTTTGTTGGCCCAATTAGCTGTGTTTATCTTGGACCTGTTATCATAAAAGAAGTACTTGGAAGAGAACTCTGGTATCTTAGCTCAAGTAAATAGCTTAAAGAGCTGAAGGTGGTAGAGATATACTACTGGTCTGCTTTCTTATAAATTATGCTGGGTCTTGTGGCCAAATAGGAAGAGGAGAGGTGAGGAAGATTTGCCCCTTGTTCAGGATGTCATCATAGGTTGGTCAAAGCAGATGGCTGCCACCCAAATAATGAAGAGGCATTTTTTAAACACACACACATGCACAAGAAGTATTTATATCAGCCATATAGAAACACATATTCTCTTGGAACCAGAATATGATGAGAAAAATTAAGAGTTAACCAAGGTCTATCTTTGGCTTAGAAATAACATTTACATAGTGCTTTCTACTTAGAGCTTCCACCTAACATTATCTCATTTGTTTACCCAACAATATGGCTATCTTGAATGCTCCAATTTTATAGATGAACAGACTGAGGATCAGAAAAGTTAAAGGCTTCAGACCCAGGTTTTCCAATGCCAGTTGCTGTTTCCTTTCCGCTGCGTCCTGCTGTCTCTCAGGAGAGGATCTGTTTATGGCTGAGTTACAACTCCACTGGGGGCCAAGGAGGCAAGGACAAATGCTGGCATTTTCAGATAGGTATTTATTATTAGGGTTTACCCTGTAATAACTGTTAAATCATGCCTTAGGCATGCCTCTTGGCAAGGTCAAGGCATGTATAAAGCATTTCTATAAAGCTAAATTCCTGTTGGGAGGCTTTTAAGGTTTTTATGTTTTAATGAAGTTATTAAAATGAAAGTTCAGACTTGCATAATTCATAAGCATTCACTGCTTCCTTTAAAATCTCTGCTACTATTTTTTAGAGTTTTTAGTGAAATCCTTATAAACATAAAACATGAACATGTCTTTCAGTTAAGATTAAAATAGATTTCTAATTATAGTAAACTGGAGATTCATTGCAATGTAATATATAGCTCTTTAGGCTAGTTTCATTTACAATGTTTCCACTGCATTAAAGATGGTACTATAAAATTCAAGAGTGTTTTCTAGATATACAACTTGAATTGGCAACTTTAGTAAAAGAAGCTTTCAAATGTTTAATTAAATGGTTTTATAAAGTCCAGAAATTGGAAAATTCTCTCAAAAGGGCTGGTTTTGACTTTCATAAAGGTATATATTTTTACTTTGACTTTCAGTGACTGTCACAGATTTCCACAATGCTGCTGAATTGAGTGTTTTAATGGATTCAAACTCTTGCAAGTATAGTTGAAAATCTGAAAATCTACAAGCTGATGACCTGATTTTTTTTTTTTTTGGTACTCTTTGCAATCAATCTAGTGTCTTTTTAAGCAACACATTTTTAGTTTTTGAACTTAGGGTAATTACATCTTACTTTAAAATCCTTTCTTATTTAAATGTATGATGAAACTGTATAAATGTAACATTTTACCTCTCAGCAACAGGAGCTAGTAGTAAAATAAGCAACAAGCAAATTTTGGGAACATTAATAAAATGGAGACTTTCCCCATTGCTTTTCTTTCTCTTATTGATATGTAGGAACTTTTTGTATCATAGGGCTATTAACTTTTCATCTGTTTACGTGAGGCAAGCTTTCTTTCAGTCTGTTGCTTGTATTTCAAATTCATTTATGGCATTTAATATTTGGGAGGAAGTGACATCTTTACTACATTGTTCCCTATCCTAGAGCACATTATGCTTCTATTTATCTAGATCTTGTCTGAATTCCTTTGGTGAAGTTATATAGTTTTTCTCATAGTTATATTTGTAAGAGAATTACTAAATATATTATGATACATCCAAACAAGGGAATGCTATGCAACCAACAGATATAATGGCAGATCTATATGTTGACCTGAAGGACCTCTATTATATATTGCTAGGTGAAAAATAATCACAGAATAATGTGTTTAAAATAATCCCATTTTTGTATAATGCATATGTATTTGTATATATGTGTAATATAAGCAGAAAAAATCTGGAAGGATATGAAATTTCAAATAGTTTTCTTGAGACAATTAACTCTTTGTGGAATGGGAAAGGATTAGAGGGGCTGGTTTGAGTTCTTAATTTCTTACCTTATATATTAAAAGAAGTGGTAGGGTTATGGGATTATTTTAACTTTATTTCTGGAGCTTCTCTATACTTTTAAAACTAAAATTCCAGAGAAATACTGAAATGGTGCTATTTGTGAAAGCATTTGTTTCCTTAATAAGGATATGAAAGTTCATAGTATCAACAAATGACAGCTATAATGTCAGTAGATGACTGTGTACTCTCACAGTGCCATATGTAAATGTATTAGTTCTGCAAGTACGCTATCACTAAATGTGCATTCAGCTCTTTTTTGTTAACAGAGGACAATGTATTAGTTATACTGTCACACTGTTGGCTGAAATCCGTAGTTTGAAATTTATGGATTTCCTAAACATATTACTTTAGTTTTGTGTAAAAGCAGTTTCAGTGTTCCTCAGGATATAAAATAAATGTGCTTATTTCATATTTTTAAGTTTAAAAAGTCAATTTCCTAAGTAAACACTTACAAGCATTTATTTGTGGAAGAAAAAATTGTAGGAAGCCTCCTAGTTTTCCAGCCATCACTAACAAGGATGTGTAGCAAAAGTTAGGCCATTAGTAATTCAAAAAGGCAACCAGCTGCTATGGTCTTTTGACTTCCTTTTATAAGGATTTAGTCTATAAAGCAGTGGACAAGTAAGATGCTGAATCATTGCCTTATCTGTTCATGCTGGGCAAAGGATGTGACAAGGGGATCATTCTGTCTTCACTTCTTCCCTGGAAAATGTCTTTATGACAGTCATTCAGGTATAATGACAGTAATGTGTGCATTTCTGTGTCACTCTCTTCTTTTATCTCTTGGAGATACTCTGTTTTTTCTTTCTTTCTTTCTTTTTTAACCACTAAAGAGAGTGAGGAGGGAGGAAATAAAGAAAGAAGTAAAGTCTACTGAAAATGATAGCTAAAATAACCAATCAGTTTCAAGGATTACATTTTCTGGTTTCTATTTATCAGCTGTTATTTCTATTATAAGAAGATTAGTACTATATGATGCCAAAAGAATTGCATTAAGTCAGCTCAGTTGCAAGATGACAATATAATCAGTTAGATTGCTAGAATTTTAATATTCTTAACTGGTTTATGCAGGATATGCTGATGTCTATTCCTCCAACATATATGCTAGAGGCTTTGAGAATGCAAACATAAGTAGACACAATCCCTGTTCTCAAAGTATCTCATAGTACAGCAGGAGGCAAGACTATGGAGAAGGTAAAGGAGTGATACGCTAATAACTGAGATTAAGAATAAAGGATTAAGCAACCAAAATAAACAGTATATCCTTTTGGAAGTGGAGATGACTATAATAAAATACAATTTTTTTTAAAAAAGATCATTTTTGATGTTTCCATTTCTGTAAGCATTATGGCAGCCTTTGGGACTCAAAACTTTGCACATTTTTGTCACCTAACTGTTTTAGGCTTTATTAACAGGAATCTTATAGCTTCATAAGAGGAAGAGAAAAATAGCACAGACTTTTGCTATATATTTTTAATAGTTTTATTAGGAAAAAAACCTCTTTACCAAATATGAACAATATAATCTCTTGAGAGAGCCCACCAAATATAATTCTAAAAACAAGAATATTTAGGGGCTCTATTCCTGCCGACCCAATTACCTGTTAGAAATTCAGACCCTCCCTATTCCTTTTCTGTATACTGAATGGAGAGAAGGGGATAGAAATGTTCAACTCAAGGATGCAATGTAGCTATTCTGGGTTGGATTAGTGAGATATACAGCTGTGGGGCGGTTTCTGATGGTTACCCATGGAAAGGTATGGTGGAGTTCCTACAAGACAACACAAAGTAAAGGTTGAAAGATATCCCCTTTTAAGCCTATATCACAGCAGACTCTTACATTTATCTTAGCCTTATATTTCGATCCATCTCTTAGAGCAACACGTTTTTTATGACCCAACTGTAAAGCAGTAGAGAAAATTTGACAAAGAATTTTTGAGTAGAAAGCTGCCTTTGAGATCATCCTGAAGGGCCATCCCTTTTATCTATTCTCTTTCAAACATCAAGGTTGCTTCCTAATTCTAGTATTGTGGGATGTGATAAACAGGTAGGTATTACTCTAGCTCTACCTTTCATGATTTTCAGACTTTAATCATATCTCTGCTCAGCCTACCTTTTCCAGACTACAAAGTTCCAATCTTCTCAGCCTATTCCCACATAAAGCCTCCTCATGCCCCTCTATTCTAGCTGCCCTCCTCCGGCAGCTGATCCTCTAACACCACTGTCTTTCCTGAGGTGGGCAACAAGAACTATGTATATTCTACACATGAATGAACTCTGGGCTTGGACAAATGTAGGGCATTTCCTGTCCTTGTATTTATAAAATCTTCTGTGACAACATCAAGCCTTTTTGAGGGCAGCAGCACACTTGCTGAATGTCTTCAATAGATGGTTCTATGTAACTTTTTTCTTGGTTTATAATTGATCCTATTATCCTATACTTTAATTTGGGTTATTTTTGCTTTTCAATGTATTATTTCTTAGCTTGCCCACAATGCAGCCCATCTACCACATTTTGGCTTATTCAGCCTAGCTATATTTTTTTTTCATTTACCCACTGAACTTGGCATTTCAACGCCTGGAAGCATTTATATCACCTTCAGAATTGGGAGTTTTCAGATGACTAGTAAAAATGTCTTATAACAGACCTCTTTGGAGCTCACTATTTCTACTTCTCCATCTGTAGATTTCTCTTGTTAAGATTTTCCAGCTGAGCTCTATTTTCCTGGTAAGTTGTCTTTTGGAATTCCAATTTCTTTAATTTTGACATTTAAATATGTAATTTTGACCTACAGAGTCCGCTAGCAGTTTACAAGAGTAGTAAACCTTTGTACTCTTACATCTTAACACCCCTACCCCAATAATATCACATATGCCCTTTCAGAATCAGGCCTTGATAAAATTGAGTAGTAAGTAAAGTTTTTACTTTAGTCTCTCTCTACCACCTAAAAGGCACTCAAATTCCTTAGACTTGGACTGCCTTCTGTACCACTGATACAGCTGAAACATCAATGTTTTGTATCTCATCCTCTTGTGTGTGCAAAGAATCAATCACTACAACAACATACCAATCTGTAAGCAAGGGATAAGGTCCTTTTCAGCATGGAAATAATCTATTAATATTCAATGTCTGGTCTTACAGGTTTGCTGATCCCATTTTTGCTGTCTAAGTACCAAATAACTAATTAAACAATCAACCAACTAAGTTATATTAGTGACTTCCATGATGGAATTTTAGTTTGGGTATAAAGAATATTTGGAATCAGGTAGAATTTTTGGACATATTTCAAACTATAACATGTAGTTAGCCACCTGCTGTCCAGTTTGAACCTGATGAGAAAGGATAAAGACCTAGAAGTCATGTTTTATTCATGAAGTCTGAAGACAGACTGTTTGGGTTGATATCCTAGCTCTGCCAAATACTAATTCTGTGACCTTGGGCAAGTTATTTACCTCTCCTTCAGTTCCATCAATAAAATAGAATTAAAAATAGTATCTACCTCATAGGGTTGTAATGGGTATTAAATCAGTTAACCATATGTAAAGCATTTAGAACAGTGTCTGGCTCACATTTTGTTAAGCTGGTGTCTGCTGTTATTTTTACTTGTATTTCCAAGGATTGGCATGGTGCCTGTTGTACGGTGGGTATTCACTTGATGTCTGTTGATTGGATATGTACCTGCTGGCTAAAGAACTTATTAGGAATTTTTGTGCTAACTGTTCTGAACGAATACATTTCAGCCTATCACTCATTTCTCTTGATTTCACATCTATTCTTCTCATTTCCTTAAAACTACTCTTAATACTTTAGGCACAGCATTTTTATCAATTCTGTGTCACTAGTAACTGTGCCTGGGTCTTAACTTATATAGGGCTTGCTAGAATCCTTTTTAATAACTCAATTTCTAGAATGATCCAGTTTCAAGGTTTGTCATTTCTTTTTTAGATCAATCTGTTCACATCTTAGGGATTTAGATTATTTTATCAATATTGTAATTAAGCATTTTGAAGTGTCTCAGAATTAATATTATATTGTAACATTCACGCCTAAAATTATGATGAAGCTTTTGACATCATAGCCAACTTATTATGCATATTTCTGTCCCATTAACTCAATAAGATGCTAGTTTATTTGCATATTATTGCTTGACCCTGATATCATGGCCAATTAATTTGCATATCCCTATCTAATTGGCTCAAATAAGTTTTTGCCATTTTATTTATTGGCCCAGCTCCCAGACTAGTGGCTTTTAGTTCAAATCAATTGAATTTGTAGTGGTTTTCTTTGTTGTGCTTTCAGCATCAATGGAAGGACAGATAAGGGTGGTGGTCAAGGGTGTTAGGAAAAAACTCCAGAATGTATAAAGGAAACATCTGCTTTTATCTCCTTTTTCAGTGGAAAATACTGAAGAAAAAAGATAATAATTTAGACATGTGGCAAGGTATTTTTCAGGGTAGAGGATATTGGACTGATGAAAGATATAGAACTTCTTATTTGAGAAAATTCCAGTATATAAAGCAAAGGATTTACAATACTTACAAAAAAAATTTTCTAAGAGTTGCATAAGAATAACATGGGTGTGTGTGTGTGTGTGTGTGTGTGTGGCAGGGGAGACTTATTAAAAATGCAATTTCCAGGTTCCCACCCCTAGATATTCAGTTATAGCTTGGTTTGAGTTCTTGAAATCTTAAATTTTAACACATATCCTGGGTGATTATGATGGAGGTAGGCCAAAAATCACATCTTGACAAATATTGCCTGGAGGAATGATCCTGCCTCTGCTGATTCATGGTTTCTATGTGGAATCTATATGGTTACCTGAGCTTTGTTGAGTTGGTCTTTCCTAAATGACTTTGAATATTTAAATCCGGCTGTGTTTCCCAAATTATATTTCTAGGACAGTAGAAAAGTAGATGGAGAAAATGGTGTTTAAAAAAAATGGCATCTTATAGAAAGGAGAGAGAGGTGACGGGTGGGCAGGGGACAGTGAATTTTGCTGGCCCAGGTCTCAGTAACTGATCCCCACACTGGCCGTCTGACATACACTGATGGTGATTCTTTTGCCAACTTTGTCACCCTTTCTTCTTCCCCCATGATTTCCTTCAAGTAGTTGCAGCCACTTTTGAATTTCATTGTCCCTTTCTTTTGGAGACTTAGATGCTTTGGGGGATCTCTCCTACAGCTCCACCCTTTGCTTTTCACAGTATAAATCTCATAGTGATAAGGCAGGATGCTAGTAGGGATGGCCCGGGAGAAGACTGGGGGTGAGACAGAAGACAGAAAGAAAAAGGGAGTGAAAGATGATGGAGAGCACTTTCCACGACTACTAGTGCTTCACAGCCCTGGGGGTGTTCGCAACCTGACCCCACCTCATAGCCACCTCCCTAGCTCCTTGACGTCAGGAGACTGCGGGAATAGATGCACATGGTTTCAGCCCTTTACATCTGTTTCCCCAGCACCCTCTTGCCCCTATGCCTGACATGCTTTTGTTGTTTATTTCCCACAATTCAGGTGAATACAAACCATAGTAGGGGGGCAGGACTGCAAACTTCTTAGCCTTGTCGATTTGCCATGGTTCCCAGCAGAACAAACACTTAGAACAATTTCAAAAGGCCTATGTGCTGGCTGCAGGGAACAAGGGAAGTAGAACAGGGCTATGAGACTGCCTTCTGCTTCATATTGAGCCAGGCAAGAAGAGAATTCTGCCAGAAGCCACAAATGAGGCAAGAAAATCAGTTTGTGTTTCTAACAAGGCAAGAAAGGGAGTGCCCTGGAGCTATCTCACTGGGAGTATTCAGAGGGGTTATACATATGAACATTTCCCCCATCTCCAAGAATGCCTCAATTTCCAACGATCCCTGAAGCCTCCATTTCTAGCCTTACCTACCCTGAGGACCTCATCTTGATGTTTCAACCCAGGCAGGCGAGGCACCTTTAGTAGGTTAGAGCAGGGAATCTTTGTTGTCCCATCTGCAAGGTGGGGTGTGGGGAAGGGTGAATGGTGTATTGGAAAGTGCTCTGCGTTGGGAATCAGGTGACTTTGAATGTTAGTAATGGTAAGAGTAATTGCAAGTATTGAACACCTCTGTCTACATATATGTCGCATAGAGGAAGATAGTTTTTGTACATTTTCTAATGTCTCTAAGCTTCAGTTTTCTCACTGGAAAATGAGAATATTACTTTCAGAAACCACCTCACAGGACTTTCATGATAACCGTATGAGAAAACCAAGTGAAAAAAGGATTTCTAAATTAGAATGTGTTCTATAATTGATAATGTAACTTTTTAACAGTTACAAGTAATTCTCAGATTTTAAGTTGAAAGGTAGAATTTCTACCTAATATATCAAAATTTAAAAGCTGTAATCACTTTTATTTTGCTGATTCAGAAGTTTGGTCTTTCTTTTTCAAAACAGCCATATCCTTAAGTAGAAAACTTCCAGAATTTCATTTAATTTGTGATAGAAAGCTCAAACAAGTTATAGTCTTGACAGTCCTCATTAAAAGTGTACTCAGATGTCTCAAATTTCTGAGATGACCAAAAAAAAAAAAAAAAAAAAACACGGACTTGAGGAAAGTAACTGCTGTGACGTAAATAAGGACAGGGAGTAAACTATTTGATTACTGACTTGAGAGTCTACACAAATGTAAATTTGAGTATAAAAACTCAAGCAATAATATAGCTCAAAACTATGAGACATACAACCTTGCACCATCGAGAACCCCAAGTTTTCCAATGCCTTCCCTTTCTTAGATCTCTTAATTCTCTTCTCAAATTTTCCCGAATAGAAAGCATTTGTTATTTGAAGGAAGACTTACTCTACACACAGGAATGCACAAAAGCCAGTGAGGATATTGAGATATGTTTGCTGGGCAGAAGGCTTGAGTCTAAGTACAGGGCAAAAAGACTGCACATATTCTACTGCACTTACTTGCTCCTGAAGAACAGTTTTGCAGCCTGTAAGATTCAAGATCTCGATACAAATACAGTCATTTTTTGCATAATGACGTTTGGGTCAAGGATGGACCACATATACAATGGTGGTCCCATAACATTATAATACCATATTTTTACTGTACCTTTTCTATGTTTAGATACACAAATACTTACCATTGTGTTACAATTGCCTACAGTATTCAGTACAGTACCATGCTGTGCAGGTTTGTAGTGTAGGAACAATAGGCAATACCATATAGCCTAGGTATATAGTAGGCTATAGCATCTAGGTTTGTGTTCACACACTCTGTGCTGTTCACACAACAATGAAATTGCCTAATGACACATTTCTCAGAATGTATCCCTGTTGTTAAGCAATGCATGACTGTAGTTAGATACAGAAATCTCCACCATTGCTCACAAGTACTTGAGAGTTGGAATATTAAGAAAGCAAGTGCAAGGATCTACTGTAGAGATGTGAATAGTCCAATTAAGCTTGTAAATCTAAGGTGTGAAGGGCTGGGATTTGCATTATTTGTCATATGGATATATGATAGAGGAAAAAGCTTTGTGCAGTGCATTTTGAATTAACACTGTAAGAAGAAAATAAACTGACCTTGTTGGAGAGTAGTAAAAAATTATTTTAAAAGTTTTCATTTCTTATTTTCTTTAATTTTTTTGTTAATAATTATTTTCACTATTGGGTCTATGGAAAACATGGACCTACTGATATAAGTTTGCCTGAATTAATCAGCTAATCTCATCAAACAAATAGATGAGCTTTTTATTCCCCATTGAATCAAACAATTGGTTAAATCATCCACTGGTTGCTTTCACATGTTGCATATTCAGCCCAAGATTTGGTAAAGTTACTAATAGAAATAATTATAGTAATATTTAGTGAGCGCTTGCTTGTGCCAGGCCCTGGGCTCTCATTTATTTCTCATAATAACCTCATCAACAAGATCTTATTATTATTTCCTTTTCATAGATGATACAACTGAGGCTTAGAAAAGCTAAATATCTTGTCCATTGCCAAATTTCTAGTAGTGGCAGATGGGGTTTAAACCCTGGCAAAACAACTCACTTTGGTTCCAATTATCTAGCCATTTCCAGCAAATGTAGCTTGGCATTTGAATTACCTGGAGTGATCTTATTATATAATTATGGTCTCCTGGTACATAGGTCAACTTACTTTGAGACAGACCATCCAAGTGCTTAAAGTTATTTTGATGGTAAGTAGGTTAAACAAATTTGAAATGCAAGACTTGTTTTTTCAGGCCATAGCTCCTTTGTAAATAATTCATTATTCATTCAGTAGCTATGCTCAGTGCTACCAGTCAGTGAGAGCATTGTGGGAGGCATAAATACAGTCTAGTGAGGGACAAGTGTGATGTTTGAGAGGTATAAACAAACTACTAGTGGCATTTTAAAAAGGCAAAGATTTGTTCTACTGGGATGGATCCTAAAACATTCTCTCTCCTAGACACCCCATGGCTCACTTCCTCACCTCTTCCAGGTTGTTGCTGTATCGCCACCTACTCGTGAGGTCTTCCCAGACCACCATTTAACACTGCTCCCCAACACTCCTTATCCTACATCCTGTTTTACTGCTCCATAGGCCTTGTTACCTTTTAGTAGACTGTATGCCTTTCCTATCTATTGGCTTCTTGGGTGTCTCTCTGCTTTAGCATGCAAGCTGCAGGAGGGCAGGGTCTTTTTGCTGTTTTTATCCATTAATGTAAACCTACTGCTCAGAACAATGCTGACTCAAATTAGGGACATAATACATGTTTGTTGAATGAATGGAGGAAATAATACTTAAACTGGGCCAGAAGAATGGGTAGGGTTTAGTTAGACATTGTTGGAAGGAAGGGATTCGAGGAGAAGGAAATGAAATAAACAAAGAATGGAAGCAGCAATTTGCCTAGCTTGTTTGGAGAAGAGTATGCTGGTTAATTTGGTTAAAATGAGATATGGGATGACATAGGCTGGAAGTATCTACATTATGTAGGCCTGAGTGATTATGACTTACTTGCAGAGGAAGCAGGGAGCCCTTAAAATCAAGGCTCTTCAAATACTTTTATTTAATATTTAAGAATTAAAATCATTCAAGCTAATTCCAATTTAGGGGCAGGACAGGTTGTGTGGGTCCTGAAGCTAATATAATTTTGCTGGTTCTCTTTAGAAAAAAGTAGCATAAAATTATGAATACTAGTTATGATCTCTGGTCTTGCCCCTTTTATGTCACAATGCTGAGTCAGTGCAATGGTGGTAGGAGTCATCCCAGATGCCCTTCCTTTACTGGGATAGCTAGCAATAACCTAGTAAATATATCCTGCTAGACCCAACTTTCCCTAGCTAAATCCCCCAAATGCCTGGAGTCTCTCCAATGACACTAAACCAGAAGAGACGGGTGGTGGAGGAGAAGTCAGAGTGGAGAGCAAGCTGTGATTAACAGATGGTGATTGGAATACCTATCTATGACCATGGGAACTCATTTCCAGGACCTTGGAGGAAGTTAGAACAAACAAGGGGTGCTGAAGCTTTATTGGCTTTATGGTAAAGCTGCCTGTAACTCTGCTGAGGGATACAGGATTACTTAGGAGGAAGACTAGGGGAGTACTAGACATAGGTGATGAGGGGATGGCTGGCATGGAAGTTTGGAGTGGAGCATATGAGAGAGGATAAAAAGGAATCATATAATGGTACTTAGCTGTTGAACCAAAGGACAGAAAAAGGTCAAAGTTACCTCTGAACACTAAGTAGTAATCTAGGAGTGAAATGTTATTGTAGTTAAAAATTTCTCTGCATGTTTTTCACATATAGTCACATTAAATGCTCTTTATATTTTTGGAGGAAACAATGCTCATCGCTTTAAATTTGCTGTGTTATGCTATTAGGCAATGGAAGCAGCCAGTTATTAAATAGGGTCTTACTGACATGAAAAAATGAGTGCAGCTTCGCCAGGTGACTGACTTATAAAGGGAAATAAACTTAAGTACCAGGAGAATTTGGTTGACAAATTAGTGGGTCAGTGAGCAGAAACTCAGCTTTAGCACTTTTTAGATGTTATGCTTTAGAATATAAAATCACCATGCTGTATTTGTATGACCTTTTGAAGTTTGCAATATCTTCGTGAGAGAAAGTATTGAATAACCTGTAATGTTGGTTGTAATTCCACAGCCACAGACAATGGTAACTGTAGTCGATTTATGATGACCTTGTGGCATGTTAAGAAAATTCCTCACACTTTAATGATTTACTGGAGAATTAAAATGTAATTGATTTAATCATACAGAGAGAAAGAAAAATTATATTCAACCGTGGAAGTGACAAGTCCTTGAATTGACTTTGCTTTTGAGCAAGAATATAGTTGACTTACCTTCTTTGACTAAGGTTAGGTTGTGCAGAACTTTCAATCCTAAAGTCTCCCCCATCCCCAACACAAAATGTAGAATTAAGTACATTACCATGGGGATTCACTCTCAAAGATTTTATTATTCATATATATATATATTTGAAATGCTGAGTCTTTAATAAAATGGTATGGTAAAACTATGTTAGGTTATCAAATACCTAACAAATAAATCTCAGATAAAACACTATTTTTTATATCATGGGTAAATTTTGACCAAAAAAAAATTCAACAAAGCTATAATCTGCCATAGGCATTGCCTTTCAGAAGAGAACCAAAATTTTTCAGCTTTCAATGCCATAGAAATGACAATTGAAACTTTGGCTACAAAGAAGGAAAACAGATTTCATCTTCTATGCCAATTCCGATAAATTGAGAGTGGCTTCCTGGGGCACTGTGTTGGGATGAATTCTGAGACGGCTTCCAGGCTCTGTTTGAAAGAGAACTGTGATCAATTAAGGAGTGGGGAGTCACAGCATGTGTGCTATGCATTTGGTATCCATGATGAAACAGCATTTAGAAAAAATCAATGAACACCACAGGCTTACCAGATAGGCCACCCACATCCATCTTCTTCAGGTTCTTTGCCTCCAGAATGACGACAGTCAGTTTACCAGCAGTAGGTACATAGCGAAGGGAGAAGCAGATATCACCCAGTTTCTCTTGCTGTGAAAACCAATAAGAAAGTATTAGTAACTTTTCACATCAAGGTGAATACAGTTTTTACATATACATTTTAAATTCTTCAAGAGTAGGGCTATGGCAATCGGGATTCAAAAACGCTCAGGTCCAGTGCTATTTGCACAGTGGTCTTTCACTGACCAAGAGTGATATCAGTTTTCTTTTTTAAAAGACCATCTGTTTCAGTTTTTAAAAAAGACCACCTATGCCCTAATATTTATCAAAATATATCTATAATTGTACAGGAAATGAGACCAACATGAGGTTTTTTTAGCGATTTTCTACTCTGAATAGTACTGCAAAACTCTTGGCAAAATTTTCATAACTTTATCAAATAGCTTTGAAGAGAGCCTAACATTTTGTTAGGAGAATCAACCTATCTAAATTTTCATTTTTTTTACATTTCAAATAGGATTATGTCTAATACTCTAGGTTTTTGGGAAAAAAGACTTGCATTTGTATTCCATTAAATTCTATTTATTAATTAGAAATTCTGACTTCCTAAAAGCATAAGCTTTTGCACTTTTAAGTTTGCTTGTTTCAAATGAGGTCTAACTTTCTTTTCCCTTATCTTAAGATTTTTAAATATCTAAGCAGCAGGCTGAAAAATTAAACACATTGTTATACAATGCAAGCCATATCATAGCTCCTCGTGTGACTTCATTGGTACTGTATTTTAGGCCCAAAGAATATTCACCAATCCTGTACTCAGGCATTTTTGAACAACTGATCCAGAATTTAAAACGATGATAATATACAGAACTTTTACTTTTTTTCAGAAAGGACTCCTGTTGATTTTCCCACCTTGTGTCTTATTCTCTAGGATGACTAATTAGGAACCATGCTATTGTTCAACACTAGTAGAATTTGCATTCATATTTATAAACATGAGAGAAAGAGGAGTTTGTTGTACCTCCTCAGATACTGGAGGCTCTAGATTGCTTTCTGACATAGGGACTTAGCTATGTGGCAAATCAGGGTTTATTTCTTAGTGTTTTCTCCCACAAAATGTGAATTCTGATTCTAAAGAAGGCAACAGTTGTGTTTGAGTTCTGCAGATAAACTTTTAACATAGGAATGAGGTACAGAAGACCATATCCTAAGGACATCTCATGTTATACGCTTATTATGACTACACTTGGCCTATCTATAACTTGACATATGTGCTAAATCAGCCAGAGTCTCCGGTGTGGAAATAACTGCCTACGTGTAATTTAACAATGTAAGGAAATATAATTCCTTTTTTTTTTTTTTTTGGGTAGTCTATATCCATCTTTCAAAGAAGAAAGAGTATGATTTACCTGTAGGTAAGAAGCAATATATTCAGTGTGTGTGAGTGAGAGAGAGAGAGAGGAGAGAGACACTTTCTGCTAAAGCAATGCCTCTGTTGGAAACATCACCATGTGTTTATGGCCCCAACCCTTTCATTTCTTGAGTCCCTGTAGCACCTCACCATGCATCTCTATGTTACTAAGAACTTTGTTTTTGTCTTATTGTGTATCTGTCTTAATTCTCCCACGATTGTAAACTCCTTGAAGACAGGGTCCTTTCTGAATTATCACTTTACACACATTTTCAAAATGCAAATGAATGGAAACTTTAGCAAATATCCCTGTTTTGAATGATCTAGGTCATAGTTCCCTTCCATTGGTACAGATGATAGAGAGCTACTTCTAATGTGCCAAATTCACCTGACGTGCCTACTCAGCCCTAGGAATTAATTTACACATCAGAAGAGGCTAGTGGAATAAATTACTCTTCATAGTCTGAAAATAAAGAATAGGAGTCGATATCACGAAAATTAATATAAAGTGTGGACAAATTCATCTGAACTTTATGAGACAAGAGAAATGTAAAGGAACAAAATTGCTGTTCAGAAATGCTTATTAGTAGGAGAGTTGTTTTTGCAGGATTCTGTCTATTCTCCACAATAGCCTCCTTGGGGAACTCACGGTGTTGCAGGATCAGGCTACTCTAACTGTTCTAATTAGGCATTTCAGACATGACCGCTCTCTCTTAAATAACACCTCTTTTTATGGTTGTTATAATCTAATTCCACGATTAATTTAGGGGCATCACAATTGCTTTAAACAAAGAAATGTCACAACTTATCTTCCCCTCAGTGTCTTTTTATTACCCAATGTTATGATATACAGGTAATTGAAAAGATTTTACATAATATTTAGCTTTAGAACAGAGCATTTGCAGAGTTTTAAACACCATGTCTCAAGTAGGAGAAATATGTGAGGTTACCTATAATTTTAAAGCTATGGGATGAGGAAAGAGTGAGTGTTTAAAAGAAAATAATTGAGGTTTTGGGAGAAAGAGAATTATGGAAAAGTGCTTATTTTAGCAGTCTTTATAGATCCACATTTTATTCATTAATTTAGGAACTTTAACACGTGAAATTTCATTTGTTCACAAAATTATCATAATTGGTGTACTAACATATGTATTTTTACATTAACTGAAGTTACTTTTCAAAGTTTTAACATTTTATTACTTCTAGATCTATAAGCTATTTGAAAACAAATCATTGCTTTTTCCTGAAATTTGTGTCTTTTGTGGCATCAAGAAAATAGAGAAAAACTCATTTCCAGAAAAAGGCAAGGAAAATGTCAAGTTTATAAGAACATTTGTCTTGTTTTTAAAATTTTCTGCGTTGTAACTATTTGAGGTACAAGTATATGCTTTTCCTAATAGTATAAGCTGTAATACTTTTCTAAAACTAAAAGTTTGAGAATTGGGGCAACTTTCATCCATTACATGATGGTTTGACCCTTTATTAATTGATTTAGGATGCTTGCAAATATGATTGCAATGTGTTTTTTACATGTTGGGGATGATGTGGGAACCTGATGTTCATGGGAAGCAAGAAGAGCAGAATATGGACCGTGGGGAGGCCCTGACACCACCTGCAGGAAGGATATGCCAGGCAGGACTCTGGACTGCTGGGTCAGGCCCTGAAGGTGTGTCCCGTTCTGTTATAGTCAAAACAAGGCTTATGTCTGTGGCTTACGTAGTAATCCAGTGTTGTTACCTTTGAATCTTAGATTTAGGGACTCGTACCAGCATGAATGATTGGAAACAAATATTTTCTTTTCCTCACTGAAGTCTTTCACTGAACTTCTGTGATTAGAAAGAGAAGCACTTTTGTCTCTAGAGTCTTGTTCTAGCCTGTGAAGATTTTATTATATCTCTTGTCCATCTACATAAAAGACAGACTTTTGGTAAACTGTCTTACACTGAACTCTTATTTCATTGTTTCGACATGTCAGTTTGGAAGAAAGATGGTTGGATAGCAATGAATAAACATTTAATATTAAACATTTTATTTATCACTCTAAAGTTTCAGAAATAAAGATTTTCTAAATTTATAAAGTTTTATTTGGTGGGAATGTGGTGATAGGAAACAAAAGGGAGGGGTTCTTGGAAAATTTACAAAGAAAAAAGAAGATACCCAAGTCTGTATCTCAGATTCTTACTGCTTCTTGACAATTCTGTCTAGCTTTTTCCACAACAGCCCTGTTATGTCCATTTTATAAATAAATACTTTTAGGCTCAGGGGTTACAGAATATGAAACAAATTCTTTTGCTCAAAATCATGAGTTTCTTTACTATTAAACTGCCATCCGGAATGATAGAAACTAATGTTCCAACTGACCATTCACTTGGATATTCCAATCTCACTTTAAATTAATTATGCCTGTAGCTATTAATGAATTGATGTTCAACACCAACCCCTTCCCCTTGACTGTTCTTCTTTCCAACATCTTTTTCTTTCACTTTTTTCTTTCTCCATCACCAACATGACCTCTACCTTAACCACATCCACTTCACTATGACATCTGTCTCTATGCAGTTTCTACCTCTCCACCACTGCTACCACCTTCACCCTATACCATGGCTTCTGACACTACCATCAGCCCCACTTCTATCACCCCCATTTCCAATTTTGCCATCAGTTCCACTGTGTTTGAGCTCAAGCCCTCACCACTTCTGTCATAGTTTTTTGAAAGAGTCTGATGAAAGACCTCTTTAGTTATAGTCTCTTCAAAGTCCAATGCAGGCTGCACACTAATGCCACACTAATGTCTGTAAAGTCCAAACCCCTCATCCTCCCTTTCAAGAAGCTCTAGACTTTGCCTCTACTTCACTGTCTCCTCAACCTTTAGAATATATTTTGAATCTGACCACATCTCCCCACTTATAGGGTCATCACTCTAGTCCATGTAGGGTGACCAAACATCCTGATTTGCTCAAGACTCTCCTAGTTTAAGCCCTGAAAGTCCTGCATCTTAGGAAACCCCTTGGTCCCAGGCAAACCATGACTAGTGGTAACAGTAACTCCACAGCATCATCATTCCTGTCCTAGACTTCTCTAATGGCCTTGGAATATCCTCTCTGCATCGATACTTGCTCCTTTCTGGTCTCTTTCTCACATAAAAGGCAGAGCGATCCTTTCATAATGGAATTCTGATCATGGGACAATCCTATTCAAAGCCCTTCAATGTCTTCCCATTTCACTTAGGATAATATGTGTTCCCTACACTAAAAGGGCTTATATGATCTGACCCCTCCATCTCCTGCCCCTGTTCTCCTGATCTCACTTCCTCTTTGCAAACCACGCCAAACACACTTCTATCTCAGGGTCTTTGCATTGCTATTACTTCTGTCTGCAGTATTCTTGCCCCAGATACTAGTGTGACTCTTTCTACTAGTTTATTAAGCTTTCTGCTTGTATGTCATCTCTTTAGGGACTTTTTCTATGGCTGCCCTATCTAAAGCAGTCCAATATACTCCTAAACACATATACTACCTCTCCTCTTACCCTGCTTCCTTTCTGTCTTAGCACATGTCATCACTGCACATTCTATTATGTTTATTCAGGTTTTCCTCACCAGAATATCAGACCCATGAGAGAAGAAACTTGTTTTTTCTCACTGCTGGGTGTCCAACATTACTATAGTGCCTATGTCTGTTGAGTGAATAAATGCAGATTCTCTACAATTGAATACAGTCAGGTTGGTCTTTTCAGTATCCTCTTTAGTCAAAAGTTGGGTTGTCTGGGGAAGCAGACTCAGAGATTTGCAGGGAGGAGGTTTATTGAAGTGTATCCTTTAGATCAACACCTCTCGGGAAGAAGTGAGGGAAGCAGGATTGCACAGGCACAGAAGTTGGGCTGTGATATATCAAAGGCCTCAGCAGATCCTATGGGGAACTCTATTTCTCAGAGATATTCTGACTTGGGGCAACAGGGATGAGATTTTGCAATCCTGATTCCCCTAGCATTGGATATGGGCTGCCCCTGCATCTTGGGTCACGGTCTCTTCAGCTGAGGGTGATGCCGAGAAGGGGAAACTCAGTTATGAACTGTCAGCCATCCACACTGTTGACAGCCAGGGCAATAAATGCCTTGATCATGAAGATGGTACAAAGATATGGGTGGAGGGGAGAGAGTGCCACAGCAACCACTATTTCTCTATGAGCTATATTTCTTCCCATCACCAGGTTTTTGCTCAGTTGGGAAATCCATCTGCAATGCTTTATTCCCTTCTTCCTAATCAAATTACTCCTAACCATTAAGCCCTAGTCCAAGTTCCACAAAAAGCACCTCTTTACTATTCTAGTGCACATGGGTTTCTGCTACCAATTGCTTTATAGCAAGTAGAATGGTGCCTAGAGATTATTTTTCCCTATTTGTTTTGTGTATGTGAGCTCAACTCACCTTAAACTCCAGAAGAGCAGGGATTGTACATTATACTACTTTTCTATGCCTAGCTCCAGGCATAGTAAGGGCTCCTAAATAATTGTTGGTTGACTATATTGAAATGAAAATATCACCAGTCTTTTACTTTTTAAACAGCACTGACACTGGTACTCTATCAACAGTGTCTCCAGTTTAATTAACAAATCAGCTAATGAATTTATCTGGAACTCCTCCTTTGTGCCTAGTACTATAGACACTGCCATATTAGGCCTGTCATGAAACTAGAAATGAAAACATTTCTGGAGGTGTAGATTTTATAAGATAATTTCAAGACCCTATAGGGTTGCAGCCAACAGATGAGTGCTTTTGCTGGTGTGATTATCTCATGAAGGGGCCTTATTACTATTAGGAATTTCAGCTTTATGTATAATTTATTTTAGTCCATTGCCTTGATCACTAGGTGGAAACTGCCAGTTAGTGTTAGAAAGTTCCAACTGTGAGATTCAGAGAAATTAACTTGCTCTTTTAGGATATGGAGCTGACAATCAGAAGGCACCTTTGTTCTGAGCAGCTTGATAATTTCATTTTTTTTAAAAGCAGCTACTGAATAGACACAAATTAATGATTTAATGGACAACTACAGAAATACCTTTCCTTTTTGAATAGAATTATAGATATTAGAACAAAGGTCATCTCCAATGGATAAATAAAAAGCTTGATTTAAAATGAATATTTATTTGATGGCTTCTATAGTCCCATCCATCATTTTATGGGTAAAAAGAAGGGTTCACTTTAGTGACCTTTGCA
Organism: Daubentonia madagascariensis; assembly: GCA_023783475.1. NCBI lineage: Eukaryota > Metazoa > Chordata > Mammalia > Primates > Daubentoniidae > Daubentonia > Daubentonia madagascariensis. The sequence goes on from JAKFHU010000600.1 coordinate 37,755,420, forward strand.
AATGGGGATAAGTTCATACATTTGCTGGAAACACTGTACATTTGAATGAGTTTTAAAAAAGTACCAGAATTGACTTAATGCTGTGACATTTTAAAAGGATATATTCTATTTATGTTAATCATCAGAAGATTTTTCTATGTGTTAAATTGGCAATGGATTCTCCAATGAGTAGATGGTTTTTAGGAGGTTAAGAATCTACCTAGAGGTGACAAACAAATGGAGGTCCAATTATTTCTCAAAATGAAAATCCAGACCACTTGCATATTTTCCATTTGTAAAAATACTAAGATGTTCTTCACTAATGAGAAGGACAGTCTTAGGTTTTTAATTTTAATAAGAGAATGAGTGGCTTTAAATATCCTGTGGATGGTAGTATTTTTCAGCTTTATTCCCAAAACTGCTCTCATACCCCAGAAGTATCTGCCAAATCAGTATTTACATCTAATGGACCAGATGGTCACAGCGTGAAACGTTGCTGTGGAATGTACCCAGGCTAGAAAGACTGAATCTGGCCTAGTGTACAAATGTGCAGTAAATTGTTCAGGTGAATGAGACAGTGTTGTGTCTTTGAATGCTTATTTTGTGAGTATACGATATAATCCATTAACTTTGTATTCATCCAATTATTTGTTTATTTCTTATTAAAAAATAATTATTGAGTTCCACTGTTGACTCTCCCAGGCTGTAGTCTAGGCTCCATGGATACATAGATGAGTAACAACATAATGTTGTTGACTGCACCACAGAGGTAGCACAAATGCTATGGGAGGAGAAGACTGAAACTTTCCAGGGTCTAGTAATAGAACTAAGGAGAGGGGGACTTTAATTGGAGATTTGGTCCCCCAATAATCAGTATCAGTTTCTCCAAGCCACCCCATATGCATGTTCTTTGTAAAACCAATGTGCTTGCCATACAAATGTAGCTTTCAGACAAGCCTTCTAGCTCTCCCCATTTAACCAGAGCTAATGTGTAAGGGCAGGGAGGAGGGCAGGTGACATGTAAGTATCCTGGAAGACCCATCATCATGGCTGAGATGTGAAAATTCAGCAGGAAGAGTCAGGATGAACCCCAGGTACAAGAGTGTTCTAGGCACAGGATACATATCCAAAGTCCTTTAGCCCTTTAAGAACTTAAACCAAGTTATTCTTATATAAGTGTAAAATTCATGCAATTTAATTAAAAATGGATTTCTACCTTATGATTTAAATCTTCAAAATTTCCTCATGATATCTTTAATTTATATTTTGATTACAAGATATAATTGTGGTCCTATTAGAAATAACTAACAAAAGAAAAATTGATATTTTGATGTGACCAAAATACGGATGATGAAGATAGAAAATCAAAATGCCTATTAAAAGTAACAGTAAAGTACAGTACAGAGTGAGAATGAGCACTAGACTGCCATGGGCATTAGTTCACTTTTTTTTATTCAATAGATATTTGTTGGACACCTCCTATGTGCCAGGCACTGTTCTAGGCACTGGGGCACAGTGGTCAATAAAACATGCAAGATCAATGAACAAAATAAACCTAGTAAAATAAAAAGCATGTTTGGTGGTGGTATGGGCTATGGGAACATAGAAATGAGTCAGGGGAGGGGGAGAGTAATTTGAAATAGGAAGGTTAGGGAAAGTCTCAGTGAGAAGGATTTGGAGAAGGTGAAATGTGGTCAACTACTTAATCATCGGGGCCTCACTTTGCTTCTCTTTATGAAGCAAGTCTGGGTGACATAGCTCTGAAGATTCTTCCGGCTGGGAAATCATACGTTTCCATGATTTTACTGTATCATGGTTACCTGTCTGGTTGTTCTTTATGCTTTACTGGACTGTGAGATAAAAAATGGGTGTTTTAAGCTGCTAAATTTGTAGTAATTTGTCACATACAATAGAAACCAGTAAATGCACTCAGTTCTTTTGTTCTCTTGAAGACTGTTCTCTCCCCCTCTTCTGTAGTTGTCTTCGTTGTGGATTTCATAAGACAATCCAATGGAGTAGGGAAAGAAAATATTAGGCCTTCTATTTATATGTATTTTTATCCCATATTTTAATTTCATTTTTTGTTTATTTCATTTATGTTTTATAAAACATCATATATTGGTATAGTACAATGTGTGTATAATTCATAGATAAACAGATATATTAGGAGTATGTGCCAAATATTTTATCACTGACAAAAGACAAAATAAAGTTTGGAATCTTTTCTTTAACATTAAAATATGCTTAGTAGACTCCTCAGCAACTGTGCAACAACATAGACTCTGAAGTCAGACTACTCAGGTTTAATTTCCAGGTATCCACAGGTTAGCTACCACGCCTGGGGAGGTTACCCTTCTGAGCCTCACTTTTCCCATCTCTAACCTAGGGGAATAGTCATGGGGTTGGTAGAATTATGAGTTAGTGTGTATAAAGGAGTTAGAAGAACTCCTGGTCTATCAAATATACTGAATGAGTGTTTGCTATTATTATAATGAAAATCCTATTTCAATCAACTTCTTTCCTACATACTGTCATGTCTTTCTGCTCCTTTTCACAGACAGGAAAGGGACTGGCTACAATCACTGTCTCTATTTCTTCATGTTCTACTGATTTCTCTCTCCATTGTTTTATTGAAATGGCTGTTACTAAAGTTTCAAATGACATCCATATTACTAAGCCATAAATATTTTTCTGGTCTCACTTCCATGAACTCTCTGCAGAATTTGTTGACTTCCCTCTCTTCGTTGGATTCTGTAATACAGTGCTTTTCTGATGTTAGTTTTTCTGCCTCTCTGGCTGCTCATTCTTTTTCTCCTTTCTCAAGGGTTTGTTCTAGCCCACTTCTTTTCTTCATAAACTAATCTTATCCCAATTTATACCTTTAGTTACAATATAGAAGTGATTCTCAAGTTTATATCTCTAGTCTAGATCTTTTGTCTAAGCCCCAGACTCATATCCAATTGCCTACTTGTCATTGAACATTCCACACACATCTTAGACTCAAATGCCAAAAAACAAATTTATGGTCTTTCTTCCGGACCTGGTTCACTCGCTTTCAATGAATTGTACTAGCATCCAACTAGTTGCTTTAGCCAGAAAATGGGGCATTACTGTTGACCATTGACTTCTTTTGAGTTCTGATTTTATCTATTAAAAATATCTCAAGTGGGTTTACTTATTTCTATCCTTATCACCTTTACCACCTTAAACTAATAATCTCTCATCTGTATTATTCCAATAGTCTTAATTGATCTCCTGAAGTTTATTCCTGGAATACAGCTGATGGAGTCACCTTTTAAATAACAAATCTTAAAATCCTTAAGTAGGTTTCCTGTCCCTCTTGGGATAAAGACCCAAGTCCTTACCATCAGTTATCATATTCTTCAAGTTCTATTTCCTGCCTACTTGTCAGCCTCATCTGATGCCATTCTTCCCCCTACTCTCAGAGCCTTCACATAAACTGATCCTTTTCTTTGGTACATTCTGTCTTCTTGCCACCTTCCCTTTCACTTAGTTAACTTTTACTCATCCTTCAGACCTCACCTCAAAATTCATTTATTTTGAGAAGCCTTACCTGGCTTATCAGTCTAGATCAGGCCCTTCTTATATATTATTTAGTAGCTCCTTATACTCTTCTTTCAAAATATCTATTAGTTTGTAATCATGTATTGATTTGCGTGATTACATCTCACCTCCATCAATTTGATCATCTTTAATTTATATGCATAGTACCTGACACATGATGATTAGTACACATTTATTAAGCCAAAGAATGGATATATGAATATTGCATGCTCAGCTCTGGCAGAGACTGCTAGCTGTTTATCAGAAACCCATTCTCTTCTTTCTGGGAAAGATTACATTTCTCAGCCTTTCTTGTAGCTATATGTGGCCTTGTGATTGGGTTCTAGCTAATGGAACATGAACAAAGTGGTGTGCACCACTTCTAAGCCCAACCCCCCAAAACTCCTACCCATGATCTTTTCTCTCTTTTCTATCTGTGACAATGACCTCAGAATGACCTTGGTAGCTACATTGCTGAAGATGGCAGAGATTCAATAAGCCAGGATCCCTGAAGTTTCAATAAAGCAGAGCCCTACCTGCCAATCAAGAACTTCCTTATCTTATTGAGCAAGCAAGAAATAAACTTCTCTTTTGCTAAACTGTTACATGTTTGGATCTATCTGTTACTGTAGCCTAGCCTGACATAATTAATACCAGTAAGTGAATGAATTATAAACAGTGTTTTGAGAAGTATGATTGGTGACCCATTTAACATTTGTGGTTTGTAGAAAATGAGTAAAGCTTAGTCTTATATGTCAAACTTTTATTTTGTGTTTAGTCATGGTGCAAAGTATTGGGAACAAAGGATGATTAAAACTTGTCCTTTCCCTTAAGAAGCTTATTCTATGCTGGGGTTAACAAGCATATAAACGAAATTCAATGTAAAATTGTAAGTGCCATTATAGAAACATGTATTAGGAAGGACCACTATAGAGAAGGTAGAGAAAGTTGTTGTAAATAATTGCATATGTGAATTTGGAGTGGAGAGTAGGGGAAAGTGAATACCAAAAATGTCCTTGTCAAAAGATTCCTCATGTTATAGTGTGCTGGGGGTGCCTGAAATTCCACTATTTCTTCCCTTTAGCTAAATCTTTAGATCTCTATGAGTTCTTTAAAATAATATGAAACACTATTTTGCCCCCTAGTGGGTAACATGGCATCCATCATGGTATTAAATTTCAGGTGACCATTTCTTGGGTTATGGAAGATTTATCTAGGTGAGTGCAAATGGGCAAAAATGGGGAAGATGGTAGGTGGCCCCATAGCTTGGGGTGCTGCTCTAGTTACTAGAGGGCTAAGTGGAAATCCAGGTAAATGGCCAATTGCCTAAGGACATGTGAAGAGGAAGGAAAATAATGGGGAACAGTTTGTGGAAGGTGTCCAAAGACAACTTTTTATCCAGTTGCTTTGTCCCTTTAACATTCTCCCTCTGTCGACCACATGTCCTTGATTTTCTGGGTCAAATCCAATTTTAAATGTTCTATTTTCTTGTCCTTACCTGACTTTGAGGCTCTGGGATAAAGTAGCCTCATAGTGATTTGGATTATGGGAACCAGTGTTATCTTCTGTTAAAATGTAACTGTGGATATGAAGTAAATTTGAAATATGGGCAACATCTATTTCTAAATAACAACGTATATTTAACCTATGCCGTTATAAAGGAGGATTTTATAGAAATATGCCTGAAAGTGGGCCATTGATCCTGGAGCATTCATGAAAAACAATGGCAGATAATACTTGGAAGGCATTGGTTCGTACTTTTAACCCTGAGAAGTGTCATCTCTGGCAGCAGAGGTATGCATTTGAATGATTTATACATGGGCTTACTTGAGAGAGCAGCATTACATTTTTACTAATCAGACTCAACAGCTTCAAAGGCATTGCATCTTGAAGTTCTGTCACTCTGTCGTCACCTTTACTGGTGCATTCTAATGAACTTGAGAGGATATTATGGGAGAATGGGGTCTTGACCGAGAAAGCTCAGAAGCTGGGGTGCTGTTGTTCTACCCAAGGAACACTGTTCCCTTTCTAGTTCTAGGATGATGGTAACCAAGAGGAAACCCCGGAAGGAATGGCAACAGCCACACATTTTGAGATGCCATTACCCAAAGAAGGTTTTCCTTTTCCTTGTGAGGTAAAAGAGGAAAGGGTGAATGCTCAGCAGACCTGAGTTCTGCCACTAACCAGCTCATGGGGGTGCTCTGGGCAAGTGCTCCTCCCACCACTGAAATGGAGAAAGAATACCTGCTGGATCTACTGCGGCATTATACAGTAAATGTCTGTTCACCTATCTATGAGCCAAGGGGAACCCAAAACTGTGGAAAGGAGAACCAAAAAGAGCATGGTGCAGACGAAGGCAGGTCACATAGAAGCTGGCAGGGAGAGAAAAGCTACTTAAAAGCAGTGCTAGCCTGGTTAGAGGGGCCAAACCCAGCTCCTCCACTTTTGGCTTCAGCGGGCTATGAGGTCTGTCATAGCAAATGGGAGCCTTGGGAAAAAAGAGAAGACAGGAAAAAAAAAAAAAAAAAGCTGAAGAATTGTGGTTGGGGAGGCAAAGCAGTAGAAAAAAATATAGAAAGAAATGGAAGAGAGAAAAGAAGCTTGAGGAAGAGAGTAAAGGAAAAGTACTAATTTGCCTATTTTATCTCCTATTAGAAAGAGGACCAAAGAAAGAGAGAAGATAAGGAAAATAAACTCGGAATCATGAGGAAAGCAGTGGGAGGATTTTGAAAGACTTTTTTGTGTGAATTTACTTCACAAGGGATGAGAGCTGTTGCTTGGCAAGGGACTCTGTGGTAGGACCCTAATTATTAGTTCAACTGGGAAGAACACAGTAGACACATTTGCAGTAATTCAGATCCACAGAAATAAAAGGTTTGATGTGAACCTCAGATGACAGAGTAAATGGATTTATTTCGTAGACTGCATCAGGAGGAAGAGCATGAGGCACTGTGGTGATTTCCCCAAGCAAGCTGAGGCCAAAGCCTGTTAGTTCTCGTTAGGATTGAAACATGGGATATAGGTCATATGTCAATTTCATTGAAAAAACCCACACTATGATATAGTGAAATTCCATTAGCAGCAGCAGAGAGGTTTGGCATTAGGATAGGGAAATGTAAGTATAAAATAGCTGTTGAGGTGAACATGGGCACTCTACCGTCCAGTTGCTTTTAATCTAGAGCAGAGACAAGTTCTGGCTGTTGTTAGAGCAGCCAGAGATGTCCTTTACATGTGTGTTGATGAATCACTTGAGCAGAAAGTGCCTGGAGAAAAGTCTTCGCTAAGAGCAAGATAGCATGGGGTGGGGGTTAGCACAAAGTATATGTTTTGGGTAGGTGGCTCCTAAAAAAATGGTTGCCATTGGGTACTTTGGGGGTGCATGGAGGAAATTAGTATTCACTGAATGGAGAAAAATATTATCAATGTTACATATTATACTTCTTTCAAAACGGATTTAAGATTTAGATAAGCTAGTCAGAAAGAGCAAGAGCTAAGATAAAAATGCCTGGAGAAGATGGTTCTTACAGAGGAAAGGAAAATGACTACCCAAAAAGACAGGCTAGTGTTTGAAGTCCACAGAGGAGTAAAGGAAGGATTGGAAGTAAAGAGCATTCAGAGAACCCAAGGAAAGGCACGTGAGGATACACAAGGAAACACAAAATAAATGCAAGGAAAGGCTGAAAACGCAGACAACAACAACAGGCTTTCTGTGGTTGAAATGCAAGTTCCAGAAAAAATGAATATAGAAGGGTGTGAGACAAGAGGAGGGATTAGATCACAGGAAGAAGGGGACAGTATAAAAAGACCTGGAGGCCTAAATAAAATCACTTAAGCATAGGGACAGCACTGCTGGCAGTAAGACTATGTAATATAAAAAGCAGTGAGTGCCAAAGCTTGGAAACAGAATGAAATTTTATAATTAAGTACTTTACAATAAAGTAAAGAAGGAGGTTAACACATCGGAAGGGACTGGCTTGGGGTTTTTTGATACTCATCAATAAAGGGAAGAACGTCACCTAGAGTGGGGAGATGGATTGTTGCAAAGAGAAAATGCGGTTAGATGTGTGAGCGTGAACGTGTAGTGAGAAAGAAAAAAGACCACCTTTGTGAATGTTCCTGGCTCTCTTAGTCTTTATTTGGAAGAAGAATTAAGACTGTAGACATCAGAGGGCCCCGGTTAAATACAACCTGCCCTTTTGAAAGATTCTTGGAAAGGGTAGTCCCCCTTGAAAAGATTTTTCAAAATATAAAGGGCAACCTATGAAGATGATGCCAGAGTAAAGGATAAAGGCTATAGACATAAAAAGGAAAGTGATCAAAGTATTATACAAAGAAGTATCAAAGGAGGTGTACACTTAAACAACAGAAACGTTACTACATGAAAGCAAATTCATATGAGGTTGCTGGAAATAGAACAAGGAGAGCTACTACTTGCGTCTTCTTGATTGCACCATGTTCTATTGTGCCTTCAAGCCTTTGAACTTGCTGCTTCCTCTGCCTGGTATAATTTCCCTCCCTTGTTTTCCTACTGGTCTCCTACTTAGTTCTCCACCGTCATCTCTTTACTGATTCTTTCTCTGACCATTCTTGGCAGAGTTTGGCCCTTCTTCTCTGTTTGCATTTCTATGACACCTTTCCAAACTCTCAGTACAGCACTTGCAATATTGCACTGTAAATGTCTGTTCATCTATTTGCCTCTTTTATTGAACGAGTTCTTTGTTTTAATCAGTTTTGCCTAACACTGTGTCTGCCATATGGCTAAAGGTGAATATAGAGTTACAGGTCAAGAGAGAGTGTTTCTTACTGTGGGAAAGGAACGGGACAGAGAAAATGGCAATTCTTAGTTTTTGTGTGGTAGTAAGAAAAATCTGGAGTTAGTTGGTCAAGACCATGAGGAAAACAATGAAAAGCTATGCTATATGCAGTAGTGATGTTAAATAAATAAATAAATAGACATCTAGCACATAGCTGATACTCAATAAAATTTTTTAGAGTTGAGATATCATTTAGGTTTCTTATTAAAAGCAAAGAAAAAATATGGAATAGGATTTTGGGGATTGATCAAGCTTTCTGCAAGAGTAGAAATGCCATGGACAACATATAAAGATCATTGGGGGAATGAGTAGTCAGAATAAAAATATAAATGAGGTAAAGAGAAAACAATCACAATTTGGGAGAACTGAGTAGGTTTGAAAAATGATACATGAGTAACATTGGGTATTTTGGCTAGTTTGGTTGGAGAGAAATTGTTACTAGATTTATATATAATAGTGTAATTGCCTTTTATAATAAAGAGCTGCTAAGAGTAAAAAAAATCAAAATATATGTGTTGCAGTATTAAACCTGTTCTATAAATGAAAGATATCAATATTTTTTCTTGCTAGTTTAATGCCAGTAGAATAACCATTTTTAAAGAGTTTCCCTGACTTCTTTGCTTCATTATTTTTTAAAGACATTGAGTGGCTGAATCTTGTAAAGATGCAAAAGAATTCTTTAGATTTAGATTTAGATATGAGTGAATCTTGTAAAGATGCAAAAGAGCCCTTATTACTTGATGACACAATAGCTGATATGGAATATTTGAATTTCTGAACAGGTGTGCCATGGTCTGAATGTTTGTGTGTCCCCCCTCACCCCCACCCCTGCAAATTCAAATGTTTAAATCCTAACCCCCAAGGTACTAGTATTAGGAGGTGAGGTCTATGGGAGGTGATGAGGTCATGAGGGCTGAGCCCTCATGAATGGGATTAGTGCCCTTGTAAACGGTTAGAGTGAGCTCCTTCACCCCTTCTGAATGTGAGGACACAGCAAAAAGACCAGTAAGCAGCACTTCATCAGACACCAAATTTCCTGGCACCTTGATCTTGGACTTCTCAGCATCTAGAACTGTGAGAAATAACTGTGTGCCATTTATGAGTCACCCAGTTTATGGTATTTTGTTATAGCACCATGAATGGACCAAGGCAAGTTATAAAACTTAATTATGACTATGATCAGTTTAGTCACAATCAAGGGGGAATTATAATTCTCTGTAGATGGAATGCTCTGAGAATTATAAGGATTCTTTACTTGAGATGAAGAAAGCATGGTCTATCTTTTGTGTCACCAGTGTGTTTCATCTACTTGATGGTTTCATAACATCACTGAAAATAATATAATCAGATTGTGGGTAATATAAACAAATTTTTTTCCATGCATAGTTTATTTTTTTATTTTTTATTTTTTAAATTATTTATTTATATTTTTTGTGTTAAATATTTTATTTATTTATTTATTTATTTCAGAATATTATGGGGGTACAAACTCTTTGGTTACATGTATTGCCTATGCACTGCCCAAGTCAGAGCTGCAATTGTGAATATGCCCCAGACAGTGTGCCCCTCATCCATGAGGTGTGAATTTTCCCATGCCCTCCACCCCCCTCCCACCTGCCCAACCCCTGATGAATATTATTTCCATGTGTGCACATAAGTATTGATCAGTTAGTACCAATTTGATGGTGAGTACCAGTGGCATGCACAGTCTATTTAATTCAGTTTTTGGGTAGAGATTACAGGCATATAGATTAGGAATTTAAATTTAGATTTTCATTGTGGCTAAATAACTGACTTGAAACAATGTGAAGAAACTTGTTGAATTTGAGTTACTCCTTCACAAAATAGGTTACAAAGAACCAATTCAAAGACAAGTGAATACCTCCCACAACATCTACATTAATCTCATCCTTTCTTAGTGAGGATGTCCCATCTGCATGTTATTTCTTTTTCAGAGTTTTTGACTTTTATCTCTTTGATGGGTGATCTTCTGTTCTCATTCATTTCTGCTTAAAGGTTGTGCAACTAATTAGTGTATTTCCCATGTAGGCCTTAAATGCATTGCATGTTGTGGCAGAGTTACAGAGAAAGTCAAGATCATCTCTAAGTATATTTGGAATTCAATTTGCCTAAGATTTCACAAATTGTTCATTTTGCAGAAACAATTTAGTTTCCATCTGGTTTGCCTAGGGGAAAGTTCACTGGTGTTCATTGTTAAGAAAATCAGAACATCATTAGAGAATTCAGTGGTCCTTTGCATAAAAATGTGATGTCACTAAATCACATACTGCAAAAATATAGTTTATCTGCAAATGAGTTTGATGTGAATTTGAATGAAAGCCATTCTCTTCAGAGAAAGAAAGCACATAGGTATATCTTATTTGCCTCATTTTGCATGCATTCACACTGACAGCTGGAGTGACCCTGCTGAGATGCCAGGGACTTTTTTAGTTATGTAAAGTACATCACAGATTTTTATGAGAAATGACTACTAGACAACATTTTTTTAACAGCATACGTTATGCAATTATAACTTAAGGCATTTTAAACTATGACAATTTTCCTCTTTATTTGTAATGACATTCTTGCTTTTAACTTCTGAATGTCACATTTTGATGAAGAAAAATTAAGTTTCTAGGAAAATGCAAATGAAAAAACTGACCCCTAAATTTCTGGTAAATTTCAACAGATGACTTTTATCATTTTATTATGATTTTATTTTCATTTATGAGTTTTTTCTATGATTTTATTATGTGACATCCTTTTGAATGGAGATAAAACTAAAAATTAGTTATATTTTCCCACATGTGAAATCTCATAAAAGCATTTTTACAAATATTGCACTTTAAGTTTGTAGATTTCCAGGGAAATCTACCCCATAAAAGTAGTACCTATTGCTTAATAAATTCTGCAAAGGAATAAAAATAATTCTGCAAAGGGATGAACTAAAAGCCTGAAGTAATCTTTATTTCCATTGCTTGAAAATGCATATTCTTGGCAAAATAAAAAAAGGAAGAAAAGAATTCAAAAGACATAAATTTTTAAAGAATCACCACACAAATTCCAGAAGGCCCCCAAAATCTTTCAACTAGGAGAAAGAATAAGAAAAATCTAAGGGAAAGCATTTTAAATTTAAAGCTGAAAAGAATATGTACACAATTGTGTTATCTGAAAAAAAGCCTTTAGGTAGATGGAGACCTTGAATATTTGAGAACATTTGGCTGAAGGAGAGGAATCATAGATATATATGACTACTTTTGCGAGATGCTAAGATAAAAGGAGAATCTTGTAGGTTTACATTTGTGGGAAAAATGTAAAGAAAATGTGTGAAATCGTACAAGGTGACTTCTAAATTTATCCAGAGTGAATTAAAGGTAGAGTAATGAGCCAATGATATTGCTTATAGGTGAGACAGGTACAGAGTTAGGTGGGAAAGCTTTCTGAAAGGAGCAGTTTCTGTTATAAATTAAGAATATTCCTCAGTTGCATGTGAGGGTAAAATCAAACAGGCAACAGAGGTAAGCTGGGGCAATTTTTCCTGGGGTCATTGAGAAACCATTTCCTAGACTTATGAATAAGGTATATCAAGAAATGAAAGTGGACTGGATGTTAAGTCTGTATTCCTGAAAGATGTTGGGTTCCCCAAAATGATTTTAGAGGAGGTTATTGCTGTAATTAAGACTGCAGTTAGACTACTGGGTTAAAATTTTGGCTTATCATTTACTGGTTGTGTGATCTGGGAATATTCTTAAACTTTATGGGCCTTTGTATATTCACCAATAAAATGAGAAAGATGATAATACCTAAGTCAAAGGACTGTTGTGAGGATTAAATGGATGAATATATGAGAAGTGCATACAATAGAACCTGGCACATAGTAAATGCTCAATAAATGTTAGTCATTGTTAATAACAGGCTATCACTTATGGAACAGCTTCTATGTGACAGATACTTCATATAATTTATTTCATATCTTCACAGATGTGTAGTTATCAGTATCTCCATTTTGTGAATGAACAAATTGAGACTCAGCCCTGGGAAGTAACTTTCTTAAGGTAACATGGTTATTAGAACTCAGAAAATGGATCTGTTAAGCACCGACGTCCATGCTCTTTCTTCTATGTAGTGAAAATTTCTGAAATTTTAGTTTTCTTTTTATACCAGATCATTATTCAATAGCATTCGATATTATGTCAGTAAGATACTGTTAGTACAAGGTGCTGAACTGGAAAAAAAAAAATCACATGGCAGAATTTCCTGGTGTAAGTGTTCACAGCCAGATTCTTCATCTCTAATATTATGCATCATCTGTTAGGCAATTTGTAATTGCTTTCATGTCTTCTTGAATGCACAGGAATCAGCAGGCTACAATTCCTGAATGACCGTCTCAAGGTCTTCCATGGAAATGTGTAGACTGTTGAGGTGAAAGAGTTTCTCAGAGGAGCCAGAAGCAGGTCCAAACACAAGCTCTCGATTTTCCTTTACATTCCTGAGGTTGCCTGGTTTAACAGATTGACTAAAAGGAGATGTTTTACATTGCCTTGAATCAGGAGGGATAATAAAACTTATTCCTTTCTCCTTATAGGGATTTAATGAGGTCAAATAAGATAAAATAGGTGGAAGGGTAAGCTTTCTTCAAGAGAGGGGATAAATAAATGCAATAAAGGGATTATTTTAAGAAGTGAATTAGAAATATATAAGAGCAAGTCACCTTCTCTAAACAAGTGATAAGTGCTATATTATCTTTTCATACGGCTGAAGGTCAATGGATACAGTGTCAAGATGGCTGTGTGACTGAAGCACCTGTTAGGCTACATAGAATAGGGGTTTAGAGCTGACACCTAAAGTCAGATAGACCCAGATATGAAACCCTGGCTTGCCACTTACTAGTTAGGTGACCTTGGGCAGATTGTTTTATTTCCCTAAGCTTTAGTTCCCTACTGTATAAAATGGGGATAATAACTGTACTGATCTCACCTGGTTGGTGTCTAGTGGTTAGAACAGTGTCTAGAATGTGGGAAATGTAAACGCATGCTAGTTATTTCATTATTTCAAGCACAGTAGCATTTCCATCCATATGTAATTAAGAATAATAAAAAAAAGTATTATCCAACTTTGTGTGTTTCCTACTTAGCTAGTGCCTGGCATATAGCAGACACTCATATTTTTGTTGTATTAATTAATGGAAAGAGAATGTCATGTAAGTGTTTATATAGAAACATCACCCTAAATCAGCCCTCTTACGAGGTTGTTCTTGAATGCACACGGACAGCCAGGAGTGGGGCCTGGTAAGATGATATCTACGTGGAGATGCGTATCTTACCATGCTTTGGCCCCTCCCCAGGTTCTCCTCCTTCTGCAGGGATGCTCAGGGCCTCCTCACACAGCAGGTCTTTCAAAGTTGAAGTCCACTGAATTCTGCCCTTGCATATCACACTTTGGATTTCGTCTTCCACTTGACCCCTTAGTGGACCTGAGCTTGGATCAAGATAGTAAGGAGCAGGTGGTTTTAGTGGCTTATTACACCTGGCTGCTAACTGTGGTGCTTTGAAATGGAAATCACAAAGTTCATGAGGGAACTTGAAAATACACCAGCCTGAGCTGCAAGGGTGAAGGCCAAGCTTGCTTTATTTCAAGGCATTTTTTTCTTCGGAATTTTTTTTTTTTTTTAAGAAGGATATGGCTTTTGGTTTTATAAGCAATTTTAGAAAAGTGTTAAACTAGTAAAGAGGCAGTGGAATCAGAAAAATTAAGTAATGCCACTTGATTGTGGGTATGGTACTATTTAGGAGAACATTAAACATATTATATTGTATATAAAGCATTTAAACAAGTTGTGGTGGGGAAAAAGGATCCAGATTATCTTAAAAAGAAATGAACTCTGTTTTAGTCAACATATCCAAACTAGAACTTATGGTTTTCCCTTAAAATTAGTACATCTTTCTGTAATTTCATTTATTGCCTTATTTGCTCATTCTCAACCTAGAATTGGAATCATTTTCAATAGTCCTCTGTTTCTTACCCTCCATCGAATCAATAATCAAAGTCTGTAAATGCTAATTCTTAGCATACTTTTTCAAATTTGAGTTCATAGTTTATCTTCACAACCATATAATTTTGTGGACTCTGCAATAACCTCTGAAATGGAGGCAAGAACTTCCAGTTCATCTTCACACTGCCAAAGGATTGGCATTCTAACCCACAGAGCTGATATGGCTATTGGCAGCTTTAATGCCCTCCCTGGCCCCCAACTATGAGAATAAAATAACTCCCACCTTCAAGGCCCTAAAATAGTACCCTTATTTATTGTTCTGTCTTAGCCCCCACTCCACTCCCCTCTCACATATACAGTACTAGATCCTAACCAGATTGGGACATCTTGTTGTTCTATAAATGTTCCAATACCCACTCTGCTTCCTCTCCTTGGAAGTCCTTATTCTCAAGCTGTTGAATTCCTAATCATCCTTTATAAACCATTTCAAATTCACATTCTGACCATCTCTTTTGAATGCCCCACTTTCAAAAAGCATCAACCCTTCCTCATTGTCTATGAACTCTTTGAGCGCGGAAGCAATGTCTAATTCATATTTATATCACCAGGGCCCAACATAGAATGATCTGTAGACATACATTTGTTGAATTGAATTATCAGATTAATGAAACATTTTCCATTTCCTTTGTTGGTACCTTTTCATCTGAGATAGTTAAATGTAGAAGCTACAGAACATAGTTGCTTAACCTAGAAGGCATAGTGGATTGGTTGCTGGAAAGAAACAGGGCAGGGATGCTTGTGGTTGTGTCACCCGGAACACAGGCTTTGGAGTCAGACTGACCAAGTTAAAACATAGACTCTATGATTGAACAGTCATGTGCCTTTGGGGGATTCGCTTTACTTTTCCCTCATAAAATGAGGTTAACAATACATCCATATCATGTAGAATAGCTGTGGATATAAAACAATATGTACAGCCCTGAATACAGTGCTCTTCATTTTATTAAAATACAGGAGCTTTGATATACAAGTTTGAAAATTGGGTGGTATATCAATAGTACTTCTGAACAGACAAAAAAATATCGTGCTAACAGATTTATGAAGGAAATGTAGAGGCTTGTTGTAATACTATGTGATGTTGCCTAAACCAAATTATCAAGCTTGTAGTATGAAGAGGTACAAAACTCCCTTAAATTATTGTGTAGTTCTTGTCTATAGTGACTGCCTCTCAATAGGGAAATCTCCATTTTCCTCATAATTTGATTTTTGGTTGCAACAGTTGAAATATTAGAGCTCAAATGGAAAAAGATTGTCCAGGCATTTTGTAATAAGTAAAAGACTTATTATACCAGACATTTTGGTCATCTGATCTGAGTCATACCATTCTTCGTAGGCCCAACATGTATCTTTTAACTGTTTATAGACAGCATATTTATTTGTTCCATTGGTAAGGGGTATGTGGGGGAATCTGAAGAAATCTCTGAAACAAACACCCATTAGGACTTTAAAATGCCGCTTTTTGGTCATCATTTTAAAAGCTATTAACAATCAGCTGCCTCTTGCAGGCAGAGAAAAAAAAATCTGTGGGTTGAAAGATACTTGAAATCAGAGGTTAGCAGCAAGATGGTCTTTCATTTCCAAACATGGAGCCAGGATGTCAAACATCTCTAGTTTCTCTAAAGACAAAAATCAGTATTTTTTTTTTAAAGAGCAAAATGAACTAAAACAACCCCCCACCCCCAGGTTTGCTGGAATAATATCTGGCACCTCTTTGCTCGTGTTCACAAATGCATGCAGCTGGCCGCTGTGCTCTGATGACTGCATCTCATTCTGCCTTGCCACTTGGCTCCTTCTCAGCTCCTGCCTGATCATATTTCGAAATGTCATTCACATTTATGCAGGCCAGTGCACAAAACAAAATTAATTCACAATGTCGTGTTAATATTATTACTTTTGACACCATGGAAAACTTATTAACTATAGCTTGTCAGAGGCCTTTTAGAGTGAATAGCCTAACTAAAACATTGAGAGGAAAGTAATATGATCTAAAGATTTTTTGATCACTAGATGTTGTATTATTAAAAAGTCAGAGTAGTTGAGTTTTTCAATAATTATGCTAGAATTAACTGTCTTTCTATGAGTGGCAAGAAAATCTGTCCCACAAGGAAACCTTTAAGGAAATATTTTATGGCACATGATATAAGCTTTATTTATTTTTCTATCAATAAATATATTCTGCATTTTAAAGAGGTAGTAGGAAATTTAAGTAACACAATCAGTTAGTTAATGTGTGAATCATAATAACCCAAGAGCTTAGAAGAAGAAAAAGAGAAGGGGGAGCTAGTATTCATTGCACACTTGATAGCTTTGGGTGTTTTCACATACTGTATCTCATTAAATCCTTACAATAACCTGTAATGAGATTTTATATTCTTTATCTTATGCATAAGAACAATAAAGCACAGCAAGGTTAGCTGACTTCTTCAGTTTGCACAGCTCATGAATGGCAGAGGCAGTCTGACTATCTGACTACAAAGACTCTTCTTATTCCATGAACCCTATCTGCAGTCATACTAAATCAGTACAAAAAGAGGAAATCATAAGCCTTATGTGAAATGGGCAATCCTTTCTCTGTTTTCCATAACTGTAAGTTTCATGGAAGTGATTTTTATATAAATTTTTGAATAACTCAAAGGTGGCATTTTTAAATAGACCTAAATTTGGCATCTAAAAGGCAAAAGAAAGCTTAAAAATAAGTTTTAAATTGTTTATTTTTGTATGAAATTAAGTATATAATAGTATTTATTTTCCTTGTTCAGTATCCAATGGTTTATTTTTCCACATCCACCAAGAATGAGATTATACGCTTCTTTTCGGTCATAATATAGCTTTTTCCCACCCAGGAAGGTGTACTATCTCACACTCTGAAACTGTGATTTAACAAGTAACACACTGAATACTGGCAAGTCTCCTTAGCTGCCAGAAGTAGGCCAAAGGTCTTGTTGAAATAAATGGATGGTTCAGCCTCCCTTCAACTTCTATACTTTTCCTGGGAGGATACTCACTTAAGTGGGATTCAGATATTATAGCAGAATATCCAAAGGCTTCCAGGTCTTATTGCAATACAACAAACTTGGCAATCACCAAAGAGTTTCTTGTGATGACCAGGAAAAGGGAACAAAAATTTGGTGGCTACTTATAATAGAGCTTACTGGCATTAAAAATGCAAGTTTAAAAAAATCTGATTCAAGAAAGTATTTTGTATATGATTGTGTGATGGTATCTTAAAGGTGTTGAAAGCCTTTTAACAATATATTTTGAGCTGCATTATAAGTGTTTATCTATTTATTTTGTCCCATTCCTTGTAGGGCATGGAAAATTCACCACAAAAACTTTCCTTTGCCAGTCATGATTTTATTCTAGCAACACAGTTTTTCTTAGCTCTTTCCAAATTTCTCAGTTTTGTGGTGATGTGAGGTATGTATGATGTAGCACATCTCAAACCCCACAGATGCACCACAGGGGTGCTCTGGGTCTTATATTTAAATGCTAATCCATTTTGACCTTCCTATTTTCTGATTTCTTAAAGGCAAATATTAAATGCTTTTCTTGAATAGTGGATAATTTCTGGGGCAAACTAATTTGGAAAAAGGAAAAGAAAAACTCACGAGAGAGAGATCTAAGTTAAAATGGAAACCCACCCAATGTGTGTGTATTCCTGCTGGCAGGCGTCTTGGGAGGAGAAAAAGGGAATGAAGGAGGGATCATGTGGGTTTACCCCCTTTTTCTTATAATTCATGGCAAAATACTTAAATCTGTTCTGAAACCATAACATTACTGAACTAAATTTTGAAAGAATGGTCATTTGTTATATCAAGTATTTATCTGTGTGTATGGTGTGCATTTATATTTGTGTGTGTTAAGAATGGGATCAAAATCACCATAATCTTAGCATCCTAAGATAATTATTCTCATTTCATAGATTCCCAAATTGTTTTTATACATATGCAAATACTTTAAAAACCCACTACAAAAGTATATATAATTTATATAATTTTATATACTGCTTTTTCCACTTAACATACTAAAGCATTTTTCCATATAATTATATCTAATGTCTATCTAATATTCCATTAAGTCATGGTATAAGTAGAAGTCATGGTATAAGTAGAAATTTTATTATTATTGAACACAAAGGCTATTTTAATGTATAAAATTATAAGAGTAAGTTGGCATCCATGAATATGAGTATCTGTAGTAGTTTAGTTATGACGGCCAGAGGCTCAGTTTCTTAGTGTTTCTATTTATGATAATTATTTATAGTGTGAAATTTCACATCTCCGGACTGAAGTTTTTGGTGTTAAGTAACCTTCATGAGAATAAAATATTTTTTAAAACTTTGTACCTTTTTTTACAAGGTACCTGGTAAGAAAGACACCATGATATGACTTTTGTTTGTGTTATATTTATCTAACTTTCCACTGAGAGTTTGCTGCCTGTAGGCACTTTCCCAAGAAAGTCAGCCAGGGCTGATATATGGAAACCCACTCCGGTAAATCAGCTCCCCAAATCTATCACTGTAGTTCACAGCTTCAGGAATCAGCTTCCTCTATTTTTCACTGTCAAAAATGGCTTACTTTGGAAGAAATTGAAAATCCAAGTACTGTTATCATTGTTTGTCAAAGTAATTGTAGAGGGTATGTCCTACTGTGATGGGTCTTATGAAAATGCAGGGAGAGATTAGAAATGGGGAAAAAAAGGGAAAGTGCATGTAAGGCTTGATGTAGATTGATGCTACTGCTTTTTTTCTCCCATGGCTTTGCTTTTTAAATACCTTCTTTGATGAATCACAGGGCTGCTGGATCCCACGAGAGATCACCTTATCTGTTCCCTTACCTTGAAGCAGGACTGCAGATCCATGGCCCAATTCTTATTTTTAAAAATCCTCCAGAGACTTAGGTTCTTTTACATATCTGTTTCAACATTTAACACTTCCAGGAGGGTCTTATTTGGTTTAATTTTTCTTCCTACATTTGAATGCCTTTCTTTTTATTTGGATTTCAGTGTCTTCAGAAAGTCATTCTAAGCTGTCTCAAATGGATGTTTTACCCCTAATTAATGGACACTCATCACTTAGTTCTCTCATTCCAAGAAAGAGACTCAGGTTCTTCTATTTTAAGAGAACAAATCAGATTGGAAACTACAAAAGATGCCAAATCTCTGAGGTTTGAGGGAGGGGAGAATTTGGTTCAGAAACACAGGGCTGGGTTCCCGTGGCTTTTAGAGCACATGAAAGTATCCTGCAAATGTGAAGCAATATTAATAGTATTTACTGATGCACTCATAAGAACAAAGATAATGTAAAACTTATCACTTGTCTAATGACCTACATTTTGGGGGGCAAATATGAACTCATAAAGGTTGAAATATATGGGATATGACAGGTAATTCAAACAGGTGCAGGCATTTAAATAAGAAATCTTAAGAGTTTTTCAAAAGGAAGGAAAAGGCACAGAAGATGATGTTGGTAGCAGTTTCCATTTGAGGAGAGATGAGTCCTCAAGTATCCTAGTCTCAGAATATGTTTGAATAAGTTATGTCTTAATCTCTATGGGAGATTTTAGCTTATCATTTACGAAATTTTTGCTTAGGGATGCCAGAATTTGCACTTAGGAAGAACCATTTCTGTTCTCAGTTCTGAAGTCAAGTATATGTGATTTCATCTGGAAAGGAGGCATACTGAAGCATTTTCTTAGAAAACACTGGCCATGCTAGTATACTGAGAACAGGAAGGTGGTGGGAAATGGAGGGTCACCCCATGGGGCCCTGAGAGAAGCAATTGACTGCACTCTTCTTGTTATGTTCCCAACCTCTGCATCCCTCCTTTCATCCAGGCACTCTCACTAATGGCTGGGCAAGTGGCTCTGTGCTCCACTTAGAGTAGATCACACAAGCCTCATGCATTATCTTCCTGTAGAAATTACAAATGATGAGCTGGTTTCTGCTCCAAGTTACTTAAGTTGTAGCTCAAGGCACCACATTCATTATGTGCTGAACATGAAGATCTGAGAGGTTTGATCCTTGTGATTGTGTACAGGGTTTTTCTGTGAATTTATCTTCAGGTGACTTGTACAGCACATCCTGGTAAATACTTAGACTCAAGCCCAATACCAAAAACCACTGCCCTGGCCTAAATCAGCCTTGTTAAAATTCAGCTATGTCCTGTCCCTTTTCTATCCTCAGGATCAGTTCTGTTGTCTATAGAGTAGCAGTCACTGGGATAAATAATTTCCTTTCCTCCACCACCTCAAGAGAAGAACTAGAATTCAAACTGCCTATATGTTATTTGAATAGGCATCTTTCTGATCCTGATGACTTCTTTAGGAAAACTCTCAACCCATTTGTTACAAGAGAAAAGGCCACCATATTCACATGGTACATTTCTTTCATAAGTTAATTATCAGGGTCCCTTATACTTTTCTTGAACATTTCCTGAAATCCCAATGCCAGGTATTTGACATGATGTCCATTCTCCAATGAAAATTTTTTTTAATATATATATTTATTTCAGAATATTATGGGGGTACAACACTTTGGCTATATATATTGCCCATGCACTGCCCGTGTCAGAGCTACAATCGTGGTCATCCCCCAAACTGTGCTCCCCGCATCCATTCAGTGAGAGTTTTCCCATCCCCTCCACCCCCCTCCCGCCTGCCCGCCCCCTGATGAATATTATTGCCCTGTGTGATGTAAGTGTTGACCAGTTAGTACCAATTTGATGGTGAGTACCAGTGGTGCTTGTTTTTCCATTCTTGTGACACTTCGCTTCGAAGAATGGGCTCTAGCTCCAACCAGGATAATACCAGATGTGTTAATTCACTATTGTTCCTTATTGCTGAGTAATATTCCATGGTATACATATACCACATTTTATTAATCCACTCGTGTATTGATGGGCACCTGGGTTGTTTCCACATCTTTGCAATTGTGAACTGTGCTGCTATAAACATTCGCGTGCAGATGTCTTTATTATAGAATGTCTTTTTTTCCTTTGGGTAAATACCCAATAGTGGGATTGCTGGGTCAAATGGTAATTCTACTTTTAATTCTTTGAGGTATCTCCATATTACTTTCCATAGAGGTTGTACTAATTTGCAGTCCCACCAGCAGTGTATGAGTGTTCCTATCTGTCCACAACCCCACCAACATTTGTTTTGGGACTTTTTGATATGAGCCAGTCTCACTGGAGTTAAGTGATATCTCATTGTGGTTTTGATTTGCATTTCCCTGATGATTAGAGAAGTTGAGTAATTTTTTATATGCTTATTGGCCATTATTCCGTCTTCTTTTGAAAAGTTTCTGTTCATATCCTTTGCCCATTTTTTAATGGGGTTGTTTGATTTTTTTTTGTTGATTTTCCTAAGTTCTGTATAGATTCTGGTTATCAGCCCTTTATCAGAGGTGTAGCATGCAAATATTTTCTCCCATTCTGTAGGTTGTCTGTTCACTCTAGTGATAGTTTCCTTGGCTGTGCAGAAGCTTTTTAATTTGATCAGGTCCCATTTATTTATTTTTGTTGCTGCTGTGATTGCTTTGGGGGTCTTCTTCATAAATTTGCTGCCTAGGCCAATGTCCATAAGAGTTTTTCCAACGTTTTCTTTGAGAATTCTTATGGTTTCACATCTTAGGTTTAAATCTGTTATCCATTGTGAGTTGATTTTTGTGAGAGGTGAGAAGTGTGGGTCTAGTTTTAGTCTTCTACATATGGCCATCCAGTTTTCCCAGCACCATTTATTGAATAGGGAGTCTTTTCCCCAGTGTATGTTTTTGTTGCTTTTGTCAAAGATCAGGTGACTGGATGAGGTTGGTTTTATATTTGGGTTCTCAGTCCTGTTCTGTTGGTCTGTGTCTCTGTTCTTGTGCCAGTACCATGCTGTTTTGGTTACTATAGCCTTGTAGTATAGTTTGAAGTCTGGTAGATAGATGCCTCCCAATTTGTTCTTTTTGCTTAGGATTGCTTTGGCTAGACAGGGTCTTCTCAGGTTCCACACGAAGCGTATAATTATTTTTTCTAGATCAGCAAAAAATGATGTTGGTATTTTGATAGGGACTGCGCTGATTCTGTAAATCACTTTAGGTAGCAAAGACATCTTTACAATGTTGATTCTACCTATCCAAGAGCATGGTAGGGTTTTCCATCTGTTTACATTCTCTGCTATTTCTTTTCTCAGTGTTTCATAATTCTCTCTATGTAGGTCTTTCACCTCCTTAGTTAGATATGTTCCTAAATATTTAATTTTCTTTGGTGCTATTGTGAAAGGTATTGCATCTTTAATTTGTTTCTTGGCTTGATTGTTATTAGCATATATGAAGGCTATGGATTTGTGTGCATTGATTTTGTATCCTGAGACTTTGCTGAATTCATTTATCAATTCCAGTGATCTCTTGGTTGAATCTTTGGTGTTTTCTAGATATAATATCATATTGTCTGTGAATAGTGAAAGTTTGACCTCTTCTGCCCCCATTTGGACACCCCTGATTCCTCTCCCTTGTCTGATTGCTCTGGCCAGGACTTCCAGCACTATGTTGAATAGAAGTGGAGATAGTGGGCAACCTTGTCTGGTTCCAGTTTTAAGGGGGAATGCTTTCAATTTTTCCCCATTCACTATGATATTGGCTATGGGTTTATCATATATGGCTTTAATAGTTTTGAGGTATGAGCCATCTATGCCTATATTGTTAAGAGTTCTTATCATAGAATGATGCTGGATTTTGTCAAAAGCCTTTTCTGCATCTATTAAAAGGATCATATAATCTTTGTTCTTGGTTTTATTTATGTGGTGAATGACATTTATAGATTTGCATATGTTGAACCATCCCTGAATCTCAGGGATGAAGCCCACCTGATCATGATGAATTATTTTTTTGATGTGCATTTGAATTCGGTTTGCTAGGATTTTATTGAGAATTTTTGCATCTGTATTCATAAGGGATATTGGTCTGTAGTTTTCTTTTCTTGTTGTGTCCTTTCCTGGTTTTGGTATCAAGGTGATATTGGCTTCGTAGAATGAGTTTGGGAGGATTCCATCCTTCTGGATGTTTTCAAATGATTTCTGCAGTGTAGGCACCAGTTCTTCTTTATAGGTTTGGTAGAATTCAGGTGTGAACCCATCTGGTCCAGGACTTTTTTTTGTTGGAAGATTTTTTATTACTGCTTCAATTTCGGTGCTTGATATTGGTCTGTTTAGAAATTCTATTTCTTCCTGGTTGAGCCTAGGGAGGTAGTATGTTTCTAAGAATTTGTCCATTTCCTCCACATTTTCGTGTTTTTGGGCATAGAGATTTTTGTAGTATTCGAAGATGATGTTTTTTCTTTCCATGATATCAGTTGTGACCTCTCCTTTTTCATTTCTGATTGAGCTATTTAGAGTCCTTTCCTTTCTGCTTCTGGTCAACCTGGCAAGTGGCCTATTTTGTTTATCTTTTCAAAGAACCAACTTTTCATTTTATTACTCTTCTGTATTGTTCCTTTGTTCTCAATTTCATTTAATTCTGGTCTGATCTTGGTTATTTCTTTTCTTCTGCTGGCTTTGGGATTGCTTTGCTCTTCCTTTTCTATTTCCTTAAGATGATTCATTAGTTTACTGATTTGTGACCTTTCTGTCTTTTGGATGTGGGCATTTAAGGTGATAAGTTTTCCTCTCAGGACTGCTTTTGCTGTATCCCACAGATTTTGATAACTTGTGTCCCCATTATCATTTAGTTCAAAGAATCATTTGATTGCCATTTGAATTTCTTCCTTGACCCAATAGTCATTCAGGAACAGATTGTTTAATTTCCATGTTTTTGGATGAAGATGTGAGTTTCTGTTGAAATTTATTTCTAATTTTATTCCGCTGTGGTTTGAAAAGATACATGGTATGATTTATATTTTTTTGAATTTGTTTAGATCTGTTTGTGGCCTAGGATGTGGTCAATTTTAGAGAAAGTTCCATGAGCTGATGAGAAGAATGTATATTCAGTGTTATTTGGGTGGAGTGTTCTGTAGATTTCTGTTAGGCCCAAATATGCTAGAGTCCTGTTTAGGTCCATTGTTTCTTTGCTTGTTTTCTGTTTGGAGGATATCCGTCCTGTTCCGTCAGTGGGGTGTTGAAGTCCCCTGCTATTATGGCATTGCTATTTATTATATTGTCTAGATCAAGCAGTATTTGCTTTATGTATCTGGGTGCTCCTGTGTTGGGTGCGTAAATGTTTAGGATTGTTAAATCGTCTTGTAAGATTTTTCCCTT
The DNA here is from genome assembly GCA_023783475.1 of Daubentonia madagascariensis. Classification (NCBI taxonomy): domain Eukaryota; kingdom Metazoa; phylum Chordata; class Mammalia; order Primates; family Daubentoniidae; genus Daubentonia; species Daubentonia madagascariensis. Next base: position 37,780,061 of record JAKFHU010000600.1, read on the forward strand.
CACCACTATATAGTGTCCATTTTTGTCCTTCTTTACTTTCGTTGCTTTAAAGTTTATATCATCTGAAATAAGGATGACTCCTCCAGATTTCTGTTGGTTTCCATTAGCCTGGAAAATTGTATTCCATTCTTTCACCTTGAGTCTGAATGCGTCCTTGTGTGTAAGGTGTGTTTCCTGCAGACAGCAGATACTTGGCTTGTATTTTTTAATCCATTCAGCCAGCCTATGTCTCTTCAATGGGCAATTCAAGCCATTCACATTTACTGAGAGAATTGATATTTGGGGTAAATTTCTGATTATTCTGTTGGGTGGTATCTTTTGTTTTACCTCTTGCGTCATTGTGGACTCTGGTTTCTGGGGTTTTAGCTTTTGTGTAGTTTTACATAGGTGGGTGTCTGTTGCTCTGTTTAGTGTATAATGCAGGTCTAAGCATTTCTTGCAAGGCCGGTCTGTATTTCGCAAATTCTATCAGTGATTGCTTATCTGGAAACGTCTTTATTTCTCCCTCATATAAGAAGCTTAGTTTGGCAGGATACAGAATTCTGGGTTGACCTTTGTTTTGTTTTAGGAGACTGATGATGGCTCCCCATTCCCTTCTGGCTTGTAAGGTTTCAGGTGAGAAATCTGCAGTTCATCTGATAGGTTTCCCTTTGTAGGTTACCTGCTCTTTTCACCTTACAGCTCTGAGGAATGCCTCTTTTGTGTTTCCTTTGGTCAGTCTAATAATTATGTGGTGTGGTGAATGCCTTTTCACATTGAGTCTCCCAGGAGTCCTGTGTGCTTCTTGTACTTGAATATTGAGATTTCTGGCTAGGCCATGGAAATTTTCCTTTATTATTCCTTCAAATAGATTTTCCAGCCCATGCGAATTTTCTTCCTCTCCCTTAGGGATGCCAATCATCCTTATGTTTGGCCTTTTTAAATAATCCCACATTTCTTGTATGCTTTGTTCATGCCTCTTGTTTTTGTGTTCTTTCTCTTTGACTGATTTAGCGCATAGGAGTTGTCTTCTAGCTCTGAAATTCTTTCCTCTGCATGGTCCAGCCTATTCTTAAGGCTTTCCACTGTGTTTTGTAGATCCTTGAATGCCTCTTTCATTTCTAGAATTTCTATTTGATCTTTCGGTAATACTTCTGTTTCTTTGGAAAATTTTTCATTCATTTCTTGCATTTTTCTTTTGGTTTCTTTGTGCTGGGATTCAATTTTCTCTTGAATTTCATTCAGCTTTCTTATAATCCATAAACAAAATTCATCTTCTGTCATTCTACCCATTTCATTTGAGTTGATATCCATTGCTGAGGAACTGATGATTTCTTTTGCGGGTGACTTTTCACTCTGATTTTTCATGTTTCCTGAGTTCTTTCGCTGGTTTTTTCTCATCTGGCCTCTTGATCGAGAGCTGGGGGTGTTAGGGCTAGTTTATGGCCCTGTCTCCAAGCCCTCAAGGTTCGTTCCTTGGCAGAGCACCTCCTGAGGTGCAGGTAGAAACACAATTTGTTTTGGCTGCAGCGTGAGAGCTGAATTGGAAAAATTCTATACAGCTCAGAGGTTGCTTATCTAGCCATGTGTGTCTGTCCCTCTGATGTGCATCTCCACCTGATACTGGCTGATAGGGGGATCTCCAATTGTGCACCCCTTTTCCACCACTAGACCCCAAGGCGAGGCGGGTGGGTTTCTCTATCCCCAGAAGTCTCTGCCAGGGGGATGTTCCCATTGGGGGGGAATAGTGGCCACTGGAGGTGCTCTTGGATGGCGTGAAATTCCCTAATGAAGTGGGCAGGGTTACGGGGAGCTGCTCTGGTTCAACTTGTGGCTTTTGAGGCATTCAGTTGCCATGAGAACTGGTACTCAGACAAAACGAGTCACTATAACCAACAACCTTCAAAATGACTGATCTCTGGGGGACAGGAGGGCTGGGATCTGACGAGCGGGCACTAGGACCAGCACATAGTGGACTTGTTGGAGGCCAGAGCCGGGGTAGCAGGACCAGATGCATGGACTACAAACTGTTTCCAATGCACAAAGGTCCTGCCACTGCAGTTCTGGGATCTTGTCCCACCTGGAACCCACGGATGCAGCTGTCCCTGGCCACCAAGAGCAAAGCCTGTGGCGCCCGGTGGAAGAGCCCCTGGGCCGGGGCAGGGCAGAACTAGGGACCCGGCTCACAGCTCCAGGCAGCAGGCTTTAAAGATGGCTGCCGCCACCAGCCTGGCTCGCAGCAGGGCTCAGATCTTGCCCGGGAACACCGCTTTTCTCAACCGGCCTGTGTCCTGCGGAGGCAATTGCCAGCAGCCCCTAAGGGTGTGACCTGCTCTCCATTAAACTCCTGGGCCCAGGTCCCGCTGACTACCAGTGGCACGGTGCCGGCCTGCAGATTCCCAGGCACTGTCCCAGGAAGCTGTATCTCTGCCCAGTCCCTACCCGGCCATGAGCGGTCCCTATATATTGCAGCTGAGAGTTCTTTATAGCTCTCACAGTTGCTTCCTCTCACAGAGCCTGCTGTCTCCAGCAACAGCTTTGCCCCAACTCTGGGCTTGTCCCTGGCTGAGTGGATGGGAAGTCTGTGGGGAAGATGTGTAACCGCTTGGGGGTCAGGTCGCCTGTGCTGACCTGGCGAGTGCATCCTTCCCGTGCTCTGAACTCTATTGTACTCCCTGGGCTCTCAGATCTTTGTGAATGATTCTGTCATCTGTTTTCTTGGGCTGAGTATCCCACGATGTTTCTCTGTAATTCACAATGCTGTTTTTGGAGTGAGCGGTCTGCGTGCGCAGGCAGCCAATGGTGTTTTTCACCTCCTTCCCTGGGAGTGGTGAGGTGGGAGGACTCTATCAGACCGCCATTTTTTCCTTCCCTTCAGTTCCAGCATAATAGTGAGTACATGTGGTGTTTGTTTTTCCATTCTTGCAATACTTTGCTTAGAAGAATGCGCTCCAGCTCCATACAGGTTGTTATACACTTTTTTTTTTAATGGCTGAGTAGTACTCCATAGTATACATATACCACATTTTATTAATCCACTCATGTATCGATGGGCACTTGGGTTGTTTCCACATCTTTGCAAGTATGAATTGTGCTGCTATAAACATTCAGGACTTTGGAATAAGGCAAACCTTTGATTTGAATTTCTGGATATTACTTGCTGGTTATGTGATTTCAGACAAGTTTCTTAGCCTGTGTGAGTTTCAGTTTCTTCATTTGCAAATTTGGCTTAACGATCTAACACAGTTTGTGAGATTTCATTGAACTAGTGTATTTAATTATTTCAGATTTCAATAAAATTTGTCAGTTGTTTTTCTTCCCAAGGGGATTGACCAGCAATTAGAATCATAAAATTAGGCAAGTTCTGAGAAGGGCACACAAGCCAGCAGATAGAAGAGGTTGGGGGTTTGCAGTGATGGTGAGAATCAAGGCCTCCAGGAATCACCTGAGAGGGGTGCTGTTGCTGCAGGAAACCGGGTCCAGTACTAGCTGACAGGAAGTTTTGAAAGTCATAACTGAAAATGACAACAAAACTCCTTATTTAAAGGCTAGTTGTGCTACAAAATTCAGACCTGACATAGAAAGTGTTTAAGAAAGTGTTTAAAAATTTAGCTAAGTTGTATGTAAAATTGGTTGAAATAATTCCTATAAAGATTACATGAAAACCTCCAGGCAGAAATGCTGCAATTTATTTTTCAAACTATTAAATATTTGAATTTCAAGAAAGTATAAATTGGGGACCAAATGACATGCATTTAGTAATTATCTGGTTTTGTAAGATGTAGCGTGTGTTTTCACTCTTCCTCTATTTCTCTCGTTCATAAGAGGTAGGGTTTTGAAATGGAAATCTAGGAGAATGGTCAGTGCCATATTTCAAATTGTAGTACTTTATAGGGGAAGTATTCATTTTTGGCAGCTTTATTGCTCTTTAAAATTTTTCATAATGACAAAAAAATTGGACAATTCTTGACAGCTCACTCTCTTATCTTTGCTAGAGGGTTCTAATAAGGAGCTTCTATTGCATTATGAAACACAGGGGCTTAGAAAACCTAAGCATACAAAAATATTTTGCTTTGCAAAGAAATTTATTTTCAAGTATACCTAATTAAATGCTATTTGGAGAACATTAAAATACACACTTCATCAATGGTTGGTGTTTTAGGTATAATTACAAGTTAGGATGTTCTACTCCATGCTCCTCATTATATCTGGTATGAGGGAAGGTGATGAAAGGGATGGAAATAATTATTTCCTCTTTCCAGGAATGTGCAGTGTAAGGGAATGAAAGAAACCAGAGGATGGGCAATAGAGGGACTTGAAAACAGACTTTGAATCTTATGTGGGGTCTTTCATGCGTATCTATATCATGGAAAGAGTGACCCCCAAATCTTGAAAGCAGCTAAGAGACTTGGGAATAGGGAATGGTGTGGAATCAAGGCAGGCTGTTGTAGCCCTCCCTTTGCACAGGGTGGGTTGGGAGAATTATTGGGAGTTGGGAGCAAGGGAAACATAAGGACTACAGGGTGAGTGCACATGTTTTCAAACTAAAGCATCATCCCTAGCATAGGCCCTGTAACTTCTTTCTCAGAGGCAGTTTATCATGATAGATAAGAACATTTGGCGTCAGACAAAATTCTGAATCATAGCCCTCCTACTATTAGCTACATGGCCGCATGCAATTCTAACTTCTCTAGGTTTCAGCCTCTTTGTCTGCAAATTAGGGAGAATAATAGTGTCTACCCCATAGTGTTGTGAGGAGTAAATGAGTTACAACTCAGCACAGAGCCTGGGTTATACAGACACTCAACAGATGTGAGCTTAAACGTGGTTAAAGGTAAACTTACACTATACTTGATTTTCCAGGTAACAGAGAGCATTTTTTTTTTAACTAAAATTAGGCAATCCTAATGTGACAATTAGGTCCACAGCCTTTCTGTCATTTTCAGACATGGCCTCAATATAAACAAAATATCAGTATGATACTGCTCAGAAAGTCAATGACCTTAGAAAGAAGCATGTTTCTTTCCTCAGATTCTATGTTAAACGTTGATGTTGATTTTATAGCAGGCAGGCATTTCAAAGACTGCCTTCTGCATTCCCTATCTGTGACTTTGACTATCCAAAAATATGTTCTAAAATCAAAACATAAAACTCCCGACTCTTTACCTATTTTGATATTCTGATCTCACTCTATTTTCATTTTTTGACACTGAACTACAATTAAGAAGAGACTATTGCTGACACTATGTTGGTTCCTGAAAGACATTTTTTCCCTCTCTCTTTAAAACACTAGAAGAAAGCAAAAATTCAGGGAAGCACCTTGTCAGACTATTGATTTATTCACATAGAAATAAGAACCTAAAGAGCAGTCAGTTAACTTCTGGTAAATAGCAACCTCTGACCACATTCCAGAGTGCAGCTTAGAGAATGAGAAGACTTGACTAGAGGTATTTTCTGATTTCCCTTTTTGTCCTCTGCTAGAATTGTATGTGGGACTTTCTGCTTCACTCCCAAATGCTCCTGTCTGAGTTCCAGTGTTATACAGGGTCCAGAAATTTGTTCTTGCATACAAACTAATTATGTTCCACGTGAAAAGAAAAATACCAATGTAGAAGGTACTTTCAGAAAGAATATTGAAAGCAGGGTCTTATTCAAGGATAAAAGGAGTCACCTCTAACAACATTGCCCTGTAAGCATTTTAAAGCTGTCAGTAGATGGTTTGGCCCCAGCAGGATTTGCTGTGCTCCGGGTCCTCTCACTGCCCAATGGCTCTGCTGTGTTCTCCAAGCCAGAAGTCTGCCAGCTCCCGAAGCCCAGGAGCATGACACCCCAGTGACTACCCTGCCACACATCTCTTGTTCACAATCTTGCTGTGGCCCGTCTCAGGGAGAAAATAATGGCACATTATTAATGATTTGGGGGACGTTTAAAGAAAAGCAAAAAGTAAGAAGAGAGGAGATGAGGCTGGTAGGGAGACAGTGAGTATCCATAGTTGTTGTGTATAAAGTAGACTGACAGGGAATTCTTCCATCAGCTTTCGTGGTGGCGGGGGAAGCTTAGGGGCCATTCACTTTGCCTTTGGGCACTTGAGATCTGGGAAAGGTGGAAGGGAATGGTGATAAAGATATTAAGACTGTCACTGGCCCTACAGAGAGAGAAAAATTACTCCTGAAGCTTTTAAATAGTCCTGGAAATGATGGATTGTTTTCCCCCCTAAAATAGAGAAAGTGAATAGCTACTCAATGTATCTAACTGTTTATTTAGGAATCCATTTGGTATTAAACAGACTTGTGCTTGAAAAATAACTTTTAAATTTCAAACACATAAGTACATAATCTATTTTACATTTTTCAGTAGTGTTTTATATATGAGGAAATGAGGCTCACAGAGTTTATGGTACATGGACTTCGAGTTCTATACTCATTTGAACTTATCCTCTGTCAAGACAATAACACAGGTAAACAAGGCATCTATTTTGATAACAGTATTAGGTGGCTCTGCACCTACACTTAGAGAATAAGAATGTATGTGATGAGGTACCAACTGTATGGTACAGGATAGACAACATACCACCAAGATCAAAGATCAAGGTGGTGCTGAGCACCATCTGGGAGGCTAGTGAGAATAAGAAGAAAACATGATTGAATCCCACACAGTTGGTATCACAACACATTTCTATATACATTATTACCTGAGGTCCTGGTCATTTTAACTTAAAGAAGCAAGATACATACACCTACCTACAAACCAGCAATTCCAGGGGAGATGAAAACATGTGTCCACAGAAAGCTGTACAAGTATATGTATAACAGTTTTATTTATAATAACCCCAAACTGGAGACAACCCAAAAGTCCATCAACAGGAAAATGGATAAACAAATTTTGATATATTCACATAATAGAATGCCACTTGGCAATAAAAAGTGAAATGCTGCTGTATGTAATGACCTCTAAAACATCATATCGAGCAAAAGAAGCTAGACACAAAATAATATGATTTCATGTATATGTAGTTCAAGAACAGGCAAACTAATCTATGATGAGAAAAATCAGAACAGAGGTTACCTGGGGATTGGGAAGAAGCATGAGGGACTTTTTGGGGGTAAGACATTTTCTGCAACTTGATTGGAATGGTGGTTATATTGGTGTATACAATTGTCAAGACTATTGGACTGTACGCTTCTGTGCATGTTGATTTTATCTCCATTATAAAAGGCACAATGTTGGTAGAAAAGGTCCAGTAAAGAGCAATTAAATGACTAGAGGAACCTCTGAGAAGCTACAATATGAAAACAAGCTGCAAAAAGGATTAGTTCTCATATTTGGAACTATGTACACCAAGAGAATTAAGCCTAGAGTTTCTTACCCTAAAGGAGAGTAGGCGAGTAGAAAATAGCCCTGGAGTCAGAAAAACTGATGTTTAAGTCCTGAGTTCTCATTGACTAGCCATATGGCCTAAGCCTGGGTTCCTTATCTCTTAAATAAGGGAATCTTAGTACTGCCCTTGAATCAAGAAAAGTGGTAATAAGGAGACAAGTGCCCCGATGTAAAGAGAGACTAGACTATTTTCAAGAAATATCTCAAAACTTTTGAAACAGTATTAGGAAAGACATTCCCAGCACACCTGAGTGCTGTTTCAAATGAGGCCCTTTAGGACTAATAACTAGAATCTATATAGGAACTCAGGAACATCGATAAGAAAAAATCAACCCCATTAAAAAGTGTGCAAAGGACATGAACAGAAATTTGTCAAAAGAAGATAGACTAATGGCCAAGAAACATATGAAAAAATGCTCAACATCTCTAATCATCAGGGAAATGCAAATCAAAACCACAATGAGATATCACTTAACTCCAGTGAGATTGGCTCATATCAAAAAGTCCCAAAACAACAAATGTTGGCATGGATGCAGAGAGATAGGAACACTCATACACTGCTGGTGGGACCGCAAATTAGTACAACTTCTATGGAAAGTAATATGGAGATACCTCAAAGAACTAAAAGTAGAACTACCATTTGATCCAGCAATCCCACTATTGGGTATCTACGTAAAGGAAAAAAAGACATTCTATAATAAAAATGTCTGCACTTGAATGTTTATAGTAGCACAGTTCACAATTGCAAAGATGTGGAAACAACGCAAGTGCCCATCAATACATGAGTGGATTGATAAATATATGTATACCATGGAGTACTACTCAGACACAAAAAACAATGGTGAATAAATACCTCTGGTATTATCCTGGATGGAGTTAGAGCCCATTCTTCAAAGTGAAGTAGCACAAGAATGGAAAAACAAGCACCACTGGTACTCACCATCAAATTGGCACTAACTGATCGATACTTATGTGCATTCATGGAAGTAATATTCATCAGGTGTCAAGCAGGAGGGAGGCAGGTGGAGGGGATGGGCAAATTCACACCTAATGGGTGTGGAGTGCACTGGGGAATGGTCATGCTTGTAGCTCTGACTTGGGCGGTGCAAAGGCAATATATGTAACCAAAGTGTTTGTACCCCCTTAGTATTCTGAAATTTAAAAATTAAAAAAAAAATCAGGCCCTTTAGGATTTTAGTGCCTGAAACTTTTTTTAAAAAACAGCTTTGAGAAATAATTCACAGACCATAAAATTTACCAATTTCAAGTGTATAATTTGGTGGATTTTAGTATATTCACTAGGTTATGTAACCATCCCTACTATCTAATTTTAGAACATATTCATCACTCCAGAAAGAAATTCCATACCCATTACCTGTCATTCCCAATTGCTCTACCCCACCCCTAGACTTAGGCAACCACTAATCTACTTTCTGTCTGTTTGTAGATTTTCCTATGTGGTTCATTAATGCTGTAGCACGTATCAGTACTTTATTCCTTTTTATGGCTGAATAATTTTCTATTGTATGGATGTAACACATTTTGTTTACCTATCAATCAGTTGATGAACATTTAGATTGTTTCTATTTTTTGGCTATTATGAAAAATGCTGCTACTAACATTCTTGTGCATTTCTGTGTGTGTGTATATGTGTTTCTATTTTCCTTGGATGTATACCTAGTGGAATTGCTGAGTAACATGGTGACTCTATTTAACATTTTGAGGAACTGTCAGACTATTTTCCAAAGTGGCTACCTCATTTTACATTCCTACTAGCAATGTATGAGTATCAATTTTCTCACATCATTGTCAACACTTGTTATTGTTGTCTTTTTGATTTTAGCAGAGCCTGAAACTTTGAGTTGCTTTCTTTTGTGTCAGAGCTTATAGGAGTCCATTGGTGCGTGGTTATTGCGGTCATACCATGTTAGCGCCATCTTCCACTCACATATGCTGAGCATTACTCTGGTTGGTCTTTGTGAAATTTTTTCACACCCCACAGATTCTCACACATGTCTAGGGTCAGACATCTCCCCTTTCATCAAAACCATGTATGACAATGCGTTCTGAACTCCTCAGCTGTCTTAATCTACTCACAAAAGGAAAGATATAAGTCCAGTGGTCAGAGCAATGCCTTTTCAGCTGGCAAGGAAATAAGGGCTCTGATCAGTGTTTTCAATAAGAAAAATAATATTTACTGAGAGTTTATCTGGTGCCAAGTATCATTCTAAGTGTATTACACTCATGGAGGTGAGTAATATTAATCCCATTTTATGGAAGGATTAAGTGACAAGCTCAAGGACACACCAGTAGTAAGTGGAGTTATGGTAATTCACATAGGTTGAGTTCAAGGCCAGAGCTTTGATCTACCCTGTAACTCTGTCTCACGATTAACTTATAATTGAATAAGCTTACTGCATCTATCTTATTCACTGTTATATTCTCAGAAACATATCACTTATAAAATGGGCTTAATAAATATGTTGAATAAATAAAATTTGCAGTATTTAATTATTTTTAAAGCAAGTGAGTTTGTATGTCTGTGTATGCTCTCTCTCTTTCATCCTTTAATTATTTAAGCTTTTGTTTTTCAGCAAGGCCTCATTCTCCTCATTCTGTAGTACAACTAGTACAACTCAATTGCTGACATTTCATCTAATTGCAGAGTAACAGGTTGTAATGGATTAAAGATTTCATAGTAAAAACATATGGCCTGCTCAAAGGCAGGTAGGAGTAAGACAGAAGGTAAAAATGTTTAATTTGAAGATTCACAAACAAGATGATAAAAAAATTGCTTCAAAACATATGATGAAATCAACAGAAAAGATTACATTTTAAAAGGTTCAAATGTGTGGAAGATGGAAAAAGCCATTCTCCTGCATTGCTTCCCACTCAAAATCTCTTCACCATTTCAGTAATATGGAAAACTAGATGTAGATGAGATTTCTCTTGTCTATATCATTTTTTCTCATTCTCCTTTTGTTTTCTGTTTGTTCCCATTTCAATTTCTACTCCTCACTTTCTTCTCTGCCAACCTATATATGTGAAAGCCATGCTTCCAAACCACTTTGCTGTGCTTTATATAAAATTCAACTGAAAACTCTCACTCTTTTTATTCTTTGGATGAAAAGAAAAACTACACTGGTTTCTATTAAAACAATTAGACTTCCTTAGCACTACACGTATCAGAATTTATATCTCCCAATGAGATTTGAGAGACCATGTAACAAATCAAATGCTCAAAACATTAGTAAGCCTCACAAGAACATCTGTCTTATCACTTTATCACAGTAACTAAAACTTTTACCTAATTGGATCATCAACTAGTATTTTATACTTGACCCTAATTTGTTTATGGACATTTCAATGAAATTTGCTTTTTAAAGACAAGCCACTATTGAAGATGTACAAAAGAATGTATTGTACACTGAGAAAGGTATTTGGGGAGAGAGGCTGGAAGTGAAAAGTATTTTGAGCTACCATATAAACAATGCAACTGGAATAATTGGGTATCCTTCAAATATGACTTCCTTAAAGTTGGTATGAATTGTGAAGCATGTTTATTAAAGAAATGGGGTGTGATGTACACTAGTTGGGTAATGAGAACACCAAACGCTCAGACTCTACCACTGTACAATATAGACATGAAAAGGAATTCAACTTGTACCCCCTAAATCTATTAAAATAAAAAAAATTCTTATTCTAATTTGTTCAACCAATTTACTTGAAAATATGCATTTAAGCACTTTGGATGCTTAACATCCAGGCACAATGCTATGTACCAGGGATAAGAAGGTAAACAAAATAGACAATATCCTTGCACTCACTGAGCATTAGTCAAGTAAGGGGCAAGATGGCAGAGCAGAGAAAATGGGTTTGGGAGTCAGATTAGAGGTAGGTCTGAATGCTTGCTCTGTTGCTTATTTTCTGGGTGGCACTGGGCAAATTACATGATCTAATATGTAAAAGGAGGATATGAAAAGAAAAACTAGTGGGCATTAGGATTTTACATTGCAATGTAATTTACAGCTACATTTTGGGGCTAAAAAGACCAAGAGAGACTGTTTAAAGAAGACAGTATGATAAAATAGAAAGAGTGTGGGCTTCAGACCTGTGTTTGAATTTTATTCCGGCATTGCTTGTGTGAACTTGGACAAATTACTTAAGCTTTCCTGGGTCTTAGGTCCTCTCCTCTCCTACTTTGTAAAAAAGATTTAATAATATCAATTTTGAAGAATGTTATGAGAATTATTTTTTGTTACCATACAGTAGATGCTCAACAAATGGTAGCTTATTTGTGTTTATGGTTTAGGTAGAGAAGTTAAGGTAAACTCTAATGAATATGAACTTTGGAAACAAGGAAGCCAGGCTGTGAACACAGGCCATTGAGTGGTTACACCTGTGAAGGGGAAGGAACATGCAGTAGGTTAAAGTCTGACAATGGGAGAACAATGAAAGATAGTCAAAGGGCATTTTGAATTTTGAAAATGCCCAGGGTCTCTCCCCTTCATTTAATTCATGCTTTAAATTATAGTCTAATTTATGTTACCTTTCTAGGGAATTCATAATAAAATACCAAATTTTTGTTTAGAAACTCTAAAGTGAAAATTTGGACTTTTTCCAGCTGTACCTGAAAAGTCTTTTTAACTAGAAAGGCAATTAAATTACAGTCCTACACACTAGAGAGATATTTCAAGTTATTTTCTTTTTCCTATGACATTTTTGGAAACCACATAATAAAGTGGATAATATTTACTATGCCTAAAAACCAGTTATAATTGGTGATTAAAATTCTGACCAAAGACTTAGATTCAAGTAAACCATAGCTGTGGCCAAAAACATACCAAAAACAATCAAATGTATCTATACTTCTATAGTAGTTTAAAGGGAAATTGATATATTCCAAGTCCCATAAAATGGACACATACAGATTAAGTACACTAAGATATAGTACATTTTTAATATACTATACAATAATTCAATACTACTAAATCTTAGCTACCATATTATAAATTTGACTAAAAAATATTCTAGATATGATAGACTTAGATTTTTTTGCCAATTTTTTGAATTCTCCTTAGAACTGATTCTTCCCTATTTTCCTCTGGGTCAATTTACATGTTGTAAGCAGTGACTTACATAATAGCTTTACCTATGTCTTAACTTTAAATTAAAGTTAAATTAAGCTAACCTATAAGTTCTATGTGCATCATGGAGACAGGCTGAAGAAGAGGGTTAGAGAGAGGAAAGACACACTGAATAAGCCTTTACCGAAAAAAAAAGAGAAATTCTATTATTACTTTCAAGACCATCAATAAAAACAATAACAACAATGATTTTGCTAAGCATATATACTTATTTAAAGAAACTCTATATTTAAAGAAACATACTGAAAAAAACCAAAGAGGTACTATTTTCAGTGTTCAGTGCTAAGACATTTTTATAAAATTTCAGAATACTTCCAGCTTCATTTGTAAAATAAGAACACAAAATAGAAAACTACAGACCCATATCCCTTATGAATATAGATGCAAAAATTCTCAGTAAAATCCTAGCAAATTGAATTCAGCTGCTCATGAAAAAAATAATCCATCACAACCAAGTGGGCTTTATCCTAGAGATGCTGGGATGGTTCAACACACGCAAATTTATAAATGTAATTCACCACATAAATAGAAGTAAAAACAAATACCACATGATCCTCTCAATAGATGCAGAAAAATCATCTGACAAAATTCAGCACCCTTTTATATTAACAACACTTAACAAGATAGGCATAGATGGGACTTACCTCAAAATGATAAAAGCCATATACGACAAACCCACAGCCAACATCATACAGAATGGGGAAAAATTGAAAGCATTTCCACTTAGAACTGGAACCAGACAAGGTTGCCCTCTATCACTACTCCTATTCAACATAGTGCTGGATGTCCTAGCCAGAGCAATCAGACAAGAGAAGAAAATCAAGGGCATCCAAATGGGGGCTGAAGAGGTCAAACTATTGTTCTTTGCTGATGATATGATCTTATGTCTAGAAAACCCCAAAGATTCTGCCAAGAGACTACTAGAATTGATAAATAAGTTCTGCAATGTCTCAGGTTACAAATTAATGTACACAAATCAGTATCATTCATATACACCAACAACAGTCAAATTGAGAGCCAAATCTAAGACTCAATACCTTTCACAACAGCAACAAAGAAAATAAAATACCTAGGAATATATTTAACCAAGGAGGTGAATGACCTCTGTAGGGAGAACTAAAAAACACTGAGGAAGGAAATAGCAGAGGACATAAACAGATGGAAAACCATACCATGCTCATGGATCGGCAGAATCAACATTGTTAAAACGTCTGTACTACCCAAAGTGATCTACAGATTCAATGCAATCCCTATTAAAATACCAACATCATTTTTCGCAGATCTACAAAAAATAATTCTATGTTTTGTATGGAACCAGAGAAGACCCTGTACAGCTAAAGCAACCCTAAGGAAAAAGAACAAATTGGGAGGCATCAACTTACCAGGCTTTAAGCTATTATATAAGGCTATACTAACCAACACAGCATGATACTGGCACAAGAACAGAGACATAGACCAATGGAACAGGAATGAGAACCCAGATATAAAACCATCCTCATGTGTCCATCTGATCTTTGACAAAGCAAACAAAAACATACACTGGGGAAAAGAATCACTATTAAGTAAAAGGTGTTGGGAAAATTGGATAGCCACATGTAGAAGACTGAAACAGGATCCACACCTCTCACCTCTCACAACAATCAACTTATGACGGATAACAGACTTAAACCTAAGGCATGAAACCATAAGAATTCTAGAAGAAAATGTTGGGAAAACTCCTATAGACATCCGGCCTACTCAAAGAATTTATGAAGAAGACCCCAAAAGCAATCACAGCAACAACCAAGATAAACAAATGGGACCTGATAAAATTAAAAAGCTTCTGCACAAAGAAACTATCAGTAGAGTGAATAGACAACCTACAGAATGGGAGAAAATATTTTCATGCTATACATCCGATAAAGGGCTGATAACTAGAATCTATATAGAACTTAGGAAAATCAGCAAGAAAAAATCAAACAATACCATTAAAAAGTGGGCAAAGGACATGAACAGAAACTTGTCAAAAGAAGATAGACTAATGGCCAAGAAACATATGAAAATATGCTCAACTTCTCTAATCATCATGGAAATGCAAATCAAAACCAGAGTGAGATATCACTTAACTCCAGTGAGAATGGCTCACATCAAAAAGTCCCAAAACAACAAACACTGGCGTGGATGCAGAGATATAGGAACACTCATACACTGCTGGTAGGACTGCAAATTAGTATGACCTCTATGGAAAGTAGTATGGCAATACCTCAAAGAACTAAAAGTAGGACTACCATTTGATCCAGCAATCCCACTACTGGGTGTCTACCCAAAGGAAAAAAAGATTCTATAAAAAGACATCTGCACGTGAATGTTTATGGCAGCACAATTCACAATTGCAAAGATGCAGAATCAACCCAAGTGCCCACCAATACATGAGTGGATTAATAAAATGTGGTATGTATATACCATGGAGTACTACTTAGCCATAAAAAAGTGATGAACTACCTATTGTATTATCCTAGATGGAGCTGGAGCCCACTGTTCAAAGAGAAGTATCACAAGAATGGAAAAACAAACACCACATGTACTCACCATTAAATTGGTACTAATTGATCAACACTAATGTGCACATATGGGAAGTAACATTCATAGGGTGTTGGGCAGGTGGGAGGGGATGGGTAAATGCACACCTAACAGACGCAGTGCATGCTGCCTAGGGGATAGGCATGCTTGTCAGGAGGTGCAAAGGCAATTTATGTAACCAAAGTGTTTGTACCCTTATAATACTCTGAAATAAAAAATAATATTAAAAACAACTGGAAAAAAAAGAACATAATTGCTATTATCAGCAAGGATATTTTTGCACACCTACTGTGTGCTTGCCTCTGTGATCAAACTTGGTTTTACAGTGGGGAACAATAGATATGGCTGCTGCCTGGATAGAGCTTTTTTAGTCTAGTGGGGAAGATATACTTGTTTTTGTTTACTTGTTCATTGTCTACCTTCCTGGAATGCTATGGATGTAAATGAATGTCTTTGTCGCATTTCTCAGTGAGAGATTGTGAGTGACAAGGAAGGTTCTTGTTGGCATCCATGCTTTAAAGTTCTAGCAATTAACCTTTATAGAGATTTCCAATGAGGGCATTGATTTTTTAGGTGGAGATTCTTAGAGATCATAAGTTATCATCTGAGTGCTAAATGTACTTAGAAAAAAATATCAGTTCTTTCATGATCCTTGGGCATTAAAGATGCCATATGGAGTAATGACTTTAACTCATTCTGAAGAAGTACCCAGTAATTGAGCATTAGAAGCTAAAAAAACTTTTGCTATTTGATTGAATATGTATTCTCCAAATTCTTTTCTGTGAAGTAAATGTTTTTCTAATTAGGCTTAAAAATGTGAAATTTTCTTGCAAAATTGATTTTCCATTAAGGCATTAAAGTAGTTTCTCTTTCCTTCTGCTTGGGTACTAATTAAATTATGTCCCAACTTGTTTTAATTCAGCAATCAATTTTTTTTCCATTTGCACTGGGTTACAGAATCTCATTTAAAAATCACTCTTTACTGAATTCCACACAAAGCAGAGGTGATAGACTTATTCTCTAATGGAGATAAAACAGTACTGGTCAAGTCTTGAAAGCTTGCAGCATATCAGGGCAGAATGTTATATATATAAAAAAAAGCTCAGTTGTTTTCTGGTGATATCTATTTCTTATGCTGTTTTTAGAGATAAGAAGCAGTAGTGGAAAGCATGAGGATGAAAATAAGTTAAAAATAGAAACAAAATGCTAAAATAAAAAGGGTCTAAATCCTCCCAATGCAGGAGGGGCAGAACCAAGACTATTTCTAAAATGGTCATAAATACAATTTTTAAAAAGAGAAAAATGGAGTCATAGCTGTTGATTGTAAACTTTGGAATAATTAAGTCAAAGTATTAAATGAATGGGTTATTCTGAAAGTATAAAGGTTGGTTTCGGGTTTGACTTGTGGGTGGTGTAAATAATTATTGTTTGAATGATTAAAAAGAATCTCAAAAATTCAATGTAGACAGACCGAGGCTATCCATATTGGTAGCCTTCTGCAAATGGAAGAACTGTGTACACTGATCACAAGCAATTAACTTACAAAGCAATGAACCTCTATAAGGATTTCCAACGAGGGCATTGATTTGTTAGGTGGAGATTCTCAGAGGTCATAAGTTGTCATCTGAGTGCTAAATGTACTTAGAAAAAACCTCAGTTTTTTCATGATCCTGGGGCATTAAAGATGCCATATACTGAGAAAGAAAAAATTATGAAAATTAACAGTTTTATATATATCCATCTCTCAATTCAGATCTGTTTTAAAGAAATCAAAGGGAAAGGTTGAGCTGTCTCCAAGGTCCAATTCCACCTTCATCTGTTAGACGGTGAGGAGGTGGAAGAAGGGAGTAGTCAATCATGCATCCCTTAAAAAAAAAATTGTCAAGTGAACCTGAACCTAAACCAGTAACGTGGCTTTGATTGTGCTAATTTAAGGAACGTTATCAAGCCCAGTGGAAACTCACCAGTGATGTTTCTACCTGGACATAGAATCTAATAGTGAGAGCTGTGTATTGTTGTGAATCTTCCTGGCCCAGTTTATCTGTTCCAAACCCCTCTCCTTTTTGAACATGTGCTTAATAATTTCCAGAAAGGCGCTCACACCAGCCATGCTCTTTCCCATTTCTTTCTGAACCGCTTGCACATTAATTGATCACTAAAATAACACTCCTTTAACTTACACAAGTACTTCATCATCTTATGCCTTTTATAGTTGTCAACTTTCTGGCAACAAAATTTTGCCCCACTCTATCAAAATCACACAGTTGGATCTCAGTGGGTCTCATTTAAGTTGTTTATAAATCCAAGTGTATAACTGAATAGCCTACTATGATTAGCAGTTTCATTTCTAGATTCCAAAGCTGTTCCTTGAATTCATTTTTCTGACTTTCTTTGATGTCTTTCAACTCATTCTGACATTAAAAATAACATTTAACACTGTTAGATGAAAGCAAAACTAAAATCATGAACAAAATTGCTCATGTAAAATGGAAAAACAATTTCTTTAAAATCATAAGAACTAAAGTCAATATAAGACTTCAATTTATTCACAAAATTATAATTTTCTGCAGTTAATGGACAGTAGCATGAAAAAGTAGAGCACATAGCATTGAGAATATGTAATTCTTCAGTTATAAAATGTAATTGCAATCTTATTTCCTTTATTATGAGAAAGTTTTTAACTGGATCTAGTCATCCAGAGAGACTTTGTAAGCCAGACGTCTGTTCTGTGAGGTTTCCTATATCTCGATAAAGGGAAATAGCCACTCAACTAAAAATCAAAAGTTACATTTCCTGAGTCGATGTCAAAGAGGAAAGTCTCAAGAGTTTTAAAAATGTAACGGTAGAATTATTATTTTCCATTAATAACTTTCAGAGGCATTCGATAAGCACAATGGTGGTGAAGAAAAGAATAGATACAGATAGAGGGGAAAGAGCACGACAAACAGGAGGATGAAAACACAAAAGGAGAAAGAGAACACGAAGAAGATTGACCAAGAAAAAAAGACCGAGAGCTCTCCCATTGACTGAACATTGACCACATACCATACTCTGTGCTAGGTACCGCACAGTCTATTCTATTTAATCTGTAGGTAAAACAAGGGGCAAATAACATTAGGCCACTTTCTAGATCAAAAAAACTGAATTTTAGAACACTTAAAAGGTCTCAGAGCTAGTAAATTGATTAGTCAGGATTGAAACCTAGAGTGAGCTTAAAAATAGGACTTTAAACCAGTTTCGTTGGCAATAAGCAAGGCAAAGACTGGAGTTAGGGAGGAAGATCAGCCGATACTAAAGTCCATGAAAGCAGAAGCAGTCTATTCTTTTCACTTTTAAAAAAAGCACCTAGGACAGTTTCAGGAATATAGTAATGTATAATAAATATTTTCATAAGGAATATTTTTGAATGACTTGGGTGACAAAAGTCTTAGGGAGAGAAGATGTGGAAGACGAAGAAAGAAATAGAAAAGACAGAAAGAAGGGGGACAGAAAGTGGGTGAGAACAAAAATGTGATTCTTTGTGGGCAATGTACCTGACCTTCTAGATTCTAGAGTCAAACCTAGTCAGTTTAGTGTTAAGTCTAAAACTCTGCTAATACTCAAAGGTTTTTGAAAGAGGAAAATTGCTTGATGGTCTATATTCTCTTAACTCAGGCAAAATATTTCTTAACTTTTCAGAATCCCACTGGGTGTGATCTTGGGATCCCATACCACCTGATAGTTATTCAGGTAAAGGTAAGGCATGTGAGCCACACCCCCGGACAGGTGGGCATTGTGAAGCACAAGTAGGTCATATTCTGATATTTAACCAACAAGCCAACCAAAACCAGTCAATTAATAAAAACCAATCAGTTAATATTTGTTACCGTCCTACTTTATCCCTCAGACAAGGAATTTTCACAAAGTCAAACACTTCAATAAAATATAAAAATTCAATGAAACATCTCACTACTTTGTTAAATAAAAACATTATGATTGAATGAATATTCCTTTTTCATATAAATATGGGTTATAAGGTTTATATTAATTCACTCATAGGGAAGAACTACTTAAAAAATCATAAAATTTAAAAACTCAGTATTTTTCTTGGGTATTCTTGAATATCCACAGTAGGGCTAAATCCATCTCAATATCTAAGAATGTTGCCTAACCTATTTGTATAAGATATATATTTATACAATATATTTATATATATATTTCTTTCCAAAAAGAAAGCACATCTTAAGTAATTTTGACTCCTATTTGTACAACCAAATAATAAATTGAGAGCACAAACAAAATCTAATTTTAGCATAGCAATTAACAAACCTATTCCAAAACCTCACTTCGTCATATAGGCTGCAGGGGTCCCCAACCTTTGGTGAGTTGTGTAATTATTTCGTTATATATTACAATGCAATAATAATAGAAATAAAGTGCCCAATAAATGTAAGGCACTTGAATCATCCTGACACCACCCCCACCCTCCCTGGTCCGTGGAAAAATTGTCTTCCATGAAAATGGTCCCTGGTACCAAAAAGTTTGGGGACCGCTGAATAGGGGGTATGAAGTTGGTAGCTTCGGGTTAATCACAGAAAACCTTAGGCTAAGAGGAGTCCGAGGTGATAGGCTTGGTTGAGTTTCTCTGAGGCCTTTATTCTCTCTCTGGTCTCCCTGGTGACCCCGAAGTGACCACATCTTATGGAATCGTAGGGATCTGGAGATCCTAAATGACTGAGCCTGTTTGCAATCCCTTGGGTAATTATAGCCACATGTCAGGACCTAAAAAGTGGCTGGGAAAGGAGTTGCTTTAGAAATTTGGAGAAGCTAGGAGTTGTTTGATTTTCTGGTATTGGCCTACTGAAATGTTTGCAGAGAAAAATGCTAGTGCCAGGCAGGCAAAGCATAATCAAATAGATTTGATTATTATGTAGCTTAAATGCACTAAAGATATTGAACTTCCCTTTTTAAGTCACGGAAAAATACTGGGCTAAACTATTAAAACTGGGAAAAAACAATGTGTGGAGTACTATAAAAATGTGAGTCATTTAAAAAATGGATTTAATATCAGGCCTTGTGAATTATATTTGGTGTTTTGCCCATCATGCTCTGATATCCTCAGGAGAAGCAATGAACTGTCTGTGATATGCAGAAATAATCAAGGAAAAAGTGCCATTTTATTTCTATGTAATAGCCACATAACCTATGTGGAAAATACAAAATGTGGAAAAATATGAGGAATAAGGTGATTTTTCACAGTCCTTTTAAAGAAGTAGGTTGTGTGGGTATGTGGCATTTTGTAAGCTTTTAGAAATAGTTCTCGTGCACGTGTGTGTGTGTGTCCAGGGAAGTTGCTTATAGACCTCCTACACAAATCTCTTTTCTTTCAAATAACTCCCAGAAGACCTATATACTTTTTAACAAGGTTATGCAGTCCCCTGACCCTATTTTGCCAGCTGTCAACAGATAGAGGCCCAAATCACCCTTTGTAAAGAACATCTCTCAATAGACTATTATACGAGCAACTGGTGAATACAGCTTGTGATATTAAAAATGCTAATGATTGTCTAACCTCTTCCTTCTCAGCACTTTGCAGATCACGCCATTCCTCAGTCACGTGGCCAAAATCCACCGTGTTCATGGGGACTTTAAATTCTCCAATGATGTCATGCTTGGAGAAACGATCAAAATCATACACAGCCATCACCAGAGTTTTGCCACCTAATTCCGAGTACGGCACCTAAATAAAAAGAGATGAGGATAAAATATCTGGTCACAAAAATACTTAAAACATCTTACTTGTTCATAGTGTTTAATTTTTTTATGTTAGATAAACAGAACAGGGAGATAATTTTGCTTTTGCTTATTTCTTAAATTGAGACTTTTGACTAACTGCTTGAGGCTTACATTACTTGAGAGAAAATGGGAACTTATAGTGATTTATCACTTTATCCCAAAGTTCTAGAAGCTATTAGTATTACTAAAAGTGGATCTTACTATAAGTCATGCTATAAATATTTTAAGATTAATAAAAGGATAATCAAGCCAACTGCTTTTGCCTCTATACGTAAGTTTTCCTTATAGAATATTTTGTTATTGTTGTTATAAATTATATTGTCAGGATGTAACTTACAGAGGGGCAGATAGCTTGTTTCAAAAGTTCCATTAACTCTTTCAAGCCATTTGAATGCCACAGTTTAATGGAGCAATGATTTATTAAAAGGTATGCTAGGAGTCTGAAAGAATTTAAACGAAATTCACAAGCACCACCTACTCCCTAAAATAATTTACTGATTGACAAGAACTGACTAGAAAATTGATGTTTTGAATATCAGAGGTGCATTATAATATGGATCTTGAAGTTCTTTCTTAGGTAGGACACGCTTAGGATAAGTGGTGGCAAAAGGCCAAGAACTGATGAATCCTCCAGCTGTTCAAATATATCTGGGACAGATGCTATGGGTTGGGATGTTGATTAGTGACATTTTTAATATTCAGAGAAAGCAATGCAATCCAAGGAAGCTACACTTCGGTAACTGGGTAGAAATACCTAATTAAGAAATTGTTTAGACTTGTCTCAAAGGTTTGATAAATTTTCATACACTTCCTATTATTTTATCAGTGTAAATGATTGTCTTATGCTTCAGCAAACATTTCTCAATTAACTCTGTATATTAAGGAGGGAAGAAGGAAGAATATTTGACCATATACATGTGTCATTTATTTATCATCTGTTTAGAATCTGAGTATTTTATTAAAATACTATGATTAAAAATTAGTTATAATACTTTTTCCATTTTAGAAGCAATTTAAAATAAATCCTTCCAAAGAGCTGAATTTCAAAGGAAGAAATAAAAAATTTTAGAGTAGGAAGACACCGTTAAAAATTTCATTGTATTTCTAAAATCTGTCTAGACTTTTTGATGACTGTACTGAAATAGCAATAGTCAAAAACCTGGGCTTAGGGTCAGAAAGACCTGGGCCTGGGTTTCCTAACTTTCTAGCTGAAGGGCCTGAGGCAAGTGAATAAACCTCAGCTAATTCATCTATTAAACTGTGGTAATACTATAATAGTGCCTACTTCATGGGGCACTATTTTGAGGGTGAATAAATATATATGTAAAACACCTAGCACAGAGTAGACACTTAAAAAATATTTATTGTTTAAATGATTAGTAGCTCCTTCAGATAAGAGTTTATTTTGGGTAGGCAGAAGAAGGTGAATTTAGTTTGGGGCATGTTGAGTTCATGCTAAATGGATTTAAATCAATTCTAAAGCCTATCTTCTTTAAACTCTCTTATAATTCCATTCCTATATCACATTGCCTCTTTGCATTTCAAGATGAGCAATTTATAAAGTCTACTGAAGAAATTAACCAGTTATCTAGATAAATTGCCACATTTCTTAAATACATCAAAATACGTTGTAATTTGGGTTTATTCATAGTTTGACCAACCTTCCTGAATGGAAAGGTTTATAGAGAATTTCAAAATTTCAATAATTACACTTCTTGGAGTCATAAAAATTACTAATAAAATTATTAGCAATTTTTAAAGAAATAATATGCAGGTAACTCAAAACAAAGCCCCTATAACATTATTTCAAATAATTTAAGAATTTGCTTACTAAATTCTGGTTAGAAACTGCTGACTTAAATTAAGATTAATAAATAGTTAAGTAAAACAATTGTAATTACTATTTGCAATATTTTTTCTTTTTATGTTTTGTGGTATATTGACCACAGTGATTAGCTCTTCATAAACTGTGTATTTCCAGAATGTTTTTACTGCTACCCTAAATTAATTATCTGGGTACAGAAAGACTGTAGATTTTAAATAAGATTACTGACAATACATATGGGAATTTGTTTTGAAAACTCAAAAATTTTAGAGTGAATAAAGACACTGCTACTTTATAAAACTGAAAACAAGGTTCGAAAAAATGACTCATGCCCTCAGTTTCATAAATTTATTTCATAACAGAATGTTTGCCAACATGAGGCACATGCTATTGCTAAGCCTGGCTGATAGACGGGGTGATTTTGAATCAGCCTGCTGGCACATTCACAGACATTTCATTTTTCAGAAAAGTATTGTTCTAAGTAATGCATTTAAAATTTTTTCACATATTAAAGATATTCACCAAAGAATTGTTTTTATGAATGACTTCAATCCAAGAGCTACAAAGATCCCTGAGGCCTGTAGGGCATGTTTTCCCGACAAGTTATTATATGGACAGAATTTCTCTTTGTCATTGTTTATCAACTGAGGTGTCTCAACCAGATGAAGAACATCAGGGAAGAGCCTAGAGTAAAGGAAAAAGGCTATAAATGCAGTAAAACAATATGTTCATATCCTTTTTATTGATAAGTTAAGAAGAATGGTTTTAAAGTGCTTAAACTGCCCCTGTACACACAGAATTTTGCAACAAGAGTAATATCTATTTGTACCATTTAAGCACTGGAACATAGCTTACTTTATTCTGTGATTGCACTGGGGTTTACTCATTTTCAGGAACTTTGAAACTCAGAAAAATGATGATTTCATTCCTTTGGCTTTGTTTTATAGAGAGACCTCAGTTTTTAGATGTGACTATGATAACCTCGTCATGTTCCAGTCCATATTCCATAATGAAATGACTGAGCTGAATCCTACTTTGACCACACCGAAATGCATTATAGAATCTTCACTAGTCCAAAGATAAGAATTTTAGATATTCCGAATAGAGTCATTGTGAGTTCCTGAACAAGAATTCATGTGCATGTCTGTGTATGTGTCAGGATAAGATCAGTCTTTTATCTAAAACAACAAAGGAAAAGTTATAAGTAAATATAAAGAAATACCTTGAAAGTGAATTGCTCATTGAAGACTGGATTAAGGGTTTTTCGGTGGACTTTTGTCTCAAATTTCTTCTTTTTATCAGGCAGCAGAAACACTTTCACGTAAGGATCAGATGTGCCCCCCATGTCTAAGGCAGGCAGTTCCGCAGCCTGGATGATCCCTACCAGCAGCTGAAATAAATGACAGAATACAGCAAACACAGACATTGATGGACATTTTGGAAAAGATCAATTTGTTCACAATGCTGTGTATTATGATTTCTCCCTCTCCCTCTTTGCTTTTAATAAACTTTTATTTTCCTAGGAATCTGAACACAGAAGGCAAATGAAGTGAGCTATAAAGACTTCAGAAACCCAATTATGACAGATGTCGGCTCTGGGAAGCCTGGTTTTGAGTGCAAAAGAGGCTTTTAAAAGGTTGCTGATTACAGTTAAATATGAAATTCATATTTGCAAAAGGGTTGCAATCAAATACCTTTCCAGTTGCTAGACGCCCTTGTGCATTGTTTTCCTTTCAACGGCATGATTTGTAAGTGGAAATAAATTGTTAAACAATCACTAGTTTGTTATTATAAAGTAGGAAATTTTTATTCTTTACCAAAGCCTCAGACCAGCTAGATAGAAATTTCTTAGAAATTGGGTAGCATTTTGAGATTAAAAAAATAAGATCTTCCAGTTTCTATTATATTTGACCTTGGCTTGTATGCCAGCTACATTTATTTTAACTTACAGTAGCATGATTATCTATTAAATTCTGTGTTTAAATATAGGACATGGAGTCAAAGAAATGTAATTTCAACTTCATAGAGAGGAAGGGGAGATTACAGATCTGGTTTTTAAATGCTAAGTAACTATGTTTCTGTTTTTTTCCCAAATACAGCAAAAATGTCTACATTTCCTCAAGTCTATTTTTTCATCGATACATTCCTAAGCTTTATTAGGAATATTTGAAGATTATGGCGTTAATATTTTTGCGAAGAAAAATGGTGTGCATGGACTATTATCGATGCTCTTCCATCAGAGATTTTGTGTCAATGGACTGGTTTAGATCTATATGGAGAAAAAAAGGTAGAGTCTTCTTGTTATTCAAGGTATATACTATTCAGTAAATGCAGCCATACCATAGGTTTTCACATCAGAGCCTGAAAATTTGAGTCTGTGTCTTTTAGCTGATAGCATGAAAAAGCAATTCACCTCCTTAAAAAAAAGTCACACCCATTTTCTGAGAAACTGACCCACCATGTTTTTAAGTGCATTTTGGCTAGTTGTCTGAATTTTTAACCTGGACCAATACCCTGAATGATTATGTTGTTTCCATTTTAATGCTTTAATATCTTTTTTGTGGCATCATCATACAACAGTAGCAATAAGGGTGCTAGATAGTAGGTACACAAAACACAGACAGATGGTCAAAGAATAGCTAAAATAGCCATCAGATTAAAAAGACATGATTAGTAAAGCAAACAGTCTGTCTCTTGGTTTGCTAAATTGGTATTTGCCTTTATGTGGCAATGTGAATAAGCAAGATTCTATTTCCTTATTCTCACTTTTTATAACCAATTTTCTTTTGGGCAGGGAAAACACTAGACATACAGCTTAAACTCTTTAAAATTAGATGATGATATTTGTTAATAAAGAATGAAGTTACTGCTTCCAACCTCCCTCTGACTTCTATGAAAGAGATAAATACCACATTTTTCTCTACCATGATAGCTTCTCAATTAGAGTGTTTTAGTGTTGGTAGGCAAATGTGTATATATCATTATAACTTTATCTATGAAGTTCCTCAGTCTTTATCTTCCCTGCCTCATAGAAATCTTTTTATAAACCAAATTAGCTCAGAACATTTGGAAAAATCAATGCATAATAATAAAAAAAATTCATCTGATAGAATCTTCTGGATTCTCAGAATGAAATACCTTTTTAGACTTGATGATTGCTTGTTTTTTAAGTAAAAAATTCAGTGCTATTCATTTTCTTAAAAATGCTACTCTATAAAATTATACTTAATAATAATTAAGGCTAACTTAAAAGTTTCAAAATTATGACTAACCAGGATGAGATACCACTAGATTTCCACTGGAAAATATGAATGGAGAATAAATTAGGAGAAAAATACTGGATGCAAATATAAAGGCGGGGTAAATTTTTGGAAAACATGTTATATGTTAAGATAACATAAGTTAACCTTGACCTTTCCTAGAAAATATAAATAATAACAGATTTTGCTCCCAATCCAGTCCTGATTCTCAAATTTTGGTAGAAGGGATAGAAATGACCTCAAATGCCATATTTAATTAACTATAAATGGTATACCAATAAACCTATATAAATCCATACCTATAAACCTGTACCCATAACTCGGTATACAGCTTTCTAGAATGTATTATGAAGTAAGTAGGTAGGGCTGTAATGAAGCTGATCAAATAAAGTTATTTTCAATATGACAGAGCATAATTATATATCCTTCATGAGAAACCCTCTGGAAACTTCAGAAAGTAAGGACATTATTTGAACTGTCAATTCCTAAATGAGGCACAGAATTTCTGCAACTATTCATACTTAGAGCTCTCACAGAGTTATTCACTTTGGACATGAGTTATCAAAGATGAACATTAGCATTTGATTCATTCCTCATCAAACAGGAAATCCTTAACACATGCTGCAAAAAGTAGTAATTATATTTACTTCACATTTATAAGTTCTTTTTTGCCCCAAAAGATGAGTGACGCAATATGAACTGGAGAGATTTAAAACTCCCCTAGTTGGAAAAGGGCTATGTCTTGCAGATTTTTAAAAACTTGAACTCTAACATAGACAATTCCACTAATTCTTATCTAGCCTATTAATATATTTTTTTTAACAATTCAGAAGGTAAAGAAACATCTTTTTCAATGTCATGGATCCTAGAAGGTCTTTGAATGTAGAGAGATTTTTATCAGTTATTTTTGAGCTATCTCTATAACAAGCAGTCAATAAATGGTAGCTAATATTATCATCCATCTAGGTGACACCTCATGACTTTTTGAGATAGTGAAGCAGAAATGCTTGGTTTTTTTACCTTCTTTTGTTCCTTGTCACTTTTTGGGCAACATTCATTGGAACTAGAAATCAAGCTGGTCTTTTTATTTTTCTAGAATGGCTATCTCATTAGCAATGGTAGTTTCACTTAGTATCATGGTATTATATAAGGCACCCCTGCCTTTAAAATCTATGGACCATAGTCAATTTTTCATCTTTGACTTTTCCAGCTCAGGCTGAGGGGTAAGGTTGTGGCTGGGCGCTCTCAGAAGCAGACTGACTGCTTCCAGTTAATTTATATTCTGTCTGCCTGCTGAAAGTGCCATAAGTAGATGTGATCTCTTGAATACTGTGAATTCTAATTACCAGAAGTTAAATTAGCAAGTAAGGGACTGCCTGTACTTAGAAATTATTTCATCAATAGCTTTGATAATTGCATTTTCCCCTTGCAGCAAATGAAATATTTTAAGAAGTATTTTGCTGTACTTTCTACTTGGTAATTTCAGAAAACATAATGGAATTAGAAGACATTTTCCCCTCAGACCTGGTTATTCTGGAAATCATAATCCAGTGAGTATTGGAGTTTTCCCAGTTTCTCCTCTTCTTTGGGTTCCTCTTTTTCTTCCCCATCAGTCAATCCAGTTTCAGCATCATCATCCTTAAGGGCCTATGAGTAGAAAAATGTATTGTATATGAATTCAAGTGAATTTTTCAATGAAACCCAGATTAAACTGGGCCTGCAGTTATACTTACAAGCTGTTAGAAGCAAGCACTAAGATGCTGGAAATCTGTTTGTCTGACACACATTCACATTTGCTGCTTACATATTTTTTAAATTCCATTTGTGCACGGAATTTTTTTCCCCAATCAGCAAGCAACATGGAAGCAATGGAAGAAGCCCCCCTCAGAATATTGCAAGCAAAAAATGTAAAATTGTTGCAAAGAAAATGTCAACTTGGTGTTATATTTGGCTCTGATACAACTGCTTCTTTCAGAGGAAAGTGTGATAAACATGCTATTAATCAGGCCAGGTTTCACATTCATGTAGTTTAAAGAGATGCTCAGCATCGTATAAAACATTGCTACATGCAGTGGAGTAATTTATATAAAATGCATGGCCTTTTGTTGCCTTATTTCCTATGACAAAGATAGTTGAGTAAGTGATCCTCAGAATATTTTAATTCCCTATGTCCTATATATACATTTATAATGGTCATGGAAAAAGGAAAAAACATGCCACCAGCAAATCCATGTTTAGAGAAGTTTACCCCACTTCCAGTTTAAGTTTACCGTTTTATTTTCATTTCAGCTCCACAGAAAGCTAGGCTGAATTAAATTGATTTAAGAGTCTATTTGATATCAAAAGATAAAAAGAATTATGTTTACAATCTTGTCAAAAACTCAGATTGGTATAAAAATTTATTTTACATTAAAGAACAAAATCAATTCTATTGAACTCATGAAACTCAGTCTGATAAACTAAATAATCTTTATAACCTAAAACTTAAGTGTAACATAAATTGAAATACTAGAAAGCTCATTACCTTATAAGATACATTCAAATGCTCCCTTTTTTAAAAAATCAAATATATAATGTATTTTCCTGGCATGCAAAAATTTGGCTAAAAACATCCAAGGTTATAAAGTTTATAAATATTTGAAGCTTTGTTTCTGGGGATGTGTATTCTTAATGCTTTAAATAATTAGAACAATTAATTAGAAATCTATACACAGTCATTATTCAAAATTAAAAATAATAAAAAGTTACATTTTCTTGATCCCTAGTGAGGTTGAAAAATTGAAAATCTTTATATTAACCACTTGTATTTTTTCTTCCGGGGACTACCCATACATATCCTTTGCTAATTTTTCTATTATATTGTTTGCCTTTTTCTTATTGATTTGTAGAAGCTCTTTGTATTTTAGTGGCCTCAGCTTTTTTGTTGTTATATGCAGCAAATATTGTCTGCTAGTTTTTGGTTATGGCATTTCCATTGCCTTTTGTGTATGTATGTGTATCCATGTATGTGTTACTGTAGAATATCACTGAAAGCAAGATAGACATACTAGTGATGGACTACTTTATGTTTCTGAAGAAGTAAAGGAATCTTGACTGTTGTCACCTCTCAAATTGAAACTGAGAATTCTTATCGAACTTAAATGCAAGAAGTATAACCAGCCTCTAGCTAGGCATCACTGTCATCAGACTACAGCTGCATCACCCTGCTATCCCCACCCTCCAGACTACATGCTTTTTTTCTCTGCTGTATTTATTATTTTCAAGAGAGATTTCCTGCTCAATCACCACTTATACAGAGACCCCCAGTAGTGCTTCAAAATGGTACCCTCCATCCCTGAATTTACAAGATTTTCCAATTTGGCTACATCCAGCTAACTTCAATTTGATTCTAAAAAACTGAGACCTGGATGCATCACAGATTAGTAGAACTCATTCAGGTGGGAAGAACATATAAACAGAGTTGAGCTGTTGTCAGGGATACCTCCCCTTTTGTGCTTCTTGAAATTTCTCAGGAGCTGACAATGGGTTTGGAAAATTGCAAATTACCATTATTACATACATCTATGTAGAAACATTGTTAAATTTGGTTAGCCACACACCATTTAATTTAGAAAGTTTAATTTATGCTTGGTTGTTTCTTTGAATATTAAAATGTTGGTTTACTAATAGCCAAAGGCAGGAAATTATTCAAAAATTTGTATTAATCTTTTCATTTGAGGGCAGAGGGTCACTAAAGGGAACATGAGCTAATAAAGTGACAAGAAGAGACTACTGAGAGAACTTTAGGCAGTAGAATCCATTGCCCTTTCAAAACCTTAGCTATGTATAAGTCTTTAACACTGTCACGGAAGATATGCTTAGAAAATTGCAGTTTAGGTAATTGCCTCTCTGTAAGGTTTTAATTTTTAAAAAATAATAGCAAACTATTTAATATGTAGTTCTGTCTAAAAAATCTGCCTATCACTTTATCATTATAATAAAAAAATTCATGGATTAAAATACCTTTTCAAAGGTCTCTTTCAGAACTGACAATTTATGTATCATGTATCAGCCAGTGCAATTTGAAGTAGCTGAGATATTAAATCTCCTTCTCCCTAAGTGGTTTTTGCATGAATGGAAGGTGCAGGACCATCTCTGCAATTACTCTGCATAAAATAAAGCTAAGTTTTTGACAATTTCTCAGTGCCACTGTTCATCACTGAAGTGATTAAGTCTATTCCTGTCCCAAAGGCTGAGCTAAGCAAGACATTTTCTGTACCATCACATTAAATTCAGACCTATTAAATCAGTAGCTATTATAATATCTCGAGAGCAATATTTTTCCCTCCATGGAACAAAATTCGGAAGAAAAAGATTGTAAACCCAGCAGTTCTGAGATTTGATAAATTGCAGTAGAAAAAACTGTGTTGGGAACTCAGACCTTATTTTAAATTTCAAAGATTTAGTGCACATGCTTATGTTTTGCTTTGATATTCAAAAGGTGCTTAGTTCAGTGTCATCAGAAGGAGCATTTGTTTATTCTCAGTTACATTGTCCAACTTTGGATTTGATAAGGCACACTAAAAAGGTAGCACAAGTGACTGAATTTCCTTTCTATGTCCATCAGTTTTAAACTTGAGCTTTCTAATACTGCTATTTTTAATCTGTTAGCAATGTTTAAGATGAGAACAATTTTCTTTAAAAAAAATCAATTTAGTTCAGCCTCTTGATGTGTGTCAGAATGGTATACCCTCAGCTGTGGAGCCCCAGCTGCCAGGCCACTAAATGTATCTGAGCATTGACTAGGGATGTCTAAGTAGCAGAGGAAACCTACCGCAAGGGACAATCCAGAACAGTCATGAGACAAAACACAGATAAGGAGGACACAGAAGGAAGAAATAAAAATTAAAATATCCACACACATTAGTGAGAACCATGGAGAAATGACCTTTGAGACCTATGACTTTGCAAATTGATATTTTTCTTCTGTACGTTTAGTGTTCTCAAGTTTTAAAGCATAAAAAAGAACCCTTAAATATATATTTTATGCAACATAAATAACTATTGATAGTTACTTTTTGTAGTCATT
The DNA here is from genome assembly GCA_023783475.1 of Daubentonia madagascariensis. Lineage (NCBI taxonomy): Eukaryota > Metazoa > Chordata > Mammalia > Primates > Daubentoniidae > Daubentonia > Daubentonia madagascariensis. The sequence continues at coordinate 37,811,051 of JAKFHU010000600.1, forward strand.
GCAAAATATTTTAAAATTCTTCCTTGGTTATAAAACCTTATTATAGTGATAAGTAGTAGCCATGAACATTGAAATTGAATTTCTGTGAGTTTGACATGAATTGAAATGGTAAAAACTTATTGATTGCCCTAGAGCCTATATATCTTAAGAAATAATATCGAAAATGCCTCTCACATCTGTTTTTAAATGAGAGAGGCATAAACTACCTTTACTGTCTTTCCCATGTTCACTTCAATATTCTGCTTAAGATATTTTGAAAATATGATTATTTAAGAATAATTTTAATTTGTATTTATGCTGTTTTGAATTTGGATAATCTGATGATTACTATGTGACATATATCCTTTTAAAATTTGCACATTTTATTTTGCTTCTTTAGCCTTTCTCTTCACAAAATGACAGAACCCATTATAAACTACTTTTTTGGTCTGCTTCAAAAAGTTCCATAAGGTATTGTTATATAAATGTTTATCATTGAAGCCTATTTTTACTTGTCCAAATTGTATTTTATTCTGTACATTTAATTGTTCATAATTTAAAACTAAGACCTGGCTAACATTCTATGTAGACAAAGTAATGTACTTAAAATGATTAAAAGATAATTTTTGGGTGACTGAAGTTTTAAATAATCTGCAGGAACAGATTATTACAAACTATTACTTAGTATTTCTTTATTTGACTCATTTTCTCTGTTTCTCTCCATTCAAAAAAATAGGTGATCAATTAAAAAGTATACCATCAATTCTCTATATTTGGGATCTTGGTCATTTATCCATGTCATAACAGGGGTAATAAACACTACCACTATGCTATCAATTACAGTCTTACAGCATACAGAACAAATTCCACAAATAAAAATATAGGTTTCTTATCCTAGGAAGAAATGCTATAGGTATTTCACATTACTCAGTACTTTTAATTGTTAATTCTGGAACACAGAATTGAATTTTGTGGTAATTATGAAAATGATAGTATCCTATTTTTAAATTATTTTCACAATATGGCTAAAATTAACATACATATTATTCAGTCCATATCCATCTAGGAGATTAGTTCCATGCTTAATCTCCCAATAAGTTGTTTAAAGAAGTCTATAAAATCTATATCAAGTCCTGCTTGCTATGGAAAATGTAGAAATAAAGACATATTTAAAATTTTAGTTTCTCTTAACTGAAGAGAAAGATCCTTAGTAGACATCTGTAGTTAAACATTTGTGTATGGGCTCTTACCAGAAAAATTGAATCCTTGTTACTCAGAGCTCAGGCCAAAGCTCTCTGAGAGTGAGTATGGGCATTATATCCATTCCGTAGCTCCGAAACCAAACACAAGTACAGGCAGTGAAAAATGAGCCTTTATGAAATTATTGCCAGTAGATACTACAGTGTCTTTGAGAAAAAGTTTAAAACTCAAGCTGGGGAGGGAGGTTAGCATCCTGAGTGTGTGATAAACTAGGAAACTAGGCAAATGCACTTAAAACTCCTGTTGTAATACTTGATTAAATTGTCCTTAAGGAGATTCACATATTTAACAGTTTAATTAATAGCAATTAATATTATAAGAGGTATTTATAAAACTGCCTGTATATATTGTTATTTGGGAATAAATAGAACTTTTGAATTATTTCATGGAAATATTGATAATTGAAATGCTATTTCCATGAAAAATCTCTACATTTACATTTTAAAATACGAATTAAATGTTCTTTAGAAATACTCAATATGAATATTATTCCAAAAATGAAGAGGAGATATTTCATGCTTATTATTAGTAAACTTTATCTTGAACTGAATTTTTTGATTAATTTAGCCAATAATAGATGGTGATATAAAGGACATCCAAATGTCTTCCTTGGGCTTGGGAAGATAACCCAGCCAGATGGATTTTATAACCAGCGTTATGGTTTTAATTGCCCCTAAGTGAGGAAATAAGAATTTTGCCTTCAAATTCTGTCCTGTTCCTTAGGATTAGCTCATATTTCTCTCCATGCCCCCATATAACTCATTATTCTTGAGAACTAATTATTCACCTGGATGGATATGCAGGAGTGGTAGCTTTCATCAAGTTCGATGAACAGCTATAAAACTGAGTTAATTAACAGTGACTATGAACAGTGAAAGTTAGAGAAAGACCCCCTGCCCAAAAGGGAAAACACCCAGGTACTCTTTATTTGGATTCTCGGACTCTAAACAAAGTTAAGACTGGCTAAACAGATGTAATCACGATGTTCAGGCATCTTCTCATATGCTGGACCCATCGGGAGGCCTGATGCTCACAGGTGCCCTTTTCTGGTCTGTATGCACAGGAGACTGGAAAACACTGTCAAATGTCTCCATTACACTTTGGGTCTTCAGTAATGACTGAGAGGATTACAAAGCACCGCAACAATGATACGTACCCAGAAGTTGTTTATTTCTATAATTACCTGCCATAAAATAATAAACCACTTATTTATTTCTAACCATCTAAGAAGAAATATGGAATGAGTACATTACCTGATCTTTCATGGTCTTCCCTAAGTCTTTCACATCTTTCATGTTAATGGCATTCTTCCCTCCCTTTTCCTTTCCCTTCTTCTTGTTCTTCTTTTTGAACAAACATTTCTTACAAATACAAAAGCAGCAGGTCAGGACTAAAAGGACTGCGACTATGGCTATGGCAATTAAGGCCCACGGTGGCACTGAAAGAAAAAAACATACAGAAAGCATTAGTCATGAGACACTTAGATGTGCAAAACCTTTTAAGTCATGGGCTACAAAGATATGCATTTCTTCATTTGCATTTATTGAGCACCCATGATGCTCCAGGTACGCCATTCTGCAGTACTTTATCCACATTGTTTCTTCCACTTAGCATGTTGTCTCTTTCTTTTCCACTTCTCCCTTCCAGATATGTCAAACATCATCTCCTCCCTATTGCTTTTCCTGACTCTCCAAGCTAGATTTCCATTAATCCATCCCTTCTCATTCAGAGCCAAGCTCTGGAGTTTGATCTTTGAGTTTAAATCCATTTACTTGCTGTGTGATCTTGGGCAAATCTTCTAACCTCTCTCTGCCTCAGTTTCCTCATCTTTAAAGTGGATGTAAATTGGTAAGTACCCCGTAGAGTCTTTATGAGGATTAAATAACAAGATGTAGTGCTAGGCACATGGCAAAAGCTTAATAAATGTTAGCTGCTATTACTCATTTATGAAATAGCGGTGTATTAACATGTTCTGGCATGGTAGGAAGGGCAGGTATTAATCACATAAATAGAAAAACAAATGTAAAATCATACAATAGTGAAGGTTAGGAAGAAGTACTTGGTGCTCTGAGGATCAATCATGGGGAAATATACCCACTCAGGGTCTCCAGAGACAGGGTAGTGGTGATGTGTTCAGTAGCTCTTGAATTCGGGCTTGGATTCAGGCTTAGCCACTTAAGGGCTGTGTGACTCTGGTCAGACTGCTTAATTGTTCTGAGTTTCTATTTTCTCCTTTATAAAGTGATGATTATAGTGGTACCCATTTCATCTGGTTTGAAGATTAAAGGAGTTAGTACTCTTAATAGCTTAGAATGCATCTGGTACATATCAAGAGCTCAGTGTTAGCTATCATTTCTTTATATTCAAGGCATTGTGGGTAATGCAGAGAGCTCAGGGTCTGTGAGGCGACCTAAAACACATACACCAGTAAATATCTAAAAAGAAAGATGAATACATGGAGAAGAGTTGAGTGAAAATGCTAAGGGAATTGAGAGGAGGAAGAAATGATTTTTAGATTAAAGGACAGGCTTTAGCTTTACAGGGTCTGTCAAAATAATAGAGCATATATAAATAAATATACTCAAATAAACATTTAGTTTTCTATTACAAGTGTCCATCTGCTAAAAGTTAACATATTATTTGGCATCCCCTACACCATGTACTTATGAAAAACAAAGTCTCATGGAAAAATTTAGGATTTCACTTGGACTGGAAAGAAATTATTCATGATACAAATCACAGCTATTGAGATTAATCAGAAGTAATTAGACTTGTCTGTTGTAATAAAAAAAGACATTGGGCACTGAAATGATAAGAAAAAGTGTTATTTTCTTCTAGCCACATGAGTACTATTAGTACCAATGATTGCTGAACACAAGTCAGTAGTACTTTGATGAAGTAAAAACACTTAAAAATTAGCCTCTCTTCAAAATTGAGAAAAATCTCTTCTCTTTGCTCTCAGTCTGCATTTAGCTTCCTGGTGTGGAATACTCACTGTGCATGTTATTCTAGTTTATGGCTGGATACTAGATGTGAACCTTAGGACATAGAATTACAATTTCTGAAATTGTGTTTTCAAGCAAAGAAATACTTGTGTGAGAGTTATAGATAAGCCCACACCCAAAGACATATTTTCTTATAGTTCTTTGATCTCATTAAATAATTCATATATATTTTTTAAAATATAAATTAAATTGGGCTTATGTAACCAATGATGTCATTCATAACTTCATTTAAAAGCTTCTACCTCCCTTGATCTAGTTAAAATCCTGCCATGCATGAACGAGAGAGCCTATGTACTCATTGCAGGCAAGACAGCATTAATAATGACCCTTCATTTTGAACCTCGTAAATTATTCTCCCAGTCGGGCTTGTGTGATAGTCTCTCAGAGAGCTACATAAAAGTCTCTTAAATTATACAAGACAAGACAGAGATGATTTGACAAGTTCACAAAAAGAAAATAGTGAAAGCAAAGGAACATTATTTAATCAAAAGGAATTAAAGAGATAGGAACATGGAATTACAGGAAGAAATTTGAAATAGTGCAACTTGAAGGTATTTTAAAACCACCGAAAAACTTTTATTTTGTGACTTTTATTTCCTAAAACACTGCTGTCTTCTAGATTTGCTTTCAGTTGATCTTCTGAATAATTTAATTCTGAATATGCTGTATGGAATATGAAATTAACAAAATTTTCTTCACAATATTTTGGCACTTTAGATAGAACAAAGAAAACCCTTAATGTTATCATTCTGTATATCATAGGAAAACCTGACTCATTAGTCAATTATAATGTAAAGAAACAGCCATTTTTAGTATATAGAGTTACTTGAATGCTCATGTTAAAAATTTTGTGGGGTACAGTAACCAAATATTTAAAATTTGATGAGTTTACTAAGGAACAACATCTACAGTATTATTCATTTACAGTATTTATAGAAACATGTTTCACTATTACCAAATCGCTTGGAATAGATTTTGGATTAGGCTAAAAGTTTATTGAAGACCTACTTATTATGGCCCAGCAATTGAGCTATGGTTTTAAATATATTATCTCATTTAATCTTCACAGTTTTGTTCATTATCACTTCAGTTTTACAGAGGAAAAACTCTCTAGATTGAATAGTTTGAAAAATTCAAATATATCTTTAGGTTTTTAGGTTAAAAATGTGTATATTATAAATGTTATACAGAGGGAAAAAACCTTATCTAGCTTTGAAGCCTCTTTAATAGAACATTTTGTATTAAAAAATCCAGTGAAGCAAATAAATAACACCATAACATGCTTCCAAAAGTGAATTCTTCAATATAAAATACAGTTTCAGTCAAAAATAGGCTCATCAAAATATTGCTACTGGCAGAAAACTATCAGTTTATTGTTATTGCTACCCAACTATCATTAAATGGAATTTTATAATAAGAATTTTAATATTTAACTTAAGGGCCTTTCAGCAGAAAATAATAGACTAGTGTAAAAACCCTATTAAAAATGTTATTTTCATTTTCTAGTTAATGAATCAATCTCCCATACATTATTTGACCCAAAGGTAAACTGATGCATAAGAAATTAATCAAACGCAAGTTAATTTGCAACTGCTTATGTTTTAACCTAGACCTTGAGGTAGGCAGAATAATAGCCTTTCAAAGATGGTCATATTCTATTCCCTGGAAGCTGTGAATATGTTACCTTACATAGCAAGAGAGACTTTGCAAATGTGATTGATTAAATTAAAGATCTCGAGATGGGGAGATTATCCTGGATTATCTGGGTAGACCCAATGTAATTACTAGGGTCTTTATAAATGAAAGAGTCAGGAGTTTCAGAGTTAAAGAGAGAGATTTGAAGATTCTGAGCTGTTGGTTTTGAAGATGGGAAAAGGAACCATGAACTAAGAAATGCAGTGGCCTCTAGAAGCTGGAAAAGGCCAGGAAATGGATTCTGCCCTACAGTTTCAAGAAGGAATCAGCCCTGCCTGTACCTTGATTTAGCTCAGTGAAACCCATTTTGGACTTCTGCTCTCCAGAACTGAAAAATAATAAATTTCTGTTGTTTTATGCCAGTAAATTTGTAATTAATTACAGCAGCAATAGGAACTCAAGAGATACAAAGAAGAGCTCAAGAGATTTGTAATACAGGCTGTATATAGATGACTAGACAATTGTAATATTCCTGTGAGCTATTCACGTATTTTTGGCTGTCTTTTCTTGTTATCCACCCTTTTATCTACCATTCTGCAACCATTCTCATGACTTTAACATTATACCCAGGACTCTCTCAAAGATAATGAATAGTTTCCTTTTGGCCAAACCCAAACAACACTGTCTGTGGTATTAGAAAATCTTGATCACATAATCCTTCTTGAAATTTTTTTCTGCTTTTGTTTTCATATTACTGCCCCTACCAGCATATCCTTCTATACCTCTGCTTTCTCTCTGTCCTTTCTCATTCCCAAGTCTTGAATGGGGTTGTTATTCAAGGTGGGTCTTAGCCCCTTGCTTATCTTCACATTCACTCCTTGTTGAGCACATCCTTTCCCATGCCTTAAACCAGTGGTCCCCAACCTTTTTAGCACCAGGGACCAGTTTCATGGAAGACAATTTTTCCATGGACCAGGGGTAGTGGGATGGTTTTGGGATGATTCAAGTGCACTATATTTATTGGGCAGTCAAACTTCTCTCTAATGATAATCTGTATTTGCAGCCACTCCCCAGCACTAGCATCACCGCCTCAGCTCCACCTCAGATCATCAGGTATTAAATTCTCATAAGGAGCGTACAACCTAGATTCCTTGCATGCACAGTTTGCAGTAGGGTTCGTGCACCTATAAGAATTGAATGCCTCCACTAATCTGACAGGAGGTGGAGCTCACGCAGGGATGTGAGTGATGGGGAGTGGCTGTAAATAGAGATGAAGCTTTGCTATCTGCCCGCTGCTCGCCTCCTGCTGTGTTGCCCAGTTCCTAACAGGCCATGGACCAATACTGGTCTGTGGCCTGGAGGTTGGGGACTGCAGCCTTAAACTTTTAGGTCACATATTCCATTCTGCCCCCTCTTCTATACTCTAGGATTTTATCTCCAACTGTCTGTAGAATGCTTTGTACACATCCTTCATCTTCTCCTCAAATCAGTTCTCTAAACCAGCTGTATAGCTTCTGTCAGTGTGTCTATCATTTCCTGCCTCTTAGACATTGGAACAATATGGAAATATTTATCACCAAATCCAACTGATTGGCAAGTCTTGCCATTTCTCTTTCAATGTGTTTTCTCTTCTTTCATATCTATTTATAAGGTGTAGGCTTGGCATTATCTTCCATCTGATTTGCTTTCCCATCGACTATCTCCTCTTTCCATTTTACCAATTCATTGTCATTAGACAAAACTCTCTAATACACAATTTTCAATTATTTTGTGCAGAGTGTTCAAAGTCCTCTGTCATTTGGCCCACCCTGCTTACCCGTGTTTATTTCTCCTTGTTTCCCACACTCATCTCTACTCTTGTCAGACTGGGTGGCTCATTGTTCCCTGCTCAGTTCTGCCCCATGTTTTTCTAAAGTGTATTCCTTTTTTTTGAAATGCTATTCTTCCTTCTCTTCAATCATTTAAATAATATTTCTCTTTTTCAAGGCTTACCACAAGTCTCACTTAGCATTGATAGATTTTTAAATAAAAATATTAGATACATTTGTTAAAATCCCTTCCCTTCACCTAGTGGGAATATTGACTATGTGGTATAATACCTTGGGTGGTTTGGGTTATGTATAAAAAGATGCATTATTTAAGAAAAAGATAAATATGTACTAATATATAAAATGCATTTTAATAAACCCCCTTCCTACACATGGAATTTGCTTCTTACTTAAACCTTAGCTTTTTATAGATTATTCATGATAGGAAGCACTGATACTAATGCAAGCATGATAAAAATATTTGGAACCTATTTAGAAATAAATTTGCATTAGTAGGTCTTTTGTTGAAAAGAAAACCACAATGATTTTCCCTTATCAAGAATGGCTTTTTTTTTTTATGGGAAGCAGGCATAAATTGAGCAGTTAAAAATAATTATTTGATCAAATTCATATTTATTCAGCATCTACTATGTGCAAGGTGTTTTCCTTAGGGTTGGGGTACAGTGCTAAGCATAGTTTGTACAGTCATGAAGCTTATTATTTATTTCCCAGGTATTAAAAGCTAGGTCTTATTAAAATACCTGAATTTCTCATGTTTGCTAACCTCAGTTCTCAGAACACAACATGGTACATTTTCAAATGGAATCTACATGGCTTAGTAGTATCTTGTGTACAAATTTAGTGCTTCATGGGTACAGCTATTGAGGACATCAGTAGTAAATATTCTTTCTACAATAAAAATGTAACTCTCAGATTGAAAAACATTATTTTTTCCTCCCAGGGAGTTTTGGCACTAAATAAAAATTTTTAAAAGTATTTACTTAAGGGGTCCTGACATTTTTTTTTAAAGTAGATGCTCCAAATATCCTTCTCTTTATTCAAACATTGTGAAATAAAAAGTGAAAGCTTCATATAGAACAAGGCTATTTCTTTTCAAAAGGGAAATCTTTAGCCTTGTAGAACAGCAGCCATGTGTGTCAAGTTTATGCTCCCAAATCTGAAGTCTACTCATAAGATGTGTGTTATATCTCAGACCTACAGAATGAGCATTAGAAAAGAAGCCCTTTTCTCTAATCTACACAATGTGCCCTGTGGCCTAGGGGAGGCCTGCTGTAGGTGGTTCTGTGCATTTATTTCTAAATAAATTTTTTTTTAATTCCCTTAAAGGCCTGACTCAGTACTCAATAAATATTAGATGATTTGAAAGAAACCCACATAGCCATGTTCCTGAGCTCAAGCTGAAGTAGATTGGACAGTCTTCGGAGAACACCACCATTTTGAGGGGCTTTTCCTTAGCTTTGATTCTCTCCTTCCTCATTCCCTTTCATAGTCAGCTACTGCTGTCTCCTGGGCTGGCAAACTTTTGGCAGACTTACTCATTAAGATCATGGTTGAATCTAGGGCACGAGTCACTGGTTTTTGTATTTCTGCCTATATTTCACTTTTAAGGCCAGCTTTGCATTATCTATCAGTTCCCTTCTCGTTCATCATATCAAGAAACAACCTTAAATCCATATCTCTTTCACAAGATGAGCTGTACTTTCCTCTCTGGGAAATACAAGCTTATACATTTGCATCTCCCCCAGATATTACAGCCAAGAGCATCAAGACAACACAGGTAATACCATTGCTATGGTCACTACAAAAATTCAGCAATAACTTCAAGCATTTTCTACCTTTGCCATATCTCTATCTTGTCATATGGATGCTTCACCACTGAACTAATGTCTGTGTAATTCATTTTATGAATAATCTACATATTTCTCTGTTTTATATTTACTGATGCTGTTTGCTACTTCTTGTTTTACCCAAAATAATCCATCATCTTTTTATATCATTATACATTGATATAAGATGCAGAATACAATATGGAAATAACTATTTTGCTATTAACTGGTAGGAAAAATAATCTGTATATCAAAGCCTTGCTTTTGAGACTGTTTATGCATAGTTTTCAAAAACACACAAGGATAATAATTTTTCAAAAATTGGCAAAAAATGATATAAACCTAGCATTTTAAAGCTTTTTCTAAATTACAGGCTGCAAATGGGGAAAAAGAAGCTCTGAAAATACGTGGATTAAATACTCTTTAACCACCTCTGTAGACAGAATATTAAGTGTATATTTGAAAAAATGTGTAAAATCATACAGAATATAGTTTAAGATTAAACCAACTAGTCAGAGGTCAGAATGAAGAATTTCTCATTACAGATTAAAATGACTTCAAAGACTATCCAATTCTTGGCTTCTGGGTATTAGAAAAACTTACCTTTTCCTGACTCTATAGAATGGTAGCTCTAAATCTTCTTTGAATCACGTGCCCCATTTAAAATATGATAAAAGCTGTGGACTCTTTATGGGGAAATACATATGTGTATGCGCATTTTGTATGTATATGTGTGTCTGTAAATTTACATATAGTTGGTAATGTGTGGTACCTCAGTGGAGATCATAGTTCTCAGATCTGGGAGACCACTGGACTCCAAATTAAAAACTTCTTTCCCAGATCATCAGTGCAAAATTCACTAAGTTTACTTGAAGAAAAAGCTTATTCCTTCATTAGGTCATTTAAACATTCATTTATTTCTTATTAACAATCTTCTGTGTTCTAGGGTGGGAGTGGGGGAAAAGGGAACAAAGCAAATATGGGTGCCTTTCTCTAGGAGCTTAGAAAGACTAATTCCCCAAATAACAAAATGGCATTTGTAAGTCCTTACCTATCAATAACAACATTGAATGTGAATGGACTAAACTCTCCAATCAAAAGTCATAGAATGGCTGAATGGATTAAAAAAGAGCCAATTATATGTTGTCTGTGAGAAACCCATTTAACCTATAAAGACACACATAGACTAAAAATAAATAATGGAATGGAAAAAGATGTTCCATGCAAATGGAAACCAAAAAAGATCATGAGTAGCTATATTTCAATAAGAGGAAATAAATTTCAAGACAATAACTGTACAAAGAGACAAAGAAGGTCATTATATAATGATAAAGGAATCAGTTAAGCAAAGAGCAACCAGCACTGGAGCACCCACATATATAAAGCAAACATTATCAGAGATAATAGAGAGACAGACTCCAGTACAATTGTTAAGACCTCAGCACTCCACTTTCAGCATTGGACAGATCATCCAGATAGAAAAGCAACAAAGAAACACTGGACTTATCTTGCACTATAGACCAAGTGGACCTAATACGTATTTACAGAACATTTTATCCAAAAGCTGCAGAGTATACTTTCTTCATCTTAGCTCATGCATCATTCTCAAGGATAGACTGTATGTTAGGCCACAGAACAAGTCTTAAAAAATTCAAAAAAATTGAAATCATACTAAGTATTTTCTCTGACCACAATGGAATAAAACTAGAAATCAATAACAAGAGGAACATTGGAAACTATACAAACACATGGAAATTAAATAATGTGCTCCTGAATGACCACTGTGTCAATGAAGAGATAAAGAAAGAAAGTTAAAATTTCTCAAAACAAATGAAAATGAAAACATAGCAATATCAAATCCTATGGGATACAGTGAAAGCAGTGATAAGAGGGAAGTTTATAACAATAACAGCCAACATCAAAAAGTAGAAAAGCTTCAAATAAAAAAACCTAACAATGCATTTCAAAGAACTAGAAAAACAAGAGCAAACCAAACCCAAAATTTGTAGAAGAAAAAAATAAAGATCAGAAAATCAACAAGAAAAAATCAAACAACACTATTAAAAAATGGGCAAAGGACATGAACAGAAACTTTTCTAAAGAAGACAGAATAATGGCCAGCAAACATATAAAAAATTGCTCAACTTCTCTAATCATCAGGGAAATGCAAATCAAAACCACAATGAGATATCACTTAACTCCAGTGAGATTGGCTCATATCAAAAAATCCCCAAACAACAAATGTTGGCGGGGATGTGGACAGACAGGAACACTCATATACTGCTGGTGGGACTGCAAATTAGTACAACCTCTATGGAAAGTAATATGGAGATACCTCAAAGAATTAAAAGTAGAATTACCATTTGACCCAGCAATCCCACTACTGGGTATTTACCCAAAGGAAAAAAAGACATTCTATAATAAAGACATCTGTATGCGAATGTTTATAGCAGCACAATTCACAATTGCAAAGATGTGGAAACAACCCAGGTGCCCATCAATACACGAGTGGATTAATAAAATGTGGTATATGTATACCATGGAGTATTACTCAGCAATAAAAAACAATAGTGAATTAACACATCTGGTATTATCCTGGTTGGAGCTAGAACCCATTATTCGAAGTGAAGTGTCACAGGAATGGAAAAACAAGCACCACTGGTACTCACCATCAAATTGGTACTAACTGATCAACAACTTACATCACACAGGGCAATAATATTCATCAGGGGGCGGGCAGGCGGGAGGCGGGTGGAGGGGATGGGAAAAACTCTCACTGAATGAATGCGGGGAGCACAGTTTGGGGGATGACCACGATTGTAGCTCTGACATGGGCAGTGCAAGGGCGATATATATAGCCAAAGTGTTGTACCCCCATAATATTCTGAAATTAAAAAAAAAAAAGATCAGAGCAGAAATAAATAAAATTGAAGCCAAAAAAAAATCAATGAAACAAAAAGTTGTTTTGTAAAAAAGATAAACAAAATAGACACACCTTTAGCCAGACTAAGAAAAAAACAGAGAAGACCCAAATAAATAAAATCAGAGATGAAAAAGGAGAATTACAACAATATTGCAGAAACCCAAAGGATCATTAGCAACTACTATGAGCAACTATATGCTGATAAATTGGAAAACCTAGAAGAAATGGATACATTCCTAGACACATACAACCTACCGAGATTGAACCAGGAAGAAATCCAAAACCTGAATAAACCAATAACAAATAATGAGATAGAAACAGTAATAGAAAGTCTCCCATCAAAGAAAAGCCCAGGACCCAATGGCTTCACTCATGAATTCTACCAAGCATTCAAAGAAGAACTAATACTGATCCTACTTAAACCATTCCAAAAAATTGAGGAGGAGGGAATACTCCTAAACTCATTCTACAAGCCTGTTTCACTCTGATACTAAAACCAAAGACACAACAAATAAAGAAAACTATGGGCAAATATCTCTGATGAATATAGACGCAAAAATCCTTAACAAAATACTAGCAAACTGAATTCAACAACACATTAAAAAGATTATTCATCATGATCAAGTGGGATTCATCCCAGGGATGCAAGGATGGTTGCACATATGTAAATCAATCAATATGATACATTATATCAATAGAACGAAGGACAAAAATGATATGATCATTTCAATTGGTGCTGAAAAAGCATTTGATAAAATTCAACATAACTTCATGATAAAAACTCTCAAAAAACTGGGTATAGAAGGAACCTCAACACGATAAAGGCCATATATGACAGACCCACAGTGAGTATATCGAACGAGGAAAAATTGAAAGCATTTGCTCTAAGATGTGGAACAAGACAAGGATGCCCACTTTCACCACTGTTATTCAACATAGTACTGGAAGTTCTAGCTAGGGCTATCAGATAGAGAAATAAAGGGCTTCCAAATTGGAAAGGAAGAAGTCAAATTATCCTTGTTTGCAGACAATATGATCTTATATCTAGAGAAACCTAAAGATGCCACATACAAAAAAAAACCCTATTAGAACTGATGAATAAACTCAGTAAAGTTGCAGTAGACAAAATCAATGTACAAAAATCAATAGCATTTCTATATGACAATAGTAAATAATATGAAAATGAAATCAGGAAAGTAACCCATTTACAATAGCTACAAATAAAATGAAATGCTTAGGAATAAACTTAACCAAAGAAGAGAAAGATCTCTATAATGAAAATTATTAATATAAAACATTGATGAAAGAAATTGAAGAAAACACACAAAATTAAAAGATATGTCATGCTTATGGATTGGAAGAATCAATATTGCTAAAATGTCCATACTACCCAAACAGTCTACAGATTCAATGCAATCCCCATTAAAATACCAATGACATTCTTCACAGAAGTAGAAAAATTATCTTAAAATGTATAGGGAACCGCAAAAGACCGAGAATAGCCAAAGATATCCTGAGCAAAAAGAACAAAACTGGAGGAACCACCTTACTTGACTTCAAATTATACTACAGAGCCATATTAAACAAGACAGCATGGTACTGGCATAAAACAAGACACATAGACCAATAGAACAGAATAGAGAACTCAGAAATAAATCTACTCATCTATAGTGAACTTATCTTTGACAAAGTTGCCAAGAACATACAGTGGGGAAAGGACGGTCCCTTCAGAAAATGGTGCTAGGAAAACTGGATATCCATATGTGGAAGAATCAAATTAGACCCTTATCTCTCGCCATATACAAAAATCAAATCAAAATGGATTAAAGACTTAAATTGAAAATCTGAAACAATGAAACTACTAAAAGAAAACATTGGAGAAATGCTTCAGGTTGTTGATCTGGGCAAGGACTTCTTGAGTGATACCTCCAAAGCACAGACAACCAAAGCAAAATTGGACAAATGGGATCTCATCAAGTTAAAAGACTTCTGCACAGCAAAGGAAACAATCAACAAAGTGAAGAGACAACCCACAAAATGGGAGATAATATTTATTAATACAAACTACTCATCTGACAAGGTATTATTAAGTAGAATATATAAGGAGCTCTAACAACTCCATAGGAAAAAATCCAATAATCCAATTAAAAAATGGGGAAAGGATCTAAATAGACATTTCCCAAAAAATGGCCAACAGGTATATGAAAAAATGCTGAACATCTTTAGTTATCAGAGAAATACAAATCAAAACTACAATGAGCTATCATCTCACCCCAGTTAAAATGGCTTTTATAAAAAAGGCAGTAACAAATGCTGGGGAGGATGTGGACAAAGGGGAACCCTCATACACTGTTGGTGGAAATGTAAATTAGTGCATCCACTATGGAGAACAGTGTAGAGGTTCCTCAAAAAACTAAAACTAGAACTACCCTACGACCAGGCAATCCTACTGCTGAGTATATATCCAAAGGAGGGGAATTCAGTATATCCAAAAGTTATCTGCACTCCCATGTTTATTGCAGCACTATTCACAATAGCCACTATTTGGAATCAACTTAAGTGTCCATCAATGGATGACTGGATAAAGGAATATATACACACACACACACACACACATACACACACAATGGAATATTATATAGCCGCAAAAAAGAATGAAATCCTGCCATCTGCAACAACATGAGTAGAACTGGAGAACATTATGTTAAGTGAAATGATCCAAGCACAGAAAGACAAATCTTTCATGTTCTCAACCATATGTGGGAGCTAAATATTAAAAACAATTGATTTCATGGAGACGGAGAGTAGAATGATGGTTATCAGAGGCTGGAAAGGGTAGCGAGGGGTAGGGGGATAAGAAGGGATGGCTAATAGGTTTAAAAATATTGTTAGATAGGATGAACAATATTTGATAGCACAACAAAGTGACTATAATCAACAAGAAGTTAGGGTATACTTTCAAATAGCTTAAAGAGTGGAATTGGAATGTTCCTAACAGGAAAAAAATGATAAATGCCTGAGGTGATGGAAACCTCAATTACTCTGATTTGATTAATTCACATTATGTGCCTGTATCAAAACATCACATGTACCCTATAAGATATACAACTATTGTGTACCCATAATTAAAATTTTAGAAAATAAAAAAAAAAGAAATGCTCTCAATCATAAAAAAAAAAAAAAACCAGACCAATTCCCAGGAAAAAAAAGACTAGACCTAGGCAATACAGAGTTCAGCACAAAATTCAGTGGAGCAGATGGGCTTTGTAGGTAGCAGTTTACAGAAGGGCAGGAGAAAAGGGGCCTGGAGTTCAGGGAAGGCTTCATAAAGCAGGGGGTTTTGAGGTGTGCTCTGAAGCCCTTCTTGCTACACAGTGAAAATGCATTTGGGGGATGCCAGTTCTTTTCCTTCCTGACTCCTTTTCATTTTTTTCTCTTTCCTTCCCTTCTGTCCTTTTGTTTTGAGACTTCTTTTAATCTACTTTATCACCCAGTGATTACCTTGTTAAACAAAGCTCTCAATATGACATAGGCATAAAAATCTGCATTCGATTTTTTTATTACAGTGGATGAAAAGATGTTTTCTTGTAATAAACTCACGCAGCCTTCTCCAAATAGCCTTCAGAATTACGTTCTTAAGAACACATGTCACATTCTCCTCCCACATAGTTCTATTTTGCTTTTCAATTTGTGTTCCTGAGAAAAAGGAAACTGGAAGATGTGTCTGCACAAATACGCTGTGAAAATGATCCAAGCCATTGACTTGGGTCAGCTAGGTGGCGCTTTTTAGGGCAGATAGATTGTGGTTAATAGCAATGTAGGAGAGAGCCTCGTTTATTCATTCACTCATCCATTTGAGTGTCTATTTAACACATTAATGCTCAGCATATTGGAGAAACTGAACAAGTTTGAAATAATTTACTTATTTGAAAGAGTTTACAGTCCAGTTGAGCAGATTTGACTAATATACACGAAACTAATTGTGAACAATACCATGTTGCATGTTAAATGCCAAATTAAATGAGGGTTTTGCTAGATTCTGATTCTACTATGTAGTCACAGCAACCATATTCTACATGGGAAACGAACACTTCTTTAGAATTATTTTTAGAAAATCTTAAAATTTAATAAAGTGGAAAATCTGCTTCTTTTTGCCCACGAACTCTTAAACACTGTTAATGCATAAAATATATTGCTTTGATATACACAAAGTCACAACCTATACATTGATAAATTTTTACCAGAATCTCTATCCCTGGATCTGATTTCTGTTGTTACTGTGCTATGGAAAAAAATTCACAGTCCCTGCTGAATAACTTGTTAAAGTTACTGATGTTTCTCACTGAATGCAATGATTAGTGTTGCTGATGAAAGTTAGTTGTCTGAAGGACATTTTATCTGTACATGTATTAGTCAAATAATTTTATAAAATGTCTATAATAATTTGCTTTAAATGATAAGACGAAATCATCCATATCTTCACGATATTGGAATGTCTGAAATTCGACATGGAAAATGATGTTGGGTCTTCAGGCAGAGATAAACTCCAGCACGACTTCCAGAGGATTTAGATAAAGCTCCATAGTCAGCCCTGGAGCTTGCTGTTTTCAGGCTCCAGGGAGAAGTGTGTTGGTAAACATAGAGGGATGCCAGGTAAGTTGGCAGAGGTGAAGGAAATTCATGGGCTAATCAGTTCTGAAGACTTTGGAAGTTTGTAACAATTTTCAATCATGCTATGGACAACACAATTTTGTGGTTAAAGGGAAATCCATTTATCCTATGATATTTGCAGTATGTCTTTCTTGAGTTCTGATTTCCAAGTTCAAAACTAAAAACACATTATGTCTCTGTATTTTTTCCCCCTCATGGAAGCTAACTTTTTTCTCAACTTTTATATTAGAAGTCTTCAAAATAAGCAGCTCTTGGTTTGTGCTCCAATTCGTATTTAGCTTTATTTTGATACTTTGAATTTGGTTAGTAATTCAAAGCATCAAAATATTAACATGTTTTCTATCTTTGGCAAGACGCTCAAGGGAAAAAAAATCTGTTCCAAGAATTGAACATGGCTCCTTGTTGGTAACTTTGAATTATTCAATATTTAAGTATCTACTTGTTTCTTTTCTAAGCAATTTAATGATATTAAGATTAAATTCAGTTATGATAAAGGAGTCTCAGCTAAAGGAGCAGATATATTCTCTGCTATTTTACAATTTAAGGCCAACAGTTATAAGCAATAAACAAAAATGCCACTTAGTCTTATTATCTGCTTTTTGGAAGGATTTTTTTCCTCTTGAACTTTCAGTTTAATATTCTAGAAACAAGTGAGCACATTTTTAGAATTCCCTGTAACTTGGAGAGATTTGATTGCACTGACAGGAGAATTGCGTGGCTGCTGTGCATGAGTGGAGAAAAACAGGGTGTTTGAGTCTTTTCAGTCATGAAAGGGAAGAGTCAGGCTCATTAATTTCATTACTATAAAAAGTGACAGGTAGACAACAGTGAAAACAAAGCCCTTTGCCTGTCTAGCTATCCACAGGACATTTTTCCGTGATTATCCAATGAATTTCTGCTGCTACAGACCAAACTTACTAATTTCCTCTCAAACTGTTGTTGTCTCTGTTTCTGTCAATATATTTCTCACCATGGCAATTTTATCTGCCCAATTCCCAATTTGTAGCGTTATTTCTTCTTTTTGTTTCCTGGCTCTTGGATTTGAACTTTCATCTTTATTTTTCTACAACTCCCATGATCCTTGGTTTATTTTCTGGTCTTGCTTTTGAAGGGGCTTCCTTATGCCTGTCAATCTCCTACATAGTGGCTTTTTCTTTGTGTTTTTTTCCTTCGAAAATCTTATCCCTCTTCTATTTAGAGTTTGTAGTTCTAAGCACTGCAACTGTAAGCACATGACCATAGGCCCTGCATGACTCTTACTTGTTCTTATAGGTTCTCACAGATCTCCACTAAGAATGTAGAATTCTCTTTGTTTTCTTTTCTTTGCCAAAGTCAGACATTTTTTCCAATAGATGTCTTCTAAATGTCTACCTGCATAATACCACACATGAGCCCCTTACTTTGTTTCTTATCTGCATTTATTCATGCCTTTTGTTTTGTATTGTCATATATTAATCCTTGCTTTCTAGTGGCTTTGTGACTTGTCTTTTCAACATGAGGGAGGGTACCTGAAGAGGGATACTGTTATCTTCCTTTCCTTTGCCTTCGATGAAGAATTGGTTAGGCTGGGTACATGGTAAGTCTTCAGCAAATGCTTATTGAATAAATGAAAGTATAATTAGGGGCAGAGAAAGCCTTCTTCAAATATTGTTTATGCATAGTGAAAACATGGCTTCGTTGGATACCTTGTTAAGACTAAACGGTACACTTTAAAAAAATTGCTATGGATCAAATCCTGATAAAACTTCAGAGCTTTATCAACAACCTTTTCAGATCATTTAGAAAATCTGTGCACATTCCCTACTCATTATTCTGGATAGACTATGGAAATGGCAGTAAAGCTCATTTTTTTGTTCTGTCAGTTTTTCTCTAAATAATTTTTGTATTGTATATCCCCTTGAAAAGATTCTTTTAAAAATGTATTAAAATAATGCTAATATGGTTTTCCCCTGCTTGCATGCAGCACCCACAGTATTTACTAATTCTGTCTTTAATTTATAAAGTTCTTTCACTTTATGAGACCCTTTCACATTACCTCAACTGGTTTGACCCTAAAAACCAAATTGTAGAGTAGCTAAGGTAGATAGCATTATCTTCATTTTACAGATTAGAACATTGAGGATCTAAAATGTGACATCTATAATGTGATTCCTATTAAAGTTGGGATCAGACTTAGAGACTTAGATCTTTGGGGTTCAACTTTTATGCTCTTTCCACATATTCTGGCATTCTTTTGTGTCCATCCTAAAAATTGAGCAAACACTAATGACATTACTGCTAAGAAGAGTTTAGTTTTGTAAACATATCACTTAGTATGTTACTATCAGTCTTCTTTTAGATGAAATAATTTTAAACTATTTACTCCAAATCAATGAAAATCTTTGTCAAAAAATATGATTGATAATAATCATAACAACAGGGCAATATCAAATATAAGAAAGACTTTGATTCCTAGCTCTGCCATTTATATGGCCAAATAAATTTAATCAAGTTAGTTAAACTTTCTGAATCTCAGTTTCACTGTCTGTAAAATGAGAGGTGGGTGGAGAGAGGAGATGATGATGTAAATCCAGTATGTGATTTGTGATATGTAAATTTGTAATATGTGAAGTATTAATACTTAGTATAGTGGTTAATATAAAGAAGGGCTTAAAAATGCCAATTATTATTATTTGCCAGGAATTCCTATTAAACTACATAACTAAAAATGCTGAAAACTTGGCTGAAAAAGCAAACTCTAAAAGCTATCTAGGTAAAAGATGAAATATAAGCAATTTTATATGTATAATACAACTTCCAACGTAGTCAACATGTTCTAACTTAATGATATATCAGAATGTCAGAGTAGCATTCTAAAATAAAGATTGCTGTCACAAACGGAAAGGCAAGACATCTGGTAGTACTCAAGCTATTCATGAATAAATAATAGAATGAGTAAATCAAACTTTGGGGAGAATAAAGAACAGTCCTTTGAAGTCATAGTGCCCAACAACTGTTTATGTTATTCAAATAATATAAGCATTAGAATAATATTAAATTTGAGTAATAGAAATAAACAATATGTGCTACTTTGTATTTTCAATAGTTATTCAATCCAGTTAATACTACCTGAGGTGTTTTAACATAGCAGTAAAGACACTAGTAGCAAGATTTTTCACTGTCTTTCTATTGGCAAAATTCTAGGCTTTGCTTGAGCACACTCGATTCTAGAGTGCATATGCATTAACAACAATATGCTCTGGGGTACTGCTGCTTTTTTTTCCTTCAAAATTGGCCAAGTATTTTAAGTGACTGAATAAGTTACTTGAATTTAGCTTTTATCATTCAATAATTATTTACACACACATTTAAATCTGAAATAAAAAAGAAGCCAGACACAAAAGAATACATAACATATAATTCCATCTATATGAAATCTAGAAAACACAAATCTATTCTATGGTGACAGAAGGCAAGCCAGTAGTTGCTAGGCATTAGGGGAAAGGGCTCAATGGAATCTTTTGGGGTGTTGGAAAGGTTCTATATCTTAATTGTAATGGTGGCTACATGTGTGCATATATTTATCAAAACTTATCCAACTTGACACTTAATTTGTATGCATTTTATTATGTGTAAATTATACTTCAGTAAAATTAATAAAGAATTTTATATCTGTAAAAAATTATAATATCATTTTTTATTAAGAACCAAATTTAGATTTATATCACATTTCCATTGAATAATTTATTTAATAGTTGGGCCTACTATTTCATTTAGTCAATATTATATTCATTCATAGATGGTAAATTTAAGGTACAGAAAGATCCTTGAAAAAAATCATGGCCCAATCTCAAGCTTAGAGCTTTGAACTGTCAAGCTCTTTTTATTAATCCAATCTTTGATAATTTCTGTTTCAAATCAATCAATGATAATGGAATTTAAACTTATTTAGGACCACAATTATTTACATCATCCCAATGTAGATGCCATATTTATTTTCAGAAATCGTTTATTTTCTGTTGTCTCTGCTCATAACTTTTAAGAAAATAAGATTAGAAGTCCTCAGTTTTCTTTTGGTGGTTTGACTAGTATTGTAACATTAGCTGAAATTTACATTTTAATATGATTTGGTAAAATAGTGAAATAGCTAACGTATTTTCTTAGGGGACTAAAAGTTATGAAATTTAATGGAAGGAATAGCTGTGTTTTTTGGTCTTTCTTCAGTATTTTACTTATATATAACCACCAAAGTCAAGAAACTGGGCACTATGCAAATGTTATAATGTACATACCCTTATATAGGATCACGAAATCCAGCTATTGCCTGGGAGAAATATAATTATCTCACTATACTTGTGGCCTCTTAATTCAAAATTCTTTGAAAAACCATAGTAGATACATTATTTAACATATTTAGGCAAATGCCGTTCAAGTAATGTAAACTTTTATGATCGAAGTTCATCTTAACGCTTTTAAGTGAAAAGAATATAAAACACAGAATTCAGTGGGCTGATATAGTTAAAACTTTTGACTAAGGGTCAACTTATCATCTCTGAAAAGATGTATTAAAATATTTATTTTAAAATAAATATTGTTGAGCAGAAAGGAAGAAAATGGCAGAGCTCTAGACGTTAAAAAAATTACAAGAAAGATGTTGAGAAAAAACAACAAAGAAATGAACGGAGAGTGCTATCTCCCATTGAAAAAGCCTACCACTCACCCCAGAAGGGTAGCTCATTGACGTCTAAGTAGTCACTGATTTCACTAAATAATTTTAATCATTATTCTTTGAAGTTCTATCATGCATTTGAGACAAATGGAATGAAAATTAGGAATGCATTCGATGGACACTGCAAAGGGGTCAGTTAGTAGCTACATGTTTATGTTAACCTGCGTCAGTTCTCTCCCGAACCTTGTGCTCTAAGCTTTACTCCTGGTCCTTCCTGAAGCACACAGCGCTGCCTCATGCCTTGGTTTTCCCTTTTCCATTTACTCTACCTCTTCTGTGAGCTGCTTGATGCCTATTTGATATGTAGGGGAGTCAAGAGAGGGGAGAATACAGTAAGAGCTGGGGGGAGCTATTTGGAGCTATCTTGTTCTTTGGCACTTTTTCTAACTGTCTCTGAGAAGCACAATTTGTGAAATGGGGAGTGGAGGTGGGAAGTAGTATGAGAATTGCAGTACATTTCCCAGAGAAGGAGAGTTAAAGAGCTCAGCTTCAAGATTGCTCCAGAGTTGGCAGAGAAAGCAGTTGGCACCCCATATTCCTAACACTGTGAGGAGGGGGTGAGCTGCTTTATTTAAGGGTTGTATGGGTGAGAATCTGAGGTATAATCTCCTGAATATGAATTTGAAAATAATTAAGATGAGCTTAAAGATTATACTCTTTCATATAGTTCCAGTAATGTGTGGAGTTGGACATGTGGCATATTTGTGTAATATTTCATGTAAAAAGTGATCTTGGCTCTAGTCCTCACCTCAGTCCCCACCAACCAACACCAAACATTTAACAACAGCAGATGCTAACACCTACGGCTGGAAAAATATCAGAGAAGAGTCATGAGATTGGAGTTAGATAGAAGTTTCTCTTTCTTCAGAAAGTTGGGATAAATACTGTTCATATTGAGTGATTTTGTAATTTTCTAGGCAAAAGTCCAAGTATGCTATGAACCAAAACAGGTTCTTTGGGGAAAAAAGCAAAATATAAGGAGAAAAAGACTTGTTAACCACAACTGATCAAAATCATTAACAATATACAGCAATGGGAAATAAGTTCCTGAAATGGCTGAAACATAATGATTATTTTGTTACTATTATAAAGCAACACACAAGGGATTTGAATTAATTGACCTCATAGAGCAGTTATTTTGGCATGATGTGGGTATAATTTGATTTTAAATTAAAATGAATATTTGTGAATTTTAATAAATGTAAAATTTGATAACAAAAATAGTAAAATAATAGAAAATCAATTATAATGTTATATATTACTTCAACTCCTTATGGTATACTAGAGGTTTGAAGTCAGAGAATCCTGTGTTTAGAACTCAATGAGTCTTTTTCTTCTTTGAGACTTTATTTCTTTACATGACAAATGGGAATAATAATAATAATTGTGAGAATTACATGCGATGATACATGTGAATACCTGGCACATAGATGAAATTTAATAAGTGCTAATTCTCTTTCCCATTTTAAATAATAAGAAACATATATAAAATTCTGTTCTAAAATTTGTTTATTTTTATCCTAAAAGTATTCCTTGGTAACATATTTAAAATGATTAGACCCAAACAATAAAATTATATAAAACCTGCTGGGTTTCCTCTGAAGACTTGGTTCTATTTGCCTCTCTTAAAAATTAAAGGAAAAGAAAATTGGCCCAGTGTAATTTCTACAACTCAGAAGAGATATAGTTGATTTAAAATTAATCCAGCATAAAATAAAAACATTTAAGTCTAAGACAATGGGATCTACTAGACTTGTGAGAGACTTAAGGACCTGTTGTCTGTCTTCCTAAAAGGGACAGTGAGAGGAAATGAACATAGTGTAGCAGAAAAGATAAAAATATTGAGGGTAGGGAGGTTGAAATCTCTTAACTTTAAGAACTGATACTTTCTGAAAGAATTTTAAAAAAAGTATATCTGGCATAGACCATTAAGTTTTGTAGGCAATGAAGGTTAGTTAGCAGGTAGTTTTTTTTCCCCTTGTTTGGCCATCACTTACAGAGTTCTACTGGGTTTTAAATTTATGGCTCTAAAGTGTACTAACTTAAGCTGTTACTTCTCTTTGACAAATCTGCATGTTAGCATAAGACTACTGAGCACTTAATGACCTTTACCACCCCAAAGAACAATGACAGTTTGGGTAGGGGAGTGGTTTGGACTGTGCAAGATGGCTAACGTTCCTGCAGCGAGGCCACCCCTGGGCCATCCTGAACAGTTCACAGGGATTTAGACATGCAGAGTTTATCCAGGTAGAGGGACTGACTAGACAATCCTCAAGATAAGTCTTTACTCTTTGATCTCATGATATGGTCAGATATTTTAATATAATATGATTACCCCTTTCCTTTACTATCAGAATGGCTTGAGAACCAGGTCTACTAAAAAAAAAAGACTTTTCTCTAAAAACAGAACCTTAAATTTTTCCTTAGAAAAATAATCTAACTCTCAGATATAAATGGAAGGATTCTTAATTTCAGCTTTTGAACAGGTTTTTATTATTGGGAAAGGAGCACGGGGTGGAGAAAAATATAATGAGATTTAGGAGCTACAAGAAACATCTCAGACACCTGAGAAAGTCCAAACCTGGGAAAGGTGAGGTCCTCACTGCTTCATACCATCCAAGGCACAAGATGGTCTTAGTTCCAGAAACACAGTGTTACCAGAACACAACAGAATTTTGTCTTACCGTCCAGTTCATGTTAAATGGACCAGAGTTATCGAAGCATTGGGAATTGCTGTTACTTTCTGGGCAGCAGGGCAGATTTGAAAATACTTGCTACTATAATCATTTTTATTCCATAAATCTGAATTTTTTGTTAAAGTAGCATTGTGTCAAAGTGAAACTTCTATGGTATTTGTGGTTCTCTGAGGAAGCACCACTTTGCGCTTCTGTTTCTGAAGGCATTTTGGTGTGTATGTATGTGAAGTTAGCCACCAATAAAAATTTCTCTGACAGAAGAGTTCTGTACTATGACTGCATTATTCAGAGCTACAGAACAACAACAACAGAATCTTTTAAAAAAGTTTTCTTTGAAGTTCAATGAAATAGCCTTTTTCTCTAATTGCTTATTTACTTCAACCAATAAAGACAAGGCATTGGTCTAGAATCCAATACTCTCCGATTTCAAAGAAACCAAGAGAACCTGACTGAAATTGATTAAAATAAAATAAATCCAACAGAACAATAGTGGCTAAATTATAGGTTCTACCCTGAATTTTTTCAAAACAGTGCTGTATTTGAATTTATTCAAGCTCATGAAAAATAAGGAACACTGGAATCAAAACAAAGCAAAATCTTTTTGTAAATCATTCTCATCAAGTTTTGCTCTTTCTGGCTGTGAATACTTACAGGAAAAATAGGTATTTTAAAATCATTCTGTGGTATTTGTGCTTTGCCCCATATGTCTCCATGTAATCAAGTTTCTTTAGAAAATAGATTTGAGGATTTTTGATGGCATAATTACCACAGAAGTGAGAAATTCGCCTTATTTTCATTTATCACTGGCTTATTTTACATACCTAATTTAAGCTTTAAGTCTAAAGGTGTTAGACTATGTCAAATTCAAAATATGCAATAAATAGGAAATTTAGTTTAACGTCAGGTATTGTGTTTGTAACATTTAAAAACTGAACATACTTTCACCTTGTTTTAAGTTTAGAGCTCTGAATTATATTTTCTTGTAGAACTATGAATATTAACTCTAGACATTCATACAAAAGGAAGTGTTTTTCTTTAAGCAGAAGATTGTAAAACGATTTGGTGAGTATAAGGGAGAGAATGGAAATACCCAGTTCAAATTGGTAAAATTGATTTATGCTGAACATTTCCTTAGTTTTATGTGAAAGAAACTTCAATTTCCCTTAAATTATATCCTCCCTTTCTTGATCACCAACACTTCAAATCACTTTTGTCATCACTCTCTGTTTGAATTTCTCATGATTCTACTCCTGTAACAAGTTGTCTCTTTCTACCTCCTCTTACCTTTGCCTGTACACAAACATTGAGCGTTGCCTTCACAGCACACACCATTTAGTAATCAGCCTTTCACATTACAAATTTTCATGTTACTTCATGGACTTCATTTTTTAAAATTTCAGAATATTATGGGGGTACAAATGTTTTGGTTACATGGATTGTTTTTGTACAGCTTGAGTCAAAGTTATAAGTGTGCCCATCACCCAGATAGTGTACATTGTACCTGTTAGGTATGATTTCACCCATCCCCTCCTCCCCGCTGTCACCTACATAATTTCCATTGAGTTTTACTTCCGTCTGTGCTCGTGAGTGCTGATCGGTTAGTTCCAATTTAATAGTGAATACATGTGGTGTTTGTTTTTCCATTCTTGCGATACTTCACTTAGTAGAATAGTCTCCAGTTCTATCTAGTTGTTACAAAAGGTATTAATTCATCATTTTTTATGGCTGAGTAGTATTCCATGGCATACATATACTACATTTTGTTAATCCACTCATGAATTGAGGGACACTTGGGTGGATTCCACATCTTTGCAATTATGAGTTGTGCTGCAATAAACATTTGTGTGCAAGTGTCTTTTTGATAAAATGGCTTTTTTTTCCTTTGGGTAAATACCAAGTAGTGGATTGCTGGATCAAATGGTAGGTCTACTTTTATTTCTTTGAGGAATCTCCATACTATTTTCCATAGAGGTTGCACTAGTTTGCAGTCCCACCAACAGTGTATAAATGTTCCTTTCTCTCTGCATCCATGCCAGTATCTGTTGTTTTGGGACTTTATGATAAAAGCCAGTCTCACCAGAGTTAGGTGATATCTTATTGTGGTTTTGGTTTGCATTTCCCTGATAATTAGAGACATTGAACATTTTTTTATATGTTTACTGGCCATTTGTCTATCTTCTTTTGCAAACTTCTGTTCATGTCTTTTGCCCATTTTTTAATGGAGTTTGATTTTTTTCTTGCTGATTTGCTTGAGCTCTTTGTAGGTTCTGGTTATTAGCCCTTCAGCAGATGTATAGCTGGCAAATATTTTCTCCCATTCTGTAGGTTGTATATTTGCTCTGTTGATTGTTTCCTTGGCTGTGCAGAAGCTTTTTCATGGGCTTAATTCTTTCAAACATTATTATTAAAATCTAAACCAAGCAAAAAGGAATAAAATATGCTATCCATTTACCCACACTCAGCTGAAAAACTAAAAGATTATGGCTACTACTGAGACCACATATGGCCACCTCCGGTTGCATCCCTTTCTCTTTTGCCAAGAGGTAACCTCTAGACAAAATCTAGTGTTTTTATTCCTGTACATTTCATTATGCTTTTACTACACATAGGTGTTGTCTTAGGAAATTTTTATTCTTTTTATTCCTAAGAAAACCCTTGTACACATCACACCAATATCTCAACAGCTCTTTGAACTTTCATTGTGAGTCAAATTATCTATTATATACTATTGTCTATTAGATCTATTATCTAGATCTATACTATTATCTATTGTATAGATAATTATATCTATTGTACATCTATTGTATATTATGTATTGTATATAATAGATAATAGTATATAATAGTAATAGTGTATAATAGATAATAGTATGGTGCATCTACTATTCCACTGTGGTTCTGAATATATATTATATACTATTATATATTACTATGCACCAAATTATCTAAAGGCATCTCACATGTCCAGAAATCCATGCTATGTTCTATGCAGTTCAGCATTGACATAGCCTATCTTTGGAAGGACTACCATAGTTTACAAAAATGATGCTGTTCAGGTGGTCTCTCACCTTATTCCCTTGTCTAATTGGTATTCTCATTTCCTTTGGACTGCTTGAAAGTCAGACAAGATGCTAAGTCAGAAAAACAAAAGAAAAAAACCCCATAAAACCCTGCCTTCTTACACTGTCACAATCATTTTAAAATAATATAAGTCTGATTTATTATTCCTTAGTATTCTTAAATGTGTAATCCATAGAGATATGTAAAATAAAGGGGTTCTTTCAGTTGGCTTTCTTCTGAGAATGAGATATCTTGTTTATTTTCATAACAAAACCAAAATAACCTCTTTTTAAATTTACTGCTTCATTTTGCTTCCTCATCTAAGAAGTTGATCTTTTTCTCCTTTTAGTAGCCTTGCCCTTTGGGAAATAAAATGCTAAGCATAAGAAAGAAAGATTCAGATATTGTGATGCATCCTAAAACATTTGAGTTAGCTGATGTCCTATTCTTTTGACCCACTGTATACAATAAGAGATTTTCACCTTGAAGGCCATTACCCAATATATCACAGGGGATGTGGACACAAACATCCATTTCCAAAAGTATATGAGGTTAATAGATGCTTTTCTATCTTTCCTGGTTCACTTAACAGTAATATTACAGTGGGATGATGATGATAGATTCCTGGTTTCTGTTTGTTCTGCACCAAAAGTGTGACCTCATTGTAGAAGCCACTGGCAAGATGATAAATAGATTTAGTTAGTATTAGCCATGAGACAAACATCATTTAACCTCAATACATGACTGCTAATCATCAAAACCAAGCTTTCAGCAATCAAATATGGTGATTTATGATATTAGAAGGATATAGGTTGACTATATTTCTACATGCCAATTAATATTACCTTTGGCCACTAGTTTGAAAGTGAGTTATTGTCTTATTGTAGCATCTAATACATTTTATTTAGTTTCAGATAAAATTGAATTTTGATACATGCTGCTAAATATCTGTTAAGGCTAAATGTAACTAAATTGTCTTTGGTGCTCTAAATCTTCAAGGTCATTTATGTTGGCCATGACCACACAGAGACTCTCCTAGCAAGTTGCTAGAAGCTATTTTTGTTAGTAGTAAGGTCTCTGCTGGAAATGGGGCTAAAGTTTATATGATCAAGCTTTGATTTGAGATATCCTGAAGTTAATTTAAAGGTGAATCAGGGATAAACACAGGGAAATATATCCTCATATTGTATAAATCAATTTTGTAATATTGTTACTTGGATATAAAAGTCAAGTAAGTATAGGACAAACAAATGAGAAACATGGATTAATTAATTTGGGTATACTGCATTTTTCTTCTCATCGGGCAAAATAACTGGCATTAAATTTTTAGAAGGATTCCTAATATTAGTAAACTTTTGGAAGGATACCTACTGTTAAGAGTATATATCTCTTCATAAAAAAAATGATTTAGAGTTATTCACTAATCCCTTTTAAAGGTCTTGGAACTATAGCATGAGAAAAGTATATGTTCCAATCATTGGACTTGACAAAAATATTCAGTAGAACTCTTTTAATTTTAGCACAAATAACTCAAATCACAAGGGTTGGCAGAACATTCGTGCTTGAGAGGGTAATGGTTCGATAATTTAAATGCCATTCTAAAGCACGCACAATAAGAAACAAAAAAAATCCCTGGATATATTAAAATCAATCTGCAGCTACAAGATTCTGCAGGCCAACAAAGCCTGAGATTCCTTTTTGGGCTCCCATTTTCAACACTGAATAGGTTTGCATTGCAATATTCAGAGGCAATAAAATACACCTGTGCTATTAAAAATTGGAATTGCAAATATTAGTAAGGAAAATGTGTGCCACAGGTGGAATTGGTTTTTGCTGTTTCTTTTGCCTTCCTGGATGATCACGTTATGGAAAGACATGGTAGTCATCTGTGTTTA
The DNA here is from genome assembly GCA_023783475.1 of Daubentonia madagascariensis. Lineage (NCBI taxonomy): Eukaryota > Metazoa > Chordata > Mammalia > Primates > Daubentoniidae > Daubentonia > Daubentonia madagascariensis. The sequence goes on from JAKFHU010000600.1 coordinate 37,840,537, forward strand.
GTTTTTAATTGGAACCCATGCTTTTAAACTGCAAATTGTGTCTTTTTTTTAAACCCATAAGGTGGTTGCAGATCAGATCATCCTTATTCTCTGGTAAGCTCCTTTCTTCCCACTTCTCTCACCTTAGAATAAAGTAAGCCACTAATCATTTTGTATTCTAGTCATATATTTTAATTTAAGAACTGTTTAAAGTTGGGAATAATCATAATCTAGGTAATTAATTTAGGATTACACATTCTCCCTATTAACGTACTTTAGTGTACATTAAATTATTAGGCATCTGACTCATAATGTGGCTGAGCAAATCTATTTAGCAATCCACGCTATCCGCGGTAGTATGCAAGCAGTGATATTTACCAGTGTACCTCAGTTTCTTCTCTGTAGACCTAAAATTCTCTCAGAGGACAAACTGCAAGAACAGGAAAACTTCATTTTAAGAAGTCCTCTTTCCATTCTACAAAGAGTCTTGTAGAAGGCCATTACTCCTGTGAAAAATGCTCTTGGTTGCTTAGACAAACAAACTTTCCCTGTGCATATAACTGTTATGTTTACACTATATTGTAGTCTATTAAGTTTGCAAAAGCATTATGTCTAAACAAAACAATGTAAATACCTTATTGTAAAAACACTTTATTGCTATAAAATGCCAACAGTCATTTGAGCCTTCATCGAGTCATAATGATTTTGCAGATGGAGGGTCTTGCTTTGATGTGGAAGGCTGACAGCTGTTGACTGATCAGAGTGGTAGTGGCTAACGGTTGGAGTGGCTGTGGCAATTCCTTAAAATAAGACATCAATGAGGTTTGCCACATCCATTGACTCTTTCTTTCATGAAATATTTTTCTGTAACATGTGATGCTGTTTGATAGCATTTTACCCACAGTAGAGTTTCTTTCAAAATTGGAGTCAATCCTCTCAAACCCTGCTACTGCTTTATCAACTAAGTTTATGAAATATTCTAAATTCATCGTTGTCATTTCAACAATGTTCACAGCATCTTCACCAGGAGGGGATTCCATGTCAAGAAACCACTCTCCGCCAATCCATAAAAAGCAACTCCTCAATCATTCAACTTTTATAATGAGATCAGAGCAATTCAGTCACATCTTCAGACTCCACTTCTAATTTTAGTTTTCTTGCTATTCCCACCACATCTGCAATTACTTCCTCCACTGAAGTTTTGAGCCCCTCAAAGTCATCCATGGTGTTGGAATCAATTTCTTCCAAACTCCTGTTAATGTTATATTTTGACCTCCTTCCATGAATCATAAATGGTATTAATGGCACCTAGAATGGTGAATCCTTTTCAGAAGATTTTCAATTTACTTTTACCAGATCCATCAGTGGAATCACTATCTATGTCAGCTATAACCTACAAAATGTATTTTTTTAATAAGATGATTTGAAAGTCAAAATTACTCCTTGATCCATGGGCTGTATAATGGATGTTGTGTTAGCAGGTATTAAACAACATTAACCTCCTTGTACATGTCCATCAGAGATCTTGGGTGACTGGGTCCATAGGCAATGAGAAGTAATATTTTGAAGGGAATCTTTTTTTTTCCTGAGCAGGAGATCTCAACAGTGGGCTTAAAATATTCAGTAAACCATGCTGTAAACAGATGTGTTGTCATCATGTTTTGTTATTCCATTTATAGAGCACAGGCAGGGTAGATTTGGCATAATTCCTAATGGCTTTAGGATTTGGGGCATGATAAATGAGCATTGGCTTCAACTTAAATGTCATCATCTGCATTAGCACCTAACAAAAGAGTCAGCCTGTCCTTTGAGACTTTGAGACCAAGCATTGACTACTCCTCTATAGCTATGAAAGTATTAGATGACATCATCTTCAAAAAGAAGGCTGTTTTGTCTACATTGAAAATCTGTTATTTAGTGTAGCCACCTTCATCAATTATCTTAGCTAGATCTTCTGGATAATTTGCTACAGCTTCTCCATCCACTCTTGCTGTTTCACCTTGCACTTTTATGTTACAGAGATGACTTCTTTTTTAAAATCTCATGAACCTTCCTCTGCTAGCTTCACACTTCTCTTCTGAAGATTCCTCACCTCTCTCAGCCTTCATAGAATTGAAGAGAGTTAGTGGCTCACTCTGGATTAGGTCTGGCTTAAGGAAATGTTGTGGCTGATTTGACCTTCTATTCAGACCACTAAAACTTTCTCCCTATCAGCAATAAAACTGTCTTGCTTTCTCATCATTGGTGTGTTCACTAAAGTTGCACTTTTAATTTCCTTTGAGAACTTTTCTTTTGCATTCACAACTTGGCTAACTGGCGCAAGAGGCCTACCTTTCAGTCTATCTTGGCTAACCTTAGTCATTTCTAGCTTTTGAATTAAAGTGAGAGATGCATGACGCTTCCTTTCACTTGAACACTTAGCAGCCATTGTAGGGTTATTAACTGGCCTAATTTCAATATTGACATGTCTCAGGGAATAGGGAGAGAGAAGGGGAAATAGTAGGTCCGTGGAGCAGTTAGAACACACACAACATTTATCAATTTAATTCACCATCTTATGTGGGTATGGTTTGTGGTGCCCCGAAAACAATTACAATGATAATATCAAATATGACTGATCACAGATCACTGTAACAGATATAATAATAATGAAAAAGTTTGAAATGTGAGAATTACCAAAATGTGACACAGAGACATAAAGTGAGCACATGCTGTTGGAAAAATAGCGCAGGAACAATTTGTAAAACAATGCAATATCTGTGTAAAGTAATAAAGCAAAGCACAATAAAATAAGGTATGCATATGGTTCTTTTATTTTTGTCACTGATTAGTCTAGGGTTTGACATAAGTTCCAGTACTGCAAGATATAAGGGAAATCTATAGGGGACTTCAGGAAAATATATTTTCTTCCCTGATGAAAGAGAGAGCTCTGAGGGGAAATGATCCCTTTTGCCTTGGCTCCCCACCATCCCACTTCCTGATTGGATTGCTATGTGAGAATATGATGTTTGGAGCTGTCTTCTAATCATTCAGAGAAGGTTCAGAATTACTGGCTTTACCTGTAAACTGGCTCTGGAACTGTCTGCCCCAAGACTTTATCTGAGATAGTTAAATGCTTTACTGTGTAAGTTGCTTGTATTAGTCAGGATAAGTTAGTTAGATTATGGAGCAGTAACAAACAATCCAAATGTTTCAGGGGCTTAATACAACAAAGGCTTATTTCTCACTCATGCTACAGGTCTACTGTGGGTCAGTAGGGCTTCTGCTTATTGAAGGCAGGGATCTAGATTGATGGAGTAGGAACACCTCCCAAATTTCTGGTTTCTGTTCCTGAAGGAAGAGTGAATTCCGGATGGTATCATATCAACAATCAACTGCTGTATCCTAGAACTGACACATATTACTTCCACTCACAACTTACCTCCCAGAACTAATCACATAGCTCTATCTACAAGAGGGCAAATAAGTGCAATTATGCCACGTGCCGTAAAGCAGGGATGATCAGAAATACTTGTTGACTACTGCATCAGCTTAAGATGAGAATCCTGTTACTTGCAGTGAAAGTATCCTGAATATGGTGATGGTGAAGATGATGATGATGATGATAATCCTTAAAATTATTGAATATTAATAGTATATCAGCCATCGATCTAAGTTTTTTATGTTAATGAATTTAATATGTAAAATAATTTTATAATATGAGTACTGTTATACTCATTTCTCTAATGAAAAACTGTCTCAGAGAAGTTTCCTGCTCAAATTCATTTATAAGCTTCATGTCAGTCATGATTTTTAACTTATGCAGTTTAGTTATATTCTACATTCTTAACTACCATGTAATAAATCTCTAATAATTTTGCTTTTCAAATACCCATAGATAGATATAGATATATAGACACACATCTGTCTATCTACTTATCATGTTAAGAAAAAATAAATATATTCAACTACTCTACAACTGTTGTTGGAAAAAATAAAACTTCATTAGAAGATACTTATCAGTTACTATACACTTAGTTGAAGTCAGCATATTAGACAAATTTTGAATCAATTTTCCCAAAGCATAGGGGGCAGTTTTTCCTCGATAACATACAGGAACAAAGTAAATTTTATAAATTATCAAGCCTGAGGCCTCAGTCACTAATAGCTTGAACTCTACTGACTTGGGGGTGAGTGAAGATTGAACACACTTTTCACCATCCATAGAAAGAAACAAGTATCTATAGTCCAGAGCTATACTTGGGTGAGTGCTGAAATTCTATAAATAGATAAAGCTCAGACAACGCATGCACACAGTGGCTGCAGACTGCTATTATCCATAGAAGTGCACTACACCCACCAACTTACTCTTTATTGTAAGATGATTTTCCTACCTGTGCTTGCTGACTAAATGAGGGAGCATCTAGACTTGGTGTTTCTGGAAGCTTATTCAGCTTATTTTTATTTTATTTTCTCTTATCTGAGCATGTTTTCTGGGGAGATTTGATTTCCTCATTTAACCTCCCTGAATTTGGAATTTGGAGTTTTAATTGAAAATTTTTTTCTCCAGGTTCACATCCATTGTTTGGTAAAAGCACCCAAATTCCTCTTTGGAGAACTTCTACTTCCTCATTCTTGATCAAGTTAATTTGAGTGTTATTGATTCCATCTTCCCTTCTTTAAGAATGGGTATAATCTCAGGTTTGGTGAATCAGGACATTCCATTCCCCCAGGACATAATGACTGGTCCATGGATGGGCATATGACCCAAGTCAGTGTAATAGTACTCATACTTGGGACTATTTTCTAGATCCAGCATTTATCATGACAGTACTTAGACTTGGAACTATTGTGACAAATGCTAGAACTAGAAAAGGCAACAGAAGAGCACAGATTTTCTTGTCTTCTTTACTGATGTATCTTCACATTGAGAATGATGCTGACACATGGTAGGCACTTGAGATATATTTGTTGAGTCAATGAAAAGTCACTTTATCCTGGGCTGCTATGCTGGTTGAATGTAAGCCTTGAGCTGCCAGGCAACCACCATGTGGAGAATGCCTGCCTGAGAGAGAAGTCAAAACTGAAGAAATTCAATCCAAAAGATGGAAAGAGAGAAAAACTAAATTCTAATGGCATTATTTGAGCTTTAGGACCTGGCTGTGTGTGAAAGCTAGGATAGTTGCATACTTCTTAGTTCTAAAAACGAAAAAATTCCCCTTATCACTTACACAAATTGGAGTTGTTTCACCAAAAAAGTATGAGTCAACAGATCAGCCGTTTTATCCTGTAAAGGCTTCTTCTAGCCCTGGGCTATTACAGTGGAATGACCAAAGCTGTATCACCCTAAAATCACTGACTTAAACATTTCCTCCATAAATATTTTATCATTGCTGCAATATATAATTTATAATGCAGCAATAAAAATATCTTCAGATATATATCAATGTTATGCATGAGAATTTCTCTCAAATTTAAATATTTTAAGTAGTCTTCCTGGACTTAAGGAAGCTGACATATCTGTGAGTGATTCAACTTAAGTGAGTGTTTGCGGGAAGCCCTTAATGGGAGTATAAGAAACACATTTACATATTGGAAATTTTACTTATTAATAAAGGGTTTGTGAGAACAAGAGCTAAGGACTCTCTACCATGTTGGGAAATACCCTGTTTTGGAAGGCAGACATACCCAGCAATGGTCTTTTTTCTCCTGGAAGGACTTGTAGAAGGAGTGTTTAGCTCTTGCCTTGAATCTTCCTTTTACCTACACAGTGGTATCTTTTTGTCACTCACTTAATAGATTTTGTAGCCTCCTGACTACATACTATCTGTATAGCTTTGGGGAATTTAGTCTGTCTAAAAGGGAAATAATGATACTATCCCTCTTATAGGATTTCAATGAAGATTAAATAAGATGATTCAGATAAAGCACTTAATAATCACTAAATTAATGGTAATTATTATTACTATTACAGACTCCAGACCCCACTCTGTTTTTTGTCTGGGGACTTTAAGGAGTTCTAGCTTTCTCGATTTGCCTTATTCTGACTTGGAGATTCATTTCTAGTGTCTAGGCTTCAAAACCTTGATCTTATACATTTCTAGTCTAATTTCAAGATTAGGCTTCATTTTCCTAAACTGCTGTTGGTATGGAAAGCCTTAAACCCAGTTTCCCCAGTATTGGGGACCTAACCTTCTCTTGTGGATCCTTCCACAGGAGTAAAGTCATCCCTACAGTTGGTGCCACATTACCTGCCTGGGTATCTCTACATTACCAGATCACAGTTTCTATTTCCTTTCTGGAGGTACTTATCACTTACCTCTGCCTCAAATTTTTTTGCTGCCATCTACCTAAAATAAGTCACCTTTGGTCTTTCTCCAACCACTTGATTGGGCAGCTAATCCCTCCTAATAGTTGTGTATGTCCTCTAGAATCTGTCTCCTCTGGACGGATTTGACTTGTCACCACTCACACTTCCAACTCTTTGGATGGAAGACTGGGGAAGAGGTGAGGAAAAGAGGGAATAAGTTGCATAGCGGTTGCCCTTCAACACCTCTAAACCCGAACAGCCATATGCGTGAGAGATGGAACGTGCCTGAGAGGTGGAAAATTGCTAAAACACACACACACACACACACACACACACACACACAGAAAAATGAAATGAGTTTATTCTGTCAAGGATCCCCCACCTGTAAAAAATAGAGCATTAATTAATTTCACGAATTTTTAATGGATCAATGTTTGCAGATTTTCTATGTAATCATTTATGTGTTAGAATCATTCCCATCAATTACCTCCTTTGTGGGGCTAACTCTCAACTATGATTTCCTATCTGTCAAGAATCTCCAGTTGACTTCAACTTTTGGCCCAGAGGTGTTTGTCTCAGCAATATCTGAAATTTGATATATGCCAGATCAATCTGTCTTGCCTACTCTATTCCAACTAAAGTGCCTTGTCAGCGTTTGCATTTTGCATTTCTCTAGTTTTAGCCTTGAGTTAATTTAGCCTTCTCTGTCTCTTTGCTACTCATTTACATCCTATCCACAGCCAAATTCCTCTCTAGGTCATTTTTGAGACTCAAGACTTCTTTATTTTCACAAATACCATACTTCTTCATACTTTTGTTATTTCCATGACTGAAATGCTATGATAACTTCTAAGCAAGGAGGCAAGAGAGGTCTCTGGCTTTCATATTACTGTTAAAATATTTTTTCTTTTTTGAAGATGTTTATTTTTCCATTTCAAGAATGTCATTGTGATACTGCCCAACCAAATCTCTCCCTCTATTAATTCCTAGTTTCTCTATAACATATTTCTCTTGTAAGCAATCTAATCTTACTATATCCTCCATCCCTCTCCCTCATCACAGTTACTATCAAATCCTGTCTTTTGGATATAATAATAACATTCTTAACTCTCCCTCAATGGGGGATTCACTGTAAGCATTTTCTTCAGAAATGTCATTGGTTCACATCAATTTTTTTTTTTTTCCGTAGAGACAGGGTATCACTCTGTCACTCAGGCTGGTTGTTTTGAACTCTTGGCCTCAAGCAATCCTCCTGCCTCGGCCTCCCAAAATGCTAGGATTATAGATGTGAGCCACTGTACCTGGCCTTTGCACCAATCTTTATGTGACAAATTTCACCTGCTTCAGTGTAGGGCATTCAAGATGGGATTAAAATGGACTGTGTCAACTGGGTCAAATGGACTTAGTTCTGTCTCAGTGAGCTTTAAAAGTTTGACTTAACCACCCTATCCTTTGCTATTTTTTTAACCAATAATATCTTTATTGACTTGCATTTTCTGAAAACCTAAGTCAAGATGTACTTCCTCAAGAGAAATATTTTTAGACTCCAAGAGGGCTATTATTACTTTTCCATTGTGTGCTTCTTCACTGTGTGAATTCCTAGATTTTTACTATAGTTTCTTGTGCTATTTGAACTCCTGCTCTGGAAATTGTTCTTCAACTCTTTGAACATGTTTTGTTCTTTTCTTGTATAACTGTGAGACTTTTGAGTATCTGTGCTTATGTGCTATAAGCATCTATTGTGTTGTTAACTCTCCTCTACTGCCATTGCTGTGTATTCTAGAAGATCATTTAGTACACAGCAGGTACTCATTAAATGTGGAGTGATCTAATGCCAGTGTGTAAGTGGTTGCAAAACAACCTACCATGTGTGAAAGGAATATGTTTTTATTTTTTTCAAATTGCTGGGGGGCTGTTGATAACCCTATATCCTTCATAATTCCCTATAAGTTGTTTCTGTCATGGCAAAGAGCTGTGAATCATTGATTTTGCTTGTGCTACTTTGCATTATACCTCATATATCTCAGCAGTAGTATGTTAGTTCTAAGCTAAGAATGTTTAAAAGCGATATCATAAAGTCTAATTATGAGAAAAGCCATCCCTTCCTCATAAGTTGTACCTATTAGATGGTTTGCGATTTCTGGTACCTTTTTAAAAGCAGTGAAAAGTGCTGGAAAATGGGAGAAATGAGAATGTATTTTCCATACGCATATACAAGATGCCTGATCATCCGTGACTTTTGCATACCCTCTCTGAAGTTTTAATGACTGCTTTATAGCAACCACACATTGAAAGGTCACAGGTGATCAACTAATCACTAAACTCAATTATCTTCATTTTCCCTGACCTCTTATGATACTTGGAATTAGAAACAGCTTTTAAATTTTTAAATAAAAAACATCCCTCCTTCTTTGAAACTCTTGCTTTTATTCTTTGACTTCCCAGCAACTATACTTCTTTAGTCTGGCATTTTATCCCTGAGACGCCCCCAACAAATGAATACTTGTCGCCCTTATACTGAACCCTTATATTCTAGCCATGGGGCTGGATAAGAGTGATAAAAAGAAACTAAGGCATCACATCAACCTTCTAGGAAATCACAGTAGTTAAGATAAGAGATAAATGACTATGACACAGAACAGAGTTAATGACAATTGCCTCAGAGGGTACTATGGTCTGAATGTGTCCCCCAAAATTCATATGTTGAAACTTAATCATCAATGTGATAGTATTTAGAGGTGAGGCCTTTAGGAGGTGATTAAATCACGAGGGCTCTGCCTCTGTGAATGGGATTAACGCCTTATAAACGAGGCTTCACGCAGTGTTTGCTTCTCTATCTTCCATCACGTGACGACGCAGCAGAGAAAAGGAAAGTTTCTATGAAGAGAGGAAAAAAATGCAAAAGAACTGTGAAGGAAATCGTGTGGAAAGTTCTTGCAGCAGTCCCCAACCATTTTGGCACCAGGGACCGGTTTCATGGAAGACAATTTTTCCGCAGACAGGGCCGTGAGGCAGAGCTCAGGCGGTGATGCCAGCTGCCAGTGATGGGGAGAGGCTGTAAATACAGATGCAGCTTTACTCACTTGCCGCTGCTCACCTCCTGCTGTGCGCCCCCCACCTTCCTAAATTTCATGGAAGACAATTTTTCCATGGCCAGTGAGGAGTCGGGGTGGGTGGGCACAGGGGAGCTCTGTGGCCCGTCTCTAACATGGCCCGGGGGTTGGGGACCACAGTGAGGATCAAGGTTACCAAACAGAAAAAAAAAAGCTTTAGCAAATTGTGAAGGTAATGAGGGTGCAGCACTGTGCAAAGCCAGTGATAGCAATGAAGGTATTAATAAAGGCAACTTAATTTGGGGCCAGGAAAAGAGAAGAGAACACTGATAATTATCAGCATGACGTCCTTTGATATAGTTCTTTAAAGTGCCCAGAATGGAATCAAGACAAATTGATCAATTGTTTTAACACATTTGAAAATGTGGTGTAAGAGTTCACTGTGAAACTAGGTAAATGTATAACCATTTCCTTTTACCTTATGAGAGAGGATACCAGATTATGTTTTCATGTCATAGAATTCATGCCACATTCTAAGCTTTATTAGGTATAATTTTACCACCTCCCTCTTGCATCTCCTCCCTTCCTTCCTTATCATTGTAATGTTGCCTTTTTTCCCCTTTGAGGCACCTGTTAACTTTGTTTTCCATTTCTGAGATAAGGATACTTAGCACATATAAGGAGTAGAAGTTTGAAATTAAAATTACAATTAAGGTTTATCGTTAAAAGAAACAACTCCAGGGTGGGTTTAGCTTTATAGACCTCCTGCTTTCCAGTAACAAAGACTCATGATCCTTGAATTTGGAAAAAGGAAAAGGAACAAAATTTTCTGTAATGAATCTCCCACTTTAGTGAGCCTTGCTCCCAAACAACATCCTCAAATTTATTCTTGTTGTGCTGATTTTGTTTTAGGATTTATTTTACTAAATAAGCACAAAAGGGATTTAACAAGTATTCGTATCTTAATTTACCAGAAAAGTTGCCTCAGTGTGAAAAATATGCCTTCTGCCTGATGTTTTGCTTGACACTGAAATGTGAGAAAGGATGTGATTGTACTTGAGTCATTTAACAAGCTGTAGAGGGAAAAAAGTCTTGAAAACACAATGAAATGGAAAAATTATTCTCTTCAAATTTTGGAGACCATTTTAGGAGAAAAGTTATAAGTTACATATTCAATGTAAATTACATGTAAGTGATATACATATACAAGTTACATATTAAGTACAACACAGTCTTGCTGTAGGCATTTTGGGAGGAGGAGGGAGCATATAGTTGTAGAGAGCCAGGTTGGATCTGGGACCACCAGGCTTAGTTTTGAATTCTGCTTTGCTATTTAGTATTTGAAAGACTTTGGTTAATAAATCTCCCTATCTTCAATTTCTCCTCTAAACTGGGGATAATGCTAGCATCTGCCTCATAGGATTGTTGTAAAGAATAAAGGAGATAATGCACAATGCCTGTGTATTACTGGGTGCATCCTAAGTAAATGATGGCTATTATGAAAATTAAGCTGTGACAAATTACCACAAACCAAGTGACTTAAAACAAAAGAAATGTATTCTTTCTCAGTTCTGAAGGGTAGAAGTCTGAAATCAAGGTATTGGCAGGGCCAGGCTGTCTCTGATGGCTCTAAGAGAGAATCTGTTCCATGCCTTCCTGTTAGTTTTTGGTGTTGTCCATGGTCCTTGGCGATTTTTTGACTTGTAGATACATCACTCTAATCTCTGCCTCCATTGCCAAGTGGCATTCTCTCTGTGTGTCTCTCTCTGTCTCTTCTAAGGATACTGGTCATAAATGGATTAAGGGCCACCCTTTTCCAGTAAGAGCTAACCTTAACTTGATTAGATCTTCAAATATATGACCTATTTCCAAAAAAAGTCACATTCACAGACAGGTCCCAGGAGTTAGGATTGAACATATCTTTTGGGGAGAGATGATTTAACCCACAGCACCCATTATATACTTTTGAATTTAAGAAATCCATGCCTAAATTCTTAATGCAGATACATTTTTTTCTTTTTACCAATACCATTTATTTTTTATTTAGCCATTTTCCTATGCTTCCTAAAAACATTTTTATGTTTTGAGAAACATTTAAAAGTTGCCAATGTGGAAAATTCCTCATTAAGCAAATAATTTTTCTAGGATCTTTCCTCATAGGATTTTCCTTACCATTCTTCCACAATCAATAGTAGAAAAAAAAACCAAACTCCTTATAAAAATGTGAAGCATGTAATAGATATGGCTGTTACAGATCAATGTATAAACCTTAGTTATTTGGCAGACATTGTTTGATTTAGGATTAAACTGGTTTTCAAAACGAGGACACAACTGAAATCAAGGTATTTGCAGGGCCATGCTCTCTCTGAAGGCTCTCAGGGAGAATCTGTTCCATACCTTTCTCTTAGTTCCCCACGCCCCAGCCACAGCTAAAATGAAGTTTTCATTATTTGGATTTAAAAAATATTTTACTTTTTTATAATAAGATTCTGAATATTTTTGAAAACTCACTTTAGCTGGAGAGATGTCAGTTTCAGGAATGATAAGAGGCTCACCATGTTTGGAACAACTTTCAGAATATGAAGTATGCCAAGAGTCTAAATGTTACATTTTTTTTGCTTCTTTACTAATAAAGGTAAACACTTTCTTTTTTAAATACAATATTGCCCTCTACATTTTTATTTTCTCATATGCATATTTCTTATAAAAGAGAGTATCAGGACCCTGCAATACATAATCATTTTAAAACATGAATGTGTCAAACTTACAATTTCTGTTAAATAATAATCAAATTGATCTCATGCATACTAGCTCATAATTTCAAGTCCTAGCTGAGATCAAACTAAGGACAGAAATTCCACTTCTTATTAATCATTTTTTTAAAGCAAAAGCTTGGAATTGGAACAGTGTTTCCAACCTGGAATCTATGGTGTTTTCATAGTCTGGGAAATGGACATTCTAGGACCTATTGATGTGAACTAATTACCATCACCAAAATGTAACCTTTGAAGGATTTACTAGACTCAGAGTAATTAATAGTAACCTGATAAAGCTTTCACACTCTTTATTGACATTGACCAGACTCCAAATAATCTGCACTGGAACATCTAACCATTATCCTGCTGTTAACCCTACAAAAATATTTTATTTTAGTGGCTATAGTGGAATGGTACCAAGAAGAGGAGGAGAACAAAATGAGAACAAGAATGATGCTTTCCAGTTCAAACCCTTTAAGATTTGGAAAAAATTAAAGGTAAATAGTGGAAATTGACATTAGGGAAAAGGTAATTTCCATTGCCTTTTCGTAAAGTAAAAATTCTTTTGCTCTCTGTCACATGTTCTCTCTATTTCCATATCTATGGTAAGCAGAATTCTAAGATGGCTCTCAAGACTCCACCCTCCCCTGCATACATGCCCTATATAACCTCCTGCCCTTGAGTATGGGAAACACCTGTGACTCTAATGGATCATGCTATAGCCCACTTTATATGCAGATGTAATTAAAGTCCCCAATCAGTTGTACTTCAATTCATGAAAAGGGAGATGTTAGACTCCTGGGCAACCCTAACTTAAAGCCCTTAAAGCAGGACATGACCCTTCCTGAGGTGAGAGAAATGTTCTGCTGACCTCGAAGAAGCAGATAGTCACGTTGTAAACTGCCTACGGAAGAGGCACCTTTAGGAAGTGCGGGTCTTAGTTCTACAACTTCAAGGAACAGAATTTCTGCCAAAAATCTGAAAGAGCTTGGAAAAGAACCCTGACTCCCTCCTTTGTGGTTCAGGTGACACTTTGATGGCAGCCTTGTGAGACCCTAAGCAGAGGACCTTGTTGGACTGTGCCTGAATTCCTGATCCAGGTAAACCGTGAGATAATAAAAGTGTATTGTTTTAAACCACTAAGTTTGTGGTAAATTTTTAAAAATAAACTTTATTTTTTAAAATAAAGATTTTTTTTAAGAATAGTTTAGCCTTACAGAAAAGTTAAGAAGACAGTACAGAGATTTCTCTGTACCCCAGGCCCAGTTTTCCCTATTATTAATATCTACACTAATTAGTATGGAACATTTATTATAATTATTATAATGAATGGATCAATATAAATACATTATTATTAACTAAAGTCCATGCTTTATTCAGATTTCCTTAGTTTTTACCTAATTCTTTTTCTGTCCTAGGATCTCATCTAGGATATCACAGTACATTTAGTCTTCATGTGTCCTTAAGCTCCTCTTGGCTATGACAGTTTCTCAGATTTTCTTTGCTTTTGATGACCTTGATAATTTTGAGGAGTACTAGTCAAGTATTTTGTAGGATGTCTCTAAATTGGGATTTATCTGATATTTTTTCTCATAATTATACTAGGGCTATGGGTTTTGGGAAGGAACAAGTTTGTGGTAAATTTTTATGCAGCAATAGAGAACTATAACATGTCTCCACAAACCAATTTTTTTGCATATATTTATAATAGTGAAACATAGTCTCTAAAATTATTTCAATTCAATAAGTATTAGTGCCTACTCTATAGGAGCAGTATATTCTAGAATGTTCATCTCTGCTGCCAAAAATTTAGAATAATCTGGAAGAATAAAGTAGATATCTAGAACATAAGAATAAAATTGGCAAGTGCTATAAGCATGATGCCTATGAAGAGTCCAAGGACAGGGAGACTGTGATCAAGGAAGCAGGCAAAACAGTGCAAATGTGTCAATATGTGGTCTCAGCAACACTTTTTATAGTCAAAATAAATTAGCCATATGACTATCAGAAAGGATTTCTCACATTCAAAGTATCAGTGAACTGTCATCAACTTCTGTATCCCAGGTTCACAAGCAATTTCTGTTGCAAAAAATATGAGAGATTAGTGACGACACCAGGGATGTTTATATGTTGGTAGTATTTGGAAGTAGCCAGGAAAGAGTTAGCTCTGCCTTTGGTAATGAAACTCTAGTTCTTTTCATCTCCTTCTATTCACTACCTCAACACTTACTCAATTTCCCTGCATCCTGTTAAGTGCATGCGCTAGAATTCCATTTGTGCTCTTGTGGGAGAGAACAGTTTACATTCACTGTTTTTACTTTCTCACTTCTTAACTCCTTATCCTGTATCCTGCAAGTTGACTTCTGATTCCAGCTCTCTAATGAAAAAGGCTTTCCAAGGTCACCAAAGAGCTCTAAATCCACTGGCCTTTTCTCAGGCATAATCATCTGTGATCTATCTGCAGCATTTACCATGACTGGATGCTTATATCTCTAATTATTTCTTTTCATGGTCAAAAAAGAAAAAATTAAGTTGGAGAGTACTCTATTCCTTAAAGCCCACAGAGGCTTATGGTTTGCAGAATAATGTATGACCTGCTTAGCAAGGCATTAAATGTTCTAAAAAATGGGGTCACATGCTTTCTCTTCCAACCACATCACTCAATGTATCCTACAGTACATTGTAGGACATACAATGTGTTGTACACCAACCAATTACACCCGCCTCACTGTTAACCACAGAACTCTGTGATGGTACTCACCTTGTTCAGAATGGAACGACTTTCTATCAATACTTTGCTTATGCAAATCTTTCTCCGGTTCAAGGTACAATCCAAAGGCTACCTCTTTCCTGACTCCTTTTCCGTCATTTCCACATCAGTTCTCCTTCCTTTATGCCTAGCTTACGTGTACCTCACTTTAATATTTATTGCATGCCCTGTACTAAAATTTATTTTGCTTACTATCTTTGAGACTCTTTGCTGCCCTGTAAAATTGGGATCATAATTGTATACCTAAAAGGGTTGTTATGAGAAATAATTGGCGAAATTATAATTCAATATATTGACAAGAGCCTGTACTAAACACTCAGAAAATGTTGGTAATAGTGATGATGATGATAAAGCCTGCTCCTTCTCCCCCATTAGACTGAAAATACTGTAAGGGCAGATTGCCTATTTTAGGCGTTTTTGTTTCTCCCAAGCTTCAAGCAGTAGATTCAAAAAATTTATTTTGAATTGCATTGACTACCGTTTCTCAGAAACTCTCTCTTTATGTAGCTTCCACGGAAGCTGTTGCTTTACCCAATACACTCTGAAGGCTCATTTGTCTCCTCATCAACTTCTCTACTCTTCCATGAGTTTTGTATTTGAAGAACTTATCATTGTCTTTCTCTATTTTTTTCCCCCTTATACACTCTTACTAATGACAAGCATTCACTTTTGCAACCTAAACTTGGGTATGGTCGGTACTCAAACCTCAGTTTCTAATGCTGCACTCTCTCTTGCATTCCCACTCCCTACAGCAGGGGTCCCCAACCTGCGGCGAGTTGTATGATTATTTCGTTATATATTACAACATAATAATAAAAGGAATAAAGTGCACAATAAATGTAATGCGCTTGAATCATCCCAAAACCATCCTCCCCTCCCCAGTCTGTGGAAAAATTGTCTTCTAGGAAAACGGTCCCTGGTGCCAAAAAGGTTGGGGGCCACTGCTACAGGGCATGACCATGGTTACCCAGCTTCTCTGGAATTATGTTTCATTTTTTCTTTTCACATATCTCGGACCCAGATGCGGTGTCTGTCAACGGCATGCTCGCAGAGTCTGTCACATCCGTACTTTCCTTTCCCTAGCAATGTAGGCTTTCATTGTCTTGCTCTAGTGTTCCTTCAGTTGCCTCCTTCCTGCCCGTCCCTCTCTCCAGGTTCTCCCCTCACAATCTATCCTACCCACACACCGCCAGATTGATGTTCCCAAAACAAAACTATAATTATGTTACTTGTATGTTTGAATATCTCAAATGGTTCCTGGCTCCTCTTTAACTATTAAATAAAGTCTAAACTCCTTAGCCCGATATTGATGAACCTCTCTAACCTAATTCCAATTACTCTTTGATGACTCCTCTATACATCTGTTAAGTTTTAGCACGCATTACATTCTCATGTTTTCATTGTTTCCATGCATATTCTAGTTCTCTTATTGGATCATAGAATAATTACTTATTCTATTTTATATCCCACCATCAAGTTGTTTATCCATGCTACATACATTTGTTGACTGCTTACTTTTTGTAAGGCATATAGCACATAGTCTGGAGTATATAAGAATGGGTCAAACTCTGAAGCTACCTTCTAAGAACTTAAAATCTAGTAAAGAAGATAAGATATGAACATAATAATACTACTTGGTAGAAGATGATAAGTATATCAAACGAGTAACATTGGTATTCAGGAGGAGCTTTATAGAAGAGTTAACATTTCAATTAGTCTTTTAGGATAGA
Source organism: Daubentonia madagascariensis (assembly GCA_023783475.1). Taxonomy (NCBI): domain Eukaryota; kingdom Metazoa; phylum Chordata; class Mammalia; order Primates; family Daubentoniidae; genus Daubentonia; species Daubentonia madagascariensis. Next base: position 37,857,114 of record JAKFHU010000600.1, read on the forward strand.
CAGGCTTGAATAAGCAGACTAAATGAATGACTAAAATGAAAAAGATTGACAATTCCAAGTATTGACAAGGATGTAGAGCAATTGGATCTCTCATACATTGCTTATGGGGAGGTAAATAATTCAAACACTTTAGAAAACAGATTGGCAGTTTTTTAATAAACTAAAACAAATACTATTTGACATGATTTGGATGTTTGGTCTCTCCAAATCTCATATTGAAATTTGATTCCCAGTGTTGGAGGTGGGGCCTGGTGAGAGGTGTTTGGGTCATGGGGGCAGATCCCTCATGAATGGCTTAGTGCCATCCACAGAATAATGAGTGAGTTCTTGCCTTATTAGTTCACGCAAGAGCTGGTTGTTTAAGGGAGCTCCTCCCACTCTCACCATGTGACATTCCTGCTCCCCCTTTGCCTCCCATCTTGATTGGAAGTTCCCTGAAGCCCTCACCAGAAGCAGATGCTTGTACAGCCTGCAGTACCGTGAGCCAAATAAACCTCTTTTCTTTATAAGTGACACAGTCTCAGGTATTCCTTATAAAGGAATGCAATGCAAAATGGACGAAAACACTACCATATACAGGAATTCTACACCTATGTACTTCCCAAGAGAAATGAAAACATAAATGTGTGTCCACTTAAAGACTTGCACAAGAATATTTATAGAACCTTTATTCTTAAGAGCCTCCAAACTAGAAACAATCTAAACATCTATCAACAGATACATGGATAAGTAAATTGTGGATATCCATATAATGGAATGCTACTCAGCAGTAAAAAAGGAATGGACTACTGAAACATGCAAGAATATAGATGAATCTCAAAACCATAAGGTAAATGAAAGAAATCAAACACAAAAGGAAACACAGTGCATGTTTCCATTTTTATGAAATGCTGGAACAGCTGTAATTAATGTATAGTAACAGAAAGCAGATCAGTTATTGCCTAGAACTAAAGGTAGTAGGGCAGGAATTGCTGGAAAGGGACTAGAGAAAATTTTTGGAGTGATGATTACATTGCTTGTATATGTTAAAATGCACAGAACTATGCATTTACAACAGATGCATCTTACTGTATGAAAATCATTCTTCAATAAAGTTAATTTTACAAAAGAGGAGAATTCAATAGAGAAATCAAGGCTGGGGATTGAGTTTTTGGTGTGATTTACAAATGATAGTATTGGAAATTCTGAAATTATAAAGAAATGATAGAGGTAGAAGAATGTCAGAAGCAGATCCTTGGAGAGTACCTGTCTGTAGGCAAATGGAGGAGGCAGAAAGAAAGAGAAAGAATCCTAACACAGGGAGAGAATTAGAGAATAGAGTATCATAAGCCAAGGAAGAAGAGAATTTCAGTAAGAGTAAGGTGCATGGAATAGGGTGCCTTGTACATATAGGCCCAACTGTCCCTGGCTGAGTGAATGGCCAAATCAAGTAACCCAGATAGAGGCAAGGCTACATAAGTCTCCAGTGGAAGATAAAGGGAGCAGAACTGAGTTTGGGAAACTGCCTGTATGTTTTTCTGTAACTGAAGCACTGACAAAATTGTGAAGTGCTCAACTTTTAGAAAGATTATTAAAATCAGGCTGTTGTGGAAGTACTCTGGCTTTCACATCAGTAGCAATAATGTTATAGCTAAAGACTACTTAATGCAAAATAGCAAAACAGATTCACTAATGAGGAGGACCTGGAAGGTAGCCAGGTTAATCACATTGGAGCCACATTAGCAGATCTGGAAGAGAAAGGTGGCTGAATGACAGCAGCTGTGGCAAGGTGAGGTGACATGGAATAGTCCCAATCAGTGTGGGCAGAAGATGGCTGTCAAGGCCATGTTGAAGCACCACTTGAAATGATAGCCACAGTTGTGGCAGTATCAACAAACAACAGTAGCTGAAAAACTAAACTGCTGTGTGCTTTGTGTGCCTGACGGTGTGAGACAGAGACTCACAGAAGTTTCCTATAAACAGTTACTCACCAAAGCAAAACTCACAAAAGTATCCACTGTAGGAAAGCTGCTGTAACAACATTTCCAGCTATCTTTTGAACTCTTCCAGTGAAAGCACAGGAATCTGGGCTGTGTTATACAGCAACAGTCATATGAAATGAGCTTATTTTGTTTTCTAGGCATTCCAATACCTGATGATTATTATTATAGATTTTTTTGAGACAGGGTCTCACTCTGTTGACCAGGCTGGAGTGCAATAGCATGATCATAGCTCACTGCAGCCTCAAACTCCTGGGCTCAAATGATCCTCCTGCTTCAGCCTCCTGAGTAGCTGGGACAATAGGCACATGCCACCATGCCCAGCTAGTTTATTATTTATTTATTTATTTTTTTGTAGAGATGGGGTCTCACTATGTTACCCAGTCTGGTCTCTAACTCCTGGCCTCAAGCCATCCTTCTGCCTCAGCCTCCCAAAGTGCTGGGATTACAGGTATGAGCCACTATGCCCAGCCACAACACCTTATCTTTAAAACTAAAAGATGAAATTTGTACTGAGTCACAGATCTACACTTGGATAAAAATGCTTGTGGGAGAACTGTTTAAATGTAGGAACAATTTGGTATCTTGACTCTGAATCAGACTGGGCTGCCACTGGGCCAATGAGAATAAAACAAAGAAAGAGCATTTTTAGTTATAGCACAGGTAAGGAGGAAAGAAAACAGAGAGTAGAAGATGACAACATTAAAGAAAGGTAGAGGAAAGGGAGAAGAAAATAAAAGGAGAGAGAGAAAAAGAAAAGATGATGCATTATTAAGTATAGAGTGGTCTAGGCCAAAACAAAATGGCTCCAGAAGGTTGCCTACTGTCGGTTCAGCTTAACATTAAATATCGCCTTTGATTATTATGCCTTCTATCACCCTTTTCCAGGTAGAGCTCTTTGGAGGTCTTTTTCTTTTTCTTCAAGATCATTTGAGCTAAGGGAGAATAATAATTTTGCCTATTATGAGCCAGATTTTGTGCTGGAACTGGAGACACAAAGATGAAAAGACAGTGTCCCTGTCCTCAAGTAGATTGCATAATACTAAGAGACAAACACAAACAGATAAGTAAAACCTAAAGTAAAAGTCATAAGTATATGCAAAGTACAAACTTGTTCCAGAGGGAGAATTTCTGATTAATGGTAGATTAGAAAGTTGGTAGCAGGGGACAGGAAAAGCTTTAAACAAAAGTAGAGTTTTGAGGCATAACTGGAAGTAGTCCAGGTAGACAAGTTGTGGTAAGCACGGAATTTCAGGCAGAGGAGGTAGTTTGTATAAAGATCTGGAAGCAAGAAACACTATGGATAATACATTTAGTAACTCTAAGGGGTTCCATCCTGCTGAGCAAACTCAGCAGGTAAATAGCTGGAGAGCAGGCTGGAGCACATGCAAGAGCCATATCAAATCATATTGTAAAATGCCGTCGATGTCTTGCAAGACATTTTAATTTAGAAATCCTTCTGGCAGAAAAATTCTGAGTCTGTAATGCTATTGAGGCCCAGAACAAGTTAAAACAGGTGCTTTGATTTAGTTCCTTAGCATGGCATATATATCCTTGCACATAATAGGTGCTACATAAATATGCAGTAGAAGCTTAAGGATTTTGAATATGGCTGACATTATATTCCAGACATTGTTTTAAACACTTTATACATATTAATACTTTATTGCTCATACCTTCCTAGAGGTAAGTACTATTATTATCCTCATTTTACAGAGAGATTAAATGATTTGCCCAAGGTCATAATCCTGAACCTAGGCAGACCAACTTCATAGCTCATACTATAAACCACCTCATTTCACAGCTTCTTATAGCCAACAATGCTCCTCTGACCCAGGTTAGTTACCAAAAATGGGCCAGAGTCTCTGAGTGATTAATACAGCATTACAGAAAAAGTGTTAACACTTTTAGGCTACTGAAGTATACCAAAGAATTTAGGAGGTGATATTTACATGATTACAACAGCAATGTTTTTAATCTACTGTAATAGTTTATTGATTTTAAAGAATCTGATCCAAATCCTTATGAAAATGAAATTATTAAAATAAAAATTTACTTTCAAGGCATTGGACAATATGACCCAGCCAATTATAGTTTATTATGCTGAGATCCTGGCTCTTTTCTAAGTTGCTGTGGACAGGAATGCACTTTAAGAAAATGGCATATTTGAGGAGAGTCGAGGCAAGATGGCTGACCAGAGACACCAGCTACCAGAGCATCTCAGTAAGAAGGAGAAGTTTCAGATGAAAGAGGAAAAATGAAGGAACAGACTGAGATCAGGTGTGGATCTGAGGGAAGGGTGCCAGAATCTTTAGGAGACTCCATGGGAAGAAGTTGCAGGGCAGAACAGGAAGGAACAAGGTATTGGCAGAGATCAACCCCTGAGAGGCTTGGAGTCTAGTGAGAAGGGTGGGTGGAGCAGGTTGTTTCTCCCTCCCTTACATCTCTGACGGTTGGTGGGTTCTCAAGCTGCTGGAGAGACTTTCTGCCCACACGAGCCCAGAGGCTGCTGCTGCCAGTGAGCTGGGAGCTTCTTGTGGACAGGGAACCAGGCTCCCAGCCCCCCTGGGATGCCTCCCATCTCCACAGACCTGAGCTGGTACGGCAGGCACCACATTGCTTCTCTACCCACCGTGTGCCTTTGTCCTCCCCTGGGGACTTCAACTCCTCAGGTTTTGTCTTGCTTATTCCCACATAGACATTTCCCAACTCTGGCCCAGACTGCAGGAACCACAGGGGTCCAGTGGGTCCTGGGTGATCTACATGACTCTAGTGCCTGGACATACTGGGTGGGTGGCCTCCCGGAGTGAGGGATGGACACGACCAGAGTGCTAGCTTTCCTCCATTCAGACTCTTTTTCTCCCCTTCCCCTCCCCTACCTGCAGCTGCTGAGAGAGACAATTGAGCAACCATACCAAGGCTTCCACAGAGAGTGAGGCTCACACCTTTCCTCTTGGGGTCCTGTAGCAGACTGAGGGGTGCTTGGACTGTGAGCACCCTAACCACCCCAAGATGGAGGGACATCAAACCTGCTTGGGCACCCCGTGGGCAACTTGGGACCAGTGCACTTCTCCCTGGTATGGTCAGGGATTGATCTTTGGGGATGGGCCTGTAGGCCAGATCCCATACTCCCAGGTCTCAATTGCATTGCTCAGGAGCACGGAGGGGAGATTTGTGAATTAGTCTTGGGAGGTGAGGGAGCCCACGTGGGCAGACTGGGGGGAGAGTGCAATGTGGATCCTAGCTGCAGCATACTCACAGGGCACCCCTCCCCCACAGGAGGGCCATGATATCAGCTCAGACTAGGCACCTGGCGCAGGGAATCTCCTGGCCCGCATCACAGTCATGGGGGAGCTCAGCTGGCTTGAGCTCCTGCCTGCTGGCAGAGACTGAGGGGAAACTGCAGAGCAGGGAAGGGTGGAGAAGAGTGAGGCCCACTCCAGACTGTGCATCTCAGATGGCACCACCTCCACAAGCAGACTTTCTGGTTGGGTGGGGCCACTTTAGCCCCTCCCTGGCAGTTTTGCCTAGAACCTGCAAGCAGACCTTTGATCTCTTGCCAGATTTTGTGGAGCCTGAGGGTAAGCTCACCCAACCCAGCCACACTCCCCCACCCACCTCTGCAGAGGCAGAGAACAAGGACTCACCTGAAGTTGCAGGGCCCTACCCACCACCTGGGGCATTTGAGTGCTTCTCCTGAGGAACTAGAGCCAGTCACAGGACCCAAAAACAACACTGCAGCTTGTTCCTTCTGGGAAGTGCCACTTACTAACAGGGAGGTCAATTTACACACACTTTACAGCATTTACTGACTTAACCATACATGGTGTGGTTGATTCTCACACACAAGCACCACCTACTGTCTCAGAGATTAAACTGGGCATGCCATTACAATTCACACTGTTAAGAAGAGCACAGGGCTGTGGAAAGAGAAAGCATTTCAAAGACCTCCATCCTCCCTCATCAAAGAGAGACAGGGAATCTGCCCATTCACATAGCTCACCATTCCTACAGCCTACAAACAACTAGGAACTGAGAAAATCACCACACCAAGGATGTCTGTAACCAAGTCATCCATTCAGAACCTAGATCACCATCAAAGCACCCAAAAGCAAAGCCAAAGGTTCTTACCCAACATATGCTATAAATACACCCATACAAGTGAGGAGAGGGGAAAAAGCCCCATCCACACAAAAGAAAATCCCAAAATAAGAAGCAACAGCTTCTCCAGATGAGAAGGAATCAGCAAAAGAACTCCAGAAGTATAAAGAATAAGAGCAAAAGGTCACCCCCAAAAGGGGAAGCCAGCTCTCTAGCAACCGATACCAGCCAAAATCAGAATAGTGAAATGACAGATAAAGAGTTCCAAATATGGATTATAAGTAAGGTCAATGAAATACATGAGAAAATGGAAAACAAACACAAAGAAACCACAAAAATATTTCAGGAAATGAATGAAAAATTCACTAAAGACACTGAATTTTTTTTTTTTAAATCAAATGGAACTTCTGGAAATGAAAAATTCATTCAAGGAAATACAAAACACAGTGGAAAGGCTTAAGAATTGACTAGACCAGGCAGAAAAAAGAATCTCAGAGCTTGAGGATAACACCTTCAAATTAAAGAAATTAGTCAAAGATAAAGAACAGAGAACTAAGAAGAAGGAACAAAGCCTACAAGAAATATGGGATTACGTAAAAAGGCCAAACACAAGAATTATAGGCATCCCTGAGGGTGAAGAAGAAAACACACAAGGCTTGGAAAACCTATTAGAGGGAATAATTGGGGAAAACTTTCCTGGTCTTGCTAGAAATTTAGATATCCAGACACAAGAAGCTCAATGAACACCTGGGAGATTCATGGCAAAGAGGCAACCACCATGACACATAGCCATCAGACTAGCCAAAGTTAACATGAAGGAGGAACTCCTGCAAGCCATAAGACAAAACATCAGGTAACTTACAAAGGAAAACCAATCAGGCTAACTGCAGACTTCTCAACTGAGACTTTACAAGCCAGAAGGGATTGGAGCCCCATCTTAAGTCTTCTTAAACAGAATAATGGTCAACCTAGAATTTTGTATCCTGAAAAACTAAGTTTCTTAGATGAGGGAGAAATAAAGACTTTTTCAGACAAGAAAATGCTGAGGGAATTTGTCAAGACCAGACCTGCCCTGCAGGAAGTACTCAGATCTGCATTATACACTGATCAGCACAATAGAAATCCACCCGTGTAAAATCACCCAAAAGCTAAAGCTCAGAGCCCATATAAAATAATGGGTCGAGAGGTAAAACAAAGCAATAAGGTTCTACCCAACAGGATAAACAGAAATGGATCCTGTTTATCAATTCTTTCAATAAATGTGAATGGCTTGAATTCCCCATTCAAGAGACATAGGCTGGCTGAATGGACAAAAAAAAAATAATAATAATACAATCCAAGTATCTGCTGTCTCCAGGAAATACATCTAACCCACAAGGACCCATTCAGACTCAAAGTGAAGGGATGGAAAAAATATTCCATGCAAAGTGTAATCAAAAGAAAGTAGGTATAGCCATTCTTATATCAGATAACATAGACTTCAAATCAACATTAGTAAAGAAAGACAAAGATGGTCATTATATAATGGTAAAGGGAGCAAGTTATCAAGAAGACATATTAATCATAAATTTCTGCACCTAACAGAGGTGTGCCCAGATTCATAAAGCAAACCCTACTATATCTAAACAAAGTGATAAAAAGCAACACTGCAATTTCTGGGGATTCAACACCCCACTGACAGAACTGGAGAAATCATCCAAGCAGAAAATAAACAAAGAAACAGTGGACTTAAATGTGATTCTAGAGCAAATGGACCTAACAGACATTTATAGAACATTCTACCCAAACACTACTGAATATACATTCTTCTTATCAGCACATGTAATATTCTCTAAGACTGATCACATTTTAGGCCACAAAAATGTCTCAACAAATTCAAAAAAGTAGAAATTATACCATGTGTCTTCTCAGGCCATGGTGGAATAAAATTAAAAATCAACTACAACAGAAACACTCAATTCCATGCAAAGTCATGGAAATTAACCTACTGCTGAATGATTATTGGGTCAAGGAGGAAACTAAGATGGAAATCAAAAGATTCCTCAAAATAAATGATAAAGGGGACACAGGTTATCAAAATCTGTGGGATTTCACAAAAGCAGTCCAAAGGGGAAAATGCATAGCCTTAAATGCCTACATCAAAAAGACAGATCGCAAATCAACAGTCTAACGAATCATCCCAAGGAACTAGAAAAGGAAGAGCAAGCCAAACCCAAACCCAGCAAAAGAAAAAAATAACTAAGGTCAGGGCTGAACTAAATGAAATTGAAAACAAACAAACAAAAAATATAGATTAATGAAACAAAAAGTTGGTTCTTTGAAAAGATAAACAAAATTGATAGACCTCTTGCTAGATTAACCAGAAATAGAAAAGAAAGGACCTAAGTAAGCTCAACCAGAAATGAAAAAGGAAATATTACAACTGATATCACAGAAATACAAAATATCATCTGTGAAAACATAAAAATTTCTATGCACACAAACTCAAAAATGTGGAGGAAATGGACACATTCCTGGAAACACACAACCTCCCAAGGCTCAATCAGGAAGAAATAGAACTCCTGAATGGACTAATAATGAGCAACAAAATTAAAGCAGCGATAAAAAATCTTCCATCAAAAAAAAGTCCCAGACCAGATGGTTTCACAGCTGAATTTTATCAGACCTACAAAGAAGAATTGGTACTCATACTGCAGAAATTATTTCACAACATTGAGAAGGAAGGAATCTTTCCCACTCATTCTTCAAAGCCAGTATTACCTTGATACCAAAGCCAGGAAAGGACACAACAAAAAAAGAAAACTATAGACCAATTTCTGTCATAAATATAGATGCAAAAATTCTGAACAAAATTCTAGCAAACCGAATTCAGCAGCACATCAAAAAAATAATCCACCACGACCAAGTGGGCTTCATCCCAGTGATACAAGGATGGTTTAACATACATAAATCCACAAATGTGATTCACCACATAAACAGGAGCAAAAACAAAAATCATATGATCCTCTCAATAAATGCAGAAAAAGCATTCGACAAAATTCAGCACACTTTTATAAGAACTCTTAACAAAATAGGCATAGATGGAACATATCTCAAAATTATAAAAGCCATATACAACAAACCCACAGCCAACATCATACTGAATGAGGAAAAGTTGAAAGACTTCCCACTCTGAACTGGAACAAGACGAGGATGCCCACTGTCACCACTTCTACTCAACGTAGTGCTGGAAGACCTAGCCAGAGCTATCAGTCAAGAGAGGGAAATTAAGGGTATCTAAATGGGGAAAGGGGAGGTCAAACTATCGCTCTTTGCTGATGACATGATCATAAATTTAGAAAACCCCAACGATTCCGCCAACAGACTCTTGGAATTGATAAATAAATTCAGCAATGTCTCAGGCTACAAAATCAATGTATACAAATCAGTAGCATTCCTATACACCAACAACAGTCAAGCTGAGGATCAAACCAAAGATTCAGTACCTTTCTCAATAGCTACAAAGAAAATAAAATACCTAGGAATATATTTAACCAAGGAGGTGAAAGATCTCTATAAAGAGAACTACAAATCACTGAGGAAGGAAATTGCAGATGTTGTAAACAAATAGAAAAACATATCATGCTCATGGATTGGCAGAATCAACATTGTTAAAATGTCCATACTACCCAGAGTGAACAGATTCAATGAACTCCCCATCAAAATACCAATGGCATTTTTCATGGATCTAGAAAAAACAATTCTACACCTTGGAACCAGAAAAGATCCTGAATAGCCACAGCAACCTTAAGCAAAAGGAACAAATCTGGAGGTACCACTTTACCAGACTTTAAGCTATGCTATAAGTCTATAGTAACCAAAACAGCATGGTACTGGCACAAAAATAGAGACATAGACCAATGGAACAGAACAGAGAACCCAGATATAAAACCATCCAAATATTGCCATCTGATCTTTGACAAAATAGACAGCAATATACATTGGGGAAAAGAAGCCCTACTCAATAAATGGTGCTGGGAAAATTGGATAACCACATGTAGAAGGTTGAAACAGGATCCACATCTCTCACCACTCACAAAAATTAATTCAAGATGGATAACAGACTTAAATCTAGGACATGAAACCATAAGAATTCTAGAAGGAAATGTTGGAAAAACTCTTCTAGATATCAGCCCAGGCAAAGAATTTATGAAGAAGACCCCAAGGGCAATCACAGCAATAACAAAAATAAATAAATGAGACTTGATTAAATTAAAAGGCTTCTGCACAGCCAAGGAAACAATGAACAGAGCAAATAGACAACCTAAAAAATGGGAGAATATATTCATGTGCTATACAACCAATAAAGGGCTAATAACCAGAATCTACAAAGAACTCAAGCAAATTGCAAGAAAAAATCAAACAACCCCATTAAAAAGTGTGCAAAAAACATGAACAGAAACTTTTTGAAAGAAGATAGACTAATGACCAATAAACATATGAAAAAATTCTCAACATCACTAATCATCAGGGAAATGCAAATCAAAACCACAATGAGATCTCATTTAACCCCAGTGAGAATGGCTTTTATGAAAAAGTCCCAAAATGATAGATGCTGGTATGGATGCGGAGAGAAAGGAATGCTATACACTGCTGGTGGGACTGCAAACTAGCGCAGCCTCTGTGGAAAATAGTATGGAGATTCCTCAAATAAATAAAAGCAGACCTACCATTTGATCTGGCAATCCCACTACTGGGTATTTACCCAAAGGAAAAAAAGCCATTTTATCAAAAAGATACTTGTACCAGAATGTTTATTGCAGCACAATTCACAGTCACAAAGATGTGGAATCAACCCAAGTGTCCCTCAATTCATGAGTTAATTAATAAAATGAGGTATATGTACAACATGGAGCAGCAGTCCCCAACATTTTTGGCACCAGGCACCGGTTTCATGGAAGACAATTTTTCCATGGACCGGGGCGGTGGGGAGGTGCGGGTGTGAGGAGCTCAGGCAGTGGTGTGCAGCTGGTTTCCTAACAGGCCACAGACCAGTACTGGGCTGTGGCCCAGAGATTGGGGACTGCAGCCATGGAGTACTATTCAGCAATAAAAAAATGAATTAATACCTTTTGCAACAATCTGGATGGAACTGGAGATCATTCTCCTAAGTGAAGTCTCACAAGAATGGAAAAACAAACACCACACGTACTCACTATTAAATTGGAAGTAACTGATCAGCCCTCATGTGCACAGATGGAAGTGAAACTCTATGGAAATCATGCAGGTGGCAGGGGGTAGAGGGGATGGGTGAAATCATACCTAACGGATACAATATACACTATCTGGGTGATGGGCACACTTATAACTGTGACTCAAGCAGCACAGAAGCAATCCATGTAACCAAAACATTTGTACCCATGTAATATACTGAAATAAAAAAAAAAAGAAAAGAAAATGGCATATTTATCAGTCAAATATATTTCCATTATTTGCAGTCTTCTATTATTATTATTATTATTTTTTGTAAACTCATGTATGAAAACAGCATGAAAGAGAAGAGAAAAAAGGAAAGGATTCAAGTGGTTTTGAAATTTCTCCAGGGCAGCAGTTTAAATAAAATTGTTACTTAGTGAGGAAATCTTTAAATGGGACAATATTTTCTTAGTCTTTATTTCCAAGTTATCTACATTCACTCAAAAGATAGACTGGGGAGTCACGTGGCCTCAGAAGATATCAAGTACAAATCCTTTTAATATAGTATTCTCATAAATGAAAATCAAAACAAAGACAAATAAATCCCAGTGCTAAAAATATAATGGTACGTCGCATAAATTCCCTCTAGTTTCTGCTCCTAAATTCTTTATCTAATTTAAAAGAAACCAGCACAAAGCTGACAGGTCAGCAATGCAACAGGAGAGCTACTTAGTCATTAGAGTAAGGAGAAGACAGTAGTCGCTCAGCTTTTCTCATTCTGCTGTTGTCTTTATAGATTTGCCTTATAATCAGGCTTTGCTTAGTGAAAACGTAGCTTCTATTTTGCAATGCAACTGCTACATGGTTAAAAAAAAGAAGACTTTAAAGCTACTATAAAGTATATACGCATAGTATTTCAGTAAGGTAATTCTGAGCAATTTTAGATAGAGGTCCAAAATCCTATTCACATTCCCTATTTTCCTCAGGTGTGTTTACTTCATATCTTTGAAATGCTCTTGGAATGTAGCTAAATAAAGTTTAGAAACCTAACTGAGATCTTCATTCACTTGGTGGCTTTATGTGTGCTTACTGTTACTCCATATTACCTATGCTTTGGAAGTTTATAAAATCCTTCAATACTAGTTTATGTTAAAGGCATGAATTCCTTGGGAAAATTTTCTGCCAAATAGGCTTCTAAGAGGGAAACAAAATCCAAGGACACATATAAACAACCTTTCTGAACTGCTACATCAGTGGCATGTACTTTTGTTAGGTTTCTATCTTGAATATAGGATGTTGATAGAGTCATATCGCACACTTGTTCTTTAAAATCAATATTATACACAATGCCCCAATTGATAATATTTTATGCTATTTCTTTTCCTGTCTCAGAGTATAAATAATAGCTAATGCAATATACCTACATATATAATTTTAAAAATCAATAAAATGAGCCAACTATAATATAAAGGAAAAATAAGACAATAATTTATGAAAACATTTGTATTTCAGTACAAAAATCTTCAGGCCCAACTACACTGGAAGACACAATGAAGTAACCAAATGCTTGAAACTAATAATAGGCATATTTGGATTTAGAGAAGGTAATCAGAAGGTTTTTTAAAAATCAGAAGAAAATCAAAGATTAAAGTTAACCTGGACATTAGAATAAAAGCTAGACTATTCCCTGTATTTGAGAGCCATGCAAAAAAATTTGTGTTTATATGTAAAATAGTTCTAGGTTCAGATAACCATAAAAAGCATTTCCTTCTATATGGATGTCCTGTGGGGATTTTGAAATTTGTGTGGGATGCGGAACAATTCTTCATTGTGTGAAAATGTCCCACACATTACAGGATGTGTAAGGTCCTGGGACCATGCCCTCTAAATGCCAGGAGCTGCCCCTGCCCCCACCCATTTTTTAACAAAAATGGCCCAACAAATATCTACAATATCCTGTAGGGGGCAGTGCCAACTACATTAAGAACTACTGCTTTAGATGAACCTAACAGACTTTCTGCCACAGGATTAAGTTTTTAATGGTAACTCTTAAAACACACATGGTATTCACACACACACACACACACATTTTCTGTATTTTGAGTAAATATTAAACTAAAACTATAAACTAAACAAGATGATGAAATAAACTAAGACCTTATACATTTAAGTATCTACATAATACTGCATTTGAACAAAGGATATCCTTGGCTAAAAAGGTTTGAAAACTATTGCTTTCTAGATGACAGTTTCTTCAAGCATGGCACAAGGACCACACTGGTATAATGTTATTTTTTGTAATTTGATATCTATACAGTTATTTCTAGCACAAATTAACCTAGACTCAAACCAAACATCCCCTCTCCCCCTTTCTGCCTGCCACATGCATTAGAATAAGAGCTTTGCTCTTGGTCATAACCCTAACACAATGCCCAGCAGATCCCACGTGTATTAGTGCCTTTGGTGTCAGACAAGTTCAAGATGTAGAAGATACAAAGATGTATAAGAAATGGTCACTGCCCCTGAGGAATTTACATTTCAGTGAGAAAGACAGGCAGAAAACTTAAGATAACCAAGACAGTGAGAGAGTAGAATGAAGAGCTCTGAAAGGTTGGAGGAAAACTCATATAATTCTGCCTTGGGAAATGAGAGAACTTCTCATCCAAGTGGTTACATTTGAACTGATTCTTGAATGATAGGATTAGTGGGGAAAGAAAGTCCAGGAAGACAGAAAATCCTGAGAGAAGACACTGAAGTAGGGAAGTGCTGGCTAGTTTTGAGAGGGGTTTCAGGAGGCGAATTCACAGGATTCGAAAGAAGGTATAGAATTGGTGGTGAGATAGCTCTGGGAGGTAAGGGGAACAGATTTGTTATCTGAAATGCTAGGTGAATGAGACTGGCAGCGATGGGATGTCAGAATAAGAATGGAATAGGATTAAAAATGAAACCCTGGAAAACAAGGACCTCTAACACTTTAGGGGAGGAAAGAAAATGAAAAATAAGGACCAGTCAATGCAAGAGAATAAGAAGGGGAGGAGGGAAGAGGAGGAAAGAAGAGTGGAGTCCTGGAAGTCAAGAGTTTTCAGAAGACGGCAGGCAACGGTGATAATAATGCAGAAATATCGGACCAAATGAAGACTTACGATAACCCTCATCATTGTGCAACAGGAGGTATCTGGGGACTTCAGTGAAAGCAATTTTAACAGTACATGAAGGATGGAAAGCAGAGTGGCAGGGGTAGAGTTGCTAATGGGAGTTGAATAAGTAGATGTCAGTGTCCTGGTTATGCTTCTAAATAAGTTTGGTGGAGATGTGAAGGAGGAAGAGAGAATGGTAGCTTGATGGCGGAGGTGAGGTCAAGGGAAGAAAGTGTTACAGCCTGAAGGAAGAAAACGGGTATTTCTGAAGAACCTACTATGCATGGAATTTTGCTAGACACTTTCAGATACGTGGATCTTGAGCATATGTGTAGGCTAAAGGGAACGAGGGAGTGAGAAAGTCAGATTGCAGGAGTAAAAAGGAAAATTATAGGAGATGATGAAATGAGGAAACACCAAGAGGGAATTCACATTCCATAGTACAGGCCTCACTGGAGTGGGTTTAAAGAATGCAAAGCACATATATTTGTCTGCAAAGTTTCTGGAATTTTCTCAGTTTGGGTGACTGACCTGAATAGGGGGCTTTTCAAAAATAGAAATAGACTTGTTAAAATGACAGCTTGAGTTTAATAACAGCTAACATTTATAGAATGCTTACTCTGTGCCAGACACTCTGCTAAGTACTTTGTATGTATTGATGATGCCTTTACCCAACAACCCTGTGATGGGGGTATTATTTTCCTTCCCATTTTATGCAGGAAGAAGCTGATACTCAGAAAAATTAATTAACATGCCCAAGACCACCTAGCTAGTATACAGTGGAGCTAGAATTTGAACTCTGCTGTCTATGTCCAGAGTTTGTGTTTTTAATTCCTGTTATTAAACTGTCTATCCAATAACATTTCTGCATGAATTACACAACTACCCTTAGTCCATTTGCCCTTATTCTGGACTGAGAGTCATGTTCTAGCTATTTGGCTTTCTGCTGTGCTTAAGCAAAGTTGCACTCTACTTCAAGAAGCTCATGAATATCAAAACCTTAACCACAGCTATTTGGATGACATGAGTTCATGCTTTACAAACCAAGCATGGCCCTAGTCATATTAAAATCAAAGTTTTAAAATAAAGAAACATTCTGAAAAACTTTGTCTGCTTCATTTAGATAACAGTGTGCAGAATGAATTTAAAGATAAAAATGTTCAGCATTTACCATTTCCTTCTCTTTTTTTTTTCAATTTTAAGCCCTGTGGTGTTATGGATGATATCATCAGGCAATTTGGTTTAAATATGTTCCATGCTGGACTGTGCAGATTACCTAACTAATGACATGCACACTCCTTGCCATTGTGACACCTCTCTTCTTTCAAGTGGGAATTTCAAGTGACAGACTAAAGCTGTTTGCTATCAATTTTGCAAAAAACACACCTGCCAGATAGCCAAGATTTAGTTCAGAGACCAAAATCGATTAATATTCTAATTTGTTACCTGTCATTAGCGTCACACTATATTATGCCAAGTCAAAAGTGATAACCTTTATATAACATACGCTCCTAGAGGAATTTGATTTTAAGGATATGTTTTATTTTTGTTTAGTATTGCTCCCTGTGTATAAATCCCATTATAAATTTCAATTACATAGGCAGTCAAAATTGTGATGGATTAAAATGAAAGTGTAAAATGTATACTGTTACATATTTTTAATAAAACTGCATGGATGTATTTATAATGCACTTTTTTTCTAACGTTGATTTGCCATACCATTTTACCATTTTAGGTGTTTTAGTTGTTTCTTTCTACTAAATCAAGGAGAGTGCTAGCAACATTATATTTTTTATGGGCATTACTCAGATCCTTTGGCATTCTCTGGTCAAAGGCAAATCTCCATGGAGGAGCAGAATGATTATCTGGTTTGATTTCCAGTGCCCAATAAAGGGACACAGGACCGGAACAATGGCTTGAGAAGGGATGAGATAAGGTTAGCCAAAGTAAACAAAAGAAAGAAAAGAAAATTTTGTAAATATTTTCCAGCCAATCATTTTCCTACGGATGAACAGGGAGGAAAAAATAAAGCAATAGGTGCCTCTAAGTGGGAAAGGCTAAAAGAATAAGGAGCTGTCATTACAAAGATAGAGATAATTTACTTTTTTAATATAAATGACATAGTCAAGCATTGAAATGATACTTTCCTAAGGGTTTGAAATTTAAAATTTATGCCTAAATTTGTCAGCATCTTAAGGCCTCAGAGTCTAAGAGGGGTGGTTCAGGATATAAGTTAAATCGACAGTCATTCATTCATTCATTCATTCATCAAATACATAGTTAGTAACTCATATGTGCTAGGCGCCAGCAGGGGTACAACAATGCATAAGACAGACCTGACTTATTGCCCTCATAGAGCCTACAGTATTTTGGAGGGAGGCAGAGAAATTAAAAACCAAAAAAAAAAAAAAAAAAACCATGATAGTGCAGATGGTGCTAAGTAATACAATGAGAAATGAAGCAAGGTTGGGGGACAAATGCTGCCAAAGACAGGGTGAGATGAATGGATTGCAATTTTTTTAAAAAAATTTATTTTTAATTATTATAGATACATAATAGTTATATATCTTTATAGCATACATGTGATGTTTTGATACAGGCATACAGTGGGAATTAATCAAATCAGGGAAATTGGGGTTTCTGTCACCTCAGGTGTTATCATTTCTTTGTGTTAGGAACATTCCAATTCTTTTAGATATTTTAAAGTATACCCGAACTTATTGTTGATTATAGTCACTTTTTTGTGCTGTCAAATATTGTTTAGCTATCTATCTAACTGTATTTTTGCACCCATTAAGTATCTCCAGTTGATCCCCCCTTCCCCGTTACCCTTCCCAGTTTCTGGTAACTGTCATTCTACTCTCTGTCTCCACGAGATCATTTGTTTTTAATATTTAGCTCCCACACACGGTGAGAACATATGAGATTTGTCTTTCTGTGCTTGGCTTATTTCACTTAATGTAATGTTCTCCAGTTCCATCCATGTTGTTGCAAATGGCAGGATTTCATTATTTTTCATGGCTATGTAATATTCTGTTGTGTATATGTAGCATAATTTCTTTATTCATTCATCCATTGATTAACACTTAGGTTGATTCCAAATCTTGGCTATTGTGAATAGTGCTGCAATAAACATGGGAATGCAGATATCTTTCTGATATACTGAATTAATTCCTCTCCTTTGGATATATACCGAGCAGTGGGATGGCTGGGTCATAGGGGAGTTCTATTTTTAGTTTTTTAAGGACCCTCCATACTGTTCTCCATAGTGGTTGCACTAATTTACATTCCCACCAATGGTGTACAAGGACTCCCCTTTCTCCACATCCTCACCAGCATTAGTTATTGCCTGTCTTCTTGATAAAAGCCATTTTACCTGGGGTGAGATGATAGCTCATTGTAGTTTTGATTTACATTTCTCTGATGACTAATGTTGAACATTTTTTCAGATATCTTTTGGCCATTTGTATGTATTCTTTTGAGAAATGTCTATTCAGATCCTTTGCCCATTTTTAAATTGGATTATTGGATTTTTTTTCCCATTGAGTAGTTGGAGCTCCTTATACATTCTAGTTATTAATCCCTTGTCAGATGGTAGTTTGCAAATATTTTCCCCCATTTGTTGATGGTTTCCTTTGCTGTGCAGAAGCTTTTTAGCTTGGTGTGATCCCATTTGTCCAATTTTGCTTTGGTTGCCTTTGGGCTTTGGGGGTATCATTCAAGAAGTGCTTGCCAAGACCAATGTCCTGAAGTGTTTCCCCAATGTTTTCTTTTAGTAGTTTCATAGTTTCAGGTCTTAGATTTAAGTCCTTAACCCATTTTGGTTTGATTTTTGTGTATGGCAAGAGATAAGGGTCTAGTTTCATTCTTCTGCATATGGATGTCCAGTTTTCCCAGCACCATTTATTAAAGAGACAGTCCTTTCCCCAATGTATGTTCTCGGCATCTTTGTCAAAGATAAGTTCACTATAGATGTGTGGATTTATTTCTGGGCTCTCTATTCTGTTTCATTTGTGTATGTGTCTGTTTTTATGACAATACTATGCTGTTTTGTTTAATATAGCTCTGTACTAGAATTTGAAATGAGGTACTATGGTTCCTCCAGTTTTGTTCTTTTTGCTCAGGATGGCTTTGGCTACTCTGGGTCTTTTGTGGTTCTATATAAAGTTTAGGATTATTTTTTCTATTTCTGTGAAGAATGTCATTAGTAGTTTGATGGGGATTGCATTGGATCTGTAAATTGCTTTGGGTAGTATGGACATATTAACAATATTGATTCTGCCAATCCATGAGCATGGCATATCTTCCATTTTTTCGTGTCCTCTTCAATTTCTTTCATCACTGTTATTTTATAATTTTCTTTATAGAGATCTTTCACTTCTTTGGTTAGGTTTATTCCTAGATATTTTATTTGTAGCTATAGTAAATAGGATTACTTTCTTGGTTTCTTTTTCATATTAGTGACTGTTGGCATATACAAATGCCAACATTTGTATATTGCTTTTGTATACTACAACTTTACTGAATTTGTTTATAAGTTCTAATAATTTTTTTGTGGTGTCTTTCAGTTTCTCTAGAAATAAGATAATATCGTCTGCAAACAAGGATAATTTGACTTCTACCCTTCCAATTTGGATGTCCTTTATGTATTTTTCTTGTCTGATTGCTCTAGATAGAACTTCCAGTACTATGTTGAATAACAGTGGTGAGAGTGGGCATCCTTGTCTTGTTCCAGATCTTAGAGGAAAGGCTCTCAGTTTTTCCCCATTCAGTGTGATACTTGCTGGGGGTCTGTCATATATGGCTTTCATCATGTTGAGGCAAGTTCCTTCTATATCCAGTTTTTTGAGAGTTTTTATCATGAAAGGATGTGGAATTTTACCCAATGTTTTTCAGCATCATCTGCAATGATCATATGGTTTTTGTCCTTCCTTCTGTACATATGATATATCATATTGATCAGTTTGTATATGTTGAACCATTTTTGCATCCCTGGAATGAGTCCCACATGATCAGATGAATTCAATGTGTTTTTGAATTGATTTGCTAGTATTTTTTTGAGGATTTTTGCATCTATGTTCTTCAGAGATATTGGCCTATAGTTTTTTTTTTATTGTGTCTTTGTATGGTTTTGGTATCAGAGTGATATGGACCTTCTAGAATGTGTTTAGGAGTATTCCCTCCTCCTTGATTTTTTGGAATAGTGTAAGTAGGATTCGTGTCAGTTCTTCTTTGAATGCTTGGTACAATTCAGCAATGAAGCCATTGAGTCCTGGGCTTTTCTTTGATTGGAGACGTTTTATTACTGCTTCTATCTTGTTATTTATTATTGGTTTATTCAGGTTTTGGATTTCTTCCTGGTTCAATCTTGGTACGTTATGTACATCTAGGAATTTATCCATTTCTTCTAGGTTTTTCAATTTATTGGCATATAGTAGTCTCTAATGATCCTTTGGATTTCTGCAGTATTAGTTGTAATGTCTCCGTTTCCATCTATGATTTTATTTATCTGGGTCTTCTCTTTTTTTCTTAGTCGGGCTAAAGCAGTTTCAATTTTTTTTAATCTTTTCAAAAAACTAATTATTTTTCATCAATGTTTTGTATTTTTTTGTTTTAATTTCATTTATTTTTGCTCTAATATTTATTATTTCTTTTCTTCTACTAATTTTGGGTTTGGTTTGCTCTTGTTTTTCTCATTTTTTAGATGCATGATTAGGTAGGGTGTTTGAATTTTTTGCTTTTTTACTTTTTGATGTAGGTACTTACTGCTATAATCTTTCCTCTGACTACTGCTTTTACTGTATCCATAGATTTTGATATGTTGTGTCTTCATTTTCAATTGTTTTGAAAAATTTTTAAATTTCCTTCTTAATCTCTTCATTGACCCACTGGTCATTCAGAAGCATATTGTTTAATTTTCATGTTTGTATATAATTATTTTCCAATGTTACTCTTGTTATTGATTTCTAGTTTTATTCCATTGTGGTCAGAGAAAATACTTGGTATGATTTCAAGTTTTTTGAATTTTTTAAGACTTGTTTTGTGGCTTACCATATGGTCTATCCTTGAGAATGATCCGTGACCTGAGTAGGAGAATGTGTATTCTGCAGTTGTTGCATGAAAAAATGCTCTGTAAATATCTATTAGGTCCATTTGGTTTGTAGTGCAGGTTAAGTCCAATGTCTGTTTGTTGATTTTCTGTCTGGATGATCTGTCCAATGCTGAAAGTGGAATGTTGAGATATCCAATGATTGTTGTATTGGAGTCTGTCTCTCTCTTTAGCTCTGATAATATTTGCTTTATATCTCTGCATGCTCCAGTGTTAGATGTATATATACTTATAATTGTTATATCCTACTGCTGAATTGACTCCTCTATCATTATATAATGTCCTTCTCTGTACAGTTTTTTTCTTGAAATATATTTCATCTGATAGAAGTATAGCTACCCCTGCTTTTTTCTGGTTTCCATTTGCATGGAATATCTTTTTCCATCACTTTATTTTCAGTCTTTTTGTGTCTCTACAGGTGAGGCGGGTTTCCTGCAGACAACACATAATTGGCACTGGTTGTTTTTTTTTGATCTGTTCAGCCATTCTATGTCTTTTGATTGGAGTGTTTAGTCCACTCATATTTAATGTTATTATTGCTACGTAAGGACTTAATACTGCCACAGTCTTATTTGATTTCTGGTTGTTTTGTGGTCCTTCCTTCCTTCCTTCCTTCCCTCCCTCCTTTCTGCCTTTATTAAAGGTGATTTTCTCTGGTAGTGTGTTTTATTAATAAGTTTTTGATTTTCATTTTTTGTGTACATGTTGTAGGTTTTTTGGTTTTAGGTTACCATGAGGCTTAGAAAAAACATTTTATTACCAATTGTTTTAAACATATGACAACTCAGTTTACAGACAAGCAAATAAACAAGCAAAGAGAAATCTAAAAGAAATTCTACCCTTTAACAACATCCCCCCTGCTTTTTAACTTTTTGTTGTTTCCATCTATATCTTTTTATACTATCTCTCAAAACATTGTTGTTGTTATTTTTGATAGGTTTGTCTTTTAGTATTCCTACTCAAGATACAAGTGGTTTATACATCATAATTACAGCAATAGAGTATTCTGTATTTGTGTACTTGCTGTTACCAGTGAGTTATATACATTGAGAAGATTTCTTATTGTCCATTTACATCATTTCCTTTCATATTGAGGAACTCCTTTTAGCATTTCTTGTAGGACAGATCTGCTGTTGATGCAATCTCCCAGCTTTTGTTTGGGAAAGTATTTCCCCTTCATGTTTGAAGGATATTTTTTGAAGATATAATATGCTAGGGTTAAGGTTTTGTTCCTTCAGCACTTTGAATTTGTCATGCCACTCTCTCCTGGCCTGTAAGGTTTCTACTGAGAAGTATTAGAGCTACTTTATATGCTATTTTTTTCTTTTTCTTGCTTCCTTTGGGATCTTTTCTTTATCTGTGACCTTTGGGAGCTTGATTATTAAATGCCTTGAGGTAGTCTTGTTTGGGTTAAATGTGCTTTGTGTTCTATGACCTTCTTGTACCTGAATATTGCTATCTTTCTGTAGGTTTGGAAAGTTCTCTATTATTATTTCTTTGAATAACCTTTCTACCCCAATCTCTTTCTCTTATTCCTGTTTAAGACCACTAACTCTTAGATTTGCCTTTTTGAGGCTCTTTTCTAGATCTTCTAGGTTTGCTTCATTCTTTTTTTTTCTTTCTTCCTTTTTCTCTTCTGACTGTGTATTTTCAAATAGCCTGTCTTCAAGCTCACTAATTCTTTCTTCTCCTTGGTCAAGTCTGCTGTTGAGAGACTCTGATGCATTTCTCAGTTTGTTAATTGAATTTTTCAGCTTCAGAATTTCTGCTTTTTAAAATTATTATTACAATGTCTTGGTTAAATTTCTTTGATAGGTTTCCATATTCCTTCTCTGCGTCATCTTGATGTTCACTGAGCTTTTACAGATCAGCTATTTTGAATTCTTTGTCTGAAAGGTCACATATCTCCATCACTTGTGATTGGTCATGATACCTTATTAGTTCATTTTGTGAGGCCATGTTTTCCTGGGTGTTCTTGATGTGTGTGGATGTTCCTTGATGTCTGGACATTGAAGAGTTAGTTATTTATTTTAATCTTTGCAGTCTGCACTCATTTGACTCTGTCCTTCTTGAGAAGGCTTTCCAGATATTCAAGGGGAATTGAGTGTTGTGATCTAAGTCTTTGGTCACTGCAGCCATATCAGCACTGGGGGTGCTCCAAACCCAGCAATGCTGTGACTCTTACAGACTCCTGGTGGTACTGCCTTGGTGGACTTGGGTAAGATGTAAGAGAATTCCCTGGTTTACTGGGCAAAATCTCTCACTTTGTGTGTTGGGCTGCTGGAGTTGGGGGAGGGGAGTGATGTGGGCACTCCCTCATGGCCACTGCAGCTAGGACTGCACCAGGTCACACCTGAAGCCAGCCTAGTCCATCCAAACCTTGTGGTGACTGTTACCTGACTAATTCTGATGTTTATTCAAAGCCCAACAGCTCATAGTCAGCAGGTGGTGAATCCTGCCAGGACTGGGTCCTTCCCTTCAGGGCAGCATGTTTCCTTCTGATCCAGAGTGGGTCTAGAAATGCTGTCCAGAAACTAAGGCCTCGAATCAGGGTCTTCAGGAATCTGTTTGGTCCTTTGTTTTACTGTGGCTAAGCTGGTACCCAAGTTGCAAAACAAAGTCCTCTGAAATCTTCCCATTTCCTTTCCCCAAATGGAAGAAGACTCTCCCTGAGCTGCACTGCCTGGAGTTGGTGGAGGGGTGAAACAGGCACTGGCTTGGCCACAGCTGTGTCTTACTGGGCCACATACACCCCAAGTCCACTGGCTCTGAGCCAGCACAGCCACAGGAATTGCTCAAGACTGAAGCCTTTGTGGCCTGATTGCCTTATGAATTTATTCCAGGTCCCAGGCCACTTTTTGTCAGCTGGTGGTGGGGCTAGCCAGAACTCTGGTTTTGGGGCAGAGGATTTCCCTCTGGCTGGGCTTGTCTAAATGCTCCCTCTGTGGGTACCAGCAGAATTCTGCCCTGTGCTGTGCTTCCCTGTGACAGGGCGTCCCTGAGTTCCAATGCAAAATCCCACAATCACTTCGCTCTCTCTCCCCTGGGAACACAGATACTCTCTCCATTTGGTGTACTGGTGTGGCACTGCTGGAGGATGGGGGAGGAGAGGGTAGGCAATGTAAGACTGTCTTTTCTGCTTTCTTCAGTGCCTCTTTCCTTGATATAAGGTTAAAACCAGGCACTGTAATTGCTTATCTGATTTTTGATTCTTCTTAAGGTGCTTCCTTTTGTGGATAGTTGTTGATTTAGTGTTTGTGCAGAGGGACAATCACTGGAGATTGCTATTCAGTCATCCTACTCTGCCCCAATCCTGGATTGCAATTTTAAATAGTGGGACTGGGGAAGTCCTAACTAAGAAGATGGCATTGTGCAAAGACTCAAAGGAAATGAGTGAATGACCTATGCAAATACATGGGCAGCATTTCAGTTCCATAGTTATCAACCTTACCATGTATCTCATGTTGTTTGCTCTTCCAGAGAGGGAGATGGTATTGAAGACAAGGCAGAATATGTATTTGATTTGGTGTTATTCATTGCTTTCTCTGCTTGCCTATAACACATTTCTCTTAAAGCAAACATTTTGATGAAATATTCTTTAAGTGAGAGTTTGTACCCATGATATATGCATTTGGTTTCTGCCTGGTAGTTATAATTTCAAAGGTACATCAAAAGTACCTGAAGTTCGTATATCAGTTCATTAGCTCAGCAGCACAGCAAGGACAACAACTGAGATTTGTGTTTCCAATTCTAGGGCTTGATTTAATGGACCATCTCCATCTTCACTCCATTTATAGGTCTTCCTGCTGAGAATGGTAATTACTGACAATTGTGGTAAGAATGTGTCTCAGATGAATGTGATTTTGTTAAAAGTGGACAAAGAAATTAACCCAAATTGCTAATTACTGAGGGATAAGAAGTTGATTCCTTGCATTTTTCATTTAGTTTTTCAGGGTCCTTATAGAATAATTCTCTTATAAATTTTATAATCTCTCATCTGGATTATTGTAACAGCCTGCTTTATCTTCTGCCCTTGCCCCTCTACAGTCCATTTTCCAACATTGCAGCAGGACTGATCTTTAAAAATCCTAATTCAGATCATGATATACCTCTGCTCAAAAATACTCAAATAGGCATTTTATTTCAGGATAAAATCCAAGCTCCTTAGAAAAATCCACATGGCCCTACATGATATGACTTCTGCTACATTCATCCACACACTGAGCTTCTTGCTGTTCTAGGTAGTTTTTTGCCTAAGAGCCTTTGTCCTATTTGCCAGGTTTTAAGACAGTTTCTCCTTCACCTTCTTCAGGTCTCCTTATGAATAAAACCAGCCCCGATCATCCTACAAATAACAACCTTTTACCCCCTTCCCTATCTAACATACTCTCTTACATTTTTCCTTAAGTCATTTATTACCACCTGACATACTATATTTATTTGCCTCTTTATTGATTTATTAATTCTTTTCCCTACTAGGACACAAGCTCTGTGAGGGTGCAAACCTTTGTTCCCAACACTTGGAAAAGTGTCTGGTACATAGTAAATGTTCAAACTTGAAGAAAAAAAGTTCAACCTATAGTTTAAGATGCAAATTTAATGCCACTGGGATTGGGGCAGAGCAAGACGGCAAAGTAGGACTCTCCAGTGGCAATCCCCCCATAAAAACATCAATTTGAACAATTATCATGAACAATTATGCGTGAAAATAACTTCACAACTGCTAAGGAAACCAGGTGAGAGATCACAGTACCTGGTGGTAGCATGGTAACAAGAAAAGACACATTGAAGAGGGTAGAAAAGAAAGTTTTACAACACCTGTGTCACCCCTCCCCCAACTTCAGGCAGCACAATGTGGAGAGAGATAGCATTGAGTAGGGGGAAAGAGAGGAAAGCGAACACAGGACTTTGCCTTGGACCCCAACACCTGGCCTGCCACAGTAAAATTCAGCACTGGGCAGACCCCGATGGCCCCATACCCATGACTGAGCTGTTAGTCCTGCCCTGATGCCAGGTGGAACCACATAGCCCCAAGCTTCAGGCTTGTATGGCAAACTCGATTTCCAGCCTGTACTACCTCTGGGCTGATGTCGGTGGCCTTGGGCTCTGGACAGCCCTGAGCAGCAGGCAGTCCTCAGCAGCCCCTGGCTTCATGTGTCCCAGTACTATGCTTGCTATAGCAAACCTCCAACTTCTGGCAGCTCTGTGCTGGCCACAGCTGCCCTGAACTTCTGGCTTCCCCTAGTGCTGCACTTGCTGTAGCATATTGAACATACTGAAACCAAATTGTCTTAGGATTTTGGAAGTACTGAGCTTGCTGAGGCTACACCAGGCTTCTGGTGTACCCCAGTGCCTTGCCGGCTGCATCTGCCCCAGGTTTCTAGGTTGTTCCAGTGCTACATCTGCTATAATGAGCCCTAGGCTTTTGGCAGCACCGTGCTGGCTGCAACTGCCCTGGGTTTCTGGTGCACACTAGTATCACACCTGCCACAGGGCTTTCCCAGACAAAGCCAGTCTGTGAAGACTGGAATAACTATCTACTTCTTTGAATGTGGAGACATTGACACACTAACACAAGCATCAAAAAGAATCAGGGAGACATGACATCACCAAGTGAGCAAAATAAGGTGCTAGCAACTGACTCTAAAGAAACAAAGATGTACAAACTTCCCCCAAAATACAATATAACTGGGTTTTTTTTCTTTTTCTAGAGACAGGGTCTCGCTCTGTCACTTAGGCTGGAGTGTAGTGGCATGATCATAGTTCAGCCTCAAACTTCTGGGCTCAAGTGATCCTCCCACCTCAGCCTCCTGAATAGCTAAGACTACAGGTGCACACAGGCACGCCTGGCTAATTTATCTATTTTTTTTTATTGTAGAGACGGGGTTCCACTATGTTGCCCAGGCTTGTCTTGAATTCCTGGCCTTAAGAGATCCTCCTGCCTTGGCCTCCCAAAAGGCTGGGATTATAGGAATAAGACACCATGCCCAGCCCAAAATAACTGTTTTAAGGAACCTTAGTGAATTTCAAGAAAATACAGAGAAACACTTTGAGAAAATGAAGAAAACAGTAAGAGACCAGAATGAGAAATTTAATAGAGATATTTAAATAGTATAAAAAGTCAAAAAGAATTCTTGGAGCTAAAAAATACAATGAACAAAATGAAAAATGGAATGGAGAGAAATACAATGAGTGGAATAAAAAATACAATAGAGACCACTGACAGTGAATTGACCAAGCAGAAGAATCTTTGAACTTGAAGACAGGTTACTTGAAAATATACAGTCAGAAGAAAGAAAAAAAAAAAGAAAAATAAAAAAAATGAAGACAGCTTATAGGATTCATATGACAGCATCACCAGAGCAAACATTTGAATCATAGGACATAAAGAAGGAGAAGAGTAAGATAAGATAAAGGGGTAGACATCTTATTTTAAAAAATAGTAGTAGAAAACTTTCTAAACCTGGAGAAAGATGTAAATATCCAGGTACAGAAAGGTGAAAGGTCTCTAATCAGATTCTTTCCAAATCAGAGTACCCAAGACATATTATTCTCAAACTGCCAAAGATTAAAGACAAAAAGAAGATCCTGAAAGCAGCAAAAGAAAAGGAGCAAATGACTTATAAAGGATTTCCAATACAAGTAGCAGTAGACATCTCAGAATAAACCTTATAGATGAGGAGAGAGTGGGATGATATATTCAAAGGTCTGAAGGAAAAAAAAATGCCAACAAAGAATACTGTACCTAGCAAAGCTATCCTTCAGAAAGGAAGGAGAGATAAAGACTTTCCCAGACAAACAAGAGCTGAGGGATTTCATCATCACTAGACCTGTCCTATAAGAAATGCTAAAGAGAGTTTTTCCAGGTGAAGGAAAAGGATATTAATGAGTAATACAAAGATATCTAAAAGTATAAAGCTCACTGGAAAAGCTAAGTACACAGTCAAATTCAGAATACTCTAATACTGTAATGGTGGTATATAAATTCTTACATCTTTAGTATGAAGGTTAAAAAACAAAACAAAAATACTAATAGCTACAATAATTTGTTAGGAGATATGCAATATAAAAATATGTAAATTGTGATATCAAACATTCAATATA
Organism: Daubentonia madagascariensis; assembly: GCA_023783475.1. Lineage (NCBI taxonomy): Eukaryota > Metazoa > Chordata > Mammalia > Primates > Daubentoniidae > Daubentonia > Daubentonia madagascariensis. The sequence goes on from JAKFHU010000600.1 coordinate 37,884,719, forward strand.
TGAAAGGGGAAGGGAAGTAAAATGTAGAGGTTTTTGTGAGTGTGTGTGTGTTAAAAGTTAAGTTGTGATTAGCCTAAAATAACCTGTTATAACTATAGATATTTTTTGAAAACCTCATAGTAACCACAAAGCAAAAACCTATGGGAGATTCACAAAAAAATAAAAAGCAGTAAGTTAAAATATGACTAGATAAAATCACTTAGCCACAAATGAAGACAGCAAGAGAGGAAAAAAGGAACAAAGGATCTACAAAACAACTAGAAAACAACAAAATGGCAGTAGTAAGGCCTTACCTATCAACAATTACCTTGAATGTAAATGGGTTAAATTCTCCAATCAAAAGACATACAGTAACTGAATGAATAATAATAAAAAAAACCCCAACTATATGCTGTCATAAGAGACTTGATTCACCTGTCAGGACATGCATAGACTGAAAGTAAAGGGATGGAAAAAGATATCTCACGCCAATGGAAACTAAAGAGCAGGAGTAGCTATAACTATATCAGATCAAATAGACTTTAAGACAAAAGCTGTGAAAAGAGACAAAGAAGGTCATTATATAATGATAAAGGGGTCAATTCAGCAAGAGGATATAAAAATTGCAAATATATATGTACCTAACATTGGAGCACCTAAACATATAAAGCAAATCTTAATAGATTTTAAAGGAGAGATAGAAGGCAATACAATAACACTTGGGGACCTCAACATCCCACTTTCAGAAATGGACAGATCACCTAAACAGAAAATTAATATGGAAACATCATTTAAACTATATTCTGAATCAAATGAATCCAACAGACATATATAGAATATTCCATCTAACAGCCACAAAATCCACATTCTTCTCAACTGCACATGGAACATTCTCCAGGATACATCACATGTGAGGCTACAAAACAAGTCTTAACAAATTTAAGAAAATCAAAACCATATCAATCTTTTCTGATCACAATGGTATAAAACTAGAAATCAATAATAGAAGGGACTTTGGGAAATTTACAAATACAGAAATTGAACAATATGCTCCTGAATGACTGACCAATGGGTCAACGAAGAAATTAAAAAGGAAATTAAAAAATTTCTTGAGATGAAATTTTCTTGAAAATGGAAATACAACATATCAAAACCTATGGGACACAGTAAAAGAAGTTCTAAGAGGGAAATTTATAGTGATATATGCCTACATCAAAATAGAAGAGAGATCTCAAGTAAACAGCCTAATGTTACACCTCAAGAAACTAGAAAAACAAGAAAAAACTAAGCCTAAAGTTAGTAGAAGGAAGGAAATAATAAAGATCAGAGCAGAAACAAATGAAATAGAGACTAGAAAAACAATAGAAAAGATCGATAAAATTGAGTGAGTTTTTTAAAAAGGTAAACAAAATTGACAAATCTTTAGGAAGCTTACAAAAAAGAGAGAAGACTCAAATAAAAAAATAAAATCAGAAATGAAAAAGGAGACATTAGAACTAATACAACAGAAATACAAAGGATCATAAAAGACTATTAATGAACAATTATATGCCAACAAATCGGGTAACCCAGAAAAAACGGAAAAATTCCTTAACACATACAATCTACCAAGACTGAAGTATGAAGAAATAAAAGATCTTAACAAGTGAATTATGCGTAAGGGGATTGAATCAGTAATAAAGTCTCCCACCACATAAAAGCCCAGGACCTGATGTCTTCACTGCTGATTTCTATGAAACATTTGAAGAGGAACTAATACCAGTTCTTCTGAAACTCTTCCAAAAAATCAAAGAAGAAGGAATACTTTCAAACTTATTTTATAAGGCCAGCAATACCTTGACACCAAAGCCAGACAAAGATACTTCAAAAAAAGAAAATTACAGTCCAATATCCCTGATGAGCATAGATGCAAAAATCTTCAACAAAAGACTTTCAAACTGAATTCAACAGCACATTAAAAAGATCATTCACCATCATCAAGTGGGATTCATCCCAGAAATGCAAGGATGCTTCAACATACATTAATTAATAAATTTGATACAACACATTAACAGAATTAAAGACAAAAAATATATGATCACTTCAATAGATACAGAAAAAGCATTTGACAAAATTCCACATCCTTTCATAAGAAAAACTCACAAAAAATTAGGTATAGAAGGAATACACCTCAACACAATAAAGGCCATGTATGACAAACCCACAGCTAACATCATACTCAATAGAGAAAATTTGAATGCTTTTTCCCTAAGATTCCCACTTTCACCACTTCTATTCAATATAGTACTTCAGATCCTTGCTAGAGCAATTAGGGAAGAGAAAGAAATAAAACACCTCCTAATTAGAAAAGAAAAAGTTAAATTGTCCCTGTTTGCACATGACGTGATCATATATGTAGAAAAACCTACAGATGCCACCAAAAAACTGTTAGAATTAATAAACAAAGTCAGTAAAATTGCATACAATAAACATACAAAAATCAGAAGAATTTCTATATGAAACAAGAAAACATTACCATTTATAATAGCTACCAAAAAATAAAATAAAATACTTAGGAATAAATTTAACCAAGATGGTAAGAGGTCTCTACACTGAAAACTAGAAAACATTGATGAAAGAAATTGAAGAAGATACAAATAAATGGAAAGATAGCTCATGTTCATGAATTGGAAGAATTAATATTGTTAAAACATCCATATTACCCAAAGCAATCTATAGATGCAACACAATCCATGTCAAAATACCAATTAAATTCTTCACAGAAATAGAAAAAACAATCCTAAAATTTGTATGGAACCACAAAAAGCCCTGAATAGTCAAAGCAATCTTGAGAACAATGGTGGAGGCATCACACTACCTGACTTAAAAATACACTAGAGAGCTATAGTAACTAAAACCAGCATGGTACTGGCATAAAATCAGACTCATAGACCAATGGAACAGAATGAGTGCTCCAGAATAAATCCATTTCTAACCTAAGTGTCCATGAATGGATGAATGAATAAAGCAATGTGGTATATATACATAGTGGAATACTATTTAGCTATAAAAAATGAAATCCTGTCATGTGCAACAACATGAATGAACCTCGAGGATATTATGTTAAGCGAAATAAGCCAGGCACAGAATGACAAATATTGCAGGATCTCATTCATATGTGGAATCTAGAAAAGTTGATCTCATAGACACAGAGAATAGAATTGTGGTTACCAGTGGCTGAGGTGGCAGGGGGGAAGAGGGGTAGATTTTGGTCCAAAAATATAAAATTTAGTTAGACAGGAGGAATGAGTTCAAGAGATCTATTATATAACATGATAACCATCATTAATAACATATCTGTATTGTATTCTTGAAAAAATGCTAATAGACTGAATGTAAAATGTTTTCACCATAAAAATGATAACTATGTGAAGATATATATATATTAATTAGCCAGATGTATTAATTCCACAATGTATATATGCTTCAAACCATCATGTTTTACACAGCAAATACATACAATTTAATGTGTCAATGTAAAAACAAAACTAAAAACATTAAGTACCACTGAGAGGACTTAGTGCTACATTCATCCAAATAAATTTAGGGTACAAGTTTTTTTGTTATGACAACAGAAAATTTTAAAAACTGCAAAAGATTTTAAAATGTAGACAAATGAATGGCAGAAAATAAAACTCTCAATGTTGGGAAAGTAAATCTTAGCTTTTGTTTAGGAATAATCTTTGCAATGAAATAATTTTATAAATATAAATCCAAAATAGCTACAGTACAACCCATAAACATTAATATTCTTGACAGAAACAGATACTGAAGAAGATAAAAAAGAACCTACCTACATTAAATGCAAGACACAGATGTTTTTATGAACTGGATTTTCATTTATAAGGTATATTTAAAGACATTAAGACTATTCTATTTCCAAAACCATTTTATTTTATATTGGAACACTACCATTCCAATAATAAAAAATTAAATGTAAGTTTATCGTATGTTAAGAGGTGTTCTGCTTGCTTTCTAATGGATAATGTGATTTTCAACTGTTTATTGTTATTCAAGTAATACTAAAGAATACTCACATGGAATTTTATGCAACTCATTCATAAACTTCTCCTTCAGCTTAGAAAAGGCATCTTCCTTTCCTTCTCCAGGACTAGCTGGCTCTGTGGCATTATGTGGTAGAACAGTCGCAACGGTGGTGACTGGCGGGGCTGCCAGGGCCTCATGATGACTCTCGCTCACCATTTTAGGTTCAGGTGAAACTGTGAGGGGAGGGAAGCCAAGAAAGAACAATTCAAAATGGCTTAACTGACCCTACATCACAGGATAACTAGAGATGAAAAAACATCAGAGGTTGCACCTGCTCACTGGGTAAACAGTCTATCATTAGCATATTACTTTGTGTTGGTTCATGAAATATTTATGGAACCACAGTGAGTGGAGAGTTCTTCCCCAGAAGGTAAGACTGGATAGCACTCCCTCCCCACAATACTACATAAACTGTCAAATCTATTAGTTATTTATACAGCCAATTATTTTCTGTGTAGATTTAACTTCTAACCCGTATCTCACCAAAATGTGTATGAAACAATTATTGACAACATACATGCTCTATATGCTAAACATTTTGTATTTTCTAAAAGGAAAAAAGTGACAAAATATTTGTATTGGAAATGTTGATAAGTGATAGCATTCAGTTAAAATGTTAGTGGTTTTTAAAATGGTTAAAATGGTTGTAATATTGATATCCCAAAATGTTATGATTATACAGAAATTGGCTCTTGACTCTTATTGATGGTAAGTTTTCCTTCCACTTTTATGACATTTATTGTAGATAATACTCTAATCAATAATTCACTTGTCTTGCTGGGAAATTTTTTAAAGTAACTGTAAATGTGGCATGATTGACTATCTATCTATCTATCTATATCTATCTATCTATCTATCTATCTCAAGGCGCTGATAATGAAACACAGTCTGTTTAATTATTTTAATTCACTTAGCCTGATATTATTGAATTATTTTATTAGTTCATTCAATTATTTAAGTATTTGTTTACCTCCAAAATATCCAAAAACAATACTTAAGGTAGTCAGTGAAAACATTTTAGCCTTGAATTCAGAAGACATCAGTTCTCATCCTTTTCACTAGCAAAAGTTTGAAATGGCATTTGACATCTTTATTAATCCCTTCTGAAATATGAAGAATTGAAACCTGTTCTTCTTAGATTTTCTTAGTATATGTGAAGCTACAAATGTAAGGAAGGCATCTAAAGGGGTAGAAGTGAATTCATATTCTCCATTGTAAAACTATTTTGACTTTATAATTTTACTGTGTGACTTAAGATTTCAGGCTGTTCTGATGAGAAAGTGGACATGATTGGGGGCAGAAATAGATAAATATAAATAGGCCTGGGCAGGATTAACTTCACAGTCTCAACAGGAAAGTTGATAGATTTATAAAGACCTTTGATTTGTAATGAAGTGGAGATAACCAGCAAACAGACAGAACATTTTTTCATAAAATCCAAACCTTTGTGACTTAATTATGCATACTTACATATTTAGTGAAAGTACAATTGAAAGTAGAATAATCTCAGATGCATGAGATTATTATTATCAATAAAACCTTAATCAAAATCTACTTAGATCTCCTGGAAGGAGGTCATGGCTGAGTCCAATATATATATGGTCAATTTTTATTTTATAATCGATTATTTCTACTTTTCCACTAGTAGTGACTAACATAATCCTTAAGGGTAGAATTGGACAGATATGGGTTCAGATCTTCTTTTTTTCTTTCCTTTTCCTTTCTTTTCTTTCTTTTCCTTTTTTCTTTTCTTTCTCTCTTTCTCTGCCTCCTAAGTAGCTGAGACTACAGGTGTGCACCACCACACCTGGCTAATTTTTTTATTTTTTGTAGAGACAGGTCTCACTTTTGCTCAGGCTGGTCTTAAACTCCTGGCCTCAAGTGATCCTCCCACCTCAGCCTCCCAAATTGTGAGGATTACAGGCGTGAGTCACCGAATCTGGCCTCAGATATTCTTTGTTTGTCAGTTTCCTCATTTGTAAAATGAGGATAATCAGACCAAATACATAAGGTTTTTATGATTATGAAATGAGATAATCTAAGCAAAGAACTTTGTGTAGTGTCTGGCACATAAGTTTCTTCCATTAATCCACTGATCAGTTGATCCATCCATCTATCCATGTATCTATCATCTCTAATAGCACTTGGCAGCCCAGAATTTTCCAGAATGTGGAAACTCTTTATTTTTTTTTCAACTCAAGTTCACTTCCCAGTGACCTTTTTCTGATTTTCTGATTTTGTTTAGCTTAGGAGCCTGTCTCCCTGCAAAAATTTGAAGTCCTATTTGCATTGTTGGCACATCTTGGGTGAAACTATTGGTATTGGTGATGCCATAACTTTTGTATTTCATTGAGTCAGCCAGATTAAAATTATACACACACACATATGTAAGAAATATTAGTACGTATATATTCAACAAGTGAATTTGTTCCTCTGTTGTGAGGTCACCAGATATGATACACATTATTACTGATCTTTTCTGTAGGATAATTGAAGATATTTAAGGAATTATGGTTTACTGTGGGATTTAAAGGAAGTGATCAGGTTAAAAAAATAGCTAAACACAATAGTGCCATCATTACATCAAAGGCATATTGTCTGTGTTTCTGCTTAATTTTTGTCCAAGTGGCTACCCAGTTGTTTCTAGCCTTTGTGTGTGCAAATGAATGGGTCTTCCTTAGCCATTGGGGTTGTTAAATATTTTTTATGTTACTCTAGCTTATCATGGAATATAAGACATTTCTACATATAATTTGAATGATATAAAAGACTATAGGAACAATAAGACTTTTGCTAAATAGAGTCAAAATTTAGAAAATGTCCTTGAAGTTATTTTTTTTCAAGAAGGCAAAGAATGTTTCTATAATTTCCAAAAACTATCCTCTTTAGACACAGGGTATCTATCCTTGCTTGGTAAAAAAGCTATAAGCTTGTAACTCTTATCTGTCAATGATATTAACTCTACAATTTCTGATTTTTTTTTAAGTCAAGAAAAGATAGTAATATAGACAAGGCTTTTTTTACCTAGTGCATACCACCGTAAAAGTTTAGAAAAATATTTTATAAAATACAAAATTATAATCGGTAATTAAGGATCTAATATACTGACAAAGGAAGACATTGATTCCTTAAAATTTTATTTGTATTTCTTTAAATCATGAGAGATATACTGTTTGTAAATAACATAACTAAGAATAGTAACTTGGTTCTTGAAAATTCATATTTATACAAATAAAATGCTTATCAAGAAGTATCATTTTATGGGTGGAAAAATTAGCCAATTATTAGACCTGGCTAATGTGACGACTAATATTCTTTTATGTAATTTAGCAAATATAGCATTGTTTGCTTGTTCAGGAAAAATTATGTTCTACTCAAGTCTTTATAAAATAACAGCTAAGAGTTGTCGAGCACCTGATAAGTGGTTTAGATTTATCAAAGTATATATAATAGTTCTCATATTACTCCCATGAGATATGTACAATTATCATCCATTTCATAGGTGAGGAAATGAAGGCATAGGAGGGTTATGCAATTGGTTCAAAGTCATACAATAGTAATTAGTGGATTAATAGTAATTAGTGGGATTTGAACCTAGATGTCTTAGCCATTATAGTATTAAGAGATTTGCAAACCATGAGACAAGTATCTAATATTTTTTGAAGAAGTGTTTGAATACAAACCATAGTAAGAAGTTTATTTTACATTGTGATCCAGTATACATACTTTCTTGGCCTGAACAAAAGTTTCATGTAAAAACACTCGCCCTTACTGTGTGTGACATGCTCTGATATATTCCATTCTACTTTATTCTTTTTCACTAAAAAATTTCAGTTGTACCCCAAAATTGTGTACATTAGTTTCACAATCCACTAATGGTTTGAGACCTGCAGTTAGAAAAACTATTACAATAAGCGACATGTTAGGATACAATAACACTAAATGGGGATAATAATAACTAAAGATGCCATTTATAAGGCACCTACTATGCGCCAAAATACTGTTATTGATATTTAAGTATAATATCCTCAATTCCCATTACAACCCTGAAAAGTAGCTCAATCTTATTTTACAGAGGCAACTGAGATGTGGCTCTCCCAGTGCTAAGTGATTTGTGCTACACAGATTTAGCTTGATCCAAGATTCCTTTTGCTAGTCTACTCTAACATATAAGTATTATTAAACAATTAAATTAGTATTGAGGAAGTATTTATGATTTTTTTTTTAATCTATTTACCAGTAAATGGAAGACACAAGTCATTGTACTAACAGGAAACATTTTACTTAATTTTAGAGGCATAGTCGTTTGGTTTGTTAAAGTAGATTTAACATCCTGGAACACACCAAGAAAAATATTATTGAACAGAAAAATGAATTCTCTTCTAAAACAAAGTTCAGCATAAAGGACATGAGCAATTAATTTCCAAAAAAAGAAATACAAATCCCCCTCCCTCCTGATAAAAACCAAAAACAAAAACATAAAATGTTTAATTTCACAAATAATCAAAAAACTGGGAATTAAAATAATAAAATAACATTCATTTGTTAATTTGGCTAAATATAGATAGTGACGGTGAGAGTACAAGGAACTTGGCAATAGGAAGAAGAATAGATTAGACAAATACTTTATAGACACCCAAATAACAGAACATATCAGATGTTTTCAAAGAGCTCATCCTTCTAGGAATTCTCTATAAAGAATTGATCTTAGATGGATGTACAATTTAATATAAGGATGTTTATAGTAACATTATTTATAATATTAGAAGTACCAGGAACTATCTAACAGAGAGAGTTCTGAATTATGTAATCTATAAAATGATGTTATTAAAATTATCTTAAAGGTAAATATCTACAAATCTGGAAATATTAACACATGGAGTATTAGATAAAAATGCAAATTATGAGATATAAAGCGAGTCCAATTTTTCTAAATAAAAAAATTTTGTAGAAAGAGGCTGAAAAGATACAGTTAAAAATGTTAACCTTGTGGTAGAATATTCACTTTTCCCCCCATATGTCTACATTCTCAATATATTATAAACCTGAATTATTTTAAATTACAAAAAGAAAAAAAACTTTGAAACTGTTTTGCTCTTGAGAAAACTGGATCTTGCAGAATGGGTTTAATTTCCTAGAGCCAGATTTTCAAAACATACTTTAAAATGTAATCAAGAAGTTAAATCTCAAGAATGAATGATGCAGCTACATATTTAGCAAATATGTGAAATAGTCACTGGTTAAAATACAATGTAGATAAAATATTAAATTATCATAATGGTTATACTTTTGTGGTATAAAATGAGGAAAATCAGGATTTTGGTTGCTATGACAACTTCCCTCTGTCCCCTTTTATTAATATTTATTCTTCTTAGTAGGACTTTAATTATGTCTATCTCTAGATCTCTAGGTTGATATAGATTTCTCAGATTATATAGTAAGATAGCCTACTATACTGCAATAACATAATGATTTCTACTTCCATCTTTAAGTATGGTATTTTATAACAATAGCATGCAAAATTAAAGAGGAAACAGGAGAAGATTGAAGAAATATTGAAAAAATTATTATTACTAAAGAAAAAAAGTATTCTAATGCAGGAAAGCCCCACACTGTAAGTAATTCTTGGAATAAATATTAAAAAGACTCTGAGAGGTATTATGGAATTTGTTGGAGTGTATTTTGAGGTGGAGGGCAGAGTATAGTGATTTTATTCCATCAAAGTTTCCCTTGACCTCCTGTTGGTGCAGGTGGAAACCATAAGCGAATGCCATGCGCATTCACCCCTTTCCATGCTCCTGTGCTTTCAGGAAGGAGGCCTTCGGCTTCTTCCCTCAGATCAGGGAGTGCTGCCTTCTGATAGCTCACAGCCAAAGAATCCCTCCAAAAGAATTGCCTTTGGCCAAAAGGAGCCACCTTGCTCAAGGTTAAACCTCCCTGTCTAGGGACAGCCTTCATCCAAAAAATGGTAGATGCTTATAAATAGGCTCAGCTCCTTGCCTCGATTTAGTTCATCTGGGAAGGATCCTGTAGGATCAGCTAAAGGCTGTTACAACTGCATTTCAGTGCAGCGAGCATCTTTTGCTCAAACCTGCTTCCCTTGGTTTCTTACATGGAAAGCATTCCCTAGTAAACTATCTCTGTCTGAGAGCAGGTTCCCAGGGAATCTGACCTATAACACCCACTCTGACATATTTTTGGAAAAAAAAAATGAACCAATGTCAAAACTGTCATTTAAATTCTTTCCAAACCCAAGGATCCTTAGGCAGTAAGTGAAGTCTAGCAGCATATCAAAATCTTCCATAAGTTTGCAGATGTTTGCATGTCAGGGTTGAGGTGTATCTCTTCTCCAGTTCAAACAGATAATTTCTCGAGGGAATTAAGAGGGAAGCAAGACGAAATTATACAGCCCTCCCTGTCACGGTGGAGGAGAGCTGACTTTTGGCAGTAGTTCCAGGGAAAGAGTTACAAGATGAAAGGTGGTTTTTCAGACCTTGGAGCAACAGGAAGCACAGCAAGTAGTCTAACCTAAAATGCACAAGCACCTTCCCCCCGCCCCCGTGAAACCTAAGTACCTCCAGATTTTTTATCCATTTATCAAGTCACAAAAGTTTCCTCAGAGGTGCAGGGAGAATTTCAAAAGTATACTACCCAGGAAGTATTTCTCATAAGTGCGATTGCAAATTGAATATAAGTAGGACTTTTTAGCTTTACTGTAAGAATAGAATCAACATTCTTCCCCAGTCCTAAAAATCCCACATTACAAACACTGAAGAGGTGTAGAAATCATTATGCTGACAGTTTGGAAGAATGTGGGGAAGAGGAAATATTGCACACTCACCAGTTGCATTTCCTAAGAATCCCCTTTAAACATCTCTATTCCCCACCCCACTTCCAGTTCCCACCTCTATAGAAGGTGCTATATGTCATCTCTCTTCCCTCTTCACAACCTCTCTGCAGCCTCCTGCAGCTCTATTGGTTTTGTTTCTTCTCTCTCTTTCTCTCTCATCTTCCTTTCTCCTCCCTCTAACCAAAATCCTCATCTCCTTTTTCTCTTAGGAGCCCTCCTGGACTTCTTTGTCTTTTCTTTCTTAGTGTTTTTTCCCCTTAAGAGGAGAACAATAATTTTTAGTTAGGTCTCATTTGTCATGTACTATGGACTTGTTGGATGTCATGAGTATTAAGTGAGCATTATGCTTTGTGTGGAGTCAGATTGATGGAGAATAAGACACCAATTCACACCACTGAGATAGCCCATGAGGTTCTGCTTGCTGACTCTTCCTCATTATAGAAACCCAAATATGCCCCACAATGGCATCTCCTGACACCAATAGTGGTAAATTATTACTACATTAGTTATCTTCTTGATGTAGCTAGACAATTGGGAACATGACTCTGATTTCCAGGAAGCAGGTGGGAAGCATGAAAAAAAAGTACCAAATAAGACCAGGAATTAGGAAATTTGGATCCAAAAGGAGTAAGCAGAGAGAGGCAGAGATGTGAAGTGATCAAAGTGGCTGAATAGCTTAGAAGGCAAATGTTCATATTAGAAACCAGGGGTCAGAGTTTTTAATTGGCTAGCTTCTACCTTTAGAGGTTGAAAAACTTTCAGATTTCATATTTTTAATGTGAATTCTTTCCTGTCTTTTTCTTACATAGAGCAATGTAGTTTTCCAGATTCCCCAGTGTCCATCTCCTCCCGTCCCTATCTCCTCAAGCTGAGCAAAAGCAGTTCCTCAAGATCCATCTTTCTTAAAGGTGGAAGGAGACTGGTTGTTATATTAAGAATTGAGTTATTTTCCCATTTCACTTTAATTTTCATTGTTTAAAAAACAAAATAAAGTCCTCTTTCAAAAAATGCCCATTTCTTCTAGGTTTATTTCCAAGCTGGCCCAACTTGTTCAAAGTCTCTATATCTATTTGTTTTTTAAATTTGTTTTCTCTGAGGAGAGATGGATCTGACCCTGGACCCTACAGGTGGTGGGTGGGAGATGTACCCAAGGTATGAAACCCAAAATTTGCCCATCCATAGCTCCATTTCAGTAAAATTGCCCTTCTCACAGGCTCTAATGATGGGAAAGAATCTACATAGATTGCATGACCACCCCTACAGCCATAGTCACAGTGAATTAAAGGAGAGATGAGTACCTGATTCAAAGGCAGCCTACCTTGACATGGTCTGAGGCCAATGACACTGTTTTGCATGAAAAGGTGAGTTACTTAGTGGGTACAATGTATGTTATTTGGATGATGGATACACTAAAAACCATGTCACAAAATTACACTTGTACCCCACCAATTTATACAAATAATAAAAAAAGAATCTTTCCCTAGGGATTTAAGCTTTGAAATACTCTGAAGAAACAGAGGCATAAAGAAAAGAAGAAACACGCTCATGGTCACAGAGTTAATAAGTGGTGAAGCCAAGATTCCAAATATAGCTATCTGATCCAAGGGCTCACATCTGTGACAATTGTGCAATGCCATCCCTGCAGTTACTCTGCTTCTGTAGGCCTTATTTTTAGCTCTGAGTGTTTCAGTACATAGTATCCTGAAAATACTGATACCTGATGGTAATCTGAGTATCTGTATCTTGTAATCAAGAAAGCATAATGAGAAGTGAAACCTACTGTGGGGGTTCACTAGGCTTTTTAGTTTCTGGAACATTTGAATTTAGAGCAAGAAGTGGTGAATTCTATCACTAAGTCTTTGTTCTACATTCCTACTTGATGTACCTGGAAGACTGATAGAACTGACAATATTGAGTGATGTAGGGCTCCTATCATGTAGGCTTAGAGAAATGCCATGGAGACTGACAGTTGAGTGATGGACTAAACATTCAACTGAATACATTCTTTCACAATATATATTTTTTTCACATTTTTTATATCTCTGAAATGGGAATTTTCCTTATAATTTGTGGCATCTATTCATTGTCTGACAGTCCAAGTTGTCATCTGCACCCTCAATGTGTTTGTTATTCCTACGGCGTTCTAGTCAACAAATCATTTAAAGGTGACTTGAGGAAGGGATCTGCATCCTGGTTGTTGTCTACCAGTATCAGCTTGTACTATCAAAACTAGCAGAATGAAGAGTCAAGCAATTTGGAAGATTTTGGAGGCAACAGTAGAACAATAATTACAGAAATCCTTTATCCCAGCACTCTTGATGACACAGAGGATAAGGGTATGTGAAGAAAAACAGAAATTATCAACTCTGAGTTGAGAACAGATTTAAAAATTTTAGGAATTTATTAACCAATTTATTTTGCCTTTATTTTCCTCTTTTGTATGCACAAGAGTGACACAAAATAAATCTAAATAAGTTTGAATGACCTTTTAATAAGTACAAAATAAAAATTCAAATGATAGGAAACTATTTTTGACATAGTTTAATTTGCAACATTTTTTCTTAGTAGTATATAAAATAATGGTGCATCTTGTAATTAATGGTGTCTTAGAGTATGTGAAATATGTATTTCCCAAAGAATGAAGAGAAACTATGAGAATTGTTTACAAATAATGTATTAAAAACTTTACAAAAATTTTAAACAAACTGTGTTTCTTATTCCCAGGTCAACCACAATTATATTTAATGATTGCAGTTAATGTAAGTTTCAGAAGAACTAGCTAAAATAAAAATGAATCCATGAGACAAGTGAAAACTATATTCACTGCTACATTATTTTTTTTCTTTGGACCTATATGGTAAAGAATAAAAGAATGGAAACAAACAAAACATATGCAAGTCAAAACCCAAGTACTGAATTACTATAATAATGATACAAAAAATAAAGAGGTTTTATACAGACATGAAAATTTCCTACCTACAATAGGGATATAAATCTTAAATATATGTGATACTAGAGTTGTTTCTAAAAACAATAATGAATTCACAAATTTAACATTGTTTTGCTAATAATCCATTTATTATGTTTCCATTTCTCTATTAATGAAATATTTTATCATTGCAGTTTCAAAAACCACATTTATTTTAAAAGGGTCACTCAATAATATGGAACTTTTATGGTTTTAAAGGGCCTCCCAAGATTTTAGTAAGAATGACAGGTTCACGATCAAGAAAAGATACGAAAATAGCCTTTTCAAATGCATTATAAAGACTTCAGGTACATTTTGCAGTGTTTTCAAAAGGGTACAATAAGAGTCAAAGTCTCTCTTCTTTCTTATTTTTATTTTTTTGATAGATAGACGTAAAAACCTAGAGATGGAATTGAAATCTTCCATGGAGCAATTTGACATAATTTTCATTGACTATGCTCATTGTATACAATATTAATTGAAGCTGTATTTCTTTAACTTTTGGATAGTAAGATGATACTAGATGCTTTTGGCAGTTATTGAAGAGATACAGCTTAGCTGGATCAACCCAATTGGCTCTCAAAACATTTCCTATAGAAGCTACAGATAAGTAATTTGGGATTTCCATTCTCCATTGCTTTGCTGAAACTCAGCTCTGAACTCTTGCTGTTGCTGAGCTGGAGGCACCTGACAGAAAATCTAAGCTTGCAACTCAAAGCCCTCTTTTATCAAACTGTGTTCAAACTGTCATTGTTTTGTCACACAGTGAAGCAAAGCTTTAAAAATTGATCTATACACAGTTCAGACTGTGGCAAATATGATGATGGAAAATGCTGTAGTCTACCAGTTAGTAACAAACAGTATATTAATAAATAAAAAAATCTAACACATATTAAGCTCATACTATTAGCCATATATTATTATAAGCCCTCTAAATATGTAAGCTCATTTAATGCTCACAAAATTAACCCCTTGAGCCAGGCAATATTATTACGGTATCTATTATAGATTAATAAAAAAAAAAAAACTTGCCAAAGGTTGCATAGCTAGTAAGTAGTGGAGCCAGGTTATGAATTGAAACAGCCTAGCTCCAGAGTCCATAAAATCCTGCCTCACTAATAAATGAGTAGATAAATGTTGATTGAATGAACAAATTGTGTGCCTATAACATGTCCAAAATTATACTAGGTGCTTTGAATAATTCTCAAGTAGTTCATTCACCATCTGAATGCCTGGGGACACAGCCATTTACACAGATGATTCAAATCCAATGTGATATATGTTCTAGCAGAGATGATTATGGGAGACTGTACTGAGAGAACATAACACACAGAAAACTATTGAGATTTAAAATATCTGAGTATAGCAGGGCCTGCAGACTAAGTTTATATGTTAAATATATCTGATATGAAGTAAAAAAGTGGTGATTTGTCTTACTTCTCCTCAAATTCTACCTTCTATTGTGTGCCAATGAATTAATTGGGGACATGAGACAATTATGTCTTCATGGGACATAATTAATGAGACATGAATGAACAGTATCCACAATCTACAAAATAATAATAAACAAGATTGTATGTTGTTTACCTAATAGCTATTCCTTCCTTCCAATACAAGATAAACCTATTTTTTCCCAAGACAACTACTATTCTAGGGAGAATACTTCATCCCCATCTCATGAGCAAATCTTATTAGTCTATATATCAATCATGGAAATCCTATTGTTTTTGCCAATGGTTGGTTTAGGCAAGAACATATGATTCAATTTGGGCCTGTGGTAATATAAGAGTAAGTCTGTTGGATGATTTCTGGGAAAGTTTTTCTAACTTTTAAAAAGATGTACAGACTCCATGCAAAGCTGGAGGCCTAAGAAGGGGAAAAAAAAAAAGATATACAGAGGAAGCGATGTCTCCTCTGCTGGGCGGTGGTGTGTTTGCATGTGGTACGTGGAACTGTCTGCAGCCATGTTGTGATTATGAGAGAATCTAGTGAAAGAGAAGGCAGATACTTTATGGATGGCAGAACTGAAAATTGAAAGTAGCCATAACCTTCATGATGTTGTTGAGCTGCTGCGTTAACCAACCCTATGACCACCATACCTTGGGACTTTTTGTAATGGAAAATAATACATTTTCCTTATGGTTTAATTCATTTTGTGTTGCATTTGCTGTTGCTTGCAGCCAAAAAGCTAGCATATACAAATACTTTGTGATCTTATTTCTACAATAACAATAATAAAATTTATTTTTTCTAATTTTAGGCTTATTTTCTACTATGCTAACTTGCCTTGTTGCTAATGTTCCAAGTTTCCCGTGTGTGTCTCTGACTCTGGGTTTTGATTCTCAATAGGTCTAAGAGATATTCATTACATTTTCTCCTATTCAAAACAGGGCTATATCTTCCCTACATTCTGTAAATTATGGTGAAGTTCAGTGTACTGCATCCTATGGAGCTAGATAAATATCGGGTTGATCTGAAATATAAAAAAATTGGTTACGTGATTGGTTTAATGCAATTTAAAAGATTTGAAAGGTTTAGGTAAAGTACCAGTTTTATACATTACATTCAAATTGATGCTCTATCTTTTAACATGCCGATTATTAATCAAAGTGTGTGAGTAAGGGGACAGTGTACAATTACACTTCGATCTGCTAGGAGTACTTTAGAAGTAAATCAGGGGGTGTCAAAGGATTGGAAAGAACATCTGAAAGGCAGGCACCCTATTGTGACTATTATGTGGCATAGTCTCCTTGTCTTTCTTAGTGGGTTCCTCTTATTTTGCTTCTTCCCTTTCTCTTTTTTCTCTGTTTTTGTTTCTTAAAAAGAAACAGTTTATTTTCTACCTCTCCAACTAATCAAGCTTTAATAGAGTTAGGAATACATTCATGAAGAATTTTCACATTTTCTCTTTCCTCTTGACAAACCCAGATCACACCACTTTAGGAAAGTGGGTTTAAGAACAAATTTCCTATAAAATACCATTGCGTCACCATCTGACACTAAAGCAACACATTGAACATTGTGACAAAATTAACTTTGATAAAAGATCATTAACTGTGGCTTTCTAACTTTTACTTTCATTTTGGCCAATGGCTGAACTTAATGCCATGTCTATCTGAGTGGCTCAATAATTCATTTTATATTCAGTAATTATAGACACTACAATTTCATCAATATGAAGTCATTCTACAAGTGGTTGGCTCATCTCTTTAGACTTTTTTCCATACTTTTGATCAATAATTTGATAGTATGACATATTAAAAGAAAACTAAAAAGTTATCTAAATTATATAAATCTAAATTATACTGAGTGTGCCAAACTTCCTCTTTGAAAGTTGTTAAATGTTTTTAATTCTCAAAATGCCATATTATCATAATTTTTAAATATTCTTAGATAGAAATCATTTCTACTTACTATAAAGCAACAGGCATAGGAAAGATTTGCATCTTTTCCTATTGTGTAGCTCAAGATTGTAAGTTTTTTCATCAGTCTAGGTATAAACTATGATGCATTCATTGGGAGAAAATACGTTTGTATTTAGTCATATTTTTTTCTTCCATGCCATTAATATGAAACTACTTTTCCTTAAAATAGGTAATATAAGCAGTTGAATCTCAATTAATATCCAACTGGCTAAAGAGACATATCTGAGTGAGGGCACACTATTATAAATTCATAACTGAATATTATATTACAGAAAAACTAACATTTTACTAAGATACCAAGTAAACTGATAACATGAATAAAATATGAGTGTTGATTTTAATCAACTAAAAGTCACCCTGCATTATAGAAGGTGAAATATAGAACAAAATAGGAGATATGACTTAACAAAATTCCACTTGTTTACCAGAGATTTTGTTCATAGAAATCACTCAGAGACTTTTGCAATCAAAGACAAAATCAATGAGGAGGAACAAAAACCCCAACAGACTGTGTCAGAATTTTGTGCTTTAAAAAAGAAAAAAAGAAAGAAAGAATAAAAGCAGGAATGCTAGCAAAGAACTACTAAAATTACTGGAGTAAAATTATAAAATCAGACTGAAATATATGAGAAAGATTTTTAAAAAGGCAATTTAAAGTCAGAGAATTTTCCATGCTAGAAGTTGAAAGAATATGAGAAGTGTCCCTCTACTAGATGGTTCAAAGCTACAAATTTAAAATAATGACAACATACCTAAGGGAAGAATAATTAATAATGAAATGTAGGAATTAGGATATAACAAAAGCGTATAACTCATAAAAGGGAGAGGGGCCTTTCATGAGGTTTGTGACACAGTCAAAGGAGTCCCTTGCTGAGCATATGTGAGCTCTAGTGTGGCCGACTTGACAGGGATCTCACTTCTGACTCCTGTCTTTTCTTGGTTACAAAAAGAAGAGTATGTCACTTGTATTCTGAGCCAGTTTTTCCTCATTTTGTTAAAAAGTACATAACTCATAAATTTATTATGGAATTAGATAAGATAATATGTGAATAAGCACATAAGAGGCATGTAGTAGTTAATAATTGTGGTAATGCAATGTTAATAATAATTTTGTCTTCTTGTAGCAAATATACCCCTATTACAGAGCTAGGTGCAAGCAACTCCTCCTGCTCTGATTCCACGAAGGTTAATATAGCATTAATCACCATGTAGATTTCTCTATCAGGAGAGAATATACTGATGTAAAGATGTAATGTCCAGTCCCTAAACTATTATTGGCATTCTGGTTTATACATTAGTCCCTCATGAATTGGTTAGTGTAAGTCATACCAACAGACGACTTTCAAAACAATTTCTTGAGCCTATCACTTTGAAGGTCAAATCCTGGAATATGACCAACTTTTTCTGTCTTCCTCTTTACATCACTAGCCTTTAGTCTTATAATGACATCAATTAGACTCATAAAGAAATGAAAATATTTTTGTCAGTTTCTTGATGGAGGCTATTCATCTTTCTCTATGGAATAGGATTTAAATATATTTTCAGGTCTATCAAATTTTAAATAAAATGGTAGCTGCCAAAGTTATTTTTCAGGATTCTGTGTGAAGCTGGCTAGAATTTCTGAAGCTCATTGGCTCTGGCAATGCTTGGCAGGACACTCAGAGGTTGTCATCTATTTACAAGCCCAAAAATCCAGAAAGTACATACATAGAAATCACCCTTACCTAACATGAGCAGTTCCACTACAGCTGCCGGGAACATTAGGCTGAAAGACCACGAGGCTTTTAGAGGCTCTGTGGCATCATAACTGTGGTGAAAAATTATGAGAATCAGGAAGAGCCAGGAAGGGATCTAAGGACAACTACATGGAATGACTGGCTGACCCATGTGATAATGCTCTGATTCCAAAATACATTTCCTTGATTTTTTTACCTTTTCACTATTTATACAGATTGATGGGTCACCAGCTGGATATTTATTTGTCTTACAAAAAATCCCCTTTACCAAAGGCAAATGTGACATGGTGAGTAGGCAGGTTACTGAATTACGTCAACTAGTCCAGTTATGAACTGGGTAAGAGCATGGGCACTAAAGCTAGAAAGTCTACATTTGAATCTTATGTTGATTAATCTTAGTGACTGGTATGAATTTCTTCTAAATTGAGCAAGTCTCTTTCCCCAGTTAGCCTCTTCTCTGAATGGACGTGTTGATGGGGAGCTTGGTATACATGGTTACAGTGTGTGGATGAGCAAGCTTCCCTTCTAGCTGCCTGGGCAGGTAGCAGTAGGTAGGTTAGGAATTCCCTCAATTTTCAAGGCGAGGAAGGAATTTCTCTGGAAGTGAACTGTATTCTCTTTCTGGCAGAGGGGCTATTCCCACTATTCTTCTTTATACCCTTTTGGGATTCAGAGGACCCTTCTTTGCTTCTCCTCTCATACTAAACCCTCCCCACATTACTCAGAGAGCTCTCATAGTGGCTCGTACCTCCATGTAAACAGGAGCCAGTTGTCCAGCTGTGAGTAGGCAATTCTCTATTAATAAATTACTCCATTGCAATTACTCTCCAGGCAGAAATCCTTGGGCAATTTGATAGAATATCAAGGGCCAGCTGGGGAAAATAGCTGCCCTCAATGGAATACATTTGTCCCAAGCCTTTCTAGGCTGCAGTTTTTTCAGATCTGGTGTTTTTATCAATTATTATAAAATACTTTCAATGTTTTGGAAACATCTCCGAGTTTCTGATTTGTTAAGGTACTTTCGTGTTGTCTAGAGTTTTATGTCCTTCACCCTTTTCATCTCTTTTCTACCATTTCAATAGCTTTTGGGAGGAAGCATAAATAATCTCTTGTGGTTAATATGCTACCAGGAACAGAAGTCCTATTTATATTAAATAATTCTAATAAAAACATTTTATGCTTCCTTTCCTTAAACATGTAAAAAGCTCCCACCCTTTTATAATGGGAGAGGAAAAATATCAGGGCTTTTATGCATTATTATTGCATTTCTAAAATTATATCATGATTATCTGCTTATATATTCATTTCATCCATTAGCCTCTTCAGCTCCTTGAGTTTTGGGACAGGGTCTTATTCATATGTGAATTTGCAATACTCAGCACAATGTCTCAATCCCCACCACACATGGAATTTGATAGTGCTTATGACATATATTTAGATTGGTATAAGCTAATACTGCATTACTCTAAGGGAATAAAACATATAAATGCAGGTAAACTTAGGTGAATTTGCCCATGATTCTTCATTTTTCTCTGGTGCCATGAGTGGGCTTTGGGATGCATTTCCGGGTTTTGCATGTTAGATCAGATTAAGTTTAATTTTGGACAGAACTGGTATTTGGAGAGTTGATAGGGCATTTCAAAAGCGAGAATGGAAGCCTGCCTCAAAGCCTGAGTGAATATAAAGCCTACATGATATTGGGCACACATTGTTACTGAATCTTTTTCGTCACAAAATGCTGACAGTGGAGAGACAGAAGGCAGCTGGTAGAGAGAACATGGATATAAAGCATTCAGCGTTGAAAAAGGGGAACACATAGCTGCAAAATCATGCTGTTATTCATGGTAACAAGTAAGGAAGCCAGCCAGCATTTTGCAGAGGGTGTTAGAGGGAAGGAAAAGAAAAGTCTCTGTGGAAATCTGCTGATTAAGATGGCATGTTGTAGAAGTTCATCATCAGAGACTGAATTGAATTGAATTGGTTGTGAACGAGAAATAGCCTTCCAGGAAGAGGGAAGAGATAAGAATGGTGTGGCCTTAAAAAGGATCAAAAGAATTTAGACAGCAGCAGGAGTCTCTACTGCCCTTGAGACTTCTTTCTTGGCCATGCTGGTGAAAGATTATAACCACTTCCTCAGTGAAGAAAGCCTGGAAATCAATATCAGAATGTCAATTGACATTAGAATGTCAATGTACAAGGTTTGTAGTTCCAGAAATTCATGCAGGCTTCCCCTTCTTCTTGCTTGTCTCCATGATGTCTGTGCATTTCTGTGTTACATATATAATTTAGGCCTGAGTCTTCTGCTATTATCAACCAGATTGAAAGAAAATGACTGAAGTCCTTAAACTGAAGTATTTTCTTTATGAATATGGAGAGAAAAGCCGTAGCACTTTCTTTCCACGTGATCATTCTGTCATCTTTCACACTTACATCTTGTTTCCTGAAACTTTTATCTGTATCTCTACTCCCCTCACACGTCTAACTATAGACATTTATGCTACTGCATAAGACAAAAAGCTCATATAAAATTAATGTTCAACTTGATTTAGGCATGAAATCCTAATACCATCCAGAGAGGGCTCATGCTGCTTCAAAATAATTTTTAGTGTAATTCTAGAAATAAAGAAACCATTTATATCAATAAAATACTTGTTTCCTGTGTATTGCATAAAATCAATTTATATTAAAATATTTGGCTACCGCCAAATCGATGTCTTTTGGAGAGCTTTGAAACTAAAAAACTGTAAAGACTAACTGTGAAACATTTTGCTCTATGAAGAACGATAAAACAAATTAGAATATTAGCAAGAGAGCAAAGCAATACTTAACAAATTCACTTTGGTAGCTATGGGTCATTTCTGAATTAATTATTTTCTACACTTTTCTAGCAATTGATGGATTTTTCCCCCCGGTCCTGATTTACTTACTCATTAACTAAAGGGATTAATAAAATTAATTAGAACACAAAAGATGATGTAAGTACTAAAACACCAAAGACAAGGAGCTGAGAATATCAATTTGCTCTCCCTCCTAGTTAAATCCTAGAATTAAATTACAAAATGGAATTTTATAACAAATTTCTATAAGATTTTTATTGAACGATTAGGAAAACTTGCATTAGGTAAGATGAATTCTTTCTTGTTTTGGTCTAGAAATGGATTTAATATTTAGAATTAATTTTCTCTGTTAGTATTACCTTGTTTTTCTCTGTGATAGTAACGTTTTATTTGCCTTCCTTATGCCTTAGCTGCTTTATTTGTATCCAGAGAGTTTTTTAGCAAGAAATTATTTATTCATCAAAGTAACCATGTTACCTTTTAAGAAATATAAATTTTCTCCAAGGGATTAAATTTGAATCACTCTAGAACACTTCTCTCAGAATGTGTGGGTTTTAAATACTATACACATACACATGTTAACATCAGTATGCCATTTATTCCTCTACTGAAGTCTGAACAAACTAGTAGATAATGTGAAACTGATCAGGGATTTACTTTCTGGGCTTAGGCAGCTTCGATCATTATTAAGGATAGGCTAATCTCTAAACTCAAAACTTGATGGAATTATGGTTTTAAACTCCTCCATATATTTTGCTTCAAAAGAAATAGAATTTGTATTAAAATTTTTGAACATTTTCCTTTTTTCACTGTTTTAAATGAAATATTCTTGACTATTTTTATTCCTTTCTTTCTGCTCTCTCACTCCCTAGACCAGTGAGACCTCAGTTTCTTGCCAGGCTCAGACCCTCACCTTATTCTGCATGAGACATAACTTTGAGTTCATTTAGAGGTAGGCTATCACCCCTGGTCCACCCTGATTTCTTTTTCACCCTGAATTTTATATCCTGATTTGCAGCAAACACTAAGTCAAGAATTCTGTGTGACCTGAGGATCCCATCAAATTATATTACTCCAAGTTGACTCATATTTTCTTGGTTGCAGGTTCATTAATCTCATAAATCTCAAAATATTCTTACATATTACATTTACTAAATACAAATACCAACTAAAAATGGACTCCAAAGAAGGCATCGGATTGTACTAAATGTTTTGTCCCCCCAATTTCCAACCTAATATCCATAGAAGGGGAGTCACAGAATTGTATCTTCTAAACTAATTAATCACATTGAGTTTTTCAGAAGCACTTCAGCCACATGCTGTCAAAGCTAAAATCAGCAGCCTTCCAAAACCATGAACACAACTTGACTAGTTTTGACAGTCCATTTATTAATTGCTGCCAAACTGTAATTGTTATTGCATTAATGTCACCTATCTGTGCAAGAGCAGTATCAACTAAGCATCTGCCTCTAAAATTTGAATATAAATTTATTTCTTTAGGTTTCACCACTGATCTTTAATGTTCTTAATATTTTCAGGCAATTCCTCTACAATACCAAATAAATTGTAGAAACTAGAACTAATTGTTCTCTAATTGATTGATTCTCTTACCTCCTGTGGTGTGTACAATGCATGTCATCCTGCTGTACTTATCAGCAGGAGGGAAACTATCAATCAATCCCAGAACAATTAGTTGTGATCTGAAGCTTCCCCCCACCCTGCTGAAAGGGAAAATAGCTTCTTCAAAGGTTAAAGGGACACATTTCTCCTCTGTAGCTGTTACTAAAGAAAAAGCATATAGGTTTGAATAAATATTCCCCCACATATAATTTAAACTAAATTCTAAATTTGGGTTCCTTAAGTTTGAGAGGAGTATCCAGGTGTTATAGGACTAGAGACTCCTGTTACACTGTATCATAGCTCCATGTACATTTTATTGCTATTAGTTGTTTCTTGGTATGCCTTAACCACCAGGCTGAACCATGGATGTGTGTTAACAACTGTATTTCCTTCACCTAACACTCGGCACACAGACGTTGCATAATAAATATCTATTGAATGAATGAATGAATAGAATTTATAGTCTTCAAATATGAACAATGCAAGCAATTTTAAATTATTCATGCCACTGGAGGCAGTTCTCTATAAGAAATCCATAGATATAGTAGTTACAATGAGACATCTTTTAACTTTGTCTTTTATAATTTTGCATAATCAAAAAAAGGGAAAGAGTAGGTCATTAGATTTTTATCTTTTCTTCCTTGGTTCCCCCAAGTTAGACTACAAAAGAAGATAGATCATGTGGCAAAATGGTGAATTTGGCACCTTTTAATCTGTTAAACCTAAACCATCACGTTAAGTGTTTCCTTATACTACACTGGCCATACTCTTCCCTCCCCATTTATACACAGTCCCAAAGCCTGATGCTGACTGTGTGGTTATCTTCTTGGGTGCCAAATAGTCCCATAATTCTGAACTTCTGTATTCGCACACTCCCCAACCCCTGCTTATTTGTATTGTGTTCTCTTTTTCCCAGGGTTCTCTCTTTTTTTCAAGCATATGACTGTGCAAGAGGTAACTCTAAATTAATCAGAACAGTTGGTAGACTCTTCGTATTACTCAATCAAACAAAATGCAGCATTTCTCTTTTTAAATAAATTGTTAAATAAATATAGTTACAATTTTCACTTTAGTGGAGTGAAAAACAAGTTAAAAATTTTGGACTCTGAAAACAGATTATGGACAGGTATAGGAAAAAATTAGAGAGTTAAGAAAGGCATGATAGTATGACAGCAAACAATTTTTCAAAGGTTTTTATATTTTCTATAAATATAGGTAAGCTGCTTCTATACTCACATAAGACATCTACATCTAATAAAACATGGAAAAGGCAAAATGAAAAACCTAGCAAGTGGAGACCAGATTTCATTATGGAGTCTGACATGCCCTTACAAATTAAGAGGGGTAGTGATAAATATGCAAAATGGGTTTAGTTAACAATAGGGATTTCCTCGCTTATTTGCGTTTTAGTCAGGGCTCCAAGGTTAACAGAATTTGTGTTATTAAAGTTTAGCAAAGTAGCTTATCGAAATGCCAATTTTATATCTATCTTACTGGCATTAAATCCACCCAGGCAGGATTCTATTGACAATTTTGACCTCAGCATTTAAGGTATTCCCAGCAGCTGAGAATTGGTTTTGCAAGCTTTGCACATCAAAACAGCTCGATAGGGTAGAAGTGGCTGTATTCACTACTATATAACCAAAAAGGGACTGATAAATTAAAGAATGAGGTTGGTTGAATGATTCACAGGCACATGGGTATTTAAAAAAATACACACACCCTTTATAATTTAAAAATGTAGGTATTTATGTGTGTGCATATGCATCAGCATCACCGATAACTTGTTAGAAATGCAAATTCTTAGGTCCCATTCCAGGCCTACTGAGAGTACAATTTTGCAATCTATTTTAACAAGCCCTCTGGGTGATTCCAATGCTGCTTATCTTTGGGAACAACTACAGTAGTTATATAATTAAATGTAGATGACACCAACCATACCTACTCAGGGAAAAAAAAATAGCAACAACAACTTTTTTTAAATATACAAAATGGTTTTAACCCAAGGTCATTATTTCATGTAGATCTTAAACTAAGAATAGTGATCTCTTTCAATGTTGTGTTAGATTTACTGACAGGAAAAATCAGCCTACTGAATTTTATAGTAGGCTTATCTTCAAAAGTAATTTAAACTACAGATAATTTTTTGTTCAGATGCTCACTCTGCATAATCCACTACTTTTCTGAATAAATGTAAACCAGTTTCAGTGCTTAGCAGGGACGTGGAAATTTGGGGTTCAACAAAGGTCAGATGATTACAATGATGTGTCTATGAATTTTAGAGCCAATTACAGTCCTACTTTTTTCAGATTTCTATTTAAATTTATGTGCTTTATGAAAATAATAATTTTTTACTGATAGAATGACAGCAAACAATTTACTGATATATAATGTTTTACACATTTATGGGGTACATGTGATATTTTGTTACATGCACAGAATGCGTAATGATCAAGTCAAGGTATTTAAGGTGTACACCACCTTGAATATTGATTATTTCTATGTCTTAGGAATAATTCAAGTCCTCTCTTCTAGCTATTCTGAAATATACAATACACTGTTGTTAACTATAGTCAGTCTTCTTTGCCATAAAACAATAGAACTTACCTTTTATATAACTGTATGTTTGTACCCATTAACTTTTCTCTCTTCATCCCTCACTATGATAATTATTTATCAGAGCATATTGGGATTTAAAAATAGGGAAGTAGGGAAAAAGAAGTAGAGAAAAATAAAACAAAAACCAAATAAACTTTTAAAAAAGAAAAAATCATGAAGTTTGATGAAGAAATATACAAGAAAGCTATTTAAAGTTAGTGTCATTCATTTTTCATGTATTCCACAAAAGATATATTTTGGTGATGATGTCTTGATAGATCTTAGTAATAGCAAAAAGTGAAAACGTAGAAATAAGTAATGATAAGCAGGGAATTGAAAGTAAATTATTGCTGCAAAAGACCCCATAATTTCTACTCTATTAAGTAATTAGCCATATTGGTAGGAGCCCAATTTCCCCCAGTCCCAGCAAACTTTCTACCCAAACTCTGTACCCACCTAATTCTATATTATCCTAAATTTTTAATGTTTCAAGTTCTAAGTTCATTGTTTCCTTCTTCTCAGAGCCAGCCCAGCCAAAGTTTATTTTCCTAGTACATCTCTTACATCCTACTGCTTAGTGTGGTATTTATTATTTACACATATTTCTCTTATTTGTAAAAAAAAAAAATAAGGCCTACAATAAATCTTATTGTAAATTCTTTCAGAGTTAGGTAGTGGCATCTTTATATCCGATTAGGTCTAGCACCACCCCTGGTATAAAGAGGATATTTTAAAATTGTTTTTTGGACTTATTTCATTATCCTATGTGTTTTCCCTGAAGTTTGTTGGAAAGTTACAGGAACTCTTTCAGGCTATTAAGAGATTGTTTTGGGTCACTAGGATAGTCCTGTGACTATGGCATTGTGTAAAATGGAATGTAGGACCACCTGAATAGAACTGACCTTAATTCAGGTATGATTTGCCAGTTTGAGAGTCCAGTTTTGAAAGGAATCACTTAATTTTAGAGAACCCATTTATGAGAAGTGTAGATAGTGATATCAACTTATTGGAAAAGAAGGAAGAAAAAAATTGCTTACTTTGGTTCTATGAGAGGTCAGTGGGTCTTAAAATTCGAATATGTGATAAATAGTGAACCCATTCACATAAGTAAACTCCCATATTGTGGGGCTGATGCTGGGGGCAGACACTGTCCTTCCATGAATAGTGACAGTCAATAAGGCTGGCCCCTAAGTGAGCCAGAAAGATTTCACAAACAAACTACTTCGCCTACAAGCAAGATCACTCACTGTGGCTGTGGGGCAAAGGTCACCTCTGCCACCCTCAAAACTGGTGTCTTTTACTTCTTTGCATCCCTTTTCTTCACATTCTAGGTATTAACACTAGTAAACTTCCAGACCCTCAGTAGATGATGCACTTCTTGTTTCATCTCTGAGTAATGAGCATCTGGCCCTCAAATGTCCTGTACATGTGATCAGAAACTAAACTCTTCTCTGCCTTTACCTTTACCCATCCTGAAGACAAGAGTCTCCTCTCACATCTAGTTAGGTCAACTCAGACAACAAATAGGTCAGACTGTCTAAATGGTGTCAACAGGTGATTATATCAAGGGAGCATCAAACGATTATTTTCCTACTCCCCACTCTTTTATTTTTAACTTATTAGGAGTAGATCTCGGTTCCTTTCATCTTACACAATCTCTTTTTCACTAAAACACACACTCCTGTTCCTCGGCCTTCCCAGTCCTTGTTAGGTACTTACATTCTCTGGCGTTCAATCTCTTCCTGTTTTCCTTGCATCCCTGCCTTCTTTCAGGTTTTTGCCGAGGCATCACCTTAATCTTATTTGCTGAAGACAAGAATAATGCTAGTGATACACATCTAAAGTACAATGGAAGTTATAGGGTTGGGAATAAAATTAGAAGTACCATTTTTTTCTCTGGTCTGACGTTAAAGTCACTTCTTAAAGAAACCTTTTTTCTTTCTTCAGGTGGAAGCAGTATTTTTCTTCTGTACAGATATTGCTATTTATCACTGTAACTTGCTTATGGTGGTCATCATTTTGTGTCTTAAGTTGTGGTCATTCTGGTATATGTCTCATCTTCCACACTAGACCAGCAAATTCCTCACAGGTTGCCGTGAGTATTAAAGGAGGAGATGTTATGCATGTGTGACGTCCCTGGGACACAGCAATGTTCAGTACAAGTTTGTTGACAATAAGAAAGAAATCACTTGTCACTCATTTTTGAAGTCTAGAGAATGTCCTAAAATTCTTAAAATCTCAACAAATATCTCTATCTAATCATCCTGGTATAATGAAATCCACATATCCTCATGTATATAAGTATATGAGGAAAGAGAAAATGTTAATTGCATAACAACTAAAATACAGTATGTCATACTGTAATTACAAATATTTCTATTAGCAGGAATCATCATTACAAGGCATTGTCTCTTCTTTATTACCAAGGCTCCTCATGTACTAGAATCTACTTCAGAAAAAAAAATTTCACGTGAGTTTCTTTGAACAGCAAAATAGTTTTTACACATGTTCTTAATAAGTTAAATTTAATAAGAAAAACCTTTTATTTACATGGATTTAGAGATCAGGAATATCTATATCTATATATATCTATATTCATATTTATCATCAAGACATTCCTTATTTTCATCATTGGCTTTTGGTAAAGGAATAGTGATTTATGTTGAGAGACCCTGTGACATATTTGAATTTAGCAATAAGAACAGCTTCAAGAGTAAACAAATGATAGGATACTTGAGAAATGGAGCAAAGAGTTTACATATATATATATTGAGTGCAAATTACTAGCCAATAATACATGTGTTATACAAACATCTAAACCTCTGATCTCTGCTCCAAGACACACTTTTTTAATTATTTCATTGGTAAGTGAAAGGTAGAACTTTCTGGGCATAACTAGCACATGGAACGTGAACCTTTTTCCTTTTGTAAGTACCTGCTCTCATTATTGGGGGCATAGATACATCTTTGTAGATAGAAACATATAATAGATTACTCTCTCAAAAGAATGATTGTGGGACACAAAATCCTGGGAAAAAAGGGGCAACTGGAAGTAAAATGATCAAATGCTATAAAAATTAGGCTTGCAAACAGAACTAATGAAAAGCTAGGCTTTTAAAGTCCATCAATCCATGATATTAGTGAATAATGACTGTAAGTATATGAATATAAATTGCTTCCCAAATGAAGGGCGTATAGTCTAAAATAGCTGAAAGTCATTTTTCTGAAAGAAAAGCATTAATCTGGAGAATGAAACACTGATGCTCCCTCCCAGTGCTGTGGGGTGCTGCACCAGGATGATAACATGGAGATCGAAATATATCGATTTCAAAAGTCATAATATTCACCAGCCGTGGAAAGTGGTGGGGTCAAAACTCCAACTTCTTATATTTGAAATGAAGATATGTGCGTGTGCACGTGAGGGGGTGTGCGAGTGTCTTGATGTCGTTTCTTCTACGGTGCTCTTACAGGCCTTTCAACACTAATTTAATCTAGTTTTAGGTGAATTCCAGGCTAAATCTAAACAAGTTTCTGGGCTTCCCAAGAAACTTGATTCTTCACATGTGATTTTGATAGAAAAGGAAGAGAGAGGAGTAACAAGCTGTGGTTTGAAAACTCTCTTCAAACTTCATGGGTTTGCATGCTCAAAAATATATATGTATCATGTTCCAAAGTTCATGGGCAAGTTTGGAAAAGAGCTAATATAAATAAATTTATTTAAAAATAAATAAAAATGATTCAAGAAAGATGGAAAGGTTGATTTTCATTAGGATGTAGTGCTGCATTTAATTACATATCAGTGATCTAGACCAAAGGCAGAAGACACTAGAGAGCAAGGCAGTATAGTCCAGTGATTAAAAAAGTAAATTCTGGGGGAAAAAATCTGCTTATGTTTATATGCTACCTCCAGCACATTTTTACTTGTGTGACTGTGTGCTTATTTAGGTTAATTTTTTTAACGGGTAAACGAGGGATAAATTTATCTTCTACACTGTGACTGTGAGGAGTAAATGAGATTTATAAATGAAGAACTTAATGTTTGGCATATAATAAGCACTTGATAAATGTCGGCTGTTACACAAATATTTAAGAATTATATTGTTTACATTTTTCAGTTATGCCAATGTTTAATGTATCTATGAAAACTTGAAAATAGCTCTGAGAATCAAATAATAGCTTAAAATTATAAAATGCTTACTAAGCACTTATGTCATTTGATATAATTCCTTCCATAGTAGGTACTGCAATGGCCTCCATTTTATAGATGAGGAAACTGAAGTATAGACAGATTAAATAGCTTGTGCAAGATCACACAGTTAACAGAGTGGTAGAATCCAAATTCAAACCCAAGAAGCTTATTGCAGAGCCATTTTAAAAAAAATACGCTGAGCTTCCTAATATTAGAGGAGGAAAGTAACCTTCAGAAAGGGACAGTTGCTTCCAAAAGCCAGAAAACTAGATAGTGGTCTAGTCATCTGATTACCTAAGTAGCTATTACTCTACTAGCTGTGCTAAAAATAAGCATGTGAAAGTTGACACAACTATCATAAAGGTAAAAAGTCTGAGAGATAACTACTTTCAGAATTTGAGGATAAGATTTTTAAAAATGAGTTAGTGATTTAATACATAGATCTTTGGTTTTCAAATGAGTAATAAAGTGGGACTCTCTATTCCACTATTCATTTTCATAGACATGAAAAATTTGCAATTACATCTAGACATGTATTTCCACATTCATCAGGTTTTTACCTGATGGTCTACCATTAGTGATTCATTCATTTGGGTTGATTATTTCCTCTCTTTACTCTTTGTGGGGGAAAAAAGCAAATTCTTTTTCGGAGTTATGTTATGAGATATTAAGACCCTTCCTTCAAGATAGAAAATAGGATGTTAGCTAGAAAGCTACACTGGATGTGTAATAGGATATGTGGAGGTAAGAAGGCAAAATGGAACAAAGAAAATAAAGCCTTATTTATGGTTTTGCGTACGATCAACCCTTATAAAAGAGTTGTAAAAACATATGCTTTCCTCACTCCATGAGGATGCAATAGGTATAAAGAAAATAAAAGTAAGAGAAACCAATCTAAGTCCTGAGAAAAGGGTTCAAAATCTAAATTACACCCTTTCTTTCTCCTTAAAAAATCAATTAGGCATGGCCACTTTCAGAAAGGAAGAAATTGCTTTTAAATCACAGATCTGAATTCTAAAATCCAATAAAAAATCTTGCACTCAGATGTTCCAGATACATTTTTTATAAGTTCCAAATCCATTTTTCATAAGGCCTAAAATGGAAAAATATCTGTCATTTGTAGAATGTCTTCATTCTAAAAATATATTTTGGTATGTTGGGCTTTGTATGAGCTTACATGCTATACAATCTTACTAAAATCTCTGGATGAATAAGGGATATAAAATGGAAAATTCTTTTAAAAAACAGCACAGTAAATATAAAAGTTATAAGACATCAATATAGTGTGAATAAATTATTTGGAAATAAAACAGAATAAACTGTGCTGTGTGTGTATGTGTATAGATGTATTTCTTTCCCAAGACCACTAAGAATCTCCCTGTTATGTAAGAATGTCTAATTTTGATTCTCCCAGGACAGCCTCTGTTCAGTTAATCTTTACATTTTTTTTCCTTCTCCCCAATTCTTTCCATTTGTAGTATTTAAAGAGTATGTAATATTTCATTATTTCCACATTTCTTTCATTGGGATATCAAGACCCTGTTGGGAAAGAAATTCTCTTTTGTTCACTATGAAATACGCCTTCTTTGAAGGGAATTCTTTTCTGCTTTCTCAGGAAAAGGGAAAACAATCTACTGGAACAGCGAGAAAGCTATTTGTAGGGCCCCTACTAATCTTTTATGAAGCCTCGTCTGCTCTCACCATTAGAAACTAAAAATAATGGGAGGTGATACATGAATATGCAATGAAATATTAAAGCAGCTTGCCCAACTTGGGGGAAGGTTCTCACTGTTACAATTGGGAAATTACCAAAATTAATGTGAATTTATGAAATCTAGCAGGAATTAAATCCCAGGTGCTTGTCAGCTGTTGAGATTCAAATGATAGACAGACATGAAAACTAAAGGAGAAAGTGAAGGCGCTAAGAGCATTGCTTTCTGGACTATACCTGCAGCATGATGATGGGAGAATTATGCCAGCTCTCTCTGAGCAGCTGCTGCTTATGACCTCCCTATTATTTCCACTGTTATGCTCAATGACTTTTAAAAAGCTATTTTGGGTGCAGTTCCTGGGCTCCATCCAACATTTTTTTTTTTATTCTTCACTGGTATATTGCCACTTGAATGGGCTTAGAGAGTTATGTAAAACCAGCCAGATGGCAGCTCTTGAGGTTTGAGATACCTTGTGCTGCAAGGGGGTGTAGAAAAAAAAAAGAAACGATAAAAACCTAAAAGCAAATATAAATAAAATAATGTTTAGAGGAGAGGACTCTTTCTTGTGTCTGATTAACAAAACACTCCTGAAATTATCTATAGAGAAGACAAGTGTTAAACTTTTAAATGAGACTAGGTTAGATCATCTTTTAAGGAGAAAAACAATAATAATATTTACGTTCATCATCTCCAGGAATTGGTGTATCATCACAGAGAAGTGCCTGTTAACTATTTTAACATGACTATTTTTGTCTTTCTTGTGGACTAAAAAAACCATGAAATTGACATTCACTAATTATTCATTTGCAAGGAAAATGAATCTCAGACCTTAATCGTCTACTACTTAGAAGATGACAAATTACAATTTCAAGAGAAATCTGGTTGTGGGAAGTATATCCAGCAGCTAGTGTATGGTGTGGGAAATAAGGGGGTCAGAAGTCTGCTTCCAACTTTATCACTTATTAGACATTTAATCTTTGGGGAATCAGCCTCTCAAAGATGTTTTTACTAACTGAAATGGACATCACGAATAAAGTTACTTCTCAATAGAAACTATCTCAATAAAAAAGTTTCCAAAGTTCAATTTATTTTCTAGACCTGGGGAGGGTAATAAATTAAAGTACACATGAATAAAAAGCACACACATCATAACAAAGTTATGGGCAAAGGAACACAATTCCAATCTTCCCTTTCTGCATTTGAGGAAAGAAAATATCAAACAATGTAGGACTAGACCCCAGGTTTTATACTCCACTGTACTGCAAGAATACTTTTTACAAAGTAGAGGTTTTATGAAACAAATATAAATAAAATGCAAACTAACTGTAGGTATCTTGCATTTGAGGTGGAATCTATAAAAGTAAATTGGAATGTTCAAAAATTGATAGAGTAACTGAATTTTATGTTATGTCATTTATAAATATTTTATACTTATCAAGTAGGTAAAACTCACAGGATACTAGAAAATTACATGCAAAGAATAAAAACAGGAAAGTTTCAGAAGATGTAAATATGAGGGTATCCTGGAGCATGGAGAAAATCCTGTACTGTCAGAGAAAAGGAGAGGGAATGAGCTTGTTGAACAGAGAGATGATATGAAAAGATCGGTAACAGCAAAATAAATTCTTTTTGAGAATTAAAACGTCAGAAGATAAAGCACTTCAATTCTTAACATGGCAAAGGACTGCATTTAAACTTTTCTTGGCCAAAAAGAGGATTTTAAAAGATAAGACTATCTCTCAAATTTTCTAATGGGCATTAATGGAAATACAGGACATACACTTTATAGAAAAAGCATGTATAATGAAAACTATAAAACATTGATGAAAGAAGCTAAAGAGAACACAAAAAATGAAAAGATATGCCATGCTCATAGACTGGAAGATTCAATATTGTTAAAATGTCCATACTACCCATAGGAATCCACAGATTCAATGCAATCCCCATAAAAATATCAATGACATTCTCCACAGAAATAGAAAAAATAATCCTAAAATGTATATGGAACCACAAAAGACCCAGAATAGCCAAAGTCATCCTGAGCAAAAAGAACAAAACTGGAGGAATCACATCACCTGACTTCAAATTATACTACAGAGCTGTATCAAACAAAACAGCATAGTATTGTCATAAAAATAGACACACAGATCAATGGAACAGATTAGAGAAGTCAGAAATAAATCCCTACACCTATAATGAACTTATTTTCGACAAAGATGCCAAGAACATATAGTGGGGAAAGGACAGTCTCTTCAATAGATGGTGCTGGGAAAACTGGATATTCACATGCAGAAGAATCAAACTAGACTCTTGCCATATACAAAAATCAAATCAAAATGGATTAAAGATTCAAATCTAAGAATTGAAACTATGAAACTACTAAAAGAAATCATTGGAGAAACACTTCAAGACATTGGTTTGGGCAAGGACTTCTTGAGTGACACCCCCAAAGTACAGATAACCAAAGCAAAATTGGAAAAATGGGATCACATCAAGCTAAAAACCTTCTGCACAGCAAAGGAAACCATCAAAAAAGTGAAGAGAGAACCCACAGGATGGGAGAAAATATTTTCAAACTACCCATCTGATAAGAGATGACAGAATATATATAAGGAGATCCAACAACTCAATAGGAAAAAATCCAATAATCTGATTAAAAATGGGCAAAGGATATGAATAGACATTTCTCAAAGGAAGACATACAAATGGCCAACAGGTATATGAAAAAAAGTTCAACATCATTAGTTATCAGAGAAATGCAAATCAAAACTACAATGAGTTATCATCTCACTCCAGTTAAATAGTTTTTATCAAAAAAGACAGACAATAACAAATGCTGACAAGGATGAGGAGAAAGGGGAACCCTCATACACTGTTGGTGGGAATTTAAATTAGTTCATCCACTATGGAGAACAGTATGGAGGTTCCTTAAAAAACTAAAAATAGAACTGCCATATGAACCAGAAATCCCACTGCTGGGTATATATCCAAAGGAGGGGAATTCAGTACATCAAAAAGACATCTGCATTCTCATGTTCATTGCAGTGCTATACATAATAGCCAAGATTTGGAATCAACCTAAGTATCCGTCAACATATAAATGGATAAAGATATTGTGGTACATATACACAATGGAATATTATACAGCCACAAAAAGAATGAAATCCTGCTATGTGCAACATCATGGGTGGAACTGGAGAACATTATGTTAAGTGAAATAAGCCAAGCACAGAAAGACAAATCTCACATGTTCTGACTCATGTGTGAGAGCTAAATATTAAGAACAATTGATCTCATGGAGACAGAGAATGATGGTTATCAGAGGCTGGGAAGGGTAATGGGGAGGGGGGAATGGGTAATGGGTGCAAAAATACAGTTAGATAGAATGAACAATATTTGATAGCACAACAAAGTGACTGTAATCAACGGTAAGTTAGATTATACTTTAAAATAACTAAAAGAGTGAAATTGGAATGTTCCTAACACAAAGAAATGATAAATGCCTGAGGTGATGGATACTCCAATTGCCCTGATTTGATTAATTCACATTGTATGCCTGGGTCAAATCATCACATGTACCCTATAAATATATACAACTATTATGCACCCACAGGTAAAAAAATAAAAAAAATTAAAAAATGAAAAAGCACGTATAGTTACCTTTGCTATAAAATAGCTACTCTTTAAATGATATTAATACATCACTTGGTTTGATGGAACTGGCATAAAATCATGGATATTTTCAAATCACTTCTACATACTACTGTTTCACATCTTTAGTCCATATTGCTTGTAGATAGCTGATTTGCTGTAATTTATTGCTTTTTTAAAATGGAGTATTATTTTTTACATGTGTTTGTCTTTTATCTCCAATAATGATGTCAGCTCCTTGAAGAAACAGACCATTTCTTCTGCAAACCTATATAACAAGATTTAGTGTGGGCACTTATTAACTGGGTACTCTGAAGAAATCTAACCAAGAAAGGACATTGGTAAGGTGGGATAGTTGTTCTGTAAAATATCACACTAGAATCACTCCAATGTGCATTCACCCTTAGAAGTACCTAATGGAGGTGGAGAACTTACCACACTCACCAGCGTTGCCCAGAAAAACAGTGTGGATGAATTAAAATGCAGATGGATAGGTGAAGGGTGAATGAAGTGGCATTTAATTTCATTTTAATATTCCCTCACCACCTAGTTATTTGCCATTGAAATGGTGGTTAATTTCTCGTGAGAAGAGGTAATTAGAAATTCATACAATCCAGAAATAATGTCTGGGGTCCACTTCTGAGCATAGCCAGTGCTCCTGAGTATTAGCAGCTATAGACCGAGACGGCAGAAGAAGCTATCAATATCTTTTCACTAGGTGGCATGTCTGCTTGCTAGTGAAGATGCTCTTCCTGTAAGAACAGAGCTCATGCAGTTTTATGACAGGAAAGAAGAGAAATTCAGAGATAGAAGAATTTTCAGAGAAAATGCTTAACCTTTACCAGTCTAAGGATAAATAACCCCTTTCCAAGTATTAGTGGTTTCCCAGTGAATCTAAAGTACTTATAATGTGCATGTTAACAAAGATGATATCAAGAGCCATTGGGGTGCAAATGACATTTGCACTGCTATACTTCTATGCCTAGCTATGGAGTATAGTTATTTTACTTGGAAAAAGAGCTAAAGCATAGAGTTTTAAAACCTGCCTAATTTTTACCAGTTTAGAAATCCTGAACACTTGATATCATCTCTTAATATAGTTAAGAGTGATTTGCAGTTGTGTTTGTAAAAGATACATTCAAGATAACCATCTGGTGGCAACAACAGCAATAGCAAAAATATTTGAAATGCCCACATTAATCTAATCTCTTTATAATCTCTCTAAATGGCAAATGACTTGCTGATGGACACACAGCCAGAAACTGGTGATGACAAATTCAAACCCAAGAGTCTCATGTTAAAGAATCATTTATTTAATGTTAGAGAACTCATTTATTTAATATATTTCTAAATTCAGGCCTTGAAAGGTTAAGTGACTTATCTAATGTTATATAACTAGTAAAGGTATAAGTCTCATTTGGAGCTTGACTGTTGTCAAGTAACTTAGTCCATATCTGGCCATATAGTTCTACAGGTATAATGATGTCATTAGAACCTTGATTTTTTTTCCAGCATTTAAAAAAAAAGGAAAATATGAGAGAATTTTGGACTAACACCAAGATCACTGTGAGTTTTCTACCATATGAAATATAGTACTAATAATGATTCACTAGACTAACTTCTTCCTTCTATTCATGTTTTAATAATAATTTATTGTCTATTTTATAGCACCATAATAACTGTATGGGAAAAATACTGATCCATGTGGGCAAAACTGCAGAATGTTTCCTCACCCTGGGAGGTTTGTTGCTTCTGATATTTTAGGAATGTGGCTAGAAAAATGGGGGCTGGCAGACACTATGATGTGGCCCTGCTGTGAGCTACTGAGGGTACAAACACACTAGAAAAGAATTGTAATTTGTGGATTGTGCTTGTGCTTCTTGTTATGAGATTTTAAAAACGAAGTTGCTTCCTATAATTATGCACAGCAGGCACAGAACTTACTACCTTAGTGCTTGCTTGAAAACTTTAGTAAGCATTGATTGACCCTTGAGAACAGCTCAGAAAACAAATAGAAGGTACAAATTTCAACCAAACATTCTAAGTTTCCCCATGGAACAAAAAAAGGCCGGAGGAATAAGCTTGAAAGGAGATCTATCTGGTCAAAGGTAGGAGAGAATGACGGTTTATGTTCTAAGAGAGAACCCAAGAATTGAGCCACATGGACCCATTATCCTATAGCAGGGTTTCTCAGCCTTGACACCGTTCACATTTTGGACCAGATAATTCTTTGGTGGTCAGGGGCAGCTGTCCCGTGCATTGTAGGATGTTTATCAGCATTGCTAAATGCCAGTAGCACCCTTTCCCCTGAGTTGTGACAATTAAAAATGTCTCCAGATATTGTGAAATGTCCTCTGGGGTCAACATCACCCCTGGTTGAGAATCACTGGCTAGGATGAACCAGCTCCTCTTTATGGGAGACAAATATCTTCCGATCTGTCCAACTTAGTGTATTCACTAAAAGCTGGTATATCCTATGCAGCACCACTCACTACAGGAAGAGACAGGTATAAACTACACATGCTATAACATCTCAGCCAGTTTAATTCATTCAAACGAAATGTGCATGCTCCAGGGGGCAAAAGTTTTGTCTGGCTTGAATCCCTAATGCCCAGAAGAGTGACTTGCACATAAGCAGTGCTCAATAAATATTTGTTGACTTAGGCAATGGATGTGTGATTAAATATTTCCTAAATTCCTGACTAAAAGATCATAAGACATGTGGTTCTTATTCTGAATGAGTACTACAAAGACCATGTTGCATCAGAAATTGACCTACATTAAATGAAGTTATAACGATATTATGTGTACAAAATATTTAACTATTCAAAATTGTTGGGCCTTTAAAGGTGGAGAAACAGAACTGATTTCTTGAGAAGTAACAGATGATTATTAACTCTATAACTAAGGACAGTTTAGACATAGTAATATGATGTAATTTGCTTTGGGTTATTATTATAGAATAAAAGAAAATCCTTTCAGCAAAAATGCTAAAAGAAGGATTAACATTTATGTTCATATCTCTGCTTTCAATCAGTTAAAAACTATTGCTGTGATAAACTATGATACATAATAAGAAATAAAGCCCTAGAACTATTAATATATGCATGTGATTTGAACTTATATATATCTGTAGTTTACTCTCCTATTACTCTTGGGCTTTGTGTATTGAGTCCCCAAAATGCATTATGTCATTATTATAATCCAGGAGATATATCCTCATGTCTGCTCCTCCAACTTGTTCACCTGGTGAGCTACACAAAGAGGGCTTGTGAAGACATTTTAGGGAATACCTAATTTTAGGATTGGGACAAACTAGTGAACAAGAGACAGTAAGAGCAGTTAGGAGGAAAACCATGATAACAAAATGTCTTGAAAATCACAGAAAGGGAGTTTGTAGAAAAGACCAATCAATAGTTTCAAGCATTACAGTAAGTTTAAGGAGGATGGAGATCAGTAAAAGACAACTGAAATTAGAGTTTAGGGGTCAATAGAAACTTTTGAGAAAACAGCTTTATGAAGTGAAACTCAGATTATTAGGGCTTGACAAGTGAGTAAAAAAGCTGTGATTTTAAAACAGCGCAGAATTTTGCAGTTGAAAGGACAAAGTAAAAACTCAAGGTAACAAGGTGAAAGAAGCTGTCTTAGGATGTGAGAGACCTACAAATGTGTGTAGATAAAGAGAAGTTGCCAAAAGAGAGAAAGATTTTTAAAACTGTAAATTAAAAAGGAGATGATTTATGGAACACAGCTCCGGAAGAAGAGCATGGGGTGGGGTGGGCTGGGGTTAGCCCGGGGAAAGAGAAATAAGAGTGAAAATAAAGATGTCACGGAAAAGGGAAGACAGATTCGGTAGAAACACGAACTGAATATCCTTAGTCTTCATGTTAAGTGAAAACCAAGGTCATCAGCTGAAAGAGAAGGTGTTGGGGATATTGGGGAAATTGCAGACCTCTGAAGCCTGGAGCAGGAAGGAGTGCTGAATAGCAGTGACAGCCCCCTGGTGTCTCATGAAGGGAATCCACAGTGGTTCCAATCACATGACCTGGTCTGCCACACTTAGGGACTTGGGAATGGGAACCAAGAAATCAGATTGTGGGATCTTAGGAACAGTTTAGCTAGAAATATTAGAAATCTAGAAAGGTACAGGGTTGATATGGAGAACAACCAGAGTCCTAGAAGAAAAATAAAGGGAGAGGAAATTGTATTTTGAATAGAGAGTATATATATATACTATATATATATCTATCTATATACTATATAGATAGAGCCATACTCTAAGAAATAACAATGTGATATGCATCCAATCATTTTTATATTATCAGTACTTCACTTTCTATTAACATGATCCATAAAGATAAATCTCTGCAATTTCTTCCCACTCTAAATTTCTAAAACAAAAATTATTTTGTTGTATTTTATATTTTTAATGAGCTCAAGAGAAATGCAATCACAAATATAGATGGTTCAAAATATTCTGCATCCAGGCTTGACTAGTTACAGTCTGCTCTGTTTCTACAGTGGCATATGTTATCTTTAAAATTTAAATTTGAGTTTGGAATCAGG
This sequence comes from Daubentonia madagascariensis, assembly GCA_023783475.1. NCBI lineage: Eukaryota > Metazoa > Chordata > Mammalia > Primates > Daubentoniidae > Daubentonia > Daubentonia madagascariensis. The sequence goes on from JAKFHU010000600.1 coordinate 37,924,936, forward strand.
AAGGAAGTGTATAAGAATTCTTATCCTTAAGACTTGTTCTATAACTGTTTCTTATTTTTAAATATTAATTATGAGTAGTAATATTTTCAGGGAGAAATAATGATTTGGTTATTCTAAGAAGTATAATACAGTGGTGGAAACACAAAATGGTACAATTTCTACAGAGGGTAATTTGGCAATGTCTGACAAAAGTATGTATCTTTGGTAACCCTTGCCTTTGCAATCCCATTTCTAGAAATTTACCCTGATGATATATCTTCAAAAATATAAAATAACATGCACAAATTAAGCCATTGTAGCATAATATTAGGGAAAAAACCCAAATACCAAATTATAGGGATTGGTTGAGTAAATTATGAAAGATCCATAAATTGGAGTACCATGAAGCCATAAAAAAGAATAAAGGGTATCTCTATGACCAATGTAGCTTTAGTTTCAAGATACATTGTTAAGTGAAATACCCTTAGTGGTACATAGTCTAAAAATTGGTATAGTAATTCTGAAACTATGTTTTGTGTATTGTAGGATAGAGCAAATGGCAAATATATTGATGATGTTGGAAACAATTGTTCTCACAGAGGGAGAAGGGAGATAAACATATGGATGGGGAAAGTGGGGAAAATCCTGTGCTGTTGAATTTGATTTAGGATATAAGTATGTACTCATTTTTTATAATCTAGCTCTGTCCACCAAAACAGCCTAGAAGGATGATATTCCAGTAAAAATGAGCATATTTTGGTTTCCAAATACCATTTCCCATAGGAAAAAACCAGGACTTCTTGTTTCTAAGTCTGGGACAGGGAAGGTGTAAGGTGGGCCTGGAGCACCTTAGTGTGTAAGTATGGATATGTACATGCCCAAATGTATTGAGGATTTATTAGAAAGACACAGGAGCTGGTTTTCAGGGGGCTCCGGCTGACCAAATTTGGGACAATGTGAGCATTAAAAAGAAAAATGATGGTAATATACAATGATAAATAAAAAGGGAATCTATGAGCCCCTGGTGATATTATTAAATGAATGAAAGAGAACATTCTTCTTTATAGGAGAAGGCTGTCTCAAAATGTAAAAGAAATGATAGAATGAGAAAATCACCTTTTTTCAATAGCCAAAATAATAAGTTCTATTGTGATCATCGTCTGCAGTTTTGCCACTCAGTCTGGGTAGCATTAGATCTCTTGTTCCCACATCTTTGAAAAGCTGTAGACAGTGCCGTCATTCATACCCATCTTCTTTTCCCGATCAATTCTTGTATTTTCTGAACTGAATTTAAGCACAACTTTGTCTAAGGACAAATAGTTGTGAAAACAATACGACAAATGGCTCCAATAATTTTTAAATTGAAATTATATTAAATGCTGCATCAGTTTAACATTGTTTGCAGTGGTGATGCTACCCCTGTAGGTCTTTAGAAGCAATATTAACGTACACTTCCTAGGGTGGTTTATATATGTTCATGCCTGCTGATAGAGGGGTAAACCCAGGGCTTTCATGAGTCCTGCATGGGCAAACTGTTTAGGGATTCCACATACAAATGATGATAAAGATGAAGAAACCGTCTCTACTTTTGCCTTTGCCTCATAGAAAAATAATTAAACTAGCTAACTCGTAAAGCTAATTTACCACGGAGATTCAAATAATGAATTTTCATGGCAATGGAGAATTTCATCACCAAAGGTTTGAGTGTGCCAAATAGGATGTCTCTAAAATTACTTTTCAATACATTTTTAAAGAGATGTGCAATAAACTTGAAAGCTGCGCTTTTATAAAAATTTTAAGAAGGGTCCCTGCTAATGGCAACTTGATTTATTCTCCTTTGTCAGCAGCCAAATTAAAGTTTCCCGTTTAAGTTTGCCCATATGACCTTACAGAGAAGCTGAGACTAAATACAACTAAAGTCAAAAGTATTTATTATATTATTACTACACTGACGAGCATAACATGAAGGATAAAACCCAGAGCACCAATAAAATCATGGCAGCAAATATCCATTACTTTCCTCTGATCAACCAGGCCTATGTTGCAGATGTTATTTTCCATTGTTTCTATTAGAACTAAAATTGAATACAGTGTAAGGTCTATTATTTCATGGTTCCTTATTGCATTAATGTAGATGGAGGACAGGCTACATCATGTTTCCCGGAGCATAATACATATAGAAAACAAGCTGGATATAACACCATTAGCTTAGAACTGGATAGCAAATCAAGTCCCTCCTATGCGATTTTTGAAGATATAATAAAACACTTTTCATACAACCTTGCTGAAACTTTGATAAATATTTACTGTAAAATAAAATGTATTGTTAAAGAGCAATGGAAAGTACATGCAAAGTAATCAAACTAACCACTGGATGGCATCGTGACTGCACTAGAATGTGTTGGCAAGACCTTGTATCCGTCTCTAAAAACTCCCACATAGTTAGCAGCAAGCTCCAATAAGATGACGCCAATTCATGTTCCTAATTATAAAGTGTTGAAGGAATATAATTTTTCAACATCCCAAAGTGACTTGGCAATACCATTCCAAAGGACTGAAAATGATTAAATTATGCCACCTTCTGTACTGTCAACAGTTCCCTGGAGCTTCTCTCTCCAACCATGTTTTCTTATTCCTTGCTATTGAGAGTTCCTGGCTCCTGCTTCCTATTTAGACTGCTCTTGCTTCCCAGGCCACTTACCCTCTGACCCATTACCTTACCGGTATCTCATACATTGTGTGTTATCGACTGCCTGAATTTTATTGCACATTGTAATAAATCCTCAAATCTTTTTTCAAAATTCTTTACACCTTTCACTAAATGAAACCCTATTTCCCCCGATGCCTCCTAGCCTATTTTTCTATAAGGCCAAGAGAATAGGTCAGCATATTATTTGTCACCCAATACTACTTCTAGATTACTAACCAGCAGCATGTACTTAAGCACATACTTAAACCACTTACTTTTTCTACTTCTATTTAATTCTTCATCAGTGACACCAACAACTTCTATGGTGGGTGTCCATCTTCCTCCACTAGCTTATACTGGACTCTGCCAACATTTTTAGAGGCATCCTTAGTGATTTCAACATCCATTGATAACCCTCACCTTTGCTCTTTGGCCCTCAAAGTTCCTTTTTAAAAAATTCCTTATGATTTTTATAATTATAGTGTGGATTTCATCTCTGGGCATTGCTCCTCTTTATATACATTCTGAAATTTCTCTTTCACTATGGTCTCTGTCTTCTAATTTTGCCTATAAATCTGTTCATGATTTTTCTCTTTCTGTACTCCTTCTAGACTGACACAGATACTGGTTGCATTTGTCCAACAACTGAGGCTAAACCCCACAACATCTGTTGTAATGATACACTATTTTCATAGAATATCACATTCACTTAAATATATACCACAAACACTTGCTAATTGTAAACACCTTATGATGTCTGTCTAATCCTTCCTTCCTAAATATTAATAAAGAAAGTCTCAAATCACATTGACTAAGTTCATTAAAAATTCACTTCAGTGTCAAGTGGATCCTCAATTCTTGTAAATTCTTCTAGTTATTTCTTCTGGACTTTCTACCAGACTCCTTATGGTAGCCCTGTTCTTTCATCCTGCCTAACTTGTATTCCTCTTTTAAGCCTACCTCAGATACTAACTCCTCTCTGAATTATTTCCTGATCATTCCAACCATATGGGATCTTTCTTCTTTGAACCACATGCATGTTGTCTCTTATGACAGAAACACTTATTTTCACTCCTCATATTCCAAACAAGTGAAGGGGGAATTTCCACTGCACTCCTTAAAAGGAGTGCCATTCATCTGCCTGCCTGCAGAGAGGCTGCATGCTTCTCTATCAGCTAAGCAGTGAGCTTACAGGGGTACACTCTGCAGTTGCAGGGGAGCATTGCTGCTTTGAATTGTAAGCTCAATTCAAAGAACCACATTGGGATTCTATGTTTAAGCCCATAATGCAATTAACCTGCTACAAAAAGCTACTATTTGGATCTGTAGCAACTTAATTCTTTGGTTTACCTGTTGGATAGACAGGTAAACCAGTCCCCTAAAATTCCAAGAGTTTGTATACCTTTTCTGCCACATCATTTCATTCCTTGGGTGTTTCTCTTACTAGATGTGAAACTCCTTTGTTGAGAGCAGGAACTCTTACTTATCTAAATTACATGTAGTAGCATCTTGACACATATTTATTGAACTGAACTATGATGCCAATGTGAGAAAGGCATCTAGAATTTGAAACCCTGTGTTGTGATCATAGTATTTCCAAGGGAAAATGCTGCTACTCTAGGCTGAAGAGAAAATGTCTTACTCTGTAAAATAATAATAATAATAATAAGGTAAAGAAGTTGCAGAATAACAGGAGAGTTCATGGAAGTTCCATAATCAAAACTGTTTACAAATGGAGAACTATAATTCTTTAGAAAATTAACAAATATTAAGTGGTATGAATGATATATTTTAGCTCATAAATTTAATTCAGAACATTATAAATAATACCATCATGTTAGATTGCCCCTGCATAACTAACCCCATTCTTTAGGAAAGAAAATTCTAAGATAGAAGACAGAAGAAAAACTAACAAAATAATAAAAAAAATAATAATAGGAAAAAGCCCACAAAAAAGATCTAACTGATCTTTTCCAATTACCAGGGCTGCTTTTAAATAGACATTAAAGTTATCTTAACATCATCTCCCATGTATTATTGTGTCTTCATATTTTTTCACTATGGTTTTACTCTGTGTCTCAATAAACGTCTTACCACTTAAAAAATTGAAGCATTATAAAATGAAGTCCCAATATACTTAGAGGTAGGTTATCCAAAGTATACATTTTATGTTTGAAATAAAATTTAAAATATTGGAACTTTAAGCATCTAGCTCAAAGCTAGAACCATTTTACAAGCAGTAGTTGTAAACTCCAGTGTATTGAAACATTGTTGTAAATTTAAAAGTGTTTACATGTCTATTTAGAAATTTTTTAGGCAGTTGGATAATTCATTTTGAATTTTTCAGTTTTTACAGTATTTTTCTCTATTTACAGAAATCAATAAAAGATATAGATTTGCATGATATAGTAGTAAAAATCAAGATACCTTAAAAATAAGTGATCTCTTTAAGTCTAGAAATTGTAAAAATAACTAGCATTCATTGGGCATTCATAATATGCCAGATACTGTGTAAGTGTTTTCTCAACAAGCTATCATTTAATACTCTCATTAAAATAAGGAGGGAGACATTATTATTATCCCCATTTTACAGATGAGGAAACTGAGGTTTGGAGAGACTAAGTATTTTATCCATGTTGCACAGTTAGCAAGGAATATAGCCAAGATCTAAACCCAGGTAGTCCAACTACAGAATCGCTCTTTTCCCTACCCCTCCTTTGGAAAATCATGCACTGGTTTTGGCACACTAAACCTTTACTGAATGAATAACTGAATTCTGAAGGGAATATATAAAACATAGTGAATGATATTAGTTTGAAAGACCTATTTTATTTATAATAATATGATTAATATGAAAGTCAAATGATTCTTCCTCTTCTATGGTTATTTAGAAGCAGCAAGAATCATCTTCCTTGCAAATTGTTCTGGTCATACTACTGCCCTTCTCAGAAGCACATATGGCAAAGCCTAATGGTATCCTTTCAGATCTGTGGCTAGATTTGGTCACATAGGTCAAATCTACTTGCAGTTTTTGCAGGTGAATTTCAGCCTTCACTGATTCAATCTTCTTCCAGCAAAGGCTTTAAAATTCTGTTTTCCTGATTGTATCTAGCAAACCTTCTCTACATCATTCTGCTCACAGATTCATGTGATAATAAGCAGATAGCTAAATGAGGTATTGTATATATTGCTCTTTTTCCCTGCATGAGTTCTTATATTCTCTTTAGATTTTAAAATATTTTTATACCATTTATAATTTATACGTCTGGAAGTCATAGCTGTATATATTTGTAGGAATCCTCCAGTGACTAGTACTACATTTTAATGCACTTTATAAAATTTGGTAAGTATAGTTGACTGTTGCTTTATAACTATTCTTGTTTGAATTTTTGGAGCCATATACACACAAAAAAGAATGAGAATTATCTCAAAATAATGAGGCACTCCTCACATGAATGGGTTAATAGCTGTAAAAAGTTCTAAGGATGGCATTTTTTAGAAAGACATTTGCAAATGGAGAAAAATCATAGACTTCCTGCTGTCCCTTGATTCATCCATAATTTCACTGGGACTATCATTTAAAAGTATCTACATTGTTGAAAACCCATTTAATTTCCTATTCACAAAAGCATTCAACTAGTGATTGCTGCAAACAGGGAAAATTGCTGCTCAAGGATTCAAGATGCCTTGAAAAGAATATTGAAAACTTTAAAGATGAGGAAACTAATGGCCTACTAAGATATGGGAAAGCTATTTAGAAACTTGACTATTATCACGGAGGCCTAGTTAAATTAGAAAATGTTATCTGCTAATTAAGGCAAACCTATAAATAATTAGCCTCTCATCTCATTTTATCTTGTACACATTCAGTCAACAATAGTTGGTTGTGACCTCAAAATCACATCCTTGCTAACCTCAAAGAACAATACCCAAGCTCAAGTATTTCTGAGGATAAAGCTCTAGTTAGTTTAAAACAATTCTTTTAATGAAAGAGACTTCAGGAAATTGTATTATTTTATAACCGTAACAAATTCTGTCCCTTATCTTCCCAGAAAAGTTTAAAATATAAATTAAAAATTAAAATATAAAAAAGAGATGTCTTTATTCTGTAAATATTAGTTATTCACCAATAAGAATTAGCAATATTCTGTGGGAAAGAGAAAGAATAGTTAAGTTTAGTGCTGGGTGTCTCATCATGCCAGATTAAAATATCACCTGGTGGTTTTATTAACAATAAACATTACTGACTTACTAAATAACCACTCACTTTTCTGAGTCTCAAGTATTTGCCCAGCACAGTTTTGGTCGCTTTTGTTCATTAAAACACTGAATCTTTCATTGTGGTTTTGATTTGCAAGTAATATTCTGAAATATATATAAAAAAAGAATTTTACATACCAAGAGGCAGCTCAGTATGTACCAATAATGAAAGAGCTCCATGAGGTATTTAGTGTAGAAAGCAAGAAACAAAAAACATTGTACAAAGAATGCTAAGATTTACATGAAGAAAGAAGAATATATGTGTATATATGTTTGTTCATGTGTATAAAATGTCTTTTGAATGATATGCAAAAAAAACCCCAAAACAAATTAATAAAATAAGATTATTTCAAAATTAAAGCTTTAAAAAAACCCCTGAATCTTCACAACAACCCAATAAGTTAGGACTTTCCTCACAGATAAGGAAACTGAGGCTTGGTGAGGAAATTTGACAACTGTCACTCAGATAAGGCTTTAACCAGATCTGGTTGACTCCCCTAAGCTTCCTGTTTCTTCACATGTCTAAAGAAGTTACCAGAAGATTAAGAAGTTAAGTGTATATATATGTGTTAGACCATAACATAATTTATTCTTAATTACTAATGTTTTAATTGCAACTGCAACTTATTAGACCTTGGGGAAAGTATAGCTACAACTATTTGGCCCCTGATATTTAGTCTTTTAATTTTTTTTGTAAAAATAATTAAAGACCATTTTCTACCTAGTAGGCTCAATGAGTTTCAATAATTCATCCTTGTATGAGTCATTTGACATTCATTTTGCGCTTCTTCACGTTATAAAATTTAATGTTTCTCAAGAATATAAGCTTATTGAGGGAAGGGAAAGAAACATATATTTACACTTTTTTGTAGTATACATTTTAACTCCATTCTTATTACACACAAGTACACACAAACACACATACTCTCCCACAAATCAGGGCAGAGTACAATGTTACCTATACAATTAATTCTCAATAAACAAGTATTATTAATGCTAGGAATCAGATTTAACCATGAAAGTGGCTTATATTGCCAATTTTAGTTTTTGTTTATTTCCTTTATTTATCTTGTAGAGACCCAAAGTATGCCCTACTTCTTCTTGAAAGGGCAAGGTTTTCAAGACTTTGTCCATCATTTCTCTGCCCCTCTCCATAGGGACACTGAGATGATCATATGATAAATATTCAACAGAAGAACTCATTTCAATTGCCAATTCTTTCTCAATAGATTTTTTTACTTAATTGTTTTTATTTTGTTGTAAATGTCATTTCTTTACCTATATTTCATGAGTAATTACTCCATTAAAATTTGTTATATTAATATTGTGCTTCATTGTTTATAAAGACCTTTCATTATAGATCTCATTTTGGTTGAGGTGATTTACAAAACAGTACTATGGTAGAAATTATTATCCCCATTTTACATATGAAAATGAAGTCCAGGGGATTTAAATTTAAATAATTTGCTCAGGAGACCATGGCTAACAAAACTCAGATTTTTCAAACTCCAAGTCCAAGGGTCCTTCAACTGTGCAAAGCCATCTCTAAAGCCTTCCCCTAAAATCCAGCTAACATATATTGCATCTGGAGACTTTTATATACATCATCTCATTTGATACTCACAAAACCCAGGGAGGTAGGTATTTTTATTCCTATTTTGATGTCAATTGCATTTCTAAAAATAGAAGGAGAACATGATATCACCAGGGTTTAGGACTATTTTAATAGTGTTTTAATAGGTTTAGGACTAGTTTAATAGTGATGCTATTAAACTATTACTAGGGCATCACATCATAAAAATAACAAAATTTTGGTCTAAAGAAATAACCAAGATGGATATTCAATTCCCCACTTTTCTCCCTAGAATATTCTTCTTCAGAATATCACCTTTGTCTCCCAGATATTGCCTGTAGTAAATATATCCATATAGAGTTTGGTCTTCCCTGCATAGGATATGAAGTGACCACTATTAAAATCAGCTATTGAATTCTATTTTATGAATTGCATTAAACTTTTATATTCATTATTGATTTATTCTATTGCAATTACATGGTAGAACCGACCATAATTGAATTTTTAAAAAATTAATAACCAGCAGAACTTTATATAGACTCCAACAACTGGTATGTATTTAAAAATTCAAAGTTGCTTTCTGAAAAATTATTTGTATAAAATGGTGTTGTGCAAAAGCAGGTCTAGTGGCTCTTAAGTTCCAGATGATATACAAAGGAAAATTTTTTTATAGGTACTGTTCCATGTTTTGTATAATCAAATCTTGGAACTCCAAGTTGATGAATCTGGCATAACATTCAATATTGATTATTGTCTTAGGTTTGCCTTTCCATTTGAAAATAAAGGATAATGATTTCTTGTAAACAGTAACATGTTTTTGTATAAGAAGGCAGGCAGTCAAAATGAAAAAAGGTAAGAAAAAGGTGATGAATTTCATGGGCAAACTTGTAGTAAGTAATTAGATTTTGGTTAGAAGCAGCAAAAAAAAGTTTCCTATAATATTATTCTTTAGAAGAAAATATACTTTAGTGCTGATTCTATTGTATGTATTTAATATATATACATATATATAATCTTTATAAACAATGGAGAAAGTTGACAATTCAGCTCCCATTTAGTATTTATTTATTAGTTCATAGAATAGGCTAGCAAAAGATTAAGTTGTGTTACAAGGACTACAATCAAGCAGATTAATATTCACTTATTTAGGAATGAGAATCAGGTCTTCAAATAGCAAGTGCTTGATGATAAAAGCTCTTGAGTTATTATAAGGATAAATAATTGTTCCAAATTGCCATCTTCCATTGCAATCAAGATAAATTTCTTAGGAGTCTGCTTGAAAGATAAATTTTCAGTGAAACACATTTTAATAAAAGAGTCTTCACAGTAAACCATCAAATAAAATCAACAACCATATCGTCCTTAAAGAACATTAGAAATTTTGGAATATGTTTAGTGAACAAAACCTTTCCAGTACTATTCTAAATCTGAGTTGGGATGGTGCCCAGCCCACAAAAAAGCTTTTATTCGTGAAGAATTCTCTCAAGCTACAAATATGTAATAAATGTGGTTATTTAAATACCATGTGAGCTATATAATTAATCAACAGAGATTTTTTTCTAACTGTTCAATTACAATTTTCAGCCATAAATGACATAGAAAAACAGAGTTAAAAATCATTTCTAAAGATAAATGCAGCAAAAATGTCACCCACAACAAGCTTCCCTTAAATGAGCTTAAATGATATTTGTCTAAGAAAAATTGCATTTCTAAATACAAATGGGACATCCTGAACAAAAATTTTGAAACTGATGAAAAATAAAGCTATTATTGCTTTTCTCCCACTTCCACAAGGATTCAGCTACAAAACTCCTCCCTCCCTAGTTCTTATCAAATGTTGTGCCCAAGTCCTTCACAAAAAAACTAATCATAGCCAGAAGGTCACCTCTCTAGATATTTGCCTTTTACTTTATATCAAAGTCTTAAACTAAAGGGATAAGTGTTCCTCAACAGAAAGTTAGGTGTCCACCTGGGTTCTGTCTACGTCACCATTTCCCTTTGTGTGTTTGCCATTTCTTATTTATTAAATGTAAAAACTGGATACTTCTTGATCCATTTAAAAATAAATTTAAATCTAATCCATCCATTTTGAAAGCAAACAATGATCTCCAAATGCCTGTCACTCCATGTTGCCATCTCTAGAGAAACTAATATTTTGACATATTAAAAAATGGTTAAACATTAAATTTCCAAAGACAAAGCAAGGGGCTCAACAGAGATTTCAGCCACTGAGAAAAGCAATTTCTAAGGATTTCTCTCTATGCTGTGTTTCTCCGGACATACTCCAAAGCAGGCAAAGGGTAAAGAACCATTTCTTTCCTTTTGTTCTGACTCCTCTTGTTTATGACAGTGAAGCCTGATGTGGGTGACCAACTGGTGAACATTTATTCATACATACACACTTTTTGATTTCGTGAAGCACCTATACAATTTATTGTGATATTCTGTGTGAAAAAATGGAAAAGTGAGGACTTAGAAGATAGTCTAGTTTAGATGAACTAATAGTTGGTGGAAAAATAAAAGGTTGAAAAAAAGTTGCACACTAAATTCTCTGTGAACACTTGAAGCTAAGTAGTCCTCTGCTGTAGTGTCTTGGAACAACAGTAATTCATTGTTGATGGTAAAGCACCAACATTTTCTAGTTAGTTCCTTTAAAAAGTAAAACTAATTTGATGTTGTCCCTGTGATAACGTCATGCTTACTCTATTTTATACTAGTGATTTTATTTTTTCTTAATGGAAAAGAAGCTGTAGAAGTAGGAGTTGAGTGGGGATTGTGAATGTGGTACAGATATGTATGTCATCAGTCATCTGTGTTGTGGTAGAAAAAAGGCAGAAAATTACACAGCAATGGCACAGCCCAGGTTCCTTTCTCATTCAGTATTTTACCAACAACTTGACTGAAGAAATGAAGAACTTGTGTGTTGAGTTCTAAAACACATACCCCCAAAATTGTTAAAAACTGAAAAATGTTTGAAAAGTTCTTCCCTTGATTTAAAAAGGTTAAAAATTATAGACCTAGTAGTGGACTCTTGGGGAATTCCACTTTAGAGTTTGGTACATGCCTGCCAAATAAGCCTTAGTCTTCCACAGAACACAGGGCTCTTTTTTTAAGTGATTGTGGATGCTGCTGTCCAACTGGCGATTTATTTGACTGAATCAAAGGAAGGGCCAGATGACCTGTCTAGAAACAAGAACAGTAATAAAAGAGCAGGGTTTCCAATGTGGACAGAATTGTTGGAAATTTGACCTTGACAACTACTGAATGTGTGAGGCTACTCAAGTTCTTTATGTCTTCGTTCCTTGGCGTGTATATAAGTCCGTCTTTATGCATTGCTGTTAAGGAATATAGGAGGTATATTCCTTAAGTGCATGGCATAATGCTTGGCACATAGTGAACCCTTAGGAAGCATGAGCTACTATCATTATTGATACTGTAGCCCACATAGTTCCCTGAAAGAAAACCATGTGGAGTGCAAGGCCTCAATGAGCCAGGTAAATTGATGTTCATGGGTTACTCCTTTTAGGCAGAGGAACAGGAAGAGAATGCTCTTTAATTTATGATCAAAGGTATATTTACAGTTGCCATCAAGGAATTTTGTAATCAAGATGAATACTGAAGAGGATGTAACAGCTAGAGTTCTGGATGATGGCAGAAGCAGCCAAATAGCTGAAATCATTTAAATCATACCCAATGTGCAGTAGGTGTGCCACTGAGTGTGGCATTTCTCTGGGTGCTTAGAAATAATGTAGGCAAATGCAAATGATGCTATGGTTATTTGTAGGATGCTGTGGGGAATAGTTCTTAAAGGCTAATGTAATAATCTGTGGATCAATTTTGATTTGGACCTTTTGAAATTGTGTATACCTTGGCAGATGAGATTTCTCATGAAAATTCACTCTATCTGTGAATGGTACATACAATAAATCGTAGGTCCTTACACTTGGAGCTGTGGAAAAAGATAGATGATGGAAAACTCTGACTGAGATCTAGAATAATGGCCCCAAATAAATAAAATAAAGTTTATTCAACTCTAAACAAAAAATCTACTAGGGAAAATGTAAAGTCTTGCTTTTAATTTCAAAATAAAATAGCTGCAACTCTACAAGTATTGAAGGTATTAAGATTTATCTTGGCAGTTAATGTGAAAATATAAGTAAGAATTCTTACTGACTAAAACTTATTAAGCATCAATAAAATGTTGCAAGTGCTAACAAAAGAAAAAGCTAATGCAATACTAGGTTGCATTACCACGCAGTACTCAGCACAAAGATAGTAGCAGTCCCACTGAATTCTGAGAGAGAAGCTGCACAATTGTGTTTAGCTCTAGTTGTCATATTTTAAGAGGAACATTGACAGAATGGACTGTGTCAAGGAGAGTAAACTTTGTAAATCAAGCAATACTCAAAGGAATTGGAAATATTAAATTTGGAGAATATAAGGCAGGGTGATGTCTTCAATACTAAAGATTGTCATGTGGAAGCACATAGTGGTGGTAACCTGGCATCATTTAATGTGCATTTTACTCGTAGGCATTTTTCATTAGCTTGCATAATATTTAAAATAATGAATCACATTAAAAATATGAAGTTTCACCTAATGTTTTAAATTTCTACCTTCCTTTACAAAATCTGAAGATTTGTCGACACAGAACTTTCAGGGTTTGCTATCTTCTTTGATGGGGCTTTACTCTCCATTTTGCCATAATCCTCACCATTCCCTTTTGTTCACAGCACTGAATTCAAGTATCTGTTGATCTTACCATCATCTGACATTGTTGTTTTTGAGAAATATTTGTTTCTATGTTTCAATCAAAAGTGGGAAAAATGAGAATAGAGTCAGAAGGTCACATGTTTTAAGAAAACTCTTTTTTTGTAGAAGTGAAAAATACATCGTCATAGTTGAAAGAGGGGTGTCAATGTCAAAAGCATACAATTCCAGATGCTACTAGGGACAGATCCAGCTCAGGTCTCTCAGATATATTACTTACTTTGTCCTCTGTAAACACTTGGGTTTGTTTCATATGTGTGCTCTATAAAGAAGAGCCATGTATAAAAATTACAGGAAGGTAGAATTTGTATAGGCTAAGTGCATGATGAAACATGAAGACTTTCAAGCAAGAGCCTTATTTAAATACCCACTCAGCCACTTACCAGTTGTGTGACCCTGGGAAAGTTACTAAACCTCAGATTTTTCTCATTTGTAAAACAGAAATTTGAATTTCTATGATGTAGTTATTTATAAGTGTTTTAAATATCAGATGTAAAATCCTCATTCATATTAGCATTCACTATATAGTTGTTGTTTTAGTTTCTTATTAAGTAGTATTTAGTATAAGATAGCACTATGGCATGTATCACTTAATGACAGGGATATATTCTGAGAAATGTGATGTTAGGCTATTTTGTCATTGTGCAAACATCAGAGTGTACTTACACAAACTCGCTATATGGTATTGCCTATTGCTACTAGGCTACAAACCTAGCATGTCACTTTACGGAATGTGATAGGCAATGGTAACACAATGGTAAATATTTGCCTATCTAAACATAGCTAAAACTAGAAAAAGTACAGTAAAAATATGGTATTATAATCTTATGGGACCACTGTCATATATGTGGTCTGTCATTGATCAAAATGTCATTATGCTCCATATAATTGTACTTCATCTGCCTAAATATAACTTACTTTAAGGTTCTATGCTTGTATTGTTTTTACTATTCCTTTATATTTTTCTCTTGGCAATCTTTTATGCCACAGCATCAACTCTCACTACGAATAGCTGACTTTCAAGTTTACATCTCTTGTTTTAACCTATCTCCAGAAATACAGACCACATCTTCAATTACTTTTGGGTCATTTTTACTTGATGTCTTCACAGCATTTTCAACATAGTACATCTTGAATTGAAATTTTTACTCTTTTCCAACCAAACTGCTATACTTCTTAACTTCCCTGTATCTTTTATTGGAACCACCTTTCTCCCAACCCCTAAAGATCATCAGTTATCGAGACCGAGAAATGACATCTCATGGTGTGTTGAATCCATCTCCTTTAATTTATTTCTGATGTTTTCCTCTAGTTCAAGTCAACATAACCTCTTAGCCAGACTTTTTGTCATAGATGGCTTCATCCAATTCTATGGCTTCATTGACTACGTCATTTGGATGCTTCCTAAATCAACATCTAAAGGCCTATCTTCTTTCCTTGGCTGGGGCTGATATTCCAACTGCCTGCTGGCATCCCCATATGTCAGTCCTACCTTTATTTCAACCTCAGCCTGTTCAAAGCCAAACTCATAATGTCAAACCCAACATTCTCTTCATTTTGGGCTTTTGGTCTTAAAGATGTTACCTTGTCAGCCATTGTAGACATCACTGGTTATCCTTAAACCTCTCTTGCTCACTATCTGCATTCAGTAATACAACAAAGCCCAAGAATTCTGTTTTCTAAATATCATGTATCCATTATAATTTCTCCCTTTCAATCACCACTGCCATTTATTCTCAACATCTCCATTATGTTTCTACATAACAACATTCAATACGTATTTTTGTAATTAATTTATGTTCTAACTTACTCAGTGACTGGGCCCAGGTATTAAATCTACTTTAGCCTGAGTTATTATACCTTATTTCATAGATTCTAAGATATATTCACTACTACATTTTAACATCTGTGAATTTGAAATGCATCTCATGATAAATGGTGTTTAATTGGAAGCATTTTTCTTCCTTAGTGTTTCTTAAAATCATGCGCCTTTTAATCGATGGTGCCTTAGATTTCATGAACATGCTAATGGTTTTCTGAATATGGTAGTCCCTCCTTATTCACAGGATATATGTTCCAAGTCCCCCATGGATGCCTGAAACTGTGGATAGTACCAAACTCTATATATACTATGTTTTTTTTTCTATACATACATATCTATGATAAAATTTAATTTATATATTAGGCACAATAACTAATAATAAAATAGAACAATTCTAACAATGTACTGCAATAAAAGTCATGTGAATGTGGTGTCTCTTTCTCTCAAAATATTTTTAGACTGCGGCTGACTGTAAGTAATTGAAACCATGGAAAGCAAACCTCAAATAAGGGGGAGTGAGTGTACTTTCTGAGCCATGATGTCTACTGTTTCTTCTCTGTGTCTTCACTTCTGGTACTTTCCTTGTTAGTGCCTAGAACAAGTCTTAGAAATAAAAATGCTGAATACGATATGTTTCATAATCTCTAAGGCTACTTAATTTCCATGTTTTACTTTTTCTATTATTTGGATGAAATCCATCAGCCTGCACACCTCTTGTTTACCTCTCCTCACCTGCTTTGGAAATCTTTGCTATCTATTTTTTGCAGGATAAAAATCCAAACACCTCAGCACAGCATAAAAGGCCTTTCCCTACCTGGTGCTAATGTAATTTCTCTGCCTTTCTTCATTTCTTTCACATGCTTTAAATGCCACTTTTATTGACTATATCAAGGTTCCCTGAACAAACCGTCATGCCTCAGTATGTGCTATATGTTTTACCTTGACAGGCTTTTCTTTGACTAAAGTCAACCTATGTTTTATTTTTATTCAGTTCTAACATCATCTCTCAGAAGTATTTCCTGACTCTCTTAGAGAGTCATTCTCTGTTTTATGTGTTTTATAGTATGGTGGGTGAAAGGGTGGATTCTAGAGCTAACCGCCTAAGTTGGAATCCCACCTGCAGCACCTACCAGCTCAATAAATTAGTAAGTCACTTAGCATCTCTGTGCTTTATTTTCTCCATTAGTAAAATGGGGATAATAATAGCAACTATGTAAAAGGTTGTTGGGAGAATTATGAGCTAATATACTTAAATCTCTTAGAAGAATTCCAGGTGCATAATAAGGTTAAAGCTCTTACTTAGTATAATGTCCTCTAATTGTTTGTTTTCTTAATTGAAAAGCAAGTCATTCACTGACAGGGACAATATTCTGTTTTGTTTTTTGCATCTGCATCTTCAACCCCAAATCTAGTTCCTGACACTTGTCCAATACTACATAAGTATTTATTGGATGAACAGTGCATCAAACCAACATTGAATGGAAGCATGTATTTATCACATATGGTCAAGTAGGTAAATTATTTTTGTCAGGTTCTGTGTACAGAGAGTTAAGCATGTTTAGGTTTCCTTTAAAGTGGGAGATTTCTTGTCACCTTCTATTTCAAAAAGTAAGTCTTAAAATAGTGGTGGGACTGAGGTTGATCCTGAAATAGGTATTTCAGTTTTTTCACCTTGTGTCAGTCTGTCTTTTGCAGTTTTTAATTGCCCAAAGAGCATAACCTGGTGTCATAACTCCAGCCAGCTGCATCAATGCAAAGGGTGAATGATAATCATGCCTATAGAATATTGTGCTTTTAAAGGTCACTGCTAAAATGTTCCCTTGCAATAAACTGCAAGCAGGTCACTTTGTCTTGTGGAACAAGCTTGCCTGACACTGGGAAGGACAGGGGCCTAAGCACAGCGGGGTGCCGAGATGGAGGCAGGAGAAGGGATGGGTGATCGTCACTCTGACCACCCTTGCCTTCTCCTCCTTTTTTCTTCCTCTCCACCAATCTGTCTCTCTCTCCTGCCTAAGCCAATCCTGGAGGTACAGCTTTGGACACTTCCTGCCGGTGTTGGTGAGGGAAGAGGTGATCTGGAAGTGTTTGCTTGTGGCACTTGGCAGTAACGCTTGCCAAGTAGGACCCTTTTCTGAGTGAATTCACTGAATACATCTAATCAGAACTCTAAATTGTGTTAAATTTTGATTAAATAATTAACTGAATTAAATAAACTGCATAGTCTGCATTTTTCAGGCAGTTTGGGGTAAGCATAGCCTTTGAAGGCAAATAACCTCAAAGAATTAAACACATACACAAATAATTTACCAGTACAAGTAATCTCTGTATAAAAAGAATACCAGTGAGCTTCCCCGATGAAGATGAGATCACATGTCCTCATGTACTGATCATGGGCTTTCTAAGCCAGACAAACCTAGCTAGACTAGCTTCACAATTCTGTTATTTCATTCTGTGAAGCCATATTGAGTCTTGGTTTTGTTATTTGTAAAAGGAATAATAATAGTACCCATCTTGCCCAAGGTTGTTCTTAGTATGAGGTCATATATGTAACACCCTTGGCATACAGTATTTGATAGGCATATGATGATCAAATGTTAGACCCAAATGGATTTTAATATGTGGATCTTCGAGGAAGATTGGTTAGAGAGTGAGTACATGATTTAGTAATCTGCTCTACACATATCACAATGGCTGATTAGGTAACCAAATTATCCACTAGAGTTATGTAATTTTTAACAAATCCCCATCTTATGTTGGTTGGCTAAAAGTATTCAAGTTCTACTCTGAAAAGAAGGAGTGCACAAAGGGGCCTGGAAGCAACAGAAGAATTCACCTTGGCTTTTTTCCTTCTGAAATGGAGTGACCACTAAAAGTTTGCCAGAGAAAAGTTTATTCCAATTTAATGCACATTTTAAAAGCTAAACTAGGCATTTCTAATTGTGATAAAGAGTGCATTAATGGAATCATAACTCTAATAGGCTGTCTTTTCTGAAATATAAAGTACATCTTAAAAATATTTTGTGTTATTTAGAGACATCACTCTGTGAATCTAGGACACTACTAAATTACTCACGGATTTTAAACAAAATATGTGCAGTTGATTTGATGCCTAGATGAAAAGAAAGTTTTACCCTATTTTAAAAGAATATAATGTCAAAAAGATATCCAAGCATGTTTGGATTGTTAACGTCTCAGAGACAATGATTACAGCTGAGTATGGATTTCTATATTAAACAATGAGACTCTGGGGAGTCCCTACTCTCAGACATCTGAATTTGTAATTAATAAGGATGAACAGCATTCCTTCTGATATTCAGAGACAAAGGCTATAATCCCTCTTGGCAGCCCTTTCTAATATTTTATTATCTCTTCAATGAAATGATTTTTCTTATGTCACTTTATAATCTCTTCCTGTATTTTCATCTCTTTCATGTTTGTTGGTCTTCCATGGCAATGAACATAGTTATTTAGTATGCCCTTTAGAAAGATATAATATATTTTAAATAATCTCATTTTTTTATTAACTTGATGTTGGTATACTTTCAATTTCTAGACTTGGCTCATAAATTTAGCTAAATATTTATCTTTACTTTTTCTTGCTCATCAGATCCTGAGCTTAGAAGAGTGATATGGTTGTGCCATGCCATATGGCTGTTTTATGTGGGAGTAGCGAGAATCTCCTGGCTCTTTTGTATATTTCTTGGTAGATGTATTCAGTACTGAGTACCTCTAAGTGGTGCAATATGACTTCAGTGATATGGAAACAGCAATTTTCTCCCTACACATTGGTCATCATGTTGATTCCAAGGGCTCAAGTCCACATGCTTTTTCTTCTGAACTTATCTTCATGCATTTCAGGTGAAACTATGAAGCAATATGTCTCCAGTGTCCCTTTCTTTAGGTGTTTGAATTTCTCTCCCCATTGTCACTATGTGGTTCTCATTTAGGTATCACATGTCCCAACACCAATATTTTCTAAATGCTTCACTCCACAGGGTTTTTCCTATTTCCCATCAAAGTGTACTATGCAAGTAATCATTGAATAAAATAATTTGATCTTCTTTCCCCCTTATCTCTACCTGAGAGTGGTGTAAAACATGAAAGTTCATGAAATCTGGAGTCAGACTGCTTCATAACCTAGCCCCAAAACATACAAGCTGTGTGACATTTTCAAGGTATTTAACTTCTCTGTCCCTCAGATCCCACATTTGTTAAAGAAAAAAAAAGTACCTATAGTATGTACCTATGCTATAGAGTTGTTTTGAGGATTAAATAAATTCCTACTTGTAAAGTACTCAGAACAATGTGGTAAGTACTCAGTAAATATTAACCAATATTTCAAGGTAACATTTAACTAAACTAAAAT
Organism: Daubentonia madagascariensis; assembly: GCA_023783475.1. Lineage (NCBI taxonomy): Eukaryota > Metazoa > Chordata > Mammalia > Primates > Daubentoniidae > Daubentonia > Daubentonia madagascariensis. The sequence continues at coordinate 37,944,395 of JAKFHU010000600.1, forward strand.
AGTAGTTTAAACTAAATAGTTTTCTTGGTAATTTCTCAAATCTGAGCTCTTCTGTGGCTCCTTAACATACCTCTTAATATTTTCAGTCTGAGTTACCACCACAGAAATTTAACCATGAATCAGGTTAGTATTAACATAAACTCGTGAATCTCAGCCTAACTTCACACAAATGATTGGCAGAAGGTAGCTGAAGACTCTACAATACAGTGAGCACATCACTGGACTTGAAGTTTGTAAAGTCAAGGGCTCAATTCTTAGATTTGCCAATTAAAAGTTGCCTGATTTTATAAGTTCTTTAATCTTTCTGAACATCAGTTTCCTTGACTATAAAATCAAGACAATATTATTAGCAAGAGTAATTTACAGGTGGTACATCTTTTATATCCAACTGATAAACATTCAACTTGACTTTATTTCTGAACCTCAAAAATTGAATACATGGGCACACAGACCATAGAAAGAAAAATAGCACCATCATAATGACTAATTTTAAGTAAAGACCTATGAACTTTCATAATTTCCCAGGAAATTTTGATAACAGTTGAATGATTTTTCATACCAGAGAGATTATCTTCTGTGAAGTCTACTCGATAAAGTAAAACTATTTGAAAATAACACCATTACAGTAAAAGAAGGATTATCACTGCTACACAGTTTGTTTCAACTTTCTCCTATGGCAGGATACTTTGTATATAAAATGTATTATCTCTTCTTTGCTTTTATTTATTTTTTTCCAGTCACAATTAATGTGTTCCTATCGTTCATCAATTGAGTTTTTAATCACAGTAGTATGTCTTTTATAACATAAATTACATTAGAGTAACCTATAAACCATTAGCACTGTAGATCAGTTTTTCTTTTAGATAGTGAAACAGAACAGAGTTTACTAGCATGTTCAATGTATCTTCCTTCTACCTATACTTTTGAAGAAAGTTATCTAAAGGCATAAGTTTATTGTCAAATTTGGGCTGATTGGCATGCTATTGATTATAGGGATCATAAGCATTATCAAGTTTAAAGTTTTTATTTTCCAGATGGAAGAAACTGAGAAACTTGGGAAATTAAATAATTTTGCTAGTACCCAGTTCCTGGACTGGCACCTAGTCACACCTCCTTCAACCTCTCCCAGTGAGGCTTTCTTTTGAGTTTAATGTGTTTCATTTTTGGTTGTTTTAGGGCCATCAATAAAAACCTGGGAAATAGATGTTTGTAGTGTATTATCCAGATTAATGTAGTTTACCTTTCAGACTGAAGGCTGGATGAAACCTAGGTCTAAATTTCCCTTACTTCTTTGTTTACATTTTTCTTGCTTTTTATAAAGCACCACTAGTAAATTAATTTCCATAGTTCGGGCCTAAAAGGAAAGTTATGCTTTTAGCAAAAATTTCTGTGTAATACCCTTTCCACCTGTCCCTAGTCAGCTCCTCCTCCCACTCCATCCTTCAAATATTTACTATGCTTCCTTTGAAACCCTCAGCCTTCCAAACTGTGTCCTTGCTCTGAGCAGGTAATTCCTCTCTCATATAATAGAGATTCCTCTATATAATTCTCCATAGAATAGATAATTCCTCACATAACATTCCTCATACAGTAGACATTTCCTCTCTATTTCCTCTCAGAAATAGAGGCAAACAGGCAACGATCTCCTTGATAGTTTGCACTTTTCATACACCTCTAACTGCCCTACAAATCATAAAATGATTCTGATTTCATACAGATTCTAACTTCCTTTCCTTCCATGCCAATTCAAGAGGTATGTCAGTCTGCATTTTACCCCTTTCTACTGCCAACTTCCTAGGTCCTAAAACCCATGCAGAGTCCTGCATAACTATGTCTCCTTCTGGTCAAATTCTGTAATGTATCTATACCCTTACCTAGAATTCCCTTCTTGACTCATTCAAATCTGGCTCACCCTCCCCCTAAATTATAACATTCTTTTCTCATAGGTCATCTAAGGTCTTAGTGTTCAAGTTTCCAAAATTTATTTTACTTTCTCTCTCTTTGATAGTATCTGACACAGTTGACCGACCTCTCTCCTTCCAGAAAATTTCTCCTCTGATATAACTCTCTACTGTTCCAGCTTTATACTTACTTTTTCTCAGTCTTCTATAAAACTCTTCCTGAATACACACAGTTTTTTTTTTCTCAGTCCTTGTACTGTCTGTATATTTCTGGGGTATGTCTCTTTTACATATGCCTCAACATTCAGCTTTACTGATAAGCCCCATATTCCTCTCTCCTGGGCTCCATATCATTTCCCTACTTCTCTCAGTAGCACATTCCCCATACTTTTTTGTACAAATGATAATATTACGTGTCTCCCCTCCTGCCTGCCGCCAACCAGAAACCTGGGTGTCATCTGGCACTTCCTTTTCCTTCACCACAGATATGCAATCAGAATGATACTATAGCCTAAATATCTCTCATATCATCAGCTCCTTTCTATTCTCACAATTTAGGTCCAGCTCATTATCTCTGGACTGCATTATTTCCCATACCTGGTCAACTTTCCACTTGTCTTGTTGCTATCCAATCCAACCTTCTGTTGCCATTAGAGTGATGTTTATAAAATGTCTATGAAACCCCATAATTCTCCTGATTAAAAACCATTAATGGGTGACTCTCTTCAGTATCAATTTCAAGCTTATTAGCTTGATATATGATGCCCTTCAATGATGTGGCTCTAACTTAACTCTCTAGGTTAGGTAGCACATATGAATCTGAAATTATAAATTTAAATAACAAGAAATACAGCGTTTCTTTATTTTCTTAAATTATCTGAAAACTAACTCCAAGCTCCCATCCTTCCTGGCAGGTGGACTGTTAGTCTTAATAAATATGGGACTTTATCATCAGAAGGTTGTTCCAAAGTCCCAGGAATTCACAGAATGACAAGGAATAATAGAAGTTCCTCTGGTCATAATTCATCTGCTGACTCTAGTCATCCCTAAGATGCCCAATTTCTCAGGCAACATGGTTTTTTCAGTGGGTTTCTGACCTCATGGCTCCCTTTCTCCAGTCCATGCTTAGGCCACAGGACTCTTTGGTGAAGCTAGCAGCCTCTGGGTCTGTGGCACTGTCACTACCATCTTCCTAAGGTAGTGACAAACTAGCTCCCCTTGCCTATCTCAAGGAGTCTCTCTTCCTATTTCTCCTTGCCCTCAAAAACATGCCTCCCTTTAGATTCCTTTTCCTGGACATTTAGCATATCTCTTCAATGTGTTTAAACTCTTATCAAAAACAGTAAGTGCCACTGACTTCTGGCTGTTTCTCCTTTCTTTCCTTGAAAGAAAATCCTCTTAGGCAAGGAATGGTTTACTTGTTTGAAATGAAGGAGATGGTTAAGATCAAAATGCAAAAAATATCTCAACAAATATTTTGCAACACTATTGTTTCACAACTTCTATGAATGCTGTAGTCATTCTAGATTCCTTGCAGTAGATTTTACTTGCTCTGTGCTCTTTCTCACCTCCATACCTTTGCAAGAGTTTCACCTAGTCTTTTGTGCCCTCCCTTACTATATTCATCTGGACTTTCCTTTATGACTTAATTCAGTTCTCATTTAAAAATGGTTTGATCTGAAATATACAATACACTGTTATTAAATATAGTTACCATTCTGTGCAATAGATCTCCAAAACTTATTGCTTCTAACTGAAACTTTCTACCCCTTGACTAAAATCTCCCCAACTCCCCCTCCACCCCAACAGTTTTGGCAACCACCACGCTACTTTCTACTTCTATGAGTTTGACTTCTTTCGATTCCATATATAAGTGAGACCATGCAATATTATCTTTCTGTGCCTGGCTTATTTCACTTAGAATAATGTCTTCTAGCTTCATCTATGTTGTTGCAAATGACAGAATTTTCTTTTTTATGGCTGAATAGTATCCCATTGTGTATATATACCACATTTTCTTTATCTATTCATCCATTGGTGACTATAGCTAATAATAGAGTATTATAGATTTCAAAATTGTTAAAAGGGTAGATTTTAAGTGCTCTAACCATGAAAACATAAACATATGAGGTGATGGATCTATTAATTAGCTGGATTTTATTATCCCACAATGTATACAAATATCAAAACATCTCATTGTACCCCATAAATAAAGTTTTTATCAATTAAAAATAAAAATTATAACAGTAGTCTGATCTGAGCTATAACAGAATATCCTTTCATACTTTTCATTCATTCATTCATTCATTCATTTCTTCAGTTAACTATGTATAAAGGAGCTACTATGTGTCAGAAATGATGCTAGGCACTGAAGATACTATGGTGAGTAGGAGAGAAGGTACAGGCTTTCATGGAGTTTATATTCTATCATGAAGACAGATTTGATAGAGGTAATTGCCATATAGAACGTAGAGTATTTTAAAACGGGAAGTTCAATGTGCTGAGGCAATATGCCATAAAGGGATATAACCTAGTTTGGCAGCTCCTGAGGCAGAGCTGTTTAAGACCCTGCCTTACAGTACTCATCATACTATTTTTTAATCTGTCACTTATCAATCTTTTCTGTTAGACTATGCATTTTCCAAGGGCAAGGTCAAGGATGTTCATTGCTTTCAGATTAAGAAAACATGTTGTATTTTGCAATGATCTAAGAAAAAAGTTATTTAGAAAATTATTTTGTTACTAAATATTATTCAAGATAATTTAGAAAAATTACCATTAAAACCATAAAAGGGTGATACAAATAGTTCATTTTACTTATAAAAATTATTTACAGGTTAATAAATCTTAGAAAGGAACTACTTTATCCATAGTTGAATTAAAAATCTTGATCTTGACCTAGACGCCATATTCCAGTCATTTCATTTGAAATTTCACACCATTATATTTTAAGTAATATTTTCAAATAGCAATAAAACCAATAGTCACTTTGAAAGAAATAAAACAAACAGATACATTCTTCTTTCATAATGACATATTTTTAGGTTAGAAGGGGTCTATGATACAAAAGGTCAAATAGAAAATGTTAATGAAAACAGAATGTAGTCAAGTCAAATAAAATAAGAAAATAAATCTAGATTTTGCTTTAGGCATTGCAAATCTGATTTAAATAGCCCTCTCAGAAGAATAAAACTGCCATTCACTGAAATGTAAAGTAATGTTCTCATATTTATTTGCCAATAATTCTCCTTTTTACCATCAGGGTTTAACATTCTCTTAAAGATAATAACCTAAAATAATTTTATATATAAGTACTAATTTAAATGATTATTGGAAGCTAATTTAAAAACCTGGATTTAACAGTACAGGTAAAAAAAAACCTTACAAAATGACTAATTACCAGTATTTAATAAAGAAGGCCAATGGGTAAGTTCAAATTTTAATGTTTTAGAATCAAATTACAGGCATTTTAATAGTGATTGAACAAGTCTATGATCATTATTGTTTCAAAGCTGTAGGAATTAATTTAAGTTTTTGCAAATACAGATCTAGCACCACATGTCTTTGGAAACGATAGTGCATCGTTTGTAATAGCCAAAGGTCTGTTTCCATAGTATAGTGCTTATTTATGCTTTAAGGTGTACATTATTATTCATAGCATGATTCTTGGATCCATGATATTCTCAATGATTTAGCACCAAAACCATTAAAATACTCTTTATTTTTGTGAAATTGTGCCGTCTCTCCATTAGTTATCATGAAGCGTGTACCTAATAACTGATCTTTAGTTGGACAGATCAAGAATTGTTCAGGAAGGACTTTCTTCTGAAATTAAAAGTGTCAATTTCAAAATCAAATGTCAATTTAACAGTGAAATTAATTACATGCAATTTTATGAAAAAAAAGATTATCACTGAAAAAATATTTCCATTGTCTGTCCCAAATTGATTATTTTTACCTCATGGTTTCCAAGGTTTCATAAGGTTTTAACAGGAGATTGGAAGGAGTTTGCTGCCCACTCATGATGATGCTTCAGAAGAAAGGTTCTTCAGAATGGATCAAAGGCTGTAATTTCCATGCCATTTCTGTCCAATTTTCTTTTCTCCTAATGTTTTCATTTTTTGAAATGGCTATGATTGCAATCCAATTTTGCCCACACAGCACTGCATGCCTAAATGAACCATTTATCACAAACTTTTTGTCCTTTTGATGCTTAGGATTTTATTTGCTCAGAAATCTTTTTTTTTCATTAATGTTTACAACTCAAGCTGCATTACAATTACCTTCAGTAATTACTACCTGTTGTGGATTACATTATTCTATTCTCTGGATATGGCATCAAAAGTTCCTATTTCAAATCAATTATATGTTAGTGCTGGAATTCACTGCTACTTCAAAAAATATGAATCCCCTTATACATCCTTGAAAAATTTTAAGTTTGACCCTCAGCCAGACTTATAAATACTAAAACTTCAAAATACCAAGGGATTGATATTTCATATTTTTCCCTATAGATAATCTCACAGACTTTCATAAACTCATTAGCCATTAACTGTTCCTTTGTATCAGATGACATATTTTGAATCATTGTGATAGGGCTGTTCAAGTTAATTATTAGCTACTAGTGTATGGCATTGAATAATTTAATTTAAGAAACATAGTTATTGTCAAATTTTTGAATTTAAGGTCTGTTGATATGGTTTAACCTCACAAAGCTTACTTAAAATTGTCCAAATCTATGTTGTAATCATTGCAATGAGCATTATAATACTCTTTCCCCTAGTTTCAAAATTCACAAAGGTATCAAAAAATTCAGTGTAGGTCTAGAAAAAAGCCAGGCTGTAAACCTTAAAGTAAATACACTTCAGTTCCTTTCTGAGTCTTTTAAATTTTCATGGAAATCTGCAATTAGGGGAACACGTTTAAATTTTCATGGAAATCTGCAATTAGGGGAACACTAAAAGTATGATATATTTGTAAAGGCCTCTGTTTTCCTTTCACATACTCAGGGAATAAAGAAGATAATAGCTAAGAATAAATAGGAGATTAGCTGAGAGGTAGAGGAAGTGAGCAAATATTATATAAAGAGTAGGCAGCTTCACTTTCGGTGATAATCGCAAAGATTCAGTTTATAAACAATGTTTACATTCTGCAGATTTATTTATTGTTTAAAAAGTAGATATATGCTGTTTAGTCTTTCTATCTCTCTTATCTTGTAGATACATTTTACATTAAAAAAAAAAAAAACCCAGGTCAGATCTAAAAACCCGCTGAAGACATTCTCTGATGAATTTCAACAGGCTCTGATCCTTTTTCCACCTCATCACTTCATAAGGCTATATTTTAAAGTTTATAATTTTCCAGAATTGCTAAAGTATAGACATTGCTTTTTTATTATTAGTGTCTCCTGCTGGCTTCTGAGATAAGTTTCTGGAGTATATTAGCATTTCACACTCTTAAGGCATTGTTTTTTCAGACTAGCAGTTTGGTTATGTCCTCTGTGCTATGGTGGAGTGGTGTTAAGGGCTCTCTGAAGTCAGAGCTTGGTTTGAATTCCAGGACTTTCATAGTCATCTGTGTGGTACTCTGAAAAGTATTGAACTTCCTTAAAACTAATTTTTCTCTTTTATAAAGTGATGAAGATTATGAAAAATAGCATAAGGAAAGAGCCTGACATATAGTTGATAATCTATATGTTAGTTCCAGCCCTTCTAATGGACTGTGTCCTACGAAAATGTTAATTTACATTCTCTTGTGACTTGCATTGTACTTTAAAGTGTGCAAGTGTGGATGGAGTAGTGTTTTGGCTGAGAGTGTGCAAATGTGCTGCCTGTCTGCAGGGCTGAGAGGGTAGTTAGGGTATATGGCTGTACATTCTCTCATGGTTAAAATCGCCTTGAAGTCCGAAGTGTTTTTTGTTTTGTTATTATGCTTGTTAACTTTTTGCTTTTTGGTAATTTCCTTTTCCCTCCCCTTCACAGGACCTAAAACACTATGTATATAAACAGAGTTGCTTTAGATAGCAAAATTGTTTAAAGCTTGGGCTCTGGGGTCCAACTATTTGGATTTGAATCATTGGCTGTGTTATGTTAAGGAAGTTCCTCAAACCATTTTTGTCTCTATTTACACATTTGCAAAACAAGGCTGTTGATAATGATGCCAATCTCATTGAGTTGTTGCTATAAGGAGGAAATTTCAATACATTAAAAAAATTAAGAATGGTGATGATGTTTTGCACATTGTAAGCACATACACATGTTAGCTATTACTAATTATTGCATGGCTTGCATTTAGTATGACTAAATAGTTCTTGCCATACACAAAATGATTTTGTTTAAAAGCATAAAAAGAATCACATAAAAAATAAACCTTAATTTAAATATTTTTGATGAGTTATAGAGATTACGATCTTTAAAATTCATGTATAGCAAAATGATAAAGTTCACTAACTCATTTTTTGAAAAAATGCTAACATTCTAAATAAAAATAGAAAAATATATTTTTAATGAAGATGACTCAAAGCTATATAGATTTAGAAAATTGGATAATGTATTATTAGGCATGTATAGTACACATTCCAGAATACTAAGTAGATTTGTTACCATTTAAAGCATTTGAGGGAAGACTAGAAATGAGCAGATAAGGTCTTGATATTTTTTAGAGCAGAGATTAGTCTTTAAAGTCTGAAATCAATGATTAGTAAATTGATGAAATAAATATTGAGAAAAGAAATTCCAAAAATACACAGTGTGTTGAGGCCATTAGTGACTTGGACATTGCATTGGAAAATATGCAGAAAGAATATTATGGTTGTTTTTAGTGTTGAACTTACTTAATACAATATACATATTATCAATAAAACAAATATATACAAATCACATAATAAACATGTATATATTTATTCCTATAATTGGAATTTTTCTATTTAATAAGAAATCTCCTTCCAAGCTTAAAATGCAAGGAATTGTATCATCCAGTTTTTTCATCCTCTGGATACCAACAGCTGCAATGATGTTTAAACAAAACAACTGATACTTGAGTTAATTTACACGTTTTTTGGTTATTATTTTAAAAAGGGTCTTTTACATTCTATTAATTCCAAGCCCACATTTTCCCTTCTTAAGGTACAATTTAATTCACTCCAACATTTTCTGTTTCCCTACTGTGCACTTCTCCAGTAGGAGAATGGAGTTCTAAAGGTGAGAAATGACTCAGCAGGAAATCCAGTAGATTCTGTCCAACCAATATCTTTGTTAAGGGCAACATGGGAAATATCACCAGTGATTTTTTATATGTAGATGAACCAAAGGTAAGTTTGTTTTTGTATTCTTAGGTAATTCAACACTATACAAGGAATATTGAATATTTTACTAAAAACTGAAGATATGCATAGATGAATTCATCAGTTGCTTAGACTAATGAATGTTTTATCACAATAAAATTTTATTCATCCATTCTTTCATTTCTTCCTTTGTTCAATAAATACTTATTATATAACTATTAAATGCCAAATACTTGTGCTAGATATATAGTAGTGAGTAGAAACTGAGATACATTACTGAACAAGACAGATATAGCTATTCCTTTCATGGAGCCTACAATTTAGCTGAAGACTAAAACATTAAACAAATAAATAGTCGCATAATTACCTTTGTAATGGATTATATGGAGAAAGAGTACAAGGTCTTATCAGAGTATAAACAGGGATAAAAATCCATGCAAAGTGCTTTATAGTGGTATCCATGAAGTAAGCTTATTTAAAAGCCTAAAATATTCATCTGGAAGTTGACATGGGAAGTTTGCTAAAGAAATATGAAATTGACACTGAAGTTCAACAACAGGGCACATGCAAGAGTGCTTGTGATGAATGGTTCTAAGAAAATAAGAAACAGAATAAGAAAAAAAGAGCTAACTGAGTGGAGAAATAAATACTAATAAAAGAGTAACGTGTATGCACAGCTTACAGAAATATTTCCTTCAGATGCTGTTAGATATAGCTTCCTGTGACTTCGTGGGAACCTAGGTAATTTTATTACTTGTAATTGTGTGGCTAATTTTTACATAGCAACCTAAAAATTGAGTTTAAGTGAATCTCACTTGTTAGTTATCTCACAGATAATTTTTGACTAAAAAGTTTTTCTAAAAGTCTTATCTTCATTATTTTCTTTCAAATTTAGTAAAGTTTACTAGTTTACTTTCAAGTCTCAAGAAAGTTGTTGCTTTTATTTCAACTTGCTATGTGAAAAACAAATTCAATTTAACAAGCATTTATTGAGCAACTATTATGTACAAAACACTTTGCTATGTGATCTTAAGCACAGAATAGACCTACATGACATGGTTTCTACTCTCTCTGAAGGAGCTCTGACATAGTGTGCAATGTGTGTGTACATTTGTGTCTTAGGAGTCCTTGTTTTGTATACATCTATGAGGATCTAAAATGGTTAAATAAAATCAAGAATTATGGAAAATAGTTAAAATAAGGAAGTGCCAACACAATGAAAGGAATAAGGTTAAATTGTCTTTTGAGGAAATCTAATGAAAAGTAGGAATTAAAAAAAACCTTACATTACTAAGCAGTGAGAGTTAAAAAATTACATTATAATAAGATGTAAATAAGAACTGGTGTTTTGATCAAAGGAAAAAAAGTAAATGAGAGAAAAGCTTTAGGAAATCATGAGGTTTTAAAAAAAATGTCTAGACTAGCTATCCAAAAAATGGAAGCCTGAGAGGCAGAATTATAAATCTTGGGAATACCATGGGCCATAACTAGAAATAACAGGATGGAATCAATGAAAATGTAAAATTTGGCTTGAATATCAGGAAAGATTGTTGACAGTGAAATGTATTAATTATTATATAGTTTTTAAAAGACACAGGAACAGCTTTATTACTTGGGACATTAGAAAAGAAGAGTGGACAAAATCCCAGAGGGTAGGGGGCAGGTAAGCAGAATCTATGATTTATTAGGCTTTTTTTTATTTCTGGTTTCTATGACTTTATGATCTCTCTACATTGCACTGCCTAAATTATAGTGAACAAATTCTCTCATCGCCTCTTACAGCAGTATTTTTCTAACCAATACATTTGTTGTCCCACAAGCATGTCCCTTTTATCAAGTCTGAAAAACACCAACCCGGAACTTGAATTAATTTTAGATTTCAAAGTAAAGATCCATGAATGACAGTCACAAAGAGAAGTGAATTGTAAAACAAACCCAAGTAAAACTGATCACAATTAGGGATACTAGTCCAATTGCCTTCTTAACCAGTTCTGCAGGTAATATAATGGTAAAAGCTATCTACTCAAGAGTCATTATATTCCAGAAACTGTGCATATGATGCACCCTTATATACAATATCTAGCTTAATCCTTATTAATATTCCAATACTATGGAGTAAAGTTATGTTATTTTCTACACATGGAAACAGGCTTATACAGTTGCTAATACCAAAGTGATTACTCTTTCTATGATGCCTATAGGAGGAGCAAATTGGCCCAGGCAAGGTCAAACTCTGATACTCTTGGTTACCAAGGATAGGAAGCCCTGGATGTGATGAAGAACACTAACACGATACAAAATTTAGAAAGTGCCTTCAGGCTATAGCTAAACAGTATGAAACAGTGTTTTGACTTTGGTGGTGCAGATGGATACAAGGGTATTTCTCCCCTGGAAAGGTAAAATAGAATTATTGGTAGTTTAAAATAAAATCTTAATAGAAGCTTATCCCATGGCTAATTACTTGGGAAACAAGATTCTCTTAAACAAAGCGAGCCAAGGTGTGAAGATGTTTGAGAGGTATTCTGTTCTTCCTAGTGCTGGGTCAAGAGCTGAAATGACAGACCCAGATGAAGGGTCTTGCTGCAAGGACCACCTCCTGGTGCTATCTAGCTCAGTTGTTTGTAACTGGGAACTGTGCAACTTGGGCCATGTATGCCTGAGCTCTGGGTATCCTTGGAAAAGGTTTTCACACAGAAAGTCAGAAGCCTCTTTCCCCTATCCCAATGTGTGCTGAGAAGACTGCTAAGTCCCAAAGAGGAAGTGTCTTACTGAAGAATGCTAGGGAAGGTATTTGATTTGTGTCCTAGTATTGATACCTCTGTTCTTTATATACAAAAAGCAGTACCTTGTAAATATTGTTAGATGCGTAGTCCTTGTTAACAGGTGTTAATGACTCTGCTTTTCCTGTCTGCTTTTGGGATTCAGGAGAAATAAGCTTGGTGCTCTGCTGGTATATTATGTTGTTGCAGTAATAGATGGCACACTTTATTGATAGAAATTGAAAAGTTATTTGATCTATTGTAAAACAAATGAGCTAATTTTGGAGGAAATGATAGGTCAAGGAGGTGATGATGGATGTGCCATCAGAACCTTATTGCGGCCAAGTGTGGTGTGTCTTATCTTTCCCAGTACCTCTCTAAAACTCCCCACTTACAGTATTTCAGGAAACCCACAAGCATTGCACAAACCCACAACCACAGCATGGGAATGCGTCTCCCAATTTGTTTTCTGGCAATATGTTAACACTTTAAATCCTGAATTCGGACTTCTATCTTTTGGTTTTAGAGAGATCTGTAACCTGAGCTAGCGTATTCTTTGCACAGCAAACCACAGGCCTGTAATCAATATCTGTGTAGAATAGATTTATTAACTATTCTTTTAAGGAAGAAAGTAGAGAAGCATTTCCCAAAGTAGCTTAAGCTGAACTCTTTTCAGTTTGACCAGATAATGTTATTTTTAATCAAAAAGTAGAAAAAGAATGTTTTAAGCAATTTGAGGATGGCTACTAGTTCTGATTTTGTGTTTTCAAAATAATACTCAAGATAAAACAACTGGGTTGTGGATGAAGCATGATTTAAATTTGTAGCAGTGTCAATGTTTTCTTTGATTTTCTTATTTGATTACGGCAGCCCATCAGGACTGAGCACCCACCACTGCTGTGGCTGTGACTCAATGTTCCCTTTAAAAATGACAGTTGAGCTCAGACTATTAAAGCTTTTTTATCTTATATGCCAAAGAAATGCAAAACTTCAATGTAACAAAGTGGGCGAAGATATAAACTTGTGAAAGCTACCAGTGAGCAAATTTACATATGCTTGCCTGAAAGAGGGCTTAATAAGTTATACTACTCACACAAAAATACTGCAAAAGGCAAGAGTATATGATTTTAAAGGTATTTTAATTAAATTACTTTCTGGGTTACGTGTTATGTATATGTAAGTGATGCTTACTAGTAGTATCCTTGTTCCTATGGTAACAATTGCTCCTAGCAACATGAAAAGATCTTAACAGGATCTGCTTTTAAGAATTCATTTTTGGAGTCTTATCAGAGAAAACTGTATGCTACTCACTATACCTAATCATCCATCCTATTTTAAATGTAATATTTTCTCAGAATCGTAGACCCACAAGGTTACACGAAGACAATTTAGGATTTGAAGTTTTGTTATTATGTCTGCTTCTCACTTGTCCGAGGACAACTTGTGCTTGTCCCTCTGCCTTAAATGCACTTGAGATGTAACGGTATATCTCTACTATGCCTATTTCAGTTTTCTGTAAACAAAAGTTATATTTCTCCAAGCATTTTGGAGCTGACACAAATCCCATAATTAAACTATTCTCTGTTTCAGAACACTGGAGGACTCACACACAGGCATATTCAACAATAAGTGATAGAAGTCTGAAAAGAATTCTGGTTCTCAAATGATTAAAAGCAGTAACAGCCATTTTATTCTGCTACTCAAAAAACAAATGAAAATTCATATGAAGTTGTGATATGCTTAGTTTATTTCTCTCATTTTACTAATATTTGCATTTGATTGATTAAATTCTTCTTTACCTGTAAGCATTGTGCCAAATGGAAATATTCTATTCCATCTATCTGAGTAAGGGACTGTTTCGTGGCATGTGAGATTAATAAAAAGTCACATTGCTAAGTCTCTTATGGTTGGTCCACATGGAGGTTGATTTGTTTTCCTTTTTTATTTTTCTGGCCACATTTTCAGTTTTCTTACCCCAGCCAGCCCTGTATTCATTTCTATCTTTAGTCTCTTCCAGAAAATAAATATATTAAGTCCCATCTCCTCAAAGGTGAACAATGTAAATCTTCAAGCTGTGGCAAAGAAGTCATAGCTTAACTTCTCAATAATTTCTCAGCAGTAACTTTAGAGTATTATTAGTAAAGGTAAGACGTTTACCTGGCACCACAGGGGCCCCCCTGCTTTGGAATTCTGTGCAGGGATGCTGTAACATGAGCGAGCTATGTGTCCCAAGTGTAAAACTGGCCTGCACTGTCTCTGTGTTAATCACTCAACAATGACTCTGACATTTCCTGAGGAGCTTTCCTGAGATAGCAAACTACACACAGCCACACAGGATTACTGCATGGTGCTGGAACCCATTTCTTCTCTGGGTCTTAGCAATTCTGCTCACGCCTCACACGAGACAGCTACTCAAGCACATTCAAGGGCACTCCCTGAGAAACAATATGCTAATTCTGCATCTCAAACTGCTGCTAGTTAAACTGGGTCCTGATGCACCCTGAAGAAAGAAACGCAAGTCAGTGACATACACCACTTAACCTAATGAATTATACATCCTAATGCAATCTGGTCTTACAGCTCCATGATGCTCCTTAGGAAATATGGGCTCAATAAGATACAAAAAAATTATGAGAGCATTAGAAGCAATGCATATCATATCCTGGTCCCAACTTATTTATAACAAGTAGAATATTTCTGAATAGCAGTTTATATATATTTTTTTTTAGTGGATAATACCTGGTCTTCCACATCCAAATAATTATTACTAACCTAGATATTTTCAAACTTTGCCCCAATTATTCAACAATATTTTTTTCTCATTGACAATGCTAGCACAACATTAGTTTTACTTGTTTGGTCTACGAAATGCAAAATAATTTAACTAGAATATATTTCTCCTGTTTTTCAAATGTGTTAACCTATATAATCACAATAATATATGTGAAAGAAAACAAAATAAATAGGTTATTTTAGTTAAACCATCCATTCTAGCATGTCTCATATGTGTCATATATTATGTGCCTAAATAATAAATTTAAGAAATAGCAAAGATACAAATATGCATTATTTATACATTTCCAAAGGAGTATAATTTTGAAGAAATAAGGAATCCAGAGTGTCACAAGATATTATAATATAAAATTCCTTAGGCCTAAGTTAGGAGTAATATGAAGCATAAATACTAGATCAATGTACCAACGTATGGATTGAATTTGATCAGACAAAGCTGGTATGAAGGAGAGGGATGAGGAGGAATAAACATATGAAAGGGCAAAATAAATATTTGCTGATTGAAAAACGGTATAGAACTTTGATATCTCAAAGGAAACAGATGGCATACATGCTTGTTTCCACAGATAAAAATAGGTTTTGTTTTAACAAAACTCAAGACAGAAAGCAGGGGGAAAAAGCCTGGCACACATTTTTCATAATGAACACTTAAGAAGTTTACTCCCTTGACACTGTACGGCTCTGACTGCCAGTTCATTCCGATGTACGCAGGCTGAGCTCAGGTCAGGGAAATGACTACAGCACTGATGCCCATCAGTGATGTGATTTTATTGAGGAAGGCAAAGAGTAATTGCCACAGGGGTGCCAGCAACATGTAAACCTATAGGCTTCTCTTCCTAAGACAACCAGAACTTCCAACTGTAAAGGTGTCAGTGCAACCAGGATGCAGTTTAACATTAAAGCAGTGATTCCCAAACTTTAGTATGCATGAGTCAACTGGGAGCTTGTAAAAATAACAATTCCTGGGCCAAAGACATCTCCAAAGACAATGATTGAATATTAAATGTAGAGAGGTGCTGATAAGCATTCCAGGTGAGCATGATGCATGCAATCTGCAAGAACCCTGCATGGCAATGAAGCATACAGTTTTTCATGAGTCAGGTAGATCTGGGTTCAAACTCATTCAATTGCTCTAAGACCTTTACTTAACTTTGCACACAGAAAGGATAATATATTTCAGAGAAGTGTATCTGTTAGTATCTTCAGACCAAACCATATATTGAAAGCACCCCGGTAAGTGTGTACTAAGTCTATATCAAAGATTGTTCTGTTAGAAAATAGTTTTTATAGACACCAGCATTCTAAAGGCAGATACACTGCAAAGGGAAACCTGACTCTGTTTTCTTTACCACAAGAGGACAGGACTTTTTGTTTGCAGATTTTGTAGAGAGAACATGCAGAGTCTGAAATTAGTAAATGTTCCCTAAATGGAAGCACATAGGTTATTTGTCAAAGTTCCCCTGAAATGTTATATGGTGTTATATGCCCCATATTTTGAAAGACTGTGGCATAGCAAGAACTTGGCTATATTTTCCACACTAGCAGGGCCTTCTCAGGATGAAGTGAGTCTCTGGCAGCTGTGTGCCCCTCAGGGAACCCAGGGGCAAGAGGAAAGCCATATGCTACCTATCAGCTCCTGCTGTGGGGAGCCCCCACATTTTAATTAATTTCAGCATAGTTGTTAAATAAATCAGGAACTTTCTGTAGGTTCATTGGTCTTTTCCTGTCAATCCATAGCCCACCTGATACGCTGCATACATGGCAGCACCCACTGTAGATATATTTTTTGTACAGTTTGATAACGGAGGGATAGAAACACTGTCACTCACTCATTCTGCTCGATGGCCTAGTTATTCTGTTCACTGGGTTGTCTAGTGGTGACACAATTCTTTCCCCTGGGGCAAACCAAAGAGAACAAAGTGTTCTTTCTTAGGGAGAGAACTGATCAAAACCAAGTAACATTAAGCACTCGAACTTAGTCTACGATTTGGTTGTAGTAGAGGCTTATTTAAATATTTGGGAATAGGTACGACATGAAATAATAGGAAAATATTATAGAAAGAGGATGTAACCATTTTCTTTTCTCATAAAATACTATTAAAATTGACTCTATACCTATACATGATGAGTACTTAGATAACTATTACTCATCATAATATTTTTTTCAAGTCCAAAAGAAAGAAAAATAACTATGGACTACTTCATTACATTCATAAGCCTAAGAGGAAACAGAAGTTCATTTCGTGCCCCCCAAAATCATTACAGAAAAATGATATTTATTCAATGTCATGGTCAAAAATCACTGTTAGATGAGGAAATTGCAGCAGAGTGGGGAAAGAGACAATGCTTATCTGTGGCTTTTTTAATCTTGGCAAGTTCAAGAATGAAGCTCCCTCATTGCTAAATCTTTGTGACTCTCTGGACATTCCCATTTGTGCTTTCTCAAGTTCTCAGCTCTCAGTTAACTCTTCATTCCTATCTCCAAGTTCAAGCTGTAAGCCTTTCAACCTCCAACTGGGAAAAAAGAATGAGGCTGTGAGCAACCTTGTGCAGGAGCCTGCGACTAAGAATAAAGACATCTTGGATATCGTTTCTGTGGGTGGGCTAAAGAGCTATGTATGCAACATGCTTAGGTAGTGCTGGGGAAAGCAGAGCTGAGCCAAGGCACAGTGGAGCCTGAGACAAAGGAAAAGCCAGTCATACGGATTCTACCTGTTTGTAGTATTTTGATTCATAAGGGATTTTAGATGAATTCTGATTTTTAAAAACATTGCTTTAAAATATTATTTTATCTTAAGTACTGAGTTTTATCCCCTCCATCTTAAATTTTGTGACTGGTCCTACTGTGGGTGAAAGCCTTGCAAAATATAAAGTATTTAACTAGGTGTGTATATGGGTATGTGATATAAACACACAAAAGGGAAAAAAGTATGGGACTCACTCTTGTTGAGAGCCTGCTACATGTATGCCAGACATTGCTTGTTGATACATACACACACACACACACACAGATACACACACACACAAAGAATATGTATGTGTATTCTTACTTAATTCTGTGGATTAACTTACATTTTATAGATGAGGAAAGGAAAGCTTGGAGAGGTTTCATAATTTGCCCAAAGTTGCAGAGCTTGGTGTCAAAGGGAGGAGGAGAATGAAACTAAGAGAGAGTGATCTGTGTTTATAAATTAAGAGAGTAAATCATAAACACCAATAAACTACTAGTAATAGCTGTTATTGCATTTGGGAAATGCAGCAAAAAATCATTCAAAGTTTTATTAAATAGCAATAATGTTCATGACTTTCATTGAGGTAGAAAATATAAAATTGATACCCTGAATGTAAGTTTCTAGTGTTATCTTTTCAAAATATTACTATTTTCAAAATATAGTAAAATAGATTACTATATTTTCAAATATTTGATAATATTAAAATATTATAATTTCAAAATGATTTCATTGGTTTCAGTTGATTTCTCAAGTTCTCAGTTTGAATTATTGCTTTTATAGTGGTTCTTTTTGTGCACCCCAGTAATATTTCACAGGCTATGAGATGGGAGTTAAATATTTAAATGTCAGAGAGCTTCAGAGGTAAAGTATTTCTCTATCAATCAGTACTAGTGAAAGCTGTATGGGTTAGAGGCAGGATCAGGGAAATCAATATTAATTATTTATGTTGTTCTTCTTGTCATGGTGAAATAAATATCTGTGATAGGCGTGATGGTTAAGTCAGTATGTGCTGGGGCTTGAGAAAGGACATGAATATCTATGATCATATTTTTATGCGTGACTGCTTGCAGGAGTGAAATAAATATCTGCTAACAACATACAGCAAAGAGATTTATGTAGGGAATAAGAAAGAAAGAAATATCCATAGTCAATACAAAAGCAGGCTCATATACATAAATATCAGTACTGGGAAAAGTCAGCAATGCTAACATGGGGTTAATATGATACCAACTATGTAAAGAAACAAATTATAGAATTACAGCTAAATTGAATTTTTATTAACCTAAAATCAAGGAATATGCATTAAAAAGTTTATGAAGTACAAACCAAAAATTAAATGGGTTCAAGATCTTATTTTTGCACTTATAGTTTAATTTTTAATATTTTCAAACGTATCTGAATGCAGCAGGGTGGTAGGGTAAAAAATAGTGTTAGGAGGCAGGCAGCCTTGGTTTTGGAAAGTGTATTTGTCTCTTCTAATTTATAACTTGGGAGAGTTATTAACTTCTCTGAGTCATGTTGCTCTTGTATAATTGTGCATAATGATAGCTACTTTATGGGACAGTCACGACTATTAATGAGATAATGGATATAAAGTTCCAAGTATAAAAGAAGTTATAAGTACAATGCCTGGAACATCAGTTTATTGAATAATAAACGTTAGACCGAACTGTTGTTATTATTGGTATTTGTGGAGGCAAAGGAACAATATTTTGGAACAAATACCTGATATGACCTACAGTAATGACTACCCATACTTTGTAGAAATGAAATAAATGAAAATAGTTTATAGTTTTTCTTGTTTGCCAGATAATACCTGCAGAATTAAAACTGGAAAGGAAAATCAATTTTAATATGCAGGGAGAGGCCATATTTAAAATTGATCAGTTGCCATTATAATTAATGAAAAACACAAGAACAATGATTTTTTCCATATATAACGAATTTACCATTTACATGAAATAACCTAATTTAATAGATTTTCTTTAAGTTTAACAACAGTTTAAAACTCAATAAATTATTGGCCAAGAAGAAACATTTACAAAATAAATGCTTTAGATAACATGTTAAAAGTAAAAAGCATAGAGATGCACTAGCCACCATTATAATAATTAAAATGTCATTAGAGTGACATTGTTATCATAGAGTGATTATATTGTTAGAAGCTGCAGAAAATAGTGTAATTTCTGTAGTGTTGTACAAAAAAAAAAACCTGGAGAAGTCCATTTGTGATTAGGTACTATTTTACCCAGCACATTCACACGCAATTCCTCAAGTTTACTGCTAGTCAAGATTGACAAAATAGGTCAGTGGTTAAGAAGATGGCTTTGGGGGTCAGTATGTTTAGGTTCCAATACCAGCCTCATCTCTTGTGAGCTGATGCTGATGCAAGTTACTTAAATTATTCATTCCTTTTTTTCTCCTTTGTAAAAGTTGAGTAATTAAACTACCCACCTCATAATGCTACTGGTGAGGTTTAACCAAGATTCTGCAGTTAGCAGATGTCTGGCTATTAATAAGAACTCAATGGATAGCAGCTAAAAGGATGTCTGCCCTACTAACTGAAATGTTATGTTTATTTTATAAAAATTAAAAATGAAGTACTTTTCTGTCTAAATATTAAATTTTAAAATCCACTATTTATTCTAAACATAGACATGTTTTCCAATCTAAGCTGAACTCAACCCAACTCCTTTCAGGCATTTAGGAAATTGCCAGGCAATGTTGTTTCAAGCTGCCCTTCTGGGCTTCAGAGCAATGACATGACTTGGAGTGAAAGCCTGACACTTTGATTTGCTTCCCCAAGTTCAAAAAGCAAAAGCTTTTAATTAGCAGCTTAGTTTAATTACTCTCACTAGGACCGTATTTGTTCAGAAATGCAACCACTCTAAAGGGCAACAGTATCTCTCAATCTTTCTACTTCTGTCAAGAGGAAAAGCATCCATTCACTACCACTGATCCCTTTCTCCTGTGGCCCTAAAAGTAAAGGCATGGAGTTCAACAAGCTGATGTTCCTATAAGTGCCTTTTCCGACGGAAAGCAAGTTATTCCTGTAAACCAATTGCATATTTCCATCCAATCCTCTCACTCTTCCTTATAGAATAAAATTTTGAATAATTACATTATGAGTATGCAAACTTGCTTCCCAAGTAGCTTGTAATTTCTTTCCAGGCTTTTTTTCTTAAGTGCAAAAATCATATTTATTTATCTCATCAGGGATACCAATAATGAACAAATAAATGAATTTATGAATTAATGAAACTGTCTTTATAGTGGGAACAACATAATTAAATATTATTTTATTAATGCCCTGATTAGCATGATGTCACAAGTCCTGGCTCACTTTCCCCCCTCAGCTTTATTGAGGTATAATTGACAAATAAAATTGTATGTATTTAATGTATACAACATGATGCTTTGATATATATGTATATTATGAAATAATTATCACAATCAAGTCAGCTAACAAGTTCATCATCTCACATAGTTATCATTTTCTTCTTTTGTGGTGAGAACATTTAAGATCTACCCTCTTAGCAAATTTCCAATATAGTATTATTAACTATAGTCACTACGCTGTACATTAGATCTCCAGAACTTATCAATCTTATAACTGAAAGTTTGTACCCTTTGACCAACATGTCTTTTTTCCCAATCCCCAGCCCCTGGCAACCACCATTCTACTCTATATAGACTGTCTTGAACTTATAATGCCCAGCCCTGTGCTAGGCATGGGATAGACACTCACTGAACCCTTGTTACTTATTTATTAGCATCTGGGAAAGGCTTAGCATAATTTTATACTTACAAAGAAATAAAGTTTAAAAACATGTAGATTTAAAGGATGAAATGGGACGAATGAGACATGAACATTAACTGAATATCATACTATTAAAAGAGTTCATATTAAAAAACGAACGTAAAATAAAGGAGCATTCTAGTATATTCTAGTACAGGCAATGTCTTTGAAAGTTCGATTTCCTACTTTCATGAAGCCACAATCAAATCTTGCTATGTACCAGTCATCAGAGTGTGATAAAGTGCAAAATCTTCATTGTTACCTTGACATTTTCATTTAGCTTTTGCTGAATACCCATTCAATTCTTCCAACATTCAGAATAATGTTCCTCAGCATTTACCTTGTCATTTTGATGATGCTATACATCCCACAATCAAACAGAAATTGTCAGATCTTCTTTTCTTTCATAGTGATTCAAATATGCCTTTGTAAACCTGAATTACTTACATTGATTGAGCAAAAATGATTTATTATTTGTTCATCCTTCCATGTTTCTCAGGTAAAGGAAGATGTAATTATTCAGTTTGCATATATACAACACTGTTTTAAAACGTTTACACTTAAAGTGGAGATAGATTTGGGTTTGACACCCTGCAACAAGGAAAACAGTGTATGAGATGTGAGGCAATTTACTGAGTCACAGTGAAATCAGAATGTGGACTTTTTATTGGAAAGAGTGGCAGAAAATTGCCAGCATGACTAGCACTTCCAGATTCAAGAATAACAGATAATTTCTGATATATGAAGCCTGCAATCTATAGACACAGATGACTGCCAAATCCATAATTCTAGCAAGGCCTCTTTCCTCAATTCTAGTCTGTTCATCAGGGATTTATAGCAGATGTCCCACTGTCCCTTCAAACTCTTAACTTTCTAAAATTGTGCTCATAATTTTTCTTTCCAAAACTGGTTACTCTGTTTGAAAGATGCCATCATTTTCCCAGTCACTAAGATGCAAGAGCAATGTTTAAATATTTCTTTACTTGTATCAGCCACTGGGTTCTGTGTTTCTTCTTCCATATTGTCTTTTGTACATAGCTCTTTTCCATTCTGGTTGCTTCCTTCCAAGTTTAGGTCCATCACCCAATACTTAAGGGTAGCAATGACAAGCAAGGAATGTATAAAAGTCTTTGAAATTTTTTTTGATACATAACAATTGTGCAAATTTATGGAGCACATGTGATATTTTGATACATACATACAATGTGTAAGGATCCAATCAGTGTATTTAGGATATCTATCACCTTGAACATTTATCATTTCTTTGTATTGGAACATTTTAAATCTTCTCTTCTATCTATTTTGAAATATACAAATATTGTTGTTAACTATAGTCACCTACTGTGCTATCAAACACTAGAACTTATTCCTTCTATCTAACTATATGTTTATACCCATTAACCAACCTCTCTTCATCCCCACCCCCTACTAAGCCTCTGGTAACTATAATTTTACTCTCTACCTCCAGGATATCAACTTTTTCAGCTCCCACATATGAGTGAGAGCATGTGATATTTGTCTTTCTGTGCCTGGCTTATTTCATTTAACAATGATCCTCAGTTCCAACCATATTGCTGCAAATGACAGTATTTCATTCCTTTTTAAGGCTGAATAGGATTCGTTTGGGTTTATATACCACATTTTCTTTATCCATTCATGTGTTGATGGACACTTAGGTTGATTCCATATATTGGCTATTATGAATAGTGCTGTAATAAACGTGGGGGTGCTGGTTTCCCTTTGATATACAGATTTCCTTTCCTTTGGATAAATACTCAGTAGTGGGATTGCTGGATTGTATGGTAGTTCTATTTTCAATCTTTTGAGGAACATCCATACTATTTTCCATAACGGCTGTACTAATTTATATTCCCACCAACAATGTTTAAGAGTTCCCTTTTCTCTACATCCTCACCAGTAATTGTTATTTTTTGCCTTTTTGATAATAGCAATTCTAACTGAGACAACTGAGATAAGATATATCATTGTGGTGTTGATTTGCATTTCCCTGATGATTAGTGATGTTGAGCATTTTTTCATATACCTGTTGGCCATTTTTCTGTCTTATTTTGAGAAATGTCTGTTCAGCTCCTTTGCACACCTTTTAATGAGATTATTTTTGTTGTTGTTGTTGAGTTGTAAGGAAGTCTTTAATAACAATTTCTAATAGGAACAAAACCCATTCTGGTGAACCACACTCCAAATTATTGCAGCATTTAACTACAGGAACTCAAAAGAAACAAAATGGGATCCTCAACTCAAAAGGAATAAAAACTTCAACTAAATTATGATAGCTCTCTACATATATAACTAGCTTCTTGCCTCCACTTTCTTCTCTTCTTTACCCAAATTCATTATATCTTTTTATCACACTAATATTCCTATTAGTGTTTCATATTTCTGATTGACAAAATAGGCTGTTCAAAGAAATTTGTTGTTTTTAACTTATATAAAAAACAGTCAAAAGAAATATTTTTTCAGTGTAGGTTTATTTTAGAAATTGAATTCTATGACATTTGTATTTTGTAAGGTCAGTGAATATATAGGTTAACCCATTGTTGGTCTTCTATGTGTTAGCATCTGGCTTGTAACACATTTGTGTGTGCATGCTGTTTTATTATTTTAAAAGCTAGCTAAAATTTATATGAAAATTAAAGTTCAAGCAAGCATTTTGGAGTTCCTAAATTTTCTTTGAAGAACCCTAGGACTGATTCGAGCATAATTATGGAAGTCTGTAAAGTAGATCACCTTTATGAGGTTTCCCAGTTCTAATATTCTCTGATTTTTAGGTTATCGCATGTAGCTACACATATATAACTCTTGTGAAGGAAATGAGAAACAGAGTTATGAATGAGATACACTGAGAAAATCACAACTCCAAAGAATTTAGAGTTAGAAAGACCTTAAAGGGCCATCACCCTTCCCCAAAAACTTTATAGATTTGGAAATTGATGACCAGAGAGGAGTGAAATAATTTGTTCAGAGTCACTCAAAAAGGTTGTAATGCAATGGGACTGAAATTTATTTCCAGACCCCTGTCCAGTGATCTTTCTAGGACTCAACTGGACTAAATATTATTATTACAATGATTATTTGTTTATCTTTTGCCCTATGAATATGTGTTAAGAGTTATGATGCTGAGATTCTGACCCACTTATAAGCTAACGTGTTAGCTTGCTACAAATTCTTGGATGCTGGCAGAAGACATGACATTCCTAGGCCAAAGACAAAGGACTTTATTATCCACAGACACAGAGAGCAGCATGAGCTTTATATCTGTGCAAGTGCCCTTTGACAACCTAAGTCCCAGGGTGGTGATATGGTATGGCCCAGGCAGATGATGGGCAGATAGTGGGTTTGTGTCACAACTAAGAAATCCTATTCTTAGAAAACCTGAATCTTTTATAACGGGATGCAAGCAAACCAGCCTGACCTCTGCTGTGGATCTCTAGCTTCCAAAGCTATTTGCCATACAAACATTCTTGAAAAGATTATACAGAACTAAGGTAGCCAGTCCCTATGCTTTCAAGATGTACGGAAAGAGACATCCAGGGAGAACTATCTTGGAGCAATAAGATGGTGAGTCTTGGTAAGTTTAGAGATGGTAGACAATGTAATGCATAGAATGGCAAGTGATATTGAAGTAATAGCTGTTATTCCTAGAGCAACTGCGTGTTCTCTAGAGTCACTTGCTCAGAGCAAAGCTTGAGCAAAGCCTGGTATAGATCATAAATACCTTTAAATTTGTTTTAGCACCTCCTCTCTCAAAAATGTCTCACATTAGTACATATATAGTCACTTAGTTATAGCTCACTGTGAAAGAACACTCAATTCCTGAAAAAGGATCCTTTCCAGATGGATATAAAAACTCTTCTTTGGTGGCTATAACTATACATCCTGGAATTCCAACCAAATCTTAGCAAATTTTCCATGTTTTTATGTATGAGGGAAAAAAAGTTTACTTGCTTTTTTAAGGGTTTCTGATAAAGGTCTGCAAACTATTAGTCTAAACATGTTATTGGGGTTTTGTTTGTATATGTGTAATTCTCTTCATCTGGCCATTTGCAGAGGTCTTTACCCATTTCCAAAATAATATATCTCTGATCTCTATAAATGCTTATAATATACCCATATTGAATCATGTTTGGTATAAATTTACATTCCATCCAAAGCATTGTGACTTAAATGGAATTTTACACATTTATACTTAAGTTTACTCTATTTTAAAAAATTTTTTAATTTTTTAATTTTTTATTTTTATTTTATTTATTTATTTATTTTATTTCAGAATATTATGGGGGTACAACACTTTGGCTATATATATTGCCCATGCACTGCCCGTGTCAGAGCTACAATCATGGTCATCCCCCAAACTGTGCTCCCCGCATCCATTCAGTGAGAGTTTTTCCCATCCCCTCCACCCCCCTCCCGCCTGCCCGCCCCCTGATGAATATTATTGCCCTGTGTGATGTAAGTGTTGATCTGTAAGTTTACTCTATTAAATGCCACCATCTCCCCACCCCCTTTTCTGATTCTGGTATACTGCTAAAAGGTGTTGAAGGTCTCCTAATCTAAACTGCAAAATTTAACACAGAGATCCTTAAACTATTTTGAACTTTTAGTACACTTTCAAGTACTAAATCTTTGCTAACACATACTTATTGTGGTTACAATACTCAAATACGGTGAATGAGGCAGCAAATTTTACAATGTAATCCCTCCTAGAGTACACCAATGTTTCTACAGAACTTTAGAAAAGTGCATCCGTGTTTAATACACTATTAAATTGATATTGCTTCAACAATGACTCTTCCTTTCCGTAGAACTTTTATTAATTTGACTGTGCATTCTTATAGACCCATGAGGGTAAGTTTTATGGGTCTACTCGGTATTTGATCTCTTTGGCTGCACATGCATCTATCCCTCTCTTCTCCTATCCATAGCAAATTATGTCCTGTTCTTCATTGTATCTCATAGCTTTTCTGCTAAATGTTTCATTCAATCAACATTACCTTAATAGCATATATATATATATATATATTTTAGTATTAGCAAAAATGAATTTATATGTTGCTAAAATAAAAATATAACAAAGCAAAATTTACAAAAGTTTTGTGAGTCAGACCACACCGATCATTGTAGCCCCTTGGTTCACTCTGCATTTCTAAAATTTTTTCACCAAAGTACCCATAAAGGCAAAGGAGAGGGAAGGGATACCATCACGACGGTCTGGGGGACTGTAACCCAAGGCTACTCTCTTTTAACATAAAATCACATTGATGCCTTAAGGTTTTCTTTTACAAAAACTAAATATAAATTTTGTATTTTATCTCATACCTATAATTTTTGAACCATAAACATAAAAAAACCACAAATATTTCAGAAATACAGAAGTTCTAGGAAAATGTCCAGGTTTTTCTTGCAACTTGAGTGTAACATGCCTGAAAAGCACAGGCTTAAAACATAAGTGTATTCGTCTATAATTCAAAGGTGGGAGGGGATTTTAAGGTTTTCCTTCCTTATCATAAATTTTAAATCATGATGTTTTTAATACCTTATTCATCCCATAAATCCATCTATCCATCCATCTACCTAATCTGCCCATCCATCTATCCAACATACATCCAGCTATTCTTATATGTGTCCATCCACCCATCCATATATAATTGTTTCTTTTTTTCTGTCTACCTCTTCATCCATAATTTATCTATCATCTACCTACCTATCTAACCTCTCTACTTTTATCTATCAATCTATCCATGATCTCTTTATCTGCATAGACATTTCTTAAATAGCTGAATTTATATAATATTAATCATCTCTTCTAACACGATCTAACATTCATTCCTAAGAAAGGACCCCTTCTATTGCTCAGCATAAAGAAAAAGTTCTCATTGTTTTCTAGGTTTCCTATCAGCTTTTCTTCTGTGGCATATTAAAGACAGCTGGAAACAGAAACAGCCACATAAATGCAGGATTTTGGCAGCATATGAAAGTCCCAGACACTGAGTCCTCCCCAAGTGAGGGGGAAGAAAAGGAAACAGGTATGTTGAACAGCTGTGTGATAGTTATTTTCATGTTCCCAATTCTACTCAGGCTTCACAACAACTTTGTTCCGTGCTTACTAGTATCCTCATGTCAGTCCCCTGAGCTAGATACTGTCATTATTTCCATTTTACAGTTGAGGAATCTGAGCTTAGAAACATTAAGTAGCTTGCCCACATTCACATGGCTAAGTGGCAAACTCAGATACAACACAAACCACATTGGCTTCAAAGCTCTTGCCCTTAAAACATTTATAAACTTTAGAACCACAATTTCTTTTATGATAAAAATTGTCCTCCTTTTTCATATCTCTTGCAACCAGTGCTATGTTAAGTGCAAAGTCAGATTAAGGGTGGGCTAGTCAAGCATTTGCCAGAAAGCCAGTGTGTGAGGGGCACTAAAATTTATTTATGGAATGTTAGAATATGGAAAATTTGTATCTATCAGACCTCATTTATGCCTCTGTGAAGAATGCTCTGATAAGCAACTTGGGTGAAGGGGGTGAGGCTCTTAAATATTATGCTTAAGTAATAAATGTTACTTGTCTGCTTTTAGTGGAAGGCAGGTTCAGACAATTGCTGAGCTTTCATTTTGTTGAATAAAATATGAAACTTTGGGGCCAAATTTTAATTGTGTGATATAATAGATGTAATAGATTAAACACTGAGAGAAGCCACCAGTAGATCCCCAACAGTGTCCTCCTGGTGGGCTGTGGTCCTAGGTAGGAGTCTCTTATGAATGTGAACAGCACAAAATTGTGGTGAAGTAGCATAGGTGCTAGTTCTCAAGTTGAAAGCCAGAGTTTTACTGAATTCAGTAGAGACACTGTAGGGTTAGACAAACAAGCACAGAATTCATGTAATTGGCAGGCCCTACCCTAACTACAATCTTGAGTCTAAGATATGGTAATAGAGTATTTGCTCTCTAGTACCCATCATACCTGCTCACTGACTAATCCAGGATTATCTGGGGCACTATCTTATCCTGGGTCTGAAAATAATTCTTACCAACACCATTTTGAGGTGTCCAGACAGACACCTTAAATGAGGTCATTTGACGCTGCATACATAAATCCTCCAAAGTAGCTATTTCACCAGAGTTATTTAAGTGACAATTCTAGCATATTATTAGACACTTTAATAATGCCTATATATATATGGATTACATAATAAAATATAAGCTATGTATCTTAAATGCACTGATGTTAATTTTTGTCAACCTCTGATATCTACTCAATTAGGACTTTGCTCTTCTAGAAGATAATAGTCTTTAATATTCACTCACTTAATAATCACTGAATTATCATTGAAATAATTATTGCTGAGTTCCTCTTCCATGCCCTACAGTAGTGAACAAAAGAAAGTCCCTGCTGTCACGGAGCTTACCTTCTAATGGACCAAGAACGACACAAAAAGAATAGATAGAAGTTACACTGGACAAGTACTCTGAACAAAGCAAAGAAAAAGCTGGATAAGGAGGGTAATGATTGATGGGCTGGGAAACTTACTTCCTATGGAGAAGTCAGGAAAGGCTTCTTTGATAAGGAGGCCTTTGTGCAGAGACAGGAAGAAACCTAATATTTTAAATTTTGTATAAATAAGCTGAGAACTTTGAGCATTTTTCTTGCTTTGCAGAGTTTGCCAAAGAATGAAGTCCTAAACTAGAAAGAAGAAAAAAGAAAAAAAATTGGTATGTTATTTTCCATTTGCAGTTTTTAATGGTTTTTACCCATTTTTCTTGAGGATTCTGATTTAACCTTCTCTGATAAAGGCATCTGCTGAGCCTAAGACACACATCAAAGAATGGATGGATTACTCTTCATCAGAAATAAAAATATGCAGGGATGCATATGCTAATGCTATAGTAGTCCTACAAAAAAATTACACAAGAACGAGAATGGAGAAAAAATATGTAACATTTTTATCTCCCCCCCATCTCTCAATTTCCCTCCTTTCTTTCCTGGCTTAACTTCCAGTCTGTTTTT
Organism: Daubentonia madagascariensis; assembly: GCA_023783475.1. Taxonomy (NCBI): domain Eukaryota; kingdom Metazoa; phylum Chordata; class Mammalia; order Primates; family Daubentoniidae; genus Daubentonia; species Daubentonia madagascariensis. The sequence continues at coordinate 37,973,690 of JAKFHU010000600.1, forward strand.
TTTTTTTTTTTTCCCTTCATCTTCATTTAAAATGAATTAAGTCCTTTAATTATATTCAAACTACTCCATACTTAACTTGTTAAACTTTTATAGACTGGACATCTGATCAATAATCTAAAAAAAAAATAGGGATATAATTGTCTAGTCACCAAATACAAAATGACTATATATTGTATTTATATATATATATGCAATATATACAACTACCACATAGAGGGGTCTTATTTTCTATTCATTTCCTACTCATTTTCTTTCCAAAGAATCTGAGAATGTATCATGGGATGATGATAATGACAATGATGATGATGATGAGGGTAATAAAATAATCTGTCATTTATCAGACACTTTTTATCCAGGCTATCTATATGTTATCTAGATTCTACCTCATGATAAGCCCTTGAGTTTGGTATCATAATCCTTTTTCAGATGAAAGAATGAAGGTTGTGAGAGATTTGGTATTGTCTCCAAGATCACACAGCAAGAAGGTTGCAAAAAGCATATTCAAACACTAGGTATCTATGCTCTTCCCATTATATTGTGTTGATGCTAGCGAATTCTTCCCTAAGGCAGACCACATAATTTTGGAAGGCAACATACTTCTGGCTATGCTTAAGGTAGAGTCAAATTGTGTGAGTTAGAAAATGGCTTTTAAAGAGTGATTTTGGTCACCTATTTGCAGGAGTTTTATTTGACAATTTTACTGTGGCTTCGTTTAGGAAAACCTCATGGAGTTGTGATAAACATTGAATATTTAGGTGTAGGTTTTTGTCACAGTGGCTGGCACATAGTATGTGATTGATAAATGTTAACCAAAAACACAACAAAAGCAATAACAAAACAGAAGCAGGGTGGGGAAAGATATTTCTCCCATTGGCATCTCAGAGTCTTTAATTAGCCTCTTCTTCACTAAAGGGGAAGAATAAAGCTATACAGAATTTCTTTTCTTTTTTGCTAATTTACTGGTCAAGGAAATAAAGAACTTATGTTCATTAACTTTTTCAAAGCATTCCTGTTTATTTTGGATTTATCAGGAATCACTAATTTGAGCTCATTGAGTTCTAACAGCAAAAATGGAAAACTAAACCTTTAGACACCTGCTGGCAATTAAGGAAATGTAAAATGCTTCAATTTTATTTTAGCCAGAGAAAAAAATATAATAAGATTTTCTGCACAAAAGTACTGGGTTTATGAAGTAAATGTGTTTCTAAATTGTAAGTAAACAAAATGTTTTCAATATAATAATGCAGTTGCTATGGTTAAGATCATGGGCTTGAATAAGTCATCAGTCCCTGTGAGCCTCAGTTTCCTTATCTGTAGAATGGAGATGATGTTAGTACCTAAAGGATCAAATGAAATAAACATTAAGTACTATTATTTTTAACATATTTACTGATATTATTTCCTCTACGATGCCCTTCCCCGATTTCTGAAGTGATAGCTAAGGAATCTGAAAATCAATTCTACTAGTTTTTTAATGGGTAATTTATCCTTTTCTATTTTCTCTCTGAAACTAACTACTCCCTACACACAAACACACACACACACACACACACACACACACACACACACACAGTGCTTTCAGAGAGAGATCTTCAGAAATAATGGAGTATCCCAAAGGACTGGGCCCATTGATGGGAACTGCAATGCTGAGGCAGCCCACTGAAGGCACGTTTTTAGAAAGATGGGAACTTAAGGTAGATTTTGACTAGGAATCCACTAGCTTCTGTTTTGTTTAGTGTTAAAGCCTACTAGAAACGTGGATAAAATGGTAAATTAGTTTGAAGTGTTTAAAAATATTTCATTCTTTCCATCATAACTGAATTAAACACTCGAGTTTCTGTGGATGGCTGCAGAAATTGTTTCCATGGGAAGGGTAAAATTCTGTCTTGTAAAATCAGGTTCTCCTCTCGTCATAATTCTTCGTTTTCAGTGGAACTGCTTTTAAAAATGATGGATGTTAACGATCACTTTACTTAGGAGGTGTCATCATTTATATAAATAATACAGAGCAAGTTGGATGAATAGTTAGAATTATAACTTGGAGGTTTAGGCAATATGGGAAAGATAAAAAACATCTTTCTCAAAATAATTGACAATTTATTATTTACTAAGAACTTGATGGAAACAAAGCATTACCTTAAATATCATCATGCTTCAAATGTCTCTCACTGAAACATACCAGACTCCATTTATGGGCAATAAACTGAATGGGAAAGTTTGCCTTACTGATCACATTTGGAATCTGAATTAGATATATTCGTGTGTAATAACAGCTAAATTTATAGGAAACTTTTAATAACTAGTTAAAAGTTCACAGACTTATTTGAAACATAAATCTCTTTCTTGACTTCTTTCAAAGGAATTTTGTATCTTTTCTATAGTCTTTTGTGTCTAATTTTATAATTGATGATGAATTTGAAGAAAGGAGAGTGTACTCAAGACGTGTGCTATAGATCTGTAATTTGAAGAATCTTGTAAATCTTGCCGGGAAACATGATAGACAGTAGTCATCTACTTCAAAAAGTGTTGAAAGCAATGACAAGAGTGGAACATTTCCATTAACATGTGTAGTTAAATTCAGCCATTCTTTACCTTTACCAGGCGAGCAGGGATTTTCATGGTTTGGTACTTATCTAGCTATCACCTATCAGTAACTCAGTAAATACTAATTGACTTGAATTGCATCTACTAGGTTTTATTTTATGCAATACATTGACAGGTTCTTAATATCTAAGCAAATACAAAGTCATGCCTTCTCTATACAAAGTATACCCTTGGGGCACTAAAGACATTATATGGCCTCCAGAATGTTATTTTTTTGAAAGTGTCTAATAAGAAAATTTCCTTTCTAGTAGCACCTCAGGTGGCTCAGTATGAAAGTTTAGCAGACTCATTGCTCATTAGTGGTCTCTGACCTGAGCTTATACCTACACTAAGGCATACACAGCCAGGGATGGGCACTGAAGCTGCATGTGGGTGATGGTGGGGGGGCAGGGTGACTGTCTGTGGTTAGCAAGGCCTGAGTAGGGGTAGGATAAAAGTGTAAAGTTGAGTATTTCATGACAGAGGCTCTGCTTCTGGAATTAATGAGAGGTTAGCAGTATTGAATAGTAGTCTACCTTTCTTTTTAGATTTATTTGATGCCAGTGAAAGCTTTCCTTACATTTTACTGAAGATTGTTCACAGGATGTTAGAGAAAACCGATAGACAAAGAAAACTTTCACTCTCAATTAGCATACGAGGGTGTCTACTTCTGCATACCAAAAATATTCATATGTCAAGTCCAAGAATGCCTGAGAAAGAGGTGGCTTGAAGTGAGACTCTTTGGGAACTAAATCTTAATCCCCCCAGTCTGGGAGTTAGGTAGGGCAGTGAGCAGGGAGGATGCGGGCAATGCGAGGCTCATCATGGGGAAATGGGTTGGTCAGAGGAAGAGGAAAGGGGAAGAGCGCCCAGGAGTAATTTCAAGGAGTCTGTGTCCAGCGCTGGAGTTGCAGACAGACAGACATATATATCTCCAACCCTGGAGTGTGTATGTGTAATACACATGTGTGAGTATATGTATGTATATGTGTATATATGCATATATTTGTATATGTATGTTTGTGTTTGTGTGTGTGTGTTTGGGGGGCAATGTGATATTCTGTATCAAGGCCCTGAAATTCTATCAAGTCCAATCTGAGACAACAGATTGTTTTGAAACAACATAGCTCACTACACTGAATACTGGCTCATACTCCTAAATCAATACTTTTTGGGAAAAAAAGGAGGCATTTGCGAGGTGCAGTGGAACTTCCTTCCTCCAAAGTTAGGGGACTCAGGTTTCAAGACTGACAGTGGCCGTGACATCATGAGAGTCCCTGAACTGCTATATACCTAGGATTTTCAGCAGCAAGGCAAGGAATTTGGATCAAATTATGTCTATACGGCCTCCCAGCTGTAAGAATAAAAATTTAAGGAAATTTTCTTAGAATTTAATTACATGAAACATCATATAGTGTTTTGATAAACATAAAGTTTTCATACAGATTTCTTTTTCTGATGCTTATATTTCACTCAGCTGATGGATGTGGGGGAAGAAAAGCGTCTTAGAGGACACTGTGCATAAGCGTGTATCATCCAAGTTTAGTTTTACTGATAATGTGTCATTTTTGAAAACTTATATACTATGAGTGTGAAAGATTGATGGCCAAATAGAAATTCAAGAAACATGGGAACCGTGAAGGTGCTTTAAGCAGCTCTCCCTCTCAAATTTTGCAATTTGTGTTTTTAAAATTACATATAAATTAATTTTTCTGTTCTCCTGAATTGACTAGGTTCACATCACCACATAAGAACATTCTGACTTGAGTAAATATTTTTCTTTCCTGAGCACAGGTCCATTTGTTTGTGTGGTGATATTTCCGATAAGCAGCCGGATGGGTAGGGAGTTGGGGAGCTGAATTCATTGCTTCTGGGGAGGCCTTTGGATGCAAATATTAAGCTTCATTGGCTGGCCCTGTCTCTTGGATCCTGTTGTTCCCCAGCAAGTCTTTAAGAGGCAGCTGGGACCTTCACTACATCTGGCTATACTGGGATTAAGAAAAGAGGAAGGGAGATGATATTTTCCCATCTGTGCCTTGGAGGATGCCTAATTAGCTTCCGTCCTCACTCAAGGGGAGAATAAAGCTATTTAAGTAATTTAGCTTAGGAAAAAAAAACTTACAAATTAATTCAGAAAGTAAAGGAATCTTCCAAAATGATTTGAAATGTTCCTTTGTTTCAGCGAGTCCTAGGTTTTTTTAAGTTCATTTGCAAGCATACATTTTGCTCACTAAGTTCTAACACCAGTGATGTCAAGTCAACTCTCTAGACGCTTAGTTAACAATTTCCAAAATATAAACCCCTTATACATTTTTGTAAGGCTGGGTCAGAGAAGGATTTCTGGTGATAGTGATATTTGCTGAGTCTCAAAGGGTAAGGAGGAATCAGCCAGAAAAAGTGAGAGTGTAGATAAGAAGGACCTTCTCGCCTGAAGGAATATTATGACTAAAGAAAAATCATGTTATGTGGGAAAGAATATAAGGAGTTGGTGTTTCTGGAGGGAAAACATGGGGACAAGGATTGAAGATGGATGAAGTTTTACAAAAAAAAGCATAACCAGATCAAGGAGGGCCTTGTTAGGGAGCTGAGCCTGTGTTCTACAGGAAATGGAAAGCTACTGAAGGTTTTTAAAAAGGGGAATGGCATATTTGCACTATTTATATAGACTTCTCCAGAAGTACCCTGGAGGACAGAGTTGAAGGGGTTAAGACTGAAAGCAGGAGAAGCTGTTAAAAGTCCACAAAAGCAATGATAAGAGCCACAATAAGAAGTTAGAGAGGGTGGAAAGGACAGGCGCAGATGATCTAGTTGCACTTGGAATACTGAGGAAGTAAACTTTGTAGGAGGATATTAGGGGTAATGGAGAAAAAGAAAATGACCAGCCCTCTCCTACCTTGGCTGGACAGTACCAGCAACCACTGAAGAATATAGGAGACAGAGTAGAAAGAATAGGAAATTCAAAAGTGGATATTTGGAGGATGAAGTGTCTAGGGAAAAGGAAGGGGCGATGTTTAATAGGCAGCTGGATATATGAATCTGAGCTTGAGGGTAAGGATAATAGTGGAAAACAATGGGTTTGGGAGTTATCAGAATATATAAGTAGCAATTGAAACCAAGTAAAGAGATGAGATCACCCAGGTAAATTATGTGACATAGAAAAAGAGAGTCCTCAGGACAGGAGCCTGTGAAGTACAGCATTAAAGAGCCAGCAGGGCACATTTGGTAAATCACTTAATACTTCTGACACTCAGATAATAACTGCTTCATTTTTGTGTTGTGGAACTTAGAGGAGATAACGCATGTACGGTGTTTGGCTCAATCAACATTGACATTCACTAAATGCTCCTTTTTCTTCCTTCCTAATTTTTGTATTAGTGCTATTTACCTTCATACATAGTAGAGATGTTAAACTTGATTATTATCATTTTAAACAAGAGCAGAAAGTATACCATTAGTCTTTACACCAAGACTAGCACATGAAGATTGTATATAGACATGAATGAAATGGCTTGTCTATTCAATTTACATAAAAAAATTTTTCTTAATATTATACTTGAAAAATGTTTAACCTTATGATCATGTACAACCTAAAGTATGAAAAATCTAACCTGGTAGACTGCTGTACATACATTTCCAGAAACAGCAGCTTCTACATTAAATCATAGCTCTAGCTGGAGTGTGATAATACATAATCAATAATTCATAAACAAATATGTTAAAGGACAAAATGACTAATTTTAATATGCTATTCACAAGTAATGGGGTAAGTGGTAATGCAGTTCAGGAATAAAGGGTCTTGCCAAATAACAGAGTAGATCATCTCTACAAAGATCAAATTATTTGATTGAATCAGTATATACAGAAAATCGGAGACAAGAGCAGGGAGGTCAAATGGACAGAGGCATGTATCTATCAGCTCCGTGCTAAAGATTTTCTAACTCAAGTGTCCAGCTCAGTACAAGTTTATTTGGTAAATACAGCTATTTTAAATTGATGATAGCCATTTGTGGGAAATTTCTGAACATTTAGGCTCTAATCCCCAACTCTGAAAATTATGAGTTTCAAGCTGTTACCCTAAGAGTTATATAATTTTATCCAAAAGTAAACATCAGCATTTATGACATCTGGCCACCACCAATTATTATGGAATTATGACTGGTGTAGTGTCATAAATACGACCTAGTGTTTTCATGTGTTAACAACTGGTTTGAAAATCTCTCTACAACCTATTTTTTTTCTTTTACATTTTCTATAGTTTTTTTTTAACATAAAAAGCCCATCCTGTGGTATAGACAGGTGAGCTGTCTGTAGCTCGGCACCCCACACACAGAATCTGGGGTCTACCAGGCCTGGAGCTGCTGCTGCTGCTGCTAACAAGAGACTGATTATGTCCATACTCACATGCGGAAGCTTTTTGCTTGATATGCGTTTACTCTTGAAGAGTGATGGTGTGGAACTGCAGTCAGCAGTCATCCACTGTGGAGTTGGTTGCTCCTCTGAAATTGAAATAAATTGGCTGAGGGAATGTGCAGAACAGCAGTTGGTGAATTTTACACGGAGCACTGTGGGCTCACACAGATAATAACTGCATTATATTAAAGCGGAGAAATTCAAAGGGAAAACCTACTTAAGAATATTGTATTTCTCAATACATATCAAACCACCAAAAAAGTAAACAGACCTTTTATATTTTAATTGTAGTAAAACTGAGTGAAGAAGGAATTTAATTATCCTATGAATGATTTTATTGGGACCTCCATCTCTAACTAATCTGTCCTTGTATATTGCTGGTAGATTAATCTCTCTAATAACAGGACTTTCAAGAAGCAACTCAACTCCTAAGCTCAAGAATTTAACCTTGGTCCAGAACAGAAAGGTTTTATGATTTTCTACTCTGGCTTCCTCATTAATCTTATTACCCATTAATCCCTACATGGACACTTCTATATTTGCAGAGCTTCTTGTGGATTTCAGAGGAGCTCAGATCAAACCCTGGTTGCCCCCCTCACTGGAGTAGGAGAGGAACACCTTGCCCACCCCACCCTTCAGAGGTGAAAGTCAAATTTGGGTATAGGCCTTAAGATATAAAGGTGAGTAAGAAATTCTCCTTGATCTCATGGAGCTCACTATTAGAAAGAGATAGAATATAGCAAATAATTATGCTATAATAAAGTGAGTACAATATACTGTAGAAATTCAAAGTAGGCAATGAATAAGTGGTTAACTGCTTGGGAAGAATATGAGGAAGACTGCTTTTCTAAGTGGCAGAGAGCAAAGACTGGTGTAAGTGGATAAAGCATTGACTTTGGACCCGGAAATCCTGGGTTTGAATCCCAGTTCAGTCATGTTGGGCATGTTATATTAATACTCTAAGCTGTGAGTTTCTCATTTATAAAGTGGGATACAAATAAGGGATTTATTTTTGCTTTATTAGAGATTTTGTGTGGAAATTGGTGTCAATATCTCACCAACCCATACAGTAAATACTTTGTCTTCTTAATTTTCACTTACCTTTTACTCCATTGAATATTATGCCCATCCCTGCTGGTGTAAAACCTCAACCACTTCTAGTGGACACTAATGCCAACCCTAAACTTCTTTGTTGGGCTTTTTGAGGCCCCCATCTTCTAGCACTCCCAATAGATATAGTAATACTATTAACAGTAAGAATATCAGCAATAGTAACTAGAAACATGAGCTGTGGCCCTATTTATTTGGCCATCTATTATTTTCCATAAATTATCTCACTTAATCCTACTATAACCTTTGAGGTAGGCAACATTATTCTCATTTTAATGACAAGGGACCTGAAATTTAGAGAAGACAAATAACATTTCCAAAGTCATCCAGCCAGTTAGTGACAGAATCAGGTATCAAACACAGATCCAAATTCAAAGGTTATATATTATCCTTTTCACTTCATTATACTCTGCTCCCCTTTACCCTTATAGCTTTCAGAATGTGGAGAAGAGAGAAATTTTGTAGGATCTTAATACATATTAGGTTGGCAGACTAATGTCTCAGAACTCTTCTGGAAACACTCAAAGCAACCCTAAATTGTGCAAGGGCTTGCCCTGGAAGGAAGTGCAGGTGGCATGCTGAGCAATAAAATAGTAGTAGACTGTGTATCTATCATCTCCCAGATTTCTAACACAAATTTGTCATTATAATTTTTAAAAATTACTTAATATTCTATAACATCAGTGGAGGAAGCTGTGCTTACTTTATGGTTTTTGTGGGAATAACATGTTTTTGTACAGAGCTAGATTACCCTATTGCTCTTAAACATTTTTTTGATATTTCATCTAAGGTGGTTAAAAATTTGTCTAGGCAGTGCTGTCTTTTGGATAAAAAATAGAACTATGAAGACAAAGAAATGAAAGAGTTTTTTAGAAGTTAATGGGGTAAAGTTATTGACAGATTTATTTATTGATTGATTGCTCAGAGACTATTCACTTGTGTTGAGGTGGGTAGAATGTGAAATTTTGAGAATTTAGCTGAACATGAACATAAGAAAACATTTAAGAAATGCATCATATAGGAAAAAAATATTTGTCACTATATAAGTGTAATTGACCTTGTAGCTAACAAGGATAATTGTTGGATCTTCTTTTTAGATAGTTTTCTGGAATTATTTGCAACTCAGTCCTACCTAGAGGCAATGAAAATGGGCTAGACATGTTTTGAAATTCCTTTCAGAGTTATAATTTTATGATACTGTAATAAATTTCAAGATGACTATGGGGAGTATGTTGTTCTACACAGGCACTTTACTGCTACTGTGAATTTACAGTAATTGGAGATAATTTACTATTTTATGAGGCATAACAGAATAATTGCACCATTTTCAACTTCAAAGAGAAAAGAGTGGGAGAGGTCTGGTCAGGATGATAAATGATCCACACTGTCCTGTGAATGCTCCCTTTCAAAAACATAGAATCATCTCATACATTAACATTCCAGTTTTTCATTTTTTAAACATTTTAATCTTTATTTTACTAGAATGTTTCCCCATTTGGTGTTTTTGAGTTTGTGTGAATAATGCTGAAATTTTCAATTGTAGAAAGTCTTTAATTTTGCCTATACGTGGCATACACATTGATTTTACAATCTAGTGGAGCTTCTCCTCAAAGATAAATTAATATTTCAACAAGAAGTAAACAGATCAATCTAGGCCTGGCCAGCAGTATCCTAACATATTTCATATTTTGGGAACATACTTCAGAGAGCTACATTCTGTCTCAATGAACAAGTGCTTCTGGCCTTAACATATGGTGGCAATCATGACCCAGAGTCGAATGCTGCATGAAGGAACTTCCCCAGGGTTGGACAAAACCCTAGAGGAAAAGCGCTGCAGAAGGAGTTGTGCCTTAGCTGTGTTGCCCTTTGCAACTCTGGACTTAAATAATGGGAGGTAGGGGTGGAGGATAGTCGAGCATCAGCCCAGTACCTGCAGCTACCTGACCAAGGAGCAGAAGGTCAAGCTTGTAAGAGGCCTGGTGTCACCTCCCTTCTACCTCCAGATTACCCTATAGGTACCAGGGTTTAGATAATGGGTCTAAGCTTTCCTGAGAAGGGAAACCCAATAGTTAAAAAAAAAAAGATTTTCCCTTGGGTTCTAATGCTGCATGGATGGAGTGAATTACTGTACTTATTTTTTTCTAAAAAGTTATGCTCTCCTACACAATGACCTTGTTTGAAACTCTTTCTTACCTCTCACCTTTAGATTTTAGTTTATTCACAGAACTACCTTAATCCACCAAGGAAGTTCCCACGGTGTAAGGTATTTTCCTTAGCAAACACACATCAGGCTCCTTCCTTATCTTTTTCTTCTACTGCACTGCTTGTTTAGTGAAAGTGAGGACCACAGGTGTCTGCTCACCATTTTATCACCAGCATATATCATCTTTCCTACTATGGAGTCAGAACACAGAAAGCACTGATTGAATGGATGGATGGAGGCAGCAGAGGTGGAGAGACAAAATAATCAGAGATAATATGCTATTTTTGAGGCAGAATTGGATAGGACTGTGGAAATCCCATGAATAGCTATGCTAAATGTGAGCATCCAGTGGGCTGACTCAGACCAGGACTCTTATAGAAGTTTTTTGGGAATTGGAGTTAGTGCTGAACAGCTCTTTTATTAATATTCCATATTTTCCTGGTATATAATGCTGCTTTCCTTGTTTTCTGGCAATATTTCCTAAAGTCAACATGGAATATGAATAGATATTAAAGGAAAATAAATGGATTACATGATCAAATAAGTTCAGAAAGCACTGGGTTAAATAAAGTTAAATAGGTTTTATTTTTAGGAAGGACATATCAGTCTTTACTATGCTAATGTGTAGTATGTATCTTCAAAAGAAGAAGATATACAAATTTCTAAAATTTAATTGACAATAGAATTTTTCTTTTGTAGATCATCACTGGAATTTATAACCCAGGAAGTGTTTTTGGCCAACTAATACAGTATAGTTTCAAAGTCATACCTCTTTAGTATAAAATATCTATCATCGAACAACTATTTATTCAGTGCCTGTAAGTGCCAGACTCAATGGTCATCACCAAGGCAAACATCTTCCTATTTTATTTGATAAAAACATGAAGTTAGGCTGGGCATGGTGGCATGTGCCTGTAGTGCCAGCTACTCAGGAGGCTGAGGCTGGAGGATCACTTGAGCCCAGGAGTTTGAGGCTGCAGTGAGCTATGATCATGCCACTGCACTCCAGCCTGGGTGACCCTGTCTCAACAAAACAAAACAAAACAAAAACAAACAAAGAAACCACATCAAGTTAAATCATTGAAGTTGATCCCCTAAGGTGTTTAGAGATGCCAGTTATTACAATTATAATTAGCAGAATATACGTAGTATTGACACCATTAAAATTGACATATAACACATAAAATATTTTGGTTAATTTATATGGTGAACACAAATATCCTAAAAATGGCTCTTTTTGAAAACAGCAACCAATTATTTGACTGTTCTGTGGAATACACTTTAGAATTGACAGATATCTGGTCATGCCCATTCAGCAGCAGTGACCCTAGACAAGTTCATTATCTCTTCCTTTTTTTAAATTTCAAAATATTAAGGGGGTACAAATGTTTTAGGTTATGTGGGTCACTTTTATAATTCTTGAGTCCTGACTATATTATCTCTTTGTATACTTCTGTTGGTGTTTGTGGATGAATCTAAAGAAACTTTTATTTGACTAATTTATATACCTTTCCTTTGCACTCTGCCAGTTTAGATGTCACCTGTAATAACTATGAAAAATTGCTGTGCACTTCATGTTCTTCTTCTTCTGTTTTAATCTGCAATAGAAGTTCCCTACAACCACCAAAGGGAGTTTAGTTCCAAGAAATAAGAAATCTAATTTAACCATACTGAGTTGCAATCTCTCATCTTAATAGGCATTTTGGTATAAAACCCCATCAGTGGGGACTCTCTTAAAATCATTTGATCTATTTCAGGGAATAAACTAAAAGTGTGTTTATTTTAGATCACTTAAATATTTCCTGTAATATAGTGGTATAATTAAATGAAGCTACATTATCATCCTTATCTTGGAAAACTTGACTAGTATCCCTCCTTTGAGTTTCTCACAGCATCCTGAATTCACCAGGTAAATCAATTTTTATAAATTTCAGTTTCAATAATGTCATTCTCCTGCTCAAAACTCTCAGTGGCTCCCCATTGCTTATTAAATTATGATGAATACCCTACCCTGGCATTTAAGGTCCTAGTATTTTACTCTTATTCACCTATTTGTTTTCTATTATTGCTCTAGTTACCCTGGCTCTCTCTAAACGATGCTCCACACATTTCTACATTGTAGCTTTTATTTAAAGCCTCACTGTCATCTCAGAATGACCACTCTTAAAGCCTTGTCTTTTAAAAGTCAGCCAGCTCTTCAAGTTTTGTCTCAAATTCTATCATTTCCATGAGTCTGTTCTTAATCAACCCCTAGATGACATCTCTTTCTTTTAGGAGTGTACAATTCCCTCTTTTTAAATCCTCATATACCTAGCACATTGCACCATGGTTGGCATATACGATTAGTTATTTAATAAAAAGTCTGTTCAAATGAACGATTGACTCTCTTGTAGCATCTCTTTCTTGCTTTGATTTAAAATTATTTGCTGTCCCCTGATCCTCGCTTCTAAACTTTAGGTTCTCTCAAGGGCAAAGATTGTATCTGTTATTTACTACCACTGTGCTCTGCAATAAACAGTTAACTTGAAATGAAAAGTTAAAAAATTTCTGTGGAATGCAATGCTTCAATGTAGTAAAATATTTTAGAGCAGGAAATTTGATGTTTGAGAGGTTTCTCATACTTTGTAGAAGACCAAATTCTCATCTGCATTGTGAAGGAAACAACACTGGACGTAGAGTTCAAAGACTTGAGTTTGAGTCTCAGTTCTTTTTGTTGCAGTGTTTGTGACCTTGGACAAATTTCTTAACTTTTGTGTCTCGGGTTTCTTGTTATTTAAAAATGAGAATATTACATTCATCATAAGAACTTACTATGAAAATTAAAAGAGGTAACATATGAGAAAATGCATGGCAAATGTGAGATACTTTGTAATCTACTATACTTGTTCATTCAACAAATAGTTTTTGAGCATTGAGTCTATGGCAGGCATTACAGTAGGCTTTTATTTTTACAGCTTATAATTTATTATGATTATTATGATTTATTGCTACATTAAGATGAAAAACTTACTGTCTCTGCTTGGAAGGTTCTGATAGTCTAGAAGAGACAAACATATAAATACAGAGAATAATAATACAATTTGCATGTGTGTGTATATTAAATCCTATGACACAAAAGAGGGCAGGGTGCTATGAGCAAGAAGAGGAAAAGTATTTAACAAAGAAGTTTGGGGACAGGAAGGCATGCTGTGGAAGGTAATGTGTGTGAGCAAAACCCTGCAGGATAAACTTAGCTCTGAAGTGGGGTAGAGGTAGAAAGAACATTCCAGGAAGAGAAGGAATATTTGAAAGGGTACACAAGGCATGAGAAAAAATGGTGAGAAATTCTGGAGTTGGGAGGTGGGATGAGCATGGCATAAAAGTATCCCTCTTTGATTATGCTATATTCCTCTAGGCCTTCTCCCTTCTTTGCTCCACCGCCCCCTGCCTCAAGCTTTGTTAGGAATGCTACTCTAGATCATGGTGACACATAAGGATTTTCTTTGAAGTGCAGCTAGTATTCTTTACATTTTAAGTGAGGATGATTTAGATTTGGACCATTCTTCATTTTGCATTGCTACACTTTATATAGCGAATAATTTGAAAAGGTTACCTACAGCGTATATGAAAGGTGAGGAACACTGTAGAGTTAGACCAATACCTGCATCATCCAATCCCATTTATGCGCATGTCCTTGGGCAATCCATAATTTTGACTATGAAATACATGTACTTAATTAAAAATATGGAACATTAAAGAACAATACATGTCATAACTAAACATCCAATGTGGCACTCAGTAGGAGTTCAACAAATGTTAGCCTTTTTAATTAATTTCCTAAGAACCAATAACAAGCACATTTTCTGTACATTCTTTGCTTTATTTTCAATTCATTGTGTTAATTAAGCTTGCCTATACTAATGTGTTTTTTAAAAATGTATTGGTTAAACCAGACTTCTAGATAAAGAACTAATGTTTATAAAATTAAAAATACATTTTATTAACCAATGATATAGTTAAGAGACAAATTTCTGATATCAATAATCAGCATTAGAATTAAAGTGTAAATATGTTATTTGTGAATTTGCAACAAAATGTTTTCTAGAGTTTCATGTATTTCTCATGATTTAAATGGATCAGATTCTCCAATTGCTCGTAGAAAAATAAGATCTAAATTCTATAAAAGGCTTATTTTACAGGAAAAAAGAATTTCTGATGTCCCTGTCCATAAACTGCTATACAACTCAAAAAGCTGCCTCTTTTTAACAAATTATTTTTTATTCCTTCCTGTATGTTATCACAGAGAAAATCCTAGAGAAAATATTCAAGGTCAGCTCACTTTTTTTTCTGTTGGGAAAAACTGACCTACATCTCCAGCTGTTTCTTTTGTAGGACTCTGTGCTCATGGCAGGGTCTTCCTTCGATCTTTTGTTCATAAATGGAAAAAAAAAGGTCTTAAAGCTTTAGTCACTTCTCTGGAATACTTCTCTTGTGAAATGGAGTGAAAATCAATAGCACACAATATGAAAAAGATCTCACCCAACTAAAATTAGGGTAGAATGAGATAGTATAAATGGAATGTAATTCAACCAAAATCTATCTAAGGTGCTAAGATATACCTGTTTGTAAAGTGTTCACTACATTTTAATTATGTGTGGTTAATTTCTTTCACATCTCTTTTGGACTTATTTAGCAGTAGCAATACATAGTGGAAAACTTGCTATAGATTCGTTATTATTATTTGCTGCCTCTAAAGTCTTATACAGGAAGACAGGCTCTGTGCTTGGAATTTACTTTCAAAGGGGCCATTAATAGGTTAGTCTGTATAAAACACTAACTAGCAACACCAGATAGACAAAGCTTCTGATACTGGAGTCAATAAAGAAAGATAATTTCTTCAATAAAATATCACAATATTTTTAAAGGAGTGGAGCAAAAATAAGTAGTACAATTAAGGAAGACACTGTTTAGAGAGGAACCTGTATCTAAATAATCTCTATTTTTCTATAATAACGTTTTAAATTTAAAGAATTTGCCATTCAGAATGCTTTCACATATATTATATCTGCTGGACCGCACAACATTGCCAAGTGTTATTATTTTCATCTTACAGCCAAATTGAGAAAATTTTGGCTCAAGTAAGTGACGTGAGCTCTCAGGGAAGATGATAGATAAATGGTCTAGCCAGGCATAAGTCTTGGCATTCCACCTCCAAGTCCCAGCACCATCCTGGACATTTTGTTTAACTTTTCTGACCCTCAGTTCTTTTATCCGCAAAATGGTGAAATCAGTAATATCCACTACACAGGGTTTGATGTTAACTGTGTTAATACCTCTGAAGAGCTTAACATGGTATCCAGCACATGGTAATGTTCACTATTTTGACTAATATTATGATAGTTATTACTATGCCTACCACCTAGCATCTTTATGAGAAGAAATTATGTATTTTCATTTCAACTACTAAAATGTTATGAATGAACTTACCGAGAGGGAGGAATTGAGGCTATAACCATGTTTGATACTCACACATAAATTGCTAAGAAAAGCAGTATTTTTAAGGAGTACTATATTTAAAAATCCTAGCTTGCTGAATTTATATAAAACATAACTTTCTTGAATTTAAAATACTTACTTTCCTGATTATAAAAATAATATACAATATTGTAGAAATTTTTAAAAATTCATAAGTGTATGAAATGGAAAATAAAAGTGTATTGTGATCTAATGGGATTCAGAGATTCCCATTTATGCATTTACATTCCTATGAGAAGGGCACGGAGGGCCTCTGCTGTATCTTTATCAGTGTTAAGTATTAACATTTTAAATCACAAAATCACAAAGATAAAAATAGTATCTATTTTGTTTTTGATTTATTTCATTGTTAGTGATATTGAACTTTTAATTTCTTATTTTTCTGTCAATTACCTGATATTTGTAAAATTTTCTATTAAAATAAATTTATTACTATTACTGATATATATCTTTATATATTAAAGATATTAAACATGTTATACTGGTTGTAAATATTTCCCCAGATTTTCATCCTTTATTGCTTTAATAAGTATTTTAAAAATTGAAAAATATAGTCAGAAGAAAATAAAAATCACCCCCACCAAAGAAATATAGGAAGAAAGAAATGAGAAAGAAGAAGAAAGCCTCACCCTTCCAACAAACCCTTTTAATCCCACCCCCAAGAGATTAGTAATGTTATCAAATTGGTACATATCTTCATCTTTACTCTTTTAAAAAAATCATTTTTTCTTATATTAAAAAACATGCCATTTATTTGTAGCTACTTTTCTACTTTCACTATTCCAGATAAATTTTATTAATAGAACCATGCTGTTAAGTTCCCAAAAATATTCCAATGATTTGCTGAAGATCACATTAAATCTCTAAATTCAGAATTCATATTTTTACAGTATTTATTTCCATCCAGTAGCCCATCTAGTACATCTTTCTATTTATTTAGTTTTTTTTAAATAAAGCTTTACAATTTTCTTGATATAGTTCCCACAAATTTGTTAGGATTCTTTCTGGATATGTTTTAGCTTTTTTCTTAATTGGTAATAAATTATTTCCATCTTATAAGTAGTCATCAGTGTTACAAAATCAAGTTGCTTTTTTTCAGGTATTTATATTGTATCTAAATTCTTATAGCTAAGGGCATCAAGAATATCTAATAGGTCTTCAGATAACTCTCTGGGATATTCTATGCAGATAGGCATGTGCTTTGTAAAGGACAGCTATGTCTTATTCCAAAATAATGGAGAGAATAAGCATACCATGTTTTAATTTTATTGGTAATGCTTCTAACATGAATATTAAATTTTATCAAATCCATTGATTTAATTAAATTTTTAAAATTTCTGGGACAAACATGTCATCAATACTTTTAATATGTTATTGGAATTACTTTGTTAGTACATTTTTAATACTTTTGCATTCATCTGTATTAATTGCTGCATCTTTGTACTATGTTTATTCAAGCTGTCAGTCAAATTTTGTAATCATCAGGAGCAATAATGAAAAACCATTTCACTTTTTCTATATTGTAAATAAATATATAACAAGCTATTACTTGAATTTAAAAATAATGCATTGGTAAACTCTCTGGCCCCAGATTTCTTCAATAAAAAATACAATTTTAGTCTGTCTTATTGCACTATTTATGGTTCATAGGTTGAGTTAATTTTGATCATTTCTAGTTTTTGAGATATTTACTTCATTGATATTTTCAAGTTTATTAATATATACTTGATCATAGTATTTCAGTATTCTATATCAGTTATACTATTTTTTAATCTCATTCATAATTTTATTTATATAAATAAGCACGCTTATTTGGAGAAAGAAGTATAATTTTTTCTATTAACCCAAATTCTGGTATAAAGAGCACAAAGTAAACTACAGGGTAAACAACTAGTGAAATGAAACAATGTATATAATTTGTATTCATATTTACTGATTTTATTTATACTTTGGTTCTATTGTGATTAAAGGTAAAATAGAAAAAATGTAGCAGTAAAAAAAAAAAAAAGACTTTTGTGATAACACTTCCCTTACTTAATGTGCAGTCCTAAATGCCACCAGAGGAGAGTCATTTAAAGAGGAAATAATTTCATCATCTTTAGCTATTATGTCAAAGGAAAAAGTTTTTTCATATTGTTAACAGGACCTATTTTCTAGGCAGCTATTCTGAGTCTGAATATTTCACAACTTCCTTAGGAAGTTATTCTAGGCTTTAGAAATGGAACATTTAAAAAAGAGATTTCCTTATGAGGGCTTTGTAAACAAATTAGAGATAAACAGAAAAAGGACACAGAGTTTTTAATATCATTTTCATTATGAACAAGAAACATTATCAACAATTTTTAAGTAAGTTGTTTGCCATCCTATAAACTGAATGTCTGAGTTAAAATGTTTAAATTCATTATTTATGCATTACTTACATCCACCAATTGACATATAGAATATATTGTGTGTTCTTCTGGCTTTTCTTTGATCCTATGGATCACCCCTTCCCTATGTCATTCATTAACTCACTCTTCTGGTCTTGTTAGTGAAATATATTTGGACCTCAGGACTATTCCCTTAGTATTCTGCTCTTTTATCTCTGTTCTCTTTCTTGGCAACCCAACACACAACCAGAGCTTCAGCTATAATCTGAATGTTGATGATACTCCAAACTACATTGCCAACTAGTCCTTTCCCCTTTATTTTACCTATGCAGTTCCTACTGCTGGCTGTATATCCGCAGGAATCTCAGAGCAGCATATCTGCAGTTGAGTCATTTTCTTTTGCCTCAAACTGGTTCCTTCCACTACCATCTGTATTTCAATCATGTACTCTTTCAGGCCCCCAGCTCTGAAGCCTGTACTCAGTCACTTGGTCACAAAGTCCTGTCAATGTGACCTCCACGATGTCTGCAATCCATTCCTTCTATTGGGTCTCTATTGCAGAACAAATGCTTCTTAACGTATTTCCTTATCTCCAATATCCAAAGTACTCTGTAAACAACTGCTGTATTAATCTTTCCAAAGCCTACTGCTGATACATCACTTCCCTGCCAAAAGAGTTTAGTGGTTTTCTCCTGCTTATGGAATAGACTGCTGTTTCATATTCTGCTTAATCTGGTTCCAGTTTTATTTGCAGACTCATTTTCCATTACTCTTTTTCATATGTAACAGTCAAACCAGACTAAATTCTGTTCCCCAAAATACTCTAGAATTGTCACTGTCATTAGTGCTGGACACTTTGAGAAAGCCTGTACATGCATTATATATACCAAGTAGTACTCATCACAAATGGCAAGGTAGGCATCATCATTATTTTTGCATAAAAATGAGGAAGCTGAGGCGCAAAGAAATAGATAACTTCTCCTATGCTAAACAACTAGGAAGTGGAAGAGCAAGAACACGGAGCCAAGCCATTTGATCCCAATTCCCACGTGTGTTCAGCCTTTGTGTTTATGTGCTCTGAATTCTTTCTTGGCTCTTGCTGTTCTGGAGCAAACCTGGAGTGTTTCTCCTTGTTGATCCTTCACAAACTGACCTCTGTCTACCTTTCTAATCTGACCACACATTCTCTGCCACTCCTGTATTGCTCTAGCCACACTGGCCTTTTTGTTTCTTGAACTCATGATCAACATTGCTTCAATCCTAGGATCTTTTAACCTGCTATTTCCTCTTCCTGTAATGCTCTAATCTCTGGATATTTGAGATTGGCTTTTAATATTTATTCAGACACCATGTTTCCAGAAACTCCTACCTCACAAAAAGGTCCCTTTCTCCCCTCTTTCAACTAACTCGCTCATAATAATAATAATAGTATTATCCTATTTTATTATTGTACTAGGTATTCATTAATACCTGAATTTACCTAATTCATCTAGTATTTGTTTACAAGAAGGCATTAGAGATGGACTCTAGTCAGACTTATTCAATCTCTCTGTCAGGCCCTTGGACAAGTGCATAGTATGGTGCCACATTAATATTTATGTAATGAATAAAGAGATATTTGCCTATTAATAGCCTACTAATACTTCAATATCCAAATCAAAACCACTACTTTGAAGAAACAGCATGATTTTTGCATCTTCACCATTGTGCCCCAATCATATTGATTATGCATTATATATATTGTGTCTTGTGTTTTTAAAAATCCCATTCCCTCCTAGTTTGTAAGACCCCTGAAGGGAGGTATGGTCTCATATCCAGTTTCACAAGCACCATAAACTCCTTATTTATATGCTTTCTATAGTTTCTCACTAAAACTCTTAATTAAACTTAAAAAAAGAATTCCTCATATTTTAAAGTACATTTGGAGATGAATGTTGTACAGTGGAGTAGACCAAATCACACAAAAAAATGTATTTTGACTCCATTAATGATGCCAACATATTTTAAATAATAACCTATCATACAACATTAAAATATATTGCAAGACAAACACTATATTCCAGTGACAACAGCCCATAATAATAGCTTAAAGTAATCCCTGGACAGCTATTTTTAATGTAATTTAACTATTTGTCACTGTGGGAACATTCTTTCATTAATTTTTCTCTATTTCTTGCCTTATGTTCATAGAACATGCATGTGGAATATTTATCAAATTAATTTACAGATCCAGAGATAAGATTGCACTACTAATGTGGGTAAGAAAGTACATTGTTTTAAGAGAGCCCCATCCTCTGGTATTATCTGTTAAAGCCCTTAATAGCTCATTTACACACATTTGAAAAATGGAAAAATATCTGCTCAGGGTAAACCCTTTCTAAATATGAACAACAATGATGGATACATTTAAACCAGGTAAGTTGAGTTGGGCACTAATAGGTCACATCATTCCCAATTCCCCAAAGATATTAGAAGCCACAATGACTCAAACATTAGTCACTACTGAAAATATTTTTTTATTTTATGGAATGAATATTATGCTATATTGCTTGATTAAAAGTTTGCATAACTCTTAAATAACTTTATATTTACTTACATAAAGGAATATGCCTACTCTCTGCCAGATCAGTTTTTAAATAAAGTCTTTCAACAAACAACTTTTCCTTTCTTGTTCCAGATTATCAATGCATGAAAAAGAACGGGTGGGTAAAATTGAAAAAAAAATTAATTTGCAAGATAAAAAATAATCTTTTAGGATTTTTCTTATTCTGGAATTTTATAAGTTTACTATTTCCTTTCTTTGATTTATTTTGAATTGTCAATGCAAAGCAAAAAGATATGAACAACTTATTTTAAAAGTGGTAATGTCTAGTTAAAGGATCAGAAATGACTTTTATATTATTTTCTTATTTGAATTTTTATGTATTTTCACTTTTTTGAATGAGCACACTCTTTTTTATCTGATCAGTCATAAAAAATGCCATTATAAATAAAATAGGTATCTATATTTAGGGAAAGATGTAATTAATGCTGCTTAAAAGCATTGGCTTGGGAATCATTGCTAATACTAAAATCGAATTCAAATACTTTACTTGACTTTGGGTAAATTTCTCTCTGTACCTCGGTTTCTACATCTGCAAAATGGGAATAATAATATTCACCTCATGGCATTTTGTGGATGAAATGCTATAATAAATGTAAAGCATTTAAGAAAATACATGACAAATGCCATATTCAATTATTTCTCAGTGGAGACAAAGGCTGGGTTCATTTCATGAAATTCTATTATCTATAATCAGGATATTATCTCAGAGAACAAATGACTACCTAATTAACATTTCATTGTTTCAGAAATGGTTCATCCTTACAATTGCAAACCCTAATCCCATTTTATCTATACCACAAATACCAGTAACGGCTGATAAGATATTTTGAATATGTTTATACAGTTATTCATGAAGTGAGTATTTACTGAGTGTTTACTTTGTGCCAGGCACTATGCTAAGTGCTGAGACACTGGAAATAGAGTAGTAATGAGACAGTCAAGATATCTGCTCTCTGGAGTTTACATTCTAGTGTGGAGAGAGAGAACACACATAAGTAAACCATATAGCATTGTAGTCATTGATAAGTGCCAGAGAGGAAATACAGAAAGATAACGGGTTAGAGGGCGGCTGCATCTCAGAGGCAGCACTGTTTGCAGTGGGGCCTTTAGGAATGGCCTTGCTGAGGAGGAACACAGAAGTCCAGGGGAAGATTTCTGGGGATGGAAGCACCAAGTGTCATGTCTTTGACCATGTTAAAAAGTTGGTATGTACCAGAAACAGCAGGAAGCCTGTGCAGCTCAAGGAGGCAGAGGAGAGAGAAGGAGATAGAGGGGAGGCAGAGGGAGAAGGAGGAAGAAAGAAAGATGGAGAAAGAGAAAGAGGGAGAGAGGAGGAGAGAGAGGGAGAGAGGGGGAGGGGGAGAGAAAAGGGGAGGGGGAGTGAGGGGGAGTGAGGGGGAGGGGGAGGGGGAGGGCAAGAGAGGGAGGCTGGGACATGTGTTCAGGTGTATTTGTTTGCACAGAGACCAATATTATGAAATATCTTTTACAGAATTTGTATTTTATTCATAACATGGATGATAGCCATAGGAGGACTTCAAGGGCAGGAATACATTATGATCAAAAACCAATTGGGAGGATGTAAATGTAAGAAAACTATTTCTAAACAGATGTCTAATAAAGCATCCTTATGAGTACAACCTTTAAAAATGGTCAAAGATTTAAGATTTTCAAAGTGTGATCTTTCCTGAGGACAATAACAAACGGAAGAAATGGTATTTAACACCTTTCCTTTTATTTGTTTACTTATATTATTTATTGTGGTAAATTATACATAACACAACCTTTACCATTTTAACCATTTTAAGTGGGCAATTCTTGAGTACTTTTAAGTACTTCCACATTGTTGTACAACCAAAACTACCATCCATCTTCAGAACTTTTTCATCTTCCCCACCTGAAACTCAGCACCTTTTAAATGCTTACTTCCTGTTCTTCCTTCCCCAGCCCCTGGCAACCAACACTCCCCTGTCTGTCTCTGTAAATTTTACTGCTCTAGGTACCTCATGTAAGTATAATCACACAATAGTTGTCCTTTGTGACTGTATTGTTTCACTTAGCGTAATATCTTCAAGGTTCATCCATTTTGTAGCATGTGTCAGAATTTCCTTCCTTTTTAAGGCTGAAAAAATTCCATTTTATGGATATACACATTTTGTTTATCCATTTATCTGTTAATGGACACTTGGGTTGCTTTCACCATTTCACCATTTGGCTTCTGTGAATAATTGCTGTTGTGAATAATAAACATGGGTGTATGAATATCTGTTCTTTCATTTTATTTTAACATATGGTTTATTTTCCTGGATTCTGACATTAAAATAAATTCTGATCATAATAATAAAATACATCTATTGATAAATTCCCTTATTTATTTTTGTTAATAATATTGGAGAATAATATAAGATTTAAGTTTTCCATGGCAGTGATGTAGAAAGAGCATATTTATTTTCAATGCCACAATGTGGCTTGCATTTTTTTCTTCATAAAGCAACTAAAAGTAATATAGAAATATAGGACTGATATGTAAGAAAGGAGCCATTCTCCAAATTTAAAGAACAACTATTATATGAATATATATTTGTATAGTTCTAAGGGTAGCTAAGTTAAGCACTAAAACAGTATAATTAAAAATCTAAATCAATTCATATTTTTATGAAACAGGTCAACTATGACATATGTAATAATTCTGTAAACTGACTCAGTTTTTGTTTTCTGATTACACGAGTGATTCATGATCATTTACTCCCTTATTACAGGGTATTTGGAAAACACAGCAAACATAGTTAATCACTGCAATTCCATCACCAGATAACAAGTGTTTTGGTTTATACCTTCTCAGTCTTTTTTTTCCTGCGCATATTTTCACAAATATTTGCAAAACAGCTGTGTCTATATTGTTTTGTAAGATCCTGTCTCTCCTCTCCCTCCTCCTCCTCCTTTTCCTCCTTTTCACCAAACAATGTGTTGGGAGCATTTTCCTACTGTTATGACTTTCTAAGCAGATCGGTTTTCAGTGACAAACATTTAAGACATAATATGACCTGGTGGTTAAGATGAAGCTTTGGGAGCCAGACTGCATGAGATCAAAGTTGCCACTTGCTAGATGTGTGACTTTGGCAATTTATTCAACCTCTCTGTGCCTCTTTTCCTCATCTTAAAATGGGGATAAAAATAATACATCATACAGTTGCTGTGAGTACTCAATAAATTAATATTAATGAACTACTACTTAAAACAGTACCTTCAAATAAGCACTCAAGTGTTTATTATTTTTTAACATAAAATCTATTTTAAAATTCCATTATATATAACACATGGATAATACATTACTTTGTTACCTTAAAGTTGGAAGATCATGTAAAATTATTTAACCAAGTATTACATAATCTGACAAAACTTGGGAAATTTCTATGGTAACATATAGGTTACTATGATTCTAAAATATTAGTATGTATAAGATTAACTGGGCTGTTGAATGTAAATGCATCCCCTGAGATTCTGATTTGGAGGATCTGGATTAAGAGCCCAGAGTGTTAATGCTGTGCCTTGAAAAATGGGAAATAGATACATCTCCAGTAAGCAAGCCACTATCATAATAAAGGATCAGTGTCTATGCCATTTACATAAAATCACACAGTACATAACTGATTTTATTTCAAAGTGTACTAGTATTTGTTTTTAACACAGACACAGAATTTTTTAAAACTCATTATTTTAAAGATATTTATCAATACCTTTCTTTACATTATTAGAAATAACAACTCATGTAAGGGTTAAAATTCCTAATTTGTATTTACAAAAGAATTACATTAACCATCCAAGAAGTTGTGATTCCTCCAATATTTCTGATTTTTGAATAACTATCCACTGTCCTATCTCAAGAGTACATTTCTATCAAACCAGATGCCTTACAACTGTATGGTTTTAAATTATTCATTTTTTATTTCTCTCTAAAGGATAACATTAACCAGGCATATGTTTATTCCAAATTGCATTGTTCTAAAATTCTCAGTTGCAATGAATAAATAACGTTTAGACAAAAAAAACATTGTGCTAAACCTTCTCTTTCATGAGAAAAAATGAATTCTTTTGAATTAATATATTTCTCAATTGGTAGGAAGGATTTAGTGACATCATAAAGGAATTAACAATTTTCTCAGGATCAGGACTGTGAGCCAAGCCGTCAAATTCTGCTGCTGCTGCATTGCTTTTATTTGTTAAAGTTTATATACATTTACAATCCTGTCATTGTGAGAACTGGACAGAGCTACTAAGGATAGCATTGAGGTAACCCACTTTTCTTTTCTTTCCCCCTTTCCTTTGTTCACAATGTAGAAAATTACCATTGGCGCCATTTTTTGAAATTATTTCCTCATTTGTCCTTGAGTACAGTGAAGCTCTGAAGGATAAAAAATCAATACTCACACATTGGACCAGTTGAAGTTGTTCTTCAACCAATCTGTTTAGTGTACTGTTCACAGGTTCTGAAATAACATGTGGAGAAGTGACAATTTTGGGATCATATTCTGCTTAAATTGGATGTGTCTTAGGAGCTGTTTATTAGTTCACAAAAAGATTCAGGCCCTTAACAGGTCCTGACAGGTGCCTCTGCCAGCGTGTGGTTTTCTCCTGCTGCACCATTGCAGAGTACCACATGTTTAAGATTGCAGAGCACAAGGATGGAAACATTACTATGAGTCACCACTAGCCAGAATCTCAAAAAGTTTTCACTGAATGATAAATTGGACATTCTGTAAAATAATTTTTTTTGAGGATTTAAAAATATTTAATTGAAACCACATCTCCATAACCTGAATTTCTAGTACACCCTTTGAGATGGGGTGACATAAATAAAATTGTTTGGCATAGACAAGTTTTGATTTAGCCAACGTAACTGGAGTTCCTTTTGCTAGGTGTTTCATATTTATTGTGCTCTTTTTGCCAATATTTTGAGATTTTTCCATTCCTAGTTTTATTAATAGCATGTAAAATTTCATTATTAGGTGCTGAATTCTGGAATAAACAGATTCAAGGTAACAAAATTATTAGGAACCACATTCCATCCAGCTTTTTTGGAGATGACAGTGTAATAGAAGAAGTAAAGGCTTTAGTGTCAGACTTAGTTTCAGACACTGGCTCTACCTCTTGGTAGATGTTTGACTTTGGCAAGTTGTTGAGCCAACTGCAGATGGAGATTCACGTATAAGATTGGATGTTGACATCTCTTTCAGATAAGTATTGGAAGGTGAAACGAAATAAAGAATGTGAAACTCTGGTGGTTTGGCACAGCATAGAAACTCATGAAATGATAGCTAAGATGAAACACAAGCCCTGAAAGCCTAAATAAAAACATTTTGGGAAAACAAAACAGGTTTTTAAAAGGCCATGGAATGTCTATTGCATTTCAGATAAACATGTGCATGTGTGAGTCACACGCATGCTCAGGCACATGTACACGAAACTGACTGGCCCTCTGGTCTCACCCTGAAGAAGGAAAAGAAGGTAAGGTTATCCCCAGTTGGGAAAAAACAGTGTAGTTTGGCAGTTCTGCTTTTCCATCTCTAAGCAGGATCCGTGAAAGTTAAAATTTTCTATCATTATTAAATATAAACTTATAGTTGTCATAGTTTTGCTACTACTCATTGGCAGAGAAGGCAAATAGGTCATTTTTCAGAGGTCAAAAAGACTGCTTTCCTCCTTGAATAAAGCTGGGTAAGGCCTTATTTGACAAGATCTCAGCTTTATTTTGTGCGTTGGTTTTCCAGAGGGACTTTCAAAAAGATTACATAGTATTTTATAGTGATACCAGTTCCTTTGGGCAGTCATAAGAAAAGGGAGAAATTTGCTTCTATAGCTCCTCAAAGACTACCTTCTAAGACCTCAGAGGTTTAAACTCTTGTGGATAAATGGTATCAATGGCTTCTGGCAAATGGGTCATTCGGTAGTCTCATGCATCATTAGAGGATAAGAATATACTACTTTAGTTTTGCAAACCAAGGAATATATGCTTGAGATCTCCCAGATATGTGGCTGATATCCCTTAGACTAGTTTAGAGGGAACAGGCTTATTCAGAGTCTCAAAATAACTTCCAGGAAGATGTGAACTCAAAAAGAAAGTTTATCTACAACTACACCTAGTAGGTGCTCTATAGAGAACCCAAATATACACAAAGAAATGCTGGAAGAGATAAAAGACAAATATTTATCACTGAAGCCTTAGGAATGGGCGGAATCCTCTAAGCATCAACCCCAGGGCCACAGACAGTGCTGTCGGTCTGTGTCTTGGTAGGGACTGAGCTGCAGAGTTCCCGGGGGTCCCACAGCAGGAGGTGAGCGCAGGCAAGCCAGCCAGCAAAGGAAGCTTCATCTGTATTTACAGCTGCCATCGCTGGCATCACTGCCTAAGCTCCACCTCCTCCCCTCCCCCTGTCAGTGGGAAAATTGTCTTCCATGAAACTAGTCCCTGGTGCCAAAAAGGTGGGGACCACTGCAAAGGATGGACATAGAGAAGATGAGAGAACTAAAGCCATATGAAGACAAACACAGACTTTAAGAGGTGATATAGGATGAGGAGTCTGTATGTGATTGAGAAAAGAATCCAAGAAATAAAAGGAAAAAAAATAATTTCCTATGCTTCTTGCTGTTTTTATTGGGTCTTTGATTACTTAGGAAAACTGAGCAATAGAGTTAAGGTTTTTCTACAACTATGGAACTTTTCTACAACTATGTAACTATATATCTGCTTTTGAAGTCTTTTAATTATCACTCTGGTTAAATGAATAACTAATATTTTACAGTAACCTGTGATCCTATTTTTGATTGAGTTTTCTGAACCTTTATTTTTGACAAACTTCCCCAAAATCAAAATTAAGTCTTTTTGACTTCAAACTGACTTTTGGACATTTCAGAAGAGCTCCTGGAAGTATATGAGTTATTAAACCAATTAGGCTTATTTAATATATTAAATTACATGAGAATGAAGGAAATTAGAAATATGTTACCCCAAAACATGGCACTTAGATGTGCTGGACTGACTGGAGAAGCCCCAAGCTGTCTCTGACCTCGCCCTCCCACCCATTGGCTCTCCTAAAATCCTTGAAGTTTCTTCATCTACCTGAGATCCAGACCCACCTAGGAGAACAATTGTTCTTTTCTTCCCCTCCCTGTAAGACCACAAATATGACCACAACAGAACAGACTCTTTAAGAAGATGATGTCCTAACCAGGTGAGGTGGCTCATGCCTATAATCCTAGCACTCTGGGAGGCCCAGGCAGGAAGATCACTTGAAATCAGGAGTTTGAGGCCAGCCTGAGCAAGAGTGAGACCCCATCTCTACTAAAAATACAAAGATTAGTTGGGAGTGGTGGTGGGTGCCTGTAGTCCCAGCTACTTGGGAGGCTGAGGCAGGAGGATCGCTTGAGCCCAGAAGTTTTGAGACTGCAGTGAGCTATGATGACGCCACTGCATGCTGGCTGGGGTAACCAAGGGAGGATGTCTCAGAAAAAAACAACAACTGTGTTTTCAAGTGGAAAAGACAGAATTTGCTCCATCTTCAAAAAATATTACTCACTAAAAGCAAGCAGGAGGTATAGTAAATAAACTCTTATTGAAAAGACAAGTCTCAGAGAAAAGTAGACATACATTTTAGACTATTTTTTCATCTCACTAGGGTTTTAGCCAACACAAGCCAAGCTACAGAGATTATTTTCACCCTAATGTTACACAGTTGTTGTTGGAATAATCACATGGGGAGCAATCAATGCTATACAAATGTTTTGAAACGGATGTGTTTTTCTTCTGAGTTTTGAGTGAATTAGGGTACAGATAAATGAACCTGCACCGGGCAGGAGAAACTACATCTCTGTACTTTCTGCAAGTAGACCAGGGTTAAATTTGACTTGGAGTTTAGCAAATTAAATGTAAGAGAAAAAGAAACATTGAATTGTTGCTCTTAATCTGGTGTGAGGCAAAATGAGGTAGTAGCAGGATACTAAGAATTGTTTTCAGGATGTGTGAGGGAAGTGTTATCCCTCTTTGTCATGCTAAGACAGGTATCTGGGGCCTTCTCAGCAACTCTGAATCCTTTGCATACAAGAAAGGTTTGAATTTGAACCCAGGGAGCTTATCTTCTCAATTTGGGTCCTTGTTTGGACACAAGCCATTCTTTTTCAATTCCACAATTACTGAGTGCCAACCACGTGGCCAGGCACCATATTAGGCAGTGGTAGTTCACAGATGAATAAAGTACAGCAGAATTTATAGTCTAGTGGGAGAGCAAAACGCAGAAACGGATAACTCAATATACTATGATGAATGCTAAGGTACTTAGCTCAAATCAACTTGTTCTGAAAATTTTAACTGTTGCCAATCAGCTAGTACATGAATTCAAAATGTTCGTCCTAGCCTTCTAAATGCTGATCATTTATCTCCAGTTTTAATTCTCATTACTATTCCACATAATCCTTCTGATTCAGATCCAAATACTATTTCTTTTTTATGAGCCTTGGTGTCTTCCACCTCTCAACTTGGATCTTCAAACCATAATATCTTCCTTCCTTCTTTTTTTTCTTTGATTTCTGTCCATCTTTCTGAACTCAAGTCACTTCCTTGGTCTTTTGCAATACCATATCTTATTCACCAATTTATTACTGACATGTCTAAAATGGAAATTTTCATTTCTATAGCCAGCCTCCCTCCTCATAGATCTTTGTCCATCTCAAGAAATGGCAGCTTCAATCCATCTGCTTAGGCCAAAATTCTGGAACCTCTCTTTCTTGAATACCGCATATGTAATCCATTAGTGAGTTCTGGCAAACTTTCAAATTATATCCAGATCTTGAGCACCCCTTTCTGCCCCTCACACACACACATTCTGGCCCAAAGCCACTGTCATCTGAATAATCTCCCAACTCTCTTGTTCTCTCAGTCATTTCCCTCCTTCAATCTACTTAGAGTGTGCAAATAATTTTTTAAAACCTAAGTCAGATCATGTCCCTTTTTTTGCTTAAAATTCTAAATTCTTAACCATGGCTGATAAATCCCTCTGCAACCTGTGCCCTTTCCCTCCTCCAGCAAGTCTTTCAACTTCGTTTCTTTATATTCTGCCCCTCAGCTCCTGCACTCCAGCCACACTATAAACCTCACGAAAGCCACCCTTCTGCTCACTCACGGCGCTTACAACAGTGCCTGGCACGCTGCTACTGCCAGTAATAATAACCAGCTTATATAACACTGATCTTGAGCCCAGCCCTATTCTATGCTAATAATGTATATTAACTCATGTAGTCCTTACCACAATCTTAAGAAAGCGGTATGATTATTATGCTAATTTTACAAATAAAGAATTAAGTCACAGAGTGGTAGCGGGCACACCATAAATATTTGTTCAACTATATTCATCTCATTCAACTAACAGTTGAGTGTACTCAGAGAGCCAGTTCCCCAACTTGAAAAATAAGAGGAACATGGTTTGCACATCTACTGGGGTTTTTATAAAAGGGAGCAAAACATGAGCAGATGAAAACAGGAAAGTACTGTTTAAATATAAAGCCCCATACAAGCCCCTCTTGTTACAAGAGGGGGGTGGCTCCATTTGTCATCTATGGTGAACGTATCTTGCTCTTGCTCTGTAACCCTATCTTGTCCTTCCTCAATAAACTTTGTTTCACGCTTGCCTTTCTTAAAAAAAAAAAAAAAAAGCCCCATACAAATTGTTCAGATGCCCTAAACAATTCTTTTAACTTGGATCCTTTTGGGTAACAAATGACCAAACCCTGACTTTCTATCACTGACTGTCATTATTTTACCCCTTTTTAAATCCAGCTCAGACATTACTTTGTCCATAAAGCTTTCCTTCAACTCCCAGACTGAGTTACGAACATTTTCTTCTGTTACCCCCATGTTCAGTACATGTCACTACCATTGGGCTTGATGCACTTCACTCATTGCTTGTTTGCATAGCTTCCTCCGGAGTCCACCAGACTGAGAATTCTCTGAGGACAGGAACTTTTCCCATTCATCTCTGAATTCCAAGATCCAGGCATATAGGAGGTGCCAAATACATGAATTAAATGAGTGGATAACCCAGCAACACAAATTGTGACCCAAAACTTAAAAAAATGTATTTGAACTTAAGTGAGCATTAAATTATATATCCAGGAAGAGAAAATTTAAGCTTGATTTGCTTAGATGGAATTAAAATAAATGTCCTATTCAGATTAATTACCATAAGTTAATGATTTCCATAAGAGACTTGTGATAATTCTCCTTCTGTTATTTTAGTAGCTCTCCCGTAAACCAGACACTGAAGTTCCATTTGCAATGAAATTCAGAGAACACCCAGAAGCATTACAAATTTTGGAGATGGATTAACTGCTCTGCAAACATAATACCCACCAGTTAATTCAAAACAAAGACATAATTTAGAATAATAAAGCTAGAAAAGGCCTGGGTTGTGCACTAACACAGCTGTGAAGGTAACTCTGCTGACTTGGTTTCGGTTTTTAATTTGTTACTGACTGTTGTAACTCTGCGTTTTTATACTTCAGTTCAATTCTATCAGGCCATTTCAAGCCTGTCAGAATATAAAGTCAAAGAATATTACAACGGTTATTGGAAAGAACATAAGATTAATTCGAAGTTGGAAAAAAGACATTTTGTAAATGAATGTGAAACGCCTGGAGGACTACTAAGAATACCCGGCCCTGCACTAGTCTTTCAGCTTGGATTTGTTGCACACAGGACGCCATGGCCCTGGGGGAAAACCCCACGTCAAATGTCATTGGAAGCTGCTCAGCCAGGCACACAGAAAGGCACCTTGCACCAATGATATTTGACAACCCTGGCAGTGATTTTTCTGCTTCAGTGGCCAACTTGTGCAAAGTCAGGGCAAGCTCACACTCAAGTAGTTCATAAAGAACTAGGCTGTCAAAATCATTTTTACAAGGCAGCGACTATGACGCTTCTTTTTTTAATGAACATTTTACATGCCTGTGTAGCCAGGAATAATTCAACTACTAAAATATCCAGAAAAGTAGATACCAAACTGCCAGGGATGGAAGAAAGTTTCTGGCAAAAATTCCATTAGCTCAATATTCATTCTAATCTGCAGAATATAACTATTTTTCATCACAGTATTCTGAGATTTGCTACTTAATTTCTCATTACCTTTTAATTCAATCTAATAGCATTTTATATTTCTAGTGCCTGATACAGAGTAGGTATCTTGGCAGGAAAGTAAGAGAAATGATGGAAATTAAACACATGCACGCATGCACATGTATACACACACACACACACACACACACACACACCCTTGCATCAGGCAACTGCAAGGTTTTTTCCCCCACACATTTGGTTAATTTCATGACAATAATGATGATGGTGATGGTAAATGGATAGTAGATTACTTTCTTGACTTATTTTTTATGTTTCAGGCACTTTTCTAAGTGCTTCACATGTATCATCTTATTTAATCTCCACAATAACACTATAAATTATAGGAAACTGGTTTTAGAGTAGTTAAATAATCTAGTCAATGTCAAACTGACTAATAAGTGGAAGATCTGAAATTCAAACCTGGTGATCATATTCTGGGGCCCACAATTCTCTCCTTAATTAATTTAATCGAGTTCATCTTGTCCACTAATTTTTTCCAAAAATTCTCTGAGTTGTTCCAAAGTACCCCTTGAGACATCTGTAAGGATTTGGGGAGAGTGCTTAAAGTCCCGTTCTTTGACTCAAATTTACATATTTGACTTTTGCTTAAAACTTCAATGAACAAAGGGCTACAGGACTAAAAACAGATTTGAAAACTACTTTCCTGTTCTTGTTCAATGCTGTCATTTACATAGGTAGGGAAACTGAAGCCTGGTGAGATAAAGCTCAGAGTCCCAGGAGTTATGGTCCTACTCCTGGTTACTGGCAAGTCTATAATTAGGATCCAATTATAGACTTAGGTCAGAGCTTTGTACGCCACCATGAACCTTCAGAAAAGGATACACCATGAGTACTGGAGGAGGCTTCTGGCCTGGGACATGGACAGCTGCATTTTCCACCACACGTGAACTTCCCAGATGACTTAAAAACCAGAAGAGATTGGCTTAAGATTTTTAAGCATAAAGCTCATTGATGTACAGGTTTCAGATCCCTAATCTGAAAATCCAAAATTCAAAATGCTCCAAAATCCAAAATTTTTTGAACACTGACATGATACCACAAATGAAAAATTCCACACCTGACACATTTTTTTTCACTGTATTAATGGTACGTTATATTTTTTGTTAGGTATTTACATGCGAATAAATGTAAGAAAATGATTGCTTATCAATAGCATATAAATTCAGAGTCAGGAATGATAGTGATGCCAGACAGCCACAGATTGTCCATGTGCGTGATGAGATAGTGACACTTTTGCTTTCTGATGGTTCAATGTTCACAAACTTTGTTTCATGCACAAAAGTATTAAAAGTATTATAAAAATTATTTTCAGGCTATGTGCATAAGGTATATATAAAATATAAATAAATTTTGTGTTTAGACTTGGGTCCCATCCCCACGATAGTTCATCATGTACATGCAAATATTCCAAAATATGAAAAAATTCGAAATCCAAAATGCTTCTGGTCCCAAGCATTCTGGATAAGGGATACTCAACCTGTATTATTTTCTTATATAATACACTGTTCTTATTAAACCAATAACATCTTGTCAGCTAATTTATCTATACTAAATTCTATAATACACACCAAAATAGTTAAAAAGTATCATAAGCTTAAGGTTAAGCAATTTTGTTCTTTTTATAATTGTATTTGTATTATATTTCATAATTGAAATATTATACAGGTACCAAAGTTATACATTGGCCAAGTGCGTAGGCCTTCCTCTGAACATTAGAAAACATCTACTAGTATTCAGAAAGATGTTAGGTGTAGAATTATGGTTCTCAAACACTTCTAAGCTGCCATAGCCTGTGTAAGCCCAGTTTGAATATCACTGTAAGTGAAAGAGCTCAGTAGTCAGGTGTGGGCTTCAATCTGGACCTCAGATTTAGACAAAACACTGAACCTCTTAGAGCCTGAGTCTCCTTACACAGGGTGATACAGTCACCATTGCATGGTTATTTGGAGGATAACAAGTAAATTAGGTAAAGTGGGTGGAAACTAGTATGTTCAACTAATGCTTGCTATTAAATTACAATATCATCCCATTTACCCTCATAATATCTTTATAATAATTATGTTTTTAGCTTAGAAATTTTAATACGATCTGGATGAGTGAATGGACTATGTGTCCTTTAACATTTATGGAACTTTTATTCTGGGCATAGTGACAATTGTTTTATATATGCAATATTATTACATTTTGCATCACAGCAATACTATAAATTAGATTCCATTATTATCTCCACCTTACAAAGGAAAAACTTGAATCTTTAAGAGGTGAAATAACTCACTCAATGATTCAGGTCCGGTAAATGGTGGCATCTGGATTGTTCCACACCTGATTCCAAAGCACACCGCCAGCTATTCTATGCTTTTGCACGTTTGCGACATTGGATACCCTCAACCTGCCTCTCTCGTTGACAAACTGTGGTTTCTGCTTTTTTTTTATGAGATGTGCCTGTTTGTGAATCTCTCACTATAATTTTGATTTCATCTGATACAAAAATAGTATTACAAAAATGTCCACTTCCATGATTAACCAGATGGTGACATGTTGACATTTTTGCATTGGAGTGATCACTAAGAATCAAATGTTACAAATCAGGTAAAACCTCTTTTATCCTTTTTCCTTCCCTTCCTTCTCAAATGTAATCACTTTACTGAAGTTGGTATATATATCTGTGCATAATTTTGTATTTTATAAAATATGGATATTTCTATAAACAATATATGTAATGTTGTTTTCTAGTTTTAAAGTTTGTATATAAATGCATTTTTACATTTAATACATCTTTTACAACTTTAAATAATTTAATACTCTTTTTTTGTAACTTGCTTTTTAAAAATCACATGGTTACTATAATTTATTTTGGCCAGTACATGCAAATATAATTCATTTGTTTTAATTTCGGTTCATTATCCTATTTTGTGAACATAGTTTATCCATTTTCCTACTGAAGAATAATTAGGCTGTTGCTATGTTTCGCTATTACCAAGGGAATTGACCTGAGTATCCTGGCATATAACTCCTTGTGGAAATGTGCTAGAATTACTCTAGGGAATTCATCTGGTGGTAAAACTGCTGAGTCATAGCTCCTGAGCATGTTCAAATTTACCAGGTATTTTGAAAGTGCTCTCTTCTGCAGTGGTACTGATTTATACTTCAATCAGTAATGCATACAATCTTACCTTTCCACATCTTTATTAGCACCTTGGTATTTTAAAATTATTAATGCTTAATTTTGGTCAATCTCCTTTACTTAATATTTCAGAAGTTGTTAGTGAGCTTTAACATCTTTTGATATATTTGTTGGCATTCTAATTTTTTTCTCAATGAAATGTCTGTGTTATCTTTTGCCCATTTTTCCTCTGGATTGTTTTTTTAATATATTTTCTTAGTCTTAACTTATCTTTTCATTTTTTTAGCTGCTTTTTTGGAAGAGTTTTTTTTTTTTAATCTTTAACAATCATTTCTTTTATTGTTAATTTTTAGTAGTTGTTGTTTTTTCTTGATTAAAAAATGCTTCCTTTACCTGGAAGCTGTTCAAAGCCTAAGAAGATTGGTCCACTTGTTAAGGACCATTCTTGTGGGCAGGCTTTGTTCATTTGCCTCTGAGGCCAGGCTTGCACTAGAATCTACCACATTTATTGGGGCCTGTCCTCAGGCCTCCCCCTAACTAGTCCCTGACTCTTCTTGGCTCATGAAACAAAAATTCCTGTACTTCCTCCTTCTTTCAAGATCCCAGCAGAGGAGGAAGCCTTAGTAGCTCCTTGGCTTAGATATTGTAGCAGCAAGTGTTGCAGGGATTTACTCAAGCTATCTTCTTCCCACAATTCCCTGATAACTATTTTCTACCACTGCTCAATTTGTTTTCTTCATAGCACTTATTATGAGGTATGTTTTTGTGTGACTATTATCTTTTACTCCTTTATTGTCTGACTGCTGCTCTCTCCTGCCAGTTCCTTGAGGATAGGAACCATGTCTATTCATAGTTAACAGTCATTAGGTTACTGCCTGGGATATAGTAGGTGCACAAAAATTTATGTTAAATGAATTAATAAATGAATGATTATATTTCCTTGGAATACCTGGAGGGTTGCTATTCTGTGATACTAATTGAAGCTACTTCTTGCAGACTTTTGAACAGGAGATGGGTTTATAAGCCTTCGTGAAGACTGATAAACCAAAAAAGACACAGGTCTGAATAAAAGACTGTATGACTTCATCTCTGAGGTAATATCTATAAAAGGGTCAGTTCCCCCCCGCAAAATCTGTGTTGAATCCACACCAGCATTCCAATGGATGAACATTTGAGGTCCAACTTACTGTACTATTAATCTTGGCCACAATAATGTCAGTAGGAAAAATTTTAATGTCATGTATATATATTACTTCCATTTTGTAGAAAAAATTGAGATACAAAAGAAACCCCTAAGATTTTAATGTCACATAGTCAGTTATCTATTATGTATGAAAATAAGCTTATAATGACAGACATCCTTTTATGAAGTTTGTGGAATGAATTAAATGGCAAAGCAGTCACTTGTGGTCTTAGAAGCTTCTAAAGAAAGCTGGGCAGAAATATTTAATAGTTAAATTGACAGAGAATATGCTAAATCAGAGAAACAAATTATAGCAAGCAGTTTATAATTTGATAGTGAGAGGAAACTGTGGAATAGAGAAATTAGGACAAATTATCAGATACAGGAGAAAAGGCCTTAAGTGTAACTTGTACAAAAAGTGAATTTGTGAGGCATAATAATGTCCATATTCCATTGTGGAGGTAAAAAAATAGTAATATATTTTTCTTTTCGTCATAGATTTTTATATACAAGCTTTAAAAGGTTTGTAGGTATATGGTCTGCTCTGAAAGGGGGGAAGAAACGGAGTTAAGGAGAAAGCAATAGGTTACATATGCAAGTTGCACACACACATACACACACGTGCACATACACACACAATTGTTTTTGACATAATATATAACTCTTCCAATCTTTTCAGTCCCAAACTTTGTCAGTTTCTTTAGAAATCCATTCCTACCATCCTCAGCTTCCTCACTGCCCAAATAGATAGCTCTATACCATCTAAAGAGCTTTGCAGCATGAGCTAAGCCCCCATCTAGTCACAATAGTATCCCCTTTAATCTGTTTTTATCATAAAGCTATGACTTGGTCATAGATACTCTCCAATCTCATGACCATTACCAAGATTCCTAAATTCCCCATCCCCGTCTATCTTCTTAAACTATTTTGACAAGATATTGAAAGTGGAACTGACCGACCTGATTAGTCTAACTGCATCCTTATGGCTGCTAGGCAGTCTCTCCGGAGCTTTTGCAATGAAGCAGACAGCTTCAGTGGACTTAAGATCCAAATGCCTTTAAAACAGTAGAGTCTAAATACTGCCTAGTGTCCCTGCTGCTAATGTGTGTGGGAGCCAGAAAATCTTTCTCATCAGATTTTCACTTGTGATATTTAGCCTATAAAACCTAAATATTCAATCCTGCCATCTTTTTGTAAGTTTTTTTTTTGTTTTAAAGATTGAAGAACAACCCCCCACTGCTAAATTTGACTGCCTTAAAAATAAAAAAAGATTGAAGAAAATGTATTTATATATACATCCACCAGAATAAATTGCGATTTCTTTCAGATTCAGATAGGCAATATAGTTTTAGTGTAGTGAATGGCTTCTCTTATATTTCATAACAGAACTTTCTCTAACTCTCCTTGGACCTGAAGGTTAATTAATAATCATTAAATCTGTTTCGCCTTGGTGCCAAATCATTTAGATAAAAAATGAAATGCTCAGCTAATCATTTTGAGGTTGGTGGTTGTCAAATATCCAGATGTGCCAAGATATGCAGATGTTTGATACAATGTAAAAAGAAATAACTAATTTGCGTAATTCTTTCTTCTTTGTCCAATATATTGATGTTATATAATTGGGTAAATGTCTATATATTATATCATCATACTATTTTCCAATAGGACCTAACAATGTAATATTAAATCTAAAATGAGTATCAAATTCTTGATCTCATTGAAAGAGAGGATTTATTTTTGAAGAAGTAAAGGTTTTACTTTTGTAACAATGACTCAGAGATGAGGAATAGAAAATATTGTACTTTGAATTTAATGTTCTCCTTATCCATAGCAATCATCAGCCATCTGAAATTACTGATATTATTTTTAAGGTATTCTCTTTGGTCAGCAAAAAGGATAGATGCCCATTTTTCATATTTATGTATCTGCTCAATGTTAACAGTAGCCACTACAACCTTAAAACCTAAAGTCTGTTTTATCAATTTAGTGTATTTTATTTTAGTGTATGTCAACTGCAAATAGTTCTTTGAAATTATTGTGGCCTTTCCAAAGACTAAGATTATTTATTTTTATGTTTATTACATAGCATGAATGTTTCATAGTTTCTGTGGTTGATAGAGAGCCAATGCTATAATTAAGAAAGAAAAAAAGCTATTCAAGTAACTGGAAACTTTATATCTACTATTATACCCCGATACATTAATTTTATTTGATATATTTATGTATAAAGTATCTAGATAATTAACTCAATTAACAACATTTATATCTTAGTTTAAATGAAATGATAATCTATATTAATGGGAATTTAAATTGAGCCAGATAAAATTTTCTTTTCTACATTCTAAAAAAAATAATCCAACAAATATATGTCAATCATCTTAAAAAGTTGTAAGGCTTTTACAGCTTAGATTCAGGGGCCTTCAATATATCTAATACTCCAGATAGCGCAAGAGTCATTTAAGTCACTCTGTATTTTAATATGGATTATACATCAAAGTAAAAATTATTACTGTATTAATCTCTGCTGTAAAGAGAAGTGAAAATCAGTGAAATCTCTTTCTCATTTTCTTACCAACTTGTAAGAATAGTTTCTATATTAGTCTTATATTTTACTGTGATTCCAAGTAAAATATTTTCTATTCACTATTTATTTTTGTACTTTTGTGTGGTATTTCTAACAGCAGAAGGGCTAAATGTGCTGGGGATTCTGGGTTGTAGCCTAAATTAGTCCCCTGGAAGAAAATAATTTTTAGGTGAGTCCCATGCATTCTTTTTAATTCATGTGCCTTTTAAATTCTACCCTTTAATATAGCTGAGTATATTTATCACTTACCATTAAATACAATTGACTCTCCATGAAGTTGCACCATGTGGCTTAAGTATCCATTAGCATCCAGGGGCAAGCAATATATCCAAGACCTTTTTGAAAGTCTGAACCAGGAGATGGTGTTCCTTCTTTGTCTCTGTCTTTGTCTCTCTCTCTAGATATATATTCTCAAAGAAATGATTCTGGCATAAAATAGAATCTTATAGGATATTTTGCCCCTCAAAAAATAGCCACGGGTTCTTCCTTTAAAATGGAATTTATTAGTGTTAGAAAAAATAATGGAATATATTAAAAGGTTTTCAAGAAAGCATGAGTATAATTAGAATAGATTTAAGCATTTAATTGTCACATCTGCCTCAATTCCTCCAGAGCTATGTAATTATTATGTCATTTTAAATAATTCTTTTATTAAGCTCCTACTATATGTCAGGCACTGAACTAAGTACTTTACATATATCATCTATTATAAAAGTCCTCATAATGACCCTCTAAAACAGAAGATACTGATATTCTTACTACTTAGGGATGAGAGAATTTGAAGGCCAGAGAGGGTAAGATCCAAGAACAAAGTGAGGGTGAGTGGAGAAGCCACAATTAACTCTCAACTCTGAGTCTAAAGTCAACTTGCTTCTTCCCCAGCATTGCTCTGCACCTAACATGATGGTCAGGAGGTTAAGTAACAACTGGACAATGACCAGGAAGTAAAAGCAAAAAGGCAGCCTTAATTTGATAGTTCTATTGAAACTTATAGAAATCTTAGGAAAAAAAAAAAACCTTTCATGGGAAGCAATAGTTTTAAAAACCAGGAATGCATACTGAAATGTAGTTTTAAAAAATTTTTCTCTGTTCCTACTAACATATAAGCTGGTGTAAAAATATTTTGTAAAGTGTATCAGGAAAAATGTGAATATTACTTTTTAATGATTTGAAATTTAAATGCAAAATATTACCAAACCAGGAAAAAACCATATAATTTTTTAAAAGAGCATAGTATTTTTAATAGGGCCAGTAAGATTGACATGATAATATTGAATGGCCCCATGCTTATTTTTATGTGATGTTATTTTCAATGAACTGTTCATAGTCCCTTTCAGCTAACAATTTGGAGGAAAAGGAGCAACAGATCGAAAAGCAGAAAGTATATAATGCTCTTGTCAAAGTTTACGTCTTTAATTAATTCTCATTTATCTTTGCAAATACTGTGTGGTTGATCCCTCAATGCCTTGCTTAATACCACTTCATTTTAAAAGAGGAATATTCATAAATGGCCTTAACTTTTTCCCATTGAATGCACAAGACAATCATGATTGACCCAAATGACTACATGTTTTCCCTCACTACTTGGATCTGTAAGAATGGGTCAGAGTGCCATCTCATCACCAAGAGGCATTGGAAGGGGATATGGACAAGAAATTGACCTGGAAAGTATATCTACCCTTGGGGATGTTCAGTGTAAAATGGCAAATCTCAGTGTGGTTCCTATGAGTGTTGAATCCAATAGTGTGAGTGGGCCATAGTCATGGAAGAATAAGCAGTATGATCAGTGTTAAAATTACCCGGATGGCACTGTTTTGTCTCTGGGCAGAGGAGCCCATTTCTGGAAGGAACAGAGCAATGTTGCGGGAATAAATCACTGCTTCTTCTCTAGAGGTATGGCTGACAGGAACCAAGTAGGGCTAAGGCTTTATCCCAGAGAGTTCAGGCTCAGCAGGAGTCTGAAGCAGAAACTTCATAGTAGGACAGCAGAGGGCAGGACTGGAGAATAATGGTAGAGCTAGAACTTGCTGGGCATGTCCACAAGACATTCCAAACCCTTCAATAAAGCATCTGGACTTGGTCAGGACTGGCTCAGGAGTTGACAGGGTGGAGGCAG
This sequence comes from Daubentonia madagascariensis, assembly GCA_023783475.1. Taxonomy (NCBI): domain Eukaryota; kingdom Metazoa; phylum Chordata; class Mammalia; order Primates; family Daubentoniidae; genus Daubentonia; species Daubentonia madagascariensis. The sequence continues at coordinate 38,014,673 of JAKFHU010000600.1, forward strand.
CCAGTGAAAAATATGGAGAAAAGTGGGGTGTAGTTGTAAGGAGGAAGTCACAGGCTAAAAACCATCACTACAAACACCAGTGAAATCTAGGCATGGAGGTCTGCAATGACAAGCCCACTGGTGAACAATGCATATTTATTCAGAAAATTATGAAATCATCCCAATTCATCTTAAAAACCAATTTATCCAATTATTTGGGTTCCTTCAGATGAAGTGGCTGAGTCTCCTTTTCAAATATGTTCTTTAAACATTACTAATTTATAGCCAATCCTGGAGTGTGAGCTTTATGATACAAATATTCCTCACACTTTATATTTTTATAAATAGGCTAACACGGAATGTTTTACTCTTGTAACATTAGAAAAACAAAAACAGAGGAGCAGGGATCACAATTATGTTCCATCTGATCTGCTTAATTTTAAAAACTCTGAAACTATGTACCCACCTCCAAATAAAACAGTGAAGAATGAATATAAAGAATATAAGTAACAATGTGTGAAATGTGACAGTATTCATTTTTAGGAAATTTTAGTAACATTCTCTCTATTCTTAAAGTTGATGGGGTTCAGGACATGCTACTCCAAAATCTTGTACCTTGGCATTTGTGAAAACAGCAAAAGCAGGAATGTCACTTTCACCTTCCCCTCACTCTTCTCCCCTGAAGCAGATCATAAGAACCTCATTCCCAAGGTGCCCTCCCTATGCCCAGACGAAAGGAACATCCTTATCTCAGAACACACAGGGACACAGAGAAAAATCTGAACAAATAGAACGAATAGGCCTTACTAAATTCCCCCCAGTTTATTACCATTAGATCATATCCCTTTGTCCAATCATACTTCTCCACAACCATCTACTTTATAAAACTTAGCATAAAGGTACACAGGTTTCCCTGTTCCTTTGGTTCTTCACTTCTGAAGGTTCCCACGTTATGTAAAACATATTACATAAATATGTGTGCTTTTATTTTGTTAATCTGTCTTTTGTTATAAAGTTCTCAGCCATGAACCTACCTGTGGGTGATAAAAGAAATCTTTTTTCCCCCCTACAAAGTTGATATAATTTATGATTTATAATCATCTAAACATGTATTTATCTCTAATTTGCATGGTTTCCTCCTTTTATGATTTTCTAAAATATATGTATATGACTATGATGATAGAAATTCTGATAGGACAAAATTGTTCCTAGGATCATTTTAATTTTTTCTGTCAGATTCTATAGATGAGATTTTTCTAAAGAGGAAAGCATCTTCCAAATGTGATAAATAGTTGCATCACAAACTGCAGAGGTATAGGTGACCTTGAAGATCAAACAACAGCCAAAATCCTTATTTTACAAATGAAAAAACTAAGACTTGGGGATTAAGGTCACACAGCTGATAGTTGACATGTTCTATCTAGAACATAAATGTTAAAGCATCAGAAGTACTTCTCCACAGCAAAAAGGACAAGTTTTGTTTTATCTTAAGACCCAATCAAACATGACTCTATTTACTTACATGAGAAAAGTGTTCTTTGGCAACTATGCATCAAGCTTGAGAGACAGATACTTGCTGGGAAGAAAAAGCTAACGTCTGCTAGGGCCAGACAGAAATCCTATTTGGACTAGCACCAAAAAAGAGAAAAGTTCTAGAGGGTATAAGGGGAAAACTGAAAAGAGACATAATAAAGGTGGAGAGTGGGTCCACAGATCAAAAAGAGAAATTCACTGTGAAGTTCAAAAGCCTTGATGATTTTGTTCAGGAAGTAAGAAATTAGATGAATTGAGAGGGAGGAACTACTGGTATCTCTTTCACAAAACGTATAAAGCTGAAGAGATACTGGAAATATATTAAAGTTTGAGTTTCTGCAAATACAGAGCTTGCTATTCTAATGCTTGGTTCTGGAAGTATGATTTGATTTGTATATGGTACATCTATTCAGAGATCTTTGATATTCAGGACATTTACAATGATATTTTTGCTTGGGGGCTTCAGAGTGAAGTTTGGTTATGTTCCCATTGCATGGACAACAAGAAGGAGCAAGATCCAACCAGTCATCCCATTATTGGGAACAGGGGCAGAGCTTAGCTTATTCCTAAGTGTCCTGGTTTTGCCAAATCCAATGAGGGCAGATGGGGATAGTAGGATTTGGAATCACATTCTGAATTGGGCTTGAGCAGACACTAAGAGCAGATCCATCTGCTGATGCTCAGAGAAAGTTCAGTTTATCAGGCAAACCTTGACCTGTGTCAAGAAGCATGATAACGGCTGGACACAAGTGTAGAGAAAAGTTAAGAATAAGAGTCTGAGAGGCAAGCTGATTTGGGATGTTCCAGCTCATGAGTAAGCAAAACTCAGAAGTGAAGAATGATTAATATTCTGACATTTTATTCAGAAAATTTTATCAGCAGATGACATTATGTCAGCAACTGGGCCAGGGATCAGAGAACAAGTAGGTTTTTAGAAGACTAAATAACAAGAGAAAGGCAGAGTTCCAGGCTCCTAGAGGCTGTAGTACCAGGAAGCTACGTAGCCAGAGATTTAGGCATAAAGGTGGAGGCAGAACCTGAACACAGATGCTGCATACATGTCACTTGGCTCAGCTATTTAAATTTCTGATTTACTATTGGGGGCAGTGCTGTATCCACATGTTGGGGCCACATAGACCATAGCTGTGTAGAAATGAGGGCTGCAGGAACTAGGAAGCATACAGTGTGACAGAATGTTAAATGAAGGGCAATTTTCAAAACAAAGGATGAGATTAACAAATTTGGGCAGTAGAGTCCTGACATGTGGTATTATGTTAAAGATTAACCAACTGCTAGTAAATCCACAGGGTTTGAGTAGAGATTTCATTAAATGAAAATACTGCACTCTTGGTCTCTGTTCCAAAATGCAAAATGCACAGAACTCTAACATACTTACGGAATGTGAATACATTATTATTTGTAGACAGAAGCTAATGACTGGAATGAAAGCAGAACAATTTTGTTAACTAAGCAAATGATCAAAATTGACAACACGAGTGTAAATAAGGCCTAGATTAATTAAGTTGCTCATTATTCTTTCTTGCAGCAGATACTACTTTGTGTTTGGTCTACCAGTAGGCTATATATGAATATATATATTAATAGATGTGTGTACAGAGAGCCAGAGATAAAGAGAGAGACAGAAAGATGGAGAGAGACAAGAAGAGAGAGGCGAGCAGACACAGACAGCGAAAAGTCATGCTTTGATTAATGCCAAAGAATTAATTCTGGCTAACAACAAATTCTGAAAGGGCAAACAAAGATGTGTTCTTCCCCTATTCCCTCTGCTCCAGCTCACTGGACTCTCTGTTCCTGAGAAGCCCACCATTCTCCTGCCTTAGGGATTTCACTTGCTGTCCCATTAGCTGGGAAGGCTCTGGGGGCTTGGACCACACCCTCGCTTTCTTCTGTCCTCTGCTTAAACGCCTTCTTATTGGAAAGGTTGTCCCCGTGATATACGTAGTGGTGACCTCTCACCCCTCCCAGCGTTCCCAATTCTCCTAATCCTGCCTTATTTTCTCCATAGCATTTATCACTATATGACATACTACCTTTTTTGTGCCTTTATTTGCTGTCTCCCTCCACTAAGATTGTCCAATTGAGCAAATTAAAATATAGGGCATCTAGTTAAATTTTGTGGTTTTTTCTAATTTAAAATTTTTTTAACTTGCCCATTTTTCTGCAGAAACACTCAATTAAATTTGAATTTAACATGAACAAAAAACTCATAAGTATGCCCTAAATATGATGTCAGACATACTTCTCTGGAAAAATATTACTTGTTCTTGTCATTACTTATACTGAAACCCTATTCATTGTTTAATGAATAAGGTTGTTTAATTGTTTTATTGTTTAATTATTCAAGCATCCCAAATATTGCAATGGAACATACTTATACTAAAAACTTATTTGTTGACTATCTAGAATTCAAATTTAAAAGGGCACCCTGTATTTTATCTAGCAACCTGTCTCTCTCCTTCTCCCCACCCTCTTACCTAGAGTTTAAGTTTCCTGATGGCAGGAACTTGGCATATTGTGTTCATTGCCCTGACCAGTGCCCGGTATACAGCAGGCTCTCAATATATATTGGTTGAATGAATTAATCATTCCATTTTCCTGAAATATCCATTCCATCTCACAATTCTCATCTTGATGAAATCTTTTAAGGCTCATATTTATATAAATGAAGCACTTATAGTAATAATATCTTCCTTGGTACCTTGGAAATCATTTTGTTTTCTCTGCAGGGTCTAGCATATAGTTTAAAATATGCTGAAACAATAAATTCACAGCACTCAGCTGCAGTAAGCAAAAAATTGAAAATATTTTTGCATACCATTTCTGCATTCTTAGAGACTATAGAAAACTCAAATATTAAAAAATAGTATATTTTCAGTTGGACATGTATATAAATGAAAATACCCATTACAGATAAAATTTGTTAATCTTATATAAACATTTCTGCTTATGTGTCATAATATTTTCAAAAATTTCAAATTTTATTATATTTAAATTTTTGCCTTTTAAATTATACCAGAACATCATTTAATACCTCTCCTCAGCTCTGGGCAAGAGTTCATCATTCTCATTTGTTATTCCCTATTAAAAATCATAGAGAGGAGAGATTATCAAATCCTTAGATTCTCTTTTTGAAGACGTTGCTGCTCGTTCTGTATCACCACTCTAAATTGGTAATAAATTGTCTTATCATTTACCTGTTAGAGAGAAAATTATCTTTATTAAGACAGAATAAGAAATGTTACAGATAACAATGAAATAATGACAACTGTAGATATAAAAGCCCATATATAGAACTGTGAACTGTAAAATTGATGAGCTTTCATTACCTGATGTTTTAGTTGATTCATTACCTTTTAAACCCAGGAGGGCAGAACCCAGTATTTTAATGAGAACCTACCTGACAGTAATTGTTGTGTGTTGAGTTGTGCCTCTCAAAAAGATATGTTTAAGTTCTAACCCTCAGTACCTGTGAAAGTGACCTTAGTTGGAAATAGGGTCTTTGCAGATGTAATTAAGACGAGGTCATTCTTGAGTAAGGTAGTCCCCAAATTCAGTATGACTGGTGTCCTTATAAGAGGAGGAGAAGAGACACAGACTGAGGGAAGAGAGCCATGTTAAGGAGGAGGCAGAGACTGGAGTTATGTGGCAACAAGTCAAGGAATGCCTGAAGCTACCAGAAGCTGGAAGAGGCAAGGAAGGATCCTTCCCAAGAGGGTTTGGAGGGATCATTGCCTGACTGTGACTTTGATTTTGGACTTTTAGCCCTAAGGACAATAAGAATAAATTTCTTTTGTTTTAAGCCATGCAAATTTGTAATAATTTGTTATGGTATCCTAGAAAACAAATACAGTAGGCGTTTATAAACATTCATTTTTTGTGATCCAGTTTTCAGATCTAAAGTGTTTAGTGTCCACAAAAGTACTTACTTCTTTCTTTGAGCTCTTTTAGCACAAGTTTATTATATTTGGGTCTTATCCCCCTCCCTCTTCTCTCTCAGACTGTGAGCTTTTTAAGAACAGGGTCCATATCACTTATTATTGTAACTTCAGTGCTCACAATAGTGCCTGGCATAGAAGGTAGTAAATAAAATTTTGTTGAGTTAGTCAATAAATTATTTTTTAAGTAAAATTTACAAAGATTTCTCTACACTTCAGCCCAATAATGTACTTAAGAAGAAGGGTTTGTTGCTCTCAAATACCAACACAAGTTGAACACGGACTGAATTTCTTCCATTTTTATGTTGTTTTTCTAGTTATTCAGATATTTTTTGAAAAGGATGAAGTTCAGGACTTCAAATTATTTGTTTCTTTTGTCTATACATCTTCACTTTTGAAAAGCAGAACTCTCTTTCTATACTTAGACTTTATGTTTTGAGGGGAACTTGGTTTGAGTTATCTACTCTAATGTTCCCAAAAGTTGAAAAATTTTCTACTACCTGCAGCTGTTATTTATGTCAAATTTGGGCCAATTTAAACACAGCCAAGCAGTTTTTAATACAACTTTCTACTTTAATTTTCTGGACTAAAATAAAGCTTAAGAAAATGAAAAAGAGAAGAAAAACTTCTAAACAACTATTAGTGACAAAAATAGGAACTTGAAATAGAAGTGTAATCTCAAGTACAAATATAGCCACAATACAGATTCACAATAACAAACAAAGCCACATTTCTAAAAAAAAAAAAACTCTTGAGGTTAAAAAAAGAGTTAATACAATGCCAATAATCAATTGGACTAAAAAAATTGAGACAGAAAAACTATAATCTGATTTTCTTTGTCCTTAGGCAAATTAGCCATTAATTTCTTACCATAAGTTGTTGATAAGAGCAAATTACCTCTCAGGAGTGTTGTTAGACTTTTTTGAGGTCAAAGCATGTTGTCGTCAAAGCATTTTTAAGACAAAAATGTTAACACTTGACAGATGTTCTCACACTGATGGATGTCTATCCTGAGTCCTAGGTCTATCTGGTTGGTTTGTATGTCACTCAGTGTGTGTATCAGTAGGTCCACTGCTGCTATATAAAATATCAAGAATTGGTGATAAACCACCTTCAAAAGATTGGCTTTGGTTACAATGGAAGCATTATTATTTATGTATGGCACCTGAAGTAGCTTTAGAAAAATTTAAGAGGATGAAAATGGAAGGCATTTGAAAACTCTTATAACCCTGCAAAGCATTATGTGCAAGGTTATATTTGAACATCTATTTATATTTATTTTTCTTATATATTATTTATTGACTCTGTTAGATAATGAGATATTTAATTCAATTCTATTCAATTTTTCCATTTTACATCTTAAAACAGCAATATTTTTGGAAAGAGATAAAAGTAAATGTTCTTTCACCCAAGCACTTTACTCCCATTAAAATATAAAAAGTAACAAAATATCTATGTTCTCCAAGAGGAACAAGTTCTAGAAAGAAATATTAACATCTGACAATATCCATAGTTCATATTTGTCATGTATTCATTGACAGACATACTTGAAATTTTTTTGTTAATGTCACGTCACATGTAAGTGGTATTTAGTAGCCATCATTCAATATAACAGGGATTTTCAGATCTCTTTTTATATTTTGTCAATTTTAAATTACTATTAAAATTAATATTATAATATCCATAAAGAAAATATTAACAAAGAATCACTTAGAGTCTCAATATCCAAACACAGTTGTGAAAAAATAGGAATGCATATACACAAATATTTAAATAAGAGCTTAAGTCAGCATTATGGTCTTAGTTGTGTATGTAATGTATTTTGTGATGCCTAAAACATGGAAGAAACAGTGCATAAAAATATTTTTGATTGACTTGTCTACTTTCCTAACATTTTTTAATTTGCATGGTTTATACTATCTTGAAACCCTTACCAGAAATATTGCCTGTGTTCTTGGTTTCACATTACTCATTGCCATTTTTAGATGAGTATCTGCCATCCCTATTCTCTTTCTTCTAAAAAATATTATTTCACCACAACAATTTACCCATAAAACTATAATTATTAACTGCCTTTCATTTATTGAACTCTACAGCTTTAGTTTCACAATTCTCTTTGGCTTAAATACACAGGAAGCATATTGAAATGATCCATATTTATTTCTTCTAACATGGATGGAAACAGGTAACCTATACTGATCTCTAGTGCTGTTACTAGTTATGATAAGTTGAGTTTTTTAATTTGATTTGCTAGATCATAAAAGAATATTAGGAAGAAATGAGAAGGAAGTTAAATGGCAGCATTTTTCTCTCTTGCCATTTTTTTCACAGTCCAGGAAAGAGAAAATTCGGGAAAATGAATTTTTACATAGTAAAGAGCCTTTATAATAAAGATAACACACACATGCAAAAATCTGTCTCTCCAAATGAGAAATTTTAGGTTAATTTGCAGAGAGGATTTCTATAGTGGTATCTTAATAAAATTGAGAATTATTTTTCAAGAGGATGATATAATATTGTTTTTGAAAGAAGAGATACTTTTCTCTATTTGATATTGGTAAGAAGTTATATTGTCTTGTATTAATATTAAGATGTGAAATAATCATATATTCCCACTTTTCACATATTAGCTCTTTCATATAGCTTTTCTGATGAAAGTCTCTTTAAAAACCCCACATCACTGACACAACAAATTGTATTTAGCATTTCTGCTTGAATACTTGTGAATGTGACATTAAGATGTCAGTTGAAAAAAAATATTTGTCAAATAAAAAATATTGTACCAGCACGTGAAAGAGACAAAGATATTATCATATTGGGCTTCATGGAACTCATTAAGATATATGTAAACCAGGAGAAAATAAACAACATATAAAAGAGAACTCAGTGGTCTGGTTAAAATTAGATAATAATATTACATGCATAAAACAGTAAGAATTATGTTAAGAATCATTTCATCAAAAAATTCCTCTTGTTTCAGACACTCACGTTGGTTTCTAATGGTTCATCAAATAAAATTTTCCATAATTAACAAATATATAATTCAAACTCAAGAGTTCCTAGCTAGGTATTTCTTCATACCTGTCGATATTGTAACATGTAGGGGCTTGAAAATCATTGCTGCTTGTGAAAATAAAAGGAAATACAACCTGGAATTTGAAGAATTAATTAAAAATACTCAAGAGTCCATAAGGAATATTTTATGGCAGTTCAAGGTAGGGTTTTACAAGCACAAGTCATGTGCAAGTGTCTTTCAAAGAAAAAACATCTTTGAGGACGCCCTAGAGGGGCTTGAGGATCCTGTTTGAGAAATCATGGCTTAACAACTAAAGTTGTTTTCTATTAAAATGTTTTTCATTTTTGAATGATCACTGTTAAAGTAGCCATTTTGTATTCACAAATGGTAAAATAGATGCACTTGTAGACTGTTATGGAAATGAAAGAACAAAATTTTAAAAAAAGGTCCCCAGTTCTCATGAACCCTTGAGAAAACATGTTACTAGGACCTACACTATGATAAACACTCAAATAGTAAAAATAGGGTGAGATTTGGCATTATACAGGCCTGACTTCAATTTCTAGGTCTTGCCCTTATTAACTTTATGAAAAAATGATACATCCTTCACAGGATTATATAATTATTACATTATTAAAGTAAATGGGATTATGTGGGTAAAACTCCTTAGTGGAGTGGCTGACACAACATAAGCACTCACAAGGCTTGTCTTTTATTGTGCTAATGTATTGATGATTGAAAATGTTTGGGGTAGAGTAGGAGGAAAATCAGTTGTTCATGTGTGATAAACACATCTAAACAGAGGGCCCTTTCTTCCTGTGGGGCATTAATTTGTTGGGTGATATCTGTAGGAGTTTAACAAAGGCATAATATTATACGCAGAAAACAATTGCAGAGCACAACCACCACTCTAGAGCTCTGGAAGAATTTATCCACTTCACATATGTGAACAGTTTATCCCCAGTGTATTTTTTTCAACTTCCATCACCAAAGGATTAGGTCCAATTATAACTAATTCTTTAATAATGGAATTGATACCCTTTTCAAGTATTTAGACCAGATACTAGATTACACTATAAAATATGCTTCTGAGTAATTATGACCTAATTAATTCTTTTAGGCAGCTTTTTAAAGTTTGATTTACTAATTGGGCTCTCCAAGATTGAAAGTAGGAAATAGAGGCTTCATTCCGTTTGGCACAAAACCAGATTGAAAGTTGACTTAATTAGTGCTGTTTTGCATGGTTGGGTTTGACAAGTGTGTTTGGGTTTCATAAAATAATCCAAATTCTTTTTTGGTCTGCCTTTATACAACTTCAACCCAAATAAATAAGATCATAATTCAAAGCGTGGCAGTAGCTCTGGGGATGATATCTACTCCTGCCTTCTTCTTTCAGGCTTGCTGCAAGGGTGTGTCTTAGTGGAAACAAAAGTGCAGAGGCGATATTGCCAAATGATTATACTCAATCCCGAAATGTGGAAGGACATAACATATTCTACACCAGAGTCTACTTGATCTGTGTGGTCTTGATCAAATATATTCCAAGTCACCATTTCTAGCCCAGGGCAGTTTGATCCTAGGGGAGGATGTATGCCAGGATTAAGAATTGGGGAAATTTAAGTGAATCTTTAAAATCTAGGACCTGGTGTCCATAGCCTGGCTTCTCTCATCTGCCTTTTTATACTACAGAGCATGACAGTACAGTTTGTATTGACATTTTACCTGGAAACCTCTACAACTCTACATTACAAGGTCTCCTTGCAAACTAACTGCTTCCGCCTAACTTGCATTCATATCTTGTCAGTTATTTGTTTCAAAGTTCATATGAAGCTGGAAAGCTGTGGTTTTTATATGATCTTAGCTTTCTAAAAAATTTTTCTCTAAAGAACTCTAAGTAAAGCATCTTAAATGTTAAAAAAGTCTGTATATCAATATAGTTTCCTAATATTCTTAATATCTAAATGGTATTGATGTGCACATCTGCAAATTCCAATTCCAAAGTTCCATGACTATTTTTCCACTCAATATAGGAAGCAGAGTTTAAAGTCAACTGTAAGAGTGTAATACACATAGGGACTGTATTTTTGTACAAGGGACATTTGAAAGAATGATAGGAGTGAGTGATACGATTTTGATAATAGAAAACTACCTTTAGCCAACATCTGTAACATTAAGCTCTCCTTGACATTTTAAAGAAATTTTAAAATCCCTGTTCTTTTGAAAAAGCATGTCTATTTTTATAAGCTGGGATGAATCTCACAATGGCACAAACTAAACTGGCTTATTGTGGCAGGAAGGTTTCCCCAGCTTTTGGATGTATGATCCAAAAGCACACTCTACTTACTGCATCTAGGCAATGTGTAAGTAACACTTACGTAATGTGTATTTCTGATCTACCTTTGAAAGTTTTAAGGTTTTATTCAGGTCTCAGAGATATATTAATGTAGAGTCGGTGGCCCATATTAATACTTCTTAGGACACTAAAAGGTGATCGAATTGGAAAATGCAATTACTTGTTTAGAGGCTAAGCTAATGGGTTACATGAGGGAAACCAAGCAGACCAACAGCAACTGGAAATCATCAATTATAACAGAGATAAAAATCTGTCTCACCTTTCCCCATTCCTTTTTTTTAGGCATATTTTATGCATCAGGCATTGTATTAGGTGCATTACAAATATGATTTCCTTTGTTTCTCATTAGGCAATGGTTCTTATTCTTATTTTATAAATTGAGTATTCGATTAAGTATAAATCACAATATTTACTGCAAGGAAATGCAATTTTGCTCATGGTTCCTGGGCACTGACTCTACCCTCTCTCCCCAGATGATGACACGGCCTCAATGTCACTGAAGTTTGTTTTGAGAACCAAAAAATGTGATGCTTGTTATTCAGAAGCACAAGAATTATAAATTTAAGATTTTCTGGAATGATGCTGTACATCTGTCATATAAAAGTGCAGCATTGCAGAAATAATTGAGGCTTGCAGGTCTGGTTGTACATCTAGTTCATAGGCAGCTGTGAGCCCCCTCAAGGACTCTGGGGAACACGAGAAGCTACTCTGAGATATATTACTATCCTGTGTGGTTACCTTGCTTCTGGTAAAATGTTATATTCTTTGCTAATTAAATTAGGAGCATGACTTTGCTGTGTGTGGGTGTGTTTGTGAACATCTGTGCAGGTGTGTGGTCTGTACATTTGTATAGGTGGATGATATGTATGTGGTGCAGTTTGTGTGTGTATGCATGTCTTTGTGTGTGAATATGTGTGTGTGTTTGTGCATGCTGGTGTATATGTGTGTGGTCTTTTCCCTCCAATCCATAATCCAGTTCCTTTAGGTAAAATATCTCTTTTTCTATCTTGTGAATAATTACTTTGTTCTTTTGTAATTTTTGCTACTCTATCTAGGGCACTAACTTTTCCTCTCCCCTCTCCCCCTTTTATTTTTTATCTTTTAAAATTTTCTTCTCATTACTAATTAAATCATAAGATAATGAAAAGAAGGAAAATTATTCAATTCACACAGCATCTTCTATGCACATAAATGCACAAAGACTAATAAATGTTCCTTTCTCGTGGTATCATTTTGATTTTCCTATAGATCTCAACAGATAGTGGGGGCATGTGTTGGTCAGATTTGATTCAGAAATTGAGAAGTGATTATGATGGATTTCAAGGTACTATAATAAATATTCAAAATCATTTTTGATTTTTTTCTCAAGATTTTTTATTTTCCTGTTTGTCTTCTTACTTGCAGTGACTGCTAACTATTGTTACCAAGATATTTGTTTTTCAGTAGCAGAAAGACGGAAAGGAAAAGAGAATATTGGCATTATTTGATATGTTTTCTGCCCACAAGGTATGGCCAGAATTGGGATCAAGCAGCAGAAGAAGGTCTCCTCTGATAATGACATGCATGCTACTGTTCAGTTTCTAATTAGGATGCCTGAAGAGCAGTAGAATGGCAGCCCCAAAAGTCAGATAAAAATAAAGGTTATCTTAGAACCGAAGAGGACAGACTTGAGGGAGAAAGTTACAGGCAAACTGAAGCTACAGAGTACCTGGGCAGAAGAAGGAACAGCAAATGGTACATGTGTGGGGAGTAGTGAGTTCCTACTGGAAGCACTGGTATAAATTAGCATGACCAGTCTCATAGAGACCAAAAAGAAAAAAACACCCCCCCCCCCACATGGTTATGGTAGGTTTTGCTTTATTCAGGAATATTTTAAACCAGTAATTTGAAGATTGGGGGCTAAAATTCTTTTGTCTTGATTCAACTGTTATATTACAAAAACATAAAAGAGTCTGGGCCTAAAATTTATTTGCTAAAGAATGAGCGAAGGTTTTATCTTCTCATATATGAAAGTGGAAATATTTTAGTAATAAGAAAAATGAGCTTTAAAATCAGTGGGAAGTAAAACATCTAAGAATTGATTTTTAGTTTTATATAAAACTATGTCCATCATCTTCACTGAGAAATATCCCTCTGCAATATTTATTTTTTCAAAATAAATTTCTTTGCTGAACGAAAATAGTACATTTTATATGTACTGCTATGTGATAAACCAAATCATTACATTTTTATTTACATCTTTGGCCAGCCTTCCTTTCTTCCTTCCTCCTTTCTTTAAACATTCTTTGTACTCAGTACTAGCAAAGGGTCTGGCACTGTTGCATGGCTGAACAGAAACATCTACTATGTGCTAAGCTTTGTGCTTAAAGTGCCGGATTACTGTCTGGAGTGCTGGGTGTGAGGAAGAGGCTCATTTTGCTTATATCCAGTAAAAGAGAGAGACACTGAAGCAGAGACATGTTCTAGGTGCTCTGGGAATCCAGGAGAGGAAGAAACTAACTCCATCCAGGAGGAGGTTAGGTCAGGAAAAGTGGGGCCAGACTCCTGAGTCAAAGCTCTGATATTTGAAAGAACATGGTACTTTCTGGAATGGTGAATAGGTTGGTTTGGTGTTCCCATGGGGGATAGAGGTTAGCGTATGTGTTGCTTTATGTTTGTATGATTTTCCTCTGTTTAATCTAATAACCTTTTTGCCTGTCATTTTCTTTACAGAATGGCAACTTCCCATACCTAAATTATTTCAGAGAATCTAATGTCATTGGGTTTTGGAAATACTGGTGATGGGACAGAAATGTATTTATTACCTATTATCACGTTGCCTTATTTGTAATACTGTAAGGTTTTCCTCCCCCCTCCTATGTTTATTCATGTATATGAATGAATATTATGCTTTGGTTTACAAGGAGATAAGGAGACAGACTGTATAGGGCAGAGATGCTGTGGGCCGGAATCATGGTAGGAGGCAGCAGGAAACAGCAGTTATGTAAGTATTTCCTACATGGTTTTCAGGGGCAGAGCAGACCATAATAATGTGGTCTCAAAAACATTATTATGCTTTTGTCAGGCAACCATTGTCTGGGCAAGCAAAAATCCCACAAACTCTTCAAGGGCACCAACAGGCAAGTTCTCCAGCTGCCTTCTCCCCTGATAAAATGTAAACTAGTAGTGGTAGAAGTTAAACCATTATTACAAATGATGCCACCTTAACAAAGCGTCCTATTTCAGCACAGGGAAATCTATTATCCATTTCTGAATCTAGAGCCTCAAGATGGTCTCACAAAGTATACGATGAAATGCAAAATACAGATATCAGTTTTGTGAAGTTAGAAGAGGTACTTCTAACTGCTAGGTAAACTGTAAAGTGCTCTGCAAATCCAAACACTATTATGATCATTTTCGATAACTAAAAGTCAAACACAATTAGAAAGATAGAAGTAATTACTCTTATCTTGGGCAAGTCACTTAGCCTCTCAGAGTCTTGGTTTCCTCATCTGTAAAATGGGGTAATAATACCTACCTTGCAGAATTGTCAAAATTGTAGATAATATAAAAATTGCTAAGCACAGATCTTGGGAAATGGGAGGCATGCAATAAACAGTAGTTATTTTTATTACGATTACAACAGACATTTCTAACCATCCACAATTTTAGAAAAATTCCACAAAAAGATTCCTTTAAATTGTTCTAACAAAACAAGTACTTGCAATTCAAACTATGAATTCTACTTGTTCAAAAAAGTCAGAAAATGCCTATGTCTTTATATTTCAAATTTCAGTCAGCGTGGGAGAGTTCTAAGAAGAAAGTTTAAACCTTTAAAGGATAAAAGGTGCATTGGAATGTCTGGAAAAATAAAACAAGCAGGAGAAGAAAAGAGAAAAACAAGAAAACACAACTCTTTTATGGCAACAGCCCAGGACAAGTAGGTGATTTTCAGAATGATAATGAGCTTTCACCACCCCATGGCTCAGGGCTGCTCCAACTCATGCACAGTGGGGAACCTTCTGGGCTCTTCAATATCAAATTGTACATGCAAGTTATTTGTAACAGAACATTGAAAAGTCAATGAAGGCAAACCTGGCAGGCAGCTTCTGTCAGAAAACATCTGAATCAATAGGACACTATCAGAATTGTCTCTCCAAAGCGAAACACAAAACTGTATTAACCAAAAGCATGACAGCTCTGTGAAATTTCCTCACTACAGTAACTTAAGTAACACAGACCTGGGGAAGCAGGCTTTAGTGCTTCACCCAACAGGTCAGAAGATAACAACGAAACGTTATTATCGATTGTATTATTGAAGAGCACCTGAGAGATGTGATAGTTCTGAACAAGATACAAGGTCATATGCTTAAATCTTTAATCAATTCTATAATGCAAGAACATTAAAATAAGCTAGCATAAGCTAACAAAAGGATTTCTTTAACTTATTTTTTTCTGCCTACTACTATTCTATTACTAAAGCTTCTACAGAATGGGAGATTAAGCAGAAAAAAAAAATAACAAGAACAAAAACATTAAAGCACTGTTTTCCACTGCTAAGAGATAAACTTCAAACACTTTAATTTAACCTTCATGATCTCATCATAGCTTCAACCTTAACCAACTGTACCATGTGCTTAATTAAATTATTCACAAATTAAAATGGAAAACCTGCATGGAAGTAAGTCATGTGAGGTCAAGTGGAACTCCCTTTCCTCTGTAAAACTTTCCAGGTGGTGTTAAGCTATGTCCACCTGTTGGCTTCCAAAGCACTTCTTATTTTCATACTATTATATTGTAATTATTTAAAAATGTTCATCCATTCCACTATAATGTGAATTATTCCAGGGTGGAGACTGTCCTATTCATTTTTGTTGCCCAGCACCATGCATGGCATGTAGGGGGAAATGTGTGGTGACAGAGCAACAGCCTTGTAGCTAGTAGTCCTGCTCTCAAATTCCAACTCTGCCAGTTATTAACCATGAAAGTCATTTAACCTTTCTGATCCTCAGCTTCCTCATTTGTAAAATGGTGATGATGTCAACATTTCAGTACCTTTCAGGATAACATTTATGTATTAGCAGATATATAATATGTGTGTATGAGTGTGTATCTTGCATTTAATAAATGCTAGCTATAAAATTATTACTAAGCACATAAGGAAGATTAAAATATTACTATTAAAGAATAGATTACTTCTTTCTTATTGATTTAAGATTTAGCCAGTAATTCTCGAACAGTAATATTCCATAATACACAAATTAGAAGTTAAATGGTAGTAATGGAAAACTTGAAGGATATAAATTTGCATTCCTATTTTGAATCAATGCTTCCTTCCCTATTATTCTATTTATTTTTAGAGAATGGCATTTTAAAAGTACTCCGAGCTTCACAAATCTTCTCAAGAACAGTCAATGTATAAAGACAGATAGTCAAATGAACACTGGGTAATTCCAGTCTAAGCAGTTAAAATGTGGCATATTTATGACTCATAAATCCTAAATTATATTAAACCCATCTATTTCTTTTGCTGATTGCCTAAACTGAACTAGTTTTCCATGGTTAATTTTAGGGTTTATGATATAAAAAGAGAGATGTCCTACAAATCATGAGCTCATTATGTTTTCTATATTTGCAGCATATCGTTTCTTTAGGGAATTGGCAATAAGATTCCACTTCAGACAATTACATTATTCAACAAATTACAGGATGAATGGAAAGGCAAAATGTGATATATACAGATAATGGAATATTATTTAGCCTTAAAAAAGAAGGAAATTCTGACACATGCTACAACATGAATAAACCTTGTCATTATGCTAAATGAAATAAGCTAGTTACCAAAGGACAAATACTATACAATTCCACTTATGTGAGGTACCTAGAATAGTCAGGTTCATAGAGACCGAAAGTAGAATGGTGGTTGCCAGGGTTGGGGAGAGGGAGAATGCAGAGCTATTGTTTAATATTTATAGAGTTTCAGTTTGGGAAGGTGAAAAAGTTCTGGAGATAGATGGTGCTGATGGTTGCACAACAGTGTGGATGTACTTAATACTGCTGAGCTGTATACTTAAAAATGGTTAAAATGGTAAATTTTATGTTATATATATTTTACCACCATTAAAAAAAGTCAAAAATTAACTATAGATTTGTGTAAGGCTAAAGATACAGCTCTTGAAGATAAAAGCTTTTTTGTTACAGAGTATTTGGGGACATAGATTAATCTAACTTTTGTGAGGGAAAAAATAAGAGAACAGAGAACTTTTAATAAAGCTACTGCCATGACAGATCTGAGTAAAAAAGTTATCTTTTTGGTTCAATTGGCATTGAGCACCTACGCTGTGTCAGGTTTTGAGCTATAAAGATGAGCTGCCTACCACACTTGTGGAGCTCATTCTCTTATGCAAAGAGAAATCCATCAAATATTATTTTAGTGTAAGCCCATGAAACAGTTTCCATGTCTAAGAGAACAGGTTTTAGCATTAGATAGACCTGGGTCTGCATCTGGCTCAAAATTTATAAGCTATGTTATTTTGAGCGAGTTAGTTTGCCTTGTAGAATCTCAGTCTCATTTATGAAATATGAATATGAATAAGCACTTCACAGGAATGAAATAACATGTGAAGGGCTCATCAGGGAGCTAAGTGTTCAGTTAATGGCATTCACCGTTGTTTGTATAAATCCTAGGTCAGAGGCATGCGCTGGCTGGCACCACCTGACAATAGCTTGGCATATCCAGGTGCAAAGGTCTGGCCTGACCTCAGCACACCATTTCCATAATTGTTGATGCCAACACAGAAAGAGTGCAGCATTTGTTTGATCATTGGTAGTGGGATTACTATTGAAAACATATTAATTATATTTATACCCAGTTATGATAAAAATTGAAAATTAAAATTGGAAGATTACTTTCTTCACTTGAGATGTCACATACAAAGAGTGGTATAAATAATACAAATAAAATTATGTCCTTCATATAGAAGGAACACTTAAATATTTACTTCATAAACGGATGGTTTTATATTTTGGGTACTTAAAGGAATTAAAATTAAAATATACATAAACAATATTATTCAATCATGTACTTTACATTTAATTTTTTCATTATAGAAGAGAAGCAGCACGGATAATCTCTAACCTACTATACCTCATTGACAGGGCTTCCATTACAAGCTTCGCAAGACCCAGTGGAAAAACGTGTATGTATTAAAATAAAGAAACTATGGGTTTCTAAGTAGAGGACTGGAAGAAAATGTAACAGCTTAAAAGCAATGCAGGGATGCTGCATCGAAGGCTGGAGCCACACCTATCTTGGTTCCTGTGCCCAAATATCTCCACCCATACAACCTATGTTCATCACTCCAAGACCTCACACTACCCCTAAATCCTTAAATCATTTTTTGTCTAAGTTAACAATTGTGGGCCAGGGGTGGGGAAAGGGGAAAACAGAGGGGAGCCAGGATGCCAGAGGCAGGGCTGGTGTGAATACTTTGACCCAGTTACTTTTTTCTTAGAAGTTTCTCCATATCAGCTGTACTGAGGCATTTTGATCAAGAGAAAACTGGGTTAGGAAATTTCAAGCCAAAACCATGTTAAAGAAAAGGCAGCTGGAGAATATCAGATGGGAATAATCACCTAAGGGAAAAAGCAAAGTTGCAAAATAGAGAGGCTGCTATGGGAAAAGCCAGTTTTGGTTACTTTTCAAATTTTGGGCAGGGTCAATCGAGTATCAGGAAAAATGGAGAAACGTTTTGCTCCTAGTTTTCCTCTCATTCATACAGTCATCATCCCCAACGCTATAAATATTGTGGTTCAGCATAAGCTGTGGGTTTTCACAGGCTTGTGAGACCACTCTGGGTAAATATTTGTCTTTATGAAATGGAAAACAGACATCTTAAAATAAATTTTGTTGTATAACTTGTTCATAAGTTGGGGACTGCCTGTATTTATTGACAAATCTGGCCTTGCCTTTTAGAAAACACAGTGATAATTGTTTGGTTCTTATAATTGGAAACAATACACATATCCATAATTATATAATTGTGTAAATTTAATTTTCCTAGAATTATATTAATAGGCACAATTCAAATCAATAAAAATGTGTTGTATTCTATAATACAATAATATTAAAAGTACTATGACATATGTGATGTTCCAAGACATAATTTAAGAGCATTAAGAAAACCTTGTCTAAAATAAAAAAAAAAAAAAATTTAAAGTCCAAAGGAGAAGGAACATCCAAGACTAAATCCTTCATAGTTCAAATGTTACATACCAAATAAAAAATAAATAACTTCTCAGGAGATGTTATAGCAAATTGTATCACTGCTACATGCAAACATAAAATGGATAAGCAAAAATCCTGAGCAACTTGCAAAACTGCTGCTAAGAATTATTTCTTACAGACTATTGAAAATTCATACAATGTCACTTGTGGGTGTCATATTTTGCGAGTTACAAACCAATGTATTCTGAGCATTTGTTTAGAGATATATTTTCCTTAGTCTGAAATATTTTGTACAAATTCATAAACATAGGCTTTGCCAGGATTCTTTTGAAATTAGAAAATAAAAACAATTGCAGGGTTAAGCAATTCATATTGACTGTAAGAAGAGGGGTCATAAATTGCTAATATGTACATTGGAGCATATGCTGAACCAGATTTTTCAAATTTCAGAATAGGAAAGAGATAAAATTGTCTGTATATGTAATGATTAAGTTTTAAGGAAAGGAGAAAAATGATAAAATATTTGCCATAAATTACTTTCTGGTGAAATAGGAATATTTATTATTAAAATTGAGATATACTTGTCTTGAGAGTCATAAAATTTGACATTAAAAGGGGAAGTGGTGTTAGTATTGATATCCCATGTCAGTATTACATAGAGATTTTTATGGTATTTCCAGAAGAATGACTGAAACAATAAAGCCACTTAAAATGGTGGTTATGAAATTTTTCAAGAGAAGAGAATTTATGGAGGTATTGAAATGAGGAGAAACTCATAAAATATTCTGTATCATGGAGAGAAAAAACTGCAAAATAAGCAATTTTGGTGCCTGAGATTTCTTTAGTGAAAGAATAATTTTGTGACTTCAGATATCACATACAAAAAATTTCATTAATTTTTAAAATGAGAGTTGTGATGCAATGGCATCAAACTGCCCTTAACTTTAAAATGGTACACATAATAACGTGGGTGGGATATA
This sequence comes from Daubentonia madagascariensis, assembly GCA_023783475.1. NCBI lineage: Eukaryota > Metazoa > Chordata > Mammalia > Primates > Daubentoniidae > Daubentonia > Daubentonia madagascariensis. The sequence goes on from JAKFHU010000600.1 coordinate 38,034,696, forward strand.
ATTTATTTTTGGAAACTTGCTCAGCCTACAGCTTGGTTAAATCTATTTTTTCTGGAGAAAATGGCCCCATTTGTGACTCCAAAGGAAATAATTTGGAGAAACATAGAGAACCTTTTTAGTACCCTTCACATCATAATGCATACTGATTCAGCTAACTTACAGGACCATGAAGACTATCAAAATGTCTCAAGCCTTCCTTTTGACCTCTGAAGGGGAGTCATGCTATTGGTGTTGTCTAATTTCTGTATTTGCTTTAAGAAGGAAGAGGCCTTCAAGGAAAGGACTCATGGTGGACTCCTCCCCAAGAAGCCTACATCTTACTGTATCAAATCCAAATTTCATCTTGTGTTCAAGATTTCTACTTCACTCTTCTCTCTTCCTTCATACTTTCCCTTCCTCTTTATTCCACAAAGACTTGTATATATTTTATAATTTTAAAAGATGTCAATTTAAAATAAATACATGTAAAAAAAAGAATGCCCCTTTGATATTGCAAAGGAGATATTTTAAAATAGCAGCTATAACAACAAAATTGATATTTACTAATGTTACCATATTAACTTCTGTTATAAACAATTAATAAACATATCTTGTAATTCTCATGTAAAACCTATAAAATAGGATTTATTTTCATTTTTATAGATGAGGACACTGAGGCCAAGAGTTTACTTTGTTTTCCTGAAGACACAAAGTAAGTGGCAGAAACAAGACTTGAACATAGCTTTTTTGTCTAGTGAAAACATTCTTAACTATACAAGAGAATAATATAACCCCAAACAATGCCTTGGTGCAGACAAATAAGTAAATATATCAGAATGTTATGGCAGATCAATACTAGTTATTCAGATAGCTGAATCATTTGGTTTAAAGTATTATTAGCTTTGGACATTACATGATATTTTTAAAACCATAAATGCTGATTTTAAATATTTCTACTTCATCTCTTTTGTAATTATATAACTTATATTTTAGAATCATGAAAGATGGTAAAGTTTTCAGAATAAAGACTAATATCAATGAGAACTTTCAAATCAAAGATTAATGAGTTTCTACAAATAATAGATTGAATTCTATCAACTAAAGCTAACTTTAATAAGGTACCTACCATCAACAAGACACTTATATAAACAAAGACACTGCACATATTTAACTCATTTGATTGTCACAACCACTCAATGGAGAAATTAAAACATACAGAGAGCATATATATCTAATAAGTGGTAGAGCTGGTATTTGAACCTAGAGAGAGAATATCCAAAGCCAGTGCTATGCTATAATAAGATTATAAAAGATTCTTCTTTAGTGTTTGAAAAAATACCCTAAGTCATGAAATATGGCTTAGCTTCTTCATGAATAATGATGATTGTGGAAACCCCATTTTACTCAATATCCCAAGGAAAGTGACAAAACTCGATCATTTGATGGATAAAAACATAATGTAATCTGATCATGGTTAACCAGATAAGTATCTTAAAAAGAAAATCTATTCCTAAAAGTCAATAGTACTGTTACTCTTTAAGAAGTAAACATTCCAATATTGGTAATTACTCAAAATACAAACTACTTGATAACAGAGACTATGCTTTGTTCACTCCTATATCTCCAACACATGGAACAATGTATACAGTAGTTACTCAATAGCAATTGTTGAATAAAAAATGAAGAATAAATAGAACAAATTTCCAAAGTTGTACCAAAGTTTTTAAAGAGAATAAGTCCAGGTAATAGAGTATGCATAAACATCTAAGATGTGCATACTGTGAGCATCCATTTTATTGTTATTTCCTTGACAAACAAAATGAATATTGTTCTTTTCCTTTAGGTGAGCTTTTATAATTATGGTTATAATCCATCTGATTTTGGTACTACTTTTCCTATCTAAAAGATAGCTGTCTTTCATAATTAAGTTCTCCTACTATGGTTTAATTTTAGCATCTGAAGAACAAATATGCATGATGCAATCTAATGTTCATTGATGATGAGTAGTAAAGTCATATGTGCACATTAAGTATTTGGCATAGACAAACGATATTTTAAAAAGTGATATATTCTTTACTTTTCTACCTCTCCCACCATGATTTCATTCATATAGGATGTTGAAATATGCCTGGCCTTCACTAGTTGTCCCAGACAGACCTGAGTTTAACTGGTAACTCTGTTACTTACTAATTAGGCTGACTTTATAAAGCTTCAAGCCCCATTTTCATCATCTGTAAAACCATGATAACAGAATTAAGTAAATTTTAATTCTATGCCTACTAGAACACCTGATACAAAATAAGAGCCCAATAAATGCTCCCTTTCATTTCTTAACTCCCTTCCTCTGGTATATAAACTCTTTTAGGCTTGTGTGTGAGATCATTGATCAGGACTAAGAATAAATTATAAACTCAAGAAGAAGTAATTTTTTTCTGGATGACCATTATTATCTATAACAGAAATCAATCAACAGCTTTGGTTTTATCAGCAACACACCCTTGTAAGATTAGACATTGTACTCCAAAAACAGTGAAGGCAAATTTTCCAAAAGGAATTTCTTTTGACAATAATATAGTGTAAGTTTTTATATAACAATAAAATAACCAGAATTTATAATAAAATAACACTGTAGAGATCCCCATATATTTAATTTGATCTCAGAGAACCCTAGAAAGTAGGCTGAGCAGACATTTTTCGTTATCCAGATGAGAAAACAGAGAAGCAATGAGGTAATTGCTTAACTGTTGCTGATGGCAGGTTGTACATATGTATTATTCTTACGTATTACTTTCCAGTAGTTTTTTAGCTGTGTAATCTTGAATGACATCACCTTCTCCTATGCTCTAGATTCTTTGCTATGAGAAAGGGGGTTGGATGAAGCCAAAACTCAGATTACCTAGCTCTCTCTTTTTATATATATATATATATATATATATATATATATATGCACACATATATATGCATGCGTGTATATATGTATGTTCAGATATGTATGTATAAAGTGTGTGTGTGTATATGCCTATCCCCACTATAAACATCATCCTAATGAGGTATATAAAAATAAAATTTTAAAGAGGTAGATATTAGGCAAATAATTATTTACATAAAATTTCATTAGAGTTTTGGTTGAAAGAAGTTTAAATTTGGAGAAGTTTCTTTAATAGTTTTGAGACCCTCATTTTTTATATCAGCCCTTTCAGTCAATATGGCAGACAGAAAACATAGCAGGTAGTTCATTAGGACAAATTTCTTCTCAGTTGTGCCACTAGATATGAAAGCTTAGGTAAATGATTTGACCTATCAGGCCCTGTATAAATGAGAATTTCAGAGGAGGCAATGTCTATAAAATGAAAATATTAGACTAGATAGCTTCTAAATTATCTCCTAGTTAGCTCTATGCCACTATCACACACACACATACACACACACACACTTATACTTTTTGATTATAGGGTCTCGTTACTTCAAATAGGGAAAGATGGACTAAATAAAATTTGTAAAGGATATTTGCAAATAACATTTGTTCTCTATGAGTCACAACATGTTTTATTGGTTAAAATCTACCTTCCATTAGAATCATTCTTACTGAAGACTTCTTGCTCTATTTAGTTTGCCAGGAAAGCTAGGTTGTTAATGATTGTCACACTTTGAGTGAGAACATCAACTCCCAATCGTACTTCAAGAGGTTCAGCAAATCTAGGATAATATGATAATTTCCAAGAAGGGTGCCTGAGTAAGCATCTGAATGATTTTTAAAAATACATCCTCTTTGGTATTATTATTATCCAGTGTAATCAGAGTCTATAGAGAGCAGACTCATGGAGTTCTTGAATGTACCATTGAGTGTTCAGATATCAAGAGGAAAATAACTACAGTTGACCCTTGAACAACATGGGTTTGAATAGCACGTGTCCTCTTACACACAGATTTTCCTATGCCTTTGTCACCCCTGAGACAGAAAGAACCTCCTCCTCAGCCTACTCAACGCAAAAACAAAGATGAAGACATTTATGATGATCCATTTCCACTAATGAATAGTAAATATATTTTCTTTTTTAAATGATTTTCTTAAGAACATCTTCTTTTCTCTAGCTTACTTTATTGTAAGAATACAGTATACATATAACAAAAAATATGAGTTTATTGACTGTTTGTTATCAGTAAGGCTTCTGGTCAACAGTAGGCTATTAATAGTTAAATTTTGGGGGAGTGCAAAGTTAGACGTGGAATTTTGGAGTGTGTGGGGGTTGGTGCCCTAACTCTCCTGTATTGTTCAAAGGTCAACTGTATTTTAAAAAAAACTTTCCAATGTTTTTTTTTCTGATATTTTTATAAGAATATACATTATATTTTTATCTTTTATCTTCAATTTCTTATCTTTCTTAAGCACAAAAACCTTTTGTGAGCTATAAAATGCAATATGCTCTAAACTTCTTTAGTCATATTTTAGTAATATTTTAATCAATTACTTATTTTAAATATATGGGTTTAAAAGCAAAATTATGGGAGGTTTGTACAAATTTCCTACGCCAATAATCTTTCATTTATAAAGTTTTGATCAAATACAATTTATAAAAGCTCATTCATTGTTCACGGGCTAGCAACACAAGCATAGTCTATCAATAAAGACAAGAAATAGTCACTTCAGTATCATTCAGTGTATTCATCTGATATCATGTTTTATTCCCTGTACTGGCCACCATCACTCATGAGCTCTTTGGAGGCTAAGACATATTAAGACTTTTAAGTTTTGACAATTTCATTTGATTCAGAGTATTTCTCTTCATAAATATTTGTCAAAATTTTACAGATTAAACTTTACTTTGTATTATATGGGCTTGAATTAAGAGTCATTTTTCTTTGCATGCTATTTATGAGTGATTTAACATACAGCTGTTAAATAATAGACAATTGAAATCTGAGAAGGAAAACTGCTCCAACCACAGATACCAAGAAGAGAAAAAATTTCCTCCTTGGAAATGTGTGCATTATTTTCTCTAGGATTATTCAAATGAACAGACGATCTCATTACTTGAATGAGATCCCTTCAATGTATACCCCCTAAATCCTATTTCAATACAATTATGAAAATTACAGTTCAAATCAAAGAACTTACATGGTCACACCTATATTCAACCTTTTTCCAATGAGTAATGCACAGAATTGAAATTATGTTTAAAAACTGAATTATATACATAAAAACAAAACTTTAAGAGAGTCTAATCTTCTAGGTGTTGAGAAATGTTTATGTTTTGCCTGAATGACTTAGTTTACCCAGTTTGGTTAGCAAGATGATGGGAAAAAATCCATGTCAAAAAGAAATTTCTTATTTATTTCATGTATTGCAACTCACTGAGATTGGCAGGGTTTTTAAAAATCGTTATGTATGATAGAAAAATCTGATTCTTCAATTATTCTTGTACTCAGAACTATGTAAACACGCCCATAACCTGCTCTGAAAACTCAAAACAGCCTTTCATATATTTGAAGTTTATTTTTTAAATCAAGAAACAGTTTTTCCAAGTGTGAAAAATTTAAATTATAGATTTTATAAATTTCTGATTTAAAAATTGTAAGTGTATGGCCATCCATAACCACAACAGAAAGGATGTGGTAGAATATGCTCTTTGTAAAGTTAAACTGCAAGTGAATAATCTTCACACAGGCAAGTAAAAGGATCATCTGTTCTCCCTGCCCCTCTCATACCTCAAAAGTAAGTAAAATGGATTTCAGATAAATTTCATTTACATAGCACAACCATGATTAATTATACTTATTCTAAATTAAGATATGATTTATGCATCAAAGTTCTTTGAGGGCTAGAATATTTTAATGTAAGTAAAATTTGTATACATCCTAGAAAATTTATTTATGAATTTCTACTTTTTATATCAAATTTATATCCTTTCCATTGAATTCACTCTATTTTGATATATTTCAAGATACAGATTTTTTTATTTTGCTAATTCATTAGATTTTACTTTAATATTTCTGTTTGAAATTTTAGAGAACTGCATTTTCAAACTCAATGGTATCAAAAGTGGTACAATGTGGGTCATAAACATGGATTTTGCTTTTCCATCTTTATTTTATTGTTTTTGATATTTGCATATTCAGAATTTATAAATGTCTGCATATTGGAAATCTTTATAATGTCACCGGTTCTACCACAAAGGATGACATGAAGATGTACTTAATTATACTTAATGAAAACATACTTAGAAAAACTATTGTCACTATCAAATAATAGCTAAGTAAGGAAAAACATTTAATAGTTAAGTTGTCAGAAGATTAGAAAAAAATGTACTAAGGAGAATAAGCTATAGATTTTAAGCCTGCAGATGGTTGCCATTTTTTAATAATTTCAATTCAATGACTATAAGCAAACCAAACATATTGATACTATTTAAAATTATGTTCAAACTAAATTTTTTATCACATACAGAGAAGGTAAGTCATTTTGATTAAATTTAACTTATCACTGTTTTTCTCTTTAGAATTTAAGATGATAAAATGCTAATCAAAAGATAAGATGGAGTCAGCATAAATATTTTCTGCTCCATACATGTATCACACAGATTACCTTGCTCTCTTATGTAAGAGGATTATAGGACAAATGATTTTCAGTTTACTCCAGTAAATTGAAATTGAATTATAGAAGGCTCCACGTTCATATTATGCTCATTTATTGTCTTAGAAAATAGAAAGGTGAATATTTCTATAAAAGACATTTGTAAGCACTAATTTTACAGAAGATCTATTATAATTATTGTGTCAGTAAAGTACTTACAGTTCTGTTAGGAATTCTGGGGTATCTTGTTCTTTGTTTTCTTTCTTTCAGAATTTTTTTTTCTAAAAGGAAAACAATATGTACAATGGTTAGTTGACTACACATAGTTCAGAATCATTTCTGATTGTCATAAATATATTAATTTTACTATGTAATGTTTCTACTTAAAATCTTGCAATATATAGATTCAAATACAAAATAATGTCATACCTGTATATTTAGTATATATATTATGATATAGATAGAGAGGTTGGATTTTAAAGTTGTTTGGAGAGCTACACATCAAGAATCTGTGGATACTTTATGTACTGATCTTCTGAAAAATAAATTATGCTTCTTAAAATATAATGTTTCAACTTGAAAATTAGAATAATACTAATCTAGGCAGACATTTTTAGAGAATATTACATTGTTATATTCATTAAAAAAGGAATCACACAATTCTTAGTCAATAAAATGCCTGACACTATGGAGAGTATCAATATGATTATGATAAATTAACCTTATACGTATGTCCTATGTTACTTTAATTTTTTTAAAAATTTCTAATTATTATGGATACATAATAGTTGTTTATATTTATAGGGTACATGTGACATTTTGATACAGGCATACAATGTGAATTAATCAAATCAGGGCAATTGGGGTGTCCACCACCTCAGGCATTTATCATTTCTTTGTGTTAGGAACATTCCAATTCCACCCTTTTAGTTATTTTAAAGTATACCCTACCTTATTGTTGATTATAGTCACTTTGCTGTGCTATCGAATATGGTTCATTTCTATCTAACTAACTATATTTTCACACCCATTAACCACCCCACTTTATTCCCTCCTAAAGTGCTGTGACCCTCCCCTGCCTCTGGTAACAACCATTCTACTCTCTGTCTCCACGAGATCAACTGTTTTTAATATTTAGCTCCCACATATGAGTGAGAACATGCAAGATTTGTCTTTCTGTGCTTGGCTTGTTTCACCTAACGTAATGTTCTCCAGTTCCATCTATGTTGTTGCAAATGGCAGGATATGGCAGGACTTCATTCTTTTTTTGGCTATATAATATTCCATTATGTATAGGTACCACAATTTCTTTATCCATTCATCCATTGATGGACACTTATGTTGATTCGAAATCTTGGCTATTGTAAATAGTGCTGCAATAAACATGGGAGTGCAGATATCTTTTCCAGGTACTGAATTCCCCTCCTTTGGATATATACTCAGCTGCGGGATTGCTGGGTCCTATGGTAGTTCTATTTTCAGTTTTTTGAGAAACCTCCATACTGTTCTACATAGTGGTTGCACTAATTTACATTCCCACCAACAGTGTATGAGGGTTCCCCTTTCTCCACATCCTCGCCAGCATTTGTTATTGCCTGTCTTCTTAATAAAAGCCATTTTTACTGGGGTGAGATGATAGTTCATTGTAGTTTTGATTTGCATTTCTCTGACAACTAATGATGTTGAGCATTTTTTCATATACCTGTTGGCCATTGGTATGTCTTCTTTTGAGAAATGTCTATTCATATCCTTTCCCATATTTTAATCAGATTATTTGATTTCTTCCTATTGAGTTGTTGGAGCTCCTTATATATTCTAGTTATGAATCCCTTGTCAGATGGGTAATTTGCAAATATTTTCTCCCATTCTGTGGGTTGCCTCTTCGCTTTGTTGATTGTTTCCTTTGCTGTGCAGAAGCTTTTTAGCTTGATGTGATCGCATTTATCCAATTTTGCTTTGGTTGCCTGCACTTTGGGAGTATTACTCAAGAATCCCTTGCCCAGACCAATGTCCTAAAGCATTTCCATAATGCTTTCTTCTAGTAGTTTCATAGTTTCAGGTCTTAGATTCAAGTCTTTCATTGATTTTGATTTGATTTTTGTACATGGCAAGAGATAAGGGTCTAGTTTCATTCTTCTGCATATGGATATCCAGTTTTCCCAGCACCATTTATTGAAGAGACTGTGTTTTGCCTACTGTATGTTCTTGATACCTTTGTCGAAGATAAGTTCACAATAGCTGTGTGGATTTATTTCTGGGTTCTCTATTCTGCTCCATTGGTCTATGTTTCTGTTTTTATGCCAGTGCTGTACTATTTTGGTTACTACAGCTCTGCAGTATAATTTGAAGTCAGGTAATGTGGTTCCTTCAGTTTGTTTTTTTACTCAGGATGGCTTGGCTATTTTGAGTCTTTTGTGGTTTCATACAAATTTTAGGATTATTTTTTGTATTTCTATGAATAATGCCATTGGTATTTTGATGGGGATTGCATTGAATCTGTAAATTTCTTTGGGGAGTATGGACATTTTAATAATATTGATTTTTCCAATCCATGAGCATGGCATATCTTCCCATTTTTTGGTGTCCTTTTCAATTTCTTTCATCAATGTTTTATAGTTTTCATTATAGAGATCTTTCCCTTCTTTGGTTAAGAGTATTCCTAGGTATTTTATTTTATTTGTAGCTATTGTAAATGGGATTACTTTATTGATTTCTTTTTCAGATTGTTTACTGTTGGCATATAGAAATGCTACTGATTTTTATATGTTGCTTTTGTCAACTTTACTGAATTTGTTCATCAGTTCTAATAGTTTTTTGTGGCATCTTTAGGTTTCTCTAGATATAAGATCATACTGTCTGCAAACAAGGATAATTTGACTTTTTCCTTTCTAATTTGGATGTTGTTAATTCTTCCTCTTGTCTGATTGCTCTAGCTAAAATTTCCAGTACTATGTTGAATAGCAGTGGTGAGAGTGGGCATCCTTGTCTTGCTCCAGATCTTAGAGGAAAGGCTTTCAGTTTTTCCCTGTCCAGCATGATACTTGCTAAGGGTCTGTCTTATATGGCTTTTATTGTGTTGAGGTAAGTTCCTTCTATACTTAGTTTTTTAAAGAGTTTTTATCATGAAGGATGTTGAATTTTATTGAATTCCTTTTCAGCATCAATTGAAAAAGATCCTTTGTTCTGTTGATATGATGTATCACATTGATTGACTTGTATATATTGAAACATCCTTGCATCCCTGGTAGGAATCCCACTTGATCTTAATGAATAATCTTTTTAACATGTTGTTGAATTCAGTTTGCTAGTATTTTATTGAGAATTTTTGCATCTATTTCCATCAGAATCATTAGTTTTATTTTTTGTTGTTTCTTTGTCTGATTTTGGTATCAGGGTGATATAGGCCTAGTATAATGAGTTTGGGAGTATTCCTCCTCCTTGATTTTTTGGAACAGTCTAAGTAGGATTGATATTAGTTCTTTGAATTCTTGGTAGAACTCAGCAGTGAAGCCATAAGGTCCTAAGCTTTTCTTTGTTTGAAGACTTTATTACTGTTTCTATCTTGTTACTTGTTATTACTTTATTCAGGTTTTGGATTTCTTCCTGGTTTAGTCTTGGTAGGTTGAATGTGTCTAGGAATTTATCCATTTCTTCTAGATTTTCCATTTTATTGGCATATGGTTGCTCATAGTAGTCTCTAATGATTCTTTGGATTTCTGGAGTATCAGTTGTAATGTCTCCTTTTTGATTTCTGATTTTATTTTTTGGGTCTTCTCTCCTTTTTTCTTAGTCTGGCTAAAGGTGTGTCAACTTTGTTTATCTTTTAAAAAACCCAACTTTTTGTTTCACTGATCTTTTGTATTTTTTTAATTTCAATTTTATATATTTCTGCTCTGATCTTTATTATTTCTTTTCTTCTACTATTTCTGAGTTTGGTTTGTTCTTGTTTTTCTAGTTCCTTGAGCTGCATCATTAGGGTTTTTATTTGAAGCTTTTCTATTTTTTTGATGTAGGCACTTATTGCTGTAAATTTCCTCTTATTATTGCTTTTACTGTATCCCATAGGTTTTGATATGTTGTGTTTTCATTTTCACTTGTTTTGAGAAATTTTTAAATTTCCTTCTTAATTTCTTCATCGACCCACTGAACATTTAGGAACGTATTATTTAATTTTCATGTGTTTGCATATTTTCCAATGTTCCTCTTGTTATTGATTTCCAGTTTTATTCCATTGTGGTCAGAAAAAATCCTTGGTATGATTTCAATTTGTTTAAATTTTTTAAGACTTGTTTCATGGCCTAACTTATGGTCTATCCTTGAGAATGATGCATGAGCTGAGGAGAATAATGTATATTCTGCAGCTGTTGGATGAAATGTTCTGTAAATATCTATCAAGACCATTTGGTCTGTAGTGCAGGTTAAGCCCAATGTTTCTTCATTGATTTTCTGTCTGTATGATCTGTCCAATGCTGAAAATGGAGTGTTGTCTCCAATGATTATTGTTTTGGGATCTACATCTCTTGTTAGGTCTGATAATATTTGCTTTATATATCTCAGTGCTCCAGTGTTGGATGCATATATATTTAGAATTGTTATATCCTCTTGCTGAATTGACCCCTTTATCATTATATTATGGCCTTCTTGGTCTCCTTGTACAGTTTTTGTCTTGAAATCTATTTCATCTGCTAGAAGTATAGCTACTCCTGCTCTTTTTTGGTTTACATTTGCATGGAATATCTTTTTCCATCCCTTCATTTTCAATCATGTGTTGTTTTAGAGCTGAAGTGTGTTTCTTGCTGACAACATACGGTTGGCCATACTACTTTTAAGTTTTATATTTTTTACTGAAGTTAGGAATACTTCAATATGTTATATATATTTGCCTATTTTCAGAAGCTGATCAATAACTAGATATAGCTTGCTAACTATTCTGGTACACAGGATAAACATATATGTATACAGATATATAGACACATAGATAGATGTGTATATAGAAACATACCTGTATATATGTGTGTATATATATGTTATAAACCCATCAGGGATTAGTCAAAAAATAATTGCATATCATTGCATAAAAAGAACAATTTTCAGGTTATAGAGTAGAAAAATTAAATCCTTCCCAAGAGTTAATATCAAGAATTGCTTTAGTATAATAAAGATGTCAAGAATTTCTGATCGGGTTTATATGTTAGCAACTCATAAATGAAAAATTTCACAGTGTTAGAGAAAAGTGCCTTTTTATGTAAGTTCTCATCATTTTTATGTTCAAAAAATTTAGGTAGAATGAAAACCAAGAAAGAATGAAATATTTAAAATAGATTCATAATAGTTATGTTACTCTGTTTTTTTAGAGTTCTCACAGCCTCTCTTTTCAACAGAACTACAAAAATATTATTATTCCAGCAGTTGTAGCTATTGGCTCACACAGGTACTCAGCGGAAGAGATCTGAAGTGACAGCTATATTTCCAAAGCTGCATTTACGGCATCTGTTCAATGGTTAAGTCTCCAAGGACTGCTTTCATTTCATCCCTGTTTGAAACTCAACTGTTTTCTAGTAAAATCCATTAGGAAGAGGAATGTTAAAATGCACTTAGATTTGCCTGACTGCCTCTTAAAATATGACTTTGAGCCGCAATCAATTTTAGATAAGATTTCTATAGATAGTTTTAGTATACTGACACTTTTCTTATTAAAACAAAAACTACGATAAGATTCTATGGGCATACACATCAAGGTAAATAGAATAACAAAGCTCTTTACAAGAAATACGGGGGGGAAAACCTGCTAAAGAAAACAAAGGCTTTCTATTAAAAAAAACAAGATAATATTTGACACTATACATATTGTACATTATTACTTACCAAGGGGCAGGCTTCCCAAAGGGATGCAGTGAAAGGATTAAACAGTTTTTGTGACTTATGAGCCATCTGCAGGGATTTGATTTCATTTTGGCTTTCCATGCATATCTATCACAAGGATAAATGGTCAAGCCTATTCTACTGTAGAGAACAAACAACTATTTTATTCTTAATCTATGCTCTGAATATGGATGTACATAGTATTTTTCTGGTAGCTAATATCTGTCTGTTGCATGTATAAATAACTTCTCTTTATTTTACAGGAAAAAAAGTGAAAATAGCACAGGATTATTTTGCATCTTCCATCATCTCTTTGGCTTTACAGTAATGTAATTGGTATCAGTAGGTCTGACTCAAATGGTTTCCTGTTATCAAGACTTGATACTTTTATGTTTTTGTATAATACTTTAAAAAAGAACTTGAATCTGTTTAGGTATGTTCATATGTTTTTCACAAAATATTACATGCATTCATAGTCAATAAGGCTGATGACTCTTCAGTGTTCTTTTTATCCAGTTTTAGAAGCAAGCTTGATATGGAGAAGAAAAAATACCCAAGATTTAGGGAATTCTATCGCTTCAACAGTGGCTAGAAAGCAGACTGCTCATACCTTGTAGCTTTAATCATAATTCTATTTACAGAATTAAGCAAAACACTGACTGCTTTTAGCATTGTAAATACTATAAATACTTTACTTTTCTTGCTGTTTTTTGGAGGAAAGAGAACTATTTATATTCATTTTTGTGTTGGACATTTAAAAGTGCACAGCTGTAAGTTTTTCTAAAAAGAGGACTTACTTTCAAGAATGACAACTAATATTTACATCCAGACTTTGCTTTTATATATCACAAGTATTTCATTTTGATGAAAATATTGATTTTAACTGACCCATCCATAATATATGACTGAACCAAATATTTATTTAGGGTTGTTTTTAAAGCATGTACTATGAATCCTTGTAACATGGCTACTTATAAACACTATCCCTTTAACCCTGAATGGACTGGGATGGCAACAGACTCCTAATCTCAAGGTTTAAATTTCAAAACTGCAAAATATCAGTAAACTCAAGAGTTTTCTCTTAGACCCTCTCCTACTGAAATGCCTAAACTTGTGGTTAGAACATAGTTACAAGGTTGATGTGCTATTTCCTCAGCACAGATATCACTAATCCCAAGGGATTTTGTTAGATATATTTTGGTTTAAATTCTTATTCTTGGAGCAGCAGTCAGCAAGCAGAGATTACTTTAAAAAAGGATACTGTCCAGGTCATTACTGACTGAATGTAAGCTTTTAAAGACAAAAATAAAGCATTGCATGACAACTAAATTCATTCCCTGATTCTGGATTAGATCCTGGATAAATAAAACAATTAGCTATTAAGATCATCACTGGGACAGTGAATGAAATTTGAATATAGACTATGAATTAGATAGTGGTATTATATTAATGGTAAATCACCTGTGTTTGATAAGTGTTCCATGTAATGTAAGAAAATGTCCTTTAGGAAATACACTGATATATACACTAAAGTATTTAGGATAAGGCACACCATGTCTCCAACTTATTGTCAAAAGATTCAGAAAACTTTTTGAACTGTATATATACACACACACATATTCAGAGAGAGAGCGAGAGAGAGAGAGAGAAGACAGAGAGAAAATAATATAAGACAAAATGTAAACAATTAGTGAATTAAGGTGGAGGGCATATGTGAACCTGTACTATCCTTGCAACTTTTTGTGAGAGTATGAAATTATAAAGAAACAAATGTTACCAAAAAAGAGACTAGCCAAACATCTTTTAAAAACATTAAATAAAAATAAAATGCCATTTTCAACATTAATACTATATTACACTAACTGGTGGCTACTTTTATTTTGTTCCTTAAGAACAACATTGTTTTATTCTGTCTATAACTATAAAAAATAATGATATTTATTTGGTTAGCAATTGAAGAGTATTAGGCAGTGGCAGGAAATAATCCATCAAGTAATAAACAAAGAAATGTTCTATAAATATTCACGATCACTATAAGTACTTGTGGTGCTGCTGGAAGGAACAGTAAGGGAGGCAATGATACAAAATTTGGAATTTCTCTGAGATGAAGGTAGAAGGCCAAATGATTGCACCTTATATATAGGGCAGAGGAATTTTTCTATTTTTTCCCTTTGGTATCTAACCATTGACAGCCATTTAGGAGGCTTAAGTCTACAAGCCTGTCCTCATTATTATAGAAGCAAATGTTTACTGCAAAGATTTATAAAAGGGAGAGGGGGCAAGGATGAAGGAGCTACTCATTTCTTTGTTGTGACACTTTATTATATAAGTCAACAAATACTAAAACAATTGTTGGCAGTCAGAGTTACAATAATCACATATTGGGTTCAACCATGTTTAACATTTTCATTATACTCAAAATAATTATTTTAGAATGGGGGATGATAATGAGGCAGAATGGCACTAAATCAGGAGAGCCAGTATGTACCTTGAAAAGGAGAATGGGAATTAATTAAATGAGAAGCTTGGGGAAGTTAATTGGGACTGAGTGAAGATAACAGCACTATCAAAGCATGAAGAAAATAAAACTATTTTAAAAAAAGGTATAGCAGAAAGTCACAATAAGCACACCAACAGAGAAGAACTCTGCAGAGATGTGTCAGGAGCAGAATTGTGCCTGGGGGGGCCTCTGTTAGCCTCCAGCCCCGAGAATGGTGCCTGTCACATAAACAAATGCTTGTTGAATAATATTGTATATTGGCAAAAGTAACATTTTGTATCATATAATCCTAGTTCTGACTCTGCCTCTATTCAGTCTGTGACCTTAGGCAAATCACTTCATCTATTTTGACCTCAATTTCATCAGCTGTGAAATGAGAGAGTAGGAAAAGGTGATTCTCCAAGGTGCCTTCCAGCTCTAAATATATCTGTATGTGGTTCTGTTTATTAAAATGGGCAACTGTGAACATTTTTTAAGAAGAGAATGGCCTGATATGAGTCCTACATGAAGAGAAATAGTGGAAAAAAGAAAAAATAAGAAAAGCTAAATAATAAAGGATCAATGTACTAATTTAAGTAATGGAAAATAAGTCCCACTGAAAGAGACTTTAATATAGAAGAGAGAATGCAAAAGATAATTCATGGTTTTTATATGTATAAAGTGACATATTTATGTACTAGTGATACAGGCATAAAAATCTTTATCTGCTCTTTTCATTATAATCAGAGTGACTCTATACACTTCCTGTTTCTACATTTAGGGTCCCCAAGTGAACAGAAATGGAGAGCGTTCAAAAGAAGCTATAAAATGGCAGGAGTTTATGTAAACGTTCTTTTACTACAAGGTCATCAAATTGGGACTGCCCATCTTAGAAAAGAGAAAGTGGAAGAAACTCTTAGCATCTATGTTTAATTCCCTAAAAGCTGTCTTACCCAAGACCCATCTGGCATAATTGCTGATACCTTCATGAAGCCCTCCATACCAACACTGGATTTCTCATGCATTTTCTTTCCTACAAGCTTGGCAGGCACTTATATTCTGTAACAAACAATTCAGCACTCAACTTAGACATGATCCATCCATTTTCCCTAGATTCATTTATGCTGGTTTTGTCTTGACAATGAAAAGAGGCCATGAGCCATATGTTTGTGTTTCCCTATAATAA
This sequence comes from Daubentonia madagascariensis, assembly GCA_023783475.1. Lineage (NCBI taxonomy): Eukaryota > Metazoa > Chordata > Mammalia > Primates > Daubentoniidae > Daubentonia > Daubentonia madagascariensis. The sequence continues at coordinate 38,050,773 of JAKFHU010000600.1, forward strand.
GGTAGCAAACTCAGTTCATAATTTCTTTGGAGTTAATAAGTAATAGAGCCAGCATCTAAATTCAGTTCTGTCTGTATCTAAATCCTATTTCTCTCTTTCAACAAAGTCTCTCTAGTGCTGGAATGGACTTTGAGAAGGTAGTAAACCTATTTTCTAGACCTTCCTCAACTATTTATTAGATGTATCAGCTTGAGGCAATTCATGCAAGTTTTCTTCTTCTTAATTGCTTCATCTGTACAATGGAAATAGAACAATGCTTACCTAAAGAAAAGAGACTATATTAACTGATTTACTGAGGTATCTTTGATTTTTAAAAGTAATTGAATATATCTAATCTTAACAGAACAAAAGCCTTAAAACAAGAAGGCTTTCCAAGAAACGTTCAACATGCAAACTTCTTTAAATTGGTCAGTCCTCCTGGGGCTTTGGCCTGAATATCATGATTCTTAACATTAAACAAAAGATTCCAAAATCAACACAATAGGTTCATCTACATATGATGATTTAATATTGTGGGATTGCCTTCAGGATAAATTTATAAGAAACATAAAACATTTGTCATACTACTTTTAACTCCAGAACATCTGTTTCTACATAGTTTACACAGAGTTATATTCTGCAGGAAATAAAACTGTATGGCCATGGAGGTCTAGAGATATATTTTTTTCTTAATTAGAGTCTACAAAATATGAGTGAAAATCTAAGTTAACAGCTAAGTACTAGAGAGATGGGTAAAAGATGTTATATGGTGACTTGAAAACACAAAAGAACATGTTAATCCAAACAGTCACACTTTCAACTCTTAAAATGGACAGAATTTCTTTAATTCTAAAAACCCCAGAAGTAAAATTTTAAAAATTTACTTTGGATAAGACACATTTAACAAGCTAGTTATTAGATTTAGATGTGTGGGAGTTGGAACACATATGAAATATAGTTTCATATTAATCTAGTTGAATACAAATCATAGTCACTAGAGTCTAGATCCCCCACCAATGGATCACAACAGATTAGTAAACAGAAGAGACCAACAGCAGGAGGGGATGCTAAGAGAGAAGCTTGCCATAGATAAGATCCAACCACCTAATTTTGATCAAATTATTCTTTTTTGTTAAAATGAGCATAAATGCAATCCTATCAATTCTAAGTCAATGATTTATTCAGAGAAGAATTCAAAGATGCTTTTAAGGTAACCTAAATATCTTTGAGAGAAATGAAAAACATCCAATAAATTATATGGGAAATGTATAGGTTAGTCATACTAAATTTTTCACTAAAAGAACAATTGGGTGCTCTAGCAATAGAGATTTGAGGAAGAGTTCAATATAATTTCACTTAAAAATTTGACATTATTTTACTTGGTTTGAAGGATACTTTCATTTCACCCATGAAATGATATAATGAATAGAATAACAGCAGATCAAAGGAGGCAATAGCTATTTTCTCAGCTTCCACTCTTTGATTTTTTAGGTGTCTAATGTAAATGGCAACTAATTTTCACTGACAAAAGAATATGTTCAAGAAAAATATCAGACTAATTCCTTAGAGCAGGCAAAGTTCCTGGGAAGTAGGACTCTAGGCAGAGATTATAAGGCTCTGAGTTTTTGGTCCTCTGATATAAAACTCAACTGAAGACACTAAACTTCAATTTGAAATTAAAATATTCTTGGAATTATATACTACAGCAAGTAAATTTTTGCTGTTTTTTTCAGTATTGTCATTGTGGTATTTGCCACAGAATCCCCTAGCACTGTAATTTCCTCTTTAGTCAAGTTTAAGTTTTTACTGTTTTGAAAAAAACTGATTTTATTACAATTACTTACATATCCTTGAAATAGAAGATAATCAGAAAATAATCATATAATAATTCACTTTAAGAGAATTTAATGGAGTCTATGTAACACCATCTACCACATGTGGATTTTTAATTTTACTAACAATTGTAACATGAACTAAAATGTCAACATAATGAAATCATTTAAATGCTAATTATATTAAGAGTAGTAAACTTGGTTGGCAGAGGTTGATGGGAAGCTCAGACTTTCAAGTTGAATACAAATCACAGTCTTATTGTCTATACACTGAAGATAGCCCCAAATGAAGCCAAAGTTCCATCCCTCTAAACAGGAAAATCAACAAATTTTTCTAGGGTACTATTCCAGGAGTTGTATGGTATAAAAAGAAGTAGAAGATAAGGTCTCTGTCTATAACATTCATATCTCTATCATATATAACTTAGTGAATTACATTGACATGTGTTGTTGTTGTTGTTTAACCCCATGGCAATGCAATCTCCCCAAGAGATCCTGTCTAATTAATCTTCAATTCACAATTCCTAGCACATTGGCTGACATACATGTATAAGGCTCTAAATAAATGTTTGTTGAACTAAATTCCTGAAGGATCCAATCAGTGCCCTTTCTCCACACAGCATACTTTCACTAAGAACTTATCTTGCCAATCTGGTGGTATTGTTGAATCATGGAGCTAGAATTATACTTAGACAGACTTAATGCTAACCATGCTCCTGATTTTTATGTACACTTGAAAAAAGTTACTTGATTTCCATGGGATATTTAGTTATTATGTAGGAAAAAGTGATTTTCAATTATCTCCCATGACATTTATTTATTTGGGTTTATAACCTATATATTTTCCTAAATGCTTATATGCAGCTTGCATAATTAAGTATACTTTGTGACCATTGATAGAAAAAAAAAAAGGGTTCAGGACACACTTTGCTATATGTGGGCATATACTCAAGACATTTCCCATGCGTAGGAATTCCAAAGGCAGAATGTCATATCTTATTCTATACTATCTCATTTTTCCTCTCTCCCAGTCTGATGATAATTGCCATTCCTCAAACCTTAGCCTCTTGCTCATTAGCTACACATTCATTCACTTTTCTTTTAGATTCTATGAGAAAGAGCCAGGATTAAGTTTGTGATGTGTTTAATGTGAAAGTTACATGTTAGGGCACTATCAAGAATTAGCACCTGAACAGAGAGTAAGAGATGATTGACTTGGTGATTTAGGGATATTCAAGGCACAAATATAAAATTCTCCTGCATATTATGACAAGCTTTAACTGATTACCCACAATCCTGAGAAGTTGTTTCTGTGTTGCATAATGTTCATGTTCCTTTATTGAAAGACCCAAATGTCAAGAAAATAAGTTAACACTGAAGACCCAATTAACATATTAGGCACAACCTAAAACAACCTCAAATTTTATATTGTTATTTAAAATTGAAAATCAGAAGTATTTGCATGAAGTATAAAATAAAATTTACATGTTACTTTTACTAAGTCAGGAAATGTTCTTATTGACTTTTTAAATAATAGACTTTTAACATGATAGGAATCAAATTGTGACATTAATAGTTAATATCAATATAATCAATAATATTTGATTATTTTAATTGCTCTAGATTTTATTAAGGAAGCTGATTTTAAAAGATGTTATTTATGTAAATCAATTTTTAAAATTTAGGCAAGTGCTTATTCTGTACTTACACATAACACAGTTTACTCTTTCTGGAATATATATAAATGAGCAATGACTCCAAAAGTCTAGATGGTGGTTGTGGGAAGTGAGTGAGAATTGGCAATAAGAATTGAAGCATACTATAACTCTACTGGACATACACACAAGGAAAACTCAACCTGTCTCATTTAAGTCTAGTCATTATTTAAAGAAAACGTAGGTATACTTCTAAGACAAACTAGAACTGATAGTACTTACCATTCTACTTAATTTAAACATAAACTTGTTTAACAAACTATTCTTGTTTGTTTGGTTTTATATTTTGTGATGGCTTCACCACGGTAATTGGTGCAATTCATTTATAACATATATTCATTCAATATATTTTGCAGATACAATACTTTGGGCAAGGCACTTTCCCAAACACTGTTCAAAATACAAAAATGAGAAATCTCAAGAAATCTCAAGAAATTTCTGCTCTCTCAAAATTTCAATCCCTAAGATGAAGTGGAAGACAGGGAATTAGGCCCATTCATAACTCTACCCAAGGCAGACTATGGTGAGTTCTCTACGCATACAAACTAAAGCCCAATGGAACAGCAGAAGCCCTAATGGCGTGTGGTTTTTGGAGGCTAATCATTCTTTCCATGAGTTTTGACAGAAGTGATTCAGTTATGGAGGAAGAAGAGCACTAGGCACGTTTGGATTCTAGACAGTAGGTTGGTGTGGCAGAAGAATAAGTAAGTATGGGAAGGAGAGAGAAATAAGACTGGCAATGTAGGTTGCACCATATCATAGACAACCTCAGAATGAGGTCCCAGAAGTCAACAAGTAGCAAATTCAGGTTTCTCAAGAGAACAGTGATATGCTCAGAAGACTAATATAGTAAGATAATTTGGTAGTGTTTCTTGGATCAGGTAATGTTTTATTTAACTTTGTGGTACAGCAATATTTGGAGTAAATATTGTAAGGAAAATTTTGAAAAGTGAATTATGAAGTGTATAATGTTTTTATTTCTTTCATGGGAGGGTACTTAACATCAAAACTCATGACATGTTGCAGAGAAAGACATGGACTGACTTAAAATCACAAAATTTTCTATAGTTTATTCTATATGGCACTGACAATCTGTACCCAGAGTGGAAGAATAAAGATAAGCGTGGACAGTGAAGCAAGTCTGACATAAAAACTAAACTAAACACAGTGATATTTAAATGTGTTAGAACTTTTACTATGCATGTGGTCAGCATCATAATATTCAGTTAAGGTTACTATTCTTCCTACATTTGAGTAAAGAAAAAATTTATTATCTTGATAACACAGTTATAAAATTCTTTACTTGAAAAATGTTACCATAGGACTTCTTAAAGGAACATTTATTACAACTATAATTAATTATATAACTTACAATTACCATGTAACCTCCTATGTCTTCACACTTAGCATATCTTTACGAATAAGCTTCATTCAAGGTTCATTAGCTAGAGAATAGCATTACACGCATGGAAAGTATTTTAATTTCGCTAATTTCACAAGTGATGCTAAATTAATCACCAAGTCAGAAGTTGCAAATGTTTCTGAATCTATATGGTTGGAAGAAGGCATAGTTTATGTTTGATTTCACATTTTATTTTATTTACCCTTTCTTTTGCTTAGTTTTGAGAAGCAGTCAAAAATATAGTTGCTTTAGCACTACAACTTTCCAGAACTTCAATCACTTATTTTTTTAACTGATTTGTACAATGTAGCACACTAGCACAATGTACAGATTAAAAAAGAAAAAATTTATACTGTTGATGCTGATGTATGGAGTAATTTTCTTAGACTCTTCCAGTGCAATCTGCAAATACATTAACAAAGGCTATAAAACAAAAGCAATCTATACAACCCCTAACACACAAGGGTGAGATATTGAAAAGTTTGAAAGCATAATTGATATCTGCATTAGTAGAAATTACCTAGGAATGAGAAAATATCCTACGACCACATAGGACTTCAAAAGCAAAATATATCTTGTACAGATTTCTGCATAAGAGGGTAATGTTCCAGTCACTGAATATAGAAAAATGAAATATTTGTGTGACTGTTGTTAACACAAAACACTTTTGAAGTAATGCTCTTAGAAAATTTATTACTTTTATTATTCTACCTTTAATGGCAGAAACCTCTACATAGATTTTCTATTTTTTATTCCCATTTCAACTACTCTATTGCTCTTGAGACAAGGTCATCTACATCTACATCAGTAGAATGTAGTTTTTACTTAAGGAAATGCATAAAATCTTCACTCAATTACACGATCATCATGCTTACATATTTCATTGCTTAGTGAATATACATTATTGCTTCCCAATAACATGTTCAGAAAAACAGGCACATTTTAGACCAAAAATAAGATTATATTAACCATTTTCCAATTATACCTAAATGACTAATACTATGTTATAATTCTTTTTATTATGGGGGAAGAGGGTCATTGATATAGCCTCAAACTTTTTTATCCAGCAAAGATGTATTGAGTGTCTACTATGTGCCAGATATTGCACCAAATGCCCTGGATACAAAGGCTCACAGTACACACGTGGACTTTGCTTCATGGTGTTTACAATCTCTGTATAAACATGTATGCTCTAATTTTTGTTATGGAAAATACTGTGAATGGCAATCAACTCTATCCATATTAGTTTATTTTTGTGTTTTTGAATTTTGAACCTCTTAAGTTGGCCAGGAACATGCATTATTTTGTAGAAATTACACTTAAAATTTTAGAAGAACAATAATGTAAGAGAAGATTATGTTTAAAAGTATATTTTTATTGGAATGAAGAAATATCTGAAAGGTCTGATAGGGTGAGTAGAATATAAATAACTGTACAGAAAGAAAATTTGAAGTGGCTTTCAACAAACAGTGCATGATTTTTTCTGAAGTTTTTTTTAACACTTTCACCATCAAAATATCTTTGAGATAATAAAATTAACCATGTATTTCTACAATATTACTTGAACAAGCAACTAATAATCTTATCTTATGGATTTAGTCATGTTTAATATCCTCTTTTTCCCTTTTATTCTGATCAAATGTGGAGATGTTTATCAATCTATAATATGCCTATGGGAAAAAATGAACAAATTCAAATGTATATAACTTGGAAATGCATAAGAAGATACGTCCACCCACAGATAGGCTATCTGACCATTAAAACTTGGCTGATGGCTGATGTGAATTCTATGGCTATACTGGTCTCCATTTGTTTAAAGCAAATTCAAGATAACTAATGAGATGCTATATCTTTATATTGTTGCAAATATATCTTAATAAAGCTTATTCATATTTTTAAATAATTATATCTATTGTTCCAAGTTAAAATATCTATAGAATATTACATTGTAGTTTGACTTCTGAAAAAAAAGGAATTCTTTTTTTTCAGATCACAAATTAGCTTCATGTATATGTGGTTGTCACTTGCCTAAAAGCTTTTGGTTTTCAACTTGTCCTATGCATTCTTCCACAGACGGTTTTTAAAAATATATATTTAAATATTATGCATAGTATATATTATATTTATATATAATAAAGTATATATATTTATATATGCATATATATGCATATACACACAGTGTTTTTTGAGCACCTCCCTAATATGATAGACAGTCGTGTTTATAGAGGTAAATATTACAAAGTCCTTACTCTCATGGAGTCAATAAGAAAGTGAATCAATATAATTTTAGATAGTAATAATAGCTATGAAGAAAAATCCAGGCACATAAGGCTTAATAGAAGTAAGTAGGAAAGAGGCTGGAGAGCCTATTTAAGGTAGAGTGGTCAGGAAAGGTCTCTCTGGAAAGATATTTCAGCAGAAACCAAAGTGAAGTGAGAAGGACATCCAGCTGAAGACCCAGGTGGAGAGAGCGGAAAGCCCAGTGACTGAGGCAGTGGAGAGTTACTCGTGCTCAAGAAATAGCAAAATTGCAAGAACATAAGTTCCTTTAATATAGCAGAGTATATCCACAAGGGGGGTAAACTGGATTAGATGGTAGTTCTATTTTTAATTTTTTGAGGAACTGCCATACTGTTTTCAATAATGGCTGAACCCATTTGCATTACTACCAACAGTGTACATGATACCCTTTTCTCCACACCCTTGTCAACACTTGTTATCTCTTATCTTTTTTATAACAGCCATCCTAACGGGTGTGAGATGATACCCCATTGTGGGTTTGATATATCCAAAGGAAATGAAATCAGTATCTTAAAGAGATATCTCTACTCCCATATTCAGTGCAGTATTATTCACAATAGCCAAGATATGGAAGCAACCTAAATGTTCACTGTCAGATAAACAAAGAAAATGTGGTATATATATGCAATGGAGTATTATTCAGCCACAAAAACAGAAGGGAACCCTGCCATCTGCAACAACATGGATTAACCTTGAGGATACTATGCTAAGAGAAATAAGCCAGACACAGAAAGACAAAAGCTGTATGATCTCATTAATAGGTGGAGCCCCAAAATTTTAACTCATACACATGAAGAATAAGACAGTGGTTACCAGGGGCTGAGGATGAGGGAAACTAGGAGATGTTTGTCAAAGGGTACAACTTTCAGTTATAAGATAAACAAATTCTGGGATCTAAGGTACAGCATAATATTATAATAAAGAATTATATTTTAAAGCTTTATTTGTTAATTTTATGCATCATTGAGTTTCTTATATGATGGATATTTTAGGTAATTTGATTGTGGTAATCATTACACAATGTATACATTAATGAAATTATTACATTGTATACTCTGAATATATATAATCTTTATTTGTCAATTAAACATTTTAAAATATAGTATTTTCCTAATATTTAGATCAAATTATTGTTGAAATAAATCAAGGAACCTATAAAAGGGTACAAAAGGAACAAATCAGTATCCAATTCTGTGTGAATATTCAAACAGCTTTAGAATACATTCTAATAGCTAAAAACCAATAAACAAGTAAACAAAGTGATTCTAATAAAATAAAAGCATAGTATTTATTTAATATGCCTTTTTATTTTTTCTAACTGCAGAATGGTAATTTCTTAATGGGAAAGAACGTGTTAGATGCATAAGAATAGGCAATTTTTTTTTCCAGTGATCAATATACAAATGCATGACATCCAGAGAATGCAACTACCTCTTTGAGTCTTTATTTCCTCATTTCTGTAACTAGGACACTAAAGCCTCTTTGACCACAAAGCAATAATAACTCTGTGTACTGTACTTGGGACACATTTACAGAACAGATAAAATTCATATTCTCAACAAGTTAATAACTTTCTTCTTTCTTGAAAGTGTTCAAAGAGAAGCATAAACTGCCATAACCAATCTGTTAACTTAGAATTACAAAAGGAAGCAATTTAAAATGCTTGAATAATAATATTTCCTTTAAAAATTATGATAAACTCAAATGATGCATAAAATTAACAAATAAAGCTTTAAAATATAATTCTTTATTATAATATGTCAAAAGCATTTGTATTTCAGTGGTCTTTTTAAATAGCTATTTTCAATATTTTATATGTAGCACTGAGGGGAAGATTCATTTTGAAGTAGTTGCACACTCATGTATAAACACAAGCTACTTCTCTTTAGTAAAATAAAAACATACTTCCCAACAATGTATGTGCGTGCCAATATTACCAACCTTCTCAAAAGGTGACTTATACAGGTACAGTGTGTGTTATTAAAAAAAAACTTCTGGAGTCAAACAGGCTTTACCATTTGCTACCACTTAATAGCTATTACACACATACATATATAAACATATATGCATATGAATACATTGCATGCATTGCATAATAAAATACACAGCCTATACATTCATATATACATAATACATATATAATACACATACATAAAACACATATACACACATTACATATGTGCATGTGTTACATATGTGTATGCCCAACATCAATCATGTTTTTATTCCAGAATGTATAATAGTCAGAAGTCTGACACAAAGTGTACTTCTGGTTCTTCTCACTAGATTGGTGATTCTAGAATAATATTCCCAAAGCAAGCTATTAAATTTACATTCTCATGATTTTAAAAATGGCTGTTAGAAACACCAAGGTTCAATATAATTTAAGCATCATTTCCAGACTTCCCAATGCTTCTATAAAGCTCAGAAAGCAAATATCATTATAGTTTTTGGCTTTGAGTTTAAGAGTTTTAAAGTCAACTTAGAAGGAATGGAATCATGTTGGTGAGGCTCATGATTCACATAGAAGTAAAACTAATGGTGGCTCAGATAATTTTGTTTTTTGCCTCCAAGGGAAAATTACTCTGAATTCAGACTTGAGTGTTTAATACATGTATCATGTTAAAATACTTCTAAACAAATCATAACTGCCAAAATGGTAAAACCATAAGGGGAACTTTGGATATAAAATCAATACTCAGACATGGTATTCACAATAATTAGTTAATGTACACACATGTGAACCTTAGCTCATGAATATATGAGTTCTATTTGCCTAAAGAAACCTTTTGTAAGCATATTTTAAATAAGTGTGTTCTGCTTTGCAATTGACTGTCAAAGATCACACTCAATGCAGGGTAAAGTCCCTACTATCCTGGAAACCATTTAAAAAATAACAAAATACGTAACCAACGAATAGGACTTCAAGAAGACAATAGATCATCTCAGGGGAACAAAGCTGGACTAAATTTTTCTTTAGCTTCATTTTCCAATCCAAATCCTTTCTTAATCATTACAGAATAAAAACTATAGCATACTGGACATACCAAAACAGCATATCTGCATTCCCTTGCAGAGATGATATTGCCACACTCAACAAGGACAACAGAAGTTACACTAGAAAGTAATTTCCAAGGGAGAGCAGGGATCTTGCCTGTTTTAGTCAAATACTGTTTTCTTAGCACTTAGAAAGTCTGGTACATTATACTTATCAGTAAATATTTGTTGAATGAATAAATGTTGAATAGACTGTTTAGGAATCTATTCCTAATCCAGGACTGTACAATGTAGACATTCAGTTAATATTTGATTAAATGAATAAGTGTCTCGACAGCACTAGAATGGTAAAGATACATTACACCTAACATACTGTCAAGCAAAATTCTGGTTTTGAATAATAATACAGCTGCTAATCTTGGCTGCTGAGCATAAATAATCTCTATTTTTTTAAGCAGCACAGCCCTGGGTTCTGCAATCAATTCTGGCATTAGTCAATAGGCACAAACAAGAGCTCGGGATAGGTGCTCTCCAACCCATCCCTGAATTTGCCTCACAGCTAGCTGGCCAGGCACCTCTCTCCATCCCAGTTCCCGGCAAATAGGTCCTTGAATTATCCTTCAGTGAGTAAGTCTTTTCTATTTCCAGCTCCAGTTTCCTAGAATCCTTGCAAGACACTCAAGACTGAGTTACAGCCCTATTCATTTTCCTCTGTGTGCCTTTCACACTTCCTCCTTCAACCTGTGGGAAACAGCAGTTCTCCCCCTCTGTGGGGTCAGAATGCTTCTCTAGGAAGTCCTCTTGGGAAGAATTTAAAATAATTCCAGCTATATATTAGGTAATACTATTGCATCAATGTGAAATTTCCTGATATTGACAACTGTCCTGTGGTTTTATTGGAAAATATGCTTATTCTTAGGAAATACACACTAAAGTATTTAGGGGTAAAGAGGCATGATGTCTCTAACCTATAGGCAGATGGTTCAGAAAAAAAGTACATGTAGGATGTGTGTGCAGAGAGAGGGAAAGACATATGGCTAGAGCAAATGATAGAGCAAATGAGACAACATATGAACAAATGCTGAATCTTGGTAAAGAGTATATAGGAATCTTTTGTGCTAGTCTTCTGTAGGCATTAAATAACACAACATAATTATGTGATAAAATGTATTTTATGAATTATAAAAGTATATAATAATAATAAACTAAAAAGTTACTAAAAAGGACGACTACAGGATGTTTATTCAATATCTGGTCCCTGAGGAAATGCTCATGATTCTTGGCTCTGTCAACCTCTGTAAGTACAGATGGTTCTCAGTGAAGACTCCAATTCATGCTCCTCCATTTGAGGGCTGAGCTAGTCACAATATCCCACCTTTAACTTTGTTTGCTGTGGGCCCCAGAAACTGGGGCTGTAGAGCCCCAGAAACGGTATATGCCACAGACGATGATCTCCAGATGGTCTCTCTAAAGCCCCAGGTTTTCTGTGAAAGGGAAGCTTTCTTTATCCCTCCCCCATAAAGATTCAGAGCACACCGACAGCAACATCCAAAGAAATTATTTAATTCCCAACAACCTGGCTTTTCCTACTTCTATCCTTTTATATCATTTAGGTAGAAGAGGTGTTGTCAAAACAATTTTAAAAATTGCTTTTGAAAGCTCTGTGGAAACTCTATCACCTCACTTTAGAATGTGCAAGTTTTATCATTCATCTTTTTCTTTTTGGCCTTTTAGACTTTCACTGAAACTGAGTCTAAAGAGTCAGATTTAAATACCTGGTTACAGTGAAAATTCATAACTCATGACCTCTAAGCAAAGAACAATAATTACTGATTTCTTTCTAGGATAAGTTAAATAAAAAACCATCATGGAAGCAAGATTTTATCTAAAGGTCATTTCTAGCACTAAGACTGAGATGTACGTGGATTTCCTGTCTTCTGAAAGCTAAGCTTTGCTGTATATTGTAGCTTCCAATTTTACTCAGTAGGAAGCATATTCTAGCATAGTAGTTATCAAAATGTTTTTGTCTCAGAACTCTTTTATACTTTTAAAAATTAGACTCCACAAGAGCTTTTGTGCATGTGAGCTACATCTGCAGGTCTATAACCTACTAGATATTAAAAGTAAGAAATGTAAAATATTATTAATTTATTTAAATAACAATAAACAATAGACCTATAACATGTTAACATAATTAACATTTTTAAAATAAATTATTTTCCCAAACAAAAAAAATCACTGAGAAGAGTAGCATTATTTTACATATTTGCAAACCTTTTTAAATGTCCGATTTACTAAACATCTGAATTCTGCTTCTTCAATTTTTTGCATGTAACCCCTAGAGAATTCCACTATACAATCATTAGAGAATGAGATTTAAAATGGTATTATTATGAATAGAGTTTTAATCTCATAATCCTCCTTGCAAAGGTCTCTGGGGCTGCAAGTGTACCCAGATCATACCTTGACAACCACCAATGTACAGAAGACAAGTACTTGTTTTGGCGTGATAATCCTGAGTTTGAATCCCAGCTTTGCCTGTAAATAGTTTTAAGGCCTCAGTGAAATTATTTACCCTGAGACTCAGTGTGTCATTTAGGAAATTGAGATAATGCTTCTGCACAGAGAATTAAATGAAATAACATATATAAAATGTGTCAATAGTTCAGCACAAATCAGTTTGTACTCTGAGAAAGTATAAACTTTACTCTTTCCTTTCCTTCTGCAAACCTACTGGCATTAATAATTATACAGTCCATGTCTGTATAGATTGATTTGTGAACTTGGTAATACAGTTTGCCTCTCTGTTTTTCAGTGTCCTCAATGGGGGTAAAGAATCAGAAATTTGAATAGCTACCTTACAGAACAGCTATGATGACACAATGAAATAATAGATTTGAAGATGTTTTGAAAAAATAAAAGGGACATTAAAATATAAGAAATGTACTGATTTTGGTAACAGAATAAAAAATATTAATGAATGAGTTACATTTGCTACTTAGATAAAATTCAACTCTAAAAGGTAAAATAAAAAAATGAATTATGATAAATTTGCTTAAAAGCCTAGCTTTGAGCACTATAAATTTTCTAAACTCCTGATTTTATTGTCAAGTTATATAGCACACCTAAGGGTAAAATACTTTTCTAGGGGTAGGTGATGGTGCTCTGTTGTTCTTCCAGTACTAGCTGACTTTCAGATTTGGGGCAAATCAGTCTCTTTGCATAGCGCTTTTCATCTTTAAAATGACTTTATTGAGGGTTAGATGCTCATCCTTTCAGCTCCCAACTTGTATAATGCTATGATTCTTATTCTGTAAAGTAATAACTGGAGTTTTTTTAAAGAAAGGAGGTATTTGCAGTATTTTAGGACCATCTTATCATTACATATATATGATCAACTTAATTGAGGGTCACTGTGCATGGAGAAAGAGGGTGAGGTCTCTTGATAATGACCACCCTCCATATAAAGGAAAATAAACCAGTATTAGACAGAGAAATTTACCAGAAGAAGAAATGGTTCCTATTTTATGGGGCTTATGATAGAATCTCTGTCCTTTAGCTCCATTTCTTTTCTCAATAGTCCAAAACCAATTTTATAACTCAGTTGTCTCCCAGCGAAATGTGCAGCCTGCTGCAGAGATGAGTTTGTGAAGCTTAACCATACAAAATGGTATATCTAAAGAATGCCCGCATACATTATAGTTGAAAGGAGATTTGCTCCAGTTTGTTTTTCTTCTTTTTTCCCTTCCTGATGTAGGCTTAAAAAACAATTAACAACCACCACCACCATATATATATATAGAGAGAGAATGGAACATAGAGAAATTGAATTGGACTTAAACAGCTATGGTTTACACATGCAATTATATTAAAATCTAGCATTCATCAATGTTGACTAAGTATAAGACAATGTCAGAGTTTCCTATCTCATTAAAGTGTTATTGAAAAGCTGCATCAATTCTTCATGAAGCCATTGGGAGTCATCTTCACACTGTGTTTTTACTTTACTACCCATTAGGTATCCTTGCTTAGCACTGGCCTAGGAATTAACACCACAGGTTTCTTCAAAGAGTTCATAGAGTAAACAATATTTAAACATTAGAATGACGCATTTTTCTTCAAAGTGTTTTCTTTCCAGAGTGCAGGAAACTCAGATCCATCGCTATGAACGGGGAACAAGAGGCAATAGCAGCAATATAAATTCAGGAATGTATTTATTTTCCTACAGGAGGGACAGAATTGGGAAAGGAATGCCTGGCACACATGCTATAATGTAGAGAATAAAGAAATCACACGTATCTAAGTTCCAGCACATATATATTATTTTCCATTATTTATATTGGTTTTCTGCTAAGACTTTGCATTTTGAAAAAAATATAGAAGTTGGCTTCACATTAATAGCATATAATATTTTCTTCTTTTTCAGAGAGGAGGCAAATCAGTGTACACTTTTGTTATCCTGACAGGGAAATGTCCTGGGTGTCCTGTTAATTGAAATGGACAACTTCCTAGGCTCAAAAATCTGTCAGGTGGACTTGTTGCAGCAACATAATGCTAACCACAGGCACAGATGAAATGAGTCACATTCACAACATGCTGCTGGTTAAACTGATTTAGCAAGATGGAAATTACACATTGGAAAATAGACTGATGATCACAGAAACATACATTAAAAAACTGCTAATTCATACTGATGAAGAATATCCTTAGTATTGTACTTCATTTGCATTCAAGGTCACAAAAGCTGTTAATGCAGAGGTCAAGAAAAAAGATAGTGGGCCTTCCAAATAATTTGTTCTAGATTTGAAATGTCAGTTCTTATATCAGCTTGGACTGTAGTATTCATTCTCCTGCCATATAAATTGACACTACTTTTGTTTCTCAAAATGAGGTTTTTGCATCAGCTCTTTGGGTAAGTGTCCTGTGGTGCAGTATATCACACAAAAGCAATTTGTAGAGGTGTAGAAAGAAAAAAAATAATGTATTTTTCATCACAGGAAGCATCTACTTGTTAAATGGGTTATGAAAATAAAAGCATTTTAATACATATAATAAGAATTGATTAGAATTTTGTTGACTTACACATTCTACCCCTGGTTTCTCTAGCCAACAATTTTCTTTCTCTATGACATGAAAGGAGTTTAGTTAAAAAAAAAATGCCATAGGTTGTTTTCCCACTTCTGAATCCCCCGTCCCAATGTCATTTTGCCTAGCAAAGTTAAAACCAACTAACATAGTATCAACTAGGCAGATGAATTATAGAAAAAATGTCTCTCCTGTTGATTTCTCTTGATCATTACCATCCATACTAATAACAACTGTTAGGTACACACTCTGAATTACAACGTTGCATTCATTTTTAACTTTATGTCATTTTTATTATAATTATTATATTAACCTATCACTAGATAGATTGGTTTATGTAATTATACCTACTATAGGCTTTGTAATATAACTCTGGAACTGCCGATGGTAATTCAAACTGTTTACCTCATGGGTAACTTAATTTGGCTTCAAATTTCCGCAACAGTTTTAAAGAAGAATCACCAAATTAAATTATTTTAAGAAGGACATTAACAGAATAATCATTAAAGAAATATTATGCATATATATTTATAGACTACAAGATCACATCGTACTGTCTTTATTTGACTGTATTTCTCTCTTTCTAGTAGACTGTCAGACCATAGCCAGCAAATCTCTCCTCTTGATAAAGGACAGGGCTTAAAAACTGCTTGTTGATTGAATAAAGGAGAGAAGCAAGATATAGAATTGAGGTTTAGCAATTCCTTAAATTAATGGACATGTGTACTACTTTCAATAGGAATTTGACAAATAGCTACCATTTATACAGTAGTCATGTGCTGAGCAGAAGACAAAACACCTTACTTATATCATTTAATTTAATCTGTTAGGTATGATTCTCCCATTTTAAGCGTGATATAATTGAGTCTCAGAGAGAGTACAAATGAATCACACGAAGTTTTACACTTACTAATTCATGGAACTGGGATTAACATGTCTTTCCCAAATTATTCTAAGGAAATGGTTTAACTACCAAAGACCCCGGTCTTGGATAATGCTTATTGAAGATAAATAATAATAACCATAAGAATCAGCTTCTCTTCCAGAAACATCTTGCTGCCCAATGTAAGACACTTCTCTACCCCCAAATGGCAAAAGTTTTTCTCTAGGCCTTTATAGGACTTAGGTTTGGCCCATCCAACCAAGTGAAATCCACTTCTAGCACCACTTTCCTCTCTAAGCACTTGGTTTTTATTTAGAATTTGTGTCAAATGAGAAGGAGGATGTACTGAATATACAAAACATTGAAAAACATTTATCTATTGCCCTAAACATAGACCTTCTCCTATTGATAGGAGAAAACTTCGCCTCCTCCATCTCCCTTGTTATCTATTGCCACCCACGCTACACCAACCTTCTAATAAAAATGAACAATTTTCTTTCAAATCGATCCCTTTTTAACCATCCCCACTGGCATCTTCACTTCTTCCTGGACCATTGCCATGGCTTCTATACTAGATTCCCCACCACTAGTTTCGAATGACTCACGTTACTCCTTGTATCCATTTATTAACTTGTTGACAGAGACATTTTATCAAAGTACAATCTAATCATGTCAATTTTCTGGTTAAAAACCTTCAACAGCTGCTTCCTGAAATTCCTTAGCAGAGCATGCAGAGCCTTTATCAACCTAGTGTCTTTTTATATTTCCAATCTCTTCTTCCAACACTGGCCCCCATCTCTTACATTGAAGTCCCCTCCCCACAATATGTTATACCATTTTATATTACCTAGCTTAATATCACACAAATTGCTCACAAACCCCTCCTCATCTATCAGTTCTGGGGTAAATAAAATACTTTGAAAAACCAATATAGCATTAACTCTTTGGTGAAATTTTCACTATATTTTTTGAACTATTCTAGTTAATATTTCTTTGTTCATCTACATGCCTCAATTAGAGACTCTACCCCTACATTGTGGTTATTTGCTTACAGGACTGATTATTTCATTAGATTGTAAGCTCACTGAAGACAAGGGCTATGATTAATTATTTCAGTGTTCTTAACATTTAGCATAGTGCCTGATCCCAAATAAGTGCCTAATGTAAGTAAGTATAAAATGTAGATATGACTATTATTTCTAATATTCTCATCTCCTGATTAGAAGTCATATTCTTCTTAATGGGAGCATAAACATATTATAAAGTAGAGAAGTTCCCAAATCTCACCTGGTTGTGTTGAGGTTATCTTTAGCACCACCTTTGGAAATCTGGTGAAATATTATAGAGTCACTATACTTTTTTCCAATTCACATTGGGGATTTCAAATAGGTCAACAATCTTCAAAGCTGGTAACTGCAAGGGTGAGTTATAGACATAAAAGAACTGATATAAACACAATAATCCCCTTCTTCATACCTAGGAGTAGATAATTAAATAGACCAATGCTTTGCCTCTTCAAATTCAAAGTCGTTATAGCCAGTTTATAGCAAAATGGATTTATGGTGGCCTTTATCCATCATACTGCACTATCTTTCTAATAAAAACTAACAATTTTCCCAAGTTTATGCCTAGCTGGTAGCTATTTATTAATCTGGGACAAACTGAATGGGAGACCAAATGCAGATATTTAAATCCTAAGCATATATAGGAACTTAGCATGATCACTGTTCTGTCCCCATGACATCATTAGAAACAACTTTCACTCATTTTAAAAATCCATTTCAAATTAAGTTGCAGAAAGCATTGCTATCCACTTAATACTCATGGATTTTGTAATTGAGTTTTTCCCCTTTAAATGTATAAATATACCAGAGGATAATATTTCTGACACTGGTACCCTTAGTAAATAATTTCATTGATTCTAGTTCTGAAAAACTGACCTCTATGTAGTTTAAGTTGCTCTCCTTCCCCAAGTTATAAATAAAAATGCAACAATGGTTTTCAGTTGAAATATAATTACAACCAGAATGACAGCAGTTGCACTGAGGACAGCTGTTTAAATAGGAACAATGTGACTCCAAAGGAAAACATAATGCTTATGGAAACACACTAGATGCAGCCTTAATTCTAGAAACAACAAGTATGAGATCAGAGCATTGAAGAGCCATGGACCTATTCTTTTTAGCATTTATCTGGAGATAATGTGAGAGAAAATTCACTACATGTGCCCTACCTCACACAGATGTGGTGATAATGAAAAGATAGCAAATCTTTGATATAATTAGGGAGAAGGAACTTCTGTTTTTCACTGTCCTTTTGTTTCATTACATACTATATTTAGAAATAAATATAGTTTATTTCTAAATAGTAACATAAAAATAATAGATCTCAGCTATATTAGTTGAATGTGCTTCAGTGAAGGAAGAGCTATCATCTAATCCAATTAATCTTGATTTAGGATAAGTGCTTGATAAATTATTTTCCAGGAAGGGAGCCACCATGGCTCATTGCTCTTTGTTTTCATCTTAGCTCTGCTGTGGACTCATTGTGTGACCTTGGCAAAGTCATTTAACCTCTCCTTACCTCAGATTTTTCATTTGTAAAGTGTAGATAATTTTTACCTTGGCAAAAGTAAATACTAGCACAATATATTAAATAGGTACGAACATGGAAGCTTATTGATATAAAGGATAAACATGATGACATAAGAATATTACTATGTCATTTATATAAGTCTCTGAACAAATTACCTTCATGTAGAACTGTTTCTGACAACTAAGTACTTTGGATTCATTTAAACAAACAGGTCCCATTATATTTACTTTGGTCCATTAGACACAGATATTCTGGCTGCATATCTTAATTGGATAAATATATTTGATGTATAAACTTTTATTCTTCTGGATATTTTGGCTCTGACTCTTCTAGTTTAAACCATTAGCAAAGTAGTAGTGATAGAGACAGCAAAAATATCAGATAAAACAAATTATCAAAGAGACAATATATGGTGTGAATTGATGTCCACAGTTACCCCCCATAAAAAAAAAGCAAATGAAAATATGTTGGCTACTTATCATTATTTAAAATGAAAGGACAATATTATAAACAAATTTAAATTGGAGTCAGGTCTAGTCAGCATAAGCTTATATTAGAGAACATCTTTAGTTTTAGACCTTTTAACTTACATTTAATATGAAAGTTTTGGAACATATTTTCAAAAAGAAAAAAATATTTGCACCAAATATAGGCATGATATGGGATAGTTAAAGGGAAGAAGAATTCTAAACACTATTCTAAATGGTATAAAGTATTTGAAAAAAGTTGTAATCATATTTGAATGCAGATTTTAGGTTAGATTTACAAAAAAATAAATTGTTCTAGGTATGTGAATTGTAACTGATGAAAGTACTTAAATTTGTTTTTCATTAGAAGTGGTCAAAAATACCCTAGATTTATTTTTTAACAAAATTGATATAATGATAGAATCTTAGTCTTATATGAAGAAAAAACCTTCATAACCTTAACTTCATAATATTTTATCCCTAGCCCTTATATTCTATAATTACCTAGAAGAAAAGTATTTTTTATATAGTAAATAAAGAATTGATCTGATGTTTTTGTATGTTTTTAAGATTTGGACTGGATTGGACATTTTCATTCAGACCTACTAGCTGTTGTGGAGGAAAAACAGAAGAAATATAGTGGAATTTGCCTATGTTGCTTGTATAATAGATAAGATATGGAGATGAGATAGTGAGAAAGGGCCACTACTTATGCAAATGGGTGCTCAACAGCATCTACTTGAAAGAGAGTTGGCTAAAACTTAGGGTGCATGTTGTGGTTACAGCTTACAAATAGTTAAACCATGTCTAAATTCCCGGTGCCTATTACTGGACCCAGCACATAGTAAGTATTGAATAATGATTTGATGAACCCACTGGATGGAATAAAATCATAGACCTGACTTTCTTAGTGTTTTAAACTCTTCATTCATGTCTTTAACAAATATTTATCAAGCACCTACTATGTTTAGGCAATATAGTGAACAAAAAGACATATACACACAGTCTCCACTTTCAGTCTAGTTAAGTCAATGTTAAGCAAGTAAACTCATGAAAGAAAATGTAATAACAAACTGAGAAAACCACTCTACAAGACAGAAATAGTATCAAATAAAAACTGACCTTGACTGGGAATCAAGGCAGGCTTCTCCAGTAAGTGACTCCTGAGCTGACATGTAAAAGATGAGTGTTAGTTGGGCTGAGGTGGAAGCAAGCAGAGATGGCAGAGATCTCCAGGTAGAAGGGACTGTATGGGAGGAAAGGCCTTGTAGCAGAAAGGGGTATAGCCCATTTAACGAACCAAAAAAAGAAGGGAGGTGGGTTAGGGGCACATCCTGTAGAACATAGAAGGTCACACTAAGGAGATTACTTCATCATAAATAGTGATGAGAAACCACAAAAGGGAAGTGACCATTCTGCCTACAGAGCGCTACCAGTCTTGAAGAAAGCACAGGGAACAGCTACAAGGTGCACTATGCTTTTTTCAGTTTTTGCATACACACTTCATAAAGAACCAGGAGATATTATTATAAACTCACCCTCCCCCACACACATCCCACAGCTCTTTCTGAAAGCAAGAACTCTATAATGGTTGCATGACCACATAGATCCCAGAAGTGTCACAATAACAAGTAAGAGAATTGGAAAAGCCTAAGTGCTTTCCTTACATATTGAAAGCTCTACTACACTTATATTTTTACAAACAAATAAATGTTGTTTTCTATTTGTATATCCAGGTAGTACCTGCTCAATTATGCTTGAGTGGGAGATGGTTTGTTCTAGGTGTAGCCAAAAAGTAAGATACCATCCAGGAAATTGGATCCAATCTGCCTCTAAAACTTAAATCACTATCTAGTCCATAGTTGTCTTCTGTATCAGATAACATTGTTGTAAAACTTTAGAGTACTGATTTTCTATGTGTGGTCTACCTACCTCTGAACCAGCACCACCTGGGATGGTTCCTAAAAGTGAAGATTCTGGGCGTTTTAGTTTTAGACCTTCCAGGTTATCAGGTGTGCCTGAGAATATGCAGAAATAATACATCCACAGATGATTCTCATGAAAACCTATGTTTATATCTTAGGCAATGATTCCCAAGCATTCATATATGTAGGAGTCACCTAAGAAGTTTATAAAATGCAGATTCCCAGGATCTTCACCCAAATATTTTAATTCAGGAGATTTGGGATGGTAATTAGGCATAGGTATATATATTTTTAAGTTCAGGTAAATTTTAAGTGCTAAGTTGAGAGCCATTTGTCTAAAAATTCTTCCTAGTTTATTTGAACTATTTCTAATAAGATCTCTCAGAATGCATATACACCCCAGTATTGAAAGTTCTTTGAGGTCAGGGGCACTTCTTTTCAACTTTTCTCCTTAACCCTGGGATAGGGTAACTCTTAACCATTCTTAGGGTCTCAGATGAAATGTCATTTCTTTCTTGACTGGATGGAATGCCTTGCTATAAATTTGTATACTTCTCTGTAATTTCCCAATCTTATCACTCACTGCACTTCTTTGTAATAAACTGATTAATTAGCTTTCTTCAAAGCTAGGATGTAAACTCAAGGAGATATTGTCTATTGTATGTTCAACAGAATCTTTAATACCTAGCAGAATATCTAGTGCTTAATAAAATACTTATTATATAAAAAATGCAGTAAATGTTAAATAAATGATTCCATTACTTGACGACTGTGGTCTCTTCCTTAACTTCCTCTTCACCAATGAAAATATATTGTTTCATTTAATGTTTCATATTAGATTCTAATGCAACTTCTCAGCCATTATTTCTATTAAAAAATAGAAATCAAATTCTGGTAGAACTTCTCAATAATGATGGGCATAATGGCCCAAATCTGGCCACTTCTCATCAACTCTGCAGCCTCAACCCCAGTCCAAGATACCTCCATCCTTCCCTTTAAGGAGAAATCAAATATGTTTGGAAAAGGAAGGCATCACCATGGGAGCAAGATTGCTCTAGGATTAGGTGGGTATTAAATGAAGGGTACATTTAGAGGATCTAGCTTCAGAGGAAAATTGTCGTCAAATATTGAAATGATAATGAAAATACAGATAAAAAGGTAAAATGGTTAGGGTGGAGTCCAGAAAAATTCTGGAGAATCCACAGGGATGGTCTGAAAACTGATAACAAAATAGGACTTTATGAGTCTACAGTACAGGGATAAAGGAAGAGTCAGTGAGAGCAAAAGATCAGGGGATTGGGTGTTTTGAAAGTGTTATAGGAAGCTTTGACATTCTTAATCAAGAACCCAGTTTTAATAAAAAGTGTAGTACGGTAGGGAGTAGTTTGGTGGGCTTTGATAAGTGGAAGGTTCAAATATGGGTGCTTCCCCTCTTCACTTTCACATCAAGAGGGGTGGCAAAAGATGTGGTCTTCACGAAGGCAGGCAGTGGGAAATTTTTTGTTGCAAACAACTTGGTCCCTGTTATGAACACATAAAGAAACATCATTTTAAGAGGAGAATTTGTTCAGAGTGAAATGGAGGAGTCCATGGAAGGCAATTAAAGGGAAGAAAGGGCACGAGATGGATATGTGTGAGATATTTCCCATTTTTTATTTTCTGAGAGAAGCAAGAGACACTTAGTCTAATTTTGGACTTGGACTAGAAAAAAAATCATTCAATTTATTTCTGCTCAATTTTCATCTTGTCATGGTCTCTTTCAATTCTAATTCTATTGATTTTTTAACCTCTCTTTCCATCACACTAGGAAAATATTGAAAGAACAGGATAAAGAAACATTAACCTACAGTAATAGGAATGCCATAGTATTCATCTAGCAATAAAAAGAAACCCGTGAAACCTCTGGTAGAGACCTCAGACTCCGCAAAGCAGTATTCCTTTCACATCTTGGAAATATTATCAGAGCTCAGTATTGTGAATCCAGGAGAGAGGGAATCAGTGAGGGAAAAGCACCATGAAAGGTACAGGATGCCTTCTCTGTGCTAAGCTCTAAGTACCTATGGAGGAAAGTAACAAATCTGGGTTAGGGAAAAAAATGATAATAATAAAAAAGAAAGAATAAGAAGATAATGAAACAAAGACAAGATGCAGGTTAAAGCACATGGAATTCAAAATGTTGAAAATCTAAACATTCAAAGTTAATAAATAAAATAATTAAAGTATCAACTAGATTGACATTCTTATGTTGTACAGAGAGTTTGAATTGTGGGTTTTTATTTATTTCAGTTCTTCTGATTGACAGCTAGGAGATCTTAGGCAGAGCTTTTAAGCTTTTCTAAGTCTCAGTCTTTATCCGTAAAATGGGGATAATTATGCTAATTACTTCAGAGTATTTAATTTGATTAAATGAAATAAAACATACAAGTATTTATCATGGTACCAGGGAGCAAGTAAGAACTTAATACATGTAATTTAGTATTAATAGCAATGATTTGCTTTGATGTCTTCTGCTAATACTCATCAATAATGAAGCATGCAGAAAACCAAAGATTATTCTAGATGTCAGTGAAGACTGAAAGTAGGTTTGCCTCCCGCTTTAGATAATCCATAGAGTGTATGGCCTTGCATAAATAATTGGAGTTTCAAAACAAAACAAACAAAAGAAAACCAGAGGGCTCTTTTTCTAAATGGTAAAGATAAAGCCACTAAGATTCAAAGTGTAAATATAGGAATATACATCACACAGTATTCATAGAGATTTGTGTATAAGTACTAAAAACTTAAAAAGCTTTTGAAATACCATCTTGCATTTCACAATAGTCACAACAGAAGTTGTCATATAGTAATAAAAAGAGGTATCTTCATGCCAGTTAAACATTTAATGAAAGTGAACAACAGATTCACAGATTTACAGATTTTAAATTTGATGTAAGGCCTCTAAGAGGAACAACAATGTTCCAAGTAATCTTGGAAGCATAAACATGTTTACACCAAACCTGAAGATTCTAAAATTTTCACCACAATGTTTTTCCTATGAAAGAAAATTGTTCCTGAATAATATTCTCTTTTTCAGGTAGCAGAGAAAATCAACTGATGGAGTTTTCATTGCACCCTTGCTATGTACTTCCAAGTATGGTGGACACTGTGGGCATAGAAGACATTGGGGCACTTGTCCAGAAGGACATTAGGTAGGAAAATAAGGATAGCAAAAAACAGGAGTGAACAACAGGAGATGGCACAGGAAGCATTTGGAGCACCTTATGCATCCAACCTGCTGCTGAGGCCAGGACCCTGGGATTCCTTTCTTTCCCTCACTGTCTACGTTGTCAAAGCTTACCTACTCTACCTCCACAAAGTGGTCCAAATCTGATTACCTCTTCCCATTCCTGCAGCCACTATTATAGTCCAAATCACCTGAAGTATTCACTCACTTCCTTAAATGAATATTTCACTCTCTTAACTCTTCTCTACCCACAGTCAATATTCTACTGGATAGCCAGAGTAAGCTTCTCAAATACAAATTAGGATCATAGCATTTCTCTGCTTAAACCATTTCAGTGTCTTTCCATTGCAATTAGAATGAAATCCAATCACCTGTCATGGCTTACAGGCTCCTACATTCTCTGTCCCTGCCTATTTCATCTAATAACTCTCCTGCTCTCACTAAACTTCAGCCATAATCTCCTCCTCTCTGCCCCTAAAACAAACCAAACTCATTCCTGCCTTAGTACATTTGCAAATGCTGAACCCTCTGCTTGAAACCTTCTTTCTTCAGATATTCCAGAATGGTTGTGACTCTTCAGGTTTCAACTCAGCGGTCACCATCTCAGAGAGCTCTTCTCTGTCTATCCTATATAAATGAAGCTTCTACTCTCAACCCACTACTCCGTTTCTGTCTTTATGTTTTCCCACTCACCACAGTAATCACTATTTAATATGCAAGTCAGTGAAGTATAAATTCCTTGAGGGTGGGGATCCTGGTAAACGTATTTCTTGCTGTATCCCCAAGCGCTCCCTAAAACCAGTGTTGGACACCTAATAAGAATTTGTTAGTTGAATGTCGAATGCTGCATGGGGGCCATTTCTGTACCTCTCATCCAGATACATACTCAATCTCGGAAGCCATCTACTTCCAGAATTCACTTCTGTCTTCGATGAACTTTTTTGTACTATGATTCTTTCATTACCTCTCTAATGAGAATTGAGCTCCCAAATCTTCCATTTGCTGTCTGCTCCCAAAGCCTTTTCTTGACACCTCCCAGGAGATGAAGGTAGACATATAGTAACAAAAAGAAGTATAAGTATTATCTAATTTCTCCCCTCTACTCCAAAATTAACCTTGCACTACCTTCTGAGTTCAGATGATCTGTTAACTTAAGGAAAAGAGAATTCTAGATATTTGCACACAGAGGTCCTTAAGAATCTCAAGTTCTTGCAGAACTGTTACTTCTACATGATGGTTGAAAATCTTTGGGGACCCATTCAGAGAATGGTCTCCTTGTAATGGGAATGAAGCTGACTACAAAAAAAAAATACACTAATCACATAAAACATGTTTTTTCCCCTCTGGAAAAATAGTTCCCATGTGCTAAATGACTCAATTACACATGAATTTACATCTTGATTTTAATTTCAAAACTATCTGAGTAGACTATGAGCCCTGGAAGTCCAGAGGACAGGGAGGTTGACATGGCCTGGAGTAATTAAGGAAGCATCACAGAGGAGGAGGGACTTGAGATAGTCCTTGACTTATGGTTGTACTTAAATAGCTGCTATATTTAGTTACATAATTTCATCTTGCCTAATTTTGAGGGGAGATTTGCTTCTCCTCTATGCCCAGTTTTTCCTGGCTGGCCGCCGACCTGTCAGCAGCAGCAGCCCTTTTGCTAAAAAATGGCCAAGAAGGTAACTGTGAATAATTTCTGGTTGAAAACATTTAAAACTTCCACATACTGAAATGTTAACAGGTAGAGCATCTTAGGAGTATATTTGTCTGGATACAAATCTACTTCTTTTTTTTTTTAGAACTCTCCTGGTGGCTTTGAAAATTTACAAAGCAGCAAAATATCAGGAGCTCTATATCAACTGAAGTCCACCATCAATGACAGACATCATACTCACTTGTAAATAAACTGTGCTTCAAAGGAATTAATCACAATAATGATGTGTTTCTCCATGACCTTTGACATGGCTCATCATGGAAAAAGCTGGAACTGGGCTGCAGGACACCGTCCTGTCCTCCACTACAATCAGACTTGCTAAGTAAAGCTCTGAAGCTTTCTGAGACTATCTTTCTGGGAATAGCTAATTATCCTATGTAGTACATTTCAGATAACCAAATACAAAATAAAAGAAAATACACACAGAAATAAATAAAACAGATGGGACAAATGTCATTTCAAGGATTCTCAGAAGATGGCACCACATACTCATCCCTACTGATTGCCAAAAGATGAGAAAAGCCAAATATACAGGTTTCCAATATCATTCTTAACCACACGACTAGTTTTTCAAAAAGAGCATTTGTTGCCTAGACCTCATTCGTGGTCACTGCCACTTCTGCCTTTTCTTTTTCCCTCATAGAACACTGCAGTTGCAAGTTATTATGGAAACGACTCCTTACATAATACCCTTTGGCCTTGGCAACTTCAGTCATACAGGTGCCAACTGTTGGCAAATTGTTGCATTGGCTAGATCTAACCAAGTAGTCCCTTGATGACTAAATCTAATACTTTAATTCCCAAGCCTTATATAAGTGATCTTCATACACGGTCACAAGTTGACCTGCCTGAGATAGAAAATCCTGAAAGTAATGAATGCCATCAGTTCCTTTCCAAGCTAAAATGGAAATTCGCATTTCCAGTCAATTTCAAGATTTTTGTCTTCCCTAGAAGATGACCTTGAATGAGAAACCTCCCTAGGCTTTTTACCCACAGTCACATCTGGTTGTTAGGAGATAAGACATACGGTCTTTTGGCATCCTAAAAGGCACACCAGAGTCTTTCAATGCAAATCAATTAGAGAAAATAAATGGAGGCAAATTGAGCAGCCGTCCAAACCACAGTACTCCCCTGGGTATCTGATCCTAATCCATGAATGCTGAGGTGTCTCCATGGTGGTAAGGACAGTTTGAAAATGTGGATTTGGATCAGGGCCCTCATGAAATATATACCTTCAATGTGAACAGTTGTCAACTTGGAATGGCTTTTTAAAGTTCCAAAAGTTTTCACTTTCGGAACTCTGACCATTTTAATTCTCTTCTGGCATGGTAATTAGTAAACCGCATGGCCAATGCTTTAACTGTCTTTTCAGCCCACGACCTCCATGTCTATGTAGGGGCCGTGTCTATTTATTCTCAAGGAGCTTGTCTAGTATCTGATATATATTAATAATAATGCTATTATATAAACAAAAATAATGATTGTTTCAGAAGTACTTCCTATGAGTCAGACACCCTGTTAAGTGTTTTACATATACCATCTAATACATAATTAATGTACAACAGCTCTGAGATAAACATTATTATTAGCCTGATTTTTCCTATAAGGAAACTGTAGATTAGTGAATTGAAATGACTTGTTCTAGATCTAGAGCTATTAAAAAGAGAAAACCAGGATAGCAATCCAGGTTTGTGGGAAATTAAACTCCTATGTTTTTAATCTCCATGGGGGTATTCTTTCTACTAATAAGCATCTGTAAAATTGAATTTCATGATACAAATAAAATATCATGTTAAAAATTATTATTAAGTGGAGTCATACATATTGTGAGTTTATTCATACTCCCTTTCAAAAGTCTATTACTGGCCTCTAACACACGATATTGGTTGTGACCCTTGAAACAAGGTATACTGGTGACTTCATGTATAGCTAGGGCAAAAAAAATTAGCATAGCCACATAGAAAGCTTATTTGATAGGACTTAAAGGACTACAAGAAAGTTTTGTTGTGCCTGCACAGTAAGGATCTCTTTATGAGATGCCATCTATCATGGTTTTCAAGTTACAGTATAGGGAACCCTAGTGTTGCATGGAGATATTATGCTAGTTAAAATTCATGTTTTTATACAAATTCTGCTTTGAAAGTTTGAAATCATGAGAGTATATTATTCACCAAACCAGTGACATTTAATGGAAATGATTTTAGAGTCAGCTATATTGATCAATCATATATAAACATGTGACCTAGGGCAAGTTACTGAACCTCTTTCCATTCCATTTGCTTTATCTAAAAATGGAAATAATAATATTTTCCTGATAATGTTGTCATGAAATGAAATGAGATAAAGTACTTATAGGAAGCTCAGACATATTAGACACTCAGAAATTATTGGTCGAGTCTTCCTACATTTATATCCAAATTGTATTCTTACTTTCACCCTGTATATATGAACAATCATTACTATACTAATGAAATAGCCAAAACCAATTACGACAATAAATCTCTCTTATCTTTAGCCCCAAGTCAACAAAATAGCTTGAATATAAGGTATTTATTGAAATTTTATTCAAATTACTTACGCTAACTAAAATAATTTTACAATTACTTATGCTAACTAAAAAACCCAATAATATAATAATAATGGCAAAATTTGTATAGAGCTTAATATTTCCCAGCACTGTTCTAAGTACTTTATATGTGAATCATGGAATTGATCAGGAACATAAAAGAAGTCAGTGAGAATTAGCTGAATTAGTCACATCCTATAATTACTTTGACAGAAATTGCATTGGTCATCACTTTTATATTTATGATCTAATTTATTTATTTTCAATAAAAATTTAACATAATTAAAATGCCCAAATATGTTACTGCAAGAATTTTAGACAACTGGTAATTTTTGCCACTAATAACTGTAAATCAAACAAAAGTTCAATGGATATAAGTATGCTTTCTTCATTATAATTTCTTACATATGTAAACTATTTGTTTTTCTTGATTAGAGTGTTAGATTTTAAATAGCAGAGTCAATAGATATTTGAAAGCATAGAAAATGGAATTCTCAGTGGCATAACAGTTACTCCAAATACTAAGGTTAACTATTATATTATGGTTTCTGCTCATAGCACTTTTTTCACATAATTGATGCTTTTTAAGATGCTGGCAATTGTTACTTTAAAATTGGAACAAAAGAAATTAATCATTTTAAAGGGAGTGATGAATCAAACCTGCCAGATGAAAAAAAATAGCTCTAATCTGACTTCAAAGCCTACATTTTTTTTTGTAGAAGTAGTTTCTATAGAATTATGTAAAATAAAATGGAACTGTCCAACACTTGTAAAAAATAGGCTACATCACCAAAAGCTAAAGTATAACTAGGTCACATTCAGGAGTTCAGAAAGATCTACAGCGTAATGTAAATTAAAATACAGTCTTTTGTAATCAGAAATAAAGAAGAAACAATCCATCAATAACACATATTAAATTTTACTAGTACATTATTCACTTGACTTCATTGAATCTCTAAATCTTTCTAATTTTGCAGTGATGCTTTAAGCATGTGTCTTCTTATATTTACAGGAAATTAGAAAATCTATTTTGTAAGCTACAACTTTACCATCATGGATTTTAATAACATATGTACTTCAATATTGCTAACACTGACAAGGACTGGTGGTGTTTGGCACGGAGACATGAAAGTGGGAACTCAGGTGCACTAGAAGAGTAAAGATTGGAAAGTCATTAAGTGGGATTTTTCTTTTTGGGTCAGTTCTGTACCAGTAATTTCCAAGGCACTTGGGTCCAGGAGATGTCATGTGATAGGAATGCTCAGATTTCAAGACACCAATCATTGGGTCAGATGCACTGTAATTTTTAAGGGAAAAAATGGAATGGAGTGTTTGGTCTGAATATCCTGGTCAAATTCCAAGTTGAGAGATTGCAAACTGCTTTTCTCAAGTCCCCCCTGTAGTTTCTTTTGAATGCTGTACTCTCATTCAATTCCTTTCTTAAGTGATTCTGCAGTATTGTTGTGACCTGTTAAACAACTGCTGTGTTCCACTACCGTGGTGATAAAGTGATTTCTGTGCTCTGTTTAGTTTGTAACATACTCCCTAGCAGATGAAAGGTGCATAAATGTAAGATCCTGCTACTTATTTTGAAAGGAAGCTATGTACTGATCTTAATATAACATACATTTTTAAAGTCGAATACTTTAGATTTCATGAAATCATTTTCCAAACAAAGTGAATAAGGGTTCAAGCTTTTTTTTGTCTCCTATTTTTCTCATTCTGCCTTACTTTCCCTCCTTATCTAGTTTAACAACAATAGAAAGATCCCAAAGAAGTGACTCAGTGAATTTGAGATTCAAGGAATACAGATCATTAAGCAAATGCAATGTGGTTAGTGATGCTAAGCTAGATCCACAGTTAGAGTGGACTTGGAATATAAATGAAATAAACTCTAGGGGCAATAGTTCAGGTCATTTCAATAAACACAGCATGAGAACATTTTCTGGGTAGCTCCCTACCTGGATACTGAAGTTGAGGTCTAAAGGCTAAATTTCATTCATTAAAAAAACTTTCCAAATTGAGAAATGATAAGACAACATTATTTTAAGCAAAATTTCCCCTCATAATATTAAAAACATGACAATGAAAAAAAAGCCAAACAGGGAGTATTTCATCTTGACACCACAAGTGCATTGTTACTCCTCCTGCCAAAGAGATTTCAACTAAGAGCAAGTTGTTTATAAATGAAAAGTATAATAAATGAGCAGTAAGCATATGTCATGATGGCTTTTATTTTATATTCTTTCTGACTGGGGAGGGAGTACACTGCACTGATGCACTTCATCCTCCCTTAAATTTACTTATTCTTTCAATTTTTACTATTTTTTTAACCAGCAAAGGATTATAGTAAAAATTATTTTAAAAATTCATTGAATTTTTTGAAAGAGAAAAGGAGAAACAAAAGATATATTTCTATATGTTTTCTGAAGGGGCTTGTAAACATTTCTATGCACTCTGCAGCAGCAGTTTTTCTTCCTTAAATATTTTAGTTATTTTAACATGCAGATGATGAAAGCAGAGAACACTCTTAAAATAGAATTACAAAACCTGGAAATTACCAAAAGCAAAACTTCTCAGTTAATGCAACCACTGAAATTAATCTATATACTCTGTTCAGCTTCTTTGACATTCAAAGCAAGTGCCAAAAAAAAAAAAAAAAGAAAAAAGTTTATTTGGATAAAAGAAGTTGAAGTGGAAATCAACACTCAGACGATAAAACTTCACATCAGGAAAAACAGATGATAACTTTGTACCTTTCAGTAAAAGATTATTTTAAAATCTGCATCACTTTGACAAAAATATTATCATCCGAAAAACAGACCTTACAATGTACTGTTCTCTCAGGCATCACTGATACTAAGAATAGGCCATAAATTGGTAGTATAGAGTGCCTTTCAGTTTCAATTTTTCTAAAAGCACTTCACAAAGCAATTAGTCAGATAATGGTGGTGCGCTGACTCCTTCCTTGTAGCCTTTATTATAGTCACTAATAGCACACGATCTTTCCAACCAATAGAGTGGACTGTAAGGAGAGCAGTGCAACACCTTAAGTCTTCTCATCCCTAGTCTTAGTCTTTCTAAAATACCGTTTGGACTGTATTCTTATTTATAAAATTGCTTAGAGTTAAAATTTGCATTAAAGGAAAAAACAAACAACTAAGCATTGTTTTTTTTAATCCAATTAATCATAGGATCTAAAGTTAATATCCTCTAAATCATCTGTGAATGATCGAACTCCAGAATGTTCTACTGTTACTCTGGCAGTGGCTTCATTAAGGGGAACTGGGGACATTTTTTTTCCCCAAAGAAATGAATTTCATAATATGTAAAGAATTTGTAAAATATTATCATTTTAGTCCATCAAATATAGCACATGAAATAGGTGAACTGATTATATAACGGTAGTTTTTAGCTACTGAGAGGTTAAACTAGAATCCTCCTGGAACCCCTTTACTGTAATTGTTATACTAGAATAGTACATGAATTAACGTGAGGACAATAGTAGTTTTCTGCCTACCAAAAAAAAAAAAAAAGAGGATCCTATGGGCAAACACATTGGAAGTGTGAACTTCCAGGATTCTTGGAAAGGCATTGTTCAGTAACCTAATTTCTGTTGAAAATGTGGCTAATATGATTTTTGTTTATTATTTGCAAGTAAAGATATCTTTGGGAATTTAAATTGGCATTTCTTGGAATGTCTGAGTATATAGACATTTGATGAATAGACATGATATAAAAGATAAACCACTTGGTATAACAATAATAGAGACAAAGTATACTTCACCTTTAAGGATAGAGAACTTTATCTATTCAAAATGAAGAAGTGGTTAAGGCAGTTCTAACAAGTGATTTTTTAAAGTACCATTTATGTTCAAAAGCAAGAGAGGTATTTTGTTTCTAAAACGTAAGTTTATAATTTTTAATCTTTCCAGTGCTTACCTGGAAAAAAAAATAGCACTCTACTTTCCATTTTGTTTACAGCTAAATCACAGCTTAGTAATGGTGAATTAGTTTTGAATTACTTTAGAAATATACTGCCTGTACTCTACCATACCCCAATCCAATTTAATATAATCTGATCTAATATCAGTAATGTTTGCATTTATTTTTCACTCCAAACATTTTGTATATTTCCATGAAACTCACTGATACATTTCAAATAGTCAGCAATTCTCGGTATGAAATACCCACTTCCATAATCAAAACCCCGGCATCTATTAAGTGCAAGTACTTATTTAAAATGTGTGGTGATTAGAACATTTTCTTTCAAATCACATCTTGTCGAAGTTAATGAATTCTTTGCAGGAACATTAGCCAGCTTCTACACTTTACTGATGATCCCTTCCCCGTCCTTGCTAACATTGAACACATTAATTACTGAGAGTGACTGATTCCTGAATAATCTCTAATTCAGTGGACAAAAGTGCTTACACTGGACCCTGCATCACATATACCTATCCTCTCTGTAACACATGAATTCAAATATTGAGTGTGGGATTAATTCAATTCTAGTTGCTATTAATCACATGTGTTCTGACAGACATACATTTCATCTAAAATGGACTATTTCTGCCAGGCTGGAGGGATTAGAAAAGGAAGGGCAATATAAATCAGAATTGAACTTGTCATTAGAAGGGCTGTCAGAAGTAGTTTACACCATGATTATCCTGGTTTTGATCAAAACCATTAGTCTCCCACTTGTAGACAAAAAATATAAAAACACATCAAAGATCTAGACTCTTTAAAAATAACCCCCAGAAAGTGGAACTATGAATACAAAATAGAAAAGCATCTTCCTTACAAATCACACCATCATGTTGTTTCCAAATCGCTTGTGGTCTTTCTATGAAGGGTGTTACAAATGAAGGTTGAAAAATACTTAAGATCATGGTCAAGAGCATGCTACTGCTCTTGAATCATGCTAATGTAGAAGAAAAACAGCAGATAAGAATTTCCAAAAATACTTGCTGGATCAGAGCTTCCTACTGGAACATTTTATAATTTATTTATTGGTTAGTTGATAGAACAGAGAACTACAATAAGCCATGTTCTGTCACATAGTCACAGAGTGTTGCTGCTCTAGAACTTCAATGTTACTAGCTAAAAGCAAGATTATTTTGTCCTTATTCTTCACTGCACCCATTCCTTGATAAGTAAGGAGTGCAATAGAAGGAAAATTTCTACCAGTACTAAAATTCTGTAGTTCTGTGTGACAACTTGTCATACTTAACATTTCTGAGTACTCATTATGTGATAGGAGATGTAGTAAATGCTTTTATTGTCCAATAGCTGGTTTATTTTTAAGAATTGTTCCAGGAGGAAGCTCATATTTTTACTCCAATTTTGCAGAGAAGTTAGTTGGATTCAGAGAGGTTAAACAAATCAGTAGAAATCACAAAGCTAAAAATGCAGAGTCACAACTTGAATCAATTTAGTCTGTCTTGAGGGTCCCCACTCTTAAACACTGTTAATTCTATACTGCTTCCCAAGAGTTCCAGAACATCACATTCTTGTTTAGATGTGCCCTTTCAGCAAATGTCACTCAGTGCCTCCATGTGCAGGCCCTATGCTAGGTACTCCGTATACAGTCCTGACATAGCAGACATGGCTTCTGCCCTCACAGAGCTCACAGTTCAGTGGCATGGACAAAGCAGGTAGCATTTTTCCCCGGAAGAGAGACTTCAGATAAGGGTTGCACTGAGTTCACACATTTAGGGTTATCTTCCAACAAGGGTCAATGAAATTTCTTTCTTAGTGAAATCTTGACTGCTGTGCTCTCGCCCTAACCTTCCTTCAGCCAATTCAATGGTCAATATCTGTAAAATATGTCCACGCTTGGCCTTAATTCCAATATTTTTCTTTTGCATAGGCAATGAAATAAAATGACTTCTAATCAAGGACAATACCAGGCAAACTATGAAGAGAGCAAGAGTCATTTGGGGAGTTCTCGGATTCTGCTCCTTTCCTCTTTTCTTTTTGGGTTATTATAATTCTTCTGTTCTGTTCCTTCCCAGAACTATCCAAACCTGGTCGGGGCAAAGACTTGATATGAGTCAGTTTGTAACTTGTTTTGAATTTAAATCAACTTGGTCCTTCCTTGTTGGATGTAGATCGAAGGTCATAAGCTTGGTAAAGTCATTTTGGGCATTAGGTGCACTGAGACAGGGCCAGAAGTGACCGTGGTGTCCCCTCAATTCTCTATATTATTCCTTGAAGCAGTGACTCCCTCTAACCCTCCATTAGACTACTGGCTGGAGGAATACTTTGAACGTAGTGTCCAAAAGACACTGTCTTCTCTTCCCCACGTGCTTCTTTGTCCTTTCTGCCTTTTCTTGCTCTCTTCTTTCCCACCCATCCTCTTACTCTACCTGCACTCAGCTTTTCTCCGTTTCTCTTTCCAAAACAGGGGAAGAGAAAGTGGGAAAGAAAGTAGAAAGAGACCAAATTAGGGGAAGAGTTTCTGGGAGGGAAGAATGCCCCTCAGTGCACAGTCCTCTGGTAGTGTTCATTCAGAAACTCAAGAGAGGAAAAAAAACCCAGCTGTCCACTCTCAAGATTGCTCATGTACTGGTTTAAATATTTTAAAGCAAATATTACCACTTTCCCTCAACACATAGTTATTTAATACCAGAAGTCAAGAATGCAAGACAATTTAAGCAAAATAGAAAAGCCTGAAGCATTGGGAATAACGTGATACATAAGTTTCCCTATATTTTGGTTGTCTCTACTTTTTATTTTAAGGACTCTGTGAAAATAGCCATAATAGAATCCTATTGAGTTATCTATCTGGGTCCTCCTAAGTGAAAACTGCCCACATTATCCTTAGGAATGACTCCCACAGGCCATGTTTTTGTTCCAAGAAAAGCTTCCCCGGCTAGTGCTAAATAATATAGGATAGGCTTTTCACCCCAAATAGGAAAATCAAATTACTTTCCTGCCAATTTGGAATTTGAACTGAGAGATATAGAGAGGTGAGCTGTTGGAACTCTAGGAGACTTTCAGAAACCTGGAGAACATACTCCAACCACTGAGCTTGTGATAGTTGCTTTGGATCCCACTTTTTTTGAGTTGCTAAAGCTTAATGCTTCCTTGGATTCTGTAGATTCCCCAGTGTCT
Organism: Daubentonia madagascariensis; assembly: GCA_023783475.1. Lineage (NCBI taxonomy): Eukaryota > Metazoa > Chordata > Mammalia > Primates > Daubentoniidae > Daubentonia > Daubentonia madagascariensis. The sequence goes on from JAKFHU010000600.1 coordinate 38,086,579, forward strand.
TTTTTGATAAAATCACTGAGATTTATGCAAGCTCAAATGGTCTATGACTTACCTTTCAAATATTCTTAAGAATTTCTTAAGAATTCTTAATCCAAACTCTGTTTTTTTCTGAGTTTCTTTTAAAGCATGGCATTTCCCAGGCTACTTTTGTGAGTTTATCTTTCTTTATCTTTCTGATTTATTTGACCATTTTCTGTATTTTGCCAAATTGGAGTTGAGTAGGTAAAACAGATACATAGAACTCTATAGCATCCTCAAATCATGCTCATTCTTGGGCTTATTCTTGGGCTCATTCTATATAAACGGTTTGATGTGGTCTTTAGAAACTTAACTCTTGATCAGATAATGGTGTCAATGCGGCCTTTCTAACCTTTGAGGATCTTCAAGAATACCCTTTACTATCAGCATCAAAAATAAGGGAAAAATCAAGGGAAATTTAAAGCTCTTCCCCAGGGCTTTACCTAAGTCTGACAAAACAGGACAGAGACCTAGTAGAGTTTCCATTTCATGCTTTTCTCTAAACTGGTATCAATAGAGCATAGCTTGTGTCAAAGGGAAAAGTTGCCTTTGCAAAATTTCCTTATAAAATCTTGAAACCAACCCTTCCTTTGGGTGGAAGTCAATGCTTAGTAACTTTTCCCTAAGCCAAAATCATGGCTGTAAAGGTGATCAAGGAATTGTCTTGAAAGCACCTGGATTTTGATATTGAACAGAAATATTCATTGAAAATTACTATTAATGCCTGTTTTTATAGTTTACTTAATGCAGTGAGTGATACATTGAAACATAAAAGTTACGGCATAAACTGACACAGATTTTTCAATCCTCTTCCACTAAGTATGAAGGTAAAAAGAGGTCAAATTATACCCATAATTACATCTGTAGAACTTTCTGTAACAATTATGGATGGAGAAGGACTTGTATTATTAGTGAAACTAACATTATAGACAACAATAAGCTCAGTCCAGAAACTTCAGACAAGTTTTTGACTCTAAAGGGAGTAATGTTACATAGGGAAATAAAACCGTCTTTGTTTTTAAGTGAAAGGATGTCATTTTCCATGTAAATGAAGACAACCCAAATAATACCACAGCAATTAATTTGGGGATTGCTTACACGTTTAGGGCCTCCTCTTATTCCTTTTCATTTTCCGTCTGGTGAACCTCAGCAACAACTGCAGGAAGTGGGCACAGAGTTAAAGGAGCCTGGGTGAAATCCTCCGTTAGTTTTTCCCAGCCTAATCTATTTTGGAGAACCAACAGATGTAGATATTTAATAGAAATTAATCTCTTTCTGTTATTCGGTCTTACAATGCTTCTTTCTAATACTGATTACACTAACGTTCTAAAATATGCTGGCAAAATGCTGCTGTAATACAATTTCTTTGCTGCTGGAAACAAAAGCTCTTGAGATTGCTCTTGCTTACATAGCTGCTGCAGGTGATTACATCTCTACACAGATGTTAATTATTCCCAGGGGAAACCTGCCCAAATCATCAGGTGAGTGGCATAATCTTGCACTGGATACCAGAGAGTGATTTAAAGGCTATTACGGATATTGTTTCTCACCCCTGTTGAGATCTGAACTCCACTCTGATGAATTCAGGGCAGATAGCAAAAACTTATTAAATGGTAGCCAGCTACTCACCAAAATGGGTTTCTAAAAGTGGATATAGACATTAGCTTTTAGCCTATTCCAAAGTTTGGGCCTGGTTTCAATGAGGCCAAAGACACACAGCTATGCCTGGAAGTTCTTGTTAAAACTTTAATCAGTGGTTCTCAGACATCACTGTGCATTAAACTCCCCCTGGGAGATTTTTAAAATCCTAATGTCCAGGCCTTAGCTCAGACCAATTTAATCAGAATCTCAGGAGTGAAACCCAGGCGTCAGTATTTTTAAAACTCTCCAGGTGATTCCAGTGTACAGTCAAGGTTGAGAATTACTGGCTTGCATGTATTGCCCTGCTGTACTCAGCCTACAGACCGGTGAGCTTCAGTGAAGCAATCACAGGTGTGATAGTCAATCTTGAAGAAACAAAATAAGAGCTCTCTGAAAAACTCCAAAGAAAACAAAAACCTTGCAGCATTGAGTATTGATGATCAGAAACATTAGTTTAAAAAATATTAACCACAAAACAAAGGATGCCCTCTAAGCAAAAAGAAAGAAAGAAAGAAAAGAAAAGAAAATCAAAACATGATGCAACTTCTAAAGTAAGTGTGAAAGAGCTGGATGCAGCAACAGGCAGGCTATTCGGTGACTGTCTTATAAAGGGACGGACTGCATAGACATATGCTTGTTATTCTCTCCTCAAACATGAAGCAACAGTAATATATGAACAACTAATAGTTTATAGATCGTGGCTGGTGCGATGAAAATGTTAAAGATCTACCTTAGGGCTTTGTTAATGTTTTAAGACCCAGAGAGACTTAGGTGGTTAAAATCTTACAGTAGATCATCAATATTAAAGATTGGGGAACAATACCTGGGAGGAACTAAATTACACTGGCAGGTTGATTGTAGAGTGAATCTGCTCAGGAGGAAATAAACACAGGGACAATATATTACATAGGAAGAAATTTGATGATGGAAATACCAAACAGAAATCATTTAAGAAAATACACACATCTGAAGGGGTTACCAAGTTTTGTGTCATTTTATGAGCAAAAGAAATATATAACTTTCTTTGTTTTGTTACCAGCCTACTATCAATCAGAGAAAAATGTTATGCAATTCCCAAAAGTTTGTGTCGGCTTTATCTTTGTCTTTACCACATACCTGGTGTTCTGAACATAGTAGAAACTTAGGAAAATATTTGTTAAATATGGGAATGAAGAAAAGCATCAGACCACAACTAATACTGGCCGAACTCAGAAAGTCTGGATATTTCAAAGCAATTATATATAGTACATAGGATATTGCCTTTCTTCTAGAAAGGTATAGATTGAACTATATGAAATTACTATTTTTATTAGTCAAAGAGAGTCAAATATGAGCAATTTCATATGGTTCACATATATATTTTTTCTTTTGTTTCCTTTTTTTGTAAAAAAAAATTGGCTTAACACAAGTGAGCAGAGTGTCTTTTAATTTGAAAGCTTTTCTTTCCAGAAGACAGGTGTTATAGATGTGCAATTGCTTCTAGGAAAACAAAAGCGGGGTCACAGTAGAACAAGTGAATTTCTGACTGCGCATCCTTGTCAGTAAGCAACGTGGATAACAGCATCATAGGACCTCATGTCAAAGGCTTCAAATATTCAAGGATGGCTGATTTGATGCACTTGATTTCATCAGGAACATGGAAAAGGATTATTCTGAAGGGAAAATACCAAACTCACAGAAAATGAAAATACCAGTGTTTAAACATTTTTGTCCTTCCTTGCAAGATATACTATGCCCAGATGATTATGCAGCTCAGTCAATATTTGAGCACACCTGCTTTTTCTGATAAGGAATATATTTTCCCCATCATTATGTGTCCTTTCACAGATTGGGGTTTAGGATAATTTAGGCCTGACAGTTTCATATTCTGTTTTAGAAAGTAAAGAAATATAATTTAGGCTTTAAGTCATTAGATATAGAGCTATCAGAACGAATGAGTTGTGGGTTGATGCACGGGGATTTTATTAGCATAAAGTAGCCATGTTGTTGCTGACAAAAACATGTCATAGAACAAATGTGAAAGTTGGTAGAGGAAACAAATAGAGAATATTCTCTGCATTCATCATAGTACCATGAATTCTGAGGAAAGATGCCTAAAAGCAGTTCTTATATAAACTAAATAAAGATACATAATGCTATTTGCTTTCTTCCCACAAGCATCCAACTGAATGGGCATGTGTGAGTTTCCATATATTACATGCACATGACATCTACAGCTCTGCTACTTTACTTAATGCAACAACATGACAGCCAAGGAGATTACCCAAGGCAGTCGTAAATATTGAAGATAATCACTGAACTGAACTGCTTCCTCCCAGTATACTGGTCTGTGTTCTGTATGTTTAAGTGGTATTTTTTTTTTGGCGGGGGTGTTCAAGTTGTACTTGATAGCCCAGTTCCTTAGACCAATGTCTTTTAAACATTTTTTAAAAATTTGACACATGGTGAGAAAACATTTTACAGCACAATTCTATACATGCTATGCAAATATATAACTGAAACAAAAGTTTCACAAAGCGATACTAATCCTCACTGCATTTGATGTAACTTATAATTTTTATTTTTTCTATTCTATTTTATTCTTAATGCTGGTCACAAACAAATTTGATTCCATGACTCACTAATAAGTCAGCATCCACTGTTTAATAAGCACTGTCTTAAGTTCTGTTGTAATGGAACCTCATGGCACTGATAAACTAGAAGTCAAAATAGTTTAGAAAAACCATATTTACCTTTACCTCTTATCTTAAAGATGATGTTTGGAGGACACTTTTAAATTATTGTATGTAAAGGACAATATGTTGGAGAGCTTAACCACCTTGCCTAGGGTCACACACAGGTATCTGGTAGAGCTAGGATTCAAGTCTAGGCACAACCACCTTTAAAACTCTTGACTATTCCAATCTTCTGCAGTAACTTCCAGGTAATATTCATTATCTGGAATTTGTTACCTGCCATGTAGGACATAGGTAAAGAAGGTGCTATACTTTTATCTTTTGCTATAAATGAGTCTTCCTGACTACTAAGGTGACAGGGGAAAGAGCAATGATATAAACAGGACAATGACCTTGGTGAGGAGTCTGGCCCTCAACTTGCCCAGCCCTGCCAATCGACATTCTGAGACACAAAAATAAAGTTTCCAGGAAACAATAGCTAGTCATGTAATGATCCTCACTACAAAATTATGAGTCATTTTCTCAAACAGTAATCTGCACAGACAAATCAACTTGGCATAGGCATACTTATCCACAAAAAAATTGAATATAATTTTGTAAAATCTACAAATGTACAACTATCAACTTTATAAACAGCATGAAAAATTATATCAGGCGAATTTGTTAGCCTAAGAAAGGGTTTAGAGAAACAACAAGGCTGAATATCTTAGTTTTTCTAATCATTTTGAAAATCTATATTATTTCTCTAAAATTTTCTTGTATAAAAATACCTGATCTCTGATTTTTGTTAAAAAATGTGACACATTTTAATTCTATTCCTCATTTACATAAAATTATTCCAAATGACTAATTCTTTCCTTCTTTTAATTACAAACCAAAGTTTACTCTAATATGTAAAATCCAAAGGAAACAAAATTAGTTATCTAGGGGTCCACAACTTTTAAATCTGTATTAATCAACTGTAATGTTTTTGACATTGGGTATAGTCCAAAGAGACATGATTCTCTATTATAAATTTTCTAAGGGAAAAAACCCAACAAGCTTAATATAGAGTATAAAGAACCTGAGCTAGATATAAGAATGAGTTTCCATAAGACATTATGAAAATCCCTTCTCAGAAGATCTTTACAAATCACAACTCTGCCTAGAGTCAGGTTGCACTACATAACTTCTTAAGGTTTCTTTTAATATTATGTTCTCCCTCAAATATTCCTTGAATTTTGATGATTATTTAAGATATATTCAAGTGGGCTAAGTGGAATAAAAATCAAAACAGAGTAAAGAGTAAAATATCTCCTAATATTCATGTCATTTTTATTCATAAGTTATTAGGTAGGAATAAAAATGCTGGTTTTTTTAATGTAAAAAGAATAATATAATAAACAAGACCACATTCATGGAATTACTGTGCCTTAAAAGTAAAACAAAGATTCTCATAAGATCATTTTAGCTTGTTTTTATTTAAATGCTTTGTTCCTTCATGTATTCATCAAAGAAGCACTGTCCCTTGCCATTAATGTTTCTCTTTGTTATGAGTGAGGTTGAGCTGCAGCATGCATACCATATTTCCCCCAATATTAGTTTGATACAGAAGTTGGATAGATGCTTGAATAACTAGTACATGTGGCTGTTACTATGTATTTTCCTTCTTTATTACATTTTCACAATCAAAAGGAGATAAGCTCTTACACCAGCCATTGTTATCAATATCAAGGAGACACACAAAAGATATGTGAACAAAATGAAATTTGAGATGTCAACACTGTTGTAGGAAGTTACCAGATAATTAAATTTAAGAGAGAACCTAAATTTTGGACTTCTCACAATACAGTGTGATATGGCAGACACAGATAAGAATTAGTACTTAAAAACACATGCAGATATCGACTCACATTGTCTTTTCTATAATAGAACAAATGGAACAAAGTAACTGCATAGAAGGACATTGTAAACCAGATAGTCATGATTTAAATGTCAATGGATTTCTTGGGTTATAGTTTTTAAAATCAGAAAAAAATTGCAATAATAGGAGAGTTATGGAAAAAATATTTTATTATATTACTTATTTACCCTCTCCTCATCAGAGATTATGACCTTTTTGAGGACAGAGGTCTCTGTCTTTTATTTGCTTCTGATACAGTGTCTGGTATATTGGAGATTCCCAGAAACAAGTGAAGAGTTAGTACCTATTAACACCCTTCATAGAGGTTGCTGGTGAATGGCTGCACTCACAGGTCACCTACCACTTTATGTGCACAAGCTCATGTTCAAATAACATCCAGTAATCCTTCTACTAATGGTACACAAACCCAAACACTTATTTTCTGAAATTCAGTTTCTTCCACTCTCCTGTGAAATTTTCTAAGCTCTTCTATAATTTCTACTTGTCCTATTTATGATTCTTTAACAGGTCTGTCTTCCCTCAGGCTCCTATAATCTCTCTGTTTCTTCCAGTGGCTTACATATAGAGAGGGAGAAGAACATTATATAGAGAAGGAGAAGATATCATGAGTGCATAGTGGGTATATTTTTGGTGACATCATCTGGACCTGATTTTAAATACCATCTATAAGAGGATGCCTACTCTAGCAGTAATGGATGGTTACCTTCCCAATACATCCTGGCTTTTTGTTGATGATGGAACCTCAGTCCAAGAAATTACTCATACTTGTGCTAACAAATTTAGATAATACCCTTCCCTTTATGCAAGGGACAGAGAAGGGCATTTCACGTAGCTCTGGAGGAAGACATTAGAGAAATCTGTTGGTAGTTTTCTGGAAAAGATTTTTCTCTCCAGTCAGAAGAGAGGGCTAACTTTAAAAAGGACCCTTTTCTGCTGCACAATTCTCCTTTCATTTTCTCTGCTTTCTCTGCTGCCGGGTGAGAGTGTGATTCTTGAGATACGGCACGAACACTGGAAACATGGGAGACACGCCAAGAGACGCTCAGAGAGACTAACCCAGGGCTTTGATATCAGTTATCTGCTGAATAGACCCTGGGACTCTCTAGACTTAGATTTAAAAAATAAATATAATAATGTGACACAAATGTCAGTAATATTTTAGCAACTTTTAGTAATGTGCTCCTTAATTTGCTGCTGAGAGCACCTTACTTAACACAAATCTTAATTTGATGTCTCCCTCCCAATCTTTTTCCTTGAGGTCCAGCCTTCCATATCTATCTGCCTATTTGACATCTCTTGGAAGTCCAGTAATAACCTCAAACCTAATATAATACACAAAATTGGTTTCCTCCTCCCTTACCTGATCCTGTTTGAGTCTTCCCCATCACAGTAAATGGCTCCACCAAGATGTTCAAGGCAAAAATCTAAGATGGTTATTTTGATTATTCCTTCTTTCTTATTCCCTATATTCAATCTATCAATAGGTCATATACGTTCTACTTTTAAAATACATCTAAAGTCTATTAACTTCTCCTCATCATATAGCCATGAGCCTAATCAAAACTACCACCTGTCGTAGCTACCTCACCTGGATTACTGGAATAATTTCCTACTGGCCTCTCTGCCTGTACTCTTGATGCCTAAATATTATCTACAGAAACTGAGATGAATTTTCACAATAGTCAATTATTTTACAGCATTTCCCTGTTGAAAACCCTTCCGTGGCTTCCCATTACACTAGATTGAAATCCAAACTCTTTACCATTTCTCATAAGGCTCTGCAAGATTTGGTTTCCATCTAAGTCAGTTTCTCTGCTTCTTATCTCCAAGCATGTCCCTTCACTCACTCTACATTGGCCTCTGTTACTGTGTCATGTTAGTCCTTATATCTGCGATGCTTTTCCAGGAAACACTGTCAGGACTCTTTCCTTCACTGCTTTTAGGGTTTTACATAAAGTCACTTTCTCAATGAGGCCATCTATGAACAATCTATGTAAATTTCACCCCCCATGTACACGTTAAATTCTCATTTTCTCCTTGGCAAATATCACTAAAACAATTTACATTATATAGACATTTATATCTATTGTTTATTCTCTATTTCTCCAATACAATGTAAGCTCCATGATGGCAGGGATTTGGCCTATTTTTCTCACTATCATATCCCACAGCACCAAGTATAATGCCTAACACATCATACATATTTGAAAAATATTTGTTGCAGGAGTGAATCAATAAGCAACCGACTGAAAGAAGGATGGTTACAAATCTGACTTCTGGACCACATAGAATAGTCCTCAGAACAGTAAGTGTTGGTTGAGTGAATAAATAGTTTGTAATAGAAGGCAGAACATCCCTCCACAATTCCATTAACCTTTTCACCTGCAATGATAGCTTATGGGCTGGATTTTGTTGAGGAGTTTTGCATCTATGTTCATGAGAGAGATATTGGTCTTTAGTTTTCTTTTCTTGTAATGTCTTTGCCTGGTTTTGATATTAGTGTAATGCCGGCCTCATAAAGTGAGTTGGAAGCATTCCGTCTGCTTCGATCTTCTGGAAGAGATTGTAGAGAACTAGCATAGTCTCTTTAGTAAATGTTTGGTAAAATTCACTAGTGAACCCATCTGGGCCTGGTGTAGGCTGGCTTTTTTGGGTTTATTTTTTATATTCCCTCCCCCACCTTTTTTTTTTTGAGAGACTCACTCCGTTGCCCCAGGTAGAGTGTAGTGGCAAAGTGATTATCAAATGGTAACTATGCATGCAGAGTACTATGACCTCAAGTAAGGTTTTATATCCCAATAAAGAGAGGTAGCAGGTACATCATAGGCCTTCTCATAGAAAGAGAAAGAGAGGTAGCAGGGACAGCTCATGTATAGCCTTATGGATTCTAGTAAGGACCTTATATTCTGATTGGGATAAGGACATATTAATAATTAAATGATATAAAGAGAGGTGAGAAAAAAAAAACTGAGCACACGTTCATTGACTCAGCCTGAAACTTTGTGATTCTTTCTTTTCCTTCTGTATCATGAAAGAGTCTAACTAATGTTCTGGGCGTAGCCTATGAGGTCCTCTACCCAACATGTGACCTCGTGAGCCCATTAGCCTCAGAGTACTCCTTCTATGTGAAAGATGTATTTTTTTGTCTAGAAAAAAAAGCATCATTTAGAATAAAAATATAATTGACGAATGCCTATTTTATTTGGAGAGGACACAGACTCATTAAAAGAAATGTTCATCATGCTCAGAAAGACTGCCTCCACATTTGTACTGGCCATAATGACACAATGACTTCATGGTGTTTTTTGAGGAATGCTTCCTGGCGCATAAACTGGCTCCAAAGACAGTTCCAAAAATATGGTAACAAAATGTTTTAAACAATGGACGCATTTCTGAAGTCTAAGGTGACTACAGTGAAGAACGATGCTCATTTGGATATAAATTTCAGTACATGAGCCTTTTTTTTAAAAAAAAGTTTTATTATTTCATGGTCATGCTTCATAAAATTTTAGTATTTTTAGATTCTACATTGTGACTATTTTTAATAAGAAATATCAGAGACATCAAGGCAGTTTTCCACCTATTTTCTGAGACTGACAATGCTAATGGTATTTTTGGAAAGAAGAAAGATATGCATCCAATCCTTCATGTGTATATGGAAAGCAACATTGCAGTCCAGAATTCTATTACAGAGAGACATATAAACAGATATATATTCTGTTTCACGAACTAAATTTCGGTGTCCATACTGAATAAATGAATGATTTATATTCCATGAGCTAAAATATATAGTTTCAGGTCATGAATGGAAAGGCTTTCTTAATGTGGAAGAGTAATTTTTCCCCTGTCAGGAGAAATATGAATTTCATTATAGATAAACAAGAATTGCTAGTATTAGAAACTAAATAACCTTTACTCTATAGATGTGATTATTAATTAATAAATATTTTTAATTTTTAATTTCTGAATGATAAATTAAAGACAAAGGAAATTTTCAGAAACTACATGTATTAGCTGAAACACTGCAAAAATTGTAACTATGAAGAAATTATCAACGTTTCTTCAGAAAAATCTATGACTAAAAAAAGAATTTTTGGGAAAACACAATAGATTTCTTTAAACTATCATATGTTCTAAGGCATCAGAGAGCTACAAACTAAATGGTATATGAGAGATATACAAAAAGAAATAGAATAAATGATAGTAATGAAAATTCAAGTTTATCATAATCACAAAGATTTTTTTATACAGTTAGCTTTATGCACACAAATCATTTTCCCTATTCACCAGAGACATTTCCTTCAGTAGAAAAACACAAACTGTTAGATTTTTTGTTTGAATGTCTTAGCTAAAAGAAACTGGTGAGAAAATACTACCCTGTGTGTCCACAACATAATGGAATCAGAGAAAACCAGATAAATCTTGGGTAATAGCTTACATTTAAAAAAAGCAGGCAAAATTGCATATAATTTTAAAAATTTTATATAATTTTTTCTCCCTTCTGTTTTCTTTTAATTTTTTCCCTCCTCCAAAGTGCTTTTATAAAGGAAAAAACAAAGTTGTTGCTAAGTAAAATTAGATTAATTTAAATTTTACCACCTAAAGAAAATTGTTATTGAATTAATACTTTTTGAAATTATTTCATATAATAATTTCAGTAGATTCTATATAAAGAGAACATTTGGCAACCAAAATAAACTTGAAGCATACTGACCATAAATCAGTTTATAAAGTCTTATTCAAGACTCTAAATTATAAAACAGGATTTCCTCACATTTATACCCGGAAGTTAACCAGCAATATACAAAAAGTCCCAATATATTTAGCATTAAGAGTACTTAAACAACATAAAGAATTTATTATTATGTCTTCTACTTGGAATATGCCCATTAATGTGAAGGAGGTTCCTGAGGAATAGTGACCAGGTGACTCTATTCTATCCCTGGAGGAATGATTTCTTGGATGCCTCAGAGAGTGGGTATTTCCCCTCCTATATAGCATCAAAACAACCACTAAACCCAAAGGATTAATCTGGTCATTCTGTGTACTCAGCTGCCATCTTGAGGGGGAGCCGTTTTAAAAAGAGAATATATTCCTCTAAAAGATTATTTTTGGATTCTTCCTTGTTCAATATGAATGTAATAAGGAACTCATAAAACAATTGTCACCTAAAAAATTGTGATGCTGTGCTCACATATTTCAGAAAATACTGAGGTTTATTACAGTAAGTATGGTTTCAATACTTATCTATAAATATGTGAAAGTTAGGAAGTAATACAATGGGATGTTTCTCCACTTTCAGGCAGAATTGTATTTAAATTTTTCATGAAAAATAAATAACTATCTTTTAAAAAATATCCAAGAACATAGTTTAACATTCTCTTCTCACTATATTGTGTCATCCATTGCCCTTTTCTACAATTTCAGCAAATTTCTCTCTTTTTGGCCCTCAGTATACAGTATTTCTTGTAATGGTATTTATTTACTTTAAATCCACATTTGATGCTTCTTTTTTTTTCTCTCATTTTAGCATCTTGAAACTTCATTCTTTTCTTACAAGGTTATGTTACAAACCATAAATAACTATGGTTTTGTTGTTCTTTTTATCTTTATTTTAATTATTTTTCAGTTGTAGGATCTATATTTGAACACAGGTCTCTAAGAAAGTGATCATACCCAGGATTATTTTTGTTATGTTTCTATATGAATGCCTTAGAATAATGCTTATTTTTAACAGTATCATATTGTCAACTTGTCAGTTATCATGAACCAAAAACTCCATCTTATTTTCTGTATATTTGATAGCAAGTTTTAATTCATCTTTATGAGTGTCTTTCTTCCATGAATATAAACTTTTATACATTTCTATTAAATTTCATCTTTTATTGTTTTCTAACTTAAAATCATATTAATAAATAGACACATTAGCTTCAAGAAATAAGTAGAATGGGAATACTATGATGGTTATATGCCATTGTATTGCTAGGGTGATCTGAATTTTTAATTATATTCATAAATTCTGTCCAGGGTATAAGAAACCATCACAGGTATATGAAGGGTTATAATTGTTTTCTGAATTTTTTAATCTATTAATAATATAAGAGGTAGTAAAGTAATTTATACAGATTTCTTAGTATTTGTCTTAGTAATTTGTATTAGTAGTCACTTTCTAGGAGCTCTTAAATTTTTGTACTATGTAAAAGCACACTCTTGATAAAATATATGTTCTCTGCATTTTGGTGAAATCCTTGTTGTAAATATTTAGGTGTGAAAAATTGTTATCCTAGGATTCAGTGAACTAAAAAGACACTATCATCAACGGAATGTTGACTAAACACCAAATTTGTTACTGGTATATCTTTATGTATCAAATGTTAGAAATTTTAATGATGTCAAAGAGGTGCCCTTTTGACAGCTAGTTAAGTGGCCTAAAATATAGAAATGTTACACTGCCCTGAGCAAATGATCATCTAAACTCTTACATTTCTATTCCTCTTACCAGCAACTTCAAATGCAGAATCTTTATGTCCTCCTAAGATTATCTTTCTAGTTCTGGAACCATCATTAGATTTAACCTATTGCATTTTCAAGAGGCGCATCCAGACATTTAGATATGTACACATGTAAATGCCTATCCTGCTCTAATATCCTGGAACAATGTGAAAAATTTATAATCAATTTAATAGCTAAACCTTTATATCATCTCTGTGCCAAGTACACATAGTAAATATAGAATGGTTAAGCTACAGATCCTGGAAAAGGTTGCTGAGATAATTGGAGTAAGCTCTTGCCAGATAGTTTATTATCATTGACAACTTCATACAGAAGATTTATTTTGATGTGTCAGAATGGGACACTTATTCACTGGAAAATGTAATTAAGAAAAATCTCAGGATAAGAAAAGATGCCTTTGAGGCCTTAGCTATAGGGTATTTTATTCCATAATGGCCATACTGGAGCCACTCTGGTATTACTTGTGCCTAGCTATATGGATTAGATTTCCCAGGCAATTCATCTTACCTAATATGTAAATGTATTCATTTCTTTGTCCCTTCCACTGAAGAAAATGGAAAGCCTTAAAAGAGTGAAAATAAGTGGGTCAGGTTAATTTTAGAGCACAGAAGAGGGAAGAACAGGAGACAAAGACTGATCAGAAACCTAAGTTTGGGGAACCTCATCGAGCAAGTTTGTACGTGAAGATAACTGATGATAAAGCATCGGTCATACAATTTTGAAGCATCACTTCAAAGGTTTGTGGTAACAAAATCACTTGAGAAATTCACACAAGGATGTGAGATGATACCACTGTCAATTTATTAAGCCCAGGTTTTCACAGTAGTTTTTGGAAGCTGCCGAATAGAGACTGAGATAACTCTACACAGGTATTGACCATTCCTGTCCTAAGACTGCTTGGAACGTTGTCAGTGCTCCATTTTACTCTCTGCTCTTGTTTCTTGATAATGGGATGGAAAAGAGGGTGGTTTGCATTTAAAAGTCTCTCTCAACAACTATCTTCAGTGGAAGATGAACTGTTTTTCCCCCGTGGAATTTTTAGAGTTCAGAGGGATTTTAGAAACTTACATGATGTTATGTCTCAACATAAATACTAATAGATATTCTTTTAGACTTTCATTTTACTGAAAATTAGAAGTGCCGAAGAATTATAGGTCATGTTTCCAGGATGGCTTTCCAATTTCTTGCTTCTGATACCACAGATTAGCCTAGGAGTGAGGCTCAGGTCAAATAAAAAAATGCTTACAGGTCTTCATTTTAATTTGTTAATTCTGCTTCACTTTGAATGGAGAATTTTAATCATGAGGAAATAGTTTCTGTTTGTTTTTCCACCTCTAACAATTGTTTTTTAGGTTAAATAGAAGTGGTGGGGGTTCTACTGAAGGCTGCTAAGATCTCCTTGAAGTCCAAAGAATAGATATATAAGACATACTTTGTTATTTGGGCCTTATTCCCTGGGTTATCTACACACCTAGACCTTCATCCCTAGGCACAGATACCACTTGTTCTTTCCAACGGTCCAAATTTAATGAACAGAAAATAAACAGAAATAGTAGAATATTAAATACTAAAATACAAACACAATGAAATAATCTTTGTGTCCTAATGTCTGGGCTGAAAGTAACAAAATTTGTGTAGTGCCTAGTACATAGTAGATATTCAATAAATATTAGGTAAATTAAATGAACAACTGTAAGAGTAAAGGAAGTAAATTGCTAAATTGGTTCCTTGAACACTTGATGCCAAACTTTTTGAAAGACACAAAAGATAGAATTTCATAGAAAGTGGAGTACAGTAAAGCCTTGAGTGGTGAGGTGAGCCACTCGGAGAAAAAGCCATTGGTAGAAGGCTAGAGACTCACTAGTTCTCTCCACTTTATTCACTGATGCTCATTGAATCTGCCTTCATGTTCACTATCTCTGCTTAACCATTTCCTCTACACATCTACTTTCTAAATGGATGTGTAACTGCATCGTTATCTACTCATTTTAAAAGAATTGAATACACCAGTTCTTCTGAGTTATAAACATAATCATTAATGAGCATCTTTTCTATTTAATACCTAGTTCAATGCTGCTTGGCTACCCGCACTTGAGATCATTTTGCCTCTCACTGTGTAGGTCTACTCAGCATCTCTTCCCCCCATCTTCTTTTCCTCTGCTCCGAAGACTGCTTGTTATAAGCCTACTTTCTCTGTGTTTTAGAAAAATATCTTGCCCTCTCTTTTAATTTCTCATGTATTTATGATCAAGTTTTCTTTCCTATAGCATTGTTATTCAATGATAATAAATAATTTAAAAATATTTTGTCTAATTGATTTAATTTTTGGATACCTATAGTATCATTTTCTACTATTCTTCACTTCAAATGTCTAGTTTTATAAATCATATAATTTGACTATAATTTTGTGGTTTTTAAAAATTGAATCCGTGCATCAAACATAACTTATAGCATTGTTTCTGTGTGAAAATGTATTGTGAGTCCCCAAAATTTAACACATACATGAAACTTTTGAAACATAACCCAATTGAAGTTAGTGCCTGACTATACTTTAAATGTAATCTTTAAAACTAGCCAAAAACCAAGGACTTTTTGATGTATAAAAGGATTCTTATGGATTTGGAAAACAATTTAAATTATTCCAATATTTTCAGGACATATTTATTTCACAAAGTAAATTAATCTACAAACCTAAGATTTTGACTATTTTCCCTTTTTTAGACCCTGTGTTAGTGGAGTCTGCCACGTGGGAAGCAAAAATTAATTTTATGGGTCAGACATTCTCTGCAGTTTTTCTACTAGAACTAATGTTGCCTTTTGTTCTCTTCCAGTGCCTGAGGTAATCACAACATTCTGCCTTTTCAGGGTTCAGAAGACAGTTCTTTATCCCCTAACTCACTTAAGTGTATACTTTAAGTAACTTTAGAGTTTGGTATAGCCATTGGCAAACAATGTCTAACTTGTTTGCACTAAAAATAAAACTGTGAGAACATTCTCTTAATAAGATTAGATTATATAGAAATGTTCATTTATGAAAACATGGGGAAATCCAAGACCAAAAGGTTCAACTTAGTTGTACCAATAAAGTATCTTTTGAAAGTAAGATACCCATAGGCATTGTCTCAATGGAAACCATAACAAAAGGACAGGTTGGAATTCTTAAAGAAGTGGTGTTTATTAGACATATCAAATGTTAAACGATAGATTTGTTATTTAGAACACTTTGTAAACCTAAAGATTGAAATGTGAAAATAATGAATTGTGCAAAGCTTTTGCATTAACAGACATCCATATCCTTGACACCCTTAATTAACACTAAATATTGAAATTTTAATTTCAAAATATTTAATACTCATATTAGAGGGGAAATAAAATAAACAGTAAAAATGCTTTGTGCAGTCTTAGGAAATACAAATATGTAGGAAAAAATTGAAATCCAAATTTATTTTAATTTCAATGTTTTTCTTCTTCCTTTTTTATTTCAAATTATTAAGGGGGTACAAATGTTTTTGTTACATGGATAGCATTTATAATGCTTAAGTCAGGGCAATTAGTGTGCCCATCACCCAAATAGTGTTTCAGTGTTTTCATTTTTGATATCAATTTTATGTCTATAGTTTCACAATGTTTTTCTATCAGTTGTTTCCTTGTTCTCATATTGTAGAGCAGTGGTTCTTAAGCTTTGGAATGCATTGTAATCAACTGATAAGCATATTTAAAATTCTGTTTCTAGGGCCCAAAGATTCTGAATTAAGTCTGCCATGGAACCCAGAAATATGTATTTTTGTGGTTGGCTTTTGACCACATTTTCAGATTTTGCTCAAAATATTTGTAGAAAGGAAGATGAAATTTTTTCTAAAAGACACAAAAGTAGAAGAAGACAAAATAGAAATATTTTAAGATCTGTATGATAAGAATCACACTACCAGAACATTAGGCTCCTGCCCTTCATTATAAAATGATTGAAATATCCAACATACATTAGAACTGTGGCAATTATTTCCTAGAAAACTAAAGTACTGTTGATACTGGGTATATGCATTTTCAGAACCACTTTGTTTTAATAAATCATGTAAAGAAATTATGATAATTTAAAAAAAAGTTCAACATTAACAGCTGTGGTCTTACACTGTAGTATCTTACTGTGAAAGATGGAAATTATTTCTAGTATTGAAATAATTCACTTCCAAAAGGTGAAGCACTTGTGATTCAGTATAACCACAAGCCTACAGGGCAGATTTATTTAATAAGCAGGTTAACTTATAGGAATGTATAGTTGGTTTATTTATATATATTTTTAGTATTGGTGACACACTGTAGCAAACTTCCTCAGGGGAAAAAAGAAAACTGAGATGTTCGTAGTGAAATACAGTCTTCAAGGCAGAGCTTTACACTGTATTATTATTATTTCTTCTGTATCCTATGAGAGGAATGTTAAAGGCAGTTCTTTAGAAATCCAAAACTTCAGTGGCATGGGGCTCCAGATAAAGATCAATGAGATCATCTAATCACCTCCAATTTACTTCACGGAATTGTGTTTATGCCTAATAAAAGCATGTTAGAAATGACTTAGACCAAAGGAGTAATTTGATTGGTTAATGAAGAATCTAAGGATGATAATTGAATTTGATGGAATTCATTAGTTAAGACATTCAAGCAGATACTTTACAACCCCAATTATGTACTCTAACATATGTAATAGTTACCATGTGACCTATGTACTTCACTGTTGAATTAGGCACATATGAAAGAATGAGACACAGTAAGACATGAAGGAACATCCGTCTGAGAAAAATTCTGCTCTCACCCCCGTCCCCCCACCCAATTCTCCTGCTAAAATATCGTCTGTGCAGCAGGCCACAAAAGCGCAGAGGCAGATGCCATGGCATATTCTTTTAGAATGCAAGGCTGCTCAAGATCATCTACAGATAATGAACCATGACAACTTTGGATTTGATGGAGTACAAAATGAGAGCGAGAGAAAGCAAACATGTTATGCCTGTGGCCAGTGCCCCGTCAACTAAACCAGCACTTCAAAAACAACACTAGTAATAGTTTCAGAAGATGTCACAAATACTAATTTTCCTTCAATATCACAAAAATTTTAAAGAGAGATAGTTTTTTAACCTTCTACACAAATATATTCCCCTCTCCCACATATCACAAGATGTAAATGGAGAAGGGGAATTGATCATCAGCAAAATCTATATAGAGTTTCCGTTTTCTCCAAATACCTTAATCAGACAGTTCCAGTGCAATTTCCAGGAATGAAGCAATAGACAAACGCACAGTCTTCCGATCTGAGTCCAGGTGTTTGTCGTTCAAGGTCTTGATAGTTCTTGCTAGATCTTGCTAGTTTTCCTGTTTCCCCTTGAGAGAGAGAGAATAATAGAAAGAATCCGTGTAAATGCTGGCCTGCAACTCTACACACGCCTTCACTATTGACTGGGTATAGACTTCTGCTTATGCAGCCCATTCATTATTCACATCCTGCTCTAGCTTCCTCAATTCCTGGTTGTGCTGGGTGCTCCAGGCTAAGAGCCAATAGGTATGAATCATGCTGACATTTAAAAAAATGTAGAAGAATAAACGTTTCAAAAAAGCAACTTTTTCATATTCTTCTGACATCTGTTCAATGGCATTGGTCTATAGAGGAGAAATCGCATGTGCTGCCACAGAAGGCACCCAGTGGAATTACCAACAGCAGGGAATTATCTCTAAGCAATTCACACTTTGTTTTGCTAACAAGACTCCATGTTAGGATACTGGAGCGCTATCCTGCTCTGGCAATGTTCCCCCACCTTTTTAAAATTACTGAAAAGCTAACTGAGTCTGTTTTGATTTATGAATCTCTTTGTAAGCAACAGCAGCTGCAGCAGTGCTAATAAAAAGAAAAGACATTGCTATTTACCTAGGAAGGACATTGAAATACTGCACATATGAAAGCATTTGAGTTGTAGGGGAGCTCTATCAAATATTTTAATAGTTCCCTTTCTTCCTGGCTTTCTGTGTCCTTTCCTTCTCCCTCCCTTTATACTTTCTTTTACATTCTTTTTTTCTTCTTTGTTTTTTATTTTCTTTCCTCCTTTTTAACAAACTATTTCTGTTCTCTTTAATACACTCCCTATTGCATTTACCTATTCTTTGATATAAAGTTGAAAAATAATTCTGCCTCATATTTCTGCATACCAACCTACTATCTTATACTTGAGGATGTGAAATAATAATTTTAGAATATCAAATCTCAAACAACTCAGTAATAAAGTAGCATAATTCTTTTATAAATACAAGAACACAGGTAGGCAGAGTTCAAGTTATCAGCTGAATCTGATACTACCAATTAAGAATTGAGGATTTTCGTAGTAGAACATATATCAGAACATCATGTTGTATATCATAAATTTACACAGTTTGTCATTGGTCAATTAAAGTAAATTAATTAATTTTTAAAGAAAGAATTGAAGCTGTGCACATTCGTGTGGCTCTGATATTAATCAGATCATCCTACTCTCTTTTCAGTTTAGTTTTCAACTCTCTGGAGGAAGCTGACATGGTAACACACTGTTATTTGAGGATTCAAGTTTTCCTACTACAAGATAAATGAATATACAATCCCCTACAGCTTTCATTATATTCTGAATAGAACTTTATAGCTCCTCTGCAGTTATTAAGCAGTCCTACTTGCCAGCTAATGGACTGGAATCATTCTGACATAAATCCAAGTAGGAAAATCAGAGGGTTTACAGAATTTGGGAAAACCTTAGTCTTTAATTTAAAGGAATGGATGCGACATAAGAGGGTTTTATTCCCTGAGTGGCTTCTGAGCTATATTTTACCTGGCTGAGATAGACAAGGTACAGTTGACTGCAACTCAGGCTGTTTCTAAGTACCTGTTTATTATCTATGATTCACTCAATGAATATTAATTGAATGTCTATTTTGGACACATTTGGGGGGGCAAGTTTTGGGGATGAAAAAGAAGAAAGATGGGTACTTGCTTGTGAATATTTATATATTTTATGGCATAGAAATGAATTCATAAAAACTCATAGACAAAATAAAAAGTGTAATGAGTTAGGAATATTAATAAATTTTTCACAGAGTGAGATGTTTCTTAATTTATCAATTATTTTCTCCTAATGAACATATGTACCATAAATTTTATTGCATTAGATATAAATTGGTTTAATATATCAAACAGCTTAAATAATTTACAGGAATATGCTTAACATATGTTTTTTCCCAAGAAAAACTGCCAAAAGTTATTTGCTTATGATGCCCTTAATTTTGACATATGTATTTTCATATTTTCCATATTATAATTTTAAAAGGCTAATTTTAATATGAATTTAATATGAAAATTAACTTTATAGTAGTCTATGTAGGTTAAAAGAGTCAGTGAACTTTGGCAAAGAAAATGTAAATGACTAGTTTATGATGCAGCATTACTTCTGGTTTTTGATCTTATGTATAAGCAAATCATAGACGATGTACCAGTGAATTATTCAAGACATGAAAATTTAAAGAATAATTACACTGGGATATTTTTTGTATCAAGATGTCCTGTAAGATATTTGAATAAGAAGAATCTTATTTGCAAAAGACAAAGGCAAAAAGTGAAGGAGAAAGAAGAGCTAAGCTTTTACCTGCACCATTCAATTGATTTTTATTCCCAGTTGAAGAAATAATTTAGGATTAAATGTTTTAAAATTATATCAGAAACATAGAACGCAAAAAATCCTTTATGAAGTATCTATTTCTTGGCTCCATTATGTATTAATGGAGACTATAATTCCAAGAAGTCAAACCCCTTGAAATATTATATAAACTTGTATGTGTTTATGCATTTGTGCATTTTCACCAGATTCTCAAAAGGAGTCAATGATTACCCTCCTTAAAAATAATGTTCAGAAATGGAAATTTACTTGGCCAAAGTCTCACATCTTATTAGCAGCATAGTTGAAGTATCATTCATATCTTTTGATTCCAATCTGGTCAGTGAAAAGTGCCCTTTTCATTATAGGCTACATATTGCCTCTGCTATAATATGTATTCCACGTCAAACCATTGTAGCACTTTACTTCTCTGGAATTACAAAGTTAAAAGAGCATAAAATAACTTAGAAAAACATGTTTTTGCTTTATTATTAAAATTAGAATTTGTTTGATTTATTTCTTTAGCAAGAATATTTGGAACAAAATCCTGTACCATATTATTCAATGTGAGATGAAAGACATAAGACACTTTATATAATTTTTCTTTGTGAATTGATCAGTAAAGGTGAGTTTGAAAAACTTGACTCTTGTCTGATTTAATCCATGAAACAATGCATCTACTCTCTTTTTTTTTAATTTCTAAAATCTCAACACAGACTATGCTGTGAATTTTAATAACCTGTTTTTGTTCGCCTGATTGTCTTTGGATTCCTTTGTTTAGTGAGGACAAACAAATACATTTTTTTCTCTTGTAAATTTATTTTCAAAAGGTTTTGACTTCTTTGTAAGATAAATTTAGTTAAGAAAGGAATTTAGTCTAAAGATTTGCTAAAACTAGCCATCATAAGAGAGGAATTTTTAATGCACATGATCTATTGAACAGTAGAGAGTGGTATATTAGTTACTAGATAACTAATAACAGCAACACTAGCAACAGTTGACAACTATGGGAATTCAGGTAAACTTTGCTCTGAAGTGCAGGAAACTCTTTGGGAGAATAAATTTGCGAAAAGGACACAAGCATGGAAATGAAAATTCTCTCTCTCTCTCTTTCTCTCTGCATATATTTAATATATGCATTTTAAGGGACTAAAGTTAGAGTAACTGATTTCATGCCACTATCTGGGTCAGTCACAACCCCTAATTTAGCCGGAATTCTGGATTGAATAAACCAAGACATTTAAAGTTTACTCTGCACAGCAGTCAGTTCTCAAGTTGCAGCAGACTTTCTGACATGTGTGAGTGGAGAATGGAAGGAGAAAGAGCAGCAATTTTGGGGCGAAGTTAGAAATCTAGAGAACTATAACATTAGAACCAGAAGAACATTGATATGTTCTTATATTTTCTTTGGTTTCTTGTTTCAAAAGGTGCCCTGTTAATAACTTTTTCCAGAAAGCATAACTTATTAATGCTTATGCTATTTAATATATTTAATCTTTTAAATAGTTTGAAACAATATCTATATTACTATTATAATATATATAACTGTTATCATTTTACTATAAATTCAATTTAAGAAACAATAAATGGAATCTTATATAAAAATCTTTTGAATGATTTTTACAGTAAAGAACTGAATTGCTCTTTTAACAACTTTCAGGTTTTTAAAATATTAATTGATTTACTAAAAACTGTTCTCGGTTGTCATTGGGTTCTTTTTTCAGACAATTTGAGTTCAAATCCAGGATCTAGCACCTCCTAGTTATAATCCTTTATTTCCTTGTCTAAAAAATAAACAAACAAAAACTTAGTATAATAATAAATCTCCAATATCACTGTTGTGAGGACTGAATAAATTAATCCAATTAAAATGTGTAGTACATGATAAGCTTTACTAGGTTGGCCATTAGCATTACTCTTGTTGATATAATTATTCTTTTTAAAATAAGGTTAACACAAAATCAAATTACAAAACATTCTTAAATGCTTAAAGAACATATAGTTATCCTATATTGAAGTGTACATCATTGTACTGATTGTTATTTGTAGTTTTGTATCCACATGTCTTTTTTCTTTATCTTGCCTGTAAGTCTCTTGAGGGCAAGCCTGAGCCCCCTCTCTCTCTTGTCCTAGGTCTCTCCCTTCTTCCCTCCTTTATATCAACACATATTTATCGAGTTTCTACCTGTGGCAAGAACCTTTGTAAAGTCTGGTGTTACGAAGTCTGGTATTGAAGTTCTGGTAAAATTCAGTTAGTACTGTGTAACTATTAATATGTGCTACGTTCAATACTGATGCCAATGTTGGAATGCCAAATACAAAAATAAAGATATGAACAAAAGTAACACATAGTGTATATTCTAGGAAATGTATTAAAAAATGCAGGAAATTTTTTTAAAAGATGTAAACTTTCACCGGGCAATGAAATTATGAAAAATTAACTACAATAAAGAAGGCAGAGTATACCAATGTTGGTTGAATGGCTATGTATTGATATCAAGTAAATAAATTTAAGTTTTTTGACTTAAGTACTAAAGAAACCAGGTTTAAGATTTTGTAGTTAAGCTACAGTAAATATTTTTATAATTTACAGAAGGGACTGTATACTTTAATGAGAATAAAGCATATCAATGAAAAAAATAAATAGGCAAATTATAATAACTTTTAATGTTTACTTTATGATATAACAGTTTATCTTGAACAAAATATTTAGCATGTCCTATATTTTTGCATTACACTGTCAGCTTCAGAAGAACCCAGATATAAGAAGACCCAGACATAGCAAGTACAATGCTATAGACTAATAAAACTTCTACTGAAATAGCTTGTTTGTATAATGATAACCAAAATCTTTTAATTCTAAATTTGATAAATTACCTGGTTTTTGAAAGTGACATATCTTCTAGGTATGATTTAGGCAATGACGACATAATATAAGCAAAAGACAACTGTGTGAATCTCAATTGAGCAGTTAAATAAATGTTTATCTGTTTCTTAAATCAGATGTAAAAGTACATAATTTATTTAATCCAGTGATTAAAGCTACTTAAGAATCACTAACATTTTGAGTCCCTCAATTATGTAAAAGAAAGGGCATCTAGAAAATTTTTTAGCTCCTAAAATTATGTTATATTTCTAAAAGCATTGCATAGTAAAGAGAGCCACTCAGAAAAATGAAGTAGGAAATTTTATGAAGTTTAAAACCAAGCCCCATTATTGACTGTACCACTTATTTATGTTACACAGATGAAATTTTAGAATAATACGTAAAACTAAAAAAAGTCAAACTACTTTTATTATTTTCATGTTCTTTGAAATATGTACAGATAAATCAGTGAAATATGTTTACTTTGAAAATTCTTGGAACTTTAGGCACTACAAAGTAAGAAAAAACACATAATTATATTCAACTATTATATTAGAATATACCTATTTCAATCGGAGGCATTGTACTTAATACAGTTTCTTGTACAAAGGCAAATAAATAATCAGAATTTCCTGGCTGAGAATCTTGGGTGATTAAGTTACCTAGTGATGTCTTTGATCGGCAAACCTCAGATTTCTAGTGTATTGCTAAAGGCTATTGGTAGAGGATCATTTCTCACATCCTCACTATCCTATGAGAAAGATAATACTATTATTTCCATTTTATAAATTAGGAAACTCAGGAATATAATGATTATGTAACTTGCTCAAGGTCACACTAGGAGGAAGAAATTGAGCTGAGATTGGAACCTAGGATATCAGACTTCAGGCCCATGCTGTTAGACATATCTCTGTTCTATTTATTGGTGTACGGCTGAAAAACATTTTTATAACACTGCTGAGTTAGTATAGGATGTAAAATGAGCATAATGACTTGTTTTAATTTAGGCAAGCATCTTTGCACTTTTTATTCAAACTCAAAATGCCTAAAACTAAAACAAACTCCCATAATCTTGTCTTCTTTCTTTTTCATTTGGTCATGTGTTCATCTATTCATTTTAAGCAGGGTTTACTGGAGGTTAACAATAGAAACCCACAAATACAAATAACAGTTTCTTTAGTCATGAGGACCATATGGGGTCATCTTAGCTTCCTTCCTTCTTTCTGTAATCAGGCACAAGTTCTATCAATTCTTTCTTCTATGTCTCTAGTAGCAACATGCCTTTATCTCTCCATTTCCACCATTAATACATTGAGATTACTGACTCAAATCTTTCTCCCTTTATACTTAGATACTGCAACAAACTGCAGAATAATTGTCTACTTCTAATCCATCCTGAGCACCAATATCAGATTAATTTTCCTAGAATACTTGAGTATATAGCCATTCCCATTGTTAGGAGAGAAGGTACTATCAAAAAGAACAATAGATATTGAATCCGGGGCCATTACTTATAAATTTTCTCCACGAAGACAATCTTGATCCTCTGCCAAGGCATTTTCCATATTGTACTGTGAAAATGCAAAGCTAAAAATGCAAGACTGGTGAATTATGTCATTCCCCCACTTAAAATCTTCAATGGCTCACCTTGGCTCTGATGATAAAGACCGAATTCCTTACTTTTATCCCTTTATTTCCTAGACCCTGCTGACTTCTCCAACCTCATTTCTCCATACTCTCATTTTTCTACCAGAGTCAGATCAAGCTTCTGATTCCAATCCTAACTTGACATATTTCTATTCCAGTTCCTTGCCATGACCCATAATGCCTTTGCTGGCCTTAGGTATTGACCATTCTCTGTCTTTCTCAAACTATGTTAGCCACATTGACCATTTCTTTAGCCCAACAAGCTGTGTTCCTACCCAAGGCCTTTGCACTTACTCTTCTCTCTACCCACTCATGATCCTTCCCTGGATATTTGCATGGCTTATTCCCTTGTTTGTTCCAGTCTTTTTTCAAATGTCACCTTTGTAGGGAAGTCTTCCATTGCCACTGTATCCTTTCCCTATGCAGCCATCCCTGTGTGTCCATGGGGGATTGGTTCCAGGACTGCCCATGGATACCAAAATCTTCCCATATACTATATTAGTTATAATACCTAATTCAATGTAAATGCTATGTAAATAGGTGTCATACTGTATTGTTTAGGAAATAATGACAAGAAAAAGAAGTCTCTACATGTTCAATACAGATGCAATTTCTTAAAAAATATTTTGATCCATGATTGGTTGAATCCAAGGATGCAGAAGCCACAGATACAAAGGGCCCACTGTAAATATATATTTTCTTTATAACATTTATCACTACATGATTATAGAATATGTTTACTTGTTCATTTGTTTATTTTCTCTCTTTCATACAATGCATGAGAGCAGAAATTTTTGTCTTATTCACACCTATGATACCTGCACCTTGGATAGTATCTGGCCCACATAGGTACTCAACAAACAATTGTTGAACGAATGGATTTTTCATGTCTCAGCTTAGATATTATGTCTGGTAAAATATTACTGAATCCTATATTGGCATGGTCCCCCTAAAGTCTGGGTTAGGTGTCCTGCCTAATTATTTGAGTACACCCTACAGTATACCTGGCACAGTGTGGGTAAGTGCTCAAAAATCATATATTGAAATAATGAATACAGTGGATATTTTTTAGGTCTATTTCTTCTCAGAATTCTGAGTAAATTAAGAGATATGAATTACTCTTTTCAAATTTGTTATAAATATACATGGAACTCTTTTAAATCCACAGATAAACTTTCAATGAAATGGTGCAGAATATATATATCCTCTTGAATTAATTTCCTCCCCTTTCTCTACGTTTTGCCCATAAAATGTTCTGTCTACATATTTCAGGTATTCCAAAGTTTCTTTTTTAGGAAGGTGGTAGGAGGCATGGGGCATGTCCATCCTTATGAGAATGTGATGACTCTTCCAATAAAAATACACATACACTTAATATATTGCTTATGCTTTTAGGAGATCAAAAACAACTTAAAGCTCAAAATAGACTCCTACTCTATGAATCTTGGGTTAAGAACCCTTATTTTAATTTATGTAACCAAAGGGTTTGTACCCCCATAATGTTCTGAAATTAAAATAAAGAACCCTTATTTCTTTTCTTCTCTACTTACGTTCCCTACTAGTTTACAAACATGTTCAATTTCCTCCATAGTGGACCAAAATATTAATTTCATTTTATCTGCCTTTAAGCCATATACTTGACTCTCTCCTCTTTACAATGACACTTTCATAGTAAATTTTCATGCATTCACGTTCATATATCTATTAAATCTTTAGCAATCTGGCTTCACCATTCCATTCTACCAACACTACCATGAACCTCCTGATTGTCAAATCCAACACCTAATTCTCAATTCTGAACTTCTCTACATTATTAAGGTTGTTGAGCACCTTTCCACTCTTTGTTTCAAAACTTTGGTTCTACGTCAATGCACAGACTGAGTTTTTCTAGTTTTGTGTTTTATTTCAGTTTCTTTTTCTGCTTACTCTTCCTTTATCATATTTGTGTTTAATTCCCCCAAGGTTTTATCGTCAGCACTCTTCTGTTTGCATGTTCTTCTATATACTTCAATTGCTGCTATTCTGGCCTCTTTATTGTTCTACAGACCCAAATTTCCAATTGATGGCTATCTTCTCCTAGATATCTTGTTGGTATATTAAACCCACAAACCTCAAATGAAATGTTGTACACTTCTCCCATAGCTTTTTGTAATTTTGTGTTCCCTAGCTCAGTATCTGATAAGAAACTTGAAAATAGGAGGCCCTATTTTCTACTCCCACACCTGATTGTCACATATTACTGATTCTTCCCCTGAAATGCCCCTGATATTTTTTCCTCCTGTTCTATCAATCCACTGACTAGTTCAGGCTGTTATCATGTTATTGCTTCTATGTGCTTTAGCTTGGTGACTGATGTCTTGCTTTTAATATCCGCCACTTTAATCCAAGCTCCACATTGGTCTGGCCTCTAGCCTTGCTTTTTCTATCCTAGCAGAGCACTTTATATTGCTATTAAAGGACTCACTTTATTTTTCCACATACTGTAGTTCATTGTATGCATGCCTGCTTTTGCCATCAGATTATTAATTCCTTAAGGGCACAAACGATATCTTAGTCTTTTTCATATCCTCCGTAGTGTCATCTTGCCCACAGTGTGCACTTAATAAATATTTGTTAAATTGAACATAAGATATGTGAGAAAAACATTTCAGAAAATATGTCATCATTGTGCTGGGCTGACTAAGATGATCCAATTCTCTACTTGGACATAAGGAAGTAAAACTACATTATTGTCTTTAAAGGTTTATGCTCAAATATTACCTACTATTTTATTTATTATCCTCGGCATTTAGTTTTTGAACAAGGAATTGTTCAAAATTATAACATACTGGAAAAGTTAAATAGTTTAAAAGCATGTATTGACTTTATATATAATTCATAAATCAATGATGATTTCACTTATGTTTGTCTTAATACCCATTTGCAAGAAAATGCTGTTATGAATTAGGTTTTTGGTATGTTTTATATGTATGAGAAGAACAGAGAATGAATAAGTACTTTCTCCAACATCATATCAAAAAGACATAATGGGAGATTAATTCACACACCTGAGTTTTTGAATCATATTTCTAGGTTCTGGCTAAGGCCCTATAAATAAATAGATAGGTGACTTACCTTGTCAACTTGTTTTTATTCTGACTTATCTGATATAGGTTATATGACATAAATTTTTGACATACATCTTGTGAAAAGCTAAAAATGTGGTGTAGGAGAAAACTACTTTCTATGGATTTTTAGGCAAAATAAATTGGCAAGGTAGTGTAGTAGAAAGATGGTGAGTCTTTAGAATTAGACAGACTTGGGATTGAACTGCAACTTTAACACATAGCCCAGGAATCTTGAGAAAATTGTTTAAACTCTTGAGTTTTCTCATCTTTAAAATGATGATCAAGGCACCAATCGTATGAAGATAAAATGAGATGAAGTATGAAAAATAAATGATTCAGGTATGTAAATGTCTAGTGCTCAGCAAATGTTGGTCCCTTCCCACTCCTCTGTCTGCCAACGGAACAGAAAATAGACATGACAAAAACAATGTCAACTGAATTAATAGAGGGTTCATTATTTTCATTTATTCAAGAACATTTGTTGATAATTTACTAGGTTCCAGGCAGCATGGTATCTTTGATGACAGAGCATAACATGATGGTTAAGGGGCGTGGAGAATGATCTTGGTTCAAGTGTCAGCTCTAGGACCTATTAGCTGTGTGACGATTGACAACACACTGACTCCCACTGAGCTTTTCTCACCTGTGAAAAAGTTGCTTCTTTTAAAGAGTAGCTAATGTAATATTTGATTTACCAGGTAATCTTTTAAAGGTAAGCATCATCAATACTAGGTGTAGATTTGAGGGAAAAACATGTATTTGATTTGGAATTAAATGTCTTGCATTTGAAAAACCAGTAGGTCAATCAAGCACAAATATCTATTAGGAAGCTAGAAATAGAGAATTATAGACTATAATATGCTTCAGGAGAGCAAGGGTTGTATATCATTTGCTTGGTATTGTCCTTCTGTGATCATAGAATCTGCTCACTCAGTATTTATAAAATGACAGCTAGCTTTTTTAGGAACTGAAAAAGAAAAATGACATCTCTTAAAGGCTTAAAAATATCTCACAATATTTAATTCCTATTTTCTAAGAAGTAAGTCAGACAACAAATATTATTTTTCAAGATGGTGTGGAACTAACCTATGAGGGAGATAAAGTGAATAGTAAGATTTTTAATGACTTAAAATTATGAATAATGTTTTAAAGCTTAGAAAGCTTAAGTATAATTTGTCATTGTCAGCTTGGGTCTCATTTTTATTTAGTGTGCATAAAATATAACATTTTCCTCAGTAGAATATTGGAATTTATTTGCATTAGTAGTACTTAATAAAATATTATTACTCATATCAATATTTTAGAATTGTACAGAATTCTAAATTCTTCACATTTACTTTATCACAACAGCCTTGTTATACATAAGAATAAAGTTCAGAGGCTGTACCTATCTTTCTTTTTTCTACTCTAAGAGTAGAAGAAAACTCATCAGTTTCTGGGCTCTAAATGTTTTTTCTTTCAAAGAAATTCTTTTTGTCTTATAGTTCCTCGCTCTAAACAACCAACGCTGCTGTGAGAGGAGACTGGAACAGTTGCAGGAGATTAAGGTCATAATGCTTACATGTATATTTTTTTCTCTAAGATTTTTTCTTACTTTATTATCTCTGCATGAATATTGTTTTATAACATCTTCTTTAGAGCCCAAATAGTAAAACAGTTTTTATGCCATGTATGGCATAGTCACTATTACAATTGTGACCTTGCAATATAGGTTTGACATATGCAGTCATTCCATTTTCAGTGAGCCAAGTTTTGGACCTTAACTCAAAGTCTTTCAAAATGCTAAAAAGAGTATCTATTACCCTTCCACACTTAATATGGTAACCTTAAATTTAAAAAGACGATAATAACTGATAAAGGACTTCTTTGTTAACCTGCTAAGTATCTTTTAAAAATTCAGGTACATGAATATGAATATAAGAAAGGGAAATTTTACATTGAGTTTGACTAGATTCTAATATAAAACCTATTCAAGTAGAGGGAAAAGTACTAGTGAAAAAATGTCAGATTATCCTTTATTACATAACTTTTGAGCAAATATACATCAATTAATTATTCATTAATTTTTTCATTCATCCTACATACATGTATGGGTACTTACTATGTGCCAGCCACTGTGTTGAGATCCAAATTATAATTAAAAATTAGTTGAGTGAGGCCTGGAGGAGAAACTGTTCCAGGGGAGATGGTTCAGCATGAACAAAAGTTCTGAAGTGAGTGAGCATGTGCCCAGGGCAGCTGAGGCACGGAAAGCAAAGTGGGAGTAGAATAGTATTCCATTTTATGTACGTATCACTTTTTTTTATTCTTTCATCTATCGATGAACATTTACATTGTTTTAACATCTTGGCTGTTGTGAATAGTGCTGCAATGAACATACAAGTGCTTATTGTCTCTTTGAGATCATATTTAAATTCTTTTGGCCAAATACCAGAAGTGGTATTACTGGGTCATATGGTAGTTCCATTTTTAACTTTTTGAAGAACCTCCATATTGCTTGCTATAGCAGCTGCACTATTTTCCATTGTCACTAATAGCGTATAAGTGTTCCAATTGCTCCACATCTTCACGAGCATGTGCCTTTTTTTCTTTAATAATAGCCGCCCTAACAGGTGTGAGGTGATTATCTCATCATGGTTTTGATTTGCATTTCCCTGATGCTTAGTGATACTGACCATCTTTTCATATATTTATTGGCCATTTGTATGTCTTTGGAGAAATGTCTGTTCGAGTCTTTAGGTCAATTTTTAATTGTGATATTAGAGGGTTTTTTTCCCTATTGATTTGTAGGTGTTCCTTATATATTTGGAAAATTAATCCCCCATTATATATGGTTTGCAAATATTTTCTCCCATTATAGGTTGCCTTTTCATTCTATTGTTTGTTTCCATCACTGTGCAGAAGCTTTTATTTTGATGTAGTGCCACTTGTCTATTTTTGCTTTTGTTGCCTGTGTTTTTGGTTTCAAATCCATAAAATCATTGCAGAGACCAATGTCATGATGTTTTCCCCTATGTTTCTTCTAGGAGTACAGATAAATGGAAAAAATGCATGTAATATACATGCTATGGAATATTATTCAGTCTTAAAATAGAAAAAAATTCTGCAATATGCAACAACATGGATGAAACTTCAGAACATTTTTTCTAAGTGAAATACATAGTCATAGAAGGACAGTTACTGCATGATTCCACGGTTATGAAACTATCTAAAATAGCCAAGCTCATAGACTCAAAAAATAGAGTAGTGGTTTCCAGGGGATGGGGGAAAGGGAAAATGAGAGTTCTTGTTCAATTGGTATGAAGTTTCAGTTTATCCAAGATGAATTAGTTCTAGAGATCTGCTGTGTAATATTGTGCCTGTTGACAACAATACTGTATTTTTAAGTACACTTAAAAATCTGTTAAGAGGATATATCTGTGTTAAGTGTTCTTACCACAATAAAATAAAAAAGGAAGTCATTAAAAATCTTTAAATGGAGTGGAGGAGTTTGACTTGATCAGAATTCAATTTTCAAGACATCATTTTGGCTATGTCATGGTGAATGGATTTCAGGGAAATGACAGAAGTGTTAAGTTATACAGTTAATTTCCAATCCTGATTAATAAAATCCCTTGTTCCTATAAGCCATATTATTTAAAAAGAATTTAAATGACAACTTAGTTTTAGAATACCCTATAGAGATTAGGACTGAGAACACACACTGACTAATCTGTCTCTCCCTCCCCCACACAAGATACACTCACACACTCACTTATATATACTTAACACATTTTCCCAATCTCCTTCTTAAGCTGACCCACTTGGTTGATGTATAATATAATAGACTTCATGATCGTGAACAATAACATTTGTAAGGTGTCTGTCATTAAAAAACAAAGACAAATCCAAAAGTCCTCCAACTGTCTTAGTAAATTTTAGTGCCATGATAATGTTCTATCTCCATTTTCTAAAATTATTATTTTCTCCATGAAAGTCAGACTGGAACTCGTTATAATAAGCAACCTTTTTAGGATGATAGTTTGTATTTTTTCAGAGTTTCATAACTGTTTTTTATGGATCAATCTACCAACTATGAGGGGTCTTCAAAAAGTTCATGGAAAATGCTCTGTGGGGGTACGATGCACACTATCTGGAGGATAGGCACACTTACAACTTTGACTCAAATGGTACAAAAGCAATTTATGTAACCAAAACGTTTGTACTCCCACAATATTCTGAAATTTTAAAAAAGGAAAAAATTAATAAATAAAACAGATATAAATGTAATAAATTTTATAAGTAAAAAAAAAGAAAATAGTATAGAGATTCCTCAAAGAACTAAAAGTAGACCTACCATTCGATCCAGCAATTCTACTACTGGGTATTTACCCAAGGGAAAACAAATCATTTTATCAAAAAGACACTTGCACTCGAATGTTTATTGCAGCACAATTCACAATTGCGAGGATGTGGAATCAACCCAAGTGCCCATCAGTTCATGAGTGGATTAATAAAATATGGTATAGGTATACCATGGAATACTACTCAGCCATAAAAAGGATAAATTATGCCTTTTGCAACAATTTGGATGGAACTGGAGATCATTATCCTAACTGAAGTATATAAAGAATGGAAAAACAAACACCATATGTACTCGCTATTAAATTGGAACTAACCAATGAGCACACATGTGCACGGAGGGAAGTAAAACTCAGTAGAAATCAAGTGGGGTGGTGGAGAGAGGAGGGGATGGGTGAAAATCTACCTAACGGGTACAACGAACATTATCTGGGTGATGGGCACAGTTATAGTCCTTACTCAAGCATTACAAAAGTGATTCATGTAACCAAAAACATTTGTACCCCCATGATATTTTGAAATTAAAAAAAAAAGAAAAAAAAGTTCATGGAAAATGCATATAAAGAAAAATTATGCATGGATTTCAACTTTTTTTTGCACCAAAATTAACTGGTACTAACTTTTTATAACATGTCTGAACCGGAATCTAGTTTGAAGCAGTAAGAAGAAGACGACATTGGCCTGAATGGAGCCGTTATTAGAGCAACATAAATTCTACTCAAATAGAAGCAAGAACAAACATCAAATTTATGGTGAAGCTTGGGTGGAAGAATGGTGAAATCATTCATGCTTTACAAAAAGCTTATGGGGACAGTGCCACAAAGAAATCAGCAGTCGTTCCTGGACCAGCTGCAGACAAGAGTAGACTTTCAGTGGAAATTCTCAACAAGTGGGATAGAGATACAGAAGCATTTCTTGGAAGAATTGTAACAGGAGATGAAACATGACTTTACCAGTGTGATCATGAAGACAAGCACAATCAAAGCAAAGGCAACCAAGAGGTGGCAGTGGAAAAGCAAAAGCAGACCAGTCAAGAGCAAGGTTATGGCAACAGTTTTTGGGAATTCTCAAGGCATTTTGCTTGTTGACTTTTTGAAGGGCCAAAGAAGGATAAGATCTGCTTGTTATGACAGTGTTTTGATAGAGTTAGCCGAAACTTTTAGGAGAAAAATGCCTGGGAAATCTTCACCAGAGAATCCTTCTCCACCATCACAATGTGCCTGCTCATTTCAAAGTCAATGGGAAATTATTAGGCATCTAACTTATAGTCCTGATTTAGCTCCTTCTGACTTCCTTTTGTTTCCTAATCTTAAAAAAAAACTTTAAAGGGCATCCATTTTTCTTCAGTTAATCATCTAGAAACATTGACATGGTTAAATTCCCAGTCCATTTCTTTAGGGATGGACTAAATGGTTGTTTCATTGCTTACAAAAATATCTTAAACTTGATGGAGCTTATGTTGAAAAAGAAAGTTTATATTTTTTATTTTTATTTTTAACTTTTAATTCCATTTCCCATGAAGTTTTTGAAGTCCCCTCGTATATAGGAGGTCAAATCTCAATAAATATCATAAAATAATCTGCTTTTAAAGCACAGAGCCTCTGCACAAATGTCCTTGCCAGTCATTAACTTTGATAATACCACTTTTTAAAATTTTTTGATGGGTATTTTAAAATTAAAATGATCGCATCGTTTCAAGTGTTTGGGCCACATCCCTGCAAAGTGTGAAAACTTCTTCAAGTTTCCTTTCTAGCAGTGGGATAAAGAAGGATATTATTAACTCATTTAATCCTCAAGACAATTTAATGAGGTAGATGGTTCTATTTTCCCAATTTTATTGATGGGAAGACTGAGGATCAGGGAGGTTAAATAAATTGCCTGTCATAAAAATAATAATTGCAGCCAGGATTCAAATTCAAGCAGTGTGACTCCAAATTCTTTGTGTGCTTTATATTAATATACAATGTAAAAATATTCCATATGCTTTTCAGAATGTTATTTCACTTTTGTGAAATATTTATTAAATGCACACCCCCTCCACAATACCAGTCATTCTATCAATGTTGGTACTGGTTATTACTAAGAGAGTCTGTCTCAAATCACTACACATCACATTTTCATTCAGAAAAAGTACCTATGTTCAAAAGAGTAAAGCACTTTCCTTTTGCAGTATTTTTTCCATTTTACAGACGTCCCCATCCTTATCCCCATATCCTGACCTCTTATATTACTCCATTCCACACAGATCAACTCATTTATTTTCAGCCAAAAAAGAATATTAATCTCAAACTATGCAATTGATCTGGTAGATGACCATTGTGCAAATAGATACTATATTTGAGTCTCTCTCTCTCTCTCTCTCTCTCTATATATATATATATATATATTATTATATATATAAAAATATCTTGGCAGAAAATGCATGGTCCCAGCAAACTCCCAGTAAAGGGGCAAGCAAAGATTATTTTGTTTCTGATTGTTTATAAAGGAGTAGTTCAATGACACTAAGGCCAGAAGTTACACTAACTGCTATAGTTTGAATGTACATGTCTCCCAAAATGGTATTAAGAGTTAGGATCTTAGAGAGGTGATTAGGTCCCTAATGGGGATTAGTGCCCTTATAAGTGGCCTGAGAAGCTTGTTTGCCCCTCTGTGATGGGAAGACACATAGAGGTGCCATCTATGAGGACCGGGCCCTCACCAGACACTGAATCTGCTGGTGCCTTGATCTTGAACTTCCCAGGTTTGAGAACTGCGAGAAATACATTTGTATTGTTTATAAATCACCCAGTCTAAGGTATTTTTTTATTGGCCTGAATGGCCTAAGATACCAACTAAAAACCTATATACAAACAAGCACTTACTTCTCCCTAAGGCCCAACTGGTGTTATACCACTCAAGATCTACTGAAAAGACCTGAATGGTGTGCTTGAAAATTGATCAAGCAACACTTTTCTCATCTGAATTCTGATCCTTCTAATCATCCAGATGCCACCTTAATCTGACATGTTATATAGCAGCTGGACAAAACTAAATAGAACTCATAAATTATTGCTAAACCCTTGAAAAATTATATTTTTCTTTTTTAAGTATTTCAAAATATCTTAGAAACTTTAATTGTTACTTCAGAATGAAGCAGCATCAATGACATCAAGAAATACTGATTGTATAGGAGAAAGGATTAAAAAACTAGAAATGTGAAATTATAACATTGAAAAGAAAATCTCAAAAGGCATATGAACTCAGCACATGCATTTACACAGTTTTCCCATCTTCAAGGTTCAGATAAAGATTTTAATTAACTCTCTTGAAAACTGTTGTTAACACTAAAATAAAAATTCCATCATCACAGCCTTTTCACATAGTACTCAGAATAATCCCATGCCCCAAAATAGAATTTAAATTTCTGATTAGTATCGTGATAAAAGAAGAGAGGAATATAATGCAGGCAAATTGCATTATTTAAGTACATTTTATCAAATGGGTCTTTAATATTTAGGATTCATTATTTTGCACATATAGATGAGTTACATATTTTATTTTCCCCTCTGTGATAATATTTAACAAAATCCCAAATGAAAAATACTTATTTAAAGTTATTTATGATAACAGACATGACATTATGGAAAAACATTCTCTAGGATAATTATTATATGCACAACACACTGATGAAACAAATGGATTCAGTATTAGGAAGATATTTACATCTGTGTTTTCTTTCTCTCTCTCCCTCCTCCCCTTTCGTTCTCTGACTTTCCATGTGTGTTCTTACTGTAATGAAATGTAGATGGGGTACCATATAAGATCATTTTTAAGTCAGTCATTCATTACCTGCTAATCATTTTGATAATTTAACTAATTATATCTTCAAATATAAAATTCATGTTAAATTAATAAGTAAAAAGTAAAAAGAAAAATGTACCAAATGCATGCTCATTCAAGTTGAAGAATACAAATAATGGAAGATAATGTTTGAGCTAACTCTGAAGCTGTAATTTGCAGCAGCCTTATTTTCATGGTCAAGGTGACTTCTGGATTTACTGAGTGAATCCTCACACAGAGCTGTACCAAAGAGAAAACATGTGTCAGCCCTGTGGGCGGAGGTGACATGCAATTTAAAATGTCTAATTACACATTTCACCTTAGCTAAACATCCTGAAAGATGACATGATCTAATTGCAGATTAATACATTATTTCCCTACAGCCACAAATAAAGTAGCTATAGGAAATACCTTTCTGAGTCTCTAAGTAGTCCAAGAATTCTATTAAGTGCCTTTGTTTGCTAGGGAAATCTGAGTAATTTACCTGCATATCACTGACTCTAAAATGTAACTAACTAAAATATTAGTGGACTTAAAAATATCATAAGGACAGTTTTTGACATTTGGATAGGTTTAAAAGCCAGCAATGACTAGGGGCCTAAAGCAAACCAGCTTAGTGCTAACAGAAAATCTGATCCACTGTCTTCTGTTTCCCTTCCCTCCTGCACATTCCTTACTTCTCACTCTCCTGGTCCATGATCCAAGTTATTTTCTTCCTGAAAATTTTATGAAAAAATTCAAAACCCTTTTTCTTCTGTCAAAGTAATATTAGTGTTTTCTTAACCTCATACTGTGGTTTGATTTTTCAAATTTCATTAAAATTTGTGTTTATGCTTCAATTTATATCTAAATTCTTTCAGTCATTGCTTCTGTGTGACTTTTCAAGATAACACCTCAAGTCTCTTTCCATCAGGAAGGACTTTAGGATTGGGTGATGATAATATTGTACATTTAGTATAGGTCAGTCTATCCACAAATGAACTTCCAGTACTTATAATGTGCATACTCTATGCTGGAAATAAAAAGATGAGCTAACTCCATCTAAATACCCACTAGGAGCTAATAACAAATAAATGTGATTATGGCCCTAACAGCACACAGGTAATGCACGTGTGCTCTGAGGAGATGTTCATTGTGAGGTGAATTCTTAGGCTGGAAATACACATATCTTTTTCATCTCTTTTCTGTATCATTCAGTCAGTTCTATTCTTATACCTTACTATTTTTTAAAAAAAACACTTTTCTCCAGCCTCACAATGGTCTAGCCACACAATTTGTATTTCAGACTCATTCATTCATGCATCAATTTCCAATGTTTATTGTGTCTCTACTATGTAGCTAAAGCCTGAAGTACAGTAATGAAGAAAGCAGACTGTTTTGCTTCCAGGGAGCTTGTGGGGATAAAGTAAGCTAAATATTTATTAGATTGCAATTATCATTTAAAATCAAGTTTTTCTTTCTTTAATCCAATTCTGATTTGTTTTGCTTTTAATAGTCAACTTAAGAAAAACCAAACCAAACAAAAAACCCTCAGGATATAAAATGT
Organism: Daubentonia madagascariensis; assembly: GCA_023783475.1. Lineage (NCBI taxonomy): Eukaryota > Metazoa > Chordata > Mammalia > Primates > Daubentoniidae > Daubentonia > Daubentonia madagascariensis. The sequence goes on from JAKFHU010000600.1 coordinate 38,124,313, forward strand.
GATTCAAGAAATCTATGTAGTCTCTACTTAGGAAACACCACAAATGTTGGTTTCTTTCCATGATGGAGAAAGTGTTGTATCATCCTGAAAATCTTTGTATAGCAATGGCCGTTTTAGGAGACTAGAATCTTACACAGTGTTCAGTAAGCCACTGATTTATTTTTGCCCTGTGAAAAAAAGAACACAAGAGGATGTAGGAATAGAGTTATTTTATGGGTCTAAAACCCAACAAAACTGTAGTCTAGGAATATTCCAGAATTACCAATAAATTAATAGTGACAATAGTACTTTTCTGTATAGCTACTATACAGTATTCATCTGAGCAGATGAGTCATGGCATCCTGACAGTCTATGCCGAATTTGAAACAAATTGGACCTATAATTTATAGTACAATAGAACCCAAGACAGAGGCACACGCAGTCCAGGCTCTTTAAATATTCTATAAATAATAGCTCAGAGAGGCACAATTGACAATAAGCAGAGGCTGGATGATGAATCATCAAGTAGTTTAAGTAAAACCCTGCCTGATTAAATGCTTTGTTTTTAAACCACCTGCATCAGTGTCTGCTGTAGCAGGACAGATCAAATTGTTCTCAGTCTTTTTTCGAAAAAGCAGACAGGCTTACAAATGATAAGTTTTATTATATTATGAAACTGATGCCAAACTGAAGTGCTGAGTATTGTGTAATTCCAATTATCTCTATTTTGGCCCAGGATTTCGTGCCAGGCAATGTTAAAGTTGTAGCTAATGCAAATGATCAAGCATCTCATGGCTTTGGGTTGTATACTCATAATTTCATTTTGTTCTGCATGGCCTAGAGAATTCATTTTTCCATCCTTCACTTCAGGAGTCTTTTCTGTTTATCCCACCAACCAGTTACCAGATGCTATGTCGACTAAGCTAATTAGTGGAGTCTCCTTCGAAAGCTGGTGCTTGCTGAGTGTGGTCATTAAAACAGACAGAGTGTGGACACTGGAGACACTCTGAATGACACATCAGCTCCAGTAAGCCCTCTCACAGCCAAATCACTGGGAGCTGCATGAAGCTTGTGACTAGACAATGGCAAAATATTCAGGTAAACATGAAATCTGGCCATTCATCTGGCTTTTAACATGATGTCCAGTTGTTGGCTGACTAACTTACATACTGCACTGACTCAAAATACAGACCAAGGGAGTCCTATTTTAATGTTTACCCCACATTTTATTTATTTATATAGTTATAAACTGACATATCATATTAAATGGTGCATTTTAAACTAACAATTCTCTCACCTTGGAGTATCCTGATTACTTTAAAATATTTATATTATTAAATTCCATATTCGTGTTGTCCTGAAAATCTGAATAACACCTGTGCTCATATATGTTTTGTATTAGAATCCCAAATTATCTCTGGACTGTCATTTTGCCTAATATCTTATTCTGTATCAATTCCTTACCCATGTATCTTTCCTACCTACTACATTGGTACTACACAGGAGATATCTAATTTGTCTTTATATCCCTAGGGTTCAGAATAAATCTAGAAAATAATAATTATTTCATAAATTTTGTTTAATAAATAAATGAACAAAGCTCCTGGTCCCATAATAGACTGACACATAGACAATTAGGAGACAATGACAATTTTTTACTCAAAAGAAAAAAAAACTTTGTTTTGTAAAAAGTTAGATGTGAGACTTTATTATGAAAAGAATGGGATTAAAGAAGTTAGGTGAAAAACAGAACAGCACAATTTTTGTGCTTTTGAAAAAAATAAAATCACAGGTTTGTGCTTAAGGAACACAATTTGAAAGTCAAACCATCTGATTTAAAAGCATGACTTTTTTTTTTTAATTTATTTTTTTAATTTCAGAATATCATGGGGGTACAACACTTTGGCCATACACATTGCCCCTGTTCTGCCCGTGTCAGAGCCACAATCGTGGTCATCTCCCAAACTGTGCTCCCCACATCCATTCAGTGAGAGTTTTTCCCATCCCTTCCACCCCCCTCCCGCCCGCCCGCCCTCTGATGAATGTTATTGCCCTGTGTGATGTAAGTGTTCATCAGTTAGTACCAGTTTGATGGTGAGTACCAGTGGTGCTTGTTTTTCCAATCCTGTGACACTTTCAAACAAATACATTTACATTTGAAGTGCCTCTCTTGCAGTTTGTTGACCTGGGAAGAGCAAGGAATGCATTCAAACACAATTGGGTTTGAATATTAGTTTTGCCATATATTAGCGATGGGTCTTTCAATGAAGTTTTTAACCTCTCTGAAACACATCGGCCTCTATTGTAAAATGATGCTCGTGATTTCTGGAAACAAATGTTCTTGTGATTACATGAAATAATATGAAAAGGTTCCTGGCACTTTGTATATATTCCACTGAAAATGGTCTCTTCCTATCACTGAGGCTTATCAGAAATTGTGTCAAAATGTAAATTCCAGTAGAAGTATGTGTGCTGCATGATAATTTTGTTTATTTAAATATATTGCATGAGTGTTTATATTATTATACTAAAATATACTTCAAAGGGATTATTTAAGTGAATTATGGTCCATTCATTAAACGAAACACTGTAGTGACAAAAAATTACAAAGTAGGTTCATACGTAAGACATGAAATGTTTATGCCTCATATGATTGAATGAAAAAGTAGTCTACAGCAGAGTATGATAGACAAATGTCATTATTGTATAAATGCATACTTATATATTATCAAAATTCTGTAGGAATTCACACCAAACTGATGATCACAGTTACTCTTTTTAAATTTTTTTTATTTTTAAATTTCTGAATATTATGGGGGTACAAACACTTTGATTACATATATTGCCTATGCACTTACTTTTAGGAGATATAAGTCTAGGGATGCTTTTAATTTCTTTGTGTTTTTGAAAAATTTTTTTAGAATTGTGGTTTAACAGAAAAATGCTAAAACATTTGTAACTTTTGAAAAAATTATTCTGCTGCTGTGTACAAATATTGATTAAATAATATTCATTTACATCTACTCTTCCTATTAAATTAGAGATAAATTCATATTCCAAAGGTTTTCATCATTCAGATAATTCAATGTAATTTAGATTTCCCAGTTTCACATTTTCCTCTTTTTTCGTTTCCAGCTAATGAGAGGGAACTACCACACTATTCTCAGTGGCTCCTCTGCTTTTCCCATATATTTCTTTCTCAATGTGCAGCCTAAGCCAAAATGAGAGATTTGAAAGTCTTATATTTTCTCACCCAGAAATGTATTTCCCTAACTGGCTCCTTTGAATTCTTTTCTTTTAGGGGAATCTATTTCTGTTATAGCACATCTTAGATATTTTCTCTAGAAATGAACATTTGCCATTGTCAGTCAATCTGTAGAATACAGACACTTAAAAGTGAATTATAAATGAAATGGTGTTGTGAAGTCCCTTAAACTGGATATTATTTAAGGTTTTTAAAAAATGAGCTATATTATCTTGTGAGAACTCACATCTTCTAAACTTACTTGGAACTACCTTGAAATCAGTGGACATATTTTACTCATTATCATAGCCCTGCACAGAAATTGGTTGGTATTACTTTACAAAAGTAATAACACTGCATTTTACATTCATTATTAATATAGACATCTTGAATATTCATCTTTATCAACTTTCCTGCAAGTATTCCATACCAATTCTATATTTCTAAAATTATCTTCTACAGTAAAACTAGCAAAGCACTCTTTCTAGTATTTTTATGTCTGTGGTTCCAAAAATAACTGTTCCCATGTTAGTTCAGGGATATACTACATTTTTTATTAATTGTAGTCCTTGGTTTGGAGAAGTCCTATAGCCGATAATTAGCTGGTATAAAGACAACCACTGAATTCAGTGGGACTAAAGAAAGAGGTGACCCTATTTGAGAAACTGAAATTTGACAGTTGATATAATATGGTGTAAGGTATTCTGATTTTTACTACAGGGAAAAAAAGATTTTAACTTAGCCTTCTGTAAACTTAAATTTGAGACTCCAGAACTGGAGATGCCATACATTTAATATCAGGGCATGTTATGGAAGCATCTCTCCATGGACACTGTGCAAGTACTTATCCCACTTTTGGCACAGTGCACATGAAGGAAATGGATGCTACTTAAAATGCTAACATGTTCAGTTTAATTTAAGATGCTTGTATGTCTGTGATAAGATGAAAGGAAAACGAATTCTTGACCAGATTAGAATCTTGAGATTCTGTCAGTCAAAACCCACTTGTCATGCCTTAGGTTGATTAAATTCATATAATCCAATATACACATGAATATATTAAATGCAAATTTTTCTCTGTGAAGTCTAAATTAATAAACAGAATGAATCTGGCCACATTTTATAGAATTATATAGAACAGACATAAATGACCAGCAATTGGCTTATATTATATCTGTAGAATGTGTATCATTAATAATAGTATGTTTTCATTAAAGTGTAGGTTATGAACTATGCTAAATACTGAGAGCGTCATTAATTTTCTGTCACAGTATATTGTAAAATTTAAAAAGGCAGTAATTAACCTAACTTAAGTGCTTCTTACAAGTCAGCTGTTAATTTCTAGATGAAATAATACATTCTCTAAATTATATTTTGATTAGGAGTAAAGATAGCAATATGACTAAACAAGAAAATTAAATATATCATTAATTATACAAAATGTTATTCCATGACTAATTCCTTCATTTGAAAGCCTTTAATATATTGAGTTATAGTAACACTGACTTTAAAAAATTATCTGAGTAATAGGGCTCTCTCTTTTCCCTAATTAAATGGTTAATATAATCCGCAGGACCTTTCATGTATTGTATTTGTATTTTTCTCTATAACTATTATTAAATTTATCCATTTTTTAATATAATATTTCTATTGCTCTTTAAAAGCCCTAAAAACGTGAACTTGAAAATTTATAACCGGTATTTTAGAATGCTACTGGACTATGGAGGTACATTATTAGATTAAAATAAAATGTTTATTAAGATTTTTCAAGAGATTGGTTTACATAAAAGACTTACATTAACTTATTTATCTCTCACCCACATAGAGACTCAACTTCTTTAAATTCTATCATTTTTTTAAAAACAGTCCTTCCTGCAACAGGCCTAAACTTTTCCAAACCAATGAAAATAACCTAAGTAGTCTATAAAGAATACCAATACTTTGACGAAAACATAGGAACAAAAACAAACAAACAAACAAAATCCCTGTCATCCTCCAAAGCTATGTATCTATTTTCAGCTTTTCTGTGGTCTGTAGGCACTGAGAATCTTATTAGCCTGGGCAACACCAATTTAGTTCATATTTTAACATTTTAATCTTGTATCCACTATTTTCTTTTACAAGAATCTGTTCCTTTTCTAAATTAGGTCAAACTTTTTTTAGGTACTGTCTCACTCATATGGTTAAATTTGATAGCCTGTGTGAATAGTCTAACTTAAATTGTTTAGCTTGGCTTCAGAAGAGCCCTAACTCACCAGTCACTGGGTTTCCAATTCCAGGTCATCACATATAATCTAGACTAAATGTGGTGATGTTTCTTTCAGGAAAAGGGCTTCACCAGTGAGAAATTCCCAGTGTAAAAATACCTTTCTTTTTCTTCTCCATCTTTAGGCATATTTTCATTTTGCCAAATTCTTCTTGAAAGCTAAAGAATTGAACACCACACCATGGACATCATCATCTAAAGCACCTTCTTGAAAGTTAGCTCCTAAATCCATAACATTCCTGCTATTTGCCAGGGAGCCGGGGCTTCCAGGGAGAATAGAAAGAAACCACGCCAGTGGGAGAAAGTAGCTGCAAATCTTTCAGGAACAGTAAAAAGAAAAAAAGAAATCAAAAAAATCTTAATATATTCCATCAAAACATAGTAATAATCATTCATAGTTAGTAATTAAATGTCATTAAATATTTTGGGGAAAAAACTTGGTTTTTGCTGTGTTTTTTAAATAGAAAGATATAAAGTACCCTTTTATACTAAGAGGCAGACATAACATTCTGATCAAATCCAGTGTTTATATGATTCATCCCAAAGCTAGGATATTTTAGCTAAAACTGTGTCTTTACTGGTTGTCAAATTTGGTAAGTGTATCATCAAAAAAGTATTTGTTACTTATTTCATGTAATGCTGTAGGCACTGTAGAATTACTGAGTTTAGTGGTTTTAAGAATAGCTCCAGGTTTTATAAATACATGCTTTCATCCATTAAGTATTACTAGAATGAAAACTTTGCAAGGGCAAGAAATTTGTCTTTCTTGTTTCCTGTTAGGAGATACATGGCATTTATCAGACTCCCAGGACATTTTTGTGGGAATGAATAATCTGTTCCTTGGATATAAGAGATGATCTTTTGGAAATTCTTATTTCAGATTTTAAATATTTTTAAAAGAATATTCCATTGAAATAAAAACAAAAGGGTTTTATGATAGAATTCTCTAATATATAACTTTTTGTGTGTTTTTAGTTGGCTGCAAAATTATCTACCTTTTATAGCCTAGAAATTTCTTATGGTAGTGTGTTGACATTAAATAGGAAACCATATATTTTGAACTAGACTTTTCTTATGTCTCCTCAAATCTCCTACTAGGCTAAGGAATATTAGAAAAAGTAGTAAAACCAAGAAGGGCTGCCTTCACTTTTATGTAGGATATGGGAGACGTATTTGTTGTTGGGGAGTAGACAGGAGACTGAATAGGGGATGCTGAGCAATATTATCCTCCTTTACTCTCTATATGCAAATAGAAGTGATTTTCTATTAATATCATTGACCTCATGTCTTTGAATTAAACTGCCAAAATCCACATTATTAATGAAGCACAACGATAATTTGACTAGATTAGCACCAAAGACAGATGATTCCATGAGTATGTCACAGTAGCACTACTAATCTCATTTCCTGAACAGAGGACAGAGCTTTGGCTTGATAACCAATCACATCACTGATTAACCCAAAATTGTATAATCTTACAAAACAAGAAATATATATATACATGTATACATACATATGCATGAATGTATTATATATAGATACACACATGTATGCATTGCATAATATATGCTTACTATATGTGTATAATATATTATATATATGTGTATACATATATATTATATTCTGCAAGGAAAAACATGAAAGAATATCTTAGACTATAAACTTCCACAGTTAATCATCCACAGATGCTCAGGTAATAAAAACATCAATTCAAGGTGCATTTATATTTCCAAAGTCTGAAAATAATTTATAAAAATTTATAAAAATGAAATATTTACTTACTTATTCTGAAACAAATCACCCAGCTGAATCGCTGTATTATTTACAAGTTCAATTCTGTCCTGTGGCTAAACATACACATTCTTTGATGATCGCCTTTCTAAGAAATTGACAAGGAAGGAAAACTAATGTGGTAGTGATCAAAGTTGTCATTCTCACACATGTATTTCCAGACTTTGGCATATAATTATGGAAATTTTTCTTAAAACTTTATTTTGAATTTGAGTACAATTTGTCTCTGCAACATCTTTTTGGAAATTATAAGTTTTAAATGCTGGCTGAATCATATCCCAAATCTAAGCAAAAACATTTTTGCTTCAAAATTATTCTATATTAATTTCAAATACTTTTGCATGCTGGACACTATTTTCAGTTATTATAACAGAGGGCTACACTATATGTGTGTGTTTATTAAAATAAAAATTCAAACAATTTTGTTTCTGTAACATTATATATATTTAAAGGAAAAATCAAATACTGTGATTATAAATAAGGTACATTTCTGTTTTGAATTTATTATAACTTAATTATATTTCTGTTCTGTATTTAATACAGATTAACTTCATTTCTCTCATGTTTTGATCACTATATTCTTTTATTTTTTTATTGCAGTAAAGGAAATAACCTGTCTTTTGAACAATTCTCTAAGGGAATTTTCAATAGCTACATTTTTCCCCCAGGAATTTTGTTGTTATATTTGCATTCTGAACTCCCAAGATAAACCTAAAATGAAATCCACTTACAAATATTAGATGGTACATAAACAAAAGGAAGTCCTGAGGCTGAGTTAGAACCTTGTTTCCACTTTTTAAATAAAATTATGTTGTTTGTAGTAATTTATTTATCAACAAGCCTTCATCTTCATGACAAAGACCAATGATATTAATCTCTTCGATAGCTAACAAAATCACTCCTATACTACACATGGTGGGGGGATGGATGGCATTTGCCAAATTTACTGTTATATAACTTTTTAAAAAAGAAAAGTTATCCCCTAAGCATAGGGTATATTTGGGCTACACTGAAAATTAAGCATCTGTTGGCATATATTCCTTCTCAGAGATTCTTAAAATTCTGAATTCTTTATAAAAATAAACTAATTTTAAATGTTGTTTATCAATGTATACATCCAAAAAGATATAGGCTTCTAAGAAGTAAATTGCAATGTTTATAAGATATCATCATTTAAAGAAACACCTATATAATTATGCCAAATTAGTGATTAAAGGCAACCAATTCAACATGAAGAAGTTAAACTTCTGACTTAGTATAAGGTTCAAGCAAGATGGACCATGTAAATGGGGCCCTGTTACACAGTTTTATTAGGGAAATATCTAGAAGGTGCAAGAACCATAATGATAAGTCATAGTTGAAAAGTTTTGCAAAGTCTTTTTAAAGCAATGGTGGCATTGTAACACTGTACAACTTGGCACTAAAACTTGAAAATCTATTTTTCCAAACCTGGAATGCCATGTTTTGTCTACTAGTTTTAGCATTTGCCATAGGCTAGAGTTGTGGCCTGTAAGATCGGGCTCAGTGAGGAAATACAATCACAGATGTGATGAAAGAAGTGGTAAATGACTGAAGAACTAGCACGCCAAATGAATTAGAAACTCTTTATGAATTATTGTGCTCTGCATCAAAAAAAAATTCATCATGATCAGGTGGGCTTAATCCCTGAGATGCAGGGATGGTTCAACATACTCAAATCTATAAATGTAATTGACCATATAAATAAAAGCAAGAACAAAGACTATATGATCCTCTCAATAGATGCAGAAAAGGCTTTTGACAAAATTCAGCACCCGCTTTTGACAAGAACTCTTAACAATATAGGCATAGATGGCTCATACCTAAAAATTATTAAAGCCACATATGATAAACTCACAGCCAATATCATACTGAATGAGGAAGAGTTGAAAGCATTCCCACTTAAAACTGGAACGAGACAAGGTTGCCCACTATCTCCACTTCTATTCAACATAGTGCTGAAAGTCCTTGCCAGAGCAATCAGACAAGAGAGAGGAATCAGGGGTGTCCAAATGGGGGCAAAGAGATCAAACTTTCACTCTTTGTGGACAATATGTTATTGTATCTAGAAAACCCTAAAGATTCAACCAAGAGACTACTGGAATTGATAAATGAATTCAGCAAAGTCTCAGGATACAAAATCAATGCACACAAATCAGTAACCTTCATATACACCAATAACAGTCAAGCTGAGAAACAAATCAAAGATGCAATAACTTTCACAATAGCACCAAAGAAAATTAAATATTTAGGAATATATTTAACTAAGGAGGTGAGAGAGCTATATAGGGAGAACTACAAAACACTGAGGAAAGAAATTGCAGAGGATGTAAACGGATGGAAAACCCTACCATACTCTTGGATTGGTGGAATAAACACTGTTAAAATATCTACACTACCTAAAATAATTTACAGAATGAGTGCAGTCCCTATCAAAATACCAACAGCATTTTCTTTAGATCTAGAAAAAATAATTCAACACTTCGTGTGGAACCAGAGAAGATCCCATTTAGACAAAGCAATCTTAAGCAAAAAGAACAAATTGGGAGACATCAATCTACCAGACTTCAAATTATACTACAAGGCTATCATAACCAAAACACCATGGTACTGGCACAAGAACAGAGACATAGACCAATGGAACAGGACTGAGAACCCAGATATAAAACCATCCTCATACTGTCATCTGATTTTGACAAAGTAGAAAAAAACCAACACTGGGGAAAAGAATCCCTATTTAATAAATGGTGCTGGGAAAATTCGATAGCCACATGTAGAAGACTGAAACTAGATCCACACCTCTCACCTCTCACCAAAATCAACTCACAATGGATAACAGCCTAAGACGTGAAATCATAAGAATTCTAGAAGAAAATGTTGGAAAAACTCTTATGGACATTGGCCTAGGCAAAGAATTTATGAAGAAGACCCCCAAAGCAATCACAGCAGCAACCAAAATAAATACATGGAACCTGATCAAATTAAAAAGCTTATGCACAACCAAGGAAACTATCACTAGAGTGAACAGACAACCTACAGAATGGGAGAAAATATTTGCATGCTACACATCTGATAAGGGGCTGATAACCAGAATCTATACAGAACTTAGGAAAATCAATAAGAAAAAATCAAACAACCCTATTAAAAAGTGGGCAAAGGACATGAACAGAAACTTTTCAAAAGAAGACAGAGTAATGGCCAGCAAAAATATTAAAAATTGCTCAACTTCTCCAATCATCAGGGAAATGCAAATCAAAACCACAATGAGATATCACTTAACTCCAGTGAGATTGGCTTATATCAAAAAGTCCCAAAACAACAAATGTTGGCAGGGATGTGGACAGACAGGAACACTCACATGCTGCTGGTGGGACTTCAAATTAGTACAACCTCTATGGACAGTAATATGGAGATACCTCAAAGAACTAAAAGTAGAACTACCATTTGATCCAGCAATCCCACTACTGGGTATTTACCCAAAGGAAAAAAAGACATTCTATAAAAAAGACATCTGCTCACGAATGTTTATAGCAGCACAATTCACAATTGCAAAGATGTGGAAAAAATCCAAATGCCCATTAATACATGAGTGGATTAATAAAATGTGGTATATGTATACCATGGAGGATTACTCAGCCATAAAAAACAATGGTGAATTAACACATCTGGTGTTATCCTGGATGGAGCTAGAGCCCATTCTTTGAAGCAAAAGTGTCACAAGAATGGAAAAACAAGCACCACTGGGACTCACCATCAAATTGGTACTAACCGATCAATACTTATGTCACACATGGCAGTAATATTCATCAGGGGGGGGCAGGTGGGAGCGGGGTGGAGGGGATGGGAAAACTCACGCCTAATGGGTGTGGGGAGCACCGTCTGGGGGATGTTCACAGTTGCAGCTCTGACTTGGGCAGTGCAAAGGCAATTTATGTAACCAAAGTGTTTGTACCCCCATAATATCCTGAAATTAAAAAAAAAAGAAAATGAAAGGTAAGCCACACAAGAAAACAAAAGAAAAGTTTAATATTCTACTATAAAAAAAGGCTATTTTGGGGGGTAGATTCTTTAGAATTTTTTTTTTTATGTACAGGATCATGTAGTCTGAGAGTTGAGACAATTTCCCTTCTTCCCTTTCTTTCTCTCTTTCCCTAACTCTCTCTTTCCCTGCCTTCCTTCTTTCCTTTTTTATTTCCTTATTTTACTGGCTAGAACAATGTACAATATAAGTGACGAAAATGGACATCTTTGCCTTTTCCTGAACTTAGAAGAAAAGCATTCAGTCTTTTACCATAAGTATTATGTTAGCTGTAATTGTTTGCAGATGTTCTTAATAATGTTGAGAAAGTGCTCTTCTAGTCCTAGTTTGTTGAGACTTTTTATCATGAGTAAGTGCTGGATTATATAATATCAAGTTTATTTTCTGTATCTATTAAGATGGTTATGTGGTTTGACATACAAGAAAGACTGTAGCCCTGAATTTACAAAGAAGGAACCTCTTATTGGAGATCAGACGTTATTTAGTTTAGGATTATAGATATGATATTCTGTTAATATGATATATTGCATTACATGATATATCACATTAATATGATATATTACATTAACTGATATTCTGTGAATATGATATAGTCCATAATGTGATGTAGTACATATTCTGTTAATATGATCTGTTACATTAACTGATTTTTGGATGTTGAACTAAACTTAAAATCTTGGCATAAATCCTACTTGGTCATGGTGTATAAACTTTTTTATATGTTGTTGGATTTAGTTTGCTAATATTTTGTTAAGGACTTTTGCATCTGTGTTTGTAAAGATATTGGTTTACAGCATTAAAAAACCCTTTTTTGTAAAAAATTAAAATAAATTATTGTGCTCTGTATGAAAGCATTTAGTAAAATACTCAGCTCCTAAATACTTACTGAATATTTACTATTATTAGGCTACTACATAGAGAGTGATGTGGGAAAAATAAACATAGGAAAGACCTGGTCAGTTTTTCTGATGATTTCATAGAACACATACAGAACTTAAAGCACCATTTTAACCAACATCCTTGTATTACATACTATACTCTACAACTGTAGTTCATAGAAGTGAAGTGAAAAGTCAGAAAGAGCTAATTAGAGCCAGACACTGAACTAATAACCCTATTTTACTAACATAGTAAGGTGGTACCTCCTTTCAGGTAATCAAACTTGGATAAATACACAGTTAACCACAAAACAAGAGATTAAATGCTTTCGGACAGTTGGACTCAATTCTGCAGAAGTTCAGAGAAGGACACGGACGTTTTCATATGGAAAGGTCATGAAATACCTGGTAATTTGGATTTTAAAGGAGAGGATTTTTTTTGAGGGGGAAAACAGTTGGAAAGATGGAGAGAGACCATGAGAAAGACTTGGAGTCTGGAAAGATAGGCATATTTGGAGAATTGTTGGATTAATTATAATCTTGTGCAAGTAAAAAAAAAAGAGAGACAAAGGCTCAGGACCAATTTTGAAGGTCATTGACTTCGGGATAAGACGACTGAACATGTGGTAATGAGAAGCAGTGATTGCCTGGATTAATGTGGTGCTTTTGGAAGATTAAACTGGTAGTTATAGGGTTAAAGGACATGGAAGCTGAATGCAGGGGGAGAGAGATTCTATTAATAATAAAGACTCAAATCAAAGCTAATTCTTTTCTTTGTAACTGAGGCTTGATAGTATTTGCTGACTGGAGTGTTGATAAAGGGTGTTGGGATAAATTGATGGGTTTTCTACAAAGACATTGAAGTTGTACAAAAGGATGCTCGGATTTGGGGCCAAAAGGAAAATAGTAAGCCAGATTCCAGTGTCCTCAATAATTAGAAGACAGTGTTGGGATGTGTGTGCAGAGGAAGGATTTTGCACGAAAGGAGAAAGTGATGGTCCTTCAGTGGCAACGGGAACTGAGGAGAATATCATCCCCACTTTCAGCCCTCCCCTCCCTCCCCCTACCACTGGTGTAATGGAATGAATAGCCTTCACCTGGGATGCCTTGGTTTCTTGGCAGGTGAACTAACCAGGTGTCTATTAGCTCAAGGAGGAAAAAGCAGCATTTTGTAAAGAAATATAGGATGTAGGTCAGAGACTACAGAAAATGATTATGAAGGCTCTTGGTTGTAGCAATAACAATCAATGAGAAATATTTCCTTTAACAGCAATCTTTCATTTTGGCCAGTAGTCAGGGATGGTAGGATTAAGGGGAATATTATGGGTCTAAACAGGATGCAGTTCCATATGGTTGCCCGGTGCTGAATATTGATGAAAAGTTCTCTTCTGTTTTTTCAAAGCATATAGTGGACGTGATACACAAAATTTCCTTAAGACTTTCTCTAACAATGAAAATGACCCATCTCTTTTTTCAAACGTGTTATACTGTGTGTGTGTGTGTGTGTGTGTAAATTCTATTTAAAAATGTCCTAAATGACATGTATCTGACTGCAGTTATTCTCACAGACCATGCAGTTAAGTTTTCAACATTACCAGTTCAATTTACTAATGCAGATACACATACATTTTCAATGTTGACCTTTTTGAAAGGGAAAGTATCGTTGGACTAGTACACTAATCTAACGTGACACATTACTTTAGGGATTTTGAATTCTACTGATTTACAAAAAGCTTCAATAACCACTGCCCTTTCCTTTAGGAAAAATAAAGGTATCTAAAAATAAAATTAAACTCCAAAGGACCATCCAAAATCTCTTACTGCACAGTAATTTTGTCATATTAAATTTTACTTAAAGAAAGTGGAACATTAATGGGACTTGGAAATACTTGTTTTACTTTGTTCTTACGATGCTTGAGCTCATAACATTTTTAAAAAGGCCTTAAAATGCAATAAAAAGAAACACAACGTTGGAATAAAGAATTGAAAACAGTCAGGAGACTGAACACTTCTCATGTTCGTCCTCATATCCCCTGAAGACAGAACAACAGAGAGAATTAGTGTCAACCAGATTTAGAAAATATTATCAACCAGCCATTGCTAAGTAGTGACTGAGTAAAGAGCCTTGTGCTAGGCTCTGGAAACTTGCATGTGAGGGCTGTTCATTCAGGTGGAGATTGTAAATGCTACTTTGCAGGGTTATCCATAGCCGTATTATGGGGTTATGTATATATTCTAAAGTCTTACTAAATAAAGGAATCAAAAATAAAATAATCCATGAGAATTCAGATTGGTAAGTTTCATGGAGGAAGTAGCACCTGTTCTAAACTTTTAAGATAAGACATAACATACACAAACAATGACAAAACTACTTAGCAGATGGGACATTGCCAGAGATCCTAAAATTTCTATAAATTTAATATGAAACATGAATGTCTCGTTGGCCATCATTGACTTCCATTGCTGATCTTGAGACTGTAGAAGATGGTGGTATGATGTCAAAGTCATGCTCATAAAAAATAATCTCTTTCTAAACACTTGTTCCTAAGCCACATTTGCAGCACTCTTGGTAAGTGCTGAAAGTGAACCTAGAATCCCCATTTCCCTCCTATAATCCAGATGGCTGTGTGGAGATTAGTTCAAACAGGAGCTGGTTTCTCCTGGAGACAAGGGACTGGATTAAGTATCTGGAGATCCTTCTAGCTGTGTAATTATTTTGTATCGATTTTAATTATCCACAAAACATGAAACTGCTGAGAGCTTTGACTCCAAAGCCATGACCTAAATGTTTTAGAGTCCTACCCTTTCCCCTGTTAATTTGGTTCCCTTGTCTTTAAGGGACAATTAACGCTGCAGATAAATCTTTAGGTAGCATTTGTCTTTTAACAGTAAAAACAAGGAACTTAAATCCTAACAGTAAGATTTCAGTTTAGAAGCTTATTTTGCAAGTTCAAAAGGTGACTTTGATCCCAGGTGTCTAGAAAAACAAGAATATGAAAAGCCACATTCTCTTTAATAACTTATAGTCCACATTTGCATTTAAATGAAATATCTTTTGAAATGCTTTCTTTTACATTAAACTATTCAACAGTTCATTTTATGAACTAGGTTTATTTTATTTTTTTAAAAATACCTGATTAAAAGTTTTAATCCGTGTAGGCAATTCAACAATATCACAGATCTTAAGGCTTTTCAGATGCACGAAGTGCCCCTCTGTAAAGTTATTTGATAACTGCCTGATGGACACTCTCCTGGAGAAGCAGCTGTTTACATATAAGACATTCATTCTATAAATCTTCCAATAAATAAAGAATAGCATCACACAAAGCACTATTCATTTTTAGTGATTTGTAAGCAAAGTGTCTCTGATTTCTGGCAATTTCTAATCTGTTTATCGGTTTTATCTTCATTAGGGTCCACAAAAGCAGCCTATGTGTGAGCTACACAAAGACAGCAGCTGTTCCCATAGTGTTACTGTACAGAGTTGCACGTCCTGCATAGCTTAGATTTATGCCTCTGGTTCAACCTGTCAATTTATTTCAAAATTATTTTTTAATTTGTGTTATGAGTAAATCATGAATGATGAGTCACAGGACTTCATAACATTTGCTTTATTGATGAATTATTCTTTTCCATAATTTGGTATGCTTGGCATGCTGTGCATGTGTGTGTGTGTGTTTGTGTGTACATTTTAGGCCCTTTTTTCTTGCACCTGTGCAAATAGATGAAAGGTCATTATCTCAAATAATATGTCCTAGAAGCCAAAGGATAAAACAGGCAATATAATAGCAATGAAACACTCCTGAGTAAATCTGGTGAACTGCTGCTGATTCATACTTTATGGCATGGTTTCCTTATCAGTAAAGCCACATTTCTCAATTTCTATTCCGCTACTAGTCTTATCCTATTAAACCCAGAGGGAAGGGTGAGTCTTCAGACATGGCTTACGGAGTTCTGTCATGATTAGAACTTTCTTGCAGATGCCTTTTAAAAGTTACGTTCTTTCTGTGTCCTATTTTCCTAAATAAAAGCAGTGTTAAAGGAGAAAGAAATAGCAGGAAAAGGTTGGAAAGGGAGAGAGATGGACCCAAGAATTTAGCTACTATGGGAATGGTAGATAGTAACAAAGAAAGAAGAAAAAAGAGGAATGGAAAAAAGGGCTATAATTCTTTCAAATATAGTTCAAAGACTCCCAGTTTCCAATCTTTACATCTACTTAACTATCTTACTTTCACATTCCTTTGTACGGTCAGCATCACATTAGCAGCATAAAATTGTGATCTGAGCAATACCAGCCACATCTGCTCTTCCCCAAGTAACTGGAAAATCATACCTAATTACCCTAAACAGCATTCAAAAAATGTATATTAGAGAGCTCTTTCAGAGAAATAAAAATTAACTGGTTAACTTTTCTAACTTACATTTTTATGAGCAATTTTATTCTGATGCATTTAAGCATTACAGCATTACAGAATTTTCCAGGAAGAATGTCTTTTTGTTGAGAAGATTTGAAGAAAAAAAAGAATTCATAATTATGACTGTCTTCTTAACAAGGTGACATATAAACACCCTTTCTCTTTTAATTCCAATTTGAAGGTAAGAAGCTGCTAATATAAAAATATGGCTATTCTATTTAAGTAGTTGCTTAGCATGACTTACTATTGAATTTACTTATCTTTGTAACAGAACCCCATGTCTATACTATTTATCATAATTGTTATGTTCTATAAAAGTACTAAAAATACTACTACTAATTGTGTTTCAATGCTAATCCTCTTCTATGCAATCCCATCAAGTCAAGATATGTTTTTGTTGTTGTTTGTTATTAGCATAAATATCTAATTTCTACTCAGCTTATAGAATTTAAAGGCCATAAGGGCAGCTTCTCAAGAAATAAATAGTGGGTAACAGAGAGTAAAGAAGACTGCCAAAAACATTACCCCTACAGTTCCTCCCCTTCTTCAGAAGTCAAAATGAGTCTACCCAGAAGGTCCACAATCAAAGGACCTTGAAAAAAAGTTAAATTACAACATAATACATTGACCAATGTGGCCTAACTGTTCCCTTCAGGTCAAGTAAATTTTAGACAGGCTTCTGTCTTACTCTAGGCCCTTGATCTCTCTTGTCTTAGAGCATTTACTTTAGAAAACTTGTAATTGCAAAGTCTTTCCTCCTTTGAAATAGAAATCTTTCGAAAAGCTTCTTGCCAGTTTTACAACGCAGAAATGTCTTTCTCAAGGACCTGGGAGCCATCCCTTTGAAATGTGATCACCAAAAAAGATAGGGTCCTTATTTCCTTTCTCTGTTGGAGGGTAGGAGCCTAACCTCCATGGGTGCCTTGCTCTAAGTTGTAAAACTATCTCCTGCCTTGAAGATAAGACAAAGTTTCCTTTTCAATTTGGCAAAACCAATTAACAAACACATATGGCTTAACATTCCCCCCAATTTCAGTGAAGTAGAGTTCAGGGGGAGTTCTGGCCTTTTTCTCCTATTGCAAAAGCCTTCAATAAAGGCTTCCTTGCTTATTTATGCAAAGTTGCCAAACTGAGTTAAATTCTGCAAAAAATTATTGAGCACATATACTAATAAGTAAAGAATGCATATTTTTTATTATTTAGTGAATACGAAAGTTGCCTTCTTCCTGAAGAAAAATTGTGGCTGGGCATGGTGGCTCACACCTGTAATCCCAGCACTTTGGGAGGCCGAGGAAGGAGGATCACTTGAGGCCAGGAGTTCAAGACCAGTCTGGGTAACATATCGAGACCCCATCTCTACAAAAAAATAAAAAAATTAGCAAGACATGGTGGCACACGCCTATAGTCCTAGCTACTTGGGAAGCTGAGGCAGGAGGATTGCTTGAGTCCAGGAGTTCAAAGTTACAGTGAGCTATGATCTTGCCAGTGCACTCCAGTTTGGGTGATGGAGCAAGACCCTGTCTCTAATAAATAAATAAATAAATATTAAAAAATTAAAGAAAAATTATAATTAAGTATACTTTCTAATGCTACCTATAAATACTCAAAGAGGGAACAAAAGGAATATAAACAGGCAAAACCAATCTACAAGGTGTTCAAAAGATGTAACAAATACGAGGGCTGTCCGGAAAGTATCCAGCCATTGTCAATATAATGTTATATTAATGTTATATTATATTGTTAATATAGTGTTATATTAACAATGGCTGGATACTTTCTGGACAGCCCTCCTATATAATGATTTAGGAAATGTTAAATAACCAAAGTCTAATTTTCCAATTATATAGTAGGAAGCATGCAAGTTACTTAAAATTCTGACTTCTTAGAGTTCACAAAATCATAGTACTCAAGTTACTAGAAAACTTAGAGATAATGCTTATTCAACCACCGTGTGTTACAGATGAGGAAGTATGAATACTATGTCCTCATCTAAGTAAACATTCCCAAATATGATATGATCTATTCATCATTTAACCTTTCTTACACTGAAATTTTCCTTTGAATTGTAATTCTTTGAAGAAGCAGCTTAAAATTTCTCCTATGTAACTCTAAGTGACATAAATACAGTGGATCTCAATAATTGATTTTATGATAATGAATTTTCTTCAAGCTTTTTAAAATCTTCTATCCAAAGCCTTGTCTAGTTACTGTATCTCTCTTTTGTAAACTCAAAGAAAATTGACTCTTAATATTTTGAAATATTTTATGAAGCTACCAAGATTCTGGTTTCCAGATTACATGATCAAGATGGATTTACTCTACCTTAAGATACAGCTAAGATGGCTACAAATAAGTATGCCTCTTTTCAAATGACTTTACAACAAATTTCTTACTTCATGTATGTTCTTAACTCTAACAATTTAGTAACCTAGGAAGGGTTTTCTCTTTTTTGTTTTGATTTATATAAATTTATTTTAGGTGTTAAGAAAGAGACTTTCATTGGAAAATGGCAAATTAAAGCCAGTGTGTAAAAGCATGTGATTTTTAAAAAGGATTAACATGAAAGGCTTTTTCCTTTAATGCTCAACATAAGGCAAGAGTAATTAATTGCATGCAATTAATCCCATATTTTTATTTATGCAACCTGAACCTATACTTCAATTTTCAGTCTTGTATACTCATCTCCCATTTTGGAAGGGTCCTACTCTTGTTCTGTTCTATAATTCAGTAGTTATCTCCCTTTTTGATGAATAATGTCATTTTTGAGAAAGCAACAAAATTTAGATTGCAGAAAACATGAGCCATGCCTATATGATAGCTGCAAGGCCTAGCATACTGCCTGACTTGTAGCAGGAGCTCAAAGATTTATTATTAATAATTGAATAAATGATTCAGTGAATCAATGAGACCCAGAACTAGCCTGTCAGAACTTCCCAGCAGAGTGTCTGCTTTGAATTTTAGAGCAAACTTCATGAAAAATGCAACCAGTGCCATCCAGGAGTTGGGATTTCTCTGAAGCCATCTCAAGATGTCTACTTGCTCCCCTTGGTTGCCCTCTTGTCCAAAGACAGGTTCAAAATTCTCTAGGTCCAGTATCTACTATCCTTATAGCTGAAATCTTTTAAATTATCTAAATTTCAATTTTAGTCCTTTCCAGGTTTGTGCTTTTCATTTATTGGAAATGAATCCAACCAAATCTAGACTTGGGCAAGGCATGATGTCTATAGAGTACAAGCCAAGATCTGGGCCTTTGGATTTTCACACCTCAGTTGCCAACATGTAATACCTTTCCTCTAAGGGCAGAGAACATGATCTGCTAGAATGCATAAATTCAAGATTCCATCTTCTTCCAGAGAATTTAGAGGCCATGATGCTGCTCCTGTGTTTGTACTCTATCTAAAGACAGAGGTTATATGCCACATTTTTCAGAGAGAGGCTTGGCTTATTTGTGTAGTAAATTTCTGCTATCTTTCCCCAAAACAGCTCACATTTAATTTTAATCTACATATTTTGCTTTTCAGACTTTTCACTTCAACTTCTAGGTGGTTCGTGTTTTTTTTATCCCCACATACACAATTAATGCAGATTTTGACTGGTTGACAGGTCTTTTCGATTACAGACATGAGATAAAACCAGTGGTTTTAATACCTAAATTCCTGCTTGTTCAGAGGACTCTTAGGTCTTTCACAAGTAGAATGGATTGTTATTGACTCCGGTCAGGAAGTCAAGTTAGTAACACCAGAAAAGATAAATAATGATGCTTTTACTCATCCCAAAAGATGGCTTTGAGGATCAAACAAAATTTTATAAATTATAAATTTTATTCTAATTAATTTATTCTACAAAGGTGAGTTATAGTAGTCAATTACAGTAGTCCTTCCTTTTTTTATTTTTACAGTATTCTGAACACTTTAATATATGTGATACTTCACAAATTATTATAATTTAGGCTGATTTTTAGTTATGATCATGATTTCTTATCCATGGTTTCAATTTCCATGGTTTCAGTTATCTGTGGTCAACTGTGGTCCAAAAGTAGGTGAGTAGAGCACAACAAGATATTCTGAGAGGAAACTTTTATTGCAGTATACTGTTAAAATTGTTCTATTTATTATTTGCTATTGTTGTTCATCTTTTGCTGTGTCTAATTTATAAATTAAACTTTATCATAGGTATGTATGTATAGGAAAACACAGAGTGTACATGGGGTTCAGTACTATCCATGTTTTCATGAATCCACCGGGGATCTTGGAACATATCCCCTGAAGACAAGCAGGGACTACTGTGTTGACGAATAAGACATATCAACTGGATCCCTCAAATGGAGAAGATCATACTCAATTTCCTCTAATGAATTTCCTATGTTTCTAGGACAAAGCGAGCAGACAAACACACAAAGCAAGCGTGTTTCTTTAAACTTAAAACTGATGGAATTCTCTCTCTCTCTCACTCTCTCTCTCTCTCTCTCTCTCTCTCTCTTTCTCTCTCGAAGAGGTAAATCAGGGATATATAAAGAAAATTTGCCCAGGAGATTTTGTGCTAATATATATGATGAGAGTTTATGATAAATCATAAGAAAGTATTAAACTATTGTTAAAATGGATAGTCTCCAAGGTGATCTGAAACATGAAGTTGAGGGCATTTGACATCTCTCTCTACTCTTTCAAATGAGACGGTTATTAATAAACTGTACTAGTAAAATACTAACAATTTTTTCCCATGGCTTGAACCTGGCATGTAGTTTAGATTGGAAAGAAATAGGACCTGGGGAAATAGGACCTTAAGAAGTGGAACATTAAATTTAAGTCACAATCGAATTCTTTTTATTGCTAAATTCAAGGACTTTGAAGCCATAAGAACAGTTTTCCTGGGTTACTCTTATTTTGATAATATGTGACAATTTTTATTTACCAAGTTCCAGCTCATTTTTGACCTCTTCACTTTCCCACCCCAAATTTTAGTCTCCTTTCTTCAAGTAAGGGTTTCTTGAGGCTCTACACCTCAGCCCACAAATTGTTTTAGAAAAGACAGGCTCATAGAAGTTCATATAGTGGGGTCAAGATTGTGCCAGTATTAGTCACAGAGATTCATCTAACCATATACAGATCAACAGAGTATAAAGCAAGATGATGAAAGACAGATGAGGATAGAATATGACCCACATATTTCTTCACAGGTGTACACTTTCAAAGTAGAAAAAAAGTAAGTAAAAAATATTACTCAACTTGACTGCTTTGAGGCTTTCTTTAAAATCAAACAAATAATTTCCAAGGATACCCTTGGACATAATTTCCAAGGAGTGATGCCTGATAATCTTCATAATTTCAGACATCTTATTGTGACAGAGATTTGCTTTTTTTAGAACTCAATTTTTTTTTTACATAAATAATACTTTCTGTGTTTTTTGTGTTTGAGAAAGGTTATAAGAGTTTACTGGCCTATAGTTGAAGTGATAAAATTAAATGAATAATTGTTTTAATACAAGAACTGATTTAGCAGAATTGAAGGGACTCCCTCTTACCCAAGTGAATAAAATATTTTTATAATACTGTATAATCTTTGATTTTTATTGGTAAGAATTGACAGGAGTTAAATGAGTTCTTGAAGAGTTTGCATATTGTTCCCCAAAGGCAATTGAAAAGAAAATTACAAAGAGAATCAGATAAAAAATAAGTGATGGCTATAAAATTGAACAGAATGTGATTTCTATGTGATGCTAATATTTACAAAAATTTTTAAAATCTCACATAGAAAACTTAAAGTGGGTTTTGCTTTTACAATAAAATTAAAATCAAAATATTTAAAACTGACAACTTATTACAATAGGATCCTTTTAAAATTAGTATTTGCACAGACATTAGATAATTTTGAAGAAAAAATTACAGTATAGACATTTTAGAACAAACACGGATGGCATTGTATATACTCCTATGAGACAAATAAAAGGTATTGACATATTTCCTACTAATACATATGAGGAAACTGAGGCACAGAAAATGTAAAGGCGGCAGGCATATATTTCCTTCATTACCATTATCAGTTAGTATATAAGCCACAAGTAGTTTCTCATCACGTAAGTCCTTATGGTTAAATATTAATTAATTAAACAAAACAAAAACCAATTTTGGATATTCATATTATATTCTATAGATGTTATAGATTTAGAGGATGAACAAAATTTAGTCTCTCACAATATCACCAAACTGGCAAGAGTTTATAAACCAAACTGTCACTAAGAATAAAAAAGAAACAGACCTTGCAGTAGGGGAAAGTGGCTGTCCAAACACACTGCACTGATAGACCAGCCATGCACTGACCCAGACATGATCTACTCTAGGAGAGTCATCCTTGTCAAGTCATGTCAAATTTTAGGAATTCTTGTGGAAAATGGCTCTTGTACTAGCTATTCATACATGGATGGGAGAAGTGGGTGCAGAGAACAAACTGCTTTTACCAACACTACTTCCACTCCTGACTGGTCAGCTCTCTATTTCATTAGATTAGAGAAGTCATCTGCATGACAGGCACACTTTGCACCCAAAGGGCCTCTCTCTTTTCCAGAGGCAGCAACAGATAAATTGGCTCATCTCTGTTGAAAGACAGTACTTGCCAGCAAGGGGCACAGAACAATAGAAGCTAGTAGAACAGTTACAGAAAGTCTGATAGAATTCATAAAACCAAATTGTTGAAATAACTCCTAAGAGAAAAATAAATAAATCCACATCATGCCAACACACTTGTTCACTCATTTCTAAGTAACCAATTTGAATTCTCAAGATGCTAATTGAAACCCTGAGTTCTACAAGCAAAAGGAAGCTCTCTGAATACTTAACTTCTTGATTCAGAGATGCACAATGCCTGGGGCATTTTCCAACAACTACAATGATATTTACCATTTATTCAGTCTCAAGTATTGCAACACATTATTATTTCCTCCTGTCAGCCTTATGGGATAGATATTATTTCTACCTTCATTTTACAGATGAGGAAAATGAGGTTCAAGGAGGAAAAGCACTTTGCACAAGATTACATAGCTATGAAAGTGGTAGAGCTGGGACCTCTGCGGTACTCTAAAGCTTATGCCTTAACTTTATCTGTTGCTCATTGTAACCTGAAGCCATGAAGAGACAGAGTACATTCAGTAGGTCAAATTTTGTTTATATTATCTAATTATGTTTAAGTTTTATTTTTTTGAGACAGAGTCTCTTCCTTGGGCTAGAGTACAGTAGTGTCATCATAGCTCACTGCAACCTCAAACTCCTGAGCTCAAACAATCCTCCTGCCTCAGGCACGTGCCCCCATACCCAGCTATTTTTTCTATTTATGTTTAAGTTTTGACCACTTCTCAATCTCTGACTATATAGTATAACTAAACTGACAATCTTAGAAAATATTTACATCTTATTATCAATATGCAAGAGTGACAAAGGCCTAACATCCTTCTCAAATCTAATAACCATTCTTGGACTTCACAACTTCGTGCTATTTCTAAAAGTCTCTGAGTCATTAGCTCTATTTTTTTTTTGCCAATTTTTGACTTTTTGGTTTACTATGTTACCTTTTCTTCAATTCCCCTTCTATTTGTGGCACTAAATAGCTATTTTACCTTCTTTGAAAATTGATTCCAGTAAATTTCCACTTTGTTTTTCTACCTTCACCTTCAGTGTTTTTCAACATGAGCTCTTTTCTGATTAATTTATTTTTATTGACAAATAAAAATTGTGTATATTTACGGCATGTAATGTGATGTTTTCATCTATGTATACATTGTGGAAAGATTCAGTCAAGCCAATTTACATATTCATCACCTCACCAACATATTTTTGTGGTGAGGATGTTAAAAGTCTTTTTTATTTTTAGCAATTTTGAAATATACAATGTATTATTGTTAACTGTGGTCATCAGGCAGTACAATAGATCACCAAAACTTATTCTTCCAGTCGAACTGAAACTTTGTACCCTTTGATCAACGTCTCCCCTTTCCCCCTTCCTCCTTCTCGTCCCCCAGTCTCTGTATGATCTCACTTACACGTGGAATCTAAAAAAGTTGATTTTGCAGAAAAATGAGCTTTCTTTATTGAATTTTGCTCTCATTATTTTTACAAATGGATCCACTCGCCTGCAGCCCCCATCTCTTTCTCTCTTAATTATCTCATAGGTATCTATAAGTCGGTATAAAATTGTACATATAGAACTACCAAATATATCTTGCTATTTGCAGTTTATATTTCTCATATGTTGCATGCTCAACGACGTTTTATGTTGGTAATTATTAAACATACCTTCTAAAATATGAGATACTGAGGCTCAAAAGAAATAAATTACACCTACTAAGTCACATGGCTAGACAGTAGCCCTGTTTTCTGACTCTGAATTCCACAACTTTCCATTATATCATTTGGCTTTTCTATAAAGTTTGTCTTTTGAAAAATTATCTTTTTCTAATTAGGCAAGTAATAACTGCTGATTGTAAATCATTCAAACACTACATAAAATCAAAATTACCAAATAAAGATTCTTCCTATCTTCCACAAAATAATTCCTCTAATAACTAATAACATTTTGTATATTTATCCAGATTTCCTGATAATTATCATTTTAGACAGAGAATAAAAGTATATATAATATTCTGCAAACTTCCCCTTTTCTAGTTAACAATCTTAAGTTTTATCTCAAAATTATCCTGTAACTAGCAGATACTGACTTGAACCATGTTTGGAATAAAACTGAATTAGAGGTTTGGATATGCATCAAATGGTCCCCCTGTGTTGATCCTTTATGTGGGCATAGAAGGTAAAGTCACATTGAAGCTTCAATGTACAGATTACAGAAAGAGCAATTGGAACTACATGGTAAAATAACACCATGATAAGTGCTTAGGTAAGATGTAAAAAGCATTAAATTTATAGGCAGAAGACACAAATGGAAACATGTATTAATTGACAGGCAATTGGGTTTGGTGTTATGTACAGACTAAGGCATCCACTGGGGGTCTTAAAACGTATCCCTCAAGGATAACGGGGACTACTGTACTTTAAAATGAAGTGTCATTGGTACAATGTACACTATTCAGGTGATGGTTACACTAAAATCTCAGAATTCACTACTACACAATATATCTATGTAACAAAACTACATTTATACCCCTTAAATTTATCAAAAAATAATAAAATGAAGTGTCAAATGATTTTATGATTCACTAACGAGTCACTATGAGTCGTTAGTGAATCATAGTGATTCACTAACGACTCAATCAGCCAAGAAGAAAAAAATGTTCAAAATTCTTTTATTACTGTTAGAAATTACATATGTCTTTCTAAATTATCACTCCTCTGATCTTATAATAGCAGAATATTTTTTACTTTGTGTAAATTAGTATAATTTATTTCAAATTTTGTACATACGTTCAAATCCTAGTGGATAAAAATGGGGAGAAATACTGAAAAACAAGGTGTGGAGGAATCCATAGATTTTTGAGTGGAAGCTTAATAAAAAGCATTAAAATAAAAAACAGATATGCAAACAGAAGCATCTTGTTGAAGGGGTATATAGTACTATGGTCATATAGATGGCTGGCTAGATGAAGGGTATGGATGATTTTTATTCCTAATGATAATTTCAAAATCAGAAGAGAGAATGGCAAGCTGTTGTAGTAATGGAAGCCCTAAATTATCCTGATATCTACTAGAAATCTTATTGCAATAAAAATGGAAAAGCTAATAATTTTTTTCCTTGTCATGCCAATAGTTTCATCTGGAGAAGTAAAATAAAGTTATTAGGATAATTTTTCTCTTCTGGACTTAATTCAGACCAAAAAGGAAGAGGGAGATATTAGCTGGTTAAAAACATACTCTGAACATTTAGAAAGACATTCATTTCAAAGAGGGCTATGACATTTTAGGCATGATCTGTGGTCACAGATTATAGAATGGGACATATCTCATAATGGATAGAATATAAAAAATTTTTTTTAAATGACCCACAATAGTCTCACAGTAAAATTTATAGTTTAATTGTTTAGAACATTGAACCCAGTTTTTCACAGAAATAACTTTACACAAAAATTGGGTGTCCAAAGTAGGCCAAGGAAATCCTGGGGTTTAATATGCAGTTGGACTTCATATGCATCCTGGTGATGATGGTTGGAAGTTCCACTTACCTCTCCAGCAGCAAGGACAGAGGTGGGCGTAAAAAGGTTGAGTGAGAAATAAGAAAAGAAAGAAATATTAAGGAGGGTTGGTGATGTAGAGAAATAAGGGACTTTGGTAGCCCCAGCCATGGCATGGAGAGGACTTGGGTCCTGAGGGGCTGCTCTCAGGGAGGGCTGTTGTATTTACCTTATTTGCAAGATGAGATCCCAGAAATGTGGAAAATGGGTACTAACCAATCAATATGCTTCTGTATATGGCTTTAAGAAAATTCTTGGGAAAACTGGATATCAAAGTCCCCGTATATATGAATAAGCATTTTCTAACATATCTATGCAACGGGACTAAATTCTTCCTTCAAATTGAGATATAAAATTTACCAAAAATGCATTAAAATTAACATTTTAAATGCATGCAAGTTGTGATTCAACTCTAAGTTCCCATTGCTATTAAGATACAGACAAAAATCTGTAACCATCTCTTAGGGAGATTGTCATGTTGCTGATAACTATATGGTTATTACATTTTTGATCTGGATGTATCATTTCAATTTGCTTCCATAAATGTTTAATGTTTGTAGTTATTTTTGTCATTTATGAGTTCTCCATAAATATATTTTTCTTTCTTTTGTTATTTTTTTCTAAGACAGTGTCTTGCTCTGTCACCCAGGCTTGAGTGCAGTGGCGCAATCATAGCTCACTGCAACCTCCGACTCCTGGGCTCAAGGGATCCTCCTCCCTCATCCTCCCCAGTAGTTAGGACTACAGGTGCACCACCATACCTGTCTAGTTTTTTAATTTTTTCTTTTTAGAGAGACAGGATAAGCTATGTTGCTCATGCTAGTCTTGAACTGCTGGCCTCAAATAATCCTCCTGCCTCGGCCCCCTCAAAGTGCTGGGATTACAGACATGAGCCACTGTCCCTGGCCTTTTTATTTTCTGTTGCTGTTATGAGATCATAGTAGAATTAAATATGTTTTTAAATTTTTATGAGATTCAATAACTTTTATACATGATCATAAGAAGTAAAAGCATGCTTTATTAAGAATATATACTTCATGCGGGGAGCACAGTTTGGGGGATGACCACGATTGTAGCTCTGACACGGGCAGTGCATGGGCAATATATATAGCCAAAGTGTTGTACCCCCATAATATTCTGAAATTAAAAAAAAGAATATATACTTCATCCAATAGGAAAATAAGTCAAATTTGACACAGAAATTTTATTGCAAATATTTAGCCATGAGAAGAAATCTGTTCTCTGACATATTTATTGAATATCACTAGTAAGGTATATACATTAGAATCACTAGTTAAGTATGCACAGAAGACTTCATAGGAAAATGCAGCATATTAGACATTTCTAGAAACAAAGCTTTTTCTTTAAAGAAATACATTAAAATAAAATTTGTTCTAATGATGTAATGCTTTATTTGTTTCCCTTGCAGAGCATGATTTAATCTAGAAACCTTATCTTACAGAATTAGTTAAGCATGTAATCTGCTCATTTTTTCAGACATGCCTCAGGACTCTTTATTTGTTTCAGTCCAATCTAACAATTATAAACTTTATACAAAATTGAAGCTATTTTCTTCACATTTAAGACACCATTGAAATGAGTTCTGACCCTGATATGTTTTTTACATTACTCCTACGATAACATTATGCTTATGTCATATGCCGTAATCATATTCCACTTTTTAAGGGATAAAACAAGCCATTGATTCTTAACTGGGAAATCAAACACAATAGTGTTTTGTGATCAATTGTGATTAATTTCATAAATGTGAGGAAAAGGTATGAGGTATTTAATGAGTGTATATTTGAATATAGATAAAGTAATATTATTAGATGAACAGCTAGATTAGACTTTTTGAGACCTTAATATATGCCAGGCAGTGTATAAAATCTAAACATTTGTAATATTATTTAATCTTCAAAATAGCTCTGTGAAGAAAGGGAGGACGGAATAATACTTCTCTGAGTATAATTTTTGGTACTATTCTAACTTTTGGAATTTTTAATGTTTCATATACATGCTTAAAAGAGAATAGAAAGTCAATGAGCATGGGAGAAAAGAATTTCTAGATCCAAACACCTGAAACAAAAACATGAACAAAGGTTTCAAATGAGTAACATAGCCACACTGGTTGATGGGAACCTCAGTTAACTTGTGAACTATTTGGACTTTGAATATTTGAACTATATTATCTTTTTAGTCTGAAGACACAAAGAACTCTAAACAAACATTAACTTATATCACTTAACTCCAGTGAGAATGGCTTTTATCAAAAAGTCCCAAAACAACAAATGCTGGTGTGGATGTGGAGAGATAGGAACACTCATACACTGCTGGTGGGACTGCAAACTAGCACAACCTCTGTGGAAAGTAATATGGAGATACCTCAAAGAACTAAAAGAACTACCGTTTGATCCAGCAATCCCACTACTGGGCATCTATCTAAAGGAAAAAGAGACGTTCTACACTAAAGACATCTGCACTCGAATGTTTACAGCAGCACAATTCATAATTGCAAAGATGTGAAAACAACCCAACTGCCCATCAATACATAAGTGGATTAATAAAATGTAGTATATGTATACCATGAAGTACTACTCAGCCACAAAAAAAAAATGGTGAACTAACACCTCTTGTATTATCCTGGATGGAGCTGGAGCCCATCCTCCTAAGTGAAGTATCACAAGAATGGAAAAACAAGTACCACATATACTCACCATCAAATTGGTACTAATTGATCAACACATATGAAAGATTCATCAGGTGTTGGGCAGGTGGGAGGGGGGAGGAGGGGATGGGTATATTTACACCTAATTGGTGCCGTGTGCACTGTCTGGGGGAGGGGCGCACTTGTAGCTCTAACTCAGGTGATGCAAAGGCAATATATGTAACCTAAACATTTGTACCCTGTAATATTCTGAAATTTAAAAAAAAAATTTAAAAACCAAATATTAATTATAAGGAGTAGCTTGTCTTGTTCAGATTCATGCATTACAAATTTGGAAACTAGTTTCTATACATTCTAGAATGAGCAAATAAATATATTGTGGCTAAAGAGAGCGAGGTTTTGCTCAGTTACAGAATGGAGTTACAAATATGAAAAAGGGGGAAGATAAAATGAACCCCATGGTGATAATTTTCTAGGTGTTAGTTTGAACTAAGAGCTTGTAAGATGGATAGCTAGATATACAGACAGGCATAAAAATAGAAATAGATATGTAGTGACACATACACCAACATACATGTATGAACATATATATTCAAATATGTATACATTTATGAATATATGTAATTATACATATATATATTCCTAGTTCTATTCTACCTGCTGAGAAAGTCTAGAAGCAATGACATTCGGAAGCAACAAGACGCACACCTAACACCAAGATCTTGGTTTCTAAATACCTTTCTTCGCATTTTAGTGAAATTACTAACTCCAGGGCTAGTCAGGGAAAGGAGAAGATGAGTCTGAAACCTCTATTTGTACCATAAATAAGGAAAGTTTTCAAGGAATGATGGAGACATGTCAAGAGGACACAAAAGCCAGCCTGAAGGGGCTCCCTTAGCTCAAATCCAGGACAATTTGAGCATCAAATTAATGATATAAAAGATTATAATATAATATATATGATATATGGATATAAATAATTTTATATTATATCACATATCATTTTATGTTATACATATAATGTAACTCATTGAATAATGCAAGTGTTACTTTGACATAAATAAAAAAGGGAGAAAAAAGCTATACCCTAAGTAGAAACTCAACTCATAAATGTAAAGAAAATACAGAATTAGAAATTCTCTATTTAGCAGCTATCATAAGATAATCCACGCAAGAATCATCAATAAATGCTAAAACAGCTTGGTAAAAATTTGAGCATCAATGGGATATTTATTTATTCTTAAAGTATCTTCCCACAAAATATTTTTATTACAAAGTGAAAAACAATAACTACATTGAAATTATTGGCCGACATCACCTTAACTAGCAAAAACCATTCCAGCAGACATCAGCTTAACACAGTGATAAAGTTAACATCCCTATAACACTGTGGTCCTCAACCCCCCGGCCATGCACCAGTACCAGTCAGTGGCCTGTTAGGGACCGGGCCGCAGAGCTCCGCTGCCCCAACCATGGAAAATATTTCTTCCATGATACTTAGGAGGGGTGTAGGAGGTGGAGGAGGGGGGCACACAGCAGGAGGTGAGCGGCTGGTGAGCAAGTGAAGCATCAAGCTTCAGTATTTACAGCCGCTCCACATGGCTTGCATCACTGCCTGACCTTTGCCTCCCCCCACACTCCCTGCCACTGGCCAACCCCCTCACCTGGTCCATGGAAAAATTGTCTTCCATGAAACTGGTCCCCGGTGCCAAAAAGTTTGGGGACTGCTGCATTATAGGATGGTCAAATGGACATGGGTCAAATGGACATCATGTGTCTTCTGATATGATGCACTACAAAGGTGAAGTCATCAATTCTGTGCTATTGCCACCAAAAGTGCATGAAACAAATCTAATCATGAGGAAACATTGGGTAAACCTAAATTGAAAGACAATTTACAAAATAACTGACCTATATTACTTAGAAAATGTCTATGTCATAAGACACAAATCAAGACTAAGGAATTGTTTCATAATAAAGAAGTTTAAAGAGACATGAAAATTGAATGCAAAGCATAAGATGATATTTTCTTTGGATGTAAAAGACATTATTGGGACAAGTGATGAAATCTGAATAAGGTCTGTAGATTAGATAATAGTATTATGACTAGTAAATGTTACTTTCCTGATTTATGTAAGATAATATCTTTATTTTTAGAAAATATACACCTAGGAATTTAGTAAAGAAAAGGGGAATCATCCCTGTAACTAATTCTCAAATTCTCAAATGGTTCAGGAAAACAATGAAACACACACACACACACACACACATTAACCTTTGGGGATTCTGAGTGAAGTGCATACAGTAATTCTTTGCACAATTCTTGTCTCTTTTCTGTAAGTCTGATTTTATGCCAAAATTAAAAGTTGAATAAAACAGCTCTATGATGTAGTTCAACTATTATCTGAATTTAAGGGTAATTCAACTCTACACTCAGAGTCACACTCTAAGCACTACAGCCAAGATTTGAGCTTAATTCTCCCTAGCATCTAAACTCTTCATCACTACTCTGCTCTATCTTGCCATGCTATATCTATAAAAGAGTGTCTCACTCTCTATAAATGGTAGCTGTCACACACGCCAACAAGGAAAAAAATGAGGAGCTTTGATATAGAACCTAAAATGTCATTGTCCAATAAGTGTTGAACTAGCTATACGTGCTTATTTGAATTAAAATTATTAAAATTAAAAAGTTGGTTTGTCAATCACACTAACCATATATCAAGTGCTCAAAACGCAAAAGTGGCTATCAAATCAGACAGTGTAATTATGGAATATTTCCTTCATCTCAGAAAGTTCTATGGAACTGCGCTAGTCTAGACAGTTATAAAATTGAAAGGGATGCTCCTTACATCCATCTGCAATTGTACACCGGAAACAGAGGAGATTCTCACATTCCATTTCACAAGGCAACAATATACTCTACTAGTGATCAGAATGGGCTCTGGAGATTGCCTGGATTCCAGTCCAGGCTCTACAACTTACTAGCTTTGAGTCCTTGGGCAAGTAACTTCACAATTTTTTGCTTAGGTTTCCTCATCTGTTTAATGGGAATAGTAATGGTGACTACCTCATGGGGTTGTGTGAAAATTAAGTGAGTGAAATAAAGTACTGAAAGAATTACTTTAAACTCAAGGAAGTCTGAGGTATGGGCAAAGTTAATAATTCCTTAAGTAGAAAATTAAATATACATGTCATGTCCATTAGGTCCCTATTTAGGAAGATAATTAAGTACCAGAGGTGTGGTTGAACTTGATGACTTTTAAGGTTTCTTTCAATAGATACTCTATGATTCCACGTTATTAAGAGCATTGCCATTCTGCCTTGGAAATGGCTTTATAACAATGAGCATTTATACTTTGCAAAGATCATCTACTTAATATAGCAGGAGAGATTTTTTTTAATTTTACAAATAAATAAATTTACTATCTTAGAGGTTAAATAACTTCTTAATTAGTAAATAATTATGTATTTATAATTTAATATAATACATAACACATTTTATATGATAAGTTATTAGCCCAAAGGTGAATAATCAGTAAGTAGCAAAGCCTAGGGTTGAAGAGAGGTCTTGCAACTCCAAGTTCTTTATGCCACTTGACTCTATTAGTTATGCATTCATTATATATTTGTTGAGAACATACTGTGTACTGTACATGCATGGTGTTGAAGAAGGTTGTGCTTCAATCATGGATGACATCTATGTTATATACTTGTGGACACTTGTACTAATGTAGGAAAGTTGAATTGGAAAGTTTGTGCTTAGTATAAGGGATAGTTAAGTTGAAGTTCTCCAAATTGTTCACAGGATCACATAGTTCATAAAAACTTACTTGAATTGGAATTGCATGGAGAAAGTCAAGCAATTCTGTACCCCTCTGGGTTTGTGAAACACTAGGATAACTTGTACTGAAATCTCTGCAGTGATCGTCAAAGGTGTTTGATTTTAAAGTATAATCTATTATCTTATCTTAGACCTAAGTTTGCTCTTCTACTGTTTTCATCCAGTACAAAAGTATGCAAAGATATTCCTCTTTTGCTTATTTACAAAATCACCTCATGCTCACCATCTTTTGTCTTTCCCTGACCCATGTCTCTGCAATATTTTGTTATTAAAGCCATGGCAGAAATACCAAATACAATTAGTACCTAACACTGTAATAATCTCAGTAGTACCATGTGAACATACCCATGTATGCATATAAGTTAGTTCTAAACAGAGTTTACCATTAAATATGACTATATCAATGTAGCATATCAATGAGAAAAGGTCTGGTTGGGCATATCTTTGTAAACAGCACTTTTTGCTTATTCTATCCATCTTGAGCATTAGAAACATGACTTGAGCTATATAATACATATTACTGAAATGTTCCAGAGTTTTAGAAATTATAGCACATGCAATAAGACTTGCTTCTATAGATGAAAATATATTTTAAAGATTTGAATGATCATATTTAAGGAACTTAATGAGCACAAGTTTTGGTATTCTTTTATTAATAATATTATTAATATTCTCTCCTTAAATATTTTGTTTGATTTAAAAATAATAACTTGCATCTATTGATTACATTCTGACAATACTCTATGTTTCTTCTATTTTTTAATTACTATGGGTACATAATAGTTATATGTCTTTATAGGGTACATGTGATGTTTTGATACAGGCATACAATGTGAATTAATCAAATCAGGGTAATCCAGGTATCTTGCCTCAGGCATTTATTATTTGTGTTAGGAACATTCCAAGTCCATTCTTTAGTTATTTTAAAGTATACCCTAACTTATAGTTGTTACATCAATCCTGAGTATCAGTCCCATTAAATATTCCCATTTCATAGATTAGATAACTGAACCAATAGATAACCTGTTGTAGTCATAAAGTGAGGGAGAAGTAATCTGAAAGTGGTCATGTTTGACCAGAATTCCTACTTTTAATTATTCTCCTATGTGCCTTCTGTTCATTATAGAATATTAGGGAAATATAGTAAAATAGTAAAAGAATGAGATGAATTACTTATATTCACACTATACAACAACTATACTAAACATTTTAGTATATTTTATTTTAATCTTACTTATTTGGTAGTCATTACTGTCCTAAGTATTTTGGAAGTTATGCTACTGATAAGATAGATACTTCAACCTCAAAATATTGACAATGCAGGGAAGAAAATCTATAATCTATCAATAGTGAAGGGTTTGAAAGTATGGACTCAATCAGACTGCTCATTGAATCTTAGTACCTTATTTATCAGTGCCATGACTTTGAACAAATTAGCTAATCAATCTAATCTTTGAGTCTCTAATCACTAAATGTTCATTATTATCATCATACACTGCAAACTTGAATCAGATAATACAGGTGAAAGCAAAGTTTAGTGGAAACATGAAGGGAAAGGAAGGGAATTCGTTTCAACTGAACAGATCAGAGAACACTTCGAATTGCCAATTCAGGCTTAATTTACATACAGCAAAGTAACAGTAATATTTAAAGAGCTCTTCCCCCCTTCCTTAATTAAAAAATATTCTCAATGTGGTTATGTGAGCTTTTTAATGAAAAAATACTTATTTAGAGATGTTTTGGTTATAAAAGTTTACATACAAAAGTGCATCTGAATTGGTAAAATTAAGAAATGAAAATATGTGAATTAAAAACTCAATTGCTTCTTGAATTTTTATTAGGCTAACCTCAACATGTTAAAGCCATCCCAATATCCCTTAACGTACATCCAAAGATGATAACGTCATACATTTGTCTATGATGTGTATTTTGTCTTTTCATTTTCATTTGTTGAATGTCACCTATAAGCTCATAAAACCACTCAGTCACAAGTACTAGATCTATAACTCCTTTTTGACCTTGTAAAGCATTCAAGTGAAGAGAATACCACCATTAAGTGTTATGTTTCTCCAGTAAGAAGTTGTCACTACATAATTTACCTAATTATGGACTTCTGTGACTTTTATTTAGTTTACAATTTTAAAATTTTGGTTTATAATCTTTCATTTGTCCTGTCTGTACATCTTGGTTTCAATGACTATCTCTCTCTAAATATTAATTGATTATTTATGTATTTTAAAAACGAGAAACCCATATACATACAGCATTGAAACTTAACATTTGATTTAGTATCTCATAAACTTTTCTCATGAAGGTATTAAAGTTTTTTTTTAGTATCATCATACATGGATGCATACTTCCTTGTATTGATGTACTATAGTACCGTTAGTACTATAATTGTCATTGAGATTGTATCCCTTTTTATTCCAATTATATTAATACATAATTCTAAGAGGCATGCTCTTTATGTAAAATTTGGTCCCAGTTGGTCTGTCTATATATTGTTTTGTTTGTTTTTTGTCTAGGTACTGCTCTGGTAAGCACTACATGAATAAGGCATCTGTGATGAGGATCATTTGCACTGCTCAGGAGTGTTGCGAGTCTAGGGAGTTCAGCCTTTCTTATACGTACTAAGAGTTGTATTTCCCTGGCCTGAAAAGGGACCAATGTAACCAGCTCATATGCCCACAGGGCAGCTCTCCTGTCCCAGAGTCTGTAGCTTTTAATTCCCTCAATCAATCAACTCTGCCCTGGTATGGCTCTCCAGAAAAAGCAAATTACACATGCATGCTGCATGAACTGATGCTGGCAGTTTTACAGATAAGGATGAGCCTTTTGGCAGATAACCTGCCTGGAATGGAGAGAATAGCAAGGGAAAGACTGTTTTCACATCAGTGCTTTCCTGGCCTATTCCCTGGAGGAATCAAGCCCACTCAGAGCATGTATGGTACACAATCTGGCTCCAAACTTCAATACAAGTTATACATTTATTTGCAATAAAATATGTGTCTTCTGTCTTTTTCATTAAAGCATAGAGTCTGAAAGAATTTAATCTTTTCTTTAACTTGTTAGCAGATTTTAAACACCTGAAAAAAATCCTGGCATTGTTTTGTACATGCTAGAAGTTACAGAAACTAATACATTATTTAAGGAAAAAATTCAATGTTAATATTACTTGTACATTTCTGAGCTAAATTATTTTATATAGGATTTGATATGGGAGTACTTAAAAGCCTTACCAAAGACATAAAATATCTCTTTATCAATCTCTGACTTTTAAAATTCCTAAAAGATTTGTTCAGTATAAAACATGAATTTTTAATTTAACCAATTTTTTCTTTTTGTCTATCCAACAACTTATGCTTCAGTTCTATCCCAGGCCTTAATTCTAGTCAATCACAAATTTAATATGAGCCAAGATTATGAAACAGTCATCTTAAAAGCTAATCTGATTAGGCAAGTATGTGGGTATGTGTGGGTAGGGCAAGGGGAGTTAATGGAAATATATTCTCAGAAACAAGATTAGAGCTGGTACTACTTTATCCTATGATGTTTATATTAAAGCTGGGTCTTGCAGTCAACATCGGGTACATAGACTAATTGGGATTCATTCAGAAGACAGGATGGTAAAGAAATCAAAGCCATGACTCATGAAAAACTGCCTAGAGCGGAGACAATGTAGGAGGATGAATATAAGTGTCTTCAACCCCTTGAAAGGCTGTTGTGTGGAATAAGGTTTGTTCTGTATAGCCACAAGGGATTGAGCTATAGGTGGAAATATAAGAAAACATTTCAACTCAATACAACAAAGAACTTTCTAATAAAGCACAGAGTCATGGTAAATGCTTTGAGAATTGATATTGAGACTGGAAAGAAAGGTTTTCAAGTTTATATTTTTTAAAAAGAATGCACATATGGGGACAAGGAGTGTAAGGAAATCTCTGCACCTTCCTCTCAATTGTGCAGTGAACCTAAAAGTGCTCTAACAAAATAAAGTCCTTAAAAAGAAAAGAAATTAGGTAGCAAAACAAGAAACACTATGGTTTCAATATTAAATATTAAACACAGAGACTTGAACAGAGAATAAAGTTTTAAAAGTAATTAAAAGTGGTTTTGATAGTTTCTTTGGGTACAACTAATCAAAGTTCTTATAGGTAAAGAATACTTTGCTTACTTTATTTGTACACAATAGAAAAAAAGTTGGATTGTTCAAGAGAACAGAACAAGGAAGTAAAAACTAAAGATATTTAGTTGCAGGTGAATAAAAGGGTAGGATAGAAGGGAAATAAATCAATTTAGCTAGGTGGAACTTCGGAAGAAAAAAGGAAAATAAATCATCAAAGCAATGTTGGTTTAAATAACCAAATCTGAACCCTCCTCAAATATATTTTACTAAAAAAAAATTTTGAATGACCTATTTGCAATTACCTTTATTACTTATTTTATATGAAAATATTGGTTTTTGCCATGATTTTAATATTTTTTAAACAGGAAACTGTACCTATGGCTGAAAAATATAGTCACACATTTCAATGAGTTAAATAAAAGAAAATCCTGACTCAACAGATGGGTCCTACACCATGATTTCAAAACTTGTCTGGCAGGCTCAACTACAGAGCTGAGCTACTTTACGTTTATGAAATCAACAACTGAAACCTGAGTCTTCAATCAGAGTTCATTTCCTACTGCTTTACCCATCGTTTTTAATATGTTCTACCATTTAATTAAAATAACATTACATTTCATTTAGGCTCAGAAACATCTGATTAAAATCTGGAATAAAATGTCCCTATTAATATAGCATAATTAAATACCAATATTTTAAATAAACATTTAAAAAATAAATCACAGATTCTATCCTTTATACATTCAGAAATCTTAATAAAAATATACCAAAATTGGGTTGCAAAATGGATAACAAAGGCCTAAAAACTGTCTCAAACATAATGATTTTCTTTCTCATCAACTGATTTTTCTTCTTAAAAATATCTAGGGTAGCAAATAGAGTTGTTTGTAAAAAGACATAAAATCTTAAAATAATTCCAAAATTCCAGCTAGCATCAGTGTACTTACAAAAGGACATAAAATCTTAAAATAATTCCAAAATTCTAGCTAGCATAAATAGAAAAAGATATTTTAAATTTATTTAAACAATATTTGTTGTTTGTAAATATAAGAAAATGGCAGGAAAACAGGCATTAAATACATCTATAAATGTAATAATAAAATACGATAAAAATTTTGACAAGTACATTTTATAAATTCAAATAATAGTAAAAATTATCATTTTGAATGTTGGGCAACTAACAAACGAAAAAACTTTCTATGTGATTCCTATATTTCTTTCTTTTTTGCCCCCATTATTTTCTCATCCTACTTTCAGTATTATCAGTGAGACCAGACGCTTTATCATTGCAACCTATGGTTCCTAAACTTGGCTATGCATTAAAGTCACTCTGAAGGTTTTTAATATTGCTTATAAGGCCGTATCTTAGACCCATTCAATCAGTCTTTGAGGGAAGACCGGGAAATTCACCATTTAAAAAATTTCTGCAGATGCTTCTGTGGCAGGGGGCTCGGTGCTTAGGAACCATTGACCTATCCTTAAAACAGTGCCCTAACTGCATTTTTACCTTCAGAGTCATTCCCTGTCTTCTTTCTAATCCATCTGGCTCAAGCCACTACTTCAATCTTCCTAAAGCATCTCTCTGATGATATCACCTTTCTATCCTAAAACCTTCAGTAGCTCATAATTGATTTTCAATCCATTTTTTCAAGAAATTACTAGTCATGTTTCAAGGTACAGCTCAAAAGGCACTTCCTCTAAGATAACAACTTTCACTACTTGTGATAAAAGTCATCACTCCCTATTTGGAATCCCCAAACATTCTGTATTATATGACACTTATAATCTTCAGTTTTGTATTATAATTATCTTTACATGTATAAACTATGTATACCGCATACATATCTCAATTGTATAAATTAATGCGTCAAAAGACATAAGAAACAAAATGGCGTTCTTGAATCAGAATTAAATTCAGAGATTCTATAAGAAGAAAAATAAGAAATGTTTCTAAAATAACATATGAGCTGTGTATATCTTTAAGCAGATATCAAAATGTATAGGGACCCATAAACTAAGTCAAATCAGCCTCAGAGCTGTAATTCATATGCCTATTTAAACTTATGTAAATGAGGGCATTAAAGTGGAAATATATATAAAATGTGTATCAATAAAAGAAGACAAATTATAATTTGTTGCTGTTAAAGTAGGCTTAACTCATTAAACTGCTTGGTGGCTAAGGCATATGAGAACATCTGTGTAGAGGTCATAGGCTATTATCAGAATTGATTCCAAGGACAAACCAGGAAGTGCAAGTTTCTTTTCATTTCGTTTCTAGTCCCAGTTATGCATCTCACCCTTTAATATTAGCACAATCTCCTTCTTCTCACCCACAGAAATGGTTTCCAGGGTATCTTCACTGCAATCCCCATTTCTCAAGTGTAAAAGATCCACAATTATTTTTCCCAATGCCCCTTTGAAAGCTTACATTATATATATATATCTCCCCTCAGAATTTTGCTAAGTGATGAATTTGACAGGTGATGAAAAGAATGGTTAAAAATTAATGTCATCATTCTAGTTCCAAAATGTCATACATTATCTAGTAGTCAGAATAACCTTGTGTGGTAAGTAAAAATTATTATCTATATTTTGCAAATAAAGAAACTAAAACTAAATTAAATTAATTGATTTTTCCAAAGCAAATACAACTCAATGTCCTTTTGAACATACCTGATTTTTGGATAGGAAGATGTCATTATATTCTTCTAATCTTCCCATGTATGTGACTAGTGATAGAAAAGGTAAATTTATTCACCATCTATATTACTAGTTAACAGTTAGACTTTAACTACTATGAGTTTAATCATTTAATATATCTACCATTGTGAGTCAAGTAAATCATATATCTTCTAGATCAAATAAATATTACAAAGACTTTGATTATCAATCAAGTAAAGCATAAACAAAACAAAAAAAAATCCACACTGGGAAATCTACTTAAAGACTTGTTCAGAGCAAGGAATGAAGGAGGAATACAGTTTTATAGAAATGATTTTATAAAAATTTTATAAATTTTTGCATTTTATAAAAATCATTACTGCCATCATTAGAGTAAAATTTTCAATTAATTGATCTGGAAATGAATAAAATAAGGCATTTTTAAGCATGTATTAATTTTAAATCATAAGATTTAGAGAGAAAATATGTAAAGTTCCCTATCAATAAAGTATCTGATATTGAATTAAATAGAAACTTAATACTTGTTTTTTGAAGAAATATTTTTTCAAATTTTAAGTTTTTTCTCAAATATTTACTCAATATGTCAAAAAAGAAGAGTGCATTTGTCTTATCTTAAAATTACCTAACAATTCATGGTCAATGTTAGATTTTACAGCAAACATAAATACATACAAAATGAATATGCTTAAAAGTTATTGCTTTCAAAAAGAAATACAATAAGTAAATAAAACATACCTACAAAGAATAAATAAGTAAAGCTTAGAATTTGGTTCCTTAAAAATAAGCCTTCTTTATAAGCACCTTATGTGGGAAATCAAGATTATCGTGTACATTTTCTTATGACAATGTTGAGATGTTTGCTCTACGTAGGTCATCTAAGAATAGACTCAGTAACATCTATCAGAAGTGAATAAATTTAAAACTAAAATCTTACAATTAAAAGTAAAATTTAACTTTCCAGGCTGATATAAATAAATCTAATAGATTTGTAACATTTTCAATCAATAGACATTTGTTCTCATCAATCTAGGGCGTATGTTAGAAAATGCTGGTTACTGAGTGGGTCTTCCCAGTGAGAATTTGAGGTTAGATAGCTGTAGGGCAACCTTACATGTGTTAGCATTTTCTTCTGCCTAAGCAAATGCACGCTTGGATGTCCTACCAACACATGATACCTGATAAGCTAATACTTATAATTTTACTTATTAAAAATATCTCTTTTGAAAAGTATCTTTATTGAAAGTTCCTGTTGACTCCCAATTCACTGCCTTTACCATTGACATACTCTTGTTGATTACCGAACCTTAAGAATGCTGCCTGCCGTTACGTATCGCCCCTCATTCATACTCACTCCCCCAAATTGATATCTAGATTACTACAATAACTAATGTCTCTTTATTTTTAGACCTTCACAAAGCTGCTAGGATAATATCTATTAAATGCCATCTTCTCAATAGAGCTCTATTAACCATCACATCCCAGCTTTGCATTCAAAAGTATCTACCACATCCATTCCCTTAGTTCCATTTTCTTCAATCTTATCTTTATTTATTCTAATGTAGCCTTTCTGTTTCAGCAATTTCAGTGTACTTATCATTATTTCTTAATTTCCTTTTTCTATTTATCAGCTAGTGCCTTGTACAGTACAGAATAAACATTAGTTATTCATTTCTTGAAGAGAAGAGGGAAAGGAAGGAAGGAAAAAAGGAAGAAGGAAGGAAGGAAAAAAATGGAGTAAAAATATATTAATAAATCCATTTTTATTTTGTAAAATATCACAAATTACAGATACCTAACATTCCATCCCTGATATTATCTTTCTTATGTACCTCAATTCTAAATTTTATTTCCCAAATGCTACAGAGGAAACTTACAGAAATACAGAAGCTCACCCAGAAACTCACAATTATGTTGTACCTTGAGCCTTGCAGAAGACAATGTAATTCTATTAACACAAATTGGGTGCTATTGTGAGCAATTTAACATGTTAGTAATTTAACAAAGTGGCCAGTCCCAGTGGGGAGACTCCAGGACTCCATCACTATCTTGTTGGGAATAAAGAGAGAGCAAGATACAAGGCAATGGCAAAAGGTTTTCTGAG
Source organism: Daubentonia madagascariensis (assembly GCA_023783475.1). Lineage (NCBI taxonomy): Eukaryota > Metazoa > Chordata > Mammalia > Primates > Daubentoniidae > Daubentonia > Daubentonia madagascariensis. The sequence goes on from JAKFHU010000600.1 coordinate 38,166,532, forward strand.
GATTTGAGTCACCTCACTTTCCTAAGGAGTCACCAGCATCACAATCACAAAATCTCAGAAAGGCTGGAGTTGTCTATATTTATCTCCATTTTAACTTCCACTCACTCCTCTCCTCACACCATTACAGCTTCTGGTTCCATGATTCCACTGAAACAGCTCTTGCTGACATCCCCATGTCACTAAATCTAATGGATATTTTTCAGTTTTTAGGTGATTGCACAGTAGTTGGTTTTTTTTTTTTGACATAGTGACTTCTCTCAGTCTTAAAACATGTCACATATTTACCTTATTTTACTCTTTCCTCTGTGTTAGCAGCTCCTTTGTCACAGGCTCATTTTTGGGTACGTGGACATTAAATGGTGGAGCACCCCAAGGTTCAGTCTTAGACTCTCCCTCTTTTTATTCCATACTTTCCTCCAAATCCACAGCTTGAATTACTACCTAAATACAAACGATTTCTTCTGAGCTCTCAGCCAATATATTCAATTTCCTATAAGACATCTCTCCTGGGATTTATTTCCAAACACACATTCATCTCCAAAAGCAAATTCAGTCTTCCCACACATTCAACATGGTTTTTTTTTTAATCTCAATGAATAACACCCACATTCATCTCGTTGTACAAGCCAGAAAACTCATCTTGAAACCAAACTAATCTATCCACATCCACCTTAGCGCCCCTTCAGTCTACTCACAACACAGAAGCCTGGGTGATAATTTAAAAATGAAATCTGATCATTTTCCTCCCTTGTTCAACACCTTTCAGTGGCCTCCCATCTCTCTTAAACAAATCTCACCATGACCTAAAAAGCCCTGCATGATATGACTATCTCAACTTTTTTGATGTTTTCTTGCAGCATGTCTTCCTGCATCCCCAGAACTTCTATATACAGTGGCCTTTTCAGTCCCCTATCTGGTCTCTTTCAAAAATTTGCCTGGATTCTCTTTACCATGCTCATTATCTAGTTAATTTCGTTTGTCCTTCAGGTATCAGCTCATGTGTACCTTACTAAGGAAAGCCTGGAGTCTCCAATAAGGTTAAATTTCTTTACTGTGAGCTCTCAGAACACTATATATCTTACCCTCATTTATAGCATTTTTCAGAGTTCTAGCTTTGCATTTTTGGTGATCATTATCTAATTATTCTCTTTTTCTAGACTGTAAATTTCATGAAGGCAAGGGCTTTTCTTGTTTTTACTACCTTTTGCATCCCAAATACCAAGCTGATATAAGAAATTAATACACACCATTGAATGAATGAATAAATGAATACTTGCAGTCTGAACTGGATAGGTGTCAATATCCAGCGATTTAAGCTAAGATGAAGAATCAGTAAGAAGGGCAGGAAAAATCCCTAAGCCATTTTGTTATTTGACATCTAGAATCTAAGAAAGTTAACCCAGATTTAATCTCTTCAGGCAGAGATTGAATGTTTGGGAATTGAGACACTGAATATGTGATATAGGAACTAGCAAGAACAAGGCAGGGAGGACAGGGTTTAGGTTCATGCTTTTGTTTATCCAATTAGTCATTCACCCATTTACTTAACAAATACTTACCAAACAACTACTATACCCTATGGACTATGCTAGACATTTTGGCTACAAATATAAGATGAAGATTGCCCTTAGGAATCTTACAATCTAGTACATAATGGTGAGGAAGGAGCTTCTAATTTATTTCTAGATCTGCAATAGAGTGATTCTGGCATGCACATGACTAAAGCAGAAAATGTCAGGGTTGAGGGGTAATAAGGCAAAGCTGGATGCTTGTGAACAGAGGAGGAAGGAAGGGTTCAAACAACCTCAGAGATGGTCCAAGGACATCAGCAGTACTTGACAACTTTATGAATAACTGTTGTCTAAAGATAGAGCATATTTATGAAAATTACAATAACAACCTGTTGTGTGTGCTATTTGACACTTTGAAGACTAAGTTAGAATGAAATACTAGTACATTTATCAGTAGTAAAATAAATTATAAAAATCAAAAGTAAAATGAAGATAGGTGTTAGTTATTAAAGTACTAGTTTGGTGGTGGCAATGTTCAAGAAAACAAATAGATATTATATTTATTAGTCTTTATCTATATTTTTCCTTCACGGAGGACAATGAAGACTGAATCTTTATTTACATCTTTCTATAGCTATGTCTATCTAGGCTTAAATTACAAGAAGATTAAGGTTTAATTATAAGAAAAATACGGCAGAAAATAAGTCTGGTTAGAATGGTTTCTATAACAATTCACTGGAGGTAGAAGGATGAAGTATGCATGTCTCTTGATTTCTTTCCCCTATATGTAAAGCCTAAGCTTGTATTTGTTATTTTTGTTGCAGTTACAATTTAATTAGAATCTTAAGAGTAAAAACGAACTATACTTCTTGAAAAAATTTGAAGGCAAGATAAGAAAAAAATAATAAATCATCTCTTCTCCTTGAAAAATAAGGAAACAGGAAAAGAAAAGCAACTTAGAAATAACTTATCCAGAGAGATGTTTTATAAATAAATAACTGATAAGAAATCATGGCATACTTTAATCTCAGAAAGTCATTAAACTAATTATACACTTATATAAGATAACCACTAACTTTGGAAATATTTACAATGAGTTAATAAAAATGTGAATGGGAGCACATATATATATATATATATATATATATATATATATATGAGAGAGTGGTTTTTACAAAAATATGTGTGCTTTTGTGTATATAAACAGGGAGATGAGAAAAAAATTAAAATAAGACTATAGTAGTTTAGTATGAGAGCTTCTATTGCTAACAAACCCAATTATTTTGACCTTTTGGACATAAAACAAAATTTGCATATTTTTAATGTGACAATATGGCTGCTGGCTGAGGAATTCCACATATTTCGGACTGTAAGAAATGGTTGAAGAAAAGCTTTTTTCTCCTCTATGTCTGAGAAGTCATTAAAATCACTCATTCCCGTTAAAACATAAAGCAGAACATTGGATCAATGTTTTACATAAGCAGCCATCTTGATCATTTTGCTTCTATCAAGTCCCAAGGACTTGTGGTTTTGGTAATGTTTTTCTGGCTGTAAGTCATAGGCAAGCTCACATTTTTATTTCATTTGACAAAATAAGAAGTAGCTTCATGACAGTAATAACTGGGAGGCAGATCAGAGTGTTTGACCTAACTGCACATGGCATTTTATATTTTGGCTTCAGACAGCTCATCTTTTGATACTTCCATCAGTACATAAAAGGGGAATTTAGTATTTAATGCTCTAATAAGTATGCAACTTCTGGAAAGGACTGCTTTGAGGATGTAAATCTCCAAGCACCATCACCTAAAATTAATCACTTTGCTTTGCTAGAGGAATTTAATCTATTAGTCCTTCATTAGAGAAATAATATTCCAAAGAATTTATATTTATTTTGTAATATCTTATGACTTCACGTATTTCCATATAACCTCATTGATTTTTCCACATTGTACATGCAATCTTGATGATATTATCAAACTACAAAATGAATCTATTTTATGGGGAGGTTTTTGTATGCATCATATTTTGGCAGAAAGAAGAAATGAAGACTTTGGATTCAATTGTCTGCTTTGTCACTTGCTTGCTCCACAAATTTGGATATCTTGTTTTTTTCTTATCTTAAAAAATGGGAATCATAAGACCTAACTCATGAGAATATTTTATTGATTTTAGAAAGTAATGTACATGAAGCACCTACCCCAGAAACTGAACAAGAGAAGGTCCTCAATAAATGTTAAATTCCCTTTCTAACTACACTTTTCCATAAATGTATGCTTGAATGAAGCAAAAAATGAAATTGTATCTTTAAATAATTTACATCAAAAAGTTATACATATAGGTATTATAATATTAAGGTGCCAAAGTTTAAACTTTTCATGTTCAGTTATAAAGTCTTAATTATCTTTGTATGCACAAGATATAGCAAAATGCTTGGCACAGTGGGCACTAAAATCAATGTTATAGTGATGATATGTTAAACAGAAAATGACAGAACGATTAGTATGACCTAGGTATACTGTGTGCTATGGCATAGTAAAGATGGATCCCAGAAAGCTGCTTTCTCCTGGCAGGACGCTTGCCATGACACCCCCAGTCTGATCACTACCTGCATCAAGATAGGCAGAACTAATCCCCTGTTTACTCTAATTTCCACAAGAGACCAGCACTTCCAGGATTATTTCTCACACCTTCCACAATCGGCGGCCTGTGGACAACTCATACTCCTGCTACTTACTGGTAAGCCCTTTCGCCCTTTCCTTTCTCCAGAGCACTTCACCATCTGACATGCTAAATATTTTACTTTTTGGTACATCTATCTGCCTCCCCTATGAGCATATAAACTCCAGGAAGGCAGGCATCTTTCCCTGTTCTGTGCACTGCTGTGTCTTCGGCCTTTAGAGTCTGGCACTTGACACGTCCTCACAGCTATTTGTTAAATGTTTGAATGAACTTCCACTTGTCACGATGAAATACATTTGTTACATTAGAACATCTTCCTACCCTTTTGAATATATATACAAAAGCCTACAGTAAAATCAGTCACCAGAAGTTAATATGGCTAATATTTGATTTATTGTTTTTTTTTTTAAATTTTAAGACTTTCTTAACATTATTGAAAATAATTAAATAAATCTCCTAATAAAAGAAAGGGCTTTTACAAATGTTCTTTCTAAATACACAAATTTCTGTGTTTGTTCCATACCTTTATTTACTGGCTTGATTAAGAATAATCTAAAAATAGTGCTTTGATTTCTTCAGATTCCTTGAAATATATGACAAAGAAGAGTAGTTCTAAATTACAAATATTATTTTTATCTTACCTCAATGAAGGAAAAACTCATCAGTGTTTATGAAATATGAGAAGCCCCTCTCAAAAATAAAACTTCTTTGATGTTATATCAAAGAAGTTTCATTTTTCAGATAAAATTTGGTATAATTAGAATAATTTTATCCATATTAGAGTTTTAAGTAGATTTTACATTATTTACAACATTTTTAATAGTACTATAATGTGCTGTAATTTAATTGTTTAAATAGGTCAATGAATCTATCTTCCCTTTTCCAAGGTCATTTCTTTTAAAAAGAATAGTAATCCAATGTTCAGTTATTTATTTCAATGAAACTGAAATTAAAATGAAAATAACAGTAAGTAAAACAAAATCTAATATATTGTAGATGCTATATAATAAAAGGTCAGGAATATAAGAATGATGGTTTACCTTTTCCAAACCATTCCTGCTTTGAGGATTTTTAATGATAGAAATTATATGACTTTGAATGAAACACTGAACATAAAGCAGATATTAGTGAGTGCTCAAGACAATTTAGCTATTACTACTACTACTACTGCTTTTCCTTCAGTTACCACCATACCACCGCTGTCAACAAAAAAGTTAGGTGATTTTGAAGAATTTCCAATTCTTCACAAAATCAGTGGACACCTACTTCTAAAGCCCATCATAATTGTAAGGCTCAGTTAATCCTTTTATATTATATAGAAGCATATAGATAAGTCAGTTTTTTCCTCGAGATTTTTACTTCTACTAAGGAGGAATTGTGGTCTGGCTTAAGAGAATTTCTTTAAGGTCATGGTAAAATAATGGTAAACTTTCCCAGCCCACAGAAAATAACAAAAATATTTCTCAAGATTAGAGTGGTCCTAAAACAGATTGCCTTATGAAGTAATCACTGCCTACCACTGGAAATGTTCAGGGAAAAACTGAGAAAACATCTGCTAGAGTTGTATGAGACATCTTAGTTGGGAGACTGCTTAATTTATTTCCTTTGGCCTTCCAATTTTAGGATTCAATGACCATTGAGACTCAAAAACTATAAGAGAATATTAAAAACTACTAAATAGGTTTGAGAAGTAAAATTTTGATTCTATTTAAACTTTTAAATATTCTACCAAAAAACAAAATCACCTCTAAAACATTTAGTTCAATTATGCCTAATTGCCAAGGTCATATAATGAGAATTATACATACAATTTCATGTGTCAGGTTAAAATTATATGCATGTTATTAGAATACCAAATATGCCCATTTATGTATTTTTATATTTTATAGATTATGGCTGAAATAATATTACTTATGTAATAAGGCTAAAATGTGTACAATTTTTTAATAACAAAGAATACTTGTCTCTTCCTCTCAAATGTCAAAAAATAATATTATCTTTCAGTAATTTTCCTTTTAAGAATTTTCTCTACAAAGATAGCTTCTCTGTGTTTCGTGTTGATTTGTGTATGATGATCTAGTCCAGAATTAATGAGTATCATCTTTGGACAAAATTAGGTAGGGATACTTGCAAACTGCTAGTGAGTAGAGGCTATGTTATTTTATATATCCAAGTGCTTAATAGATAGAATACATTGTTTTTTCCAGAGTAGGTGCTCATTAAATACTTCCTGAACAATTAAAATTTTATTTTTTTACAGGTTAATAGTGCCTCTCTCCAATGTATCTCAGCTTTGCATCAGCTATCTAATGGTTAAATCACATACACAACTTAATATAAAAGTATCTTAAGGGCTCAGTCATGCACAGTTCATGACTTATTTGAAATCTCACAAATATTTATGGGTAAACATTGTCTATGAAAAATACTAATTAAAATTTAATACACAGTAGTATTTCCAGTTCGTTTTTCAAATTGTAACATTTTACTATAAAAATAGAGATTAATCAATTTGGTTTATAACTAAATTTTAGTTAGTTGGGATTCTGATACCCTTATGACACGTAGCTATTTAAATTATATTTTTTACTGAATCCATTAGTTATTTGGTTCCATTAATCAGAGAGATCAAGTTTTGTATAATATAGCTTCAAGTGATATACCACATTAGGTAATTATTTAATTAGAAAAAAATTAATGGGGTAACATTATTGCCTCCCACTTTAAAGGGTACAAAGACTTCTTTTTATAAAATATAGCTGAGAACTCTAAATAAAAAAATTCTTGACATACTTATATATTAACTTATATATAACTGTGGTATAATATGTCATTCAAGATTATGAGAATTTAAAAAAAATACATATCTATCATCTAAGTATGGGTGCTGAGTATGCCAAGTACCCAGCAACAACCACTTGGTTTCTGAGGTGGAGAATTGAATTCATCTTATAATGATATACCTGTCATTCAATAATTCAGAATATTATAAATTATTATTTCCATTCAGTAATTTTTGAAATTGTTATGACTATTGTAAAGGCCAAACACCCAACAACAACCAGTTGGTGTCTGAGGAGGAGAATTGGACTGGTCTTACGATCACTATTTTGTCGACAACTACATGAACAAATATTTGGACATGTTTTCATAACAGCAAATTATCTCTTCCAATCACCCTCCAATTTACACTTGTGTTACTAGATTGTTCTTTCACACAAATAATAATGGCCTTAACCACTGAAATAAAAATCAAAAGCAGGCAAAAGCTTAATTTTATTAATACTGAGACAGAAATGTTAATTACACAGGATATTGAAATATAAAAGAACTCCCTTTGCTGTCTCCAATCCCTTTTGAACTTCTCAGGGATTTAAATATAGCATTCGCTTGGCAGATATTCATGTCTGGAAAATAAAGAAAAGGAAAAAAATACTATACCAAACTAAAATCTCTAACTCAGCAACCAACACTAATCTTCATCAATCATGGAAGAATACTCTCTTTTTGAGAAAAAATATTTGAAGAGGTCCATATTCAATTCAAAGATAATGTTTCTAGAAAATAAGTAATTTTATCATCATGAAAAACATGAAAAAATGTTCATGATACATTAAATGGTTAAGCTGAAAAGATATTGTTCATGGTTATTATTTTTAGTTAGAGAAGTGGTAGATTCATATCGTTAACCAGATAAATACATATACATACACCTTTCAATTAGTGTGTGATGTTTTCTGTAGAAGAAATATAGTGAAATAAAGGGATTGGATGTTGTTTAATTGAAATATCTTATAGAAGAACTTAATGCATTCATGTAAAAGTATGAAAAGGAAAACATTATGTGATTTTAATTGCCTTCTAGTATTCTGACAAACCACATTAAATTAAAAATTATGTGCATTTTGACAGTGTTGAGGATTTACATTAAAAAAGCAAGAATGTATCACCAACAGGGATCCAAATTCATGTAACTATGCAGTATAGAAGAACTATTCTTTCACCTAAAGGAGTTTTCTAAAATTATAAATCAGATGCTACCACTATGCTGTTTACAGTTCTTCATTGCACTTGGAGTTCAGCACAACTCTTTCCATGGCCTGCCCTACAGTGTGTTACTTTGCGTGTGCACTAGCCTCTCCCTCGCTTCTTTCCTTTAGTTCTACATGCTCCAGTCAAACATGACTTCTTCCCATCCCTCAAAACACACCAAGATCAGTTCTCTTCCTTGGGGCCTTTAGCTCTTTCTTTTGCCTGGAGAGTATGGCACACGATCTTCCAACGGCTGGTGTCTTCTTGTCATTTAGGTCTCAGTTCAAAGGAGGCTTCCTTGACTATTAAATCTAACAGTCATTCTCTAGCCTGTCTTATTTTCTTCTCACACTTAAATCCACCTGATTTCACTGTGTTTATTCACTTACGTATTAGGTCTGTCTTCTCCTCCTGAATGTAAGTTTCATAAGAGGAGGTATATTATCTGGCTAGTTCACAAATCTAGTCTTAGTACTAAGGTTTTTACTGGCTAAGTAAAGACATTTAGAGACTAAGAGTTTTACTCTTAGTAATAGAGTTTTAGTTTTCCTGGCAAAATGTCCAAATTAAATTAATATTTGTTAAATGAAAGAATAAAATAATAAGTAAACAAACACCTTTTCAGTATATTTCCCCATCTAAAATATTTATTTTATCAGAAAACTATGGAAATGCAGTTGTCCTTACTTATAGCCTCTTAGTCACTACCTATGTATCTGTTAGCATTTTCAGTGACCATTTATTTGATTAACTTGTACAAGATAAGACTATTTTTAATTTAGATAAGGAGTCTATCAATTCATACGATTTCTTAATTTATGTTTCTAAAAGTACCTTAGATTAACAAAAGACCAGGAGATGAATTCAATTAAAAAACAAAATTAGTGACTTCTCTTCAAAGGAACTTTATATTTGAGAATATTCTGTTTTACCTATAAAATAATCTAGCTATAAAATTATTTTGGAATTTCATCAAAAAGAATTGATAAAAAATATGAAACATATTGAACTAAATATATTACAGGAAAATTCCTTGCACAGGGTTTTAAGAGCCAGGTTCAGAGAATCTGATTATATTGTTTGCATATTAAAAACTGAACATTTTTAAGAGCTGCATTATATTTCAAAGAGAAGATCTTCTTGAATAAGAAAAAACACAAAAGAAAAATCTTTTTTAGGTGAAAAATATTAATATTTCACACACATATTTTAAAAACTTTTAAATAGAGTAGATTGTACCTATTTCTACTCATAATTAAACATAGACATGCATCTTTTGCCTTCTAATACATTAGTATACACTTAATATATATTTTATACCTTTTTAAATATAAAGAAAAATTATATCTCAAGAAAATCACATAGATTTTTGAAATATAAATACTTTTTGTCCAGGGTTTGTAGCTTTTGTCATTAGCTTAATTCCTTAATTGACTTTCTGTATTAGTCAGATTTTCATATTTTTTCACTGAATTATTTGTTACATTGCACTATTAACTTGTGCCAGGCACTGTTCTAGCTCCAGGAGTACACAGAGGACAAGGCAAAATGGCCTACACTAGATAAACTCATGAGGAATTCACCAATAATCTCAATTATTGAGTTAAATGAGAAATTTTAAACTCAGATTTTATTTGAAAGTGGTGATATTTAGGGAGCAATAGTTTCTAGCATTCTAGGCAACCATATTACACCAGAATTTGTAAAGTCCAAGCCATCAATAATAAAGTTAATGCATGTTATACTAGTGCTGGGCACATAGTAGGCACTCACTAAAGATGTATTAAAGAAATGAACAAAAGAAGGAATGAATTAAATAGTGCAATATCAACAGTAGTGTCATTTTATACCTTCACTGGATTTGCAATAACTGTTAGAAAACATGCTTTTTTATAAATATCCCGTTTAAGCTGATAATTCGCCAGTATCCATTTTGAAAGAACGCATATTAAGAAACTGCGATGTTCTTTTATGTTAAAGATATAACTTCCCCACATGTGAAATCACTGTTAAAGATTTTCTTCTTCACTGTAAATTGTGCTTGAATTGGCCTGCAGGATCAAAAATATCTGTGCTTCTGTTCTCCAAAACCCAGAGTACAGCAGAAAGCCAGCTGGCAGGGCCCGCTGGCTGTCTGCCATTCTCATCTGAGGTTGCAGTGCAGTCCTATGGGAAAAAAAACAATCATGAATTCTGTTTAACTAAGGCCATAGAATGACATTTGTTTCTTGATGGACTGTGGGTCTATTACTAAGACCAACTAGATCAAAGTCATTTAAATCCTACTTTCTGTGACTCTGGGAAGATCAGAGGGCTGAGAAAGTTTTGAAAATAGGGATTATGTTGTTTGTCATTCTTTGACACAATGATAAAACAACCGAATGGAAAGTACGTGTTCAGGCACCAACTTGTTATTTTGACTGCTATCTTCCCCCTCTAAGTGACCGAATTGTTTTGGCATGGTATAGAGACAACCTATGTGTGAGAAGAAAACAACAAAAACAATAACAATAATGATTTTGCCAGGCATTGTTCCAAGAACATTGACATTTATTAAGTCACTTAAATCCTCAAAACAAGTCTATGAGGCAGGACTATTCTTATTGAAATTTTACAGATAAGAAAAATGAGATAGTGAGGTTAAGTCATTTGCTCAATGTTGTACAGTTATTAAGTACAGCGTGGGGGAAGAAATCTGACTTTAGAAAGTGCTTTTTCAGCCACATAGACGGGGGGAAGGATTTTTAAACTGTATTCACAGATATTCAAGCATTCACAAATGCCTTAAGAAAGTTTTCATTCGGAGTTATAGTTATTAAGATTTTTTAGTCTGAAATGTTCCACTTTTTAGGAGCTATAGATGAGGAAGGCTGCCTAAGCTCAAGCTCCGTGTGGGTCTTTATATTTGGTTCATTTCCTAATTTTGGAGTTTCAGCTCCACCCAGGCAGAAGTGCTATGTACACTGAGTGTATGCAATAAAAGCCAATGAAGGCACCAGAGGTTCAGACTATATTTCTTGATGAACATATTTCAAAAGCACTGGGAAGGGAATGTTCCCAAATTTTAAATTTTCGGTACAAACTTATGAATAGGTCAATTACGGTTTTTTTTTGAAAGGATAAATGTAAAACCTTAGCATAGGGTCTGCTTGTGATACAATAAGTTATATAAATCTTAGTGTATGAGATCTAACTTGAATCAGTGTTAAGTCATCATCTAACTACTTATTTTAAAGGATCAGGATAAACTGTTGTATATGTCTCTATAAAACGGTCTCGGGCTGTCATGTTTCAGGCTTGCAGAGTTTTATGCAATGATGAAGATCTACTTCCAGGTTTGGAAAGTATGCAAGCCTGGTCTAAAACAAAACAGTTTAACTTCTGGTCACTGAACATTTAATCCTACATATATTAAGTAATATTTCTTCATTGGTACCTTTGAACTACAGGAGAAAAAAAGTCCCTTTTCTTTTAAGCTCAAAAGTAATTACTACTATCCAGATATTTGGTTACTCTATAGCACATTTTAGTTTAATTAATGTGAAGGTATTACATATTTGAATGCATAGTCTGCTACTTCTATAGTTTGTATGTAAGAAATAGCAGAAAAGTTTAAAATAAAATTTACCTTGAACACGTTGTCTTTAGTTGACTGCCGATAATGTCATAAATTTATTTAGATATTGCACATATATCAAAAGGACTTAACATGATTATGAGGTTCTGAGACTCGAGGAAGTAAATTTTCTAATTATAGGTTTTTGTTAATTGAAATTAATTTTGCTGTAGAAAGTGATTTTATGTGCTGAATTTTAAAATTCCTTATCTTTTTAAAGACACAGAAATGGTAAAATTAAAACAACTTTATATATTTTTTCTCTTTATATTTATCAAGCAGAAACAAAGATAATTCAAAGATATCTTCTTTTCACACAATTTTTAGTATCCTAATATATCACATTTATAGTGTTTCAAATAAAACCAGAATTAAATCTACATCAGAAACAATAAAACTACCATTGACTCTGAAATACTGCAAAGTCTCTATTTACATGAGGTTATTGGTTTGGGGATATTTTCCCCCTTGGGGAACATGGTTGCTGTTAATTTCCAGTTAAATTCACATCTTTTATATTTCAGAATATGTTTATTATCTCTTTTATTAAGAACAAATTTCAGATAAAATTTTGAGTAGTTGCAGACAAATTTCTTTTCCCAAGAGATTTATTTATACTTGTTCATTGACCACATTTTCTTGTTTAACAGAAAAGGGTAGCTAAAATATTTTCTTTCATAACTTACCCTAAGGCATTTTCCTAGTTATTTTTTATTATATATTTCCATATATTATTTTTTTAAAGTAAATTTTCTAATGTGTTCTTTCTTGTGATTCCTATGAGGAGACTACTCATTCACTATTTAGCACAGCTGTAGAAATAGCCAGTTCTTTATTCAAATAGGGCAAGTAGCAACTTAGGTTATTAGAAAAGAATAATACAGTTCAAACTTTACACGAAATGCTTAGGAAGAAGAGAATAATAAAGGGATTTGGTAGTACGTAGAGTTGAATTTCTAGAAACAAATTCATTCATTTATTTATACAGCACACAGACTATATGCCAAAAATTGGTCTGGGTGCTTTAGGCACCACCTACCTTTGAAGTAAGTATAATTATTCCTATTTTACATTGGAGGAAAGCCCCAAAGGTAAAATAACTGCCCATTGCATGGCAACTAAATAGCTAAGCTTACCTCCTGCCCTTATATTTCTTTCACCCATTTTCCTTCTTCTACAGTATTACAATTTTTATAAGGCCCCCAGTATAGTGGCCGAGGGGTGTGATGATTTCTCTAGGTTAGAACTCCAACTAGTTACAGAGCTTATAAACTGCAGTTTAGACCATAGATCCAAATATGGACTAAAACTTGAGGATGCATTACTCTCTTTCACTTTTTATTGTCCTTAATAGACTAGAATTACCTCTCATTATTCAAATACATTGCACATATCACAACCATTCTTTTTTGTGCCCTATGGGCTCAAATGTATGCTCTCATTTAAAATACTTTGTATATAGCAAAATATATGGATCAACAACAAATGTAGTGTTTTTATAGAATATCTTCAAAAATGTTTTAAAATAAGTTAATCACAAAGAAATGAAAATGTTTCTATTATAACATATTGTACCTTTCAGATGAAAATGCCATATTTCAAGCCAACACATGTCTTTCTTTTTAGTCTGTTTATTATGTGGGAGGCACACAAATGCTAACTCTTCAGTAATTGCTAAAACAAATATTATTTTACATTAAGCATTTGACAAAATAAATATTATAGTTGAACAATTTTTGGTTGTTTTATTTAATATGTTGATTACTTAATCCTATAATCCTAAATGTCATAAATTAGTTTTTTGAGAAAACATGTTTTTCTGTCTTTTCTCATTTTATATTCATAGTGTTCTATGTTTTGAAAAAATCAACTTTCTTATGAATAACTACCTGAATAAATATTTATTTTTAAGGTATTTTGTGGAATACTATGGAAAACCTCGAAAAAAATACATCAGAAATCCTGATTTAAATAACCATAATTTTTTAATCTTTAATTTTATTTGTTTTTTAAATTGAAAAAAATAGTTATATATATTTATGTTGTACAACATGATGTTTTGATATATGTATTCACTGTGGAATGGCTAAATCAAGCTCGCTAACACTCATTACCTCATATTCTTATCAGTTTTTTATGGTGAGAGCACAAATTCTTTCTTAGCAATTTTCAAGCATACAATACATTGTTAATAACGATAGTCACTATGATGCACAATAGATCTCTTAAATTTATTCCTCCGGTCTAACTGAAATATTGTGACTTTTGACCAATATCTCCCCAATGCCTCTACCTTCCAACCTCTGGTAACCACCATTTTTCTCTCTGTTTCTATGAGTTCAACTTTTTTAGATTCCAGGTATAAGTCAGATTATCTGGCATTTATCTTTCTATGCCCGCCTTTAAATAGCCATAGTTTTAAAAGCTGGCTCATACTGAGTTTTTACCCTAGCCCAAGCTCTCTGATAAGCACTTAATATGCATTGTCTCATTTTTCTGACCACAAATCTATAAAGATAATACTATTATTTTGATACTCATTTGATAGTGAGAAAACTGAGGCTTAAAAAGAGTAAGTGACTTGTTTTTTGTCACTTACTAGGGAGCCACGATGCTTGGGAACAATTCTCCGCACACCTAAATATAACCTGGAGCCCTTTGCTACTAGATTATGCTGATCACAAAAAGTAATGAAAAACACTTACAGTCATAAATTAAGACTAAGATTAAAGTAGAAAATAGATACAAAGTGCTATAAACAAATGATAACACCTGCATAGAAGAGGTATTGAGACAGGCCTTCAATTCTTGGAAGGATTTCAACAAGCAGGAACGGAGGGGAGAGGGATCTGGGCAGAGGAAAAACTATAATATGAAAGTGTGGCTCCAGGTGTTAAGTTTCCTGACATTTGTACAATTCTGAGGACTTTTTTGAAGAAAAAATAATAAAAGCAATATGAATACAAAGTTATGTAGAAAGAACACAGCGTTCTCACAGATTTTGGTTAAAATATCTTACTTTTGCAAATTTTACAAATTTTTTTACAAATTTTTTACAAATTCACTGATTTCCCCAAACTGCTAGAAGCATCTGTGCTCATGACAGACCCTGAAAGTTGAGGTCTTGAGGAGAAACACAGAGGGCAACTTTATGATGTTTTATATTATTACTTTGGTTATGGCGGGAGCATCTCTATAAAAATATGCACTAAATTCATTTCCAATTTATTAACTTAATGCACCATGGTTTTTGTTTATTCGTTTGTTTTGGTAGTATACATAAGATGAGATAAATTCCAGTCTTAAACCTACCTTTAGGGTAAGGTTTTAGTTTCACTTGCGAGAAGTTTGTTTTTAGCAACATATCATCATCCATTTGCCTAGCTTAAGCAGAAATTATAGTATAATAAATTGTATTCAGATAGAAAGTTTAATATCTTTGCCTCAAATTTTCCATGATATTCCCTTAAAGTTTGGACTTCCTGAGTATCTAACTTTGCAGGCTTTTTATTTTTTGAGTATTCAGTGAATGTTGGTACTTGGACCTTCCTCCTCTTCAATACAGAGAAGAATATGCTTGGATGAGCTGGCTGCGAACATTATGCTTAACATTGATTCAAATTTTGCAGACTCAATGGAATTTTTTAAATGTTTCATTTAAAATATGTATATTATTATTTTCAGAAATATGGTTCATCTAGCTGCTCAATAACTTTACTGTCATTGTTAATAATCCATATATTCTGATAAATCAGAAAAAAAATTAAGGCAAGAATCATTATTAGCAGATTGGAAGAAGTAACCTGTCATTTACTATTGGTCACCATGCTTTTGATATTGGAATTGCCCACAAATTCCCAGGAATTGGTTTTCATCTTGCATACTCATGCTCAGTGCATGCATACAGATTGTAAGGATGGCAGCTATCTATTTATCTGTACAATCTTAGTGGAGATTATTAAATACTTTTGAAGGCAAAGGCCATCAGTAGATCAACTTATTTGGGCAATTTAGTTACTAGTGAACCGAAACCATAATGAGCACATTATAATAATACATATACATACTATTTTTTTTAATTCAAGAATTTGGTTTATGTATGTCTTAAGTTCTCTGTTAAAATGACTTTTCTCAAATTAGGATTCATATTTAGTTATGTCAAAAATGTTGTTTAATTCTCAAAAATAACTCTCCCTCTTATTATTTGTCATCAAATATTCTTTCTTTGAGATAATTCTGAGTGACCAAATGTGTTGCTAAATCAAATAAATGTATTTGTATGTTACACATACCAAATTGATCCTGACTTTCTTTTGCCCAATTTCTTGCTATGCATTTCTTCTTCTACTGAATTCTAAATCAGATCCCCAGAAAAATAAAATAAATGTCATTTTCTATGGCAGATCCATGTCTTCTATTTGTCAAAATATAAAAATTTGGGGTGGGGCTCCTATTTTAAAGTATATATTTGTGCAGGGAGGTGGGAAGAGAGGATGCAAACCACTTATTTAGAGTCCATACTCATTATTTTTCATATTGCTAAAATATTTTCCCTATTTTATATTGTTGAAGAACAGTTTAAAAGATTTTTTGATCTTTTTAATAGCAGTGACTAATCCCTTGGGTGTGTGTGACTAAGCTAATTTCTGAAGAATATTGTGTGCAGAACTCAAAATGTACTATAATTTGAGTCATGATAAGGTTTTTATTTTTAAAATTAGTGGTAGGTAGTAGGTAGGTTGTTTTCATGTTAAAAACATGGAAAGATGGTGTTTTCCAAGAGATTATCTTGGCTAATGGTGAATCCAAAAGATTAACAGGTGAGTCCACCTGGTTTTTATCAAAATACATAGAGTATCAGTCCATTTAAACCCTTAGCATGGTTCAAGGTCATTCAGGGTTCACCAGACTACAGTTTAGGTAGATCATAAAAAGTACGGAAGGAAAACTGGACAGAACTTGACCCTCAATTCATAAGCATTAAGAAAAAGTAATAGACATTAAAAGGAATAGAATGAAAAATTGTTAATATCTAAAATTATAGTTATTAACTTATTCATAATTTTCTTAGATCTTCTAGTATCTCCTGAATACTTGTTACATATAGAAGGATTTATTTGAATAATTCCCAGCACTTAAGCTTAACACCTCTGGCTTTGTGCATCTAAGTAGACATGAATGAGATGACATGTATCTCAGTTTGAGTTTGGTTTATTTTGGTACCTGCTACTTAGCTTTTAAAGACAGGATATAGAGGAAAGACTACTTCACGGATATCACTGAAGCTGTGATGTGTGACCTTCCTCCTGAGCACAATTCAAATCGTCACAAGTTTCTCAGGACATTTCTGACAAAGTTTCCTTTCATCCTACATGTTCTGAAGTGTCTTAAGTTTTATACCTTAAAAAGCTGCTGAAAATACCTTCTGCCATATATAAGTAAATACCAATTAAACGTCATTTCAGCATAGATACTTTAAAGTTCAGTAACATCTAGAACTTCTGTTAGCTATCTTAACAAATTTATTCCAGACATTTACCTTTGATCAAACATATATTAGAAAAACTATTTTTTTAATCTTTCTTGTATAAAATGCAATCTTAGAAGACAGCTATGCTAACATGGAAAGCTGCCTATAGAGTAAAAGTGTTGAGTTTAATGCTCACCTCAGCATTTACTACTTTTCTATACCCCACCAAATCAGTGAGCCTCTCTAAACCTGTTTTCTTATCTGCAAAATGTGGATGATGACATATAATAGTGTTGTTATGATTAGTAAATGAGGAAGAACATGTAAAAGTGCTTTGTAAAGTGTAAATTACAATGTATATTGGTGGTGTGGTTATTAATTATGTGTCATCCTTCTCCTAAAATCTTGCCAGGGTCTTAAAAAATAACTACATATCAAGCACTCATTTTGTGCCTAGTGATCTGGTAGATGAAAACAAAACAAAACAAAACAAACAATAAACCAACAATTTAAAAAAGACTTGATTCTGTCCACTAGAAGATTATAATTCAGGTGGCAAGATAAGTAACATACATACACATGAGGAATCAGTAAGATTAATTCAAAATAAAATAGTGAACTATCTACATACCTAAAATCTAGAGGATTCATGTTAGGAGCATAGTTCTAACTGCATAGTTATTGCATAGTTGTAATTCAGAAATGTTCTACTTGATGGTTACTTTTCAGCCAAGCCTTGAAGGTAGGTCAATACTTACAATGATACAGTTAGAGCGGGGGATGAAAAGGAGAAAGATGGTATAAAAAGAAGAAAAAAAGAAGTTTTCTGGGAAAAAGGGGTCAATTTTGGGAAGGATGAGTGAGTTGGAGAATGAAAGACTGGTTGCAATTAATAAAAACTGCAAAGCTTGACAGGAAAAGAAAAGAAAAGGAAGATGATATGAGTAGAAGGAAGAAGAGGATCCTTAGCAGTCTAGTTAAAGACATATTATTTTTGAAATGACACTGGAATATTTAAGTGGGTAGGTCTGCTCTCTTTAGCCATGAAACTTGAGTATTTTTTTCTTTTAATCAGATAAAACCAGAGCCCAGACACGAAATGCACTGGAATACTTATAAAACTGAAATATAAGTAAAATATTTGGTCTAGGTCACTGTACACTGCTATAATATAATTTACTATTGAAAAATTATGCTTAGATTCTTTGGGAAATGGACCACAATGTCTTTCTTAATTATATATCATGATGATCGTTGTTATTTAGAGTAACTTTACGAACAATTCTTGAAGAATAGTTAAAGTTTTCAAAATCCAAATATGTTTAAATCTAAGGATTATTAGCTAAAATATAATCAACAATGTATCGTTTTACCATCCAATATTTTAAACCATGGGAATTATTAATATCTCATATACTCAATAACTTTGTTTTCTTTATGAACCAATATCATTCAAGACATGGGTTCTTCATTATGTTCCCAAACACTCTCATCAATACTAATTCCAAGGCTTTGCTCATGCGCTTTTCCCCACAGGATGGAAGTCCCATGAAACTTTCATAAATAACTTATTTCTAAATTCAGACCAAGTCCCAGTTCTTCCTCTCCTAAATTAGTACTAAGTGATTTTTCTCTTTTTATATATTGTACACCACTGCATCTTTATTTTTATACTGTCATTTGTGGTGTCAGCTTCCCTTATATTGCAAGTTCCTCAATTTCAGGGATGTGCTTTTTGCATTTTGGCCTACCTAGTGGGTGAATCATAACCTCTTTGGAGTCTCAACGTTTCAGCAATGTGATTGGAGCTATGGGCTCATTCCCCAGAAAAATGCATACTCAAATATACACACCATATTTTGCAAATAATTTCAGGGAAACTATTCTGAAAAACTTGAGAAAACATGGATACTAGGATAAGAAATCCTGAATTTGTGCTTAACAAACATCCTTGGACAAAGCAGGAATTCAATATGTCCCTGTCAATGCATTAACTATAGGTACTCAAATAATTTTTGATTGGTTTAACAGAATTAACTCAACCAGGCACTCTGGGAGAATTGGGATGAAAAATTTATAATAGTCTAAAAGAGGTAAATAATAGGGGATTTAGGAGCATAGAAAAGCGTTGGCCTTAGATATTAATCTAGCTATGGCTGCTTTTTCTGGTAAAGATTTGTCAACAAGTACACATTTCTTATAGAGAAGCAGGTAGTAAATCTGTGGATGCAGAAGGACTCAGAATACAAGACGCCTTAAAGAACCTTGTGCTCCTAAAGTAAAAATAGAAGTGACAGTGAGCAGGAGGAAGGGGGAGGATATGCTAGAATGCAAATCACACCCTTCGTTTCCTGATGAACCATGACTCAGATGTTACCAAAGATATTAACCAATCATCAGGTAGAGGCATGCTGAACTATAAAAAGTAAAGAGGAGTTCACAAGATGACTGGAAGAAGTGATCTTTGAAGCACTTCAGAAAGTGAACAACTCCAACAAGATTAGTGTAGATAACTATTACGGAAATATTTATTGGACATTTCTCTGTGTCAAACACTATGCTAATTGCTTTATATGTATTATCTCTCAGTAGCTTGAATACCTCAGCAGCTCGAACATATTTCATTAAAGTTTACAAAAATGAAGAAAAATCTATCTACCAGGGACGTTGTATACAATGATATCCAGGAGAGATAAGTAAGATGGGGACTCTGAGTTGAAATATAAGCAATCTACTTACACCAACTTTACACAATCATATGTGTCGTCTTCCATAAATAAGAATAATACTTAGTCCCCACAAATCATAGAAATTGAAAAAATTGCCCATTTCTTAAGAAAGAATTCTAAAATACTTTTACATCTGTGGTTCTACTAATTTACACTTTTTATCACTACTATTGAAGACACAAATTAACATCTTAATTTTCTCATGTAATAAGTTTGATTGCTAATGATAATCTCCAAATAACTTAGTTTAAATGCACTACTAATAGTTTTTGGGTGCAAAACTTGAGTTATCCTCTTTAGAAATAAAATCCAGTTAGTTTGTTTAAAATATTTTGATCTTGAAAATGTAAGGCATAAGCCAGCCTTCAATAAGCCAAGAATATTACAGTTGAGAAACATAATAAGCTTTTTTAAAAAGAAGGATTAATAATCTATTTCTCCTAAAGACAGGGATAGATACTGAAACTATATTTTATCATTTCAGGACCTACTTCATTCAATCAATAAATATTTATTGAATATTAACTTATGAGATTTTGGGGGGATATAAAGATAATTAAAACATCTTCTTTGTTCATGTGGATCTCATGTTCTAACAGGGAAAAGAAACAATATACAAAAACAACTATATTACAGTAGTCCCCTCTTACCTGTGGGGTATACTTTCCAAGACCCCTAGTATATGCCTGAAACTATAGATAGTAACAAACACTATAAATACCATACACAGATTTTTTTTCCTTCTTTCCATATTCACAAATAGAAGATTTATTCTTACTGTAGATCTTAGTAACCTCAGCATATGATATTTTTTCTTTCCTTATTAAGCCAAGAAATTTTACCTTGTCACTTAAAAGAAGTACTTTATGATTCATTCCTCTTTGGCATATCTGAATTGCCAACATCACAATGTTTGGGCCATTATTATATAAAATAAGGATTACTTGAACACAAGCGCTGTGATACAGACAGTGTATCTGATAACTGAGTGGCTACTAAGTGACTAAAGGGTCGGTAACTCAGACAGCACGGAGACCCTGGATGAAGGGATATTCACATCCTGGGCAGGGTGGAGCAGGATGGCGTGAGATTTCATCAGGCTACTCAGAACGATGTGCAGCTTAAAACTTATTAATTATTTCTGGAATTTTTCCATTTTATATTTTTGGACTATTGGCTGTGGGTAACTGAAACCAGGAAAAGCAAAACTGCAGATAAGATGAGGACTACTGTATAAGGTAAAAAGTGCCGTGTCATAGGAGACCATTATCTCCTCAGACCCAAAGAAAAATATTCCTCCTAAAACTTCATACATACACCAACTGGCATTCCAGCCTATGCTGACTGGTGAGGCTCCCAGTCACATGCCTAAATAGGACTTACAGATCACGAAAATTTGTTGAATGACTTAAACTCAAATAGCTTGTATGTACTTATTCATCACGCCTTTAAGTATCCATTTTCTTTACCTGAGTAATAAATAATAAACTATTTTACACTTTTATCTGAAAGTGTTTTGTGGGTTTTTCTTAGCTCTTTATACTATATTCTCCCTGAAAAAACAATAAACCTTTAAAAAAATTTCTAGACTGAATTTGAATGTTTAAATTCAAATGTGGCTGAATGATCATCTCAGAGCTGGCAATAGGTAATACATGCTGAAAACATCAGGAGTATGTACTGATTAAACAAAGATCATCACAGGCATAGAATTATAAACATCTTTTAATTCTAAATTTGTTGCTATGCATTTGACTATAATAAGCAACATTTAGGTGATGATTAATTTTAAAGAATTGCATAAAATATCTCACAACTTTCAAAATCAGCCTTCAGCAGAGTGGGTATTATTTGGAATGCTGATATCAATATATTTTTGTTTAAAATGAAATAACATGCAAAATATTGAAAAGCAAAAGCATTTTGTCTAAAAATAACTTGCTTGAAAAGCAATACCAATCCAGGTATTTTATGGAGGATAGCTTTTAGGACCAATTGCACTCACTCTGTATTCATGAACCCTTAATGCCTCCCTTTCTCTGACGTTTGAGAGTGCATTAGTAAGCTTTTCAAGCATAGGGGAAAAAAAAGATTTTTTTTTTCTGCCATTCTCCCAGATGCCTTGAAGTCAGCCCAACTTTTATCTACTTGCTCCAAAACAATGAATTAGTTGGCAAGCTGGATGGGAAAGCATGTATAACATGCTAAAATAAAGTAAAATAAAATCAGAATTATGATAAGCTCTACCTTATTTGAAGGAAATTAAAATTTATTCCTTATACAATTCTAGGGGAACATATTTCCAAGCTTTCCACTGCTGTCTTAATGTACTTATGGGCCACAAAATCTAGGAAATACAAAAAAAAGATATGGAGCACTTTTGCTTCAAATGTAAACCAACAAAGAGCAAATTCTCTCCTTGCTTCCGCCCTTGCCCCATTCAGTCTATTCTATCAAGAATATTTTATTCAAAATTATCCTTTGAAAATCTAAGTTGGATGTGTTACCCTGATACTCAAAATCTTTCAGTGGTTTCCCCTTTCATTCTGAATAAAACCCAAAGTTGCTCTTGTGCACTACACCATCTGGCCCCATGTTATCTCTCTGAAAAAAGCTTTTAATGCTTCCTCAGCCTACTTGACCTGGTCTACAAGGCCTTTTTGCTTTCCCGCAAATCACCAGGCATGGCCCCACATCTTACCATAGCTCAATTCCTCACCTCCTCCACATCTGTGACCAAATGTGACCTTCACGGACAACCCTATTTAAAAATGTATCCTGCCTGCATCTCCTCAATCTGGCACTCTCTACTTTCTTTCTCTGTTTCTTATTTTTATTTTTCATACCAGTTATCAAGATAAAACATATTGCTAGCACATGTCCTCCCTCCCTCCCTGTAAGCTCTTTGAGGTCGGGGAGCTTATTCATACTGAATAATTTTGAACTAATGCACAGATATTTTTGAATTGATGAATAATAAATGATCTAGATCCTATTGGCTCTAAAGCCAGACTCCCTAAACTGAATCCCAGCTATTATACTTAACAGCTATATGACCTTAAGCAAACAATATTAATTCTTTGTGCCTTGATTTTCTCATTTCCAAAATAAACATAATAATATTAATAGTTCAAACTTCACAGAGGTTTCGAAGTAAGAGTTAAATGAGTAATGTACAAAAACACTTAAAATAGTAACTAACATGTAATTAAAGCTCTGTACATGTAAACTATTATTATTAAATTTACCAAATTTTACAAGCACTCAA
Source organism: Daubentonia madagascariensis (assembly GCA_023783475.1). Lineage (NCBI taxonomy): Eukaryota > Metazoa > Chordata > Mammalia > Primates > Daubentoniidae > Daubentonia > Daubentonia madagascariensis. The sequence continues at coordinate 38,189,837 of JAKFHU010000600.1, forward strand.
AAATTCATATTTCTTCAAATGCATTTCATATTTTTTCTTTCTGTCTTAAAATATTACAAGTAGTTAACATATGCAAGACCATTCTTAACTAGTCAACGTTTTGAAATGCTTTAAAATACTTAAGCTTAATGATCACAGCCCTAAACCAAAGACTTATTAAACATGTTTATAAAATTTTGTTTATAATAGTGTCTGAACATACATAAGAACCCAAACGTTAAAACATTACAGTAAATTATGATCTCTAGTGTTAACTATTGATGAAAGTGTTAATTTTAAACAATATTATATAAAATCTGTTAACATGAGGATACCTCACTGTATCAGAAAAACGAAACATTTATAAAAATCCTTAAACATGATCAAATCTATGAAATTCTTTAATATACCTTATGTGTATTGTTATAATCATCACACCTTTTACTAGAAAATACTTAAAATTATGAAACTGAATTAAAGTTAAAGTAAAAGGAATTACTTGAAATTAACATATTTCACACAATTACTTCATGCCGCATTAACCAAAAGCAGTAGATATAACTATTCCTAACATACAAAATACATAATTACACATTTAAAAAATCACTGTAGCTTGTATAAAATAAAATATAATCCAACATAAATAAAATTATCTCCTAACTGAAAATGCGTAGAACATTATATATATAATAGAACATTGACTTTAAATGCAATGTTTGCAAATGCAGTATTTCTATTAAGAGATATAAATATTTCTGTTGGAGAATATAAGAGTCTGGTAACAATGACTGTAGCTGGAAGAAAACAAATGATCTGAGGAAAGACATTTTTCAATTCACATACTTGTCCATTATTTGAATATTTTAATTTATAAAACATTTTTTAAAAAACATTGCTCTTTACTAGCAATTTTCTAAAAGTACCAGTTTCAAATGTATAATATTAATTGTATATTGAAAATCTATACAGAAAGAATAACTTTTGCAGTAACAGAACCGCTCTGTGCTTTGGATGCAATAGGGATTTATGATATAATTGAAGAAATGGTTAAAAACAGAGAAAGAAGAGAAGGTAGAGAGGAGGTGAAAAGGAAAAAGTAAAGTGCAAGAATGATTATCTATTTCCAAGATAGGTAACACTGAGCCAAACAATCCGAAACAGAGGTTGGTTCCATTAAAGTGGGATTGGAATATTTTATTATATACCATCTCTTCACTCTTAATTATCTATCACAAAATGAATACTTAAATTACCATATATTTATTTGAGACTTAATAGTGACTTAATAGTGAGCTACCTGGTGATTTAATCTGAGGAAACAAAGACCGATACGGAAAAGGAAGTCACATTTTACCTTGGATGGAGATAAGATTTGACTATAATTTATTCCAGTTCATAAAGACTCTTAAAGCCACACATTAAGTTGCTTGAAGTAAAATGGAAATGAGTGAGAAACAAATGAAATATAAATACAAAACATAAACAAGGATGATTCATTAAGCAATATCCACCCAAGTTTTTAAGTGCTTACTCAGAAAATGCCATGTACTGCTAGGTCTGCACTGGGGATGTAATTGAAAACAATATAGAAATGGTTCCTGCAATCATACATCACTTAAATTCAATCTAATATTTTTCATTGTGGTGGTAAATATTAATTCTTAATTGTGATAATTTTATAACATAATGCATTATCGTTTGGAGAAAATACACAAACACACACATATAATCTTAAATATTTTTTGACACAGCTTTTCTCAGTTGGGTCATCAAGTAATCTGAGATTTTTTAAAAAATCATACATGCCTGTATTTCTGTAACAATCTCACTATTTTCTCTTTAGCTTGAAGATTTATTTTTCACTGCATTTTTTTCAGATATTTTTGAAAATGTGTTTTCACACCCAGAGGATATAGGATCACAGACTGTTCCCATTACAAAGAAAAGAAGCAAACAAGAAAAAAAAAAAATCTGTGATGCTATGATTCTGAGAAAAATACATGTTATCAAAATAATTGGAAAAATTCCTAAGGTTAAAATTTTAGCAATATATATTTAAAAACACTTCTCTACATCCCATGTCAAATTTTCATCAACTAAATTTAGTCTCATCAGTATCCTCACCTATGAGATATGAATTTATAAATATATTTCTTCTTTAAAGTCAATCAAGTATTCAACATCTTCAAATTTAAACTCTACTTAGGGTTTCCCAAAATATACTAAAAAAAGTTTCAATTGTTGTTCAAATCTCTCTCTACCACACAGTTTGCTAATTCTTGATAGTTCTGGAGGAATTTTGAAAAAAAAAATATTCATCCTCTTATAATATGGAAAAGCTGAACGTTTACTGAGATATAAATAATAAAAACTTATTTTTAAAGAGTCAACCATATAACATTGCTGAATTTACAATTTTAGCATAGATAGTCATAAAGTGATTAAATTTGTATTCAGATCAGATCCAGTGACTGTGGAAAGCTCAGCTTTCTATTTTAACCCAGCTTCTTCATCCTCCCTCAAATATATCAAACTACAATATTCTTTTTTTCCCTCCCCATCACAAAAACATTTATATTTCTTTAACGATTGGGAAGACTGGGGGATAAAGAAAGCATCCATTTAAAGTACATTCAACCCCGCCCCCATGCATCTATGCACCTCCCACTCATCCAACACACATTTCTCGAACATCTAGTATGCGTCAGGGGTGATCAGCATTGTGAATGCCACCACAGAGCAGACCTAGGCCCTGACCTCTTGCAGTTTATGTTCTTAGTGGCTTCTCACAGCATTTACTAATCTAGTAAATTAATGTATAATTACAAATTGTGCAAGTGCTGTAAAGAAAAAGTACAAGGTGCTGTGGAAAGTATAATGGGAGACAAAATTTTCATTGAAAGATCAGAAATAGCCTGATTTAAGTTGATGCTTGAGGGATGAGTCAAGTTTAACAACAACAAAAATCTTAAAACTGTTTCTTGTCAAAGATAAGCCCTAGAATAAGCTTCTCAAAGACAGCTGATATTCTTCTTTTCTCTCCTCTCCTTTTCTTTCTTCTCCCTTCCTCTGCTCTCCCCTCCCCTCCTCTCCTCTGCTCTTCCTTTAGAAGACAAATCACCAAGTTAAGGCTACTTGGCTTTGTTTGGGGTACTATACTGCATGAAGCATAGTCTCTCCCCAAAGCATAAATGGCTAATGATAAAATAATTTTATCTTTACAAGCACAGGTAGAAATTTCCTGATTTTTTTTTTGCTTATTTTAGAATTTTCCCCCCAAAACTAAACATATTTATTCTTTTTATTCAGCAAGCTTTGATAGTGTCTATTATGTGCCAGTCACTCCTTAAATAATAGGAATATAAAGAAGAAGAAGACATAGTCTTTAAACTCTGTGAGCTTAAAGCCAACAGGGAGGTAGCCATTCAAATGATAATCCCAAAACAACATGATAAATGTAATGCTAGAAATATGCTGAGAGTATTATGTAAGCTTTAAACTAAGAAGATGGGTTGGGAAAAATTTCTTTGAAGAACAGACGTATAAACGGAATTAGAAATGATGGGAGCTATATAAAATGGATATTGTTAGGGATGGAAGCTGTTCATGGAGAAGGGGTAGGAGGGAAGTATTTGTGGGTAACAAACAATGTGATGAGCCAATCAGAGCAGGTCATAACAGGCCTTGTAGATCATGTTAGCATTTCGATTTTTATTTTAATTTTGGGGGAGCTGCAAGAATATATCATGCAGTAGAATAACCTGGCCAGACTTGTGTTACAATGAGGAAGATGAGTTGGAAGGAAGCAGGACTGTAAGTAGAAACCAGTTGGAAGAGAACATTTTTTTTTTACAACAATTGATGTGAGATTAGAGCACAAAATGAGAAATTTTTAGGTGGAAAATTCACTAAGATGGAGTTGATGACAGAAAAAAGCTAAGTTGAAAATTATTCTCATAATATAACACTTTTGCTAGAAAGTTTAACCTTCCATCTATGGTATAATAGACAAATTAATCATTACAGCCTTCTCATGGCAAACTGTAACTTGGTCTATAAATAAAATATTCTCCACATGCATCTCAAAAGTATAAGCTTGTCATCTGCATGCAAATTGTTAAAACTGGTAAATTAATACTTTTCATTGGATGAGATGCATAGAACTCTCCTAATTAATGGAGAGATAATTCACAGTCCATGCATACACTTACTTAACAAATATTTATGGAACGGCAACTATGTGTTGTTCTAGGCATTTGGAAAGCAGGAAGTAAAAAAAAAAATACAAACATCTCTTTTACCATGGAATTTACATTCTAATGATCATAGGCAATAAGTAAATAAAAACATAAATAATTTGATTAATTAATTTTAATAACTGTGTCTAGATAGTGATAAATACTAAGGAAAAAATGTTGGTGGGGGGAAAGGAGAGTATAGGAATGTTGCAAGATTGGGCAGGGAGGGCTGTACTAATGTTGAGTAAAGAAACAAAGAGTTCAAGAAAGTAAAGAACAGGCCTATGGGGGAAGAACACTCCAGCCAGTGGGAAGAGTAAGAACAAAGGATCTGGAGCAGGGACGTAATATAATGATTACTATCTACTAGGCTCTGCTCCCCACTGATGGGGAAAGTGGATCATGCCTGTCCTTATCAAGCTTCAATTCTAGTTGGGGAAGGGGTTACTAATCAAATCATCACCCAGATAAATATATAATCATAAACTCTGATAAATTCTGTAAAGGAAAAGTACAGGTCACTATGAAGAAGTACAATGCAAGGTTCTGATTGATTCTGAAAGTCAGGAAAGTCTTCCCTGAAGAAGTGATGCCTACGTTGAGAGCTGAAGGATGCATAGAAGTTGAGCAGATAAGAGATGGAAGAAAGTACTCTAAACATAGGAAGCAGCATGTGCCAAGACCCTGAGACAGAAAAGAGTTTGGAACATTAAAAATCTGAAAAAAGGCCAATGTGACCAGAGTACAAGAATGATGGGAACAATATGAGAAATGAGGATGATGAGTATGAAGGGCCAGATAATGCATGCACTTGAAAGTCAAGTTAAGAATAGTAGAGTTACAAAGGCAAGATGGTTTGAATTACATGCTGCAATGGAGGTAGAAAAAAGTAAACAGATCAAAAAGATACTTACGAGCTAAAAATTATCAAGATGCATATATTTTGAATTTGAGATTAAGGATGAGAGACATATGAAATAAATATGGCTCCCAGGTTTCTAGATAACACAACCAGATGAATGGTGGGATCGTTCACTGAGTTTGAAGACATCGGGAAAGGACCAAATGTGTTGGTGAAGATAATGAGTTCAGTTTTGGATGCGTTGACTTTGATATGTCTTTAAGACATCCAAATATATCTGCCAAATAGGCAGTTGGATTACATGTCAGGAATCCTAGTAAGACACGGATGATTTAGTTCACCCTCCAAATTTTCCAGGAGTACTGGCATTCTGAACCAAACACATATCATTGTTTGAGACTTAGGTAAAGAAAAGAGAAGTTCATTCATTTATGAATGAACTGAGCACCTAATATAATAACACAAAAGTCCCTCAGGTATATCTCCCACATCACCTCTTATGTGAAGCCATCTCTGTCTGTACTAATTTTCATCCACGCTCATGTGTTTTCAAAAAGCTTTGTGCTTTCCTGATGTAGCTGATCCCTGCAAGTACTCACCCATATCCTCTCCTTCCAAGCCTGGTATGGGGTTGAAGGGTGTTACACTTCCTATGTCCTTATAATCAGTGGCCATGTGACTGGGTCTGGCCTATGGACTGTGAGCAGATATTACATATATCTCTTACAGGGTCAAAATAGTCAATTGGTAGTGAAAAACCCTCCAAGGCTCTTCTCCCTACTGCAATGGATACTTAAGCTTTATGTTGAGGTGACAGTGTTATAAGACATTAGAGCTCTCATCAATCTAGGTCCCTGAATGACTATGTAAATCAAAGGAACCTCTCCCACTACCATATACACACACACACACACACACACGCGCGCGCACAGACCCATAATGGTTATGTAGTATGTGCAAGAAATAAAGCTTTGGTGTTTAAGTCTCTGAGGTTTTTGTACTATTTGCTACTGCAGAATATCCTGCTGTACCCTATTTCACACCTCATAGCTGAGTATATCGTTACTTGCTTGTGGTTGCACTCCTAACTGGACTGCACTGGATTCTTCTATGGGTGGCTAATAATGTGTAGCAGTTGGTGTTCTTTAAATATTTTGGGGCAGATTAATGAATGACTGAAAGATTGAAGACATGATCTCTAACCTTATTCACCATCCTGAGAATATCCAAAAGAACAGAAGGAAGTCAAAGGAGCATTTATGTTCCGGGCCACCCATACATCTAATCTTGCAGCAAAATACCATGGTCAATTACAGACCCTCACATATTAGCATTGAAAGGCGTCAGAGAGATCCTTTAGTAAAATCCCCACATCAGGGACTTGGTGACAGATTGAGGGTTTTTAATGTTATTTGTTTGTTCCTTAATATGAACACAAAACTCTAAAAACATATGCCCAATCTTCATTCATTGTTCCATAGAAAAGTTCTCTACTCCCTAATTTAAAAGAAGATAAATAATCTATTAGTTTTGTATATCTTCCTTTACTCTACAAGAAAGTTTATCAACAACTGAAAAAAGGAATGCAATATATTGACCCCATTTCAACAAAAAGAAAGTTTAAGAGCTATTAACGAAATTTCTCAGAAGGTATCAAGCCAACATGTACCTGCTAGGTTGAGAGCAGCAACTAACAGCACTGGTGCCAGATTCACAGTGGACTTTAAGAAAATGTTGTGCAAATTCACACAAGACTACCTATATGTGAATATAGCAAGAACATTATAATTTTGGTATGGGAATTCTGCTTAATTTCAGACTTTTATGGTATGATGATAACATATTCAAAAATAAGCCATTGCAAGTTCCTGTATATATATTACATTATTCTTACATATGCTAATGAACTCTGAAATGCATTATAATTCTTTGAAAATTGGTAATGCTTTTTGGAAGTGTTTTTAAAACTATAGGTTATTAACTCATTGATAGGTTGTAATATGAACTTGGTTGATCATGACTAGTAAATTAAATGGGAAAAAAATTGAAAAGGAAGTATTAGAATACGTAACCAGTAATATTTTGTAGAACTTTTGCTAATATTGTGTGTATATGTGTTTGACTATATACTGAGTTTGGATGTCAGTTAAAAATATAAGGAAATATCAAGTTAGTGGATTCATTCATTCAATAAATATTCTATAAAATATTAACTCTCTAATGTCTGTCATGCACTGGAGAGTCAGAGATGGTAAAAATATTGCAAAATCATGAAAAATTCACGTTTAGTGAAGGGACCAGTTGCATTAAAAAATGAAAATACACTATATATGCATGTATATATGCATATATGTACTATAACATAAAATATTTAGGATACGGAAAAGCCTTGGTGCCACAAATAAGGAATACATATAGCATATCACTTATGGACCAGAGTAGTTTAGCGAAGAAAACTCCATTTTCAAAACATGTTATTATCAGAGTATAATGTCTATAGACAGTCTTGAGGGAAAAAGGAGGGTCATTTAAGATTGACGCTTTAATTATTACTTCATTACTGATGCAGCGGATTCAGTGGTATTGCCGTCTCACAAAAGTTAATATGCCTTTGTAAGCACCTGGTTTACTATCACATAGTGACCTAGGTAGACCTGGGTTATTGAGTTCTTAAAACCAGGATATGAAACTAGATAGAGGAAAAATAATTTCCGGTTAATGCTCCAGGACCTGTGTTGTCTAAGTGATAATAGACACAAAATGATTTGTTTCATTATGTTTTCAGTGTTTATTTACTTTTGTTTCAAAATCTAAATTAGAGTTTTGTAGGATATAATCAAATATCTACTCAAAAGGAAATTATATTGAAAAAAGTCATTACTGTGATGAAAAGCCAAGGTGTTCACTTAAATTCATAAAAATAACAAAATTGGGGTTAGACCACATATTTAATTTTCTTGGAAATAAGGGGGGAAGGAGAAAGGTTGAGATCTAACAAACAGAAGATAAACTGCAAGTGTCTAAGGAATATATAGCCATGAAAGAAAAGGAGTTACTCTTCTAAAGATAAAAATGGAGGACAAAAATATACGCCTATGAGACACCTGAGAATGCATTTTAAAAGTCAAGGTGGAAATAATATGTATTGCATGATTGTAACCATAAAAAAAAGGTAAGCACATGAACACAGACTGGAAAAATACTACACAGAAATGAGACACCATATATTTAAAGCATGGTGAGATTATATATGATTACATAATTAAAAAATTTCTTTAATAATGTTTGCATACTTTTTAATTAAAATATTGAGGCAGGATAAAATTCATAAAACCAGAGTCTTTACACCTAAGTAGACCAAACTAGTTCCCACTGTAGAGCTTCTGCACTGGTTGTTTCCTTTGGCTACAGTGCTTTTCCATGATAGTTGCAGAGTTGGCTCTTTTTCTTTTTAAGTTTCAACTTTTATATTTTTGGTTGACCACACTCCCTAATGTTGCTCTGTTTTACTTATTAGCCTGTTTTATGATTTCATAGTATTTATTACTATTTGAAACTACTGTAGCTATGTTTTAACATTGTTTTTAATTATCTGTTTCCTTCCCCAGAATGTAAGCTTCCTAAAAGCAGGGAACTTATCTCCTGTGTTTACTCTGTAACCCCAGCATCCAAACACTGCATATAAGAGGCACATCAGAGTACTTACTCAAGAAATACATTATTCTGAGATATTTCCACTTCAGTTTGGGGTGTAGCAAAGAGAAAATGTATAGTATTTTTGTACAAATTGATTATGTTGAATCTGTAGCATATATGATATAGTCAGGGAAATTATAACATGAAACTTTAAAACTCCTTGAAACACATCCCCCCAAAAAAAGCTAACAAAAGTTTAAAATTCTCATTAATACAGAAGTGGCCTTGCACATATCTTCAGTTTGCTGCTCTTAGCTCTACTGAGCTGAATCACTTCCAATCCTATAAGTACCTGTCCACTGCATTAAAAAAAAGAGGAAGCCAAGGAGAGTAAGGCAAGGACCCAGCTAGAGTTAAATGGCCCTCAACTCTGGCCTCATCTTCCGATTGTTCAGCCTTTTCACCCTGGTATATTCACACTAATTGTTAAATTATTGAATGCTTTCAGGCTTGTTGGTAAATGGCCATTGCTTCAGGCCTTCTGAAAGCCACTCCTTCCCACATCCCCAACTACCATAGACTCTCCCCTAGAACTCCCTGGACCTTCCCTGTCCTATCAACTAAGGACTTAGTACCTGAAACAATAGGGGCTCTCCAGGAGTCTCCTTTAGCACGAAAGCCAGGTACCATCCATTCTGATGGGTCAGTGCCCGTACATTATGAACTGAAATTTGTTGCTTTTGCCTGCCCTGAATCTAATCATTTTCCCTCCTGTAGCAGTAGAAATCTTTCCATGTAGTTGACTGATGCTGTGCCCAACTGTCAAATCCAGGGATGGCACAAGACCCAAGTTTAGATAAATATGTTTCATAGACCTCTTTATAGTGAAGGGTTCAGGGTAAATGGCCTAGGATATTCCAATCAAGCTTATCCTGGAAATTTTTGGAAAAAAAAAAGAAATTATCTTTACCTAGAGGTTTCTGATATAAGCCCAGTCTCTGGGAACATTCTTACCACAGTTAAGAAAGACCCTGCCTCAAAACAAAAAAGAGAAGTATAGCTAAGACAGGAGGTAGTGGTGGAGCGGTGGGGGGAAGGATAGGCCTGGTCCTGATCACGTGGTTTGATTCCCCATTTCTACCTGTGACTGAAGCCACAATATTCCTGGACTTTATGGTCATATGAGCTCCAACATCCCTTTTATTGCTTAAGCCATTTTAAGCCAGGTGGCATTTTTACAAGTGAAAGAATTATTGAAAATAAATTAAAAAAAAAAAAAAGAGGGTAAGGGTGGTCAGATCTGCTGTATACTAACAGAGTACCAGACAATTTGCAAATATTATTACATTTCTATTCCTGGGAAAGCAAAACTTTTAGCAGTGAAAGATCTTATTGAAGTTCACCATTTCAGAGCTGGTATCTGCACCCAGGTCTACAAGACTCCAAGTCTCATGCTTTTGCATGATGGTATTATTGACCCAAATTATGAAGTGGACTATTACTCTTTAATCTCTTTTGGTCACCTCTGTCTCTTTGCCACCATTTATTCCTTTTCTTCTGCCATTTATCAATTTAATGATTATGTGATTGCTTATGGTTGAACATTGGCTCTGTAAATAGATGGCTTGGGTTTGATTTCACATCTTACTACATAATATGACCCTGGGCAAGTTACTTAAATATTCTTTTTCCACAACTTTCTCATTTAAAAATTATAGGGAAAAATTATCACTAATCCCATGGGGTTATTGGGTATATTAAATGAGACGAAGCACGGAAAGTACACAGAAAAGTGCTTGGCATGTAGTAAGAAACAAGAATACGATTAACTGTGCTCATACAAAAATCCCCACAAATACCTATCCTATGTTCCATATACTCTTGCATTCTTTCTATAGGCCTTTCCCAACTAAAACTGCCATTTTTTAATATAAGATCAGATACAAAGTCAATTATATTAATCCACATTGCAATGCATACGGCTATGAATCATTGTTTGATTCATAACACAAAGAACTGCCAACTGATGACTTCACATTAGGGTTGGAAAATAACTGGGGTTTGGATATGTTACGTTAGAGCAGAATATTTAAACCTCTCAGCCTTGGAGTAGAAAAGAAAGAACGTCAATAGATTTAACAAATTTCATTAATGTTAGGTGAGGGAACAGTAAGTGGTTGTGTGTGTGAGTACCAATGAGGAGAGTAATGAGAGATAAAGCTGGAGAGGTAGTGGTAAAGTTACAACACTTATGATTCCAATCACATCTCTTTGCACCTTATGTGGTGATTTAGAACTATGTAGTTTACAAATAAGAAAACAACTAAGATGACTTATCTAACATCAAAAAGTGATACAGCAATGACTACAGGTCAACTAAGCTTAGTGACTCAGGCTTAGTGGCTTTTCTTATAAATTATAAAAGTGCCCCTAGAATACTTTTAAAACACAAACTTAATTTATTTCAAAATTAAAGTCACAGAAGAAATGGCACTATATTAAATTTTCCTTATCTTTTCAATGAAATGAATAAAGACTGTATCCAATATTCAATGATGTTAGGTTTGTGTTTTTGTTTGTGATAAGCAAGGGCAAACTAGTTCTTACATACTGAGAGAATTACAAAACATACTTTTTTTCTTTATTAAGTGCTGAGGCAGTATGATTCAACAGACAAAAAATATAAAAGGCATTATAAGTATGTAATTGCAGGCAGATAACTTCATATCTGAGTCTTCTTTATTGCATCTGTAAAATGGAGGATCTCTTCATTATTGAGATCAAATAAGGCAACATAATTTTTTAAAAAATACAGTGCTATACACCTATCATGAAATAAATCAATGACTTATTACTATTGCCATAGCAAAACAGAAAAGAATGTGTCAAATAGGATGTGCCATTTTTTTGAACTTTGAATCATAATTATTCTGTCTGTCTGCAGTTTTGGTCTGGAAATTATCAGCAAGCCAATCTCTACATGCAAGATTTTAAAAACATTCAAATCATGGCACATTCTATTTAAGTGTGTCAATTACATAAACAAATTAAGAGTCCATTCCTTTATTTATCTATATATATGTTTTGTGAAGTGAACCTAAAATGTATACAAACTAAGAATTAAATTTCTTGGTTGTTGACAAAAAATAAATCCACCTGGTGGAGAGTACTGTGATGCAAGAGTACCAAACCTTCCTTTAGTGATTATACAGAAAGATAATTAAGAAAGAAGAGAGGGAAGAAGAATGAAGAAAGGAAGGAAGAAGGAGAGAGTAGGGAGGGAAGAGATGAGAAAGGAAGAAAATGTAAGGGAAGGAAGGGTAGGAAAGGGAATTTCTATATTACTCTTATAGCCGGAGAACTGAACAAATCTCTTCTACTCAGGCAGTAAATAGTCACACGGTTCAATGCATAAGTACAGGTTTAAAAGTCCAGAAGTCAGGAGAAATAAAACGGTTGTTACAAGTTCAATATATAAATGGTGAAACAGATTCTCAAAGGCATTACAGAACTTGTCTCCTCCACTTTCATGAAGGGATCAGCTTTCTCCTATAATCAATATTCATTTTGTGTTGTCTAGGAGTGGTTCAGAAAGTATCTACCATTCCCCTGAAAAAAAGTCACTGGAAATTTGCATATCAAGTACTTTTTTAAAAAACAATTTAAAAGTAATGCAGTTTTGCCAATTTAAGTGTGTATTGGCTTTCTTTTGAAATGTCACTTTCTTGAATTATGAGGCTCAGATATAGCTCTAGGTGGTTCCTTGGCTTTTTAAATTTAACATTATAGTTTAATAAAACCATTAAAAATAGGTCCATTGTTTGTTAACTAAGCTTTTAACACAAAAATTTCCTGTACCAAGACAGATAAAATCCAAGTGTCTTGGGGCACATAATGATCTGGTTTATATATATATTTAAATATAAAACCTGTGGTCTTGCATTCTGGACGTTTGTTACAATAGCATGATGATGTTATCCTATTTATAGATGAGGTCCCAGTGCTATAGAAATATTCTCTAATGCCCAATGGTTTGCTCTATTCATTCTTCAAATCTGATGAAAATGCTAGGGATTAGGCGGAAAGCCAGCCTGGTAAGCCAGGATCTGGCAGACATTCTAAGTCAGAAACAGATTTCTGCTACCTTGTCTTTCTCTTGAGAAATTGTGTTAACTTTTCTTCTTAATAAGCTTGCTAACTCAAAACCTGATTGCTAGAAGAGCTCAACTATGCCTTAATAACCTGTTATACCACTTGTCCTTGCTTCAAAGGCCATTAAGTCATTTGTCTAAAAAGCTTTCTAGATGATTTTTTTTCCTCAAAAATAAGCAGGTAGGCAGTTTCCATATTTCATGGGAGTTAAACAAGGACCTATCCGCTGTTTGTATTGCATAGAATATTGGAGCCTAGTACATCATGAGGGAAAAAGACACTCAATTAGCTCTTTCCTTCTCAAGGAGAGAGCAGACAATTCTAAATTGACATTTTAGCGAGTATAGCCTGCTGCTGTGATGCTATCTTGTTGTTTACACTTGCAGGAACTCTCACATACAGTTATGTCTGAAAATACATTATTAATAATCCATCCTAAAAGAAAGCTCATGTGGGATGTTTCACAGTAACATCCAGAGATTTCATAGAAAAACAAAATCTCAATAACCTGAAACAATGAAGATGTGTGCATGTTTAAGGGTCTCCATAAGAAGATATAGATGGATTTTGGAAGTACGATTTGAAACTCTTTTTAACAATTATTTCAGTTTTACCCTTTGGTGTTAATTAAGTAAGAAAATGCTATACTGACTCATGGTTTAACAGCCTCACCTTTTGTTTGGATCACTTGTGAGTAATCAAAAGAAATTCTGTGAAAGAAAAACTATTTACAAATTACCCTAAAACTTATATAAGATTCAACATCACATTTTAAATGTGTTAATATAAGTTTGATACAGCTGTATGTATTTTGACTGAGTATTGCCTTGTCCTTCTGCCTTCATTTTGATGAAAATATGCCAAGGAATCTCACAGTAGCAATCAGTAAATCCAATTACCTGTTTCCTACCCACAGTAGGCATGGAGTGACATGCAAGTAGGCTGGCCCAGAGAGGAAATGAGCCTCAGGAAAAACAGGAGGCTGTTCCCTGGAGGCCATGCCAAAGGAACTTTCACCAGAGGTCTAAGGTGGGTTTGCCTGCCTTCTATTCTCATGTAACTGAAATGATGTCTGCTGTCAAGGAGTATGAGGGAGGAGGACCAGAGTCTGTACTTCTCATTTAAACAACTGCAGGATGAGAACATTTTACATTGAAAACTCTTCAATTGTATTTGCGTTTGAATGCATATGTGCATTTTATCCTTGATTAAGTGGTTATATATTTTGAAAGAAAAAGAAAACATTTATCTATCACAGGAAATAACACACAATTACTTTTACTTATGGAATACCCTTTAGTGAAAATAATAATTACCCAAACTCTAAGCACTTTGTAGAGTACTCGTAGAACTTGTACAAGTTCTACACTTACTACTTGTAGAATTATTAACACAGCTACATTTCACAAATAGAGAAACAGGTTCACTGAGGTAAAGTGAGACCAAGTTTCAGGACCATACTTGGATTTGATTAATTTAATATTTCAAGCAGAAAATAATTCCTGACTGAGGCACTTAGCTAAATGTCTTGTGTACAGTATTTGTGGTGGTTATAGTATGGTTGTAATTTACTACCTGTGATGAAATTTTTCTTCAACAGGCTGTTAAGAAATTTAGGAAATTATATCTTAACCAAATAGTTTCACCAGATTCTTATACAAGCTTAAAAGCCATTCCCATTCAACATGGAAATTTTCCAGCTCTCATTTTGTACAAACAGCTAAGAAATAGAAGGCATTTTTTGATCTTCACGCACTTTATGATTTTCCAGAGTTTGTTTTTAACAAATGTCTCCCTACATGTATAATTAATATGTTAAACATACTATACATGAGACATTTATAGGAATGACCAGCATGTTTTCCTTGTATGTCTACAATACCTGTAACCAAAAAGGATGAACTTTGACCTCCTCTCATTTACATTGCTGGTAAATTGTGGAAACCAGTGCACCAATATCCCTTCTAAGAATTCAGTGTATTTGTAGGGACAAAAAAAACTCAAAGAGAATTAAAATGAGACTAAACAATTAGCCCTTGAAGTTCCAATAAATATAAAAATTAGAGAAATTACAGAAGTAATTCTTTAAAATATCTGTTTTGCATCTCTCTGACACATGAACATTTATTTCTAACACTATCATAACTGTGTTATTTTACTCTAGTTTAGGTTTTAATTTCTTTCAGAACTCTTTTAACTATCCTTTTTAAATTAGTGAAACTTAGAAGCCATTTTAAAAGGCAGTTTCTTTGCAAAAGGATCTCTAAAATTATATTTAAAACTACAGAAATAGCATCTCTGATGTTTACTATTTTTACAACAGCAATATATTTCATGCACACTTTAAAAGGAAAGTTTTCTTTTTTAATAAAATAGCAAAACTTAAAGTTTTATTCATATAGACAGGAAAGGATAGCATGCTTTCTTACTTGTAAGAGGTAGCATATATTGGCAATATAATACAAAATAAGTTTATTTCCTATTGCTATGGCATATGAGTGGAGTAATGATACATGCATTGCTACCACAGTTTATCTTATTGTCCATATAAAAGTAGCTCCTCAAGAACTCTGTTAAAATGACAGAGAAACTAAAAGAAAAATGCTGTTTTCTTTGGATTGGGAAGATTAAATTCCTGCTTAAGAAAATGGACACACTTAATGGAGAGTTTTGAATCAAGTTTACAAAAATATTATGAGAAAATAGTCAACAATTCTTGAGGCATTAAATGAAAAGATATCAATTCACATCCCTTACCTGAAAATACAATGATAATCATTCCATACAATTATGTAGAAGATTAAGAAAAAGTTGACCTTAATGCAAATGTTCAAAGAAACATCTGCTAAAAGCCTTAGAAAGACAGAAGCTTTGTCAGCCATCATGTCCAAATCACGTAAAAATGATTTTAACTTATTTGTTACCTGTATATAGAGGCACATCATCTTGTACTGAGAATTTTTTCAATCATAATACTCATAAAATCACTTCTTCCCAAAGTCATAGGACAGCTATACAAAAGGAAAGATCTACCAAGATTAATATTATCTGTGGGTATTTCCAGACTTTCAACCAAAAGGCCAAAAAGCCATTAAAAGCATTCCTAAGGCATTGTCATCATTCTTTAAATGGTACTTTTTACATGAATACCTCCTAGTTTCAGCAGATTATATCCAACTGTCCATTAGTTTCTAATCCTTTTGGAAAATGAAAAAGTTACATAATTTTATAATATATATACACACACACACAAAACTATATATGCATACATATATATGTATACATATCTTTCAATCCTAATTAAAATTATTTATTTAGATTGCCATATACTTTGTCTCTGTTTAAATGGCTTTGGTCAATTTCAATGGAAAACAAATGCAGCTAAAAATTATCTTTTATATATTAAACTTCCAGTACAGATATGTTTATAACAAGTAAATCATTTAAAATTTTTTTAAAAATCACAAGTAGATCAGATATTTAATAAGAAAAATTATTTTTTAGCAAAATGCTTACAAGACCCATACCTTCACTATCTATGGCAGAAAGTCTAACTTTAGTATGGGTTCACTGTAATATTAGACCAAAATTTGCTCTATTATATAATATAACCAAACTGTTTTATTTTTGCTTTTTACCCTGAAAATTATTTAATCATTACCGTTAAGAAAATAAATATTATGTTTCAATTTAGAATTAAAGATATCCCTTACCGGCTGTTGCATAAACTGGAAATCATAAGAACTGTATTTCAGGCTCATAAAATTGTCTATGTTAAGTGTGAGTTCTTTAAGATTAGATGGCTATAAAAATCTGTTTTGGGAATTTACTCAAAATTGATTTAATACACTGACATCAAAAGTGATGAATTGATATTATGCCTATGATGTTATTAAGCTAACAGGAAGTTCAAATTAACTTTCAGATTTCTAACACACTGCATTTTATTTATTAATCTTCCAGCTCCATTGAATATATTGAAGACAAGCTACTATTTTCTAGTTTTATTTTCAATTAACACAAAAAAGTCTAAGATGCAAATCTTATAATGTAAACACCATATTCTTCATTTTCATATTTCTTGATTAGAACTATCTGATAGCTTGACCAGGTAGAATAACTAATATTTTGTATTATGGAATGAAGTTCAGAACTACTCAGCAACAACTCTCTATCATGTGGTATTTTTATGAAATTGGTATCTTAGGATTTCCCCTTATAGTAGCAGTCTTCAGTTCTGACAAAAATATCTTAAAATATATTTCTCATATTTACTCTGAAACATTAATGAGATTTACTAAAATATTCTTTCAAAACAAGAAAAAAATATTGTGTAATATTGTAACACTAGAATATTTTGTGGAATGACAAAGTAATCATTTCCTATAATATACCATTTAAAGTCTCTCCTCAATCCACTTACTATATATTAGAATTAGTTCTGAAGGTTTAATTTTTCAGAAATATGTGAAAAACTACTCTTTTTACATGTTATAGCTATAATTAACATTTGTAAAGGATCATGAAAATAAATATCACAAACCAAGCCCAAACTTTCACATTTTTCTAAGACAGTGGAGAAACAAGCCAACAAAATCCTATTTTTCTCACATGGAAGCAGTTGGTTTCCTTTTTGTACATCTTTTCATGTCAAAACTTGTTACTCCAGTTGTACATACACATGAGGTAATTAAATGATTGTCCTTTTGTCCTTGTAACCAAAAGGTGGCACCTCTAAAAATTAGAGTTAGCTTTCAACAGAGACACTACATTTTATAAAAAGTCATTTAAATGTCAAAGCCCTAGAAAGAAGTTTTTTTTTTTTTTTTGTAACTAGGTAATTCTGTTTAGGTAGGAGAGATAATTGCCTCAAATGGAAAATGATTTGGAAAATAATTTATAGTACAATGATGGCAAATGAAACCAGCTCTTCTCTAAGTTGGTGTATAAACTTATATATCCAAGATACGTGGTGAAAAAAAATACTTTCTGAGATGCACAAATTAGTGTAGAAGGCCAGGCAGAGTTAAAATAGAAGATTTCCTTTTCTTATCCTAAGTGGACATCTAGAAAAAAAACCAAACAAACACACGACTTGGCATTTCCCCTGATAAATCAAAAGAAAGGATTTATCTGGATACTAACATCTGCTGGCTTCTCTGTAGTTATGTAAAACCCACTTGGAATGCTTTCCCATTTCATCTAACGAGGTACTTCTCTACACCTCTTCCCGTCTGACAGTACTATCACTTAGCTGTCTCTGATGAATAATAGGAAAAGAAAGCTTGTATGACCAATGGTGGAATCAGAGATTGCTGAAGCTGCTGTCAAGGCTCCCAAGGCTCTGTCCAACAAGTACCATTTACTTGACCTATTATGTAGGCAGCCAGGGACACATTGTTGTTTTGATATCTTTCTCTTTCTTTTAACAAGACATGAGAACAAAAATGTTTCCCCCTTTAAGATTTTTAAAATTTGAGGCTATCTTTCTACCATTACTTTCTAAACTTTGTTCCAGTACAGGAAGGTTCTTGGCCAATGGAGCCTCCATGTGCCTTCTAAAGGAAGTGCTGAAATTGTATAAACATCATGTTTACATCAATTAAATACTCTCATATTAAAAGAAAATAAGGCAAGACATGAATCTGATATCCAGACAATAAAATGTGAGTAGACAGTAGAAAGGTAGGATAAAATGAAAATTCATGCACAAATGTAGCTTTAATATAAAAGTTAAACAGTTTTATTTCACCAAAGGGTTAATATTGGAGAAAGTGAATATCGACATGTACACAAAGCTAACTAGAAAATTAGCTCTTTCAAAGTAGAAGTCCAAGCCTCCTGATAATACTGTTGTCACTTACAAATGTTTTGAAACTTTACATTTTTTTTGTCCCTCAACATAAAGGCCATACCAAGGAACCTCAGGAAAGTAATAATCTATTTTTAATTGTTTTTTTTTTTCTTGACTCAAGAAACTGCTCAAAGTTCAAACATTAACCCTGATGTGCAATACCAAACTGTCAGCACCACAGGACAGATGGAAACAGGAAAAGTCAGATGGCTGGCACTTAAAAGCTGCAGCAATTAAGCAGTTGAAAGTGGGTTGGATGGTCGTTTATTTTTGTTCCATTTGAACTAATCAAGTGAGAGACACAGCCTCTTGCAAGGAGGAAATCAAGTCAAACTTGATGCTTCCTCTCTCTGACAGCCCAAGCAGGATGGCTTGTCTACTCCCCTTATTCGGTTTAATTCTTTATCCAGATTAATTGCTTTCTGTACTCTAATTTTCTCAGCGGTTGTGTTCTATCTTGAATACACCCTATCCTGGCAAAAAGAAATCTTTCTCCTTTCTTCACTCCCCCTCTTCCCTCTAAGAAAGGCAATCCCCTCCAGGAGGAGAAAGAAACCCTGTGCGTGCTAGGGTGAGAGGAGGGAGGAACATGAAAAGAGAGAGAGAGAGAAAGAGAGATGGGGGGGAGAGAGAGAAAGGGAACTGAGGGGGGGTGAGGGACAGAGGAGAGAAAACGAGAGAAGGAAAGAGGAAGCAAGAAGATGGGGGATGCCCAACATCAACTCCAGGCTCTAAATCACAGGCGCTGTGCAAAGTGCTTTTCCAGGAGATGCACATGTGGTCTCATATTTCTCACAATAGGCCACCCGGGGATCCCTCCTTAAGTCTCAGACTCCCACCACCAAAACCCGAGTGTACCGAGAAGAAAATCTTTTCGATGGATTCAAGCACACAGGCACCGCCGAGGTAGCCCGGCGGCCAGTCCCGCTGCCTTACCTGTAGGGAGGACCGGGAGGTGGTGCCGGGTCTCGGTCCCCACTGCTCTCCCCGCGCGGACCGGTGCGAGGCACACGGGTACTCTCGCTGCCTCCGCTCTTGGAGGGGCAGCCTGCAACACAAAAGGGGTGTGTGGGTGTGGGTGTGTGGGAGGCTTTCCAGGGCCACCAGCTGGTCCCAGCTGGCCGCCCCCACCCTGCACACACCCCTTCGGGGCGCTGAGCCCCGCTTTCAGCTGAGCACCACCGCGGGGGCTTGCCCGGGGTGCAGCCTCAAGTTGCTGTGCTAACTGCTGCTGCCGCTGCTGCAGAAGGAGGAGGTGGAAAGACACTGGGGGCAGTACTCGGTCTAGAGCATCCCCACACTGCAGCTTCTCCAGGAATCCCTCCAGTGAGGAGGCGGTCGCCCATCATCTCCCAGCCCCAGCAGCCTGATTGGTTCCACCACGGGTACGCTGCGCCGAGCAGCCAATCCCAGCGCACTAATAATAGGTGGATCCGCTCAGCCAGCATCGCCCATCCCAGTTCTGTTAGTGTCTCTCCATCCCCACAGCGGACAGGGACCTGAGAAGGGGGGGTTGAGGAGGGTTGGGGGAGGGGGTGAATTAAGAAGGGAACAGATTCCAAGGAGACACAATCAAGGACATCTGATAAACCCTCTGAGTAGGCTCAGGGATGCCCCGCAACCTGTTCAGCAAGCCATATGCACAGGAGAAGGAGACAACATAATACAAAGCTTTTTTTTTTTTTTTTTTAACTTTCAATCAAAACCTGCCGTGATACTGAGCATGCCCAGACTGCATCAGCGCCCTAGGAGTTTCGGTGTGTGTGGGTTCACCAGTTGTGGGTTTTTGAAAAGGTGGGAGCGGGGAACGGAGAGGCAGAAGTTTGTCTTTGGCCATTTGACCCGGCGGAGTTGTGAAAGCTGGGCAGGGTGGGGATATGAAAGGATTCCGCACAAGTGTCCTCAAACTGAGCCACAGGGAGGTGGCCCGCGGGGCTGTCTGAGGCTAATAATATTATTCTGCTGGGGTTCGAGGTTGGAAGCAGGGGTAGGATAATCTGAGCTCTGGCTAGATGTCTGGAGACTTCTCCGGAAGGGTGCGGTGGACCACGGATGCAGGAGAAGCTCCGTCCCGTAGGTGGGGCCGGGGAGCGCGACTCCACCCAGCAGCGGCGGCACCAGGCAGTGGAGAGTGCACTGGGAGTTTCCATTGCAGCGACCAATAAGTTTGTAGACTTAGGTCAAGTGCGACATTGTTAAGGATGCTTTTTTTTTTTTTTTGGCCAGTCCCCTCCCCCATCTCTCTCCACCCCTTGCTAGCGCAGTGATGACTAAAGCATAGGTTCTCTCCCTGCTTCCGCTCTTCCCAGCTGAACCTTTCTGCTCCGAAGTAAGAAGCTTTTCCCTTGTGAGGGCGGTGGTGACCTGATTGTCTCTAAGCTCTCGGGCAATTTATAGCTTGGTAATACCGAGAGATACCAAACAGGAAAGCTCAGCGGGTGGGGGAAGGGACAGGGGCAAACTAGGAGAGAGGCGGGAGCCGAGCCCCGCTCCAGAGAGAGAAGCAAGTCCATTATCTGCTGCACAGGTGAAAGGCTTTCAAATGCAAAGATGTATTGCCCATTCTCACTCGCTTGATCTTGTTTAATGGCCTTTGAACCTCTTATTTGTTTTGTTTAGAAATCCTATCATTTTGTGTAAACTTGGCCAATAGGTACAAAAGAGAACTCTCCTAATTGGGTTCTCTATTTTACTGAGAAGATTATCTTGGCATCTCAGGTAAGGAAATAAATAGCAAAATCTCAATTCCCCAAACGCAGCCACTTTGAACTGGAATTTTATTAACATTGGTGTGCAAAGGTAACTGTAGCAAGAATTCAATTAACGGTAACACATTTCTTCAAATTTTTAATTAAATCTCTTCTATTTATGTAATGTTTAAGATTAAGATCCTCTTCTAAGTACAGGAGAAAAGAAGACAACCTTGATATAAATGTATCCAAGTGAAAAATACCTGTGTATTAGGCTGTGCTTGTATAATGGGAAGTCCAGCATTAGATGTGGAGGTATGGAAAGAATGAACCCCAGATGTAACTTTATGTAAATATCCATCTTCCATTTTCTAAAATATTCTTCAAACCTGATTTTAAAATAATTTTATAGTTGGAGAGAGAAGATGATAGAAGTTAGTTTAAAATTAATTTTAAGGATTTAGTGAGGAAGGAAGGGGGAGGAAAAGGGAGAGAAGGAAGAGGAGAGGAAGAAGAATTAAGTACCACTCTAATTTTGTTGTGCAATAAATGTCTTTGTGTGAGAGGATTATTATAATATCCACCTAATAGAGATCCTGATTCTAAAAATACACCTAGCACACTTTCTAGATTCCAGCTATTAAAAATTGTATGTTTGTCCTATTTACAAATAGCTGCATGTAGAAACGAGTACACTTATTTTAAACAAATTAGTAATAGAATATGAATACAGGTGTTTTTTCTTTCTGTTCCAGACCCTGATTCTATTATTGATATTGTAGCCAATTTCTTTTACTGTCCACCTCACATGCTAGCCAACAATCTTTCTCTTTTCGTGGCCAGAATCCTAGACAACGTGAATGATATCAGGGGTTTGTATCCCAGCGTTCCTTGAGGGAGACTGCAGGCTAAAATAAGAAATGTGCTTGACATGTACATTGTGCTTAACGTTAGATTTAATAGCATTTCTGCTCATAAAATATTAAGAAGACTATTTATACACAGGCTGTGGATATACTCAAGTTTTTGCAGGACTAAGATTTTAATTCTCCCTCCTGTTCTTATGTTTTCCCCAGACTCTGGAAATGGGCTGAAGACTTCTTCTTGGTCCTGCTGGGTTGACACAACATCATACTTTTTTTCTGTTGTAGAAAATGTGTATCATCGCATTGTGCATTATTGCAGACCCGTCTTTGTTAAAGGAAAGATCAGGTCGATGTCTTGTCTTTCTCCTGTTCACTCTCATTATCCCATTTCTTGAGTACTTTATGTCTAGAAATCCTATGTCTTTTACTACTGAGACTTAAGTCATCCCCTGGTTGTATGGTATTTAAAAAAACCAATTTGTTATTTTCAGAACTGTTTTCATCTCCTTTAACATTTTATTTCCTCCTTTTTGTTAAAAAAAAACCCTTTTATTATTTTTTTCTTTGTGTTTTTGCTATGGTCAAGATCTTATTGTCACCATTTTCTTTATACCTTTTTCATTGGATTCATCTATTTACTACTTTAGTGCTTCCTTTGCCATCTATTTTAGGCTGCAGGATCAGTAGAGAAACTAAATTGAATTGGGGCACTGAGGAGAAAAGTGTGTCTTATGGCAAGAGTGGGAATTAGGGACTTTAGAACTAGAAATTCATTAAGTGCAAACTTAACCAAGCTTTTCTGTAGACCACAGAAAGAATACTTACATGAGATGGGTATCGGGAAAATTCTGCATATTGGTGGAAAGGCTAGTACACCTTAGCTGATCAATGGTAATAGAATTCCATTTCATCAAGACTCTCATATATCATTAAACTTTATATCTTTAATGGCCACATTGGTTGTCTGGTAAAAGCTATTCATAAATGTCATTACCCAGGGTGGTAAAAAAATGAAAAATAACCAACTTCTCTAATTTTTCTATTCTTTATATAGCTTCTTATCTTATTATTTTTTTTATTTTATATCTGTGTATTTTCTGCCATTGTCTTTCAAAAGACTGCTCCCTTTTTGTTTGCTTCTCTTGCTTTCTAGGACAGGTGATTGACTAAATGTTTGTTTTCTGGTGTGAGAATTTAGGATTTAGGTAAATATCCAACTTCACCATTAATTGACAATGTAACTTTGAAAAATGTACAAAATCCCTCCAAGCCTCAGTTTTCTCACCTATGATATGTGCATTAGAACACAACATAAATCCTTAGGGTATTTTTGTGTGTGTGTGTGTGAGGATTAAGAAAAGCAATGCACATAAAGTGCTAGTTCCAAGTACATAGCAAGGACTTAATGATTGTTAACCATTATTATTATTATTTCATCATTATCATCACTGCTGCTGCTGCTTCTATTTTTTTTTTTCAGATTTCTACAATATTGGATTTCCTCCCATCATCTTATCCATTTAAGCCAATAGTGAGCCATGGACTCTTTACCTCTGAACATTAAAGTTAGAAGGGAGTTAATCCATGTTATAAGAACTTGTTTATACATAAAATGGCAATAGTCATCTGTCTTGAATATGTTGTTCTTAGACTGTAATGTTCTAGGAGATGAATAGTTTAATTTTTAGGGAATGTGCACTTAAGCATATTTTTATTAAAATTGAGTTTATATTGTTCTTTAAAATTAAGAAAATTCCAATTCTAGTGGTAATAAATTGATGAATACTAATATTTTTGTTTTCTAGAAAATACCCTTAAAGACCGTGGAGCCATCATTTTGATTTCTCTTCCACTTCTCTTTTTCAAGATCATGTGTCCTGGAGTTACTGCTAATGATTTTATAGCCAATTGGTAAAGAAAAAACATGAGGGCTCCCTGTGTCAGAATTAAAGACATGGATTTTTAGACTGAACATCCATGCTCTTTTATAAAGAGGATCTAGAATTGGAGAGAAGGAAAAAAGAAAGTAAATGCAGATGGGAATCAAGTCTCTGGAGCAGAGAGTTAGAGCCCCATAATTGAAAAACAATAGTTTACAGTTTCCAAAGAAAAGAAAATAAAGAGCTAGCAGTATTCAATGTGGCTTTACAAAAGCCATTTCTTAAAGATATGGATAAGAAAATATTGGAAATGAAAAGGAAGACAGTGACTCAAAAAGTAATATACTGTGTCAAGCTGTTGAGGTTAGCAAGGAAAATATCATTTAGGTGAATCTGTCTCAAGGGCAAAGTAAAAGTAGTTTGAGCTAACGTTAGCCAAAGGTCTTAGAAAGGAAACAAATGATATATTTTTCAAATACTTTATCATAAGGAATATACTGTGGTGAAAACTAGTTTGCTAATAAAGCTAGAGCAACATTAAAGGTTGTGTTAATTTCCTTTGAAATCAGAGGAAAGATTTCTATTTAATTGAACACATAGAGAATTGTAGTTCGACTGCTTCATTCAACTTACATGAAAAGTACATCCAGACAGAGTAATTGACTAACCCAAAGCCATAGAGGGCTGGGTGTGGGGTGAGAGAAGATTCTGTATTTTCAATAAAATAAAATATTTTAGTAATATAATTTTGGAGAGAAGTATGGCAGACAATCAAGACCTCTATTTCGAAATTTGATTTTGGTTCTTAGTGTTCTGATAACGGCCAGGAAAGACACAGATAGATCTGATTCATTCGGACACACTCCTGGAAGGCTTTTTACAGAATAGATCATGATGGGTTTGTTTCGATATTTATATGCAGCCTAAACTACTTGTTCCTAGTTCACTTAATACCAAATTAACCACCATAAATCAGTGGACTCTTAAAGAAGCTCATTTATTGGATATTGAACCAAAAGGAAATGTGAGGACACCAGGTTTTCTACCCCTATCCCTATCCCTAGCATAAAAGTCTGTCATGGATCTGAGCATGCTTCCATTTGGAAATTCAAGACTTTTGGATATTCAAGACTTGTGACAGAAGTGATGGGGACAGAGTGATTGTTCTCTTTGTCTGTAGGCATGCCTCCACTCAGGCGGTGGTAGCCTATTGTGGGTACAATGATAATGATACCTCCTGGACCATGGTTGTCCGGTACATATGCCCCACATCTATCCTAAGCAGAGCTGGATAACCACTCTTCCTTTCACGTCTCAACTGCCATCACTTGTAGTTGTTAATAGAAATTTAGGATGTATTAAAAATAACTGTGACTGTTTTAAGGACTAACCAATCCTAATCTAGTAAGACTCTAGAAATACTGAGTAAGCTGAAAGATTTATGTAGGAAGAGCTTGAATAACATTTATTAATACAATTATCTCATTGCCACCAGGGGAAATCCATGAAGCTAGAACAGGGATATATTGTTAGCCACTCTCCTTAATGAATGAGGTTACTGAGTTTTAGCTGTGGGCCTGAGGTCTCTTAGAAATTTTCATTATGAAATAGTTTGAGTGGTTTAAAGGTTAATAATGAAGCCACCAGTATACCCAATATCCAGCTTCAGAAATCAAGTGTTAAAAATTGCCTTTGCTGTCACTTCCCCATCTCATACTCCTTCCCACCTGCACCATCAAGGTAACCACTCTCCTGTATTTTGTGTTTACCATTATTTTGCTCTTTTCTATAGTTTTACCATTTATATACATATACACATATAAATTAATTTTACCTCTTTTTGGAGTTTTTATGAATAGAGTAATGCTTTAATATATATTTCTGCAACTTACTTTCTTAGTTAAAGAGAGGTTTTGAGACTTATTCAGGTAGCTGAAGTTTTATTATCACTTATATTTAATTATTTGAATATATCATTATTTTTTACTCATTCATTCTTTTGTCTTTAGATATTTGCATTATTTTTATTATTTTCTATTACATAGAGTCTGCTATGAACATCCTCAGATATGTCTCTTGTTTCACATGTGCACAAGCTCCTCTTGGGTATACAACTAGGGTGAGAATTGGATCCAGGTTCTATAAATCTGAAATTTTTACAACTTAACATCCTTTTAAAAAACAAAATAGCTTCAAATTAGGCATTGATGTTTTATATTTATTTGGACTGAGAAAAGAAATCACAACAAATATTTGTCAATTTGGTGGAAGTCTATGTTATATTTTTAAGTTATTAATTTGCATTTTTCTGATTACTGAGAAATTTGAGAATAATGTCATATGTTTATCAGATTCATGTTTCCTTTTCTGTGAAATACCTTTTCACAAATCTTTTGCTCATATTCTATTTATTTTTAAATTTTTCTTTTGATTCACTGGAGTTCTTTATATAGTCTGAATATTAATGCTTTGTCGGCTACATGTACGAAAAAATCTTTTCTCAGCATGGCTTGTGTTTTAAATTTTTTGTGTTTTCATAATGAGAAAGTTACTTTTAGTGTAGTCCAATTCTATCATTCTTTTACTTTATATTCTCTATATTTATAAAGTTAGTAAAATTTAACTTTTATGTTTGGGTCCTTAATTATCTAAAAATAACTTTTATTGGTGTTATGAGACAGAATCTAATTTCATGTTTCCTACACCGATGACCAGTTTTCTAGCAGTTATTGAAAATCTGTCCTATCTCCATCAACCTGCAATGCTAGCTCTGTCTAGAATCGATCATTTTTGCATGTATGTGCATATCTGTTTCTGAAGTCTCCATTCTGATTAGTTGGCCTCAATCTTTATGTATGCCTGTATCAACATCACACTGTCTTAATAATGTAACTTCATAATATACTTTGATATCTGAAAGAGCATTTCTTCACCACTTCTTTCTTCTACTCCCAGAATGTCTTGACTGTTCTTTATCTTTAGCATGCTCATATATAGTTTAGAATCTCCTTGGAAATTTCCAGCAAAACAACAAAAAAAAGTTAATACCATCAATGGCTTTTGTTACATTTTTTATTAATTTGAGGAAAAATTGGCATTTTTATGATTTGACTCTATCAATCTGATTTATATGTCCATTTTTTCTTCATCTAAGCATTCCAATAAAAATTTAATATTTTTCCTAATAAAGGCATAACACATTTTTTTCTTAAATTTAACTTAAATACTAATTTTTATTGTTGTGGTAAATTCTACCATTTTAAAACTTACATTTCCTCATAAAAATGAAATAAATTGACTTTTGTAGTGAGATTAAATCTTTAGAATGCTTCTAAATTATCTAATTAATAATAATTTACAGATTATTTAGATTTTCTCTGGAGACAAACATATTATCTGAGAATAATGGCTTTTATTTTTTCCAGCATCTATCATTTTCGGAATTTTTTGCTTGCTTGTTGCATTGAGTGGATCATCCACTTGGGAAATAAGAATCCTTATTATTTTCACTTTAAGTAAAATGCTATATTACATTACCAATAAATATAATGCTTGCTGTAGAGTTTTTGACAAAGTTCTTTATTAGGGTGAGGAAGTTCTCTTCTATTTCTAGTTTACTTTTTAATTTTTTAATGATGAATCAGTGTTAAATTTTGTCTAGGTTTTTGTTTGTTTGCATCTACTGAGAAATTTTTTATTAATTTGTTAATATGATTTACATCAATATGTATTTAAATATTAAATTAACCTTGCACTTTTGAAATAAAGAACTCTAATATAATATACCATTTTAAATAGATTGCTGGATTTGATTTGCTAATATTCTGTTAAAGTGTTTGCATTTTTATTGATGACCAAGCTTCGACTATAATTTTCCTCTTGAGCTATACATGCTGGTTTTGATATCAAGGTTACTGTAGCATCATAATAAAATATATTTGGCATGTGTTCTTTTTACTATGTAGTACAACTTTTAACATATTTACCATATAGATGGTTTGTTTTGTGTCCAGTATAAGAAATCTTTGTTGACTCTAAAGTTATATAGTTTCCTGTATTTTCATCTAAAAGCTTTGTTTATTGCATTTAACATTTAAATATGTAATCCATCTGGAATTTAATTTTATGTATGTTGTTAGGTTGTGGTCAAGATGCATGTTTTCAATGGGGATGTCTAGTTGACCCAACATGGTTTATGAAAATGATCCCTTACTCATTGCACTACAGTAGCAACTTTCATCAATCAAGTGAATGTGCAATAGGTCTTTTTCTAGACTGTATATCTTGTTCAGTTGGTTTACTTGTCCATCCTTATGCCAACATTACATTATATTATTTACCATTGCTTTTTCATCGGTCTTGAATTTGGTAGTATAATGTTTTCACACTTTGTTGTTTTATTCAAGACTGCTTTGATAATTCTTATTCTCCTGCATTTTAATATGTTTTAAAATTAGTTTGACAATCTTCACAGAAAAGTATCTACTGGGATTTAAGAGTGAACTGTATTTGAAGCTGATGTTTTTTGAAGAATATAGCACAATTACTTTCTAGAGTGTCCTTCAAATTGGGGTTTGTCTGATGTTTTCTCATGATTTGATTCAACTTACACACTTCTGGCAGTAAAACCACAGAAGGGATTCTGTGTTCTTCTCAGTGCACCACCATAGGAGGTATATGCTGTTGATTTGTCCCATTATTGGTGATGTTAACCATGATCATTCACTTAGGGTGGTGTCTGTCATATTCTTCCACTATAACAATATTATTTTACCCATTATAATTAATACATGAATTTTGGAATTTTTTTTAAAAAAGTGAATTACATTTATAGCTGAATTTATGGACTGATATTTTTACAATATTGATTGAAAATTCTAATTTATGAACATGATAAATCCCTCAATTTACTTAGATGTTCCCTGATTTTATCAATAGTATTTAAAAATTTTCAGATAGAGATCATACAGAGCTTTCATTAGATTCATTACTATATATTGAATGGTCTTTGATACTATTACAAATATCTCTAGATTTTTAGATTATTTTTATGTGTATAATCATATTACCTGTAAATAATGACAGTTTTATACCTTCTTTACAATTGTAATCTTTTTCTTACCTTATTGTATTTTCAAGAAATTTCAGAAGTGGTGACAATAGATATTCTTGCCTTATTCCCAAACTCGGAAGAAATTTTAAATAATTTAACATTAAACTTGCTGGTTTTATTTTGTTTTGTGGGATATTTTGTAGATAAACTTTACTAGAATAAAATGTTTCTATTTCTGGTGTTCTAAGAGTGTTTTATTAATTATTTGGGGATAAAATGTACCAAACAGTTTTTCTGCATTAATAAAAATGATTATATGATTTTTTCCTTTATATTTTCTGAATTACACTGATTTATTTTCAAATGTTCAGTCATCTTTTTATTTCTAGAATAACCTCAAATTTAGCATTAGGAATCATACTTCTTATATTACTAAATTTAATTTGCTATCATTTTCTTTAAAATTTGCATATAAAGCTGTGAGAGAAAATACTCTATAATTTTTCCTATCTCATAATATATTTCCTATGTTTTAGTGGCCTCATAAAAGGAGTTGCAAAACATTGTTCTTTTATACTTCCTGGAATAATTGTACATAATTTATGTTATTTCTTTTGTAAATGTTTGAAAAAAATTTACCAGTAACTGAAATGTTTATGGGAAGCTTTACTAATGGATTCCATTTAAGAGTTACAGGGATTTCTGATTTTTCATTTCTTTTTAAGCCTATTTTGGTAAGTAGTGTTTTTAAAGAATTTGTTGATTTAATCAAATGAAGTGTTGTAAAGTTATTCATAATATCCCCTATTGTATTTTTAATATCAATAGTTTCCTTATTAATATTCCTTATTTTCATTTCTTGTTGGTAGCATTTTATTTCCATACACTTTGAATAATCTTGCTAGATGCTAATGAATTTTATTATATTTTGAAAGTAGTAACACTGTTTTGCTTGATTTCCTATTTAACACTTGTTTTCTATTATGAAGATTTTATTATTATTTCATTAGATTTTGATTTGCTCTTTTTTTCTCAAAACCTTTGAAGTGGTTGGCTAGAGAATTTTATTTTCAATATTTGATTTTTTCCAATATATAAATTTAAGGGAATAAGTTTTCCTCTAAGCACTCCATCAGCTACATTCCCATACATTTTGTTAGGTCATAGCTTCATTACATTGCAATTCAAAATATTTTCTAATTTTCATTGTAATTTCTTCTTTGACCCATTGGTTAATTAGTAGTGTATTTCTTAATTTTCAAAGACTTGGGGTTTTAAATTAATTATTAATTTTTAGCTTAATTTAATATGAAATATTGAATATTTTTAATCTTTTTTAACTTGGATATTGATTTATTAGTCACTATGTGATCCATTTTGGTAAAAGTTCCAAGGTCGTTTGAAAATAATGTATAGTCTGTTGTTAGCAATATTTTACTTATGTTAATTAGGATAATTTTGTAAACTTTGTGGTTTAAATATTCTGCATCATTATTTATTCATCTTTTTATTTGTCAACAATTGATATAGATGTTAGACTTGAATTTTACAACTGTGGATAGTGAATTTAGTTGATTGTGCTTTATGAAATCTTCTGAAGCTATGCGTTTAGAACAATCATATTTATAATTCTTTTATCTTCTTGGTGGATTGACTCTTTTTTATATTATGAAATATGACTCTTTCTTTAGTAATGTTATGTTTACTTTGTTTAATAATCATGTAACTTCAAAAAAATCATATAACTTCACCAACTTTCTTTTTGTTAATACTTTTATGGTACATATATTTTTCCATCCTTTTACTTTTATCCCCTTTGTGCTGTTATGTTTAAAGTATGCTTGGCTACATACATATCTTTATTTTTCTCCCATTTAAAAAATATTCTTAAGGGGTTATTCCATTTGTATTTAATGTAATTACTGATATATTTTAATATATATTTATTATCTTACTAATTTTCCCCCTGTTTTCTCCCTTATTTTCTTTTTCTGTGGTAAACAAAATGTTTTATTGTTTCCTTTCCATCTACTTACTTGTTATTTATGCATTATTCTTACTATTATTTTAGTGATTATAGAACATCTTTACCTACTACATTCTAAGCAGCATCATTATATTTACCACGTTTTCAATAATGCTAAAAGTTAGGAATATTTAACTCCATCCTCATGCCCTCATTAACAGAATCTTGGCAATTCATTTTAAATTACACAAATATTTTAAAGCTATAGGTTATTATTATTAGTTTTGTACAATATTCATTTATCTTTACCTGCAAAGGTAAATGTTTGTGGGTAAAGAGAAATTTCTGTTTTTCTTTGTTGTTTCCTGCATTTCTATGTTTCCATTTGCATTTTCCTAGCAGCCTGAAAAACATCTTGTAAGATTTGTGGTAGTACAGGTCAACTGTTCACAAATATCTGAACATTAGTTTGTTTGAAAATATCTTTAGTTTCTTCTTAATTTTTGAAGGATATCTTCACTGAACATAGAATTTTAGGTTGATAATATCTATTTTTTCCATCCCTTTAGACCTTTATTTTATTATCTTCTAGCTGGCATTAGTTTTGATGAAAATTGATCATTTGTTTTCACCAATTGCAGTATAATTTGGATGCAGTTTTCTTTGTGTTTATCTTGATTGGGTTCATTGAGCTTTTTTAATATGTGGATTTAGAGTTTCGATCTAATTAGAACCATTAATCTTTTAATATTTCTTCTGCCCACCCTAGCCCTCTTCCCTTTTTTAATAGGATTTCACTTTTCCATATGTTACATTACTTAATATTATTTCACAGGTAATTAAAACTCAGGCTTTAAATTTTTTCTCTTTACTCTCTTTGCTTTAGTATTGGTAGTTTTATTGCTATGTCTTTATATACATTGTTTTTTTCCTCTCAGTATCGTATCTGCTATTTTTTAGCCTATCAATTTTTATTTTGGATATTGTGCTTTCAGCTCCAGAATGTTTTTGTTTTGTTCCTTGTATTCTATTTCTACCTCTATTAGGTGTTTATTTACCTTTAAGAGCTTGAAATTATAATAGGTCTTTTGAAGTCCTTGTTAATTTTATCATCTTTGTTATTTTTCTATTAGTTGATTTTCTTCCTGATTATGGGTCACATACAGAACATTGTGTGTATTGTATTGTTGAGTGCCTGAATATTGTTTTCTTTTAAAGTGTGTTGAATTTTACATTTGTATGAAGATTAATTTCTTTCAGATCACCTTGTTCGTGCTAAGGCTTATCTTTAAGCTTCAGTAGAACAGATCTAAAGTAGACTTAACTATAGGATTAGTGTAGCTTTCTTCCTAAGATATGGCCACCCTGTCTGAGGTCTCAACTAAATGTTCCGGGTATTCAGCAAGCCTTCTCCACTTCAGTTAGTCAGAAACATTATTTCTCAGCCCTCTGTGTGCTGTTGAGTTCACACCCTCATGGAGTTCCCCTTTTCCCTCATGTGTATCTTAGAATTCAGCCAAAGTTTCAAAGGAATTTCCATGCTGATTCCTGGATCTCTATCTCTTTTTTGCTCCCTTCTTTCCAGTACACTTCCCTGATAATTCCAACTGCCTCAGACTGTCCAAACTGATCTGTGTTAAGTCAGAAGGACCCAAAGGTGATTTGTTATGAACCAATAGAAAACTAATGCATCTGTCTTTGCAACTCAGCAGACTTCTAAGCACTGCTTCAGTTTCTCCTTTCTAAACTACAGTCCAGAAAGTGCCTCCAGGCAGAATTTCAAGATGATTGTAAAGCTATCTTTTTTCCTTCCCTCTTTTAAGGAATGTAATTGTGTATTTCTTATCTAATGTCTGAAACAGTTGTTTCATATGTTTTGCCCAGTTTTCTAGTTTTTTGCAGACAGAATGCATGACTTATTCTGTCATGGCTAGAAGTGAAAGTTTCTCAGATTTGCCTTCAATTTTAATGAATATTTTCACTGGGTTTAGAATTCTGCATTATCAGTTATTTTCTTTCAGCATTTAAAGACTTCAGTTCACTGTTTTCTGTTTGGAAGAAAGTTACCCATTTTATTGTTGTCCTTGGAATATAATGTATCTTTTTCATTATGTTTACTTCTAAAATTTTTTTTACATTTATTGTACAGTAATTTTATTAACTTATTCCAGGTTGTAATTTCCCTTGATTTACAGAGCTTCTTTAATCTCTGGCTTAATATCTTTCCTCAGTTTTGAAAATTTTATATTCACTGTGTCTTCACATATTGCTTTGTTTCTTTCACTTTCTCTTCTTCCGGGATTGCAAGTACATGTATGCTAGACTGTTTTTACTGTGCTCTACCTCCATATTATAGTATTTCTGTATTTTCTATTTTTCCTCTCTATGCTTTACTTTAGAATTACATTGAATTTAATTCTTATTTACAAATTCTATCTTCTGCTCTATTTAATCTGTTGTTAAAACCATATACTAATAATTTAATTATTGTATTTTTCAGGTCTAGAACTTCCATTTGATTCCTTTTTATAGGCTTTAAGTCTCTTTTATTATATTCCCATTTTAATCTCCTTTATTTGGCTACCAAACATGATTATTTAAAAAATATTTATCTATTAATTCCCATATTTGGATCACTTGTGTCTTTGTGGTTTTTGGTTTTTTATGTTAAACATTTGTCATATGTTTTTTTTTTCTGTCAGCATATCTTGGCTATTTTTTTTTAGAATGCACCACATTTTTTATAAAAAAAATGTAGACTTTCAATATAATGTATTAATCCACAGAGGATTTACTTTTTCATCTGATAAGTGAATAGAGCAGGAGATGTTCATCTTAATCTATTGATGAACCAAAATAAATCAAAGTTTGGTTTCAAATTTTGATAAATATTCCTGTCATTCTTAGGATGTAGTCTTTATTATATTCAACTGAGAGCCTTTAGGTAATTGATTTAATAGTACTGTTAACTGAGATAAGAAACATAGGAAGATAATGGCTCAAGTTTTGGATTTTTTTCTGAGATTTTTTAAAGGCCTTTTACATGGTATTAGTATATACAGAATTGAAACTAAAGCTGAAGTTCAAGCTAGAAATATGAATTTTACATTCATCTACCTATGGTTGAGACTTGAAGTGATAGAAGTAGATCAGATATATAGTGACAGAAAATCAAGAACTGAAAAACAAAACCTTAGGGAGATTCTAAAATTTAAGAAGTGTGTTAAAAGTGAAGCCCTCAGGTGAGAGGGAGAGGAATCAGAGAAGGAATTATAGTATTTGTCTTCCAGGTGTTCAGTCTAGGGAGAGATTCACAAGCAAGGAAATAGTCCTAGTGGCATATAATATGTACTTAATAAATATTTATTAAATATGTGAATGAGAAGCTGAGAACTGCAAGTTCTATAGCAACTCTAGAACTCTTGATGAGTATAGCAGGGTTCTCAAAATCAATTTGGAAAATTAGGGAGGACTTATATCATGAAGGACAAACCTTGAACATTTACAAATAATAAGGAACCACTAAAAGAGAGGTATAGTCAGATTTTCTTCTCAGTGCAGAAGATAGAGCGTGGAGGAGTAGAGATTTGGGAGATTACAGGATTAGACATGGGTCCCCATTTCAACGATTTCAGCCAGCTGTTGGCAAAGTACAGCCCGAGGGCTGACTGCCTGTTTTTATTAATAACATCGTTGTGAAACCCAGCAACACCCATTTGTTTGTGTGTTGTCCATGGCTGCTTTCAGACCATAATAGCAGAGGTAAGCAATTGGTGCAGAGGTTGTATGATCGCCAAAGCCTAAAATATATACTATCTGGTCTTTTACAAAGAAAAATTAGTTGACCCTTAGCCTAGGCAAGTATGTGGGCCTGAACGAAGTTCATGATAGTGAAATGAACAAGACGAGGCACATTTGTTGTTTAACAGATAAAGTTAAAACCTTTCCAGGTCTGAGAACAGATGTGATAGAGAAGGAGAAATGTAGGCAGGATACCATATTTCTCAGTCAGTTAATTGAAAAAATTATTAGAGTCATTAATGGAGGGAGCAAATACAGAAAAAGACATTTCAAAAAGAATGTCAGTTCAGTATAGGAGTTTTGAAGTTTAAGTTGCATATGGAAAGGAGATAATGCCACAAAAGTCAGTAACACTCAGCTCTGAGAATTAGGCCAAAGCTTGAGTAATTAGGCAAGGTGGAGATACAAGCAAAAGTTTTGGGGAGTTGTTTAAAATTTGTTTATAATATGTGAAACACATTTAGGCAGAAGCAAATAAGTAACAGGAACTCTTCATTCCATTGCTAGACGCTTTATTTAGTGTACACAATTGTGATTTCAACATTAACCCTGCTTACATAAGTTTCTCAGATCATAATTTCATTTAAAGGAAAACATAGATAGATACCTTTATTGATAATAAATAAACAAATTGGTTAATTATAATGAAAAGCTTATTTGTAAGGCAGTTGTTTAGAGACAGAAAGAAAAAGAGAGATTATCATAATGCTCCTCTAGAGAATTCACAAAAACCAATATAGAACATCATACTCCTAAAAGTTAGTAATAATAATCCCATGTTAATTATTCCTAACCACCATATTTAATACTGCTTCTAAAGGAGAAAAGAATCAGTGCTATATCTCAGGATATTACAAAGATATTTTCAAAATCAGCATATTTTATAATGGGAATACTTTTTATTTTATAGCGTATTTGTGAATATTATCTTAATCTCTTAGCCTTCTGATTTCATTTCCATTGCTAGGACTAGTTTTAGGTAAGAGAATGACTTTAGTAAAAATTTAGGTGTACACAATTGTGATTTCTATGATCTGACGTTTTATTTTAAAAATGTGTTTGTAAGATACAGCTTTCTTAAGCATTTTTTGGCATGTCTAATGTAAACATTCATGATGAAAGAATTAAGAGATTCCTGTCATCTATTCAATGATTATTTCTTACAATTTTTTTATTATTTTCAAAATGTCTCTATTTCCCTGCCTAAGTCTGGGTTTCTTAGCTGAACAATCCATGTGTTTATACTTTCATTTAAACTGAAGAGTTTTTAAAACATAAAAATTGAATTGGAAATTAAATGTCATTAATACAATTAGAATAGATGCATTTTAATCTCAAGTTTAATGTGTAGACTTTTAACTTTTATATAGTACTTAAAAGATTTTATAGCATTTTATATGTTTGCAAACTATAAAATGCTACACTATTTTAGCACCATTCAAAATATATTAAATAGTGTTAAAATGAAAATAATTAAGCATTTTTCATGGTTAATATCAATGGAAGTTGACAGACATTTTATTTTTAACACATTAACTGTATTTAACTCATGATAGTTTTGAGCCCAGGGCCTCGTGAAGCATATGTAACTCACATCTCTTCACCTTGGGAGCCACGAGAAATATTTTTCAAGTTGCGTATAACTCACGCACAGAAAACAATAAAAAATAACAAATTTTTCATTAAATTAGAAAGGATCATTTTGTTTTTGAAGTTTTTATTCTATTTTGGTAATAAAACACCGTGGCCCCGAGGAAAAATATTTTTCTAGCGTGGCTGTCAATGTGTTAAATATAAAATAGTTAAGATTTAATTATAGTGCTTTTTCTTTAAACCATTATGTGAAACAAGTATTTCTTTATATACTGCCTCTAGCCTCAACTCTGATATTTTCCAGGCAACACATGATAAAAGTAGAAACCTATTTCATATCCTTTCTTCATATTAAAAATTCTTCCTTATAAATGCCTCAGAATGTATATTTTTTGTTTGCTTTTTACAAAGTTGTTAGAAATTTAAGTTATTTATCCTTTATAATTATAAGCTTAATGTTTAGTAAGTATGTAACACACAAAGCTTATGGAAATATTTATGGAAAGTTGTTGTATGTCTCATATTGTTTGCAGACAGGGGTCTGGTTACGGTTCTGAAGGCATTATTGAGAAGAAGAACTGGGCATAGAATGGAGAGATGCAAGGATAAACTAGAAATTGCCATATGTCTTTCTGTTATACATTTGCCGTGTTCTGTCTGATACCACATCTGAGCATGAGGACCTTCAGTGACTAATAGCTGCAGCTTCACTTCTGTTCTCCATATATCACACAAGTAATTCTGGACCAACTCTATTTTTGCATCATACATAGGAGATTCTGGAAAACAGAATTCCCATGTAATCACATTGACATGGGAATGTGTGTGTGTGTAAAATGAAGAAATCAACCTGTCATTATTTGCAAATTACAGGTTTCTGTATGTAGAAAATCAAAAGAATTTACAAACACAATCTTAGATTTAGTAAGAAAATTCCACCAAACTTTCTGGATAAATGATCAATGTATAAAAATAATTTTCTCTATATATTAGAGAAAAATAATTAGAAATGAAATTTAAAATGATACCATTTAAAATAACAGCAAGGAATATTAAATACCTAAAAATAAATCTAATAAAATATAGTTATGACATCTACATTAAATATTATAGATATTGCTCAGAAAAATTTAAGGAAACCTAAATAAATGGAAAAAGTATAGCATATTTTTAAAGGATTAAATACTGTTAAAGTATAAAATCTCATATTGATATATAGATGCAATTAAACACCAATATTAATGTAAATTGACAAGCTAAAATTTATATGGAGCTGTAAAGGTCTTACAGTTGTCATGAAATTCTTGAAGAAGTTTAACAGAACTGAAAATGTTACACTAGTAGATATAAGGATTTATTATAGAGTTTCAGTAATCATAATTGTGTGTTACTGGTACAAGAATATGTGACTAGTGCAATGGAACTAAATGTAGAGTTACACTCCTATATACATATATATACACTCACCTGATTTGTAACAAAGGCATATCTACAATTCAGTGAGAGAAAGGATTTATTTTTAATAAATAATACTAAACCAATTGGATGAATGTATCTAATTAGATAATTGGAAATGGATCATAGTAGACCTAGATGTGAAAGTTAAACAGTAAAGCTTCTGAAACAAAGTGAAAGAGAATATCTTCATCAGGTTGAGATAAGCAAAGATTTCTTAAATGGAAATAAGTTACCATTAATGGAAAGATTGACATAATGGACTTTATTAAATTAAGTGCTTCTGATCATCAAAAAACACCATTAAAGATTGAAAAGGCACATAATAAACTAAGAGAGGTCATTTATAATGCACATATCTGACAGAAGACTTAAATCTAGAATGTTTAAAGAGCTCTTAGCTCCTTGGAAAGCATAAAATAATAACTATTAAAGGAAAATATTAACAAATTATACCTAAGCAATATGAAAAATCTCTTCAAAAGAAACATAAGAAATTGAATAGGTAAGCCACACTGACATCCAAGATATGCTAACAATTTCTACAACCCAATTATAAAAATCAGCTGAGCAATTAAAAAATGGGGAATAGATTGAGATATCATTTCACTCCAGTTAAAATGGCTTTTATCCAAAAGATGGGCAATAATGAATCCTGGTGAGGATGGAGAGGAAAGGAAACACTTATGTACTGTTGGTGGGAATGTAAACTGGTACAGCCATCATGGAGAACAGTATGGAGCTTCCTCAAAAAACTAAAAATGGAACTACCATATGACCCAACAATCCCACTGCTGGGTATATATCAAAAAAATGTAAATCAGTATATCAAAGAGATTTCTACACTTTCATGTTTATTGAAGCACTTTTCACAATAGCCAAAATATGGAATTGACCTATGTGTCCATCAAGAGATGAATGGATAAAGAAACTGTGGTACATATACACAATGGAATACCATTCAGCCATTAAAAAAAATGAAATCCTGTCAATTGCAACAAGATTGGAACTGGAGGACATTATGTTAAATGAAATAAGCCAGGCACAGAAAGACAAATATCACATGTTCTCATTCATGTGTAGGAGCTAAAAAAATTAAACTCATGGTAATAGAGAATAGAATGATGGTCACCAGAGGCTAGGAAAGGTAGGAGGGAGAAGGGGATGAAGAGGGAATGGCTAAAGTGTACAAAATACAGTTAGATAGAATGAATAGGATCTAGTATTTTGTAGCACAATAGGGCAACTATACTTAACGATAATTTGTTGTATATTTTAAAGTAACTAAAAGAATGAAATTGGAATGTTACTAACAAAAAGAAATGATAAATGCTTGAAATGATAGATACTCCAGTTTTTCTGATTTGACCATTACACATTGTATGCCTGTATCAAAACATGTACCTCATAAATATGTACACCTATTATGTATCCATGGTAATTAAAAATAAAAACATTTTTAAAATGGGGAATGGATTTCAGTAAATACTTTACAGAAGAATATGTATGAGTACATTAAAAAGTGCTGTAATCATTAGTGTTTGGGAAATTGCAAATTAAGACCACATAAATTATCCCTATAAAACCTCCCAACAAGGAAAAGAACAGATCACTGTACTGGTTAATTCTACCAAACTTTTAGAAAAGAATTAACTCCAATTCTTCTCAAATTCTTCTAAATATTAGAAGAGTGTGGAACATTTTCTAACTCATTCTATGAGGCTAGCCTGATAAAAAGGCAAAGACATCACAAGAATACCAACCAATACGCCTTAATTCCACAGATGAAACCCTGAATAATGTAGTAGCAAAGTGAATCTAGAAATATATTAAAAGGATTATACATTATTACCAGGTAAAAAATATACCATGACCAACAGAGATTTATCCCAGGCATGCAAAAGTGGTTCAACATATAAAAATAAATATAATATACTACATTAATGAACAAAGTAAAAAAAAAGACTAAAACAACAACAAATGAGTCCATCTGACCATCTCAATTGATGAAGAGACAACATTTCACAAAATCCAATACAATGTCATGGTAATAACAGTCATCACACTGGGAATAAAAAGGAAATCTCCCAACAAGATAAAGGGCATTTTTGATAAACCCACATCTAATATGATTCTCGAGAAAGAAAGACTAACAGCTTACCCTTAAGACCAGGAAAAAGACAAGAGTTCCATTTTGTACTTTTATTCACCATTGTACTGGAAGGTCTAGCCTAAGCATTTAGGCAAGAAAAAGAAATGAGGCATGCAAATTGGAAGAGAAGAAGTATAACTATTCCTTTTCTCAGATAACATGATCTTAAATATGTAAATTCTAAAGAATCCATAATACAACTATTAGAGAAATAAACAAATTCAGAAAAATTTCCAGGATACAACATTAATACACAAAGATCAGTTGTATTTCTATATACTATCAATGAACAATCCAAAAAGGAAACGTAGAAAATACTTCCATTCATAATAGCATCAAAGAATAAAATACTTAGGAATAAATTTAACAAATGAGGTATAAAATTTGTACACTGAAAATTACAAACAATTGCTGAAAAAAAATTAAAAGACTTAAATAAATGGCAAGGCATTTGCAGATTAAAAGACTTAATATTGTTAAAATGGCAATACTTCCCAAATAAATTTATAGAATCAATGAAATCTCTATCAAAAGCAAATGGCCTTTTTATGCAAAAATGAAAAACTTCTCCTAAAATTTATATAAGATTGCAAGGGACCCTGAATAGTGAAACAATATTAAAAAAAAATGGAAGACTTATACTTCCTGATTGCAAAAGTAGCTACAAAACTACAGTAATCAAAACAGTGTGGCACTGACCTAATAATAGACATATAAACCAATAAAATACACTTGAGAGTATAGAAATAAACCAAACACTTATGAACAATTGATTTTTTTAAAATTAATTAATTAATTAATTTATTTATTTATTTTTTAAATTTCAGAATATCATGGGGGTACAACACTTTGGCCATACACATTGCCCCTGTTCTGCCCGTGTCAGAACCACAATCATGGTCATCCCCCAAACTGTGCTCCCTGCATCCATTCAGTGAGAGTTTTTCCCATCCCTTCCACCCCCCTCCCGCCCGCCCGCCCTCAGATGAATGTTATTGCCCTGTGTGATGTAAGTGTTCATTGATTTTTGACAAGAATGACAAGATCATTTATAGAGGAAGGACAGTCTTTTCAATAACTGCTGATGGGACAACTAGATTGCAGTGTGCAAAAGAGTGTGTTGGATTTTACTTCACACCATATATTAAAAAAAAACTCAAAATGGATCAAAGGCCAAAAGATAAGAGATAAAACTCTTGGAAAGAAACAGAGATTAATATTCAGGACCATGGATTTCACAATAGTTTCTTAGATATGATGCAAAAAGCACAAGCAATAAAAGAAAATAGATAAATTAGACTTCATCAAAATTAAAAGCTTTTGTGCATCAAAGGACACTATCAAAAGACTTAAAGACAACACACAGATTGGTAGAAAATATTTATGAATCATATATTTAATCAAGTTCTAGTATCCAGAATACAAACATACCTTGGAGATATTGTGGGTTTGGTTACAGACCACTGCAATAAAGTGAATATCGCAATAAAGAGAGTAACACAACTTTTTTGGCTTTCCACTGCATATAAAAGTTCTGTTTACAATATATTGTATTTTACTATGTGTGCAATGGTATTATATCTAAGAAAAAATTCACGTCTTAATTTAAAAATACTTCATTGCTGACTAATGATAATAATCTGAACCTTCAGTTAGTAGTAATATTATTGCTGGTGGAAAATATGGCCTTGATATTAATGACTGCTGGCTGATCAGGTGGTGGTTGCTGAAGGGTGGAGTGGCTGTGGCAATTTTTAAAAATAAGACAACAATGAAGTTTGCTGCATTGATTAATTCTTTTTTTTGAGAACTAATTTCTCTGTAGCATGTGATGCTGTTTCACAGCATTTTAACCATAAAATATCTTTCAAAATTAGAGTCAATCCTCTCAAAACCTGCCATTACTTTATCAAATAAGTTTATGTAATAGTCTAAATCCTTTACTGTCATTTCAATAATGCTCACAACATCTTCACCAGGTTTCATCTTAAGAAACCACTTTCTTTCCTCATCCATAAGACATAACTCCTCATTTGTTTAAGTTTTATCCTGAGATTGTAACAGTTCAGTCACATCTTCAAGTTCCACTTCCAACTCTAGTTCTCTTGCTATTTTCACCACATCTGCAGTTACTTCCTCCACTGAAGTCTTAAATGAGAGTTGGAATCAACTTCTTCCAAACTCTTGCTGATGTTGCTATTTTGACTTCCTCCCACGAACCACTAATGCTCCTAATGGCATCTAGAATGGTGAATCCTTTTCAGAAAGTTTTTAATTTACTTTGGCCAGATCCATCAAAGGAATCACTGTCTATCCAAGCTATATGTTCTTACAAAATGTATTTTTTAAATAATAAGACTTTAAAGTCAAAATCACTCCTTGATCCACGGATTTCAGAATGGATGTTGTATTAACAAGCATGAAAACAACATTAATCTCCTTGTACATCTCCATCAGAGCCCTTGGATGACTAGGTGCATTGTCAATGAGCAGTAATATTTTGAAAGGGATCTTTTTTTCTGAGCAATAGATCACAACAGTGGGCTTAAAATAATCAGCAAGCCATACTACAAACAGATGTACTGTCATCCAGGCTTTGTGGTTCCATTTATAGAACACAGGCAGGGTATATTTGACATAATTCTTAAGGGCTCCAGGATTTTTAGGATGATAAATGAGCTTTGACTTCAACTTCAAGTCACCAGCTGCATTAGCCCCTAGTCAAAGAGTCAGCCTGTCTTTTGAACTTTTGAAGCCAGGCATTGATTTCTTTGTAGCTGTGAAAGTCCTAGATGGCATCTTTCAATATAAAGCTATTTAGTCTACATATCTGTAGTTTAATGTAGCCATCAATTGTCTTAGCTAGATCTTCTGGATAACTTGCTGCAGCTTCTCCATCAGCACTTGCTGCTTCACCTTGCACTTTTATGTTCTGGATATGGCTTCTTTCCTTAACCACCATGAACCAACTTCTGCTAGCTTCAAACTTTTCTTCTGCAGCTTCCTCACCTTTCTCAGTCTTCATCGAATTGAAGAGAGTTAGGGCATGGCTCTAGATTAGGCTTTGGCTCAAGGGAATGTTGTGGCTGGTTTGATCTTCTAGCCAGACCACAAAAACTTTCACCCTATCAGCAATAAGGCTATTTCACTTTCTTATCATTCATGTGTTCCCTTGATTAGTAGCACTTTCAATTTTTTTCAAGAACTTTTCCTTTGCATTCACAACTTGGCTAACTGCTTGGTTAGCTTTTGGCCTATCTTGGCTTTTGACATGCTTTTCTTACTAAGCTGAATTATTTCTAGCTTTTGATTTAAAGTGAGAGATACATGACTTTTCTTTTCACTTGAACGCTAAGATACCAATGTAGAATTATTCATTGGCCTAATTTTAATATTGTTGTGTCTCTGGCCAGAAAAGGGGGCGAGAGATGGGGGAACGGCCAGCTGGTGGAGCAGTCAGAACATAAAACATTTATCAATTAAATTAGCTGTCCTATATGGGCATGGTTCGTGGTGCCCCAAAATGATTACAATGGTAACATCAAAGTTCAATGATCACAGGTTACCATAACAGATATAAAATAATGAAAAAGTTTGAAATATTGTACAAATTACCAAAATGTGACAGACACGAAGTGAGCACATTCTGTTGGAAAAATGGCACTTATCTTCAGTTTTTAAAAAATGCTACAATTGGTTTTAAAAAAAACCAATTATCTGAAAAACTCAATAAAACGAGGTATGCTTGTATATAAAGAACATTTACAAATCACCAACAAAAAGAAAACCACCCAGTTAAAAAATTGACAAAGTAATTCAATGGAAATTTTTCCACGGAAGATATATAAGTGGCCAAGAGCACACATAAAATACTCACTATCACTAGTCATTAAGGAAACTAAAATCAAAACTGCAAAGATATACTACTTCACTACTTCACAGATTATAGTATGGCTATAATCATTTAACAAATCAAAATAAATGTTGGTAAGGATGTGGAGAAATACTAATCTTCTTTAGTTTCTGGGGGGAGTGTCAAATGGTACAGCTGATGTGGAAAACAATTCCTCAGTAAGTAAAACAAAATTACTATATGAGTCAGCAATTCTACTCCTAGATATATACTCAACAGAGGTGAATACAAGTATTCAAACAAAAACTTTATGGATATTCGTAGCAGCACTATACACAATAGCCAAAATGTGGAAACAACTCAAATGTCCATCAGTTGATGAATGGATAAACAAAATGTGGTATGAACATGCAATGCAACATTGTTACTTATAAAAACTAATGAAATACTGGTACATGCTACAGCATGTATGAACCTTGAAAACATCATGTTAAGTGAATGAAGCCAGAAACAAAAGGCGATATATTATATGATTCCACTTATATAAAATATCCAGAATAGTCAAATCCATAGAGAAATAAAGCATATTCACAGTTGCCAGGGGTTGTGGGGGAGAGGGACAACCCATTAAAGAATGTGACTGCTTAATGGCTGTGGGGTTTTTTGGGGGGATGATAAAAATCTTCTATAACTAGATAGTGGGGATGGTTGGACAGCACTGTTAACATACTAAATGCCATGGAGTTGTACACTTTAAAATGGGTAAGATGGTGAATTTTATGTTATATATATTTTATAACAATAAAAATTAAGAAAAATACAGATGATCCCATGTTCTTAGAAAAAGGTGTTGGGAAAAGAGAATGACATTACATGTTTCATGTGTTAAAA
This sequence comes from Daubentonia madagascariensis, assembly GCA_023783475.1. Classification (NCBI taxonomy): domain Eukaryota; kingdom Metazoa; phylum Chordata; class Mammalia; order Primates; family Daubentoniidae; genus Daubentonia; species Daubentonia madagascariensis. The sequence continues at coordinate 38,234,758 of JAKFHU010000600.1, forward strand.
ATATCACTTTTGATGGTCATGTGTAGTATGAGTTAAAAGGGATCAAGGGAGAGACCTTTGGAATATATATATTTCAGCTGAATATTGATAGGGTACTAGACTGAACTTTCTTCTTTAAAGCAACTGTTTGAAGTCTAGTACCGGTATAAGAAATTTACTGAAACATTTTTATACTAAATCTATCTTCTCTGACCCTGTAATTAAAGTCTGATACTTTTTCAGGACATCACACTATAGATGTCCCTACTCAATAAAGTATCAATACATTCCCACAGTCTCTACAAAGTTAGACAAGTTTAGTCTGAAAAAGAACTGCTAGGTCTCCTTTTTCTTCTGTTTTTTACACTATAACCCTGTTTCTTTAGCCTTCTCCTACAAGTATTATTTTCCAATCCCTTAATCATCCTGAGTCCACTAAATTATCTATATGCTTTCAAAATTGAGGTGTCCAACACCTGCATAAGCTCTGACTACAGTTAAGCAGCTCTTAAATCCAAGTTAAAGTTTAAATCACTTACTTCTCAGACATTTAAAAATTATTTTTAACCAAAACAATTGCAAACTCTCTGTTTACAAGTTGCAGTTTTACTGGATGATATACATGGGAGTATTTTGTATCTGGTATGATTCAGTGAAAGATGGAGTAACACACACATGCCAATTTTCCATGTAACCAGAAGTTCATTTTTAAAGCACACCACTAGTGTGCTATTGTGTAGTCTGAAAATACTTATTGTACTGAAGAAATTTCACTGCTCTCAAACATACAATATTATAGGAGTTCACTTCTTTTGCTTTCCTTCCAATCAATTGTGGGAAGTTTTCTGATTCAAAATGATTGTAAAAGAATTTTTTACTGTGAGATTTTTAGGCATATTTTTAACAGGTTTCTTTTGTAAATTAGAAAATAACCTTATGTTGTTAAAAACATTAGCAAAGATTAATTTTATTTCATCACTGTACATGTCATTCACATAAACATCTTTCCTACGTGTTTCAGAGTCTAAGTGTTGTAAATGATATGACGAATTATTTACACTTCCCCCTCATTCCCATTGACTATGAAATTCTGCATGATTATGATACTAGACACTGTGCATTTTTTAATTTAGCCTCCCAAACAAACGTCCACTATTTTCATCATCTGGAAGCAATAATAAAATTATGACTTATTGAGCATCATCATTTCTTACTTTATTGCACTTAATAACCTAAGTAAACGATATTGATACTTAAAAATTATTTAAGAATTATGATAGAACAATAAAGCCAATGTATTGGAATAGATGCTTTTACTTGAACTTGGAAAATTGCTCACTTACAATTTAAAAATTATAAATTTAAGGAATTGGTATCAATTAACACAATCTGAAATAATAAAATTAAAAATCCTTGATACACATGTTACTCTATTTAGAATAAGAGATAAAATACTGGTTAAGTTGCATACAAGGCAGGGAAAGGAACATTGAAGGGGAAAGGTAGGTTAAGAAAGGAGAAAAAACATTTCAGGAAGAATAGCAACAGAGGAAATATTTCAGTCAAATATAATAACAATTTTAGGTTTTTAAGCCATATAGAACTTTAGGCATTTCTATGAAAGACCAAATTTTAATTATTTAGAAATTTTGTAAATCATTAAACAAAACAATGTCTCATGAAATCATGACTTTTCTTTTTATAATTAAGTTTTATAATTAAATTTGGTGTTTCGTTAAATGAGATAACTCAGGAAAAAAGTTGCAATGTATTAATAGGAATTCCCTAAACTTATATGGGATTTTAAATGAGCAAAAGGTTAAATAAAATGAGAGTTCATAACATCAGTATAAATTTGGATTTATGTAAAGTCTAACTATTATAAAGTTAAATGTTTATGTTACTGAGAGAAAAAAGGCCCATATTTTAAATCTTTCTCTGAAAGAAAACATTTTTCTTATTTAAGAAAAGTCATTTATTTTATATTTTAGAAGAAGATACTATAGACATTTTCTGAGTTATAGGTACTTAAACATGATATATAACCTGTATCTATAAATAGCTGGAACGAGGCTTGTTGCAAATGCTATTTCTTTCCCAATTTATAAATTAGATGATATCTGGTACAAGTACAGAATGTTCAATAATGGTGAATTATAGAATAATATAATTTAATTATCTCATATAATAAGGTATGAGGTGGTCTTAGGGCTTAATCAGCAGCTCAACTTTGGTGGTTTTTATGCCATTTTAAAAGGGTGATGGGCACACTTACAGCAGTGACCCAAGCGTTACAAAAGCGATCCATGTAACCAAAAACATTTGTACTCCCTTAAACAAAACAAAAACCAAAAAAAACTTTTTTTTTGGTAAATGCTGAGTAGATACTAACAAATATTTATAAGCATATGTAAATTATAATAACATACGATGAAACCAACATCCAATTTATCCACTGTTTAGTTGATCAAAACAAATAACACTACCTTTAAGGCTTCCTGAATGCCCCTCCTTGACCCAAGCCACTGCACCACCTCTGAGATAACCACTGCTTAAAAGTTGCTGCTTAATATTCTACCACATCTTTATAGTCTTCTTTATAGTGTTACTACATCTTTGTATCATTAAACAATACATTATTTAATTGTGCATTTTAAAAATTTTATACAATTTTATATAATGAATTTCTGCTATATTATTTTATGGTTTACTTCTATTACTCAACATTATGTTTCTGAAATCCATTCATGCTATTGAGTGTAGCTGTAAACCATTTATTTTCTCAGTTGTATGTTACTCTATCATATGAATATGCTCTGATTTATTGAGTCATTCTCAAATGATGTACATTTGATTTTTTGTGCTACTGCTATGTTGTTGTTGGGAATAATCTTATATATATTTTTTGTTGCAAACGTAGGATTTTTTGAGTATGTACCTCTAAAAATAAGGAAACACTGGGCATAGGGTACATGCAGTCTCAAGTTTAGTAGGTAATGTTAAATTATTTTTGAAATTGACTAAACCAATTTGTCCACGCTCCAGCAGTGAATAATCATTTTCAGATTGTTTTTCATCCTTGCCAATAGTTAACATTGTAAGATTTAAAAATTACTTTCCATCTGGTGAGTATGAAATGATAACTCAGTTATTTTAATTTGCATTTTCTTGATTACTAATAAAGTTAAGCTTGTGTTCATATGTTTATGGGCCATTCAAATTTTCTCTGTTAGGATTCTCCTATCTATAGAATTTGCTTATGTTGTCATTAATTTGGCTTACTACAGAATGTTTATGCATATTTTAGGTACTAATCATTTATATGTGTTACAAATATCTTCTATTTATGTTTTTTGCTTCTACCACTTTTTTTGACAAACACAATATGTAAATTTAAATGTGGCAAGTTTTACAATCATTTGTGAACATTTTTTATTACTACTGTGCCAAGTAGCTCAATAGCATGAATTTCAAAGAGCCAAGTGGTTGCAAAGGTTTTGAAGGACTCGAAAGACCAAACAGGGAAGATAAGAAAACCCAGAGTTTCACAACATCAGGAAACAGCTACCACCCATAAGGAGCCAAGCTCCCTGCCCTCCTGGTGTAAGGGCTGACCAGCAAGAGCTGAGATCTCAGGTTACAACCATGAAGGAGATGCATCTGTGGCCAAAGATGCCACCCAAAGGTGAGGGGAAGGGAAGGAGGGAAAAAGGAAAGGGGGTTGTTGGTGGGGGAGAGAGAGAGAGAGAGAATACTCTGCTGGCTTCTTTGTTTTTTTCCTCTTCTCCCTTCCATTCTTTTGTTTTTCTCTTACCCTTGGTCCACCCCAGCTAGAAGACAGTTCACAGTGGAGCCTGGAATACAGAACATAGGAAGCATGGAAAGTGAATCTGTGATTGAATAGACAAATGGCCAGCACACTTCCCTACCCTGGGGTAAGCAAAATATTCTTTACTGTATTAAAGTGTAATAATTTTGCCTTTCACATTTAGGCATATACTTTATTTAAAATTATATTCTTTATGAGGTGTACAGCAGGTATCCAATTTCATTTTTAAAATATTAATAACTAAATTTCCCAGAATTATATATGAAGCTGTTTTTCTTTTTCCCAGTGCCAGCTCTATCAGAAATCAGTATTTGTCATAAATCTTATATCTGGGGCTTGGGCTCTCCATTCTATGTCACTGGTCAATATATCAATTACTAATACTATTTTATCTCTATTGCTGAAGTTTTATAATAATTCTTTATATCTTTTAAGCAAGTAGCCTTTACTGGTTCTTCTTCATGAGTGTCTGACCTGTTTTTCATCCTTTTCTCTTTCTAATACATGCTAGAATGAGCTTGTCAGGTCCCACAAAACATGTATGTGTTAAAATATTACTGCCATGACTCTATATATCAGTTTGAGAAAGGTTAAAGTTCTTTTGATGTGGAGTCAGTCCTTGAATATGATATATATCTCCATTTAAGTCTTTTTATGTATTTTATTTATTCACTAAAAATATTTATTGAGCATCTACTATGTTCTAGAGACTACTCTAATGCAAGGGATGCAACGTTGAACGAATGATGAGCGAATATTGTACTAGTCTTTCAAAATTCTTATGTAATATAACATACCATTTTTTCCCATAAAAGTCTTAATTACACATTGGATTTATTGCAAAATGTTATAAATTTTCATGCTTATGTATTCTTTTTCTTATTCTTGATCTTATTGGCAGTGCTTTCAAAGTTTTACCATAAACATGAAATTGTCTGCAGGGTTCTTTAAAAGATATATTTTATCAGTTTATAAAAATGTTTCACTTTGTCTACTATGATGGAGATTTTTGTTATAAATAGATATTTAATTTTATATAAAATGTTTTCTGGAGGCAGGCCTCTTTATCTCTTAATGTTGTTTACTGTTCTATTTTTTTTTTCATGGTAGATTTATACTTTATTTATTTTTTTAAATTTTTTTAAAAATTTCAGAATATTATGGGGGTACAACACTTTGGTTATATATATTGTCTATGCATTGCCCAAGTCAGAGCTACAATCGTGGACATCCCCCAAACTGTGCGCCCCGCTCCCATTAGGTGAGAGTTTTCCCATCCCCTCCACCACCCCCGCCCTGCCCAACGCCTGATGAATATTATTTTCATGTGTGATGTAAGTATTGATCAGTTAGTAGCAATTTGAGTTTACTGTTCTATTTGTTTTCTTGATCAATCTTCCCCAAATTTTGTCTTGTATGTTTGCTTTCTAAAAAATATCTTTTATCTATGTCTTTGTTTGTTATTATTATTTTATTTCTTTCATTTTGCGTTTATGTTGTGGTTTCTTTTCTCAGACTTCTTAAATTAAAGATTTGGCTTCTTAATTTATAGTCATTTTTTCTTTGTAACACATTTGAGGCTGTACATTTTCTTCTAAGAACTTTATCTTTATCCTGCAAGTTTTACTAGTGTTTTCATTAGCATTTAGTCATACATATTTTCTAAGCTCCATCATGATTTATTGTTTAACTCAAAGTAATTTAGAAGCATGATTCTAATTTCCAAATGTACATTGTTTTTAAAATTATTTTTTTGGTTACTTATCTCTAAATAACTACATTGCAGTGAAAAAAAAATCATCTTTATTATACCAATCCTTATTACTTTGTTGAAACTTATTTTTAATTGCTTATTGCCATGGACTGTGTTCTAAGTTGTAAGAGTTCTGTGTAATTGCAAAAAAGTATTTGAAGTCTTTTGGTGAACATGTTCCAAATGGGCAATTAGATAAAACATGCTAATTTTGCTGTTTATATTTTCTCCACTTTTAGTCCCCGCACCCCTTACTTCTTAATATATTCATTTCTAAATGTGGCACATCAGAATCTTCTTCCACAATTTTGGATACGTGTATATCTGTATTACATTGTAGTTCAGTTAGATTTTGCATGTTTACATTTTCAGACTATGTTATTAGATGCCTGAAAATTTAACATGTTATATCCTCATCAGCTAAACCATTTATCATCAAGTAATTACTTTTTTCTTTATCTCCAGTGGTTTTTCTTTTGTCTTAAATGCTATTTGGTCAGGTAGTATCTATAGAAATTTTATTTTAGTTAATATTGACCAAGTAAATTATTTTTTATAGTTTTATTTTTAACTTTTCTGTGTCCTAATATTTTTGGTATTAATCTTATAAACAGCATACATCTAGATTTATTTTGTTTGCTTTTATCCTGGTTGATAATACTTATCTTTTAACTGAAAACCTAAGTCCATATACAATTATCATAATCAGTGATATATTTGGATTAATTTGTAATATCTCAATTTTTGATTTTCTTTGCCATGCCTTTTTTTTCTTCCTTCCCCCCTCTAGCTCATTTTCTATTCACTTATTTTTTTAAAAAGTAAAGGATATTAAAATACATGCTCCACTATTACAGATTGAAACACCTTTCCTTTCTATCCATTTTTCTTGTGTTATCCATATTCTTTCAAGGCCTTACTTCTGAAGACGATCAGGAAAAAATCAATCACTGTCTTGAGGCTACTGATTTATTTTTCTCCTCCTATCTCTTCCCATAATATATTTTCTAGCTGCATGCATTCTCATCCTAAGCTTTGTTTCTGTTATTTCTGTTAGCCTATCTTTTCCTAATTTTTTCCTTCCAAAATCTGAAAGAACCAGCTTGATAGAGACTTTCTGAAAGAGCTAACACCCTTCACAAGTATCTAGTAGCTATATCAAGTATTGTGAGAAATATGTATTTTATTCTTCTTGCTCTATGATTTTTTGGTTTCAATATTAGCTTATAATAAATGATAAAATTATGTATTTCAGACATACTGTGGATTATGAAGGCTTTTGGAAGATAGCTTGAGAATATACATATCATATCAATCACTGCTTCAGGTGGGAAGATGTGTTCCAAATAACTAATAAAAAATTTAAAAATAAACCCTTGAGTGCAAAACATTTACATATTGAGTTGCTCTTATACTTATATGTTACATGATTTCTATTTCTGATTAAATATTTCAAAAATCAGAAAATAAGGGACATAAGATATATAGTATAAACTTTCTAGGAGTCAATTTGGCAAGAGAGAAATTCTTCTATTTATGAACAGATAAGGTTCTGAAGGATTGTAAGTCCCTTTGTTCTTCTGTGCAAGTTATAAGTAATGGCATCTGCTGACATCAAGAAGAGTTCTGATTCTTCTTGTGCTTATTCATAGTTTTCTTGTTACTCAGATGTAATAAAAAGTTTTTAGGTAGAAAAGTTTCTGTATTTCCTAAAATTCTTTCAAATGAATTATCTTTGACTTATTTTCCTACTTCATTCAATGAATTTAAGAAAATAATTTGATGAATGAAAAAGATGTATATATAAGGATTTTCATTACAAGAATTCTTTTTAATAGTGAGGAATTGGAAATGCTGTGAAGGTCCATCAAAAGAGAATTTGTTAAATATTTTGTAGTATAGCTACTAACTTGAAAAGCTGTACAGTACTAGTAATAAAAATATAATTATAGTATTTTATAATAAATGTTATAAAAATAATATATACACATTGTATATTCTTATATAAAATTGTATAGTATTATATAAGATACTATATACTAGTTATACAAAATACTAGTTATATAAAATACTATGCACTAGTTACTTTACAACAGCCATATGAGGTAGGTAGTGCCAATATTCCCCCATAAACAGATGAAGTTCAATAAAATTAAGCAATTTGTCCTGTGTTCCACAACGACGTGGCAGTCCTGGTTCAGAAAGCCAGGAGATATGATTCTAGAAATGATGCTTTTGGTCACTATTGTATTGATGTCTCTCCACATTTATTGATGTGGAATATTATCTTGATATGTTATTCAGTTATCTCAATTATTCAGGATACAAATAGGGAAAATTAAATATATTGCTATATCTTAAAGTATTTCCAGATATTTTTCATATCTGAGAGCAAGGATATATAGTAATTCTAATTTATATTTTCTTCCTTTTTCTAAATTTTCTATAACATTTGTGTTTAATTAGAAATTATAGTATTAATGCATATAAAACATTCTTTAAATATTGATGAATTAAATGAATATTGAGGGAAAATAAAACAAAGCAAAACACATATACTTTATGTCTGAATGGTTATTAACTAAAATATTATCAGTGTTTAAGTGCTAAATTATGGGGAAAAATTCCCTGATTCCTTCTTGTTTTTATACGTGTATTTTATTTTTTCTTCAGTGACAATATGTTACATGGGTAACAAAAATGTAATGAAAATTTAAAATAAAAATTGTGACACAATTTGCTTTTCTTGCATTGCATACTCAGTGCTTGTAGGAAATGATGGCTGATGGTGGCAAGAGGGAAACATAACAATGCACCTTCCTACCCCTACAGCAATGTAAACTATTTAAGTATTGTACAGGTAATATAAGGATGATTATAGTCATTGTTCCCAAGATAAGCAATTTTCATTCCATTACTGCAGCTGCATAAAGGACAACTCTCAACCACTTGCAGAAATTTCTTTAAAATATATCCTAGGAGACTCTAAGCATGCAGCTTAGCAGTTTTCTCTCATGACACAAACCAGGTTAAATTATTCACATTCTCCAGCTTTCACAAATTCAAGGAGTCTAGTTTTCTACTTCCACAGAAACAAAGGGAAATAGCTGTGGGCTGTACGTGACGGTCTTAAGAATTCATACCCCAAAGGAAATGCCATTTTGAAATTAGGTTAAATTAAACTCCTCAAAATTTTTCTTTGTGAGTGATCCAAATCATTGAACACATGATCCTAAGACATGACATTTATAAATACAAATAGATGGCCCATCTATTATACTTCTTTAATGTGAAATCAGATTTCACCTCTTCTATCTATATTTTATTGGCAAAGGTCATAGAATTGGAATCATAATAAAAACTCTAGATTATCTAATTAAAAAGCTTATTTTTTGAAAAATTGTTAAATGTGACCTAATCTATGTCACTTGTCATTTTTCTTGTTAACAGTGTGGAATTTATTAATAATGAATTTTGAGTTACTTCTCAGAGGACCAGAATCAATGACTTTGAGGACTGGAACTACGCAAAGTCAGAAATGTCATTGAGAGGGATTTTGATTTCACAATATTCTTTATCATCATCATGTTTATTAAAAGATCCATTAAAAGTCCATCATGCTAATTTAATAGGGAAAATTTAATAGATTGCTATTGGATAGCTTCCACTAAATTAATGTAGGAGAATTATAACCAAAGCTTTAGCTGCTATCATTAAGAAATAAACAAAAACTGTAATGATGTATTAGTTACAAGCAGAAATTAGTGACATTCATAGTGAGTGAATTTAAACCTTTATCTAAAACAAAATTTAGTAAAACATTTTGGTTCTTATTTATTTTTTCTTATAATTCATTGATACTTGGTCTCAGAATTAGTTAATGCATCTCACTCATTATATGGGTGCACTAATTTGGAATGTTGTAGGGATAAACCATTCCTGTTCCCTTATTTCTGAGAGTACTCATGGATATCATATTTTTCTCCTTATTCCTCTGGTGGCAGGTTCTTCTGCAAGGGTGGGTGGCTCAAAGCAGAGGTTTCTATTTGGTAAGTAGTTCTATTTCTATGGATCTAGTTAAGGACGTGATTTTGACTTTTTCATTGTATTCTATCTCTTAATATAACCTTTATCAGTAATAAAGGATATATTTTGTTCCTCTGTATGCTGACCTTTTACCTTACTTTAATTTGTTCAGGATATAGGCAGGGACAGACACTGTTTACTGGCTTCCCTCAAGAAACCTAACCTAGAACATTCTGTGCATTGGGTGTATTGAGTTGGCCATTCTGTCCTCATCTTTCCTAATGGAGAAATTTCATATTTTGAAAAAAGTTGCTTGGTAAACAGAAGACACTCAATTATTATTATTTTTTTTTAATTTATTTTTTTAATTTCAGAATATCATGGGGGTACAACACTTTGGCCATTCACATTGCCCCTGTTCTGCCCGTGTCAGAGCCACAATCGTGGTCGTCTCCCAAACTGTGCTCCCCACATCCATTCAGTGAGAGTTTTTCCCATCCCTTCCACCCCCCTCCCGCCCGCCCGCCCTCTGATGAATGTTATTGCCCTGTGTGATGTAAGTGTTCATCAGTTAGTACCAGTTTGATGGTGAGTACCAGTGATGCTTGTTTTTCCAATCCTGTGACACGTCGCTTCGAAGAATGGGTTCTAGCTCCAACCAGGATAATACCAGATGTGTTAATTCACTGTTGTTCCTTATTGCTGAGTAATACTCCATGGTATACATATACCACATTTTATTGATCCACTCGTGTATTGATGGGCACCTGGGTTGTTTCCACAACTTTGCAATTGTGAATTGTGCTGCTATGAACATTCGAGAGCAGATGTCTTTATTATAAAATGTCTTTTTTTCTTTTGGATAAATACCCAGTAGTGGGATTGCTGGGTCAAATGGTAATTCTACTTTTAATTCTTTGAGGTATCTCCATATTCTTTTCCATAGAGGTTGTACTAATTTGCAGTCCCACCAGCAGTGTATGAGTGTTCCTACCTGTCCACATCCCCGCCAACATTTGTTATTTGGGGATTTTTTGATATCAGCCAATCTCACTGGAGTTAAGTGATATCTCATTGTGGTTTTGATTTGCATTTCCCTGATGATTAGAGAAGTTGAGCACTTTTTTATATGTTTGCTGGCCATCATTCTGTCTTCTTTGGAAAAGTTTTTGTTCATGTCCTTTGCCCATTTTTAATAGGGTTGTTTGATTTTTTCTTGTTGATTTTCCTAAGTTCTGTATAGATTCTGGTTATCAGCCCTTTATCAGAGGTGTAGCATGCAAATATTTTCTCCCATTCTGTAGGTTGTCTGTTCACTCTAGTGATAGTTTCCTTGGCTGTGCAGAAGCTTTTCAATTTGATCAGGTCCCATGTATTTATTTTTGTTGCTGCTGTGATTGCTTTGGGGGTCTTCTTCATAAATTCTTTGCCTAGGCCAATGTCCATAAGAGTTTTTCCAACGTTTTCTTCGAGAATTCTTATGGTTTCATGTCTTAGGTTTAGATCTGTTATCCATTGTGAATTGATTTTTGTGAGAGGTGAGAGGTGTGGGTCCACTTTCAGTCTTCTACATATGGCCATCCAATTTTCCCAGCACCATTTGTTGAATAGGGAATCTTTTCCCCAGTGTACGTTTTTCTGGAATTTGTCAAAGATCAGGTGACTGTATGAGGTTGGTTTTATATTTGGGTTCTCAGTCCTGTTCCATTGGTCTACGTGTCTGTTCTTGTGCCAATACCATGCAGTTTTGGTTACTATAGCCTTGTAGTATAGTTTGAAGTCTGGTAGACAGATGCCTCCCAATTTGTTCTTTTTGCTTAAGATTGCTTTGGCTAGACGGGGTCTTCTCTGGTTCTACACGAAGCGTAGAATTATTTTTTCTAGATCGGCAAAAAATGATGTTGGTATTTTGATAGGGATTGCGTTGATTCTGTAAATTAATTTAGGTAGCAAAGCCATTTTTACTATGTTGACTCTGCCTATCCAAGAGCATGGTAAGGCTTTCCATCTATTTACATCCTCTGCAATTTCCTTTCTCAGTGTTTCATAATTCTCTCTATATAGGTCTTTGACCTCCTTAGTTAGATATATTCCTAAATATTTAATTTTCTTTGTTGCTATTGCAAAAGGTATAGCATCTTTAATTTGTTTCTCGGCTTGATTGTTATTAGCATATATGAAGGCTATGGATTTGTGTATTAATTTTGTATCCTGAGACTTTGCTGAATTCATTTATCAATTCCAGTAATCTCTTGGTTGAATCCTTGGGGTTTTCTATGTATAATATCATATCGTCTGCGAATAGTGAAAGTTTGACCTCTTCTGCCCCTATCTGGACGCCCCTGATTCCTCTGTCTTGTCTAATTGCTGTGGCCAGGACTTCCAGCACTATGTTGAAAAGAAGTGGAGATAGTGGACACCCTTGCCTGGTGCCAGTTTTAAGGGGGAATGCCTTCAATTTTTCCCCATTCAGTATGATATTGGCTGTGAGTTTATTGTATATGGCTTTAATAGTTTCTAGGAATGAGCCATCTATGCCTATATTGTTAAGAGTTCTTATCATAAAAGGGTGTTGGATTTTGTCAAAAGCCTTTTCTGCATCTATTGAAAGGATCATATAATCTTTGTTCTTGCTTTTATTTATATGGTGAATTACATTTATAGATTTGCGTATGTTGAACCATCCCTGCATCTCGGGAATGAAGCCCACCTGATCATGATGGATTATTTTTTTGATGTACATTTGAATTCGGTTTGCAAGGATTTTATTGAGAATTTTTGCATCTATATTCATAAGGGATATTGGTCTGTAGTTTTCTTTTTTTGTTGTGTCCTTTCCTGGCTTTGGTATCAAGGTGATATTGGCTTCGTAGAATGAGTTTGGGAGGATTCCATCCTTCTGGATATTTTCAAATAATTTCTGCAGTATAGGCACCAGTTCTTCTTTGTAGGCTTGGTAGAATTCAGGTGTGAACCCATCTGGTCCGGGACTTTTTTTTGTGGGTAGATTTTTAATTACTGCTTCAATTTCGGTGCTTGATATTGGTCTGTTTAGAAATTCAGTTTCTTCCTGGTTGAGCCTAGGGAGGTAGTGTGTTTCTAAGAATTTGTCCATTTCCTCCACGTTTTCGTGTTTGTGGGCATAGAGATTTTTGTAGTATTCAAAGATGATGTTTTGTATTTCCATGGTATCAGTTGTGACTTCTCCTCTCTCATTTCTAATTGAGCTTATTAGAGTCCTTTCCTTTCTGCTTCTGGTCAACCTGGCAAGTGGCCTGTCTATTTTGTTTATCTTTTCAAAGAACCAGCTTTTCGTTTCATTGATCTTCTGTATTGTTCTTTTGTTCTCGATTTCATTTAATTCTGCTCTAATTTTGGTTATTTCTTCTCTTCTGCTGGTTTTAGGATTGCTTTGCTCTTCCTTTTCCATTTCCTTAAGATGATTCATTAGTTTACTGATTTGTGACTTTTCTGTCTTTTGGATGTGGGAATTTAGGGCGATAAGTTTTCCTCTCAGGACTGCTTTTGCTGTATCGCACAGATTTTGATAACTTGTGTCCCCATTATCGTTTAGTTCGAAGAATCTTTTGATTTCATTTTGAATCTCCTCTTTGACCCAAAAATCATTCATCAATAGATTGTTTAGTTTCCAAGTTTTTGGAGGAAGATGTGAGTTTCTGTTGGAATTGATATCTAATTTTATTCCGCTGTGGTCTGAAAGATACATGGTATGATTTCTATTTTTTTGAATTTGTTTAGATCTGTTTTGTGGCCTAGATGTGGTCATTTTAGAGAAAGTTCCATGAGCTGATGAGAAGAATGTATATTCAGTGTTATTTGGGTGGAGTGTTCTGTAGATATCTGTTAGGCCCAAATGTTCTAGAGTCCTGTTTAGGTCTTTTATTTCTCTATTTAATTTTTGTTTGGAGGATCTGTCCAGTTCCGTCAGTGGGGTGTTGAAGTCTCCTGCAATTATGGCATTCCTGCTTATTATGTTGTCTAGATCTAGCAGCATTTGCTTTATGTACCTGGGTGCTCCTGTGTTGGGTGCATAAATGTTTAGGATTGTTAAATCCTCTTGTGAAATTTTTCCCTTCACCACTATATAGTGTCCATTTTTGTCCTTCTTTACTTTTATTGCTTTAAAGTTTATGTCATCTGAAATGAGGATGGCTACTCCGGATTTCTTTTGGTTTCCATTAGCCTGAAAAATTGTATTCCATCCTTTCACCTTGAGTCTGAATGCATCTTTGTGTGTAAGGTGTGTTTCCTGAAGACAACAGATACTTGGTTTGTATTTTTTAATCCATTCAGCCAGCCTATGTCTCTTCAATGGGCAGTTCAAGCCATTTACATTTATTGAGAGAATTGATATTTGGGGTAAATTTCTGATTATTCTGTTGGGTGGTATCTTTTGTTTTACCTCTTGCATCATTGTGGAATCTGGTTTCTGGGGTTTTAGCCTTTGCATATTTTTACATAGGTGGGTGTCTGTTGCTCTGTTTAGTGTATAATGCAGGTCTAAGCATTTCTTGCAAGGCCGGTCTGGATTTCGCAAATTCTATCAGTGATTGCTTATCTGGAAAGGTCTTTATTTCTCCCTCATATAAGAAGCTGAGTTTGGCAGGATACAGAATTCTGGGTTGACCTTTGTTTTGTTTTAGGAGATTGATGATGTCTCCCCATTCCCTTCTGGCTCGTAAGGTTTCAGCTGAGAAATCTGCAGTTAATCTGATGGGTTTCCCTTTGTAGGTTACCTCCTTTTTTTGTCTTACAGCTCTGAGGAGTGCCTCTTTTGTGTTTACTTTGGTCAGTCTAATAATTATGTGGCGTGGTGAATGCCTTTTCACGTTGACTCTCCCAGGAGTCCTGTGTGCTTCTTGTACTTGGATATCGAGATTTCTGGCTAAGCCATGGAAATTTTCCTCTATTATTCCTTCAAATAAATTTTCCAGCCCATGCAAATTTTCTTCCTCTCCCTCAGGGATACCTATTATCCTTATGTTTGTCCTCTTTACATAATCCCACATTTCTTGTATGCTTTTTTCCTGCCTCTTGTTTTTGTGTTCTTTCTCTTCAGCTGATTTATTTAGCGCATAGGAGCTGTCTTCTAGCTCTGAAATTCTTTCCTCTGCATGGTCCAGCCTATTCTTAAGGCTTTCCACTGTGTTTTGTAGATCCTTGAATGCTTCTTTCATTTCTAGGATTTCTATTTGATTTTTCCGTAATATTTCTATTTCTTTGGAGAATTTTTCATTCATTTCTTGCATTTTTCTTGTGGTTTCTTTGTGCTGGGATTCAATTTTCTCTTGAATTTCATTGAGCTTTCTTATAATCCATAAACGAAATTCCTCTTCTGTCATTCTACCCATTTCATTTGGGTTGGTATCCATTGCTGAGGAACTGATACTTTCTTTTGGGGGTGACTTTTCACTCTGATTTTTCATGTTCCCTGAGTTCTTTCGCTGGTTTTTTCTCATCTGGCCTCTTGGTCGAGAGCTGGGGGTGTTAGAGCTAGTTTATGGTCCTGTCACCAGGCCCACAATTATTTTTCCTTGGCAAAGCCAAGGAGAGAAGTAGTGGCCTGTATTGCCTTAGGTGTATTTTAGCAAGTTTGTTGGATCTTGAGTTAACTCTGACCTGTGGTCTTCTCCTCTTCCCAGTGGAGTGTGGTGAGAATGACCTCCCAGCTTGGGCTCTGAGCTAATGGATTGTACTTGAGAATATGAGTCCTCCGCTCCCTATTAGCTAGGTATTCTGTTATGTCCGTGGCATACTCTGATTCCCCAGTTGGGGTATGCGAAAGCCCTGTGCTTTGGGAAGGGTCTTGTAGCTCCTAGGGGTTACTTTGACCCTGCTCTTCCTGAGGTTCTGGTAGAAACACAATTTCCTTTGGCTGCAGTGTGAGAGCTGAGTTGGGAAAATTCTACACAGCTCAGAGGTTGCTCATCTAGCCACATGTGGCTGCCCTTCTGATGTGTGTCTCCGCGTGATACTGGTTGATAGGGGGATCTCCAATTGTGCACCCCTTTTCCACCACTAGACCTCAAGGCGAGGCAGGTGGCCGTCTCTATCCACAGCAGTCTCCACCGGGGGGATGTTCCCACAGGGAGGGGGGAGTAGTGGCCACTGGAAGCGCTCTTGGATGGCGTGAAATTCCCTATTGAAGTGGGCAGAGTTATGGGGAGCTGCTCTGGTTCAGCCTGTGGCTCTTGAGGTATTTGGTTGTCATGGGAACCAGCAGTTATACCAAATGAGTCACTATGGCCAGCAACCTTCAAAATGAGCGATCTCTGGGGTACAGGAGGGCTGGGACCTGAGGGGCGGGCACTAGGACCGGCACGGAGCGGAGTTGTCGGAGGCCAGAGCCGGGGTAGCAGAACCAGATGGACGAGCTGCAAACTGTTTCCAATACTCAAAGGTCCCACCTCTACAGTTCCGGGATCTCGTCCCACCTGGAACCCACGGATGCCGCTGTCCCTGGCCACCACAGGCAAAGCCTGTCTCGCCCCAGCGGATGAGCCCTGGGCCGGGGCGGGGCGGCGCTAGAGACGCGGCTCACGGCTCCGCGCGGGCGGCTGTAAAGATGGCGGCCGCCGCCAGCCTGGCGCACAGCCGGGCTCCGGTCGCGCCGGGAGCGCAGTTTTTCTCCGCCGGTAGTTGTTAGCAACCTCTAAGGGCGCGTCCCGCTCTCCGATAAACTCCTGGGCCCAGTCCCGCTGACTTCTAGTGGCGCAGTGCCGGCCTGCGGGTTCCCGCGCACTGTCCCGGGAAGCTGAATCTCGGTCCCCGCCCAGTTTCTCCCCAGACCTTGGCAGTCTCTGTATATTGTAGCTGCGAGTTGTGTTTGGCTCTGGCTACTTCCTCCTCTCCACAGGGCTCGCCGGCCCGAGCAACCGCCCTGCCCCAACTCTGGGCTTGTCCCTGGCTGAGTGTATGGGGGGGCGCGTAACCGCTTGGGGGGCAGGTCGCGCTGCGGGGACCTGGTGAGCACGTCCTTCCCGCGCTCTGGGCTCTACTGTGCTTTGTGCGCCCTCCGATCTTTGTGAAAATTTTGTACCTGTTTTCTTGGGCTGGCGTTTGGCGTTGTTTCTCTGTAATTCGCAATGCTGTTTTCGGAGTGAGCGGTCCGTGCTCGCAGGCAGCTGCTGGCGTTCTTCACCTCCTTTCCTGGGAGCGGTACGGTGGGAGGACCCTATCACACCACCATTTTTACTACTCTCAGACACTCAATTATTTTTTAAGAATATATGATAAAATGAATCAACGAAAACCACAAAAGTCTCAATAGTGTATGATTTTCTATAATCAATATTTCAATGTAAATATCTTACAGTGCTTTCTTAGTTTATTTATGGATATGTATAACATAATCACACCTCTAACTAAACTTTTTTACCTTTGCTTTAACTATGAGGTACATTTACTCCATAAACATTGATTAAGTGCCTAGAACTCTGAGAAATGCTGGCATAGCAACAATCTTTGTTTGCTCTCAAGAGGTGTTGATTGTAGAAGATTAAATTATATGAATTTATGAGCAGCCATTCTGTTCTCCCTAGGAAGGTAGAGCTAGAACCCAATTTTTGTGGTGTTATAAATTTTTTTGTAAACAAAGATGTCAATATTAAATACTCTGGTTGTCATTGGGAAGATTTCTCTTTAACATAATTTTTCCCCTCCCATTCTCTCTTCCTCTATTCATTTTTGCTCTCAACACTTTTTATTTTACTGATTTAATGGCATTCTTTTATTTCTTTTTAAATTAATCATCTTTACTTCTGAGAAGCTGGCATCTTTAAACTTTTCTATGTATCCCATGAGTCCCTTCCCTGAGAACTGTCCCACAATTAATAGGTGGGAGACTAACTAATCTCAATTTAATTATAACTCTGTGGTAAAGGCTGATTAAATCCATTTTACCGGGGGTGGACTCCTTGATACAATTGGATCAAACAAATTCCCTTGGTATTTTTGGATTGAAATTCAGAAATCCTAACCAGTCTCTGATGTTGATCATACTGAGTAGAGGAAAAACTGACTACAGTGAGAAAACCAAATTTATAACTAGCGGCCAATCTGCAGAAAGGGAAGAATGGAGTCAATGCATAAAATTAAGACTAAAAAAAGGGACCTTGACATTGTCGTCTTTCCAGTTCTTGGTGCTAGTCCTTGGAAAGACCTGGTTGAACTTCCACACATTGTGTTCTCTAAGATACTTGTGTCTTCTTATGAGATATTTTTCTTTCTATCTCTCTATCTATCCACGTACCTAACTATCTATCTATCTACCTAGTTGCAGTGGGATTCTGTAACTTTTGGCAAAAGAATTGTGACTTGGAATTTCTCTCTCCTTTGCCTCCAGCTTTCTCTAGATCTTCTTTTACTTGTCCTCTTTGCCCTTTCTGATGTCTTATTTTTGTTGAGCTCTGATGTAATCCTCTCTACTGGTATTTCTTTTCTCTTCCTTTTCTTCTTGTCTCTTTATATGTACACACTTTTTATGTCTGTTTTTTCACTTCTCTGTCTGCTTTCTCTATCTGATGCTTCTCTGCCCATTCTTAGCACAAATCCTACCCTACAGTTTTCAGGTGTGTTCTCACTTCACTGCTTTTTCTCTTCCTTACCACTTCCCACTTTTAAATCCATTGTCTCTCCAACTTGAGCCTTGTAGGCACACCTAAGACTTTGTTCAGGTTTTTTGAGCTCTGGATCTTCCCATCTATGTGAGACAGAACCCTACAGTGCTGTAGTGCTGTATTGTTAAAAAAAAAAAAAGAACTAAAAAGGAAATTCTCGGTTTTATCTCTAAAAATATAAACATACTATTGAAGAACAGATATATAAATGTTCTATGAATTTTTCTCATCAAGAGAACTTACCAAAATCCATTTCACATTTTCTTTTAGTCAAAGAAAATTTTAAAAACCTCAAATGCTTTGAGGTCAAAGAGGCATGTTTTTACTGTAGCATACAGATGAATATTACCAGTTTGTACTATGTGAGAATCTGATAAGTAAGGTTTAATCTTGCCTTCAATTAAAAACACTACTACCTAATTGTTATTCAGTGTTCTTGCAGAAGCTGAAAATATGCATATGAGCGATATTTCCATGAAGGTAATGTTGATAGTCATTTCTGGGTTAAAGAACCAGATTTATTTCACTTTATAGGAATATATTTCCTGACATTTGTCCTATTGCATTATGATCAAAGAGCTGTAATGCTGAATGTGGGAACTTCTGCAGGAAGGCTGTCTGTAAGTGATTATGTAAACTTCTAAGCGAAGGCATCCTCCATATGCACCCTGACTGTCAGAAATTCTTTGCAGGTTATGTATTGCTGAATATAACAGGTTTCTGTCTCCTGGGATTGCACGGGAGATTTTAGATTGTTTTATAAGTATAAAAATATGTAGTTATGCTGTTGCTAATAGGTTAAACCCAAAGAGATAAGCCTGTTAGACTAATACCCATGGATGTTGATCATATTTTCTTTTATAAATAGATGATGAAGATTTTGCTGGGAAATATAAAGCCAAAGTTTCTGTCTAGATCCATGACTTGCAACCTACCAGACAAGAAAATTGGTCTCAGTAATCATGTAACTCTCTGAGCCATATTTTGAATCACTCATTTATCAACCACTGAGTCAAATGTTTATTTTACTCTTATCATATCATTGATTTTCTTATTTTAATGCTTGCTGAAGAGTTATTTTAGGATACGGCATGAAATTATTTAGGATTTTTGTATTTACTGATTTTTGATCTATGTATAAATATGCAAATATTCAAAATGACTTACAATAAGAAATTTTATGCACTAAAGTTTTTATGATTTAAGGTGTCTGTTCAAATATCTTCTCCTCAGGGAGGCTTTCCAAATTCACCTTGTCTATAAGAGAGGTTACCCATTACCTTTTATATCTGTATCTTGCCTTAGTGTTCTTTATAGTCCATGCTATTGTTTTTTTTTTTAAATGTATGTAGAAGTTTTTATCTGTGCATGTATTACTTCTTTCCCAGCTAGAACATTAGCTCCACAAAAGTACGGATTCTCCCTCTTCTGTTCCCTACTTATCTCCTGGACAGAGAAGACTCTTACTTTATGAATAAATGAATCATAACATTGACTGTAATGATTAAAAAGGTGGAAATAAACTAAATATTCCACAATAGGAAGATAGTTGGATAACTTAATATATATTTATAATTTAAACCGTTATGTACATATTTAAAATGTCTATGTGTTTCTCAGTAAGGAAAGATTTTTGTTGTTGTGATATTACATAAATAAAGCAAGACCTAAAATTTTATTTGCAATATGATCACGACAGTGTGTATGTGTATTTCTAAGAAAAAAAGTCTTCGAAGAAACACTCCCAAATATTTATAATACATATGCTTGGATAAAGACATCATGGGTTTTCTTGTTTTCACTATATTCTCATTTTTTGTAATTATTATTTATCACTTTTTGCCAGAAAAATGAAGCAAAAGGAAGCAAAAGAGAAAAGAAATACAGTAGTGATTGAGTGTTATAGATAGCTAAGCAGTGTAAATATGAAATATTTAACGAGTAATAGTATTTCTTAATATTTTTTGAGTACTCACTATGTTCAGGTATTATTTGAGTGCTGTATTCAAATGAAATTTCCTAATTCTCATAATTACCCAATGAAATCATTATTATAATCCCCATTTTATAGCTATATCAGAGAGGTCATGATACTTCCCAAGGTTACCCAGCAACAAAGTGGCACACCTGTAATGTGAAGCCTAGTCTGACCCAGGGTCTGTAGTCCTAACTTTCAATTAAGAATAAGGAGGGAAGTAACTGCTTCTGAAATAAGAATAAAGAAAATATTTCATTCATAAATTCAAATTTTATTTAATTAATTTTTTGAAACAAAGCAGTGTAAAAAGTATTGTTAGCTGCTTAAAATGGCTCATTTTGGGCTTAGTCAAACATATAGAGCAAAATTGAATGTTTGGACAAAAATGAGCAAGTTGCTACTGGAATATAAATTGGTGAGTTGGAGGATATATATTATTTTAGAGAAAATTATTATGTTCTGGTGACACTATTATTGTGTCTAGGATAGTCTAGGCAGCAAGTAGCCTTAACAAATCAGAGTTTCATATATACAGAGCCTCACTGAGTCTCACTTCATTTTTTTTAACCTATGTATATAATTTTAGTAGGGCTTTGTGTCTGGATGCCATGTTGATGTGGTCTAAAACTTTTTTCTCTATATTTAACTAGATGTTCACACTTTCCATAAAAATTAACAAAATACTGACTGGCAAGTCTGCCAATGTGTGGTAGAAAGAATATGAGCTTTGGAATCTTTGGAAGTAAATCTGTTTGGGTTTGAATTTCAAATTAACATTTTATTCCACTCTATGATTGTATTCATGAGGCACATCATTCAGGTATATGATTTTTTTTTTGTCTTTTTAAAAAAATATTTTAGGGACGGAGCCTCACTATGTTGTCCAGGCTGGCCTAGAACTCCTATGCTCAAGCGATCCTCTGGCATCAACCTCCCAAGTAGCTGGGACTACAGCAGGTACATGCTTTTTAATGGAAGTTTAAGTGAGAAGTTTTAATATTTCTGTAATGTCCAAAGTATAGGCCATTGCAGTTCCACAGAACCAAATAACTCAATTGTCATTTTCAAAATTAAGAATCTTGGGTATTTATTAATTATAATGAGTTAATTATATAAGAGTGACTGAAGTCACAGCTGACGCTTGAAAATGCCTTTACAAAACAATATGCCTAATTCTGTTCTCAGTGAAAACAGCTCAGGAAATTTAATTCAGGATGCCAGGTGGCACAATAGGTTATACATTAACTTGTCCCCTCTGGAAAATTAAATTTGAATTTTGCTCTGGTCACAAATGAAATGAGTCATTTGGTACATGCCACTAAGGATACTCACAAAGCCAAAATGACATTTCATTGAAAAATCATCCATTAAAAAAATTTCTGCAGTCACTGGGAGTTTTCAAAAAAGATAAGCAAGTGATAGGGCAAAAAGAAAGGGATACAGGGACTGTTGCTGATTTGGGGCTTGCTGGAAGTCTGGAGGAAGGAAAGTACTGTACCCCTCGTGAGCATATCTTTAGCCGGAAACCCTATAATGTTAGCTTGTACCTCAAGATCCTAAGAGGTTATTTAGTTACTTTCCAGTGCAAGTTTGCTGTTTTCCTTGTCACAGGTTTAGCCAAATGCTACTTCATATCAAATTATTATGGATTATTGAGCTCACCACAAGCAGACATCTAATTGTAATTTTGAGCTTTATGTTTAGATCTTTCTGTTCTTTCAGGAAAATAAACAATATAATTATAAATCATATTCTCTCCTCATTTAGGAGACTATAAAATGTACAATTGACAGACTTTAAAGATAACCTTAGTTTGGAATTTATGAGTATTCTTATCATTGTTACATACTTATCCATATAATGATCATATACAACAAACATTTAGACAAATAATGAGATTCCCAACAGAACAGTAAAATTCCCCAATCAAGCAATAAAAACCTGGTTCTTTCATATTTACTATTGGAGAAGTATAGTACAAAAATATGAAAATCATCCTAATTCCTGACATTTCAGGTGCCTTTTCCTGAATTCTAAATAGAAACTGTTAACTCATTTTATAGGAGTTTCCAAATTTGAAAACACTCTACTTTCTGAGTCAGGCCTTACCCATTTATATTTTGCTATAAGTAATATTCAGACCATGCTTAGCTGTTTCATGACTGCTTTCAGCCTGATGGTTAACACTTTCAACATCTGAGTGGTCCTGCGCACCTGAGCTCCCAGACCTGCTCATACTGGGGCAAACCAAGAGGTTAGGTAGTTCCATAGCTTTATCATGGATAAAGCTGGAAAATTCCAGATCATTCTACTCCATCACCAGAAAGGAGTTATGATAAAATTTATAGCATGACTTGGCAAAGTTAAAGACAAAAATTTATTCACAGAATCCCTGAATTTTATTCCCAATAGTACTTCCGAGGCAAAAGTCCTTGCTTAGCAATCTTATTAGACCTTAAACAAAGGAATAAATCTAACTTTAAGTAGATTAAGACCATAGGGTCATGCAGCAACATCTGTAATAAAAATGTCATAGGATTTGCATATGTTAATTCATCCTTCCTTAATGCAAATGTGCAATTATATTTTTATAGAAAAGAATGTATTGACTTTTTGGGAAACCTTTCTTAGGCTTAACAATGGTCCTAAATTTAATAATATTTACTGTTCACATAGAAAGAAGAAGTCATTGTAATTGGGATGATACGAAAAAAAACATAATAGCAAACCATAATAAATAGGCACAGGTAGAAACAAATACACTCAATTCTTTAGTAAGGAAAAAAAAGCTTTATATGCATAGCTTCTTTTACAAGGCCTGAAACAGATTTACCTTTCTTGTATTCTATTAGTTATCTTTGGAACCCAAAAAACTAAAAAGAATATAGTTGGTTTTGTGCTGACACATCTAGTCCTATATTTTCTAGGAAGGGCTTAACATTTGCAAATAATAAATTTTTCTCTGCAACTTTCAAGTGTAATGGTTGAAACTGTTATTTTGTGTCGATTAAGAGGTAGACAATTATGGAAAAAATGAAAGGCAGAGTTGGCAATATATATTGCTTCACCTCTACGAGAAATATATTGAGTTTGGGCCATCGTCAAAGAAACTTCTTAGGCCTCTGCATGATCACATATTTCTATCTCAGACATTGTGGAAGCAAACACGCTTTTTAATGGTAGGTATAAAAACTTTCAATTTATTATCTAAATATTTTTTCAACTACAAAACTGAAAAGTAATTGGCAGTTTTATCAAGTGTAAATCCAGTCTTAATTTTTCAAAGCTTCTTTTGTTACCTTTAAAATAGAATTCCAAATGTTCAACCAGAATTTTTGAAAACACATTAAAATCAATAATTAATAGAAAAGTAGTTCTGTGGGACTTTCATAATATATTTTCTTAAGTCATACCATTGTGGAAACCAGTTTCTAAAGATTGGAAAAAATATTCTATCTGAAATAAGATTTATTTGAGATTATCATCATAATGACAGCACAGTATTACTAAATTTTCTTCTTCTAATATTTAAAATTCTTTGAGATTCATGACTCCATTAATTAGGAACTTGAAGATATTTGACTAATATCTTTTTTGAAATGAATTTTTATTATATTTCTAATTTATAAAATTAGAATATGCCATCACAATAAAGGATATTTGGCTTATTTTAATATAACTGGATTATGTCATTCTGTTTAAATTTGTTTAGTGAATCCCTACTGCTTTTAAGATAGAAAATAATTTACATATATATATATTTATATAAATACACACACGCACACCCCAATCCTCTAATTTTGCTTCTTCTAAGTCCTTGAAAAAGTCTGGCATTGTCAGACTTGATGAAAAAATATTTTACACATTTTTGTCTAATATAGTGACCACCAAACATATATAACTACTGAGCACTTAAAATATGATTAATGTGACTAAAGGGCTTTATTTTAAAAATTAAATTTAAACTTAAATAGCCACTTGGACAGTGTAGCAGCCAACTCATTAACCATATACCTGTGTATTTTTCTACCTTAAACTTTAAAAAATATTATAAAAAGTCTTACTCCAGGAGGATTTCTCCACTTTATTGACCTTCAAGTCTCCCCTGTTCCATCCCAGAACTATGGCTAATAAGTGGAGGAGCTACTTATCCAAGGCATGTCAGCTAAAAAATGATGAAGCCCAGATTTGCATGCAGTCTTCTCTAGAGACCACGTTCTCCACCCAGTGCTGTCCTGCTTCTAGCTCACCCAGGTGCTTCACTCAGAAACTTGAGTTATCCTGATTCCTCCTGTTCCTCATACCCCACATCTACTTGGCCATATGCTCCTGTCAATTATGCCTCCTAAAGCTCTCCCAAATCTATTGCTCACTCTGTCTTCCCTCTGCTTCTACTTTATTTCAAGCCTCATCATTTCTTTCCTGGATTTAAAAGTGGATGTCTCTCCCTTTATGTATCAATATCACCTGTTATATAGTTGTGCCTGGTATATAGGAGGCATGAGTGTGTTCCTTCAAATGCTTTGTAACTTATCTCTCTAACTGAAATATTGTTTCATCTCTAGTTCACCCTTTAGTTGCCACCAGGATAATTTTCTGTAACACAGATCTGATTACGGATAGTTCCTTAGCATATCATCCAAGTTCTTAGTTATCAAATTTCTACCATTCTACCTTCTCAGAATCATTCTTTACTAATTTTTTCTCCTTTCAGTCTACCTCCTACCAGCTCCTCATATAAAGTCATACGATTGTCCTGTCCTTTGCTATTTATGTTTTTTTCTTAATCTGGAACATCCATGACTACTGTTATGTGAACTTAAGACTCTGTAAATGATTCTAACACTAGTGACTATTACAGAACATCTACTATGCAACAGGCCATTGGCTTATATTTTAAGTCTTTGTGTGTTTGGCACAGAGTAAGAACTCGAATATTTGTGGAATGAATAAATGAATTAATGTACAATATCTATCTTCTAAAGTAGCTTGTTTCTATTTTTAGATCTATGATATTTTTCTGGCATTTCCACATACTTCTGGACACTTGAAGGCAGAGGAATAGGGTTTAAACCCTCCTTTACCTCATTTCATATATCTCTTTACATGAAATTAATCTCTTCCTATATTAATTTTAATTTTCAAGTATTTTGCTTTTCTAAAATGGGTGAATGCAAAATTATTTACTCCTTCACTTCAGTCTAATACTGTAGTGCAGCATTTAGTATTGGGGTTGTACATTGCGTGAGGACAGGAACTATGTGCCTTTTCCTCACTAGTGTGTACTCAGACCTAGAGCTGTTGCCTGACCCAAAGAAAATGCTTAATGGATATTTGTTGAAGAAATAAGCAAATGTGAAAATTAATTATATAAACTTGTACAGGAAATTTACCTGTATTTACATTAATATAAGTATAATTTTTCTCTCCCACGAGCACTGGAGAAAGGAAAACTGCCTTCTAAGATGGTTGGGGAGCGGGATGATAGTTATTATTTAAGAATAGAAAATATGTCAATTATCCCATAGTGTTTTGAAGCTTTCTGCCAGCTTTAGAATCTAAGTTCTCTCATTTATCTACCACTCTATTGCTATTAGATTTTTAGGTTTAAGTTAAATAATGAATGAAAATAGGCCTAACATTTACATATTACATTTTCTCTCTAGTTCTTTCCCTTAGGAAATTCCTCCAAAAAATATCAATTCTAGTATGCAATGTGTTGTGGAAAAATGTAGTCTTTTTCATTTGAAGTACATAATATCTATGCATTTACCAGTCCCAGTTGTGAAAGTATATTTTATAGATTTTTGTTAGAGTTAGTTTAATTATTAGACCAGTCTGAATTTCATTTAAATGCTCTGAAGAAAATGTCAGACAGCATTGCCTTTTAAATATTAAATTTTATAGGAGGATTTTCAATATGTTTTTCAATTAACCATGTCTAGGGTAAGAGATATTTTTGATACAATGTCAGGCTGTAATAGCTAAACTTTATTTTAATTCATTTTATCCATTTATTCATGCATTATTAATTCAGCACATATTTATTGAGTACCTACTATGTGCCAGAAATAGTGGTATCAGTATACAATGTTTAAAAAATATGAAATTTTTAAAACTTGTGATTAAAATAAATTGGTATATGGTATAGTTACCCACTGACTCACTTTAATTTTTACAAAAATAATAGATTAACATTAACGTGTAATAAAAAATCATCCATATGAATCTTAATATTTATTTCAGAAAGTGCTCTTCATCTTTTTTCAATTTGCTCAAGTTCAGTACATGTAAGTCTCAGTCACTCTTCAAAAACTGTCAGAAGTATAATTATAGCATTTTAAAGCTGTAGCCAATCTTAGAGAGATAATCCAGTCAGAAAACTCCAAAATGGAATTTCATACAGGTTTAATAGCTTGTCTATTTATTCACTTGTTAAAAGTGGAGATAACTAGGGCCCAAGTATAATGAATCTTAGTTGGTCTTCCTCTTATGATACCATGCTATATATATTTTTCACCAGAGGAACTCAGCTTTTACACTTAGCACTCAAATGTTAAACTAAAAAATAGAATTTATTAATTTTTATATCAGAAACTGCTGCTTACTGAAATGTATTTGCTCTTTTTCTGGGTCACACAATTTGACTACAAGCCGCAGCCTTCCTTGCAGTTAGGTGTAAACGTATCCTTGAGATCTAGCCAGTTCAGTGAAGTAGAAGCATTGTGTGCTACATCTTGGACAAAAGTTAAAGAGATGGGTGGGGCAGCTCTATCCTTTCTTTCCCCCTCAAGTGGCTGGATGATGGAAATGATAATGAGGCTCTATAGTACAGTGGGACCAAGATGGAAGAATCCTGAATCTCCTAATTACTACTTAAAGAAAAGCAGCCTGAAGATCAGTATTAACCACTTGAACTGATAAGCAAGAAATAAAATTCTCTTGAGCTTGAGTCACTAAAATTTTGTTGGTGGATTTGATTCCACAGCTTTGCATTACATCTCATTTGAACTCACACTGACTCCCTGGAATCTGAATATGTAAGCACCCAAACTGACTATTCCAATAAAAATTCATGCAGGTGCTTTTGCAGAGAGAGGATAGGTGAGAGAGAAAACTCTTATTTTCATATAAAAAGTGAGGATATAGTGTAATTTTAAATGTAGAGATAGTTTTATTCAGACATATCTATTATGTCATGACTAATTGGTAACTAAGAAGTTTTAAAGCTGCAGAATTTTGGGGTGGCTGTGACCATTTCTTAAGAGGATGAAGTTTTCCACATTGATTGACTATTTCTTTCACGTGAGATTTCTCTGTACTATGCAATGCTGTTTGACAGTATTTTATCTCCAGTAGAACTTCTTTCAAAACTGGAGTCGATCCTCTTACAACATGCCACTGCTTTATCAAATATGTCTATTTGATATATTTGATAAAGATAAAATATATCAAATATATATTTGATATAAAATATATTCTAAAATATATTGATAAAATATATTTTGATAGAATATATCTTTTGATAAAAGATATATTCTAAATCATCTTCAAGGTATGTATGTATAAAAATAAAAAGAAAGACTCTAAAGCAAGAAAAAGAAAATAGTTTTAAAGCTTTATTTCTATGTAAGAAGTGCCAGAGTAGGCTGTTGGTAGGAATGTAAATTAGTACAGCAGCCATTTATAGGAAACACTATGGAGATTTCCCACAAAACCAAAAATATAACTACTGTACTTTCCAGCAATCCCATGAATGGGTATTTATTCAAAAGAAAGGAAATCATTGTATCATAGGGATACCCACACCCCATGTTTATTGCAGCACTATTCACAATAGCCAAGATATGGAATCAACCTGTTTATCAGTGGATGAATGGCTAAAGAAAATGTAATATATATACGCAATGGAATACTATTCAGCCACAAAAAAGAATCAAATCCTGTCAATCACAGCAACATGGGTAGAACTGGAGATCACTATGTTAAGTGAAATAAGCCAGGCACAGAAAGGCAAATAATGCATGTTCTCACACATATGTGGGAGCAAAAAAGTTGATGTCATGGAGGTAGAGAGTAGAATGATGGTTACCAGAGTTTGAGAAGGGTGGGTGTGGGATGAAGAGGGGTTGCTTAATGGGTATAAACATATGGTTAGATAGAAGGAATAAGTTCTAGTGTTAGATAATACAGTAGGGTGACTATACTTAACAACAATATATCATATATTTCAAAATGGCTAGAAGAGAAGATTTGAAATGCTCCTAATACAAAGAAATATTAAAATTAGTAACTGTACTGAATTTTAACACCATTTCATTATAACTGATTAAATTTTGGTGATGGATTTGATTCTGCAGCTTTGCATTACATCTCAAACATTGCATAAATGTTTGAGGTGATGGATATCCTAAATACCTTGATTTGATCATTATACATTATATGCATGGATCAAAATATCACACGCACCCCACAAATATGCACAATTATTATGTATCAATAAAAAAACTTAAAGAAGTACCAGTGTAGATCTATAGAGGTTTTTTTGTTTGTTTTATTTTGTTTTTTGGTTCTTATAAACTTTTTTGTGAAACTGTTATTGAATGTCTGAAAATAAATGAAGAATCACTTCAATTATCTTTCTCAGAGAATGAGAAATTATAATAAGGTTATGTTTCTGGTTTTGTAATCACATACATTGAAAAAGCAAAGGAGTTAACACTGATGTTCCCTAATGGTTTTATTTTGTAAATATTTTATTCTATCTTTTTTTGTAAATTGTACAAATTCTTTATATGACACATTTTTCTATAGTGGGGGAAGAGTATTTATTTACATCAACAAGCTCAAAGAAATATTTTGTTTCTACTATTATAATGATCAAAGAGCATGCATAATACATATATATATGTTATGGAATATGTTGTGGTATACCATATAAAATAAAACATATATACACCATATAAAATATACATAAACACACACATATATACACACACACACATGCTCAACACAAGGGTCTTCCCTGGGCAGAAATATTTTACAATGCTCATGAATAACCACACCCAAACATATATTCTGTAGTTTTCTCCTCATATTTCAAAAATTCTAATGAAATGGTGTTAAAATGCAGTACAGTTACTAATTTTAATATTTTTAAAAGAGATATTCTCTGGAAAATTTGTGAAGTTTAAAATAGAAAATTTGAATACTTAATGTCATATTGACATATATACATATATAAAAGTAATATTAGATTATTGTTATTGTTGTTTGAGTTTGTTGAGAAAAAACATAAAGGTTTTCTAAAACTGTGTTTCTCTCCATTTCACTTCAGACCTAGAACTCGATGAGTAATAAACCTTGGTTCATTGCACAAACTCATTATTATCAGTATTTAGCACACTTTTGTTTGGTTAGTTATTTATTAGTTTTAATAAATATAATAATGTAATAAGCACTAGCAAACTCACCACTGAAAATCTGCTTTATCTTGCCAGCTAAATCTATGTTTTATTTTTTAGCTGTTTTGACATTTTATTATTTTTATATTATTAATATGATTTTTGTTTATCTTTTTTATCTCTTTCACTCCACTTCTTTTGGGTTCATTCTATAATTGTTTTTTTAATTTTTTTAGGTGCATGTTGAACTCATTCATTATAATGGTGTCTACTTTTCTAACATAAATATTTAAGGCTATAAGTTTTCCACAAAACACTGTCATTTTCCTGAATTCTCTAGTTTTTATAAGTTCTAGTTTCACAATCATTTATTTCTAGGAATTTATAATTAGCTTAATTGAGGTATATTTTACATGCAGTAAAATTCATCAATTTTAAGTGAATTGAATGATAAATTTTGGTGACAAATGTATATACTTGTATAACTACCACTGCAATCAAGATACAGAATACTTCCATAGCCCCAAAAAGTTACCTTACGCTCTTTTGCAATAAAACCCCTCCACACACCCATTCTAACCCTGACAATTATTGTTAAATTTGCCTTTTCTAGAATTTCATATAAGTGGAATTATATAGTATGTGACTTTTAAGTTTCTTTTGGCCTTCTATTACTTAGCATAATACTTTTGTTGTGAGTGAGCAGTTTGTTCATTTTGTATGTTTATGCCACAATTTGTTTATCCATTCACTCATTGATGGACATTTGAGTTGATAGCCTATGACCATTATGAATAAATCTTTATGAAATTCATATACACAAGTTTGAGTGGACATATATTGTCATTTCTCTTGGGAGATAACAAGGTGTGAGATTGCTGAGTCACATGGTAAGTGTGCATTTATTTACATTTCTAAGAAACTTCCAAAGCACGTTCTATTGTGGAATTCATATCAGCAATATGTGAGAGTTCCAGTTTTTCCAAATTCTTGTCAAAACTTGATACTGCCCGTCTCTTTACTTTTAGGCATTTTAATTTGTCTATAGTGCTATTTCATTATAGTCTAATTTGCATTTCCTATGTGATTAATGATATTGAACATCTTTTAAATTTTTTTTTAAATTTCAGAATATTATGGGGGTACAAATGTTTTGGTTACGTGGATTGCTTTTGCACTGCTTGAGTCAAAGTTACAAGTGTGCCCATCACCCAGATAGTGTACATTGTACCCATTAAATATGATTTCACCCATCCCTTCCTCCCCTCTCCCACCTGCATGATTTCCATTGAGTTTTACTTCCATTTGTGCACATGAGTGCTGATCGGTTAGTTCCAATTTGATAGTGAGTACATGTGGTGTTTGTTTTTCCATTCTTGTGATACTTCACTTAGGAGGATGGTGTCCAGATCCATCCAGAGTGTTGCAAAAGGTATTAATCCCCTTTTTATGGCTGAGTAGTACTCCATGGTGTAAATATACCACATCTTATTAATCCACTTATGAATTGGTGGGCACTTGGGTTGATTTCACATCTTTGCAATTGTGAATTGTGCTGCAATAAATATTCTAGTGCAAGCCCAATTCATTCCACAAAGTTAATATCACCTTAATACCAAAGCCAGGAAAGGTCACAACAACAACAACAAAAAAACTACAGAACAATACCCCTTATGAATATAGATGCAAAAATCCTCAAAAAAATCCTAGCAAACCGAATTCAGCAGCACATCGAAATAATAATAATAATAATAATCCACCATGATCAGTGGGCTTTATCCCAGGGATGCAAGCATTGTTCAACATACATAAATCAGTAAATGTCATTCACCACATAAACAGAAGCAAAAACAAAGAGCATATGATCATCTCAATAGATGCAGAAAAAGCATTACACAAAATTCAGCACACTTTTATGATAAAAACTCTTAACAAAATAGACATAGAGATACATATCTCAAAATTATAAAAGCCATATATGACAAACCCACAGCCAATATCATACTGAATGGGGAAAAGTTGAAAGCATTCCCACTCAGAACTGGAACAAGACAAGGATGCCCACTGTCACTACTTCTATTCAGCATAGTGCTGGAAGTCCTAGCAACAGCAATCAGGCAAGAGGAGGAAAATAGGGGAAAGAGGAGGTCAAACTTGCTCTTTGCTGATGATATGATCTTATGTCTAGATAACCCCAAAGATTCCACCAAGAGACTCCTGGAATTGATAAATAAATTCAGCAAAGTCTCAGGCTACAAAATCAATGTACACAAATCAGTAGCATCCCTATACATCTACAACAGTCAAGCAGAGAGTCAAATCAAAGACTCAATACCTTTCACAATAGCTACAAAGAAAATAAAATACATAGGAATATATTTAACCAAGGAGGTGAAAGATCTCTACAAAGAGAACTATGAATCACTGAGGAAGGAAATTGTAGATGATGTAAACAAATGGAAAAACATATCATGCTCATGGATCAGCAAAATCAACATTGTTGAAATGTCCATACTACCCAAAGTGATTTACAGATTCAATGTGATCCCCATCAAAATACCAACATCATTTTTCACAGATCTAGCAAAAAATAATTCTACACTTCACTTAGAACCAGAAAAGAGCCCAAATAGCCAAAGCAACCTTAAGCAAAAGGAACAAATCTGGAGGCATCCCTTTACCAGACTTTAAACTATACTGCAAGGCTATAGTAACCAAAACAGCATGGTACTGGCACAAAAATAGAGACATAGACCAATGGAACAGAACAGAGAATCCAGATAATAAAACCACCCACATATTGCCATCCTATCTTAGACAAAGTAGACAGAAGTATTCACTTGGGAAAAGAATCCCCACACAATAAATGGTGCTGGGAAAATTGGGTAACCGCATGTAGAAAATTGAAACAGGATCCATATCTGTCACCACTCATAAAAATTAATTCAGGATGGATCACAGACTTAAATCTAAGATGTGAAACCATAAGAATTCTAGAAGAAAATGTTGGAAAAACTCTTCTAGATGTCAGCCTAGGCAAAGAATTTATGAAGGAGACCCCAAGGGCAATCACAGCAAGAACAAAAATAAATAAATGAGCCTTGATTAAATTTTAAAAAGCTTCTGCAAAGTCAACGAAACCATCAACAATGCAAATAGACAACCTACAGAATAAGAGAAAATATTCACATGCTATATATCTGATACAGGGCTAATAACCAGAATCTACAAAGAACTCAAGCCAATCAGCAAGAAAAAAATCAAACAACCCCATTAAAAATTGGGTAAAAGACATGAAAGAAGATTTTCAAAAGAAGATAGACTAATGGCCAATAAACTTATGAAAAAATGCTCAATGTCACTAATCATCAGAGAAATGCAAATCAAAACCACAATGATATATCACCTAACTCCAGTGGGAATGGGTTTTATCATAAAGTCCCAAAACAATAGATGCTGGCATGGATGCGGAGAGAAAAGAACACTTATACACTGTTGTTGGGACTGCAAACTAGTGCAATCTCTATGGAAAATAGTATGGAGATACCTCAAAAACTAAAAGTAGACCCAACGTTTGATTCATCAACCCCACTACTGTGTATTTACCCAAAGGAGAAAAAAAGTCATTTTACCAAAAACACTTGAACATCTTTTTTATATGTTTATTGGGCATTCGTATATCTTCTTTTGTGAAATGTCTGTTCAGAACTTTTCCTATTGCTGGAACTAGGTTGGTTCTCTTGTTATTGAGTTGTAAGAGCTTTTTATAAGTCTAAATCAAAATATTTTATTATATATATGTTTCAAATATTTTCTCCCAGTTTATAGGCTGCATTTTCACATGTGGCTAATAAGACCACTTGGAATGTGGTTAGTGTAATGAGGAAATCGAATTTTAAAATTTTATTTAAGTTTAACAATTTAAATTTAAATACAAATAGTATTAAGTACAGAACAATTATACTTAATTTAATCCACAAGTTGATAAATAATGCTTGCATTATTACTCAGTTTCAGAGTTGTTTAATTTTTGCAACTTCCTGTTTGAAGAATTAATTACTTATCAAAATATTTTCCTTTTAAACTCCAAAAATGAGGACATTTTTATTTATATTTTTATTATGAACTTCTCTCATAATTGCTTTATTAAGTGAAATCATGGTCTTTATATTTTGCATTTTTTGAAAATTAAAAAAAAGCCTTTTTACGGCCTAGTATTTGTTAAGTTATTAATGTTTAATATTTATTAATGTCTATATATTATGTACACATATAACATAGATTTTATTCAAAAAGTCAAGACTGTTAATTGTGTTTTTATGTGTTAGCTCTTTTATATCTTTGCTTTTTTTCCCTAATTGTATGCCTTATCAATAGTTGAGAGAATTGTATTGAAATCCTGAGGTATGATGGAAAAGTTTTCAAATAATTTCTTTAGACTTGTCAATATATAATATTTACTTTCCAAGAGACTTTTTTTTAGTTTCTTACATGTTTACAATTGTTATAATGCCTGGATGAATTTTCATCGCTATATCATGTATCTATCCATCGATGCCAATCCTTTTCCTCTTATTTGGCATTTTCTTGGTGTGTCTTTTTCCATCCTTTTGCTTTATTTTTAAGTCTAGACTTTGTTCTTTTTCTTAATACAATCTGTCAGTATTTGCCTTTAATTTGTAAGTTACTCCATTGACACTTATCATTATTGCCTTATTTGAAGTTATTCTTTTTTTCTTAACTTATTATTAAGCTCGTACCACCTTTTTGGTATTACTCCTTAATTCTATTTTATTTGAAAAATATCTATTACTTCTGTAGTTCATAGGATAAGAATTTTAACACACTCTGAATTATTGGTGTCCTCACCCACTCCAATCTTACTCTTAATTCTGGGTTTTTAGATATTTAGCCTTATAAATTTTTGTAAAACAACAAAATTTACAACCATATTTGATCTTTATTTTTATCTTGCAGCATCTCCTGGATTTGACTTTTCTCTTCTACAAGTAGTTCACACAAAAATGTTTTCAATTTACCATGACATTAGAGCTGGATGACAGAAAGACTAGGTATGAAGTTTCAAATTGTAAGTAATATATTTCTTTGAAAATATGACTCTACTGCTAGTTTGCATCATGTGTTAAAAATTCAGATGTTAAGGTGATTTTTGTTGTTTGTATATTATTTTTTGTCTGTATGCTTTCTAAGTTTTTTCTGTCTGTGAAATTTTTAAAACTCCACAAAATGTTTCTAAGTATTACATTTTGATTTTTTTTTTATTTGTCACCTTTGGTAATCTATTTATATTTGAGGTTTTCCCATAATTTTTAGGATGGAAAATTTAAAAAGTTGAAAAATGATACAATAAACATCTATTTACTCTTTGCCTAAATTCAATAATTTTAAAAAATTGTGATTTTTGTTTTAGAGGTTAATATGTATATATACATACTTGTATTATTTGAATATAAGTTGTAAATGTCATAATATTCACACTTCTTGGTATAATTTAATATATCCTTAAATCCCATTTAATTTCCTACAAACTGGATGTCACCTGCCTGGGGACTTGATCAAATTCAAATTAAGCATTCTTAGAAGGAATACTTCATAGTTGTTAATATATACCTCATAAAATGACACAAGAAACATATGTCAGATTGCACCATTCTTATTGATGCTAAGCTTAGTGACTTAAGATCACGAATGACAAATGTCTGTATTGTAAAGAGCTAGTCTCCCCTTTGTAATACATACTTTGGGTGACACTTTTGTACCTTATGAATATCTTTGCCAAATATCATTTCACCTAATGGTTTTTATGATTTTAGTAGCTTTTGATGATCTCTTCCCAGGGAATTTTAAAATATAATTATTCCCTCACACTCTCTTTCTCTCTCACACATACACACTTTGTCCATATTTAAATATCTAATGTGTAACAATCAATTACTGTTACTTTTCTTCTTGAAGCCCCACTTGTTCTAAATTTGGCTAGTTGAATTTCCTTCATACAACTAGCTTTTGTGAACATTAATATTTCATAACTTCCATGTTTTCTAGCTCAGAATATCCCAGGCTTATCTCATACTTGCACTGCTCCAGACACAGAATTAGCCATTTCTGCCGAGTGACATGGTTCCCTGCTTTATGAATGATATTCAGAAAATTTTCACCAGTTAGCCTCAGTGTTACTTAATGCAGCTTTATTTCTAGGTGTCTACATTGAAATATTTCATTGTAAAGATCATTAGTTTTTTAAAATTTCCCAAATCATCTCATGGTGGACAATGCTTGTCTGCTAGTAATACTTCAGGTTGGTTCATAAGTAAAATATTTCCTGTATTTTTTAACATTTAAATTAGTTTATATTTAGCTGTGATATTTGAAAATCAATTTATCTAAAATAAGATGCTTGGCACAGACTATTTTTTATTATTCAATAATTTAAAAATATTACTCTGCTCTGAGTTTCTACTTTTCCATTGAGAATTTTAATGCTGATTTTTACTTTCATAAGCGACTTAGTGGGTTTTGTTTGGTTTTGTTTTGTTTTTTGTCTAGAAGCAGATTTTCTAAAAATTTTACTGTGATATGTTCTGGACTTGACCCTTAGAGGTTAATTTTTCTAAGTACAAAGATGGACCATTTCAACAGAAAGATCAGGCCTACTCTTATTTCAAGACTTTCAAAAATATTTAGCTTTCTTGTATTGTTTAATTTTATTTTTAGATTTTCCAATCCCAATTGTATGTACGTTGGATCTCCTGTGCCTATCTTCTATACTGATCTCTTTTTTCCCCAATATTTTATCCTATATTTTGAAATTTTATTTTTGTTTTTTTTTCTTTTTGCATTTATAATCTCCATCTCTATTGTTGTACATTCATATTTATTCTCCCATGACAATTTTTTATCTTAACATTTATTTCTGAGTTGATTTTTCATTTTTCTTCAATTAATTTGGTAAATAATGTATTTTCCATTCCTACTTTCAGTTTCTGAATTTCTGCTTCATTGTAATATATATTATTTGCAAACAATTGATTTAATTAAATTTAATTTATGCTGATGTTCTATATGTATTTTCCTCTGATTCATGGTTGGCATATTTTGGAAGTGTTTCTTCAGCTGAAAAGTTTTGATTCTTGCTTTATCCTTTCTCCTCATAAAAGCTTTTGATGAATAATGCATTCATTTTACTGTTTTTGATAAACTTTATAACATTTTCCTAGACTAATAATAATCGAAAATTCTGCTGATGGAGGATAAAGTGCTTGGACGATTTTGTCTATTAGTTCAAGATTACCTTCTTAATAGTGATGGTCAGTATTTAATACATGGTGTGTTGGGAAAAGTTTATTTATATTTTACTTTACCCAGTAAGCTTTTTTGCCCATGAGCATATCAGCTATTTTTCAGACAATTTGGGAAGGCCATGATAGCTCTGAAGAGCTGAAGGAATAGAGAGCAAATAAGCCCTAGGATGAAGATCCAGAGTCACCAGAAAACCACAGGCAATTCACTTTCCATTACCTGTATCAGAAAAGGTTTTGCACTTACCTTGTCTCCTACAAAAGAACATTGTGAGGAGACCCTAATTGGAATATAATTTATCCTTCCAGTAAGTTTAGAAAGGGAGGGGTGGGAAAGCACTGCCTAAATTTAGTTATTTTCACCTATTTTACTCAGATTCTCAAATGCGTAGGCCTTCAGATTTCACTCCTGACAAATCCCTGACCAGGGCTCTAAATCACGGCCAGTGTGAGGGCAGGCATTTGTTTGCTCCAAGGCAATGGCAAGAACTTAATCGCAAGAATTACTTTTCTATTTTATCTTCCTACAACATTACCATGACCCAAGCCAAAAATTCTATTCTCTGCCGCCCTCCTTTCTCATACCCTGACTGAGATACACACACTAGTTCAAAACAGAACCCAAAAATCTTTGTGTGATTTTCTCTATGTCGAGTGTTTTCCATTTCTTCATACCATATTGATATTGTGGGAGGGAGTCAGTCAATGTTCTGGCACTAAAAAGGTGCTCTTACAAAGTGAAAACTTTAAGTCCCTGTATGAAGTGTTACTGCAATTAGTATAATTCTTAAATCTTTGTGAGAATAACTTATTAGGAGTTATTGTAATAAAAAGTAATTCATGATACAGGTGATTCTTATAAATTCTGTAATTTCATCTTGCAGATAATTTTAAATTTAAAAAATGTTTATTTCACCCAACAGATTTGCTTTAGTAGATAATCTTAACAAATACACTTTCAATTGTATTTTTCTCCAAAAGAATAAATTATGGACTGAAGGTACAATTAGAGATGGGAAAAAATAATGCTTTCTGGAGGCTTTGAAGTTAGCAAATTTTGTTTTCACTGAGGCACAAAATGAACTGCCTTTTATATAAATAAAAATAAAAATAAAATGACTTGTCATATAAATCTTGTAAAACAAGGTATATTAAATTTGGATCAAAATT
Source organism: Daubentonia madagascariensis (assembly GCA_023783475.1). Taxonomy (NCBI): domain Eukaryota; kingdom Metazoa; phylum Chordata; class Mammalia; order Primates; family Daubentoniidae; genus Daubentonia; species Daubentonia madagascariensis. The sequence goes on from JAKFHU010000600.1 coordinate 38,272,855, forward strand.
TCACATAGGAATGTATCAGGCAACAAAGAAGTCATAAAGACATATAACCAGGTAACTATTCAACCTTATATTTGTTCATGGCTTAAGCTAAAGTTGGAGTTTTATAATCCTTGGTTTGTTTTGAATGCTATTTAAAGGACCTAAATCCCTTATTTTTAAAATGAAAACACTTAAAGATATAAATCTAATAGAGGATGGCAGTAGTTTAATATATGTGAATATATGTTATTTTCCTCTTCCATCCATGCATTCTGAATGAGAAAATACTATTAGAGTGGTAAATTGAGAGACAGGAATCTGGCGCTGATCCACACAACAGACTAGAAAATTTACCTAACCATTCAGAATCTCCATTCACATAGCAGAGATAAAATCATCTCTAAGCCTTGTGGATAGAATTTTAGAATGAAAGATCTCATATAAAAAATAATTTACATTCTCCTAGAAAGCTTAAGGTCAGTTTAAGAGAAATTTTTAAGAGTTACGATCAGTTGAACCTTTTTAATATAGTAAAGATTTTTTTTATGCCTTCTATTCTGAAATAGAGAACCTTGATAAGTTAAAATCTGATGCAAGTGAAGAGCATTTATAGACCACAGTGCAATGTCTGTCACTTCCTAGAGAGCTATATATCTCTATTTAATATTCCATTCTCTAAGGGCCTTGGGATTTCAGATAAATTTAAATAAATCAGCCTTGATTTTTCAGATGGAATTAGAGAACCTCTGATTTATGGGCCACTCAAACTTGTACCTGGTAAGAGTGTAAAGACAAAGTTAAGAGACAATTTTAGATAAGTGTCAGCTAAGATTACAGTTAAAACTCATGCTCAATTGGGTCTTGTCCATGCAGTATGCTCTTTTGTAGCTTTGTTTTATTAACATGTCAAGCAGTACTTGTATTTTAGAGAACCTTTCAATATTTATTACTTTCACAAAGGAAAAAATATATAAAAATTGAAAAATTTCTGCGAACTGATTTAAGGCCCAAATTAAAGTTTAACAGATAAAATAAGAATATTATTCTATCTCATACTCTATCAACCCTGTAAAAACAAAACAAAAAAAAAACTTTGTTTTTTACTACTGGAGCAGGACACCAGTAACTCTAAGATAAAATTTTATTAACAATGTTCTTCATATTGAAATACTCCATGGTTTGCTGGCTAGATTTATTTTTATGATTTTTTTCTATTCAGTATATGCAATTTTAAGCTTCAGACATAACTAATAAAAGATAGAATAATTAATTTTTTCACAATTTGTAATAGTAACCAAAGGACTTGGTATTTTCCATCCTTGTATACTAGTAAAAGGTACATTGTTGTCTCTGGGGCATAAGATCAGATTGGATATGACTGAAGTAAAGCAGTGAAATCTGCTAGCTTTTAAAATAAATCTATCTCTCAAAATATATTTGAGACATGATTAAATGCATATTAATTATAAAATTAATACATCTTCACTGTAGAAATTTCAGAAAATACAGAAATATGTAAGGAAGAAAAGAGAAAACACTAACCTCACCTTCGAGTTCCCAATGCAGTTTTGTGGTTATATTTATGATTATACACATAAAAATATCCCAATTTTATGTAGAAATTTATAATATACATAGAAAAAAATGCTAGAGGTTAATTATTAAAAAGTATTTAAATTACTAAAAAGTAATTTAAATTATTGTGGTATATTAACTCCACCATTTTTCTATGTCTATATCTACATTTCTATATAAAATTGGAATCATATTTACAATTATGCAAATTTGTATCCTCCTTTAGGCCTTTTCATATTATTTTATGAACATTTTGAATGTTATTACATATTTTTCACAGGTTTTATATCCACATAATAGTCTATGATGTATCTATTACATTATTTATTTAACTCTTTTTATTTCAATAAACATGGTCTCACTCCTGTAGCATGTAAAGCACAATATAGGCAGCCACATGGGAATACCAGTTGAAAAAGACATGTGTTTTTCTGGGGAGTCAGACATATGAACAAATAATACAAGAGAATAAATAAAAAATAAATATGATACAAAAAATAGAAATAGAAGCCAAAAATGGCTACAAAGAAATAAATTTAAAAGTTCCAAATTAAAGACATTGATATACCCCTATATTATTATTTTACTGAGTTAAAGTTTATTTTTTGTATTTTTTAATATCCCAAAGTAGATATTTTACCAAGTTTAAGGCATATATTCATAATTTCAGTATTTCAATTTATTAGTATATTTTAATTCAAATGCTAAATTTTTATACGGTTATGCAATAGGTGTTGCATAACCAGATGTGACATGCAGATTAATATTACTTCCATATTTTATTATACTATCAAATTAGACATGAATAGAGAAAAAAGCTCTCTGTTGTTTCCCCCTTTTGTAGCATTTATAGTAAGGTAAAAATTTTAGGAGCTAAGTTAATATAAATCCTTTTAATAAATACTTTTTGTCAATTAAGATTGCTCTTTCAGTTAAACAGCATAAGGGGACAGAAACAGTAGTTGATCTAAAACATGCACGTTCACTCATAAAGTGATTAGCAATACAGCTATATGTGATAGAAAAAGAAATTATCTGGTACTGAATGACATGAGGAAAAGAGAAGAAAATCTGTTCATGAATTTTATTGGAAATTTCACTGGATTTATTTATTTAGTTTTTTGTGGTTGTCAAAACATTGGATCACAAAAATTAAAATAGTTGTCACAAGGTTTTAAAAACTTTATATGAATACAGTAGATGAAGACAATAAATATTTAATTTTCATGAACCATTGAAATACATTTTCTTTAAGCTTTCTTACCAACATTTTTCTATCTTGTACTCTTCATCTTAGCCAGTTATATAACAGCTACTTTCGATTTTTTTAAAGGTAAACATGAGGTAATTTTAAAACTTAAATATGCAGCTTAAGAGGATAAATAATGTGGTTTTATAATTAATTCTCAACTACTAGGTGTGTGGGATAGTGCTAGACACGATGAGAGAATTCAGGGAGTACTACTATTAATACTTTCTTTTTCAAAGTACCTTTCAGCTTACAAACTGCTTTACCAAATGAGAGAAACAGGGCTCAGAAGAGTTACACATTTGCTTCAAATGATACAGCTGTAATAAAGATTCTAGATTATGAACCCTGATCTGAATTCAACTCCACAGTTAGCATTTTTGAGCTCACAACTCAAGGCCCTGTGAATCAAATTGGAGTAATAGAAACCATGAATGCACGAGAGGAGCATCATATTAGAGCGGGAGATTTTACGCATGAGGAACTATTTTTTTTTATTGCAGTCCTCTTTCTACCAGAGGAAGAAAAACGTATTCTGTTACGTTATAACTTAAAATGAAATTCCACTTCCTTAATGGGTTTTTAATGACTTTATTTGCCATGATAATAATATACACTCTGCATGTAAATTTGGTCAGTTCAATCTGTTTTTTACTATATGCCCATAGAAGTCCAGGATCCAATGTATGTATCTGAGTCACTTTGTACATAAATGCATTTTGTCCTCATAACTCCCCAAAATATATTCACTTTGAGCAATGGTGATGGATTGAATCAAGTCCTCACATATTTAGTATATTTAAGTGGTGGACACCTTGAAATTCATATCAGTTGTGAAACTGTGCACAAATGTGGGTGTCAAAGTGAGTTTTTCTCTATGAATAGCTGGATATGCAATGCCTGGATCTATGGATTACCTGGAATATAATGCATGGACACCTATGGCTAAACTGGATATGTAATACATGGATATCTATGGATAACCTGGATATACACAACTTTAGCCAGTGACCCTGGCAGCAGCATCACAAAGCTCAACCAATGAAACTAATCAGCATCCACCATAACCTTCTGGGCCAATTAATTTAGAATATATTATTTTGAACAGCTTAGAAAGGATCTTTTAGATCATTACAATAATGTCTTTCCATGTGACAAAATAAATGTTAAGTATGAAAATGTAGAGTCCAGGGGAAAAAAAAGTAATGTTTTCTTTAAAGGAATAACTTAGTCATATGTTGAGTAAAGAAATGTTTTGTATTTTAGTTGTTTATTTGTTGCAGACCATTTGGAGTGTAGGTTAACTGAAAATTCATTTTATACAGTCAACTTTTAAAGTACAATTAATAATTTATGTTTGAAAACATTCACTATACGTGAAAAACAAATTAGCCCAAGAGCTCCCCAGCCCGCACTTCATCTGCTCAGTGGAGAGTCTGTTGGCATCAGTTCCTGTGGATGGGTTGCAGAAGACCATCCTCCTAAATCCCTAGTAATCACTGGATATCCTCCAGAATCAGCTTTGATTTAAGCATGAAGGAGAATTAGTGCAGAGGTTCTCTCCAGCTCCAAAGCTCTGAGCTATTTAATCACTGCTTGGGCTCAGCCCAGGGCAATTAGTGCAGCAGAGCAGTGACTCATTCCTGGGTGAGCTGAGTCTGGTGTGTACCTAGGTGGGATGAGAGCTTAATCACACTCTGTCTTTTTCACAGCAGAGACAATGGGCATATTAGTCTTCTGTACTGCCTGAGATCATGTTTGATCTACTGACCTGAAGATGAAAAACTTTCAGTAAGAATTGCCAAATCATTTATATGTCTTTTTTTGGGAGAAATGTCTATTCAGATCTTTTGCCCATTTTTAAATTGGATTATTTGATTTTTTCCTATTGAGTTGTTGGAGCTCCTTATATATTCTTATTATTAATTCCTTGTCAGATGAGTAGGTTGCAAATATTTTCTCCTATTCTATGGGTTGTCTCCTCAGTTTGTTGATTGTTTCCTTTGCTGTGCAGAAGCTTTTTAGCTTGATGTGGTCCCATTTGTTAATGGGTGCAGAAATATAATTAATAGATAGAATGAACAATACTTGATAGCACAACAAAGTGACTAAAGTCAACAATAAGTTAGGGTATACTTTAAAATAACTAAAAGAGTGGAATTGGAATGTTCTTAACACCAAGAAATGATAAATGCTTGAGGTGATGAATACTCCAATTACCCTGATTTGATTAATACATATTCCATGCCTATGTCAAACATCATATGTACCCTATAAATATAAGCTATTATACAGACATAATAATTAAAAATAAAAAGTTTTTAAAAATAAGAGAATTGCAAAATCATGTGATATCTAGACTCTCCTTTTCCGCCCATCTCTTTATTTTCTCTTTTCTCTACTAGAGGAGCTTAAGACCTCATCTCAAATACTTCTAGCACTTATATTTTCATTTCATGAAAATAAGATTGTTTTCGGACTAGCTTGATTTTACTTACATCTTAGATAGCCTTAATCTCTTTTTGAGCATGAACTGTTTAAACTTCCTGATTTTAGGTCAATATCACTGTTGATACTAGAGACTAGCTAGTTCAAGGCATGCATTTAGCAGGTAATATGTTCCCTCAAGGTTTAATAATACTGGTTCCTGGCTATCCTAGAAATTTAGGCACTGATTATTATAAATTTCTCCAAAATAGTACAATGATATTTTGCACTGACTTTGCAATCAATCTGATGTTCTCTACTAAGATTGCAATTTAATCTATTGTAATATAAACATTTTTAGTTTTGATTTATAATAATAATAGCATCTCATGTACCAGGCATTATGCTAAACAACTTATTTATATTATTTAAATCATCACAAAAATTCCTATGAAACAAATTTTGTCATCTCCATTCTATAATTCTGAAAGCCAAGACTTTGTGACTTTACATAATTTGCCTAAGCCCAAAAAAGCAAGCCAGTGGTATATCATAGGCTGGAATTCATGTCAGCCTAAATCCATATCCCATTGTCTTAACTAATACTATATACTATTTCACAAAATATCCTACTGACTAAAGGTACAAAAATGTTTAGTCTTTCAAATAGATAACTTTGTTGAAAACTGAAATATATTTTCCGTGACTCTGAGGTAATTTGTTGAGAGTTTCCAAAAGAGTTTGGATAAACTAGAATCTTTTATATGAAGAGCCAGACCTTTAATGGAGTCAGCTTTACCAGAATCACTTATTATTTGATGGTGTTCAATACAACTAAAATAAGAAGATAGACCAAAGGTCTTCAGTCTGTGTTTGTAATATTCTTCATCAAATGTGAGATTACAATTTTATAACATAAATATGGCGCTGGGATGCATTATTTCACACATTGTCAAATGGCAATCCTGGTGAATATTTTATTCATGAGATTTTTCAACGTAAGTTTTCCAGACATTAAGCAATCTAATTATTTTCAAAAAGTGGATACGTGCAGCAACAGCAACAGGAGTATAATTTTAGATTAAGCTATTTTCACATTAGCTCTGTAGCACAGACTTTAGAACACTCTTGAAATGTGAAACTTGTAAAAACACTTATCAAAAGTACAATAAGGTGGTATCTATACCCACACCTGGGATGGACAATTCCCAAAAGCATTTTAAAATGTCCACATAATTGGGCATTTTCTCCCATGCATAACTTTTTAATTCCATCAATTTTGCACTCTGATTATTTTTTCCATTATAAAGCGCCCTGGAAGAATTAGGAGTATATTCAACTTGGCTATCTTTCTCTGTTTATATTTACCTGTCCTCTTTCCTGTATAGCTGTTGCCCCTTTTGTGGTATGCAAACATTCACATACACTAAAGGGGAAGAGAGGGTATGAAATAACTAGTGGTTTTAATTCACAGACCTGGCTGAGCTACCACTTTTAAGAAAGTCTTCAGGAGTCAAAAGAAACTGGAACATTTAAAGCTTTCACATCTTCCCATCTTGCTTTGTGTATAGACTCAACTAAAATAACTAACTGATAACAGCAGACTAACTTACGAAGAATACAGCTACAGTCAGAACTATCACTGTTAGGCACATTCCTGTATAGGAAGGTTTGCAGGCCTTCATATGAGCAATAACTTACCTGATTGTGTCTAAAAAATACTAAAGACAACCTTTCCACCTAACCTTAAACAGTCTTCCTTGGGAATTGTGTTTTTACGACTAATTGCAACAAGGTACAGAACTGGTGGTCAGGCTGAATTCACATGAGCAGCCAAAGGGGATTTCAACATTTGTGTTGTGGAAGAAAAGAGCATATTGACATATTGATATAACAAAATTTTCAATATTTATCAAAACAACCAAAAATATATTTGTATAATGGGACTTTTCATGTCATACCAAATAAATCATGTTACATTCTGTATGCCACCCCTCATCCCCACCCTTTGGAGGAAGAGAGGAAAAAAGCGAGAAACATAAACATTTAGTTAACATAATTCATTATTTCATTTTAATCATGACTTTATGCTAAGCAATAGAGTTCTTAAAACTGTTACTTTTGGAAAGTAGATTTTTTCCTAAGCCATTTGCTTATTCTTGTCATCACCCCTTTATTATTCCAATACTTGAAATTCTGATACAAAGGTACATTTTTAAATGTTCTTGTTCTTGGGAAAATATCAGTAGACTTCCAGTGAATCTCTAAAAGCAGTCAAACCGCATTCATATTTTGTATTAAAATGACATATGAAAGCAGACAGACACAGACGCGTTCTAGAAGCAAGGCAGTCAGGTGCTTAGTGAGGATTATGTTTGCTAATTTAAAAAGGGGGGAGGGAAGCTGTACACATCATCGGTCTGAAAACAGGAACAGGAATACCATTGAATTCAAGCTGTGTCATTTATTCCACCACTGCAGTGTGTGTGCCACGTTCCCCTCCTACTCTACTTTATTCCTCTATTTCCTCAGTTCCCTCCCACATACATTGCTGCTACCACCTATTCTTGGAGGGAGATAGAAGGGTGGACTAGCAGCTTCAGCTCCCTGGAGAACCGGTGCAGCTATAGTTCTGGAAATAAGCTCTCCATGAATGCTGGATACCTTCTGAGCACTGAGATTACACACTGTGCTAACATATTTGCAGTTCCATAGTTTTAGCTCTGTGTGATTACAAATGTTTAATAGGCTAGTAAGATCACCCATAGGAAAACGTTAGTTGAAACTATATTTCAGGACGATTTCAAAATGCGTTTTTTCCCCTCCCTCTGAAAATCAGAGCAGGATTGAGAGGCTGTTCACTTGTAATAGGATAAAAGTAGAGAGCTGTTTACTTCAAAGGCTTTTGAATCAAGCTTTTAAGTAGAGCAATTAAAAATGTATCCATGGCAAGATACAGAAACACTGATAGTACAAGAGTTGTGATTTTATTTTATTTTTTCAGCACTCAGATTTGAACAAGGCTCCTTGCACTATGCTCTCCAAGGGTCTTTGAGAGGTGTTCCTTCCATTCTGAAATGCCTTACACCAACTTTCAAAGTGTGACAATAAGATAACAAAGACAATTATTAACAAATACCCCAATGAAAGTTGACCTCCTTAGAAATTGCCCTGGGAGACTGTATGTTGATAAGAATGGCTTAAAACACTTTTAGAATTCCTCTTCTTGAATTGCATTCAGACAGCCAGTTTTATAAACCACCTAAGAAAATGAATTTCATTAACTTATAGTCACAGCTCATCTTTCTCACTGCTGTGAGTGCACTCAGGATGAGTTTAAAAACTGAAATGTTTCATAACCAGTATGAATTCAACAGAATAGTATTTGTCACTGATGGTATTTACCAGTTTCTGGGGTTTTTTTTAAACTGAATCTCTTAATTCAAGTATTTATGAACTCCTTATTGAATTTCAACAAACAGTTCATGAATTGCTCAGCATCAAGCAAGACTGATTAAATAATATCTACACCATTTCCATAGAAATGGGCTTATTATTATTACTAACTTCTGATATTTTCACATGGCAGATCAAAAGAAAATAATATTTTAAAAACTCATGAAGTATGGCTCATGAGTTTTAGAAGTTCCAGAAAATGAGACTGTTACCCTGAGGTAAAGGCTGACATAGTAAACTATGTAAGCTTCAAAAGAAATGTAATGCAAAAAACAAAAAAGACTATGATTAAAAATAAAGTAATAGCTTTATGATTTTGACTATACCAACCAGTGAAGGAAAATAAAATTTTATTTTTCAGTTGTGTTTGAATAACTCAAACACAGCAATTATAAAAACAGCCTTTAATATAAAAACAATTCAAACACCATTTGTTTGGGTACTTGTTTCAATTTGTTTATGCTTCTCAAATTTATGTTTCTTAAAAACTTTGATTATGTTTATGGTTAGGTACCATTGAAGGCAACTGAACACAATTTTTAAAATCAAGTTTCACTGAAATGTCACTATAATAACCTTCTAATAAGGCAAAACAATTTAATAAAATTTAATAAAATTTTTGAAACACAGATCATAGCTCATGAATAGATTATATTGCAAATGTTTATACTGTAAGATTGCAAAATTTAACTCATGATACAGGTTTACCTTAGAGATAATGGAGGTTTAGTTCCAGGCCATCACAAAAATGCTAATATTGCAATAAAGTGAGTCACATAGTTTTTTTTTGTTTCCCCATGCATATGAAAGTTATTTTTAAACTATACTGTGGTCTATGCATACAATGGTATTATGTCAAATATATACATATGTACCTTAATTTAAAAATATTTTATTGCTAAAATGTGCTAACAATTTTCTGAGTGTTCAGCTAGTCCTAAAATTTTTGCTTGTGGGTAGTCTTTCCTCAGTGTTGATGGCTGCTGACTGATCAGGGTGGTGGTTGCTGAAGGTTGGGGTGACTGGGTCAATTTCTTAAAATAAGGCAATGACTTATTTTTTCCAAATCTGTGAAAAATGATGTTGATATTTTAATAGGGATTGTATTGAATCTGTAGATCACTTTGGGTAGTATAGATGTTTTAACAATATTGATTCTGCTGATCCATGAGCATGGTATGTTTTTCCATCTGTTTACATCCTCTGCTCTTTCCTTCCTCGGTGTTTTGTGGTTCTCCCTGTAGAGGTCTTTCACCTCCTTAGTTAAATATATACCTAGGTATTTTATTTTCTTTGCTGCTATGGTGAAAGGTATTGGGTCTTTGATTTGGTTCTCAGCTTGACTATTGTTGGTGTATATGAATGCTACTGATTTGTGTACATTTATTTTGTAACCTGAGATATTGCTGAATTTATTTATCAATTCCAATACTTTCCTGGCAGAATCTTTGGGGTTTTCTAGATATAAGATCATATCATCAGCAAAGAGCGATAGTTTGACTTCTTCTGCCCCACCCCCCCATTTGGATACCCTTGATTTCCTTCTCTTGTCTGATTGCTCTGGCTAGGACTTCCAGTACTATGTTGAATAGAAGTGGTGATAGAAGGCAACCTTATCTGGTTCCAGTTCTAAGCAGGAATGCTTTCAATTTTTTCCCATTCAGTATGATGTTGGCTGTGGGTTTGTCATATATTGCTTTTATCATTTTGAGGTAAGTCCCCTCTATGCCTATTTTGTTAAGCGTTCTTATGATAAAAGGGTGCTGAATTTTGTCAAGGGCTTTTTCTGTGTCTATTGAGAGAATCATATGGTCTTTGTTTTCACTTCTATTTGTGTGATGAATTACATTTATAGATTTACATATGTTGAACCATCCCTGCTTCTCTGGGATGAAGCTCACTTAGTCATGATGGATTATTTTTTTGATGACTAGCTGAATTCAGTTTGCTGGGATTTTATTGAGAATTTTTGCATCTATATTAATACGGAATATTGTCCATAGTTTTCTTTTTGTTGAGTCCTGCCCTGGCTTTGGTATCAAAGTGATGTTGGCTTTGTAAAACATGTTGGGAAGGATTTCTTCCTTTCTCAATGTCTCAGATCCAGAAAAAATAATTCTATGCTTCATATGGAACCAGAGAAGACCCTGTATAGTGAAAGCAACCTTAAGCAAAAAGAACATATTGGGAGGAATAAATATACCAGAATTCAAGCTATACTACAAGGCTATAGTAACCAAAACAGCATGGTCCTGGCACAAGAACAGAGTTATGTAACCAAAATGTATGTACACCAGTAATATTCTGAAATTTAAAAATATATATATAAAAAATAAATAAATAGTTTTTCCTCCTCAAAAAAAACATAACAGATATACATAGTATTGTATTGCAAGAATGTACTGGAATTTATTTCACTAATGGATCAGAACAGAGAACCCAGATATAAAACCATCCTCATGTGTCCATCTGGTCTTTGACAAAGCAGACAAAAACATACACTGGGGAAAAGAATCCATATTCAATAAATGGTACTGGGAAAATTGGATAGACACATGTAGAAGACTGAAACAGGATCCACATCTCTCACCACTCACAAAAATTAACTCACGATGGATAACAGACATAAACCTAAGGCATGAAACTATAATAATTCTAGAGGAAACTGTTGGAAAACTCTTATAGACATCAGCCTAGGCAAAGAATTTATGAAGAAGACCCCCAAAAGCAATCACAGCAACAACAAAAATAAATAAATGGGACCCAATCAAATTAAAAAGCTTCTGCACAGCCAAGGAAACAATCATTAGAGTGAATAGACAACCTATAGAATGGGAAAAAATATTTGCATGCTATATATATGATAAGGGGCTGACAACTAGAATCTATGAAGAACTCAAGCTAATCAGCAAAAAAAAAAAAAAATCAATCTCATTAAAAAGTGGGCAAAAGACATAAACAGATACTTTTCAAAAGAAGATAGACTAATAGCCAAAAACATGAAAAAATGCTCAATATCGCTAATCATCAAGGAAATGCAAATCAAAACCACAATGAGATATCACTTAACTCCAGTGAGAATGGCTTTCAAAAAAAGTCCCAAAATAACAAATGCTGGTGTGGATATACTATTGGTGGGACTGCAAATCAGTACAACCTCTATGGAAAGTAGTGTGGAGATACCTCAAAGAACTAAAAGTAGAACTACCATTTGATCCAGCAATTCCACTACTGGGTATTTACCCGAAGGAAAAAAAGACATTCTATAAAAAAGACACCTGCATTCAAATGTTTATAGCAGCACAGTTCACAGTTGCAAAGATGTGGAAACAACCCAGGTGCCTATTAATACATGAGTGGATTAATCAAATGTGGTATATATATATACCATGGAGTACTACTTAGCCATAAAAAATGGTGAACTAATACCTCTTGTATTAACCTGGATGGAACTGGAGACCTTTCTTCTAAGCGAAGGATCACAAGAATGGAAAAACAAACACCACATGTACTCACCATTAAATTGGAACGAATTGATCAACACTTATGTGCACATATGGAGATAACATTCATGGGAAACCAAGCAGGTGGGAGGGAGGAGGAGGGGATGGGTAAATTCACACCTATCAGGTACAATGCACACTATCTGGGTGATGGCACACTTATAACTTTGACTCAAACAGTACAAAAGTAATTTATGTAACCAAAACATATATACACCAGTAATATTCTGAAATTTAAAATATATATATATATAAAATGAATAAATAGTTTTTCCTCCTTAAAAAAACATAACAGATATACATAGTATTGTATTGCAAGAATGTACTGCAATTTATTTCACTAACCTCTTCTTAGGAGCAATTTTCCCCATATTTTTGTTATATTATCATACTGAAATTAGTATTCTTATTATACAGACATTTGCAAAAATACCCCCCACATCTATCTGGAGTATTTCGACTTTTCTTGTCATATTTTATTTAAACTTTATGTGGTCAAATTGACAAAGGTCATTTCCTTTTATCACATCTGGGCTTTGTTGTTTGCTTTAAAGATTTTCTCTGCTTGAAATTATAGAATAAAAATGATTCATGCATAAAAAAAATAAGACAATGAATTTTGCTGCATCAACTGACTCTTCCTTTCATAGAAGTTTTCTCTGTAGCATGCAATGCTGTTTGATAGCATTTTTCCCACAGGAGAACTCCTTTCACAATTGAAGTCCATCCTCTCAAACCCTGCCATTGCTTTATCAACTATGTGTACGTAATATTCTAAATCCTTTGTTGTGATTTCAACAATGCTCACAGCATCTTCACCAGAAGTAGATTCCATCTCAAGAAACTACTTCCTTTGCTTATTCATAAGAAGCAACTCCTTATCTGTTCAAGTTGTAACAATTCAGTTACATCTTCATACTCCACTTCTAATTCTAGTGCTCTTGGTATTTCCAGCACATCTGCAGTTACTTCCTCCACTGAAGACTTGAATCAACATCTTCCAAACTCCTGAATGTTGATATTTTGACCTCCTCCCATGAATCAGAAATGCTCTTAAAGACATTTAGAATGGTGAATCTTTTCCAGAAGGTTTTTAATTTACTTTGTCCTGATCCATCAGATGAATTACTATGTATGGCAGCTATAGCCCTACAAAATATATTTCTTATTACTCCTTGATCCATATACTTCAGAATGGATGTTGTTTAGCAAGCATGATGACAATATTAACCTCCTTGTACATCTTCATCTGGGCTCTTGGGTGACTAGATGCATTGTCAATTAGCAGTAATATTTTGAAAGTAATCTTTTTTTCTGAGCAGTAGGTCACAACCATGGGCTTATAATAGTCAGTAAACCAGGCTGTAAACAGATGTACACAGTCACAGAGAATTTGTTGTTCCATTTACAGAGCTCAGGAAGAGTAGATATAGCATAATTCTTAAGAGTCCTAGGATATTTGAAATGGTAGATGAGCATTAGCTTCAATTTGAAGTCATCAGCTGCATTAGCCTCGAACAAGAGAATCAGCTTATCCTTTGAAGCTTTGAAGCCAGTCATTGACTTTTTCTCTCTAGCTATGAAAGTACTAAATGGTATCTTCTTCCCATATAAGGGTGTTTTGTCTACATGAAAAATTTGTTGTTCAGTGTAACCACCTTCATCAATTATCTTAGCTAGATCTTCTAGATAACTTGCTGCAGATTCTTCATCAGCACTTGCTGCTTCACCTTGTATGTTGATGTTATGGAGATGGCTTCTTTCCTTAAACCTCGTGAACCAACCTCTGCTAGCTTTAAACTATTCCTCTGTGCTTCTTCACCTCTGTCAGCCTTCATAGAATTGAAGAGAGTTAGGGCTTCCAGAAATATTATGGCTGGTTTAATCTTCTAGACCACTAAAACTTTTTCCCTATTAGCAATAAGACTGTTTTACTATCTTATCATTCATGTGTTCCCTGGAGTAGCACTTTTAATTCCCTCAAGAACTTTTCTTTGCATTTACAACTTGGCCAACTGTCTGGCATATGAGGCCAATCATGGCTTTTAACATGCCTTCCTCACTAAGCTTAATAATTGCTAGCTTTTGATTTAAAGTGAGAGATGTGTGACTTTTCCTTTCACTTGAACACTTAAAGATGATTGTAGGATTGATACTTGGCCTGATTTCAATACTGCTGTGTCTCAGGGGATAGAGAAATTGGAGGATAGGTAGAGAGATGGGGGAGCAGCTGGTTGGTGGAGCAGTCAGAACACATACATTTATCAGTTAAATATGCTGTCTTATATGGGCATGGTTTGTGGTGCCCAAAATAATTACAATAGTAACATGACAGATCTCTGATCAGAGATTACCATAACTGATATAATAATAGTGAATAATAATAGTGAAAAGAAATAATAGTGAAAGAGATTGAAATATTGTGAGAATTACCAAAATGTGACACAGACACAAAATTAGCACATGGTGCTGATGCTTGCTTGATGCAGGGTTGCCACAAACCTTCAATTTGTAAAAAACACAATATCTGCAAAATGCAATACAGCAAAGCACAACAAAGTGAGATATTCTTGTATATCTCAGATATGCAGGGGGAAAATAAATTATTTATGTTGTCTATATCTGTCTGGTCTTTCTCATAAACATCTACTTACTACTTACTATGCAGTTAGTCATCTGGTATATGTGAGAAAGTCATCCGGCCAGGGTGGGGTGGGGGCTGAGGTGAGGAGTGATACCAAACCAAGATATAAAAATTTTTAAACATAATTCAGCACAATGATTTAGACAGTACCACACAATCATGGTCAATCTCTTCAAAAGAAAAATAAATAGTTTTTCCATGTTTTACCTTCCTTCTCAGTAACCAACATGGCATCTTGGCTTATACATATGAATTCACTCTAAAACCATTGAGTAAAATGGATGTTACATTGTTTTATTTGTCTAAAACTGGTAGACTTTAGTTCTAAGATCCACCTAGCTGATCAGAGTTGGAAGAGTTTTTTTGGAGGCATATTTGTTTTCTACAAAGCATATGCAGCACTGACTCTTTAGCATATCTTGGCCATAAAGGCTTTCAGGACTCAGATAATTGATTCCTTGGTTATCTGGCCACACTAGTTTTCTTTCTCCTTTCTTTCCTGCTTTCAACTATTCACATCCTCATCTCTTAATTGAATCTCCTACCCTTTCAAAGTTCCTGGCTTCAGCTCTTAGATAAAAGTTAAGCTTTAGAAATGAAATCACACTAATAAATAAATTTCTGGTACTAAATAATTTTTCTATAAATAGTCTAATATTAAAAGAGAATATTTCTTAATCCATATGAATTTTTATTTTGTTTTTAGATTACTGTGACACACACACACATTAAAGTATATATTCTTTCATTTTAAAAATATTTATTGAAAGCCTACTATGTACCAGGCATTTTTCTAGGCAATGAGGATTTAGTTAAAAAATAGACAAAAAGCCCTGCCCTGATGGAACAACTAGATGTGCAAAACAATCAGTCTAGACACAGACATTACACAAAATTTAACTCAAAAGAGGTCATAGGCCTGAATGTAAAACATAAAAATATAAAATTCCTAGGAGATAATATAAAAGTAAATTTACATGACCTTGGATTTGGTGTTGACATTTTACATACAACACCAAAGGCACAATCCATGACAGAAAGAATTGATGAGCTGAATTTTATTAAAATTAAAAACTTCTGGTCTGCAAAATACAATGTGAAGAGAATGAGAAGACAAGTCACAGACTTGGAGAAAATATTTGTAAAAAAACTCGTCTGATAAAGGACTATTATCTAAAATATACAAAAACTCTTAAAACTCAACATAATAAAACAAACAATCTGATCAAAAAATGAGCCAAAGACATTGACAGACATGCAAAAGGCAACTAAGGATATGAAAAGCTGCTCCACATCACACATCATTAGGAAAATGCAAATTAAAACAATGAAATACCACTATACACCTATTAGTTCGGCCAAAATCAAGAACACTGACAACACTAAATGCTGGTCAGGATGTGGAGCAACAGGAACTCTCATTCATTATTGGTGAGAATATAAAATGGTATAACCACTTTGGAATACAGTTTGACAGTTTCTTACAAAACTAAACATACTCCTACCATATGATCCAGGAGCAATAGAAATCCATGGTATTTACCCAAAGGAATTGAAAACTAATGTCCACACAAAAATCTGCACATGGATGTTTACAGCAACTTCATTCATAATTGCCAAAACTTGGAAACAATCAAGATGTCCTTCAGGAGGTGAATGGACAAGTAAATTATGGTACATTCAGACAATGGAGCATTATTCAGCACTAAAAAGAAATAAGCTATTATGCCATGTAAAGACATGGAAGTAACTTAAATGCACATTACTAAGTGAAAGAAGCCAATCTGAAAAAGCCTACATACTGTATGATTCCAACTATATAGCATTCTGGAAAAGGCAAAACTATAGAGGTAGTGAAAAGATCAGTGGTTGTCAGGGATTGGGTTGGGTGGTGGGGGAAGCAGAATGAATAGGCAGAACACAGGGCATTTTTAAGGCAGTGAAACTATTTGGTGTGATGCTATAATGGTGGATACATGTCATTCATTATACATTTGTCCAAATCCATGGAATGTACAACACCAAAAGTAAACCCTAATGTAAACTATGAATTTTGGGTGATTTTGATGTACCAATGTAGTTTCATTGATTGTAACAAATGTACCACCCTAGTGGGAAATGTTGATAATGGAGCATGCAAGGGGGAAAGGGGGTACATGGACATCTCAGTACCTTCTGCTCAATTTTTCCGTGAATCTAAAACTGTTCTCAAAAATAAATTCTATTAATAAAAAGACCTGCCTTCATGGAAGGTATGTTGTAGTGGAGGAGAAACAAAATAAACAAACCAAATAGCAAAATACATAGTATGTTAGATGGTAATAACTTATATGTAGAAGCAGCGTAAAGGCAGAAGGTCTGTGTGCAGAGGTTGACATGTCAAGTGAGGCAGCGGGGAGGCCTCATTAGGAAGGTGACTTTTGACAAAGGCCAGAAGGAGGTGAGGGATTGATCCACACAGGTATCAGATGGAAGTGTATTACAGCCATGGGGTGTCAAGCTCAAACGTCTTGAGGTGGAAATGGATCTGGCTTGTTTCAGGAACAGCAAGAAGGCTAGTGTGTCTGAAGTGGTGCATAGGGTGGAGAGTAGGCGCATGGCCAAATCATTTTGGGAAATGTATCAGATAGGGTAAGGCCAGGTTATATGTAAGTATGTCACAGTAACATAATCTCAGAGGCACAAGCCAGTAAAGGTTTATTTTTCTCTTATGCTGCATGTACATTTTAGGTCAGCTGAGGGCTCTATTTTACTTTCTAAGACACATAGCCATATAACCACCATCATTTTCAGTGTATGTCAACATAAGCTATTTCATACATTACAGTGAACGAAACAGCAGAAGAAAAGAAACTCTGCCAGGAGTGACCAAAAGAAAATTTTCAACAGGTCCTCATATCTCTAAAATGCAGAAGATAGGAGTCCAGTGCTTTATGGCCTTCATGATCTTGATATCTTCCTCTGTAGTTGCAGGGGCTTCTATAGGATTCATTTCCTCTAATCTTCTTCTGATTTATCCTCCTCCTGTTTTTCTTCTGGGGGATACAGATCCAGGTACTTCTGCATGGTGCAGAACTGATATAAAAAGTCACACAGTTTGATACTTTGACCTATTATGTGCTGTGGTGGAAGCAGAAAAGGACCAACTTAAATAGTTCCCCATTGGAGTCACTGGTCATTTTTTAAAAGTACAGCCAACTCAACTAATGTTTCCTTTAACAGCATTTATTCATGCTCTACTTTTAAGTTCCAGAATTTCACTTTACATTATCTTTATAAATTCCAAGTATCTCAGGAAAATCTTTTTTTCAATATGCCCTCTATTTTCTTGAACATATTAATCATAGTTACTTTTAAATCTTGTCTGCTAATTCCAAAGTCAATGTCATCCATGGGTCTTTTTTATTATCTATTTTTTCTCTTTTGTTTGACTGGAGCTTTGCCTTTTTAAAGACATATGTTTTTTTTAAAATTGAGTATTAGATATTTTGTACGAGAGATTGTAGAGGATTTGGAGGCTCTCCAAAATGTGTTTAATCTTGCTAAGCATATGGAATGTGGATTGGTTATTATAATCCAATCAGAGCTGAGTTTGAGTCTGGATTTCAGTATTATTAAAGCTGTATCTACTTTTGGTTTATCTGTAATCTTGGATGTAACCCTCTAGCCAAACCTGGAGTGTTCACAGGTGAGACTACTGAAAATTTTTTTTGAGTTTTCAGAATCTCTGCTTGGTTTCTTAATCTTGCTCCCTACGTGGCTTTAAAATTTGGCAAATATCTTGAGTGAAATTGAGATGGTATTGGTATCAGTTCTCTGCACCACACTTCTTACCATAAGAATCTGACCCAAGTTTCTATTTTTGTCCTCTTTATCCCTGTGGGCCTGTCACAAGCTATGCTGTTTCTTGATCTATTAGTGGAGGCCTTCTCTGTGGGTCCACACTGCATTCATGAGTTTACGGCCTTGTGTTTAGAATCCTGAGCAAACTCACCGCAAAATGTTAGTTCACTTAACCTTCAAGCTGCTTGATTTTCAGGGATTACGGCCCCTAGATTCTGGTTACCTCAGTAGTTCTCTAACGCCTATGATGCTATAAAAATTATTTTATCAGGATATCTTTTTCTTATTTGATGGAGCATTTGTCTTTTGCAAGCTACCACACCTTAGCAGAAATTAGAAGTCCATCTACAATAGTACTTTTTTCTGTTTTGTACATGTGTTCGTTAAGTTTCCATCTTCTCCTTCTAGATTTCAAGCTCCATGGGAGTAAGAAGTTTATCTGTGCTGTTCATCATTACATCTCAAGTGTCTATTAATGGTAATTGTCATATAACAGGAACTCAATAATCTATGTTGAATAAATGAGTATACAAAGCTCACACAAAATATATATGTGCCAGATAATAAACTTCTACTGTCTTCTTTCCTTCTAATATCAGAAGTAGCTAAGGCAACAGGGAAAATGCTTTATTTTAAACATCAGAAAAATCATTTAAATTTATCTTTTCTATCAGCCTTAATTACCTATAAATGCTATTATTCTCTAATTTGTTCCAAAAAATAAATGGCCCAATCTTTGTGAAACAAGCTTTTAAATTTCAAAACAGAATCAACCATGAGTTATACCTGCATTTCCCCTCATGTCACTGAATAACAAGCATACTAACAACTCCTCTCCAATCCACTTTCATTAAAAAGTCCAAATTAATTAGAAGGATGAAAAGCAAAAATAAAGAGCAAAATATCTTTTTCTCATTTCTATCGAAAATATCCATTTCTCCTCAATACTTCCACTCAGTTTTGCTTAGGCCATAGGAAAATAGGAAGAATTGCTTTATAATAGCTGAATTAGACCCCTGGTGCTGTGATAAGGAAAAAAAAAATATTCAGCCATTCTGAATGGTCCGTTGGATTTTATAAAACAACAGAAGCCCTATTTAAATTAGTGACACTTCAAAGATTTTTTTATTGTAATCATGATTGGTGATCACAATACACTCTGTGTTTAGAAGTTCAAAGTCTAATTCTTCTACTTGATTGCTGGAATTTCCTCATTTTTTGTTTGGGTCACTGGCAATCTGTGAAGAAGGTATAGCTGTCTATCACAGAGTTAGACCCAGGGTGAATTGTATTAGTTTAGGGTAAGAGTTTATATTCAATGTATTACTTCCCACTGATAAAGATAGTCCTGGAATACTTATAAAATACTTGTCTATATACGTATACATATCTGGAAGACTATCAAGAAAAAATTGATATTGAATTAAAAATTTAGTCAAATTATGTGGTTCAGAAATTTATAATTTCTAGTATTTTAAGAAAAAAATTAACCAATTTCAAAATAAACAAAAGATTAATATTACCCTAAGTATTTCATTGTTATAGTTTGTTTCAGAATCTGTTCTGATCAAAAATACGTTCAGCTGATTTTGACAAATGTATACATTTATTCATTAATTCAACAAACTTTAGAATCTACTACACCAAGCAGTAAAATTAGTGATGAATTAAAACAAAGTACATTTCTGTCTCAAGTCTTAAGAATTGCTTCTGAATGCAATATACTCTGTGTGTGTGTGTGTGTGTGTGAGTACGTATATATATATGGTAATATCATTGTAGTCCTCATTTTTAATGTTTCCTGGGCATCTCAATCTTTGTTTAGAAAAATAATGCTCTTTGAAAATAAAAAAAAAGTTTCCTCTTATTATCTCAAGTGGAAACTTCAAATCATATAGTCTTATATGTGAGTTTTCACTTGCACGTTATTAGTATTTTTATTGCCTTGCTACTGATAGTATTTAACAAAGTCCATTCTAATTCATATATACTTTTCAGTGTTTATATTTACCTTAGACTAATCAACTAACATTATTTTTAGTAATATAAACCCCATGGTTATATCTGATTGGCAAATATAACCTCCAATGCAGCTATTTAAGAAAATAATTTTATATGAGCTACACTAATTTTCTAAGCCTGTTTACTTTTAAGTTAACAGTCTCATTTCCCGAGAATTTCCTTTTAATAATTGTTTATGGTAAAATTACAAAATTGTCTTTTGATTAGCATTTATCTATGTGATAAGATTAAAAATTACTACTAAATATTTTACAGCATCAGGCCAAAGGTCCACTTGAAATTTTTTCAGGCATGAAAAATATGGTTATATAAGGAATTGGAAGTAATAACAGTAATTGAAATCTATCCCATTATGTATTTGTTAAAATAAGCATATTCTTCATTGAAAATTTTTGAAGCATATAAGAATAATTGAAAAAGGAGTAATAATTTTCATATTAAGAATAATGAACAAAGATACAACAAAATAAACCTTAGACTCACTGATGAAGACCGTGTTTCTTGACTTTCACATCTTCTACTAACTGCCTAATCTCAGATGCATGTAAATTATAGGAATACAATTAGTTATTTTAAAAGAATGCAACTCTGACTAAAAAACTAAAGGAAAATTAGTTCTGTCTAAAATATTTATATCATGAATCATGCTAAAGTTTTCTCCATAAATGTAAATTCTATATTATAAAAGTATTGATATGTATTTTTAATTAATAATTATGAGTATTATTTTTCAAGTCCATGTCTTTATAGTTCTTTTATTTTACTTAGTTGCATCTGCATTGAAGTTACTACAACAAATGATCCATGTTGTACCTTTAGTAGGATATTTTATTTTATCGGCATTACAAAAGCCACTCACATTTTACATCTCTGGGTTTTCTTCCAGTTATGTTAAAATTAAATAATGTATGTACACATTTAAATAGAGTGGATTTTCTCATTATCTTGCCTCATTATTGAAGTCCTCTATTATTATTATCACTTAGAACATTCCCAGCAATAACATTTCACATACAGATCCACTAAAGCATCGGGAAAGAATATGACATTTTACTCTGTTCTGAAACATGATCCAAGAAAAATTTGGTGAGAGTTCAGAAACAGATAAGTACCATGTGAAAGAATTTTTATTTATTTTTCATCTAAGCAGAGAGGAGGCTGAGGTTAGATGTAATTAATTGTTTCTAATATTGTATCAGATGTGTCATTACAAAGAAAAATGTTCATAACAAACTACCTCAATTCATGAGGGAATGTATTAGAAGTAGTTGATTTGAATTGAACCACTAGAGATTTAAGTCAGGTATAAAGATATTTTCTGATAATTAGGGTTATTAATTATTGGAATGTGTCCCTGAGAGATTTGCTGGAATTCCCACTTTTTAAAGTGGGCCCAAAGAATAGAAAATCAGAAAATCTCCAACGTAAACTACATGTAGATAGGTTCTCTCTTAATATGAGTAACAACCAGCATGACCTTTAAATACAACTCTGAAAGCATTTTTATTACGATGTGAATTAAGGAAAGGAGAATTACTAGCTTAACGTTAATAAGCTGCAAATCAGATATGTTGGTTAAAACTTTTAAAAACCTGGCATCCTAATCATAAATACTTGCAGGAAACATGCTTTTCCACATATTAGAACTAATGGGAAAGCAATGTGTCTGGGTAAAAATAAATATACCAAAATATATATCTGCCCTATATAAAAACTGGTACAAAAATAAAAATATTCAAAAAATTTTAATAATATGTTAAAATTATAATAATTATGAAAAAAGATTGAACTATATAACAGAAATCTTATAAATGAAGAGACATACCATGATGCTGTCTGGTAAGAAGAAAAAGACTCTTTAAAGTCTTCTCTAATAATTATGGGTCTAAGCAATTTTAAGCAAAATCTCAAATGATATTTTATTCTTTTATATTTCTGTTGGTATATCTTTGGGATGGACTACTAGAAGTGGCCTAATAGGTATAAAGGTAATAATTATCTAGAAAGTGACCACAGGCATATTGAAAATGGGTACACAGCTGGTTGGCCAGCCTGCAGGCATGCCCACCAGGGGCAGCCTGTGGGACTGTTTCTCAGGTCCTTTTGGGGGTGTAGGACCACTGGGCTGACCAGAGGCATGTCTACCAGGAGCAGGGGCACCCTTAGGGCTGTTTCTTAGGTCCTGAGCATGGGCAAAAAACCACTCCACTGGCACAAAGGTATTTGGAGGCTTAGGGGCCTCTCTTGCCTAGGGGAGGGCACGCAGCAATTTGGCAGGTTCAAGGGCAGGTTCACCCTGGGCAGGACTGGCAGACTGTTCCTCTGGCTGGAAGTGCGGCAGCTGTACAAAACCAGAGTCACAGCCAATCCTGGGCCCAAACTCTGCACAGCTGGGCTGTAGCATTCAGCCACTGGTGTAGGCTTGGTGGAATGAAGATGGAGCCCCAGTGCTGGAGGGGTGCAGTGGCTATGGGCCCCCAGAGCAGGGTATACTCCAGAGGTGGCTTTGGTCTCAAGACAGTGCCATGCTGTAGCAGCTTAGTTCGCAGGGGGTGGGTGAGGGGTAGGGAGTGCATATCGCTCCTAATCTTGGCAAAGCAGCTGTGTGAATTCCCAGCAGCTCTTCAAACTGGGATCAGGGCTTGCAAGGACTGTGAGATTCTCCTGTTATAAGGACTGTAGGTGTTTGCAGTGGCGATGCAGATCCTGGTGAGGATCTTCTGCTTACTTTTACCCGATAACACGAAGTCCTTCCTGACTCCAGTCAGATCTGATCCTGGAAGAGGAAACAGGGATGCAGAGGCCTGGTGCCTTCACGCTGCCCTCCTGTACTTCCAGTCACCACAGGTGCATCTCCATCCTCCCAGCTGCACTCCAGCGTGCTCCCTCCAACACTGCAGTCAAAACTTAGCTGTTCGTTTGTTGTCTTCGTCCTTTCTTGTGAAGGAGACAAATGTCTAAATAGATTTTTTAAAGTTTTGGAAGATGTACAGTATAAAGCTACATAGGCCAGTCTTATTTTGTTGTTTGTTATTGTTGTTTTGTATTTTGTTTGTTTGGCAAAAGAGCTCTGATAACTTTCTTAATTTTTCCTATTGCATTGTTCTGTTTCAATTTTTGTCACTTCTGGTGTCAGTTTTGATAATTATACCTTTTAAGACAGTTAGACATTTCATCCATGTTTTCAAATTTACTAATAAAAAACTATACAAAATTGTCTGATAGGATTGTCACTAAATTTAATGCCTTATCAATATTTTTCCTTTATTATTTATTATTTTTGTATTTGTACTTTCACCCTTCCTCCCTTTTTTTAAAGTTTACTGTACACTGTATTTTATTTATTTATTTATTTATTTATTTTATTTCAGAATATTACGGGGGGTACAAACGTTTGGGTTATACAGATTGCTTTTGTATTGTTTGAGTCAAAGTTATAAGTGTGCCCATCCCCCAGATAGTGTGCATTGTACCCATTAGGTGTGAATTTATTTTATTTTTACAGGTGCAAACAATTATCAGAAGTAGTTAAGGGAACAGGATGTGGGTCTTCTAGGGATGAACAGCAATTCTGCTAGACTTTAAAAAAAAATATTTCTTCCAGAGTCATCTCCCTCATTAACAATTTTTTTTGTCTTAGGAGTCTCTCTTTAGTTTTATAAATTGACATGATTTCTTGTTTTGTTATGAATACATAGTGCTCTGGTCCTTCAATAAACCTATCACACATTATCACCATGTCATCTACAGACACTTTTTCTGCAGTGTTAACAATGTCATCTTCATCACTGTTACAAGTTGAGTATTCCTTATCTTAAATGCTTGGTACCAGAGGGGTGGAATTTTCTACTCATGGCATCATGCCAGCCATGATGTCAAAAAGTTGTAGACTTTGGAGCATTTCAGATTTTTGATTTTCAGATTATCTCCTTTATCCCCTTCCATCTTTTTTTTTTTGGCATACTTTTTTGTCTGTTCTGCTGACTTTTTAAAAAAATGTGTTTCACTATTCTACTGTTTTCGTTTGTGTTTTGATTCATTTAGGCATTTTTCTTTATTAATTCTTTCATTTTACTTTTTTAGTCTACTTTCTAAACTTTTGAATTGAAAATTTATTTACTTTTATCTTTATTGATATAGGAACTTTACTCTCAGAACTCCTTTAACAGCAGCTGTAGATACTGTTTAGTCATTTTATTACTGTTATTTTTGAGAAGTTTTGCAATTTTATATTTTCCATTGACATAGGAGGTGATTTTTAGAGTTTTTATTTTATTTTTCAACGTCAGAGCCTTCTGCTGTTGATGTTTTTTCTTCTTATCCTCCTCCTTCTAATTATTTTTATTATTATTATTTAAAAGAAAGATCCACCAAAATGGAAATGATGAGAGAGACAACAGTAGTGGATATAAAAGAAGAACAGAGAGCTAGACCGAGAATTACGAGTGGATAAAGAATAAATAAGAACAGAAGCAATATTAAGAAAATAAAACCAGAAGTGAGGGAAATTGTTTTAATTAGAATAGTAACACAATATATAAATATATGGGAACCACTATGCTCCCCCAAAATCAGTCAAATAAGATACATAAGACATATCTTGGTAAAATCTTGAAATTCAAGAAGAAATGAGGTCTATAGCTTATAAACTTTGGGCTAAAAGGAAATACTTTGAATTTTATACCACATGTAATAGAATGTCATAAGGCAATGAAGTAATAGTAAAAGTGTATAGAACAAGCGAGTTTAGGACCCAAGAAGGTTATAGAAAACCACGTTTCCTCCATGTTAGAAGACTAAAATTTCCAGATATGCAAGGGCTTAGAAAATGTACTATCTCTGTAGTCTTGTTGAATATACTACAAATATGCACACACATACATACGCACAAAACACACTCACATAAAACTTTAAGATTTTCTTGTCACATTTAACACAAATTTTAATATGACACTGTGTCTCAGGTATTCTGCCAAGTATTGGGAAAGAGTGGTGATCAAAACAGAAGTGGATCCTGCCTTCACGGTGCCTTACAGAGAAAAATAGGAAAGAAATCATAATTTAAAAATATAAAAAAGAACTTGTGGTATACAAGAAGTTTTTAAGTTTTAATACAGTTTTGTTCTTGACTTTGGAAATTAATTTGATTTATTCAGTTTTACTCATGTAGATTACATGACTTTTGGCCCTGAATTTTTATTCTCCTAGTAAGGGAAAAAGTAGTTTTTGAGCCACATACTTAATTACACAATTCACATCAATTTCTTTTCATGTTTTTAAAAAAACACTGATAATTATTGTGCTGAAAGAAAAACTAAACAACAACAACAACAAAAAACCCCACTTTGCTCTCTCCGAGAAGGGAATCTTTGACAAAGAACTTGAGTACTTATATACTGAATCTTTAGATTTAGGGATTATTTTTAAAAATAGAAAGACTAACAAACCATGAAGCATAATTTATCTATTAGGAAGACATCGGACATAAAAATTTACTCATAAAACGTGTTAATATTCCTGTGTTGTTAAAATCATATATAAAAAATTTCAATTATATAAAGTAAAAATCTGCATTGGAGTTAAAGACTACTTTTTTCAGGATCTATTTCTTATGGGGGTAAACATAAAGTAACTAATATATATGACATTAGTGTTCTCAATATATAAAGAACTCCTTCAAATTTATGTGACCTATTAAACCTACTTTATTAATAAAAAATATGACAAGCAAAATTGACAAAACACTAAATTATTTTATGAAATTCTCTTCAACCTTATTGGAAGAAAATTCAAATTTACTTAAACATTGAGATACAATTTAGCCTATTAAAATAAAAAAAGACATATATTATGTACTAACAGATGACTTAAAATTTGGCATTACATTTCTGGAAAGTATTTTGATAATATATATCAGAAGATTTAAATGGTCATAATTTTGAACCAATAACTCTACTTATAAAAATTCATCTTAGGCATTTATTCAGTAATGTGGGTATAGATATTTTTATAAGGGTGCAACATGTAATACTGCTTAAAATAAATGCTTTTGTGTTTCTGGATAAGCTTGTTACTAGAATAGAGGTGTACAACTCCTTCCCAGATTTCCATAGAAATGCCTTTATAAAAAGAGAAAAGAGAAAAAAGAGAGGAAAACCTTTATCAGTGATGAAAATAGAAAAGGAGTCATCAGTCTTTTGTAACTTACGAATTTGTTAAATAGTTAGTATGCAGGCAGGACAGCCTTCTTGTATGAAAGCACAAATGCTAGATAAGCAAGCCGGGAGGACATTCTGGTAGCACCATGACTACTGCAAATTCAAAGAAGGGAATGCTTGTTCTTGCGACCAGGTCATGAGAGGAATAAGGAGTTTAAATTTGCATATAATAGAGTTCTCAAAACAAAAAACAGGATAGATGAATTAGAAGCAGTGATCAAATAAATATAAGAACAAAACATTTTTGACCTGAACTTCTTTTTAAAGAAATTTTAACTAAGGAAAAGAGACCTAAATGTAGACAAAATCTGGTAATAAAAAGGACAAAGGAAAAACAAAACAAAACTCTATACACACCCTTTGAATCAAAATCAGATTTTTGGGAAACATCTGTGCAATATTGAGCACAAGAGAAAAAGGTTTTAAAGGTAAATGGATCGCACAATTAGAGAACATTTATTCAACCAAGTTGCTATTCCTGCGCAAAGGCAATAAAAAGCCATTCTCGAACATTAAGAGACCAATATACGTTCTTTAAAAAAACTGTTCAAAGATAAATTCCAATTGACTGAGAGATAAATAACATGAAGAATGGAAGAACAAGGAAATTGTGATTTTAAAAGGATTTAAGTTGAAAAATAGAGGCAAATAATTCAGTCTGAAAATTAATTCCTATGGTTAAGACCAGTATACAGATTAAAAATTATTCTTGATAAAAAGGTAAGTAATTTAAAAATATTAATATAATTTAGTTCTCAAATTACATCAACAAAAACAGAGCCTACAAATATGCAGAATGTAAGATCAGACCTGTCCATTATGAAGATGAATGGATCTAGATAAAAAGTCCCGGCAGTCAATTTACTGAACAAAATAAACTTGTAGGCATGGAATTATAAAAATAGGCTTTTTTCAGACTTCTGCTCCTGAATATCATCCACATCATAGATTTTTAATTATTCTCGGATATTGACCAAAAGCCTACTTTTTCTAATTTATGAAGTCCAGTTTGATCTGAAGCAACAGCTGACTTCCTCTTTCCTTTCAAAGTTTCTTTTCCGCTTCCCTCGCTGATGCCTGATACACCTAGCGAGAGGAAAGGGGATGAGTTCCAAGTCTTGCCTCCCCTCTCAGTCTAGGCCAGTCTTACCCCTGGAACCTCTCACCTGGAATCTCTCACCCGCAGCATCCTGATGGGGGCAGTGGTTCCTCTGGTAATCAATTTTGATCCTTCCTCTGCCCTACCTTCAGGTGATCCTCACCACCTAGACTCAATCTAAAGAGGTTGTCCTTCCCAACGGGCTGATTCTCACCTAGATACCTTCCTCAAACATGTTCCACAGAAAAACGCACAGCATCCTTACCTGCACACTCCGAACCTTAGTCTGTTTCCAACATACCTCTCTCACCTCTGCTATGCCAGGGCCTTCCAACCAGCCTCTGGCCTTCGGGCGTTTTCAGGATTGAAAAAGCCTCCAGTTATTGTGCCTTTTCAGTGCCAGGATGCTTGTTAGTCTTTCTGGCGTGCTCTTAGAAGCTTTCTTTCTTGGCTGGGAGGGAGTGCCAGGTTTGTGTCTATGGGGATGGAGGAGGAAACCAGCAGAGAGAGAGTGAATTAAGCAGTTGGCAGACACAGTTTTGGACATCTCCTTTGCATGTCCTGCGTGAAATTTCTATTGCCTAGAATGACAGGATCCTTTGCACTGATTGTTCCCAGATTTGAGACCAAAATTCCTGGGAGAAGTCTTATTTTAACATTCTGTTACATACTTAACCCACTCTGTAAATCCAAAGCCCTCTATAATCGAGATCCTGCATATCTTCTCTCTCTCCCCACTTGAAGGTATATTTCAGGGAAGCAGGAATCTTAGCTTTATTGTACATCACTATATCCCCAGGAATTAGAAAAACTGCCTGCCTCAGGCTGTGTAACAATACATAGTTACTGAACAGAATAAATAAACATAAAAATAGGGCAAACAATATCTAGGATATCAAAATGGTATATTCTCTATAAGAGAAGCAAGCAATAAAGAAATGGAAGAAAGAAAAAAAATTCAAAGTACAGGGAAAATTATATCAGGCAAGTACAAACTTAAGAAAGCGTAAGTGCTTAAAAATTAAAAGTTGCCAATTTACAATGAATAGGTATTCGATAAAAAGGACAAGACAAAATCGATACATACCTCTCATTATCTTTTAGCATCAAATATCAGAGCATCAAAGATGATACTGTTAGGTAGATAGTTAGGATCTCCAGCTCTTCTAGGGACAAGGGTGCCCTGCTTTGGTGCTTTCTTGAGCAATTGCTCCATCTGGGAAGAAGGATAAGGGCAGGCCTTCCATTTTGGTGTTGCCCCACCCTTAATCCTATCTTGAGCAACTACTGCACCTGGGGAAGGAGGGAATGCTTTGTCAATCTGGGACTTCCCCAGCCCAGGCATGAGAGGATTTGGAAAGTGACCTATAGTAACCTAAGGGTAATTATTATGTCATTAGCTTAAATCTACATTGTGGTTCACCCCCCTCCTTGTGGGCTTTCATAGAGGGATCTGGTACAAGCAGATGGCATTTTGAGGACACCTGTCGATAATGTGGTAATATCCCACACCTCCTGAGAGCCCTCCCGCAAACTGCGCCAATAAAAGGAAACAATCTGAGACTTCACAGAGAGAGAGCAAGTGGGTGGGTAAAAAGTGAGTGAGTGAGTGAGTGAGTGAGTGAGTGAGTCAGTCAGTCAGTCAGTCAGTCAATCTCCACTCCTGGAGACAGACCCATTTCATTCTGCAATAAAGAGCTGCTCGTGTGAAACTGCTTCCTGCCTGAGATTATTCCATCTTATTGGCCCTGCTGGTTATTTTTCCAAGCAAGGAGTCAGAGGACCAGGGTAATAGTCTGGACTTGACACTTTGGTGTGTCTGATTAGTCTTCAGCCAAGAGCATACCAAGAACCGAGGGCAGACTGCCACCCTGACAGCAGAGTCACGACACTAAAAATGTCAGGGTCCTCAAACTTCCATCTGCCTATGTGAGTTCCCTCTCAGAGGGGGTTAAACCACAATGTAGATTTAAGCTAATGATATAATAATTACCCTTAGGTTACTCTAGGTCACATTCCAAATCTTATCATGCCTGGGCTGGGGAATTCCCAAATTGATAGAGCATTCTCTCCTTCCCCAGGTGTAGCAGTTGCTCAGGATAGGATTAAGGGTGGGGCAACACCAAAATGGAGGGCCCGCCCTTATCCTTCTTCCCAGGTGGAGCAATTGCTCTAGAAAGCACCAAAGCAGGCACCGTTGTCCCTAGAACAGCCGGAGTTCCTAACTACCTAACAATACTATCAGACTTGAAAATGAGCTGTATGAGCAGGGACTTCTTGATTTTTGTCTTTTATATTAACTAATACATCCAAAGAACCCAGAAGAATACCTGGAATGTGGTAGATATTCGGTAAATATTTGTTGAATGAATGAATGACTCAATCTAAAGCAAAAACTAATTATAAATTCAAAAAAATTGAAGAATAAATGACTAGTTGATTGTTCAAAATACCATTCAAAATTTAGGCAGATTAATTAGACAAAAATAGATAAATCAGTAGAAGTTTAAAATAAGGAAATTATCATCAATTGTAATATTTCTTTGTAAACACCTTTAATTCTGTTATGCCTCCCTTTTTTAATGTATTAAACTGGAACAAACCAATATTGGCATTTTCGTGTGTCCTTTTATGAATGCTGTATAAATATTGTGCAATGAATAAATTATTAAGATAATAAGTTGACTCATATTGAATATTTTACTTTACAAGAAATGACGATATATTTTTGCAAACACTTAAAAACCTGATTATATACCAAACTACACAGAATACTTCAATAAGCTCTTAAAAGTCAGATTTATGTAAGCATAATCTCCAATTACCGGACAACAAAGTGGATATTAATGGCAAAGGTTTAAATAAGATATCATTCACTATTAAATTAAGAAAGAAGTAGTCTAAATTATTGTTTCAAATGAGAAATCAAAATAAATAAGAAATACACATGATGCAGTAAAATCTGCAGTTAGGAACTAATCCATATGATTAAATTACTATATTATTCATTCATTAAGAATGAGAATAATTATTCCATTCAAAATTCTATAAAATTAAGTTCAAATCGAGAAATAAAGACTTTCACTAACTTTATTTATGTTTGTTTATATGTATTTTGCAATGTCCATTTATTATTTTGAACTTTCAAAGGCAATATATAATGAAAATATATGAATATGGGAGATCACTTTTTGTATTTGTATGCTAATGTTTCTAAACCATTGTCCCACAAAGCATGGATTTATAGCATATTTATAAGTATATTTTTGTATGAGTTGTAGAATTGCCATTGTTCAAGTATGTTTGAAAAACACCAGTTTAAACAGAAATAAGGAGGTATTTTGACACTAGGATTTCTCAGAAAGATAGATTAATGCATATTGTTAGTTTCTAATATGCCTGTTAAATTCATTTTACCATGAAATACTTATTTCTTATTTCCTGAATCTAATATCTCAAAATACTAATTTTTAGCAATACTATTCTATTCTGTTACATGAAACTATATATATTAAATTGATGATTTTCTAGGAAAATGAATGGCCAAAATTGACAGAAGAAACAAAACATAATGAACCAATAATAATAAAGTAAATTTAAAAGTTTTTAAAGAATTATAATCAAAGCAGGCTATGTACCCATATCATTTTGATTAATTGCTTTTTAAAAATTATTTATTATTATTTTTTTGAGACAGGGTCTTGCTTTGTCATGCAGGCTAGTGTGCAGTAGCGTCATCATAGCTCACTGCAGCCTCAAACTCCTGGGCTTGAGTGATGCTCCCGTCTCAAACACCTAAGTGGCTGGGACTACAGGTGTGTGCCACCACGCGTGGCCAATTTTTCTACTTTTTTTGTAGAGACAGGGTCTCACTTATGCTCAGGATCATCTTGAACTCCTGCCCTCAAGTGATCCTCTTGCCTCAGCCTCCCAAAGTGCTGAGATTACAGGCGTGAGCCCCCTCACCCAGCCTGATTAATAGCTTTTTAAGTCATTTTGAATGAAAAGTCCACACACTATTCCTGGAAATAGAAAATACAGATAGTTGCCCAGTTAAGAGTAAGAATCTTGCTTATCATTGATACAAAAATCTATCAAAAAGGATGAAAACAAAATTTATAGTCTAATCTCATTTTGAGATATCCAATACCAAATAATATATCCAGTAGCACAGTAAAAACAAAAATCTTTGACAAAGTAAGATTATTTATCATATGTTCAAATATTGCTTATATTTTTTGAAATGTATTCATGTAATTTATCTTATCAATGAGTCAGAGGAACAGTGGTTCAGGAATCACATTTATTTAATTCAACCAGGAACATAATCAACTGCAATGTTAGATTTTAACTCTCTATGTCTCTTTAGTCACTTTATTATGACATAAACTGCTTTGTAATCTGCTTTGAAAAGGTTTCATTTATTTTCTAAAATCAGGAGCAGGAGATCCTTTGAAGCACCATTTTAAATAGAAAGTTGCTGATGAAAAGGTTTGTGAAAACTTTTCTTCAGTTACTAAAATCCTCCATCTCCTTTTTTTTTTTTTACTTGATCTCTTTACGTTGTTTCGAACTTCACTTGTCATTTAATTGTTTTCCATAAATGACACTATCTCATACTCACATGTGATAGATAGTAAAATAAGGAAGAAAGCACATGGACAAAATAATCAAAATCAATATGCATTACTGTTTATCCAGTGTAGGATTATTCATTTAGGGATCATGACCAAAGAGATATAAAAATCAGAAGTTTTAAAATTTTTCTTGCTCTAACAAGATGGGGACTTTTAAGTCTAGAATTAATGAAAATCAAATTTTTTCTTTAATTTTCTATGTCAGTTTTATGAGATGGATTTTATTCACTTTTAAATACATCAATGACATTTATCTGAGGAATCCTAAGAATCAATATAAAGTTCACAGTATGCAAATATCCCTTATGTCCGAAAAAGCTAAAGCTGTAAAGTTCCTGTTGAGATTAGCATAGTCCCAACATTTTAGAGTCTAAAGAAAGCAAGGAAGCAAGAAGATTGAGCTCTAACAAATATCAAAAAGGTCAATTATAAGCCATGATCCAGTATTTTTCTGGAAGAATAGTGCTCCTAAATCTCCCATTTGGCCAACTGGCACACTGGTAAGTGAATGTTTGTTATTGCAATGAATGGATTTTTGTTTCCAACATAGGTTATGCTCTAGAATTAGGGTATTTTCTTTCTCCTAATCCATTTGTTTATTTATTCATTCAGTCATTTAGTCAGTCAGTAAGTCAGTCATATATCTGCATGTTATACAGATTTACACATAGAAGAAAAATGACTATGATTAAAAATGCAAAAAAATAAAAATGAAAAGTTAAAGAGCACTGACAAGTAATATCAAGGACAAAGTATTACAGATAGAGAATACCATACCACCCAATATTTTTATAATAAAACATAGTATTTGTAAATATATTTCTATTGGAATGGATGAGTAGTGTAAAGGAATCTCATTAGAAGATGTAATTATGTGACTTAAATAAACTGTATATTTGTCTTTAAAATAAAGGTGCTGATAGAGAACGTGCTGAAATGTGCTACTTTTGTGAGAACCCACCAGAGAAATTTCTCTTGGCTGTTAGGGGGAAAAGAAATTAATGAGCTAATGATGCTTTCCTAAACATATAGATTTTCTTTTAGTATTATGGGTACTGTGTTCACTTTTCTTCTTTCCTTTGTTTACTAGGAATCTCACAGCCAAATTTGTGGCTTCTTTAACATGTAGTCTAGAATTTTAACATTTTGATCTCAATTTTATTTTCCTTGTCCTTGATTTAGTAATCTATTTTATTCTATGTCGGTGTTCACATTTCCATAACCTATATAAAAAAGAGGTTATTGAAATACAGTGTGGTATAAAAAAATAAATACATAAATACATTAAGTCAGCAGAGCCTCCCTATCTCTTACCATCCAATTTTCTCTATTTCTTCATCATTACCTTATTATATTTAGACATTGAGTAACCTACACACAGTAATATTCCCTCTACTAGGTTTTTGTTGTATCAGTCTCTTTAACACTATTTCCCCAGCTATCATCCTAATTTTTTTTAACTTACCACTCTAGTATTTAATATTTCTTTTAACATTATATTGCTACAGAATATAACTATAGCTCTTCAGGGTTTTTCTAAATTGCCTTTCTAAATTGACTTTTAACCAACAATATGCTCCATAGAAAAACACTTAAAACTACACAATAAGGCTAAAAAAATTGGGGTAAATATATGTTACTCTGGAATAAAAATATTTCAAGAATAGAGAAGTCAATATTGTTATTAATGTAAATTATCATTTCACAATACAGTGTGGTTGTAAAATGATAAAAGGTCCCTAATCAAGATTTTACTCACCCATTATTTAATAACTAATACTAGATTTGCCCTTCTTCTGCAACGAAATATAAACCTGGGTAAAATATTTGAGACAACTGCTTACAGGCATTAGGCATAGGATATGTAAAACTCTGATTCTCAAGAGAAGGGAGACATGAGCTACCTTACATTTACCCTTGCTTTATGCTTGTGGTCTCTTTCTAGTTGGTGCTACAAGAAGCTAGAAACCAAGCAGAACACTGAAGTCTTGCTAAGCTGAGGAGGCAGATGTCAGAAATGCTGCTGAAGTGGCTGGAATTTACTGGACAGGGCGCCGAAGAGGAGAGAGATACACAGAGAGGTGGGCACAGAATTTTTCATGGAGGTTCCTATAAGTCCTTGGCTAAGAGCTGTGGAGCACATGCACAAATAAAAATAAAACAACACACACACACACACACACCCATCCTGACAAGCTAAAAATAATTATCTGATAGTCGATGATCTGCCCAAATAAACAAGTGATATTCTTCAAGGAATACAACTTTCAGACACCCTACAGCACATCAACCACAATGTCCAGAATACAATTTGAAAATATTATTAGTATAGAGGAACAGGAGAATATGGCCAGAAATAAAGACAGATGTTAATAGAAACAGATGTTCAAGATGACCTAGAAGTTAGAATTCACAAGCAAACACTTTAATATAACTAGTAGATATATGTTCTAGGACTTAAATAAAAGATGGATATAAAGAGTAAATATGTGGGAAATCTCAGCAGAGATATGGGAAATATAAACAATAACCAAATAGAAATTCTAATACGGAAAGTTATTAATATAATATCTGACAATGTTAAAAAGTACCAAATAAGCATAACAGCAGATTTGAGGGTAAAGAATAAGGGGTCAATGAACTTAAAAACAAATTAATAAAAATAATTCCATCAGAAGATCAGAGGAGAGGAAGATTGAAAAATAAAGGAATATTGCCTCAGTGACCCATAGGGCAATAGCAGCCAGTTTAGTCACTGCATATTGAAGTCCAAGAAAGAAAATTGAAAAAGAATGGAAAAGAAAAATATATTTGAAGAAATGTGAAATTTTCCTAAATTCAGTGCAAAATATCAACTTATAGGTAAAATATCTTAGTTCAGCCTGAGAGGGATAAATACAAAGAAAATGACACCTACCACATCAAAGTCAAATTCTGCAAACTGAGTATAAGAGAAAAGACAGATAAAATATAGAAAAATAAGAATATGACAACAGACTTTTGATTTGTGGAAAATGGAGGCTAGAAGATAGTGGAGTAATATTGTCCATGTGATATCATTATGAAATGATAGCTTTAAAATGTTGCAATAAAAATACTAATAAAACAACCCAAAACACAAAATGCTACATGCAGTGTAAATATCTCTAAAAATGAGGATAAAATAAAACTTTTCCATATAAATAAAACATCAATTAGTCACCAACAGACATACACTTCAAAAAACGCTAAAGAAAGTATTTTAAGTTGAAAGTAACTGGTACCAGATAGAAATTCAGATCTACAGAAAGGACTAAAGAGAACCAGAATGATAAATATATGGGAAAATGTAAAAGAATATACTTTTCCTTCTCTTGATTTCTTTAAAAGTCAACTAACTATTTAAAGAAAATAATGGTATTATTGTAAAGTTTATAACCTACATAGGAGTAAAAAAATATGACAATAGCACAATGGAGGGAAAGGAGTTATTGGAAGTATACTATTGTAAGTTTCATTTTATTTTTTAAATTGAAAAAAATTATATATTTATTGTATACATTGTGACATTTTGAAATATATACATATTTTGGAATAGCTAAAGCTAATTTACATATGTATTACCTCACAAAGTTATAATTTTTGTGGTGAGAACACTTAAAATCTACTCTCTAAAAATTTTCCAAGAATATAATACAGTAACTATAGTCACCATGCTGTACAATAGATCTCCTGAACTTATTTCTCCTATTTTACTGAAATTTTGTAGCTTTTGATCAACATCTTTCAAACCTCTTCCCCACCACCACCCCAGCCCCTGGTAACCACCATTCTACTCCCGACTTCTATGAGATCAACTTTTTTAGATTCTATATATGTGTAAGATATACATATAAGATTCTATATATGTGGTATTTGTCTTTTTGTGTTTGGCTTATTTCACTTAACGTAGGGCCTCCAGGTTCACCAATGTTGTCACAAAGAACAGAATTTCCTTCTTTTTTATAGTTAAATAGTATTCCATTGTGTATATATACCATATTTTCTTTATCCTTTCATCGAGAGACACTTAGGTTGATTCCATATCATGCCTATTGTGAATAATGCTGCAATAAACAGGGGAGTGCAGATATCTCTACAACATACTGATTTTATTTCCTTTGAGTATATACCCAGTACTGGGATTGCTGCATCATCTGGTAGTTCTATTTTCAGTTTGTGGATGAGCCTCCATATTGTTTTCTATAATAGACGTACTAATTCACATTCCCACCAACAGTGTGCAAAGCGTTCCCTTTTCTCTACAACCTTGCCAACGCTTATCTTTTATATTTTTGATAATAGCCATTCTAACAGGAGTGAGGTAATATTTCATGGTGGTTTTAATTTCCTGATAATTAATGATGGTGAACCTTTTTTTTCAGATACCTGTTGACCATTTGTATGTCTTCTTTTGAGAAATGTTTATTCAGGTCCTTTGCACATTTTTAAAATCAGGTTACTTGTGTTCTTACTGTTGAGTTATTTGAGTTTCTTCTGTATTTTGGATATTAATCTCTTATCAGATATATGGTTTGTAAATATTTTCTCCCCTTCTGTAGGTTGTCTTTTCACTCTGTTGGTTCTTTCCTTTGCTGTGCAGAAGCTTTTTAGTTTGATGTAATCCCATTTGTCTATTTTTTCTCTTGTTGCCTGTGCTTTTCCAAAAAATCACTGCCAGACCTATGTCATGGAGCTTTTCCCCTACATTTTCTTCTGATTGTTCTATAGTTTCAGCTCTTCCATATAAATTGTTAATCCATTTGGAGTTGATTTTGTATATGTTATGATAAGGGCATAACTTCATTCTTTTGCATGTGCATATCCAGTTTTCCCAACACTATTTATTGAAGAGACTGTCCTGTTCCTATTGTGTTCTTGGCAGCCTCATTGGAAGTCACTTGGCTGTAAATTCATGGATTTATTTCTGGGCTTTCTATTCTGTTCCATTGGTCTATGTGTCTGTTTTTATTCCAGTACTATGCAGTTTTGGTTACTATAGCTTTGTCATATATTTTGAAGTCAGGTAATGTGATGCTTCCAGCTTTGTTCTTTTTGTTCAAGATTGCTTTGGCTCTTTGGGGTCTTTTATGGTTCCATATCAATTTTAGAATTTTTCTTTTATTTCTGTGAAGAATGTCATTGGAATTTTGATAGGAATTTCATTAAATCTGTTTATCACTCTGGATAGTATGGGCATTTTAACAATATTGTGAGCTCCTTAGGTTTATATTTGAAATAATACATGTTAATTCTAGAAGGAAATATAGAATATCTTCATGATCATGTGGTAGCAAATATTTCCTGAAGAGAACACAAAAAGCACTAACTTTTAAAAAGTGAAAAAATGGGCTCTATCAAAGTTAACACATCTGCTCATCAGAAGACATTACAAATGACAAAATGTATATAAGCCACAAACTTGTATTCAAACTATATGAGCTACTTCAAACATACCAATATTAAAAAACAATGCAAAAAATGGGCAAAATATGTCAACACTTTATATAAGTAGATATATGAACAGCCAATATACATAAGAAAAGGTATTCAGCATCATTATTCACCAAAAAAAAAAAAAAGAAAAGAAAATTTAAAGCAGATTAAGATGTCACTTTACTGTTAGAAGAGCTAAAATTAAAGACTGCCAAAAATCCAGAGACAGAAACCAGATTGTTACCTGGAGCTGGGGGAAGACAAAAAATTGGAAGTTACTATTCGATAAGTTTTCTTTTGGAGTGATGAGAGTATTCTGGAACTAGATAGTGGTGATGATTATACACCATTGTGAATGTAATAGATGTCACTGATGTTAAATTTTATGTTATATACATTTTACCATGATTAAAATAAAATGATTGCCAATACCAAAAGTTGCCATGGATATGGAGCAAGAGAACACTCATATATTGCAAGTGAAAGGGTAATGTGTTACAACCACTGGGGAAAACACTTTGGCAGCTATATTTTTTTTTGCTAATAATTTTAATAGCCAAAACTTGAAAAAAACTCATACATCTTTTCTCAGGAAAATGGATAAACACCATTTTATATTAACACAGTATATTCATTCCCAACAATAGGAAAAAATAAGTTTCTGATACATACTATAATATATATGCAACTCAAACATAATATTTGAATGAAAGAAACTAGACCAAATTTACACATATTATATTATTTATATGAAATTCAAGAATAGGCAATATTATCTACGCTAGTATAAGTCAGAATATGAGGGGAGAGATTTACTTGGAAGGCAGCACAAGTGAACGTGTTGAAATTATGGAAATATCCTATATCTCAATTGGGATATTGGTTACATGATTATATAGACATTCACCAAAATGTACAGGATTGTGCTTTTAAGAATTCTATATTGCACATATATAAATTTTAATACAATTAATAGAAATGAGTATGTTGAGTATAACCTCAGTTTTATTTATAAAAAGGACACAGCCCTATAATCATCATTATGTACATTAAAAAAAGATGAAGGACTGTATACCAAATGGTTAACATTGGGTTTCTCTAAGGGTACATAAATGTAGGACTTTTACTTTCTCTGTTTCAAATTTTGTGATGTTTCTATATTTAAAAATACTATTATAAATAGAAAATAAGTATCAATTAAAATATAGCAACTTTAAATCTAGTTATACCAAACCATGCTAAGTGGGTGTGAAAGGGGAATAAACAGATTTTTTTTAAATGTGTAAAAAGTACAATTGAAGTGAGAGATTTTGGCTATTTTAGATCTCCATGATCAGTCTAACTGATCAATCTGATAAAATCAGATATATAAATTAAATTAACACTATTCTCCTACATAATGAAAAAGAATTAAGAGACATTATCTTTAATAACCAAATAATATTTGTCAAAATTTATCATATAATAAACCACAAATAAGATTTAGATTAACACACAAAATCAGAAATATCAGAGTGTTTTTCCTATTATGTGTATTTAAAATAATATAACAATATATCAATAAACAAGAAACTAACAAACAAAAATACAGACAATTGGAAATAAATTTATAGTCTCCCAGTATCAGATTAGTTAGGAAGTAGGTAAGGAATACACCAAATCACTATTCAGAAAATAATGATAATAAGAATGCAGTGTAAAATCCTTGGGGAACATAATGAAAACATCACTTGCAAGATGTAAAATAGTATAAAGTTTAATCAAGCACATAAAAAGGGTTAATACTTGTAGTGTACAAATATTTCATTCAAATGTGTATAAATTTCAAGACAGCAATAAAGAACTAGCATAACAATATAAAAAAACACGAATGAGAAATAAATCTAGCATAAAGAAAGTATTATACCTTTCCAATCAAATAAACACAAGGTGAAGCAATAATCAGGTATGGTTTTACTTTATTAAATTAAAAAATTTAAAAATATATATGTATACATACCCAGTGCTGATGATACTCATCTAAAGCTGCCACACTCACATAACTGGTGATAATATAACTTTGGATAAAAATTATGATTCAATGATCTTATTCTTGGGAATGTATTTTGAAATACTAATTCAATTTATTTAAGATATGGCCTTGAAGACTCTTATTGAAGCTTTATTAACACTTGAAAAAATTGGAAGGAAACTAAATACCCTATAATATAAGAATCATCAAGTTAATTAGGGCTTATCAGTTCAGTGCATTTTGATGCAGACATGACAAAAATAATTACGCTCGCTATTTGATAACATGAATTATACTTACTATGTTATATTGAATTTAAGCACAAAAAATGTATTTTGCATAAAACTTGATTTCAATATATTTTTAAATGTTATATGGACACAAAGTTAGGATGAACAGATAATAATGTCTGAAAGGATATATAAATTCTTAATAAGGCTATCCTTGTATGAGATTACTTTTGATTATGTGTATTTCTTTACTGCTATTTTTACCATAAGTAGGCATCTCTCTTGTAAAAAATATATACATATATGTATAAATATGGATATGCATGTTAACATATATACAAAGTTTGTCAAGTTATAATGGTTTTATTTAACCATTTTTGGACTTTATGATAGATTTATTGGGATGTAACCCCATTGTGAGTTGAGGAGCATCTGGACTTACAATGGTTTGACTTATGATTTTTTGACTTTACATTTGGTTTATAGGGGTATTAAATGCATTTTTGACTTATGATAGTTCTGACTTATTATAGGTTTATCAAAACATAACACAGAGGGAACATGCAAAAATGCACAGAGCCACTGAATTGAAGGAATGGTATTATGGTCAGTTTTTAAAATGTCCTTTACCTTGTTATACTATTATTTAATTATAAATAACCAATTAAATATTTTTGAATATTGTAACTTTGTTTTCACAAAAAAATTCTGTTCTCAACCCTCTCTTAAGTCTGCACTACTTGTTCACAGCTTTCTAATATTACTTCTCATTTTCTCCTACCCAAAAGCATTATTCTAGTCAACATTCCCTACTTATTTATTTCAAAAATAATATTTGTGTATTCCTTCCTCTGCAACTTTGTTTATGTTCTTATTCTAAACCAGAGGTCTGTAAACTAGGTCCACAGGCCTCTGAAAAAGAACACAGGTCTGCTGACATCTTGATTTTAGCCTAGTGAGACCCATGTTGAACTTGTAATCTACAGGAATGTAGAACAACATTTTTTGTTGTTCAAGCTGCTAAATTTGTGTTAACTTGTTACGGCAGTAATAGAAAATAAATAAGTAACATCAATAGTGAGAAGCCATATAGATGGTATGTACCATTGACATTTTGTGATGATACTTCTATAGTATTCTCCTAAAAAAATTATCCCAATCTACTCATGAGGAAAACATCAGGCAAATCCCGACTAAGGAACATTATACAAAAGAACTGACCAGTAATTTTTTAAGCTCTCCAGGTCATCAAAAGCAAAGCAAGCCTTAAAAAATGTTTAAGGAGTTTAAGGAGAAATTACTACATATGTGCTATGGTTTGAATGTGCCCAGCAAACTCATGTTGAAATTTAATTGCCATTGTAACAGTATTAAGAGTTGGGGCCTTTAAGAAGTGATTCAGTCATGAGTGCTCCACCCTCATAAGTGCATTAATATTGTCATTGTGGGAGTGAGTTAGCTATTGTGGGACTCCTGATGAAAGGATAAGTTTGGTCCAATTTCTCTCTGTGTCTCATGTGCTCACTTCCACCTTCCACCTTCTTCTGCCTTTCTGCCATGGGATGACCATCACCAGATACCAGTACCATGCTCTTGGACTTCCCAGCCTCCAGAACTGTGATAAATTAATTTATTTTCTTTATAAATCACTAAGTCTGTGGTATTCTGTTGTAGCAGAAGAAAACAGACTAAGATAGTATGTGATTTAATGTAATGTGTTATTCTGGGTAAATTCCTGGAACAGAAAAAAAAGACATTAGAGTAAAACTGAGGATATTTGAATAAAGTGTGGACTTTAGTTAATGACAATATATTGATATTAGCTCATTAATTATGGCAAATCTGCCATACTAATGTAAAATGTTAATAATAGTGAAAATTGGCTGTGTAGTGTAAGGGAACTCTCCTATTTTTGCAGTAATTTTGTAAATATAAAATGTTATAAAACAAAGAAAAAATTTTAAAACTCTTTCACAATGTCTCCAGTTCCAGTCACTGACTTTCATCACATGAAGGATCCTACAAAAGAGAAGTCTGGCTGAGCCCAGTCAACCCCAGAACTATGAGAGATAATTTTGTTTTTAAATATTGTTTTAAATGAAACCAAATTCAGAGTGGTTTATTATGCAGCAATAGATAAAAGGAACAGTCCTGAAAGCTAACTGATTTCCTTCATAACCCTAAGCTCTCCCCCACTAAGCTGCTTTTCTATGCAAACTTGGCAGTTCACACTAAGATTAGTTCTTTACAAGAGGCCTGAATCCTCTCACTCTGTACAATCTTCTGGGTTTTCTATTTGGATATGAGAGTTCTAGAAATGAATTAAAGTCAATTCTGCTAATCATGAGTGAGAAATTACAACATTTTACTAAATGTTCTATTTTGCACCTTAAATAAGAACCATCATCTTATACATACAAAAATAGTAATAGTAAAATCAGTACACAGCATTTAGTGAGTGCTGACTCTGTGCCATGTCTAATTCCCAACCCCTCACATATTATCTCATTCAGTGCTTACTACAACTCTATGATAGAAGTGATACCATTAATAATTTCATACTTGATGAAACCAAGACTTAAGGAGATTAAATAACTTACTAAAGATGCACAGCTACTAAGTACTGTGGGAAGATTTATACCTAGATGATGTGACTTCAGAATCTATGCATCTAATCAATATACTATACTTTCTACTAACCAGCTCACTGCCAGGACCACTTGGATCTAAGAAACACTGAAAAAAACGTTAAACCATAGTTCTTTTTGGGATCTTGGAGATGAAGCCATCCTATGATAACCACATACTTCATTCTTGGACACCATCCCAAATGATTGCCCTTCCTGACAGCTATCTTCCCTTGGGCCCTCATTCTTTTCTGTTTCTGTGCATCCTGTTCCTAATCCACTTATTCAATTTTCCCTTTTCTTCCAATTCTTACCATTCTGGCCACTAGAATGGTCTTTTTATGACACATAAACTTCCCTACATCATCAACTATTTCACAGTATGCTTACATCAATTTTTTTCCTTGGCTGTTGGTTACCTCTTTTATTCTTGGCTCCATTCAAATCAGTTTCTCTTATCACCAATCAGCACTGTGTTGGTGGTGATGATGATAGTGGTCATTTTAGCATTCACTTAGCTTCTGCCCCCCCATGTCAACTTACATCTTGATGATAAGAACCCTTCTCTTTTGAGATTCACCGTATCTATTGATATAAACTTGTTTTCTCTCCTTGGCATTATTATCTGCAAATATGGTCGAATGTATAGTCACTAAAGGCTGCAGTGGCTGACCCAGAGTGTCCTTCCATGTCTAGCCCTGACATAATCCTGAATGACTTTGACATGTGAATAAATTCTAGTCTTCTTGCTTTTCCTTGGAATTCCATGATCTCCTCAACACAAGAGTCATCAAGTCTTCTTTCCTAAGGCCATTAGACACCCATGGTCAAATATCAGAACTGCTAATTTTCCTCAATCATTCTACCTCAAATTTTAAACTCTTAATTTTACTCTGTTAATACTTTTTTGTGACATCAAATACACTCTTGCAATACTATCAATGACCTTGCTTTTTTTTGATCTTTTATACCTGACTAAAAAAACAAAACAGTGATACTCTAATCCTGAGTAATTCCAATGTTCTATCTTCTCTACTCTTTCTGGGGTTCTCAGTACAGTTGTGACAGTCACTTAATTGTGTCATCTTTTACCACTGTAAATTCATAGTCCCTCAAAGTTATTTGGAAATCTTTCTATATGACACAGTTTGGCTCCCTTTCCCATTCTTCAATGCTTAATTATATCTAAATAAAAATTTAAGTTCTCTATAGAGATTCACCTAAAGTGTTCTTCAAAATTTTACAGGTGCTTACAGTTTTGACATAACCTGCTACCCATGTTACGCAAACAAGGTAGTCAGAAAAGATATTTGGAATGAATGATTCTGGCTATATATATATATATTTACATTCATAGATACTATTCAGTATTCACTGTATGCCAGACAG
The DNA here is from genome assembly GCA_023783475.1 of Daubentonia madagascariensis. NCBI lineage: Eukaryota > Metazoa > Chordata > Mammalia > Primates > Daubentoniidae > Daubentonia > Daubentonia madagascariensis. The sequence goes on from JAKFHU010000600.1 coordinate 38,317,218, forward strand.
TTTTGCAAGTACATTACACAAATTACATCATTTACTCATTACAAGAATCCATCAAGATACGTTTTATTATCACCATTTTCAGATGAGAAAAAAGGCTTAGCGACAATAGGTAGGGTCACACAGAGAGTATTAGAGTCAGTATTTGAATTCAGTTATAATATTAAACTGGTCTACTGTGCCTTCACTCTTGTCTTTGCAGTCTCAAATACACTGTCCAGTGCATTTTCCTACTGGGCCACTCCAATATAAACATAAGGCTGCTGTGTTTCCCTACAAAACAAAGTGATAAGATTTGTAGTTCTGGGAGAAATCATTCTGGCATATTTAAATTTTAGTGAAATTTCAGACTTTCTATTTTGTTTCTGTACACTCAGAAAGTTACCCACTGTATTTGTTTGAGAGTTGCACAACTGAATTGAAGAAAAAGCAAAACAAAACATAGACTAGAAGTTTGCAATAGCCCCAGGGAGCCACATAACTTTAATCTGCCAGAGGAGACAGTGACTTGTCCAGCTGAGCAGGAATTAACTGTGGAATCCTAGCCTCCTAGTCCCTCTTGGCTTTTCTATTTTGTAGTGTTGTGATGGTTAAACAAGGACTATGTAAATCTCATCAATTTAAAGTAATAGGCCCATGGCATTTATGGGGTAAACAATCCAGATGCCACAGGTTAATGTTTACTTTCCTTAAAATAATTGTCTTAGTTATTAAATCGTATGGACTATTTCTGGGGAAACAGGTGGAAATTTCACAGCATTACTGAAAAAGCTTAAATATTTGGAAAGGGCCAGCTTGATAAACACTACATTACATATATAATCAATGTTGAATGTGTGTATTGCACACAGACACTGAGTTTTCTTCACATCAACATCCAAAAACTTGAAGTATGTATAATACTTTAACAGAATTTAACAGCATTTTAGAAATTTATGTTTATACATGCAACAAAGAGTCATTCTTGTTCTTGTTATAAATTTTTAAATTAGTTTTCTAAATTGATACATGAAGATTATTACTATTTGCTACTCCTGATTCTCAAACTTTGGGGTGCATTAGAAATGCATGTGTTAAAAATGTAAATGTTACTTACCTTCTTTAGATTAACAGAGATGTAGACTGTGGCATTATATGTTAAATAAACATTATAGGTGATCCTGTGGCACTTGAAATCTGAGATCAAGTACACTGTCAGATTTTTTTTTTCAAATTATCTCTATTCTCAACAACTTTGAGTTTATTACCTGTCACTTTCATTATACTTTTTGGTAAATGAATGAGAATATCACATGCTATGAAAGCTCTTAGAAGATCTTTGCTGAAGAAGAAAACTTTTAATGTGAACCTGTCTAGAGACTGTTGGGATGGTTAGTCATCCAACAGTAACACATGGAAAGAAAGTGACTGACAAAATTAATAGGTAAAGTTTTTATTAAAATTATTACCCTATTGCCTAAATTGTTGACAACATATAATCTTCTTCTTTGTAGCCCTCACTTTAATTTACTCCATTTGGTTGACTAAGAGGAAAGTTATGTTTTTCAGTGATCACTGTAGCGACTTCAAAAGAAGGTGCTTTCATGTGTTAAGCATTTTATAATGCCAACCAAAAGGGACATTCTTAACAAGAAGAAACCAGAAGGTTAATTTCAATTATGGTAATCTTTGCTTGTGACCACTTGAGTGATCCTGCTTAGATCATGCAGAGTATACAAAATATACTCCTCCTACACATGCCAACCTGTTACAGAGATATCTTGCTCTTTAAATGTTCCAGTCCTTAAAATAGATATTTCTAAAGATCAGCCTCACAGAACTCAGAATTCACAGTCCCAACCTTATTGAAAAAAAGAAAAAAGAAATTTACTAGGATAAGAACTCTCACTGTATTTATTTTTCCTTGGGTTCGTGGTATCTCTCCTTGGCACTAGAATAATGTCAAGAATTTGTTTCTTTATCCCTAAACTCTGGGTTTTTTTTCAGGGACTAAACACAATCGGTCTCCTGTATAGAGAAAGTTGATTTCTGAAGCCAAAAGATTTTCAAGGAGAGAAATACATCGTTCATTTTGAAATCACACTATGTCATTCTTTAGCTTAAAACCCAGGTGCTGTCTCCATCACATGGGATAAAATTCAAGTTCCGTAACATGACATAAGCCTCTCTACAATCTTACTCTTTCTCTTTTCCAGACTCATCTCCGATCATTCCTGCCTTCCACTTGAAGTAAAGGCCACCCTAAACTGCTTGTAGTTCTGTGTTCCACTTTTTTTTTTCTTAGTGTTCCTGGTCTTTTTGCAGTATATGTCCTCATTTTTTATATTTTTCCTGTGCTTCTGGAGCCTACGTACCTTCTCCAACTTTTAGTCCCACAGTTCAGAAAAGGCACCTAACAGGAATCTTCTTTGCCCTTCACGCTAGGTTACATGATATGCCTTATAGTTCCACGATGCTTTGTGCACGTCTTTCCACAGTGCATTTAAATTTTTTATTGTATTTATCTCCCATTGTACTGACCTATTTAAGGTTAGGTGATATGTCTAATTCATCTTGACAATGTATAGGCGTATAGTTGCTCTTCAATAACCGCTGAATAAGGAAATGAATGAATATTTCTAACTCCTAGACAGGATATATGTAGCATATTAGATGTCAACAAGTATTTGTTGAATTAAGTGCAAGATCGGATTAATGAAGACACTGCAACCATCAGGTTGAATGGTAAGGAAAAAAATGTGTAGGCAGCTGTCAAATAGCAAGCCAAAGAACCGAATCCTTTTTCTTGCTCAGAAACTTTGTTCCAGGGTAATAACCTTTTCCTTTTACTTGTTTTACAAGTATTTTAATATATCAAAGATATAGATATAGTTACATAGTACATATACCATTGTTAGGTTTATTCAATATCTTCCTCATTAGTCCATGAAGTCAATGATATTATTCATTTTATATTCCCAGGGTAAAACATTCTTGACTCACAATGAACACATAGTAAATGCCTGTTGAATAAGTGAATGGAAAACTGAATTAATAGACTCCTTTCTTTGAGATTTCTTATTTTGTTAATTCAAGTGTGGATAAAGCCAATAATCAGGACCAGATCACAATAATAAACAATAAAAAGGTCTTGAATTTTAAAAGGAAAGTCAGAAATCAAAAAATCAAAATCAACAATTTCAACTATTTATACAAAAGCCCTCTCAGCTGAGAAAAACAGGAAACATATGTGTGTATATTAAACTGTGTATATACACATATCTATAAATATTTCTACATGCAAATATCCCTACTGACACTAAGCAAGATATGAATTGATACTGATGTCTCCACTCCAATCCATTACCACGTGGGTCATTCTAGCTTCCTCCCTTTATTTACACATAAACTCCCACTCTAACAGTGAGAAAACTGACTCCCATCATCTTATTCCATTTATTTAACTGTGCAACTCATATATATATGAGTTGATAGCTATATACATATAGGTATCAAAATTGTTAACACATAGCCCTGTGGTGGGAACCAACTTTATTAACTAAACTGTAGGGCTAGATATAGTGCCTTTGTCTTTATTCTAAGATTCCACTCATTTCCAAAGTTACATAGGTCAGCACCTTATTCCCATGCCCTGTTAAGTGAAGTTGTTTCATATTTTTGTAATATAGTTAGGTTCTTTTGTCATATTCAGCATTCTATCCTAGGATTCCTTGACCTTTTAAATATTTTAAAAATTTGCATACATGAAGGTTGACTCTTGTGCTTGAAAGTTCCATCATTTTGACAAATGCATAGTGTCATGTATTCATCATCACAGTATCACACAGAATAGTTTTACTACCCTAAATAAAGTTCCTTTGCATCACCTATTTAATTTCTCTTCCCCTACCCCACAATCCCCTGACACCACTGGCCTGTTTACTGTCTCTACAGTTTTACCTTTTGCAGAATTTCATATAAATGTAAAAATAAAATATCTTGCCTTTTCAGGCTGGCTTCTTTCACTTAGCAATATGCCTTTAAGATTCATCCATGTCTTTGCATGGCTTGATAGTACGTTCATTTTTATTGTTGAATAATATTCCGTTATATGGATGTACCACAGGTTGTTTATCCATCATCAGTTGTAGGATATCTTGGTTGATTAACAGTTTTGAGTGATTATAAATAAAGCTGCTATAAATACTCTCATGCAGGTTTATGAATACATAATAATTTCAAATCACTTGAGTGAATACCTAGAAGTGCAATGCTAGATCATATGTCAACACTATGTTCTGCTTCGTAAGAAACTGCCAAACTGTCTTCCATAGTAGTTGTACCATTTTTTCCTCACATAACAATGAATGAGAATTCTTGTTGCTCCACATCCTAACCAAGACTGGTGTTTTTTAGGTTTTTAAAAATTTTAGTTATTCTAATACGTGTGTGATATTTTCTCTGTTATTTCACTAACAGCATTTCACTAAAAACATATAATATTGAGCATCTTTTCGTATAGTTATTTTTCATATTTATATTTTCTTTGGTAAGATGTCTGTTCAAATCTTTTCCCCATTCTTAAATTGGACTTTTTTTATTGTTGAGTTCTAAGGGCTGTTTTGTATGTGCTAGATACAAGTCCATCATCAGATATGATATGCATTTTGCAAATATTTTTTCCAAGTTTTTGGCTTGTTTTTCATTCTCTTTACAGTGTTGTATTCATTTTCTATGGCTGCTGTAACAATTTCCACAAATGCTTAAAATTGCAGAAATGTAATCTCTCACATTTCTGAAGGCCAGAGTCCAATACTCATTTCACTGGGTGGAAACCAAGGTGTTGGCAGGGCAACACACTCTCCAGGTGCCCAACGGGGAAATCTGTTTCTATCCTCTTCCGGCCTCTAGAGGCCATTGGAATTCCTTGGTTTATAGCCACATCACTCCAATCTCTGCATCTGTGATTATACTGTGATCTTCTTTTTTGTCTGTGTAAAATTTCTTTCTGCATTTATAAAGACATTTGTGGTTACATTTATGGTCTACCAAGATAATCTAGGATAATCTCCTCATCTCAAAATCCTTAATTTACTCACATTTACAAAGATCTTTTCCATATAAGGTAACATTTAGAGGTTTGAGAGATTAGGACCCTATATCTTCGAGGAGCCATTATTCAGTCTACCACAAGTGACTTCACAGAGCAGAAAATTGTAATTTCATTTTAGTCCAATTTGTCCTTTCTTAAAATTGATTATGCTGTTGATATTTTATCTAAAATATCAATACCAAACACAAGATCACATAGATTATGTCTTGCGTTTTCTTCTAGAACTTTTATAGGTTTGCCATTTTATAGTCTGTGATTCGTTTTGAGTCATACTTATGAAAAGTATAAGGTCTGCTTCTAGGTTTGTTTTCTTTTTTTTTTTTTTGCATATGGATACCCAATTGTTGCAGCATCATTTGTTAAAAATATTAACCTTTCTCTATTGAAATGACTTTACACATTTGTACAATGTCAGTTTACTATATTTGAGCCTAACTCTCCAGGCTTTCTATTGTGTTTCATTGATCTATGTATCTAATCTTTCTCCATTTCCATGCTGTTTTGATTGTTGTATAACACTTTCTGTAGTAAGATTTAAAAACAGATAGTGCAAGTCTTTTAATTTTGATGTTTTTCCATATGGTTTTGGCTAGTCTAGGTACTGACTTTCCATATAAACTTTTGAATCAGTTCCTCAACATTTGCAAAATAGTTTCCTGGGATTTTTATTGGGATTGCATTAAATACACAGATCAAGTGGAAAAATCAGCATTTTAAAAGAATTGAGTCTTCCAATCCATGAACAAGGAATATTTCTCCATTTATTTAGCCCTTTGATTTCTTGCATTAGTATTGTGCAGTTTTATAACATAAATTCTGTACATATTTTGTCATATTTGTACCTTAGGATTTCTCTCCTTTTTTCTTTTTCTTTTTTTTTTTTTTGGAAATATTCTTTGGGATTTTCTACATAGGCCATCATGCAATCTGGGAACAAAAAGTTTTTGCCTTTCTTTTCAATCTGTGTGCTATCTATATATCTATTATATCTATCTATCTATCTATTTCTGCCTTATTTCACTAGGTAGAACTTCAATTATTATATTGAATAGAAATGCTGAGAAAGGACATCTTTATCTTGCACAATTCCAGGTTTCTCTGTATCTGTTCTTTTACCACTAAATATTATGCTAGCTGTAGATTTTTTATAGATTTTTTCAAAAGTTAAATTTAAAAAGTTCTCTATTTGCAGTTTGCTCAGAGTTTTTATCATCAATAGGTGTTGGATTTTGTCAAATGTTTTTTCTGCTTCAATTAGTATGATAACATGGGTTTTTTTTCTTTAGCGTTTTGATATGGTAGATTGATTTTTGAATGTTGAACCAACCTTGCATACCTAGAATGAATTTCACTTAGTCATTGTGCGTATGTTTTTTTTTACGTGTTGTTGGATCAGATTTGGTACTAAGTTAAGGATTTTTATGTCTCTGCTCATGAGTGATATTTGCCTGTAATTTTCCATTATGTTATATAATGTCTTTATCAGGTTTTGGTATTAAGGTAATGCTGGCCTCATAGGATGTTTTAGAAAGTGTTTCTTCTGCTTCTATTTTATGAAAGAGATTTTGAATTATTATTTCTTCCTTAAATATTTTGTAGAATTAATTACTGAAATCATTTAGGCATAGTGTTTCCATTTTTGGAAGGTTATAAACTATAGATTCAATTTCTTTAATTGATATAGATCTATTCAGGTTACCTATGTCTGCTTGTATGAGGTTTTATAGTTTGTGTTTTTCTAGAAATTGATGCATATAATCTGTTATCACATTTATACACATAGTATTCCTTTATTATCCTTTAATGTTCATTAGATGAGTAGTAAGGACCCTCTTTCATTTCTGATTTAGCAATTTGTATCTCCTCTCTTTTTTCTTTTGGTTAGTCTGGCTAGAGGTTTATCTTTATTCATCTTTTCAAATAACTGGCTTTCAGTTTTATTGATTTTTTCATATTTCTTGTCTATAAGTTCATGTATTTCTGCTCTAATTTTTTTAAAAATTCTTTTCTTTTGCTTTATTTAGGTTTAAATTATTCTTTCTCTAGTTTCCTAAGCTAGAAATGTAGATTAATGAAATGAGATCTTTTTCTTTCTAATATATAAATTTAGTGCTATAAATTTCCTTCCAAGCTCTTTTCACTGCATCTCACAAATTTTTATAAGTTGTATTTTCATTTTCATTGAGTTCAAAATATTTTTAAATTTTTCTTGATACTTTTTTGATAATGGGTTATTAAGAAAAATGATGTTGTATTTCAAATATTTAGGAATTTTCTAGCTACCTTCCTGTTACTGATTTCTAGTTTAATTCCACTGTTGGTATGAGAAAATACTTTGTGTAATTTTTACTATTTTAAAAGTATTAGGGTGTGTTTTATGACCCAAATGTGGTCTATCTCGGTAAATATTTTAGATGTTCATTCTGCCTTTGTTGGCTGGAGTATTTTATAAATGTTAATTAGATTAAATTGGTTGATAAAGCTGTTTGGGTCATCTATATCTTTACTGATATTCTGCCTGCTTTATTTACCAATTATATACAGGGGGTTATTGAAGTCTCCAACTATAACAGTGGATTTGTTTATTTCTCCTTTTAGTTCTATCAAAACTTTTTATTATAGAATGTCTTTTTTCCTTTGGGTAAATACCCAGTAGTGGGATTGCTGGATCAAATGGTAGTTCTACTTTTTTTAGTTCTTTGAGGTATCTCCATATTTCTTTCCGTAGAGGTTGTACTAATTTGCAGTCCCACCAGCAGGGTATATGAGTGTTTCTGTCTCTCCACATCCACGCCAATATTTGTTGTTTTGGGACTCTTTGATAAAAGCCATTCTCACTGGAATTAAGTGATAACTCTTCGTGGTTTTGATTTGCATTTCCTTGATGATTAGAGATGTTGAGCAATTTTTCATATGTTTATTTTCTATAATAAAGAAATCTGCACTCAAATGTTCATAGCAGCACAATTCATAATTGCTATGATGTGGAAACAACCCAAGTGCCCATCAATACATGACTGGATTAATAAAATGTGGTATATGTATACCGTGGAGTACTACTCAGCCGTAAAAAACAATGGTGAACTAATAATACCTCTTGTATTATCCTGGATGGGGCTGGAGCCCATTCTTTGAAGTGAAGTATCACAGGAATGGAAAAACAAGCACCACATGTACTCAGCATTGAATTGGCACTAATTAATCAACACTTATGTGTACATATGGAAGTAACATTCATCTGGTGTTGGGCAGGTGGGAGCAGGGAGGAGGAGATGGATAAATTCACACCTAATGGGTGCAGTGCACACTTTCTGGGGGATGGGCATGATTGTAGCTCTGACTCGGGTGGTGTAAAGGCAATATATGTAAGCAAAGTGTTCGTACCCCTGTAATATTTTGAAATTAAAAAAAATCTTTTAAATTGAGATATAATTCAGATACCATAAAATTCACTATTTAAATTGTACAATCAGTAGTTTTTAGTATGTTTAAAGTTGTGCAATGATTGCCACTATCTAATTCTGAAACATTTTTTGTCAGCCCAAAAAGAAATCCCATACCCATGAGCAGCCATTCTCTGTTTTGTGCTTACCCCAGCTCCTTACAACCACTAATCTACTTTTTATCTCCATGGATTTGTCTATTCTGGATATTTCGAATGAATGGAATTGTATGATGTGTGGTCTTTTGCATCTGGCTATTTCACTTAGCATAATGTTTTCTATGTTCATCCATTTTGTAGCATATATCAGTACTTCATTATTTTTTATGGTAGAATAATACTCCATTGTGTGCATATGTCACATTTTGTTTATTCATCCACCAATAGATGGACATTTGGTTTTCCTCCACTTTTCAGCTATTATGAATAATGTTGCTATGAACATTCATGCAATTATACCAGCAATGAATTATCATTGTTTTTTTTTAACTTGGTAATGTCTTATTTCTCCTTTATTTTTGAAGAATAGTTTACTGTATATAGAATTCTTGGTTAACGAGATTTTTTGTTGTTTCTTTCTTCAGCACTTTGAATATGCCATACTACTGTGTTCTGGACTCCATGTTTTCTAATAAGAAATCAGCTATTAACCTTATTGAGGATAATTTGAATGGATGAGTCACTTCTTTCTGGCTGATTTCAAGAGTCTCTATTTGTCTTTTGACAATTTGATTATGATGTGCCTGGGAGGGGATCTTTTTGGGTTTATCATATTTGGAATTTATTGAACTTCTTGGATGTATAAATTGATATTTTCATCAAATTAGGGAATTTTTTGACCATTATTCTTCAAATATTCTTTTTGCCCCTTTCTTTTTCTCCTGTCCTCAAAGGAGTCCCATTACACCAATGTTGATATGTTTGATAATGTTCCACAGTTCTCGTAGGGTCTGTTCATTTTTCTTCATTCTTTGTCTTTTTGTTTCTCAACCTGAATAATACCATCTAATGTCAAGTTTTTGGATTCTTTCTTCTCTCTGCTCAAATATACTATTAGTTCCTCTAGTGAATTTTAGTTATTATACTATTCTACTACAGAATTTATATTTGGTTTGTTTTTATATTTTCTATCTCTTTATTGATATTCCCTATTTGATGAGACATCATTCTCATACTCTACTGTAATTCTTTAGATATGGTTTCTTTTAGCTTTTTAACATATTTAAAATAGCTGACTTAATGTCTTTGTCTAGTAAGTCAAATGCCTGGGCTTTCTCAGGAACAGTTTCTATTTATTGTTTATTTTTTATATTTATGAGCTATACTTTCTTGAGCTTTGCATGTGTCATAATTTTGTGTTGAAGACTGGATATCTAAAATAATATAATATGGTAACCATGGGAATCAGATTTTCCCCTTTCCTCAGGGCTTGGTGTTGTTGCTGCTTATGATAGTTTTCATTTGTTTTCATGACTTTTCTGAACTAATTCTGCAAAGTATGTATTCTTTATTATTTATGGCCACTTAAGTGTCTGCTTGGTTATCTTAGTGGTCAGTTATTACTGGACAAAGACTATCTTAAATGCCTCTGTCTATGGCTCTCTGTCCATGTTGGGGCATGCCTTCAACACTCAGCCAAGCAGTTGACTTCTCTGTCTTAGTTTACACTTTCTGCTTTCAAATGCCTGTCTGAGTGTTAGGTGGAAGTGAGAATTTAGGGCCTTCTCAGATCTTTCCTAGGCATGCACATAACCCCCAATATGTGTGCAACATGAATGTGAATTTCTAGACTCCTAGGACTATGTCAGAGGTTTTCAAAGCCTGTATGGGAATATTATTCTCCAAATTTTCCTTTCAAGCTTTTCAGTTAGTCCATAGTTTGCACTAACTGATATTCACCACTTCAGACAGCTATGAAGTTAAAATGTTAGCTGTAATTGTTTTTAACAAACAGCTCCAGGCGGACAAAGGCTTTTTGCACTCAGTATGCTCTTTATCAGGTCAAATACAAACAGCTTTGCAATTGGGGTCTTCCAAGAAACCATAAGACAGGTTAAATAATGACAATTCTTTTGGAATAAGACTTTAAAAGAGCTGTAGATAAATTCTGTTCCCTCAGATGACTTCCAGGCTGCACTAGAAAATTAGATTGTTAATTTTTAAGACCACTGCATAGCTGAAAAGAAAAGTGACACTGGGGCAAGTTAAAATGTCACAAAGCTCACTGTCATTACCAAGATTTAGCTGATTGTTTGTGTTTTATACATTTTTTTTTTGAGACAGAGTCTCACTCTGTTGCCCAGGCTAGAGTTTAGTGGTGTCATCATAGCTTACTGACTGCAACCTTAAACTCCTGGGCTCAAACAGTCCTCTTGCCTCAGCCTCCCAGGTAGCTGGGAACTACAAGTGCACACCACCATGCCTGACTAATTTTTTCTTTTTTCTTTATTTATAGAGACAGGGTCTTGCGATGTTGCTCTGGCTTGTCTCGAACTCCTGGGCTTAAGCAATCCTCCCACCTTGGCCTCCCAGAGTAATAGGATTACAAGTGTGAGCCACCATGACCTGCCTTTTTTACTTTTTAGAATAAATGTGCCTGGGTTTCTGCCAGTCTTTAGTTTCCAGCATTCTGGAAAGGTTGATTTTGACAAATTTTGCCAGGTTTTTTTTTTTCTTTTGAGTTGTTGTTACTTTTATGGAGGAAAGAACTTTCAGAGGTCTTTACTCCACTGTTTTCACTAACATCAAATTCTATCAGTTTTTGCCTCACAAATATTGACGGTATGTTTTTAGGTGTATATACAGTTAGGATTCCTATGTCTTTTTGGAGAATTGACCTCTTTATCATAAGTAATGTCCCTCTTTTATCCGTGATAATTTTCTTTGTTCTAAAGTCTTTATTGTGAAATTAGGACAACTTCTCCTGCTTTCTTTTGATTAGCATTAATATGGCATATCTTCCTCTTTCCAATTACTTTTAATTTATCAAAATCTTTATATTTAATGTGGGCTTCTGGTAGACAAACATACAGTTGGGTCTTGTATTTTTATCCATTTGGAAAATCTGTTTTTTTAAATTAATGCACTTAGATAATTCATATTTTAAATAGTTACTAATTTAGTTGAATTAATATCTACCATGTTTGTAACTGTTTTATATTCATTGTATTTTTCTTTGTTTATTATGTTCCTTTTTTTTCTGTCTCTTCTGGCTTTAATTGAGCATTTTCGATGAATCCATTTTATCTTCTCTCCTTACATATTAATTGGACTTTTAAAAAATGTAGTGGTTGCCCTAGAATTTACTATGTATACACTTAACTAATCCTATTCTATCTTCAAATAACACTATATTCTTCAACTATAGTGCAAGAACCTTAGAACACTGTATTCCCAATTCTTTCCTATCTCTTAGGGTATTGCTGTCAGTCACTTGTCTATATTCTATGATCACCCAATACATTATTACACTGTTCATTTGATTACACAGTTGTATGTTTTAGATAAACTAAGAATAAATATAAAATATTTTCTCTTTATGTATTCCTTCTCTGGTGCTCTTTATATATATATATATATATATATATATATATATATATCTCCAAATTTCTGACCTATATCATTTTCCTTTGCCTGAAGAACTATTTTTTAACATCCCTTGCAGAACACGTCTGCTGGAGTTTTTGTTTGTGTGAGAAAGTCGTTATTTCTCTTTCACTTTGGAAAGATAAGTTTGATGGATATAAGATTCTAGGTTGGTGGAGTTTTTTTCTTTTATCACTTTAAATATTTCACTCCACTTTCTTCTTTCTTGCATGGCTTCTGTCCAGAGGTCCACTGTGACTCTTCTCTTTGTTCCTTTATAGGAAAGGTGTTTTTCTTCTATGGCTTCATTAAAGACTTTCTCTTTGTGTTTGATTTTCTGAAGTTTGAAAATTATATACATATTATCACCTCACCCCAGTCAGAATGGCCATTACCAAAAAGACAAAAGATAGTAAGTGCTGGTGAAGATGTAGATTAAAGGGAACCCTTATACAAGATTGGTAAGAATATAAATTGGTACAAGCATTATAGAAAACAATACAGAGGTTCCTCAAAAAAATAAAAATAGAACTACCATATAATCCAGCAATCTCAGTACTGGGTATATATCCAAAAGAAATGAAATCAGTATGTCAAAAAGATATCTGCACTCCCTTGTTTATTGCAACAGTATTATATTTTTTGAAATTATTTCGTAGTTCCTGAATGTTTTGTTCTGTATTTTCATTGTTTTTTTCTCTTTGTATATCAGTTTGGTAAATTTCTACTGATTGATCTTTAAGCTCACCAATTCTTTCCCTGGCAATGTCTGGGTTGCTGATATATCCATCAAAGGTATTCTTTATTTCTATTACTTTGGTTTTTATTTCTAGGATTTACTTTTGATTCTTTCATCAGAGTTGAAATGGACTTTTCATCTCTCTGTTTATATTACTCATCTGTTCTTGCATGTCGCCTCCTTTTTCCACTCTTAACATTTTAGTCAAAGTTATTTTAAATTCCCAGTTGGATAATTCCAATATCTGTGTCATATGAGAGTATGGTTCTTATGATTGCTTTGTTTCCTTATATTATGTTTTATGCTTTTTGATGAGCCTTGTAATTTTCTGTTGAAAATTGAATGTGTTGTACTAGGTACAAGTACATGAGATAAATAGACCTGTAAAGTGAGGATTAACGATAATCTGGTTAGAAGTTGGTAATCTAGTTAGATGCAATTGATGTTTGTTGCAGCTATATGTTCCAGAGGCTTCAAATATTTCTAGTATTCTTGTTTTTGTCTTCCCTGTTGACTTTGGCCTTCCTTAAGTACCTCCTCTTCTCTGTCTTGCAGTTTTTTCAGCTATAATTCACTGCTATTATACTGGAGCCCTGTTAGCATGGTGGTAAGGTGTGGGGAAGAGGGAGATTTCTAAAATCTTATGATTAAATATCAGTCTTTTAGCGAACTTGTATCTCTGGGCTGTGACCTTCTGAAGTGTTTTTCTAAAGTGATGTAATTTCCAACTCTGACCCCCAACTCCCATCCTTTTCTGGAGTGTTCTCAATCTATTTCTTGGAAGCCCTGGTCCTTTTGACTATTTTTTTTTCTACCCCTGCCCCTCAGGTGAGACAGAAGGGGTACAGGGAGCTCGAATGAGAGGATTATCCTTCTTCCAGCTGAGCTAAAGCTCACAAATCATCGTTTCCTGGAGAGTAGGCATTGTTATGGAGAAGAGACTGAGCATATGTCACAATTATATTCCACAATTATTACCCTTTCCCTCCTCCTGCTAGAGCCAGGAGGGAATATTCCCCATATCTTCAACATGAGAACCTAGTGAGGTTCTTGGAAGTAAATCCCACCATGGAATGGAGAACCCCTAAGATTGTAGCCCCAGGAGTTTCTCATTCTCATGCTAGTCCACACTCAGCCTCTACCAATTCATTACAATTACTATTGAAGTGTTCCTACCACTTTTTTTTAAATCAAGAACTCTTTAATTTTAAGAAAAAGGTACAATTTCTCATTTTCTATTCTTGGCATAAATTTTAATTCTTTTATGGCTCCAGTTTTCTGCTCCAAGTAAACATATCTCAGATAGGACTCTTGCTATGTCTCTGTGTCTCCAGATTTCAATGTGTCAGTTTATCCTGGCACCTCATTGCTCTGATGGGTCCAAGAAGTCACTGATTTTCTGTGTGCCCAGATTTTCCTTGTTATAAGGATTAGAGTGATGACTCTGAAGCTCTTTATATGTTAGAGGTGAAACTGGAATAAATCCCTCTAGACCACTGTATCCAAATTTCACTTGTATTTTCGAGACTCCTGATTTCGGCTTTAAGCTTCATGGTTGCTGTTATGGAATGATTGTATGTCTTCAGTGATCTCTGTGTCACCAGATGTTTCCCAGTACTATTTATTTATTTATCTATCTATCTATCTATCTATCTATATATCTGGGGTTGTTTACTATATCTTATTTTACATGTCTCTTAAGAGGATTTAAAAGTTGTCTCTGATGAAGTAAAGACAAAAATTTATACCCATTATAAGTGATTTACAGATGCATATTTCTTCATTGAATTGGTTCATAGGAAGGCTATGTTCTACTCCAGTGTTTCTCAGAATGTGTTATCAAAATCACCTGTGACAAAATAACCTGGAGTTTTGTTCAGAATGAAGATTCCTAGACCCAAATCCTGCATATTAAAACAGAACATCGGGGAGTGGGGCCTGAGAATATGAATTTTGTAAGATATACAAGTTATTCATATATACACTAAAGTTTAAGAACTACTGTTTTAAGAATTCATTATTAACTTTTGCTATTATCTATGGTAAGTCAAGAAATAGTTAAGCCTACTTTTCTCCAGGAAAGCATTGCTCACTCAAGTATCATTCTGCACAACTAAATGATAAATGTAATCCAAATTATTATGGGCTGCATGAATCACAAACACAGCACTTATTTTTCAAATCCTTTAATGTTTTAAAGATTCAGCCTATGGAGCTGTTTATTTCTTCAACGAGGGCAGAGCTGTGAAAGCTGTCTTCACAGTTCTTCTAATTATACAATCACACTATCAACCATGTAGAATGAATCAGTACTGCAATGTTGTTTCAGTACACTGCTTTTGGAAGAAATTCACTATGAAGCTAGGCCACATTGTCAATCTTGAAACAAAACTGAATCTAGATTGAAATGAAACAGAGCATCTCAAAATCAAATATAGAAGATATCCTACTTTTGTCCTGCTGTTCTCAGAGAGAAAGATAAAAGAGCTTGCAAGGGACCACCCAGTAATCACTTTTAATATTCAAGTTTACTTTCTTTACATCTCAATGAAAGGTTACCGCGTCATGTTCTCTTTATTCTATTGAAATCTATTTTTTAAAATAAATACTTGGCATTTTGTATTTTTCATTCCATTTTTGGGACATGGGTTATAAGTAAAAATTGGGTCAAAATGTCCTCCTAGTCCTGCTTCATCTTTCATTTTTCTATCCCAACCTACTTTTTCCTGTGATCAATCAAGGACTGTGACGGGAATAGTGCAAGGGTCAGTCAAGGTCAATAGGGAGGTTCTTCAAAAGGATTCAGTATGGATAGAACTTTGCTGAGAAATAACATGAATTGATGTAGCACACTTATTTTATGGAACCTGGGTTACATGAAATGACTTCTGTTTAGACTGAAAAAGTTCTATCAAACTAGGTATGTTCTCTTGTTTGTAATTTATCCACAACTGGTCTTTGAAGAACAAGAAAAATTCCCACTTTTACTGGCTGGAATTTCGCTAACAGGAGAATTTTCTACAGTAAAAGACTCTATGGCACTAAAAAGCCTAATATGTTAGCAAATATGAGGTGTCTGTGATAATAAACACTGCTGTTTTCAACGTGCTATACTAGTGAAATTTTGGGTGTATGTAAAACTTTTCTGGTGCAGTAATGCAAAATGCTATCTGACTATGGGATAAAACATTTTTCAAAAAGTATAGGTACTGGGCTGGGATAGATGGCATCCATGTTGGATTTTGCATTTATTAAGTGTTCACTATGCATGAGGCTCAGTGCTCGTGCTTTATATCAACATTATATTAAATAGTTACACCATTCTAGTGAGGTATTATTATCATGAAAATGTACACATGGAGAATCTAAGGGTTATAAAGTCAGCACTTGGAAGAAAAACAGTTGGAATCAATCTGACTCTAAAGCACACCCTCTTTTCATATGCTATGCCTCAAGGAACATGGATCCTGCACTCAGTGTGACCTGCATGGTCTCTAGACCTTTAAGTCTCTGTGGATTCAGATCACTTTGAGAATAACCCCCTCAATTGACTTGTTAATTTTGCTTTCCACTCTCTTTTTTCCCTATTCAATATTTAGCAATTTTGTTAAACACAAAACTCTTTCAATTCTAAAATAATATTAAATACATTATAATTCCCATTGATTTGCAAGTCACTTTGGCTAGAATAACGTGAAATTGATAATTAATTGCAGTAGGGAGTCCTGAAATATAGTTGTTTCATAACAATGTTAAAAGATTTTTTACCCTCTCCAACACACCTTGTTAAACATTCCTTCGGAGCAAACTTTTGTGGGCCTAACTGATATAATTTGCATTATACATGCTCAGGGGTAAAGAAATCTCATTGAATCTGTTCTTACATTATTATCGATGTTATCACATAATTTAATATCATGCCATAATCCAACTGTAAGATTTAGTAGAAAAACATCTTCCTTCCTTCTTTCTTTCCTTTCTAGCTTTCCACTTTCCTTCCTTTGTTTCCTTGTCTCTCTCTCTCTTCAGAGATTTACTGAACGTCCACTGTGTGCCATACCCTGTTCAAAGTAAAGACATACAATAATGAACAAAAGAAAGTCCCAGTCTTCAAGGAGCTTTCATTCTAGTTGGATTTTATTTATATAAAATAGAAATGAATATCTGTTTAGATTTTTCCTTTTAATTTTGCATATTCTTTTTCAGAAGATCAGCATGCCAAAATAAGATCTATGGGTACTCTTAAAAATAATGCTGCTTATTTTGAGATTAAATTGGATGTTAGTGTCATGAGAGAAGGAGTGAGGTCTATTTGACTACTCTTACATCCTTAGAACATAGCGAACATAGTTCCTGGTATTTAGTTGACTCTCCCTCCATAAATTTGTTTTGGATTAGTACTTTTATGGATTGTAAGCTTTATGTTTCTAATTCATGTGGATATTTTCATGATAAAATGTGATATAAGTACACATTTTATATTTTTTCCAAATAGATAACAAGTTGTGCTAATACTATTTATTATTTGAGCTTAGTGTATCTACACTGATGAAAAATTCCATCATTATTAGTTTTGATATTATTACATTATCCTTATATTCTCTTCTAAATTTGTTATTCCACCTGTTGATTTGTTTATTCTTGTACAGAATCACATTGTTAAACTCCTGTCCTTTCATCCTCATTTTTTACACCTCATATTTTCTTGTTTTATTGCATTGTCTGAAATTTGTAAGTATAATGGTGAAAAACTGGAGTGATAGTATGCATCTTTGTTGTATTCATGAATTTAAGAATAAATTTGTGGTTTTGTCTGGGACTGCACTTTCCAATGTAGTACCCACTAGCTACATGTGGTATTTACATTTATAGCTATTTAAAATAAAATAAAAAATTCAGTTCTTTAGTATTATTAGTAACATTTCAATGGGTCAATAGGCATATTTGACTAGTGCCACCATATTGAACAGTGTGGAGAACATTCTTACCATTGCTGTAAGTTCTATTGGACCTTAGTGCTATAGAATTTCACCATTGAAATTGATGTCTACTGTTGGTCCAAATGTACAATTTTTACTCATGTTATGGGAAGTGTGTTTCAGAAAACACTAGTTTATAAGTGCTTTCTGAAAAAAGGGAATAGATGTTAAGTTTTATCGAATGATTTGAATTAATTACAATTATTAAAAAAACTTTTAGACATCTTTGTATGATAGATGTAATAAAAATATTTTTATAATGTTTACTTATCCTTGCTTTCCTGGAATAAACATGTTTGTAGAATTTCATCCTGCTGTATGAAATTCTCAAAGATTTTTCTAAGGATTGTCTCTTTTCTATAAGTCATATTAAATTGAACTTTCTTATTTGTATAATATTTTGTATATAATCAAACCACTTTTAGCTTTAAAATAATTTGGGAAGATTTAATATTTGACACTCTCTGGAACACATTAAATACCTAAATAATTATTCTAAATATTTGGTTTGATACATATTTTAGGTGTTTCTAAATAATTAGTATAAACATATTTCAAAACTTTGAGTCAATTTTTATAATTTATACTTTCCTAGACAACTGTCATATTTATTGAGTTATTTCCAATGTGCTTTTAAAAGAGCTGACTCTTGCTAGTACCCTGAGGTATCTTCCACAGATAGCGAGAAAGGGCATATATTTTGTTCCCTGGCACACTGCATGAGAAGTGGTCAAGAGCAGGCTGAGAGCATATAGGGAACTCATGATCCAGATATTTCTAATACCTTACAAAATTTACAATTTGAGGAGGAGTTTTCAACCTTCTACATTTATCTTTTAACCTGAATATATCTCTTCAGATTTCCAAGCCACTTTCAATCTTTAGTCTGGGGAGGCAGTTTGATTTGAAAAGGAATAATGTTTTAATAGCTATTATATATTTTCTGCTTAAAAATAGAATATATCTTCCTGGGCTGAAGCTATTTGACCATCTCCCTGGGGTGACATGGTAAGTAGTCCTGCATTAGGAGAAGAAGGGGACTCTAAGATCCATTGTTATTATATTTACTCAGTTGGTAATACAAGACATACCTGCTGACATAGCAGCATAGGAATAGTGAGGGAGTAAGATGCAGTTCTTCATGGGGAATTTGACACAAAGTAGTTTACTTATTATTTTTTGTTCAGTGAACGGATGAACAAAATCAGGGAATTTTGGACCACCAAGGACACATAAATAATAAGCATCTGAAAGTTGAAAGAAAGGAAATTGTAGTATAGAAATGGATGTCTGAAAAGAATGTTGGAGCATAAAAGAAGCGTATTTTTATATACATCCAGTTGTATGGTAGTAGCTAATAATGTCAGTTTTAGTCATTAATGCCTAAATTAAACTTCAAAATATTGCAAAGTTTCAACTTTCTTCAATTTAGCCAAAATGCTAAATGCTAACATGTTATATTTGCATTGATTTCTATAGTGTAAAAAAAAAAACTTTACATATGTTTCTGTCTTTTAAATTCTTCTCTGCCCTTCCCTCATAGTAAAAAGAAAGAGAGAGGAAAAAAAGGCAGGTAGAAATATGGGGGAATAGCTATGAATGGAACTTCTACCTTCATCATCAGTATAGACCACTCATGTGTAACACTAATAAAATTGAGGGCCCATGAATTCCAGCTTTTGTGCAAAATTGCACTAAAATAAATAACAACATTCCATCAGAAAAAAAAATCTTTGCTTCAGCTTTTAAAAGATATTCAAAAGGCAATAAATTCTGAAGGCAATTTTTTACACCATCATTAGATATCTTCCTCCTCTCTAGCTCTCACCTATGCCATATTGTAACTTCTGAAAAATGTGTTTCTCTCCCCTCTCCCACCCCAACCTATGACTCCACTTTCCCACTGTGTGGCTTTTGTCTCTCTTTCCCTTTCTCTCTCTCTCTCTCTCTTTCCCGAGCTGTCCTCTTGCATTCATACTATTTTCTCACCTCTCCCTTCTATACACCAGCCCATAAAATGCTTTTAATTCCTTAGTATAATTTTCCATCTTACTTCTCTTTTCTTTGATAATTTTAGAAGCTATCTATACCCTTGTAGACTATTTGACACCAAGTATTGAGAAGAGCTTTGGCTATAGTAGAGATATTCCTGGATCTGGGTCCCGAATTTACCTTATCACTTATTGTGTATTAAACGGTATTTTCTCTCTTTGTGTCTTAGTTTCCTTATTTGTAAAATAAAGAAAACATATATATATCTCAGAGCGGTAATAAAGGATAAATAAGATAATGTTTGTGGAAATTCATAGCACCTAGTTCAATAATGTTTTTCTTAATTATTTAATGTATCCCTCTATAGTTCTAATGGACCTTTAATGCCTATAGAGCATATCATGGTAGAAAATCTCATAAACATTAACTGTGTTTAATTCAGTTCATTCAGTATTCTTTTATATTAGCATTTGATAAGACTAGATGTTGGTATTTAAAAATGGATGTTTAAATGGAAGGCTTAAAAAAAAGCAGGGTAGAGTTTTGTTCAAATAAGTATTTTATGGCAGCCGTCCCTAACCTTTTTGGCACCAGGGACTGGTTTCCCGGTTTCATGGAAGACAATTTTTTCAGGGATGGAGGTCAGGGGAAGCTCAGGTGGTGATGCCAGGGATGGGAAGCAGCTGTAAACACAGAGGAAGCTTTGCTCGCTCGCCTGCTGCTCACCTCCTGCTACACGTCCCCCACCCTCCTTCCTAAGTTTCTTGGAAGACAATTTTTCTACAGACGTGGGGGAAGCGGGTGGTCCAGAGTAGGCAGCGTACTGCGGCCGGGGGTTGGGGACTGCAGTTTTATGGTAAGATTGTAAGGAGAAAATGAAGGTATTTTGGACTTTCTTTACTACTTTACCAATTCCTCACTATGAAAAAGAAGAAATCTAACCAGACTGGAACCTTTATTGAATTAAATTCTTCTATTTCTGAATGCTATTAGGGAATTCTATGCTGACTTTACACTTGACTCAACAGTCATATTAATGAGAATACCTCCAAAGAATATAATATTAGTCTATGAGGAGGTAAATATATTAAATTAAGCTTATGGAGTATTATTGACTAAGGTTTCATGAGGGTTTCTTATAGTTTGGTGAGAAAATATTTCCTTGAAAATGTTTAAAATAAATTATTCATGTTAATGGAATAAAGTATACATTTTATATTATTATATAAAAGTAATTAGAAATCATTAGAAAAGGGAAAGCATTGTTAGATTTGGTTTTTTCAGGAGCCTTTCTAAAAGGCAGCAGAGTGTATTGGTCAACTGTGCTTATGCAGAAGTTGAGCTGTATGACTTTGGAACCCAGTTCTACCCTTTACTGGGGTAAATTATTAATTCCCTTGTGCCTTAGGTCCCTCATCTATGAAAGTTGGATGCTAGATGGACAAACATTGGAGATACTATCAAGTAGTTTATACAGCACATGGTAAGTATTAAATAAAATAACTAAAGGAGCCAATATTAGTGGAGAAACAGTGTGTAGTGAAGTGGAAGAACAAAGACCTTGACCCATGTGGTCAAAGCTTAAGATCTGATCTGGTCGGAACTTCCATGTATGTGTCTGTCCAAGGCTTTCTTCACTTCTCTGGACATTGATTTTCTCATCTGAAATTAGCTCTAATTTTTAAAATTCCATGAGCTATATTATATTTTTAACACTGTGGGGAATAAGATGATTAAATCAAAATCTGATGTGTATTCAACATCTGTTCTTAGAATCCACATTTAAAGAATGAAAATAAATTTGGAAATTTATGGGGCTATAATAATTAGGCTTATATTAAGGATAACATATTAACAAATGCATTATCTTCTGATGGAAGCTGAAAGCTATTGAAAATTAAATATAAATAAATAATTCTCATATATTTTATATGCTATTAATTATCAAACAAGAAAAAAATTAATAATTGTGTAAAAATGCAGTATGGGACATGCAAGGATATTTTTCTCATCCTAGTTCTCTTTAGAAATAAACAATGTTGCAACCAAGTGTGAAAACTAACTAGTTTTTGTTTTGTTGCTAAATAGAATGTTTTTTACTCTGTTTTCGACTATGTTGGTAGATGAGATCAATAAACTGATTATGGTAAACTGGCTACATTTTCCAGGAAGGCTATTTAGGAATAATGTAAAGAAAAACACATTTAGCGTAGATTTTTTTAAAGGCCAATTTTGTACTTGTGTATATGTTTACATGTTCTGTTTCCATTGTGCTACCAAATCAACAATTGTATGAGCCAGAAGAAAGCAGAAGAAAGCACCTAATTAGAGAACGAAATGTAATCTGTGCTGTTATACTTCCCTTGGTCTTATTATAGAATTATCTGTGAAGATGATGAAATACTGCTCTCCACTAAATGATTTATGCATCTATGGCCATTTATCATTAGAGGGAATTGTAGCTCAGCATAGAGCCTTGAATCATAGAATAATGCTATATTAGCAATGGATTTTTAAAAGGGTCCAATATAATCCCAATAAGACACCCTTCCTTAGCTGCACCATCCTTCCCCCCCAGATATTCCATCCCTTCTGGTGTTTTCCATCTTAATAAATGATCCAGAAGCACACACTGGAAATCTGAGAATCATTTGTGACGCTGCCTTTCTTTCACTCCTCCCATGTCCAAGTTATCAATAAACCTTTTTATATTTCATCTCTTAAATATTTCCTGAATCTTCCCACTTCTCCTAATCTCCAACACTACCACCTAATTCAAGACACCGCTGTTTGTCTTCGTCCTACTTAATTTGTCACCTATACCTACTCTTTCCTCATTCACACTTTTCCCCTCTTCAATCCATTTTCCATACTTAAATTACTTTCTTTTTTCTTTGGCTGAGGCACAATGACCTTAACATGATTGATTCCCTCAACTGGAATATTCTCTCTCCATCATGCCTGCTTCAGAGAAATAGACACATCCTCAGCAAAGTCTTCCCATTCAGTTACTTTCCTTGGTAGTATTTATCTCACAATGCATTCGTATATTTATTTAGGTAATTATTTGATTAATGTCTGCCCTTCCATTCCTCTGTAAATTCCTTGATTGCAGCAATTGTGCCTGATTTTGCCTACCCCTGTTTGCCTAGCATGAAGCACAGTGCATGGAGCAGAATTGGTACCGAATATTTTGGGAATGAATGAGTGAATAAATGAAGGAGTGATTGCTAACATTATAAACAGCTTTCTGATTCACAGTTCAGCCTTTGGTGGAGATAGAAATCTTATATTGACTGTTTTGAATGGAAAATTAGAACAAACAGGTGAATACATAATTAAGTAATCTAGACAAAATATTTCATGTCATCAGATTACCTTTGTTTTGGTGGTGCCGTGTGGCAATATAATTAAGTGATCGGGGTCCTTTCAATTATTTAAATCTATTTTTATTATATTAATGTAAACAGTGTTTCCTCAAAAGTCATGAGCTTTAACTTAAAACTTCCATTAGGCTGTAATAATGTTATTTTAGTGTATATTATGAAGTGTTGAATAATTATATATAATTTTACTTAGACCTGGAATAATTCCTGTTTTTGTTTCCTCTTTCTTGTGTTCACATTTCTTTCTTTTTCTTATTTTTTTTAACTGAAAGCTAACATTAAGGGAGCCAAATAATAAATTTTCACTAGATACTTCACATATGTTCTTCACACAATATTACTTAAAAACAAACTTTCAAGTAGGCGTCTATTCTTCGGAGGCGGAACCCTAACAGATTGTTCAGTCAAACCAAACGTTTTATTTTCTCTTATTCTTTTTTTCTTTCAAATCGTCCCCATCTTTCTCTTTCCTTCTCTCTTCTCTGGCTTTGCTTCCCCAACTCCTCCCAAGTTGTCAGAGTATCTCCTCCCTCAATCGCTACTTCTGCAGGTCTCCTCTCTACGCCTCAGTCTGCTCGATACACAAACACACACCTCTCTGACCTGAAAATACTTAAAAGTTTTTTCATTTATTTTTCTCTATCACATTGGCCATTTGAGCTGTTGGCACAGGATTTTTTTTTTTTCTCATGGTTTCAACCTTTGTATTTCTTATCACACTTAACACATCATAGCGGTACTCTTGCTCTGCCACGTACCAGCTGTATGACTTGGCTCTGTGCCTCAGTTTTCTTTACTGAAAAACAGAGATCGCAATAGTATTCAGGGAAAGAGGCTCTGAACTTAGACAATTTGAAGGGTTCTTTTTAAAAAACACAAAATTTAAAGTAAAAATAAACACGAAGTGGATGTTTATGAAGAGTAAGGAAAGAAATTAAAATAAAGTACAACTTATTAAAAGCTAGCTGAGACCCCAAACTTCACAAAATTGAGAAAATAATATAATATTGGTATTCATTAACTTACACTACCTTTATAATACTTTTTTCTACAAATTTTGGCTGCAGACCAAAGATTGGCTCTTCCTATAATTTTGAAAATCACTTTCTATAGGGAGAATAAAAAGAAAAAAAAAACCCTTTAGTTCATCCTCTATAGTGGTAGGTTGAATTTTTTAATTGATAGTTCAGAAATAATTGCTTTAGATTCACAAGCCATTATAGGCAATATCACATAGATTTTTAGGGTCAATGTCTAATTTTGGAAAACTTCTGTCAAGTTATTTTGTGGATGAACCATAAGATTGGAAGGATTTTTCACAGACTAGCTTCTGGCTCTGTAACTTTCAATCATGTTTCTCTTCCACTCTCCACTCACGTTCAGGTCTGGAGGCTGTGGAAGCTGTTTATATACTGATGCCATCTTTGGCCCTTCATACAGGGAATCATAGGCTGGGCACAAAGCATCTCAGACCACCTTAAATTAACTCATAAGTAATATTTTACAAGTAAAATGAATTTATCAAATATTCTATAGTAAATAACTATTACTTTTATATTAAGAGAACAACAAATACAATAAGAGTAACCTAACATGAAAATTACTGTCAATTTTGTCTCATTTAAAGAGTTATTAAAGAAAATATGTATGTGCCTAGAACATTGTCATAATAATAATAATCATACTACTACTAATAATAAATGACATTTATTGAGAGTTTATTGTATGACAGGCACTCTTCTAAGCAGTTTACATATGTAATTTAATCCCTTCTAGAATCCTGTGGTAGGTGTTTTAGCATCTCTGTTTTACAAATGAAGAAACTGAGGCACAGGTGATCTCTTTTCTATCATATTTAATCTGTATAGTGCATATATTTTCATCTATTAAACTGCAAATTGTGAGGATTTTTTTTTGAGATAGGGTCTCCCTCTGTTGCCTGGGCTAGAGTGCAGTGGCATCATCATAGCTCACTGCAACCTCAAACTCCTGGGCTCAAGTGCCTCCAGGGTAGCTGGGACTACAGGCACGTACTAGCACGCCTGGCTAATTTTTCTGAGACAAGGTGTCTCTATGTTGCTCAGGCTGGTCTTGAACTCCTGGCCTCAAGCCCTCCTCCCCCCTCGGCTTCCCAAAGTGCTGGGATTGTAAGTGTGAGCCCCTGCACCTGGCCTGTGCGGATTTTTTATGCCATTTTGTGGTGAAGTAAAATGGTAAATTCTATCTGTGATAACTTAAAAATGCTTTCCCAGAGACAAATGTATAGTTAAAAAGACTATATATTTTTTTTTCACATTTTAAAACTTCTCTGCACTTCTAGTGATGTACTTAGCTAAATATGAGAGCTTATGCCATGAAAATGTTATTACACAGGAATTATTGCTTAAAAATAACATTTATATTATCTATCAGGTTATTTAAGAATTCGAGTTCTAGGTTAGGGTAATAATAGTTTGCAGAGACCTTCCAGTCAACTTCTTTGTCTTTTAAGGAACTTCTCTCTTTGCAACTTCTTTGTCTTTTAAAGAATTTCTCTCTTTGTTTGATGTAGGCCAAAGATTTCTTCTCTGTAGTCTGACCTTCTGCCTACCCCATGGAGGTTGATTATGACTCCTTTAAACCATACTGTATCTTATATAAACAAAACTCTGTATAGTCATTTTCATCCAGTCATAGAATAATTCATGTTTTCTTTCTGCAAAAACAATCTAAACTTCTTTACGTCAGGGATCTGTTCTACCTGTCTTATTATCAGCACCAAGCTCAGAGCTTGGTATATAACGGAGACTCAAAAATTGGATGTAAAATAAACTATCTAAAGAGGCCATCTTTGGTTATTTTTATATCACACTCAGTGACCAGTTACATGTGCAGGATAAGAAGGAGGAAAGGCTGCCAGGTTTCTGGTTTGGCTTTCTGATGGATCATGACACAACTTTGTACATTCACTGGCAAAATAAGTGGCACTCAGCAAGTGCTAAAAAATATTTATAAGTAGATAGATAGATATATAGATAAACAGAGAGTTCAAGGACAGCATTGACAGCATTTTCCAAAAATTGTAACATTTATTTTATGTATCATCTTTACCTAAACTATAGCAAAATGGGAATTATAATTTTATATGTATTTTTTCTTTTTGGATTTGGGCAATATGTTTTCCAGGGTAATATATAAACCTGATATTCCTAAGGTTATATTTTTACCTCTTTGTCATCTTTTAACCAAATAGTCTTATAAAAATGAGGATCAGTCTTATTTTCATATGATCAACAGAATTCTCTCAATAACTAGTTGTTATATCTCCAGAATATTACCAACTCAGTAACTGGATTATTTGTGATCTATACCTTACCTACTTATTTCAGAAATAAGATTTTAGCTGCTCTGCGTGAATGCTTCTGTAACGATAGCTAGCATTATTAATGATTGGCACATATTTGTCATTGTCTAAAAGTTTTCAATTATAGTAAGTTATTTAATCCTCAAAACAACTCTAAGAGATAGGTACTATTATAATCCTCAGTTACATATAAGAAAGCTGTGGAGCACAGATGTTAACAGCTAGAAATTTGTAGAGATGAGTTTTGAACTCAGGAAGACTAAGCTCTTAACTACAAAAGTTTACCAAGTCCATATACAATGAAGCTAAAGTAATAAAAACGTAGATGATTACAACAGGGAGCGAGATGAGGCACTTACTGTAGTTTGGCCGTATTAGCAATATGCTTCATTCGTCTATTCATAAATATCAATAATGTCCAGATGCAAAGGTAAGCACTGAGATTAGAGAGATATGTAAGATATGGTCCTTACCCACATACTTTCTATTCTCTGGGGAAACCTGACTCTTACACAAACAATAATGATGATGATGTAGTCAAAATTTGTCAAATACCTACCATGTTCTGATAATTATAAAAGTTAATTTTTTTGTTACATGCAGTCTTCACTCATTCATCCATCAACACAAATTTATTGGAAATCAACTGTGAACCAGATCACCTACTGGATGCAGAAGACATTATGGTGTATAAGAAAACCTTGGCTGGGTGTGGCGACTCATGACTGTAATCCCAGAACTTTGGGAGGTCGAGGTGGGAGGATCACATGAGCCCAGGAGTTTGAGACCAGCCTGGGGAACACAGCAAGACTCTGTCGCTACAAAAAATAAAAAACAGATAGCCAGGAATGGTGGCATGTGCCTGTAGCCCTAGCTACTTGGGAGGCTGAGGTGGGAGGATCACTTGAGCCCAGGAGCTCAAGGCTGCAGTGAGCTATGATCATGCCTCTGCACTCCAGCCTGGACAACAGCAAGACCCTGTCTCTAAACCAAAACAAAACCAAAAAAAACTTTAGTACCTTAAGCCACTTTTCTGCAAGTAACCAGAAATTACTAGAAACACTTTCTGTGTCTTACTTTTTATGTAACTGAGGGTCAGAAATGTTGGAAACTTTCCCAGGATCACAGGACTTTTAAGTGGTAAACCTAGAACTTGAATCAAGGTCACCTGTCTTTAAAAGTTCATATTCACTCAGTCAGTATGCATTTCAGACCGTGAATACAGCAGTGATCAAGGTAAATAAGATAGACATGTCTCATACCCTGTTGATACATGTGGCTGTATCCATTGCACTATGCTGTAAGTACCAGTCTAGGTCCAGACAGAAAACTGGAAACTGTAGTGCAAAATACACTATAGAGAAATGGCTAAACAGGTGGTAGAAGGCTGCAAAAGAAGTAAGAGTTTTGAAAGTAGCTGGAGATAGAAACCTATTCCTGGGGCAACTTATGATTGATGGATATTGTTAATGGAACAAAAAGCAAATAAAAAGGAGCAAGTCCCATAACTTTCATTCAGCTTTGCAGTCTCCCTCTAGTACCTCCTATCAACAAAATCTAAAAGAAAACCAGGTAGCAAAGGGGAAATGTGGTTTGTAGAGTCCCAGCCCTAACCATCACAGAGCAAAGGTATAGAAAGGTGAGTTTGGAGCTGAGAGATAATAGGTAAATGACAGACGGACGTTATCACTCTATATGAGAGACAATATAGTCAGAAATTTACGAAGATATGGAGTTAGGAACAGTGGTGGAAACTACCTGGTCCAACCTGCTTATTTTTCATCAGAGGAAACTGAGGCCCAGAGGGTTTAAGTGCTTTTAAAAGATTACAAGTATCAGAGCCAGGACAGGAATCTGAATTTTCTTGTTACACATTTCACTGAAACTTCTGCTATTCGATGTTGTCTCCAAGGACAGTGAACAAATTAATGGACAATGTTCTCAAAAGATAAAAATATGATTTGCAAAGGATGCAGAAGATGAAAAACTTATATGACGGGAGATTCTTATAGCCTCCCTAGATCAAAATAAAAGAAACAATTGCCTGATGGCTTTACTTTGTATGAGGGCAAACTTTGAGAACTTAGGGAATAGATGATAACATGTCTCTTACTTTGTTTCTTTTAAATTCCATTCTTTTCATCTGGAGCTGAGTGACACTCAGTTTAAGATTAAGCTTCTGTTAGGGCTGATTGGTGATTCTGGTGTAATAGTAAATTTTTTGAGGTTATGCATTTAATAATTTAATATTACCCGTTGATTCTCAGCTATAAGATTACAGAGAGAGACTGCATAGCAAAAAGAATGTTGAAGCAACACCATAGCCTGATTTCTTATTCCTTATCTCACAGGGCTCTGTGCTAATTGCATTGCCACGGACACATTGTTGTTAGTTAGGGCAAAGAGAAACTGTTTGATGAACAACCATGCTACAGAAATATTTCCTCCGGGCTACAGAGTCAAGCCAAATCAAAGGTCCTTATGAATTACAATCTGTTTGAGTAGCCTAGATTTGTACAATCTTGAAGGCCGATGAAAAGGTAAGTTTTACAAAGATATATGTCTTTCATTGGTTGTTTTAACAGACAAGGTATAGAATAAAGACACTTACAGTACAAACCCTTTTTAATCCATTTTATGTAATTTGAAAAAATTTTGCAGTGTATTAAAATACTACAATATGTTTTTGTCTTTGGTCAGGGCTTTTCAAGGATTTACTGACTAACACTGCACATGCTTTTGTTTGGGGATTTTTCTCAGTGATGCTCTGATGTCAAAGTCTTTTGTTTAATTTACTCAATAAGAGCTGGCTTTTCTTTTCAATTGTTTAAAATGAGAATGGCATTTAATTTTAGCACTTTACTGTCTTGTCATAAAGCTGAACTTTGTCAGCTGAGAGAATGTTTTATCTTCAAACAGCAAAAGATTCCAGAAATTTAAGAGGTTCTACCAGCTCATTTTATTTGGAAAATTATGTAGTTACAAAACATTAACTTGTTTTGAGATGTGTTGTTCTGAAGCAAATATTAATGGTACCAATTTGGGAACCTGTTTGGTTTCACAAGGTGGACTTTTTTCCACAAATAATGGTCATTCATAAATGCCATATTAATATTCACATTAAACTATAGAAGAAATCATCCAATTTTACCTGCATGATATAGATAGGTGCAAGGCAATGGTCATTTTAGAGAACGTGCAACATCAGTGGATCAGCTCAAACTTTGCATTCAGGTTTGATTTAATTATTTGATTTAATCTCTCTTTTCATTTGAGAAGCAAAGTAAAAATAAAACAAATTAAATGGTAGAATCATTTCTATTACACACTGAACCTCTCATTGTATTGTGTCTGGAGTATTTTTCTAAAAAATTAAACAAAAAACTAAACCTCAAAATCAGAAAAAAAATAATTTTCACTTTGACATTCAAATAATTTTCCTTTGGATTTATTCTCTTGTTTCTAATTAAATCTTATATTTGTCACAGAGAGATATATTATAGTTTTTGCAATTTATAAAAATTTTTTATCTTATTTTAAAACTATTAAAACAGAAATGTTATCAATGTTAGATGTGGGCAGTTTTTTCACTTTGAAACTAAAATATCATTCTGTTCCTATTTCAAGCTTTTGGATCAGTTTAATGCAAGAATAACCTGAGATTACAAAATCTACTTAAAAACTGTCTCCATAGGCAAAACTTATAAAGGTGCAACAAAAGTTTTTCTTGTGAATGCAAAACAAAATATGAAAAAATGAATTTGATGTCAAGGCTGACAAATGCAGCTAGTACTCATAACCCCTTAGTTGAAAAGTCTGTTTTTACCCAAAGTAGCTTCATTTTTGTCATTGATTTTATAAGTGATATATTATAAATTTGAAAGTATAAAATATGTATATAGTGACAAACCGTTTCAGCTATTATACATATAGTTTTCACATAAGAGTTAATTAGAGGGTGAACAAAAGCAGCTCCAATTTCTAAAACATTTTTTTGAAAATGCGCCTAAGATTATGAAGATGTACTAAAACAGGGTCACCGCACATCATTCCATTCAAATCTCATTATGGCTATTTATTCATTAAATACTTTTACAAATGGCTTAATTATCTAAGCATGGATTTTGAAGTACAGTTATACAACTTATTAACTCTATAATTTTAGAAAATTTAGTTAGACTTTCTAATAATCTGTTTCCTTATCTGTAAAATGGGAATAATGATAGCTACTATTTAGGAGTGCTGCAGGGAATCAAGATAGTATGTTTACGTATGTGTAGTTCTTCTGATTGCTATTATGCCCTACCTATGTGGAATGCAAAAGTTCATCAAACATATTCTTTCAAGGAGGAGGGCCAGTGTGGAGACTGAATTGTAACTGAATTATTACAATTCCATACCATTATTACCTTTTTTAAATTAAAGGTGATTTGATTATGTGTGCCTTTTTAAAGAAAGATTTTGTTTGGTAGAATGAAGGATAACTTTTACTTTGGCGGTGCTGCTGCCAGAATAGGTTGTATATACAATTATGCTTTCTGAAAGCTACGTCTAAACTTATGAATCACTAGAAATAGTCTGGCCTGCTGACTCATGGCAATATGACCCAATAATTCGAACACTGACCACCAACACAAAAGTGAAAATTAATATTTATTGAACATAATATGTGCCATGGACTGTTATAAGTGCTTTACATTAATTGTCACATATGATTGGCATTACATAGATAAAGCATAGAGAATTTTTTAAAAATCACCTAAGGTCTCACAGCTAGTAAGGTGACAAAACCAAGATTTAAATCCAGAAAGTCTAACTCCAGACTCTGCCTTTTTGACTATGAACTGAGTCGTGGTGTCCAAGGAATCATCAGAGGAAGAACGGGACCTCTGATGACTATTCCAGAAAACACCCCTCAGCTAGACCAAACCTGATATGTCAGGCTAACATGGTTATAGCCCACATTCTTGGGCTTCCTTAGATGCAAAGATTTTCTTAGATGAACTTTTTTCTCTCTACTTCTTTCTAATTATAAAAATTTTAAAAATATGTAATATACTTTCAAATTCTAACCAGCATCTATTGACATTCCAAATATTTAACAAAGATTGTTGCACAAATCAACAGGAGCTAAATCAGGGTCCTGGGGGCACTCTACTGTTTCAAATGTGACCTCATTAGTTCTAGATTTTGCTGCAATCTTGATAGAATGGCCAAAATGCTGGAGCAGTTACTGAGGGAGCTTACAGTTGTGGCTGTTTTTCTACCAGTTCAGAAATATTCAAATATGTTAGCATCCGGAACATCTGGCATGGTTGCAAATTGTGCATGTAGCCTGCCTATCAGTCCTACTTTGAATATATATCATTTAGTCATAAAACATGAGAATAAAAACTTATTGTTTATAAAATTGCTTTACATAATAAAGAATAACAAATTGTTTTGTGAACTCAGTTATTGCTGCTTTTGAAAGATTTGAAGAAAAAGAGGAAGGTAACTCTGTAATCAAAAAAGAATTGCATAGGTAAGCCTGCCATAAAGAAAATCCATTTTTAAAGGCTCCTTGGAGATCACAAAACTGCAATATGTTATTAAAGACACACTATCTGAAAATTTTTTTACTATAGTAACTACTTTACAATGTCTCTCTGGACTCATAGGAACTATAAGTAAGCTTGTGTGAGATCAATTTTTTGTTTATGACAACATGCAATCCAAATAAAGAAAATCATTGCTGTACAATGCTTATTACTACTATGATAAACTTCAGTATCCACTGTAGGCTGAGTATGTTTTCTGTCTTTTTTTAAATAATAGTATTCTTAGTGAAAAGTTTAAAATAAATATTCCAATTGAGACATAAGCAGGCAAAAGTAATAAAATAATAAGGTAACATAATTTTGTCTTCTGATTTAAGAGATAGATGGTGTAGAGTTCTTAGGGTCCACAGCAAAGAAGGAACTCTCTCTGTGTGAATTTAAAGATAGTTGGAGTTGTTAAGAAATTCATTGTTTTCAAAGTCAAAGAGTAAAAGAAAAAAATAGCATTTTGTGTTAGCTTAAATATCATTTTAATAGTAAAGTATGACATACTATTATAAAAATATATACAGTACAGAATTGTGTACAGTCAAAATGATTCCATCTTCCCCCAGCTACTATGCTATTTCATGGAGAAAGCAACTTTCATTATTTGCTGTGCCTTCTATGCAGATGTTTCATTTGTGCATGCACACACACAAACACACATGCATGCGGAATCAAAGTGCACAAACTGTCCTGTGATTTTGCATTAATTTTTCTAAAAGGCAGCAAAGATAATGCTTAATGGGGGACTAGTGAAGCAGAAAGAGGCTGTTGCTTAATTAGCTACTCCCCAGAAACTACCTCCTGCCACTCAATATCTCACAAGAAATATCCTTACACATAATTGTTTGTTTCAGTGTTTTTTTTTCCCTGAATCGAATGTAACTAGATCTCTTAACTCTCTGCAGCCTGTTGGTGTCATGGTGAACAAAGGCTGGATTAGAAGTCAAGATACTTAAGTTCTAGGGCCTTTCTTTATTACTCTCTTGCCAAGAATGAGTCTCTTAAACTCTCTGTCCCTCAGTTTCTTCATTTGCAAAATAAAATTGTTAAACCAGGTGGTTTGAAAGGTTGCCCTGACTTTTCAGGGTGTTTTTGAGTCTAAATTGGTTAGTTTTCAGTGTTGTTTATGCTTTTAGTGCTTCTTTTACCTAAGCAAAAAAAAAAAAAAGGAAATATTCCCTAACAAAGCATTTATGATCAAAAACTTTTCTAAATTTTTGATCAAAACATTTATTCATACAATTAAAAAGTAGTTTTAGTAAGACGTATAGATTTATCCTTTCATAAAAAAGTATCAGTGTGAGAGCACTACAAAACAGCACAGATTAGCTAATATCAACAATATACCTAATATTCACTGAGTTCTTACTTTGTGCTAGAGGCAGTTCTAAGTATAGTTGTCCCTCTGTATCCATAAGGGATTGGTTCCAGGACCTCAGTGGATACCAAAATCTGTTGATGCTCAAGTCCCTTATATACAATGGTGTAATATTTGTATATAACCTGTGCACATCCTCCTGTATACTTTAATTCATTTCTAGCTGACTTATAACATCTAATACAGTGTAAAAGTTATATAGTTATTATACTGTAGTGTTTAGGGAATAATGACAAGAAAAAAGTCTGTACATGTGCAGTACAGACGAAACCCATCCATTTTTTTCCTGAATATTTTTGATATGTGATTGGTTGAATCCATGGATGTGGAACTCACAGATACGGAGGGCCAACTGTACTTTGAATACATAAACTTAGCTAAACCTCTCAGCTGCACTATTAAGGTCCCTTTGATCATTAGCATCATTTGAGAAAGCATAAAGAAAGAGGAATAATCTGGGATTCAGAGGGAGTGGAGTCCAGTACTTCCCTCAGCTATGAGATGGTCTCTGGGATATATACCAGTGCAAAAAAAAATTACATCACTGTATTTATGGAGTTGTGTAGTGTTACAATTACTGGGCACACTAAATGTAACCGAGAGGTCATCTGAGACCTCCTGAGATCTGAAATTTGTAAGCATGTTTCAAGTCACAAGTTTTACTATCTTGGTAAGAACGGACCCCCTTGCCACTCTTTCTGTAAACATTCAGACTTAATTCCTGAAAGCTCCCTTGGTCTCTGTTCCCACTTTCATGCAGACCATGTGTGCTCTTTGTCACAACCCTATTCCTATTTTATGGCAAGAACTTCAATCATATCAAGCATTTCCAATGTCTGTGGCTTTATTACAAGTTTTGGAGACAAGGAAAGGATCACATTTCACGCTATGGTTGGCTACTGTTTTATTAGATGCAAACTCAATTCCTCTTCTCTTCTTGGAGTGCCCTTTCCTCATTTAGTCACCTTCTCCAAGCAGAAGTTCTAAATGGTGGCTCTGATGAATGCTTAAAATATCTGGGGAACAGGTGCAATCCTATTCTGTTTTTTTCTCTGCAGTCTGATCAACAAACATTTCCCCATAGATAGGCAGGAAGAAAAAAGGAGATATCTATGTGTCTTATCTATAAACAGAGAGACGTGTTTCAGTCCCTGTCTACCCTCCAGCTACCCAAACTCCTCACCCCACATCCAATACCCACACACAAAACTAAACTTTCCTCTTCTGGGCATTCTTTGTATCAAAAACATTCATCTCATTTCTTACTATGTGTTCTCTTCTTTGGGGAAAGTGGACACATTACAAGAAACAAAATAAAACATGGAGACCCTATCTCTGAGATAACAGTAGGATCCACCATCTGTCATGGACCTTTCATTTTCCTTTCCTTGCTCATCATGTCCGTCTCCCATCAAATCATTTGGAGAGTGGATAGATTAATTTCAGTTTTGTCAGCCATAGAAGGAAGAATTCAAGTGTCAATCTGGGAAAGGTTTGTGGATAAATATTCTGTTCAGAAAGGACCATCAGGTATAGGACTAGGACCATGCAGTATACAGGTGAAGAGAAGCTTCGTATGACCAATCATCTGACTATATCCTTTGTTCACCTTTAATTCTAAAATAAAATAGAGATTTGGGATGGTTAGTAGAAGGTTCTTATTTTTATATACTGGGTAGTGGATGGTATTAAAAATCATCTTATGAAATTAAAGGGGTAGAACTAGTAGAAACCTCAAAAATCATCTAGCTACTACTTCATTTTACAGATAGTTAACCGAAGAGAGTTCACCTAATTTGCTCATTTCATATATGAGATTCCCATTAAGTAATAATAATTCTGTTGGAAAATCTAAAATATCCATACATTTTCAAATTTCCCAAACTTCTTACATTCCCCAAAAAAGCAATAAGTAAAGAATTAGGGGGGAAAAACCCAACTTTTTTGAATGTCTTTCAATGGATAAAATTAGCTAATTAAATTAAGTACTTAAAACCTTCCAGCAAACATATCAATAACACAGGAAATGATTCACTCAGAAAGAAGAACAAATTAGTATGGAAACTTAAAGCATGAATAATACTGACCATATCAGAAAAAAGCCTAAGTACAAGTAATGTTATATCCCTCCATTTATATTAAAGATAACTTGGAGTTTCAAGGGACTGATTAGCAAATGTAAAAAGAAAAAAAAATGCACACTGTGCATGAGATTGGCAAATATTCTGTTCTTCTAACAAAATTGTTTTTGTTTTTT
Source organism: Daubentonia madagascariensis (assembly GCA_023783475.1). NCBI lineage: Eukaryota > Metazoa > Chordata > Mammalia > Primates > Daubentoniidae > Daubentonia > Daubentonia madagascariensis. The sequence continues at coordinate 38,352,996 of JAKFHU010000600.1, forward strand.
GTTTTTAAGTATTTATTGAGAGCAAACAATGTAACTAGTATATTTCATACATAACAGCATAAATCTCAAAACCTCTGCAAATTAAGTATTATTAGGCCTATTTTACTAATGATAAAATAGGTGTAGACAGCAAGAGACTGTCAAGTTTGCAAACCTAATGAGTTGGAGAACCACATTTTGTGTTTCAATTGATCTGACTTAACCCATACACTTTCCCCTAAAATGTATTGGTTCCCTTCTAATTTTAACAGAGATGATTAGGAAAAAATATGAAAAATTTTACCAAATTATCTTACCAATTAAGATAAAAGCATGAAATAAGTTTGCATTAACTGATCCTGGGTTGAGAAATATCAAGTGCAAAGAGAGTTTAATGTCAATTTCATCTTATATAGTAAAGTAATTTCTATCATTGGTAGATTTGTTCTTATTTTTCCTTTTTATCTAGACATCTACAGAGCTGTTTTACAGCTAAAATCTTGCTTTTATTTATTGTACTAACTTTAAAATATATATATAGCCTACAGACCAGAGATCTTGAATAATTAAACAATAAAACCCATGCTATGAAAGAAAGGAGACATCATTAAAACTAGAATCATAAAAAGTAGTGATGCACAGGAAACCAGACTTTTGTGCACACAGGAAGTATTTTCAAGTTGAACCCTCTTCTCAAAAGTATCTGGCGAAGGGTAAATTCTGCTCCCCACCCCCTGAAATGGATTGCAGCATAAGTAGATTATAGATTTACAGGGAGATAGAGCTGTTGCAGTGATTTTGCAAATATAGGCAAAGTATTCCTAGAGAGAAAAAGAACAGAAAATTATAATGTCCCATGGAGTATCTGACAAGACTTTTTTTTGGGTCAAATTGGCAGTTGACCCAGTACATTCTGAAACTATATTGAAGGGGGAAAAGCCTGTTTTACCTTCTGGGCAATTAAGAATGAAATTGAAAACAGAGTTACTCAAAGCTGTACAAATTCAGTCCATAAGGTTCTCTAATTAAAATTAGATTTTGAGCTGCTTCAGATCCAGAGACAGAATTCTCTCAAACTGATATTAAATGTATTTCTAGAGCAATTGATATAGATACAGAAGAGAAACTGGGTGATAAAAGTCTACACTATACTTGGCCAACACAGGCATTATTTACCTTAGTCATACCTAAGTAATGATTTCATCAATTTTTACAAAGAAGGGATTGAAAATTATGATAGACTCACATGGTATAGCATAAGCAAATTTGTATGTAATTGTCATTAAAGTAACCACATCGTAAGCTATAAACTTCAGTCATAATTAATCCTATGTTTGTATATCAGGGAAACTCTTCTCCATTGCAGATAATTGGAAGATATGTACTCAATTCATTTTAGGTAATGAGGATTTATTTCATCAATGCAGGGAGAAATGAATGAGCATGGAAAATCATCTCTACAGCTATATAGTCACTGGATCCAATTTGCAGTTCTTTGACTTGAATGTGCACTATGTTCAACAAGAATAGAAAAAATGTCACTATGATTAGGCTAAATAACAACTCAAATGACCACATGATGTTTCATTTCCCTCAGAATCAAGAATCATCTATTTAAATCTTGCATATATCGCATTTTGAAAATTGCTACAAAAGGGCATACAACTGAGTCATTTTGAGTCCATCCAATAAGGACTGCAATTACTGTGCAGAGGCTTTGACCAAGAATCCCATGAGCAGTTGTCTTCCCTTATATCCAGCATTAGTGTGTGTGGCTTGAACACTTTCCATTTATGTTGCCATAAAGAAATACCTGAGACTGGGTAATTTATAAAGAAAAGAGGCTTATTTGGCTCACAGTTCTCAGGCTGTGCAAAAAGCATGACACCAGCATCTGCATCTGGGGAGGGCCTCAAGCTGCTTCCATTCATGGTAGAAGGGGAAAGAGAGCTGGCATGTGCAGAGATCACATGGTGAGAGAGGAAGCAAGAGAGAGTGGGGAGGTGCCTGGTTCTTTTTAAGACAAGCTCTTGCAGGAACTTGAGTGAAAACTCACTACCAGGAGAATGGCACCAAGCCATTCATGAGGAATCCACCCCCATGATCCAAACACCTCCCACCAGGCTCCACCTCCAACATTGGGGATCAAATTTCAACATGAGATTTGAAGGGACCAAACAAACCAAACTATAGCAAACACCACTCCCTGGTGATTGCTTTATGGCCCAGTGCTGATTTTCTTGATGGTTCTCACTGATTGATGGTTGATCCCTTATTTTATGGGCAGAACTAAAGCAGGAGAAAACCAAATCCTGGAACAAGAACCACATCTATTCATAACACTAGAAGCACGGGACCCTGAAGTTTTCTAAAACAAAGACCTAACTGTCTCATCCCCTAGGACAATGGTAAATCCTACTTTCTGTTTGTGCTCCCAAAATTTCAAATATTGGGCATTTTTAGGCTTTGTTATTCTTATCCCATTGTATATTTTAGCTTTAATTCATATCTTCTTATTTGCATTTACTTCAAACTATGCTTGGTTTCAACATAATTCCTTTTCAGCTACTTATTTTCTTAGTATATATCTGCTGCTCAGCATTATCTTAAAATTAATAAGACATTCTTCTGAAAATTCACATTTAAGGTATCTCAATCAGCTTAAAGGATTTTTAGCAGACCCTTTAAGAAATGTAGTCCATTAACAGAGGGAGAGATGGTTGTGGATTTTGAATTGTTACTTCTCTATCCATTGTTTTAACTTTAGCTCACCATTTTTAATCTTAGAGTCTCAGTATTTATGGCAGAAAAATTTGTATTAATATCTTCAATAAAAAGGAAATGAACTCGATTTCTTAAGCAAGCGGGTTTATAATAGAAGCCAGAGTTATTAAATCAAAGAAAGATGGCTGGTTTATGTACTATTTAGGAGAAAAAAATTTCCCTTGATGTAGGAAAGTGAGAATTTTTACACATCATGCCTAAATTATGGTAAGTGAATTGGTGAATTAGACTAATTTGATAGGTCTCAATATACTAAGCCTTTTAAAATGTTTTATCAGAAGCATTGACTGCCATTTATGAAAACATATTTTCCAGAAAAGCAAACAAGCTTGAAAGATAGAGATAATGTCTCCTTCCAGAGTAAAGGCCAGACACACTTACTGTCCATTATAAAATATTCAGGTTCCCCGAACTCAGAATTTTTCTCCTGTAATGCAGCCTACTGCCTATGTACGTGCCAACTGGTCCTCTTCATGTTGCCCTGTAAGAATCAAGGGTCAGATAACCAAAGCAAAAATGATGGTACTCTGTTCACTGCTATTACTCTAAGAAATAAACCATCATTAGTCTCTGATCTAGGAGTCTTGTGTCTTGTATGAGAACTTACAGAACTGTGATTGGCTAACTTGTTACTTTGAAATAGGGTAAAATCTCAGATGCTTCACAATTCTTCAGAAAGCCACTATTTTTATTAAAAATTCCTGGTAAATATTCCCTCCTCCCAATGGTCCCTGAGATTCCTAAACATATGTTGGATGATATTTATTATTATGAACTGGTTTAAGAGCAGGAAAATAATTACAATGTTAACTACTGATAAATTATTTGCAAACATATCTAGTGGGAATATTAAATTTCATAAAATGTTGACTAGTCATCAATATACTTTGAAAAGGGGCTTTTAAAAGATTAACTTAAATGGTCAAACATAGACATTTTAACATTTGTTTTAATGCAATAATTATCTCCTTTAAATACTTCTTTTCAAGTAAGAATTTTTGTTTTGTGGAAATTTTTCAGAACAATTTCCCAATAGCATGTACATAGTTGACTTGGGAAGAGAGAAAGTTAGAATGACTTGGCTAACAAATTAAACTTAATTCCTTAAACTTTCCATGGAAATTTCCAAGAACTATGAAGTTCTCTAAAAAAGACTTAACTACATTATGATAATGAACAAAAGTTCTCAGCTAAGGAATATCACAAATGGCTGATAATTCACACTTTTAGTGTAGCCTACTGCTTGAAAAAAAATTAAGTTACTTTTCAGTCCCTTGATAATTAGCTCCTGTTGTCAAAGCTTCAGTTACAATTTGATTTAAAAAAATCCTAAATGTCAAGAACCATGTGATCTGATAAATATGGATGACATTTAAAAAGCAAAGTATGTAGTGTCTACAAAAGAAGAAGAGGAAAAGTGTCATGTGCTGCATTTATTAACAAAATATTTTATATCTCATTCATATAATTACTTATTCTTCTACATGAATGACATCTTTTGTTTATAAAGAATAGTATAACTTCTTAATTCCTCTGATAAATAGGTGGGTGACTTAAATACGTGTTTACAAGTAATACATTAAAACTAAAAATAGATTTTTTAAAAGGAAAATTGGTAGATATATATAAAACCCAGTTTATAGTTTGCAGTCAGATGCAGAGAACTCCCTGAATGATGATTTTTTTCCTAAATTCTACTAATTGAATCCTTGAGACTACATCAGTAATATTTATTAATTATTGCACTATATAATTCAGACCCATCATTTGTGTAAGCATGCACTTCATTCCAAATCAAAGACTTACAAACAGTTGGCGGGTATATTGCTCAATGGAATGATAAACAAACAGCAGGCGGAGCTCCTATGTAGAACAACTTGAAAGAGAATTTGTGAATTTTAAAAATATCACAGTATTTAACAACTTAACTCTCAAAGACATTCACTGACTCTACGTTGCATTTACATTTTGACCTGTCGTACTTGGTTCTAGTTTCTCTATATATTCATCTCACTACCTCTTGTTAGAAAGTTATTTTGTAAAACCACCAGTTATGCAAACTAAATGGAAATAATTCATTAGCCATAGATATAAAACACAATTTTTAAAGATTTTGGGTTAACACAGTAAAAGAACAAACAAATTTAATTAAAATAGACAAGTAGCTATGAGCCAAAATTTTTATTATTTTTTTTCTTTTTGATTGGATTTCAAATGTATCTTCTGATTAATACATATAATTTGACAAAAAGTGAATATAAAGGTAGATGCAAATTTGCTGACCTTTTCTTGTAGCAGACTCTCTACTCATTGGGTAACCCTGCTCATTGGAGATAAACACCTGTTTCTGATTAATTTTTTTGCCAACATTATGCTTTATTGATTTTCCTTAAAAAAATTACATGGAACATAACTTGGTCGCTTTAAAAAAATTATAGAGTAGGTTTTTATCAATAAATTATATGATCATCTTATATATACATAAGAACTAGTACTATTATTTGTTTCTCAATAATGTTTTAACAGCCATATTGAGGTATATTTGACATACAATAAACTGTAAATATTTAAAACACACAATTTGGTAAGTTTTCACATTTGCATACACCTATGAAACATCACTACAATCAAGATAATGAACACAAACTAACGCTTTGATGGTTGAATTTTTTTTTTTGAGACAGGGTCTCATTCTGTCACCCAGGCTGGAGTGCAGTGGCATGATCAAACCTCACTGCAGCCTTGAATTCTGGGGCTCAAGCTTTCCTCCTGCCTCAGCCTCCTGAGTAGGTAGGACTACAGGCATCCACTGCCATGCCTGGCTAATTTTTTTAATTTTTAAAAAAAATTTTATGTAGAGATAGAATCTCCCTATATTGCCCAGTCTAGTCCCAAACTCCTGGCTCAGGTGATCCTCCCACCTTCGCCTCCCAAAGTGCTGGGATTATAGGCATGAGCCACTGCACCTAGCCAGATGGTTAAATTTATAAGCCAACTTGGAGGATGCTTTTGAATGAGATTAACATTTAAATCAGTGGACTTTGGGTAAAGAAGATTGCCTTTCATAATGTGGATGGTTCTCATCCAATCAGTTGAAGTCCTGACTAGAACAAAAAGACCAGCTTCCCTCAGCAAGAGGGAATTCAGCAGACTGCCTTTGGACTTCCTTTGCACTATTGGCTTTCCAGGGTCTCTAGTCTACTGCTTGTTTTCTCACTGAAACTACAGCATCCACTCTCCTGGGTCTTGAGTCTATTGGCCTAAACTGAAGATTTTGTCCTCTAATTCCTTATAATAAATCCTTATAACAAACTAGTAGGATATTTAATATATCCTACTAGTTCTGTTTCTCTGGAGAACCCTGACTAATACAGATTTTTGGTACTGAGAAGCAGAATACTGCTGTAATGAATACCTAAAGATGCAAAAGTGGCTTTGAAACTGGTAATGGGTTGAAAAATTTTGAGGTGCTAAGTTGTTTTCTAGTGTTTTGTGGAAAGTTAAAAATGATGAACTTGTATATTTAGCTGAGGAGATTTCTAAACAAATTGTTAAAGATGTGCCTGATTTCTACTTACTGCTTATAGTAAAATGCAAGAGGAAAGAAATAAATTGAAGGGATTGTTAAGTAAAAAGGAATCAGATTTGAAGATTTGGAAAATTCATGTGTGTGAATTGTGGATTTAATCATCTGTGAGTAGAAACCAGGAATAGAGATGGGATGACACCAGTAGAAACACTGCCAGCTTGAACTAAAGGTTAGAGAGACAGGACAAAATGAAGGAAGGCTAGCAGTCTTCTTGGATTCTACAGGATGGGGCAATAAAGCTATTTGTCTGAAAATGTGCATCATCCTTCATAAAGAAGGAAAAATGACTCTGAAGGTGATTCAGACATCATCAGTGCTGCCATTCCCATCACAGGACCAAAGTGCGCAAGCCTGAGGACGCAGAAGGAGCAAGGCTGTTTCCTTCTTGGTTTCAAGTCAAGCCTGTTTATTTCTTGGTTTCAGCAGGCCATGCTACTGCCATCTAGTGCCTCAGGAACAGGGCTTGCTATCCAGAGTCACTGTGGTAGGACCACCATTTAGGGCCTTAGGGGCAATGCTGCTACCTCAGTGGGCCCAGAGGGCAGAAGGTTAGGGCAGAGAGTTAAGCCAAGGGGAATAATTCTGAGCCTTAAGATCTAATGGAATTTTGCTTGCTAGGTTTTGGACTTACTTGAGACCTCTGACCTCTGTCTTTTTCTCACTTTCTCCCTTTTGAATGCAAACGTCTAACCCATCCCTGTCCCACCACTATGTTTTGGAAGCATATAACTTGTTTAGTTTCACAGCTACATAGCTGGAGTGGAATTTTGCCTCAGGATAATCATACCTCAAATTCCACCCATACCTGACTTATATATTTAGATGATACTTTGGACTTTTGAGGCTGTTGGGAGGGGTGAGTGTATTTGCATGTGAGAGGACATGAATTGAGGGGGGCAGAGGGAGTGAATTATGTTCCTCCCAAATTCATATTGAAGTCCTAACCCCCAATGTGACTGTATTTGAAGATAAGGTCTTTAAGGAGGTAATTAAGGTTAAATGAGGTCCTAAGGGTAGGACCTTAATCCAACATGACTAATGTCCTTATAAGAACAAATAAGAGACAACATGAATACACATGAGCACAGGGGAAAGATCTTGTGAGAACAGTAATGCAGCAAGCATTTGCAAGCCAATCAAAGAGCTCTCAGGGGAAACCAATCCTGCCAACACCTTGATCTTACGCTTCTAGCTCCCAAAACTGTGAGGAAATAATTTTTTGTTCTTTAAGCCACCCAACCTCTGGCATTTTGCTTTGGCAGCCCTAAGGTCACTTAGCTAGCAAAACAGAGGCTGTGATTCAAACCAAATTTTATTGACTCCATTGACTCCAGAGCTAATCCTCCATCACTATACCACATATCCTATTTATTTTCAACCTCCAATTCTATGTAAGCAAAAGCCTAACAACATGCTATCAATACCTGTACTTTTTCTGTAAAAATTGATTTTTTAAGAGGGGTAGGTAGGCAACTTAAATGTTCTCTTTGTATTCACTTCTGCCTGCCTAGAAAAAAGTATGAACTTTTCATTTCCATACAAGCTCTAAGGCTGAATAATTTTGACTATGTATTCTCAGTTATCTTGTTTGACATTGAGATTAACAGATGCTTCTCAACTTATAGTGGGGTTACATCCTAATAAACCCATGATAATTCAAAAATATCATAAGTCAAAAATGCAATTAATAACCTAATAAAAACAAAGTCAAACCATTGTAAGTCTGGGACAATCTGTAATAAATTTAATAGAAAGTTCAAAAAGGATAATTTCCCATTAACTTAACTGGAGATATGTTTTCTTTAAAGTCTATGTTTTTGGAGGCCAAGAACTTTCCTATCCATGAGAAAGAACTCTATTCCATTCCATTTCTCTCCAATATCCAGAATAACATTTTATTAAAATTCACAGCTTCTTTATCAAACTATAGAAAATCAAAGAAAGAATATGTAAATATAATCAATTATTACTTACCTTGTACATTGTGCAATAATAGGTCCATAGATGGTGCTGGAGGGAACTCAAGAGATGCTTCCTTCCATAGAATTGTTAGGTAGATAATGAGGATCTCTGGCTCTTCTCAGGACAAAGGTGCTGTTTGGAGCAGTTGCTTGGCCTGGGGAGAAGGATAAGGCAGGCACTCCATTTTCGTGCTGCCCCACCCTTAATCCTATCCTGAGCAACCGCTACACCTGGGGAAGGAGGGAATGCTTTATCAATCTAGGAGTTCCCCAGCCCAGGCATGATAGGATTTAGAAAGTGACCTAGAGTAACCTAAGGGTAATTACTATGCCATTAGCTTGAAACTGCATTGCGGTTCACCCCCCCCAGGGTGGGCTTTCTAGAAGGAGTTTGTACATGCAGATGGAATTTTGAGGACACCTGTTGATCTTTTGATAACATCCTACACCTCCCTCTTACAAACTGGGCTAATAAAAGGAAACAATCCGAGAAGTCAGCAAGTAGTGAGTCGGTCAGTGAGTGAGTGAGTTGGTCTGTCTTGCTCCACTCGCAGAGACAGACCTGTTTTATTCTACAATAAAGAACTGCTCTTGTAACACTGCTCCCTGCCTGAGGCTACTCCCTCATATTGGCCTTTTTGGTGATTTTTCCATGAAAGGAGTCAGAGGACCAGGATAATAGTCTGGACTTGACACTTAGGTGTGTCTGGTCATTCCTTCGGCCAAGAACACACCAAGAACGGAGGGCAGACTCCCACCCTGACATCTTTGGTGCTGAAACCCGGGATTCTGACAGAGTAATTTACAACAGAGATGAGTAAGAAGAATGAACATATAAAAGAAAACAAACTAAGGCAAGATGTATTACAGTAATAGAGTAAATAAATGTCACAGTAATACAGAGAGGAAAGAATTAATATGTGAGAGCATGATCTGGGAATTCTTTGTGAAAAAGTGGGATTTGACCCAGGTTATAAAACAAGCAGCAACTTTAGAAATGGCGTAAGTGGGCAGAGCCTACCAACATTGATTTATAATATGGACAACTTATCTTACTCATTTTTACTGGCTGATTTATCATTAAAAAGCTGCATGTCAATTCAAATAAAGAAGGTAAGAAGATTTCAGAAACATGGGGAAAAACAGTGATGACAATTTGTCAAGTAGTAAATTCTAGTACCATTTTATCCTTGTTGTTGTAGTTATACAAATAAAAAACAATTCTTTAAGGTCTATGTTGGAAAGAACAGAATAGGGCATTTCATTATTTCTTTCTTTATAACTCTCTAGGCTGTCACCTCCTCCAGTCTGGCGTATTACAATAGTCATCTCAAGGGCTTTCCCGTTTGTGGGTTCTCCTGGCTTCCAGTACATTCTATTCACAACCACTGTGTTAATCTCCCCGAAACATATCAAATGACTTAATGCGGCATTTTTAGGGAATATTATTATAGTTGGCATGACATTAAAAGTTGTTCCTTAAAAAATATTTTTGCAGTCAAATACATTTGGAAAAATATTGGTTACAAAAGTTACACATGTTTGTGTGGAACTTCTCTAAACTTTAATGTGCTGTTTGAATTGAATCTTGAAAGTTGAGGCAGAGAGAGGCTGTAGCATGCCTTGATTTTGGAACACCCAGTTGGGGAAAACTGACTTATAAAATAAAAACAACATTCTTTAGCTTGGCATTTATTGCTCTCTGCAATCTCACCAGTCTCTGAGGATACTCATGAGACATTGGACCATACCTTTGTATCTCTGAGGTCTGAAGGTGGCCTGGCTAAATATTTCTCCCCTTTGGAATTATGTATTAGTTTTTGTCCTCTGGGATTTGTTTTTACTCAAAGTTTAGTTATTTCATCAAGATAAGCCTTGGTGTTAAATTGTCCTAGAACATAGTCATATTTTTGATGTACTGATTCAGGTATTATTTGATTTCAGGAATTATTCTTTCATTATGTCTTTGGAAGTATTTTCTATGCTTATCTGTGGATTGAACCTTCATTGTCTGGCCTCCATATCAACTATGTTGTCATCTATATGGACCTAGATGGCCTCAACATTTCCCTCAGCTTGACTGAACTTTAAACAGGTTTCTTCCTACCTCTAGGGCTAACCTTCCCCTCAACCCAGTAATTACAGAATCCAGAAGGCCTAGCCACAGAGGTCCCTCTCCCCTTTTATTAAAGCATTTACATTAAAAATTATCATTGTAAATTCTTCTGTGCTCCTTTGAAATTTAAATCTTTTAAAAATCTTCTTGCCAGTTTTACAACCCAGGACTGTCTTTCTCAAGGATCTGGGAAGTGTCCCTTGGAAAATAATCATCAAAGAAGATAGCACCCCTATTTCCCAGTCTCTGTAGGAGGGTAGGCAACTAGCTTGCCTTGGCCAAGGTGTGCAACTATCTCTTACCATGAACATATGAAAAAGTTTACTTTTCCTTTGGGTGAGGACAATTAGCACACACAAATGGCCTATGGTCCCCCATACTCCAGCACTTGAACACTCTCCTGCTCCTTTTTCAGCAGAGTTGAGTTTGGACTGCATTCTGGTTTTTCTTCCCTATTGCAATAGCCTTGAATAAAGTCTTCCTTACCTGTTTAACTTTGTCTAGTACAATTTTTTCATTGACAACATTCTTTTCCCTTTTCTTCAGTGTTCTATTTGTACTTCACAAATGTGTCTCACATGCCATTGCATGAACACTAATAGTATATTTTGCTCTTTTCAATATATTTTTTCAATTATAAATTTTAATTTAATTTATTAGTTCTGGTAGGTCCTTTTCCAATTGACTAATTATTTGATATTTTATATGTTATCTTTAATTTTCCTGGGAGGATAAAGTAATTCCTTTCTAAAATTCCAAAAACTGACTTAGCTATGTTTTGCACACAACTTTATCTTCTTTGATTTTCTTGAAAAACTTGTTTATCAGTTAAACACTGCAATTATTTTTAATGTTGACTTTAATATAGACAGTTCCCCTGAGGTCAATAATTGCTCCCAACTACTGTGCAGATATTCTCTTTGATTTTCCTTCCTCTTTCCATCTTATCACTTCACTATCTTAAATTAGAGTGTTCACTGTTATTGATGATTCTATCCTTTGTGAAACTGTTAAGCTTATTCAGCTGTTTGGAGGAGTGGGTACTAAGGGAGATAAGGCAGTATGCAGCCAACGTTTTGCCAATTTTTCCTACAGATTTATTGAATTCCATCTCCTATTTGTATGTCTGGTCAAATAGGTGTAAGGTCAGGATGGGAGCTCCATTTCTAGGCTTCCAGGGATAAATACTAACCTGGGAAAAAGTTTCATCCAATGTGAATATCTGTGGTTTACAGAATTTTGTTATTAAATTTATACACAGAATATCTCTGTTGACCCCCAATGTTCCCACCTATCGTTCCTTTGTCTTTCCTTTAATTCAGCTATTGCTACAACCTGTCCCCTTTTCTTTTACATTAGAAATCATGGCTATTTTTGTGATCAGAAAATCTCCCGCTCAGCCTCACTTCCTTCCGTTTCTCCACAATGAGAATGAATCCACAAACATCTCCCACTCTTGACCCCAAAGCTAGAGAATTTAGTACCTTTTAAACTACCTTTTAAACTCTTTTTCATATTTAGGATTATAGGTAATATTTTTAAATCATAGAATACTTCATTTGGGTCTACATTTTATATCCTCTAGCAGACAACCTTTAGAATTTCAAGTATGGCTTTGCCACCATAATTTCTGGATTTATGTAGTTAACATCCAATCTGAGGTTGTTTTTGTTCTTTCAAAGAGTTTGAAAAGATTAATGCATTGTACACTATGCCAACTTTCTTGGAAGCCTTCCAAAATTAGCATTAAAATCACATTCAAATTTTCTCTGTGCGGCAAATAAAACATTTGATCAATTCATATGAGGCATGATTAGCACCCATTTGCCTAATCTCTTTTAATAATTTGACAGGTTAGCCTCCTAACTGGTCTCTTTGCTTCAGCTCGTTTGCCTCTTCACTTTATTTTCAGTACAGCGGCCAGAATTATTCTGTTAAAATGAAAGTCAGATCGTGTCACTCCTCTGCTCAAAACCCTTCAATAGCTTCCACTTCACTTAGGATAAAGTCTGAGGTCCATAGTATGAATTGCAACAGCCTTCATGGTCTGGGCCCTTCTTTTACTTCTCTAACCTAATCTCTTACACATTCCGTCTAATCCACCTAGCTGAGTGTTTCAGCAAAACTTCTCAAATCGTGTTTTTCCCACTGCTTTCACACCACAACAATCATCAACACAGAAGAAGTCTTCTGTGACCAAATGCGGGGGATTTTTCTCCACCAACAAACAAACAATCAATTCTGCAAAGCACACTAGCTGGGTGTTGTCCAATTCAACTCCTACACTATCTACCTAGAGATACTGTCAGATCCACAGGTTGAGGGCTCAGTCTTGGGGCCAGTCACATGTTCGGGCCTCTAGAACTTCTGACCAACTGGCTTCAAATTGGGGTTCCTATGAGCCCCTCTTTGGGTTAGATTAATTTGCTAGAGCGGCTAACAGAACAGAAGAAGACTGTTCTATTACTTCTATTACTTACATTTAATAGTTTATTACAAAGGGTATTTTAAAGGATACAAATAAGCAGATGAAGAAACACATAGCACCAGGTCTGGAAGGGTCCTGAGTGCAGGATCTTCTGTCCCTATGGAGTTGGGGTGCAACACCATCCCACCACATGGATGAGTTCTTATTCATCTTCCTGTCTGCCTCCACATATTCAGCTCTGCAGAAGCTCTCTGGACCCAGTCCTCTCAGATTTTTATGGAAGCTTTATTACGTGTCAGTATTCCTTCCTCCAGGGTATGGGATGGGACCCTTTCTGGAATGACAGTCTTATGACCCACAATCAGAAAGGAGGGGAGGTAATTAGAGTTCAGCCTTGGGGCGGGAGAAAGTCAGAGAGATTCTGTTTCCTGAGGTCTGTCCCTAAGGCCTTATACACCCAACATTATAAGCTGTAACAAGCCAGGAACAATGGAATATATATATATATATATATATATATATATATATATATATGTCATAATACCACACTGAGCCACCCTGGTTTGTTGTTGTCTTGAACAGACCAGCTTTGCTCCCCCTCAAGTCTTTTGCATTGGCCTTTCTCCCAGCAAAGCCTGTTCAGATTGAGTCAACTAAACTTCTCAGAAGACTTCCCAGACCACCCTATCCAAAATGTAACACTCCTCCCCACCATGTATTTCCTAGCATTCTTTCTGCCTTTCATTTCCCTTAGCACTTACCAATATATAATGGTCTGTTTTACTCATTCATCTTACTTACTATCTTCCCCATGAACCACTAAGTTCCTTGTTGGACAAGGCTTTTTGTTTGCTTTGTTCCCTATTGCACCCCCAGGGCCTAGAACTGTTTCTGGTTGTTATGAGCTAAATGTTTGTGACCCCTCAAATTCATGAATTGAAGCCCTACTCCCCCCCAATATGATGGCATTAGGAAGTGAGGCTTTGGTGAGGTAATTAGGTTTAGATGAGGTCATGAGAATAGAACCCCCATGGTGTGATTAGGGCCTTCATAAGAAGAGGAAGAGACACAGAGCTTTCTCTCTCTGCCATGTGAGGACATAGAGAGAAGGGAGCATCTGTGAGCCTGGAAAAGGGCCCTCCCCAGAACCTGACCATGCTGGCACCTGATCTGAGACAACGAGCCTCCAGCACTATGAGAAAATAAACATCTGTTGTTTAAGCCACCCAGTCTATGTGGGGTTTTTTTCCTTTTTTTTTTTTTTAATAGTAACCCAAGCAGAGAAAGACACTAGCCAATGGTAGATGTCAATAGTTGAATAAATACATAAATAAATAAGGGTCTGGAAAGAATAGAGCCTGAAAGCTTGGATCTGGGGGACCTTCTGTCCAAGCTGCCACAGACCATTAAGATGATCTATGCTAGCCAATTTTGTGATAAAAAATTTAAATCAATGATCTGGAACTATAGTTGGAAGGGTTCGATTCAATATCTATTTATTACATAGAAACACCACAGTGTATTAATTGTAAGTGTGGGCTCTGGAGTGAAAATGTCTGGGTTGAATCCTCAACTCAACAATTTACTAATACCTTGTGCAAGTTAATTGGCCACTTGTGTCATCTGTAAAATGGGTATAACAATAATAATATCCGCTTCAGATAATTGTTGTGAGGATTACATAAGTTCATACATTAGAGCATTTAGAAGAATTCTTGGAATAAATTTAGTGCTCAGTAAACATGAGATATTATTAATCTGTGAAGTTGCTTAGTTTCATTTTATGATTCACAAAGATGGGCCTCCAAGCACAGCTGCCATTTTGCAAACCACCCTGGTTTTATATCCCCTTTTCAGATGAACAAAACTTGTACAGAATGCCAAAGTTCATTCTTTAAATTTTACATGGAATGAGCAATACATTTAAGGACTTTCAATTGTTCCTGATACACCTAAATCTCTCAAAGGTTACAATTATCTAGAGACAATACAGTAATCTAAAAACCTTTGCACAGGACTTCCTCAGGTAAAAATACCATGCCTACATCTATCCTTTGTAATAAGCCACATCTACAAACACACAATCATAGAGTATTAGTAGTAGGAAAGGTGTAGGAGATCATGTAAGTCACATTCATCATTTTTCTGGTGGTCAAATTGAAGTCCTAGTAGACAGCTGTCATAATGGATGTTGAATATGTAATAAACCCTTAGAAATTAATATAATGTATATTATATTAAGAAGAAATAACCCATAATGGTGCACTTTCTCCTTGCTTAGCCCAACACTAAAACAATTTCAGCATAAGTAGACCATTAAAAATTAAACATATATAATGATACTCAAAAGCTAAGGAGTACCCAAACACTTGCGAGTAGGATGTCAAGTGAATAAATATCTATCTAACACATGTGCTTTACATAAAACCCTACATATGTATGCATAAACCTGGTTGCATTTAACACATCATAAGGACATCACACCACTTTTACAAGTTAATTTTTGCCTTTAGATGCAGAACAAAATCCCAAATAAAATTCAAAGTTGATATTGTTGTGGCTGAAATGATAGAAACAGTGGCATATGATTTCTATTCTATGGACATTTGGTAAATCAAAATCACACTTTCAAACTTCTATATCTTCATGCAATTATAAGCAATTTAACATTTATCTGATTTATCTGTGTTAACTAAAATTAACCATCTGAGGAAGTAGTGTGTAATAAAGTAAAGAGAAAGTATTTTAGGATACTTTTTAATTTTTGCACTGATCACCCAATATTCACCCCATAGTCACACTGAGGCACACTATTCCCCTGAGTGATGCAGTTAATCTTGCAAAGATCACTCTGCTCCTTACCTATACAAGAACTTTAATTGTCTCAGAATTTCATGCTCCTGATTCCTCTCACTTGCTTTCTTTCTCTGCTCATGAATTCGTATCTGCTTATAGAACTTGATATGCACAGCATGGTTGTGCCTTTAACCAACACATTACTCACATAAAAAGGAAATTGCCCCTACCCTTGGGAATGTTTATCAAAAATACCTTTCATAGAAAAACTTATTCCCTTTTATTAGAATGTCTGAATATTAAATAGTAAACAGAAGTCACTGAATTATTTTTAAATGGCATCACTTAAATTTTCTAATCTCTTAAAGGACCTTGGGAATGCAAGACTGATTTCCAGGCCAAAGATTTATTTATTTTCTAATTAGTAGATATTAACAATTGCTATAATATCCAAACTAGATTCAGTAGCACCTCACCCAAAAACTATCACATTTTCAAATGCCTATGTAATGGCGACAAGGCAACAGACAGTTGGTTATATTTCTTTTTAAACTAGCCATATTTTATATCAAGTAGATGTAAGTATATTTTTATGTAGTAATAACATTTATGCATGAACCTTGATTGAGTCCCAGTTCTCAAGCATCAACTTCTTTCCAGATTAGCTGAGTGCATTGGGCCTATTGAACCATTAGCTTTTATTGAAAGATAGATGAATATCAGTCCCTACAGAATAGTGAATTAGATCTTGGCTTGTAGCACAGCTTTTTCCTGGTTTCTCTTCACAATGGGATTCTCTTAGCCATGCTTTTTTCTAATGCAACCAGAGAGTAGAGTGGCAGTCAGAAGAAGAAAATGAAATCTATTGAAATAAAATCATCAAGTGCGCATGGCTTTAGCTTCTCACAGTAGGGTGATCTGACATGATTAATCCACAATGATAAAGGTAACTCTTTGGGGATCTCTGGCAATTTCTCTGAGTATTGAATTGTACATGTTCTAAAACAGAATAGCTGCCATTTATTGAAAAGACCAAAAAAATTTTACCTAAAAGGGTTTAATATTTGATGAATGAGTCTTATGGTAGAATAAAATGTTCCATCATTCTTCAACTTTTTTCTTTTAAGATATTTTATGCTTAACAATCACTTTGTAGCACATTTTGTTACTTAAAAAAATGTAAAGCAGAAGTAAAAAGATGTGAAAGAGATACTCTGTGAAAACTTACCATGGAAGTTAACAAATTAGCAAATCTTTTAGAGAAAAGAATTAAAGTGATAACTGGTTGTTTTCTTGGAAAGACTAAACCTGGAAAGACTAAACCTCTAATATCATTTTGTATTTTAAAGTAATTTTTTCTGAGATTATTCATAATTAATATACCAGGATTTTACTTAGGAGTAAATTAGGAAAATTGGGAAAGATGCTAAGAATATATGAATGTTTCATAAACTAGATATTAGCAGAACCACAGTGTGTTCAGGACATGTACTATAAGGAGCTATTAAATAGACTTCCACTACCAGATAAGATGTAGAAGGATTTGAAAGACCTTTTCTCCCATGCTAAAAACAAGAAAAATCAAGAAAAAATAAAAATCATACTTTTATGTGGGAATAAGAAAAAGCAGCATTTGTACAGAAATCTTGATAAATTAAATTCCAGGAAGAAAACAGCCTTCATATTAAAATTGAGCACAGTATAGTGAGAGTTTTTACACAATTTCTTAGAGAAAATGCATAGATTTCATAAAGAAGAAAGTTCTAGAATCTTTTATACAAGTTTCCACCTTAAGAAATGAGAAAAAGAAGATCAAATTAAACCTAAAGTAAGCAGAAGAGAAAGTAATAAAAATAAGTAAAAATTATGAACTAGAAAATAGAGAAAAATCAATGAAACTAAACTGGTTTTTGAAAAAGAGAAACATAATTGATAAAACTGTAGCTACAATGAACAACAAAAAAATACATCGAGAGAAGATATAAATTGCCAATATCAGGAATAAAGAGTAATAATTACTACAGATTCTATAGGCATTCAAAGAGTAATAAGAGGATATTATTATATTAATAATTTTTATGTCAATAAATTTAACAACTCAGATGAAATGGACAAACTTCAGGAAAGACACAAGTTACCAAAACTAATCCAACAACAAATGGAGATCCTGAATAGCCCTATTCTCATTAAGTATTTTCAATTCATAATTTAAAACCTTCCCTGAAATAAAACTTTAGGCCCTAATGGCTTCAATGGTGAATTCTACGAAATATTTTAAAAATCATGTGGTCATTTTGATAGGTGCAAAAACAGTATTTGACCAAATTTTATACCTGTTCATGATAAAAATTCTCAATAAAATAGGAATGGAAGGGAAATTCTTCAATCTGATAAAGGGCATCTATGAAAAAATTATAATTAGCATCATACTTAAAGATTAAAATGCTTTCCTTTATATGGGAACCAGCTAAGCTTTTTTCTCACCAATTCTAAAAACACTGTGCTGTAGTTACTAACCAGTGCAATAAGGCAAATAAAAGAAGTGAAAGTAGTAAAGATTGAAAAGGAAAAGTTAAAATGTATTTTTTTCATAGACTCACTATGTCCATAGTGAATTTAAAAAGTAATCTACTAAAAAAGAAAAAAAACAGAAAAGAGAAAAAAGAAATGATAGAACTACTAAGCGAATTACCCAGGTTATAGTTCACAAGGACTACATACAAAAATCAGTTGAATTTTTCTAAACCAGCAACAGTTGGATAATGCAATTTAGAAACTGCTAGCACTCATAATATTACGAGAAATGAGAATATATTTAATAAAAAAAGTTTAAGACCTTTACACTGAAAAACTACAAAGCATACAAAGCACTGTTGAGAGAAACTAAAGAAAAGTTAAATAAATTCAGAAATATACCAATTTATTAGATGATTCAGCATTAAGATGGCAATTCCACCAAAACTGATCAATCCCAATCAAAATCTTAGCAAGTCTGCTTGCTTGTGTGCTTCCTTCCCTCCTTCCTTCCTCCTTCCCTCCTTCCTTCCTCCTTCCCTCCTTCCTTCCTCCTTCCCTCCTTCCTTCTTTTTTCTTTCTTTCCTCCTTCTTTTTCTTCCTTCTTTTCTTTCTTTTCCTGGTAGAAACAAGCTCATTCTAAAATATATGAAACTATTAAACGCAAAGTACACCAAATGGTCGAAATAGTCTTGAAAGAAAAAATTGAGCAGATTTATGCTATTTAATGTAACAAGTTACTATTAAGGTACAGCAATTAAAATGGTTTTATATGGTACAAAGATCAATAAATAGATCAATAGAACCAAATAGAGAATCCAGAAATATACAAGCATTTATATGGTCAATGGATTTTTGATAAAGTGACAAGGAAATTCAAAGGGGAAAAGAAAACTTTCAACAAATTATTTGGAACAACTGTATATTTACATGGAAAATATGAACACAAAGTCATATTTAACTATAAGTCATATATAACCCTAACTCATATACATACACAGAAATTAATTCAGTGTTGATAAGAGAATGTATTCATGATCTTGGGTAGGTGATTATTTCTTAGAACGAAAAAGACAATAACCAAAATATAAAATAATAAATTGGACTTCATCAAAATGAAAAATTTCTTCTCTTCAAAAGACACTGTTAAGAAAATAAAAATGCAAACCACAGACTCAGGAAAAATATATATATTTACATATGTATGTATTATAAATATTCATTTTATAAAATTATATATGTATAAAAATATAAGTCCGTCTCACTTATAACACACTAGTAAAGTGACAAAAAACTCAATAAAAATAGGTAAAAGATTTTAACACTTTACAGAAGAAGTTATATAATGGACAACAAGCATAAGAAAAGATGCTCTCCATTACTAGTAATCAGGACAATTCAAAATAAAACCACAAATTAAAATTCATTAGGATGGTTTAAATTATAAACACTTTTAATTCCAAGTGTTCCCAAAACATGGAACAACTGGATCTCTCATACATTACCGGTAAAGATGTAAAATCAACAACTATTTTAGAAATAGTTTGGCAATTTCTTATAAATTTAAACATATACTTACCATGTGAGAAAGTAATTTCACTCCTAAGTTTCTACCCCAAAGAACTAAAATCATGTCTTCTGAAAGACTTGTATAAGCATTTTCACAATAGCTTTACTTATTATAATCACAAACTGGGTGGTGGGGGTGGTAGAGTGGTAGGGTAGTAGAAATGTCCACCAACAGGGAAACGTATAAACAAATTTTGGTATATTTATATTCATCCAATGAAATGTTACTCAGTGATAAAATACAACTTACTCTTGAAACTTTCAAACTTATGGATGAATCCTTAAAATATTATGATGAACAAAAGAAGCCAGACATAAAAATGTATGCATTGCATGATTCCATTTACGTAAGGTTCAAAAACAGGTAAATTAATTTATCATATTAGAAGTAAGAAACATAGCTGTTTGGATGGGGGTGGAGGATTGCCTGAAAGGGAGAATGAAAGAATTAGGGTGATGGAAATTTTCTATACCTTGACTGGGGTGGTTGTTATACTGTTATATACATTTGTGAAAACATGTCATGCTGTTAGGAACTGTGCATTTACCATATGGTAGTTCCCCCCCCATCCATGGGGGATACACTCCAAGACCTTCATTGGATGCCCAAAACCACACATAGCACTAAACCCTATATATACTATGCTGTTTTCTATACAGTCATGAGCTCCATAACAATGTTTGGGTCAAAAACAGTCCATACATATACCAGTGGTCCTATAAGATTATAATGGAGCTGAAAAATTCCTATCATCTGGTGACATCATAGCCACAATAAAGTTGTAGCACAGTGCATTACTCATGTGTTTGTGGTGATGCTGGTGTGAACAAACCTATTGTACTGCCAATCATATAAAAGTATAGCACATATAATTATGTACAGTACATGATACTTGATCATGATAGTAAATGACTATGTTACTGATTTATGTATTTACTATACTACATTTTTAATAATTATTTTGGAGTGTACTCCTTCTACCTATAAAAAATAGTTAACTGTAATACAGCCTCAGATAGGTCCTTCAGGAGGTCTTCCAGAAGAACGTATTTTTATCACAGGAGATGACAGCTCCATGCCTGTTACCCCTGAAGAACTTCCAGTGGGACAAGAGGTGGAAGAGAGTGATACTGATAATTCTGACCTTGTGTAGGCCTACGCTAATGTGCATGTTTGTGTCTCAGATTTTAATAAAAAAAGTTTAAAAAGTAAAAAAATGTAAATATTTTAAAAATAGAAAAAAGCTTATAGAATAATGACATAAAGAAAAATATTTTTGTACAGCTGTACAACGTGGTTGTGTTTTAAGCTAAGTGTTCTTACAAAAGAATCAAAAAATTTAAAAAATTTTTATAAAGTAAAAAGTTATAGTAAGCTAAGATTTATTATTTAAAAAATATTTTTAATATATTTAGAGTAGCCTAAGTGTACAGTGTTTATGAAGTCTACAGTAGTGTATGGTGATGTCCTAGGCCTTCACATTCACTCACTATTCACTCACTATTCACTCAGACTCACCCATAGCAACTTCCAGTCCTGCAAGCTCCATTTATGGTAAGTGTTCTATATAGGTATACCATTTTTTATCTTTTATACCATATTTTTACTGTACCTTTTCTATGTTTAGATATACCAATACTTACCATTGTGTTATAATTGTCTACAGTATTCAGTACAGTAACATGCTGTAGAGGTTTGTAACCAGGTTTGTGTAGTAGGCTGTACCATCTAGGTTTTTGAGTACACTCTATGGTGTTCACACAATGAAAAAAATAACCTAATGACACATTTCTCAGACTGTATCCCCATCGTTAAGTGACATAAGACTGTACATACATACCTATGATAAAGTTTAATTTATATATTGGGCAAATTAGGAGATTAACAGCAACAGTTAATAATAAAATAGATCAATTATAACAATATATGGTAATAAAAATTATGTGAGTGTGCTCTCTCTCTCTCAAAATATCATATTGTTCTATACTCGCCCTTCTTCTTGTGAGGATGCGAGACGATAAAATGCCTACACGATGAGATGAAAGGAGGTGAATTACGTGAGCATTGCAACGTAGTGCGGGGCCACTGCAGTCAACCCTCCGAATCTGCGGATCCTGCATCTGTGAGTCAACCAACCACGGATCAAAAATATTTTTTAAAATAACAACACAAGAATAAGAAACAATACAAATACAAAACCAATAAGGTATAATAACTAATTACATAACATTAGATATTACAAGTCATCTAGAGAAGGTTTGAAGTATATGGGAGGATGTGTGCTGGTTGTATGCAAATACTACGCCATTTTGTATGAGGGATTTCAGCATCCTCAGATACTGGTATTTGGGCAGTCTTGGAACCAATCCCCTGATGGAGCAATATGGCACAAGTTTTTATCATGCTACTCAGAATGGCACACATTTTAAAACTTATGAATTGTTTATTTGTGGAATTCTTTGTTTAATATTTATAGACCATGGTTGACCACAGGTAGCTGAAACCAAGGAAGGTGAAACCATGGATAAAGGGGCACTACTGTATGCAAATTCTTCGTCAATAAAAAATGTTTAAAAATTTTGGTGAATATTTTCTTTTCCTCTCTTCATCTTCAATCATATTGAAGATTGTCATAAAGAAGTAAACATAGGAAGTACATGAGGGGCCAAATAAATGCTCATACATCCACCCTTGTTGCTTTTTCTTTTATTCTCTAGGTGATATATAATGAGTGCTGATATGTGCTCATCCTTGTATTAAGCACCAGGTATACAAAGTACATTAATGTATGATTTTTATACCCAGAGTGTTTAAGGTCTGAAAAAGACACCACTAATTAACCCAGGTACGCTTCTACTTCACCCAGCTCACACCAGTTTACAGATCCCAACTAACATTATTTACATAATGTGTCACTGAATTTCCTGGATGCATGGCCAGTGACTCAAATGTTGAGAAGCCAGTTGTACTTCATTTTTTTGTCTCTAGAAGTAATTTGTTGCAATAGAGAGTGTCTCAAATACAATTCATTGCGCTGCCTGAATCCGACTGCTATTCTTGATGTCTTTGTCAGAAACCGTCCTGTGACCTCAGGGTGATAAATGTGAATTCTGCATGCACATTCCAGTGATAGACAAAAAGGCAAGGCCAGAGTGTGAAATACCCATGCACTAGCCTATATATTTTAAATTTTATCTTGAAAGCTGTGGGAGGGTATTACAGTTTTTAAGTAGAAAGACAAGTTCAGTTTTGCCTTGGGAGAGATTGCTGGTCATAGTGTGAGGAAAGGCTTAAGGATGAGGATATTAAATGTAGGGAGATCACTTTATGGCTATTATACTCATTCAGTCAAGAAGCCAAGAGGGACTAAATTAAATAGGGTAGTGGATTGGAGACATGTAAGAAATATTAAGGAAGAATATATAAGAGGTGACAATGGAGGTTACATACAAAACACTTTCCTAAGATGATTTTTTGGTTTCTGGCTTGAATGACTGGGTTGATAGCAGTGCCATTTTCTAAGATAAAGTGTAAAAAATCATTCTTCACTTAGGGGTTGGGGTTAAGTTCAGTACTGGACTACTGAGTGTCAGATGAATGTAGGATAATTCATGGAGGTTTACAGCAAGTAGCTGGTTAGTCCAAAGTAGAACAGAGAACACTGGACTGGAGACAGGTGTGTTTGGGAGTAACCTGCTTATAAATGGTATTTGAAGCATAGAGATCATCCAAGGCGAATGTCAAGTATGAATAACAGCAGAACAATGAAAGAACACTGAATAATTTGGACTTTTAAACGAGGGAGTTAAAAAAAAAAGTTAAGTCCATAAAAATCAGCCTGAGAAAGAATGGTTAATAAAGTAGGAGGAAAACCAAAAATGTTATAAAAGCCAAGAGAGAAACAAGTAGATAAAGAGTTAGTCGATGCTGCACATTGGCTGATTCGTCTTCCCAAGGACATTATGAAAGCAGTGCCCATTCAGCACAGATCAACACTGCTATAATGTGAATGTTTGTGTCCCCCAAAAATTCATATATGAAATCCCCACCTCCAAGGTGATGATATTAGCAAGTGGGATCTTTGGGAGGTGATTAGGTTATGAGGGTACAGCCCTCATGAATAAGATTAATGCCTTATGAAGAGGCCTCACAGAGCTCCCCCCTCACTTTCACCATGTGAAGCTATAGTAGACAGCAGTCTAGGAAGCAGGCACTCACCAGACACTGCATCTGCTGGTGCCTTGATCTTGGACTTTCCCAGCCTCTAGAAATCTGAGGGATAAATTACCGTTGTTTATAATCCACCTACTTTATGGAATTTTGCCTGTAGACTGCCAAACACTTAATGAATCACTTGGTAGGAAGTGATATTTAATAGGAAGTAGAAATGGAGATATACTTAACTCTTACCATGGCTTGAACCTATATACATACATAAGCCTTCTTCTTCTTCCTTCTTTAATATGCTATTAGGTTAATATGCATAAGTGGTATCTTTCATATACCACCATGGCCTAACACCATGGGGAATTGCTACCTCCAATTCACAGATGACTAAGTTAACATTCAGAGATATTTAACAAACTGCCTAGATTCTAAGTGGCAGAGCCAGGATTTGAAGTAAAGCCTTGTAAGTCCAAGCATTATTTCTATTATATCATGATACAGCGTCTCCCCTAACTCTATAACCATCTTTGTAAGATAGGGAGCTCAGTAAAAACTGTAAGTTTGGTAGAGGGAATCGCAAATATTTGAACCCACATATTAATATCATAAATGAAAACTTTATATTCTTAATAATATTAATAATAATGATCTTTGGGAATTGATAGCAAGATCGATGCAAGAATGTATCTTTTTCCTTTAGAAACTGAGAAAATAAATAAATAAATAAATAACAGCTAACGATTATTGAGTGTTTGCTGTGGCCCAGATAGTTTCAAACATTTTACATATAGCAGCTCTTTTAATTCTTCCAACAATCCTATGAGGTAGGTATTATTACTGGCATTTCAGCTGTAGAGATGAGGAAACTAAAACCAGAGAGATAAAGTATTGCACCCAAGTACATTTTCATAGCTGCATCCGAGAGTATGTATATAGTGAATCCGAAATTCAAGTTCAGGAAGTCCAGCTCCAGCAACTGTATTCTAAAGAGCAAAGGCATGCTGCATAATTAGCATGCAGTGAGACCTGGGAGAACCTCCTACACTCATCTGCCTCAAAACTGTGCTGATGCAGGTGTTACATTGCCTGAAGTTCATTATTAGAAACTTCTCCTTGGGGATAAGCTTTGCTTATTCCAGACATCACCCACCAATGTCAACTCACTTTCACTTTTATGAGAATTGGATTAAAAAAGAGGGAGCTGGTTATGGGGGGCAGCAGCATGTGAGGATGGTGTGTTGAACAAAGAGGTGCAGAGGAGGGACTAAATGAAGAGATCAGGTGAGATTTTTGCCTAGGGCTTTCCAGTTTAAACAGAGTTTCTCATAAACAGACAAGAAGGGAGTAGCAGAGCTCAGCCCTAGAATTCAAGCCTCAATTCTAGCTTTTAATCTATCCAATAGAACAAAACTTCTTTCCCTTTTTATTTGTTCTGCTGCTTAAATTTCCTAAATATGGGGGCATATTTATTCACCTTAATTTAATATTCTGCTTGTGAGACTGGATTTTGGCAAACCATGACTAATTACCTTTGGTCTCTAGGAAGCAGAATAGCAGAGTCCACAGCTCCACAAATTTCAGCTGCAGAATAAAAGGAAGCTCATGAAATCTGACTGGTTGTTTATAGTTCACTAAGAAAGGAAATGGTCTAATTTGCCAAATAAGAAAACATGGTCTGTTTCTTCAGTGTTCATCTGCTAAAATAGAGCACAAACAAATCCCATTACCAGTGCTCTGGAAATGATTCAGCTCTACACTTTATGCCTTTTTTCACCTCTTTTGGTCATTTTGTTTTTCTTTGACACTCTCACTTGAAAACAGAAAAGAAAAATCAAGGTCTAAAACTTCAACCCAGTCTTTTGAACACTTAATAACTTTAGGAAAAGGTTTTCCTGAAAAGGATTGGGGAAAACTGAAAATATCAATTGAAAAATGTAAGACTGTGTTCATACCTCCAAAACATTTGCTGTATATGATAACTAACACCCTGGAAAACTGAAAGATTCCTAAGTGGATAAATAATATCTTATAGATCTGGAACTGACATCTTAAATTATATCCTCTATTTGAAATTCCATATTTTCTAGTAAAATCATTGTGTATTCCTCAAGGAGCAGAAATGAAGTTAAAGAATACATTATCATTGTTGTAGTTTTAAAGCAGTAAAAAATGACTTTGTAGCAATGTACCAGAAATTAGAGCTATCCCCTTCAATAGTACATTTGCACTCTTCCACTTATTCATCTTTATCCACTTAACATTTAAAGATGATGTCTCATTGGCCTACACCTTCTTCAGTTTCCATAGTATGGCCAAGCCTACCTGGGCAAAACAAGGAACAGGAAGAAGATAGCCCTTCCAACTGGTCACAAAATCTCTGAAGACATTTATATCTAGACAAAGGTGCATAGTACATGTCCTAACATTCTCCCAACTTCCCCTTGGAGTGAGACTCAGATTTCTTGCTCCATCTATGCTGTTATTAATTACTGTTAATGTTCTTATTGATACTTCTATCCCTCTAAAAACAAGTTAAAGTTTAATGATGTGAAGATAAAGTCAACAAATGATTTCTGACACATTATAATTTTAAAATTGGTGATACCAATATTTTGAATTGGAATGCTCACACAGAATACATGTCTTCTTCCTGCTTAAAATCATTCAGGGGATCCCTATTGCACCAGGATAAGGTCCACATTCCTTAACATGGCATAAATGCTTTTATAATCTGTCTGCAACCTGTTCTTCCGGTCTCATCTCTTCCATTGTCTTACACTGACCCTCTACTACTGTTACAAAAAATAACTGGCTCTTCCTTGAATACAGGTGGACTTTTATCTCCCTGACTTTGTGCATACCTTCTGCTAAATAAAGTCCTACTGGTGATAGGAAGCAGTATCACATGGTGATGAAGAGCATAGGCTCTGCTATCAGATTTTCTTGGTTTAAATCCTGGCCATATCACATATTAGCTGCGTGACTTCAGACAAGTTATTAATCATCTATGTCTCAGTTTTCTTATCTATAAAATTAGGGAAATAATTATGCTTCTTTCATAGGATTGTTGCAAAGACAAATGGAGTCAATTCTCCTGATGGTCTTAGAAGGGTACTTCTCTATGATGTTTTTTCTAAGTTAATCACTTGTTTTTCCATTATTTTATTCATATCTTTTTTATTATTTTATTATTTTACTCATACCTTATCTATTTGCACATTATTGGTATTTGCGTCTTGATATCTCCTGTGCCTAAAGCAGATTATAAGAGGCTTTCAATGACTGGATAAATTTTATACCAAATACAGCTATAGCAACATATTGTTTTTAAGAAAAAATGAAAAGAACCATATTGCTACAATTGTGGTATTTAAAATATCAGGGATGCTTATACCAAAAAAGTACCAGGAGGCTAAGTATCAAGTTATTTGGGGTTATTTCAGAGTTATGGGATTACAGGTGTTTTTTATTTCCTTCTTTTTGGTCTTCTGTAGTTTGCAAATAATTTACAATAGTGTAACAAAAAAATGGTATAAATATTGAAAATGTTTTTCAGGATTCACCATTTCTATGATTTGGTAGCATTTGCTACAGCTGATAACTTTCTTTTACTACAAATACTTTCTGCCTTTGGCTTTCAGGATACCACCTCTCCACACTGTGCTCCAGTATTTCTGTCATGTATTCCTTGGTCTCACTATTTGTTCTTTTTTCTCAACTAGACCATTAAGTGTTAGAAATTATCAGAGTCCTCTTCTAGGTTCACTTCTCATTCCAAATGCTTTCATCTAAGGAATGCCATGAAATTCCATGACTTCACTTATAATTTATAATCTGAATTCCGTATTTCTGGAGCTGTCACATTGCTTCTGATTTCAAGAATCTCATATCTAACCATCTGTTTGACATTTGGATAGCTCCCAGTCATCTCAGACATAATATGTAGAAAACTTCTACTCTTCTCTGTAAATGGCACTACCTTTCACCCAGTTCAATCTAGAAACCTGGCAGTCATCCTTGACTGTTCTCTCTCCCTTTCCCTCCCTTCCACTTCATCACCTAGTACTGCTGATTCTACCTTACAAATGTCTCTCATATCCATCCACATCACCTCATCCTCATTGCTAATACTGTTTTCTATGTTACACATATTTCTATTGTATTACTTTAATAGCCTTCTAATTGGCTTCCCTGAATTTTTCTGAACATATTTGTTTTTGAGTTATGAACAAAACTGCCACAACTATCATCAAACATGAAGCCCTACAATGTGTTAAGTTCTGTGCCAAACACTGTAGACACTACAGTGAATTCAGTTATGAGCATGGGCTCTGGTACAGATTAATTCACAGCCTTGCTGGGGATGATGGAAAGTAAAGGGGAAATAGGAAAAGACAGAGCAACAAATTACTTCACTAATAACAATTTCACATTAGTTGAATGTTTATCATGGTTTGGGACCAGAATAGTCTATAGGCAATTCTAATTCTACCTAAATGTTAAAAATCAAACTCATTTTTTCTCCCCCTGATATACTAGCACCAGAAGATTTATTATTTTATTGAATCTTTATAATAAGTCTGTGAGAAAGGCAAAATTATTCCACTTTTTAAAGGTGAGGGATTAATGTGTCTAAAGCAAAACATTATAGAATCAACCCATATCTCATTTGACATGAGTTACAATTGTCTTTATTCAGAGCAAAATCCTACAACTTTTGCATAGGTGGCACATGAGGTGAGAGATGTAGTTCACAGGTGGAATTGGAGACTGCTTTATGTGATGGGTCATTTGTGTCAATATGCTATGTAGAAGCCAAGTGCTCATAATTCAGTGGTGATTTGAAACAAAAATTAGTAAAATTTTAAAGCTAATAGGAACATAGAGATTATTCACTCCAATGCTCCACTTGTAAAAAACAAAAAATTGAAGTTGAAAGATTAAGCAATTTACTTGCCTCAGATTATACAAGACTCTGGGCAAGCTGGGACCCATATCTGACTCTTATAAGTCACAATCCAATGCTTATTCCAACACACATTCCTCCCTGTTTTATTTCAGGCTTCTTTACCCTATTAAAGGACTCCACATATATTCCTTTCAAATTGCAAGCTTGTCGTGTGAGTTTTAAATACATTTAAATATTGTAAAATCCAACCCAAAGTTGCTTATTTAAATTTATCTTGGAATTTAAATGTTTATATATGAGGAAAATGATAATTAACAAAGTCTTTTCAGGGTGTCAGGAACAGACTAATGATGTTAATAAAATAAAAAGACTCAGGAAGAGATTTTGAATGACAAGAATCTGGCTGGGGCAGCATGTCTAACTAAATCAGGTCCAGGCTTAAGGCAAACAAACAAAAGGCCAGGCCCAGAGACAGAGTACTAAGTGGGTTAGGGATCCTGATGGAAAATGCGGTGCTCTGGCTTGCTCCCTGAGAAAGAAGCATTAAGCGGCACTGGAAGTCTCCTCAGAGCACCAGGATAACTCTGTGGGCCCTGTCTTCTCTGACACATTTCATATTAAAGGAACCTCACCCCTTTTGTGTCAGTTTGAATATTTTCAGGGCTAGTTCATTAATAAATGTGGTAAACAAGCCCAGAGGATGCACCCCTTAACTGTGGCTGCTACATTGTTAACGTTTTCAGAGAATGCAAGAGTCTGGTGAGATGGTATTTACCCAACCTCTTCTCATTGGCCCTTATATCCCCTGGGGGACTTCTCTTTTCATGGGTCTGAGGACAGAGTTGAATCTAATTTGAGAGCCTTTGCGCCTGCGAATGGGGTAAAGGCTTGACTGGAAACGCAAAGATAGTTAAACACAACAAAGAACAAAAGGGCCAAGCAAGCTTCAAGTCTCAACCTCTTTCATTCCATCAGGTGTTGCAGTTGTCTCATGTTCCATAATTATACAGTTTATGTATCTTATATGTATAATTTATATGACCTGAGGTTAAGACTATCCAGTCTCCATATGCGGAAGTGATTAGTAATGTTTGCCAAGGTTCATGAGGAAATAATGGGGCTATGCTATCGTGTACTGTATATTTAAAGCTTGAGGACCTCAGAACTGATTGCTTTCCCAATAAGGAGAGGCGTGACAGATTAGTTATGTGGTTTAAGACATGGTATCCCTTTTCAGAGGTCCATATAGGTAGGCATGACCTTAGATGCCAGTGGACCCTATGGCATAATTTGAAATTAGCTTTTCTTATCAAGGCTTTCTCTAGGACGGAGGTGGTAATTACTTGTTATAAAGTAACAGAATCAGACGTAAATGCATAGTGCCGATTGGTTTAAGGATTCTTAAAATAAGTAATGATTATTTAAGTCTTTCAATTAGGAACATATTTTACTATAAAACATGGAATTCTGCCCTTCTTTTGGAATAAATTGGCCAAAGAGGATTTGGACAAGACTGTAAAACAAAAATATCTACAATAGTGAGAAGTCTTTGAATTTGTTAGGGGGCTGGTCTGGAACAACATATGTAGATTTTCTGAGTATTTATGGTAACTGTTTAAAGTAAGATGATGATGATAAGAAAGATGATGATGATGATGGTGTGCTACTGTACTTGTTTAAAAGCTCAGAACTTTAATTTTATATATAGGAAAAAGTAATGGAACCAGTTTAAAATGAAAATATATAGGAGTTATATACTTGGACGGGACTTAAGAAACTACTTAGCATATATCATAGACATTTATGATTGTGCATTTGTTGAGTAGGTCATAGAAGCTGTTATACCTAGAGCACTGATTGCAGACAATAATTACATTAATCACTCCTACTTTTACAAATATAATTCTCTGTCCCACTCATTCAAACAAAAGGTCAGATATTTTCCATTATAAAATTCATCCATGCAAAAAATTATGAGAAAAAAACCCGAGACAATTAAAGAAATAAAGACAAAAACAACTATTTGCTCATCACATAAAAATAGCCACAATTAATACTTGGTGTGTGTACTAGTTTTTAATGTACTATGCTTGGTTTTTGATGTATGTTATATAAAGAGTTGTGTTGATATTGTGTAAAGAATTTAGAATATTTTTAAAAATTTGTCATAGCAACATAGAATTTCCTCTATTATATTACATTGTCTTGGATAAATATAAACATCAATGTTTACAGTTGTGTGAGATTACATCAACAGGATGTTTATGCATTTGATATTGCTAAATATTTACATTACCTCCTCTCTTTCACTTTTATAGATAAAGCTAGACAAACCTGTGCTTAAGGCATTTTCTATACTTTTTTTTATTTGCTTAGGAGAACTTCCTAGAAATAAATTATCAGGTAAAAAATTATTTTCCTAAATACTTTCATTTTTACTTTAATCAGAAAAATATGGATAGCAAATTTTCTACCAGTATACAGAAATTCTATTGAATTTTGTTTATGCCATTTTTCTATTGGACATCTTAGGTATACAAGCATACTTTGTTTTATTGTGCTTCCCTTTATTGCACTCCACAGAAATCATATTTTTTAGAAAGTGAAAATTCATGGCAACACTGCCTAGAGCAAGTCTATTGGCACCATTTTTTCCAACAGCATGTGTCACTTTTTGGCAATTCTCACAACACTGCGAACTTTTAAATTATTATTATATCTGTTATGGTGATCTGTGGTCAGTGATCTTTGATGTTACATGATAATTGTTTTAGGGTGCCACAAACTGCACCCAGATAAGATGGTGAACTTAATCAATCAATGTTGTGTGTGATGCTGGGTTTTTACCTCTTCTCTGTCTGTGTGATCCCTTATAAGTGGTACTCTTAATGAGATTGCCCTGGACATCTATACTCAGTTTTGTTCAGAACTTTCTAATAAGACTTGATGAAGGCAAGAATTGAAAGACCTAAGTTCAGGATGTACAAAGGAAATTACATTTCCAAAGTATGATTTTTCCATGAACTCAAGAACCTTCTTTTGACTTTGCCAAGGAAATGTCCTGTCATTGGAAAAAAAAAAATAAAGCTCCACTAGGTGTTTTTGCTTTGACAAATTTAGTAGTAATAAGCCTACAGACAGGAGACAGATGCTTCTGTACTTGAAATATACAGCTGGTGTGCCAGAACTCACATCTTCTTTCTCTGCTACCCTTGGTTTCATTAACCTTCAGAACTCCTTTTATTCCTCCATATTAAACTAATCTTATTATTCCCTTAAGAGGCTGCCATGAGCAACAGAAAATGAGCAATACCAATAATTGTGTTAACCAATTAGGCTATCATTTAATTTAATGGAAGCCTAGACTTTACCCCAAATCTTAAATATGTGGAGATAAAACTGGAAGCTCTCATCTTAGCTAATGTGATATAATTTCCTAATATACCTTTTCCTCATGTCTAGATAAATTTTGTCCAATCTTTATGAAGCACATTGCCACAATTCCTATGACACTGCATACTTGAGCTGTCCTAAAAGAACATTGGAAAAATGAAAGGGGAGCTTCAATTGTCTTAATCTCTCCTCTATGATATTATATTGTTATCAAGGCTTAAAAAATGGGATTTATCCTAACAATATTTTACTTTTGTTAAGAATATGGTAGCAAATGAGGTAGGAAGTGGGATATCAAAATATACAGAAAGACATCTGAATAACCCACTTTCACACTGCTCAGTATTCTATTCCTCCTACTTGCTTCAAGTGCTTTGTCCAGGTATTCTGAATATTCCCTCCATTCCCCAATTTTATTTGGATATGTGGCTACATCTCATTGGTGGTCATTATTAGACTATATTATAAAATGGAGTCAATGTAATCAAACCCACAGGCTTTATCTTTAGGCAGAAACTTCATGTGTACATGGAGAAATTGTTTTGTAGTCAGAAATGGTACCTCTCTCTCTCTCTCTCTCTCTCTCTCCAGTCATCTGACAGCAGGTTAAAAGGTGTTTTGGTCAAGAATGTGGTTTACCTTTTTGAAGACTCTCATAATTCTCACAATTTAAATTGCATTTCTCATAGAGAGTGGGTTAAGAAAAAGCTTTAAATATGAAGACCATAATCAATTTTCTCCCCTTTTCTAACAATACAAACATGCTATTAGATTATCTGTGGATTTTATTATTTCCTTTGATTTTACTTTCATTCCTTTCATTATTTCTGTTAGTTATATTAATTCCTTTGATTGTAATCTCTTTGCTTCTACCTGCATTTCATGCTTATAGCACTTTCCAGTATAGCAACAGCCACTATTCTCACTTTTCGTTCAATAAAAGTGTTCATTTTGTATTAGGCGTGCTTGCTTCTGGAATACACTACCATAACCAATAAGTACTCAGCTTCAACAGCTCAGAAGTTAATTCTAATTCATAAGAATTGTCATGTATTAGAAAGTAATCTAGACCCTCCCAGTCTGCCTTTTCTTGTCTGAAAATAAAAGGGGGGATACAAATAAGTGCTTTTCATAACTCAAGGTTGTTGTGAAGATTAAATGAAATAATGGATGTGCAAGTACTATACAGTGCTAATCATATTTTTATTGTTATTTTTGGTTTATTATTATTGAGACAAAAGAAATCTTTGCATTATAGGCAATCATACTAATATAATCCAATTTGGGGACCAAACTTACATATAGCTGGAGTAGTCATCTGCTCACATCATATGATTTCTAGGATACTGAACAGGGACCAGTGCTCTGAAATATATTTCTCCCTCTTACTCATTAGTGACTGAAGGTAATTCCCTAGAGTGTCATTATTTTGACTTAAGGTTTCTTGGTCCCTGTTAACATGAAAACAGCCCTGAGAGCATAGACATATTTATGTCATAGTTGTATGCAAGATATTTTCAGTACCTTTCTTACACCTGGGTTTCATTATTCAGGAATTAAGACCTTGAAGGAACTGGGAAGGCTTAGGACAGTGTTATGATACATAACAGTATCATAACAGTATCATAGCTGTTATGTATCATAACACTGTCCACTATATTTCAATAAGGTTATTTGCTTCTGAAGTTTGGGATCTTTGTGTCCTAGTGACTCATGATTTTTTAAAATATCTATACCTAGTCAATATATTCTGTGAACACTAAATAACATAACAATTTAATTGAATGGAAGAGAGAATTTCAGTAAGAAATTAAAGTATTTTACCATTTCTTTTACCTGGAAAGCAAGCATTAGGTTCAGATGCTAAATTGTGACAGACACATTTCTAGTAGCATATGGCTTTTTGGAAGGCTTTCCTGGTTGGGAAACTAGAAGTTCTGAAGTTACCTTTGGCTAGTCACATGGTTAGCTTGCTGATGGGCTGTCTGAAGCTTCCAGCAGACTTTTAGAATCATCAAAACATATTTGATTCATACTGAATCTTTGGTGTCACTATAAGCAACGGAGCTACTTTCTTCTTCTATCAGAAGTACCTAAAATCTTAGTGTGAGATTTGGTTGAATATTTTGCCTTGTCAATATTACAGCCTTCCTCCCCAATTTCCCTTAAACATCAGATATCCAAATGCTCTTCTCTTGGATAAAAGTATCAGGACAGATTTCCCAACTCAGATGGGTGGTAATTGAGCTGAAAACTACTTCCTTCCTGAATCTTCTCATTTAAGGGCCTGAATAAACCTTTCTACTTTAGCCCAACTTGTTTCAGGAAAAGAATTGTTTACAGCTGTGTGGCTCGTGAGGCCCTGGGGACTCTACTGCACAATATGTTCAGTTTCTCTGTGCAAAATCTGTCCAAGAGATAGAAAATTCTGCACGCATGATGTTGATAACCATTAAAGTCTTAATGAATGTTTCTCAGAGGGTAATTTGTAAGCAGGTCAACATCCTTACCTTTGGAAACAAAATACGTCTGTTCTCATTTACACCAAATGTTTATTTTATAATTTGTTTTATGGCTAAATATTGAACTAAAGGATTAAACCAATGAGTAGGGTAAAGGTTAGCAGCAGTACATATAAAACAGTGTAGTGGATTTGTGTAATTACAAATTGCAAACAGCTGTTTTTTTAATTTAAAAAATCCACTTTCTCATTTATATTTTCCCCCACAGAAGTTTAAGTATCATTGTAGTCCTAAAATAGGTATAAGTGACTAAATAAGATTTTCTGCTAAATTTTAGGCTATACATACATTTAAAAATGAAGGCGTTCTAATGGAAAGGATCACTTTAGGGAATCAGAAGAACTGAAATCTTTTTCTGGCTTTGCTGCAAGGTAAATTAGTGATTTTGGATGAGTTCTGTAACTTCACGAGACCTCTGTTTTGTCATTTGTCAGTTGGGTGTTCAAGTATTAACTCACAGATTTCTTGGAAGGCTAAAACAAGATCAGAGCAGTAAAGGTATTTAAATTTTTAATGCGGTATCAAAATGCACAGTATTTAGTATATTATACATCATCAGCAAATCATTATTTTGAATATTTAATCATAGATATGATTAGTCCTAAACATAGTTGTGCTTCTCAGACCAGATATCATCTGATACGTGCATTAAAAAAGTACACTACAATTTGCAATCAGAAAACCTGCGTTCCAGTTTCCAAAATATTTTTGTGTACAAGCTTTCATCCTTCTGAGCCTCAGTTTCCATCTCAGTAAAATGATCATAAGTAGTTAGTACCTATCTCACAGGGGTGTTGTAAGAATTGAATGGGTGTAAAAGCACATATACACTCACATATACTTTTAAATTTAGTGTGATGCTAATCATAGAATTATACTACCAGTATAGACTTCAAAGCACCCACTCCTCAATATATTCCATGATATAATGGTGAGAGAATAATGGATATAAATCAACAGCTGCAGTTGAATAAAAATTGGCCTCCAACCAGCCATATCATTTAGTTTATTTTCTGACAACGTTTTTAGTTTTCGTCTTATTTTAAGCATCTAGGTTTGAAAATCAGAGCTATTTTACACAAATGTTCCAAAGTATCCTGATGTCATGTATGTTCTATATTTAAAATCTCATTGTAAATTGCAAAAACAAAATGCCCACCCAAAATTGATTATTATATTCAAGTGGACTATTTTCATTTGAAGCACTTTAAATATTACCTCTCTGATTAGGAGACAGATTGCAGATCAAAATCTTTAACCCTGCTATGGACAAATACATATAAGAAAATATTTTTGAAGGTTCTCAGATTAACTATAAATTTTCAGTGGCCTATGTATATGCTGAACCATCCACATCCATAAAATCTCTAATTGTGTTTCTGTAAAATTTAATACTGGATTTTAATGTAAATCTCTTTAAAGTTACATTGAGAAAGTGAGAAAGTAGACAGGCAACTTGTGTGAAAATTATAAGTGGCAGGGAAAGTTTTTTTTTCCTGAGTTTATTGTCTCCATATTTTTACTTCCTCTCTCTACTCTGAGCAAATAGGCAAGCCCACTATTCCCTTGCTTTGTGGAATTTTGCAGAGCTGAAAGCAGCACGGTTTGAAGAGAAATGTTTTTTTTTGTTTGTTTCTGATTGAAGTCTATGCTCAGCCTAAAAACAGAGAGAGATGAGGGCAGTTCTGAGCACATGGAAAAGAATTCTCCTCATCCTGCTAGTGGGAGCAGAGAACCGCACCAGCTCTAGCACTGCCCTGGGGGCTCCAAGGATGCAGAGAAAATGACCACACCTACAGCTGAGAGGCAGAAGCCCCCGTCTGGGGAAGGCCAGGCCTTGGCAGAGATGTGAGTGCCAGGTAACAGTGTACCATGGCTGATGATGGCACACCTTCACTGAGACTTTTGTGCTCTTAGGGCTCCTAAATGGAAACAGAACAACCACCACCAAAAAATGCACCCCTGCCCCCAAAAAAGAGAAGGAAGAAGAAAAATAATCACCACTATCACCAAAAAAGAGCAACATATTTTGCACTTAAATGGTTCATCAATACATATATTACAAAATATATAATTCCTTTTCTATTAAGAATTATGGTTATTTTATATGGGTATATAGATAGAGATATATTAATATGATACATTTAAATAAGTACATTTAAGTAAAATACTTTGGAAGTTATTAGGAAAACAACTCATTATTCTAAAAACTGGTAAATAAAAGTAAAGAATCAAGGACTTTTATCCTGAATATCCCGTCTAAAGTTTGACCTGGACATGATGATTTTTTAAAGACCTTCAGGGATTCTCTTGTGAGGCCAAGGTCGAAAACTATGACTCTAGGTTTAACTGTTGTTTTACAGGATATTGCGAAGTACAGAGGAACATGGCAAATGACATCAAGAAAATGAAA
This sequence comes from Daubentonia madagascariensis, assembly GCA_023783475.1. Taxonomy (NCBI): domain Eukaryota; kingdom Metazoa; phylum Chordata; class Mammalia; order Primates; family Daubentoniidae; genus Daubentonia; species Daubentonia madagascariensis. The sequence continues at coordinate 38,390,137 of JAKFHU010000600.1, forward strand.
TTAGCTAAATCTGCAATGCGAGACACTGTACAATCTTATTTTTCAAAGTGTGGCTGTGGGCCAGCCTCTTTGGCGATTAGGTGGGAGCTTGTTATTAGTAGAAATTCAGACTGTTGGGCCTCCTCCCAGCCCCACTGAGTCAGAATCCACCTTTTAACAATATCGTCAGGTTATTCACAGCTACATTAAAATTTGAGAAGCACAGCTCTATAGGCGCAGGTTCTTCAACAGCTAAATTGCAAGGAGGACAAAAACAGAGAAAGAGAAAATTTACAAATTAAAGGATACTTAAAAGACATGTATCAACACATGTGGAATCAAACGTTCCAACAAACGTGGAAATCATCAGGATCCTGATTCAAACAACTAGCAGTTTAGAAAACACATATGCTTACTTGGAGATAATTGGGAAGCTTAGAACTAAATGGATATTTGACAATATTAAGAAATAATTATTAATTTCTTTGACATGTAATAAAGTCATAAAAAATAGAGAGTTCTTAGCTTTTAGTGATTCATGCTGAAGTATTTACAGGTTAAAATTCATGAAGTTTGAAATTTGCTTGAAAATATTTCAGATGGAGAGGGGAAAAGTATATTGAGAATTGATGAAACAAGATTAGACAAGTATTGATAATTACTGACAATGGGCAATGAATATGTGAGGGAGGTTCATAATACTATTCTCTTTGATTTTGTGCATGCTTAAAAATTTCCATTACAATAAGTAAAAAAAAAAAAAAGAATATTAAATGACTTGCTCAAGTACTACAAAGAAAAAGTAGTAGCTTATCACCTTGTCTTGGTTTATCCCATTTCTAGAATACTCATTTGCTTCTCAGTATTGCTTCCCATTCATTCAGTGTATATTAAGTTTCAGGCATTGTGTAATGCTTTGGGTAGGATAAATTTTTGCAGGAGATCACAGTAAAGAAAAAAGAGAAAGATAAACATGAAAAGTACTATAATAGAAGCATAAACAGAATCCTGGGACAGATAAGAACTATCTTGGCCACAGACATACACATGTTTCACAGAAGGAATGGCATTTAAGAAGTTTCTCATTTGAACATAGGGAGGTGATATTTTCTAGATAGTGGAATCAACATGTACAAAGACAATAAATTGTGAAAAGTCCTGAAATATTCTTGGGTGGTACTATATACAGTGAAAAGGAAAGAGAGTTTATGGCAAAGAAGTGCTGGTAGATAAGCTTGAAAAAGTAAGGGAGAGTCAAGATAGGAAGTGTAGATCACAACTGCCTTCTTCATCATAGCCCGGGCACCTGGCACAATGAGCTGTGGACAGTGAATGAAGAAATGGTTTTTATCCTGTGGTCAATTAGCAGCCATCAGATACCTTAAGTGTCAGTAACATGACTGAAATTTTAGAAAAATAGCAATGACAACAGTGTGGAGAATGGTTTAGATGTATAAACAGCTGATAAACAGAGTAAAATGTTGCTCTTATAGATTAGGAGGGTAATGGTGGGTGCTTAACACATTGACTGCCACACTAGAAAAAAAATTTTTTTTCCCTGCGGCCACGGTGTTTTATTAAAACAAAACGATCCTTTCTAATTTGTTATTTTTATTTTATTCTGTGTGTGAGTTATATGCAATGCAATCCACGTTTTTAGAATTAAATTGTCAATATTAATTATAACAATAAGAACATCAAGTAAGATTTTCACAAAGCAACTGCAGGGTTTTGCTTCACGAGGCCCCAGGCTCAAAACTAACCTGACTTAAATACAGTGCACATGGCAGTCAATGTCTTAAACATGACAGGCAGTAATTGAATGATCAGGCATCAGATTTTGGAGACATTTCTGAATGGAAATTGGCAGAATGTGGTGAGTGGATATAACTATGGCTGAAAGGGAAGGCTAATTGATGATTCTTACGTTTTAACTTACATGACTAAATGTATGATGCTATTTACTGTGGCACAGGAAAAGAACAAAACTTTTGTTTGAAGAGGATTGATAAATTCTATTTTGAATCTATCTGGGGAAGTCAGAAAACTTGTGTGGGATTCCTTTGCATATAAACAAATAAAAATACTTAAAGATAATAACTAACTTTCATTGAATTCTTCTTTGGAGCCTTCACTCAACATATTTCATTTAGATGACAGCTAAAGACATAGAGATGGTTAAAAAATAAATCACTGGTGAGAGAAAAAGGAGCAAAGGCAGTATCTTGAATTTAACATGTTTTGTCCCTCCCTACAATCTCCATAATACCTCCTCTCTCATGTCTTCTTCCTTGCAAAATGCTACTCTTTATTCTCCTGTGGTCTCAGGTTCTGCAGTTTCTTTTTTCCCTAAGCCCATCAGCCCCTTCTAGAATTACTCACCTCTCCACTTAGTTAGGTTTTATGACCCATCTTTTCAACAATGTGTCTGATAACTCCTAAGAATTTATCCATCGAGAATCCTAAGTGACCCTGAGTGAATCATTTGTTTTCTCCATTCCCACAGGCTGAAATGCTTAGTATTGTTAGAAAATGTCTCAGTATCATCTGGGTATAATCCTTCATTTCTTATTCAGCCATTGTAACAGTGATATTAAAATACCTCCATGTGCTAAGCACTGTTCCAGAGGCAAGAATGCAATGGGAATGAAACAAAGTCCCTGTTCTCATGAGAGGAGACATATATTATACACATTACTATAAATAAGTGATGGTGGGAAGTGCTATGAAGAACAGTAAATCAGGGTAGGGAGATGGAAAGTGGAGTCGTGTGTGTGTGCTAGTGAGTGCATACATAAAGGTGTGTGGTGTGTGTTTGTGTATTTGTGTATGTGTGTGTAGCATTCTGGTTTAAAGAGATTTATTAGAGGACTCTTCTCTAGTAAGGAGTTTCTCTTCCTGGGTACCTCTTACAACTACTTACTAATTGTGCACATTATAAAATATTCAGGTAGTCTCTGGCTCCTCTTTCTTTCTACATAATTTTCCTTGTCAATTTTAATAATGTGGTGGCTTCCACTTTCATCATTATGCTGAAAATTATTAACAATGAATTGCTAGATCTACTTCTCACAGCTCAGTTCTGAACCTTATGTACCAACTGCATATGAAAAGGGTTATTATTATTTATTTCAAAATATTAAGGGGGTACAAATGTTTTTGGTTACATGGATCGCTTTTGTAATGCTTGAGTCATGGCTATAGTGTGCCCATCATCCAAATAGTGTTCACTGCACCCATTAGGTAGATTTTTTCCTCTCCCCTCCCCCTCTCACCCCTGCTTGATTTCCACTGAGTTTTACTTCCCTCTGTGCACATGTGTGCTCATCCGTTAGTTCCAATTTAATAACAATCTAGCAATCCCACTACTGGGAATCTACCCAAAGGAAAAGAAGTCATTCTATCAAAAAGACAACTGCATTCGAATGTTTATTGCAGCACAATTCACAGTTGCAAAGATGTGGAACCAACCCAAGTGCCCATCAATTCATGAGTGGATTAATAAAATGTGGTATATGTATACCATGAGTACTATTCAGCCATAAAAAAGGATGAATTAGTGCCTTTTGCAACAATTTGGATGGAACTGGAGACCATTCTCCTAAGTGAAGTATCTCAAGAATAAAAAAACAAACACCACATGTACTCACTATTAAATTGAAAAGGCTCTACCTTGATAATTTTTCAAGTTTCTCACACCCACCAAATAGAAATACAAAATGAGTATCTTTTTTTTTCTAGCTGACCCAGCTTTCTGTTTTCTGGTTTAGCTTTTAAATGATTACCACCATTTTCTGAGTCAACTGCAATTTCCCTTCTTTGTATTACATCTGCTAAAATCAGTTTTCACATTTAAAATTTTTCTTCAGATTCTATCCAAAATATATCATTTATTCTTCATGTGAAAGATGACAAAACATTACACTGAAGCAGAGGCAGGCTCCCAGTAATGGAAAGTCTGAGAAATCACATAAAATTATGATCATGTTTTCTTTATCCCATAAGTACTGAGTAACCACTGAAGGGTTTGGATGGGGCATGGTCCATTTTGTGTTTTGTTGAGATCACCCTGGAAGTATTGCTGAAAACATATTTAAGGGCAAAGGAGGAGGCTCTTTCAATGGAGAGAGAGCATATGAACTTGGTCTGGGAAGAAGTAGTAGGAACACCATTATCAGATGAAATGTTCTACATCATCAGTTTGAATCTCTGTTCCACAATCATAAGCAGTCCCTCATTTTCTTCAGAAAAAAAGTACAAAGATTAATGTTCAAGTTCTTCATGATCTGATCCCATTCCATGTTTAGAGTTCTAATTCCTACCATTCTATTAAGTATTCTCAAACTAACTTGACTCTTCTCCATTTCTTTAAGTACACTTATCATTTTTCAATTTTTCATGCCTTTCCTCTGTCATTCTTATCACAAGGAATAACTATTAATGTGAACTTCACTGCTATCCTACTATTCATCAAGACCTTGCTCAAAGTCTACTCTTTCTATGGAATCCTCCTCAATAACACTAAAAGAAGAAAAATATCTCCCTCCACAGAGAGACTATAAGGGTTTTGTTTTGTTTTCTTCTCTCATACCACTTATTAATACTGTTTTATTTTATTATATTTATGTATATGTTTAATCTTCCAAATAGGCTGTAATTTCATTATGGGTAGTATTACTTTATATTCTCTTAGAGCCTAATTGAGTACAGGCATACCTCGCTTTATTGCACTTCACTTTATTGTGCTTTACGGACGCCGTCTTTTCCACAGTGTGGAAAAGTTTCTGGCAACTCCGTGTCAAGCAAGTCTATCTGTTCAGTTTTTCCAGCAGCATGTGGTCATTTCATCTCTCTGTGTATCACATCTCCCTGTGTCACATTTTGCAATATTTCAAACTTTTTTCATTATTATTATATCTATTATGGGTATCTGTGATCAATGATCTTTGATGTTATCATTGAAATTATTTTAGGTGGAGAACTTCATCAATAAGTGTTGTGTGTGTTCTGACTGCTCCACTGACCAGCCATTCCCTATCTCTCTCCCTCTGCTCGGGTATTCCTATTCCCTGATACACAAAAATATTGAAATTAGGCCAACTAATAACCCTGCAATGGCCTCTAAGTGTTCTAGCGAAAGGAAGAGTTACATATCTCTCACTTTTAATCAAAAACTAGAAATGATTAAGCTTAGTGAGGAAGGCATGTTAAAAGCTAATATAGGCCAAAAGCACCAAAGAGTTAGCCAAGTTATGAATGCAAAATAAAAAGTTCCTGAATGAATTTAAAAGTGCTACCCCAGTGAACACATGAATTATAAGAAAGCAAAGCAGATTTACTGACGATATGGAGAAAGTTTTAGTGGTCTGGATAGAAAATCAAACCAGCCACAACATTCCCTTAAGCCAAAGCCAAATCCAGAACAAGGCCCTAACTCTATTCAATTCTATCAAGGTTGAGAGAAGTAAGAAAGCTGTAGACAAAAAGGTTGAAGCTAGCAGAGGTTGGTTCATGAGGTTTAAGTAAAGAAACTATCTCCAGAACATAAAAGTGCAAGGTGAAGGAGTAAGTACTGTTGGAGAAGCTGCAGCAAGTTATCTAGAAGATCTAGCTAAGATAATTGATGAAGGTGGCCATAATAAACTGCAGATTTTTCATGTAGACAAAACAGCCTTATATTGGAAGTAGGTGCCATCTAGGACTTTCATAGTTATGGAGGAAAAGTCAATGTCTGGCTTCAAAGCTTCAAAGGACAGGCTGACTATCTTGTTAGGGACTAATGAAGTTAGTGACTTAAATTTGAAACCAATGATTATTTACTATTCCAAAAATCCTAGAGCCATTAAGAATTATGCTAAATTTACTTTGCCTGTTCTCTATAAATGGAACAACAAAGCCTATGTGACAGAACATCTATTTACAGCATGGTTTACTAAATATTTTAAGCCTACTGTTGAGACCCACTGCTCAGAGAAAAACAATTTCTTTCAAAATATTATTACTCATAACAATGCACCTGGTCACCCAAGAGATGTACAAGGAGATTAATGTCGTTTGCATGCCTGCTAACACAACATCCATTCTGCAGCCTATGAATCAAGGAGTAATTTTGACTTTCAAGTCTTATTATTTAAAAAATACATTTTGTAGGGCTATAGCTGCCATAAATAGTAATTCCTATCATGAATCTGGGCAAAGCTAATTGAAAATATTCTGGAAAGAATTCACCATTCTAGATGCCATTAAGAATATTTATGATTCATGAGGAAGTCAAAATATCAACATTAACAGGAGTTTGGAAGATGTTGATTCCAACCCTCATGTATGACTTTGAGGGGCCCAAGACTTCAGTGGCAGAAGTAACTGCAGATGTGGTAGAAATTAGAAGAGCATTAGCATTAGAAGTAGAACCTGAAAATGTGACTAAATTGTTGCAATCTCATGATAAAACTTGAATGGATGAGGAGTTACTTCTTATAGATGAGCAAAGAAAGTGGTTTATTGATATAGAATCTATTCCTGGTGAAGATGTTGTAAGAATTGTTGAAATAACAACAGAGAATTTAGAATATTAGTTGATAAAGTAGCATCATGGTTTGAGAAGATTGACTTCAATTTTGAAAGAAGTTCTACTATAGGTAAAATGCTATCAAACAGCATTGCATGTTACAGAGAAATCTTTAGTGAAAGGAAGAGTCAATTTATGTGGCAAACTTCATTGTTGTTTTATTTTAAGAAATTACCACAGCCACCCCAACCTTCAGCAACCACCACCCTGATCAGTCAGCAGTCAATAACATCAAGGCAATAAAAAAATTATGACTTGCTGAAGGCTCAGATAATCGTTAGCAATTTTTATCAATAAAATATTTTTAAATTAATGTACACATATTATCTTTTTATACATAATACTATTGTACACTTAGTAGAATACAGTATAGTGTAAACACACTTTGATATGCACTAGGAAACCATAATATCCGTGTGACTCGCTTTATTGTGATAGTCACTTTATTGCAGTGGTCTGGAGCTGAACCTGCAATATCTCTGGGGTATGCCTATATTTTGTGCATATGAAAGAGGCAAATAATAGTGGTAGATTGAAATGATGTTTATAAACAACAGCAAATTAAAGATGACAAAACAAGAGTCAGGTACAAATATCATCATGAGGAAATAAAATTAAAATGAAGCTACACTATTTAGACTTGTTCTAGATCAATCACACCTCTACATAAGCTTCCCAATGGAAAATAAAAATGGGGACAATTTTGTACACAGAATGGTTTTATTCCATGCTGTGGCTTTGTCGTGAAATCTCAAGGGAGTTCCACAGTGAAATGGTTTTGCTTAAGTGAACTTGTTTGCCTTAAAAAAAAAAACAGTGGGGAGCGGCAAACAAGTCAAAGCATTGCTCCCTAAGGCCTTGGGGAAACCTCCAGGATCTATTCTATTTTGGAGGTAGTGTGGGAGTCAAAGAAGAGAAAGAAAAAATAGACAATAAAATACCTGGGTTTCTCAGAGGAAAAACAATTCCCTGTATCCACATTTTATTTCCCCAGCATCCTTTTTGAAATTGCTCCAGAGAAGAGAGAGCACCCCCACGTGCACTGGGACTTCTACCTCTTTGAACACAAAACTCAATCTGTTAGCATAACGACCAAGACAATTTTAAGGCTTGGTTCATAGTACTAACAACCTTTTTTGAGGTTGTGTAAACGGGGTTGGGTAGGAAGGGCTGCTCCTCTCGACTTGCCTTGATTCTCCACTTCCCCTTTCCTTTTTAGGGTGGAGATCTCAAACCTGCTCTGATCCCCAAAAATCTGATTTTTCTAGGGTGAGATTCTGGATGGGCAATTAGGAAGGCATGGGTAACCACATAAAGCAGTGCTGCTGTAGTCCTCTTGGCGACTAAGAAGTTCAGGTTACAAAGTTATAAGGAGAGTTTGAGGGTGATGGGAAAGTGACTACAGTGAGAGTAGGCATTCATTTAGGATTTTGGGTAGTTAATGAAGGGAGCAAGAGAGAACAGTCTGGCCTTTGCACTATCGCTAGCTTGTCATTTCAGTCTGCTTGGTGATGAGATTATCTGAAATTTTCAGGGAAAAAAAGCCAATGTACACTTTTGAGATAAAACATTTGATAAATATTCAATCATGGTATCTCAAGGATATAGTTCAATTATATCAAACTCAACTCCAGTCTTTGCTTTTAATCCTGCTTCACATAGTTATGGAATATAGAACAGCTGCCTTTGCTTCTACTGAAATATTTTATTTTTCCAATTCTGATTCTCCCCCAAAAAATTTTAAATAAAAATTGTACCAGCAAGTCTTTTACCAGATAGAGAATTTTGTTTAATTAATTACGGAAGATTTACTATAGAATCTTTCTCCTACTATTAAGTTTTCTCTATTGTAAGTTTATGGCATTTGTTAATTAAGATCAGTTATATAAAATAGAGGCAACTGAAGTACTTCCACACATTCTAATGTTTAACTAGTTCAGCACCTAGTAGCTTTAGCTTTGCTCAGATGTCAAGCATCTCTGAGATGTGGAAGCAAAAGCTTTAAGACAAATAAAATAAACATATTTTAATGACAAAAATACTAGTTTTTTTGTTCTATCAAAAAGCAGCTAATCAAGAACGCTTATATTCTCTCCAACATAGTTGACCTTTAAAATCTTATTTCTGAGGAAAGAAAAATGAAAGATATCTTCTTTGAAAATTTAAGAAAACTATGGGAATTTGTGGAAGGTCAGGTACACGAGGGCCCCAGCTTCAATCCCATTGTTATGCCATGAAGGAGCGAGTATGTCTTTCCTCCTCATGCCCTCCACCCTCCAGCAAGAGAGCTTTCTTGTTAAATACGTGCAAATCATTTTTCCTTTGGGCTTGGCTAGAAGTAGAATTTGTTATAGAACATTACCTTCTTCAGGTAAGGTGTGAAGGAGATAGCTCCTGGGATCCCCTGCAACATTTCAAAGCTGAGGCTCATTAAACACAGTAAATTGGACATTCCTGAGAGGACCATCTGTGGAGGAAAGTGGAAGACACCATTACAGAGCAGGGTTTGTGGGAATCTCTCATAAATCCAGTAGCCACAATACTTAAACCATTTCTGCCTCCAAGCATCGATCTGTTCACTTAATAACAATGAAAATAAATAGATGGTTAGAGACTTTAAAATCATTAATGACAATTAGTTCCACCTGAGTTCTCATTTTTTAAATGGGATCTTGCTACAGAAGCAAAGACTTTACTTCATGTTTCTACTATTTCTCTCAAAATGTAGAAAATTATTTTGTTTACTGATTCACCAGTTACTTGCATATGTGGAAGCAAAAGTCTTATGTTTAACTGTGTATTTTACAGTTTGATAGTTGAAGGACAAACACTTTTAAGGAGCTGGGATTAGGACTGGCAGCATTATCATATAGGAATTGCAAAGAAGGCTTCCAGGTCTTTCTTTGGCTATTGTTTTAGGAAGAAAGGTATTTTATGAAGTATAATGAAACGAAGTCACAGAGTAAGGGAGCTTTGTTTAACATCTGTCTGTCAGCTAACCTCAGTACTGTGGGGAGATTGGGAGAGCAGGAAATCTTTGTATTTGTCAAAAGCAGCTTCTGGTCTAAGACAATTTTCCATGCAACTGGGGTAGCACACACTGTACAATTTAGAGAAAATTTTTTCTCTTCCTCTTTTTATCATTTTTTTTAAATTTAAGAAACTTCAGGATCAATTCTGTGTTGTGTAGTCTATGTTTGTAAGCTTGAAATTGTCCACTGCCATTTTGCACATTTTTTAAAAAACCACTCCAATATTACACAGAATGTTTTCAGTGTATTTCATTTTTAAAAGGATATAATCTTCTGGAAAAAAGAAAAAAGGAATGATAGACTAGAGTATCTATTCCACTAGGTCAGATCTAGGCATTTAATTTTCAAGGCTGACATAAAAATGTGCACAGAAAAGATATTTTCATTTGAGTAACCTTACAAGTAACATATCCAGTTGTTTTTGGTTATTTTCAATTTTATTTTAAAAAGCCCTATGTTTGTGAGCCCATGAAATTCTACCACATCCAAGTACTTAATGAGATAATCCATTCCATGGTTCCTGATTAAAATTATCAGCACCCACATTCCCAGGAGCAGCTTTTAATTGGACATTAATTTGTAAAGGATAGAATGCTCATCAGTTCATCCAGATCAAAGGCACAGATGGAAGGATGCTGAAAATGGTACTTTTTAAATAATTCAGAATTATTTCAGATTTAAATAATAACACTTCTGCCATTTAATTTCATTTATATAAAAGGGAAATCTACCAAGAATTATCTGTAAATTATATGGTAAAATTTCCATGTAATTTTAACCATTTTACAGAAGATAAATTGAAGGAACATGATTATTAACTCATGATTAACTTCTATCCATATGAATATAAAAAAATCACTATCTGGTTTTGGGAAAGTAAATCATGGACAATCATGGCAGAGTTCCATGTTCTAGGAACAAATATACATGATGGGAAATCATTTATCAAATTATCTTTCTAAAATAATTGCCTTAAATAAATTCAAAGAGAACTCAGCTTTTCCCTGAAGCATTGTTCCTAGTTAACAAAACAAAACAAAACAAAACATCAGAATTCTGTAAAATATACAAAGGTTGTATGCTTTTTCTTTGGCTACAAGCAACTATTAGACTGTTCTTCTGAAAGACAAACTTTGGTTGGCTAACATTGTCATTTTCATTTTGAGTCAGTGTCCTCATCTACTCTGATCTTGTAACTTATTACCTAGGTGACAATTGTCTAATTACAGAATTCATCCAGTCCCACCTCCCAAAATGCCTACTGGTCATTTATTTGGACATACCCTTACCACTAGCCAAATGCTGAATTTATCCTCTCTCTGAATTTCTCTCAGTTTTCTAGCTCATTTTCATTTTGCTTATATTACATGTTTTTTATGTCCTTCCCTATCATACTCTATGAAGCTATCATGTAATATTAATTGCAGCCAATGCTTCATGTTTATTTCTTTTGATGTCACTCTACTTCAGGATTATATCACATCAATGATTAATAATAATGATAGTTCTTGCAAGCACTCTCAATGCTTAAAATGTTTTACCTCTGTTACACCCCACACAAATCTTGGGAACAGTCTTGAATCTTGAGCTGAAGAGCATGTTAAACTGCTCAAAATGCTTCTATAGCTCCCTATTATATAAGCGTAAAATCTCAAATTCTTACTTTTTTATTGCTTCACAACTAGGAATTAACCTTTCTCTCTGATCACTCTTCCCTTAAATCCCTTACTTGAATCATCTCCTTCACTGAGTTGACTTATCCTTTGGGACCTTTGCCTTGATCATTTTATTCTCCACACTTTATTTATTGTTCCCCTTTCATTTTCAGTATTACTTTCTTTCACCATCTTGCTACATTTTCATATATCCAAATGCAACCCAACCTTCAACCTTACATAATTTCTACTTTATTTCAAAAACTATTTATTGAGCACTTGCTCTGTGTAAACACTGTTCTACCCTATGAAATAGCAGTGGTGAGGAAGATATCGTCTCTGCCTTCAAGGAGCATAGAGTTTGTTGAGCAAGTATGAATTACAAATGTGTAAACAGTAAAGAAGAGGGACAGGAACCAACATCCATAGGCCACCTATACCTGCCAGTCACATCGTATGCTTTCCAGAAAGCCCTATGAAATTAAGATAGTTATCCTTACGACACTTGGGGAAGTTGAGGCTTAGAAAGATTAAGTGATTTGTTCATGGTCACACAGCTAGCATGTGGCACTCTGGTCTACATGAACCCCAAACTTTCCATTGTATTGTGATGCAATGGAAACTTTGCCCTGCAATCTTGATCTCCTTTGAATTCCTACCATATTTTCCTTTATACCATATGTTTGGCATATATTATATACTGGATTAATGGTTATTTCTTATATTTATTTTTTAAAAAACATAGCTCGAGTACCTACAAACTGCCTGATATTGGACTAAGTGCAAAGATATATAAAGATCAGCATGATAAAATTCTTGCCTTCAAGAAGCTCCCAGTCTGGTGTGGGAGACAGATAGGTAAAGGAACATTGACCAGACAATGTACTGAGGGCTCTATCAGAGTGATGGTTCTGCCTTTGAAATGTCAAATTCCTCTATCACCTCCTCTTTCTTTGTAGTGGTTGACTATGCTGCAGGATCTAATCTCTCCATGCTTGGCTTTGTTTGGGCTTCTTTGGAGCAGAGTGGGTAGAGGCACTTAGCTCTGCCTTAGAGAAGGTAAAGAAGGTTCCTTAGTGAGTGACTGCTTGAACAGAATTTTAAAGGATGTCTAGAAGAACTCCAGGACATGGGAAGAAAGTGCATTTCAGGGAGAAGGAAAATTATAGGTAAATATCGAGTTGTGAAATAGTATGACATATTCAAAGAGCAGCCTAAATCTCAGAGTCCACTTAGAGGAAGTGGTAAGAAATAGGACTGGAAAGGTAGCCATATCATTATATGTCATTCTAAGATACTAATTCTGGGAGCTTTAAAAAATAGATGCCTTGGCGCCACCCAAAACTAATTAAATCAGAAACTCTGGTCTTTTGAGGGAGGAAGGTCTGGGCACTGGAGATTTTTAAAAGCTTACCAGGGCAATTCTAATGTGCAGTCGTGGTTGAGAATCAGTGCTGCAGGCAAAGGGGAGCCAAATAAGTTTAGGAAGCAAAAGGCATGATCAAATTTGTGCTTTAGACAGAATGCTCTGGCAACACTGCAGAAAATAAACCAAAGGGCAGTATACAGGAGGTAGGGATGCAATAAGCGTCTGTTATAATAATCCAGACTAGATGAAAATCTCTTAAAATTACTTTTTATGCCTTTATGTCAACTAGATTGCAAACATGTCTGAAGTATTCCTGTCATACTGGTTTTCCTAACAACTTTTTGCACAGTATAGTGTAGGTATCTAACAATACTTGTTGAATCAAAGCATTACATAGCAAGACAGAGGTTAACATTTATGAAAAATTAAAATAAAAGTTATCTTTTTAATTTTAATTTTAATTTTTTTAAAGTTATCTTTTTAAAAGTATGTTTCATGACTGTAATATAAGGTATTCTTTTCAAGAAAACTTGGAAAATTCATGCCAATATCAAAAAGAGAATAAAAATGGACCATTAGTCCACCACTTCAAGATACGCACTCTTCATATTTTGGTATGTTGCTGTTCTCTGATTATTGTTCACATAGTTGATTTCATTCTCTGTACATAATTGGGCAAACTGAGTCATGCTGTATCATAAGAATTTGTAACATCATTAAAAACTTTTTATCAAGTTTATTTAAAAGATTGCATAATATGTTGCACTATAATTTATATAGTAATTTTCCAGTTGTTGGACACAGGTGGTTTCTAGTTTTTTACTATTATAGATGATAACCACATTTGACAAGAACATTTTTAAAAATTTCTGATTATTTCCTTAGACTGAATTTCAAGAAATAGATTTATTGATGAAAGGAGAATGTTTTGAAGGTTTTTGATAAATTTTGCAAAATTATTTTCCTAAGAGTTTCTCAAGGTCCATCTCCGCAATCATATAATAGACTTACTTTTCACATACAACTTTGCTATCATTATCTATATTCACATATATATATTTGTTTATATATATATTTTTTTCTTAAGTAATCAGAAAACTAAAATCAAAAGAAAACCCATATTGCTTTAAGTGTGCTCTCAATCTATTGTAAGAGACAGGTAAAGAGACATTTACAAAACAATGTACTGAGGACTTTTTCAGAGTGATGTTTCTATTTTGGAAATACCAAAAATCCTCCATCATCTCCCATTTCCTTGTAGGGATCCACCCATCTGCAGTGCCTAAGGTCTCCATGCCTTTATGTGTTTGGATATCATTGAAGCAAAGGACTATAGCTAACAATATATTTCATTATTTTCATTTGCATTTATGTGATGTGTAACTTATTATTTTTAAATTGCATATGTCCTCTTTTATAAATAATATGACATAAACTTTCCACATTTATAGAAGGTCTTTAGGATTTTTCTCCTGGATATATAGCAGATGATTTATAGTTTTAAAAAAGCATTTTCTTTCTCAAGATATTTCAATATATTAGCATATACCTTTGCTAATTGTATCATTATTCTTTAAAAATTTTCACTGCATATCTTGACATAATCTATATCTTTATATATTTTCTGCTTACAAATTTTTATTAATTTTCAGAGTTTTGTTTCTTAAAATTAAAGAACAATTTTCTTAATTGTACTGATTTTTAGTTTACTAATTCTGTATTTAATAATTTTTAGGACTTTTCTCTTTCCTTCCATGAAGTTGACTTTTTAATACTCATATTCCTCATTTGGATACCTTGTTCAACTTTTCCATTTTATTAATTGTGATGTTGAGGATTGGAATTTACTTTTCTTTTGCTTTTCAAAGTCATGGAAACTTCAAGCTCAGAGAAAATTATAGAGAATAACATGAGAAGCTTACCTGTAATTATTATGTAGTTTATCAATTTTTAAATTTTTGCAATACCTGCCATAGATAATTTTTAAGAAATAAAAAAAAAATAACCGTATGAGTTTGCTAGGGCTTCCTAAAAAGGCACCACAGACTGAATAACTTGAACAACAAAAATGTATCGTCTCACAATTCTGGAAACCAGAAGTCTGAAATTAAGGTGTCGGCAGGACCATTCTACTTTTTTTTTTTTTAATTTCAGAATATTATGGTACAACACTTTGGCTATATATATTGCCCATGCACTGCCCGTGTCATAGCTACAGTCGTGGACATACCCCAAACTGTGCTCCCTGCATCCATTCAGTGAGAGTTTTCCCATCCCCTCCACCCCCCTCCTGCCTCCTGATGAATATTATTGCCATGTGTGATGTTGATGTAAGTGTTGATCAGTTAGTACCAATTTGCTGGTGAGTAACAGTGGTGCTTGTTTTTCCATTCTTGTGACACTTCGCTTCGAAGAATGGGCTCTAGCTCCAACCAGGATAATACCAGATGTGTTAATTCACCATTGTTTTTTATTGCTGAGTAATACTCCATGGTAGGACCATTCTACTTTGAAGGTGCTAGGGAAAGATCTGTTCCAGGCCTGTCTCATAGCTTCTGGTAATTCCTTGACTTATGGCAGTGTAACTCTAGTCTTCACATGGCTTTCTCCCTGTGTGTGTGTGGGTGTGTGTGTGTGTGTGTGTGTGTCTATGTCCAAATTTTCTCTTTTTATAAGGACACCAGTTGTATTGAATTAGGGGATCACTCTATCCATTATGACCTAATCTTATTTAATTAATTACATTTACAATGACCTTATATCCAAATAAAGTCACATTCTGAGGTAGTGGGGGTTAGGATTTCAACATATGAATTGGGGGAGGACAAAGTACAACCCTAACAATGGCAAATATCCTTGAAGCCTTTTGTATAATCCTATGTGAATGTCTTTTTCCCTCCCAACATAATTTTTAAAGATCTTTTCCAGCATTTTATGCTATTTTACATATGAAAGAATTCATAAGATAGAACTTTGGCATATTTTCAATTTCTGTTTAAGTACTATGTTATACTTATCATTTTGTAATCATTTCCTTTGTTCTATGTTTTTGAGATCTCTTCATGTTAACACATTTAACTCTAATTTAACTGTAATTCATTCACATTAAATGCTGTTTGATATCTTTGTATACAAACATACTAAAATTGACTTATTCAATCTTCTGACAATGGATATGTCGGGTGTTTCCAATTTTTGTTGTTACAAACAATGCTATAATAAGCATTAGTGTATGTCTGTACATGTGCATGAGTTGGAGAATTTCTCAGGAATACACGTATAAATGGAATTTCTGGGTACGAGGATCTGGGCTTCTTCAATTTACCAATTATCTATTTGCTCTTCAAAATTACTTTACTATTGGACACATCCATCAGCAATGAGGGTACTTCTCCATTTCCTCACCAGTACTTATTTTTGTTAGCATTTTGTACATGGCCACTTTGATGAGTGAAATGGTTTTTCTTTTCTGTGTAGCTTCTTTTTATATATTTCTTGGACAATTATGTTTTGTCACATGGATTCCCAGTTTTTTTAATTGTTGTCAATTTTCCCAATGTTCTTATTTTGGAGTGTGTGTGTATGTTTATGATTTGAGAGTGTTCTATATTCATTGCGGATATTATCCTTTCACTGGTTAAGTATCTTCTTATTTGTGGCTTCTCTTAACTCTTAATTTATGGGCTTTTTTGGTGGTAAAAAGTCTTAAAAATGATGTGTGCAATTGAAGAATTTTCTAAGAGAAAAAATTTTATCTTTAAATTATAAACATGTTCTCCTTTTTTCTAAGATTTTCAATGTTTTTCAAAGTTTTTAATTCACTTATAAATTGTGTGTGTGTGTGTGTGCATGTGTGTACACCTGCATGTAGGTTTACTATAAGGTTGGACTCTTTATATATTTTAATGTTTTTTTTCCATTTGGTAAATTTCCACTTAACCAATTACCTTGGCATAATTTTTTGAGTGACCCATTCTTTCCACATTGATTTGTAATGCTATCTTATTCATATTTCGCTTTCCATGTGTACGAGGGTCTATTTTCAGTCTCACTATTCCGTTCCTTCATTGGATTTGTCTAAAGCAAATCATCTTAATAATTATGACATCATAATAGCATATTTTGATATTTTTCAGGGAAAAAATCATTATATTGTGTTGTTCTTCAAAATTACCTTAGCTGCTCTTGCTTTTTTGTGCATGTCAATGCTTTCTTGAGTAAGCTTGTCTTATTCCCTGAAAAACATCTGTTGGGATTTTTATTGCAATTGCATAAAATTGAGTTTATAGATTAATTGAGGAAGATGGACATCTTCAAGATACTGACTCTTTCTATTCATAAGCACATTGTAATTTTCATTTATTGGAATGCTCTCTTATGCTTATCAGTGTTTTATAACTTATGAACATAAGTAAAATGCAGCTAGGTTTTTCAAACAAATCATTTGTACCAATTTTTTAATAAGTCAGTTTAATGCTCACTTATGTTATAATTAATCAATTATATATCTACTTTTTTCTACCTTCTGGTGGCTTGATGAAACTTTGTCATCTCCCTTCTGCCCATTTTTTCCCTGCTGCTCTGGGAGCTATAGATTGTATTTCTAATTTTTTATTATCCTTTTGAAACATTACTGCTTAATTATAAATTAGGAATGCACATCATTTTATATTCTCATAATGCAGAAGAACAGAATTATTTTACAGTTGTATTATGAAATTTTAGCTATACATTTCAAAATATAACAATTATCACTATTATACAATTAATTTACAAAATATTTTATCAGTTACGTGCTCAACGTTGTTTCCTACTTCCTACCTTTAGTTTTTTTTCATGGAAAACACCCTTTAATATTTTTTTAAAGTGAACTTTCTTAGATATGGTATGACTGAAAATTTCTTTATTTTGCCTGTGCTCATCATTTATAATTTATGCAGTTATAATATATTAGTTTCACAATTGTTGCCCTTCATCCTTTTTAGATGACATTTCATTTTTTTCTTCTGATAAGGTATCTATGGGCTGTAGTTATTTTTATTTGTTGGTAATTTGAATTTACTCTGGTAGCATTCTAATATTTTTCTCTGTATATCTGATGTTTGCAGGTTTCAATATATGTTTAGATGTGAATTTATCTTTACTGATACTGCATGGCACTTACAGTAAACTCTTAATCTGAGAATCTATGTCTTTCGTTTGGAAAAAAAAATTGCACTTATTAGCCACTTAAATATTGCTTTCCACCATTTCCTCCATTCTTTTATTCAGGAATTCCTAGTGGGTATTTTTGGAGCTTCTCAAGCTGCCTTTCAAATTACTTAACTCTCTGTCACTTTGTGCTGAATATCTGGTACTATCATAGTATCTGGTACTACTCTCCAGTTCACTAATTCTCTAGAATTGAGCCTAATGAAATATTTATTCCAGGAAATATTTTCGTTTGCAACATGTCTAACTGCTTCTTTTCATTATACTGTACATTTATTTGCATTTCATTTCTATCTACTTTGTTTTGTAATTTCTTGTTCATTTCACTGAATACCATGACTTCATATGTATCTTCGAGAATAATTAAACAAATATATTTAAAATTCTTATTACGTTCATAAAAATAACCTCACCTGCAGTGGCATAACAAGGGGGTGGGGCAGTGGGAATCTGCCCTGAGGTATGGGCAATAAGGGGGTAAAATTGTTAAATTCTCTTTTAAGGAAAAATTTAAAAGATTTTTTAAAAACTGATTTAAATTTTATTATCACTATAGTCTAGAAATTCTGAACAACATCAATAGAATCCACCAAGATGATCTTTTTTTTTTTTAATGTGTACATTTTGTTTATTGCAGAATGGGATGTTGTTGTTTTGTATGCATGCATTTTTTTAAATTTCAAAATGTTACGGGGATACAAACGTTTAGGTTACATATATTGTCTTTGCACCGCCTGAGTCAGAGCTGCAAGTATGCCCCTCCCTGAGACAGTGTGCACTGCACCCATTAGGTGTGAATATACCCATTGCCTCCTTCCCCCTCCCACCTGCCTCACACCCGATGAATGTTACTTTCATATGTGCACATAAGTGTTGATCAATTAGTGCCAATTTGATGGTGAGTATTTGTGGTGCTTGTTTTCCATTTGTGTGATACTTCATTTAGGAGGATGGGCTCCAGCTCCATCCAGGATAATACAAGAGGTGTCAGTTCATCATTGTTTTCTGTGGCTGAGTAGTACTCCATGGTATACATATACCACATTTTATTAATCCACTCATGGATTGATGGGCACTTGGGTTGTTTCCACATTTTTGCAATTGTGAATTGTGCTGCTATAAACATTTGAGTACAGATGTCTTTATCATAGAATGTCTTTTTTTCTTTGGGTAGATGCCCAATAGTGGGATTGCTGGATCAAATGATAATTCTACTTTTAGTTCTTTGAGGTATCTCCATATTACTTGCCATAGAGGTTGTACTAGCTTAAAGTTCCCCTCAACTTGATTAAAATTTAGACAAGCTTCTTCCTAACTGTAAGTGACTGACCTCCCTTTTCTTTGAGCATTTGTCTTTTAAGATGCAAATCAGGAATGTCTTTTTCAATGACCTGGAAGCCATGCCTTTGAAATGTATCCTCAAGAAAGATAGGGCCCCTATTTCCCAGCCTTTGAGGGAGGGTAGAAGCCTAATTTAGATAAACACCAATTAGCAAAGACAGAGGGCCTAATCACATACTGAGCTCCACCCTAACCCCCAAGCCAACTTCCTCCAGTATTCTTCCACTGGCTCACTGAAATGTTTATAAACTCTCCCACCTTATTTATAAGAAAGAAAGAGATTTTTTTTAACAAAAAGAACACTCCACAATTAAACCAGAAATTAATAAAAATGGTTACCTAGAAGTATGTCAGTGTTGGGCTGGGAGGGACAGTGTGCGAAGGAGAGATGTGATTTAGATGTATGAGTTTAGTTTTATAAAATTTTCACTTTTGCACCATATAAATGCTTACATATCCTATTGTTCATTACCCTTTGCTACATAATAAACCACTTCAAAAGAAAACAAACAGCAATAATAAACTCTCTCACCTTTTGTTTCCATGGAAATGGGAGAAAGATTGAACTCTCTCTCCTATTGCAAATCTCTTGAATAAAGTCTTCCTTCTTTGCCTGTTTAACTCGGGGTGATGTAATTATTCTTTGGCAATTCAAATACTTCTGTTCTCACAGTCTCCTGGGTACTCCACTATTCTTATTAAGTGAGATTATACTTTAATTGCTGGTTATGTTTGTCTTTTGATACATGAGAGGTTTTTTGTTTGTTTAAGTCTTTTTTCACAAGCTTTAAAGAGAGAACGCTATCTAAGTCCCAGGCCTAGAAGTAGGCCCTGGATTCAGGGATAGATTCTGAGTTCACTTCTAGGATGGTGCCCTTCTAGTGCCTACCTCTCCACAGAACCCCAATTCCTCCCTGCTGCTGCCTTCTACTTCTGGACCCAGAGCCCAGCAACCCATGAGCTTTCATCACTTTCATCCCCTGCCTTGGGTTTCTTGTTTGTCTTTGGAGATGTTTATCTCCACCGCCATGACCAGAATTATTCTGAATTTACTTTTGGCAACAACTTTGGAGGTATCTTAGATGATTGATATGGTTAGGTTTTCTTTTACACGCAGCTAAACTCAAACTTTAACTGATACAGCTTCCATGGTGCATATAATCTGCCACAAAGAATTACTCTTTGTAAAAAAATGCAGTTCAGAGAGGCAGTTACTGTTTAGTTGTAGATGGTGACATGAGTGTAGGTTACTGACTGTGTCTGTCAACGATGCATCTCTTTACTAGTTAGTCGGTATTTTTCCCCAGAGTTTACAAAGCATTAATTTTATACTTACTTTTCAGACACCCAATACCAACTTATACCATAATTCACACACAAAAAAGATTTTTAGAACAAAATTAAGTATACAAAATGCAGTAAATCTGCACACTAACAGTAAAAAGAGAGGGACAAATTAGTAGCACAGTGGCATCTGGAGTGTGAGAAGAGGAATATCAGACTGACCCCAAAGCAGGACTGTGTACTGTAATGGAGTCTATTAGCTTGTAATCATATCAGCTCATTATCTTGCATTACAAGGTATTTTTACATGTTATTTTCTTTTTGGATAGGCAGTAGTGCTTTCACTCAATTCCCTCCAGCAATCACAGATGTGTAAGTGCATTACTCTGCAAGCTCAACTTTCTAACTGTTAGGGAGAACACTGAGACTAATTCACATTGATCATCAGGTCTGCTTGTTTTTCTCACATAATATTAGTAATTGTCTTCATTCCAGGTCTTGGTTTCCATATTTCATTGTTAACTAGCATTCTACTGAAGTCTAATATATATTGTCAACCTTCAGGAAGAGAAGCATTCTTTTAAATATTAAACCTTGTAAAGTACCAGTTACATATTTAGCAATCCAGGGGAACATGACATTTGTGTAAAAAAAACAGTTTGAAGCTCAATTATATCAAACTTACCAATCTATTTGTAGACTCCCTCCCCAAATTTGGTTTCTAATAGGAAAAAAATAGCAACTAAAATTCATACATACCATTGCTTGTACCTCATATTTATAAAAGTGAATATTTTAGTAAAATTTTTAATTGCAATATATTATTAACCAGCAATTTGAAATAAAAAAAACCCAACAATCTTTAGACAGTTATATCCTAACAAAGATTATATTTATTCTTTTAAAATTATATTTCTAAAAAATCATATCCTACACAATGATTAATGTTTCCCACAAAAAATATTTGATAAGTGAGTATAAGTTTCATGGAGAAGAAGATTTATTAATTAGAGTTTGGATATACTCAGGTGTAAAGTAGGCTATTGCCTCCTGACATCATTTGAGAACCTTATCTTTGTGCCCAAAGACTCTTTTCCACATGCCCATATGATTTCATGTTATCTGAAATGTCACTGTTTGCTGTAGGATATCAAGTAGCTCACCAAGTCAATAGGAAGACTACAGAAAAATTCTCCTGCAAGAACCAAGGGAATTAAGGCCCAATCAAGATTCAGCCACAAAAATGTGTGCTTACAACATGTTGCTGATTATATTACATTCTCCATTCTCCATTCTCTTGTAATAACATTATACATTCACAGCCTTATCATGGTCTCATGGGAGAAGAAAGTATATTTCCTAGTGTCTTAACTTTGGGATTGGCCATGTGATTTACTGTGACCCATGGGATCTTAGTGGGAAAGAGACACCAAAGGCTTTGAATGTATATGGAATATGCAAGCCTTAGGTATCCTGATGGTTCCAGAAATGCCAGTCATGTGGGGAAGACCTAAACACTAGGCATGGTGTGGAGCCAAGTCCAGCCATGGCCAGTATGGGTCAGCTGAACCCCAGTTAATATGCAACACATGAGTTAGAAGCACATACTTTTCATTGTATGCCACCAGGACTTTTGTGATTGGTTGTTGTGCAGTAAAAGCTGAGAGACATAGGAAAAAAATGATCCCAAATAGTACTGGAAGTGGACAGCCACAGCCACTGCTGTAAATAGCAATAAATACCCTTGAACTTTCATGATTTTCTTTCAAGTGTCAAAATCTTAGATAAAAATAGGTAATTAGGCACCAGGTGTCAAAAGGTAATACAGCTACTTCTGCTTTCATGGTGGTAGGTGAATTCCTGTTTCCCAAATATCTAAGAGTTATTCCAAAGCAGGAAGAATGTTCCAATATTTATTGGGCAGCCAAAACACAAATGTCAACGATAATACTCTAGTGAAAGGTATGGAAAAAGAATCCCAACTTAGGCAAATAAATGCTAACATTGCAGTATCTTATAAAGTATTTTAAATAAATATTATGCCAAAATGTGGTTCAATGTTTATTCTTAAAATCTGGGAAAAATGGATTAAAGAAAAGAAAATTACCATCTTTTCTTCAGGTCTTCTATGAGCCTTTAAAATATTAATATAGTTTGTGGTTTTTCAAAGTAAAAGAGGAAATATTTGCAGCATTTCCCAAAATTTGATGACAATGACCTGTTTTGCAAAGCATCTCATAAGACTTTCATTTCCTAAAACAAAAATTAAAAAATACTATTACAAGAAATCACAAAGTACTTTTGGCAAACAAGGAAATAATAACTAATTGTGTCTGCCAGGAATTTCATTTAGAGAGGAGACTTATGAACAGACTCTAGAACGATGTGTGGGACTTTTCCAGAAAACTTTTGAGAGAAGGGCATTTCAAGTATGGGGGGAAACCCCATTATTCAAGACAGGTATATGGTGAAATATTTGGAAGTTTCAATAAGTGTATGCACAACAAAGATAATGAGACTGATGGTAGTATAGACAGTTGTGGCGCTGATAACAGCAAAGGCAATAAAGGCAGTATTGCATGGTGGTTAAGAGCATGAACTTTGGCCCTCTGCATACCACAGTAACTGGCTCTGTGAACTTGGGCAAAGTATGTTACCTCTCTCTACCGTTTCTTCATATGTGAGGTGCTAAACTTGGTGCACTCAAAGAATGTTAAGTATAATACATAGCTCAAACAGGCTACAGTGAAATGTGTGAGGTAGGGAAGGATATGTAAGAGGTAAGGCTACAGAGCTGGACTAGGGGCTGATTAAAACAACAATAATAAAAAAAAAAATTCCCAAAACAGTTACATTCTGGTCCCTCAGACTTTGGCATTTATATTATCATGTTCAATAATACAAGTTTTATCTTAGCTTCATAAATGATAACTGGGTAAGAATGTAATGTACCAGATAAAAACATAATGCGACTACTCAGATCTGTGCTTATCACCGCAAGGCTTCAA
The DNA here is from genome assembly GCA_023783475.1 of Daubentonia madagascariensis. Classification (NCBI taxonomy): domain Eukaryota; kingdom Metazoa; phylum Chordata; class Mammalia; order Primates; family Daubentoniidae; genus Daubentonia; species Daubentonia madagascariensis. The sequence goes on from JAKFHU010000600.1 coordinate 38,413,584, forward strand.
CATTTAAATTCATCTACGTAGAAAGAATACATCATATTGTAGATTATATATGTGTGAGTGCATGTGTATGTGTGTATATGTTTTTGTGTGTATTTCAAGTTCCACAAAATTACAGTTACCCTTATTATATGTCACATGTATGGATATTTCTATTCTAGTATATTCTATTTTAATTTTTTAAATGCTGGGCACAAAAGAGTAAATTTAATTTGCAGCCACTAATTGATCATAGTCTACTCTTTGAATAATACTGCACTATGCCATTATTTGCATGTCTTTCTAAGGAATCTAGAATTTATCCTACAGAGAATAAAGAGCAAGTGAAAGACTTTATGTAAGAGAATAACTTCATCATGTTGTAGAAATATTACTCCCAGCAGTATGGAGGTTAAATTGGAGACAGTTGGCACTGGAAATAGCAAGGCTACTTAAGAGACTATTGTAATATTACAGGAGAAAATAAAGCATGGAGGGCAGGAGACAGGAAATGTAATCAAAGGACATAATGACCCGTAAAATATAGAAGGTGAAATGGGAATGAATGGAGAACACCTCCCATGTTTCCACTTGTGGGCTAGATAGACGGTGGAGTCATTAATCAGGCTAGCAATTACAGAAGAAATAGGTTTTAACAGAAATATTATAAATTCATTTAGTTAGAATTTTGCCCTTTGGGTGTGAAAAATTAAGTAGAATCACATAGTGACATGACAGGCCTTGCAATGTTTTAATAGCATTAATAAACAACTAATTTCTCTTGAACTCGATATTATATTACCACTGTGTAGTCTGAGAACACATTAATTTATCGTATTTTCACATGGTTAATTTCCATTGAGTTTGTAGTCTACTAACACCTCTGTTTTTTTCTTACGAACATGGGACAATAGTTTTGTCTCTCTGTTCCAGCTAATTAAAAGAATCTGAAGCTTCATCATTTTATATACTCCATTCCTGTCTATCTCAGCCTTCTTAGATCATGAACTAATTTGGTAATTATGCCAACCATGGTAGTTCCTTTGTGAAGCCACATTGGTTCCTAGCTATCTCCACTTACTTTTGGGAGGTTCATAAACCCTTTGATTCTTCATCTTGTCCAGAGTTTTACAGAGAACTTATGTGTTTCCCAGTTTGAATTTTTTAGAATTTGGTTTTTTTCACTCTGGTGAAAACAAAATTTGAGAAAACATTTCCCACTTTAATTTTTTTTGCCATTACTTCTAATTTTCAAAATTTAAATGTGATTACTCTTAGTGATTTCACAAGTAAACATGCAAATTCCTTTCACAATATGATGACAATTAATTTGGGCTTGGGACTTGGATTCACTTAAAGTGACTATGTATTTTGAGCATTGTGTTGGAGACTGTCTAGAGGGCTCACGAAACCATTTCCTTTTATGGGGTGCACTGGAGGATTACATTTCCCAGAATCCCTGGCAGTGATGTGATTGAACCACGTGACTATGTTTTAAAGGCCAGTAATTTGTGGAGAGACATGATACATATACATATACACACACACATATATATACACATATATATATACTCAATATATAATTACTTACAATTCTGAGCATAAAACCCACGTATAATTCCTCACCCTTCCTTTCCATAGCGAACTTGGCTACCACGTAACCAAGTTCCACAGCCACACAAAATTGACCCTGTAAAGTTGCATCTCCTGCCAACGAGAGTCCCAGGCCCACTTTGGACCGCAAAATTGTAGGCTTTATGTTCACTCTAGTACGGATTGGTCTATCCTCACTTGTACAGTGATTAATTTCCTTTTTAATATTTGTTCATTCTTTTCCATTTTGAAAACATTCTTTGTTATGGAAGAAGATAAATGTAAATATAAAGAGTTTGGCTTTCTTTCTGTTATCAGTTAACTTTATAACACTTTTCCTAAGTAATGAGTTCATTCCATCTTTGTTCCCCTTGATCTATCATTCATTGGATTCATTTATTCATTTATTCAATCAGTCAGTAAACAAATATTAGTACCTACTGTGGGGCAGGAACTGGTCTAGGTGCTTGATAGAAAGAAATTAAGAAAGGAAGCGGAACAGGGAGTTTGAAAATGTTGGGGGAGGTGCTTTCAATCTTAAATCAGTGGTCAGGAAAGGTCTCACTGGGAAGGTGAGATTTGAACAATGAATGAGGTCATGGCCCTTGTGTTTTCTTTAAAATATTTTCAAAGTGTCACTGGCTTTGATGCTTCAATTTTTCTGACTTTATTCATTTCATTTTTATAATTGTCCTCCTTTAAGTGTCCCTTCTCCTACTTCTTTATGACTAACAATATGGAATACTTATTATAAACCAGGCATTGAGATAGTTGCTTTATAAATATTACATAATTTAATCATCAAAATCTTTTGAGATAGGTAATTTTATTATTCCCATTTATAGATGAGGAAACAGATGCTTCGAGTGCTTAAGTAATTTACTCAAAGTCACAGAGTTGGAGAGAAAAGAGAATTTCAAACCCAAACTCCAAAGATTTACCCATGAAAGGCCTTAACCACTATTCTTTATATACTAATTTGTTTGTACATATTATATGCATTTCTGAAAATGTTAATTTTAATTTAATTTAATCTTAATCTGTAAATTTCATTTTAGTTTTTAAAATAAATCTCCAATTCTTCCATAATGAGAATATTTGTAATTGGAGAATCAAAATTTTATTTTTTGATTAACTGATACTTCTTGAATTATATTCCTTTTAAGTTTTTCCAGGAGGAGGGATTACAACAATTTTTTTCAAATTATTTTATTGGTAAAGTCTAAGGTATGTTTCTATCTTCTTTGCTATTATGAATTTCACAATGATGTAGTCTTTTTTTCCTAAGGGGTCCAGTACTATACAGGTAAGTGTTATAAACCACTCCTTAATGACCCTGGTTGAGACCACAGTGAATACTAAAATAGATTCGTTAGAAGCCTTATGGAAATGGAAGTCTGTAATTCTGTGTGTGTTGGTGAATACCTACTAGAATATTGCTCAGAAATGCAACAAGCTACTTTTAATTTTGAAATGTAATAATGAGAAAACAAGAGGAGATTTAACAAACAACAGCTGCTCTGCAGCTATGTCTCAGGTGTTCAGGACGAATTCTTGCATCTTATAAGAATACTGTCTGGAAGATTCTTATGAAAAGAAGCTGGAGAAGATGGTTACCACTTTGTAAATTAGGTAACAAAAGCAAATTTATGTAAAAAACCCCACAAAGATAAGAAAGCAGACTTTTTGAAAAGATAAAGTTTACAGTGCCAGCAAAGTTGTCTTCAACTCTTCAGGTATGACTATCTTTACATTCTAGTAATGAACAGTAACTTTTGAACAAATTTGTACAATGTGGAATACATAAGAACATTGAGAGCTATAATTCAGTCAGTATGCAGTGTCATGCAAATTTTAAAAAATCCCTTTCTAGATTTTCAATGACTACATCTGGTGGTAAATTATCATTTCACTCTAGTTTTCCCACTTGAATCCAGTGTAGAAGTTACCTTCATTACTTCCTAGGCCTTTTGAAAATTTAAAGTATAAGCAAAATGAATCAAGATGTGTCAGATACTCTCTCCGTAGTGGAGTAGCAGTTTTTGAACACCTCTGATACTTCTGGCTCTTTATTAATTAGTGGATGATTATTAAGGAATAGTCTTTTTTTCTTTAAAGAAATATAAAAATGTAAGAAAAGTTCAGAAATCATCTCTAATTTCTGGTTGAATAGAGGTATGCGTATGTGTATGGAGAAAAGCAGACCAGCTAACCTAGAAAGCAGCCACACATTTACTGCTAAGAACTTGGTATGGAATTCATTATGATCTTCTACACTTGTTAACATTTGCACAAGATGCTTCTGTTACCTGATGATATGCACTGTGACATACCATATGGTGTTTCTGTCACCTTTAAGAGTAGGATCTCCAACAACACAGATACCATACCTTCATTATGAAGCAGGGCCAGTTTGTCAAGCTAAGAATAAAGGGATAAGGGAATCTTTGTTTATAAGTTAAAAGTTTAAAAAGATGAACTTCTTAAACTTATTGATTCATTTTGAACTGTTTGTGGTTTGGAGGGGAAATAAAGTATTCATCCTAAAAAGGTTGTGTGTGTATATGTATATTTTTAAGTTTTCTTGTCAGGTTTATCCATACACACATCCCTAGTACTGACTTTAAAGATAAATGCTCATTTTTAGAATATTATCTTACTTAAAAATGTACAGTTTACCTACAACTCTTTACCCATGATCATATATCAAGGTTTTACTTATGAAAGGAGTGGAGAATGGAATGTATTATTAAAAATGACATCACAATACCTCTGTGCGAAATTCCAAAGAAAAAAGACAATAACATCAATAAGTTTTCTTCATCTACCTATCCCATTCCTATCTCTAAATAAAGGGATCTAGAAAAAGAAGAAAATGTCCAAAATACACAGAACACATTGAGATAATTTCTCCAATAGTGAGGAAACTAGAGGTATTAACCAGAGAGCTTTACTTGTTGTGTAATTGTACGTGTATGGATTCATGTGCCTAATATGAAATTTGCCATGAATATTTACAAAGATTCATTTTGCAGTATTGAAGCTGTGCCATTGCCTGTATAGAAACTGAAACACAATGTAGGATTATTTAACAAGGATATAAACCACCTGAAGTTATATGTAATATACACACACATATGCACACACATTCACAACTAGAAACAGAGTCTTATCAAAGTCTGTCTATGACTGTGAATTCCTGAGAGAAATGACCAGAATATTCTGTCTACCACCCTGTCTCAGCATCTACCACCACATCTGGCACACAGTAAATTCTTCATAAATACAATGAACTGATTTACTGGGTCATGCAGCATTCTGCATACATTTCTTTCTCAAAAATTCATCCTTTAATTGTCTATTTGAATATCATAGGTTTTTTTAACATTATATGGTTAAAGTCTTGAGCCTGCGGTTTATGTCATGGTCACAAGTATATATCTAGCAATTAATAAATATGCCTTATATGTAGTAAAATCTCAAATGCATTTGTTGAATGACCATATCAGTAGCTATTACTACTCAAGGCCATTGCTAGATATCAGTGGCATAGTGTCCAACCCAACGGAGTTGTTCCTGACAGTTTGCAACCCAACTTAAAGGTTTGGCTCCGCACAGTACTAGATAGAAGCTTTCCTAGTTCATTTTTTTAAACGGAGTGAATTATTTCTCGTCCCCAGCTTAAGTGTCACTTACTCTGTGAAATTTTGACCACCTTCTACCTCTGTCTTCCACAAGCAGAATGTATTCTCCCCTACACCCCAGTGTTCCTATGATACTTTAATTATTCCATTGTACAGCATTGATCATACTTTAGTGGTTAATTGTTTATATGAATATATCTTACAGTAATTTGTTATTCCTTTGTGGCCTTTTTAAAAAATCATTTTCTATTTCCAGCCTTAACATAGAAACGGACACATGGTAAAGATTCCATAAACGTTTGTTTAATTTAATAACCAAAGAGCCAAAACCCACTAGAGTTTTGGAAGAAACATGTTTTATAAACTTTTCTGGTACAATGTTAAACACTGTGATTGTAGGTCCTTGACTATGGTTTAACAAGGAATGTGACTTTTAGGACGTATGTATCTCTCAGCAGGTAGAAATTCCCAGAGAGTATCATAAAAAACAATTGGGCATTCCTTGAAAGGTGCCTGCTAGTTATAGAACACTCTTCTAAGAAGTGTCACATTCACTGTTATGCTCCCAGCTCCTTTCTGAGGATTTTCTTTTGCACAGGTCACCTCCTAACAGGGAACACCTGAGTGAACCTAGAATGGGCATTTGCCTAAAAAGGCATGTGGTGAGAGACTGGCCAGTAACCCATGAGCTCTGCATACCTCACCTGTATGTGGATCCTCATCTGTTTTTTTCAAAGACCTATTTCCAGCTTTCACAGCATTTTCTGGAACATTTTTTCCAGAGGATATCAATTGTTGCTAATTAAAGAAAGTATTTTATTATCAAATAAATTTGGATAATTAAAAGTAAAATAAAACAAAGTAAAGCAAAACAAAACAAAACAAAAAATTTATGGGGTTCCTGTATCAGAATATTTCAGACCCTCTAATACTGTGGTCCCCAACCCCCAGGCTGGAGATGGGTACCGGTGGTGGCCTGTTAAGGAACGGGACTGCAGAGCTCCCCCTCCTGCACCATCCCTCCACCTTCCTGGTGCCAAAAAGTTTGGGAACTGCTATTCTAATACACAAATTAACACTTAATTTCCAAGGGAAGAATATGTAATGTTTTCCAAAAATTATTTAATCATGGAACCTTATTATATTTTAATATTTATGATATAACTCTAGGAAGTTATATCATTTTGAGATAATGATATTTTGAGAAATACATTTTAGGAAAGATGAATCAATACCATTGAATTTTTTCTACTCCTAGGTACCCTCATCAAATGTTTCTCTTATTCATATATTTAATTCTTCTTGTATGACCCAGGTATTGAAAGAAGCTCAGAAACTTTTCCTCAACTGGTGATAATGGCATTACAAGACGTGGCGCATGAATATTCTTTCTTCAATTAAGTTTAAATGAATATGTTGGTTCAAAAATAAGTGCTGCATGCACAAATAAAAATCTTATGTTAATGTATGAACCCAAATCTATTAGACTTTCAAATAATCTCATATGTTATTATAGTGATTGCATGTTCTCTTTTTATTCCTGTGTTCTTTTCAGAATCAATTTTCAGTAGCAGAATAGGATGACTGTAGTTAACAATAATTTAATGTATATTTCAAAATAACTAGAGGAGTGGAATTGGAATGTTACTAACACAAAGAAATGGTAAATGTTTGAGGTGATGGATACCCCAATTATCCTGATTTGACCATTACACATTGTATGTTTGTATCAAAATAGCACATGTACCTTATAAATATGTACAATGTACAATTATGTATCCACAAAAATTAAAACATAAACAAAAGGTAAATCTAAAAAATTAAATTTTCAATGGCCTTAAATATACCTCTTACCAGAGTAAAAGTAGAAATTTATAAATATGAGGTGAAAATTAGCAAATGTACAGCAATGATAAAAAATGCAGAATGTGCTTATGCTATAGTATGAAAAATAATTTTGACCAAAATCTCAGCTTCCATCTAACTTCCTAACACACAGGAAAAGTCAGTTAATGAGAGGGATTGCATAATCATGCTCTGTCAACAGGGATACATTACACTTATAATCTAAGACACTGTGTGATTCTACCTGCATTCACTGCAAGCAGTTCTAATAATGCTTTTTATCGGCAAGAATTCATATTCTTACAATCCTGGGATTGTTTAATATTATTGTTTGGGCTATACTCCTGTGTTAATGGCATATTAATACAAAAATATGGTTATTAGAATTAAGAAAAGTAGAATATGACTAATTGCCAGAGATATATTAAGCAAAACAGATATTGATAAGAAAAGATTAAGCCAACACCCCATACATTCAATATTGCACAGATATAAACACTTGAATATGACAGTCAACAAAAATTTATTGAGACTGTCATTTGAGTTCATTTGTTAATTACTAACAGAAAACTGATTGTCTTTTTAAAATGAGGTATATATTTGATTTAGTTGCTTAAGGTTATGGTTTAAAGTAGTAAAAATATTATTCTTCAATGTTATATTTTTAGAATTTGTCATACATTACTAATTTGATGTGTCAGGTTTGGGATGCATAAAAATATCAATATAATTCAAGTTAATAGAATGAACCTTGAAATTTATATATTAATATATAACAATATATTGTTCTATTTCCTCAGGTTTGCTAAACACCAATAACATATTAAATCTTAGTCATTTTTCAGGTCCAACATACTGGCCTTTTTTTTTTTTTTAAGAAGTTGGCTTACATGTTTTGGTTGTTGGCATCTGTATTGATGAATTTGAAACATCTCAGCTATCAATGAGTAGGAAGTGGAGCTGCTCATATCCACAGCTGGAATGGATCTGCTTCTATAAAAATGGGAAGTAGCAGCTGCAGGGAACATAAATTGTGCAATTGATTTGATTTTGCAAAGCAAACACATTCTTGGTGTTATGATTTAGCTTCCTAATTAGGCTTTGCATAATCAAAGGAACTTTGGAAGAATATAATTCTGAAATATGCTTAACTTCTACAACTTCTGAGATCTCCTTGTAACATTTTCCACATTTTCAAGAGAAGAATGCCTCAATTGAATGCCTCAGACAATAGAAGAATGATTTGCCAATAATGTCCCATTGGGTGCTTGTGTCAGACTCCTATTACAACTGCATAAAGGGAGCAGTCAGGAAGAAGGATATCAATGGATCTATGACACCTGGTCCTCAAGAACTAGGCAACCAATAGCATCATATATTTTTTTAAATTTTGTATTGGATGTCAGCAAACTTTTACTGTAAAGGACTGTGGTAAATATTTTAGGCTTTTTGCGCTGTAGTTTCCATGATGCAACTACCCAATTTGGCCTTTTAGCAGGAAAGCAACCATGAACAATATATAATCTAATGGGTGTGGCTGTGTTCCAATAAAATTTTACTTACAAAAACAGGTGGTAAGTCAGATTTTCCATATCTCCGTTTATTTAATTATCAGACATGAGAATTAATGCTAACTTATGTGATAATAGTAAATGTGACTTCATGGTTGTCAAACCAACACTGTGTGTCATATATATATTTTTAAACACTTCTACCTACACACTGATGTGTCATATATATTTAATATCTCATATATGCTGTATATAGAGAGAATCTGTACAGTGTCATGCATATATGTATACATATGTGCAAATGCATATGTATATATCTCTACTGTGTGTGTGTATGTGTGTGTGTGTGTGTGTAGCGAGAGAGAATATATACACAGTACATTTTATAAAGTGTATGTAGGGTAAGAGCGGAAGATGGGAAAGTATTGTGAAACAAGCTGAACATTGACTAATGTTGAATAAGATGAACTATATTAGCAAATTCATTAATTGTATTTATAATTTATATGTAAGCATTTAATCAATCAATGAACATATAAATTTGTTGAGTATTTATTATGAGCTGATAAGCCTTCTGGTGCTAATGGAAAGAAGTACATTATTTTTGCCTTTCAGAACCTCATAATTCTATAATTGTGACATTCATGCTTACATCCTCATAACTAGGAAAATTATAAATAAATATATATGTATGTGCGTGTCTATCTCTATATATGTCTTCCATTAGTTTTATGGACAACTAATGTCATAGAAATTGGTAAGGGAGATAATTGAGCTGTGGTAGTAATGAAAGGCCCTTATAGAGCATAGGCTGTGAAATGGGCTTTGAAATATGAATAACATGGATTAAAGTTATATTGTGGGAGGGCAATATTATTGTAGGTGGTGCAGTACGCTGAGCACAGGTAATGGATAGGAAATTTCAAGTGGGGCTAATGTGGGAGATAAAAATTTTTAAAAGTACATCGGAGCCTAGTAGGAAAAAGATCTTTGAATATCTGGTAACAAAATTTCAACTTTATTCTATATCCAATGTAGAAGCATTTAAAAAATTTTAATTATTATGGGTACATAATAGTTGTATATATTTATAGGATACATGTGATGTTTTGATACAGGCATACAATGTGAATTAATCAAATCACGGTAATTGGGGTACCCACCACTTCAGGCATTTAACATTTCTTTGTGTTAGGAACATTCCAATTCCACTCTTTGAGTTATTTTAAACTATACCCTAACTTACTGTTTATTATAGTCACTTTGTTGTGCTATCAAATATTGTTCATTCTATCTATCTAACTACATTTTTACACCCATTAACCATCCCTACTTTAGAGAAGAAACTAGATGAAACCTTTACAAAGTAATTCCTCTAGCAGAGGTTTTAAAATGTGATGGAGCCAGAAGCGGGCAGAAGACAGAAATGGATTTGCAGGAGGGGGTCCAAGATCAGTCGAGACTGATTGAAGTAGTGTGATGGCGATACCAGCAGGAATAAAAATATGTACCCTTGAGCTAGTCTAAAGAACTATCACAATAACATCTGGCATTTTATTTATTTTACACAAATTTACTACCGTGATCCAGGGAATATGCTAGGCATCGGCATTTTACTTGCATTCATGTTTTATCTTACCAAAAAAAATAAGAGAACTTACAAAGCAACTGGGACATTAACATGAAATGTCTAGTATAACACAACAATGGGTGATTTAAAAAAAAACAACTCCAAATATAACAAATACAGTTTGGAATCAAATTGGAGAAATGATAAGATAAATACATTTTTAAGTGATTCTTAAAGATGGACTTATCAGAGCCTTGAATATGCCACTGTGTGTAGTGAATCTCCACACGAGGAATGCTTCTGGCCCAGCATCCTTGTATTGTTTTCCTTTGTCTAGGAGGTTCTTTGCTCAGGCTTATTTCCTGACCTCATTTATTTCATTCAGGACTCAACTCAAATGTAACCTTATTGTACACATCTCTTATAATTGCTTTGAATGTTGTGCTTCAAAGGAGTAGTTTTATCAACATCTTTGAAGAGTCACACACTACAGACAACCTCCTCATTGCTTCATCTTTAGTGGCACCCCCATTCTGTTAAAGATGTTATTTTAAGGTTTGTTCTTTCTAGCTTTTTATAATAATCAATCGTTTGCCTATGTAGCAACATTTAGTGCCTTTTTCTATTACCAGTAAAAATATGACTGCCAAATTCCTCTCTTTAGCCTATATATGTCTTATTCTTACTTTCATGGTTTATGGTTGCTTATATTTTTTACATACACATTTTAAAAGGAAATTATATCACATTGCTTAAGTCCCTGCAGCAACCAAGTTTTATTCCTTGCTTACATCACTGAATTTACTTACAACTCTCAATTACATGGGACAGGATGTGCTGTGCATACGTTCCGTAATTCACTTAATGACAGTGAATGATTGAACAGGGCTCCACTAATTCTGTTTTCATGGAATAGCTTTTGGGCTTTAAAGAATTTCTCTGAAGAACCAGACTGCCTGCAGAACTTTTTTTAGTACAGACTTAACTGATACCAGACACTCTTTGAAACTTATGGATATAACTGAAAGATTGTGATAGTGCTCCTTAATTTTTATTATACAGCAACCACCATATTTTCTATTTCATGCTATTTGTTCAAGAAGTATTGTGGTTCTGGAACAATATAAGAATAAGAAAGTAAAGATGGAAATATATAGACTAAACATCCATTATAGTGGAGTAGTTCCTCCAGAAGGAATTCAGCCAAAACTTTTAGGGATATGAAAAAAGATAATGGCATAGATTGGTGGGCCATGTAACAATAAAGGAAAGGAGATGAAAATATTTCAGCAGGTCTTTTCTCCTTCTTTTGCATATTTTACTCTGAAATTTTTCAGACAAGAGGAAATATTTATTATAAATATGATGAACACACCAGCCAATTTAACCATAAAGTTAAAAGTCCCGGTGTAATCCTCTTATTTCACACTCTTTCTCCTCAGAAGGAAACACCAACTTAACTTTCTATGTGTCATTCTGAGACAATTTATTCTCTTGCTATTGCTAAGCAATAATGTTTTCACTTAATATCATTTGTGAAATTCATCAATGTTAATATGTGTGGCTCTAGGTCATTTATTTGCACTCCCATATAGTATTATATTATGTATATATGGTATACTTTTTAATGGCTATTATAATATTGCTATTATGCATATCACCTTGCACAAAGGGTTTCTCTACTAGGGGTCAGGAACCTGCTGCTTTCAGGTCACATGTGGCCTTCTAGATCCTTAAGTGTGTGTGGCCTTTTGACTGAATCCAAATTTTACAGAACAAAGTGCAGTGAAAAGGCCACACTTAAGGATCTAGAAGGCCACATGTGGCCTTAAGGGTGCAGGTTCCCCACCCCTGCAACTATATACCTAGAAGTGGAATTTCATAGGCTATATGCATTTTTTATTTACCAGGTAGTGAATAGTCAACTTTCTCTCAGAGGAGGCTATGCCAAATACATTCCTGTTAGCCGTGTAGATTTCATTTATTCATATTTTTGAATCACCAGACTTTTTTGGTCAATCTGGTGTGAAATTATATATGATTGTGGTTTTAATTTGGATTTCCTTTGTTATTAGTGAAATTGATCTTGTCATAATATTTTTGGGTTTGAGAGTAATGTCTTTCATCAATCGTCTGTTTGCATCTTTTGCTCATGTTTCCATTCGATTTTTGTCTTTTTCTTATTAATTTGGGCATGGTCTTTACCCAGTCTATGCATTGAACCTTTGTCAATTACACTGGACATCATCCAGTGTAATTGGAATGTAGCATCCATTGCAACATCTTTTCTCTGTGTCTACCTTGTATTTGTCACATATTATGAATAGAAGGTTTTGATTTTAATGCAGCTAAAGTCATCTCTCTTTTCTTTCATGGTTACTGTTTTTTCTGTCTTAAGAAATCTTGTACTAACAAAAACCATTATAATATTTTCCTACAAATGTCAGTTTTTATATTTATATTTTAATCAGTCTGTGATTTTTATCTGTGTGTGTCTGTGTGTGGGACAAGGTAGGAAGCTAATTGTATGTTATTTTTCATATGATTAATCAATTGACTAAATGCTACATTTTACTGAGTAGTTCATCCTTTCTTCTTAAAATGTAGTTCCCTGCTGTTATAAATCAAGTTTTCATCAATGAATGGGTATGATTTACTTATAATAAATCTTAGTATCTTATAATAAATACATAATAATAAATTTCAGTAACTGGAAACTCTCATTACCTTTTATGACTATTCAAGATTGAGTTGTCTCTTCTCGGCCATCTGTTCTTCCAAATACTTGTTTATTTTAATGTAGCTTGTCAAGCGTATGAAAAACACACTCAGAATTTTGATTTGTATTACACTGAAGAAATAATTGTCATCTCTAGGATGATGAGGTCTCCCTTATGATATATCTCTATTTTTTAAAGTATTTTTAATGACTTCAATTAAAATGTTGATTTTTTCTTATAGAGCTTAATTATCATTTGCATTTAGACCTAGGTAGTGTATATTTTGGTTTCTAGTGTAAATGACCTTTAAAAATGATATGTTCTGAAAATTGTATAGAAAAACAAGATTCTTTTTTTATTTACTTTATATCCAGCCTCCTTGCTATATTCTTATTTTTCTGATATTCTTACTAGACACTTTTGAGTCTTTTGTGTGGATAATAAATAATCTGTAAATAATTATAATTTTTCTTCATTTATAATCTTTATTCTCTTTCCCTACTATTCCTTTATTTTAGTGCTTTTAAGAACTTTCAGTCTCATGTAGAATTAAAGTAGTGATAATTCACCTCATTGGCCTATTCTTGCTTTTAAAGGAAATGCTTATAAATTTTGCCAGTAACATTCTTTTACTGTTACCTTCTCAGATTAAGAGATTTAATCTATTTCCAAGGTACTAAAAGTTTATTATTATTTTTATTATTAGTGATTATTATTGAGTGTTAAATGTTATTAAATTCTTTTAATCAATCTATGGAAATTGACACATTGTTATTTGCTTTAATCATTAATGTGGAGAATTATATTGATAGATTTTTCTAACGTTCAACCATTTTGGCATTACAGGGACAAACTCACCTTTGATATATTAATCTCTTTTACATATTGTTAGAATCAATTTGAAAATACTTATTCAGGATTTTTGTATGCTTGTATAAACTAGATTTACTTATAATTTTCTTATTTTATGTCCTTGGATAGTAAACTCATTAAGGTCACACTAGATGCATAAGAAGAATTTGGGAATATTACTTCTTTTTATCTTATCTATGCAATTAGACTTATTTGCATTTTGGGTGTTTGGTAGAATTCATTTATAAAACAAATGGGCCTAGTAGTTTTAGTATTTATAGTATTGGACAAGTAGATTTATACTTATTGATTATTCTGACTGATTTCTAATAGTTTTAGTATAATATTTGTACTATTGGATAGATACATTTATAGCTCCTGATTATTCTAATTGATTTTCCTTAATGATCATAAATATATCCAGATTTTATATTTCTTTTGGTGTCACTCATGTAAATTATTTAAGGAAAATTTATATATTTTTAAATATAATGGCCTATAGTTTTTCTAATGTTTGCTTTAACCTTTTTACTCTCTTGTCTATCTATGATTATATTTCCCTTTTCATTTTTAGCAATATTTATTCATGTCTCTTCTCTTTTTTCCTTGACCATTATTGTCAAAATTTGTTTATTAGGTCAGTCTTTTTTGAAAAAACAAACTTATGGCTTTATTGATCTCTAATATTTGCATTTATCTTCATTTTTCCAGCTCCTCTGCTTTATTTGGATTTATTCTGTGGTTTTGTTTCTAAGTTTTTAGTTAAATGCTTGTCTGATAATTTTATTCAATGCAAGTAGTTAAGCTGTTTGTTTTCTTTTACTTCAGCTATTTTTCATAGGTTTGATATATACTATTGTACAATTCAAAGGATTTTCTAATTGTCATAATACTGATTCTTGGTAGTATATTTTTAAATTTCCAGTTGCTTTTTTAAAATTGCTTTTGTTATTGCTGTCTAAATTACTACGTTTTGCTTACAGAATAAGTGTTTTTCACTTTTCCAGGTGTATTTGAGAATAATATACACTCCTAAATGTCAGGTGCATTTCTGTTTGTTTGTTTGTTTGTTTTGTTTTTTGCTTTGCTTTGTTACATTTTGTGTAATTTCTTCAGATTATTTTTCCAGTTCATTAATTTTAACTTCAGTTGGGTCTCACTCATTTTATTTATACATTAGTTTTAATATCCAAAATTATAGTTTTCATTGCTACAAATTCTCTTTGGCTCTTTTCAGATCCACCTGCTTACATTTATAGTTTCTTTTTTAAATGTATATATTTAATTCATGTTTAATATTCTTTTTCTAATACTTCCAATTATATGATATTTCTGCAGGTTTAATTACACTGTTGTTTCTGATGACTTTTTTTATAGTGGACTTTTTAAAATGTGCTCTATAATTTTGGTTTGTGAATCCTTGTTTCATGGACTTTAAGATACAAATTCTTTGAGACCTTGGCATGTAGGTATGTTCCTTGAGAAACAATTTGCTTTTACTTTTACCACATATTTCTAGGGGCTACTAAATTGTAACCACTGCAATTTACTATTTTTCTCATTTTCTGTACTTCACAGGTAATATAAATGTAAACTTCAAACTTGCAGAAAATTAATTCTGTGAAACTGAGGCATGGTGATATGTGCCTGTAATCTTAGCTACTTGGGGGGCTGAGACAGGAGGATTGATTGAACCCAGGAGTTCAAAACCAGCCTGGGTATCATAGTGAGATCCTAACTCTTAAAAAAAAAATAAGAGTACTACTGTGGGTTTTAATTCTCAGAAAGTTCCTTTATTCAATGTTGCAGATCAACCCAGACTTGTTTCCTTGTCAGCTCCTCAAGAGAATAAATAGATTTATTTTTCAGTCTTCCTTTTCACTGTGGCTATAGTCTTTCAAGGGTCTCAGGGTCTTGTGCAGACCTCAGTTCTTTATCCTCTTTGCATAGGCCCAAGGCTTTTCTTTTTTTTTCCTTGAGTGAACTTTACAGGCCACAGGCCAACGTTTTAGGTATCCAAGATCTGTAATGGCCCTTAGGGCAGATGCAGCAACCATTCCAAATGACCACTCTGGTTTCCTGACTTTGCTTTGACTTTGGACCCTGAGTATTTTTCTCTACTTTCATGTGAATTCAACTGTGCATCTGAAAGATAGTTATATTTTACAGAATATTTCTAAATGGTTTATGGAAGGAAGAATTTTTTTATTTAATAGAACAGCAGCCTGCCATAGTACTGGCAATAAAACATCTCCCTTTTGAAGCTCTCATAATATGGGCTTTGGACCTACCATCTGTTCATGAGAATAAAATAATACATTTTCATTTTAACACAAACGTTAGTAACAACAGGACAATAATAATAGCAAATTCACAAAACTGCTAAGTTGATAGGTACCCCCTCCTTTAAATAAGCAAACATTACTTTTTCTTTATTATCTATTTTGATCTCTCTAGAATCAAGGATAAGTTACAATTAGCATATTGTAAATTTACTTTCTGGGAGAATATCTCCCTCTTCAATAATTTGCTTAAATGCTCTGTTAATGCCTTTGTCTAATTTCTAATTGCCTTTGCCTGCTTGATGTACTTCTGAGATAATTTTACTGTTATATCCACCAAGATATATAGTACATAGTTCTACTTTGGGTCACATTCTCAATATCAATTAATCAAATGCCTAATTAGATTCTTTCTTATACCTAATACCAAGTAAACTAATAAAACTAAGGCAGGCAATTTTTGCAAATGACAGGAATTAAATTTATTTCTTATGCTTATTTTTTTAGGCCACTAGAACAATTATTGTTTATTTCCTTGATTTTACACAATGTAGCTAATGGGACAAAGAGCCTGAAGTAAAATTCCAATCTTCAGGCATAAAAAGATTTTTACAAGACATAGTGATGTTTTCCAGCTTTTAACCTACTTCTCAGAGCATAAAAATGCTTGATGATATTATATTTGACTAACAAATATTCTACCAGTATAGTTTATGTAAGAAATCTAAAGACACATTGATTTAGAGGTATATTATTGATTCAAATAGAAATCTAACTTATTGGCAGAGGGAACAATATCAAGTTGAGTTAGTAGAAACAAGTCAAATAAATAAAATCACAGGAAACAGTACAGGGTCACCAAAATATTATAGGGAAAAGGCAAAATAAGTGGGGCAATTATAGAAAGTTTGGAATCTCACATTTGAAATAATAGAGTAAATCAAGCATAGTTTAGCCAAATAATGTTAAGGTTTTAGTTAATGCTCAACTAAGCAGCTATGACCTTTAGTTGCTTCAGGAATTGGACTCCTCACTATTTCAAGGGTATTATAATAAGAATGCTCATATAAAACTGCTTAGGGTAAACTTTGCCAAATTATGATCCATGGGATAAATCTAGCCTATTGCTTGTTTTTGTAAATAAAGGCCGATTGGACCACAGCCACTCCTATTCATTTATGTATTGTCTATTGAGGCTTTCCTACTACAATGGCCAAATTGAATACTTGTGACAGAGACCATCTGGCCTGCAAACTGTAAAATATTTACCATTTGACCTTTTACAGAAAAAGTTTGCCAACTCCTGGCTCAAGGAATGCCTGTGGAAGAATTTGGGAAGATTTTTGCATTCAGGCAAAGACAAATTAAAGATGAAAGAGTTAAAGTATACTGGTTTGATCAAAAGTGATTTGATGACTGCTAACATTTCTTGAAGTTATTGTGGATAATAACTTAGTTGATAGTTATTGTTGATAAACACTTAGTTGCATGTTCTACACATAAACATCATTGTCATGGGGGAAGTCTGTATTTTCCCAGGTTAGGGGTCAAAGCAGAGAATGATAAAGGGTAGTGAAGTTCTTACTTGAAGGAAGCTAATGTCATAAATTTCCTGCAAGTTCTGTTAGCCTGGACAATGTTTAAACTGACTCATATGAGAAACTTTAGTATGTTCTTCAAGAAATTCCTCTTTGCTGTGGCCTTCTCATCTGTATTTCTTTTGATGCAAATGATATACCATCAGCTCATTTGTTAGTGTTTCTACAGTCAGTAGATCTCTACCAATGTTGAGTTGGGTTTCTTCCTCTTTGTACAGGATCAAATATAACCCATACCACTATGCTTATTTATATGGCTGCAGTTCATGAATTCTATTCATTGTCTTCCACAACTTAATAATGCAGCAGCAACTTCTACTTAGCTCCTGCCATCAATTAAGACATCTCTGGCTTTTGAAATTTTCTGAATAGGAGTCAGGAGAGAAATGTTTCTTATATCCTATAGAAGCCATTCTTTCTTCTTGGGCTTTTGGTGATAGGCCAATAGCTCTATTCCTTTTTCTTCTGGGAGTGGGACTCACAGTATAGCTTACATGAAAGAAATCCTTCTTCCAAAATAACCTTCTCACCCTCAGTTATTTTATACACTTGGCGTAAGTGTGGAGTTTAATAGTATTTAACCAGTTATTGGAAAAAAGTTTTGAAATTTATGCATAATAATCTGTCTCTCAATAAGTCTGGTAGCTGATATATATCAAACTTCAGTATCTCAGACAAAACTGGATGAGTCCCATTTAAACATACCATTTTACAGACCTAACTTTGTGGCAAGGTGTGTGCCAATCGAAAGCTCCAACGTATTGCCATGGCTGCTGCTAAGTTTATGAGGTAGGACCACCTTAGACCTGGCTATGTTCTTCTTTGAAAAGTACATATGATATAATTCTATCATGAGGATTTAATGAGACAACATATGTAAAAGCTTCTTCTACAATACTCAGCATAGAGAAGAGATCTTAAAAATGCATATTCCCTTCCCTAATTCACATAATGATCTACACACCAAACCATTTATCAGAAGTCTCAGATTTACAACTTGTAGACCAAATATCCTGCAGGATAATAACTAGCTGTAGCTTGGTACTAGAAACCCCCTTAGACAAGGTCTTAACTCTCCAGGTCACCAATTTCTACCAACTTGCCTCATAAATTTTTCTCATCTGGCTAGCCCAGATAGGCATTTACGCTGGAATACTTTGTCCTATAAAATAAGATCCAAAATCTCTTTTCTCTCTGTTCACTAATAAAATCACCATAATATTGGACTTTAGTATATAGCTTGGGTCCCTGAAATGCTTCAACCATAAATGCTCCTGGCTACTTCTAGCCTCATTTCTTACCTCCCCTCTCTCTTTCACTCTGCTTGGGCCACATTGGCCTCTGCTACTCCTTGAACACACAAAGCCAGCACTACTTCAGGACTTCTCAATTGCTGGTCCCTCTAAACAGAACACATTTCTTCCAGACATCTGCTCATTTGACCCAACACTACTTTAGGTTCTTGCTGAAACAGAAGCATCACCTCCACAGAAAAGCTTCTCTGACCACACTATATGATATAGTTCTTCCTGCTATGCTCCATCTCAATACTCTGCTTTATTTTTCTTCGTACTAGTTATTATGACTTTGCTTTATATTAGGTTCATTTATTTATTATTGTTTATGGTCCCCAGTAGGATGAAAGCTCTGCAAAAAACAGCTGTTATGGCCAGCACCTGGAATAGTGCATGGTACCTACTAAGCACTCAATATATATTTGTTGATGAACCAGAATTAGGAAGACAGTAGTGAATAACATAGAGCCAATATTAAAGTATATGGTGACTATGATGGGGTGGTAGTAATGGGGCCTGGGATTCATGAGTTTGCATTCAAGTCATGTGAATTCAAAAGATGAGCCTTAGACACAGTTCTCTTCTTAACTTTTAATGAGTTTTAAAGAAAGGAAAAGAAAACTTTTGGCTTTTGTTATAGTTAATTTTATGTGTTAACTTGGCTGAGCCATGGTGCTCAGATATTTAGTTAAACATTATTTTGGATATTTCTGTGGTTTTTTTGGATGAGATTAACATTTAAATTGGTGAACTTTGAATAAAGCAGATTGTCCTCCATAATGTAGGTGGACCTCATTCAGTCAGTTAGAGGCCTGAAAAGAACAAACACTGACCTCCCCTGAAAAAGAAGAAATTCTGCCACTACATTTGGTCTTAATTGATAACATTGGCTCTTTCCTAGGTCTCCAGCCTGGCCAGCTCACCCTGCAGATTTTGGATTTGCCAGTCTCCATAATCACATGAGCCAATACTGAAATCTCTTTCTCTCTCTCTCTCTCTCTCTCTCTCTCTGTGTATACTCACACACATATAAATCTATATAAAAACTACATAAATCTCTCTCTATATGTGTGTGCGCGTTCTATTGGTTCTATTTTTTTGGAGAACCCTGACCAATATAGCTTTCAAAATTGGGCCATCAACTTAAATAATCAGCACTAACATTTAAGCCAAAAATTTCACAAATTTTGCTCTGTAGCTAATATAAGACTTAATTACTTTTGAAGACAGCCTGCAGATGACAAAAGAAATAAGAGAGAGAAAAAAATCAAGCTATGTTAATAAAAATAAGTCTATCCATCCATACAGACTAAAAAGTGTATACATTGAAACTTTAATTTTTCAATGTAAGATTTTTCTTGTATTAAAATAATTTATTTCTCAATAAGATAATAATAATAGAATCTCCACTGTTGTATTATATTATATATTATGTGGTCTAGGAATTGGGTCCTGAGCTGGCCTAGAGAGCCTGCCATGCAGAGCAAAACAAAAGACAGAGGAAAAGTCCTTTTCCAATTGAAGATAAATTAGCCTTGGACCTCCAGCTATAGCATCAGCATTATCCAGGGAATGAATAAGGTAAGAAGTCACAGAAGCATTGGAAAGCAAGATGGCTGGATCTGAAGAGTGGGTGTTGGGTTGATTTATCCACCTATTTGTATTCTCAGAGGAGGTAGAGATGGAAACGTGCAAGGATAGACACCTGCCCTTGGAGGTCTAGGGCCTGCTTAGTGCTTCTCATCCCATGAAGACTGGCAGTGGGCATGGCAAAAGAGCAAGCTGCACATGGGGTGACCTCACCCCATAGTAAATTTGACCCCATCAGTGCCTCAAATTCTCAACAGTTAGATTAATCAGTTTCTCCTTTCTTGAGGATGAGCTGGGAAAAGGAGAAGTACCCTCCTTTACAGACCACAAATGGATGAGAATACAGAGAGAGAAAAGTAATGAGCAAGTATTAAAACGTGGAAATTCCTCATATTCACAAGAAATAATAGGAAAAAAAAAGACATTAAGTTGTCAGTGAGGTAAGAGATGTCTAGGGATGCTGGGCCTTGGAGCAAGAGAGAGTTTCATGATGAAGTGATTAATAGTCCAGAATGTTGCTGGAAGGTTGAGAATAATGAGGAAAGGTCCTTGAGCGGGTCATGGAGGGTCATGACATTTTAGCTTCTAAGATCACCAGGTAAATTCTAAATAATTCGACAATATGCAATACCTATCATGACATCTATTTAGAGGACTCAAATTTTTAAAATAAACTTCATTTAGCAAACTTGCCCATGACAGGAAAAATATGATTGTGCGAACATGGAGTTAAAGTGGAGGTTTATAAGAACAACATTTATAATCTAACTTCCTAAAAAAATTTTTTTTTTACTTTATCTTAATGAGATTCTCAGTCTTATTTCCTCCTTCCAAGAAATTCCTTGTATAAATCCCAAGTGTAATCACACATTGGTTAAGATGAGGCTGCTTCTTTCAGGAAGCCTTACCTGCCCCTCTTCTGCATGCACAGATTGAGATCAAATAGAATTTAAGTATTCCCTCAAATTGGAGCAGTTTATTGCCCATTTTTGGACTCAGGATTTAGCAATGTTCCTGACACGTAGCAATTAAGTAATAAACATTTATTGAATAAATAAAAAAATGGATGATTATCAAGTCATTGGGAAAATAAACATGAGGATTCTGCCGTTATTATATTTGACTATAGTTTTGGACACCAAACTTATAGAAATAAGATTCATAATGCAGAATATATATTTAAAAACAGGAAAAAGTATGAATTGGATAGGGAGACACAGAATCAAAATTAATAGAGTAGGACTATGGTTAGTAAGGAAGGACTTCCTGAGGGAAGCCAATTTCAAAGCTAGTCTTAGAAAACTCAACAAAATCAACAGGCCTGAAATGGAAGTATGCGTGGGAATGTGTAGCCTCGAGAATAAGGAGTGCATTCAAGGCTGGACAATAAGGAGCAGAATCTTAACGCCAGTTTCCAGAAAGAGAAATTATGCAGAGAAAAGCAAGCCAATCTATTTCAAGAGATTGAAGAGAGCCTGTTTGCTGGTACAACAGTGGCAAAGATCAGCTGGAGGAGGACCACTGGGCAAGCCAGGCTGAAGGGCTTGGATTTAATATGGGAGACACCAGGGCGCTCTTCCCTAAGGGCCCTTGAGGAGGAAAGACATGATGAAAATGGTGCTTGAGAAAGATTATTCGTGCAGCAGGGGGTCAACAGCCTAATACTATAAAGGCGAACATTTACACCTAACACATTCACCAAAACATTACACTTTGCCACCCTAAAAGGCCTCAGCGATTACAAAAGACGACTTTTGAAAGGCCCTGCACTTTTGGTGGTATATTTCATTCAAGCTCTTTGCCAAGGGATTTCTTACTCCTTCTTTTCTTTTATCTTTGTACTTTAACAAATGCCCTGCCACTGGCAAAGATGGGAACCACAACCATTTGTTTTCTGCAGCCTGTGGCAGATTGATGAAAACGGTTGCATTTTAAGCTACTTCTCTGTGTTTGCTTGACAGTGACTTCAGCTGTGACAGGGGCATTAACCTTAGAGGTGAGGAAACAATGCTTACTTCAAGCTCTCTCGGTTCGGAGCTTCTCCTCAGCAGGGAAAAAGCAAATCACGTATATTATTGAAGCAATTTTGTGATTTATCCACCGGGTACTGACCTACAATCAAGTGAACTTTGTTTAAAACCACTGAATGGATTTTTAACTGCTGCTGTGGGGCGAGGGGAAACATATTCATGTAGCCACTTTCTTAAAAGCAAACTTCTCTAGAAAAATTCTCTCCAAACCCAAGAAGCACACTGCATCTTTAATCTCAAACTGGCTTGCATCCAGTTTCAAAAATAGAGGAAAATTTCATTTTCTTAAAAACACACCATTTGTATAAACACAACAAATACAATGAACAGAAAACTGCTTGAATTCACTTGTATCTAAACTTATGTCACGTATTTAAACACCATTGTAATTTTAAATGTGTTTAAATACAATGGGGGACTAAAGATTAATCCATATCAATTTGTAATCCATACCTGCCCAACTGAGTCTTACTAGAGAATTTGAACTGGGGATGTTTTAAGAAATTCACACCTTGATTGTGGATTGGGTTATTATATTATGAGTCAACTTACATATTTCTGCTTAACTGACAACTTATTTAGTTGAAAATTTATGAATCAAATTAATGAATTCATGTGAATCAAATTTTTACTGATAAATTTTAATTCATTATTATTAATTTTAGTTTTCATCCTACTCTGCTCTCCAAAGCAATGGTTTACCACTTTCTGGATTTTACCACTCTAACACTCTTTAATTTCATGTCAACTTCATTTTCTCCTTCTCTACCACAAAGCAACAACAAATGAAAAAAATTAAGTGAATTAAAAATTTTATTTTGAACTTAAGTAAAAAATCTTGCTGCTTTGAGGATGGCGACCTCTTAGGATGTCATATTGCAGGGTTGAATATCAGGGCCACTGGTAGCGGCATAGCTACTTCACAGTGAGTTGTTTCTGGGCAATGTGTCAGACATTGTCAGTTTCAGAGGGTGCCATGTGGCATGGGTCCTGGCAGGCAGAGGATGAAGAGGGAAGTAGCTAGGACAGTGACAAGTGACAACCGTGTAATCCAGAATGTGATTGCTTTTCCACATTGTCAGAGCTAAATTTTATGATCACCTGAGTGACTGGCTAAAGTGGTGGATAAATGAGGACTTAACAAGAGCAGAGAGACCATAATACAGAAGAAATACCTCACTCCTAACAATGCCAGAAGGATTGTTTCATGCCCAGGTTCTGGCCACAACTGTTTAGACTGGCATGGAATCTTGGAAGTAATAACAGCTAACAATTATTTAGTGCTTACCATCCACTAGATATTATTCTAATTGCTTCACAGGGGACATAATTCAATCTCACAACCAACCCATGGGGTAGGTATTTTATTAGCATCAGCCTCTTCAAATATGGAAACTGGGGTACAGAGAAATTTCCTGAGTAACTTGCTGTAAGATCACAGAAATGTTAAGGGATGGAGAGAGTACCTGAAACCAAATATTATAAAAATTATTATATTATAACAATAACATGTAAACAGGATAAAGAATTATGTATTTATGGGCATATGGGTGTTTATACTTGTGTGTGTGTGTGTGTGTGTGTGTATGTGCATATGTATATATATCAAAAGAGAATAATGTTTGCAATTTATTGCTAAGGGAAAAAGAAATGAAAACTTTATATACAGTATGATGTCATTTATGGTCCATATATATTTAAATACATAGAAAAATATATATTCTTGATATAAAGAGGCAAAAAAATCAACTGTTTTGTGCTGTTGGGTGGAAAGTGGAACTTGTAAGCAATGAACCCAGATATTTAGCTGAGGAGATTTCTTAGCAAAACGTTGAAGATGCAGCCTGATTTCTCCTTGCTGTGTATGGTAAAATGTGATAGAATATAGATATATTGAAAAGGGAGCTATTCAGCAGAAATTGATAATTTGGAAAATTCTCAGCCTATCCAAATAGTGTGCTCTGGAAGCAGGGCTAAGGTATGAAGGCACAAACTTTTGCCAGAGAAATTAGGTGTTTGACTCATGCATCCAATCAGCCACCTATGCAGAAATACTGTCAGCTCAGACTGAAGGGGACAGAAATTGGATGAAATGAAGGAGGCTGTTGAAATTCTGGGATTCTATAGGCATGAAATGGGCCAATAGAGCTACACTGCTGATAATGTGTTATTCTTCAAGAAAGGAAGGAATAACTCTACGGGTACCTCAGAGGCCATCAGGGCTGTCACTATACCACAGGACCAGAGGGCACATGTACAGGGTGCTCGGCCACCTCCTCAGATAGAGAGGATGGAGCCAATGCCCAGGGCCCAAAAGAAGAGGCCATCTGTCAAAAATCAATTGTAAAATAGACATGAAATTTGAATAGCAATATCATTTCATTTAAGAAGACATTTGGATGGCAAATATAAACATGGAAAGATGCTCAACATTATTGGTCATTAAAGAAATGCAGACTATAATGTAAAACCACTGCAAACTTAACTAGCATGGCAAAAACTAAAAAGATTGACCATATCAAAATTTGGTGAGGTTGTGCGTTGCTATAGACTGAATGTTTGTGTCCACCCGCTGCCCAAATTCATATACTGAAACCTAATCCCGAATTTTATGGTGTTTAGAGGTGGGGCTTTTGGGGGGGTAATTAGACCATGAGGGTAGATCCCTCATGAATAGAATTAGTACCCTTATGAAAGAGACTCCAGAGAGATCCCTCCCGCCTTCCATCATGTGAGGATACAGTGAAAAGATGGTTATATATGAATCAGGAAGCAGGAGCTCACCCAACATAAAATCTGTGACTGCCTTGATCTTGGACTTCTCAGCCTTCAGAACTAGGAAAAATAAATTTCTGCTCTTTATAAGCCATCCAGATTATGGTATTTTTATAGCAGCCCAAATGGACACAAATGAACTGAAAATTCATACACTGATAGTGGGAATATAAAATGCTATAATGACTTTGGAATACAATTTGGTAAATTTCATTTAAAAAGTTATACTTAATATTTACCATATGATCCAGTCTTTCCACTCATAGATATTTACCCAAGAGAAACAAAAGCATAAGTCCATACAAGGATTTGTACATGAATGTTCATAGCAGCTTTATTTGTAATAGTCCCAGATTGGAAACAACCAAGATGCCTATCAACAGATGAATAGATAAATAAAATGTAGTATATCCATATAATAGAGTACCACTTAGAAAGAAAAAAGTATACACTATGATCCATGATACCACATATATTAATCTCAGAATAATTATGTTAAATGAAAGGCAGACCAAAGTTTATACAACTATATAATTCCATCAATATAAAACCATATAAAGTGCAAACTACAGTGATGGGAAGCAGGTAAGTGGTTGCCTGGGGATGAGGAGGGGTGAGAAAGGATTATAAATGAGCAAGAGAAAACTTGTGAGAGGGATGGATTTGTCTATTGCCATGATAGCAGTGATGATTTCACAGGTACATCCATCTTTCAAAATTTTTCAATCTGTGCCCTTTGAATATATGTGGCATATTGTTAGTTACACATTAATAAAGTTGTCAAAAATATGTGCATCATTTTCCCATCTCACTAAATATTTCTCCAATATCATTTTAATTCGTGCATAATACATTGCCAGATGGATAGACCATGATTGATATAACCATTCTCCTAACTGCACTCCATTTTATTTAATGTTTTTCGTTAATAAAATGATCAAAAAATACACAAAACAAGTTGTTCATATTTAAAGAGTCTAGCAGTTGTTTTATAACAATTAAAGAAAAAATAGCTACATATTTTTCCTATAGGATACTTTCTTCTTTCCTGATAAAGACAGAAATTTGAGAAATATTTGCTAAGTAGTTATGTGTGGTAGAGATTGTTAGCACAAACTAACTATGTTCTAGTCTCTTCCTTGGTATATTTTTAGACTTTATTTTTCAATTCTTGATGTTTTAGGTGAGGCTATATGACCATGTTTTGTAACCAATAGATTGTAGATAAAAGTGATGTATGCCACTTTCAGGCATGGTCCACATCTCTCAGTGTGAAACTCCATGTGCTTTCTCTTTCCTGGTTTGTTGCTTGGATATAAAGTACCTACTGGAAGACTCTAAGGCCTTAGAAGATGACGTACCCACAGATGCAATGAGCCCAGGTCCCTAAGTGGCTGTATGAAGCTTAGCCTTCTCTCTCTCCATGAACCCATACCAGTCTATTATGTAAGAAAGTAAATACAATTTTATTGTATTAAGTCATTGAGATTTTGGGATGGTTTATTATTACAGTTAGCATATGATAACTAAATTAATATACCTTCGTTATGTTTATTAAATGTTAAATTAATGTATGATTATGTTTTAAAAAATGAGGTTGGCCCTAAAGAGAATTACATAGCAAGTCTAAGACGAAATAAATTAATTTTTTTAGAGGTAGGGTCTTGCTATGTTGCCCAGGCTGGAGTGCAGTGGCTATTTACAGGTGTGATCACAGCACACTATAGCCTCAAATTCCTGGGCTCATGTAATCTTTCTGCCTCAGCTTCCCAGGTAGCTGGGACTACAGGTACCTACCACTGCACCTGGCTTGAAAGTAATTTTGATTCTACTTTTTCAATTCATTTCAGGTATTAACTACTTCCTTTTATATCAGTGATGCTGAAAGATAGGAAGGACACGTGGATGGTGGATAGAAGGATAAGGTGACCTGAATGCATGTAATCAGAAACAATGCTGATTTTACAGATGTTAGGGGTCAATGGTTTTAAAATTATTTGAAAACATGGAATAAATAGAAGTGGCAAAAATGTTGAGAATATATAAATAAGAGGTTAGAAATCTGTTTAAAATTATTGAAATACGTATTTTCTACAGTCTAATTTTAAAAGTTTTTGTTGCTTTATTGAGCAGGCTAAAATTTACTTGATTTTTATTACCCATGAAAAATACTAATTTCAAGTAACTTCTACAAAGTTCCATAACTTCTCTTTCAAAGAACTGTGACATTCTCAAATGTATATTTGTCACTTTTTTGTTCCTAGTAACTTGCTTGTTATTTCTCACTTTCTACAGGGATACACATTTAAAATGTTGAGTCCTTACTATTTGTAGTTAATTTTTCCTAGCTGATAACATTGCATAACACTTCAGTGCCCACACTGAGGCAATGAATTACCCTGAAAGGTTATTTGTCAATCAGACGTGCCCCCATGGTGACAGGGTCTGACCACTTAGGCTTTTAATTTCCTGATGTTCAGACATGGAACACAGCAAAGCTTGAGATATGGTCTGGGATTTCTCCAGAGAATTTCACTCTAGAAATCAGTTCAGGCACTCACAGGAATAACCGTTGTATCTTAGAAAGAACACAGATCTGCAGTTCAAGTTAAGTTAGAGGCTGACTCTGCCATTTACTTGCATGTAGACTTGGGCAAGTTACTTTTCTGGGCCTCTTCAATTTCTGATCTATAAAATTTTGATACTCACAAAATTTATTCACAGATGGGTTGTAAAATGTAAATAGAGTAATAGATTTACATTTTTTAATGAAAACTGCCTTATAAATATAAGATATGTAGCGGGAGCACTGGATTTTCAGAGGAGATCCCTTTTGCAGACATGGAAGAAGTTCTCTAGAACCTCCCTCCTCTCTAGCGACCAAGGGTCTTCCAAAGCAGAGGTACTGCATTATGGTGTGAATCATCCAGTCAGACCCAATTTGGGCCTCAAGAATCACCATTAGGAATTGAGTCAAAACTTGTATTATGCTGGTAGAATCCAGCCCACAGATGTGTTGTATTTGTATAATTTAAAACTACATCTTAAATAACATTGAATTTGGAATATTAATATAAAATTTACCATAATATTAATATTAAATTTGAATGTTCCTGCTATATCAGGTACATGTTTGCTCCTGTTTAGACTCCCACTTATCTAAAACGTAGCCAACTTCACATATTCTTATTATCTGACTGTCCCATGGACACATGTGAATTTATTGTTCCTATTAAATTGCCACAACTGCACTACACAATTCAACTACAATCAACCTGAATCTTTCAATGAACATTGGTATTTTAGTGGAATCAGGGGATGGAGACTGAGGAAAAAAAATAGTCTGGCATATTTGCAGTGCAGAAAATGCTTGCTCATTGCTTCAGATTTCACTCAGAAAATATTATTTGTAATATTTAAAATAAAAGTTTAGCTTGGATGCTTTAATCCTTATTGTCAAAATAGCAATGAGCAAAGAAGTTGTGGTTGGATTGCCTTATGTATTTGCTTGCATAACTGTAAAAAAAAATTTATGTTGATACCTCTTGTTTGAAAGACAATTTGGCAATAACTTTCAAAATTTGAAATCATAGATGACACAAACAAATGGAAAAACAGCCCATGCTCATGGATTGGTAGAATCAACATCATTAAAATGTCCATACTGCCCACAGTGATTTACAGATTCACACAATCCCCATCAAAATAGCAGTATCATATTTCACAGGTCTAGAAAAAATAATTCTATGCTTCATTTGGAGCCAAAAAGGAGCCTGAATAGCTAAAACAATCTTAAGAAAAAAGAACAAATCTGGAGGTATCATTACCTGACTTCAAATTATGCTACAAGTATGTAGTAACCAAAACAGCATAATACTGGTATAAAAGCAGAGACATAGACCAATAGAACAGAATAGAGAACTCAGAGATAAAATCATCTACCTACAACCAACTGATCTTTGACAAAGCAGACAACAACATACACTGGGGAAATGAAGGCTTAGTCAATAAATGGTGCTGGGAAAACTGGATAGCCACATACAGAATAATGAAACAGGATTCCTATCTCTCACCATATACAAAAACTAATTCAAGATGGATAAAAGACTTAAATGTGAGGCATGAAACCATAAAAATTCTAAAAGAAAACATAGGAAAAGCTCTTATAGACATCAGCCTAGGCAAAGAATTTATGAGTAAGACCCCAAAAGCAGATACAGCAACAACAAAAATAAATAAATGGGACTTAATTAAATTAAAATGCTTCTGGATAGTAGAGGAAATCATCAACAGAATTAACACACAACCTACAGAGTGGGAGAAAATATTCGCAAACTATACATCCAATAAAGGGCTAATATCCAGAATCAACTAAGAACTCAAATAAATCAACAAGAAAAAAACCCAAACAATTCTGTCAAAAAATGGGCAAAGACATGAACAGAAATGTTTCAAAAGAAGACAGACAAATGGTCAAGAAAAATATGAAAAAAAAAAAAGCTCAACATCGCTAATGATCAGGGAAATGCAAATTAAAACCACAATGAGATACCACCTTACCCCTGTCAGAATCACCATTATTAAAAAGTCAAAAAAACAATAGATGCTGGTGTGGATGCAGAGAGAAAGGAACACTTATACACTGTTGGTGGGACTGCAAATTAGTACAACCTCTATGGAAAACAGTATGAAGATTCTGCAAAGAAATAAGTGTAGACTTATCATTTGACCCTGTGCTCCTACTACCAGGTATCTACCCAAAGGAAAAGAAGTCATTTTATCAAAAAGACATGTGCACTCGAATGTTTACAGCAGCACAATTCACAATTGCAAAGATGTTGAATCAACCTAAGTGTCCACCAATTCACGAGTGGATAAAGAAAATGTGGAATACTACTCAGCTATAAAAAGGAATGAAATAATGTCTTTTGCGGCAACTTGGATAGAACTGAAGATCATTATCCTAAGTGAAGTATCTGAGGAATGAAAAAACAAGTATCACATGTTCTCTCTAATAATTGGGAGTTAAGTGATGGGCACATATGGCACAAAGAGATGTAAAGGACATTAGAAACCAAGAAGGGGAGAAGGGATTAAGGGTGAGGGGTAAAAACTTATCTATTGGGTACAATGAACACTATTCTGGTGATGGGCACAGTGAAAGCCCCAATTTAAGCATTTTACAAGGTATCCATGTATCAAAAAAATGCAGCAGAGTAGATTACATTAAATAAAGAATTAATGAACTGGAAAAGAAATCAGAAGAAACTAACTACTAAAATATGGAGATATGAAAAGATAAAAAATATAGTACAGAGGATAAGATATATATGGAATATATCAAACCCCTCTAAATAAAGATTTCCAAAAATATACTTTTGGCTCTCGTCTTCTAGTCTCTCCTTTCTCAATCACTGTGATTCAAATGCTTCCATAATATTTACCTCTCCATGCAAATTGATGAAAGGGTAGGAAAAAATATTTATTTTTCCAATGACTTATTATTGAACATCTAAATATAATATATCTCTGGCACCTTAAACATATTTTCAAAACTGAGCCTTTCATCTTTCTTCAAAATATTCCTTTGCCTTTCTTACTTATTATATTTATGTTCATTACACCATTAAATTCACAAGCTCCAGGATCAAAACTAGGAATCATCTTTCACCTCTTCCCTGACACTAATAGCCTATCCATTTTCAAATCCTGTTAGTTCTACCTTTGAAATATTTACTAGTCATGGCCTGTCTCTATTGCCAATGTTACTGCCCTAGTCAAGGCCCAACTAGGTTCACCACTGATCTAGTGCAACCTCTTCTAAATTTCTTTTCCACTCACCAGTATTTCTCTATTCACTTCATCTTGTCCACTGATAAAAGATGTCTAACACTTAAACATGGAAATACTTACTAAGCATCTGGGTTTTGTAGGCCTGTACTTAGTTACTAGAAATGAAAGTCAATAGAATAAAAAAGCTTACTTTTTCAGAAATATGATCATGTTCTTCCCATTTTCCCAAAACTTCAATGATTTACTGATTTCTCCTTAAGTAGTCCCAGTCCTTTCTTATGACATCAAGGTTCCTTGATGAAGCCCTTCTTTTTTTCCATAAATGGTCTTTATTTTCTGATCCAACATTTCTAACAAAACACTAGGTAGCTAGAACAAATATTAATGGAATCCACCACAGGAAAGCAGACTTTCAGAAACACCATGACCAGACCTCCTCCCATCTCCCTGCACCCCCCCAACCCCAACCCCATCCCACCCCACCATTCCCTGCTCAAAACTGGGCCGTTTACATAGCAAGTGGTCCCACCTTAGCCTCACAGCTGCTCTGAAGATCCTTTTTAAACTTCAGACCACATATCTAGGTTGGTTTTGTCCTGTTGTCTGAGGGAGGGTAACATTTGAGATTTGTACATATTTACCATCCCTTAAGCCAAAAATGGGAAAAATTTTAATTTTATTTGAGCTCAAATCCTTCCCTCAAGAAGGATCTGAGCAAGGGCCCAGGCACTAACATGCAAAATCCTTCTCCAGCCAAACTGATCTACTAGCTTTTAGCTATTCATACTCCTTGCTTTCCTATTTTCATTATGATACTGTTATTACTCTCTGCAAAGCTCCCTTATTTTCTTATCTGCATGTTCAAATTCTAACCTTAAATTCAGCTCAAAGTCTACCTCCTATGAAATCTCCCCCAATTATTCAATTGAATGTAATATTTCCCCTTGATAATACCATTGCTTTTGATGATACCTTTTACATGATACTTTTAACTTTTTACAATGTATTTTAGTCATTTAAATACAACCCTTAGTTCTCTATTCTACTGCAGGCCACTTTGTGGTGATTCATGTCTTAATCCTGTGGTCCCCCAACCCGGGGCAGTGGACCAGTACTGCTTCCTGACCTGTTAGGAACCGGGCCGCACAGCAGGAGGTGAGCAGCAGGTGAGTGAGCAAAGCTTCATCTGTATTTATAGCTGCTCCCCATTGCTTGCGTCACCACGTAAGTTCCGCCTCCTGTCAGATCAGCAGCATTAGATTCTCATAGGATCGCGAATCCTACTGTAAACTGTGCATGCGAGGGGTCTAGGTTGCGCGCTCCTTATGAGACTCTAATGCCTGATGACCTGAGGTGGAGCTGAGGCAGTGATGCTAGCGCTGAGGAGCGGCTGCAAATACAGATTATCATTAGCAGAGAGGTTTGATGGCACAACAAATGTAATGTGCTTGAATCATCCTGAAACCATCCCTCCCACCCCTCCACCCCCACAGTCCGTGGAAAAATTGGCTTCCATAAAACTGGTCCCTGGTGCCAAAAAGGTTGAGGACCACTGTCCTAATCTATGGACAGCTCCTTGTATGCACTAAATATATTTCTTAAGCAAATGAATGAACATAGTTTCCACTGGAAAATAAATCGTATTAAATATATTTCTTGAGAGAAAAAATTAATCATCTTCCTCCTGAACATTGGTTTATCATCTGTTTTACTTCCTTCCCAATTAGGAATTGTGTATATGCTTAGTGATTGAAATATTCCTAGTATCACTTCCTAAATTATCTAATAACCCCAATTAAGATTATAATCAAAACAAAGACTTTGTAATCCAAATTTTTGATACATGGACTTTTGATCAAGTAATATAAAGAAAGACATTAACTATTTATTAAATTAGAATATAACAAGTATCTTCAAATGAAGGCTTTGATAGTTAGCATTGGTCATTACTTTATGAAGTCCCTTTCATCTAGCATAAAAGTTTTTTAATGAAGAGAAACATTGCACAAAGAAACTCTACATCCACGTTTTCCAGGTCAGATATAAAAGAAATTTTATTCACATTGCCTAATGTATAACCAGTGGAAAAAAAACCCATAATATTTTGCTGCTATCTCATGACCTTAAAAAGATTAGACTCCTCAAGTAGCTTTGGTAAACTAGAAGACTTGCTTTCATAAAACAGCTTAAGTTTAAATTCTGACCCACCTTCCTAGTTCTAATTGATGATGCAAATGAATTTCCAGTAGAAAGTTTCAGCCTCCTCTCTCTTTCTGAGCACCTTATAAAGAAGGACCTTTGAGAGAATTATTTTTGTGCCTGCTTCTCAGCATATGTCCTGTTCCTGGGCAGCAGATTCTAGGAATCCACATTGTTTTGTTGCAGCAGGTGACTTTTCAATATTCTCCTGAACCTCTGAGATGGAAGGAGGTCACAATGAAAAAGAGGAGATTTCTTATATGAGTGATGCTCATCAGACACCTGGAGATTTGAGGTTACCAAGCAGGCCTTGGGAAATTGTTTGGAAGAAAACCCAATATGTTTATGAGCAAAAGAGAAATGAGACAGAAAGAGAAAGACTTTTTCTTGAGATTGAATAAGATGTCATGATTAATAACTTGGGAGACAGACAAAGCTGAAATCCTGTCCTGAATTTGTTGGACTACAAGTAAATCACATAATTTCTAGAAACTTCCACCTCCTCAATTGCAAAATGGATAAAATCAGGTCACCTGGACAAAGGTGTTATGACCATTAAATATGAAAATTCCTATAAAGTGCCTTTCTTAATAAATCGGTGTGTTAGTCCATTTTGTGTTGCTATAGAGGAATACCTAAGACTGGGTAATTTATAAAGAAAAGAGGTTTATCTGGCTTAGGGTTCTGCAGGCTGTACAAGAAGCATCATGCCAGCATTTGCTTCTAGTGAGGGTTTCAGGGAACTTCCAATCAAGGTGGAAGGTGAAGCGGGAGCAGCCATGTCACATGGTGAGAGAGGGAGCAAGAGAGGGAGTAGGTGGTGCCAGTCTCCATTTAAACAATGTGCTCTCATGTGAAATAATAAAGCAAGAATTCACCATTATGGCAGGGAGGGCATGAAGCCACTCATGAAGGATCTGCTCCCATGACACAAACACCTCCCACCAGGCCCCATCTCCAACAGTAGGGATCAAATTTCAACATGAGATTTGGAAGGGCCAACCACCCAAACCATATCACACTGTAAATCTGTTAGTGTTGTGGTTATTTAGAATTGAAGTGGACACTGGCCGAGGAACACTGACTTTACCCCTCAACTCTAATAGTGAATATGGTTTGTCTAAGAGTAATTCCCATCAAATAATCTAATACTGACCAATGGTACATGAAAGGTTTGTTGGAGGGTTCTGACAATAATATTTGGGAGCTAAATCATGGGCATACACAGGCACAAAGAGATGTAAAGGACATTGGAAACCAAGAAGGGGGAAGAATGGGAAGGGGGTAAAGGGTAAAAACCTATAAGGAAGGTACAATGAACACTGTTCTGGTGACCAGCACACTAAAAGCCCAGACTTAAGCATTATGTAAGGCATACATGTAACAAAAACATTTGTATCCCCTTAATATTTTGAAATAAAAAAAGAATGCAAGAACCAACTACATAGTATAAAAAATAAAAATAAAAATAATTTTAAAAAAGAGAGGTTCAGAAAGCCCTTCTTTTCACACCTCTAATGTGAGCATAGAGGCAAGTCACTTTGTTGGCTACTGGCAGCCATTTTACCACAATGAGGAAGCATTTGGGGAAGAAGCCTCAGGAAGAAGCCAAAGCCAGAACACATAGATGGAAAACACATGGTCCCTGACACCATCACAAGCCACTGATAAGCCTTCCTCCTACTGGGCTTTTGAAAAATGTTTAGTCAATACATTTCTTTATTGTTTCAGCTGCTTTGATTTTGGTTTTCTATTCATTACACCTAGACAAATTCTAACTCATATACTCTGTGTAGGGTATGGAGAATTCCACTTTAAGCAAATATTTAAAAATTAATTCAATAATCTTTTTAAACATTTTGACCTTTTAAATCCATTTCCAATTTGAAGCCAGGGTAAGGGAGTTTCCCTTGAAACTTTCAGGTTAGTTTCCCTTAAACACTGTGTTGTAGTAAGAAGGGAATCTGAAGGAATGGACAAGGCAATTGCATGCCAGTTCATAAACAAATATTCCTAACAGCTTCTCTGCATCCCCTAATCATTTACTACTCATACAGATTTTCTAAAGTCATTTGCTTGAGCAGTCCTGATATTTGTGGCACATAACTTTCTTAAAACCTGATCTCTGCATGATTTTTCCTGACTTTTCGACAAAAACAAACAAAAAATTGATGACAATTCATCGCTCTTTCAGTATAACCTCATCCCTCCCATAGCTTTGGTTATGATTTATGCTGATGGTTTACAAATTTATTTCTAGCCCAGGCCTCCTTTGAATTTTAAAGTTATACATTTAGCTACCTCCCAGAAATCTTTACTTCTGATTTAACAAACTAAATCTAGTGTCCAAAAGTAGACATCATTTTTTACCTCCAAAAACCTAATCTCTCTTCTCTTATCCTCTTCTTAGTGAACGCTGTTGTTATTTATCCAGTCTCTCAAGTTATTCTATACTTCCCTTTGTCACCGACCTTCAACGAGGACCAAGTACTGTTGTTTATATCAGCTTATCATCTATCACGGTAATCTTCTTTCCTGAATTTCCATAGCTTCTGTTTAAGTCAAGCTTCCATCATTTTTGACTTACCTACCAAAACATGCTTCTAATTTGTCAGATTCTCTAGTCTTTTTCCCTGCACTTACCATCCACACTGTTCCCACAGAACTCTTTTCATTACTCAAA
This sequence comes from Daubentonia madagascariensis, assembly GCA_023783475.1. Lineage (NCBI taxonomy): Eukaryota > Metazoa > Chordata > Mammalia > Primates > Daubentoniidae > Daubentonia > Daubentonia madagascariensis. Next base: position 38,449,540 of record JAKFHU010000600.1, read on the forward strand.
CCAGTTGTCATGTCATTTTCTGCAACCTGTTGCCCACTGAAAATTATCAAAATAATTACCAGTTTTTTATAATCTCTCCCTGGCTGCCTCTACAACTTCAACTCTTACAGGCCCTCACCACTCATTTTTCATACTCTCCTTTCTTGGGCCACAGCTATTTCTGATCAGGATCCTATTATGCCATACATGCCATTTAATTGCCTGCTTTCTGCACCTAGACCATTAGATCTTCTTATTTCTCTTGAACATGCAGCACAAAGCTGAGTGATGGTCAAGAAGAGTTGCTCTGTACTTATTTATTAAATTAATGTGTGAATAAATTGACAATTTCCAAATATTTTAGAAATTGTAGCAAAACCCATAGTTAATCAATTATAAGAAAAAATTTTTAATTATTATAGGTATATAATATTATAGTAGTATATCTTTAGGGGGTACATGTGATGTTTTGATAAAGGCATACAGTGTGACTTAATCAAATCAGGGTAATCGGGGTATCCATCACCTTAGGCATTTATCATTTCTTTGTGTTAGGAACATTCCAATTCACTCTTGTTATTTTAAAGCATACTTTAACTTATTGTTGATTATACTCACTTTGTTGTGCTATCACAGATTGTTCATTCTATCAAAATATCTAACTATATTTTTGCACCCATTAATGTACCCCTTTCTATCCCCCCCTCCTCACTACATTTTCTAGCCTCTGGTAACCATTATTAAACTGTCTGTCTCCATGAAATCACTGCTTTTAGTATTTAGCACCTGCATATAAGTGAGAACATGTGAGATTTGTCTTTCTGTGTTTGGCTGATTTCACTTAACACAATGTTCTCCAGTTGCAACATGTCGTTGCAAATGGCAGGTTTTCACTTTTTGTGGCTATATAATATTCCATTGTGTATATGTACTACAATTTCTTTGTCTATTTATCTGTTGATGGATGCTTAGGTTGATTCCAAATCTTGGCTATTGTGAATAGTGCTGTAATAAATGTAGAAGTGCTGATAACTATTCTATATACAGAATTCCCCCCTTTTGGATATATACCCAGCGGTGGGATTACTAGGTCATATGGCAGTTCTATTTTTAGTTTTTTGAGGAACCTTCATACTGTTCTCCATAGTGGTTGCACTAATTTACATTCCCACCAACAGTGTATGAGGGTTCCCCTTTCTCCACATACTTGCCAGCATTCACTATTGCCTTTTTGATGAAAGCTATTTTAACCAGGGTGAGATGATATCTCATTATAGTTTTGATTTGCTCTTCTCTATGACTAATGATGTTGAACATTTTTTTCATATACCTGTTGGCCATTTGTATGTCTTCTTTTGAGAAATGTCTATTCAGATCCTTTTCCCATATTAAAATTGGATTATTGGATTTTTTCCTATTGAGTTGTTGGAGCTCCTTATATACTCTAGTTATGAATCCTTTGTCAGATGGATAGTTTGGGTATTTTCTCCTTTTCTGTGGGTTGCCTCTTCCCTTTGTTGATTGTTTCCTTTGCTGTGCAGGAGCTTTTAAGCTTGATGTGATCCCATTTGTCCAATTTTGCTTTGGTTGCATGTGCTTGGGGATATTACTCAAGAAGTCCTTGCCCAGACCAATGTCCTGAAGCATTTCCCCAATGTTTTCTTTTAGTAGTTTCATAGTTTCAGGTCATAGATTTAAGTCTTTGATCCATTTGATTTGATATTTGTATATGGTGAGAGACAAGGGTCTAGTTTCATCCTTCTGCATATGGATATCCAGTTTTCCCAGCACCATTTATTGAAGAGACTGTCCTTCCCCTGCTGTATGTTCTTGGAAAGTTTGTTGAAGATAAGTTCACTATAGATATGTGGATTTATCTCTGGGTTCTCTATTCTCTTCCATTGGTCCATGTGTCTGTTTTTATGCCAGTACCATGCTGTTTGGTTACCACAGCTCTGTAGTATAATTTGACATCAGGTAATGTGATTCCTCCACTTTTGGTCATTTTGCTCAGGATTGCTTTGGCTATTCTGGGTCTTTTGTGGTTCCATATAAATTTTAGGATTTTTTTTCTATTTCTGTAAAGAATGACATTGGTATTTTGATGGACATTGAATTGAATCTGTAGATTGCTTTGGGTAGTATGAATATTTTAACAACACTGATTCTTCCAATCCACGACCATGGCATATCTTTCCATTTTTTTCTGTCCTCTTCAATTTCATTCATCAGAGTTTTATAGTTTTCATTGTAGAGCTCTTTCACTTTTTTGGTTAAGTTTATTCCTAGATACTTTATTTTATTTGTAGCTATTGTAAATGGGATTGCTTTCTTTGTTTCTTTTTCAGATGGTTTACTGTTGGCATATAGAAATGCTACTGATTTTTATATGCTGATTTTGTATCCTGCAACTTCACTGTATTTATCAGTTCTAATAGCTTTTTTGTGGAGTCTTTGGGTTTCTCTAGATATAAGATCATATTGTCTAAAAACAAGGCTAATTTGACTTCTTCCTTTCCAATTTGGATGCCTTTATTTCTTTTTCTTATTTGATTGCTCTAGCAAGAATTTCCAGTACTATGATGAATAATAGTGGTGAAAGTGGGCATCCTTGTCTTGTTCCAGATCTTAGAGGAAAGGCTTTTGGTTTTTCCCCATTCAGTATGATACTAGCTGTGGGTATGTCATATACAGCTTTTATCATGTTGAGGTATGTTCCTCCTATATCCAGTTTTTTGAGAGTTTTTATCATGAAGGGATGTTGAATTTTATCAAATGCTTTTTCAGCATCAATTGAAATGATCATATAGTTTTTGTCCTTTGTTCTGTTGATAGGATGTATCACATTGATTGATTTGCATATGTTGAACCATCCTTTCATCCCGGGGATGGATCCCACTTGATGATAATAAATAATCTTTTTAATGTGTTGTTGAATTCAGTTTGCTAGTATTTTGTTGAGGACTTTGCATCTATGTTCATCAGCGTTATTGGCCAATAGTTTTGTTTTTTGTCATGTCTTTGTTTATGTCTGGTTTTTGTATCATGGTGATACAGGCCTCATAGAATGAGTTTGGGAGTATTCCCTCCTCCTCAATTTTTTGTAATAGTTTAAGTAGAATTGGTATTAGTTCTTCTTTGAATGCTTGACAGAATTCAGCAGTGAAACCATTGGGTGCAGGGCCTTTCTATGATGGAAGATTTTCATTACTGCTTCTACCTGCTTACTTGTTATTGGTTTATTTAGGTTTTGAATTTCTTCCTGGTTCAATCTTGGTAGGTTGTATCTGTCTAGGAATTTATCTGTTTCTTCTAAGTTTTCCAATTTATTGGGATATTGTTGCTCATAGTAGTCTCCAATGATCTTTTGGATTTCTGCAGTATCAGTTTTAATATCTCCTTTTTCATCTCTGATTTTATTTATTTGGGTCTTCTTTCTTTTTCTAAGTTAGTCTGGCTAAAGGTGTGTCAGTTTTGTTTATCTTTTCAAAAAACCAACTTTTTGTTTCTTGATCTTTTGTATTGTCTTTTTGGTTTCAATTTCATTTATTTCTGCTCTGATCTTTATTGTTTCTTTTCTTCTACTAATTTTAGGTTTGGTTTTCTCTTGTTTTTCTATTTCCTTTAGCTGCATCATTAAGTTGTTTATTTGAAATTTTCTACTTTTTTGATGTAGGTACTTATTGCTATAAACTTACCTCTTATTACTACTTTCATTTTATCTCATAGGTTTTGATACGTTTTGTTTTCATTTTCATTTGTTGCAAGAAAATTTAAAATTTTCTTCTTAATCTCTTGATTGACCCACTGGCCATTCAGGAGCATATTGTTTAATTTCCATGTGTTTGTATATTTTCCAGTGTTCCTCTTGTTATTGATTTCTAGTTTTATTCCATTGTGGTCAGAGAAAATACTCAGTATGATTTTGGGTTTTTTAAAAAAATTTTAAGACACTTTTGGCCTAACATATGGTCTATCCTTGAGAATGATCCATGAACTGAGGAGAAAGTGTATTCTTAAGCTGTTGGATGAATCAATCTATAAATATCTGTTAGGTCCATTTGGTTTATAGTGTAGATTAAGTCCAATGTTTCTTTCTTGATTTTCTGTCTGGATGATCTGTCCAATGCTGAAAGTGGAGTGTTGATGTCGCCAATGATCATTGTATTTGGGTTTATCTCTCTCTTTAGCTCTGATAATATTTGCTTTATATATCTGGGAGCTCCAGTATTAGGTACATATATATTTAAAACAGTTATATCCTCTTGCTGGATTGACCTCTTTATCATTACATAATGACATTGTCTCTTTTTTACAGTTTTTGTCTTCAAATCTATTTTATCTGATAGAATTATAGCTACTCTTGCTCTTTTTTGGTTTCCATCTGCATGGAATATCTTTTTCCATCCCTTTATTTTCAGTCTATGTGTGTCTTATCAGTGAAATGGGTCTCTTGCAGACAACATAATTGGCTCTTGTTTTTTTATCCATTTAGCCACATTATGTCTTTTGATTGGAGAGTTTGCCCATTCACATACAATGTTATTATTGATAGGTAAGGACTTACTACTGTCATGTTGTTATGTGATTTCTGGTTGTTTTGTGGCCTCTCTTCCTTCCTTTCTCCCTCCCTCCCTTCCTCCCTTCCTTCCTTCCTTCCTATCCTCTTTTCTGTAAAAGTGATTTTTTCTGGTTGTTGTATTTTAACTTCTTGCTTTTCATTTTTTGTGTATCTGTTGTAGGTTTTTTGATTTGAGATTACAATGAGGCTTTCAAAAAACCTTTTATAAACATTTATTTTAAACATGTGAGAACTCTGCTTAGAAACAAACAAGCAAAGAGAAATCTAACAGAAATTCTACACTTTAACTCTGTTTTCCCCCTATTTTTCAACTTTTTGTTGTTTCCATCCATATCTTTTGGTACTATCTATCTCTCAAAATGTTGTAGTTATTTATGATAGGTTTGTCTTTTAGTCTTCCTAGTCAAGATATAAGTGCTTTATACACTGCAATTACAGCAATAGAATATTCTGTATGTGTCTCCTTACTGTTAACAGTGAGTTATATACCTTCAGATGATTTCTTATTGTTCATTACTATCCTTTTCTTTTAGACTGAAGAACTCCTTTTAGCATTTCTCGTAGGACAGGTGTGGTGTTGATGAAATCCCTCAGCTTTTGTTTGTCTGGGAAAGTCTTTATTTCTCCTTCATGTCTGAAGGATATTTTTACAGAATACAATATTCTAGGGTTAAGTTTTTTTTCCTTTAGCACTTTGAATATGTCATGCCACTCTCTCCTGGCCTGTAAGGTTTTCACTGAGAGGTCTGCTTCCAGATGTATTGGAGCTCCTTAATACGTAATTTTTTCCCCTTTTTTCTTGCTTCCCTTAGGACCTTTTCTTTATCTGTGACCTTTGGGATCTTGATTATTAAATGCCTTTAAGTAGTCTTGTTTGGGTTGAATCTGCTTGATATTCTATTACCTTCTTGTACCTAAATATTGATATTTTTCTCTAGGTTCAGAAAGTTCTCTGTTATTATTTCTGTGAATAAACTTTCTACCCCAATCTCTCTCTCTACCTCCTCTTTAAGGCCAATAACTCCTAGATTTGCCCTTTTGAGGCCACTTTATGGATCTTGTAGGTGTCCTTTTTTCTTTTTTATTCTTTTATTCTTTCTTCTCTTCTGACTGTATTTTGAAATAGCCTGTCTTCAAGTTCACTAATTATTTCTTCTTCTTGGTGAACTGTGCTGTTGAGAGACTTTGATGCATTTCTCAGTTTGTCAATTGAATTCTTCAACTCCAGAATATCTGCTTGATTTTTTATTATTATTTCAATTTCTTTTAACATTTCTCTGATAGGTTTCTGAATTCTTTTTCTGTGTTGTCTTGAAGTTCATTGAGCTTTTTCAGGAAAGCTATTTTGAATTCTTTGTCTGAAAGTTCATATATCTCCATCAATCCAGGATTGGTCACTGGCACCTTATTTAGTTTGTTTGGTGAGGTCATGTTTTCCTAGATGTTCTTGATCTTGTGTATGTTCTTTGATTTCTGGGCATTGAAGAGTAAGGTATTTATTTTTATATTCACAGTCTGGGCTTGTTTGAACCCATCCTTCTTGAGAAAGCTTTCCAGATATTCAAAGTGAGTTGAGTGTTGTGATCTAAGTCTTTGGTCACTGCAGCCATATCAGCACTGGAGGTGCCCCAAGCCCAGTAATGCTGTGACTCTCGCAGACTCCTTGTGGTACCACCTTGGTGGACGTGGGTAAGATATGGGAGAATTCCCTGGATTACCAGGCAAAGTCTCTCACTCTTTTCCCTCACTCTCAATGCTGGGCTGCTGTAGTTGGGGGATAAGTGATGTGGGCACTCCCCTGTGGCCTCCAGGGCCAGGTCACCCTTGTGGCCAGCCCAGTCTCACTCAAAGCCCATGGTAACTATTGCCTGTCTACCTCTGATATTTACTGATAGCCCAAGGGCTCTTTAGTCAGTAGGTGGTGAATCCTGCCAGGACTGGGTTCTTCCCTTCCAGGCAGCATGTTTCCTTCTGGCCCAGGGTGGGTCCAGAAATGCCATCCAGGAACTGAGGCCTGGGCTCAGGGCCCTGAGGAATCTACTTGGTATTTTATTTTACTGTGGCTGAGCTGCTATCCAAATTGCAAAACAAAGTCCACTGAACTCTCTTTCTTTTTCCCAAGTGGCAGAAGACTCTCTCTGACCTGAACTGCCTATAGTTGGGGGAGTGGTGACACAGGCAGTGGCTTGGCTGCTGTTGCTAGTGTCTCACTGGGTCATGTGCACCCCAAATCCACTGGCTCTGAGCCAGCAAAGCCTCAAGAATTGCCCAAGGACTGCAGCCTTTTTGGCCTGACTGTCTTACAAATTTAGTCAAGGCTCCAAGCTGCTTTTTGTCAGCTGGCAGTGGGGCTAGCTGAAACTTTGGTTTCAGGGTGGGGGATTTCCCTCTGGTCAGGGGATTTCTCTCTGGTCAGGCTGGTCTAAATACTCTTTCCATGGGCACCATCAGAATGCTGCTCTGTGTTGTGCTCTGCTGTGCCAGGTGGCCCTGAATTTCAATGCAATGTCCCACAGTCACTTCATTCTCCCTTCCTAGGAATACAGATTCCCTCCCACTTGGTGGGCTGATGGGTGATGCAGGACTGCCAGGAGAATGGGGAAGGGGTGGTGTAGGCAATGCAAGACTGTCTTTTCTGCCCTCTTCAGTGCCTCCTTCCTTGATATAATGTTAAAACCAGGTAGTATGATCACTCACCTGATTTTGGATTCTTCTGAAGGTGCTTGCTTGCATGGATAGTTGTTGAATTTGGTGTTTGTGTGGAGGGATGATCACTGGAGGTTTCCATTTGGCCATCTTGCTCCATCCACTCCCCTAAGTAAGAAAATTTTGAATAGCGTTCACTCATTTATGAAACAAATTGAGAAACTAACCTAAAAATTCTGCCTTTTAAGGCATTCTGAAGGAGAATTTGCCTTCTCTTAACATCAAAATCTTGGCTACGGTTCAGATATCTATCTTTAAGAATATTTTTCAGTTCTTTCACTTGATGCTTTATGGACAAAGAAAAAAAACCAGAAGGATTAATTATAAACACCTGGACCATGGAGTAGGTAATTTGTTGTTTCTTGCCAGATCATTGCTTTTTCTTTTATAAGGGATTTAAAAATATCTTTTTAAATTATAGATTTTAAAGACTAATTAAATGTGTGAATATAAATGAGACTTGATTTTTACAAAGTACACATTTTAGAGCCTACATATACAAATGATACTGTCCTGTCAAAGTATGTAACTAGGCTATTTTGCTTAAAACATCTATAGAATTCTCCTTTTCAAATTATTTTCAGAGATGAAATAAGAACCCGAAGAGGAACTAGCATTATTACTTATTCCAGAAGTACATTTTTTAAAAAATCAAATATCATTCTCTTTTTATTAATTCAACAGGTATATTTTTTAAATTTTATTTGTTTATTTATTTACTTTAGAGATGGAGTCTCATTTATCCCCCAGGTTGGAGTGCAGTGGTTCTGTCATAGCTCACTGTAACCTCAAATCCCTGGGCTCAAGAGATCCTCCTGCCTCAGCCTCCAGAGTACTGGGACCACAGGCGCAGCCACCATGCCCAGATAATTTTTTTTAATTTCAAAATATTAAGGGGGTACAAATGTTTTTGGTTACATGGATCACTTTTGTAATGCCTGAGTCATGGTTATAAGGGTGTCCATCACCCAAATAGTGTTCATCGCACCCATTAGGTAGGTTTTTGCTCCTCCACTCCTCCCCATCTCCCTACTTCTTTGCCCCTGAGTTTTCCTTCCCTCTGTACAAATGTATGCTCATCAGTTACTTCCAGTTTAATAGCAAGCACATGTGGTGTTTGTTTTTTCCATTCTTGAGATACTTCACTTAGGATAATGGTCTCCAGTTCCATCCAAATTGTTACAAAAGGCATTAGTTCATCCTTTCTATGGCTGAGTAGTATGCCATGGTATACATATACCACATTTTATTAATCCACTCATGAACTGATGGGCACTTGGGTTGATTCCACAACTTTGCAATTGTGAATTGTCCTGCAATAAACATTCAAGTGCAGGTGTCTTTTTCATAAAAAGACTTCTTTTCCTTTGGGTAGATACTCAATAGTGGGATTGCTGGATCGAATGGTAGGCCTTCTATTAGTTCTTTGAGGAATCTCTATACTGTTTTCCATAGCGGTTTTACTAGTTTTTAATCCCACCAACAGTGTATAAGCGTTCCCTTTTCACTGCATCCATGCCAACATCTATTGTTTTTGGACTTTTTAATAAAAGCCATTCTGACTAGGGTAAGGTGATATCTCATTGTGGTTTTAATTTGCATTTCCCTGATTATTAGTGACATTGAGTATTTTTTCATATGTTTATTGGTCATTTGTCTATCGTCTTTTGAAAAGCTTCTGTTCGTGTCTTTTGCCCACTTTTTAATGGGGTTATTTGTTTTTTTTCTTGCTGACTTGCTTGAGTTGTCAATTCTGGATAGTAGCCCTTCATCAGATGTATAGTTTATGCATATTCTCTCCCATTCTGTAGGTTGTCTATTTGCTCTGTTGATTATTTCTTTAGCTGTGCAGAAGGTTTGTAGTTTAATCAAATCCCAATTATTTATTTTTGTTGTTGTTGTAATTGCCATTCGGGTCTTAGTCATAAATTCTTTGCCTAGGCCAACATCTAGAAGAGTTTTTCCTACATTTTCTTCTAGAATTCTTATGATTTCATGACTTACATTTAAGTCTTTTATCCATCTTGAATAAATTTTTGTGAGTGGTGAGAGATGGGATCCTGTTTCATTCTTCTGCACGTGGCCATCCAATTTTCCCAGCACTTTATCCTGCCCTCCCCACTACACTGACCAGCTTCTGGTGACCATAATTCTACTATCCATCTCCATAAGATCAATTTTTTTAGCTCCCACATAAGAGTGAGAACATATTTATCTTTCTGTGCCTGACTTATTTCACTTAAATTATGTCCTCTGGTTCCATCCATGTTGCTGTAAATGATGAAATTTTATTCTTTTTATAGCTGAATAATATTCCACTGTGTATATGCATCACATTTTCTTTATTCATTAATTGATGGATACTTAGGTTGATTTCATACCTTGGTTATTGTGAATAGTGCTGCAATAAACATGGGAGTGCAGCTATCTCTTTAATATACTGATTTCCTTTTATTTGGATATATACACAGCAGTAGCATTGCTAGATCATATGATAGTTCTATTTTTAGTTTTTTGAGGAACATCCATACTGTTTTCCATAGTGGCTGTACTAATTTACATTCCCCCCAACAGTGTAGGAATGTCCCCCTTTCTCTGCATCCTCACAAGTATCTATTATTATTTGTTTTTGATAAAAGCTAATTTAATTGGGGTGAGATGATATCTCATTGTGGTTTTGACTTGCATTTCCCTGATAACTAGTGATGTTGAACATTTTTTCATATCTATTTTGGCCATTTGTATGTCTCCTTTTGATTCTGATCTTTTGTCCAGGTTTTAATTGGATTGTTGGGTTTTTTGCTATTTAGTTGTTTGAGTTCCTCATGTAGTCTAGTTATTAACCTTGTATGAATCCATTCTGTGTATCACTGGGGATAACAGTGAAGATAACAGTGATCAAAACAGATGAAACCCCTTGACTTCAAGATACCCATATTTTAATGATGCTCAATGTTAGCCCTGCCTCTTCCACTCCTTGAGTCTAACACACACACACACACACTGGAGTGTGGAGAGAGTTCTGGGTCATGTTGACATTGCTACTTTTAAACAAAACAAATCATACATATATACATTTATACATATATTTATATACATATAATATATTATATATAACAACATAATATACATAATATATGTATATATAATATACATTTATACATATAATAAAGTATTATTTGTATATGATCAGCATTAAATTAGTATAGTTTTACATAAATACTCATTGCACTAAACAGTAAAGAAAATTATATTGTCAATGTTTATTCTATTATAAAATACATTTAACTTAAGTAATATTGTGTTTAATATTAGTACTATATGAGAAAGTTTCAACATTCATATTGGCATTTTGCAGTTTATATCATATAATACATAAAACTAACAGTTAATACTGTGCACTTGTTTTTTTGGTAGTAATATTTCGATACTATTGGCTTTCGGCGATTAAGTTCAATAACTAAAGTTTTGACAATATAGTGATGCACAGCTGGCTTCTATCTATGTGTTTGAATTTTTTACCATGGTTGAACCAGTACATAAATTGGTTTTGTGGCTGGGTTGTGTATTTCTTTAAATTAAACTGATGGGATTAGTAATTGAATGTCAATTATAAAAGCTGTACATCTGATGTTTCATTATCTTGGTTATTTTCTATCTGTTATACTCCCATACAGACTTTGTAACCTCCCTTCTGCCCATCACCATCACAAAGCAATAGGTTATGCCTATTAAACGTCACATATCTTAATCAAAGCACTAATATGGACATTATTTTTACATTTTCATTTTTTTTTATTCTAGAAGAGTATTTGAGAAGCTACGATGTTGAAACCACCACCTGTGTCTATTTATATAATGATATTAATAATTTAAGTTCATTGTATTCTCACCATAATTTTTGTGACTCTACTTTTCTTTGAAGGTATTAAAACATTTATTTTGAAACACTACATAAATCCATATATTTGTTTCTGTAAAATAGCAGAACCACACTTGTTTCATAGACTAGTGAATGGAAAATTAAATTTTTCATATTGTTTGCCCTAGTCTGTCAGGAATAGAGCAGAAAGCAAACTGAAAAGTTTCTCTTGATTTACTTCCAGTTTACCCTTTGTGATTTTTTTTTCTTGCAGGCACTAGAAGAAAGATCTTCCTAGATCAAAATTTTTATCATTTTTTTCCCTATTCTAAAACTTTTAATGACTTTCTATTATCTATATGATTTCTCTCATTCTTGATCTGATATTTAATGCACTACATAATTTGGTCAATTCTCTGAATTCTGTTTATTTTTTCAGATGTATATTTGAAAAACAAGTCTATTATCAACATGGAGAATGAATTGAAGAAGAAACTTCAGACAAGGAAGCTGTCTCAGTTCTAATATTAGTTGAAATGGAAGATAATAAACTGGATATACAGAAGCAAAATAGAGACCAGAAAATTCTGAGACATGCCTCTTGCAATGGTCTTCACCTATAGAATGTTTACAATGGAACAAACATTAAGAAGTATTGGATACAATATAGCTGAAGAATTTAAGGGAGACATATCCTGTAATCACCTCATAGCCAGATCTTCTCTGTTCTATGCCAAAAGACCACCTCTGTAAGAACAGCCGGTCATCTGGCAAATCTACATTAGTGGTCACAAAGGTATCAGGCAAGAATATTTATATACCTTACAATAAAACCAAGAAAAGTGAGTGAAAAATCTCACTATATTTTTTATTGGTTAAAGTGTGTCAGAATCATGTTGTTTTTGTTACTGTTTCAGGTGCAAAATTTCAGGTGGAGATTAAAGAATTATACTTAAGAAATCACAGTGAAAATTCTATTTTAACTCAAATCATTTAGATTCATTTCAACAGGTTTTCCTTGAGGGTCCACTGTATCTAATGCATAATGATAATGATGGAACTGTTTTGACTTGAAAAAAAACAAAATGTCAAGTTTTGGGGGGTGGGAGTGTTGTAAGAGCCAACTTTTCTTTTTGAAAAAGGAAGTATGTGTTCTTTTTTATACCAGATTATAAGTGCACAAGTAATGAATGGAAGTTGTCCACTGGCAAGTCAGCTTAACATTAGAAAGAAATTAACTATTTTGAACTATCTAAAAATGAGATGAGAGATAACATGGCAAATCTCTGTTTAATGAGAGAACAAATGCCCTCCTTTTCAAGCTGCTATAATCTAGATTCATATACTGAGGGAAGGATAATGTAAATTATTTCTAGACTTGTTCTGTGCATGGCAATATATGGCAGAAAGGAGAACAGAAAACTGGGAGTTTGAATATCTGGTCGTGGTTTATGATATTTACTAGCTGATTGAATTAGGCCAGGTACTTCAACTTTGAGCTGAAAGTTCCTTTATCTCTCTCCATTAACTTACTTCCTTAACAGTAAATTATGCTGTTATATTTATACCTGAGAGACAAATGAAAAGAATTCATTTGTCAGGAAAAAACACTTAAAAATCAGAGAAAGTAATTTAAAAGGAGGGTAATTTGGATATAATATCACCTTTACAATGAATTTTTAGTAGAATACTTTTAATTATAACTGAACTATTTATAATCAGATATACTAGTATTTTGTATATGTGACAGGCAATGTTATTATTGCAAAATTATTTTAAGCAGCTCATAATTGGGAAATGTAAAGATATTCATTTCTGTACATTCAAACTTTAAAATTCAAGAAGGATTTCTCATTCTGATAAAATATAGGATAAATTTATTTTATTTCTATACATACATCTATATAAGTCTTAATTGGATTTATGCCTCAGGGTTCTAGTCAAAGATCAATTAAAAAACATTAACTATCTGATCTAAGGTTGTCATCTGAGGAACATAAAATTAGTTCTTTTGCAGTTCCTTCATTAATATCTTTTAGAATTGCATTTATCTCTATGGATTTATTTAGTCAAAATTTGTGTTATCTCTGCAAAGAACTCAAACCACTTCAATAAAGCAATTTAATATTAAAATCATAATTGTTGTTTACAAAAACCATTATGTTTTCTGCTTCTTTGTTCAGTGGAGAGATTAGCGATGTTAAGAATATCAATGATTCCTCTAAGCCCAGACCATTCTCTAGGACTTGAGGGTGTTCATTCCAGAAATAAACATTATTTGTTACAGTTCATTTCCCTGTTGCTTCTTTAGGGAAATGAATCTAACACTTCAATACCAGAGAAGAAAGAGTTGTGTGAATAAAAAACAAATTACTACATTTTCAAATGTCATAGTAGACCCATAAGGCATCTGACCTAGGAAAAAGTTCTCAAACTAGAATAACACTTTGTGCCCCCACTCAATCACTGAGAAATGATCTGTTGCTCTTGCCAGTGCTTAGATAAGAAGTGCTTTTGTGCACCTTGAGTGGAATACATGGCACTGAAAACATACTGAATTTAACTCCACTTTACTCATTTAGAGCTACCAAGTGAATATCTGTAGAAAAAGACTAAGGAGAACATATAGTTCCAAGATAAGTGTGATATTTGAAGCAATTATTTGCTAACTACTTGTACAAACTCTTCTATTATCATAATATATATTTGTCATATGCAAAAAATGTTTCTCAATATTTGACAACCAAGTTTTATAGCTTCTGTTTTATTAATCATTTTATGATATTACTACTTCATATTTGTATATTATTTGTTCATGTGACTTCATATGTGCTGCTATGATTGATTCTCATTGCAACAGCTTTAGTTAATAACAGGGACTCAATAGCCTAATTTTTGAGATCAAGAAACTTAGACACATAGAGATTTAAAAAATTGGTAAAATTCAAGCAGTTACTTAATGACCAAACAAGAACAACATCAGTGTCAACAACAAATATATATTATTTACTTAACATACATGAAGTGCTGGCTGTATATTTTCATTTCCAATATTTATGAAGGTGTGGCAAGGACATTTTGGACCACATATTGCAACATATGTAAACATATGCACATATGCAATCATTAAAGGTACTAGTATAAATGGGTTTTGAATTTGAGTAAATCTTCTAATTGTTTCATGCCAGAGTTTCTGTACATACAATGCCTACCTAGGAACTATGAAGAAAAAATAAATAAGTAAAAAAAAAATGTACAATTTCCTGGAAAACATGTAACATAATATAACTATATTCTTTTGTTTTCTATAAGAGAAGGACCATAAAACTAAATATTTTAGAAAAGTACTGCCCTTTATTTCCCCACCTTCAAAGCTAAACTGTACTGCAGTGTTATTTGTTGTTCAGTGCACTGCAAGGTGTGCTGAAGAGAATGGATCTTGGTTGCCTCCTCAACTTCTATTGCCTCCTTTTTTTCTGCCAAGAATACTTCTATTAACATTCAGGGACCTCCCTTCTTTGTTTTGTGTTCTGCATTTTATTGATGAATATATCATACAATTCAGACTACTGAGAGTTACACAGATTGATTAGAGTTTCTAAAAAGAGTTTCTCTCTTCTCTGGTTGTGTGAGGTGCTACTTTGAGGTCAGGAACAGCTGCAGCGTGAGGGATGCCAGCAAGGCATGAAGCAGAAGTGAAAGCCTTGGTGGAAACAAACCCTCCCAATGGACTTTTTACTATAGAGGTAATTTAACCTTTTATTTTTTTAAAGCAAATTGACTTGAATTTTCCCTTGATTGCCAATAATAGTGAACTAAGTAATGTAGTGAAGAAGCCAATTTATATAGTATTAGTGGATTACTCTGGCAGCTGTAATGTATATTATTTATATTAATTTGCCTCTATAATATAGTATGATGTGAGAATTATACTTGCATTGCATCACAAACTTTTAATTTGTTTCTTCTGCAGTGTAAGTTCCAAGAAAATAAAGAACACTTATGTTTGCTTTACAGCCAATGACCTTACACCTACCACAATTTGTGACAGAGAGTAGGTGTTTACTAACTCTTCATAAAAAGAAAGGAAGAAAAGAGAAAGGAAGGACAACTGAGGAAAAAAGAAAAATAAACCTATCATTGTTCCTAATTTAGAGATAGGGAGTATGTACGGGAGAGTGGATTACTGTGCATACTTTAAAAATAGAATAAAAGTTGTACAAACAGCTCAAAGAATATCCATTACGACCTTCTTAAATGTAACCCTAGAATGCATCCTCTTAAAAAAAAGGAATCGTAGAATTTTAATACAAGATAAAAGTTGCTTTAAAATTCTAGATAGTCAATCTGAACACTTAGAGTATATACAAGCTTACCCTTTTAGTTTGTCTAACATGCACTATAGTACATACAAATTACAAGAGCTACATTCAGCATTAAAAGCTGTATCTGATTTAGAATAGCCTTATTAACAACTACTTCAAATTTTAGAACTCTCAGAACAAGTAGGACTATATTCTTAAAATTCAAAATCAACGTTATAAAGTACTCTATTTTAATTTATCTTCTTTATTTCACAACAAAAAAACACTCAACTCTGTCATCACTTATCCACTGGTGATGCTTGAAATAACATTCATCTAAATAACTTAGTATAAATATGGCTTTAGTTTGATCTACAACAACTCCCTGAAAAAAGGAGTACTTCAAACACCCAATGGCTTGAATGTGAGCACTTCATTAACATATGTTCAAATCTTCTTATTTTTTCAAGTAAGATAAGAACCCTTTGGGAATGTTTTGACATTTGCTGTAATACAAGATTTAAGCCCATTCTTATCAAAACAGCTGCCTCCTTTAACTTTTTATTTCTCTGAAGTATGTCCACTGTCAGACACAGTATTATGTTTGAGTACTTCATGAAAAAAAATACTGATTTAGTGACTACCTGCCCAAATGTATGTTTTTTCAAGATTCTCCTGAGGTTTAATATTTCACTTCTTTAAGAGCAATCACAATTATCTTGGCACCTTAAACAGACTTTCAGATTTCTACCTCTTATTTGTTTATGAATAGATTATTCTGATGCATTAAATGCCCATTTTAATACATTTTAATAGAGTAAATATGAATCTTGGCATTTATGTCAGAAATTCATCACCCTAACATTAGCTTTATGTTTAATGTGTATTAAATTTTATGCAACCAAGTACTTCTTAAACAATTGATGGCAATAAATGATTAATATTGATTATCAGTCCTCCTTTGGCTATCAGGTCTTCTTTTGCCAATCAAAGCAGGCATGTGCCTGAAGAGGCATCTATGTGACTAGACAGCAGGTCTGACTTATGAAAATGAGGCTGTCCATAGTGAATAGACAGGCCAGGAAAAGTTATCACAAATATAGGATTAATTCAACATACATTAAGCTTCTGTTCTGTACACACTGGGCTTCAGTTCCTTTATATCACTACTTAAAACACTAGCCTGGAACGTTATTGGCTTTTAAAATATTGGACAGTTGCTAAAAGTTTTGGGATATATCACAGCACCTAAGAGGAGCATCGATCACATGCCATAGATCAATGCTGTTCAATAGAATTGTCTCTGATGATAGAAATGTCCTGCATTTTCCAGTACTATACCCACTAATCACATATGGGTATTAAGGACCAATGAGCTGAATTTTATTTAATCATTTAATTAAATTTAAATAGCCACCTGTGACTAGTGGCAACTGTAATAGACAATACACAGAGTTATGTCAAGTCCCAGTCTTTGAAGCCAAACACCACTCCCCTCCCCTCTCACCTTCCTTCTCTAACTTGTCCTTCCTTTCTCTTTCTTGCATTCTTTTGTTTTTCACTCTCTAAAAATTTTATAAAGCAATTTCATAGGTAGTTTTCACTGTTATCCACTGGGACATGACCCAATAAATCTAAGTCATAGATTTTGTTTTTCTGATCATTTAAAATCTAGTGGGGGAGTCAAAAATCATACACACACATTCACACACATACACATGCACACACACATATACACATCCACAATATACTGATATATCTAATAGTTTTCTAGTAAATATAATTAAATTCAGAGCAAAAGAAGATGCAAGCATAATATCTTGGTATGGTTGAAACATGGGTATTAAAATGATTCTCTAAGAAATGGGTTTAGAAAAGTATTCAGAATCCAGATCACAGAAGACTTCATGATGAGCTTGACCTTTATCTATTAGACAACAGAAAAATATTCAAGGATTGGAAACTGGAATGTAACATGGTTAGTTTTTATTTTTAAGATTATTCTGGAAGCATGAATCAGCACTGTAATAAGATACTGTATTTTAATTGTCTATACATCATGTCATAACTATCTTTATACCTGTTTCATCAAATAGAATCCAAGATTGTTAAGGAGAGAAATTAATTTTATTTATTTTAGTAATTATAGCAGCTAGTACTGTGCCAGGATTATAGTAAGCACTCATAAACTGTTATAAATTATTTCTTGAATGCATGCATCATATTCAAAACTACAAATATCTGTCTAGATAATCCTTAAATAGTTTGAAAAGATGCTAAGTTTAACATATTAGTTTTCCTTTCTCTTTCTTTTGTATAACAGGAGTTAGGATGTGAATCTCATTTTCTGCATTAAATATTTTACCCTTGGCTCAACAGCTGTACAGTAAGCTTTTAAACTTGGGATACAAAAAATGATAGATCACAATCTAAAGTTTACTAATCATACAAGGTGGTCTTCCTAGTAACACAGCCTATTTCTTTCTGTTCTAAATCACAGGGGGAAGACAATTTGTTCATTTCTCACGCATTAGGAACTTAAGGTTCCTTTTGACCAAAAAAGGGACAATGGAAATATACATGTAGTGTATTTTAGACTAAGTGAGGCCAAGGAGGTCAGCAAAAATAGGATGTGCCTACTAAATTCAAGGACCTGTGGCCAAGGAGCAGGCAATAGAATATAACCAAGTAGAATTATGCAACATTATTTCTGCCTTGATCATCTAAAAGATATCATTCACATGAACAACATACTACCTCTAGTAAAGTTGCTCATTCTCTCAGATTATATGGAAATTTCTTTGCTAACTGAAATGGTACCATCCCTTTTTTTCCCAGTGAACCTAGACTTACCAGTTAGCCTTAGCATCACAGGAAGACTAATAGATGTTCAGCTTGTCATTAGCCACACGAGTAAAAATAGGTAAAAAACACCACAAGAGAAACATCTTAGTTAGAATTGACCATCAGGGAACTGGAGCCTTGCAGAATTCAACTCAGAGATAGCAAATGAGTCTATTAAAAAAATAAGTAAAGATTTTCATGACTAAATGGAGATGAATCTCTCTCAATAGCAGGTGGTGCAATGCACAAAACATATATGCACCTGTTCCCAAATCATTTTTCCTATATTTTGATTATAATGTTTTTAAATTACTTAAAATTACTTTTCTAAAATGCATATGTATAAAGAATAATTTATGATACCTTTCCAAAGGGAATTATAGCCCAAATTTGAGTCATATATGCAAACCTTAGTAATTAATGTGATAATTTAGGTGTTATAATAGAGTTATATACAGGATTCACTAAAGGCAATAGAGGGAGTTGATTACTTCAATGCCTCTAGGCGAGAAGGATAGCAGGGAGAGCTTCAGAGAGAAAGGAGGGTTTTAGTTGTTTGAAGGATGAATAACTGAATAATGATTTTGCAAGTGATCAAGGGCAGACAGTGTTTCAGACAGTGAAAGCAAATGGCACGTAGGCATAAGGAGATAGAAACCTCACAAAGCATCTGGGGAGCTCCAAGTGGATTCATATGGCTAAGCTGTAAGTTATGATCATGCAGGAAAGAACATGAGCTTTGAAGTCAGACAAGCTTAGTCTCAGCGCTGACCCACCACTAAGTAGCTAGATGACTCTGAGCATGTTAATTAACTCATCTGAGTCTCATTTTTCAAAAGGAGAGAATAATAATTACCTTGTAGAGTTTCTGTGAAGACTAAAAAGAAACAGGCATCTAGAACACCTGCACAGTGTCTAGTTACAGAGGATGCCCAATAAATGATAGCTGCTGTCATCATTATCATCACCACCTTCAAACTGGATAAGTAAACTCATGAAAAGCCTTGTGTTTCACACCCACTGTATATGTTGGAGACATCTGAAGACTTAAAGCTGAGGAAAAGTGAGCTCAGACCCATGTTTTAGGAAAATAACTCTGACAGTATCATGGAAGATGCAGAGAATTGAGTCAGGGAAAATAGTGAGAAGACAGGGGCAATATATTTCCAGCCCTGGAAATATATGAGTGCAGAACTAAGGCACTAAGAATTGAGATGAAGGAGGGATGGTACCGTGTCTAATTTTCCCCTTTCCTCTTTTTCTGTGCAAAGCTTAAGTGGTTTATGTAAGGCATCAAAGACAAAGTCACAATTGAGGTCGCTGTGGTTACAGTGAAAAAGAAGAAAACACTGTGGATCTTTTCCTCCAGGCCCCATTTTTACAACAGTAATTTTATCACACTGTATTTCAGAGTATTATGGTATAGCTAATCTTCCACCAGGGAAGTTTTCTGTTTGAGGCTTTCAAAGTAAATATAAGATATTGTGGACATCTGTCCCTCAAACTTTACCCCTTGAACTCACGCAAGGTATTTAAGATTCTGTACATAATTTCTGATAAAAATGAGTTTAGAGTCATGTAATAATAGTGGATAAGAAACAGCCAATAAACACATGAATGTGGTTGCTGGGCATTGCCACTCTCACTCAGAGAGCACTCTTACTACACAAATTCTGTCATAACCAGTGCTGCTGCTTGTCAAAAGGTTTAGTTTTCATAAAGTAGCAATATAAGAGACAGCCTTTTAAGGAAACTCATTCATGTCTTCCTCTAAACTTACTGTAAGTTTTAGTTTTTATTCTTCTGAGCATTGTTTTAATTTTATAGCACATTTTGTTAATATGTTCTGACTCAGTGGGGCACAATGGCTAAAACCAACACTTACACACATTGTTACCTGACATTGACTGGTTTGCTTTTTATAGTCTATGCTCTCAAAATTTTTATATTCTAAAAGCAAGGCAGGCTCTTAATAATTGAGTGCAAATATAGCAGACAATAGTAGTTATGTTCTTGCTACTTAGTTATTTTAATAGTATTTCCTATAATATCAGGAATAAATATAATAACCTCTTTTTATAGTGCTTTATATTTCACAAAGTGTTTTCTTATTTATTCCTTTATTTATCAATATTTATTGATCACTTAGTAAGTGTCAGACACTGGTCTGGAAATGTAACAGTGAACAAAGCAGACCAGGATCTTTGCCCTGATGGAGCTTACACTCTAGTTGGGAAAGTGAACAAGGTAATGTATAAGAATGTGGTAAGTGCAGTCAAAATAAATCAAGTAGCGAAGGAGTGCTGAGAGCTGCAGTTTTAAAGAGTGAGGCCAGGGAATTACGATGTGAAGAAGGCAAAGGAACAAGTTATGCTGGTATTGAGAGGAAAAGCATTCTAGGAAATGGAAACCAGAGTAGAAAGATCTTAAGGTAGGAATATGCCAGAGGTATTCTATAAACAGCAAAGAAGCCAGTGTAACTGGAGACATGTGAGAAAGGGAAACAGTGGTTGGAGAGGAAGTCCAAAAATTAATGCCAAATCAGATTATGTAGGGTTTGAGGACTATTTTTTGTTTGTTTTTATTGAGACAAGGTCTTGCTCTGTTGAGAAGACTATTCTTAAGGACTTTACTTTTTACTTTCTGTAACATAGGAGTCATCGGAGAAATCAGAGAAGATCAAGAACATGATCTGACTTACATGTTTTTTTTTTTTAAATTACTATACTTCTGGATTGAAAAGAAACATAGGAAGATAAGAGTAGGAATGGAGAGAACCACTTAGGAAGATATAGAAATAATCCAAGAGGAAAGACGGTGGCTTGGATTAGAGTGGTAGCCACAGAAGTCATAATATGTCTATTTTGTCTATATCTTAAGTTGGACCTGAAAGGATTTCTAATTTTTAGATGTGGCAATGATGAATACAAGATTCTGGGCTTGAGCAGCTGGAAGGATGCTGTGTCCATTAACTGAGATGGGGAAAACACTGGATAAAGAAGGTATAGGAGGGAGTTCAATTTTGGCCTGGTTAAGTTTAAGATATATATTAGA
The DNA here is from genome assembly GCA_023783475.1 of Daubentonia madagascariensis. Taxonomy (NCBI): domain Eukaryota; kingdom Metazoa; phylum Chordata; class Mammalia; order Primates; family Daubentoniidae; genus Daubentonia; species Daubentonia madagascariensis. The sequence continues at coordinate 38,470,871 of JAKFHU010000600.1, forward strand.
TACCCAACCAGATACGTCTAGAAAGCAGTTGTCTATGCAAGCCCAGAGAGTTCAGAAGGGAATAAAGACTAGAAAGAAAAAAATTGGGAATTATCAGCATATAAACTGTATTTAAACTGTTATAGACATTGGCCTAGGCAAAGAATTTATGAAGAAGACCCCAAAAGCAATCACAGCAACAACAAAAATAAATAAATGGGACCTGATCTAATTAAAAAGCTTCTGCACAGCCAAAGAAACTATCATTAGAGCAAATAGACAACCTACAGAATGGGAGAAAATATTTGCATGCTATACATCTGATAAAGGGCTGATAACTAGAATCTACATAGAACTCAGGAAAATCAGCAAGAAAAAAATCAAACAACCCCATTAAAAAGCAGGCAAAGGACATGAACAGAAACTTTTCAAAAGAAGATAGACTAATGGCCAAGAAACATATGAAAAAATACTCAACATCTCTAATCATCAGGAAAATGCAAATCAAAACCACAATGAAATATCACTTAACTCCAGTGGGAACGCCTTTTGTCAAAAAGTTCCAAAACAACAAATGTTGGCGTGGATATGGAGAGATAGGAACACTCATACATTGCTGGTAGGACTGCAAACTAGTACAGCCTCTATGGAAAATAGTATGGAGATACCTCAAAGAACTAAAAGTGGAACTACCATTTGATCCAGCAATCCCACTACTGGGTACTTACCCAAAGGAAAAAAATTACACTCTATAAAAAAGACATCTGCACTCAACTGTTTATAGCAGCACAATTCACAATTGCAAAGATGTGGAAACAGTCCAAGGGCCCATCAATACATGAGTGGATTAATAAAATGTGTATATGTATACCATGAAGTACTATTCAGCCATAAAAAAAATATGATGAACTACCTATTGTATTATCCTGGATGGAGCTGGAACCCATTCTTCTGAGTGAGGTATCATAAGAATGGAAAAACAAACAGCACATGTACTCACCATTAAATTGGTACTAATTGATCAACACTAATGTGCACATATGAGGAATAACATTCATAGGGTGTCGGGAAGGCAGGAGGGGGAGGAAGGGATGAGTAAATCCACACCTAGCGGATGTGCTAGGCACTGTTTGGGGGATGGGCACACTTGTTGGGCAGTGCAAAGGCAATTTATGTACCCAAGCTTTTGTACCCCCATAATACTCTGAAATTTAAAAAAAAATAAAATTGAAAAAAATTGCAAAAAAAACATGTCACTGGGTGTGGCCACCAAGAGGGTGGGTGCACAAAGAAAAGGTCAAAAGACTGAGCTGGGAGCCACTCCAAAACTAAGAAATTGGAGAGATAAGAAGAAACAAGCAAAAGATACTGAGGAGAAGCAGCATGTAGTGTAGGAAGGAAGCAACAAGAGTTTGGTGTCATGATAGCTACATAAATGAAAGTGTTTCCAGAAAAGAGAAATATCAGCTGTGACAAAATGAAGACTGAGCATTGACTATTGGGTTTAGCAGTATGGCTATCACTGAAGATTTGACAACAGCAGTTCTGTGTGAAAGAGTTGCAAGCCTTATTGGAATGAGTTTAAGAGAAAATGGAGAGTAATCGGAAATACCAAATATAGAAATCTTTTTCAAGGGGTGTTGTACAAGGCTACAGAGAAATGGGAAAGTTTGTGAAAGTAGAAATGGAGTAGAGAAAGGGCTAAGATGGGAAAAATACCACATTTGTGTGTAGATGCATTATATTGTTTAATAATCCTAATGGTATGAGGTAGGTTTTATTTGCTCCTATTTTTCAGGAAAGAAAAAAATGATACTAAATCAGATTATGAGACTTGTCCAAGAATCCTTCCGTTGAATTAACATTAACAAGGATTTACTGACAGATTCTTTGATTCCGGAGCCCCTACTCACTCTACTTCACCAGGGAGCCTGTCCTCCCAAGAGCAAGCACAGGAAGAGAAAAGGGGAATGGATTCTTCTCCCCGTGATGGAGGCCAGGTCTCCATTTACATTAGTGTTGATGTGTACATTTATGTTCTAGGACTGACTTGTATATTCACATTTAAGATGCTCTCCTAATACAGTACTATGCACAAAACATTGATTATATTTTATTGTTCATGATAGATACTGTTGCTGACCTTGAAATAAAAAAAATAATTATATTAATGTATAAAAGCAATTGCTTGCTTACAACTTCATAAAAATAGAATCAGCAAATCCAAGTGGAAACTGGTTTTACAATAGCACATACATAGTAAAGATGAAAAGTAAGGTGATGCAGTATATCTAAACTCCTGCACATTTTTATTTTTAATGCTCTTTTATTTTATTTTAATGAGTTATATTCTTTTTAGGAATTAATATGGATATATGCTATACGATATATAGTAGCAGACTCAGTTCATGTACTTTTACAAATGAAAAGTAATTTTTTACTTATTGAGGTGTGAAGATTTATAAACTATAAATGTCTAAAATTTTTGTATACTCAAACTTATAAGATAAATTATTCTCTATATACTTTACTTGGTTCAAATTAACCAGTGCATACTTATTTTGTATGATAAGTATCCACAGGAAAAGGAATAGTATTATAAGTAGAATATATTTTCTTTCTCATTACAGATATATGAGGTTTTATTTGCTCTTTAAACAACTAAATACATTGTTATTGTATTTATCCAAAAACTAATTAATTCAGTTTCTTCCTCCAACATCATCAAATTAGGCTACCCTGCTGGTGGGAAGTGCAGAATACTGAAAGGAAAATAATTTTGAGATGGCTTAAACTCATTCTTGTGAAAATTAATGACTATGTAAGGAGAAAAACATGCTTCCAGCAAAGAAGCAAACACAGAGATAATTAGAGTGCATTCAATAATATAAAACTAATATTTTATGACTCATATTCATGTTCTTCCATTTGAGGATCATTTCAAAGCTGGGTAAAGGATATGTTACCAATTAGCTTCTTTGAAAAGTACCTCCAACTGAAAAGAAGCTATCAAGCAACCGAAAAAGATTATAGGTGATGATATAGAAAATGTTCACTTAATAATGAGTATTCTTTATAATATAAATATTTCATTTGATTTCACAAAATCACATTATGTGAAAATGCAGTTTGCTTATGTACTCTATGCACAAAAATGCTTAGAAAAATAATTATTTCCAGCTTATTTTTTGAAAGTATGAATGATGTATATATGAATGTACGAATTTAAGGGTGTATTTAATTCTCTTGATTGAAATAATACAGATGAAATGGTACAAAAGAAAGCTAAATGTTGCCTCCCGTTTCCATCCTGACAGAACTGTAAGACAACCGCCGTTAAATGATTGTCTGATATTCTCACCCCTTTATCCTACTGCTTAGTAGGTATAGACCTGACCCTATATTTTGTACCTCTAATGACCTCTTGTACACATATATACTTAAACACACACACGCACACACACACGCAGTTCCACGTGAATAGAATCACACGTACAATTCTGGTGCTATTTTACGTCGCTGCATCCCCTTCCTTTTTTCTTGTCTCTATTCCAGTCTCCACATCTCACCTTCACCACAATCACAACCAGAAGCCCTAGGTAATGTGTCCAAATCATCTGAGTGTAAAAATCTGTATTTTCCATGCTCTTATACACACAAATGGAAATTTTATATTATGTATAAAAGTATACTCAGAATAATGACCACACCATTTTGTGTGTTATTTTCACTCAGCAGTAGCTTGTGACAATTTCGAATTACTCCAGGTCATGTAAGTCAGCTTCGCTTCATTCCTTTAAATGGCTACATAATATTCTAAGTTGTAAATGTACCGTTATTTATTTGACCAAACTTGCATAATTCTAATTTTATAGAATAATAATAGCACTTTAGTTGTTAAGGATTTTGACATACTGATTTAGTAAACATTTGCAGAAGTGTTCATATTTGGACACTTCTGTGTCTTGTCCTGACCTTCCAAGTAGGACTTTCTGTCACTAGACTGGAACCCAGCTTGGTGGGGGGTAGGTTGAAATGAAAGCAACTGTATGCAATTTAAAAGTAAATAAAACATCTGGAGATAAGCTACAGGTGACTGAATCAAATTTTATTTCAAAAATTTTATGACCCAATTCAAAATAAGACTGATATAAAATGGAAATAAATTGAATATCAGTCTAGAATCCATTTTTTTAAATTGCAATAGCTATTTAGATTTTGAAGTCTCTCCATCAGTTTTTCAGAGGTGCCAGTAAGTCCTCTTTGCAATTACATTTTTCCCTAATTTGGATTCTGTGTTCGTTTACACTTAACTTTTACATTACAGTAACATTAATTGAGAAGATAGAGCATATAGATATATCTGAGTTCATTAAAATGAATAGTTAATAAGACTCTACTTATTTTATTAATCACTAAGTTAATAATTTTATGTAAAATTATATATTCACGTTTTAATAAAATTTCAAAGAAATTTGTTCATGGTTTACAGCATTAAAAGTATATGTGTAGAGCATGATCAGAGAAGTCACCTGACTCTATAAATCTGTCCCCATTGATAACCGTTTGAATAGATTTAAACAAAGCATTTGCTCTCAACCCATAAATTGAATAAACTTTTATTCATTTGTGAGAGTATAATAAGGTCATACATGTAGATCTGTTTCCTATATCTACAAATGCTATATAAAGAACAGTGTTACCATAAAGTAATCACTTTCAAGAGGATATAACAAAATATTAATCTTTCATTCATCCATTTACTAATTATATTCTTAATATTTCTAGATATCACACATGGGAATAGGAATGAGAAAGAAAGTGAGTCAAACAATAGTGTATAAAGAAAAGTGCCTCCTTTCAAGCAAGTCTTTTCTAAAAAATTTGCATATAAATGGTCATAGAAATTAAATATAGTGCCCTATCAATTTGCCAAGTCAGCTTTAATTTACCCTATGTGCTACTTAGTGGTCATATTCCTGTAGTTACAAGGGATTATAAGAGGCTACACCCAATGTAGTCTGTTTATGCAGCATATAGAAGAGGAATTGCATTATAGTCGGTCAGAGGGAATGAAATCAAAGCCCCGAACACTTATAAGAGATAATTTACTTTGGCTCTTGGAGTTTCTTTCTTCAGACTTAAAACATGGGCAATAATACCTCCCTTAAAGTGTTATTTTCAAAGAGAAATCAAATGAAGCAGATTTTTCTGCCTATCAATCTATCCATCTAACATTTGGCCAGTCTTCTCTTTCTAAACATCTCTTTAATTCTTAATGGAAAGTAAAAGACAACATTCAATAAAATGAAGAAAGTATAAAGGAAAAGCACATGCTGGAATTTTCAATAGGCAAACTAAACAGATATTTCAGTCACTTAGTTTGTGACTTAGTAAAGCAAAGGCACAAATTATATATATTTTTTTAAGTATCAAAAGTACTTTCTTGAAAAAAAATTAGAGAGGGGGCTTCAAGATGCCTGACTAGAGGCACCTGGCACTTGCCTCCTCCACAAAGAAGGAACAAGACAGCGAGTAGATAACCACATGTCAAATGAAGAATTTAAGAGAGAATATTGGAATTCATCAGGGAAGTAACAGAGAACCTCTTAGGCACAGAAGGAAAGAGAAGCGAACTAGCCAGCCCAGCCAGGATTGACTCAAAGCCAGGAGAAACTCCCCAGTGTGAAGAAAAGATAAATAAGACCCTCAGAGCTCCACATTCTCCATATGGACTCCTACAATCCTGGACACAGGAGAGTCCCTCAGCCCTTGCAGACCCCAGACTAGTATAGGGAGCTGCCTAGAGTCTATGTGACACCAGTGTTCTAGAGAGGAGTTCTTGCTGGGTCTCACACACCCAAGGAGATACGAGCAGCTGCAGCATAGTGTCGTTTTGAGAGCCCAGCCCCCGTATGTCTATATCCTGACCTGGGCATCAACAGCCCCTGCATCTCCATATCCCTGGAGCTCTACTGACATCCCCCAACATCCACTCAGAGGGCTGCAGTGTTGTGACGCTGGCTAGACTCAGCAGTGTGGTTGGGTACCCAGCATGCTAGTCCCCACAGTATTCCACACCCTGATGAATAAGTGGTGTGGTACACCAGGGAAGTTCCCCCTAGGGCAAAGATTTCTGAAATGCATGCTCCCCAGACCCTGAAAGTCATCTACTTAGGGCTGCTGTAATTAACAGCAACCCCACCCCCTCCATTAACAGGGTTGCCATGCACCTGCATGCACCTTCAGGAGCCTGGGCACTGTCTTAAGGCCTGAGGACAGGTCCACCCTGCCCACTGCCACTGCCACTGCCTAAGTATGCTGTCTGGGAGCCTGAAGATTGACCTGTGCCACACGCCACAGTTGGCACTCTTGTGCATCATTGTGGAACCTGAGGAGAGACCCATCTGTTCAACACCACCACCAGCACATGTGTGCACATCCAGAGGCTAGGGATTGACCCACCCCACCTGCTGCCACTAGTGCCCATGCACATAATTAATGGGTCCTGAAAACAGGCTCACCCTGCCTACTGCCACCACTGCTAGTGCTCATTCAGGGGTCTACCCTATTCACTGCAGCCCATGCCCATGTAGACCACTGGGAGGCCTAAGGACTGGTCCACCCAGCCTAGTGGTGCCACTGCCAGTGCCTGTGCACATCCTCTGGAATCTTAGGGATAGACCCATCTTGCCTGCTGACATCATTGCTTGCATACACCTTCCAAGGGCCTGAGGATGGGCCCAGTCAGTCTGCCACCACACACACACACACACACACACACACACACACACATATCATCCAGGGGCCTGGGGCTTGACCTGCCCCACCCACAAATGCCAGTGCATGTGCACATTTCCCAGATATCTGAACAGGCATGCATAACCTGCTGCCATCACCACTGCCAGCACTCACCCACATGTACCACCTGGGGGCCTGAAGACTGGCCCCCGCAGCCTGCTGCCATTACCTCTGAGGCCTGTGCGTGTCACCTGGGGACCCAAGGATTGGCCTTCCTGGACCAACTACCACCAATGTACAACAGACACCACTTGGGTGCCCAAGGATCAGTATGCCTGGCCCACTGACACCACTACTAGTGCCTGAGGACTAGCCTGCCTGATGTCTGTACCCCCACCAAAGCCTCAACCAAAGTCTCCACTAACAATTGTAGCTTAAGCTACTGAGAAACTCACAGACACAATTGATGTGGATTATAGTTGAAGAAATCATGCAGAGACTACACTACTGTGCCCACTCAAAATCAAAGCCAAGGAGCCTTATGCAACCAACACCATATATCCATCTATAGGAAAAAGTCTTCTCCTACAAAAGCCAATTCATAAAATTAAAGAAAGTGACTGTTACACCAGATACACACATATCAATGTACAGACACAAGAAACATGAAAAGGCAATGAAACAGGACACTTCTAAAGGAATATAATAATTTTCTAGCAAGAGATACCAACAAAAAAGAAACTTATAAAATGTCTGAAAAATAATTTAAAATATTGATATTTAAGAAACTCAGTGAGATACAAGAGAATACAGAGGAACAATACAAAGAAATCTTAAAAACAATTCATGATCTAAAATATAAATTCAAAAAAAATAGACATTACAAGAAAGAACACAGCAGAAATACTGGAAGTGAAAAATTCAATGAATGAAATAAAAATATAATTGAGAGCTTCAGCAACAGACTAGATCAAGCAGAAGAAAGAATTTCTGAATTTGAAGAAAGGTCTTTTGAAATAACCTAGTCAGACAAAAAAAGAAAAGAAAAGAATAAAAAGTATGAAGGAAGGCTACATGATATATGGGACACCATAAAGTGGCTAAATATGCAAATTTTGGGTGTTCCAAAAGGAGAAGAGATGGGCAAATACACAGAAAACTTATTTAATGAAATAACAGCTGAAAACTTCCTAAGTCTTGCAAGAGATCCAGACAAAGATAGACATCCAGATAAAGGAAGCTCAAAACCCCAAACAGATTCCACCCAAATAGGTCTTCTCCAGGGCACATTATAGTCAAACTGTCAAAAGTCAAAGAAAGAGAATTCTAAAAACAGAAAGAGAAAAGCATCAAATCACATATAAGGGAATCCCTATCAGACTAACAGTTGATTTCTCAGCATAAATAATACAGGTTGGAAGAGAATGAGATGACATATTCAAAGTGCTGAAATAAAAAAAAAAAAATCTAGACCCACCAAAGCTATCCTTCAAAAATGAAGGAGACATAAAGTCTTTGCAGAAAAGCAAAAACTGAGTAAATTAACCACTAATGGCTCAAACCTACAAGAAATGCCTAAAGGAGTTCTATAACTAGAAGCAAAAGGATAATATCTACCATCATAAAAACACATGAACATATAAAACTTACTGTTAAAGCAAACACACAAATGAGAAAGAGAAAAGACTCAAATATTACAACTACAGAAAGCCAACGAACTTCAATGACAAGCAATAAGAGAGGGAGAAAGGAACAATGAATATCCAAAACAACCAGAAAACAATTAACAAAATGACAGAAATAATTCCTCACCTATCAATAACTTTGAATGTAGTGGATTAAATCTCCCACTTTAAAGATATAGACTGACTGAATAGATTTTTTAAAATGACTCAAATATATGCTGCCTACAAGAAACTCAATTCACCTGTAAAGACACATATAAACTAAAAGTGAAGAGATGTAAAAAGATATTCCACAAAAACAGAAACTAAAAGTGAGCAGGAGTATAATAATAAAGGTATCAATTCATCAATTCTAAATATGTATGCATCCAACACCAGAGCACCCAGATATATAAAGCAAATGTTATTAGATCTAATGGGAGAGATGTATTCCAATACAATAATAGTTGGAGACTTCAAAACCACACTGTTAGCATTGCACTCCTTATCTACACAAATATCAACCAAAAAACATTAGATTTAAATTGTGCTACAGACCAAATAGACCTAAAATACATTTATAGATATTTTATCCAACAGCTTAAGAGTATACATTCTTCTCATTAGCACATTGAACATTCTCCAGGATAGACCATATATTAAGCCACAAAAGAAGTCTCAACAAATTTTTAAAATATCAAATTTGGCCGGGCGCGGTGGCACACACCTGTAATCCTAGCACTCTGGGAGGCAGAAGCAGGAGGATGTCTTGAGGTCAAGAGTTTGAGACCAGTCTGAGCAAGAGCAAGACCCCATCCCTACTAAAAATAGAAAGAATTAGCTGGGCATGGTGGCACATGCCTGTAGTGCCAGCTACTTGGGAGGCTTAGGCAGGAGGATCGTTTGAGCCCTGGAACTCGAGGTTGAAGTGAGCTATGATGACACCACTGCAATCTAGCCTGGCAAAAGCTTGAGACCCTGTCTCAAAAAATAAATTAACTGAATTAAATAAAATTAAATTAAATTAAATTAAATATTGAATTCATATCAAATATCTTCTCAGATTACAAAGAAATTGAAGTAAATAAGAAGAGGAACTTTGGAAACTGCAAATACATGGAAACTAAGCAACATGCTACTGAATGACCATTGCAATGAAGAAATTAAGAAGAAAATGAAGAAAAAGTCTTAAAACAAATGAAACTGAAACAAAACATATCAAAAGCTAAGGGATACAGCAAAAGCAATTTGGAGAGGGAAGTTTATAAAAATAAGTGCCTACATCAAAAAAGTAGAAAGATTTCAAATAAACAACCTAATGATACACCTTAAGGAAGTAGAAAAGCAAGACCAAACCAAACCCAAAATTAGTAGAAGGAAAGAAATATAAAGGTCATAGCAGAACTAAATGAAATAGAGACTAAAAAAAATATAAAGAATCAATGAAATGAAAAGTTGGTTTTCTGAAATGAAAAACAAAATTGATAAACCACTAGCTATATTAACCAAGAAAAACAGAGAGAAGACCCAAACAAAATCATAAATGAGAAAGGAGTCATTACAACTGATAGCACAGAAATACAAAGGATCATAAGAGAAATATTTTGAACAACTACATGCTAGGAAAATTAGAAAACCTAAAGGAAATCAATACATTCCTGGGCACATACAACTTACCAAAATTGATCCAGGAAGAAGTAGAAAACCTGAACATACCAATAAAGAGTAACGAGATTGAATTGGTAATAAAAAGTCTCCTAGGAAAGAAAAGCCTAGTACCAGATGGCTTTACTACCAAATTCTACCAAACATATAAAGAAGAACTAACACCAATCTTCTTCAAAATATTCCAAAAAATTAAAGAGGAGAGCTTCCTCCTAACTCTTTTTGTGAGGCTGGCATTATCCTAATACCCAAACTAGAAAAGGATACAACAAAAAAAGAAAACTACAGGCCAATATCCCTGATGAGCATAAATGCAAAAATCTTTAACAAAGTACTAGCAAACTAAATTCAACAACACATCAAAAAGATAATATACTATGATTAAGTGGGATTTATCCCAGCGATACAGGGATAGTTTAACACATACAAATCAATAAAAGTGATAAGTCACATCAACAGAATGAAGGATAAAAATCTTATGATCATCTCAATACATGCAGAGAAAGCATTTGATAAAATTTAAATCTCTTTATGATAAAAACTCTTGACAAACTAGACATAGCAGGAACATACCTCAACACAATAAAGGCCACATATAATAAACCCACAGCTAACATCATACTGAATGAGGAAAATCTGAAAGTCTTTCCTCTAAGAACTAGAACAAGACAAAGATGCCCACTTTCACCACTCTTACACAACATAGTACTGGAAGTCCTAGCCAGAAGAATCAGGAAAGAGAAAGACATAAAAGGAAACCAAATTGGAAAAGAAGAAGTCAAATTTTCCCTCTTTGCAGATGATATCACACACACATACACACACACCCCTCCCTAAGGGTGCCACCAAACAACTCTTGAAACTGATAAACTAATTCACTAAAGTTTCAGGATACAAAATCAACATACAAAAATCAGTAGCATTTCTATACACCAATAACAAACTAGGTGAAAAATAAATCAAGAATAGTCTATCTAAGTAAAAAGACGGAGATAAGTTAAAAGTAAAAAAATAAAAAAAATACAATGAAACTCCAATCAAAAGTGGCATCAAGACCAGCCTGAGCAAGAGCGAGACCCTGTCTCTACCAAAAAAAAAAAAAAAAAAATTGAAAAATTAGCCAGGTGTGGCAATGTGCACCTGTAGTCCTAGCTACTTGGGAGGCTGAGGCAAGAGAATCACTTCAGCCCAGGAGTTTGAGGTTGCAGTGAGCTATGATGAAGTCACTACACTATAGCTGGGGCAAGAGAGTGAGACCCTGTCTCAAAAAAAAAAAAAATTGGCATTAGTAGCTAGATTAATGTCAAACTAAGTAGGTTTTGGAACAAGAAATATTACCAGTGATAAAGCGGAATATTTTATAATGATGTGTGTGTCAATTAACCAAGAGAACATATAATACCTATTAATGGAGCCGCAACATACAAGAAGGAAAAACTGATAATACAGAAAGGAGAAATAGACAAATTCACAGTAGTGATTGGAGATTTCAAAACTTTCATGAATTAATAAAACAAAGAAGGAAAACAATCAGTAAGTATATAGAAGTCTTGAATAAGACTCCTTCAACATTGCCTAGCTGACATTTATTGAACATTAGATCTAAAAATGGCAAAATATATATTTTTTCAAGTGTACACAAAACATTCACTAATAAACACTAGATTCTGGACCATTAAAAAACTCAATAAATTTAAAAGGATCAAAAGTAGATATACCAAGTTCTCTCACCACATGGAATTAAACTGCGAATCAAAAACTGAAAAACTGAAAAATTGAAACTCCCAAGTATTTAGAAACTAAACAAATGGCTTATAAATAAACTATGGGTCAAATAAAAAATGACAAGGTAAATCAAAAAATAGTTTGAACTGGATAAATTAAAACATACATATCAAAATGTATTTGATGCAGTTAAAACAGTACTTAAAGAAAAATTTATAGCAATAAATACTTGTATCAGAAAATATCAAAGCTCTAGGATTAATAATCTAACTTTCAAAATTTAGGGGATAGAAGATGAAGGACAAATAAAACCAAATAAAGAAGCAATAAAACATAAAACAGAAAAACAATAATAAAATAAAGTTAAATCCTGTTTTTCTTTTTTAAAAGAGCAATAACATTGATCTACCTCTAGTCAGACAGTCAAGAAAAAAAAGAGAAAAGATATAAAGTACATTACCAGAAATGAAAGAGAGGCTATTCCTACAAATCTTATAATGGGGAAATACTGTCATCAACTTTATGCCAATAAGTTTGATAATTTAGTTGAAAAGCACACAACCTTTTTTGTGTGTTTATTTAGCCATTTTTTATTGCACAGTTTGTAAGACCTCAAGTAGAATTAAAAACAAAAGACAATAAATTGCTCATGACCCTATCACTCCAAGTTAAATCATGTTTGTGTTTCCCTCTACTTTTTTATTGACACATAAAAATTGTACATATTTGTGGATTACACATGATATTTTGAAACATGCATACAATGTGTAATGATCACAGGGTAATTAGAATATCCATCATCTCAAACATTTACCATTTCTTTTTGTTGGGAACATTTCAAATGTTGGTAATTTGAAATATACAATAAATTATTCTTAACTATATTCACCCTACTATGCTACTGAACACTAGAACTTAATTTCTCTTCCTAACTGTATTTTTGCACCCATAAGGCCACAATCTTTGAAAGACACAAACGACCAATGTTCATTCAAGAAGAAATAGGTAACCTATACAATATTGTATCTCTTAAGTAAATTTGACTAATAGTTAAAAACCTTCCCACAAAGAAAACCCAAACCCTCAGGCTTATATAGCTTCACTGATGATTTATACCAAACATTTAAGGAATATTTCTACACAAACTCTTCTAGAAAATCAAAAAGGAGAGGATATGTTCCAACTCATTTTATTGTAATGTCAAAATCTGACAAACATTGTAAGAAAAGAAAGGAAGTAACCAATATATCCCTCTTGAACATAGATGCAAAAACCCTTAACAAATTATTGACAAATCAAATTCAGCAAATATGAGAAACATAATTCATTATGACAACTAGGGTTTAACACAGGAATGTAAGATTGTTTAACATTCAAAAATAAACTAAAATAATTTACCATATAAACATTCTAAAAAATAAAAACATTATGACCTTTTAAAGAGGATCATACACTAAAAAATCATTTGATAAAATTCAATACCTGTTTATGATAAACTTCCCAGTAAACTAGGAATTTAAGAAACTTCCTCAATTTGATAAAGGACATTAATAAACACTTAGACCTAACATCCTACTTAAATGTGAAATACCAAAGGCTTTTGTCCTAAGATCAAGAACAAGGCAAAAAGTTTTACCTAACACTTCTATTCAGCATTGTTCTGGAGTCCCTAATTAGTGTAATAAAGCAAGAGAAAGAAATGAAAGGGATATAGATTTGTATGGAAGAAGTAAAACTGTCTTAATTTGTAAATAATATTATCAGGTTTGAAGAAAATCCTAGGACACCCCTAAAAAAGTTACTGGAAATAATAAGTGAATTAGTAAGGTCACAGGACACAAGGTCAATATACAAAAATCAATTGCATTTCTAATTACTACCAAAACAGTATGAAGAATAAGCAACAAATTCCACTAAACTTCAAATACCTAGCATGTATTAACAAAATGTGTGCAAGAGTTGCCTATTGAAATCTATAAAAGGTTGGTCATTATCATTAAGAGATCGGTTCACTCAAATTTTTATATATATATGCAATCCCCATAAAAATTCCTGTAGGCTTTTTGTAGAAATGGACAAGCTACCTGACGAGTACAATGAACACTATCTGGGTGATGGGCACACTTATAACCCTGACTCAGCACAACAAAACAAAAACATTTGTAGTCCCATAATATTTTGAAATAACCAAAAAAAAAAGTAATTGACAAGGTGACTCTAAATTTTATCTGAAAATTTAAAGGACCTGGAAGTATCAAAACAATTTTAAAAGGCAGAATAAAATTGGAGGACTTACACTAATTTCAAGACTTAATAAAAGATACAATTATCAAGACCATACGTTATTTGGTAAGGAAAGGAATATAGGTTAGATGACAAGTCCAGAAACTGACCTATATATATATTGCTTTATTTTATTTCTAGTTCAATAATATTTTATGTTTGTTTTAGTTCTTTTGTGTTTGTGGGGGTGGAGGGTGGTGGTTATGGAAAATTAGTGTTGAATTTAGCTAATAATTTTTTTGGCACTTATCTAGATGACCATATGATTTTCCTCTGCCATTGACTTTATACATACAATATATATGTGTGAGTAGACTTTTTATCTTATTCTATTTTTAACATATCTTATTCCTCAGGCAGACATCTGCTGATGTATTATTTCTGGGTCTATGAAGTTCTCAAAGAACTTTAGTCACTGGCAGTCTTAAAGCTTGGTGTTATATCACTTAGAAGCATCAGGAAAACAAAGCATTGAGAGACCTCATGTTGGCATCAGTCAGTCCTAAAAGGGTGTCCTGGTTCTTCCACTTACTAACAGTTTGTTTGTGGGTGAGGTAGTTAATCATCCTAAACCTAATCTGAAATTTGGAGATTCAAACCACAGGTCTCACAAGTTTATTTTGAATATAAAATCAGGTAATAAGAATATTCAGATAAAGCACAGAGGAAGGTATATAGTAAATGCTCAATAAACAGTAGCTACAATTATCTTTTTTTTTTTTTTTGCTTTTACTATTGCTGCTGAAAAGTGCCTTCTAGATATAATACATCTATACCCAAGTCTGCCTATTTTTGCTTCAACTTAAATTTAAGGAGAGGTACACTGTTTTTGACCAGTGGCTCACAGAGCAAACTGCTAGCTAGCCTATACAGTATCTTTGCACAGATTTCAGAAAGGTATTCCCTCTTGGATGACAAACCCTAAGACAAAGTTCACACTTTGGCAAGCAAACTACAAGCTGGAATTTATTGCCTGTATGCTCACTTGTATGGCCAGGTGTCTTTGTACAAGGCAAGAATTTCATAAATATACAGATGGTTAGGTAGTGGCTCTCATGCCACAAGACAAAATGGACCCAAAGCCAAAACCTTATATTAGTCTTTGCCTCTCTTTTGTTGTATCACCATGCTAAAACCAAAAGGATCACCTCCTCTTTCATTTGAGCATAGGGCTTTTGGCAAAAGAAAGGCAAGTTCCTTGTGGGGAGAGGAGTTTTGGAAAGTGCAAGCTGCGCCAGAAAGAGCTACATTCTCTGACTTCATAAGGTGGGAGGGGGCAGGGATTCTTGAGGGAGCACAAATTCCTCACCGTTGCTCTTGTGCCTAACGTCAGGGTTGGGGTGGCAGTCAAGAGGAAGGAGTAGAGCAGGAAAGGAGGAATGATTCTGAGAGCAAGATGAATGGCAGGATTTTTGTTTTGGACGTTTTTCATTAAATCTAAAGAGAAAATAAAATTAAACCCAGTATGTGAAGCTTATTAATGCTAATCTAGATTACAATTATAATTTTGCATTAGATCATATTTTGAGTGTGCATTGGACTCCTGTCATAACATAAAATAAATCCCAGCTTTTAAGGTGCATATGTTTTTCACATTTTATTTCTTCTTAAACAAAAGGTATACATTATATTTTAAAATTAAAATGCACTTTTTTTCTTAAAAGTTACATCCATGCATCTTTTATTGACTGGTATCCTAGAATTAAAAATATAACTCCTTTTGGGAAAAAATTAAAAACATACATATGTATTTTATTTTTGTTTCCATTGGATGCAAAACTCATATATTAGACCATCTGTATTAAATCCAGGGGCACAGCAA
This sequence comes from Daubentonia madagascariensis, assembly GCA_023783475.1. Classification (NCBI taxonomy): domain Eukaryota; kingdom Metazoa; phylum Chordata; class Mammalia; order Primates; family Daubentoniidae; genus Daubentonia; species Daubentonia madagascariensis. The sequence goes on from JAKFHU010000600.1 coordinate 38,486,750, forward strand.
ACCTGGGATTCAACAATTCCACTCTTTTCTTTCTCCCCAACCACCCTAGACAGTGGCTTTGAGGTAGCCCATCATAGTAAGTTGGGCTAAAACTCTCTCCCAGATCTGACTGTAAGCTCTCCTCAGAAGCCTGACGTAATGCATTGACTATTTTGTATTTGTTTCATTTGGATAATGATTTGTCTCAACCAACTTCACTCATCATTTTTTTCCGAATTAGAAGTAAAATAAAACTCTTTCCTGTTATTCTGATCCTATCTGATACCACTACATGGTATATTATACACCATTAGTACCTACATTTACTTCTTGCTACCATGGCAATCAATCACTTTTAGCAAAATCTTTGATATCAGGCTCCCCATTTTCAATAGATAATCTGCATTGTGCACTTTTTTTTTCCATTTCATGCCTGCAAATTTCAGTATCATCCATGTTTCTTTAACAGAAAGAATCTATTTTTATTTTTAACCTCTTTTGATCAATTATAAATTTGTTTATAAAATATCATCATGGTTTTAAAAAAACATAAGAAGACAGATTCCTAAACATTTTCATTTTTTGTTTCCAGAAAGACCAATTCAGTGGCAAAAGGGTCACTTTTATTTCTCAAAAAAAAATTGTTTGGCGGCTTCTAGAAATCATACAACTATACATTTCAATAACGTGCTGACTTTTAAAACCAACACCATCACTCATTTTTTGTTTTTTGCTCACTAGCTAACCCTATTCTTATACTATGCTGTTATATAAGCAAACCACCTAAAGAAGGAATTTAGTTTTGTTCCTTATAGGACACCTTACACAATTTTCTCCAAAATTTTGCTGAAATTCATTAGCCTTGTCATCTGAGGTTTTATTTTAATTATCCAAGATGAAATGTACTTTCATTAGGTATGCTGAAATTATTATTCATGTTGGAGAGTCACTGTGTCCTATAATTTCACTTACAAGCTAGGATTTCAGTAGTTTTGTTTTTCAAGAAGTATAACAGTTTATCTTTAACCATGAGAAAGAGACAAGTAAAATTTTTCAAGAGTGATGTGAGCTCTCAAAGCAAATAGCCTTTTCTCAGCAAATGGTTTATATAGATAGACAAGTGAGATGATTGGATTTTTACAAAGAACTATGAAGCCATTTACCATAAAAGACAAAAAAGCAGGACCATAAGGAAACTTTAACTTAGTTTTACATAATAAAATGTAAAGGACAGTGAAGTGACAGACTAAATTTGCACAAAAAAATGCATATCCTAAATAACTAAGATATGTAAACTTCACAATTTTTAAAGTTTCTGAAATTCCAGACATCTTTTAAATTTAGAAAGATATTCTGAATTTATATTTCTATTTCATAAAAAATCCTTTTTTTCTTTTTTAAACTTTTAATTATTATGGGTACATAATAGTTGTATATATTTATGGGGTACATGTGATGTTTTGATACAGGCATACAATGCAAATTAACCAAATTAGGGTATTTGGAGTATCCATAACCTCAGGCATTTATCATTTCTTTATATTAGGGACATTCCAATTCCACTCTCTTAATTATTTTAAAGTATACTCTCTAATTTATTGTTAATTATAGTCATTTTGTTGTGCTATCAAATATTGTTCACTCTACATAAAAATTCTATAAACATTATTTCTATAAAGTTTAGAGATTTAGACTAAATAATGAAGAACTATGTAGCTGATTTTTTTCAAATCTGTATTCCACATGCTTTGCTATGCAATGCCAAGCACCCTGAAGTTTTCAATTATCATCAGATATGGTATATCTGTATATGGCAACTTCCTGTCTTATGGAGGGCTCCAAAACAGGAAACAGTATTATTTGAAATATGTAGTATTTATTTCTGTGAGATCTACTAGTGTGAGAGCTGACCTTCCCTGTCTGCCAAATCCTTAAACATTAATCACCAAGGACTTGGGAGTAATAAATGCATTTTTGTACCTTCCCTTATTCCAGTATATACTGAAACATCCTTGCAATAACCACCTTATCTTCTTCCTAATAAAAAATTTACTTTAATTATTTAAAATCATGTTTATGTTGAGAATTTTTGTATGTATTTAGACTACTCCCAGCATTTCTATAGCAATATCAGATATGGTTGTATTATGATGGCAGGAGAACTGGATTTGAAAATAGAAAGCACAAATAGATACATAGTTTAGCACAAATAAGTTTTCATTTGCATTTTCACAAGTGCAAGAGGGTTGCTAGACATACTGCAGAAAGAGAACATCACTTCTCATTACTACTTCCTTCCTGTGTTCCACTCTAAAACAGAGAAATTTGAATCTGGTGGTCACATTTTCTGCATTGAGATGGATCACAGCTGTGATGGGTGGAATTTTGAAAAGGTAAAAGATATAGGTCAGGTAGAAGTGGTCTTTTCTTTTCACTTATTTAAAAGTGCCTGGAGTGATAAATCCTAAATATTTTTCTTTTTCTCCCTTTGGGGCACTTTCTTTTCTGCCTTTTGGTAGGTAAATTTTTTTTCTCATTCAATTTAATTTAATTTAAAACTATTTTTTAAAACCCTTGAATTAGACAAAATTAATTTTTCAAAAATCATGTTTCTACATCTTCTTATAACCTTTTTTTAAAAAAATACACCTATTTTCTTCATATTTTGTATTTAGAATTGTTTCTCTTATATCTGGTACGTTTAATCACATGCATTAATTATAATGTAAACTCTTAGTAACTCTCATTTTAAATAAAAATGTAGACAGTTAAAGTAACTTCAAACTGTTATCAGTCTCCAATTTTATAAGTACATCTAAATATATTTAGCCTTCTATGTTATATAAAAATAAAATGTCAAAGTATATAAACTTAAACTTATGTTTAATAATCAATGTTTTAGTATTTTAACTTACGTGGTAGGTAAATTTTTCACAAACATCTGCTATTCCATAGTGCTTAGAAAGAGATGATTATGGTTTAATGTCCTTATAAGCATACCATTAGTGTTGATTAAATTTGTATGTGTGTATATATATGCACGTGTTTATATATTTTTAACACATGTTATTTATATATATTACTTATATATATGTACACACATATACACACACATACAGATCTTTCTGAGAGCTTTACTAGTGTTTTGATGCTAGCCTTGCATTTCACTACTTTAGGATTTTAGCTCCATTTCCTCTGGCTGGAAGAATTACCTCAAGTTGCTACTCAAAGAGAAAAAAAAGCAAAAAAGTATCTAACAATGATCAAAAATCTTGAAATTGATCAGTGTGAAAAATGTTATCATATCTGTGAAATTTTTCCTGATAATTTCCTTTCTTCCACATTTATTCTTTCAGACTATTTACTGAGCTCCTACTCCATACTGGGATCTTTAGTATAATAACTCTCATTAAGCTTGCAATTTAGAATGGGAAAAGAGAGTATGTATATAAATGAATAGATAAGAATATGATTATGAATTGTGCCAATGAAGGTAACACACAAAGAAAAGGAACAGATACTGATAGAGGAAGCATGCTTAGATAGGGCGGTCAGGGAAAACCACAATGTGGATATGACACTTATGCTAGACCTGAAGGATGAAAGGAGGAAGTCAGGAGGAGATCAGGGCAGGAATTGCCCAGGCAGAGGGAGGAGCCTAGGCAGAAACCTTAAATTAAGAAAGATCCCAGAATGATCAAGAATATGAAAGGAAACACTTGCAGTTGGAGCAAAGTGGCCAAGAGGAAAAGGGCATGAAGTGATTTATGCACTTAACTTCAGTGGGGGAATTTAGTAGACTTTTCATTTTCTGCACCAATGTTACGCTCCATCAGTGTGAAGAACAAAGACATCAGTATTTTTATGTATGATGTCTGGTGTATAAATATGTAGACTATTGCCTATATTTTCACTCCCCAGCTACATAGTCCTAGAACTTTTCTGCATCTCAGTCTCTATAGTTTCACTCCTTGTTCAAGCCTCCTTACTAATTTCCAGAGCGCTAATCAGGACCACAAATAATATGCTAAACCCGATGACCATATTTTCCTGGGTAGTGCAGCTTATAAAAGTAATGATTAAATAGCAGTTACCACAGTTCAATTCAACACCTCCTAATGGTAATTGCAATGAATAAGTCATTTTAAAGTTTCTAAGCAAGCCATATTTCCTGGGACACTTTTTAAAATGCAAATCTTGAATCCAATAACAATAAATTAGACTTCCTATATTTTTCCCCCAGATTAAAAAGTAGAAAAGACATCTATAGAATTTACTTGAAATGTTAGAAGAAATTCTACTAGGAAAGAGCAGATGTAATATATCTCAGCAGGTTATAAGCCCTACCTTATTATAAACATGCAATAATAAATGTTAAATATGATTAAGAGATAAAGTAAGACAAGTAAAAAAAACATGAGGTTGGAGTAGGGATCAGGAAAATCCCATTTTTTATTGCTACCATCTGATCAAGTTTCCCATAGGGTATGAAAGACACGAAATTCTTGAGCATCTGATAGTAACATTAATAAATGATGTTCCAAAACTTGTCTCCTGAGAGTTCATTCAATCTTTAGCATTGAATAGTTTTGCTTTTGCCAATTGAAAGCAGATTGTTACATGATTAAGTGAATGCATGTGCATGTGCTCATGTGGGTAGTTATATGTATTTTGTTTCCAATCTTCCCTGAATCCTTTACACAATAGAGGTACAAAAACATGTTGTAGTCCCACTGGACCATTAACAGTGCTCAGTACAGATACTTCCCTCTTTTAAAAAATCAGTATGCCCTGGGACTTTGACTTGAACCATGTATTTGACCCTTTTACAGAACAACATATCCCCTCCGGCTCCTTTTCATGTAGTTTGTGCTTGGCTTTTATTTAGCATTTAGCTAGGGCAGGTCTAACCTGCTGAGAATTGGATAGAGAGCATTGTTTTAGAGCTCTATGGCTCATGATTGCCTTAAGAATCTCGATTGAGCTTTGACATTTGGACCTTAGAAAAAGAAGCAAATTCCACATCTTTAGTCATATCATGAATCATTCGATACACATCCCTTTAGACCTGGTCCTAAAGTAGCCCTGAGTTAAAAAGTCAAAGGCAGATTCTTTCCTCACATCTCACTTGACTGTTTAAAAAAAAGAATTATTTCATACAAAAGGTTGTTCAGTTGAAATAGATCAATAAGTAGAAGCATAAAATCTATCTTCTATTCACCAAATTGCTAAAATAATTAGTAGGAGAGACTTGTGAATCCTTTAGGCACTTTTTTGTTTTATTTTAGAAATCAAGAGAGAAATGTAAGTCTATGAAAGACTTCTATATCCTAAAGGGAAGAAAAAGTCCTGTTTTTTAGTGAATTGAGACAGAGTTCATTAAAGGTAACTGGGCAAAGATTGCATTGTGAAACTATGCAGAACAATTTTCTGTCTCCTAGGGAAAAAAAATATACATATATATAATAAGAAGGGAATAAGGAGATCGGCTGCCTATGCAAACAATGGCAAAGTAAGGCAGTTCGCTCAGCTGTACGGAAGTGTCTAATTGAAAGGTTAGCACTGGGAAAGCTAGAGAGGAGAGGGGTCTTTCAAGCAGAGGGAAAATGCATCTGTATACCATATACTCATTAACTGAGAGCTTTCATTGGATATGCCAGCAAACCAGGCATATCCATGTTGTAAAACCATGTTGTAAATGTAAAGAAGAGATAATAAAATTGGAATTTGAAGTCTAAATGTATTTTTCACTTATTAGCACATCTAGAAGTTTACTAAGTTACCTCAAGTTTGATTTCTAACAACTGGAAATTGGTGATAGCCTCAATTAATAAATTATCAACTTCAAAAGAACTTTGATTTGTTTCTGCTGGTATATGAAGCTATTACATTAGTCCCGCCTTATCTTCAGTTTTGCTTTCCATGGTTTCAGTTACCTGCGGTACAGTACAATAAGGTATTGTGAGAGAGAGAGAGAGAGACCACATTTACATGACTTTTATTATGGTATATTGTTATAATTTTTTAATGTTATTATTGTTGTTAACCTTTTACTGTGTCTAATTTATAAGTTTAACTTTATCATATTTATATATGCATAGGAAAAAGTATATATAGGGTTCAGTAATACCTGCAGTTTCAGGCATCACTGGAAGCCTTGAAATATATCTCCTGCAGATAAGAGAGCCTGCTACTGTATTTCTAACTCAAGGAAAGACAGTCATATAGCTCTCTGTCCGATCTTAACTACGTGGAATATTTTTTGTCTATAATCTCTTCATAAACTGTTAAAAGACCCACTTATGGGGACGGTAGAACAATAAGATGTTATTTTTATTCAGAACTTAGCACTGAGTGTTTGATTTGTAGTAGGTACAATGCTGTACATTCCAGATTCAAAGGTGAAGTCTTACATAGGAGACTGCAGTCTAATAGAGAGGTCTATTTAGGCTTATCTAGTAGCAAGGAGCAAGAATTCAGGAAAGTCACTTAACTAAAGTTAAGAAAAAACAGATTTGTTGTAAGGAAATATATATACTAGAACAGAAACTGACAAAGCCCAGAGATAGTCTCTACTTCTTTCCCCTGCCCCTTTTCCTCCCGCTCTCTATTCTTCAAGTACATGCTCTTTCATTCTCCCTCTGCCTACTAGGATCCTGATCGTCTCTGCTTCTTTCCTACTCCCTCAAATTTTAGCTTTTACAGGGCTTTGCATCCATTTACTCACTCACCAAATATTGCTTGAGCATATACTATGTGCTGTGTAGGCCTTGTTTTCATTACAGGGGATGTTAAAGAGAAGTTGCACTGGGCACATATTAAAAATGACAGGACAGATTTTATTCATGCTACTGAAGTAGGGGTGAGAGACTTAAGTATAAAACTGAATTGAACATCATTAAAACAAAAGGCAGGAAGAATTTTTAAGGCAAAATTCTCAATCTTTAAGGATTTAATTAAGCTAGTGGAAAAGTACTAGAGTGTGTTAGGGAAGACGTTGGTCAATGTAGATTGGGCCATCTGTGTTTGCTAATTGGTACTTATCAAAGTTAGGCTCCTACCCTCCCACAGAAACTGGGAAATAGGGGCCCTATCTTTTTTGATGATTACATTTCAAAATAATGATTCCCAATATCCCTGAGAAAGACGTTCCTGGGTTACAAAACTGGCAAGAGAATGTAGAAAATTTACATCCAAAAAGGTAGAGAAAGAATTTACAATTGCCAGTTTTCTAAAGTAAATGCTCGATGAAAAGGGAGGTCAGGGGCCTACAGTCAGGAAGAAAACTGTCTAAAGTCCATTGGAGCTGAGGGGAACATTAAGACCCTATCAGTCAGGGATACAGCAGGCAAAAAAAAAAAATTAGACAAAAATACCTGCCCTCATGAAATTTATTCTAGGAGCCTATATTAATAAGAAGATAAATAAAGTTTAAGTAAAGAAACTTAAGTAAATAAACAAGACTACATCAGATTAGGTTAAGTGTTATAATAGGAAACACAGCAAGGAAGGTGTGGACCATAGCGGGTGAGGAGGAAGTTCAGCCTTAAATAAGGGGGTCATGAATGTCCTCACTAATAAAGTGAGCTTTGAGTAAAGTTATAAAGGGCATAAGAGCCAGCCAAAGAAATGCCAAACAGGAGAAAATTCCAAGCAGAGGTAAGAACATGTGAAAAACCTCTGAGTCAGGATTATGCTTGATGGGAGTCCTGAGAGCAAGGGGAAGAGCAGCAGATGAAGCCAGGGAAATTAGAAGAAGGAGGCAGAGCAGATCTTGCAGAAACTTCCAGGTCACAGCAGGGATTTTGATTTTGTATGAGAGAGCTTCAGAGGAAGAGCAGCATCCTCTGACTAACTATAAAAGAATAACTCGGGCTCTTGCATTAATAAAAGTGCTGTTTGGAGGGGTAAGTGCAGAAATAGGGAGACACACAGGTGGATATGTCTAGGGGACTTTTGGAATCTGGAGTTAAGGGGAGTGACAGGAACTGGAAATAATGTGGAAATGATCAATACGTAGGTGTTATATAAAACTACCTGATTGGATGAATATATTAATGGGAACAGTATAGACAGAAAAAAACATTACCTTAATGCATGTAAATGAGAAGAAAATAGGTACAGTGGCTCCAAAGCAGAATCAGTGAAGTAGAGGGAAACGCAAGCAAGGATTTTCTTCTGCAGGACAGGTAAAGAGCATATTTCAAGGAAGTGGCCTGACTGCCAGTATAAAGGAAGATTAAAAATTCACTTCTGGCATGGTGAGGTAAAAACTTGATTGAAAAGCGTTCAGGAAATTAGAGAACTCTATGATGACATCTATTACAGATTATTTTTTCCAGAAATTTTGCCTCAGAAGGAATACAAAAACAGGATAGTAGCTAGAGCGAAATGTAGAATCAAGAAAAGACTTGATTTTTTTCCTTTAGATAGAAGAGACTATAGTATATTACATATTGATGAAAATGATTTATTAGAGGGGGAAAAGATGATGTTGAAGAAAGAGGAGCAAATTGCTAGACTGATATTCTTGAATAAATGTGAGAGTTTAGGATTACATGCACCAGAGGAGGGGTAAGCCTTAAATAAGAATGGTCAATAAGCATGTCTGTGGTAAACATAGTGCAGCAGAGTATATGGGAACAGATGTAGGCAGGTGAGCAGACATGGAGGTGAGGACACCTGAAAGTACTCCCAGAAATTCCTTCACCTCTGGGTTGTAACTCAGTTCTTTTCAACTTAGTTTGCCAGGACAATTTGATCAGCTTTGCTCAAATGTACACATTTGACAAGACATTGGTCTTAAGTCATAGGTCACTGAATATCCCTTGGATTAGTTGCCTCCTAGTGTCAGTTGAAAATTCTTGGTCAGAAGACCTGCCAAAAGAACAGAATTATGTGGCCTAAGTCATGAATCTTTAAACAGCAGGGGTTGAGGAAGAATAGTTTTCCTCAGAACAGTTTATGACTGGTATGGACTGTAAATATGTTTTAGTGTGTTTCTTACTGAAAGAGTTCATGAAAGTTAAAAAATTAACCACACAAATTATTGCCTAAATTTTGAGGTCCTAGGTAGAAAAATGAAAGGCAAGAAACCCTTGTAAACTCATAGTTTTATAGAATCAAATCTGTCTAGTTATTTTGATATTAAAACAGGAATTCTCTCATCATTAAGATAATATCTCAAAAGCATTATTATTTTTATTTTGCTTTTGGGAAAAGTAAATTATATGATTTCATTAATTATACTTTATATTACTATTAATAAAATATGATATTAATGGCTATACTTATTATTTTTTATTATGATGATTATGTAAATGATTATATATTAATATATTTAATATTTTCAGCAGATATATGCATTTTCTCATTTAATCTTCACAATATCTGTGAGGTAAGTACTAAGTACTCCATTTTACAGATGAAAAATCAGAGGCATAGAGTGGTCAAGAAACTTCTTCAAGCTAATAATTGGTATGGCTATGATTTTCTTTCTGATATAGACATTACTGTCTAAAAGGAAAAGATATGAAATTATTGAAGGTCTATGCTAAAAATAGGAACAATGTATACACAGTAGAGACTCATAGAGGGAATGGTTAATATATCTTACTAATACATGAAAAAACTCAGAAAAGGTTTTGTGAATCTTGGTCAAAGAATGGGTCTTTAATGGGGTATTCTGAGCAGAGAAGTGTGAGTGGGGCCCAGGATATTCAGGAAACAGAGAGTTCAGGATTTGTAGAGAGCAACCGTGGGATGGCCAGAATAGATTAGAGATACACCAGGAAAAGAAGGCAGGCTGCAACTTCTCATCGGCCTTATTGAAGGCCAAGACAGCAGTTCTTAAATTGTGGTCTGTGGATCCCAGGATCCCAAGACTCAGAGTCCACAATGTCAAAATTAGTTTTATAATACTAAGGCATATTTAACAGATATTATCTTGAAAAACAAATGAAGTGAACTTTTCACTATAGAGTAAACAACTGACAGTATTTGTTGCCAATGATAAAATTTAAACTTTCAATAAAAAAATTAGAATTTTGGAAAATTTGTATCTGCGTCTGTGGGCTTGACCGCTTCTCGATATTTAAAAAATTTTCATGCTACACATCTGATAAAGGGCTGACAACCAGAATCTATACAGAACTTAGGAAAATCAACAAGAAAAAATCAAACAAACCCATTAAAAAATGAGCAAAGGACACAAACAGAAACTTTTCAAAAGAAGACAGTATAATGGCCAGCAAACATATATAAAATTGCTCAACTTCTCTAATCATCAGGGAAATTCAAATCAAAACCACAATGAGATATCACTTAACTCCAGTGAGACTGGCTCATATCAAAAAGTCCCAAAACAACAAATGCTGGCGGGGATGCAGACACATAGGAACACTCATACACTGCTGGTGGGACTGCAAATTAGTACAACCTCTATAGAAAGTAACATGGAGATCCCTCAAAGAACTAAAAGTAGAACTACCATTTGATCCAGCAATCCCACTACTGGGTATTTACCCAAAGGAATAAAAGACATTCTATAATAAAGACATCTGCACGTGAATGTTTATAGCAGCACAATTCACAATCACAAAGATGTGGAAACAATCCAGGTGCCCATCAATACACAAGTGGATTAATAAAATGTGGTATATGTATACCATGGAGTATCACTCAGCAATAAAAAACAATGGTGAATTAACACATCTGGTATTATCCTGGATGGAGCTAGAGCCCGTTTTTCGAAGCGAAGTGTCTCAAGAATGGAAAAACAAGCACCACTGGTACTCACCATCAAATTGGTACTAACTGATCAATACTTACATCACACATGGCAATAATATTCATCAGGGGGCAGGCAGGAGGGAGGGTGGAGGGGATGGGAAAACTCTCATTGAATGGATGTGGGGTGCACAGTTTGGGGGATGTTCATGATTGTAGCTCTGACATGGGCAGTGCATGGGCAATATATATAAACAAAGTGTTGTACCCCCATAATATTCTGAAATTTAAATAAATAAATAAATAATTTCCTTATGAGATTTGGTGTGATATCAATAAATGTGATTTTTTTTATGTTGTATAATGACATGTATCAACATTTAGAATATCTGTATAATTCAGTGAATCAATATTTTACATATAACCAAAGCATGATATTAAAAAATCATATATGGATAAAGTTCCTATAAAAGTGAAAATTAGGCCAATGGATTTTAACTCAACAGAGTAAAGAAATGTCATTGATGTTTCAGATTACACATTGCAATTACCCCATCAGAAAGTACCATTTGTTAAGGTTTGGTGTAGTAGCAAAGAATATCCACAATTACCTGAAAAAGAGTACTAAAATATTCCTTTATTTTCCAAGTACATAGCTCTGTGAGGTATGATTTCTGTTATATACTTTAACCAAAGCAACATATCACAACCAGCTGAATGCAGAAGCAGATATTAGAATTCAGCTGACTTTTATTAAGCTAAATATTAAAGAGATTTACAAAAATATTAACAATGCCACTCTGCTCACTTTTTTTTTGTTTTGGGAAATATATTGTTTTTCATAAAAATATGTTATTTGTGTTAATACATAATAGAGCTATTTTTATTTGAAATGAATTAATAAATATTTGTCTCAGTTTTAGTTTATAATACAGCAAATACATATAGATTTAATCTATATGTAGATTATAATCTACATATAGATTAAATCTACATATACATTTAATCTATATGTAGATTATAATCTATATGTATATGTAAAAGCTTTTGGGAGTCATTAGTAAGTTTTTAGAGGGTAAAGTGGTCAGAATATCAAAAAGTTTGTGAACCACTGTACTAAGCTAAGAAGCTGTATTTATGGTAGTGAGTAGAATAACAGATTTGTAGTCAGGACATGACTCAGTCAGAAGCCTGGAAATGGGCTAGGAGATGAATGCTTTAGTCAACATTTATGAGGGTTTATCTTATATGTAAAACTTGGAGGAGATGTTATTTTCTAGTTTCAATTACTAAACAAATTTGAATTAGGCACAAAATGTTCCATCCTATACTGATCCCCACTTTAGTGTGAATGGTTTTTGAAGGTTCTAATATATTCATTACACTTAAGAAAATACAGTTAAGGGACTACAAAAGTTCACTGCAGATGCTCAGCTGGGAAAAAATGTAGATGGGTGGAAACTGTGTCTTGATATCTTAAGGGTGTTCATGTGTAAGAATGAATTAAGTTTATCTGCTCCAGTAAGCATAATGAGTTCCAATGGTTGGGATTTGCAGGGAGGCAGATTTCAGAACTTTGTGACAATTAGAACTGTTGAAAAACAGAATGAGCTGCCTTATTTGGCTGTTAATTCCTTGAAAATAGCTACTGTTTATAATGTCAACTCTATGCAGGCCCATCTATTAGATGCTTGACATGATACCAATTAATTTCATTCTTACAATAACTCCAAGTGATAGGTATTATTATGTCCCAATTTCATAAATGAGGAAATGAGTTTACAAGTTTAAATCTTCACTGGCTTACACGAGGCTAATCAGCAAACAGACAGCAGAGCCAGAATTCTAACTCAGATCCTCTGATTCTCCTACTCAGGCTTTTGATATCATGTACACAGCCTTTCCATGAAATATGTGGCAGCAGCTATAATGAATATTGTGTGACAAACTGGATTAAAAGCGCTCTACAGTTCCTTTTAAGCACTAAGATTTTTGAACTACTTGGGGAGGAGATTCTGCTGTCTTTGTATTCTCAAAGCTTTTCACAATGCCTGGAATACAATTTATTTTTAATAAGCATGTGTTAAATGAATAAATAGTTTAAAATTATAAAATAAAAAAGAATATAGGGCAATGTTTAGAAAAGTTGTTATATGTGTGATGGTAAATTTTAGGTGTCAACATGACTGAAATAAGGGTTACCCTGACAGCAGATAAAGCATTATTTCTGGGTGTGTCTGTGAGGGTGTTTCCAGAAGAGATTGACATTTGAATCAGTGGACTGTATAAGGAAGATCTACCCTCATCCAACGTTAGCCGGCACCATCCAATTGGCTAAAGGCCCAGACAGAACAAAAAGCAGAGGAGAGGTGAATTTGCTCTTTTTTTTCCTGGAGCTAAGATACCCTTCTTAGGTGTCCTTGGACTTCAGAACTCCAGATTCCCTGACTTTGGACTCCAGAACTCTCCTTGGACATCAGAACTCCAGGTTGTCTGACCTCTGGACTCCAGGACTTGCACCAGCAGGTGCTAAGTTTCTCAGGACTTCAGGCTCAGACTGAGTGAAGCTGAGTCACACCATCAGCTTTCCTGCTTCTCAGGCCTCCAGACTGATACTGATGGTTACACCATTGGCTTCCTCGGTTCTGAGGTCTTTGAACTTGGACTGAGCCATGCTACCAGCTTCCCTGGTTCTCCACTGCAGAGGCCTATCATGGTACTTCTCAGACTCTAGGAGCCAATTCCCCTAATACATCCCCTGTCATCTCTCTACCTATCTATCCATCCATCCATCCACCAGTCCATCTTATTGGTTCTGTATCTCTGGAGAACCCTAATACAATATGTTATTTTTAATCATCTTAACAATTAAGAGTTATATTTTGTGCATGTCAATATTAGCTGGTTTGGCTAAATTAACAATGACTGAAAATAAATGTTCAACAATTTTAATTCAACAATTCTACATAGATATGAGAAGCCCAGGAGAAGTGAGTGTTTAAGAGTTTTATTGTTTTTGTGCATGGAACTAATATGATCAGCTTTGTATGTTGAAAAAGCCACAGGAGCCCTTTCCTAATGTATTTTTTCTCAGAAGTAGAGTAATATGAATAATAAGTCATTGGCTATTTTCAGCTTCCACAAACATCTCTCAGACAGCTCTTGCAGGGCTGGAAAGGAGGAGATCTACTAAGTACCTGCAATATGATGTAGTTTCTCTCTTACTTGATTACTTTATTCTACCTATGGTTTATCATATTAAGGCAGTATGATAGAAGAGAAATTACAAAACAGTAGGAGTCAGAAAGACTTGTCCAAATCTTTACCACTAGCCAGGATGAACTGTAGCTACTAGATTTAATTTAATTAAACATGTAAAATTAAATTTTTAACCTTGTTTACCCTGTAGAGAAAGGAGCCAAAGAGAACAACAGAGATCTTTTCTGCTCATTTGTACCTGTATGAGTCATCTGAAGCTTGATTCCCTGCTAGTCACTAAGAATAAGGACACTCCTATCCCTCTCCTCCTAAGCATCATGCCAAATGTGTTGTAAATTTCAGATGTCCAGACATGGCCATTAAGATCAAACATAAGAACACCACATTTAGGAAGTTATTCAATTCTCTCACATGGAATTAAGACCTCTTGAATTCCATATGCAAATTTATGCAGACAGTATGCAGATTTTATGGTCTCTAGATTCTCTGACAATATCTGGTAGCCTTATTGGTAATGACCACTGTTGCTGTGGGGTTTCACTGAGCAGATTTGGACAATAAAACCTGTGGCCAACATGCTGGCTGCCAGTCTAAAGCAATACCAGGCTATCTAGCCCTTTGATGACAGGTTTCTAAAGTTAAACCTGTCATCTCACCTGGAAGCTTTAAAAAGGATTCATAAATATGATTTTTTGCATGTGTTTTGTTGAATGCTAATTTGGCAAATTTATATATTATATATATACACTTATATTTATGTATTTATTTCTGGGAGAGGAAAAGTATTTGAAAGAGCACAGTGACTAGCTGTGCAGAGAATGATGTACCAGAAATTTAGCAAAATTGCAAATAAACAAGCAGTAAATCAGTAAAAAAATGCATTTTTCTTCTTAAAATCCAATTTTTCAAATGTTTTTAACTTTGTTGACAAGGCTTCCCGAAAAGATCTAAAAGACATCTATGCCCATACTGATGTAACTTAGAGATATAACTAGTGAAATGGGGGTAGGAGGAAGCTTCCTCTCCTCTGTTTAAAGCTTTGGTGGCAACTGTTTTCATTTCTATTTTTTAAAAAAATACATATGCTGAGTCCTGTCTCACAGCTTACTTAATAGTCTTATCAGCTCAAAGAAACTTTAGACCTGTGCATATCAACAAAACAGTCATTTGCAGCAAATTCCATTTTGTTTGGTGAAAAATGATGATATAGGTAGGCAAGTATTCAGAGATTGGATCCCTCAAATTACAGATCACTTCGATTATAATAGATTCCTCAATGGGTCTTCCTAAATCACTCTGCTGGTCCCTGTGCGCTCTTGACTGACACACTCCAAGCCATGGGCTCACTACAAGTCAAAGGAGCACTGAGTATGCCAAGAGACAATGTGGGAGAAAAGTCCTGAATGCTGAGACATTGGGCACACATGTGTACTGTGAATTTTAAATATAGTTCAGCTTCCAGTGCTTCATTTTTGCAAGCTCTATTGGCCTATTAAATATCTCTCTTCTTCTTCAAGAGATTTAATTTATGTCCAAAATATCACTTTGCTTGGCGATACACAGGCACAGTGTTTTTTATGTCACTTAGGGAACCTAGGCTTTTAGGGAGGAAGTCCATGAACTGGTTTGGTTCCTTTAATTCTATTGTTTCTTTTCCTCAAATATCTCCAATGCATGATGTTCCAATTTGTATAACTTTAATTAAAAAAAAAATCTGACAGCTTGAACACATCTAGAGGCTGATACCCTGCAGTTGGCTTGAATTCAAACACTGAGAAAAGAACTGAAATCTAGACATGTCTAGATGTCATACCTTGTTGCTAAAATTCCCATGAAATGGGTAGGCTTACTTCAGCATCTGTTGTTCATAAACAAAACTCAATACAATATAAAAGTGTTAAAATGAATTTTTAAACAAGTATTTAAAATGCTTAAAGAGTTGGTTATTTCAGTGAGTAGGTTTATAATGTAAGCATATTTAAAAGTAGTAGAAATATTATTCTGTTTTAGACAGATCCAGATTCCAATTAACAAAAGTATTCTTTTTAGAGCATTTATCCCCAATTACCAAACATGGGTTTTGGAAAGACAGAGGTCACAGAGTTGAGACATGTCCTAAATTAAGGCCGGAATATGGCTAGAATTGCTGCTGAATTCCAGTATCTTTCCACCACAGTAAGCCTTCCAATGAAGTTAAAAAACACAATTTTCTTTTGAAGAATTCTGGCTGGGGAGCTAGGCAAAACTGAGGATAAGCAGTTTGGTTTCCAGCATCTTGTTTTGGTCCTTTCAATCATTCCCTCCTCTTCTTATCTACTCCCTAAATGTCTTTACAGAGCAGAGGTGTTGATAAGCGAGCTTGCTTGACACGAAAGACTCCTATCACTATCCTGGTATTTGATATGCCTTCCCTGCCACATGGGTCTATTCTTAGTCTTCTAGGTGATATCTTTGAGGAGACCCCAAATATGAGGGCACCTGCTAGGCCTCTGAGTTCATATACCACAAAATACCTTTATAATACATGCAAATCTGCTAAAATTCCACACTGTTTTAATTTTTTCAGTTTAGAATATAATACATTCTCACTACGACACCATCTGAATTTATATATTTTTAAAATTTGCGTACTTAATTTCCAGATGCTCAAATATTTTTGCAATTCCTTACCACCTCTCATTTACGTCTAAACTAAAATACTTAACATTTGTATAATACCTTTTTTTTTTAAAGAACATTGTCCCAATTAGCTAACTAGTGTTCAAAACACTCTCATGAAGGGTTTTTACGTATATAAAATAAGGCTTATCTCAAAGCTGCTGGAAGATTCATGAAGTGATTTGGCATTTGACTCCCCTTCATTCTCAAATAGTACTTTTGCAATCATAAAAAGAAATTCTTACTTATTTCCAGTGAATGATGTTGCATATGTATACAAAATTCTTAGACATTCACAGGAATGTAATGTGCTATATATTCCACTTGAAACAATATCCAGAAATTAGTAACGCTGACCAAAGCATATGAGCTTTTACAGTCATCTGGAATAATGTGTTCAGAAGATACCTAATTTCTGGTATTCATTTATTCATTCATTCATCAATAACTTATTGAGCACCTGCCATGTAGCAGACATAATAACCTGCCAAAAGAATTTACTGACCATGTAGTAATAATCACTACCATTTACTAAGAGTTCTAAACATACTAGCTCATTTAATCCTAACTACAATCACGTAAGGTTACATTATTAGTCAGAGTTCATCAGAGAAAAATAATCAATATGATATGGTATATAAATACACATATGCACACACACATACATATGGAGACAGATTGGTTTTAAGGAATTGATTTACACAATTATGGGGGGTGGCAAGTCTGAAATCCATACAGCAGGCCAATAGACTGGATGTTCAGAGAAGAGTTGATGTTGCAATCTTAAGCCTGAAATCCGAAGGCTGGAAACTTAGGTAGAATTTCCATTTTACAGTCATGTGGTAGAATTGTTTATCTTTCAGGAAACCTCGGTCTTTGCTCTGAAGGCCTTCAACTGATTGCATGAGGCCCACCCACATTGTGGAAAGTAACCTGCTTTACTCAAAATCTATTAATTGAAATGTTAATCCCATCTAAAAAATACCTTCACAGCAGCATCTAGACTGGTGTTTGACCAAACAACTAGGCACCATAGTTGACACATAAAATTAGCCATCGTAGTGGGTATTACTATCTTTATTTTATATATAAGGAGGTTGAAGCTCAGAGAGAAATTTACTGGGATTTACTCAGATTATAACTGAGAATTTGGGTATTTGGTACAGTCTTGTCCTAAAGCCAGAATGTCTTCCTTTATATCACAATATATGGTGGTATGTTACAAAATCCAAGACATATTCCCCCTATTTTAAATATTTAGAATCATTTTTGGTGGGGGATGTTAGGTTACAAAATATTCGTTTATCCATTCAATAATTATTTATTGGGAGTCTACTTTGTAAAGGATACTGTGCTAGGAGCTGAGGATAGAATAGTGAACAAAACAGAAAATGGTCCTGCCCTCTAGTGGGAGAAACAAACAATAAACAAGTAAACATAAGAGCTACATATGCCAGATACTACAAAGGAAAATGAAACCATTGTAAGGGTAATGGAGTGATTCTTTGCAGTGATGATATTTGAGAAGAGACCTGAATGAAGTGAGAGCATAAATCATGATCTCAGATATCTAGAGAAAAGCATTATTTTCAGTCAAAGGGAAAAATAAGTGCACTGGTCCTAAGATAGATGGTTGCCTGGCATGCTTCAGGAGCAGCAGGAGACCAGTGTGGCTAGAGCAGAAAGACTTAAGCCAGCTTATGGAATAACGGATTCAATATAGCACAAAGAGAACATAACTGTTCTAAAGACAGAGGGAATACAGGAATGTCTAGTTTAGGAGCACTTAGTAAGGGAAAGATTCTTGAAAAGGAGTTTTAAGTACGATGTTTTGAAATTAGCCAAAATAAATAAATAAATAAAAAGTGGGAATAACAGACAAATGCACTGAATTTGAAGGTACATTAGATCAAAATGAAAAGAAAACGGGGATAAGTATTGTATAATGGTTTACTGAGACAGAGAATCCATACTGTCGAGAAATCATGCAGATAATTGGAGGCATCGGGACCATAGAGGAGAGGAAAGTGAGTAAGTACGGATGCAAGCTGAATGTGTAGATTTCAGCAGATGTTAAAGAACTTAGTGTGAATCGATTAAAATGAAATTAATGGAGAACTCGGAAGCTTCATTTTGATATGAAATGAAGAGGTTGCCATTGTAGGTGTTCAAGATGGGAGGCTAATACTGAAAGAAATATGTGAAGATAATAATTAACAATTACAAGTGATTTCTACACATTAAGCAGATTTATATGTATTATGCCCTTTATTTCTTGTAACAACCCTTATGAGATGAGATACTGTTGTTATATCCTTGTTAGAGATAAGGAAGCTGAGGTAAAGAGATATTAATAACTCATCCAAAGTTACATAGCTAATGATTTGCTGAAGTGGCATTTTAACTCAAGCAGTCTGGCTCCAGAGACCAAGCCTTAACTAGTAGTACCTCTCAAAGGAGTCTAGCAACTCTATTTATGATGTGGCTTAGAAATCTCTATGGTGCATATAGTAGGTTTAAAATCATGTTTGCAAAAAGCAAAAAGTAAACATGATTTGAAACCTACTATATGCATCATAGAGATCACATGTACCCACTATTAAATTGGAACTAATCGTTCAATACTCAGGTGCACACATGGAAGTAAAACTCAATGGAAATCAAGCAGATGGGAGGGGGGAGGAGAGGACAGGTAAATTCACACCTAACAGGTACAATGTGCACTATCTGGGGAATGGGCACACTTATAACTTTGTCTCAAACTGTACAAAAGCAATTCATGTAACCAAAACGTTTGTACCCTCATAATATTCTGAAACAAAACAAATAATAATATTAAATGGAATAGAAAAATGTAAAGAAATTTGGATAGAAAATATAGAGGTATTCCTGGTTTGACATGATGTTCTGGGTCAAGCTTATAGCCACGGACCCAGGAAATAGAGAGGTACTAGAGTTAATACAACATGGTGATGGATTTGATTTGGAAGGTAAAGGCGTGAAGACAGTAAAGATAATTCCAATGTTGGAAGCTTACAGCTGTTAAGAAATTGGCTGTGAGGAGAGCATACTCATTTATCACTTACTAAGTCAAACATAAACTGTTTCACTTAATCCTCCAAACACTGTGAATTTTCTGAAGAATGATTATTTCCATTTTACAAATAGCATAGGTCAAATATATGCCCCAAGACTACACTGATAGCAAGTGGCAGAGCCAAGATCAAATCTGGTCTGTTTGAATCCAAGAACCAAACTCTTTTTGTTCTTCATGCCACTGCAACTTCTTGACAGGTTGGGTCTCAGTATTTAGGGGATTCTTCCAGTAATGCCATCAGATTTCCCAGATATGTAAACCAGAAAGGCACTGAGGTTCAGGACTGGAAATGCATAGTCAGAAATTATCAGCAAAACATATAAGTCAATGTGCTTATAAGAAAAAAAAAAGTTCAGAAAGGGAAGAGTTGTGACCCAGGATTGATGCTGGGGGCTGAGTGGTCTGGAGGAAATGAGGAAGACAGGCGGACACAGCTAATGGTGGAAAGTGAAGAAGACAAAGAAGCTGTTACTTTTTAGCATATGAGTTCTTCAGAGCAAGAAAATCCAAAACCTTAGCAGTGGAATGAGTTCTTCAGAGCAAGAAAATCCAAAACCTCCACTGCACTGTTTCATCTCTGTCCCCTGTATAAGCGAACACCATCTGCCATGGAGGCGGAACAGTGGTGAATTGGAATAGCAGTCCAGACTCATTTTTGAAAACTTGGCAACGACTTTACATGGCAATTTGACTAAAGTTTGCAGGGATGTAGGAGCTTCCTTGTACTAGCCAACTTATCGTGCATTCTCAAACAGAAGCAAACAAACAAAAAACCTGCCCAATCCATGAAAAATTTCCTGTGTTTTTACCATAAGAAACAAACCTTCAAAATAATAGCCTGTGTTCCAAATAATATACTCCTCATAGTGATTTGGTAAGATTCCATCATACAAAATTAATTAGTGGGTTTTATGTGTGTAGGGGAAAGTAGGGAGGGCATTTGGAGGGGAAAGATTGACTCAGAATGTTGGTAGCCACAATCTGTTACATGGTACACCAATATCTTTTAAATGGGCTAATTTATTCCTTAGCATTTAATTCTGGCGTTGGAATATTCTATAGCAGAATAAACCAAAATAAGTCATGCATTTAAAATATGACTGGAATTTTATGAAAACTATTTGATCTTGTTTCTTAAAGATAAACCCAACAAAACTAAGTTATCCATTCACAGCAGTCAGACAGCTGCAAAACAGAGTAAATATTTATTTTCCTACTTTCTCTACTTTTTAGAGGGACAGCCAGTAAGTTTCTGGGGGGCAGGAAAGTAGGCTTGTGAGGCATACAAAACTGACTTTCTTAACCCCCTAACGTGCCATTTGAGCAGATGGAAAATTCTGCTTGCCTTAGAAACTACTCATCCATCCCTTGGGCTTAATTGTCCCAGGTGTTGTGGCCACCTGCCAGACTTATGTACAACAAATGCTCGCTTAAAAAATGGGATACTGAAATCTCACAGCTTCCTTAGGATATGGTCAAAGAGCATATGGAATTGGAAACTAAAGTTTGAATCTTATATTCATCATTCCTACTATGGCAGGTTCTACAACAGAAGAGACAACAGAGATTGATTAGGAAGGGTGAGTTGTTGACAAAAAGTGAAAGCAAGAGAATGTTTCAAGGGTAGAGGGTGAAGAATTCAGGGATACATTGGAAACTGAAAGCTTAGGAATCAATGACATTTTCAGAGAGCACTATTTCATTCAGTACTTGAGGTGAGAACTGACGATTATTTAGGTATACATCAGCAAAGATTCCAGAGAGATAAGCAAAAGGACGAGGGAGAAAATGATTGTTAATGAAAAGAAACACACTTTTTAAATGGTTTACATCCTTAAAATGTGTGAGTATTAAGAGTAGAATATTCTTGAAACTGCTCCTGTGAGCAACTTGTGCTATTGTGCTCCTCCCACAGAAGGAGTATAAATGCCTGAAATATAATTAATTAACTAAAGCTGTCATTTCAGCAAAGACTGGGATATTTGGTTGTTCATGAATAAACATCTTCATAATCCATTTTCAATTTGCTTTAACAGAGCTAAGACATCTAAAATAAGCCCAGCTATTTTCTATTTTCCTTAAAAAGAATCAAAGTTTAGTGGTTTTGGAAACAAAAGAGAGATTAAAGGATAAGAAAAGTGAAAAATAAAATAAAATTTAAACTAAAATGACAAATGAATGTTGAAACCCACTAAGTAATCTAATTCCATTAAAGAGTTAGGTGGCAAATAATAAAGATAAAACTCTAGCACTGCATTACCAGACATTTCTAAAGGAGAATTGTGTTGTGTTTCTCTTAATTCCAAATATTTTCCTCAAACAGTTCCCTTTTCTCCTTTCTCCATTTGAACACGGCAACCCTGGTCATATGTCAATCAATGTCATTGCCACTTGACTTTCTGGTGGGTATTTCTATTTCTTCCTTTGCATGAACATTTGAAATAATCTCTGCTTTCTGCTTGAAGGTACTTAAATATAAACAATTCATGCTTCTACCCCCATCTCATCTTAGCACAACTTTCATGGTATAAAAAATTCTAACTTGATGAAGGTGGTGGGTGGCTTCATAATCTTTTCGTAGTTCCTAATTTTGTGCAGTCATGCAGACATCAGCAGCTCCCAGATTGCTAGCAAGGGTTCCTTTGCCCTCTCCCTTTGGCACATACATCCTCAGGTTATTAACTCCTACTGATTATTGGCCCTCAGTTTATCAATAATTCATTTTGATCGTTGATCAGTTTCCTGCCAGTCTTACCTTCAACTACAGCAAACAGACATTGGAAAGGCAGTTTTCTGCTACTTCACTGCATTAATAAAGCATCTCCTAAGAGCTCCCTCTCCTTGTTAAACTCACAGTAGCGACTACAAATAGCATAGCTGTTTCAGGAAAGCAATCATTTCTTATTTGGGTTGCCTAGAAAAGTAGCCTGTATACAATTAGAAGGTGTGACCCAACCTTCCCACATTTCACTCTTTCTCTTTGTGCTTTGTCTTTAGATCCACATAAATTCTATATCCTAAAGATTTTAAAAATAAAATGACCAAATACAAAACACTCTCCTAGATTATGTGAAAGATATAAATTTCAATGAAACATGTTCTGTACCCTTAAAGACGCTTAAATGCTAGTTGTGAAGTAGACATACTGGCATCATGGCGGGTAGACCTCCTAGAATTGTTACTACTATAGTGTTGAACTTTGAGAAATGCTACCAGACAGAAGTCCTGCCCCTGTGTCCCATCGCTTTATGTTAGACTACTCGAAAATTGACAGTGATCCTGATCCACCTTGAGTTATGTTTGACTTCCCTGGACTTCGGAATTTGGAGTTTGGGCTTTTTTTTTTTTTTTTTTTTAAGGAGTAGCAAGTGGGGAGGGGAGTTGCAAATTTTCTGAATTATGCAGTTAGGCCACACTAGACATAGTACACAGGGAGTACACTAGACTTGTTTAAATCAATAAACAGTATTTTGCCAAATTCTAATGAATGATATCTGACAAATCTTGGTAATACAGTTTAGAGTCCCAAATTATTGGTATATTATATAATCTGAACTTCATATGTGAGTCTGATTCTGAAGGTATTCCCAAAGAAGTAGTCACCAAACTTCCTATATTCCCAAAATGACTACTTTAAAGATGACTTTCACCTTAGAAATATATTTTCTTGTTTTATTCCCAAAACATATCATTTTAATGTGATATGTATCCCAAAGCAAATAAGTAAGCTAAACTCTAGTGACAATGCTAAGTTAGATTTATATTCATTACCTTCATTTTTTTTGAAATGTTTACAGATCATGGGGCTATTCACCATATACTTAAAATGTATTTTCTTCCTAAGTTCATTTGTACTATTGGGGATACTGGAGTTATAAAATTAGGGTTTTTTTTTCTTTTTCACTGCTGCAATAGATTTTAAAAGCAAATATTAATTAATAATACATATTAATAATTTGTTTATCTAATTTTTTACTTTAGGAAAGTATCAAGAAGATGCTAAGTAGAAACTGTATTTTTCTTTAAAAAAGCAAGATAAAGTTCTTCAGTTTCCTCTCAAAATTATGTCTGCACTAATTCTGTCCCACTTTTTATAGTAGGAGGACAGTTTTGTTTTCCTACATATTAATTATTAGCCTCGTTTGTGGAGACTGTCAGTGTGGATGCAACCAGGGCTTCTTTAGATAAAATCATGATGACTGAACATGACAATTTCATAACTAAGATACTCAAAATGGGAGACAAATGTACCATAAAAAACTAAATACTTTCTACATTTTAATCAATACTCTGACCAATATGTATAACCTAAGCATACCAAATAATTCTCTTTAGCCTGAAAAGATTCAACTGTTATAAAACTTTCTTTAAGAAATTCATTTCTGACTCTGCAGACTGAGACAGACTTCTTAAGGAATATGGCTCCATGAGAATAAATATAACACCAACTTTCAGTGTGATGTATTTCACACTGGCAAATGATTTAGTTAGTCCTTTAGCAGGTGTTCAGAAGGAAAATTAAATTTACAACGTTAAGAGCCAAATAATCTCTTCTTCAAGCCCCATGGTATGCCCATGATAATTGAAGTTCTACAAGTAATTCAGGCTCTATCTGCCACAATGGCAGTCTGGATTCAATTTAGCAATATTTCAGGGAGCTAAGGGAAGTCAGCACTCTCTTTTAGTAGTGTAATGGCCAGGCCCTTTGCTGGCATCAGAAGATGACTTAATGCCTGTCCAATGTGCACACCTGCTGCATATCAAGGCAGAGATTATTGCTCTTTGGAGATCTTTGCCAGTAAATCTTGCTTTGACTCTTTTGCCATGCTTTGTTAGCTCTTTGATATGGACTTCATTATTTTCTACGTCAGTTTCTCCATCTGCATACACAGGACATTTGGTGATGAGTTTGTTTTGAGCCTGGTTGTGTATATGAGGGATGTTTTGAAGGTCAGGATTACTGAAGATATTTTATGTTTTGGGTCAGATGTGACTGGCATAATGGCGAATTACAACTTCTGCTCATTCCTCTGATTTCAGGCTAAAAATCTGGGATGTATTTATGTAGCCTACACCTGTGTGAGCATGAAAATTAAACAGAAAAACACTGAGCTTCTAGAGTCAAAGCTATCTATGATTTTGCAACTCAAAGTTTCACAATCCATGACAATACGCAGGCCATTTGTAAGTCAGCATGGGCACTTCTCTCCTCATACCAAATTTATTAGACAGAAAACCTATTTCAACACTACAGGACCTCATACAAATCCAACAGAACTGACAGAGAAGGAATGTACAGAGCAGGATCAAACACAGTCATAGGTGAAAGATACAGTTAGTATTTTAAAAGATATTTCCTGGAGGAAAGCATACCTCCTTAGAAATAAAGTTGATGAAAGCTCTGCACTTAAAGTATAGACTCTGAGCAACTGTGGAGAAAGAAAGACAAGTGTTCTACTGAGAAAAGAAATTGCAGAGGATATAAACAGACGGAAAACCCTACCATGCTCTTGAATCAGTAGAATCAACATTGTTAAAATACTTAAAGTGATTTACAGAATCAATGCAGTCCCTATCAAAATACCAACATCATTTTTTGCAGATCTGGAAAATATAATTCTATACTTTGTGTGGAAACAGAGAAGATCCTGTCTAGCCCATGCAATCTTAAGCAAAAAGAACAAATTGGGAGGCATCAATCTACCAGACTTCAAACTATACTACAAGGCTATAGTAACCAAAACAGCATGGTACTGGCACAAAAGTAGAGACATAAACCAATAGAACAGGACTGAGAACCCAGATACAAAACCATCATCATACCGTCATCTGATCTTTGACAAAGTAGACAAAAACATACACTGGGGAAAAGAATCCCTGTTCAATAAATCGTGCTGGGAAAATTGGATAGCCACATGTAGAAGACTGAAACTAGATCCACACCTCTCACCTCATTGGCACCAAAATCAACTAATGATGGATAACAGACTTAAACCTAAGACATCAAACCACAAGAATTCTAGAAGAAAATGTTGGAAAAACTCTTATGGACATTGGCCTAGGCAAAGAATTTATGAAGAAGACCCCCAAAGCAATCACAGCAGCAACAAAAATAAATACATGGGACCTGATCAAATTTAAAAGCTTCTGCACAGCCAAGGAAACTATCACTAGAGTGAACAGACAACCTACAGAATGGGAGAAAATATTTGCATCCTACACATCTGCTAAAGGGCAGATAACCAGAACCTATACAGAACTTAGGAAAATCAGCCAGGAAAAATCAAACCACCCCATTAAAAAGTGGGCAAAGGGCCGGGCGCGGTGGCTCACGCCTGTAATCCTAGCACTCTGGGAGGCCGAGGCAAGAGGATCACTTGAGCTCAGGAGTTCGAGACCAGCCTGAGCAAGAGTGAGACCCTGTCTCTAAAAAAAAAAAAAAAAAAAAAAGTGGGCAAAGGACATGAACAGAAGGTTTTCAAAAGAAGACAGAACAACGGTCAGCAAACATGTAAAAAATTGCTCAACTTCTCTAAACACCAGGGAAATGCAAATCAAAACCACAATGAGATATCACTTAACTCCAGTGAGATTAGCTTATATCAAAAAGTTCCAAAACAACAAATGTTGGCAGGGATGTGGACAGACAGGAACACTCAAACACTGCTGGTGGGACTGCAAAGTAATACAACCTATGGAAAGTAATATGGAGATACCTCAAAGAACTAAAAGTAGAACTACCATTTGATCCAGCAATCTCACTATGGGGTATTTACCCGAAGGAAAAAAAAAACATTCTATAATAAAGACATCTGCATGCGAATGTTTATAGCTGCACAATTCACAATTGCAAAGATATGGAAACAACCCAGGTGCCCATCAATACATGAGTGTATTAATAAAATGTGGTATATTTATACCATGGAGTATCACTCAGCAATAAAAAACAATGGTGAATTAACACATCTGGTATTATCCTGGATGGAGCTAGAGCCCATTCTTCAAAGTGAAGTATCACAAAAATGGAAAAATAAGCACCACTGGTACTCAACATCAAATTGGTACTAACTGATCAATACTTACATCACACATGACAATAATATTCATCAGGGGGCAGGCAGGTGGGAGGGAGGTGGAGGGGATGGGAAAACTCTCACCTAATGGGTGTGGAGCGCACATTCTGGGAGATCTCCACGATTGTAGCTCTGGCTTGGGCAGTGCATAGGCAATATATATAACCAAAGTGTTGTATCCCCATAATATTCTGAAATAATAAAATAAAATAAAATGAAATAAAATAAAGGAAAAATCAAGCAACCCCATTAAAAAGTAGGCAAAGGATATGAACAGAAACTTTTCAAAAGAAGACAGAATAATGGCCAAGAATCATGTTAAAAATTGCTCAACTTCTCTAATCATCAGGGAAATGTAAATCAAAAACACAATCAGATATCACTTAACTCCAGTGAGATTGGCTTATATCAAAAAGTCTCAAGACAACAAATGTTGGCATGGATGTGGACAGATAGGAACACTCATACGCTGCTGATGGGACTGCAAATTAGTACAACCTCTATGGAAAGTAATATGGAGATACCTCAAAGAACTAAAAGTAGAACTACCATTTGATCCAGCAATCCCACTATGGGGTATTTACCCAAAGGAAAAAAATGTCTATAATACAGACATTCTCTAATAAAGTCACCTGCACTCAAATGTTTATAGCAGCACAATTCACAATTGCAAAGATGTGGAAACAACCCAAGTGCCCATCAATACATGAGTGGATTAATAAAATATGGTATATGTATATGATGGAGTACTAATCAGCCATAAAAAACAATGGTGTATTAATTCCTCTGGTATTGTCCTGGATGGAGCTACAGCCAATTCTTTGAAGTGAAGTATCACAAGAATGGAAAAACAAGCACCACTGGTACTTACCATCAAATTGGTACTAACTGATGAATACTTACGTGCACACATGGAAATAATATTCATCAGGAGTCGGGCAGGTGGGAGGCAGGCGGGGGGGGGGATGGGTAAACTCACACCTAATGGGTGTGGGGCACACTGTCTGGGGGATGGACATGATTGTAGCTCTGGCTTGGGCAGTGCATAGGCAATAAATGTAACCAAAGTGTTTGTACCCCCATAATATTCTGAAATTTAAAAATAAAAAATAAATAAAAATAAATGAAAAAATAAAAAATATAGAAACAGAAAGACAAGTGTTCTTAATTAGCATAAAAGGAAATAGCCTTTCCAGAATAGGCTGTGACTGAAGCCAGATTATCGGTTACAGACTTGTTTCATTGCCAAACTCCATGGGATCTGATCTTACTAAGGTAATCAGTGAGATATTTGGTACTAAACCCAAAGGCTGCTTCTCATTCCTCAGTTTACTTAACTTCTTTAAAGAGAACTGGTCTTCTCTCTGTCTGTCCTTAAGTCCTAGTATTCCTCCAAGTTCTGACACGTCGTCTCTCATTCTAAATATTCCCCATAGATTGTGCTTTGGTCAGTTTTGTATACTATGACAAGAATACAGTGCACTGGGTGGCTTAAACAACAGAAATTTACTTCTCAAAGTTCTGGAGTTCAGATCAAGTTGCCAGCAGGTTCAGAGGCTGGTGAAGGAACTCCTGGTTTAGAGATGACTGCCATCCCTGTCTACATTCTCACCTTCCCACATGGTGGAGAAGAAAGATGAAGCAAGATCTCTAGTGTCTCTTCCTTTAAGGGCACTACTCTAGCACCACGTCATATAATTCATAGCTCCTTATGTATTTGAATCCTTTCATTTCCCAATAATCTCATTCCCCCATTTTAGTTTAGGCCATCATTACCTTTTACTGAGATAACAAAAAGCAACTCCTAAACAGGCTTCCCTTCTCACCCTCCCTGCTTTCTTCATGTTTTGGAATGTAATGGAAGCTTACAATCATGGAACATGATTGTTATTGTTGCTGGTATCTGACATAGAGAAAAAATATTTTGGTTGTAATTGAAGAACCACCCTAAAACATTTCTGTTATCTGATTGAAGAATCCTTGAGTGTACACCAAATGCCCAGAAAGCCTGAGAAAGCACCTGTCATGCAGTGTTAACAAAGGAAAGCACAACCTCCTCCACCACACAAGCAAATAGGAGAAACACTCAGCTGGCAGGAAGGCAACTTCACACACCCACAACATTGTCACCTTCTCTGATTAGAAACTTTAATTCAGAATACATAAAACAAATCAGATTTTTCCACCTAAAGATGCCACAGCTGTCTCCTGTTTTAATAGCAGCTGCACAGAAGTTAGTTATGAGATGTAATCCAAATAGAAGGAACACCTACAGCTTGCTATATACAGGAATGCATGGAATAAAAGCTGCTTGTGTCTGTGCTCTAAATGTCCCCATTAGAGCCAATGGCGCTCTTGAATGTTGTTGCTGGAACTCTGCAACTCAGAAGACAGAAGGTCAGAAGGCCACCTGAAGGAGGAGCTCCAGTTTCAATGGGACCTACCCCTGTTTGACCTATACATATCACAGGAGAATTCTCCATACTGAATCTGGCATTAACAGAGGAAGGAAGGAGCATTTCTAGCAATGAGCCCTCATATTAAGAGTGGTAGATTTGATGTGCTTGGAAGAACAGCTGGGCCGAGTTGAGAGTCATGGCAGTTGGCAGATTCCTTTTCCTTCAGTTACTCCCTAAAATTTTCATTCCTTGGGGACACATTGTGTGCACACACTTTACAAGAATGGTCTATTCTGAATCCATACATAGAATCAATTACACATAAAATCCTCTTCCCTGGCCCTCTTTGCTAAGCTCCAATCTCATATATGATAATTATATTCTCTATTTGCCCAGCACTTACTACACAAGGGTCTCTGTGCATTTGGTCACTCAATTGACTCAATATTTATTGAGTTCCTACTATGTTCCAGGCACAGATTTAGGTACTGAGACACAGAATTAACCAAAAGAGATATAGTCTCGATCCTCAAAAAACAGACAATTCAGTTGGGAAGATAGACCATAAATAATTACATGTAAGATTGTTATACTTAATCTTCAAAACAAATTTTAATCTAGTGATTTTAAACCCACTTTTACTAGTTATAACCATAAGATTTTTAAGATATTAAGTAATTTTCCTCAGGTCATGAAGCTGGTAGGTGATGAGCAGGGATCGAAATCAAGTCACTTTAGCTTCACAGATTGTAATCCTACATATTAGGTTCTATTGCTTCCTCCACAAGTGATTGCTAGACACCTCTCCTCGAGTCCCCCAAAGATACCTCACATGCAATATATGCCAGCCTAAACTCACTGTATCTTTTCTTCAGACATGCCCCAATTTTGTATCTCAGTAAACGGCAATACAATTCATTTTGGTTTTCCCACCCGTAAACCTGAGAATTATCATAGATCCTACTTTCTTCCCCACCTCAACCATAAACTTGCTTATCAAGTTCCATAGGTATTTGCCATCCTAATCATTCATGTTCATTCCTTTCCATTTATGCTGTTGTTCTTGTGTTTTAAGCTTTCTTTCCTTCTCCTTGGGTGACTGTGATGTCTTGCTTGTGTCTGTGCCCCTAACCTTGTCGTCCCTCCAAACAATCATCCACTGTACTGCCTAAATGATCTTCCTCAAATACAATACAAATTTGGTCATGCTACACTTCTGGTGGTGCCTCACTCTCTTTTAAAAAAGGAGGAGATTTATTTGTATAGCCTATCAACTTCTTCAGGAGAAAACAACTGTCTGTCTCTCTAGCTCAATTCCTTCTACTCCTTCATCCTCTATTTCAGTCACTCTGTAGTACTTCTACTATTCTTCTTACAACACATCCCAACAACATAGCTCATACCTTTTGGGTCTTATTTTACTTTGTGCATATGTCTGGCATGAGCTTTACCAAAAACTGGAAATGTGCCTGTCTCCAATGTTAAACTGAGCTTCCTGAGGTTTGACTTTATCAATCTGATTATTGACAAAGAACAATAAGAACACTTTTGGTGTTATTCAAAAGGTATGTCATTTGTAGTCAGAAAACCCATTGTCAAGCCCAAGCTCTTCCACTTAATAGCGGTAACCTCAACTAAGTCATGTAATCCCTTCCCTTTAGTTTCCTCATCTGTTAAAAAATGTATATGATAATGAAAAAAAATTGTGAAAAGAAAGTGAAATGAGAACATGTGAAAGTATTTCCTTACCTATAAAATGCTATAAAATATTATTCCATAAGTGTGAGAGTTCCTTGGAAGCAGACAACAGGTTTTGACATTTTACACAACTTTGATTCTTTCCCTTTCATAGTCAGATCTAGTATAGTTCTGACCTGGGACAAAGTTCATATTTGATAAGATAAATTTTTTAACTAATAGTGATAAAAGTAAGTATTGTGCTTTAAATTTTGTATAGAATTTGTTTTAAAATATCCCTGGAAAGAAAAATGTACTATATGAAGCATGAAAACTTGAAAACTGAACTTGGCACATTAATTAAACTCCTGGAGAGTAAAATGAATAAGAGAGAGGGAAATAATAAAATTCAATAAGGCCCACTACAATGTGCTTTAATGGCTATTTTGGATGAGATATAAGTCAAGGGAACAGCAATTTGAACTTGAGGACCCTTTTCTCAGAGCCCGCCCTGAGCAGAGTTGAGAAGCAGGCAGTTTGGCTTTTGATTTCCCCTAAAAGTCTATAGCCATTTCCATCACTTGAAACCCTCTTCCTCATCTGAAGGTTACTAGAGTCTTGTTTCTATTTAATATACGCCTTCCTAGAACTCACATTCCTAAAAATTTCTCATTATCTCTGACTTCCCTCAGCTATGTTTCTGTCTCTATGCTATTTTTAGCAGGTTATGATACAAAAACAATTATATCCATCAACTGAAGCAAAAACATCTGTTTGTAACACAGTACAGATGCTAGATTTTAGGAAATCCAATATAAGTAAGATACAGTCCTTGTTTTTAGATAGCTCACTGTCCAGTATAGAAAATTATAATATTAATATATGGTCTAATAAATGCATTAAAAGACATAAAAGGAAAGCATTATGAGCTCTGGGGAGGGCAGCTCACCATTCTGAGGGATTTAGGAAAGGCACCACAGAGGAAGTGATTTTATGCTGAGTTTTGGAAGGTGAGTACAAGTTTGTCAGATAAAGTCTATAGTGGGCAGGAAAGGAGATATAATGTACATTCCAGGCAGAGAAAATTGCATTTTCAAAGGCCTATAACTACAAAAGGACTCTAAAGATTTAGAAGATGGCTAGAAAATAATATTGCTTAAAAATAGGAAAATGAAACTCATAGTCTATTCACTTTCTGTTTTTTTTATTATTTCAAAGTATTATAGTGGTACAAATGTTTATAGTTACATGAATTGCTTTTGGAATGCTTGAGCCAAGGTTAAAAGTGTGCCTGTCACCCAGATAGTGTTCATTATACCCATTAGGTAGGTTTTCACCCATTCCCATCTCCACCCTCCCACCTGCTTGATTTCTATTGAGTTTTACTTCCCTCTATACACATGTGTGCTATCAGTTAGTTTCAATTTAATAGGAAGTACATGTGGTGTTTGTCTTTCCATTCTTTAGATACTTCACTTAGGATAATGGTCTCCAGTTCCATCTGAATTGTTGCAAAAGGCATTAAGTCATCCTTCTTCACGGCTGAGGCTGAATAGTATTCCATGGTATACATATACCACATTTTGTTAATCCACTCATAAATTGATGGGCATTTGGGTTGATTCCACGTCTTTGCAATTTTGAATTGTGCTGCAATAAACATTCAAGTGCAGATGTCTTTTTCATAAAATGACTTCTTTTCCTTTGGGTAAATACACAGTAGTGGGATTGCTGGATCAAATTGTAGGTCTACTTTTAGTTCTTTGAGGAATCTCCATACTGTTTTCCATAGAGGCTATACTACTTTTCAGTCCCACCAACAGTGTATAAGTGTTCCTTTCTCTCTGAATCCATGTCAGCATCTGTTGTTTTGGCCTTTTTAATAAAAGCCATTCTGACTGGGGTAAAGTGATATCTCATTGTGGTTTTAATTTGCATTTCCCTGATAATTGGTGACATTGAGCATTATTTCATGTTTATTGGCCATTTGTCTATCTTCTTTTGAAAAGCTTCTGTTCATGTCTTTTGCCCACTTTTTTATGAGGTTGTTTGATTTTTTCTTACTGATTTGCTGGAGTTCTTTGTAGATTCTGGTTATTAGTCCTTTATAGGTTGTATAGCTTGTGAATATTTTCTCCCATTCTGTAGATTGTCTATTAACTCTGTTGATTATTTTCTTGGCTGTGCAGAAGCTTTTTAATTTAATCAAATCCCATTTGCTTACATTTGTTGTTGCTGTAATTGCCATTGGGGTCTTCTTCATAAATTCTTTGCCTAGGCCAATATCTAGAAGAGTTTTTTCAACATTTTCTTCTAGTATTCTTATGGTTTCATGCCTTACATTTAAGTCCCTTATCCATCTTTCCTGTTTCATTCTTCTGCATGTGGTTATCAAATTTTCCCAGCACCATTTATTGAATGGTGCTTCTTTTCCCCAGTGTATATTGTTGTCTGCTTTGTCAAAGATCAGTTGGCTGTATGTGGATGGTTTTATGCCTGGGTTTTCTGTTCTGTTTCATTGGTTTATGTCTCCATTTTTGTGCCAATACCATGGTGTTTTGGTTACTATAGCCTTGTAGTATAGTTTGAAGCCTGGTAATGTGATGCCTCCCAATTTGCTTCTTTTGCTTAAGATTGCTTTGGCTATTTGGGCTCTTTTCTGGTTCCAAACCAAATGTAGAATTATTTTCTCTAGATCTGTGAAATATAATGTTGGTATTTTGATGGGGATTGCATTGAATCTGTAAATTACTTTGGGTAGTATGGACATTTCAACAATATTGATTATATCGATCCATGAGCATGACATGTTATTCCATTTATTTGTATCATCTGTGATTTCTTTCCTCAGTGTTTCATACTTCTCTTTGTAGAGATCTTTCACCTCTTTAGTTATGTATATTCCTAGGTATTTTTTGTAGCAATTGTGAATGTTATTGAATCTTTTATTTGATTCTCAGCTTGACTACTATTGGCATGTAGGAATGCTACTGATTTGTGTACATTGATTTTATAACCTGAGACTTTGTTGAATTTTTTTATCAATTCCAGTAGTCTCTTGGTGGGATCTTTGGGGTTTTTTAGATATAAGATCATATTGTGTGCAAAAAGTGATAATTTGACCTCCTCTTTCCCAATTTGGATACCCTTAATTTCTTTCTCTTGCTTGACTACTCTGGCTAGGACTTCCAGCACTATGTTGAATAGAAGTGGTAACAGTGGGCATCCTTGTCTTGCTCCAGTTCTTAGTGGGAGTACTTTCAACTTTTCCCCATTCAGTATGATGTCTGTGGGTTTGTCACATATGGCTTTTATAATTTTGAGGCGTTCCTTCTATGCCTAGTTTGTTGAGGATTTTTATTGTAAAAGGGCACTGACCTTTGTTGAATGCTTTTTCTGCATCCATTGAGATTATCATATGACCTTTGTTTTTACTTCTGTTTATGTGGTGAATGATACTGATTTATATACATTGAACCATCCTTACATCCCTGGGATGAAGCCCACTTGGTCCTGGTGGATTATTTTTTTAATGTGCTATTAAACTTGGTTTGTTATATTTTATTGAGGGTTTTTGCACCTATATTCATAAACAATATTGTTCCATAGTTTTCATTTTTGTTATGTCCTTTCCTAGCTTTGGTATCAAGGCAATACTGGCTTTGTAGAATCAGTTGGGAAGGGTTCCCCCCTTCTCAATGTTATGGAATAATTTCTGCAGAATGGGTATCAACTCTTCTTTGTAGGTCTGTTTTTTCTTGGAAGATATTTTATTGCTGTTTCAATCTCGTTGCTCACTATTGGTCTGTTCAGAAGTTCTATTTCTTCTTGATTGAACCTTGGGAGGTTTTGTGTTTCCAGAAATTTTTCCATTTCCTTTATGTTTTCGAGTTTATGTTCATAGAGATTTTCATAGTATTCACAGATGACATTTTGTATTTCTGCAGTATCAGTTGTAATATCTCCTTTTTCATTTCTGATTGAGCTTATCTGGGTCCTTTCACATCTGTTTCTGGTTAATCTAGCAAGTGGTCTATCAGTTTTGTTTATCTTTTCAAAGAACCAACTTTTTGTTTCCTTGATCTTCTGTATTATTTTCTTGTTTCCAATTTCATGTAATTCTGCTCTGACCTTAGTTACTCTCCTAGGATACTTCTGTTTAAAAGCTTCTGAATCAAATAAGGGTCTCTTTAGTGGTAGAATATCAGGCTACAGGAGACAGTACAATGGGGGAAGTTTGAACTATGTAAACATGGAATATATTTGGTCA
Source organism: Daubentonia madagascariensis (assembly GCA_023783475.1). Lineage (NCBI taxonomy): Eukaryota > Metazoa > Chordata > Mammalia > Primates > Daubentoniidae > Daubentonia > Daubentonia madagascariensis. The sequence continues at coordinate 38,521,850 of JAKFHU010000600.1, forward strand.
AGGGGAACCTGCAACATGGATAACTACTTAAACCTGTCCTCCAGATCATCTCCTCAATCATCCCCCCTCCAGCATGAAACTTCCACCATCATCAATCCATTCTAGCATCACAGTCAACCTTATATTATAACTGGTTTAACTCACATCTGTCTCTTACATGTGTACTATCTCATTCACCCTGGCCTCTCCACTATGCCAAGTGTAGGGGTGAAAAAATAATGTATTTTCCTTGTTCATCACAAGGTCCATGACTGATACCTCTATAACAAAAGGATTCATAAGAGAAAAGTATAACAAATTTATTTAAGAAAATTTTACATGGCAGGGGAGCCTTCAGAAATGAAGACCCAAAGACCCAGGGAAAACTGTGTATTTTTATGTTAGATTTGGTGAAAGAAATTGATAGTTGTGGAGGAATGTACAAAAAGGGTATGATCTAATGGTAATAAAGGGGGAAACCCAGCAAGGCCTGTTTGTTCAGATTCATTTTTTTGGCCTCTCTGTGTAGCATTCCTTCTCCCCAAGGTATTCAAATCATGTTTAAATACAATATTATTTAAATATTTTAACCTACATTCTGATGCTAACTTATTTGAAAAAAAGGATGCTCTTTTTCAAACGTGTGAAACTGCTTTGTATATGAGTATGTGTTTGTGTTTTACAATGAAAATGATTATACTAAATGATTCCCCAAAAGAAGGAAATAAATGCAAAATTTCTGAAATAATGATCATTCATTAAAAATTCCTCTGTGTTTGTTCCAGGAACTGTGAACCATCTGTACCAGGTAAACAGCTCAGGTTCTGTCTGCAGCCATGCAGAATGGAAGTACCAAAATGTGCAATTAGTTGTGACCTGTATAAATAGTTTTTTCATGTCAGGGATGCAAGAATTTCAGTGCTGAGTCTCTCCTGAGAGCCATTTTAAAAGCCATAGGTTTTTGTTTGTGTTTTTATTGTTTTGTTTTGTTTTTTGTGTTTTTGAGACAAGAGTCTCGCTCTGTTGCCCCAGGTATAGTGCAATGGTGTGATTATAGCTCACTGCAACCTCAAACTCCTGGGCTCAAGCGATTCTCCTGCCTCAGTCTCCTGAGTAGCTCGAGTAGCTGGGACTACAGGCATGCATAACCACACCTGGCTAATTTTTTCAATTTTTGGTAGGGATGGGGGTCTCAGTCTCGTTCAGACTAGATAAGCCACAGGTTGTTTACCTGTTCTGTGATGTGCATCTCTATAACATTCTCTTTCTCTGTGGGAAATATTATCAGTATATTTACAAATTATCAAGAGAATCACCTGCTTAAATGTTTTGATTATTTAAGGCTCAGACTAATGTTTACATTATCACAGAAAAGAGATTAATAAGCATATTAGTAGGTTACAATCCCATCAATATTTTTCAAATTATGATGAAAAAACCTTTTTAATCCAACATGCATCTACTTAAATACAATGGCTATATTTATAATGTATGCTATAATTATTCTATTTGTTAAAGCAGTATCTTTTATAAAATAAATGTAGATCCTCTTACATCAGTTCGTATTTTATTAAACTTTTGATTTATTTTCTTACAAATTTTTATTTAAAATAGCCTATAATTCTATATTAGTTTCCTCAGTATCTTAATGGATGAGACATAACTTTGTTTCAACGCAACTTTATGTATGGTTTTATGGATTCATCCATTGTTATCCTCCTTAAAGAAGGTAATGTCCTTTAAGCTTTCTCAGTAATGGCATAAAGCCTGTTTTGATAAGTCCAGTTAGTTGTTTTATTCAACTTCTAAAACCATCTGGGGAACTTCTAAGTAAGCCTTGTGTTTCTCTTAGGTATGAATTAATTTCCTAGGACTTTGTTGTATACTGCTGAGAAGGAGTACAGTAAATGTAGACATTAAACTTGATGAAAATCTATGCTAATTTGATCACTCACATAGAATTTAATGAAACAAATGAATGCTCTAGGTTTAAGAGCTACTCAAAAGTTAACCAAAATACTCCTACCATCTAAATCTTACACTGTGAAAAAAAATTATTCACAGATGAATTAAAGAAGCATGCAGTCTTGAAGCTGAAATGGGCCTTGAAGTCCTCTAGCATAAAACAACAAGGACCCTGTGAAAATTCCCCAATTGGTAGCAAGCGCTTGTTTACTTTCTTCAGCTACAGTTTGTGAAGGGGAACTCATTGTTTCCTGAGATGATCAATTTCATTTGAAAAGCTCTAATTGTGAGAGAGCTCTTTATGTTCCAATCCAACATAGTGTAACATTAGAGTTGAACTAAATGACTTAATCCTTTTCCGACTTGGCAGCTATTAAGGAATGAAGGTACCTCTCCTTCAGCACAAAGATATACAGTTGGTAACCCCCAAATATATTATTCTTAATTTGTTTTTTGTTTTGTTTTGGTTTTGAGACAGGGTCTTGCTCTGTCACCCAGGCTGGAGTGCAGTGACAGTGGTGTGGTCATAGCTCACTGCAGCCTTGAATTCCTGGGCTCAAGCAATCCTCCACCTCAGCCTCCCAAGAAGCTGGGAACTGCAAGTGCACACCACCATGCCTGGCTAATTTTTAAAATTTTTTGTAAAGAGAAGGTCTTGCTATGTTGCACATGCTGGTTTTGAACTCTTGACCTCAAGTAAACCTCCTATCTTGGCCTCCCAAAGTGTTGGGATTACAGGCATGAGCCATCACGCCCAGCAGTTAGTTTGTTTTTTAATAAGGACTCTTTGTCTATCTCAAAATATTATATACCTTACTACAAAGATAGACGAGGAATTATAAACATTAGTTTACATTGAAGAAAAAAACCAAAATCACATTTTAAATTTTACCACAGTGAATTATTAGTGAATAATAAAAGAGGCACCTAAGATCAATGGAAGGGCAGTTATTGAATGAATGGATTTGGAATATATAGTTAACAATCTAGAAAAAGATTCAGTTTAGTTCTTTACATAGCATAATATAACAAACAAATAAAAAATTAAATAGCTAATATAAACACTAAACTTTAGCCAAGCAAGAAAAAAATATTGTCTATTAAATATCTTCAGGATAAAAAATTTCTTAGGCTAGAGCAAGAAAAGAAATCCCAAAGGAAAGTATCTACAGATTCAATGTTATAAACAGTGTAACTTTCTGCATGCAAAAACAAAAAACAAAATTAAAGCCAAACAGAGTAAGAAAATGTGTCAACAGATATGATAGACTAAAGGTTAATCTCTTTATCATATAAAAAAGCCAAAAAAATCAATAAGAAAAAACTTATCTCAAAAGACAAATGGGAAAATAAACAGATACTTTCCAAAAGCAGAAATACAAATAATAAATATGCATGTGGAAAAATGTTCATTCCTACAGTAATCAGACACAAATCAAAATGAAAACAAATTATGTACCTGTCTATAAGCAATAATCAAACATTATAAAACTTAAGCTAGGTGGAGGTTTTATTGTATTTTGGTACAATCTTTTATGCATGTACTGGTAAAACTCTGCTTTGAGATTTTCCTAAAGAAATAAGAGAAAGCTGACAATTAACTAAGCTCGAGATAGTATTATTCACACTAATTAAAGTAACTTAAAAAATTCCAAAGAAACCAGCATTAAAAATAATTATAAATGAGTTGGTTGTTATGATGCATGGTAGATTAAATATGACTATTAATTTTAAATAAATAAATATCACTATTAAAATATTTAAAATAATTACAATAAACATTTACTAAGTTCTTATTGTGTTACAAATATTGTTCTAAATGATTTACATGATAAGTCATTTTATCTAACCTTCTTACAGCAATTTTGGAGCGTTACCCAAATTTTAGAGGTGAGATAACTGAGCAATAGAGAGTTTGTATGGCTTACTCTAGATCACACAGTAAAAGTAGTAAAGCAGAGATAAGTAATCTGATTCCAAGCCTGGAGTTCTTAATCAACACTACAATATAAAAACTATTTATTAATGCAGCAATAAATTTCACTACTTCTGGTAAGATATTACATGATAAAAACAATGCAGAATTGTGTATAAAATTTGATAATCATATTTGAAAATAGGTAAAAATTATACAGCACAAATTGAAATGCTAATACAAGTTGTATTCAGATTGTACACTTCCAGGTGATTTAATTTTTTAAATCTTTCATTACATTTTATGCTATTGTTATAATATAGTTGAAAAAAGTATTTAAAATATATTTCTATGAATATAATGACCTAAGGTATTCGGACTATTCCTTCTGTCAAAAACAACTAGAATGCTTTTAACATGCTTTTTAAAAATCTTTTTTTAAAGTTATTAAATATGCAACAAGATAGTAAATCCAAGGGAAGGTAAGAACAAAGGGAGATAAGCATATCCATGAAACCACATTTGCCTTGAGAGCATTTGCCAAACTGGCAAAATTGAGCTTTAGTCATGATTGCCTGTCGCGGAACAGGGACCAAAAGCAAACGCAATGACTGGCCAAGCCTGGGAGTTGGATAGAATGATGGAAGAGAAAACTGAACTCCAAATATCTACGTTTGTAGCTAAGTGATAAACCGCTAATGGCATTCCCCCATCTCTGTTCTAGGAGAACTCATGTAAAACTGCCTTGGTTCCAAGCAGAAAGAAGGGGATAATGTCCCTCAGACAGCTTTTTGTGGATCACTATGGTATCATCTCTGTACTCCAAAAAGCCCCTCAAGTTATAAACTAAGTTTAATGAAGTCTAGAGAAACAGTGCTGTAGATGCTTGTCAGAAAAAAAATGCAAATGCCCCTGGGGGAATGCATCTCATCCTGAGCCTCAAAGAATTCACAAGAATAATAGTCCAAAGGAGATTAACAACTCACAGTCAAAAGTAACCAAACACACAAGGAAATGACACTATAATTGAGAACTGATAATAATAGGATAATTGAAACAATCACAAAAAGATTTTAGATATTGGAATTTATCAGTAGTGGACCATGAATGGAACATCTTGACAAGCCTGGCATATTCATGGAACAGGAAGAAGGCTATAGTGTTGGACTCAAGAGAGTTAGGGAAGAATTTAAGAGAATGAAGGAAGCAAGGTCACGAATGGGGCAGGGTAGGGAGGAGGAGATCCTGGACAGCCTTGAAGGTCCCAGTCAGGTCTCTGGCCTTCAACCTGAGTGAAGTGGATAGCAATCAAAGGGTTTTGAGCTGAAAGGTCATATGTTCTGATTTATTAATATATTAGAAATGTTGCCCTGACTGCACAAGCATGAAAGCAGAGTCTAAGTAGGATGGAGGCTTTTGAATAATCAGGTGATAGATGATGATGGTTTCAAAGAGATACCTCATCACCACTGGGGATGGTGAGAAAGTAGCCAAATTTTTGATGCTTTGAAGGTAGAGACCACCAGATAGACTGGTTGTAAAAAAGAGCAGGGAGAATAATATAAAGTTTTTTGATGCACTGTGAACAAGAAGTTGTTGATAAAAGTTTGCATTTATGATTTAAAAATTAATATTCTTAGCAAGCTTGAATAGTAAGGAACTTCCTTGACCTGCTAAATAGTAGCTCCACTATATCAAGAGGAAATATCATACTTAACAGTGAAATTGTGAGCGCTATCCCTTTATATGAAGGCCAGAAATGAATGCCACAAGCAACATTTCTATTCAGCAATTACCTGGGAGATCCTTGCTGCATAGGAGGACAAAAAAGATAAATAAATAAACTAAAGTTTGCAAATTAAAAAAAAAAAAATCCCATTGTTTATAGATTGTACATGTATTTAGTGATTGCTATCTATATTTTCAAAGGAATTTACAATAAATTATCAAAATTAATAAGAGATTAGTAAGTTGGCTAGAGGAAAATCAAAATATAAAAATCTATTGCTTTTTTGATAATATCAACTAATTAGAATGTGATATTTTTAAAGGCATCTTTTATAATATAGTGAGAAATGTAAAATACCCATGAATATATCTACAAATATAAACTTCTATAAAGAAAATTATAAAATTTAATTGAAAGATATTAAAGAAGACCTAAATAGAGAGACATGCTATGTTCATTACAGGAATACTCAATATTGTAAAAGCATAAGTCCTTCTCATATTATTTTGTGGATTCAGTGCCATTCCAATCAATATCTTTATTATTTTGGTTAAACTTGATAAGCTTATTTTTAATATACAAAATAACAAAAGGGGTTTAAATAGTCAAAACATACAAAAAGAAGAAGGTCAATAAAATTGAACCAACATATTTCAAGGCTTATTATACCATATAATCACTGGACCAGTGTGGTGGTAGTCCTGGGCTGAACAAATAGACAAAAGGAACATAATAGAAAGCCAAGAAACTGATTCAAAAATATATGGACACAATATATGACAGACACGGCATTGCAAATCAGTGGAAAATCCATATTTTTCTACAAATGTTCTGGGAAATTATGTATACATATGCAATATGAATGAAATTAAATATTTACTTCACACTATATAAAAACCTGTTCCATGTGGATTAAAGACCTCAATGTAAATGGCCAAGGAGAATTGCAACAACCATTAAGAGTGGTGCCCATACAAAAATGTATCTTCAGAAATTAGCCAACAGATTGCCTATCTCCAATCAAGAGTCCAACAAATGTCTCAAATCCAGACAGACAGAACTAAACAGATTAGTTACAAAGACAACTGAGGAGAGACCTACCGTAAAAATTTGAAAATCCCAAGGTAGACCCACATATGTGTGGCCAATAGATTTTCAGCAAAGGTGCAAAAGTAATTCAAAGGAGAAAGAATACTTTTTTTTTCAATAAATGGTACCAAAACAATTAAACTTCCACATGCTTACATATGGTACTGGAATTTCCATATAAAAAAAAGAATCATGATCCCTAACTCACATCATTCATAAAAATTTATCTCCAGGTAGATTACAAAGGTAAAACAATAAGCCTCTAGATGGTAACATAAGAGAATACCTTCTTGACTTTGTAGGAAATTTTTGTAACAAAGTTTTTTTTTTAACAGAACACAAAAATCTCTACCCATAAAGGAACAAAATGATAAATTACAATTTATTAAAATTAAGAATTTCTGAATATCAAAAATGCCTAATATAATGAAAGGGAGAAGATATTTCTAATACCTACAACTAAGAAAGGATTCATATCTAGAATATAAAAAAAAAGATTATGTAACCCAAGGCAAAGTATGCCTAAGGGATTCCTGAAGAGACTTAAAGAACTTGTTTTGAGGACAAATCTGTTGAGCTTATGCCCATCCTCTCCCTGTAGAATCTTTCTTATAGATTTATAATATAAACTGTCAAGGACAGACAAAACAAACAGTATTTATAACCACAAGGTAAATTTCCACCAAGAGTGAGAGATTTCAAATCTGATCGGAAAACCAAAAGATTCCTTAAAGAGATATTACTTCTTGAGATACAAAATAAACAATATTTGGAGCACAAAGAAGAGAAATCAATTTTGAGACCTACTGTGAGAACAATTCCACCATTGTGTTTGGAAAGACCTCTGAGAGAGAGAGACTTGAAAAGCCTCCTTGGAGGATATTATTTCTAAATGAAGCCTTTGGACTATCTTAGTGAGGAAGTCTTTCATGGATCTCAGTAAGACTCTCCAGAATTTCCCCAAGCTTGGTGAACTTCCCAAAGTATTACCAGACACCTGTTCATGAAGAACAGCTAAATTTATTAGAAGCCACTGTACTATGGGAAAACACCACCTTAGCCAGGTCTTAGCCATGATTTAGAAAGTGGGAGTCAGAAGTGGGATATTTATATAATTTGGGGGTCTTGGCACAGGTGGTTTAAGGTGAGGCTTTCAAGTCAGGAAACTAATTGTAATTGTGCAAAATCTGTGACATGGTGACATGGTACTTCCAGATCAGTAGACATAGCAAACTAAAGATTTTGAATTAAGTTTTGAGGATTTCCCAGGGTTAAGTTTATTATTTGCCCAGGGTTGAGGTACAGCAGTTATGAGGATGTTCTGAGAAGGAGGTATATACAAAGGTATTGTAGACAGACAGAAAGGGCTTAATCTGACATTGTGCTCATTAGATTTAGACAAAACTACCTTTTCTTTTTTGAAAATTAACTTACTTTTTTTCTATAAAATGTCTCATTATTGTAGAAATTGCAGCCTGAACTGTGCAAACGTCAAGCAAATTTGTGTTATTTACTTTTCAATTCTGCAGCAATGCATGTACCCACCATAAGGTTTTTTATATTCTCTCAATAAAATATCTGTATCTGTATTGCTTTTTTATGCTGCTTCCAGTTGCCTCAAAACACAAATAAGATTATTTATATGACCTGTAAATCACTTCCACCCACAAATAGCTTTACTTTTGAATCCTTAGGCAAGTGTGATTTAAAGTTCTCACTGCTCTTTTTTTAGAGAAATGAGCAAAAACAATATATATATGTAATATTATAGTCATTGCCTCCAAACTATAAAATGAATTTACTGAAGCACAGCCTACTGATGTCATATGGAGACATTCAAAAAGCATGTTATTAGATATTGTTATGCTTTTAAAGAATATTCTGTCAGAATTTCTTTTGTTGCTTTATACATACACACACACACATATATATGTATATGTGTATATGATTATAAATATAATAGCTCAGACTTTCTTCTTGCCACCTCTTAGGTAGCATCACTTGTACTTAGTGTGACAGACATTGGCTATTTATTCAATAACCCAAATCCCTTTTATCCTGGGCACAAGCCTACACTTCGTTTCATAGATTACATTAGAGTTGGAAATGTCCAGGTGATTGAGTTCTATGCTGAAGAAAGTAAAGTCTGTAACAGCTTGCATTCCTGAATGACTGTCTGGAACAGAAATCCCCTCCACTGCACATTAGTATATACACTTACCTTCCCACAAACCCACCACATCCCCTTTCCCAGTGTCAATTGAAATGTATGTGGGCAATAAGTAAACCTCCATTGTGTTCAGCCACTGAGATTTTGGATTTTACTTGGTAGTGCAGTTAGCACTACTTTCTCTAATATAGAATAAGCATGCGTGTGAAAACATGCATATATATGTCTAAAGAAATTATTAGTTGCCATCCATCCCTAAACTTACTCCCTCCTTACCTCATACACATTTTTTTAAAATCTAGAAGAAAAATATGAACAAAAAAGGAAGAACAAAGAAGAAATAAAACTAAAGATATTACAGGGAATGGAGATGTATGAATGCCAAGAGGCATGATCTTGTCCAATGGGTAGCTAGGGACAGTCTACATGTCCTGAATCTCAGGAAAGCTCAGAATTATTACTAGCCTCATTTAATTTAGAGGCCCTTTTCTATTGCCAATACTGATACTCAGATCCACATAAGAAGAGAAGCATTCTCAAAGTGCCACTTTAGTTGTTCTTAAGTAATCCTTACCTTCTTATATAATCCTTACATTTCACCCTCAAACATCTGAGACTTAAAAAAGTTAAAAGAAATATTCTGTGCTTTGTCATTAATATCTTCATTAAAGTTCTATAGTATCAAGTGATTTCAAATAGACGTCAAAGTAATGCTATGCTGAAGTATGCTACAAATGCAATGGAACAGAAAAGGATTCAAATTATTTTAAATATATCAAGAAATAATGGGAAAATCCTGGCAATATATCTCAGAAAATTTGAATTCAAGGGGAAAACACAACTTTGAAGGTGATTAATACAAAAGCAGAGCTACAGATGATAGTAAGCCATGAATAAGATTTGAGTAAAAGATGCAATTTAACAATAGTAAATGTCTCTAAAAAGAGTATAAATAGTCTTAAATCACAACAGATGAGATTTAGATTGTAAAAGTTATAAGAGCCATTTTGCCCATTTAAATTTTAAACATTAATTAAAATTGCCTTCCAAGAGATATTTAAGAGAGATGTCTGTGGCTTGAGAATAGAAAGCATGCATTGTAAGCCTCTCTAAAGTATTTTACAATCACACTTATCAGCTATCTGATATCATAATTTTAAAATAATCCTCTTCCTTCCCCTTTCTAAACATTCCTATTCTCAGAGTACATTCAACTGCATGCTTGTCTAAAAAGTTACAAACAAAATACTCTAAGGAGAGAAAATTCTTTCCATGTTCTTCCCCAAAGAAATTGATAGTCTAGACTATACATCTAATTTTTCTTAGCTTTCTCTACTTGGATATTCTACTTAAGCCTCAGATTCAGTACATAACAAACTCAATTCCCTTGTCCCTGTCTTGTTCATTTTTTCTGGCTTCCTTAATTCTATTACTGACACCAGGATTAAGTTATCTTTGGCTCCTTCCTCGCTTTACCTTCAGTTGCAAATTGGTGACAAAGTCCTAGTGATTCTCATTCTGACTCTCATTTCCTTCTTATATCTTGTACTTGTTCATATTCTCTTTACCTTTCCCCTGGCATGTTGTTCTAATTTCCTAACTTGCCTTATTCAGATTCTCTCCAATCCACTCTAGACCATACCGTCAGATTAATGTTATTGAAGCTCAATTCTCTTTTTAAAAACCACCACTTTATTGAGGTATGATTGACAGACAGAAAACTGAACATATTTAATATATACAACTTGGGGAATTTGGAAATCTGTATACACTTGTGATATCAGAACTACAATTTATGTCATAAACCTATCAAACACCTCCAAAAGTTTCCTCCTGCCCTCTTTTTTATTATTATTATTGGTGATAATAACACTTAATGTAAGATTACCCCCTTATAAAATTTTTAAGTGTACAATACAATATTGTTAACTACAGGCACAATGCTGTGCAGATTTCTAAGACTCTTCATCTTGTATATTGAAGCTCAATTCCGACCATATCAGTCCTTTGTTCAAAGTTTTCCAATGCTCTCCACTAAATACTGATAAGCCCAAATATCTTTGCCTGGTATTCAATATTTTCCAAATTATTTTCCCAGTTTTAATCCACATTAGTTTCTTTTGTGTATCCAGTTCCCAGTAACAGTATAGCATCGCTTCTTATACATGCCCTTTGATTTATTGCTTTTATCCATCTGCTCGTGTGCTATGTCAGGAATGTCCTCCCATCATATTCACATGTAATCCAAATCCAATGTAGAAGTCATCAATCTCTTCTCTGAAGCTTAATAGTACTTTTTTCATCTCTATATTAACATGCATTTTTATCCAAGGTTTCTATGTGACTGAAAATTTGGGGAGATGAATGTGGTTTACATCAGAGGGACCAAAACATCTTTAAATTGAATATCATTATTACTACTAGTCCTTGTGCTTGGGCCACTATGAGATTTAGTGATTCCATGTGACTCACTCATCTTTTCTCTTCTCCACCACATTAAAAGCAAACACATACAGACATGAACCCGGTAATGATACTAACAACTATCCTTCTCATTTCCTAATGCAGAGAAGTTTGGCTCTCCAAGGCCCCTGCTGTCAATTCAGGTCAGGGCTTCCCTTTATGTGTCCAAAAATTCAGCAGAAGCTTTGAAAAGACCACTTTGAAGAGTCTGTTTAACTTCTTAGACCACACAAAGTGTTTCATCTTTTTTATCTATAAGTGTCTGAGATGATGGGGAGATTTAAGCTAAAGAAGAGTTTTTAACTTTGTACCAACACTGCTCTAAGGATCATAAGTATATAACTAGGATAACTCCACAATTTCTTTATAAGGTAGGCATTATTATTATCCCTATTTTGCAGATAAGGATGCCGAAGCATGGAAAGATTAAGGAACTTGCCCAATGTTACATGGCTACAAAGGGGTAGAGCTGGGGTGAAGGCAGATTTTTTAGTCAAAATAGGCTAGATTTTGTGCAATAAATTAATTAATCAATAAATCACTTCATAATTTCAACAGTTTTGACCCAGTAGTCCTCAGCACCAACTTATTTCAAATGCATACAGTGGAAATTACCTGCAAACAGCAAAATCAGATTGAAATGCCAGCCTATCTGAGTGAGCTTGACTTTAAGAAATTCCTGTTATGTGTAACCACAATTTGCAGATACTTATTATTTACCCATTTAAAATAACTTTCTTAATTATACAAAAGTGAAATGATTCTCTACCTCTTCACCCACAAAGTCACCAGAGTATGGCATAGAATTACCACATTAAAGCTAAGCTAGTCGAATAAAGACTCTGCACAAGATTGAAAAAGACCAAGGTTCAAATTCCAGCTCTACCACTGACTGAGGGTAAGACCTTATGTTAGTTACTGAACTCTTCTGGGCTTCAGTTTTCTCATCTGTAAAATGAAAACAATCGCATTGACCCTACGAGATTATTGTCAGGAATAACAAATTAAATAATATATACTAAGTGGCTAGGAAATTGCCTGGTCTTTGGGATGCAATGTCCTGGGTTCAAATTCCAGTCTGAACATCTAATGTGTGTGTAATACTGGGGAAGTTACTAATTTCCTTATCTCTGAAATGGTTATAATAATACCTGAATCTTATAGGGTTATGGGAAGATTAGAGGTAAAATATAGAAAGCCAATAGTTCACATGACGAGCAGTAGGAGCTTAATATGTGGTTGATCTGAATATTTAATATTATCATTCTTTAACATCTGCAGGAGATAGAGTCCCTGATATTTCTAAATCTTTTTTGAGACATTATTAATTATCCTTGACTTCCATCAGCTTAAATCTCAAACAAAATAATAACACATTATTCATGTCTTCTTTTAAATCTCTTCACTGACTCACCAGTGCCTTCTGTGTAACATTTTAATTTCTATTCCTAACATTTCATGTACCTGCACAGCAGGCTTACTAAGCAGCTCTTAGTCTTCCTTATATGCTGTTCCCTGGGCACAAGGAAGACACAGCTTGTTAAGCCATATAGTATGCTTCTTGCAGTACAGAAAATTTAAAAAAAAAAACAGTTCCTGCAATCTGACTTCTCAAATTGACTTTGTTATATAATATAGAATTGATTATTCAGTTTCCCATCGTCTTTTTCTTGCTCAGACACTCAAAATTCCTACTTTCATTTTTCTCTTTCTTCATGTCTTTCTAAAGCTGTCTTAATTGGAATAGCTCTGGAGCTTAATTTAAACAATGAGCATCTACTTTACACAATTTGTCCCCAATACAACCTTGCAGTGATGATTTATTTATGTGGGCATTAAATTTGTGCACCCTCAACTCTAGTGATCTAAACAAAATTTTCCCTTTTAAATACCTTGATATCCTTGTTGAAGGATTTAATTGATCTAAGGAGACAACTACAACAAATCTCTGGGGCTTAACTGTTATAGATTAATGAGGAAGAAGAGAGAAGTAGTATGTCATGCACATAAACTATAATTCATCTTCAGAGTACTAGACTTTTTTAAGCATAATGTTATTGAAGATTTTGTAAAAGCATATATAGATTTTACTAAAATCTCATATGCTTATACCTTGATTGTGCTGGATATTATAGTTAGCTGCATAGTGCTAGTTCATTCATTTGGGCAACAAATATTTTGAACTAGGAGTTAACTAGTTGCCAGGTTAACAGAGGAGGCTCTGTGCTCTGAGAGAGTACCAAAAGATGAGAAAAAAAAATTTTAGGGAAGGCAGAAGAATTTTTCAAGTATAAGGAACATCATGGCCAAAGATCTTAAGGCTGAGATGAGGCTAGAATAGCAAATAGTGGTTTGATCCCCTAGGGCCATCTGTTCCATGTTAAGAAGTTTGGGCTTTACCTTAACTGAAATGGCCTTCAAAATCATACATTAAAAGGGGGTTTTAAAGTCCAGAAATCACATAATTTGTAACACAACGTGGCTGTTAAGCCAGGGTAAGCTCAGTATGCAAAAAGAACACATGGAAACTCACCTAATATCATTCTGTTGAATCAGAAAAGGGTCTTCTGAGAAAGTGATGTCTATTCCAAGACCTGAAATCTGAGGAAGTAAGGTGAGGAAGTTATGATTTTTTTTAATTAAATTTAATTTTTAAAAAAATTTCAAAATATTACAGGGGTACAAACGTTTAGGTTACATATATTGCCTTTGTACCACCTGAGTCAAGTGTGCCCCTCCCCCCGACAATACACACTGTACCCATTAGGTGTGAATATACCCATCCCCTCCTCCCCCTTCCCACCTGCCCCACACCCGATGAATGTTACTTCCATATGTACACATAAGTGTTGATGAATTAACACCAATTTGATAGTGAGTATATGTGGTGCTTGTTTTTCCATTCTTGTGATACTTCACTTAGGAGAATGGGCTCCAGCTCCATCCAGGATAATATAAGAGGTGTTAGTTCACCATTGTTTTTTGTGTCTGAGTAGTACTTCATGGTACACATGTACCACATTTTATTAATCCACTCATGTATTGATGGGCACTTGGGTTGTTTCCACATCTTTGTAATTGTGAATTGTGCTGCTATAAACATTCGAGTACAGATGTCTTTATTATAGAATGTCTTTTTTTCCTTTGGGTTTTTTTGTTGATGGAAGGAGTAGTATGCAAAGGTTTGGCAGAGAGAGCTTGATATATTAGGTCTGCAGTTATGTAGGAGGCAATAGTGTAGAGGGAGAGCAGAGGTCTGGTAAGAGGCAAGAAATGAAGCAGAATAGGCAAGCAAGGTTTGAACCAAGATGGGCTTTAACAGCCATAGGCACTATTAACTTTATTCTAATGGCAATGAGAATAATGAATAGAATGTCCCCTTTCCTGCCCTCACAACTGTCTTCTTCTTATGACCAACACACACACAAGTAAAAACCGTTATAACACACTGGATCTGCTTCTTCAACACATATCTCTTATTAAGCTGCTCTGTGCTAGGCAGAGTATTAAGCACTAGACGAGAACAGCAAGAAAACAGACAATATACTCATTCCCATCTTCCATTTGCCCAACTATTTTTTATTAAGCATTTACTGTGTAGTCTGTGTTAGGGATACAATGATGGGGGAACACAGATAGCACCTCTGTTCCTATTGAGTTCTAATGAAACACACGTGGCATTACATAGAGAGAGGCTTATGGTCCTATGGAAGCACAAAGGAGAGACACCTAAAGTGATTTTTGTCTCCATGTAGTGTCTACATAATGGAGCAGGTAAGACATAAAAGCTTTGTTGAGACAGATTTTCCAGATATGAATGGGAGAAAGACAGAGAAGAAGCTTTTACAAGGACAAGAGGAGAGAAAGAATATAAGGTGTTCAGGAACTACTATAAAGTATGTCAATTATACAATTGACTCTAGGACAAAATCTGTAGACAACAGAGAAAAAGACCCCTGTTCAAAAAGGGTTTCCTCTCTAGTTCACAGAAAGAACAGATTTATTCACTTGCTAAATATAAAATAAGTCACATTAATTGACATTAGGTTAAACTTGACAGGATCTAGGGACTGGAAAAGGCGACATTACTATTTTAATTTTAAATGACTTTATTTCTATATCTCTAATAGAGAGTAAACAAAGGCTTGTGATAGTCTACAGCTGGTAAAGGGAAGCATGATGCAGATAACTATTTTTATTTAAATTGATGTGTTGTATTCATAGAGATTAGGGCAGGATGCTGCAGCTGCAAGAGGCAATTTAAAATTAGAGCAGCTTCAATAGTGTTGTTCATAATTTCATCCAAATTCCTGTGCCTTGCCCTACAGTAAGCATTTTTATTTTGCATTGGTGATGTATGTGCATGTGCATGCACACACATTTAACATTTTCATGAGAAATTGAGACTCAACTGCTCTCAAGTCTGTAAATAAAATTATTGTCTGTTAGATAATAATCTCTCTCTCTCTCTGCTTGTGTCCATAGCTCCATAGTCATGTTAAAACTGCCACCTTATACCTTCTGCTTCTACAAATAAAGCAGCATCATTCAATTCCAAGTACCTGAACAGGTACTGTTTGTTCCACATGCAACAGAATCATAAAAACTTTCCTTCAGTGTTATCTGACCAAAAATAATTGCTGCATTTCAAAGAGTAGGTTATGTAACTCAGATGTCCTAGATTTCTCCAGGCTTCAATGGTCGTTCTTTTCCTTTAAAGCCCAAATAAGAATAGTTCAAATCCTCACTCTGGTGTCCACAGAGGTCTGGGGTTTTTGTTTTGCCTTTTTTTTCCTTGGGTTTCCTTCTTCATATGTTTCTGGGGGCTCTTCACGGAAGTCTTATGCTGGATAAATCATAGTATCCAGCTTCACTTAGTAGGCTGTTGTCCATTTCAATGACTGTATCATTGCTTTGTGTTGGAGCCTTTTACAGAGCACCTGTTCGTTCATCATATCATTTATCCTCACATAATTTCCCACACAATGTGACTCAGATGCTAATGATACACAGATTTAATTGTGGCTTAGACCTATGTCTTAACGATTTTCAGTCCTGTTCTCAACCATATACTACATTGTCTCAAATCTTGTTAGGTTGTTCCAGTCAAATGAGCAAATGCATGTGAGAAAACACTGAAAAGGACAAAGTGTGTTCCAAATAAATTGATGTTGTTTTATTTTGTTGCTGTGTTGACAAAGTTAAAGGTGTGACAGGCAAGGCTCTCCCTTCTGTTCTATTCTTTGGATAATGATCAGATTAATCTCTCTGCATGTTTCATCTATTACACTGCCAAGCACATAAGGATGCTTTATTCTGAAAATTCCTTTGCTTACAGTCCAAGGCATTGCATCATAATAGTGTTTGAAGTTTCTTAGCTCAAGGGAGAACTTGTGGGGCTTGACAATGCTGGCTGTGGTATATAGCTCTGCAGATTGTCCAGCCCCCTCAGCCAGGCTCTCGGTATCTCTGGGGAGAGTAGACCTGCCTGTTGCAAAACAGGCCACTGATTGATTTAGGAAGTGACAAATGTGTCAGGATTCCCCTGTGGGAAGATGTGGAAATCTGGCTTGTCCAAACATCCTTGGCAACTGTTGCAAAGTCTTTTTGATTGTGGTAAATTGTAGTCTGGCTAACTAATTCAAAAGGAACTCATGCATGGCCGAATTTTCTGCCAGTCTTGCATAGAAACTTCTGATAATAAGTCCATGGAAGTTAGTAACATTTGCATTACAATCTCACAGAGGCCACAATTAGAATTCCTCCTTCCTGCACAGTCAGGTGCTGGGGCCTGACAGCACCAGGGGTGACTCTTTGCAGGGGACTACAATAGTAGCCCCTAAATGGCTTGGGCCTAGAAATGAAATTGAAGAAAGAATTTGTCTCCAACAAACATGCATGCTATCTTTCAGTGTATTCATTTTGTGCCAGTTTCTCCTTTAATGATCTGCCTCCCTCCAGTGTGATTTACCTGCGGTTCCTCAACATTTTCACATGTACCATTCTTCCAGTCCAGGCTCACAATTTTAGTCTCCCTTCCTGCCTTTCTTTAATGGTGACTTATATAATGAAAACTGTTCTGTTACTTTCTTCAGCAAAGATTTCACTAATGTGTTTGGCTCAGTTCCATTTTACTTGAATGAGGTAAAAACATTATGAAACAACCCATTATTTATGTGCACTTGACTTCTTTATAAATATATGTAAAGTATTTAAATGAATAATGTATGTATTTAAGAATTTGTGATAAATACTTTATAGATGAAAACTATTAAAATTAGATTTAAGTTAAGGAATGAAGGATAAAAGCTAAGGTCTTTGAGAACAGAAAGATATTGTCATCCATAAGCGAAAATACTTAATTCATAAATCATAAGTAAAACACCTACTTTAATGTTTATAATATATAATTCTATCACTTTGATTTTCCCAATAATTCCACATATTTTCAAGAGAATATTTTAATCAATTATCCTCTAATAGTACCAGTTATATATAAGAGAGGAATATATTTTTAATCTGTTTTTATGAAGGAATAAATATATTAAAAGGGAGATTGCTAAATTAGAGCACCCACTTCCTACAGTATATCAAACCCTAAGGTTTTGTGTTTAAACTACAACTGGTTTGTACTACTCAAGAAAACATCTGTCATCTTTTCCTAGATATTAAAATATAATCACCATGAAAACCATTATCATCGTCAGTATCAATCGAATCTATCTTTATCCTTTATGAAAGAAAAATCCATGTTCCCTGAAACACTGAAACATTACAAAACTCTGCTATTGAGAGACACAGAGCTATGCAATTGTGAATCTATTTAGGGGAAAATTAATAATCAAGGGTAAGGTAAAACATAAAAACAAAATTGTACGGCTCAGAAGCTAATCAGTAATTCCTAGCTATAGTAGAAATTTGTCATATTTGGCTTGCCCTGAATCATTTAAATGCCCTTCGTGTATGTGTGGGATTTCCCACACTCTGAGTCCTGTCCTCCTGTGGTGGCTCCCAGGACTCATTGTTTCAGCCTCCCCTTCTCCCAGGGCACAGGCAGGTGACCTAGGCTCTGCCAATTAAGTATAACTCCGTGAGGCAGCTGGAAGGAACAACAGAAACCCTGATGAGACAAGAAAGAGAAACAAAAAGGAGGCATGTCCAGGATCTATCTTTCGGTGAGCACGTTGGTAAAGGAGTAACACCATGTGAAGGTAGCAGTGGTGGGAGTTTCTGGTTAGGCCATTAGTGTCATTGGCACAAACTGTGTTGACTCCAACAACTGTATTATTTGTGCTGGTTGGGGGATACGGTGATTTCTTTTCTACACCAGTTCATGTGGCATGATTAGGAATTTTTCCTGGCTGGTTTTTGGCTGTCTGGAAGATACTTTGGACTACCTAATATACTTTAATAAATTTCTGAGTTGTTCTCAACTGAGATGGACTGATACACTAAGCAATGGTTTTTTTCATTATATTTGAATACAGTCTTCTTGTTCTGGTCTAATCTGCTGACTTCCTAATACATTGTTTAGTACAATCTCAAAGTCGTCATCCATTGGTCAACTGCAACCCACGCACTTTCACGGTGTTTGAGCACCCTCTTACTTGCTCTTCTTTCTTTTTCAAAGCATCTACCACCTTTAAACAAAGTGTATATTTTATTTATTATGTTTATTACTTATTGCTTGTCTCACCAACATCTTCCCGCAAAATGTAAGCTCCACAGGTTTTATTAAAAATTCTGGAGGAGGGGCACGCTTGTAGCTCTGACTCAGGCAGTGCAAAAGCAATATATGTAACCTAAATGTTTGTACCCCCATAATATTCTGAAATAAAAATAAAAAATAAAAATAAATAAATAAAAATAAAAAAATAAAACTAATAGAAAAAATTATAATCTATTTGGGATACTGATGTATCCTAAGTGCCCCAATAGTATATGGCATGGTTAGGGCACAATAAATATTACTGAATGAATTTCTAAATAATATATCAATTCTTCTTTGGGCTTTTAGAGGATCTATGGAGAAATGGTTCCTAACGACATTTTAAACAGAAATATGCTAGAGGTATTTTCCTTTTTTGTTTTGTTTTTTTTTTTTTAGATACCTTGGCCTTTCAGTGAGCCCAGGAATTTAGATCAAGTGCATCTTGGATACACATTAAGGATATTTCTCTCTTTCCCACTAATTTTCTTTAGGAAGAGGAAAATCCATATCTTTAGCCTGCTTTTCCTCTACTAAGATACTTTTTTACAGATATTCCTCTGAATGTTCTCATACCTTCCTACCTATAAATTGTATAAAAATGTCTTATTAGCACTAAATAGCATTATCAAAAAAGTACTCTATTCTCAAATAATGCATTATTGAGACAAGTTGACTATTATATCAAAATAAGTGCCAGGAAAAAATTTTAATACAGTTGACATCAAAACAACTAGGAAACATTTGTTCAATAAAATTGATCTAAAGAGGAAAGCCAGTAAATATTTCAAAATTATGTTCAGAAATAAAATCAATGCATTTTTAGGAAGTTTACGATGTCTCCTCACTCATATGAACACAGTTTTCTTTTAATATGATTCATAATTGGATCTGGTTTCTTTTCTCTTTCAATATAGAATTGAAGTATATTCAGAGGGTTTGGAAAAGAAAACTCTGAAGTTTTTTGCCAACTATAGATTATCGACAATGACTACAATTTATCTTAGTAAGGACTTCATAAGTTTAAGGGAAAGAAAGGAAAGAAATGGAAAAAGAGGAAGAACATGAACACATTTATCACACATCACTATGGGTCAGAAATTGTGCCAGGTGTTTTATAAATGTCCTTTTACATATGGCATTTTATATAATCTTTATCATAGCTCTAAGAGATATGTATTATTCTTATTATTAATTATTGAGAAAACCGAGCCACTGAGAATTATCTAAATCCATGCAGTTACTAAATGAGGAAATTTACAAAAATCTGACTCCAAAGCTGTTGTTTGAATTGCACTGCGCTGACACACTAAGGATAAGGATGTGGGTAGGGAAAATTACCACGAGGGCCTTTCTTACCTCTTACTGATGATGAAAAAAATGATCTCTAACATAGATCTGAAAACTTTTAAAGGACTAGAAAAAACTACTGGCCCGTCTTAGACATGTCAGCTGTCATGGAACAAGAGACTTGTGAGAAAAAAGGAATATTGATTATTCAAATGCTAAGAGAATAAAATGGACCAAGAGTTTAAATTTTAAATTTAATTAAAAAACAATTTTCACCCCTGGCAATATAATTTGCATTCTTAAACTTGATTTTTTAATAACATAAATGGAATAACAAATAACATGACAAAGACGTAAAAGAGAGTGATAGAATGAGAGAAAGTACATATCCTTGCTTACTTTACAAACATCATCTACTAGCTCCTAAAATTTCATTTCTTGGTAAACAATTCTTCCCCTGGTTTTCTGAGGCACTGCTTCTAAACAAAATCTTCATTTGAATAGCAGGTTCTTTTTTGTGAAATTTCCTATGTAAGTCAAACTAATTTTCTCCCCAGAGAGAGTTCCTGTCCCAGCAAGACCTAAGCCCCATAAAATACTCCCAAAGAGACCAATCAAACTGCATCAATGTGACACATTCAGAATTTGACTTTCTTGAGAAAAATTCACATATTTGTATTGTCAAATGTAATTAATATCAATAAAACTACATATTATAATACATTTCCACTAAAATTTTAAGAGGTTGTTGTTGAAGATGTTATGTTAAAAATATTCTTACATCATAGGACATTTTCCATAAAACCTATATATCCCAAGAAATATATCATCAAAATAAGAAATATACTCCATTGCACAAATCTGTGAGTTTTAAGAATGCTGTGCACATCAGTTCAATGCACTTTTGTTTAAAAACCAAACAAAAAGATATTCAAAGAGTTTTCTAGTGTGGCAGCATTTTTGTGCAATCTACTGCATAGGAAATGGAAATGAGTCACCTTTACTGTATTTCAAAACCAAAAGCATGATCCAGGGATTGAATTTATTACCAAAGCTTAATGAACTCCTTGTAAACTAATCTTTGAACAACTAAAAGATTAGAAGCTATTAATTATATCCCAAATTAGCAATGTTAAACTTTGTCATTAAAAGTCAGGCATGAAACAGATGAACAAATATTGTTTTTCAAAAGCATAAAAGAAAAAATAAAATATAATCAATAGTAGATAATATTTCCCTTTCTATGAAAGTTAAATTTATAATATTTCATGTGATCTTAAGTCCTAACCATCTCAGTGAACTATACATAGGTCTTTTGCCACCACTAACTTCATTCTAGTGAAACTTGTTTTTTATAGGTGAATATAAAAAATCTATATGAATAAATTATTTGAATATTTGGGAGCTGTTCATACAAGAATATATTGGTATTGCTGGGAGCAATGAATGGCTCTACTTCTGATAGGATATTTCTATACTTTATGTCAAATCTGAATTTGCTATCATAACTTTAAAGAAATGCTCTAACTTCTTTACTTTCAGTGTTCTCTGGAGGAGTAACATCTCTATTACCAAAGAGTTTGTTGGAAATACAGACTGTGGCCCATCTCCAAACTATTGAACCCAAATCTACAGTTTAAACCAAATCCTCAGGTGATCCATATATACCTTTAAGTGTTTTACGTACCTCTTGCTGACGGAAAACTCAGAACCAGTAGAGTAGGATGCAACATCATATAGTGGTGGCAATGTGGGGACTTGGAATTTGGTAAATACAGTTTCTAGAATCTTCTTATTCATTTTCTTAAGTATACAAATATTAGCTTAGTAATATTTGATAGTCTGATGTTTGATAGTCTGATGTTATAAAACATTTAGCATGTTCAGATCTTGATGGTTTCATCTTATACATCAGAGTTGAGAGATTCAACCTGTGGAAGCAAATGTGGCAGAATGGAAAGATATTATTTGGAATCAGTAAGAAATAGTTTTGAATTTAGAATCAATGTTTTTAATAGCTCTGTGACAGTGGAAAAGTTCATTAATCTCTTAGGGTTTCAGATTCTTTTTCTGAAAATAAGGAAACATGAACAGCATCAGCTCCTAAAGGCCAGTCTCCACTCCTTGCTTCCTGGCTCTCTCCGTCTCAGCAAAGGAGACCCTCCCTCATCTCAAATCCCTCTCCCATAACTCACACTGGGAATACCTCTGACTTCCTCATCTTCTGCCAGAGAAAATGTTCTGCTTTTAAAGCATGCATGTGATCTGGCTAGGACTACTGGATAATTTCTCTATTTTTGAGTCAATGATGCCCTATGTATAACTTAATAACAGGAATGAAGTATGTCAAATTCACAGACCCAAGAATTACACATGGTGTGCACACTAGGGAGATGGCAAACCTTGGGGAGGCATCTTAGAATCCAGTGTACCACACCTGACAGAAGAGACAAAATTTCACACAAACTATATAATGTGTAAACTCTAAAACTGTAAAACTTCTTGAAGAAAACATAGGAGAAAATCTTCCCACTCTTAGGCTACACAAAGATTTCTAAGGCAAGATACACTAAAACACTAACTTTAAATTTAAACAATAATAAATTTGACTTTATTAATAAAATTAATAAAGTAAATTTGAGTTTGATAATTTTTTAAAGTATTATAATTTAAAAATTCTGCTTTTTGAAAGAAAGGTTAAGACAAATGAAAAGATGAGTTAAAAACTGGAAAATTGTATTCACAATATATCTGGGAAAGGTCATGAATTCAAACCATATAAAGGAAGAACTCTCACGACAGTAATATAAGAACACCAAATTATACTCACATAAGACATACAATGTCTAATAAGCACATGAAAATATACTAAACTTAATGATTTAGAGTAATTATTTTGAAGGATGGCAGAATATGCCATCCCCAATATGCCATTTTGGCATAAGAATTATTTTGAGTTAAAGGCACTTAAAAAAGCAGATGCAAGAAGGGCACCCTGACCTCCTTTTTTCTTCTTAAAAGCATGTGAAAGATATTCTCCCTATATCAGGATGAAGAAATTCTTATCACCAAGATAAGGAGTCCAGGCCAAGGGAAATCTGTACAAATAAACCTCAGTAAACTAATCCTTAATCTTTCCAATCACTTCTCCATGATTAACTGTCCTAGGTCAGTCCCCTTTCTTTTGCCAGATTTTCACAATTTACTACTTTTTGTCCAATTTAGTATATAAGCATTCAGCTCTAACTCTTTCTTTGGGTCTTCATTTTCCTATGGGTGCTCTCATGTACATGTAAAACTCTGTACATTTTCACAGATTTTCTTTGGAGAGCTTTTCTACTGTTTATCTGTCCTGTGTCAACTTAATTCTCTGGCTTAGCTGGAGATGCTTAAAAGGATAGAGATAAAGTTTTTCCTCCCTTATAATGTCATGATGATTCTACCATATAACCACAAATAAATTTAACACTAAAAACATTGACAATACAAAGTGTTTTCCAGGATGTGGAACAACTGGATCTCTTCTGCATTGCAGAGAGGGATATAAAACAATACAACCACTTTTGAAAACAACTGGCAATAAAGAAAAACATACACTTACAGGGTGACTCGGTGATCCCATTTCTGTGCATCTTACCCAAGACGAATGAAAACACATGGCTGACAAAGACTTATACAAGAATGTTTATTGTAGCTTTATTCATAATAGCTCAAACTGAGAGCATCTCAAATGTTCATTACCGGGTGAACGGGAATATTCATTTTCTATTGCTGCATAACAAACTCAGTGGCTTAAAACAACACCCATATAATAGTCTACAGTTCAGTAGGTCAGAAGTCCAGACAGACTTAGCTAAATTCTTTACTTAAGGTCTCACAAGACCAAAATCAAGGTGATGACCAAGAGTGACTCTTATCTGAATGCCCTGGGAAAGAATCTTCTTCCAAGCTCACTCAAGTTGTTGGCAAAATTCAGTTTTTTTGTAGTAGGACTGAAGTTTTCCCTTACTAGCTAGCTGTTGATTTGGGGTTACTCTCAGCTCCCAAACACTGACCTCATTCCATGGCATATGCCCACTCCCTCTTTAAAGATAACAATAGTAAGTAAAACCTCCTTGTATTTTAAATCTCTGACTTCACATCTGTCTACCAGCCATTAAAAACTCTCTTCTTTTAAAGGGCTCCTGTGCTTCATTTTGGTCTACCTGAGATGATCCCCTCTCGCCAGATAACGTAGCATAAATGTAGGGGTGATATCTCGAAATATATACAGGTTCCTCCCACACACAAAGAGGAGGATATTTTACAAGAATGAAGATGATTGGAAGCTGTTCTTAGAATTCTGCCTATCACAATGAGTAAACCAATGACAAATCTGTATCATGAAACACTACTCAGAAATAGAAAGTAACAGACTATTGATACACGTCCAACAATGGTTAAACTATAAAACATTATGCTCAATAAAAGGGACAAGACATACAAAGGGCACATGCTGTATGATTCTATTTTTATGAAAGATTTGCCTTTCTAGAAAAGGCAATCTAACCTATAGTGACAGAATATCACTGGTTGCCTAGGGATACGAGGAAGAGGAAGTTGACTGAAATGGCTTGTGACAGAACTTTTGGGATGATGGGAATGTCCTTTATCTTGACAAGGGCGGTGATAAACACCTATTTTGTGTTTCACATTAAACTTGTACTATATGGCCATATTCTATTAACAAAAAGTGAAAAATATAAATTGTGGTGTGTTATTTGGTAGGCAAAATAATGGCTCTAAAAGATGTTCACAGCCTAATCCCTGGAACCGCAGAACAAGGCAACAGAGACTTTGCATGTGTGATTAAGTAAAGGAGAGGACACTGAGATGGGCTATCAGCCTGGCTTATCCAGGTGGGCCCAATATAATCACAAGGTTCCTTAACAGAGAAGCTGCGAGGGTAAAAGTAGAGTGTCAAAATGATGCCATGTAAATTTGAAGATGCTAACTTTGAAGTGCTGGCTTTGAAGATGAAGGAAGAGGCCAAGAGCCAAGGAATGTAGGTAGACTTTAGGAACTAGAAAAGGCAGGGAAATATATTCTCTGCTAGAGCCTCTAGAAGGAACATACTATGCCAACATCTTGATTTTAATCCAGCAAACCCATTTTGAATTTCTGACATCTAGAACTGTAAGACAATAAATTTGTGTTGTTTTAAGCTACTAAGTATGTGGCAATTCATTACAGCAGCAATAGAAACCTCAGTAATTTACATACAATACTATGCTCCTCTACCATATTTGTGGTACTTGTTCCCATTTTTATATATTTATCATACTTTTTAAAATCCAGCAGTACAAACCCTCCAAACATATTTTCCTTTAAAAGTTTGGTGTTGGTGATTTTTATTCCTAATTTTTACAGACGAACGTTATAAACATTTTATGAAGTCAATATTAACATTGATATTTTAATTGAAATGGTATTAATTTAGAGGAGAAAGTCTATCTTTACTATTGAATCTTCAATCCAGAAACATGAAGTATGGTGTTATAGTTTAATTTTACTTGATTTTTTTCTCATTAATTTCTAATGTTATAGATGTGAATAGCATCTCCCCAAAAATAAATATTAAAATTTCACTATTGTTTTCTGTATATTAAGATATTAAATTTCCTATAGAAAATTCATAGTATTATTTGTTGAGTTTTTTTCTTTTACATTAAATATTTTTATGACCTGCTTTGCCTATAGTATGTTATGTATTTTTTAAATGAAAATTATAAAAATATTTTTCAATATTTTAACCCAACTTTTTTAGCTTTGCTGTTTATATTTAGGTCTTTAGTCATGTTCTTTTGAATTGTATGACATATATTGATTTTTCTATGTATACTTTGTAACTGGCCAGTTTGGGGACTGTTTTATTATATCCAACAGATTTTCAGTTGATTATTTTTTCTTTCCTAGGAAGGCAATCATTTTATCTATGAAGATAATGTGTAACCTCAATTCTATTTCATTTTCTTTTTTTTACTGCATTTTATAGAAGTTTCATAAGGCTATTGAATAATACTAGTGATAGCAGATATTCTTTTATTATTGTTGAATGTATCAAAAAATATTTTTGGTGTTTCAACTTTAAGTATGAAGCTGTTTCATAGTCTTTATTAAAATAAATATAGTGGTTCAATTAACTGAGCAAAAACAGAACATAATTTTTAATCTTTTTAAATGTAACTTGAGCACCTTTATTTACACCGTTATGGAAAAGTTAATTGCACTAATTAAAGGCAACTCCATTGTTTTGGCATTGGTTGTGGTTGGGGAGAAATCTGGTGCAAATGCTGGCATCCAAATTTCCTGGTCTCCACTGAGGCTCAGCTCATATCTTCCGGTCGAGATCATTTTCAGACCATGCTTGTTGCTTCTCGCTTCTATGTGACCTCCAGTCACAATGTCCTCCTTGTGCTGATCCTAGGCTATTTTTGGTCTACTTTTAAAGACTTCCACACCGTGGTGGAATTGAGATTATGTCCCTCTTCTATCAGCCTGCATACTTTTATTTTTCAGGCCCCACATTAGATCTGGCCTTGTTCTACAAGGTTTGGCACCTCCTGGGTTACTCTGGGAAGCCAGGCAGGGTCTATCCTGATCTTTGAACTCCCTAACTTTTCTAGTATTTCTGTCACTCTGATGCGGGGTTTCAACAAGGAGAAGATACAGAATGTTGGACATCTTTTAAAAATTACTGCGTAGAAAATGTAGTTTTATTTTCTCCAAATCTCCTTTTCTTCTTGACAATTGATTAAACTCCACTTTTATTGATTTCATTCTTTCCTTCTTCCCTTACTCCCTCCTTTCCTTCCTTCCTTCCTTTCTTCTTCTTTCTTTCTTTTTTTCTTTCTCTATCTTCTTTCATTTTTTTCCTTCTTCTTTTAATGGGAGAAACAGCTTTTTTGTCATCATATATACTTCCCTACTATATGGTTGTACAACTTTTTGGTATGTTACATACATCGTGTTTTTTATTGTATCCCAGTGCCTAGCACAAAGCCTACTAGTTGATGTTAAATAAATATTTAGTGAATGAATTGATGAAAGGGCAAATGTTTTTTAGTCATATATCCCGTATTTTTTTCTGGTTCTAATAGGTGTTACTTGCATGACTTTGGAAAAGTAACTACATCATTCTGGGCTCTTGTCTCATCTACAAAGTGAAAATAATAATCCAGACCTATTGTATTAAATAATATTAAAAATGAGAAAGTACTTTGTAAACTGGAAATCTATACAAATGTTAGTTTGCATCATTATTATTACATACTAACCTTCTCAACAGGATTGTATGCTAAAGGAGTTTGTTTAATAACCCAAAGAATTGAATCACTGAAGACAGAATTTCAGCAGAGATATTTAATATTTTTGGTCATAAGAATTTTTCTAGTTGTTCGTCAAGCTTATATTAGACCATCTTAGGTATGCTGGCCCTAACCCCAGGAGGGTGTAGGCAAGCATTGAAGAGTAGGTGGCATAAGGTAAAGCAGGGGGGTAAAAACGCAAGAGAAGATAGGAAGAACATTAGGCAACAATACTGCCAGGATTCATACCATACCCTTCCAGTGATCCTCCAGAACCAATGTCTCTTCTCTCTTACTTTGTGCAGGCCTGCTAGTATCATGGCAACTTGTTTCTACTCCATCCTCCACCCCTTACTTGGTATTTCCAGATCTTTCTTGATAAGAACATCTGTTCTTATCTCTCTAAAAGCATATCTTTTACGTTTGGATTAAGTCATTTGATCTGCGGTGTTTTTCTGTAGGGGTCTTCTAGAATCCTTATGCTTCCATTCTTTGAACAGTCTAGATTGTGCAGAAAAACCAGCCCTTGGCAGGTGTGGTGAACCTGCAGCCTTCTATTAAATAGATCATTAAGTGTGGCCTTTTCACTGAATCCAAATCTTACAGTTTGTAGGCCCTTTTTTGAGAGATTCTGATGCCTTAGGTTCAAATAGAGGGGTTCACATTAAAAGATGTGAGTAACTATAAATATCTGTTCATTAGCTGTGAAATTGAATCCTTTGTATGTGTTTCTTGGGTTTCAATAGGTTCATTAAAATTCACTTTTAAGAATGATGAGTATTCATCACGCTGTTTTGTTCAAAGCACTAAAGTTGTTCAACTATCCTCTGTAAAATTATTACTTGTGCACATTTGTCGTTCATGTAAGAATATTTGAGAGGTAAGGGAGGGAAGAGCAAGAGAGAGAGTGAAAGACAAGAGAGACGAGAGTCAAGATCTTAGAATAGAAAAATCACTCACAATCACACAGCTGTTAGGTGGTCCAGTTGGGATTTGAACCCATGAATGTCTCATTTCAAAGTCCAACCACTTAGTGGGCACTAAAAAAATATTTGTTACATGATTGTACAAACTAATAAATGCCACTTCCACTATAGAACACTGGAGAAGTGAAATAAGCCAGGAACAGAAAATTAAACCCCATATGCTCTCACTTATATGTGGAAGCTAAAAAAAAGTTGATCTAATATTAATAGAAGTAAAAAGTAGAACAGAAGATACTAGAGTTGGGGAAGGGGAGGATAGGGAGACATTTGCTAAAAGATACAAAATTACAGCTAGATGGGAGGATTAAGTTCCAGTGTTTTATAGCTCTGTAGAATGACTATAGTTAACAATAATATATTATATAGCTTCAAATAGCTAGACGGAGGATATTGAATGTTCCCAACACAAAGAAATGATAAATATTTGAGATGATGGATATCCTAATTACCCTGATCTGATCACTATACATTACATGTGTGATAACATCACTATGTATCCCATAAACGTACAATTATTATGTGTCAATTAAAAAATTTAAAAAAGAAAATTGATAAATGATGCGATGGAAAAGGAGAATTGATTAAAGAGAAATTCTAGACTAGATGAGACTATAAATGAGGGAAAAAATCAAAATAGGAAAAAGAAAAAAAATCAAATCCCTCTATAATAAATTTGTTTACTAGTTTCAATATTGTGCCACCATACCAATTTCTTTCACAGGCTCCTTCTCATTGATTTCTCTCTAGACATACAAACTAATAAGAGTGCTACTTCTTTAAACAATTATCAGTTATATGTTAATTATAAGATAATTACGATGTTGCAAATATTTGGCATTTGTATTTATATGTATTAAATGTTAAGCTTATGGGCATGTCATGGTTTTAAAATATAGTCCATCATCTAATAGTAACTTCTTTGTATTAAAATACTCTCAGGAAACACATTACTCCCATTTATACTTCAATTTGACAAAACATACATTTCCTTGCAACCACGGTGAAATAAATATCTGGGCTTTATATCTGCGAAAGTTTCTAAAGGTTGCACTCTTAGGTAGATCTATTGTAGAAAATGTCAACAGGAACATTCTCATATACTCACCGATTTTTAGCATTTCTCAATTAATTTAATGATCAAAACTTACCATTCTCCATCCCTTATTATAGAACGCATGGTGTCATCCATCTTAGGGGATTTTAAGGAGCATCAAATTCTTCCATTTCACATGGGTTTAGTCCTAATATAGAAAGTACAAAGTAATTTCAAAACAAGCTTGTGAAAAACATGACACTACTTAAGTAATTTGTACATTTCTAATTGGTTCAACAAATATGTGTTAACTAACTGGTAAGTTTTAGACACTACACTAGACACTCTGAGGACAAAAATAAATAAGACCAAATCCTGTCCAAAAGGTACCTGTAATAGAAGGAGACAGGCATATCACAATAATGAAGAAGATAATTATTACAATAATTAATATATTATTCATGTTTAGATTTTAGTTATATAAACACATAATTAAGCTTACTATATAATAATATGAACTACATAATAATTAATAAAACTACTATTTACTGAGAAATTCTTGTGTCAGACACTATGGTAATCACTTTAATCAATGATCTAATTTAATCCTGATGATTCTGAGAGTTAGAAAATATCATCCACGTTTTGCTACTAATAAAAATGCGACAGAACAATTTAAGTTCCTTGTTGGCATAAAGTGGTACAATGTAGGGCTTAAGCATTTAGACACTGTAGTTAGATTGCATGGGTTCAAATCCCTACTCCATAACCACATTATGCCTCAGAAGCCACATCTGTAAAGAAGGGATGATAAGAAAACTAGCCTTTTAGGGTTAAGCATGAGGAATAAGTTGGTCAGTACTTGTAATGTACTTCAAGCAGGGCCTCCCATGTAGGAAAGGCTGAACAAATGCTGGCCGATATTATTTCTCTAATAAAAGCAATAGAAGTAATTGGAGTAAGTGAATGAGGCAAAAATGGTAATTACTGCATAGAACAAAAGAGCTGTGAGAAGCTTAACTTATATCTTTTCCTAAATAAACTATCAGGTATTTAGAAGTGGCTGACACATAGACAGGGGCAAAGTGGGTGAAGGAAGCATACATCGTACAGGAAATTTACTGGGTTACCATGTTATAAGATCCACATGTGATTAGACTGATTGTTCATTTATACTTTCCACTATTCAAACAAAAGAACTAGCGCCAAGAATATGGATAGCAGAGAAGCATCGAAAAGAGAGAACCAATTCTATTCTGCTAACTCTTTTTTTTTTTTTTTTTTCAGTTACAGAACGATTGCTTTCACTTTTTATTACCAGGAAAACTGCCTGCGGTTTATTTGCTCTGTTGAATACGAAAGGTAGTCATGAGATCCATGATTCCTGATATATCTTAGGGCTTGTTATGCGCAAAGAAATACTCTAATCAGTTTTTTTCTTCCATTAAATCAATTGACAAACAACTGTTTCATGGTCCATAATTGAAGGGTAAAAGTAAAACACACAATCATTGAATTATTTCAGAGATGTGGTGTTGAAAAGATCAATGCAATTTTAATCTTCTAGACCACTGACCCTAAAGTGGCAGTATTTTGTTTGCGTAAAGAGTTTTACAGAGAGAAGAGACAGACCTGGGTTCAAATAGGCCTCTGACATTTACCTACTGTGTGCTCTTGAGAAAGTTGATAAACCTCTTTGCTTTTCAATGTTCTCATTTGTAAAATGGGGATACTCCTTCTTTGCTGTGGTTCGTTGAATGGATGTGTTCTGTAACTCCATCCTTCTGGATGAATGGACGTGTTCATGTAAGTCATCCAGATCACTGATTATCAAGTAGTTTTTGCTTAATATGTATTAGTTTCCTTCACCATCTTCCAATTATTAGGGTGGAATTTATTTCTGTTCCATTATTTAAAAACATTTTTAGATGATAAGAGCAAGGCAGAAAATTACAGTATCATAGGAAAAATTATAAAAGTAATTAATCATTTTCTTATATTCAGTCAAGTTTAATTGAACACCGTGTGTGTGTGTGTGTGTGTAGATACAGAGGCAGAAACAGAAAGAAAGCAAGAGGGAAGAGAAGGGGAAAAGGAGGAGGAGGAGGAGGAGAAGTAGTTGTTTCTAAATGATCAGAAAAAAAGAAACTCAAATTTTAGAGCAGTATGAAAGTAGTCATCACTAAGTACACCTATCTATCATCAATAAAATTTTTAAAAGGAATATAAAGTCATCAAAATAATCTTATATTTGACTCTATGCCTTACTGCAACAGGAGTATGTAAATAATCCAGATAAGCCATCACGCCTAGACTGTCTGGTTTTCCAAGCTTTCTATAATCCTGGCTTCATTTCACTGATGGTTCCTCATGTCCACTAATCTACAACATATACTTTTTGCTTCACTGATACCACCCTGTCGTAGCCCTACAAATGTGTCAAAATTTTCCTTGATTCTATTTCTTGAAACATTTCATTCGCCTAACCTGAGATGTCTTCTGATCTTTTCTCTGTTTACCAAAATCTGATCTGCCTGAGAAATCAAGCTTATTTTGTCCATAAAATTATATTGGATTATTTTCAACACCAATTTCTCAAATGTTTATCCATGATAAATTTTTCACTAACAGAGAAAAATGAGGAAAAAAGCTTTTACAATAAATAGTTTATGTATATAAAGATCTGAATATTAGTGTTTTCAATATTCTTTGTTATATTTGAATTTCCAAATAAGTTTATGTCTCAGGTTTTTGGGGACAAATCTAATTTCAAATACCTGTTTGCTGTTTCCCCAAAACATTAAAATATCCTGAAAATTCCATTTATACAGCACTTAAACTACCTTTCCTAAACAGTTTCTCATGTCCAATAATCACACAAAAATAATTTATTGGAACATGGGTCCTGATTTTGGTTTTGCAACATATGCCCATATATTTAAGATGCATGATGCAGCACTTAAAAATAGATGGCACTTCTGTAATTTGCATAGACTTATGTGCTTGCCACTATCTTCAGGCTCTTTTGTATTATCTCCATTATATTTTTAAATTGTATTGTTTAGAAATCATACCTAGAGTTCACATGGTATAAAACAGGCCTCTAGTAGTTGCTTGCTGATTGATCAAGGGTTGATCCTTTATCTGATTGGATAGAAAAACAGAATGAGATTTATATTAGAGAAAAGCTTCATAAAGTCAATAATTTGATGAATACAGTTAGTAACATGGGCCATTATGAAAATATTCAGCTAAAATAACAACATAATAGAAAGAAATAAAAAACATCCGTTCCTGATTCAAATTTTTCCTAAAAAATTATGAATTTTTGATCATCTTCTATAAATGATGAAAACAGTGCTTATTTGTGCAAACATAGAACTTTTTCCCCTCTGCACTATGAGAATTGATGACTTCAGTAGTCTCTCGGTCTCATGCCAAATTTATAATATACTATGCTTGCAGCAAAAAATGATTCTCCTGCTTTCAGGGTTCTATCAGAAATCTTTCTTTTCCATTTCAAAAATAGTAAAAACATAGCCTAGAAAATTGCTCTAGAGTTGAAACAGCAAGACCTTTGTTTATGAAGAAGACGACCAAGTATGTAATTCTCTTGCCTTGCCCTGGGCCAAACCTGTTTAGGTGTTGAAAAAGGAAAAATTGTCTCCTTCTTCCTACCTAAAAATGTATGACTTTGTACATGTGCCCTATTTAATATCCCCTTGAGTTAGAGCTGCCTCTACGTGCAGAATCTGTTTTCATTCAACGGCTTCCCATTATTTATCATTATATATTTTTAAAAAAGCTAAACCAGTTTGTGCATAATGTTGAAGTCTACTGCAACATTCATTCATTATATTATCATACAAATTTGCTTATAATTTCCTCTATATCAACAGTATCTTTCTCCTAATAATTCACCAAATTTCTATGAAATCATTTTTGAAAGAAAACTGTTTGAACTGAGACTAGCATCTCAAAGACTAGATCATTCTGTGGGAAATATGTTAAGACAGCAGTTTGGAAAATTTCTTATCAAGGATGATTCTATAATAACTTTTTCTGTTTAAGATCTATAGGAATATTTATAATTTATTTGAATTAGGAAAATGATTACTTGAATACAGAAAAACAGAAATCTTGCTTATTAAGTTCATGTTTCATACGAACATTAAAATTTATATTGTTCCCTTGTGGAGTTTAATAAGAGCTCTATGATTAATACAAGAATAGAAGTTAAGTTGTAAACAGTATTAATCAATTAAATTGAACCAATTTATTATGAAAATTTCAATGACTTCTTTCCATCCTGTTGGAGAAACGAAAAAACTTCGTAAAGTTCTATACAAATAACAACAAGCTGTTTTTTGTATTGTCTGAAGTGTACACAAGATTTATATGAAATAGTTATTCCCAACAGATTCAAACGAAGCATACAGTTTATAAACATGTAGGCAAATCTTAAAATACATGGTCCATGAGGTTTGATATTTAAATTTCACACTAATTTTACCAAATTGATTAAAAAAAAAACAACACAAAACAAAAAGCAAAAAAAGAAAAAAAAAGGAACTGATTATCCTATTGGACTAGAAAGAGAGCTGCTTCTTTTAAAATTATTAACAAGCCAAGAATAGTGAGATTTCCCAGGATTTAAGCCAGGCAGCAACTAGTGATGAAATGTAAAGTTTCACCTCAAATGGAAACAAATGGTAGGGAAGCAATGTGACAAACTTCAAGAGGTTGTTCAAAGGATTACAGGAAAGGAAGTTGCTTTAGGAAGCAAATGAAGGAAACCTCTAAATCTTTCCTCACAAAATTTTAAGAATAAAAGGAACATATAATAAATAAGTTCAACCCTCTCAAAATCAAATCAACATTTATTTATTTAATATTTACTATGTGCATGCACTATCTAAAAAAATCTAAAAACAAGCAAAAGAAAACAATTAGTTGGAAGACTCATAAACTTCCTAACAGTATTCAGGGCCCCTTTTCTTTCACCCTAAAATTGAGGACTTTGAGTCTTGATTGCCTTTTCTCCCAAGGAGGTAACAGAGCCAGGTGTTCCAAATTGTTAAAGGAGGGAAAATGGAAGCCAGGAATTTCATGGATTTTTATCCCTTCTTCTGTCATATCTAGCTTATAGGGCTGCAGCATTTTTCCAAAGGTTCTCATTCTTCACCTGATTGACAATGAAGTTTAACAGTGGAATAAAGACACCACCAACACACTTCCGCATTTTGTGAGATTGACAACTTCATTAATACAGACATTTTTCAGATATCTTGGTAAAATAGCATGTTACTGGATTGGATTTAGGTAATTCTGCTATAAAAGTAATACATTGCTTATGTTACAGAGTACATAAATATATTTTAACTTGAGTGTATTGGAATTTATTTTTTTGTAGAGCTTTAATTGTATGAAAAAAGGCTTAGAAATAAATCCCCAACAAATTCCACATAAGTATAATAAAAATCAACAAACAAGTTAAATAAAAAATATGTCTATGAAGGAAGAGAAACTACATTTTATGGCCAACTTTTTATTGCTCCCTATAGTGTACAGGGAACAATGTTTAATTTTATCATCACAAACATTGACAAAATATCCCTCTGAGTTCTTCTGGGATATAAGGGACTTCTCTTGAAGACTTTATTAAAAACAAGTCCAGACAAAAACCTATTCTAATACATACTTTATGACACTGGCCCACAAGGTCATTGACTATTTCTCAGAATACTTTAGCAACTAGAATTCAAAAGAAGCCAGCATGCCGAATACAAAAAAAAAAAAAAAAGAGTTGTTCATACAGTTTGATAACTAGTTTTGTCACATTCAAAAAATTAAATGAATTCAATGATACATAAAATTACTATTTGCCTTGTTTTATAATTTCAGAGTGTCAAAAGTAGTCAAGATTCATAAAATCTATTGTTTAGTGTGTCTGATTCTTAGAACTTAGATTTGTATATGCCCAAAAAGGAAATTTCCTGAACTATTATGTATGAATTGGAATCAAAATGGACCCACATGCATTTCATTCTTCCCATGTATTAGATCGTTTCTTAACATCCATACTCTTTTGCATATATCAACTATTACATGATAAAAATAATTTAAAAATATATAAATTACATTCCATTTCCAACACCTCCACATAGGGCAATGTGGATACTCCATACTCAGGAAAGAAATTCAACCCTAGTATTAGAATAATACAAAAGGCAATAGAATTTAGTGTCTTTTAAGTTATATAAACCTCTATTTAAGGTCACAACACTGAATGGACCCCCTCATATAATACTTTAATTTATTTTAATAGAGAAAATATGCAATAATACACAACTACTAGGACCCCATACTTCATTAATCACAGTGACACATATAAATATTTAAAAATAATTATAAGATGTTATGGATGCAATTATACTTTAAATTTAAATTACATTTAAATCAGTGGATAGCTTGAACCCCTGGAATCACTGCTGTTACTCTGAGGTCAGAGGTTATAGACTATAAATATAGAAACTTGGTTTCTATTTCCACTGCATGTGGAAAACTATGGTTGCGGAAAAAGATATTTCCTATCATTCTTTAACATTTTATAATTCCAAGATTCTAAAGTAAACACTAATTTGGTCATGCATAATGTTACTGTGGCTAGAGGATGCATCAATACAAGTATATATTCAGAAAAATAATAAAATCACAATGGACACTTCTTTATTCCCCTCTTACTTGACCTCTCTGCAGCATGTAAGAGTCAACATTGCCTCCTTTTGGACACTCCTTCCTCTGTAGACTCATAGGATACCACTTTACCTTGGTTTCCCTCCCACTCCTCTGACTCTCCTGTTCAGGTTTCTCTCCCTATACCTTATTTTTCAAAATTAAGATTCCCAGGGCTAAGAATGTGCCTTCTTCTCATCTCTCTCTGCCATCACTCTGTATGTAATATCACAAAATCCATCACAGTTTGTCAAAGAGAATCAAGAAGAACATCATTAAGCATAAGCCTTTATTCAAAAGGCCAAGGCATGTATTTGGGAAAAGGGCAGAATTTTTATACATATTTAGCAAGGGAGTCATCTGAAGTTCTGCTAAGTTTCAGGAATAGTTTGCAAAATTGGTTCTCATGAGAAAGAGATTTTTCTTGTGGTTTAGTGGCCATTGGTTTGAAAATTAGAGTTTATCAAGGGGGTGGGAATGGACTGTTAGTGGCTAAGGTCAAATTCAAGAGTGAGTAGGGAAAACAACTATAGGTTTCGAGGGAGTGCAAGGGACATAGTAGAAGAATTTCAATCACTCCAGGTTTCTAAAATTTAATTATCATAATGCTGCTAAGTAACAATATTTATTGCCTCCATTATATTGTTTTTAGCTACTTGTGTTTATATTAATAATTTCTTACTATGTTAGTAGACTATTCAATAAGAAATTCTGATTTCTTATTGAGTTTCACTATACAATATATTGTAATTAAATGAATATAATAATTTCATTTAAAATCACCTTAATGGAAACTAAATATTTTTTCCTAAAACAACATCCCTGTAAAATTGATAAGCATTTTATATATGTCCTAAGCACCAGAAAATTATGATAGTAGATAGTCACCTGGTAAAAATAAACAAAGAAGAGTAGTGTATGTATAGAAGTCAGATTGTAAGGGCTCAACTAAAATGTGGGTAGTGAGGAAGTAGAGGCAGTAAGTGTAGACATTTACGTTAAGAAGTCTGGTGGAGAAGAAAGGGAAAAGGATAGAGTAGTAACTTAAGAATCAAATAGGAATGTTCTTTAAAATAGAGGATTATATTTGTGTTATTAGGCAAAGGTTGAATGATAAAATATTTGATGGATTAATGTCTCAGCAGATGTAGGAGCAGGAACACAGACTGAAGATGACTGTAACCCATGTCAGATGAGCTTCATCTTCTTAGAAAAGCTGTAAGTAAAATCATTTACTAAGAGTGAGAGAGGTGGGGAAGGGAAGCAAATCTTTGGGAAATTCAGTAGAATACAGATTAGCAGCAGATGTCCCTAAGGGTCCTCTTGGGAGTCTCAACAGCTCAAGCTGCACACTGACTGCCAGAGCTTGTTAAATAGGGACCTGATTGAAATAGACAATAGGAACTTTTGCACGGCCTAGGAAAATAGTGTGCTAAGCAAATTAATAATAGTCTAAGCATGAAAATCCCAAACTTGTAAAACTGTGGCATAATAGACATTGCAATAGACACTGATTGTGCTCCTTTCAGCTGACTCTTACGTGTTTTGAAACCTAGGCAGGACTGACTATGCATCTACTTTCCTCTATTCCTGTAAGCAGTATAGGCATTTCAAGAAAGAGACCAAATTCCTTCAATGTTTGACATCTCCCACTATGCCACATTAATCTCCCACCAAACACATTTGCACGCACGTGCACGCACACACACTGATTTGTGTTCTGTTTAGGCTTTTATTCAATGAGCTAAAAAGCTACCACCTGGTAAATCAAAGCTTAGTATACGTATGTCTACTTTCCACAACATATTGGGCAATATTCCAATAGCTGACCCAGGGATAGTCTTTATGATTGTTATAGATATTAGAATAAATAATATCTTACTAAAGTTTTGAATACCAGATATAAATATACTATCTATAAAATGTGGAAATATGATTCATAACAAGCACAGTTAATTTTGGAAGGGGATCACATAAAAAAATATCAGCAAATATTTCAGAAGGAACACTATGAATGACAAAAGACCAAGGCACAAATATAGTGAAGAAAACTTGGGGTGGGGGTGAAAATTGACGTAAAAAAATGGATGCAAAGTAAACACTGGACCCCTTGTAATGTTCTGAGACACAGAACTCTTCTTCAGACACTGGGGTGTGAAGGGAGAATAGCAGACATCCTTTATGGTATCAGCTTAGCCCATTAGTACCCTTTAATTTAACTCCTTACAGACATGAGTGGAAAGCCCCTAGAACATCATATTTATACTTCATAACCTTACTTCTGTATCCCACTTTATGGAACTTGCTGTACACTAGACCCAAGCTTCTCAATCTTGAGTATCTTTCTCCTGAGAATCTGGAATTGAAAAATAAGGAATTCTCATTTAAAGTAAGCCATTTTTTAAAATCTTCTGCACATGGGAAATATAAACTCAGCAGAAGTAAGCCAACCATCTTCCACAAACACATAGGCCAATAAAGAGAAGCAGTCACCCTTTAGGTGTAGAAGAATACAACAGCTGCACAGATGTAAGCTACAGGGTTTTGAAAGACTACCCAATTCCTGATTGCAATCTCTCTTTTTGAAACCTGAGCATTATCCTACCTTTGAGTTCATGAGATGTCTTTGTCTTATATTTTCTTTTGCTTTTTTCTTCTTTTTTTAAATTTAAGTTTTTATTGATACATAATATACTTGGACACTTAGGTTGCTACTAAGTGAATAGTGCTACTGTGAATAGTGCTGCAATAAACATGGGGTGCAGGTATCCCCTTGATATACTTATTTCTTTTTCTTTGCATCAATACCCAGTAGTGAGATTACTGGATCATATGGCAGTTATATTTTTAGTTTTTGGAGAAATTTCCACACTGTTTTCCATCATTGCTATACTAATTTACATTCCCATGAATAGAGTCTGAGAGTTCCCTTTTCTCCACATCCTCACCAGCATTTGTTATTTTTTGTCTTTTTGGTAACAGCTATTTTAACTGGGGTAAGATGATATCTCATTGTGGTTTTGACTTGAAATTCCCTGATAATAAGTGATGTTGAGCATTTTTCACATACCTGTTGGCCATTTGTATGCCTTCTTTTGAGAAATGTCTATTCAGGTCCTTTGCCCATTTTTTAATGGGATTATTATTATTTTTGGGGTTTTTTTAGGTCTGGGTTTTTTGTTTTGTTTTGTTTTGTTTTGTTATTGAGTTGAGTTCCTTGTATATTCTCAACATTAGCCCCCTGTTGGATAAATAGTTTGTGAATATTTTCTCTCATTCAACAGTTTGCCTCTTCACTCTGTTGATTATTTCCTTTGCTGTGCAGAAGTAACTTAATATAGTTTAACATATGAAAATCAGCAGTGTTTTTATACAGCAATAATGAACTAGCTGAAAAAGAAATCAAGAAAGCAATCCCATTTACAGTAGCTAGGAGTAAATTTAACCAAGGAGGTGAAAGACTTCTACAAGGAAAACTACAAGACACTGATGAAAAAATTGAAGAACACAAAAAAATGGAAAGACATCCCATGCCCATGGATCAGAAAAATTAATATTGTGAAAATGACTATACTGCTCAGAGAAATCCACAGATTCAATGTAATTCCTATTAAAAAAAACCAATGACATTCTTCACAGATATAGAAAAAAATCCTAAAATTTGTATAGAACCAAAAAGAGCCGAAATAGCCAAAGCAATCCTAAGTAAAATGAACAAAGCTGGAGGCATCACATTACCTGATTTCAAAATATATTACAAGGATATAGTAACCAAAACAGCATAGTATTGGTATAAAAACAGACATATAGACCAATAGAACAAAATAGAGAACCCAGAAATAAATCCATGTGTTTACAGCCAACTGGTTTTTGACAAAGGTACCAAGAACATACATTGGGGAAAGGACACCCTCTTTAATAAATAGTGCTGGGAAAACTGGATATCCATATGCAGAAGATGAAACTAGTCACCTGTCTCTCACCACATACAAAAATCAACTCTAAATGGATTAAAGACTTAAACTTAAGCTCCCAAACTACAAAACTAATATAAGAAAACATAGGGGAAACACCCCAGGATGTTGGTCTAGGCAAATAATCAATGGCTAAGACCTCAAAAGTATAGGCAACAAAAACAAAAATCGAAAAATGGGGCTATTTTAAACTATATTTTCTTTTAATAAATTTCCTTCATTAATCATATTGAAGTTGGTTTCTCATACTTGTAATCAAAGAGCCCTGCCCAATCTAGGGGGAATTGAAAATCCAAAATAGTAGAACTTTTCCTCCAAATCCAATATATGCCTTTCAGGTAAGTCTTTCCATATTCATATGCATCAAATAAGGAAAAGTTCTGGATTTCTTGGATGTGGTAGCACATAGATAAAATGCACTCTATTGTTTGCCTGAAAGGTAAGGTTAGTATAATTCTAGTAAACATATGGCTGCTCTCTGAGAAGATTCCATTTCAGACCACTGAAAGAGTCAGACTTGGCATTCTGAATGTACATGCATATGCATGTGCACACACACATACAAACATATGCACAAACAATCATTCTAAGTATAAATCTTTTCACATAGGAATATGAAAGAAATAGATCACTGGAATATTTTGAGGAATGGGTCCGATTTCTTGATGATATGATCACCATTTATTGTTTTCACTAAATGTCAAATTGTAGAGACACAGGCTCAGCAGGATTAAACACGAAAATAGGCTTCAGATGAATTTCTTGACATCTCTCTCCTTGGAGGCTGTTACGAGGACTGACAAGTACTTACTTTTGGAAGAAGTGTTCAAAGCTTATGAATAATCAGGTAAGTGGATGATGCAGAGTTGATAATACAAAAATGTTTAAAAATAATTTTTCTATACTTCTTTAAAGTTTATGGTCAGTAACTTTTATTTATTAAGTTCCTAATAGTATTAATTTCCTATACAAATTTGGAAAAGTTTGAAATCAGAATTTGGCTTTTTCCAGTGTGACCTTTTTTTGTTGTAATAATAACAAATAAAAATAATAAGTAGCATTTACTGAGAACTTAATATATGCATGCCAGGCATTATGCTGAATTCTTTCATTTTATTTGATTTTGATGACTATTTAATTCTCCTTCTTCATATAATTAAACATTTACCCTATGACATAGACACAGATGTGAGAAATAAGACTTAGATTAAGTAACTTGCCTGCACTCAACTAGTAAATGAGAAAGTTGGGATTTGAAGCCAGTTTGAGTCTCACTACAAAGCTCACACTCTTCTACCCACTCTGCTATATTGCTCTTATTCACAGTCATATCTTTTAACAGTTCGAATTCAGTTTGATAAAAACACATACCGTTTTGACCTCTATGTACGGCAAAGTCCTACAAACTTCTACAACTCCAATGTAACTTAATGAAGTAGAACAAACCAGTTTATCCATGACATGCTCTATTCAGAATTCGTGGTATTCACTTTTGGTATTTTAGCTTTGTTTACTCTCTGCTGTTCTTCCTGAAACTGCTTCTCATCTTCAGACAGTTTTCCGCAGCAGCAAAATCAGTCTTTCTGAGGCCATGCTATAAAAGGAAAACAATTAGGAGCAAGATACAGAAAGGTGTGTTTCAGGCACATGATATTTTCCACACTTCTCCTCTGCCTTCAAAGATAGAATCCAGCACTATAGGGATTTTCCCCATATGAAAAAAAAATCTATTCTGATGCAGTATATGCAGAAAGAAATATTCTTCTAAAATATCAATTTTCCTCTTCTAACATGGAACTTTGAAATGCCAGCCCGTAATTTCCAGACAGCATAAACTACTGTAAAAATCAAAGGGAATTTAGTGGTTTTCCTCTGAACAACACATTCAATATGCAATTTCCGTGCTTCAGTTTCCGATTAGGGAGCTGGGTATTCTGCATATTGCTTCCCTGTAATCTGATATGGCAAGTCTAACAGCATGAATCTTTTCTTTTTTGGATGGAGAGACAAGAAGTGGGGGTTGGTGACAATGGCTCCAGTGACAGAGACTATGTGCAGTTAAGAACTTTGTGCATGATTCTTGGAAATTCCATTTTTACTTTGCAAATGTG
Source organism: Daubentonia madagascariensis (assembly GCA_023783475.1). Classification (NCBI taxonomy): domain Eukaryota; kingdom Metazoa; phylum Chordata; class Mammalia; order Primates; family Daubentoniidae; genus Daubentonia; species Daubentonia madagascariensis. The sequence continues at coordinate 38,564,343 of JAKFHU010000600.1, forward strand.
CTACAAAATTCCAATTGGGTGTTTGTTAGCCTGTTGTGTGTGTGTGTGTGTGTGAGAGAGAGAGAGAGAGAAATGCTTTAAGAAGTATTTTTAATTCTCAGAGCATTTCATTTCAGATTTCCTAAGTCTGTATCAATATCTATTTAATTTATTGATATAGGTCCTATCAAGTGCTTCCATTTAATCACTTGCTTTGGTTGACTTTGACACGCATTTGACTTTAGGCCTAAATTCCATTCCTCATTCTTGATGTCCACGATAAAGCTCTCATGCATTTGCCCTACTCAGAGAGCTGACAGGTCATTTTTCAACATCATTTCATGCAGCTTAGTGTTAAAGAAATCTTTCACTCAGAGGATGATGCTATTTATTTACAGAAGAAAACTTAAAGACTCAAATGTTTCAGATAACAATAAGCCACTGGTAAACATCATGGAAGACCAAAAAAAGATTTTTATTATAGAAATCATTGAATCATTCACTTACTTGCCCTCTCTCAAACCAATCCAATAAACAAATAAGCAAAAACAATCAATTTTTAAAAATGAGCTGATAGAAGGGAAGCAACACACAGGACACCCCAAAATAGGTGAAAGCCTTCTCCAGAAATGTAAAGTTGGTGTCTTTTGTGCTAGTCAGAGGAGAATAAAAGACATGTAGAAGACAATGGCTGTCCAGGGTAATGCTGAGGAAAGGCCTTGTTAGGATGGTGTGACTGGTAGGCAGTAAATTGGGCCAGAACTACCACTCCCATGGAAAGAGACAGAGTATGAGGTTAATGGCAGCAGCAGGAATCAGACTGCTCCTGATGGTGACATAAAGTTTGCCAGTTTATTGAGGTTCCCTCTCATTGTCTAGCTCCCCTCCCAATAAGGAGAGGCTTCTCTGTGAGGTAGTGTCACCACCCTGGGCCTGAGTGTAGTTGCAGTGCTAATGATAGCACCTATGTATGTCAGGCAATATATGGATTCCTGTGAAACCACATGGATTCCCCAGATGACACATGAGTTGAGAAGGACAAGAAAAAGTCAATTTAGCCACTTGAGAAGAGCCAGAGATCATAAAGGACAGCAAAAGGAAATAGAAGTTTTGATGTGCCCCAGTCATCTCTACCCACCCCCTTACACACATTGTTTTGTAAATAATAGGAAAAATTTTGAAAGGTCCAGGCTCAAAATAATCTTGTGTTATTTAGTTACACACCATTTCCCTAGTTTAGTCGTCATAAGAAATTGTAGCATTACAAGGTTCTCTGCCTACACTGAATCTAACATGCCCTAATGATTCAGAATGTAAATGTCTAAGTCCTCCATATATTCCCCATAGAGAAGTCCAGTCAATTCCTTTCTGTGGTTCCCAAATATCTAGTTCTGTCAAATGGCAAAGGGTCATTTTAGTCTAGCTTGGTCCTCTCTTGAGGCGGTTAGTGAATTATGCCCTAAGTAAAAAAGATGGGTTATTTTCCAGACGCTTCTAGCCAAAGGGCCAAGGCATCATTGTTGCCTGATTGTCACATTTTTAGAGCGCCGCTCACTCCCAGTCCAATGTCCAAGGTAGAGGCTACATTTAAAGTACCCTGAGCTTTTAGATCTAAAGATATTTCAACTCTTTCACTGTCAATGAAGGAGGGGTATGTGGGAGGCAAGTGGTGGAGCTGCAGGTAGGAAGGGCTATTAGCAAACTTTTCCAGTACTCTTGGGGCTTCAGGGGATGGCGTGTCAGTGATTTGTATGCAATGGACATAGGATTGAGCATTTAGTTACAGCTTCTTGAGTGATGGTTAATTCCGTCACTATCTAGACCCATCACAGAAACAAGTAAATTTAGACAGACTCTCAATAGTAGGAATACAATGGGATAATGCAACAGTTTTGAATGAAAATAACTTAGTCCAGAATTATGCATGAAGGTAAACTTTCACCTGGAAAAGAAGTGAAATAAAGACATTTCAGAAAAATAAAAACTGAGCATTTAAGACCAATAGACATTCAACAAAGAAATATTTAAGAAGAAACTGAACCAAAATGGAAAAAGTAAAATCAAGAAGTAATGATGAGTAAAGAAATTCATAAATGTGTGGGTGAACCTAAGCAAGAGACAACTGCATAATGAAATAGCCATAATAATACTTTGGGGGATAAAACCAAGATTGTCCTGGTAGAATTAAAAGACCAGGAAACGATAATATTTAAGTTAGAAAGAGGTGATGGGAGTCAAAACATGCTAACGTGTTCAGAAGGAGCACAGAGGTATTGATTTACTTAAGACCAGGTTAAATATGTATGTTAAATGTTGGTGGCTGACTGTTGAAAATTAGAAATCTACAAATAGCTTCCAAACTAGTATAGGAAAACGTATAATGTGAAAATATATCTCAAACATTTCAAAATAAAGTACTCATATTAAAAAAGAAAATGAAAAAGCAGGATGGATTGAAAGCTAGAAGTATCTATTAGTACTAAGCGCAAGTATTATCATAAACACAATAAATATTAAGGAAATAAATCTATCAGTTAAAATAGATAGTTTCAAATTGGATTAAAATATTCTAGCTATATTTTGTTCATAAGAGACATTAAAAATATTAGGATCTAGAAATATTAAAAATCAAAGTTTGTGACAATCAGGTATAGCTGTATTACTATCGAACAGAATACACTAAAAGGTAAAAAAAAGAAAACACTAAAGATAAATTGGGACACAGTATAATAATTAAAAATTTTAATTCACCAGGAAGGCATAATTTAAATTAGTTGCACCTAATAATATAGATTAAAAGTGGCATAAAGCAAAAAGTAAAAGAATTACAAGAAGAAATTGACAAAGCTAAGTCAAAATGAAGAAAGTTTTTGTACTTGGGGAAAATTTTAAAACATTTCTCTCAGGAGTTCATAGGTCTGTAGGCAAAATAAATGTGTAAGTTCATAGAAGATTGAATCAACAGGATAAAAGCATATGTCCCTAGATCATAAATTTATATAGAACAGCAAACATTGGAGAATAGACAAAATTCTCAGGAACAAATGGAACACTTATGATTAACTATATATTAAATCATAAAATAAGCCTTAAACAATGCAAAGAATCCCACAACAAGAGATTGTGAGCTTGGCACCCATACCAAGTTGGGTTTTTTTTTGTTGTTTGCTTGCTTTGTTTGTTTGTTTTTTTATCAGGGTGGTCATGAAAGCATCAATATAGAACTCACAAGCACACTATTATGAGAGAAATAGAAGGATACAAATGGACATATGCAGCACCATACCATTCACATAAAACATTCATGTAGTAGAATGTGTGCACAGATTTGAAGTTTTCAAATTCAACAGATGCCACCTTTTGGAGGTGGTGGGTAACAAATGGGTCTAATTACATATATTTTCCTAATGTACTTTTCCTAAGAGCTCTGCTCAACTGAAGCATCTCTCTCTCTCACTCTCTCTCTCTCTGAAATAATCTAATTTCTCTGTTATTCTAAAAATAATTTATAATCTTCTCAGAAAAGCCAGCACTTTCTTGACTTAACACTTACCATCTTAAGTTCACCCAATTCAAGCAGGCTATTTAAAGGTCACTGTGTGGGCCATGCAGGTTCCATGTCAAAGGCTGAGTTCCAGGGAAACATCTTCAGTCAGGTTTTCAACACCAGGGTTAAGTATTTCCCTTAACAAAAGAGCAGTTCAGAAGCACCATTGATCAGTACTGTAGTTCTTTTATTGACTGTCATAAAAGAGTATCCAGCAATATCTCCATCATTGTTGTGTAACCTTTATTTCCTTCATGCATTTATGCACTCATTTATTTATCCACTTAACTAGAAATCCCATCCATTTAACTAGAAAATGAAGATGTATTAAAAAAAAAGATAGAAAAGAAAGGTGTATGCTCCCTCTTCAAACTAAACTGGATTATACAGGCCTGGGTGTAGCAGTTAAATGTGTGAGACAGAGGGTGGGGAGGGAAAGGGAGAAGGAGGGAAAGGAAGGAAGGGAGAAGGGGGGAGGGAGAGAGAGAGACAGAAAGAGGGAGGGAGGGAGGGAAGGAGAATACGCTATCACTGTCTCAAATTTGGCTTGAGCTCTCAAGTAAAACAACAAAACCATTAGGGTCAAATACTACTTCTTTAATTCTGGGAGCTTTCCAGAGGGATCTAGCCACATTTCTGGCTGCTCAGAAAGAGGCAGATTGGCAGAAGCTGCCAAGAAGTGATCCCTGCCCTCAACACTTCAAGATTTTAAAGGAAGCAGCTGGGAAGGAGGTCAGTTGGGAAGGCTGTGCTAAAGGGGAGGAAAGGAGGTCATACCAACTTGCTTATTATTTTCCTGACTTCAATTTATATATATTTTTACACATTTGGCTGGTATCAAGGGATCAAGCCTGAAAAAACATCCTTTGTCACCCCCCAAAACCAAAATTTAGTCCAGTGAAATACTGCATTGTAGAAAACATACAGAATATGGTTGAAAGTTATACTACACAGCATAATTTGGGAGAAGAGAATTCTGGGTTAAAACTGGCTTAATTTGCAATTTAAAGGTTTTCCTACTATTTAAATATATAACATAAATCCACAATTCCAGCTTCAGAAAGTACTGTTATCAGCCTTGTTAGATACACACTGTTCTCAATTATCCTAACATTTTTATAACAAAATGTTGATTTAAAATTATTTAAATGGACAGAAATACAAGTATAAATGGAAATGGTCTTGTGTATGGCATCTATTTCCCTGAAAAGCTTTTATTTCTTTATTTATCATGCCCTTTATTCTCACTTGTGAACTTCACAAGTCATCATGTACATAGTCTATTGCCATTTATAATTAACAGTACAGTTTAATTGCCTAGAATTCTGTCTCTTAGTCCTCCAAATTCTTAGTCATGAAAAAAAAATTATGAATTTGGAGAGAATAGCTATCCCCCCCCAAAAGGTAACTAAGTCAACCATGAGTATCATTTTAATATTTCTGTCAAAGATAGGAAACTACAGATGTGAGTGTGCACATTTGCTTTTGCCAGCATTTCTGAGTCATGTTCAGGCAATTTCAGAAATGTTTTTAAAAAAGCCAAAAAAAAAAAAAACCCAGATAAACATAAATGAAAATCGAAGGAAGAAAATTTCTAAGTGCAGACTTAATAAACATGCCATTTGAAGCATTCAGGAAACAGAAAATGATCTATTTTTAGCAGCTGGGCATTATTTCTTAGCCATTTGCAGAACTAATGAGCTTAAAAGTTAATCCTCTGGTTTCTTCAAAATGTTAGCATGTTTAACCTAATTCACAAAATGTTCTCAGGTCCGAAGCTATCAACAAATTATTAGAGACTTGGTGACTTTTCTTCTTGCTACTCTGATAGCATTGCTGTAACTTCCAGTGTCTTTTATAACATGCAGATTCCAGTTCAAAAAGGCAGTAAAAAAAAAAAAAAAAAAACCAGAAAACAAACTCAAATGTTCTATTGATCAAATAAGTGACCAAGTTAGTTTATAACATATAGGAAACATAGGTAAGAAAATTAAATAAAATTATAAATAAATTATTTTCTCTCAACCAAACCACAAAATCATGATGTTATATTTTGGAAAGATATGACAGAAGACTGTATTGCTGGCAAAATCAAAAACAATTTTGGGGTGGAAAATGTGAAGTAAGTAAAATCTTTGACACCAATTTCTCATCCTACCCCTTGCTCCTTATTATGTCTTCCTCCAAGAGCTGAGTACAGATTCTCTACAACCCACCCTGACCCCAAATCAATTTATGCCTCAAGATTTTCTTAATCCTCTCAACTCTGTTGTTTAAACTTACCAACTTAAAGTACCATTTTATATTTCTCCAACATTTCTGAGAATCAGAGCCATCTAGGTATCTTTTTAAATATGCTACAATAATATATCTATTATTGTATATCTGGGCCCCATCCTAAATGTACTGAATCCAAATGACTGGGAGTAAGGCCCAGAAATCAGTGTATGAATTAGCTCCCCTGGTGATTCTGATAACCAAGGTTGGGGGATACCAAAGTTGTAGTCAACCACCTGAGATAGCTGACAAATTTTAAAAACAAATACAAGGGGCTATTAATTGCTAAATTTGCGTTCTTCAAGATCTTGTCTGTATTTTCTCAGGGCAATGGCAAAATGTACAGTGACAAAAGGTCAAAAGTAAGACAGTAATTTTAGATACTTTGTTTGTTTATTTATTTATTCATCAAACACCTATCAATAGAGTACCATATTTAGCTTTTTCAGTTACTGTACTAGGCAGCAGAGATATGAAAATAACAGATAATATGAGAATAATAAGAAACAAATGAATTTTAAGAACAATGTGATATTATAATATAATAAATACACTGTATATTGGGTCTTCATCCCCAGTTCCTAGTCAGAGCTCCTAACACTCTTGTAATTTCCTAAGTGATACGAGCTATAGAAGCATCTTTTAAAATAATATTTAATTTTTGTCCACACTCCTGAAACAGCTCTGGTGCAATAAAAATGGAAGGAGTACTTTTTTAAAATTCATAACAAGAGCACTTCAACCACACCTGAGTTTATGTTAATGAGTGACTTTTGAAAAGCCCCTAAGAATGGGGGCCTGATGGCCAGAGGAACCAACCTGTGATTAGTGTTTTGGAACTTTCAGCCCTACCCGCTGACCTCTGGGGAGGGGAGTTGGAGATTGACTTATTCACCAATAATTAGTTCATTCATGCCTAGATAATGACCTCCATAAACCCCCTAAACAATGGAGTTTAGAGAGCTTTTAGGTTGGTGATCACATAGATGTGTTGGGAGGGTAGCACAACCAGAGAGTACATAGGAGTGCCATATACCCTTGTCACCATACCTTACCCTGTGCATCCCTTCCATTTGGCTGTATCCTTAGAATAAACCAGAAAATGTAAGTAAAGTGTTTCCTGAATTCTGCGAATCATTCTACCAAATTATCTAACCCAAGGAGTGGGTCCTGGAACTCCTGGTTTATAGCCTGTCAGTCAGAAGTACAGGAGGCTCTGGACTTGCAACTGGTGACTAAAATGGGAGTAGTCTTGTGGGACTGAGCCTTTAATCTGTGGGGTCCATGCTAACTCCAGGCAGTTAGTATCAGAACTGAGTTAAATTACAGGATGCCGCTGGTATCAGCTGAGAATTGGAGAATTAGTTGGTGTGGGACACCACCCACCCCCATATTTGGTGTCAGAAGTGTTGTAAGAGTGAGTGTAGGAAAAAAATAGAGTTTTTCCTTCCTTTATACCATAATAGAAATATGGGTAAAATCCTCTGGGAATCAAAAGAAGAGAGTAGATAATTCCTCCTTGGAGAGTTAGGGAAAATATTACTTGAAAAGGTGATATTTGAGCTGGTCAAAAGATGAGTAGGAGCAAGTACACAAAAGCAAAATATTATGAAAGGATGAGTGAATGATGAGAAGTTCAGCCTGAGTGGGCAGTGGACTGTGCAACTGTGGAACAGAGAGAGATGATACTAAAGAGAGTGAGCCTAGGCTCACTGTGAAGGGTTTTGAACACCCTGCTACGGAGTTTGCACCTTAGTCTAAAGATGGTTCACTTAAAATCCACTGGTTGCAAGTTACAGAAGTGTCAGATAAAATTTGTCTCATGAAGGTAACTTCATGAAACAGTTACAGTTCAAATATGCCCCAGGACTCATGCTATCTGACACCTCTGCTTTCCTCCATGATGGTTTTACCTCAGACTCCTCATGGTGGCAAGAAAGCTGCCAGAGATCTTGAACTACATTTTTCTCCACGTTCTAATCCAAAGGGAAACAGTGTCAATTTTCCATAGCTGTTTCAAGTGGCCAGACAGCTACCAGTGGCTTCAAGGCCACACCCTCCCAAGTTCTATTTTATGCAGGATAAGAGTATTTCTTCTGTGCAGCTGTACTACACATCCTAAGATTCAGTTGGATTGTGCTACCTTGAGCGACAGTCCCGTTCCTGAGCAAATCACTGTGCTGGGGGTGGGAGTGGTGAGTAGGGGGACTTTGATTGGTCAGGACTGGCCGAATGAGCTTAAAAAAAATCACTGTAGTTAGGGGAATTTGTAGATTTAATTATTTCAGAGAGATTTAGCCTTTTCTAAAAAGGCAAAATATGATGGCATTGAATGCTGAGTGTCAGAAACAAACTAAATATATTTGCAACAGAAATAATTCTGGTAGCAGAGTGAAGAAGTAGTTTGAGGAGAGACTGATAACAGAGCCAAAGTATAAGATGAGAGCCTGAATTAAAATGATAGAGTTCAAAAGGAGAAATAAAACATAATCATTTATGTAGTAGAATCTACTGGGCCTCTGAATGATTGGGTGCGGAAGAGGAGGGTGATAGGGGTTGATGCTGACTATTTACATCCTCAACTGGAACTTATATTAGAGATATTCTCAGGATATAACTCACACCTTCTCCAGAAAGTCTCTGTGCTCATAAGATACTAATGAGTAGATGGTAAATGTCTCTGAAATAATTAAAACTACTAAAACACTGAGAAACCTGCACTAAAACACCCTCACATAAACACATAGGCATACATTTTCTTGTATTCTAATCTATGTGCTGCTAATTAATGCAATGTTAATTAAAATTGTGTTTGTGATACTGTTATTGCCATTACAGCTCATTTTTCAGCTGAAACTTTTAAAAATGGTATTCCTATGAGCTCTTGCAAAGAAAAATGACTCTCTAAATTTAACGTTTTCACTATTAAAAAAAGTCCTTAATTACAGTTTGAGACACGTTTCAATGGAGGAAATTTTAATCAAATTGGATTTGTTAGAACAAAACTAATACAACAATTCTATCTGCTTCTTTTACTTTAAGAATACTAAATATAAAATTTAAGTTTTAGGGCCAATCTGTCAAAGGATTCATCAGAAATGGAGTTTTTTCACTCTTGCCTACTCCATTAGTCTTTCAACTTATTGCTCATTATTAAAGAAGATAGAATGTTTTATACACAATATGCAAGCAGTTTACATTACCTAAATGAGTCCGTTTAAGTAGCTGTCATCTCTGTCTCCGAACATTTCCTGTCAGAGAAATTCCAGATCCCATTTACCTATGCTATTCAGTATTTTACTGACACACCACTTTCATGATTATCTACACATTTAAAACTTATTAATTCTAGACTTCATTCAAAGAGCGTAGACAACAAAAGTCAGTTTTGTAGATATTTGTTACATAAAAGATACTCTTTTTGTAAAAAAGCTATGTGTTTAAAATGTATTTTGGGTCAGTTTGAGGGCAACTACAAGGAGGCAGGTTTTAATCACATTTAGAATCAGTAACTTAAAAGCTAACATAAGAGGGTGGACCAGCGGGGATACAGGAAGACTCCACAAACCTGCACAGAAATAGGCGATGCCTATGATAATTTTATGGGGAGTTCTAACTAGAAACAACCATTGGCCCACTGACAGGACATCCAGGAGGTGAACACGACAGGGACCACAGTCTACATATACAGAGTTCTTGGCCCTTTATAAACAAGTTCATTCTCTGCCATCAGAGATGGCAGAAAGAGAGAGCTGAACACTCAGGGAGAGAAATTGAGGGCAGCTTTTGGCTTGATGGCATAAATATGCAGGGGGTTCACATCTCTGCCGAAATAATCACAAGTGTTATGACCTCAGAATCTCAGGCTCTGAGCCTCATTTTCTCATTTGTTAAATGTGGCCGATAATGCCTACTTCCAAGGGTGATACTCAAAATATTTATCTATTAGTAAGGCACAGGTTCCTACCAATCGGAAGTGTGACCAATTAGAACAGATGTATATGGTGAGTATCAGCTTAATATCTGTTCTCCTTTCCCCATAAAGTTGATATAGAAATTAAATGAGATAGTTGCAAAAGTTCTCATAGTGTAATATCAATAGGGACTCACAATATTTATCTTGTTCTTCTGCTTCTTCCTGTTCCTTGTCCTTCCCCAATGCACAAGACTAAGACTTCAAGCACATTCTCTTATTTTCAACATTTTCAGAAAGTCCTACACTTTCAAGGGGCCTACACTGTGCCTGGTCACAGAAAAACAACTTGTTGACTGTAAGAAAAAATATATTAGTTCAAAATCTATCACTGACTCTTGTAACTTCCCTGTATATGAGCTTTTTAAATTCTCATGAATTACCACCTCAGTACTGATGATTCCAAATCTATGTCTCTATCCCAAATCTCCCAACTGTATCTTTAACATTCCATTTATGCTATTCAGTCACTCATTTATTCAACAAATATACATTTAGCAACTGCTAGGTACCATGTCTTTGGTAGGCATTGGTTATTCAGTAAACAAAGCAAATAGCCCAGTGAGAGCATTTTTAAAAGAAAATCTTATCTTTCACTGGAATAAATTCATTTTATTGTCTTTCCTAACTCAGTGAATGGCACCACCAATCAGTCAGTTGCCCAAACCAGAGTCTCAACTGATGTACTAAATTCCTCCTTCTTACTAACACTCCACATAAAATGAACCTCATCAATCGTGAAAGTGGATTCTCCAAAATTGAGTATTTTGTTATGAGTATTTGTTAGGACCATCTTACTTGATAAGAGAAAGAATATCTCTTATACCCCTTTTAATATTTTTATTAATTTTTTTGCAATGTTAGAGTACTGTGCTTTATATTTGGGGATAAGAAAATGGAATAAAATAAAAGCATATTTGCTTGGCACACAGGAAAACTTTCCCTCTCTCACCTCTTTTGTCAGCATCCTGAAGTATTATTGCTCTGGCCCCCTGTGAACTCCATGGTAACTTTAATGATCATTTTGATATTGATTCCTTCTTGAGATTTGTTCATAGCAATTGTGACCTCTGATATCCCATTTTTCCCATTGAAATGTGTATGTTTCACTCCTAAGAAGCAACCCACATGTTTTGTCTTTTGAAGCTGAAGTCTCAGCCTAAAATTTTCTTTGCTATTACACTTTATATTCTATCAGCAAGAGCCAAGGTTCAGCAAGTGAACACTGTTCTTTTGGTGGTGTTATGTTCTGTCAGAGTTTGCACAACATCTGAAATTGCAGTCTGAAACAGTGGGTCAAATACATAGTTGCAACTGCTGGGCTTTGAAAAGCCTTTTTTTTTCACTTTGCTGAAAAATTCTGCAAGGCTCACGCTGTTCTATCACAGTTATATTCTTTCTCTGACTAACTTATATTCAAACTTTTGCTTTATCTTATGGTTAGGAGAATTTCACATATCAAAGAAGGTTCAGGCAGCTCCAAAGAAGTACCCAAATATTTAAGTGATAAGATTCTCATTACAAGGCAAGGAACAACATAAAAACTAACACAAGCCCCATGATAGCAGCTGCATTTTTTTTAACCTATTACCACCTTACAGCTTTTATGCTTTTTGGAACTTTGAATCAATACATAATCCTATCAGGATTTACTCATTCATTTAACAAATATTTACTAAGAATATCCTGTGAGGCTGTGAACCAAGCCCTATTTCATGTAAGAGGCATACAGAAATGAAGAAGTCAAGCTCACGGTGCCAATCAAACATTTATTTAAAGAATAAAAAAGGAATATGCATAAGGAGATTATTAAATTTGTTTCTAGAAAGGTTACCATTCACAGTCCCCAAAATTAAAATTTACTTTGAGATTTTTGTGGCCATTGGCCTGAATTTAATAGTAGACTATTGGACAGGGATCCTTATGTGGACTCCCTTCATAAGTAAGGACAATACCACAGAAAGGCAGAGTCAGGCTGCCCTATGAAACCCAAGTGAATTTGCTATAGTCTTCTGTAAATTCACCAATTCATTCAATGAATAAATATCACGTAAGTACTGAAATATATCAGATACCTTGCTACAGGATAGGGTTATGAGTATGGTTAAAGCAGACAAAGTCTCCGTCCTCAAAAAAACTTTTCTTGTGGAAGAGGCAGAAATAATCAAATAATATCACAAATATCCACTTATAAAATGGGAAGAATTCTATGAAAAGATAAAGTACCTAATTTGGAATCAGATAATTCATGCTATGCCTTTTGATCTTTTGTCTACACTGATAATTTCTCTATTCTTGAAAGTAAAGGGCAATTAAGAAGTTGGAATGTGCTGACTTCAGTCAGGGGAAAATTTATAGGGAAAACTCAGGAATGACTCATCTTTGTTCCAGGTACCCATGCATAGACTTACATATACCCTGAAGGTATTCCCATGAGAATGGATGAGATCTCCCAAAACTTGTAAGTTTTTCATATTTTTTGGTGGTCAATTTTCATTTTAATTTATCCCCAGCTGGTACAGCATAATTGCTGCTTCCCTTCATTGTAGAGAAGGTAATTAGATGTTATGATAAGCACAGGTTTCAGAATAACAAATCCATCACGGTGTGACAGTATGACAGTTTTTGGACCTCCCTGCATCTCGGTTTTCCTGTAAGTAATATGGGGATACTACCTTCCCCTATAGGATTATGATGGAGAATAAATAATGTAATTTAAATACTAAATCCAGTCCTGTACAAAATAGATTCAAAATATATTATCTTCATATTGGATATGTGCATGTGTGTATGTGTGTCTGTGTTCTTTTCTCATAAAAATTCTTTAATTGATCTTCTTTTGTCAATAGTGTCATCTCCAATTCAAATCATATACAACGGACCCCATGGCATGTCTGCTGGGTTGTCTACCAAACAGTTCAAATGTAACATATCCAAAATTAAACTGTTAAGTTACCCCACCACCATCAAGTTGCCCCTGTTCCACCCTTCAGGGTTTTCCACCCTAGCCTCATCATTCACTTAAGTGCTCCAAGCTTTAAAGTTCTATTCACATCCTCTCATTCTCTTAGATTTTACATTAATTTATCTCTAAAAGCTGTCGGGTTTACTTTAAAAACAAATCTAGACTCTTACTACTTATCACCTCTTTCTGTGCTAAAAATCCTGATATAAGCTGTTATTGTCTCTCACCATCTCATCGACCCCTCTGCTTCTACTTTTAAGCCCATACAGAGTAACCAAGGTGCTTCTTCTTAAATAGAAAACATATGTCACTCACTCACTCAGAGCACTTTCAATGGTTTCTCATTGCAATTAGAATAAAAATCAAAGTTCCGACCGCAAGTTAGGAGCCGCTCTATGGTCTGATTCCTCTAGACAACCTCCATGATTGTTATCTTCTATTCATCTTGCCTTCACTCACTCCAATTCAGCCACTTAGTCCACCTTGCAGTTTCTGAACTGTACTTACTATTCCCTCTGATCGAAATGCTCTTCTCAAAATATCTTCTTGGATCAGCCCAACTCGTTCAGCTCTAAAACTGTACCCCATAACTCTGTCCTTCTGCTAACATAATTATACTATGTTATAATTATACTGTTCAAAACCCTCTGTTGCCACCTTCCCTGACTTCAGAATACAGGTAAATATTTTAGCAACACATACAAGAGGCTCCCCAGTCTGGTATCAGCAGAACTGTACACTCACCATCTATCCCACTCTGTCTTTCATTACAACTCGTTTTTCTGCTTCCTGAGATAATTTTCCTATGAAGTCTGTTACGCATTCTTTTGGGTTTGAATTACAGTGCCTGGGTTCAAAGCCACGTAATGTCTGTGACTGTGCTTCTTTTCATCTACTATTGGACACTTGGTTTAAAAAAAAAAAAGGAAAAATAAGGAAAAATTATCCCTGTTCAGATCATGCATATTGGCTTGCTGGGTACACTGCCGTTCTCCCCAACAATGGTTCACAGCTATGCTCTATTGCCTGAAGTTGTGCTCCAGGATTTCCTAAGGCCATTTTTTAAAATATTTTTTTTCCATTCTTATTCATCAATAACTTTTTGGGTATCTTGCTGTCATTAGGCTTTTGCCCATATCCCGCTCAGTGGAGCTGAAGAGTAGCAAGGCTGACTTCTCTGCTGATAGACTTTGCCTTCCAGGATTCTACCATTGCCCTTTCAGGTTTGCCATTTGATGACTCATAGGTAACTCTAATGTAACTCATCCAGAAGCCTCTTTAAAGTCTGTGACAGTGAACTAAGAACCGCAGATGAGTAACATCTGATAAAAATCATTATGGATAAATATATTTCTCTACTTTAGGTTTATTCTTTCCATTCAAGGCCATGATAATGATTGGGTTTTACTCAACTACATTTATGGCTCCTATTTATTTCAAGCATTTGCTTGTCTACAAAAAAATTTATTTACCATCTCTTTCTGTTCATACACTGCTTCTTCCTGGGGATTAAAAAACAAGATAAAGCACAGTAGCTGGCATAGAGTAGGCACCCAATTGTATTTTTAAATGAATAAACAAATTTACGATTGAGAAAGACAGTATCTGTCTATAAGGATATTATATTTAACAGGAAAGATAGAAGGGCAAACACAATATAAGGACAGCGCCCTTAAAGGAGGTAAAAAAATGCACCTAGAATATTGCCTGGTATACAGTAGGCAACAAATATATGTAGAATGAATAGGTATGACTGAAGAAGGAATGAGTAAGGAGTTACTAAGTATTGTGAGTTCATAGAAAATGAAACACCTAGTTTTGCCAGAAATGATAGGGAGAGGGAATCACTAAGGTGTCATCTGAGGTAGATACGAGGCTTGCTTAGCTATTTGCCAGGTGGAGCAGGAAGGCTGGCCTGCTGACTGCAAGAACAGTGCATGATAAGCAGAGCTGGCTACATAGTTTGTGGGTCCTGGTGCAAATGAAAATATGAGGTTGGGTCTCATTCAAAAAGCAAGAGGACAAGTGCTTTAGTAAATTTAGAAAATTTACTAAAATATAAGGCTTTACTTTTTCTTTCTTCCATAGTCTTTCCCTGGACTTGCCATTATTTACTATTTAATGTTGTTCTAAGTAAAGAAAAATAAAAGTTTTAAATTATGAGGATGAATTGTACCATTCACCTCTATAGCAATACCAGTTTTAAATGCAAATACAACAGCATTTCACTCCTGTGCAGAATCACTGAATTACACAATTTGTATTTCTTAGCTTATATACACATAAATATTTTGCTCTTACCAGAACAATGGAAATGCTGCAAAAACCCAACTCAACTATTTTTGTTTTACTTCTTGATATGCACACATTCCACCAACACTATGTTCAGGCCAACTGAATAGAAAGCAAAGACTGAAAGAAAAAGAACTATGGGGTTGCCTTATTATTTCCCTTTCCTTCTATGTCACCATTTTCAGCCAATGTGGTTGGATAATACAGGAAAGTATCTATTTGCCCTATAGGCACATAGACATAGGACATATATATTGCTTTTATCCTCCCTTCTCATGCTCATGCTCCTTTATTCCTTTAGACTTCACTATTAAAACACAGGTTCAAACATAAAACTATTAAGAACTTTCAGATGGCTCCAACACAATATTCAATCAAACACAGGGTTCTTCTATGTGTGGGATCCTGTACAACTGCACAGGTTGCTCATGAAGTGTGCGCTGGTTCTAAGGTACAGGAGCATGAACCAGAGGTGTGTCCAGGAAACTTTGTGTGGTCCAGCTGTAAGGAAGCCTTGAGTCTGAAGGGAGTATAACTGAAGGTGTGGCCAACAAGGTAAAGGGGGCAGGTTTTCCTTTGTTCTAGTAATTCAAAGGAAAGGAATCTTCCAGATTCAGGCCTGTGGGGGCAAAAGACAGAGGACCCAGCTGAGTGCAAGCTGTCGAGCCAGGTTGCCTGGGTTCAATATCTGCGCCACCAGTTTACTAATTGCGAGATCTTGGGAAAGTTACTTCTGTTTTCTGTGCCTTAGCTTCCTCATCTATAAAAAATGAAAAATAATAGTAATTCCCTCCATAGGCTGTTGGACTTTTAATAAGCACACAATACATGTTAGCTGTTATTACATAGCTTCTGGAATCATTCATTCAAACATTTACTGACCATGCGTTAAGCCCCAGGTCCTTGAGCTGGTAGACATTGTAAGACTGGGACTTTTGAAAAAACCTGAACCGTGGCAAGAGAGGACTGTCAAAACAATTTTAATTGTGGCAAGAGAGAGGTCTTAGGAGAGAGCATGCAAGTGATGCTCATCATAACAAAAGATGCTACTGGAAATGGACCATTAATTACAGCTGGCCAGATAAATGTTTCATTAACAGAAAGGAATCAGGGTATTTGCCATCCACATGGACAAAAGCAACACATTCAAATGGGTTACACAAAATCTGTGAAAATTGAATTATTTAAGATGGGATTTTTGGAAAGGAGACTATGCTTCTAAGGGTAGGGTTATATCTTATGCAGTTTCATATTCCTCCTGGCCCTATAACAAAATTGTTTGTTAAAGAAGACATACAGCAAATATCTTAAAATTAGATATTGACTAGAATATTGGTGACAGGTTTCAATAAACATTTTGGTGAGGTTTTAGTTATGATAGATGTAAGCCTATCATCTTATAAATGTTATTAATGATAAGCCATATGTGAAAATTGGTTCATTTGCCAATAGGCACATTTATTTGTAAGTTGGCCAATTCTCTCTATTCAAAAATTCAAGAACACATTTAGAATGATTTAAAAGCATAAAAAATATTCTTACTTCAAACAATTGGTATAAAGTACTTTTACCTGTAGCAGGAATTAATAGTCACGTGCAATAGACTTCTACCTTTGTTCAACTACATTTCATTTTCTACAAAACAGCAGAGTTTTTAAATTATGAATTAGATATCACTTTAATGCATGAAATCCTTCAGTAGCTTCTCAATGCATTTAGAATAAAATCAAAACTACTTATTATAACATTAAAGAGTGCAATTATCTTCCACCTCAGTTTATAACCATCTTCCTCTCCTCTCAGGAAATAAATTCCTCTAAGTAAGTCCTCTTCCTGTTTCTGGAAGACAACACCAAGCTGCTTCCCTTGTATTTAATAATACCTTGGCCCAGAATTCTCTGGCCCCAGGTTTGTCAACCACTGACTTCTTATATCCATTGAAGTCTCAGGTAAAATATTATTTTCTCAGGACAGCCTTCTCTGGTTGTCCTACCAAAGGTGCCCCTCTTCTTCTAGCTCCCATTCTACCCTGTTACAATAGTTTATGTTTTTAAATTTTCAGAACAATTTTTATTCTTTAAATTCTTACTATTTTCATGTTACCATTGGCCTTATCCTAGAATGTAATCAGAAAATTTGTCTTTTCATCATGACATCTCCATCATCCCAAACTGTCACCGGCAGCTATTAGGCATTTATCATGGCAAGTATTTGACTGAATAAATGATTGAATGAATGAGGAAACTGCCTCTGTGATTTTATTTTTAGCTTTCTTATTCTTTCTATTATAGTTTATGGTGCTTTTCAGAGTATAAGCAATTACCCATTTGATGTTCTAATTGATTTCTGTCAAGGCAAGTTAATATTTAATCTGGTTTGGGGAAGTGTTTGGTGTTTTATCTTATTTGGCCAGGAAAAAAAATTAGCTTATTCTCTACAATGCACATGAAGAAAAACAATCCAGTTGTTGCAGATGATTTGAAACAAATATTATAGCTCCAAGTGCTGCTTTAACTATGGAATATTAGAAACTTCCCCTATAAACAAATCAATCCAGTGGGCAGAAATCATTCATTCACACTCCAATCCTACAAGGTCCTCCTGCTCAATCTCATTAACTCTGTGAAATGTCCCCAGTGTCCTCCATTCTTCTCAGGTAAAATTAATCACTCTTGAATCTAAGTTTCTATATAAACTTTATATTTACCTTTGCTAGAATGGAGAATTATATTTAGCTGTTTAGGTATCTATCTGTCTCTTCTACCAGACTGAGAAAATCTTTTGGGACTAGGACCATATTCATTTATCAGTATAGCCCTAGCATCTGTTACATAATAGAAATCAAACAATTTAATGAATTTGAAGTTCTTAAAACTCTAAAAAGGTCTAGCATAGACCCAATCTAAAAAGGTGTTGATATCCATCACTAGCCTTGGCACATATCCATTGGAGCTTTAAAACAAGTCAGCAAACTGTGGCTTGTGGTCTAAATCTTGGATTTTACACAGTCCACAAGCTAATAATGGTTTGTATATTTTTTCAATGATTGAAAAAAAATTCAAAAAAAAAAGAAGACATGCAGGAATTATATGAAATAAAAATTCCAGAGTCCATAATAAAGTTCTATTGAAATTGATGGAGTTCAGGACATGCTATCCCAAAATGCCTTCTTTTTTTTCCCTTTAAAACCTCCACTTATAACCGCTGATATTTGAAGCATATTTTCAGGGCAACTTGAATCTATGTCTCCAGGGTTGCAGTCCTCCAACTTGGCCCAAATAAACTCTCTACTTATATTGATTTTACCTCAGTTTCTTCCTTTAGGTTGACATTTCAAATAAATTTATATGCTTTCTCTTGTTAATCTGTCTTTTGCTATGGGGGCCTCAGCCATGAACCTAGGAAGCGTGAGAAAAAGATATTTTTCCTCCCCTACCAAACAAACCATCACGTAATAGTCGTGGCAAAGCTGAGTAACTGTGATAGAGACTGTATGACTATCAAAGCTTAAAATATTTACTAACTGGCCCTCTACACAAAAGGTTTGCCAACCCTTACATGAAAAGAAAGAATAGTCTTTATTTTCAGGCACTGTGGGAAAGGACTGTCCTCCCCCAACTTCTCCACCTGCCCCAACCTTACTGACTGTGGTCACTTCACATTGCTCATACAGACACAAGAAAGTGCATTTGTTAGCTCAGCACATCTTATTTTTTTAAAACAATGTTGTGTTTTAGGGGGCAAATACAACATCTCTTCTAATTCACTACACTTGTAAAAATCCTTCAGAATCACGACAACTGACTTTAAAACTGAGGGCATTCTCCTTATCTTTATTTAATTAATTTAAACTGACTTTTGAAGAGAATGGGCTGTGTTACGAAATAGCTTGAAAGAGTATCTAATGCTTATCTCAGAGAGTGTACTGTTACTCCACTCAGTCGAGTGAGTATATATACATCTTGAAATAAAGTCAATTTTCTTTTTAGTTTTACAAAAAAGCAAGAGAGGGAGGAAGGGGGAAGAGAGGAAAAAGAGATTGTGGGAGAGATTTGCTCTTAAGCTTCAAGAAACCCTGGAATGAGTAAGCTGCCGTTTCATTTACTGGATAATAAACTTCACGGAGAAAGAAAATTAGCACATCACTTATCATAACCAGATAGTTTTCCCGAGATATGTCTGTGTCTTTTGTATTCTTTTATTCTTTGACTTACTCACCTCCATTTCTAGTGCTCAACACAAATCCTGAGAAGTGCAAGTGCTTATCCACAAACACACCTTCCCATTTCTCATTTTCCAAGGAAATCAACAAATTTAAGCAGCTGACAGAGCCAGTGAATTGCTACACAATTCCACTGCCCTCAATTAACATTTCCTTTGGGCAATCCACACTGAATGCAGTTCCCTTTGTCTACAGCCAGCCTGGCGACATTTTAAGAAAATGAGGTATAAAATGATAAAAGGGAGAGTAATCATTTGGATTGAGTTTGTTAGGATAACATCTAAGTGGCCATCATTTTTTCTCCTATTCACTAAAAGAAGCAGCAAAGAAGCCTTAAAATATTTCCTATTTGTTTTGAAGTAATCACTCTCCAGGTTGATTGGAAATGCTATATTATGATAGTTATGTATTATGATAGACCTTGAACATTGCCTCCTGTATAAGAATGAAGTACTACCTCTCTGAGCAGAGTATGAAACAATTAAAACACTTTCCCAGGCACTGAAACAAATATTAAAGTCTGAAATAACAAATTCACCAAACACGCATATATACATACACACACACACACACACACACACGTGTGCGCACACACATACCAAATGAACAGACACATATATGTCTAATTGGAGAATGTTGGGCATTTGCAAACTAGCCCTATGAATTAAGAAAATCATCTCTATTTAGTGAGAAATGTAAAAAATAGAATGCTGCAAGTGAATTTCTCTGTAGCTTGCTCACCCTATCTTAAGAGAAATAACAATTAGATACTTTTTTTCTCAGACTTGTAGCCAGGGGAAAGTATTTTACAATTTCAAAGCTGAAAAGAAGAGCTACATTAGAGAGATGTAATAGCTGATAAAAGTAATACTGACCAGGAAGCTTTTAAATTATTTTCAAAATCTTTTCTCAAACTATATTCTATTATAGAATACAGTGGGTTTTTAAATTGGATTTCCCTCCAGCTGCAAAAGTGAGCTGCTTGTTCTGCCACCTTCTCATTTGAGGGAGCACCAGGGTTGTTAACCTTCTCCCTTAGGAAAGAAAGACAACATCCCAAAGCATGGTTCTAAGGGAGGGTTGGTGTCTACAAACCTATAGAGAGACCAGCAGAGTGTGTGTTCATTAATTCTACTGACACTTATTGAGCCCCACTAGGTGCTGTGGATAAATCAGCAAACAAAACAGACAAAAATCCCTATCATTGGGAAGCTTACCTTCCAGTTGAGGGAAACAGACAACAGCTAATAAGTATACCAAATAAGTAAATAACATAATGTATTAAAAATGATATGTGCTATGAAAAAAAAATAAAGCAAAGTCAGGAGGATTAAAGTGGAGGGGGGATTGTTACAATTTTAAAAGTGGCCAGTCAAGGTAGGCTTCATTGAGAAGGTGACATGGAATGTCTGAAGAATGACTATCCAGGAGGAGAATGATTCAGGCAGAGGGAGCAGCCAGTACAATGGACTTGAGGTTGGACTATTCCTGGTATGTCTGAAGAACATCAAGGAGGCCAAGTGCAAACTTGAGTAGATTGAGTGAGGGTAAAAGTAGTCAATGAGCAAGTTAAGGGAGAAGAGGGCAGATGATATAAGGATTCAGAGCAATAATCTAAAAAATAAATGGGAACCCATTGGCAGATTTTGAGCAGAGGCATAAGGCATCTTTTTATTGGAGTTGTAGGGCATATCACTTTGAGAAGGCATGAGTGTTTTAGGAACTGATATTTATTCTCATGCATGAAGCATGACTTGTCTCACATGAGGTGTGGTGGTATAAGGATAGTACAGTTAGGACTCCTTCTTTAGAACTCAGGAGAACTAAGTCCCAGTTTTGCTGCATGATTAGTGAGTCACTTCATCTCTCTATGCCTCCAAGAGGTTGTAAACAATAATGTTACTCACCATGTATAGCTCTCAGAAGGGTTTGAGAAACTGGCAAGATGATGAAGAAAGATAAAGTGTCAAATCAGTATGAGTTGTCTTATAGCTAAAGAGTTGGTGATGATCTTATGTACATTCTAGTTGTCACAACAATTATAGTCTTTTCTATCAGCAGCCAGAGTATCTATGCTGAGGCTGGAAAGCCAGATTTTTAGAAGGTTATTATAGTTGTGAGAATGATAGGATATAAAGTATATATAACACAGTTTTATAGTGATAATGTAGTAAAGTGCCAACACCTACGATAGATGTCAGATAAACCTACCAGATGGAAAACTCGGAAGTGGTATGCAAAATGTGGGAGGAGACGCTCCATCCCAAGTCAGGCCTGTCACCAATGTTAAGTGACAATACTTACTACTGGCAAGACTAAGAAAGAATAAGAATTGCCTTTATAAAAATGTCTGATTTGCTTTCCTTCACCTCTACTAAAACAGAAAACTGGATTTTTGTTAAAAAATTTAATGGAATCAGATTTTCTAAATGTCAAAAATGAGAGTAAATTGTTCTCTAAAATTGTAATGACATAGCAAAATAATATATCAATATGCACAAATAAAAATGGAAAAATAATGTAGATGATCTACAAAGCGATCCTCTTGTATAATTGAGGGAAGTTACAGCCTATCTAATCAAAATCCTGTAGATCACATTACATATAGAATACTAACAAAAAAAAGTTTGCTCCATTATGACACTTTCTTTAGGAAGCATATGATTTAAAAGAAACCAAATCAGTTAACTGCAAGTAGAAATATTAGCAGCACCTCCCCACCTCCCCATATCAGAATAACATAAACAGGTTTATCAAGTATCTTTCCTAAAAGGGGGCCTAGGGGGATAGAATCATAAAATAAAAATGTTCTGATGCTACAGAGTAAAGACTGAGTGTTTCCCAAAGTGGCTTGCTTAATAGTTTTTGATGAAAGTGGGTGGGAGGTCTGCAATCACATATATTTGGGAAATACTTGTTAAGAGTGTATCATAAAAAAGGCAAACTAGATAATAGGGTAAAATTGTGGGATATTTAGAAGTAGGAATGTAGGATCAGCAAAAAATCCAATAAGAGCTAATTTAAAGAAGCATAATACAAAGGGACTTGGGAGTCCAAGGAAAAAGTTGCTTATTTTATAGTTTTGTTGAAGGCATACTTGTCACAGACCATAAAAAACACTATTTTGCGTTCATAGCATTTTAGACTTGGAAGCACCCTAAAGAGCATCTGGTTTCCTCTTTCACAGCTGTGTAAACTGAGACTTGAAGAGGTTAAATGATTTACCTAAGGCCATAGAGCCAAAATTCGGTCTTAAATTCATGTCTTCAATCACAATAATATTCTTTACTTCAAAACTTCTAAGTATCATGAAAAGAATGATATATTCTTGCAATAAACTTATGATATTCCTCTCTCTTTTTTTGGTGAATTATTTACAATGGCTTTTGCCATAAGAGCTAAATTTTCCCTCTTTGGCAGAGAATCTCTAATTCCTAGTGAAAAACTCTTTGTACCTACCAAGTGTTCCATAAATGCAGGTGCACTGAATATTTGATTTATGCTTTAATTTTTTACTTTCTCCCATCATTTTATTAGCGATAAAATTTTATCAATGTTTGCAGACCTAAAGTAACTATAAAGGAGATGTTAGGAAGATGTCATGACAATACAGGTCATAAGACACAGCTGCATGATAAATTTAAATCTGATATGAGAAATGTATAATGAGACAGAAAATTCAAAGTCAACAATCTTGATAATGCTGAAAGAAAATGTCGTACATACACATACACACAGGCATACAAACAAGCAAATAATTGCATGTAAAAACTGACAACTGAGTAAGATCTGTAATCTAGTTAACAGTATTGCATCAATACCAATTGCTATAGTTATACAAAACGTCAATATTGAGGGAAGCTAGGTGAAGGACAAACACACTTTATTTACTACTTTTGTAACTTTCTGTGAGTCTACAATTATTTCAAAATAAAAAGTTAAAAACAAGCAAAGAAAAAGCATAATTTGGAAGAGGGATCCAAAGACCTCCCTAAACTGCCAAGAAGTACATGGCACAAAACGATTAAGAATCCCTGGCCTAATCCTTCTTGATAAGCACAAGAAGGGGATGCCCAGGCCTATCCTCAACCTGGGCATCCTCAAGAAAACTCCTCTGAGTTGACAAGAGTCAAACAAATCCATTTTCAGGAATCTTCGAAAACCTTTGTTTCCTCGCCTGCACAATGATTCAGGTCACAATTTTTCCTCTGATCCAGAAGAACAGCAAGAGAACCTTAGCAATGTTTTTTGCTGAATGATTGCACACTATCTTTATGGACCCCTCCTACCCCTACCCTCCCTAATTTAGTAAGAAGCTAAAAATAAATGAGATCAGGTTGGCAAGAACTGCCTTCCAAGTTAAAAAGAAGAGAAAAAAAAGTGAACCACAGAAAGCTGATTCCCCTTTACTTTCGCCATGTAATTAATTTATTAGTTCCTTCCAAGACTAAAGACAGAAGGAACATGACTTACTACGGAAGGTGTAAGAAGTGTTTTTCTGTTTCATTTTATTAGACATACAAGTATTATATTAAAAAATACTAATAGGTCATGTGTTTTACTTATTAATATGTATCAAATACTTTAAATATCTAACAAATTATATTAGTAATTAAGTCTATTATTAAAATAATGTAATCTGAAGACATATCTTTCAAAATTCATTTTGCAAAGATTATAGTTCCAAGTAAATAAAACAAATAGAATGTTTGGAATATCTATGCATATGTGAATACCAAAAATGTAAATATAAACATATGGATTGTTTACTCTAGAAGGGGTTGAAAAGAAACTTAAATTTCTTTTAATAATTTTTGCCTAAACTTTAACAATGGAATATAACTTTGTATTTCAAATATGAAGTGCAACTTTTAGAAATGAAGCTTAGCCTACTTGATTTTTGAAAGGAGAACAAATTTTAATATTCAAATTCCATTAGGTCTCCACAATGAAATCATTCTAGTCAAATAGGTTCATATCCTTTGATGGAAGTGTGGAAATTACTTTGAAAGTGTTTTGGAGCCATTTTTTTCCTAATTATCATTAACTTTGAATCCAGAGTAAATTCAGTAAACCCAGTGGTCTAGGCTGGTCATTCTAACAATGCCCCAGTTGCAATTTATTTAGTTTCCTAGAGTTGCTCTAACACAATACCACAAAAGGGGTAGCTTAAAATAACAGAAATTCATTCTTTCACAGTTCTGGAGGCTATAAGTCCAAAATCAAGGTATTGTCAGAGTAGGTTTCTTCTAAGACTCTGAGGGAAAATCTACCCTATGCTTTTTTTCTAGCTGTGGGGGCTACGGTAATCCTTGGTGTGATATTCTTTGGTTTAAGACTACATAACTCCAATCTCTGCTTTCACATATCCCTTTGCCCTGTGTGGCTCTTTGTCTCCAATCTCCACCTGCCTTTCTCTTATAACAACACCTATCCTTGGATTTGGAGCCCAGCCTAAATCCAGAATGGATCTCATCACAAGAACCTTAACTTAATTACATTAACAAAGATACCTTTTCCCAGTAGAGTCACATTCACAAGTCCTAGGGCTTAGAACCTGTACATATCTTTTGGCAGCCATTATTCAATCTGCTACAAAAATGATTTATCTTAAGAGTAAACAGGAAAAAATGATAACCTCTGTTTGATCACAAATAATATGGGCCTAAGGTTTGGCCATATAGTAATAGTAATATATAGGTTTTTTTTTTTTTAAGTTTACAGCGGGCTTTCACCTTCACTTCCTTTACAATATATATAACAAGCCTTAATGATAGTTTTATTTTTATTTTACAGGTAACAAAGCTGATGCTAAGAACAATGAAAGTAAACCAACAGAGGGTGTTAGAATGTGACAGGATTTGATCTCAGTCCTGGGACACAGGTTGCCTGATTCCAGGATAAGTACTCTAAATGATCAGAACTTTTCTACTCCATGCCTGATACAATGATGAAGCACGAAAAGAAGCTAGGGTCTTAATAAAGCCAAAATAGGTAAATTGTTGCCAGTAATAGAGTTTGAGCAACCTACAGACAAAAATAATTCAGCCCATTTCTGAAAATAACTGGATAATATCAGGAAGATAAATTTTTGATTCACACCAACAAAATTGTCGATAAAGCCTCAGAAAATGTTCATTTTGTTGTTTTCATTTTTTACTTTCAGTGTACACATAACAGAGCAAATGATCCCTGTCTGGATTATTTAGTCTGTGGTGGTTGAATTACACCTTTGTCAGGGAAAAGCAGATCCGTTGACTTCTATATTACTACCTCTTTCTTTTGCCTTGTGGTAGGATTCCTTCCTTACCTCCTGGACAAAGCTGATGCTATATTTATTATGTGAGATTCGGAAAAAAGCCACAGATAACATGTTTTTGACACCTTACAAGATTGTGTGAGATGTCGGCAAGATAAGATTTCAGTTCCTAGATGTTTTTTGAAATCCTGCATTTTCCATTGCATCGAAATAATGGCTATGGTGCCTTGCTTTTATGTAAGAAGTTTTAATGGTCAGGATCATTTAATACCTGATTTTATGAAGTATGCCTATTATCTCTCCAGAAATAATGCTTTCCCATCTCTGACTGTCTATAAAGTCATGTGGATCTGTATTGTTCAAATCTTAAATCTGGACCTTTTCTGGAATAGAACACTCCAAATGATATAATGAATCTAAACCTGCATGCATCTTGCACACAGCAGGTTGACTAAATGAAAACATGGGAAAGTGCCTATTAAGTTCTGGTCTAGAAGAAAAAGTGAGTTCACTGGAGTTGATTTCCACAGTCAGCTACCTTAATCACTAGGTTCTTGGTGTTATGTTCTGTACACTTGCTGCCTAATATGTAAAAGAGGCTAGGTAAATCTCACCAGTTCCTTGACAAGCAGCTAGAGTGTTTTATTCTTTATTACAGAATGAAAATCCTACTGAGAAATGGATTTTTTTGATCACTCAACATCAAGCAAGTCAGGAAGTATTATTTTATAATACACTTTTCACTTTCCTAAGTGTATTATAAAATAGTATGCATAAAAAACATTAAAAATGGCAAGATGCAGAGGATAATGCAAGGATGTTAGAAGGATATGGCAGGAGAGTAGCCTCAGCCGCAAGGATGAATTTTCCTTCCTTCCTTCCTTCTTTTCTTCCTTCCCTTCCTTCCTATCTTCCTTCTTTTATTCATTCCTTTTCTTTCTTCCATTTGTTCCTCTTCCTCCCCTTCCTCTTCCTTCTTCTTTCTTTCATTATTTTTTTCTTCTCCTCACAGTAATGGAAATTGTTTATGCTAGAAATCTGACCGTAAGCACGAGACACAGAAATAAACTTGGATGATTCACATTCAATGGGATGATCCTTTATAGTTGTAAAAAGTGTTAGAATAATGGGAGACTATTTTCATTCTTTTATGCATTCATTCAACAAGTGTCCAGGATTACTTACTACGTGTCAAATAGTACATGGGATACCAGGGATTCAAAGGTGAACAAGACAGTCAGGGAGTTCAGGGTCTTACAGAGGACTGAGAAAATAGAGAAAAAAGCAAACAAATTTTTAAAAATCAGGTCCAGTTATTATTACAGGACCAAAAGAAACAGTTTTTTGTTTATAGAGAGTAACAGGGTAGAGTAGGATGACCTAATTTCTACACTATAATCAAACATATAGAAAAGTCCATTGTACAATCAATTTTACACTATTTGGCATACTAGAATAATTAGTCTGAGACTATAAGATATTCTAGTTGATGGAATAATTCTTTGACTATCAGGCAATATCAATATCAATATTATTTGCCTAAAGGAACATATACCAAGAAGTGTGGGTTGAGTATCATTTATATGCAAAGTCCTGGTTCAGCATTACAGATGATACAAAACTGAGTAAGATCTAGACTCTGTCCTTAGTGAATTTATAAATTATAAGAGGATACTTATACAGAAATAACCACATTACAAAAAATAGCCCATTGTAAATGTCATATGAACAGTAATAAAAAAAACTACAGATGATCGCAGGAATTTTTTTTATTAATACAACATAAAACAGATTATGTCACTCCTCTGCTCAAACCTTCTAATGGCTTCACGCCTCACTCAATGTAAAGGTCAAAATCTTTGTAATGATCTTCAGGGCCCTACACAAATTGGCTGCTATTACATCTTTGACCTCATTTCCCACGACACTTCCCCCAGTTCACTCCATTCAGCCATGCTGAATTGCTTGCTGTTTCACAAAACACCCAACCCCACATCACATTAAGGCTTTGGAATTGGCTCTTTCCTCCAAATATCCACATGGTTAACTCTCTCACTTTCTTCCAGACTTTGTTCAAATCTTACCTTCTAAAGGAGGCTTAATATGACCTCCTTACCCTGCTATATTGATTTCTTTATTCCACTGTACTTACTATCTTCTGATGTACTGTGAAATTTACTCAATTTTCATGTATATTGTTTATTGGTATTCTCTACCAACTAGAATATAAACCCCATGTGAATACATCCGTTTCATTCCCAAATGTACTCCACGCATCATAAAAATGTCTGAAACATAGTAGGTGCTCAATAAATATTTACTGAATGAATTAATGACTGATCATCTTTGATTGGAGGATAAAAGTAGTAAAAGAAAAACAGGAATGGCTTAACGCATGAGGGAGTGCCCTGCAGATAAAGAAGGACTTTGCCAGGACGGGATGTTCTTCCTAACTCATCCGTTTCACTTCAGATTATTACCCTTTCAGCATGTGGATGATATTTCTCAAACACAGATAAGTTCATAAAATTTCTTTCTGTTACTGGTACATTGGATGAGTATGACTCATGGGATGTGGTCATAAAGCAAATTTATTTTAGTTTCCCATTGTCCCTTAAATGCATTTAGTTGTTTCCTTTCCACACGATGAAAACTCAAGACAATATCATGATTCTTTTGGTCATTCTCAGGAAATGGTCACTCTAAATCAAAGCTACTATCTCAGTTTTGTAAGAAAAATATTAAGTCCAACCTGATTGAACACTAAGACTTATCCTTTCCTCCCACCCATCAAATCCAGCAGAAGGTGAAGGATGGGGACCAGGGAGGAGAAGGGAGCTCACAATAAAAAAAGGACAATGGTTGGGATTCTCTCCTTCTCTCCCCAGCGTCACAAACATCTTACCACTCCAGAGTTGGAGCCCAGGAGAATAGAGGACAAGACAGACCTTATTTGACTTACAGTGTCCTAAGTTGATATTCAGAGGGTCTGGCAACTGTCTAAAGCAGACTGTTTTCCTCATTAGTGGTTTCATGGCCTTTCAGGAGATTGTTCAATCACTGGTGATCTCTCAGCTTCTGTTACCTAAACCCAAGAAAAAGCATCCCTATTATGAGTGCTCAGTTACTCCTTCCCAACTCATATAAACCAGATACCAGAAAGTGAGGTCTGTTTTCTCCTGCAGGCAACCCTTTACATAGGACCTAAGATGCCTAGACTTCCTCTAATTCCTGACCTATGTGTGGCCCATGGAAAAGACTCAAGTATTCAAGTATTCTTTGCCACAACAAAAACAGCTTCTCCTTTGCTCTAGCTATTAGAATAGCCATCTAGCCCTTTCTCTGCTTTTAGAATTTTTAAAGTAGGAGTCAACTATCTGTATGTGCTATCTACCCTCCTCACAATGGCAGAAAGTGCCTATTAAAATATTTGAGTGGTCTTAAAACCCTCCTTTTTGAATTCAAGTGAAGGAGAAGCATCCCCAACTAGCCCTGTTATGGGGGGCTGAGGTTCACATAACAGCTCAGTGCTCTCCCAATCTCCACTTAATGAGCCATTTGCATTCATGATAATCTTTTGACTAGCTTAAGAGTAACAAACCTGGTCCATTGACAATTTCTATTTGTTAAGTCCCATAAGATGACCTATCTCACTGCTACTTCAGTATCTTATCCGGTATGTTACCTATTTTCTAAAAATTCTGTCTTAAACTTTTATTTTAACATCCAATTCCACCTGTAAAAATTTTCTCTGCTTCTCAATTGTCCATAAGATAAAAGTTAAACTCCTCACCTGGCATCCACACATGGATTACAATATACCTTCATTCTTGTTTTCCAACTTTGTTTTCCATCATGCACCTTTAATACTTGCAAGTCTGATAGTCTTTTATTCATTTATCCAAGAAATATCTATTAAGTACACACTATTTTCCAGGTCTAGACTTTGGTATGTGTACATCAGATACAAATATGCCAGTTTACATTGTATCACGAGCTGTATATATCAGAGTCACCTGTAAGTTAAGGAGATACATTATATTTTAATTTCTAATAACCAAATATTCTTGGTTTATAATAGAAGCTCAATACATGTGTGTAGTATTAAATTGATCTGGGAAGGGAGTGCCTTCGAGGGAGATATAAGTTGGCAGCCACAGACATGCTTGCAGACCACTGGGCCAATCTAGGCTCTACTATGCTTTGGAGAGTGGAAGATAAGGCTTTAAATGTAGATTGGCTCAATATTGGGTGATATCGTGACAAGTGTTGAATGCCATGTGGAGTGTATACTTAATTCAATGAACAAAGAAGACTTATTCAAAGCTTCTGAAGAAATGCATTATTGGAATTTAGCTTTAAGAAGAATAATCTGGTAAGATTGCACAGATTGCTTTGAAACAGGACAATGCCAAGAGACTAGTTATTAAAGTAATAAATGTGTAATATGAGAAAGAATAGCATAAATGTAAAGGAACCATCACGTGAATTGTTGTGGAGGTGGGAACTCTAAGTCTTTATGAAAGGACTAAAAAGAAGAGTAAAAGACATTCTGATTGATGCTGGGTGATTGGCAGAATGATAGTGCAATTGTTGTGGGAGTTTAGAAGGGGAAGATGATTGTTAGTCTAGTTTGGACATGTTAATTTTATGGGAAAAGTAAGACACTCTATTAAGCTTGTCAGGAGGCAGACTGAAGCACAGGTAACTTGATGAAGTCCTCTATGAAGGATTTGGATAGAGACTTTCAGTAATTTGTGACAAAACCCAGAGCAATCTATGATCGTAAAAATGTATAAGATATACACTGATATTTTTGAAAAGATAACTAACCAAAAGAATAATAAAAAGCATATGGGACAGGGTTTTAGTACATTCTCCTTAGGGAATAAAAGAACAAATCAGTGAAACATCACCACTATGAAATAGGAGCAGATGAAAACGATGAGGAAAAACTGTTGATAAACAGCACACTTATTGAATTAAAAAACAGCTTACTCTGAATCAATAATTAGCAGACTTGACATTGCAGAAAATTTAATTAGTGATTTACAGGACAAAACTGAAAAGAAACTGAAGAATCCAAAGGAAAAGGGCAGAGAATATACTAACAGAGAAAATGAGGAAAATGACAAGCAAAATGAAAATCCAGCTTATATAAGAGAAATGCCTAAAAAGAAAGCAGAAAAAATAGACCGTAAATAATAATCAAATGGAGAATTCTAGAAAATTATCCAGTTTAAAAAAAATGTATAGTTTGAGATTGAGAGACTCATTTTCCAAGACAATTAATAACAAAATCTATACAACAAAAAAATAGCTTGGTGACATTAGTGAATTTTAAGTATAAAGAATGCTTCAAACACAGAAAAAGTAAGATGCAAGATGGCCCAAAACTCCTTTCAAACACCAAATGCCAAAACACAAGGAAACCATATCCATAGAAGTTGAAGGGGAAGATCAGGACCCATGATCTATACATTCAGGCAAGCTGCTGTTCATATGTGAAGGCAATAGCTGGACAATGTGTCACAAAATAGGCCATTATTTTGAAAAAGTTTTTCTAAAAGGGCTCACAGGGGACTGACAGATGAAACAAACAAACAAGATCAAGGATGGTACATGGTGGAAGGAAAGGCTAGTGACGAACACTGAAAAGAGTTAAACATACAAAGAATAGATAGAAGCAATTAAGCATATGACAAATGTGTTTGCAAAATATTAGGTGTGCACACTCTTTACTGAAAGATATTTTTAACATTTTTAAAAGATAGAAGTATCACCAGAAACAAGGCAAGGGTTAGTGTAGAACAAAATAGAAGCTTTAAATTCTTTATATGCCAAAGCACTATAGAGTCTACATTCAGTCAAAATGGAAAATAAGGTAGATTGATGATAGACAGAATGAAGAATTTTTGAAAATTTGGATCAGAGTAGAATACGAATTTAAAATATTTGCATAATATAAAAACAAATCAGCCACCATAAAACAAATATATTAAAGGAAGCAGAAATAAATAAAATATAAAATGCAAAAAGGGCAAAGATTAAACATAATAACATCTTCACTGTACAAAGTATTTTATGAAGTACATTAGTGATTTAAGGATGAAATGGAAAAGTGAAGTTTGAAGAAGTGAGGTAATTTACCCAGGGCCACACAACTAATAAATGGTGAGGCCAGGATTAGCAACATATGGTCTGAGAGTCTTCACTCTTAACCTGTAAACTATGCTGTCTGGAATGTACATACGCTCCCACATGCAAACAAAATACACACACACACACCCTCACACTATCATACATACTTCCATGCATACCAACATTTATAGATACACATATTTATACAGATACACATATGTTCATATGTGTGTAAATATATACATTTACATGTATACAGACATGCATGCATACATAAAATTAAGAAAACTTAGCTTTGAAAACAATGAAAATTATTTAAATTCCTCTATAGAAAGGCAGAAGCTCTAAAATAAAAAGGAAGAGCAAAATTTAATTCTAAACTTGTCACCAAGCCTAAAACCTACAAATAACTTAACTGTTCTTTCTTCCCTCCAATTACAATGGAAGAGGTGTTATAATTTTGTCTAAGGGCAATATCATATGAGCTCTGAGCCCCTTTTCTTCTTTCCCAGTGACTTGCTTTCTAGAGTATACCTTACCTCCCTCCCCTGGATCCTTCTCCTCAGCACTTGTATATTATGAAGCGTTTCACATTTTACAAAATCCTTCCTGATTCAACCCTACATTCCCTTTCAGCTATCTTATTACCACTCCCCACTTTATACAGCCAAACTCTGCCTAGAAATATTTCTTTACCTCCCATTGACTACTCAATCCTGCACTCTCCATTCCAAATTTCTCTGTCCAAGGTTGTTCTGTTTGTTTGACTCTTAAAAACCTACCTACTTCCTTCGTTTGGCCTAAAAATTTCACTCATTATTTTTAAAATTAACGTTATTTGAAAATTTGAAAATAAATAAAATATAGCTGAAAATAAACCAAAGCAAAGGAATAATGTGCTGTTTGTTTTTAAACTATACATTCTGTCCTCCTTTCCTGGGCATTCTCTTATCTCTGGTAACCCCCAGCCCATCCTGCCACCTCCGTTCCTCTCTCTGCTTTCAGAATCCCTGCCTGAAATCCTTAAATGTTGTCACTCCCTAGGATTCTGTGCTAGGGCCTGTATTTTACACACTCTCCCTGGGGACAGGTAGCCATCCAGACCAATGGCTCTAGTGATCATCAATCACTATGCTTATGACTGTCAAATCTTGATCTCCTGGTTGGATCTCCTTCCTGAGTGCCAGACTCATATATCCAACTACTGTCAGAAGCTTAATTTCAATGAAAGTCTTCCTCATAGCAAGCTCTTGAATGCTTCAATTCTCTTCATTCCCAGAGCCACCCCCCAGCTTAGATCATACATATTTCCCTTCTAGATTACTACAATAGTTTCCTATAGTTTTCTCTGCTTCCTACTTGCATCTCTCCAAGTCATTCTCCACATTGCAACCTGAATGATATTTTCTAAAGTGCCCTTTTCATCACGATAATCTTTTGGTTAATACATTCATTTAGCCCTTAGGATAAAGCCCGACCTTCTTAACAGGATGGTTGAAAGGGTCATCAGGAACTGCCTAACATTCATTGTTCTATTCCTTATCTGCTGAGTTCTACATCTCCTCCTCATTTTCCTAATCACCCAATTCTACTTCAGAGACACATGGCATGTTTTCACAACACACAGCATTTCCCCATTATCACACTTACCAATTCTATTATATGTTTACTTGTTTATATCATCTGCTAGAGTATAAGCTCCATAAAGGCAAGCACTGGGCCATCTTAGACATCATTATATCCTTAGTGGAAGACACAAAATTCACACAAGAATAAATATTGTTTGAGGGAATAAATGAATAAGTGAATGGAAAGAAATAATAAAAAATAATGAACAAAAAGTTAGAATTAAAATAATGGGCAAATCTACCCAGGCAAAGAGGATTTTAAAGCATCAGGAGTAACAGCGTTAGTAATAGACAATGTATAATTCAAGATAAGATGTGTTAAATGTACAAAGTGACATTTTATAAAAGAAAGGTATAATAATTGAAAGCAATAAGAAAGAATATTATTCCCTCATTAATATAACATCAGAGTATATAAAATAATAGCTGTAGTAACTCCAGGGCAATTGACAAATGCTCCATATCATTGGCAGATTTAATATGCATTACTACTTTATATTAAATAAAAATAAAGTGTTTTCATATATACTGGATAAGATTAAGTTTACATATTTTTAGATTAAAAATAACAATTTTTTATACCTATGGAAACATTTTTAAATGAATCATTTGAGAGATTAGAAAGAAAACCTTAACAATTCGTCATAACCTATCAGTGGTTATTTTTGACATCACGAGTCACTTTAATGGCTTTATGTATATTCCAAAATTTTATAGCTAGTAGATATTACTTCTATTGATGAAGAAATTAAGCTTATATTTTAAAAATTGGACAAAAAATCAAAAAAGAAGAAGAGTGTAGCATGGCTAAGGCAGATGAAGACTATACAGACCAGACTGTTTGGTGATTAGGGGATCATTTGTGATTTTTGATAAACAGTGTTGAGAAAGAGGCCAGATACATGGTACTATGGAATAGTGAGAGAGAGAGCAGCAGCAAGTCAAAGCTCTTCTTACAAAAAGTTGGGTGACTAAAGAAAGGAGATAGAGGAAAGTAGTTTGAAAGTAATTAAGAATGAGGTAAGAATTGTATTTAGGATGAGGAGACATGAATTTATTATTATCGGCAAAGGGAAGGCATCGCTATGGAAGGATAGCCTGTGGAGGAATAGAGGAAGAGCTGCTCAGATACAGCCTAAGAGGAGATTGACAATGACAAATCATGGTCGCAGAAGTGGATTGTAGCATTAACAAGGGAGAGATGCTTCTTCAAAACGAGAGGAAATAAAGAGTGATACTATATATAAATGGAGAAAATTTGGATGTGAAGAAGGAAAAAATCGTGAGCAGTCAATCTGCTCAATTATGTCATTTCAATCTTCTGCGTCAGGTGAAGGACAAGGTTATAAAGTAAAAATAAGTGTTGGGGAAAGGCAGAGGAAACAAAAGTGGAGCTGGACAGTAAGAGAATTTCACGATTGAAGTGTGACATAGAATAATTATTATCTTTCTGTTTTACTTCTCCCTACATTCACAGCTCTCTCGAATTAATGTTGCTATTTATGGCTACTTATTCCTTAAAGTAATCCAATTACTCTACTCACCACACTGCTGAAATTCGACATTCATCTACAGTCTTCCTAAGATAGACACATTTCATCTTATTTGACTTTTTCAGTAGCCTGGGACATTGGTAAATACCCCCACCCTCTCTTTTCAAACAGATGCTTGCTTTCTTTTTACATGACTACTTTCTCTCTTGATATCCCTCCTAACTTGGCAACCAGAGAGTTAGAGAGGCAGTTCAGTCTAGAATTACAGTGCTTAGAAGAGAAGTAAAGATGTATATAATGATTAACATGCATAGAAGATCATAATCAGAGAAGGAGTTCAATATTTGACTTCTTAGCATGCGGTGATCACTGTAGTATAGAGGTGGCTGAGATTTAAAAAAAAAAAAAAGAAAATTACCCTCTTTAGATGAAGGGATATGTGGCTGAGAGATTTTAAGAGTGTCATCAAGATTATTTGTTAAGTTGGGTACAGGCAAAGCTGCTTTTACGTGCAGACCCCAAAATACACTCACTCAAACAGGTATACCGCTCCATAATTTTACAGTCCAAATGTAGGCAGGTATTGGCAGCAGCTTAGCTCCTCAAAGTAACCAGGAAAGTCAGATTCTCTCCATCTTGCTCCTCTACCACCCCCTGGGGTGTTTTCTTATCTAAATAGTCCAAACTCTCATTCCATCACCATGCCCATGAATCAGTCTGCATGAAGATGCAGAAAAGGAAGCTTAAAGCAAGAAACTGATCCGGAAGTGGGAAGCGCACAGCTCTTATGCTCACCGCCCATTGGCCAGAACTTAGTCACATGACACATGGGAGGAAGGCGAAAGAGAGGAAAACTTGCAAGGAAGGTCGAAATGTCGTCCTGGCTAGTCAGCCATGTTCTGGTACATACAAAGCGGTTCTTCACTAAAAAGAAATAAAGACTGCATATTGGGAGTCAGAGTAATTGGCAGTCTCAGATAAAAAGCCAAACTACAGGAGAGGAAAAAAAAAATCCTAAGAAACAGGAATTGAAATCAGTGAGGAAAGAAGAATTGAAACCTTCTTTGGCAGGTAGGTCAGTGATTTCAAAATAGCAAAAGGATGTGCTGTAAGGAGAGTGCATGAAGTTCATTAAAGAAAAGACCTTAGGTTCCACCTTGAGAATATTAAACTCTTTTTCTAACTTTGTAAGTTTTAGTGACTCTGAGAAGAGGTAAATTCAAAGAGATATAATATTTGTGGAGAGTAATGACATGTTATTCACACATTCATGGAAGAATGTAGACCTAAAGTTTTGAAAGGAAGGAGTTAGCACAAAGGAAAATAGAAGTAAACAGGAGTAGTTGAAGTACAAAGGGATGCCAGTTCTGGAGATAAAAATTAGGGAAAATGAGAAAAGCAAAATGTCCACTTGTGTCACTTATATTAATGTCCAGGTTAAGAGAAATGGGGAGGAGGAAGGACACGTTGACAAAAAGGTAGGTGAAATGATCTCTTTTTCATATATAGCTTCTTATCTTCCTTTCTACCCTTATTTTAACAATCCTTTGTAAAATATGTTGCTATAAGGAAATATAATTCTTTTTGAATTTGAATAAAAATGATTAATAAATATATTCTAGTTATATGAGATCTAAAAGCAACAGATTGGGCAACATTTATTTGATGGGTTTATAAAACTAATCAGCTTGAACTGGACTCTTGGTATAACAAATGTACCTTAGAAACTGTCATCACTGATTGCTGTTCTTATTTGATGGCTGCACCACACCTCGTATGCTGGGGGACCAGTTTGGAGGCCAGTATGATGGAATGGTGTACATACACTGCCTACTTGTCCAAGGAATTTGCCTGGTTAGTTCATAGATTCTGGTGTTGGATTTCTTCCTATTGGTAACAGTAATGATTGGAAGATTTTTAAGCAGTAGGTGACATGATTTGGTCTGCATTTTAAAGAGTTCACTGTGGTGGCAGAGTGGAAAATTGATGGAAATGGAAACAAGCTAAAGACGAGGAGGACACTTAGAAATTCGCAGTAGCAAACTAAATGAGAGAAGATATAGAAGAAATTAACTCTGCCATGTTGGCCTGTAGGATATCATTATGAAAACTGCTTATCAACGTACTATAAATGTAAAGAAATACAACTTAACTAAATGATAGACAATAAAGCACATACTTTATATTTTATAATGGGTTTGGAAGAATCTAGAATGAATATTATAGCCAATGACACTAAAATTTTTCCAAGATGGTAATGTTTTTATAAATGCACCAGATTTGTTGAAAGGTCTGTAAGATTGGTTAACTTTTTTTTTTTTAATTTCAGAATATTATGGGCGTTTTTAATACAACGTGTGGGAACCATGACAGCAGCATGTGCTCATGAGAATGTATTTTGTTAATCTTATTTCTGTTGGAGGAGCTTCAGTGCTATGCTTTTAGAAATGTAGGACTTTAGTAAGTCCCATCAAATTTTGCATCAGAACACTTGAAAAGTCTTATTTCTGCTATTCAGTGACCTCTTGGCTATACACTAATAGATTTCCAATCCACTGAGAGGCAAATCCTCACAGACACTTTTCAAACATTCAAAGCTATGATTAAATGTATCTTTACATCAAAAATCAATCTCTTTTAAGGCATTCAAGGGATTTGCTCTGCAGAGCAGAGACCAACATGCTAGACAGCCTCTCCTAGACTTTTAAAATATCTGTCTTTTCCCCTTGCAGGAAGTCATTTTTCCAGGGGCTGTTTATAGAGGCAGATTTTCAAAGGTCCCAAAAGCCCAATTAAGATCATGTCGGCTTGAGTACATGTTCCTGTTTATTATAGGACCTTCCTAAAGTACACATAAATTGCATACTATATATAAATGAAACAATCATCAATTACTAGATGTGCCTTTTTTGATACTTTGGTTGGTTAGCTAAATAGCACATAGTCTACTCTTTAGAAAACATCCAGGTAATATATAGGAGATTTATATTTTTCAAGTAGTTGCAGCATTTCCCTAAAGTAAATGATATTTGCTTTCTAGAATTGTTATAAATAAAACAAAATATTACAGGTGAATTCAGCTAGCATTTATTGAGTTTCTCATATACGAGATAACTCTTTTCCACATACATAATTAATTTTATTTAGTTTTTTGTAGTTTTAATGGTTTCCTATGCTTGTTAACCTTGCTTATCCTAATAGATATGTGAACTCCCTGGGGATAGGGATGCCATCTAATATTTTGCTTAATTTCCCCACCACATTTTCTAGATATTAGTAGGCAATCCTCAAAAAATACTAACATTAAGCCTTTAATACTAGAAAAAATCCAATTATAATTTTTTAAAAATGTTTTCATGTGAAAATAATAGCTCCATTTAGTTCAATGCATGGAACAGTAGACTGACATTAATAGGTCCTGTTGTCATTGACCTGACATTATCAAATCATTCACAGATTTTTGTTGTGGTATAACTACAATATTAAAGCAGTCAATGAAATCTTTTCACCAATTGTCCTAAATGTCATTTTGAGCTCTTACAGGCTTTGTGATGTCATCCTCTATTAGCTTCAGCTGTAGCATTCTGTGATGTCCTAAACTTTCATTTGTGCCACTACTTCTTTATTAAATACTGTGTCTCCATGTGGTATCCCACTAGGTAGGTCTTCATGATATTCCAATGTTTATTTATTTTGTTAATTTTCTAACAAACCATATAAGTAGACTTAAATTAATGAAAGAGGTCTGCACATAATCACAGATTACTTGGCAGAAGCTGGCACAACACAAGCCAAAGGAAGACTTTAGATCATTTATCAGCTTGCAAAAAGTAGGCCCTACAAACCACTGAGAGATGTTCAATAGGAATATAGAACAGAAACCCAAGAGAACGTAATAGTGGCTCAAATTTTCAACAGAATGATTCAGAGTCACTAAAACTCAATCAAAACCTAGCACCATGTATTGGTGAGCATACTTACCACACATCATGTCCAAGCCAGCAACATAATTTCTTTTGCTTTCTCACAGCCCACAGGCAATCAGTCAACACATACCGTTGATTCTATTTTCTTGATATCTTTCAAACCACTCTAATCCTTTCTACTCCTAGTTCTAGCTGCTATTATCCTTTCTCTAGTGTATTAAAAAAAAAAAACTCTTAACTCACTTCCCTGCCTCTAGGCTTGCTGCCTAAGTCCATTCACCACATTACCTCCACCTTTTACTTTCCAAACTCATGATCATGTTCCTCCTAGGTTAAATATCCTCCACAGGCTCCCCATAGCCTTCAAGGTAAAATCCAAATTTCCCAGCAGGACATTCATACTCCTTTACAATCTAGTTTATGGTCCTTTCCAATCTCATCTCGCACTCCTGCCTCATTTACATTGCCTGTTCTGATGATCTTCCACTTGTAGGACTTGGTGTAGTGGGCCACGCTGTTGCCCCTGGCTGCCTTAGCCATCCTTCTACCGTCTCTTCTTTATCTGGACAACTTCCGCATAAAACACTGCCATTCAATTTTTATGTTTCGCCTCTCTGGGTCTTCACACCATCTAAAGAACCCTTTGTTGCCATACCTTCTATTTCCTTTTGTCTATACAAAGTTTGGAATCCTAAATTTCAGAGAAAAAATAGATTTAAAAAAAATCCAACAAGTAAAATGGGCATTGAACTGTGTTAGAGTCAAGAAGAAACAAAAATGCAAGGTTTGCTACTTGGAAGTGACAAAGGGAGGGAAAATTGTGAAACAGAGATAGAGTCAATGCCATGTGTCAAAGAGGGCCTTATCCTTTTCAATCAAGCATAATAATTTCCAAACTGGAAACATTGTAATAAGAGAGAATACAAAGCCAAAATAGATGGATTGGTTTCTTATTCTTGCTGTAATAAATTACCACAAATTTATTGGCTTAGAGCAAAAAAAAATTTATTATCTTATACTTCTGGACGTCAGAAGTCCAAAAATGGATCTCACTGGGCTAAATCAAGGTGTCAGGAGGACTGTCTTCCTTTCTGAGGGCTCTAGGGGATATTACATTTTCTTACCTTTTACCTTCTTGAGGCTACTTATATTCCGTGGTTCATGCCCTCCTTCCATCTTCAAAGCCAGTAATGGCTGGTCAAGTCTTTCTCACATAGAATCACTCTGACATTAACTTTTCTCTCTCCTTCTTCCACGTTTAAAAGACACTTATAATTATATTGGACCCACCAAATGATTAAGGATAATTTCCCTATTTTAATATCAGTTGATTAGCAGCCTTAATTTAATCTAATAGTCTTAATTCCTCTTTGCCATATAACCTAATATATTCACAGGTTCCTGGGTTTAAGATATAGACATCCTGGAGATGAGGACATTATTCTACTTTCCAAATAGATGATATCATAAAATCTTCAAAAGAATCCAGGTTTATATACAGTGAGGTCTTCTGATTATGTTTGTGGGTTCTGACATCAGGGAAAGCTAGATTTAAATCCTGGCTCTCCTACTCACCAGGAAAATAGACAAAATTCCCTAAATGGGAGTCTCTTAATATTTAAGCCTGAGGAAATTAGGGTTATCATCTGGTAGGGTTGTTGGCATACCTGCTTTCAAAGCATATAGCCTCTTCTCATAACCACTATGCTGTAAAATGGAATCATAATAGAGTTGTTTTGAAGATTAAATGACTCAAAATATGGAACGTGTAAAACACATAGAATGGCCTTTAGCATGTTCAAAGAGCTCAATATATGATAACTATGGGTATTTAATGTCTCAGCAAATGGTAGTGGTTATTATTATGATGCTCAAAGAAAAACTGTACCCTTTAAACATACCAGAAGTTTGAGGTAGATGCCATGGGAGAATATCAGAATTATTTTTAGGCAAAAAACTACTCTTATCTAGAAAACATCTAGATAGGTGCTTTTGGAATTATAAAAGCTAAGTTCTTCTGAATGTAATCTAGGAGGATAGCAGAGTATTCTGAATAATAAAGAAACACATCTGGAAGTTTCCCTCAGGCAGCTAGAATAGGAGGAGATTTTGTGGAGATGAACAAGACCCAGGGAGTGAAGAAGGCTGGACAATCATGACAAAGAGCAGAGGTCAGATAACAATATGGGTTAGTGATATATCCTCCAACACAGAGAAAGCAAAGAAACTTTTAAGGACCCTGATCATAACAATACTTATAAGTTGTTCTTTTTATCGTACTGTGCTAGAAACCCCTCTATTACAAAATTTTAGATCCTAAAATTTTAAGTCCTAAATATTTAAAATTCTAAAATTTTAGTAGAAGGTGGTTCGCATCAGCAATCTTGTTTTAGTGGCACCATGGGGGATGATGCAGAAGGAGCCAGTGTTCAGCTCAGAACAAACAGCTCGACCTGCAACGGTGCACGGGTACATCAGGCAACACAGAGAAGCAGGAGCCATATGGGGAATGATTTAGCAGGGAATGATTTTAAAGAGAC
Source organism: Daubentonia madagascariensis (assembly GCA_023783475.1). Lineage (NCBI taxonomy): Eukaryota > Metazoa > Chordata > Mammalia > Primates > Daubentoniidae > Daubentonia > Daubentonia madagascariensis. Next base: position 38,605,585 of record JAKFHU010000600.1, read on the forward strand.
AGAAGACAAATATCTTTCTCTCCAAATATACTAAAAGGAGAGGAATCTTTTTTCTTTGAAGAGAGGGAAGGTAGAGGGAGCTGTTGATTCTGACCTCAAATATATACTGTTACAGAGATGAGAGCTATCTAGATATCAAGTATTATTGTAACTGATTCATGTTATGATGATTATGACTACTGTCATTGTTGTTATTTCCAGATGATCTACATTATCTGGGCATAAGAAACCCTTGAAGATTATTCTCAGAGACACCATAAGGAATATTTAAGAAATCTTGGAGCACACAAGAAGTGGAAGAAGAATGAAAATGTTATATCCTAATTTCCAAAAAGAGAATATTTTATTTTTTCATATATAGATATGTGAACAATTCTTCATAAAAATCTAAAATTTATTACTAAATTGATTAATTATTTTGAATGTATTTATTAGGTCACAGGGAACTTAAATGTGTTTACTCTGAAAAAGATGTCATGTGGAATACATTTTTTGTTTTGAAAGGATTTCTAAAATTTTCAAGGTAACTAGGAAGTTTTCTAAAAAGACGATTTTTGTAATACAGGTAAGATGCAGTAGAAAAGTCTCTTCCAAAGCATAAACTATTCCCAAATAATAATGTTATGTTTTGGGATATTACATTATCGCTACTCTTCAGATCACTAAGTTATAAACATAACAATATAACAAGTTCTCTAGAGGTCTAAAAAAATTACCATATAGTCTAAAAATAGCTAATGTAACTAAAATGCAATATTTCCAAATATGCTTGAATACATCTTATTTCCTATGATAAAAATGTTGTAGCATCCTTTATGTCCAAGATCTACTATAAATGTAGAACTTAGCTGATAATACTGTAAATCATATTGTACAACTGCCAAGTATTTAAGAAAGTAGTGACACATTTCCAATTAAATCAAAACTTGATTAAATGGTGATTAAATAAAAAATCTTTGAAATAAATGTGTATTAACACATTTGCTAGAGCCACTATATTTTAGTACTAATCATCCCTGTCTCCTGGTATTCAATCTCTTTGTAATCCCCTCCCATTATGTGTAAGGAGTCTGTGACTTGCTTTCAACTAATAGAATACAGAAAAGATGATAGACTGTTACTTTCATGATTATGTTATGCAAGATTATTACATCTGTCCAGCTAAGAGACTATCTTGCTAGCTTTGATAAAGCAAGTAGCCATGTTAGGGAAGTCCACATGGCAAGGAACTGAGGGTGGCTTCTGGTGGAAAAGCCAGCAAGAAACTAAAGCCCTCAGTTTGACAATCCACGAAAAGTGAATGCTACCAATAACTGCATGAGTTTGAAAGCAGATTAAGTTTTCATATTTTAATTTTTTTAAACAACACTAATTTATTATCTTACAGTTCTAGATGTCAGAAATCCTAAAATCAAGGTGTCAGTAAGACTGTGTTCCTTGTGGAGGCTTAGGGGAGAATAATTTCTCAGCTTCTGGAAACCACTTGCATTCCTTGGGTCATGACCCCTCCCTTCATCTTCAAAGCCAGAATGTAGCATCCTCAAATCTCTTTTTGATGCTCCCAAGTTAAGCTTTTAGATAAGAACCCATCCATGGCTGATAATTGAATTTCAGCCTTGTAGAGAACCCAGCTAGGATATGCCTGGACCTCTAACCTAAAAGTGAGATAATAAATATAAATATGTTTAAATTGAACTTTTTATCTTAAGACGATTTTTGATTCTCATGCAGTTGTAAGAAGTACTACAGAGAGATATCCTGAATCCTCTACCCAGTTTTCCCTAATGGAAACATTTTGCAAAATTACGTATAATACATCAACCAGGATATTGACAAGGACACAGTCAAGATACAAAAAAATTCCATCACACTAGGGATCCTCGTGTTGCCTTTTTGCAGCCACATTCACTTCCCTCCCACCTCCACCCCCTACTTAATCCTTGACAACCACTGATATATTCTCCATTTTTATAACTTTTGTCATTTCAGGAATGTTATATTAATGGAATCATATAGTATTTAACCCTTTTGGTTTGAATTTTTTCATTCATTCAGCACAATTCTCTGGGGATTTGTCCCGGTTGTTGCGTGTCACAATAGTTTATTTCATGTTTTTTTAAAAAAACAGAGATTGTTTAACCATTCACTCTTGAAGGACATCAAAATTGTTTCCAGTTTTTGGTTATTACAAATAAAAAGACTATAAACATTTAGTACAGGTCTTAGTGAACATAATTTTTCATTTCTCTGGGATAAATGCCCAGGAGTGAAAATTACTGGGTTGTATGATAATGGCATATTTAGTTTTTTAAATACACTGAGAAATTGTTTTCCAATGTGGCTGTACCATTTTACATTCCCACCAGCAATGGATGAGTGATTCAGTTTCCATACACCCCCACCAGCATTTGGTGGTGTTTACATAAATATATTTTACATATAAATATATATTTATATATAGTATATATATGTGTAAGTATATATATGAAATTCCAATAGGTATGCAGTGATACATCATGTGGTTTTATTTCTTTAATGCCTAATAATATTAAACATCTTGTCATACGCTTACTTGCCATCTGTATATATACTTTGGTGAAATGGCTCTTTATCTTCATTTTTTAATTTCCCATTACCAATTTTCAAATTGGTTTGCTTATTTTTTCCAGTGTTGATAGTTCTTTATATATTCTAGATACTGTTTATTTGTCATATATTTGTTTTGCCAATATTTTTCTCCTAGTCGGTCGCTTGGATTTTGATCCTTTTAACAGGAACCTTCCCAGAGTGCAATAGTTTTTAATTTTGACAAAGTCCAACTTATCAATTTTCCATTTCTGGGATTGTATTTTTGATGTTGACTCTAAGAACTATTTGCTTAACCCTATATCCTGAAGATCTTCTCATAAGTTTTTTTTCCCTCAAAATTTTATAGTTTTATGTTTTATATGTAAGTCCATGATCTATTTTGAATTAATCTTGTATATAGTGTGAAACTTAGGTTGAGGTTCATTTTCTGCCTGTGGATATCCAGTTTCTCTAGGGCCACTTGTTGAAGAGGCTATCTTTCCTCCATTGAATTGCTTTTGTACCCTTGTCAAAAATGAGTTGGGAATATTTGGGCCAGTCTTTTTCTGGGTTCCCTATTCTTTCCCATTGATCTACGTGTCTATCCCTCCACCAGTACCACAAATTCTTATTTAGTTCTCTACACTTTTGTGAGTCTACTTATGTTTGTTTTATATATAATGTCGAGGGATTTTACTTTTTCTTAGCAAGAGGAATAAGAAAAAGTACATCTATTCCATCTTCCTGAAAGTAGAAGTCTCCCATGTGTGTTATTTTAAGCTTAGTTTGTAGTAATGTTGTTATGCACTAATAAATAATAAAACACATATAATTGTATGTGTGTCCAATAAGCACCAGGAGGTAAATATTTATCCCAGGGCATTATCATAAGCATTAAATTAGATAATATCTAATAAATTATCTAATAAATTGATAATAACATGCACATTCGACTTATTTTCCAGCATCGCACGGTGGTAGAGCATAGATAGATAGAGGTTCAAATCCCTGCTTCTCCAACTATTTAAAGTGTCCACTAATCAGTGTTTCTGAACTCTAGTAGCACATTACAACCACCTGGGGAGCTTTTAGAAAATTACAAATCCCTGAGCTTCAGTCCAGGTTGATTAAACAAAAATATCTGGGCATGAATTCCCTGAGTTAGTATTTTTTTAAAAACATGTCATATGATTCTGATGGTCAGCGAGTTTGGGGAACCACTGCTCTAAATCTTCCTGAAATTGTTTCCTATTCTGTAAAATGAGGACAATAATATGATAATGATATCTCTCTCACAACTTGCAATAAGACATATAAATAACTTAATCTAAATCCAGTTCTGAGCACAGTACCAGCATATGGAAGTAGAAGGAATATAAGTTTTGTAAGCAGGTTCGTGCTCTAGCTGCACCACTTCTTAGGCCTGTCACAGTCAAGTCACAGGAGCTGGGAGCCTCAGTTTTCTCGTTTCTCAGCTGGAGGAAATAGTACTTAACTCACGGAGCTGTTGTAAGGATAAAATTAGATAACATATATAAAAGCACTTCACACATTGTAGGTGCATTTATTCTCTTTCCTTCTTCCTGAAATGTCTCTGCAAAACACAAGTATAATCATCCTTACCATAACAAAAAGTTTCATATGGTGCTTTAAATTTTAGGAAGGAAGAAGACACCTTTTATTGGTTCAGCCATCTGGATGCTACTGATGGTTCTTTGACCTCGTCCGGGGTTGGCCAGTGGTATAGTATAGTTTGCAGAGGAAGAAGCTCCAGAAGTTTCTGTCATTCAGGAAGAAGTAGGCTTATCTTTCAGTCTTCAATTATTCAACTTTGCTTATTACTTCTTTTATACTACATATTTAACTCTCCCTTTCTTGAGATTTTACCCTTGGTCCAGGAACTACTGAGTTCAAAAGGCCAAGATGGTATCCTCAAGATGTCTTTTCTGACATTCTAGAATTGTTATACACTTGAAAAAGGTCTTAGTGTATCTGTGAAATTGGGAATGTCTCCCTAGAATTAGCAACCTTCTAGATTTCTGAGATATGCAATGAAAGAATTCTGAGACATATCTCTGCATTGTCTATTCTTTCTTTTAACCTGATGATGTTTGTTCAGAATCTGCCCAAGTGGGTTAGAATATATGGAACAGACTGCTTCTGGGGATCTCAAACATGTAATGCAAACCCCCAAATCGTCCTGTTCCAGCCAAATATATGTGTATAAATACATATATGTGTGTGTGTGTATAAGAACTCTTAAATTCATCATTTTTACTTAGTGAACAAAATGGTTAGCCATATTGCTGCCAATCTGAAAGTTTGATGGACCACAGAAAATCAACCATCATCCTCTTTCTGGTGTAGTTAAATAAACTTTAAAATATTACTTGACATGTTGCCTTATCTTTAGACTTTTTGTCTGTGTAGTAGAAGCAGTATTAGCTTCTAGAGCCTAATATTTGGGATCACACTGTTACACCAAACCAGAATTTGAAATAATCCATTACAAGAGCTTTAAAGACAAAACTACTCAGTCTCCAATATATAGCCAATATAAAATGACAAAAGAAAATATAATGACCAAAGAAAAACAATTACATTTTCTATTCATGAGTGCCATTAGAATAACTATGTCATATTGTGAAAGTATGATAGTAAAATGGCTTGTTTTAATAAGCTATTGCCAAGGAACTTCAGGATAAGAATATTTTTCTACAACAGAAATGAGTCATCCATAAGTAGAGATTATATTTCCAAACAGATTCTTTTGGTTAGGGTCTGGTTTTAATTTTTGGCCAGCTTTTAAGTGCTTTCTTACAAAAGAACAAATTTTAACTGAGTCATGATTTTCTTTTCATTCTCAGAAGTAGTTTTGTGGGATTGGGGTTGAAGAGGCTGAAAGTAGATGGATCAGATACTGATTAACAAAACCATGCAGCAGGAGAACAAAGAGGACTAGCATTTAGAGCAGTGATTTAGGGTTCCTGGATTTCTGTTGACTTCTTTAAGTTGAAAAAGTCTAAGCCTTTTCATTTTCTTGAATTTAAACAGAAACAAAACAGGCTCTCAACTATTCCAATCTAAACTAAGCTCCTATTTTCCTACTGGAAAGTACTGTTAACTTTCCCCTGAGAAAGATAGGTTATATGAGAGACAAATAAATAAGACTCCATTTAGAAGACCCTAAGAGTACACACAATGAACACAAAAATCAATGCAAGCCCCTTTGACAGCTGAAATTAGATGTCTCATAATGTTTTGGCAGCTTCATAGAGCATTATATATTTTCAAGCTACTTTCTATGCCTCTGTGCTCCTTTATCTTCGTTTGCCTTTCTCGTTAAAAATACAATTTTGCCCTTTTGCTAACATTTCATGAGCTTAGGGACTTCCTTTTAAAACCTGGCCACAAAGCCTTGAATTGGTGGCACAGGCATTGCTAACAGCAAATTAACCTGGAAGAATACGTGCCTTGGGGTTATTCAATAACACATTACCAAAAATTTATTTGAAATTGCGTCTTTCTTTATGTCACAGGCCCTAGACAAAAATAACAAACTCACAGTTGCCTAGAAGAAACGAATGTCTTGTGATTTTTGTAGTATCAGTGACATTCTCATGTCTAAAGATATGGAAGTGAAATGTGAGGCACAGGTTTCAAGTTAGGACAGGGAGATGGGAAGCTAGTTGGCAAGCTAGTTCAAAATCAGGTTTCTTAGGGACAAAGGAAAACTACAGGAGTAAAGCCATTTATTAAACAGATGGGCAAAGAAATAGGCTATTTAATAAAATATCTTCCATACCAGATGTACCTTGCTAAACTTTCTGTACCTTACACTGAAAGCCAAGTTTATTTTTAAGGAAAAAGAATTGATAAGAAAATGATTCATCTCAGGCAATATTTATTCTATTATAAAATGGTAGGGCCTATAACAGCCTTTGAGGACCTGACAATTCATTTGAAATTCAATGCCTCACCCCAACACAGCATCCTGATTCACCTTAACTAGCTCTACTTTTTCCTTTTTGCACATTCTAACAGAACTATAAAATGCACTTAATTTTTCTGTATTCATTATTTATTGCAGATGTCCTCCTACTAAAATACAAAATCTATGATGTCAAAGGTCTTTGTTTTATTCACTGATGTCCCCCATGAGTGTAGAATAATGCCTAACACAACATATTTGGAAAATGAACGGATGAAAGAAAGAAGAGTAACATGACATATATTTATCAGGATCTTTTTTCCTGCCATGTAGAAATCAAGCCACTGGGGGCTGACTTATTTTTAGTGTTGCCTCTGATATTTAGTCTCTTTATTAGCTATTTGCCATCATTTACTCTTTCTGCCTTCATTTTGCAAACATAAATTCTATGGTTTGAAAGATATTGCAGTTTTTCCCAGTCTCAAGGTTACTAAGCAATAAAGCTAGAAACAGACTTAGGACCATATAGCACTGTAAGTATACTTTCTTATTGCAACATCATGAATAAACACTTCCAGTGTTTATCACCTACTGTATGATTTAAAATAAAGAACAAATAAAAGAAGAAAAGGGGGGAAAAAGTAGTAGACTATATCATTTTGCATTGGTTTAATGGACCAGCAGAATCAAATATTAAAATGCTGAAAAAATTCTATATAAAGGAAACTACCTCTCTAGAGAGAGCTTGTGTCTCATTGCTAAAGTTCTGAACTTCAGTGTAGAGGAATGGCAGATTTCTGTTTAAAATATGATTCTGTGACATTTCAGTGAGTTGTCAAATTTATAACCCCCATTTTTTAAACTATTGCTAGAGGACAGATGCCTTTCCTGTGCGGGTTACACCTCTGTGAGTGGTTAAAAAAGGAAGGGTGAGCTTCCTGCACACGGCACCACTATTCAGTGAAGGAGGTTATTTTTGTGCTAAATCATCTGCAGAAAACCATATGGTTGGAAGAAAATAGACTGCTAGCCAATATACAGCATCTCCAGAGGGCCTGGACGGGCATAAGATGCCTGCTGTTTTGTTTGCTATTTGAATAGATGCCTTCCTTTCTTGGCTCAATGAAGGGAATTGTGATTTGGGGCAATAATTCCACTTAAAAAGAGAATAGAGTAGAATGTAAGATATACTTTCCAGCATTTTCATATTTTATTACAATTTCTAGGTTTTATCTAATGCCATTTACTAATCATTATATACCGTCGGCAGAGAAATTATATAAATTTATTCCAAACCATTATAATACATGCTATGGGATGAATTGTGTCTCATCCTCCTTACCCCAAACTTCATATCTTGAAGACCTAACCCCCAGTACTTCAGAATGTAACTATATTGGGGGTACAGATATTTAAAGAGGTTATTAAATTGAAAGGAGGTCATTGTGGTGGGCCTCAATCCAATATGACTGGTGTGTGTCCTTATAAGATCAGGAAATTGTAACACAAACATGTAAAGAGGGAAGACCATGTGAAGATGCAGGGAAAAGACATCCATTTACAAGCCGAAGGGGCCTGGTACAAATTTTTGCCTCACGTCCTTGAGAAAGAACCAACCCTGCTGAGACCTTGACTTCAGACTTCCAGCCTCTAGAACGTTGAGAAAATAAGTTTTGTTGTTTAAACCACCAAGTCTGTGGTACTTTGTTACTGCAGTCTTAGCAAACTAATACCATTTAAAGTCTAAATTTTTCAATTTAAAAATCCAAAAACTCTCTCTTCTGAAATTAATGTGCATAACAAGCAAACTGATGAAGGGCAGGTGATTTCTGTTCCTGTAAAAATGGCAATAATCAAACAGCAGTACCTTTATAGAAAAACATTTCCACTTAGAGATAAAGAAAAGCATATTCCACTTACATGAATTTCAGAGAAATAATAATGATAATTACAAAACAATTAATGTTTGCAATGTAATTTGCCAACACTCTTTTGTTTAATGCTAACAAACCTATGAAGTGGATACGTAGATTTCAATCTACTGGTTGGCTTGTGCAATTCACACAGCTGGGATATGATCCCACATCCTCCAGCCTTAAATACTATTCTATCACAGTGTCACCTCTGTGCCCTGATTTCATTTGAGTTTAATTTCTTTTATGTTAATCGTCTTTAGTGAAAAAAGTTCCCTCTCTCTCTTTAAAAAATCTTTTTTTTTAACCTAAGTAAAGACGATGTTACTCATAAACAATGGAAATACTGGCAATTGGTGGTGCATTTGGGTTCTTTTTAATTGCCAATATTTTAAAATTATTAATTATTTTGTTCTTATTATAACAATTCAGCTCCTCATAACACTAAAATCACTTAGCCTTGTGGGCTTATAATAGTGTCTTAAAACTGAATACTAAAATATATTATTCACTATTTTAAAGTACCCAAGATGTAATGCAAAACACCTTAATTATTTAAGCAGAACTCGATTACCCTCAGCGTGATGATTGCTAAATCTATTATCATGGAGTCACAACTGATTCATTTCAATTTTTGTTATTTTCCATATTGTTTCTTTTTTCTTTTTTTTTTTTTTTTGTGGAGACAGAGTCCTCACTCTTTTGCCCTGGGTAGAGTGCAGTACCAGAATTGCAGTTCACTGCAACCTCCAACCCCTGGGCTCAAGCGATCCTCTTGCCTCAGCCTCCCAAGTAGCTGGGACTACAGGAGCCCACCACAACACCCAGCTGATTTTATTTTTTTTCCTAGAGATGGGGTGGGGTCTCGCTCTTGCTCAGGCTGGTCTCAAACCCCTGAGCTCAAGAAATCCATTCTCCTTGGCCTCTCAGAGAGCTAGGATTACAGGCGTGAGCCACCGCGTCCCGCCTGTTATTTTCCATATTGTTGTATAATGAGAATCGATGTTTAGGATGAAGGAATTGTAAATTTTCTAGCATTAAATAGTCAATGATATCTAGTATACTTTATTTATAAGTCAAGAAAACAGAGATCTATGTTTTCATTAAATTTTAGGCCAAAACCATTGAAATAAGTAGCACTTTGTGTTTTTATGTCACATTTATTACTTTCTACTTTCACTAGAGTTTTATATGTACATGTTTTATCTTTTACTGATTTGTTAATTCATTGCAATCAAGATTCATGTCTGATTCATCTTTGCAACCTATATCTTATTTGTAGTAAGTGCTCAATAAATATTTAATACATGAATGAATAAAATTAAGTTTTCTATGTATCATAAACTTATTAAAAATCCAAATTAAATGAGAATAATTCACCAAGTGATTTTTTCCCTATCAAGGAAAACTTGTGCATCAAAATAAGAGTATTTATACCATAGTCAGATTTTAAACAAATGAATTACTAACAACAGATGGTAGAGTTCTTTCATCTGTGTTAAACAGATTTTTTATGTTAATTTATGAATGGTGTTTATCAAATTTCTATGGCATAAGAAAAGTTTTCTTCTTTAAAATTTCTGAATCTGGTCTGTGGCTTAAGAAACCAAAGTCCATTAGCCTAGTTTATTTATGCCATCATCTTGGCACATTGGACTCCCCAGGGATATTTTGAAAGTCACCATTCTCTCCTGCTGTTTCAATTAACACTCTAGAACACTCATTATCTTCAGTAGAAACTATCTTTGAAACCGTAACACCCTTCAGCTGGAAATATGTTATTTGATTGTTCAGAGGTAAAAGGCTTAGGGTTTTTATTAAGGGATTCACATGGGGATGAAAATTACAAGTGGAGGAAGACCTTGCCTAAGACATTCAGAGAAAGTGATCACCCAGTCCCTCCCGCTGCTTAGCAAAATAACCTAGTCCACATATGAGGGCATAGCTAAGGTTAAAATGCTAGGAACGTACTTTGCCAGCTCTCTAAATGAGAGGGCTTTTGCTTTCTAAACCATTCACCTCATGAGCTGTGGTTACAAGACCTGCTTTCTCCATCCGCCTACCCTTGAGTTGAGAAAGTAAAAACAGTTCTTTAATCTTTCCCCCTTTAACTATGTGGCTCCAGCAACCAGTCAACAAGGTTTATTGAGCCCCTTTTCTACAGAGAGCTTGTATTGCCGTGTTGTATACCAGCACAAATGAACTGGGAAAGATTAGCTTTGCCTTCAAAGACCTCCAAATATGAGGAACCCAGGGAAGATGTTAATTCCTATATCACTTAATTCTTTTATTAGACTGTACAGAGAAAGACACAAAGATCAATGTGAATAAGTGCTACCAAAAATATTTCTTGTGCTGCTTTGGGTATACTGTAGTGTGAAAGACACATGGGATAAAATAAGAGTCCTCGGCTCACACAAATTAGCCTTATTTTTAGGCAAGTGCCCCACATGAATTTGAAAACATACACCATTTACTGAAAGGTGACCTTATTAGGAAAGTTAGCAACTACATGCTGTAAAGACATGAAATGTATGATAAAATGGTTCTAAAAATATGCAGCCCTCACATTTTCAGGCAGAGACTACTTGATTAATGCAGGTGAAATCAAAGTTTATCAAAATCTCATCTTCTTTTAAGCAAACCATAATTTTAACATAAAGAGTTGTAAAAATTCATATCACAATGTTTTATTTGCCATTAAAAGGCTTGGGTTTTTAAATTTTGTTTTGTTTGCTTTTTTATTTTTTTTTCTGTTTCCTACAATCTCATTCTTTTGTTGGAAGTGCAGTGTTTTGATAAATGGGTAAAGACAATGTGCAGCAACTCACTGGGCAATGGAAGCCAATTTCTAGAACCATTTTGTGATAACTTGAATCTCTCCAAATATCTTTGCCTTTGCAATGGTCTTTACAATCGATAAATAAGTTTGTCAATGTTCCTGAAATTGATTGGTTTCATCACAGCCAAGAAATTTATTCTACCTAAGTTCACTGAGTGCTGTCCCGAACACAATTTTTGCTGTCTTCCCCCCCTTTTTTTTCTTTCACAAAACGTTTTAGGAGGAAGGGGGAAAGACTAGAATGAAGGTGATTAAGAACTAGGACAGGCAATTCCTTGTCAAACGTTGATTTATGGAAAGTAGGGATGTAGTTAAAGTTGAATTTTTGCCTACACAAACTCAACTCTACCTTTTATGTAAATGAGAGGTCAATACCTCAGTTACAGAATCTATAAAGCATAAAATAATCAATACACGCTGTAGACTATTAACTAGTTACACTTTTACAGACATCTATTCTAATGAAATAAAACTTAAAAATTTGTCTTTTCTGTGTGGAATTATCAGAGGTTAGAATGGCATTGACTTCCCACTGGCAAGATGTTTCTTCTTAATATTCTACAATAGAGCATTTCCTAGGAAATTTGCTCTTGAAATATTCAGCTACTATAAACAAAGAGAGTTGGAAACTGGAGCATATCAGGAAGTTGTAGTTTGTGAGGAAGAAAGTGGGTGGTAATTTGATGAGGAACTCAGGGTAGTCAGTTCTGAAACAAAAGTTATTTCACAAAAGAAGCACTTTAATGAACCAAAACTAAAAAGAGAAAAACAATTATAGGTTCTATAGTTAACATTGATGGGAGTTTTATTACTTTGAAGGTAAGGTGAACTAACTTTATAAAATATACTCTGATGTCTTTAAAAAAATAAAAATTTGAATTACTTTAGGACTTTTTATGCATGCACAGACTCAGACACTGACTTAGGTGCTACATGGGGTCCATTATATTTTTTTCTGAAGGAAAGGAAAATATTTTATTTCGTGATTTTGAATTTCTGTGTTATTCATGCCAGAGAGCTTATTGTAAGTTTGAAGTATAAAATAATATAAATGTGCACATGTTTAGAATATTACAGATTTATTTCTGGTCTGCAAGTAGGGGGTTGAAAAGAATCATTAATTCCACAAATATATATTGAGCTTTTTATGGAGTTTAGGTATGTACAAAGTTGAGGAAAATGTGGTACTTGACCCAAAAAGCCTATAGCCTAAGAGAGGATTTACAGGATACGTGCATACCCTTATAGTTAAATAAAACATATTCAAAATCATTAGATATTACAAAGTACTTCGGAATTGAGAAAAGTTACAAAAATAATTATGCATGGAAAATTTATCAAAGATTTCATTGAGGTAGTAGCCTTTGAATTGGGCCTTCACATTTGGGTAAAAATCAGATGAAATGAATGAGTTTGGAGGGAGTAAGTAACATTAAAAAGAGACTAGAGGAATAAGAAGGTAGGTATGGCCCTGGACAGTGAATAATCCTGTCTCACTAGACTAGAGAATACAGTGTGGGAAAATGAAGACAGAGAAGGAAGCTTGATAAAAATCTTCCATGTTCTTGAATGCAAGCTAAAGAAATTTAACTCTATCCCTCAAGCAATGAAGAAGAATGATAATTACTATATATTGTGTGCATTGTGCACCTTCTAAATCCAGTTCTTTACATATGCTTTATTATTTAATTTCCCCATCAGCCCCCAAAAGAAGGAAATTTACACACAGGAATCTGTAAATGGGATTTAAGCAGTTCTTGTTCCAAAGCTCTTTCCTCTACATGATTTCTTTGTGGTCATAAATGACTTTGAGAATTTCATGAATGCTATGGAATTTCTTTCCAGGAAAATGTATATGTACACGTATACTCAAAATTTTTCTTACACTCACAGGGTATTCATTAATTCCCATTTTCATTCCCTGTTAAAAACTCTTGCTCTACCCAAAAAATCTCACAGTGAGGGAATGTATTTCTTTCTGATTTCATGATACAGTAATATTTCAACATGGTAATATACAGGGTGTCTCAAAAGTCACCACACATAGGTAAAATGGGAAATTGCAGTGAAATGTACCTTTATTTACAAAATATTCATTACAAAATTTTTCCTTTGTATGGAGACCTTTGGGACACCCTGTATAACAGAATGCAAAAGAAGTAAGTTGTTCAATAAGGTCATTATTTTTCTTGTTATACCAATACAAAAAGAATATGTAAATTAAATAATTAACTAAAACAATGTAATATTAAATAATTTCATCTCAAATTTGGAATTGTTCCTCTTATAAAATAAAAACAACAGATTGGTCTAAATCTGAACCACCTCACAATCATTTAAATCCCTTTAATATTTCACTAGCTTTTGTTCTACTTGTCTTAAAAATTTTTTTAATGTGCTTCCTTTTTAAGGAACTCAAATATATTAACTTTAACCATATCTTTCAATTCAAATACCTACATTTGCACCAGTTGAAAATTCACGTCTTTTAGTTGCTTAGAGGACAGGCCTTAAAGACAAAATGGCTAAATCTGAGTTCTAAATCTGTCCTTACTAGCAATGTGACAATGTGAATCTAGACATACTATGGCTTTTGTAAGACCATAAAAATCTGTTAGATTCTTTTTCTGTGAAATGGGGATAATAATAATTACACCCTTTTTTCTACTATATGTAGAAAATTTCTAAATGGTATAAGTACTATAGTATTCATTACCATTCAATTCATCAACCATTCTTAAAAACCTGGTACTCATTACAACATTAAGTTTGAGAAATAAAGAAATAAATAGTTTTTAAAAGCAAAGATTTAAAAATAAGAACAAGGTCACGTTATGGTTAAACAGATAAAAACATAAATAATGAACATAATAAGTGATATAGTAAAAGCTAGGAGAGCACAGATGAAGAAGCAATGAATGATTCCTGGATTGGTGCACTAAAGAGGTCACATCTGGGTGTAATCTTCCAGGAGGGGTTTTCTAGGTTGACCTGGCTGATTATTTAAGTGATTCTCAATATAAAATAGCAGCTTCCCATTCTTGTATAACATATCAGCCCATGGAACAGTGGTCATGCCTTTGAATACAAATATTATGTAAGCAAGAAAGAAATGCTATATTTTGGTTTAAATGCTACTTACTGGACCATTTATATGGTTGTAAAACTACGGTATCTTTTCTGTTAATTGAGAAGTACGTACATTGCATTTGTTTGAAATTCAGGTATCAGAAAAAGTTGGACCATGTAAATGATGTTTATAAAACAATGAAACAAATGTGATTTCAATTTTTTTCAGAAACTTGAAATCCTATCATTCATAATACGAGTGACTTCAACAGTTCTTTTCAATTCATCAACCCATATTGGTTAATTTACTTTCATTGATTAAAAATAATTTTTCATAAATTTCAGTTTTATTATCTTTAGGAAAATATTTTTCTCTTTTGCTAATCATAAAGCGATAGCATCTTTTTCAATTTTTATTTTTTATTTTATTTATTTATTTTTTTTGAGACAGAGTCTTGCTCTGTCGCCCAGGCTGGATTTCAGTGGCACAATCATAGCTCACTGCAGCCTCCAACTCGTCAACTCAAGCGATCCTCCCACCTCTGTCTCCCAAGTAAGTAGGACTACAGGCATGCACCATTGTGCCCAGCTAATTTTTTTTTCCATTTTTTGTAGAGATGGGGTTTTGCTATGTTGTTCAGTCTCATTTCCAACTCCTGGCCTCAAGCAATCCTCCCACCTCCACCTCCCAAAGCACTGGGATAACAGGTGTGAGCCACCACATCCAGTCATATAGCATTTTTTAGTACATTTATCAAGAAAAATGTGTATACTTCCTATCAGAAACATAAAAGTAAATACTTGTATTCTCACATCTTGACACTTCTGTCATATGGAAAGCATTTGAGTTTGCATAAACTAATATCCTTACTGGCAATATTTTCCTGAGTCAATCAAAATATTTCTGTGATTTTCTGCAGATAGGGGTAGAACTGATCAAGGTGAAATTCTGCGTTCATGTCCCTGGTGCTTGCTACCATGGACAGGGCCACAATATACAACTACCCTGGCTAAAAACTGACAAATGCAGGAGGGCACCATTTGCTTGGACTTGGACATGAATGGTGTCTACTGAAATTACACAGAGCTAATGTGCTGGGACAAGCATAATTTGAGGGGCCAAATACATTATGTATTATCAATCAGTTTGAAAATTCCTATGACCTATAGTAATCAACTCTAAACCGTGCAAATGTTATTGTTTCTAAATATGTCTTCTGATCAAGGATGAGTGTCTCTCTATCTCCCCTCTCTCCCTCAGATGATATTCCTGGTCATCATACATTTTCCTACTCTGCAAGGAATCAGTTAGTCTAGCTAACATTTATGGAATCTTTAACCTGTACCAGTCACTATGCTAAGTATTCTGTAACATTTTTCTTTTATTTTCTCCCATTCTACAGATGAAAAAAATCCAATGTTTAAAGAGATTAAGAGATTTTCCCAAAGTCATATACCTGATTAAAGGTCAGAACTGGTATTTGAACTAAGGACATACAATATATCCATTTTGTGTCCAGGAAATAAATCGTGGGATGCCTAAAAGTAGAAAAGTGAGGTGCATACTGTATAAGAGATCCAATCCAAGCTCTACATGTTTCTGTGGAAGCCCAAGCTCTCCAGGATTAATAAATAAATAATAAATAAGACCCTCAATCTCATATTACCTGGTAAATAATTGTCTATTCAGCAGAGAAAGCCAACGTATTTTTACTAGTTAGAACCCAGGATTAGATGGGTCCTTTCTTATATCTGGGTTGGTAAGTTTAAACTGTTAGCATAGGGGTGGGTGCCCAGCCAGTTTAAAGGAGCAGTGAGTCTCTTCCACCTTAAACTTTTATTCTTTACTCACTTGAGAAGCAACATCATCATTATAACCCATTAATACATGAGCTAACCGTCAGCTACCTGAATCAAACTGAATGGCTCTTCTCAATGTGCAATTTCTATCAAACCCACAGGAAGCAGAATTTTCCATCCCAGAGATTTCAAATAATGTACAGTTTTTCTACATGGCATTAGAGCTTTCTAGCCTAGGTGCTTCCTGTTAGGCAGACTTGGCCATGACCTACCAAAAGTATCTTCTAGCTAGAACCTAGGATTAGGGTAGCAATCAGAAACACTATAATATTATTTGCTTAATGAAATAAAGAATGAATACGGTCAGATTTAGCATACATTTAAGATAATCTATTACAGCATGCCTTAATGTCAATGATTACACCTTACTTACTCTTGTATCTCTGAAACCTAAAAAAGTGCCATTGCATAGTGAATATTCAATAAATATTTGTGCAGGGATTTTTTTTTTTGGTCTGTTGTTCATACACTGTCAACTCATTTAGACTTCACAAAGCTTTGAGCTATACTATTAGTATTTCTATATTTTAAATGAAGTGATTACATTTTTATCCAAGAAGACCCAGCTAGTAAGTGACAGTTGAAATTAAACACCAGAACTTCTGACCCAAAATCTAGTTTCGAAGGTTATACCAGTGAATTCAATGATTCAATAATTTATAATTAAGAATAAGTAATTTAACGTATATATAATAAACACAAACTATAAGAAGCATCACCAGGCATTGTTAATATTCATTTAATCCTCACAGCAATCTTGAGAGGTAGGTATTATTCCAACTTAACAAATATGAAAACAATAAAAGCTTAGAAACATGGAAAAATTTGGCCAAGGTCACACAACTAGAATATGGCTACTTACTATGTGTCAAGTGCTTTATATGTATTAGCTTCTTATCAGCTAGGGAAGGATTTGAACCCCCCAAATCCAACTCCAGTGTCCATAGTATATCATACTTCATATATTTATTGAGTTTTTTTAATTTCCTGAATTTGATATTAAATATTTGGATTCAAACAGCTAAGCAATATCCATAAGACATAAATTCCCAAGTCCCTCTACCCATACAGTAGTATGCACAATATTTTTTGGACTTCACAACCTGAAATACACACCTCATTCTCATCTGTTAAGTCTCCTTCTTTACTTGGCCTGTTTTGCATATTTAAACCTAAACCTCAACTGCAACATCTCTTTTGATTCTAGGTTTATAAATAACATAACACAATTTAAACCAAAACATTGAAGATAGCAAAATTCATCCTTTATGTTGAAAACATATTAGCCAGTGAATATTAGATGTTTGTATACTGGTTTGATGGTTTAATAATCAGTTTTATTTTATGTAAAATAAGATAAGCAATGGCAGTTTTAATGAGAGTCAACTTCTAAATCTAAAATTGAGGATAAAAAGACAAGGCCCTGCTGTGATAACCTTGGACATTTTGGAGAAAGGAAATAATTATCTGTTCTTTATACAACTCTGCAGTGAAGATAAGCTAGAAAGAAAGTATGACAGTGTATATTTTGGAGACAGATGATTTAATAGAGATTTGGAAAATTAAAAGTATATAAAAAGGAGCATATTCCTCATACTACATTGTATATTTGTAGGTCTGTCATTGTTCTCTCTTTTGGTTTATGAGCTCCTGAGGGTAGTGATTCGTGTTCTCATATGTTGTTATAAATCACCAAGCACACAGACCATGCTCCATAAATATATAATAAGATGAACAGGAACACAAACATTCCAACAAGAAAATGAAGTCCATGGTGACTCAACTTCCCAATTCATGTGTGCCCTTCAATTTCCTCTGGCTCTGATTCAAATCCTCAGGACCTCTGAGCTTTTCCCCAACCTGCAGCTCTTTCCATATACCTAAGAACTGACCTTCACCTTCAAATCCTGTGCTTACACTGTCCAATTCTTACCAAGTTATTATTAAGTAGCATCTATTACTAGTGCTGAATTTATTAAATTCAGCAAAGATTCCTACTCCATTAAGTGGTAAAAAATATTACTAGTATTAATTAGTAGATCAAATTTAACAACTACCCCAATTCCAGGAAGATAAGGAAATGAGTGAAGAATTATGAATCCAGAATTGGAGATGGAGTATTCCAGGAGAGCATTCACACAGATTACTTGGGACTAGAATATTAACACCAAATTATATAAAGTGATTTTCATATAAAGAAACAGGGGAGTACGTGGAATATATTTCTTCAAATGTGAATGTTCCTTCAAGATTTCCCAATATCAGGCATAGCTATATTTTAAAAATGGTGATTAAGAAATGTCCATAAAAGTATACAAAATTTTTGTTGCCCTTTCACAATTATTAAACCAAATATTTGTAGCAAATTATTAGAGACGTCTGTGAAATTGTCTCCCTGTTTCTTTTCAAAATGAATGTTATTAAATAAATAATTCATTTTTTAAATCCAAAAATATATTGAGCTGTGGTAAAAATCTGTTATAATGAATAGTTATGCCCAGCTTTTAGCTGATCTGGCACAGATATATGCCAAGATTTTACTTGGCAAGTTGGCAAATAACAATTTGATCCTGATTTTTATCCTAATGGAGGAACAGTCAGATTCTGTCCCTCTCCTTATACTTCAACTTGTCTTTTTCCTACTCTAAGCACGTGGATATTATACACTCTTTTTTTAATTTAAGTTTTAGAAACATAAACATGTTGTTTCATTTTGGTATGTGTAGCTGAGGCAATTAGGTCTTTAAGGTGAAAAGTGGTTAAAAAAACAGTTTGCATCTATAAAGTCATCAGCTATATTTTAGTTCTAATCTCCCTTCTGAGGGAGATATATAATCTCTGAGGTAGATTATATTACTGTTCACATATATTTTTGCCTCCCTTTCAAAGCTCCTGCTTGTGGAAAGTTGAGGCACCCCATCCTGTTTAACACATTCGGCCATGTGACTTGTTTGGGTCAGTGAAAACTGAGCCAGTGATTGGGGGGACGTGTATCACTTCTGAGACAAAGCTTTAAGAGTGAGTGCATGGTTTGCATGTTGTCTATTGCCTTTGACAACTCACTCATCAGTGTTTCAGGGAGTGGTTAATTGATCATAGATCCTAGAATAAAGAATAGAGCCACAGTTGCCCCACAATGAACATGAAGCATTAAAAAATATTCATTTTTTTCCTTTCTTTCATTAGCTACTAAAATTTTGTAGTTGTTTTTTTACAGAATTACTTAGCCTATCTTATCTGATACAACCTCTTCAATATACCTTGAAAATATTAATAGTTGATGCTTTGTTTAGAGGGAGTGACTGGCCATTATTTATACATTGGAACATCTAAAAGAATTTGGTCAATAGGACCATTTATCTTGAGGAATTAATTGTAAGCAGATGAACAAATCATTGTTACTTTGGTCAGATAACAGGACATAGAATCAGTTTTGCCTTAAAAATTCTCTTAAATCTGTTAAATAAAATAATCACACTCAAGTTTAACCCATGACTTTGTAATAATGTGAGATTTCTCTTTTTAGAATATTTTTATACAGAGAACCAAGAGTAAAGAACATAATTGGTGAAACCATATTTAATGATTTGCCTTTTGTAAGAGGCACATACATTTATTATTTTTTTTCTAACAACAAAAAAGAGCACTGTTCCCTAGCCCAATGAGAAAAATAAAAGCAAGAAAAATGTTCTTTGGTTCAAAGCCCAGATTTTCCTACTTCACTTCTTATTTTGTTCTTGAAGTGCTAGTACTGAGCAGTGATTTTACAGTATAAACAGCTCAGTATTCTCATTCATTTCTAGCAGTTGCTTACTGGCCTTTTATTGTGACTTATGAGAATTATTTGTTTTACTTATTGCCACATAACATGTTTGATTGATCATGTCTAAACTAAAAGGAGGTGACTAGGTGCCATGGAATCAATGGTCCTAAATTCTTAAACCCTTACATTCACACAAATATGCAGTGTCAATAAGAAATAATATTGGTATCAGTAACACTAAAAGAGAAAATTAGAGAGAGAGAGAAAGACAGAGCGTGAGCGCAATAAGCAGCTCAGTAGCCCCACAAGGGTTGACATGTTTTATTTTATCATCTTTCCTGTAAAGAATGTTACAAAGAACTCCAGAATAAACTTTCTGAGTGTGATTTGGAATTAGAGAATTCTTCTTTTACATGAAAATATGAATATATTTTCCAGCTCAGTAGATTTTATAAAATATCAGGCAATAAAACAGCAAATTAGACCAGATTAAGAAAATAAAAATCTCAAAATATATCCTCAAATTGAGCTACACTGTGGAGGCCTTAATTGCATGCTATGTTTAAAAAGATGGCCTATTCCACCAATAATATTCGTATTCTCTCTGTAGATGGAAGATGATTAGTCTCTAAGAACACAGTGATAAATGTCCTGCTACACTGGACACCTAATGTTTGACTGAGGATATGCTTTGTTTTCATATCTGTATCAACACAATATCTTTATTTGCAAGGTCTGCCATTTTCACTTACTTGTGAGAAATGATTTCTTCTCCCAGAGACAGTCAATGTGCTCATCTCCCTTAGGCACAAGACATCAGCAAGGGCAGCCAGTGGAGGAGAGTCCTAATGCCAAGAATACACAAACGTCTTGTTCTAGAAAAGAGATACTTTTAGTGATTATCATTCTAAGAAAGGGAAAAAAGAGGCATTAAAAAACAGTCTCAGTTCAATGAACCATATCCTAGCTTTTCTCTTTCCAGAAAAATAAAATATACATGAATGAAAGATACAAAAGCAGTCAGGTATATCGATGCTGTTTCACTGTTGAATGATTAGCCTTCAGAAGTTCTTCAAAGGCAGTCAGGGTGAAGGAAAATTTCTTGGCTCTTGACAAAATTAGTTGGAATAACAATGATAAGAGATGAGAAATGTCTGCAGGAAAGAAGCTATGCTTCTCTTACTCAAAAACCAGATAAAAAACAAAACACAGAACTTGAATGATGCTGATTAGACACCATTCAGGGGCAGCCACAGAGACCTAAAACTTCCAGTTTTTGTAAGCATGGAGAAAATACTAAAGAAAATAACATGAGGAAGTTGTATCAACCCTCAAAAATATAGTATATTTTTCTCAGCTAAAGGGGACAAAACATTAGATAATCGATTATAAGATGTTTGGAATAAAGATGTTTTCCTAAAGCAAACTAATACGTAGTCAAGAATGTATTCTAATATGGCAATATTATTTTCAATAATATTTGAATTGAGAAGCATAACCATTTGACAAACATGCCTGATCTCAGCCTAAATATCAATCTTAGTTATTCAGGGACTATATAACCCATTTGGAACCACGTGTCTAAATGCATTTTATGTTTAAGGCTTTATGACATGCTAATCTCAATCCTTAGCCATGAATATGGCATCTTGGAGAAGCTGGCTGATGAAATCTTGAATTGGCAGTTTTCACCTCTGAGATAGGCTTGATTGCCCTGGCCTTTAAATGTCAGGGGTTGTGCAGGAAAGGTCAGGTCGAGACATTGCTTTTAAATATCTAGCAGCACCAAGATCTTCCATGCTGATAAAGAAAAAGCAAATATTTTATTTCTTTCAAAACCTAGAAAATTTACCCTCCTCAAACAGCATGGGCAAACACTTATCTCTATTGTCTTTCAACTAAGAGAGAGCTATTAAATTTAGCAACTTTCTTAACGGTAGCCTTTAATCTCCAAAAGATGTGCCTAACACATATTTTTAGAAGGAAAAAAGTTAAATGTAAAATAAGAGGCCTTACCTGGAGCTGCAGAACAGACACTGATTAACAGTAAATGTGAAGAGCCTATATTGCTAAGGAAAGTGATATTTTTACCCTGGTTCATCTAGGATATAGGCTCCCTCTTATGAAAACTGCTTAAATTTTTAAAATGGAAAAAGAAAAGACACCTATATCTATAGAAAAAAGACAATTATAGGTCATGAATATTTCTGTTTAACATTTATACCCATTTTTATAAAAATACATAGAAGTAGAAGGATAATGGAAATTATTTCTCTAGAATAGCACTGTCCAAAAAAAATACTGAGAGTTACATACGCAACTTAAAATTTTCCAGTAGTCATGTTGAAGAAAAAGTAAAACAAGATAAATAAATTTTAATGTTACTTAAATAAATTTTATTTTAATGAATAATCAATATTATAACAAATTTATACTGCATTCGTTTTTAATTTGACTTTAAATGAATTAAAATTAAATAAAAACAAAAAGTCCTAGTTGCAATAGCTGCATTTCAAGAACACAATAGCCACACGTGCCTAGTGGCTCTCATACTGGTCAGTGCAGTTTTAGAACACATCAACACTCACATAAAAATTGAGGAAAGTTAGGCTCACATCAGGTAAATGAACTTCTTAAACCTACTACCTAGTGAATAAAGCAATGTCAACTAGAACCTTTTTTCTAAGCTCATGATATTTCTTCTAAGTATAGTTTTGTTGAATTCTCGTGTGCCAAGAATAAATTTTACATAACAAAATAGTAAAATTTTGAGGTCTATCTGTAGTTCGTAGTATTGATAATGCAGATCCATGAAGACTAATTCATTGACTATGCTAAAAATAACTCAGAAGTTTCCAAATAGGGCTCTTTTTGACATATTCAGCAACTCTACAGTCTGATTAGGAGAAATGGACACTCTTATGGCTCACATTGTATTCTTTAAAAATTAGCTGAATGTCCAAATTGTCATAGGTCTCCTGCCCATGTTTTTGTTTCTTGTTTTAGCTGGCTATTAGGCTGGTGGTTTTCTAAGGGTCTTGTGGCAGTGTCAGCCACATTCCAGAAATAAAGTGCATGTCACGCTTTATCTAGATTCTTTTTTAAAGTGTTCTTCCAGCCAACTGGCCACAGGCAGAGTCACTTCAGTTAACTCAGCTGTAACAGATGATGGATCTCCTTCACTATAGGATCTTTCATCCATCATAAAGCACACCCTGCCCTCTGTAAAAATAACACATCATTACAAGGCTCAGGGCCATGAGAGAGAAGAATCACAAAGAAAAATATGCAAAAGAATGTGTTTTGCCAGCACAAGATAGGACTACTTCAAACAGACAAAAATGTAGAATTTTCTTCAGGTGTGAGTACATTTTCCTTATGAAAATCCTGTGTGATGCCCGCTTTGTCAGCTGCAAACAAGCTTTGTTACTGCAAAAAAATTAGGAGTCATTCTTTGAGTTCTCAGACCTTATATCTCTTTCATTGAATTATCCTCTAATGCCCTGGACTGAACTGGGAACTGTCCCAGAGCCTTGTCAAATCCTTTTATTTTTGTTATGAAGCAGGTTTTACCTGAAGGAGATGCCCATTTGTTGCCAGACTTAATTAAGGAAAGTTGGATCTTTTAGAGCATATGAGTTGCTAAATAGCAAAGGACATTTTCTGTGTGTTTTTCTATGGCACTAAAACAACACCATGTTCTTTTCATCTAAGTAAACAGACAAAACAGAACAATTCCAACCCCTGCTTACATTGTGTACATTATTTGATCATCATTATCCCCATTTAACAGGTGGAGAAATTGAGATAGTGAAAGATAATTGGAGCTACCTAGTGCCATAAAATAGAAGATAGAGCTAGAAGTCATTAACTTTGTCAATTTCCACAGCACAGCTGAGGCACTGCGGTTTTGAAAAAGAACAGATGGTAAGTGAAGGCAAGAACTAAAGACGGAGGCTTTCCTTTAGTAACTTGGAAAGCTGTGGAATGCTGTTCTGCATGCTAAATAGGATAGAAATTCCAGATATTGAAAGCAAGCCATACTGCCTTACAAGGGATTATAAAAAAAATAGATCTCTTTGGAAAGGGTGCCCTATACTAAAAATATCTTTTAGTGTCTTAATTTCAGAGTGTCCAATTCAAATATTTTTTTTTAATATTGGGTGTTCTTCTCAGTGATCTATTTTAAATGGTTTACCCTAAATAATAGGCTATTAATAGGGTACAATTGCACCTTTTATCTGAGGTTTCCCCAGATTTTTTTTTTATGACTTTCATTTCTATAGTGCATTCAGGAAAATCTAATCCAAAAATAAAGTCCATTCCTTTTTCCCTGGTAAATAAATTCTAACCTACCAAGGTTTTGCTTCTCTCTCCAGAACCCCTAGGAACAAAATATTTTCTGTAATGCAAAGCTGAGAACCAAAAATTATGGATACTTTTCTTTTACGATATTATTTTCCACATACCTGTGATGTTTTGTCTTCTTGACACATCAGAGTATTTTAAGCTATGAGGTAAAATTTCCTTCTGCCATATTTCTATTACTGATATTATTTGATTTAATATTATAACTTTTAATTTCATGCCCACACTTAAGATAGATTAAATAATTCAACTTTTAACTATATACTCTAAAACTGTACTGTCTAATATGGCAGCCACTAGCCATATGTGGATATTAGTACTTGAAATTTGGCTAATTCCAATTGAGATATGCTGAAGTGTAAAATGCACGCTGGATCTTGCAAGCTTAGTACAAAAGAAAAGATGTAAAATATCTTATTAATAATTTTAATATTGAACATACATTGAAATAATAATAATTGGAATATATTAGGCTCCATAAAATATATTTTTACAAGTAACTTCACCTTGTTTTTTTTTTTTTTACTTTTTAATGTCGCTATTAGAAAATTTAAGACTACACATGTGACTCTCATTGTACTTCTATTAGACAATGCTACTACAGAGCAGGAGTTGGCAAACCTTTCTTGTGAAGGCCCAGATAATGATATTTTAGACTTTTTGGCCATATGGTCTCTATTTCAAGTACTAAACTCTGCCACTATCTAGCATGAAAACAAGCACAGACAATACATAAATTAATGAGCATGGCTGTGTTCCAATAAAACTTTATTTATGGCAAAATTTGAATTTCATATAATTTTCATGTGTTATGAAATATTATTATTCTTTTGAATTTTTCAACCGTTAAAAATGTAGAAAGAGTCTCTCTTCTCAGGTCAAATAAAAATGGATGAGGGATGGTCAGTCAGATTTGGCCCACAGGATGTAGTTTTCCAACATTTGCTATGCAGTTATAGGTTACAAAAAGTACAATTTGGGGCAATCCTGTCACCCACCAAAGTTTGTTATTCATGTCAAAAAGGATCAAGTTATGTTATAAAATTATAAAAGAAAATCTTAAGTGAGAGTTGCTGGGATAAATAGAGGTAGGAATACTGGATTGATTTCTTATGTACCAAAAACCACAAAAAAATTTTTTTAAATTTATCCTCAGAAATTAATACTATCAAATTTTATTCCAATTATTCTTATGCTGGTACTTTTTTTAAATGCAAGTTTAAAAAATGAAAGAAATGAAGCTGAGAAAGAAGGTAAAAAAGAATTCACAGATGTTATTCAATTCTCCTGCCTAGGTTCCAGTTGCCCTACTGGTTGGGTAGTAGGTGAATCAGGTGGTGATGCTGAAAAGAGAAGTCAGCAGAAGGTGGTTCCTTGGCAGAATTGAATAGCAGATGAAGTTTACTATTGACATGACCCATCTCTTCCAACTTTGCCTGTTAATCCCTGACCTCATATAGCTTATAGTTTAATAGGACAAACAGGTTTTAAGCAAATAAACAGACATAACTTTTTAAAATGTGAAAATGTATGAAATAAGAGCAAGTACACTAGAAGAGTGTTTTGCAAACTTAGATATGCATATATAACCTGATGATATTGTTAAAAGGCAGGACATGAGTTAGTAAGTCTGGGTGACACCTTTCATTCTGCATTTCTCTCAAGCTTCCAGGTGATGCTGACACTCTTGGTCCTTGGATCACCCTTTCCTCAAAATGCAAGGTTCACAGTGACAGGTGTTCTTGTCTGTTTTTTCTTTTTTGTGTCTTTGTTTTATTGATGTACCCAATTACTTAGAACTGTACTTAGCACATAACAGTCACTGAATAAACATATTTCGAACAAATGAAAGTTGATATAAGGAGAAAACCACATGGAGGTACATATCACTTAGATTGGAGGTATCCAAAAAAATTCTCTGATGGAGACATATTTTAGCTGAACCTGGACCCAGAGCCCTCTCACCTTCTAAATGCTACCACTCTATCCCTCTCCCCTCCATTGTTTACTCTCAACTATAATAATGGGTTCTCACAAAAGACCTCAAATAAAGATGGAGATGATGGATAATTGTGAAATCTGTTGCCTCTCCTGTGACATTTGCATTTCTAACATTGGCACCTGGAGAAGAAACATTTTCAAAGGAATGACTCTCTAATCAGGGCGTTTAAAGACTAATGACAACCAAATACAGACATATTTGGTGTCAGTGTCCTCTTGATCATGCCAAGTAATAAAACAACTTACTTGCAGTCTCTGCATAAAACTGATGATACAATCATTAACAAGTGTGAGCCACATTTTTTTTCTGTAAACTTAGGCTGGCATTTATGATTAATACTATTTCCACTCACAGAGAAACTGATAGAAAAATGGGCTCTTAGAGTTGTAAAGAATCTGAGATATCATCTATTTCAACTACTTTCTTAAGGTAGGAATTTTTTATTCCATATTCCATTTTTAAATGGTCATATCTTCTGAGTTTACTCACAAAAAAATTCATTGCATCATTAGCACCTGCTAAATGATACTAAGTTGTTTCTTTAATGATTTCTCTCTTCCTAAAACTTTTACTTACTGGTCCGGGTTCATTTATTCAGCAGATATTTTAGTGCTAACAACATACTGGGATATAATAGTATAGTCATTCATGGGCCCTGCTTATATTTTCCTGCCCTCTGGAACCCATCAGAATAAGTCTGATTTGTCTTCCCTGTGACCGTGCTTCATAGTTTTAGAAGACAGTTATTCTTAAAGATGTAGAAAACTGCCCATTCATCTTTATGAGAAGTGACTTCATCTGGTCACTCTGTCACAACTGCCATGTACCAGTTGCTGTCGAGCACGGGGGATATTGCTCCGCACCAGACTGACATGGTCTTCACCCACGTGGAAATTAAAGTTTATTGAGAAGTGCATGCATTAGACAAGTTAATACAATATCGAACATTATGATAAGGCAAGAAATGATGCTATGAGATTCAGGTAGTCAGAGGGTAGGGTCCCAAACAAACTCACCTTTAAACTGAAGCCTAAAAGACTGAGGTTGACCAGAATGTGGGAAAGAATATTCCAAGCCGGGGAACAGAAAGTGCAGAAACCCCATTTGAGAAACAGAATATCACGTGTGGAACAAAGATGGCTATAGCATAGTGTGGGAGGGGAAATGGTTATGAGATGAAGCTGGAGAGGTAATCAGGAACCACGTCTTGAACGGCTTAGTCACTTAATTTGAAAATTTTTTACTCCTTTGTATCAAAAGACAAGAAGAAGCTGAAGGATTTTAAGCAAGATAGTGACATGATTGGATTGGAGTTATGTCGTGATTGCCTTGGCTTCAGTATTCAGAATGAAATGGAGGTGGGTGAAGCTAGAGGCAGGCAGCACTGTCAGTGTTTCCTAAGTGTAACGTGCGTATGAATCACACGAGTATCTTGTCAAAATACATACAATAAGCAGGTTGGGGGGCCTGAGATTCCACATTTCTAATGAGCTCCTGAGTGATGTTGATGCTGATGACCTGAGCTCCTTGCCTTAAGTAGCATGTAGAAGGCTGTGGGTGAGAGATGATGGAAACTGGATTAGGTGATCGCCATATAGATGAAAATAAGCGAATCAGTTCAGATGAATTTTAGAAAGTAGATTCAGTGGGTCTTCACAAACGATTTGATATATGGGAGATGAGAAAAGATTGCTCCCCAGGCTTCTGGCTTAGCAAATGGGGAGTTGGGGGTCGTCGTGTCTTTAAACATATTATTTGTAACTCAAAACAAAGCAAAACCTTCAATTATTTTCAGCCTCTCATAAATAGAACAAATTGTTTCCAGTCAGCTGTCTCTGGTCCATGAACTCTCATGTATTTATTCTAAGATGTGTTAAGTGGCTTAGAAAATGCGTAAGCTTAGACGTAGTGCCTTGATAGGGTATTTGGTTTTTTTAAAAGACAATCTAAGGATTAGCTTTCTGTATACGTAGCACTATGCATATTCGGTATCTATATTCTTGTAGCATGCAGATCTATACTTTTACAGTGCACTGTGGACTTTGGTGGCTTGCATACAATAGGGTCTCTTTTGGCTTTAGTAGCAGAAATGGGTAACTAGAGATGAAAAAGTTCATTTCCTAAGCTTTTACTACTGGTGTGGTAGTAAGAGTGGAAATCACATTTCTGTGAGGAGCAGACATGGTTTTTAACAGCTAGCATTCTTTTTCCACTCCCACAGAATATTCTCTGGCAGATTTCTGTTAAACAGAAGAGGCAATTTAAAGGTTTGATTATTATAGATTTCTTAAAGTTTAGCCCACATAGCAATTGCAGCCAGTCTTTCTAGAATAGTTGCAAGAAGAGAGGGAGGAAAAAAAGTCTGGTGCATTGAAACAACGAATCCTCATTTTGAGAGCTCTGTTCTCTCCTGTCTGAAATATTGTATCCATTTTGTGTTTTATGAACAAAATGTTTATTTGTTGAACTATTCAGGCATAGGAAAGAAGAGCAGGTCCTAGACTTGTCAGCTGACTTGGACAGCTGAAATACTCTTGGTTGCTAAGCTTAAAAAAATGGTTGCTTATGGTATATATTCCATAGTTTTCCATCTACTTAAATTGAAGCTGACACAAATTCAAAGTTAATGCCTTCCTTATAAAGTGATCCTTTGTGATGTAATTACAGAATGAAATCTCTTGGTTGAAATAGGATTTTCTCCCCTCCAGATGACATGAAAAAAAAAATACAGATTACTAATAAACAATCTGAGAACCTGGATGACTATCAGTGAAAGGAAATACAGTCATTTCTTTAATTCTCTTGAATGCTGTCAGAAAATAACATCATTCAGCTGAAACAGGCAATTCAAACTAGGCTGCAGGAACTGAGCAAGCCAATTGAGGCATTGCTGAAGTCCTGGGAAAAGACAGACAGTTGTCTTATAATAGACGACATCATAATGGTACCTGCTCAGCACCCAACCACTGCTGACAACTTCCCTGAGGACCAACAAAGGTAGTCCTTGTTGAAGGGAATGATTCCATTTCTTCCCCCCTGTGTTCATAGATAGACTGAATTTCCCGGCCTCCCTAGCATTCAAATAGCCCTGTGACTGGGCTGTAGCAATGGAATATGGATGAAAGTGATGAACGTCACTTCTGGGCCGGGCCCTTAAAAACCGTTCCAAGGGCTCCTCCACCTGATCTCTCTCTTCACCCACTGGTTGCCCAATTGAAGAAGATCCAGTGGAAGATGCTAACATCATAGAAGAAGCCAAAGTCACAAAAGCCACTGATTTTTTTTTTAATCACAGCAGTCAGAGGCACTGTGACCAATGGAGTCCCTATAGCCATATCCTTGCTATGTGACTCCAAGGCCCAAGTTAATTGTACCAAGGGTGAGTAGCTCACTCTTGTTGGGCCAAGTTCTCATGTCCTGAATAGAAAGAATCCACTATTGCTGACCCCTATAACTGAGAACGTGTCAATTTAGGAGCATAGATCAACTATGTTTGGCCATAGGCTGGTGAAGTAGGTAAAATCAGACTGCCAAAGTGAGTAAGGAGCCATAGTGCCATGAGAAAGGCCGTCAGATATGCTGTGAAATGCGTTAGAACAACTTGGTTTCCTGAAAGTTTGCTATTTCCTAGTTTTCTTTTCTTATTAAATAAATCTTATGTTTTAACAATAGTGGGTTTTTTGTTGTTTTTAGCAAGCTCCATTGAGTTTGCTAAACTGGCCAACAAGACACCCTTTATTAATCTAAATTCACGTGACTGATAGAAGCTGGGATTTGGGACGGGTTCTACAGCAGGCCTTGAAACAAGGCCATTTGTTGCTCTTCTTTCCAGAGACTTACAATTGAATTTATTCTAATGAAGATTTAAGAGCGCAAATCATACTGTTTCTACTCAGTAATTCAGGCTATTCTTCCAAAATTGCAACAGGGAGCAAGAATCATCACCCCATCTTGACTGCCTGTTGCTTTATTTCAGATTGCACGGTTTCTTCAGAACACCAAGGTCCATTAGTTAAATGAAGAGCCCTCTGGCTTCAGTGACGGGAAGAGAGAAGGAAAGTGTGTTAAAATATTTTGATTCCATTTAGGAAGAGGGAAGGTAAGGAAGAGATCAGAGGCAGGTGGGAGGAGAAAATGAAGCAAGAAAAAAAAAGGAAACTAGGAAAAGGAAAGCGGTGCTGGTCAAGTTTATCACTGGCAGTGGCAGGTCAGCAAAGAGCTGAATGGAAATTTAAAAAGCTGCTCTTGGAAGCCTCTACAAGTTTAATCTTCCTCAAAACAAAACACAGTTGTTAAAAAAGGAGGAGATTCCTTCTGTGTTTGGGTCTAAAGTGTTCAGAAAATAAAGGAGTGAGCATACTGATACATGTAGCTCCTTGGTCTAGAATTTTGAAACTCTGTGTCTGAAATGCTATGTATATATAAGAGATGGAGTGGAAATCTGCATCTGGATAGGAAAGGCAAGTAAAAATCTGCAGGCTACTCAAAGGGCCTTTATGTAGATAATGCAATTTTTAAATTAGTTGTCAAGCCAACCAATCATTTTTAAGCGATAACCAGTTACCCCCGTTGTTCTGGATTGTGCTGCCACTCTCATCTCTAATCTCCCTGTCTCTAGTTGTTTCTACACTCAATTTTTCTTTCATAGCTACCAGAATGATATGTTTGCACCATACATCTGACTCTCTATCTCTTGGGTAAAAAATCTTCAGTGACTGCCTATCTTTTTGATTAAGCAAAATCTCCTTATTAGCCCAATGCAAATGGTCCTTACCACACATGTTTGGACCTACATTTTCCTGCATCCTTATTCTATTTGCAACCAAACTGAGCTATTGCCTCTTCCCTTCCCCTAACAGTTAGCACGTTGTTATCTTAGTCGGAAGTGCCCTTTCTATCCTCCCCCCCTTAATAAATCATTGACAATTCTTAAAGGCTATTCTTAAATCCCAAGTGTTAGGTTCTTTATTGGTCTTTCCCTCCTCTTAACCCCAGGACTTTTTCCCCCTTTGTTATGTGTCAATGAATTTGCTATATGTCAAGCACTTTATACAATTAACTCATTTTCTTCAAAACAACCCTATAAGGTAGGTATTCTCATTGTCATCTGCTTTATAAAGAAATTAGAATAGTAATTTGTTCAAAGCTACGGAAATATCTGGAGGCAGAACCAAGATTTTAATCCTAGCGTGCTGGCTCCAGAGCCCACTGTCCTTACCATGCTGCCTCTTTTACGTCTTATGTTCTGTCTATGGTTATTTGCAATTTCTTTATCTCCCTCACTAGAGTATAAGCTCATTGAAGGCAGATATGTGCTATTTTTCTTTGTTTTCCAAGCAGAGATTATGGATTACAGTGCATATATGCATGTGTGGATTTTTCCTTAGTGGAATGGATGGAGAAAGATGGTGCTATGCCTGGAGGACTATGTATAGAAGGCTGTAGGATTTTACACTGAATTAAGTAGTCATCTGGGGTGTGTCTGGCAAAGGTACACAATCAACTCATAAGCAGCAGGTCAAGTAAAATAATCCACATTCTGTGGTTTAAAAAATATATATTTTTATTACTTAAAATCTCTGTGACATGAATCCTTTATCTTACTAGGAAATGTGAAACTGGACAGAAGACTCCATTAGACCTAAATGTGAAGGAATTTTTAGGACATTAAACTGTGACCACATTCCAAAACCTGTCAAAAATAAATATTTCTTATTTTCAAGATGATTCTTCATAGTGTTTTAAAATTTTGTTTTCCTATCTTTATTTCTACTACTTTCACACCAGTACCAATAAATATTATTTTAGTATAATGAATCTAAAAGATATAATTTCTCTAATATATAGTGGGAACTTAAAGAATTCATTTGTTTATTTGACCATCACACAAATGACCAGATATTGTTTTGATCTAAATGTTTCTACTGAATTTTTATCATAAAACTGGAATGTAACACCTTCCTTGGCTTCTTTTCATGCTCACCATCTGAAGCTATTTTTTCTTTGTTTGTTTGTTTGTTTGTTTTTATGTGTCTCCCAAGCAAGTCTCAGCACCCATGACAGCAAAAGCAGTTTGTAGTCCTTTAAATGAAGGTTATGGTAGATGCTGCCCATTTCATTGGTATCATTTAAAAATAATTGCTGAGAAGTTACTTAATCCTATCACTTTTAGTAAAAGTTTTCAAACTCTGATAAAATAACATGTAAAACAAAAATTTTAAATATAGGTGATTTCTTATACCTAATCCTTTTTAAAACTTCTATTATTTCTTCAGATTACTTCATGTGATTGTTTGACTTAATATTTATTGGGCATGGTGTTGCCACAAGCAGACAGAAGTGGATCTAGTTGTCTCTGATTATTCAAGTCTTGTTACATTAGCACTGTAGCATAAATCCTCCACAAGGAAGAAACATGGCACATAAATGTACCAGAGACAAGCTTGTATTGCCTTTTTTAAGAGCACCAGACCAGACCATTCTAAACTTGGAATGCTGCACTGCCATCTGGGGGACAGACTCTTAGCAGTGCATTTACTGTTCAGCTGAGGTATAGGGGTGAGATTCTACAACAATCAGACAAAATTGGAAGCAATGAGAATTTTTCTAAGATACAGTGTGAAGTCCTGTCCTAAATTTTGGGTTATTTCCCAAAAGCAAAATATATACATCTAAATCCATCCCTATCCTTTAAAACAGGGTTCCGTTGTGATAACATGTCATTTTCTTTTACTGATTACATTTTCTTTCCTTTAAGTCATAATTTGAACCTGAAGGTGTTTTAGACATTATTTAGTATAAGCCTCTTATTGCAGAGATGATGAAATGGGGATCCAAATATATTTCTACACTTTGCCCTGTCACATAACCAGTAGATCAAAGACATACAAGTCTCCTATCTCCCAAATGAATGTCCTTTCATCTGCATCACGCTGGTCCCAACATTATCAGAACATAGATGCTTCCAAACCTAGTAAATAACCACTTACCTAGTATCCCAGGAGTAAAACACGTGTACAAGTGAGTCAACAATAGTGTTGATTCTCAGTTTCTATTGCATACATTCCTTTAATGGAAGGCAAATAAGATATTAAGGCAGAGGGGTAAGTGGCACTGATTGTTTTTTGTTCTTATTTTAGAGATTCATGTACTTATTCTTTATTAATCTTTTGATAGTTATATTTCACAAAGCCCAGAGCTGTTGGTGCCTTCAAAAAAGGAAATTAAAGAAATAAAAAACTTTAGTCCATACATAATTACCATCATAATAAAGCCTAAAACACATTAAATTTGACTTCTCAGTGATATAACTAATCATCAAGTTACATGGGAAGTAGAAATAAATTATAAGTTACCAAAAAAAGTGGCTTCATATGGTTAAGTATTTTTTGTTTGTTTCTGCTAATCATTAACATATTTGTTATATGTAAGCAATAATACATCACTCATTTATTAATTTACTCATTAATGTTATATTATTCCTATTAAAAAAGGATTGGGCATTTTATCAATATGAACTAAAATTAAGTCATCCTTACCTACATTAAAATTCAAAAGTCCTAAGTCATACTTTGCAGTGAATGGGATTCCCAAGGGTCTTATCCTATATACAGGAAACAGATGAGGCTTCCTGGAAATTTCTCCATGGCTTCCTAGCATCTGCCCAATCCTTTAAGCATATTAGGTAGCATACCTTAGCCCCCAGCTATATCTTTGGTAGTCTGCAAGCCAGAAGGCACAAAGTGCATTAACTTTGGAGTAGCTGACTACAGGTGTTATTTATCAGGGATGATAGCATAATTACAATCAACAGGCATTGAGTTCATGAGCCCTTAATCTACTAGGTGGTATAAAGAAGAGGATGCTTAGGACAAATGAATGAATATCAGATTAAAATAGTATTAATAGAATTAGTATAGTGGAACAGTCTATTTAAACTTTTCTAAATTGCAACCCATAGCAAAAGTAAATTTTATTGTCAACTACACACATATATATGCATAAATTAAGCATATGAACAGATGTTCATATGCTATAAGAGAGATATAAATTAATGCTGATTTTAAAAAGAAAGAAGTTCATTTCTCTCATGTTAAATTTCAAATGGAAGGGCCAGGCCTAGAATGGCAATTAAATTTCAACATGAGTTTTAGTGGGGGGCATCATTCAAACACAAGAAGGATATACCTCTTCTCCTAAAGCACATGTAACAGAAGTCATAGATTTCACTTCAGTTCATACCCCACTGGCAGGACTTAATTGTGCAGTCGCATCCAAATGCAAAAGAGACTGGAAAATATAGGCTTTAGCTGGGTGGCCATGTGCTGATTAATATTCTATTAATATTCAGTAAAAATAAAAAAATATATGTTAAGTAGGGTAATGTTAGCTGTTTTTTTTTAAACAGAAAAAGAGAGGTTTCCCCAAATGCAAAATAGGTCAAACACAATAAAGGTTTTATTTCTCATTTATGTCTTGTATTTCTTTAGGGGCCCAGCTTGATGTTGGCTTTACCATATTCAATACATGGATTCCATTGCTGGGGAGTGACAGAGGTGCGCTCTTCTTTCCATTGGTGGGGAAGTGAAAAAGGACGATGGAAAAGGTACTCATGTTTCTTAAATACCTTGGCCAAGAAATGACAGATTTCACTTGTGACTTTCACGTACATCCATTGGCAAGCAGTTACATGATCCTATGTAGATATAAGAAGGTATAGAAAATAATAGTCTCTGGATGAGCATCCCTTTCCCAAGATCAACTCTGTAGTATGAATGGGAGCATGAATTTGGTAGAAAGGTAGTTTTCTCTGCTACAGAAAAGGAGAATGGATATGGAAGTCTACTTCAGTCTTTGGCATCATTGACAATTGAAGTCATAATTTTCTTCTCAATCATAATTAAAACATACTCCTGCCCTCCCACCCTCCAAGAGAGACAACTGAAAAGTCCCATCCATGTCCTGCATCCTGTTCCAAGTCTTGCATATCTGGGTGACATGCATTTCCATCAAGACTGAAAGTGGCTTCTCATGAACCGGCAATCTATAAATCAAAATTAAGTTATCTGTCCCCCACTCCCCACCTAATATACAGTGGTGAATAGGAACAAGACAGACATAAAATTTAAAAAAAAAACTCAATTTTTAAAAGGGATGATACAAAAAACACAGCGGTACTGGATTTACTATCATGACAGTGGACTGATTTCCTGTGTTAAGCCATCTGGCAGCTCTTGGTTCCACTCTCTGCAGCACATCTCCTTGGTCATTATCCTATGAATATATGACTTTGCCTTCAGGGAGATTCTTGCATGTCCATTATCTCCACAGCCTCGTATGACTTAGACATTGGACAGTATTACCAACTTGGGAGCTTCAGAATGTTGGCTGGCTGTTTCCTGATGGTCGGTACAGGTTTAGGGAGACAAGGTTTGCTTAAGGGGCGAACTATGACAGACTTTTGTAAGCCTGGCGCATGGTTTCTTTGGCAACACAACGCAGCAAAAAACTTTAATAGGTCTATGGACTCTATTTCCATCAGTTCTGGTTGCAAGTAAATAAAGACAATGTTCTCATCAGTATGTTGCTTTTTAGCCTGAAAACTCTGGTCTTTTGTTTACTTACTTCTGTGTCCTGTCAATCTCCCTCTTGCTCAATTTAATAGTGACCACGTTAAGGAGAAATAAAACAACTGGCTTCAGTAGGAAGGCCACATTTTTAATCTAATGTTTCCCACTGGGCTGGCTCCCTTTGTCTGGTAGTCTTAATGGTTTTGTCCAGTCTTATCTCCTGCTCAGACTGTTTTTTGATTTAGAGACCCATATTATCACTGCCTCAGTTTGGGCACAGAAGTCTTTGTTTTCTGTCAGGACTGATTTATAAGGCCCTGAATTATAAGACTCTCAGTCAATTTAGATCACAGGCCAAACAAAACAGAAAGCCTACCTTAGAGAACTACACATTTTTTTATTTTTCTCCTTGCAAGTGGCTCATTCTAACTTTAGTTATCTCTGTGATAAGACTTTGCTATGTGGCAAAAATAAAAAATTATTTTAAAAAACCCAGGCAATAGGCAACAAGAGTATAAGAGTTAAAGTCTCGGTTGGCAAATGATCTTACATTCAAGGTCTTCCCCAGTCAAATTTAGGAACTTTTTTTGCTACAGTATACTTATTACCAATACCTATGCAGTCCAAGATCTGTGTCCTCACTCCCTGACATCTAATTGCTAAGCCAATATAATATTTTTAAGTGTGGTTTCTATAGCCACACTCAATTCAACCATGGTCAGAGAGAATTCAAAATAATAAAAGCTTAAATGAGAAATGTTTGTTTATCTCTTAATTAGAAGTCAGCTAGGAGGTCCAGAGATAATATGAGGCTCCATTATCACCAGGCTTCCAGGGTCATTCAATTAGATCTCCTTGTCTTGACATTTTCAATATGTAGTTTCTATTTAGTGGTACAAGGTGCTACTCTAGCTCTCACCAATATGTCTGCATTCCAGCTAAAGTAGAAGTCAGGATAAGAAAGATGTTACATTTCCTTCTTTCAAAGGCACAACCCCAAAGTAGCATAATTCCCTTCTGTTCATATTCCTTTAGCCAGAAGTCAAATGGCCACACAGCTAGAGGGTGGCTGGGGAATAGAGACAAAATGTGGTTGCTTATCATTTAAGAAGAGAACAGGTATTTGAGGGACATCTAGAAGTCTTTTCCGTTCATTTATTTTTGTGTGTAACTGGAACAAAAATTTAACAACACAAAATCTACCCTAACTACTACCCTCTGATATTTTCTACTCATCTATTCTAGCAAAAATACTGGGCAAACCCATAAAATTAATTTCTCCAATTATTAGTGCATCAAAACCATCAGTTTCAAATATGTGGATCTAGAAGGCAAGTTTAAGGGCCATGCCTTTCAGTCTAATTCTGCATCCTTGATTATTAAAGGACTCTTACATTTAGGGATAATCTCAGGCATAGAATGATTTCAGGAGCAAAAAACAAACCTACTCCTAGATACAAGACAAAACAACAACAACAAACAGAGAAGAAAGGGAAATTAAATCTCTCCTATCAGCCTTTAACTAGAGGCTAAGTCCTTCACAATTAGTGATAAAAAGCTTAAAGATGCAAGAAACTGGAGGTGTTAATACACGAGTGCAAATGAGTTTCAGTGGGTTTGACATCCCACAGGGTAACAACAGTTTACTACTTTTGCTATTCGAAATAAAACGTAATACTCCCATTATCATACCCCAAATTCTAAGCATCCCTCTGAACTCACAGTCACATCCTTTTCAGACTGCATTTATCCCCAACACATGAATAGGATCTAGAAAATTGGCTGTCTTTTCTTAGTACAGGTCTGAGGGGGTGTATTCCACATGGTTTCATAATAGAAAAACACAAAAGTGCATCTTTAAAGAACTAATTATTTTCCCTTTTTTGTTTTTTTTTTTCAAATTTCTGATTTGGAATTATATGAAATCTTGAGGAAAATAAACACTAATTCTCAGTGGATAAAAATTTTAATAGTGAATAAGGTTTTGCAAGTGTTCAAACTAAAATGAATCTTAGACAAAGCTTTAAAACTATGGCTTGAGGCAATATACTGAATCTTCAGAGAAGGTAGTGGTGCTGAACTTTGATGCTTCTGGGTTTTGAAAAAATATATTTTTGAAATAAAATTGCTTGTAAAATAGCATATGTCATTAAGACTTTTAGTTACAGAAGTGTACAAACGTAACATTTCATAACCGTTTCCAAAGCAGATGTAAAATAGCAAATCCATTTTAAAGTAATAAGGTGTTATTTGTCTATTGCAACAAGCTAACAGGGAATCTCTGCTCCATCTACAGCAGCCCCTTCTGTAATGAGGAATCTAACATATTTATCACTTTCCATTCTTCTTCTGTTCAACCATACTCTGTTATTGATGATCATTGATCCAATATCTCCAGTATTTTCATAAAATAGTATAATATCCAGAAACAAATTTGCCATTGATGATTAGAAGATGCTGTTTCATAAAATACAGATTTTCTGCTAACATATACTAAAAGACAAAGGGCAATTCCAAACACATGGCATTTAGATGATTACGTTTAGAATTATGTTTCCTTTTTATGTCCACCCCTTCCTTTACCCCTACCATGCTTCACTTTGGCCACCATAGAAAGGAATCAAGCTGACCTAGCTGTGTTGTTTGGCTCACACAATCTGCACAGTGACCCACGTTAGTCCCATTTATGCATGCGAATGTTAGATTCAAATCCCATCCCTCTTTATCTTGTACTTGAAGCCTGAGCAATGCTCAATCAACCTAAATATTATGTGGCTGTAGCTCAAACTTTTGTTCATGTCATTTGCTTTATCTGGAATTAGTTTTCTCCTTTTAGTGGCCCCACTTCCACCTTTCTCCTGTGTGCTCCCTTAAAATTTCCTGTTTCCCTAGAGTTTGTATTTACCACATGTGCTATAATTGCTTGGTTTTATTTCTGACCTTTCCTTTAGACCATGAACACCTTAAGAATCTGCCTGCACCTAGCTCATCTTGTGTACTCCAGCATCTAGAACAGTGCTATGCATAATAACTCTTTAATGAAGCCTTCTTAAATGAATTCATAAAGGCAAGAATATGAAAGTACTCATGACAGCCAGAACACACAGTGCTGTGGAGTGGGAGTAGAAGGGATGGGGAGGGTTTGGGGGTTTGGAGGGAGAGAATGCTTAACAAACTGTGTTACAGGAAAGTCACCATTAAACATTCACATCTTGTTAATTCTGACTCATGGACATTTTCCAAACTTAAAGTTGATTTGGATTCAATTACAATCATATTTATAAAATATAGAAGTACTGAATTGGATAAACATTTTTATTCTCTCAATTAGCAGACTGAGATTCTGCCCAAGCCAAGTAATAGGCATTCTTAAGTATCAGATTTTGATCCTAAACCAAGTTTTATAACCTGACTTTTATGATCTGGCAGCTAACGTACCTATGACAGTTCACATGGGGAGACTTTCTGGGGACTGGAGTCTATCTTCCAAGCCATCAAAAAACCTTCCAGAATAGTCCAGAATTGGTCCACCTAAGCAGTGTGTAGAAGTCATTAGAATGGCCCTTTGTGTTCTGACAAAAATGTAGCAATATAATATTTGGTTGAGTATTAAATTTACCAAGAAAATATAACATAATGGAGGAAAGCAATAGATAAATGAATTAATTTTATGTAACTAAAATTTTTTCAAGTATTTTTAAAATTTCTTTCTACAGCTTCTTCAGTGACACCTATCATTTATACAATGTTTTCTCTTACATGGGCTTTAATTCACAAGCACCAACACATTTGCAAGGAAATATTAATAACATGGGCCATAGCAAAAGGCACTCACATGGTTATATGTTATTTACAGAAAAAGAAAGAAAGAAACAAACAAACAAACTGCAATGGAAAGGCTACAGTTTGGGCTCACTGTCTCTGGAGAAGGTTTGAAGGCAAGAAAAACTGTTTTCTTCTTGGGAAGCTTTGTCTGAGGTATTCTCTGAGCCAGACAGCTAAGAGGTGACATTTCTCTCTTTTGCTCTTTCTATTATGTCTGAGTTTTTTTCTTAATATCAGAGAGGGATAATTTGGTAAAAACAAACAAAAATCACTGGAGAAAGAACATAGGTCTTGAACTTCACAAAAGGTGCCTGCAGAAAATGGCACAGCTACAAAGCCACTGCCAATTCTATACGGTATGAGAAGTCCTAAGGAATTCAAACCTCCTCATAAGTTACCGTTTTTGCAGTGAGAGCACTTAACATCCACTCTCTTTACATTTTTCAAGAATACAATGTATCATCATTAATGATAGTCATCTTGCTATATAATAGATCTTTTGAATTTATGCTTCCTGTCTAACTATAATTGTGTATCCTTTGGCCAAAATCTCCCCATCCTCCCTTTCTCCCTTATCATCCCAGCCTCTAGTAACCACCATTCTATCCTCTACTTCTATGAGATTGACTTTTTTAGATTCCACATATGATGTAATCCAGTGGTATTTGTCTTTCTGTGTCTACCTTATTTCACTTAACATAATGTCCTCCAGATTCATCCAAGTAGTGGTAAATGACAGGATTTCCTTCTTTTCTTTGGCTGAATAGTATTCCATTGTGTGTATATACACCACATTTTCTTTATTCATTCATCCATTGATGGATACTTAGGTTGATTCTATATCTCGGCTGTTGTGAATAGTGCTACAATAAACATGGGAATGCGGATTTCTCTTTGACATACTGTTTTCCTTTCCTTTGTATACATACCCAATAGTGGAATTGCTGGATCTTATGGTAGTTCTATTTCATTACATAGCTATAGTAACCACCGAAACAGCATGGCACTCACATAAAAACAGACACATAGACCAGTGGAACAGAAAACAGAGCCCCCAGAAATAAATCCATGCGTTTACAGCCAACTGATTTTTGACAAATGTGCCAACAACACACAATTGGGAAAGGGCAACTTCTTCAATAAATGGTGTTGGAAAAACTAGATATCCATAGGTGTAAAGATGAAATTAGACCCTTATCTTTCACCGTACAAAAAATCAATTCAAAATGCATATAAGACTTAAATGTAAGACCTGAAACTATGAAACTACTAGAAAAAAGCACAGGGGAAACCCCATGACATTGATCTGGGCAATGATTTTTTGTATATTACCACAAAAGCACAGGCAACAAAAACAAAACATAAGTTAATTGCTTATTTATTCACTTGTTCAGAAACTGAACTTAGTGAGTACTTGGTGTGTAGCTCACAATATACTAGCCCCTGGGGCTACAATCAATCAAGACAAGTTGCTCATAACCCAGCTGGGGGAGACAAACACGCAAAGCAATACAGTACAGTCGGCTGTCTGTATCCTTGGGTTCTGCCTCCATAGATTCAACCAATGGTAGGTAGAAAATATTCAAAAAGAAAAACATGGATGGTTGCATCAGTGCTGAACGTGTACAGACTTTTTTCCTTATCACTATTCCCTAAACAATACGGTGTAAAAACTATTTACATAGCATTTATATTATATTTGGAATTGTAAGTAATCTAGAGATGATTTAAAGTATAAAGGGGAATATATTTAGGTTATATGCAAATACTACATCATTTTATATAAGGGACTTGAGCATCTGTGGATTTTGGTGTCCCTAGGGGGTCCTGGAACCAATCTCCCATGGATACCAAGAAATGACTGTATATGTAATCAATTTTTAAGTGCTCAGATTGCAGTGCCTCAGCATACATAAAGAATTCTACCAGCTTAACAAGAAAAGGTTTCAGAGGACAGGTAACTCATACAGAAATGTAGAAATGGCAGAGAAAATAAAGAGATGGGATTATGAAATAGAAAAGGATGTTTGAGAAATTGCAAATAGTTTTATATGGCAGAAGATATAAAAGGGGCTGATAAAGAATTAAGGTAGAAAAGATGTTGGTATCA
The DNA here is from genome assembly GCA_023783475.1 of Daubentonia madagascariensis. Taxonomy (NCBI): domain Eukaryota; kingdom Metazoa; phylum Chordata; class Mammalia; order Primates; family Daubentoniidae; genus Daubentonia; species Daubentonia madagascariensis. The sequence goes on from JAKFHU010000600.1 coordinate 38,647,405, forward strand.
CAGAGTTTCTACCTCTCCTCTTCTACATCATGTTCCTGGTACACAGGAACCCAAAGTTCCCTGCCCATTTGATCTTAGTCTGTTCCACAGCTTGCTGGGGTCTCTTCCCTGTTTTGATCATCCTAAGGGCAGTCTGAGCTGCTGCTGTTCACATCCCTAGGCTAGAAGGGTCAGCAAGGGAGAGCAGTTCATAGGGACAGGGAAGGTGCTTGGATGAATGGATGTGGTATCTACATGCAAATGGGGGACTCTTCCATATTATGGGATGGGATCAATGGTGGGTAGAGAAGGGCAGCTGTCTGCAAGCTGCAGAGAAGGAGCTCTGGGCTAGGCGTTGGCTTCCTTTGCACCACTATATTCTAGCACAAATATATGAACATTTCAAGAATTCTAAATTCAAACCTTACATTTCATGTCATTATGAAGGTTTAATAGTCAAGAGTGGAAGATGGAACATATTTTATGTAATGACTTAATTTATCACACTTAAACACGTAGACATAGGATATTTAGGCCTCTGTTTGTACACTTGTCCTGAGCTTTGCAAAGATTAGTGGAACTTTATGGAAAACAATTTTCTTGAAAAACTTTACCAAATAAGTTACTTATATTAGATGAAATTCAACAGATATTTACAAATGCAGAGCTGATTCTATTACCAAGAAGGTAAGAAATAATTCCAAGGTCAGAAAAACAGAGATGGAAAATATAAAAAGATTAAGAAACAGGAAGGATATAACGAAACCTGTCTTCCAATTCAAAGGTGAGAATAAAAAAAAGAGAAGCAAAAATTTTGAAGAAATAATGTCTGAGAACTTCTAAAACTAATAAAAGATATGATGACTCATATTCAGGGAGGCTCAACAAATCCAAAGCTGGATAAATAAAAATGAATCCAAATTTAAACTCTAAACAGTAGAAATTCAGAAACAAGAAGGGGAAAGGAGGTTTTTAAAGCAATTATGAGGAAAAACTGTAATAGGCACATAGGAATAAAAGTGGGACTGACAAGAGACTTCATACAGCATCAAAGGATACCAAAAGACAGTAGAATAGTATCTTCATACTTCTGAAAGAAAATAACTGTCAACCCAGAAGCAAGTACATAGATAAACTATCATTCAAGAGCTAGGGCAAAATCATGACATTTTCAGATAAAGGTGGATAGTTTATCACAAACAAAACCTCATTAAAACAACTTGTTTGACAAGTAATCAAATCCAGAAAGAAACATTTTAGAATCTGACATTTCATTTTAAAGCAAAGAAAATGATAAACATGGGTAAATTTAAACAAACATTAGCAGTAAAAATTCATAATTGTCATAATAATAATGTCTAATTTGGAGAGTGTTAGGAATTGATTTACATACCCCCAGCATTTACATGTTGAAATCCTAACCCCTCATAATTTATTTGGAGATAGGGTCTTTACAGGGATAATCAAATTAAAGTGAGATCATTAGGGTGGGCCCTAATTCAATATGGCTGGAGTCCTCATAAAAAGGGGAAACTTAAATCTATAGATATGCATAAAGGGAAGATGATACAAAGAAATTTAGGGAAAACATGGTCATTTACAAGCCAAGGAGAGAGGACTGGAACAGATCCTTCCTTCAGAAGAAACCAATCCTGCTAACACCTTGATTTTGTTGCCTCCAAAATTATGAGACAATAAGTTTCTGTTACTTAAGCCACTTGGTTGAAGTAACAAAAAAGAAATAAATAAAATTAGAATTAGAATTTGAAATTAATGATATGTGACATGTAAGACTGGGAGGTTGCAAAATTTTCTAGTTGTCTAAGAATATTATAGAGATATTGACTAACATCATATCTTAAGTTAAGCACGCATGTAAAAATTATGACCAATAAATGACAGGAATAAGGAGAGGACTTATAAACTCAATTAAGGGGGAAAATAAAATTTCAATTAAAAAAATACACTAAACGAGAAGAAAATGCTTAAGAAAAACAGACAAAAAGTGAGAACACAATGAAAATGTAGCTATAATTGCAAATAATAATATACTATTTATCAAAAAAATAAACTAAATTCAACAATTGAAGGAAAATATAGCTAGATTGGATAATAAAACAAAATCTAGTAGTATCATTTACAAATGATACATCTAAAATATAAGGCATATTCACATAAAACCAGGGGCCTATGATGTGTGATAAACGGTTTGGAAAAAGAATTATAAGAAAATTATAGGACAGGTTATAAGAGTAAAATATCTTTTGGATATGTCTTTAAAATGCCATGGCCTATTTTTATAAATTATTTTTTAAAATCTTTTAAGCAATACATTCCCTTTGCCATTGTATGGTATTATAACTTATATCATAACAGGTAATCAGGGAGAAAATATCAGCTCTTTATTCTTTCTGTTTAAATATCTAGAAAACACAATGGGTTTTTAAATAAAAAAATTTATTTTCCTAAGTTAAAACACTAAGGGCTCATAAAGACAAAAAACTACTTTCTTAATAGCACATTTCTGTTCTAAAGAGAATTGAATGTTATACTGTTGTTAGAATAGGAGATAACTTCTCAGGCAACTTTGATATTCATAAAATTATTATTATAGTATTTATCCAGAGACTGAAAAATAAAATAAAATTTTGTCTAGGAATACCTAATATATGTACGTTCACAATTTTTTGATAAATCATATTCCAGGTCAGCTTAAAATTAATATAGTAATTACCTATATCTTTGACAGAAAGAAAAATTACTGTTTATAACTCATCTCACTAGTAAAGAATTAGTCACTTCAAATGAGTGAAAAGATATAATTTTCAAAACAGAAAATAACATTTTTAAATTTGCTAGAAAAGCATTCATTACTGAATAATCTCTTGGGAGACATACTGTATCTGCTTCCCAAAATTTAATTAAAACTAAAAAACACATTTTTTCTACATTTTCATATATATACACAATGTAAGTAGTACATTAAGACGTGCTAAAATAAATGAAAAAATTCTAGGAGTATTTGACTGCTTTATATTTAAAGTCATGGTTTCAAATTAGATTTCATTATGTTATGCTAACAGGAATAACTGAGGGTAGGGATTAATAATCTCTGAATGACAGGACCTGCATTTTACTTGCTTATTGTGTGATTTAATTCAGGATTCCCCAACCTTGGCCCTATGAACATTTTAAACCATATAGTTCTTGGTTGTGTCAGCGGGAGGAGAGAGGGAAGCTGTCCTGTGCATTTTAAGATGTTTAGCAGGATCTCCGGCATTTACCTACTCAATGCCAATAGCACTTCTTGGTCCACCAAGTCATAATAAAAATATCTGCAGGCATTGCCAAATGTTCCCTGTGAAGAAAAATCACCCCTGGTTGAGAATCACTGATTTAATTTTATTATTTCTGGCTAATTTTCTTTTGCTTTTCTTAGTAATACTTCTTCAGTAGTCTTAATTTTGTTTATTTTAGATTATAAATGTACCCAACATATAGCCCAGAAAACTTTCTCTAAGGCAATGATTGGCACTTGAATGGAAGCAATGATGTCTATATAAAGCATGTCTTTTACAGGGTATTTTTAAAGTAGATCAAAACATTTTTAGTTCTCTAATATGACTACTAAGGAAGCTCATTAGCATTCCTTTTGTCTGGCTCTATATATTCCTTAGAGATCTTTGTTGCAAATAGAATTTCAGTGAAAATTTAATTTAAACAAAGAGGAGTTTGAGGATATCTCATGTAACCCAAGGGCAAGATAGCAGCTGGGCTATCTTCAATAAGCTGGGATATCTTTAAGTACCAGAAATATTCCTGCTCTTCTTATTTCTATTTATATTCTTCTCTTTTTCTCTTACTTTAAACTTTTTATTATGAAAAATTTCAATCATACACAAAATTAAAAGGAATAGTAAAATTAACACCAATTCAATTATAACTTGGTTTCATCAATTACAATATTCTATCTTTCTTGTTTCATCTCTTACTTCCTTCCCTATTTCACTCTACTTCATGCTATTGGGAGCAAATGAAAGCAAATCCTAGACATTATAACATTTCGATAGCAAATAATGTTTCAGTATGTACTGCAGAAAGGTACATGCCTTTTTGTAATATAACTATAAAACCATTGTCACATGTAAATTCAAAATAAAGATACTTTATTAAAATTATCAAATATCCCATCAGTGTTCAACTGTCCTTGATTGTCTCATAAATGTCTTTTAAGAGTTGTGGTTGATTTATTTAAAATTAGAGTCCAAACAAGTTCAATGCTTTGTATATTGTTGATGTGTCACTTAAATCTGTTTCAATCTATAAAAAATCCCCCTTCCTCTTTTTTCTACTCCCTTTGCTTTGTAAAAGCAGCAGGTTGTTTTATTAAATTTTCTAAATTATGGATTTGACTGACTGTATCACCTTGCCATTTGATGTTCTTCTCTCCTTTGTACATTTTTTAATTTGGGATTTAGATCAAGATGCTGATAAGAAACAGGTTCAAATTTTTGGCCACAATATTTCATACTGTATAGTTCTTATTGCATCACATTAGAAGGTAAAAAAAAGCCAGACAGTCCCTTTTTTATGAAGTTAAGTTCCCTATGTCTGCTTTATTTTTTATTAAATGTCTAATTGCCCAAAATTATGTATTTAGCATTATGTAGCTTTAATGTGTGCAAGTATACCATATTGACAACTAGTTTTCTTTAAAAACACAGGGCATTTAGTTGACCCATTATCAATGGTTCTCTCTCTAAATCATGTTGGAGAAATAGCATATCACTGGAATAAGTGGATAACTTCCCAAATATTATTTGAAGAGGCGAAAGTGCATTCACATGTTTAATTGCTAGTAAACTTGTTTAATAAGAAAATGTCATAGCCTTATAATCACACTATGAAACTGACGACAAAACTAATAATAATGATTCCCTGGATGTGACTAGTGCTTTAGACCTTACTAAGCAGTTTTATATCCATAATTTCATTCAGTTCTCAAGACAGATGAGAAGCAACGCTAGCAAGCTGGCCTGTGCATCCAGATGGATGTGGAGCCGTGCTCCTACCTGAGAGTTCATCTGTTATCCTCCAGCAGAAGGCTGTTATGGTTAATAATGTGATTATTTCTTTAATGAATGAAGTGTTTCTACCACAGATTGCTTACTCAATTTTAAAAATCAACTTTAAAATATGAAAATAAAAGTGGCCAAATTAGATGAGGTCTTGATGAATGATACTATTAAAACAGACAAAAAATATCAGAATGCACAGGTTAAAATGACTATAGGGATTATCCACATCACATTTTAGAAGAGGAAACTAAGACCAAAAGTCAGAAACATAAAATGTGGCAACCATATGTGAATGTTGTTTTTATTTTTATGAATTTATAAATAAAATCCTAATTTTCTAAGATAATTCTATTATAATTCCAATTTATAATTCTAATTTATGAATAAGATTCTCATTATTTGTGCATAAAAAATAGCTTTACCCAATACTACACTAAACTGAGACATTAAAAAGTCAAAATTAGATCTCTGTGAGAAAATGTTGACAGAAGGCCTGTCAGTGAGATGTATGCACTAATTCCTAGCCAGGCTGTTTCAAAGACAGGAAACAAGTAAAAAAATAAATCAGGCATATGGATGCTATGAACAAAGATTACTTAACTCCATTATATTAAATATAATTATATCTATCCTGGTTTGATAAATATTTAAGACTTTTGTACATTCAAGGGTCTAAACTGGTAATGTAGAAGGCCTAGCTAGGGATTAGAAGTAATCTTTGCTCAAGCATGTTGGTTAACAAGAAATGTCATAAAACAATTTTTTAAAAAATTAGTTGGGAGGCCATTAGGCTGAGGCAGCTCCAGTGCCCTGGGTTTCTAGTATGCAAACAGAAACCCAACTCAGTGTAAAAGGTAAAACAAAACTTAATTTTAACCAATCAGAAACCACCAACTAACTTCTACCTAGGGACTTTCCACTGCAATGATCCAAATAAGGCTACTGCTGCACTTTAACCAATCAAATATTTTCTTTACCTTGCTTCAGTGTTCATCTTATAAGGCCTCCCCAATCCTTCCCCCACCATGCCCCTTCACTGAAGCCCCAAACTGCCTGCAGTCTAGAGGGGCCCAATTCAGGAATTGATGTCTGCTCAAATAAACCCTTTAAAATTTTAAGGTACCTAAGTTTATCATTCAACACAATTGAAATGTACAATTAGAATAAAATGATGAATGTTTAAGTGCTATTACAATGTTATAGGTAAAAACACCTATAGAAAATTAATTCCAACCACAGGTAATTAGAAAGGCTTTGTGAAGGAGGTAGCAGTTTTAAAGGAATAATAGGATTCAGGTCTTCTAGGCCGGAAAAAACAGCATGAGCAAAGAGAGATTTTTTTTAAAAGTTTAGATCATCTAGAGAGAACAATGAATTTTGTGGTTTGAAGAAAGAGTAACATAGAGGAAGGATAGCAGCAAGAGATAAAAACTCAGTGGGGTGAAGTCGGGAGGGCTTTGGATTACAAGCTAGGAAAAGGGGCTTTATTGTATTGACAATGGGACACCACCAAAGGACTTTTAGCAGAAACATGCATGTTTACTGCAGTGATATAGAAAGATTTTTCTAGCAGCTGTTTTAAAGATATATTGGAAGGGAAGGAGAATAGAGATGTTCTTGGAGAGAACTAACCAACCTCTAAATTGGGAAATGAAAGTAGGGACAGAAAGACAAACAAGAGAGTTGAAGAAACAAATTGCTAGGCCGTGACTCCATAAGGGCTGATACCACCTGTTGCATCCATTTGTTGTTTCCTCTTTTCAGTTAATCAGGTTTTTGTGTTTAAATCTCTATTTGAATTTATAAATAATTTTAAAATGCCCTAAAATTATATCAGTTGGATAATAGCATAGACGTATACTGTACACTGTTTTGTTCTTTCTGCCATAAAGTGGTACCAAACAATGCCTGGCAAACATAAATATTTAATGAGTGTTTTTAAAGGTTAAGTGTGCAAAAAGTATAGGCTGCAAACACCATATGAACAGTAGCAATCACTTGCCTTTGTTTTAAGTTTTAATGACCCAGCTGAGAAACAATGGAAAACCACAAGCATCAAAAAGCCTATCTGCATACACATCTACAGAATCACTCAATGTTCACATATAAAATACATGGCTAGAAATAAGTTATGAAAAAATCTTTTGAGGCAGGTATAAATTCTCAAGACTGGAAAAGATTTCTTACCTGGAAAAGGAGGGAGAATAATCCAAAACTTAAATTTTATATCTGGATAAAACATTGAAGAAATCATATTATCTATTTGCTACCATCTATAAAGAACACAAAGTACAACAATATATACAAATCAATGTATGAATAATTGAAAGAAAATATCAGAGTGGTTTATGTTTTTCCATATGACAGTGAGGCAGGTATTTTTGATGAGAGAAAAGTAAAGTCCTCAAATTATGTAGTGTCAGGACTTTGGTTAAACTTTTGTTTTCACCATATATAATATTTCTGAACACAATTTAATTCAACATCCTGTTGCAAGAAAGTGGAACAAATAGAATGCTGGTTAACTTGTATTATTTCCACATCATCCAGGTCCCGTGGGGTCTTACGATGCTGTTGCCACTCTATCAGGTGGCCAGGGTAGTCCCAGGGTGACTTTTTCTCTCCCTTTTGTGTTAATCTTTCTTGCTTTTAGTTATTCCTTTATAATGGGAATCATATGTTTTTATATGTAAATAAGATTTTCTCTTTCACATTTAGATGTATTCAACCCCCTCCCAAATCAGATTGAGACATGTATCTATCTATCAGTGATACAGGCAGGGCAAAGTGGGATTGTTACAACAGGAATATGAAGAGGCAAGTGTTAACCTGTGGTTTCTGATCACCTTGTGCACTGCCCCTGGACCAACCTGGGAGTGGTCACATTCATTCATTCATTCATTCAATCAATACATATTTCTTAAATGCTCATTTTATTTCAAATACTAATACTAATTCTAGGCCCTGGAGATACATTGTGAACAATTATTTTTTCCTCATGGAGCTTATGTTATAGTTATGTTTCTAGAAGAGAAAATAAATAATATATTAGGTTCTGGTTAATTCTATGAGAAAATAAAATAAAGCAAATTAAGGAGACTAGAGAGTGTCAACATAGGGCGGGAGGGGTGAAGGGAAAGTGCTACTATTAAAGGGCAGTGAAGGCCTTCATGATAAGATGAACTTTGAGCAAGTCCTGAAGGAAAGGAAACATTGAACCACATTGAACAACTATGGAAAGAGAATTCCGAGCAAAGGAAACGCTCTGAAAGGGAAACTGCTTGGATCATTTGAGGAACAGTAAGGAGATCAACCAGGGAGGCTGGAGGGGAGTAAGTGAGAGCAACGGTGCGATTTGTGCTGGGAACTTAATTTATACAGGTTACCAAGTGACAAAAGAGAGAGGCTAATGTCAACGAAAGAGGAATTTATTACCTACAGTTCCCCAGAGAAGGAAACACTATGCACCACACAGGGCCATGTAGGCCATCGCCAGGTTTGGTCAGGAGGCAGAAGCAGGAACAAGCGGAAAGCACTGGCCAGAGCCTTTATCGGGATTTCTATGGTAAAAGCAAGGCAGGGCACGGGAAACACCTTATGATGGGCTAGTTTGAATAAGTCTGGTGGGCTTTGGGGCATGCACACAGCTATTCTTAGCTGTTTGGTGCCTGGCCGTGGTTGATCTAGTGCAGGAGAAATATTGGCTTGGTGGGTGAGTTAGATAAGGGGGTGGTTAGGGGTAAAGACTCAGGGACAGTTGGAGGGTTTGTAGGATGATTTTCACACACTGTGAAAGCTGGATCACAGGAGAGATGTAAACAACTTTGGCCATTACTCTGGCCTTAAAGGATACCAAATTAATGGATACCAAATCAACAAAGACAGAATCTAAGAAAACAGTTAAAACACACTGGTAGGAAAGAAGCCCAGAGAAATCACAGGGAACAGATGATCAATATGAATATCTGTAAGCCATTGTAAATATTTTGGATTTTACTTTAGATAAGACAGGAAAGCAGTTGAAGAATGACATGATCTGAGTTATATTTTTAAAAAATCTCCACGGTTTCTGAGCTGCTATGGTAGAAATAGTTTGGGGAGAGAGAAGAATTTCAGTAGTTTGGTTTTTTACTGAAGTTTGAAGTGTCTATTAAAAAACCAGGTGCAGATGTTGAAAAGGAAGTAGGTTATACATAACTGTTCCTGATTATAGATTTGGGAATCTTTGGTGTATTTAAGATGGTGTTTAAGGCCTTGAGATTAGGTGACATCCCTCTCAACTGGGCTAAATAGAAAAGAATAGCTATGACTGAACTCCCTGGCACTGCAGCATTGAGAAATCTGGGTGATGAGAAGAAACCTATAAAATAGACTTGGAAAAAGTAGTCCATGAGGAAAGAGGGGAACCATAAATAGTACTTTGGAAGCTATATAAAAAACACATTTTGAGAAGGAGGGATTAATCAAGTGTCAGGTGCTGATGATGGTTTTAATAAAATGAGGTCTGTTAAGTGACTGGATTTAGCAATTTGAAAGCCTTTGATGACATTGATAAAACCTGTTTGAGTGGAATAGCATGATGAAAAACTAATTGGAGAGAGGAGTCAAGAGAAATTGGGAGGAAAGAAATTTGAGACAGAATATAGCCAGCCTTTTTAGAAAGTTTTATTGTGCAAGTGAGCAGAGAATCAGAGAGCAGCTGGAGATAAATATTGGGTCAAGAAAGTTGTTTTGTTTTTGTTTTTAATATGGTTGATATTACAGTGTGTTTTTATGTCTGTGGGGTTGAGGCAGTAAACTAGTACATAATAAAGATACTGCATAGAGAAAAGGAAATTAATGGAGAAATATTCTTAAGTAAGTAAGAGGGGATAGGATCATGTGAGCAAGCAGAAGAGTTAGTCTCAGATAGGGGCAGGAGAATTTTATCCATAGTAACAGCAGGGATTTCAGGGTATAGGAATACAGGTACAGATACATAATGATGGAGGTGGTAGAAGTTGTTTCCTGATTGCCTTTTATTTTCTTTAGCGTAATAAGAAGCTGAGATTGGAGGGATGGGGCGAGGTATTGAATAATTTCCACTTCATTCACCTGAAACACATACCATCCTTCCATCATTGGCAGACAGTAACTCACCTAAAATAGTGTCCGCATCCACTGGGCCACATCTCTAGAGGAAAGTATATTAGAACATGCAACAGCTAGGGGTAGTCCTACTCCATGTAATTCAGATGTGCCTCTCTGGAGACTGGTTGTCCCATCCCATCTCCATTTGAAGTCTATTATCTAGAATGAGTTTTCTCTAAGGATACTCTGTGACACTTGCATATATACTTTTACTGGACTTGTCTTCACTGTTTACTAGACATGTCCAGGCTTTTATGATTTTTAGAAATAAATTCAGCCCTCGTTCCAACTAATACAGATATTAATAAGTCACAAATATGTAATCAGCAATTCTGATAAGTGCTGTGAAAGGGAGAGGTGAAATTTGAGCAGAGATCTGAAGGAAACATGGGATAGGCTAAAATGAAGAGAAGAAAGAAAATGCACAAAGACCTTGAAGTAGGTATTGAAGAAAATGAAAAGAAGCCAGTGGAACAGGAGCACAGAAAGTGAAGCAGAAAAGGGTGATAGAGACAGGAAGCAATAAGGTTGGAGAGATAGGACAGAGCTAGGTAATGAAGAGCCTTGTAGGTCATTTTTCTGAATCTTGGTCTTTATTATAAGACCAGTGGAAAGCCATTGATGTCATTTAAGCAAACTTGTCATGATCAGATTTGCAATGCAAAAGCAGTTCAGAACTAAGGCAGCCAGAAGTTCTCACCTTGAAGCTCTCTGCAAAAAGATGAAGAAGAGTCTGGGAATAGTGGTTTAAAGAAAACACAGAGAATCAGACATGCATGATTAAGTGCTACAGGCATTTAAAGACCAAAAGGATGAACATATGAAAGGAAGCTAGAGAGGCAATATAGATTTAGTTCCTCATTTAATTCTTGCATCTTGCAATTCTGTATTTCCCAGACTCAATATCTCAGTATTAGTCTTACTAGTAACTTGCATTCTTGAATCTCCCCTTACTTGTCTTTTTCTGAATCCAGTGCTGGTTTCTTCTACTTTCTCACTGAATCTTAAATACTATCTTTTCTTTAGTGTTCCCAAAGGTTTCGTATGCTCGGAACTTAAAGCCCTTTTTCACAGCATGCCCTTCCCGCCACTATACCATTTCTTGTTTCAGAATTTCTGCCACCATAGCCACATTAAGGTAGTTATAGTTATGGTTTCTCACTTCCAGTAAGTCATCATGCACAGCCTATTAACTAGAGTTTTCTCTCCCTCTATTGCTTTGTAGGAAATCCTCAAAGTTGGGGCAGGATTCAGGAATCAACCGAAAGTGTTGTTCCAAGGGCAAGTAATCATTTGTTTAAAAGCAATCAGGTAGAATTAATTTGGCTGATAATTTGATTAACATAATAATTTTATTAAAATAACTATATGCTGAAGAATTACTACTACACTAGATAATAGTTTTCAGCTATATCTCATTGGAAAACATTTAGTTTGAACCAAAATTTCCTTGTATAGTTGGGAATCTCAACTTTAGAGGAAGGAGAGTCATATAGTTTTTCTTTTAACATTAGTAAAAATCACTAATGAGCTTTAATCTAGTTATTAGGGGGTTCTATAAACACTAATGAAAAAGGAAAGAATTAAAAACTTTTTAAATGGTAATTTATCTGAATACATTTTTCTAAATGTTCTGCTTAAAATATATGTATCATTATGCTAAAGCATAACAATTTTGTGAGTTTTAAAGAATTTTCAATTTATCTTGTTCAATAATGAAAATAATACCACCTAGATTTTGTTTATTTTTCACATAATGTATGTAGGGTCACATACATTTTATCATTATGATTTTAAAATTATAGACCTTCTCATAGTGATGATGAATACTAATAGGGACAATAGAATAGCACTATTCCAAAAATTTCTCTGAATCATCTTTGGGACTTGCCTTTTAGCTCAGCTGAGAAATTAATTTGGTTTAAGGATCTCCTGAGTTAATTCAATGAATGATTTCTCACATGTAACTCTCAATACTTGTATTTTCCAGACAATGACATTTTATTATAACAATGAAATTTCATCAAAAATCAGTATAGGAGATTAGCTCTGGGCTAGGAAGAACTTGTGCAGAGGTGTAGAAAATACAATGGTCTTGCTCTCTATATTTGTATTAGAAATAAAACTTATAAGGTGTGCAGGACACTTTCAGTTGCATAAACAGTAGCTATTCTCTCCCCTGCCTTATTCTTCTTTGCTGATAGTTCCTACTTTCCACACTATAGAGGCAGAAAATGCCAGATGGTCACCCAATCTTTCTCAAGTAGATCATGGGCATGTGACTCAACTTTCATCAACGGGATCCAAGATTAAGTTTTCTGATAGGCTTTTGGAGAAGGTTTTCATCCTTCATAAAAAGAGGACATGATGCCTGGAGCTGTGGCAGCCTTCTATTGGCCATGAGAAAACAAACCTAAGGATTAAAGCCAGCACAATGAAATTGTAGAGCAGAAACAGGGAAAGAGCTTGGGTCTATGATGTTATAATAAAGACTCTGAACCAACCTTTGAACTAACCTATGTTTAGACTTTACGTTATATGGTCTATCACATTTTCCCCTGGTATAAGGCATCTTTATTTGGGAAAAATGATGTGATTAAATCTCTAAATAAACCTGATAACAAAACATCTTAATAGTAGCTACAAGTGGAAAAGTAATGAAGAGTTCTTATTTCTGGATGATTTTTTAAAAATTACCTTGATCATTCAGATTGTTAATGGTTAACAAACCTGGAATTTGTGAATTTATGAAGCATGGCCAGCTATAAAATACCATGCCAGCTACATAATTAAGAGAGTGTAAAATGAGTTTTATGACCATAACAGCTCTCTTTGTGTCAACAATGCCCTACAGCCATCACTCAGAGACTTCACATATTAAATCTGGGTCAGAGTGGATGCTAATTTTGGAAAGAGGTAGACAACTGTGTTATTATTAGTCCCAGGTTTTACCATATTTCAACTTTGTTTCCTTTGAATTCTTAGTAAAGCTTAATATTGGATTAGTTCTCTGGATTTTGTGAATGTGATTTGATAATTCAACCCTTAATGATATCTTACTGCCACTCCTTATAAATTTCATTTTCTAATGAGAAATACAAATGACAACTCAAGTAGGACAATATTTTCAGAAGATGCCTAAAGGGCTCGACTTAATGTCTTCTTCTCTCTAACTCTGTATGGGTTATTCCTAACAAGAAGCCAGACTCTGAGGCTGGCCATAGATAAAATTTTTATTTTAAACTGTGGTTTGAGTTCTGAAGAAGAGATTGTACGTATTCCAGAAATCCTGGATTTTGAGCTGGTTATGGTAAGTGGTTGTCTCATTGGAGGAAGAGGAGGAGAGCACGCTTAAGGTAGAGGGAAGGATATGTGCCTGAATATTTGAGTGCCTTATTGTAGAGACTAATGTTTTCCCTCTCAAATACATTCTTTTACTTTTACATAGTGATATGATTTTTTTGGATGAACACAGAGCTGCTCAACTTAAGATAACATTTCCCAACTTCCTCTTGAAACTAGGTATGACATTGTGACTAAATTCTGGCCAATGAACGTGAATGGGGCTATCATGTGCAATTTACAAATCATGGCTGCAAAGGAAAGAAATATACCCTCTGTTTTTTGTTTTCATTCTCCTTTCCTTTGACTGGTAAAAACTATATTGCACCATAAGATGGACACTGTTGTTAAAGATGAAAAGGCAACAAAATAGAAGGAGCCTAGCTATTTTATAACTACAGAATTACCATGCTAGCCTGGACCAAATTTCTAGGCTTTCACATGAAAGAGAAAAATAGCCCTTTTGATCAAGCTCCTATTATCTTTGCTCTCTACTATTGAGCTGAACCAATATTCAAACTAATATGTTCATTCACCTCCATAATGATTTGGTATTCATCCTCTCTCTATGTATTTGTTCCTTTAAATATATTGTTTGCATTTATTTTCTTTGGGTCCCTCTTTAAAAATCTTAATATACTCCACTGAAAGTGTTATTACCAAGAAAAAAAGGAAGAATAGATTTTAGGGAACATCAAGAAGTTTCTGTCATATTGGATTATTTTGGTAAATGAACAAAATACAACTTCAGCAGGCACATGGGCTTAAAATGTTATTTAGCAAATTGTATTTCTCAATTATCACCATCCACAGATTTTCCTCACCTGTTATTTTAAGAAAATGTTAGCATTTGCCTAAAGTTCTCAATATAAACTTTTTTTTTACACCATGAGCCTTCCCAAAATAATTAGGACGTTTTAAAGTTGTTCCTAGAAAATCATTTTTGTTGGAAGAATGTCAATACAGAAGCTCCTACATTTATGAACTTTTAAATTAAGAAGTTCTGTGCATGTAAACAAAGCTGAACTCTAGGGCAAAAGCCCCTTAATTCTCACCTTTATAAGCCTTTGGAAGAAGGGTAGTACAAGGTCACTTTATTTTCCTCTATCTCATTTTTCTTTCTGACATTTTTTTTTTCTACTTGGTGGTGGTTTTGATGTGTTTTATAAACTTATGTTCACCATCACCTGAAAAATGCAAAAGCAATGAGAATGAGAAAGATATCTGGAAAAAAAGACTTCTGATTTGGAATGAAAATGATAATAAAATTAAGCAATTTGTGAGAAAATTATGTTAGATAGGTATAAAGAAATAATAGTAGGAAGTATTGTCTTAAAGAAAAAAAGTAAACGATGCAAAGCATGGAAAGACCTGTGTGCCTTTGCAATATAAAATAACCAGGTGATGAGAAAAATGAGTGACAAATGGGAAAAGTAGTTCTGGGTGGCTGGATCCAGAGTTCACTAGTTTTGCCAAATGTTGGAATTTTGGGGAGGACATTAAAAATACTAATGACTGCTTGCCATTTCTTAGAGATTCTATTTTAATTGGTCTGTGATATAGCATGTGGCTTGGATGTCTTGACTTTTTTAAAGCTCTCCACTGATTCTAATGTGCAGTCAAGACTGAAGATCATTGGACTAAGGTAACAGCATCAATGCTAGCTGCCAATTAGCTTAACATTAATGCAGAAGGTTGGGAATTCACTCAAAACCTTAAATTTGAGATTGGAGAAGAATCTGGTTGTAAAAATATCTCAGGCCACACAAGGTCAGAGACTATTATGCCGTCAGTAAAGGAGTAGCTTCTAAGATTCTGTAAGATAACACTAGCCAATAGAACTTTCTGCAATGATGAAAATGTTCTGTATTGTCCAATATAACAACCACTTGCCACATGCTCCATTGAGGATTTGAAATGTAGCTAGTATAACTGAGGAGCTAAATTGCTAATATTATTTAGTTAATGAACATTATTTTAAATTAATACTGTAATCAAATTTTAATTAATTTATATTTAAATTTAAATAGCCATAAGTGGTAAGTGACCACCTCATTGGATAGCACAACCCCAAATTAATCTCAGGAACATCAAGTTGGAGCATGCCCTGATTCCACAGATTTTCAATGTTGAAAAGTGGGTGTACTGTTTTAGATAAAGATGCCAGATACAACATAGATTTGCAAGAAAAATATGTGAATTTTTTAAAGCTCCAAAAAATATACTTATACTCTTGTACTTGAAGGAAGAACTAAATATTAACCTTAAATCACCTTTTGTAAATCTTGAAACTCTGAATAGGTTCATAAACAAACTTTCAAAACAAAAATCTGGTTGTAAATATGAGTTTATATATGGTTTTCATTTTGATGATTTTAATTAAATCAACCACTTAATTTTTAAATATAAAAATATGGCAGTAAGCTTCATGTGTAAAGTAAATTCACATGAAGGGTCACATATACAGGTATAAAGCAAGAGTCTGTGTCAATAAAATAAGAATGTGTTCCTTTTTCTATCTTTATACTAATAACTAGACTTGTGGGCTTATATAGACTAGACACTGTGTTAGTTATATATGCATATTCTTATTTTATACTCACAATCATCTTTTGAGTTAGGTACTATTACCACATTAAACACATGCAGAAACTGAGCTTTAAAGCAGTTAATAATATCCTCAAATTAACCCAACTTATGAACATCAAAGCTGAATGCTGCATTCTGTCTTTACTAATAGCAATAATTTACATACTCCCTTTTAATTATGCAGGAATATTTAGTAATGTTGTTTTTATTGCTATTCAAAATTGCAATATCATCATTGAGGTAAATGCTCTATGAAATGAAAACAAGTGGTCACTGTCTGAACAAGGTGTTACCTATTTGTGTACTTGTGATTGCATCTTTACTTCATTAATGCTCTTTATATTTCTATAGCTCGAGCTTTCCAACAATAGCTTGAACAAAGCCAAATTCTAGAAGCCACAGTAACAAAAATTTATTACTATTCAGAGATTAGAACAATTGATTGCTTTCCATTGTCTCCTGTAGTTTTGCCAAGGTAGCAAGAACAAAAGTAGAATGATGATTATCACCCATGCCTTTTGCTTTATAACTATTCATTAAGTAAAGATAATTTGAAAATACGCTTCAAAAAGAACTTGCTGATTTGCACATTTCTTACAAATGTATCCACCAAATGAAATGGCATTTAAAAATCTAAATTTACAGTAAAAAGATATCACACAATTTTGAAGGAGCAAAGCCATTTCTAGCTGCTGAAGTGCAAGAATAAAGAGGCAAAATAACGAAACCCTGGGAACATGTCTAAAAATGGGACACCACACACTGAACATCTATCTCAAGCTGTCTACAAAAAAGCTTATGTAGACTTAAAATGCATGACACTGCCATACCAGGGCCTTTCTCAAAATGTATTACCTGATTTCATATGTTTTATTCTAGATTCTTCTAGAAAAGTGTGGACTTGGAGTAATTGAATTACTGTCATCAGCCAGTGAGTTCTTGCAAGGTTATTCTCGAAATACTTTGGAGATGAATATCTCCAGGGCCTCATGGTATAGACCAAAGTTGCCATTTTCAATCAGCGAAATGAGACAATGAATTTGAAGATTCATATGAACATATGCTTCAATGCTGCCTTAGTTTTTGGTTAACATAAATGCATATATTCCTAATAATATTTTAATCTTTTAAAAAATATATAATCACCTAAAATAAAATCTGACTTCAATAACTAAAAATAGTTATTAATTAAATTTCATCATGTGGTAGGCACTGTGCTTAGCATTTAATCTCAATTCATCCTCTCTGCTTTATGAAGAAGACATTATTTCTCAAAATTTGCCTGTAAGGAAACTTAGGCTGAGAGGTAAGTGACTTCCCAAAAGTAACATTGCTAGTAGGAAGAAGTGCCTCATGTTGTCAATTATTCTCCTTTATGCTTAGGTAGGAATATACCTGGACATGGTTAAAATTTTTCTAGTCTTTTCTTGTCTGAAAGTAGACTACCAGGACTTTCACAGAAAGCGGCTACTTTGAAGAAACCAGGGAAACTAGTCATACAATCTACTCCAACTATATTCTTATTTTCCCACAAATGATACAGAAATCATCAACAGTAAATCATTTCTTTCATTTTTATAACAAGTTATAGTATTTCCTTATTTTTCCACTAGTAAGAAAAAATTTAAAATCTTAAATTTATGAACTCAATTTCATTTTATTATGTTTTTATTCTACACTACGAATTTACTTTCCTACTGAGACTCCAAATTGAGGAACTGTCAAATTGTTATAGAACAACAGAACAGGTAGTAAATAAGGTGAAAAGATAAAAGACCACATGAATAGTAGAAGAAAATATAGGCACATATCTTTATAGTGTTGAAGTAGGGAAGGCCTCCCAAATTATGACCTCAAATCCAGAAGTCATTAAAAGTTATAAATTCTAACACATATAGATAGAAGTATAGATATAGATATATAAAACTTTTGTATGATTAAAAACACTATAATCAAAAGCAAATTACGAAAAAACTTTTCAAATTATACATATCACAAAAAGAATATATGAGAAACTACTTGAAATTAAGAAGAAAAAACACAATAGAAAAATGCACAAATACGAACTTGATGTTTATAGGTTAAAAGAAGAAAGCAAATGTCCTTTAAATATATTAAAGCATAATCAATCTCTCTCAGAATAAAAGAACAGCAAACTAAAAACCATACCAAGATATAAATTTTAACCCATTTTGAATATGGCAAAAATCTAAAATTTATAACAAACTCCATTAGTAAGTTTATGAGGAAGTAATTCTTCCAATATGTTGCTAGTGGGAGTAAAATGGTGAGACTCTGTGGAGGCAACCTGGCAATGACTATTAAAATGAAAATGCATTCACTGTTGATTCATTAGTCTCTACTTCTGAGAATTTACTTTCCCAATTTACATGTATATGTGAAACATGACATACATAAATGGTAATTTATTGCAATTCTTTTTTGTAATACCAAAAGACTGAAACAACAACAAACATCTATATACCATAATTGATTTAACTATTATCCTGTTGCTAGATTTTTTTCCCCCAATATTATATACCTCAGCCTTGTTCTGAAAGGGAAATGACATAAACTGGTCTGTGACCACATAGAATTGTGGGAGTAAGTGAGGCACAGATGGAGACACAAAAGTTTGCCTGGGAAACATCAGGACAGAACTTACATGACCTCTCTGCCCTATAGGAAATCAGGCACAGCACAATCCCCAAGTTAGAGGCAGGGAAGCACACTTGAGTTGGGTCCTGGGCAGTAATTAGTCTTCAAGGGTGATATAATTCTAAGGAAGAGGATTGAGGTCATGGAATTGGGAGAAGAAACAGATGGAAGAATCATTTGAACCACATCTGGGTCTTTTGAAAATGGTGAAACAGACGAGATACAGAAAATTGCTTCAGACAGTTTTGCTGAGAAATTTGCCTGAGATAAATTTGGGAGTAACATCAGAGGTCTGAGAAAATAAGAAACCCCCTAGGCAGAGCTGGTAAAAAAGCAAGCAAGCAAATAACATTTCTTTCTTTCTTCAACCTTGCCAGCATAGATGGATTAAGATGCTGCCTGATCTAATTGCCAAGCTTCACGTTTCTCTCCAGACCCTTTTGCCATTAGTCTTGACACTGTATAGGAAAATTTTATGCACTTGATTCATTAATGGTTAGAAAGCTCTTAATGGATTAGATGACCAGGCTTCAGTCTCACTTTCCAGGCAGTACAGCTCCAGATCTGGCTGAGCATCATGTCGGGTGATAAAGAGACTAACATAACAAATGCTTTTATAAATTCCAAGTTTATTAAGTTTATCTTCTGATAATTAATATTCTCAAATAGAATTCCTAACAGATGGATTTTGGAGGGGAAAGAGGGAAAGACAAAGATAAGCATTAATTGTATTTGTGTATGTGGCAGGCAAAATGTCAGCACATTACTCGCATTTTCTCTTAATCATCTCATAAACATTTAAAGTTAGGCATTATTATCCTCTATTCTGGAGATGAAGAAATTGGGACTTGGAAAGTTTTTAAGATTTATCTAGGATCACATAAAGGCAAAGATCAAATTTGGAAAATTTGTCTGATTCTAAAGTTCCTGCTCCTTCTAAATACACTGAATTGTCTCTATGCCAAATGTCAGAAACTTGGGTTTTACCCTTTTGCAACCTAACAAAATAGTCTGCCATCCTTTCATGGATATTGGAAGAACACACAAGACTCCTAGGTCAGAGACAAAGGACAGTTTATTACTCACAAATATAGCAATAGCCAGAATATCATCATTTTTCTTGTATCAGTTTCTCAAGGAAACTTGTATCAGTACCCAAATCCCACAGGTGACATGAAAAGAGGTAGATCTGTTACAGGAGAGGAACCCTGAGTTTAAACAATCTATTTTTTTATAATAGACAATAAGCGTAACTGCTTTTTGACCTGGAGAGAAACATTATTTTTACCATATTGAACAATAAAAAGGAACTATCCCTACTGTCCTAATATCATTTAAAAGACTATCTAGAACAAAGCTTATTAGTGCCTCTGTTCACAAGATGTACAGAAATAAGAGAGACTTGTGGAAAATAGTCTCCCCACAACAAAGCAATAATCATATTATCATATTGCTTAGCAAAGAATTTATATCAATTTTCAATACCTTCTCAAGAGTATTTATGCTGTTCTGGTCCCAAAATGGCAGCATGGAAGCAAGGTGGTTTTACTCCCCACAAAAAAAAACCAAAACCAAATATACAGTGCCAAGATTATCACCAGAAATATGTTAGAACATAAATATGAGGAAGAGTCAGTTCCTGGGACCAGAGAAGTGAAAAAAACTCCCAGAACATGGCAAGATAAGAGAATTAGATTTTCATATCCAGGAACCACCACCCCCATTCTCCCTGGCAGCAAGTGTATGAAAAATTTCTCTCCATTCATGGTTTCTGTACTGGAAAAAGTGAGATTTAAGTGGACAACCAGCTTTCCCACCATCTTGGGTTCCCTGGCAGGACACCTGTTACTATCTAAACCCCTGGAAAGCATCATGAGGACCTAAAGGGAGAGATATCCCTGAGTACAACCCGAGACAAAAAGGGGAGGCATGACTACCATCCCCAGCCATGGAAACTCTCTTCTGTAACTTAGCAAAGGAGGTGCCAAATCAGAGTGGCAGGAGCATCTGTAAGAGGAACATTCCACAGGTCCCATTGGCACAAACCCCTAGATAGCGTTTTTACACAGTCGGGATTGCCTTCTTGGGACCTCCCCCATTTGAGACTGGAAGTGCTTCGATTATTTGCTAGGGCTGAAGCAAACCTGGGCTTAGGACCATCTAGTGCTGGAAAGGAGGCAGCAACCTAGTGGGAAAAAAATAAGAAATTCAACAGGTAATATATAAACAATCTCTAAGGAAACATACCCAATAAAACCCAAAACAAACCAGAAAAAGAAGACTAAAATAAATAACGAGTACTTCAGTGCAAAGACATAGACATATATCCACAAGAAGCAACAGAAAGAGGGAACCATAACCTCCCCAAACAGACAATGCAAGGAACCAGCAAATGACTTTAGTGAGTTGGTATGTGAGCTCTCTGACCAAGAATTCATGATAGCACTTTTGAGGAAACTGAGTGGTCTCCAACATAATACAGAAAATCAATTTAGAAATTTATCAAAAAAATTAACAAAGGCATTGAAATAATAAAAAAATTCAAATCTCAGAACTGAGAAATACATTTGCTGTACTAAAAAATTCATTACAGACTGTCAACAGTGGCATGGATAAAGCGGAGGTAAGAATCAGTGAGCTCAAAGACAGGCTATTTGAAAATACATATTCAAAGAGAAAAAGAAAAAAAAGAATTAAAAGGAATGAAGATTACCTATAAGGTATAGAAAATTATATCAAAAGGTGAAATCTAAGAATTATTGGTGTTCAAGAGGAAGTTGAGCAAGAGCAGGTGGTAGAAAGCTTATCCAAAGAACAACAAAAAAATCCAAACTTTGGGAAAGACATAAATATCCAGGTACAGGAAGGTCAGAGAACACCAAATAGATTTAACCCACATAAGACTACTCCAAGAAAAGTATAGAATTCTCAAAGGCCAAGAAGAAAAGAAAGGACCCTCAAAAGCAGCAAGAGAAAAAAAGCTGATATTATTTTAATAACATAAAAGGGACCTCCCATTTGTCTGGCAACAGACTTCTCAACAGAAACAGTACAGGCCAGGAGGGAGTCGAATGACATTTTTAAAGAGTTGAAATAAAAAAAAAAAAAACCCTGCTAATCGAGAATACTGTATCCAGCAAAGCTGTCCTTCGAATATGAAAGAGAGATAAAGTCTTTCCCAAGTAAACAAAAGCTAAGATAATTCACCACCAGACTCATCTTACAAGAAAAGCTAAAGGAAGTTCATTAATCTGAAAGAAAAAACACAAACATACTAAAAGAAAACTTTTGAAGATATAAAACCCACTGGTAAAATTAAGTACAAAGACAATCCAGGAACACTCTAATACTGTAATTTTGGTGTGCAATCCAATAATAACTCCACTATGAAGCCTAAAAGAAAAATCTATCAAAAACAATGATAGCTAGAGCAACCTATTAAGAGATAGGCATAATAAAATAATGTAAATTGAGACACAAATGTCAAAAGGTTGGGGCATGGGGTTAAAGTATTTTTTTAAATTTTTCTTTGTTTTCAATATTAATTTGTGATCTAAGATAAGTTGTCATCTCTTTAAAATAACTTGTTAAATCTATAAGAAATTTTTGTAGTCTTCATGGTAATCACTAAGCAAAAAACTATAATAAGTAAACTAAAAATAAAAAGCAATGAATTAAAACATATTAACAAAGAAAATCACTTAACCACAAATGAAGACAGTAAGAAAGAAAGAAAGGAAGAGAAAATTACAAAACAATCATAAAACAAACAACAAAATGTCAGTAGTAAGTACTGTCTTATCAATAATAACACTGAATGTAAATGGACTCAATTCTCAAATTAAAAGACAGAGTGGCAGAATGGATAAAAAAACAAGACCCAGAGACCTTCCTTACCTATAAATATATACATAGACTGAAAGTGAAAGGATGGAAAAAGATATTCCATGCAAGTGGAAACCATAAAAGAGCAAGAATAGCTATACCTAAATCAGATAAAAGGTCACTATATGATGACAAAGGGGTCAATTCAGCAAGAGGATATAACAATTATAAATATCTATACACACTGGAGGAGCTCCCATGTATATAAACCAATCCTTAATAGATTTAAAGGGAGTGATAGCCTGCGATACAGTAATAATAGGGGACTTCAACACCCTACTCTTAGAAATGAACAGATAATTTAGCCAGAAAATCAACAAAAAAAATCATAGTTAAACTGCAAACTAGACCAAATAGGCCTAACTGACATTTACAGAACATTTCACCCAAATGTTACAGAATACACATTCTTTTCTTCAGCACTTAGAGCATTCTCCAAAATAGATCATGTCTCAGGTGAAAAAACAATTCTCAACAAATTCAAAAAAGTGGAAGTCATATCAAGTATCTTTTCAGATCACAATGGAATAGAAGGAGAAATCAATATAACAAGAGGAACTTCAGAAACTATATAAACAAATGGAAATTAAACATCATGCTCCTAAATGACCAATAAATCAATGAAAAAATCAAGAAGGAAACTTAAAAGTTTCTCTAGACAATGAAAATGGAAATACAATGCACCAAAATCTATGAAGTACAGAAAAAGTAGTACTAAGAGGAAAGTTTATAGCAATAAACACCTACATAAGAAAGTAGAAAGACGTCAAAGAAACAAACTAATGATGCATCTCAAGGAACTAGAAAGCAAGAAAAAACAAACACAAAATTAGGAGAAGGCAAGAAACAATAAAGATCAGAACAGAAATAAATAAAATTGAGACTAAAAAAATACAGAATATCAAGAAAAAGAAAAGTTGTTTTTTAAAAAGATCAATAAAATTAACAATCCTTTAGTTAGACTAAGAAAAAAGAGAAAAGCACAATTAAAATCAGAAACAAAAACAGAGACATAACAACTGAGGCCACAAAAATTCATTACAGACTATTATGAACAGCTATGCACCAACAAATCAAAAAACCTAGGAGAAATGGATAAATTCCTGTTCACATATAACCTATCAAATTGAACCATGAAGAAATAGAAAATCTTAACAAATCACTATCAAGTAATAAGATTGAAACTGTAATAAAAAGTACCCTACCAAAGAAAAGCCAGGACCTATGCCTTCAAGTAGGATTCATTCCAGGAATACATGCACATTTCAGTATAGTCAAATCAACGAGTGTGATATATCACATTGAGAGAACCAAAACCAAAATCAATTAATTAAAAATTAAACATTCCTTTATGGTAAACACCCTCAACAAACTGGGTATAGAAGAAAGATACCTCAAAATTCTAAATACCATATATGACAAACCCACAGGCAAAATCATACCAAATTAATAAAAATTGAAAGCCTTTCCTCTAACATCTGGACCAAGACAAAGATCCCCACCTTCACCACTTTTATTCAATAGAATACTGGAAGTCGTGGCCAGAGTTATTAGGCAAGAGAAAGAAAGGGCATCTAAGTTGGAAAGGAAGAAGTCAAATTAATTTCCAGTGACACCATGATCTTTTATTCAGAAAAACCTAAAGACTCCACTAAAAAAATCATTACAACTGATACATTTCAGTAATGTTGCAAAATACAAAATCAACATAAAAAAGAGCAGCATTTATATATGCCAACAGCAAACAATCTGAGAAAGAAATCAAGAAAGTAATCTTTGATGGATAACAGATTTAAACCTAAGATGTGAAACCATAAGAATTCTAGAAGAAAACATTGGAAAAATTCTTATGGACATTGGCCTAGGCAAAGAATTTATGAAGAAGACCCCCAAAGCAATCACAGCAGCAACAAAAATAAGTACATGGGACCTGATCAAATTAAAAAGCTTCTGCACAGCCAAGGACACCATTGCTAGAGTGAACAGACAACTTACAGAATGGGAGAAAATATTTGCATGCTACACATCTGATAAAGGGCTGATAACCAGAATCTATACAGAACTTAGGAAAATCAACAAGAAAAAATCAAACAACCCCATTAAAAAATAGACAAAGGACATGAACAGAAACTTTTCAAAAGAAGACAGAATAACGGCCAACAAGCATATAAAAAATTGCTCAACTTCTCTAATCATCAGGGAAATGCAAATCAAAACCACAACGAGATATCACTTAACTCCAGTGAGATTGGCTTATATCAAAAAATCCCAAAACAAATGTTGACGGGGATGCAGACAAATAGGAACACTCATACACTGCTGGTGGGAGTGCAAATTAGTACAACCTCTATGGAAAAGAATATGGAGATACCTCAAAGAACTAAAAGTAGAACTACCATTTGATCCAGCAATCCCACTACTGGGTATTTACCCAAAGGAACAAAAGACATTCTATAATAAAGACATCTGCATGCGAATATTTATAGCAGCACAATTCACAATTGCAAAGATGTGGAAACAACCCAGGTGCCCATCAATACACGAGTGGATTAATAAAATGTGGCATATGTATACCATGGAGTATTACTCAGCAACAAAAATAACAGTGAATTAACACATCTGGTGTTATCCTGGATGGAGCTAGAGCCCATTCTTCAAAGCAAAGTGACACAAGAAGGGAAAAATAAGCACCACTGGTACTCAACATCAAATTGGTACTAACTGATCAATACTTACGTCACACATGGCAATAATGTTCATCAGGGGGCGTGCAGGCAGGAGGGGGGTGGAGGGGATGGGAAAACTCTCACTGAATGGATGTGGAGCACACAGTTTGGGGGATGTCCACGATTGTAGCTCTGACATGGGTAGTGCATAGATGATATATATAGCCAAAGTGGTGTACCCCCATAATATGCTGAAATAAAAAAAAAAAGTAAAAGATGCTCTTGACCTCTCAAAAAAAAAAAAAGAGAGAGCATAGAGGTTAAAAGCCAAACCATGTGGGGTTGAAGCCCAGTTCCACCACTTACCAGTGACCTTAGGCAAAGTTGTTTAATGCCCTCATATGTGTTATGGAGATACAATATTGTTGTGGGTTTCAAATAGCTAATACATGTAACACCAAAAAAATCATGTCTGCCACATAGTAAATATTCAATTACTATCATCAGTGGTATCTCCTTTTGAGCATGTTTTGTAAAATTTTATGGTTTTAATAATATTGAGAAGTTTAATCCAAAAATGTCTTCTGTTTCCTAGAGTGATTCTTCTCTTAGAGTATTCTTTATCTAATTTGTACTTGATATATATTTATTCCTATCTTTTTCTCTTTTCTCTTTGTAGTAACAATGCATAGGAATCTTTGGAGGGGGGTGTTAAGGCATATTATTTGTCTTCAACAGAGCATTCTATTCCAGCTCATTATTTACCCAGAATTCCGTTTGAGGATAGTCCGGAACTGCTCTCCCTTTTTTCCCCAAGTGGTTTTAAATGCACTCAGAATTTGGGTGGAAAGGCGGGTCATTGATGGCAACCCCTGATGGTGACCTCTGCCTGCAGGAAGAGGTGGGACTAGAATGGCAGTAGAAAGGAGCCTCAACGCATTGCCTCCGATCATCCGTCTTCCCACATCTCTCATCCCATGGAAGAGCAGCTCACTTTTGGTTTTGGCTGTCCCCCGGCTTTGAAGCCAGCAGGTCATCCTGAAGGGTTTTCCCAGCTATGAAAATGAGTGAGCCTGAAGGAAGAAAGTCTTGGGAGTTCTCCTTCAACCCTACCCACCTGGCCTTTGTTGTTGTTGTTGTCATGAAAATGGGCCCCAAACAACATATTCCCTTTTTCTTCTATGTCCTGTTCACCATCCCTTATTCCATATCCATGGAAAGGGACTTTGTAACATTAGGAAGCAGTAGTCCACAAGACCACCCTCGCGCTGACAACAATTGCAAGTTTGGGGGTCCCCAAGACCACATTTAAGTTCAATAATTCACTAGGACTCACAGAATTCACTGAACTCTGTATACTCACGGTTAGGGTTTATTACAGCAAAAGGATACAGGTTAAAATCAGCCAAGGAAAGAGGCCCACAAGGCAGAGTCCAGGAAAGTTTTAAGCACAGGGCTTCCAGTTGTCCTCTTCCAGTGTAGTTAGGAACAGTGCGACTTTTCCCAGTAATGATGTTTGACAATACACACAGAGTATTGCCAACCAGCAAAGCTCACCCAAGCCTCAGCGTTCAGAGCTTTTATTAGGGCTCTGTCACTAGGCATAATTGACTACCCATGTGACCATCTCAGTATCCATCCCCTCTGGAGGTGGCGCTGATACTATGTGACCCAAAGACCCTACCCTAAATCACATTGTTAGACTATCTGGAGTGACCCAGAGCTCTCAGACAAACGAAAACATTCCTATCAGGCATGACATTCCAAGAGCTTTAGAGATTACCTCCTACAAGCTGAGGGCAAAGACCATACCTCTCTTTGGGCAAGTTAAATTCTTTATTACACAGCTTCTATGTGTACTTTTATTTATATTTGTAAATCTGTACCTGCTTTGAATAAGAGGAGAAAGATATCAGATCTTGGTGTTGTCCTTTCTTTTGGCTCAGTTTTCTTTATATCTGGCAGCAAGAGCCCCTGGCATCAGGAACTCAGTAAATATTTGTTGAATGGATGAAGCATGTATGTATGCGTGAATAAATGAATATTTTTAAACTAAAAAAAAAAAAAGCAATCCTATTTACAATATGTTACAAAGAACATATTTTACGTTACAAAGAACATAAAATATCTAGGAATCAATTTTATGGAAGATGTGAAAGATCTACATAAGGAAAACTACAAGACACTGATAAAAGAAACTGAAGAGAAAACACACAAAATATAGAAAGATATTCTATGCTTAGGGATCGAAATAGTTAATATTGTTGAAACGACTATGCTACCCAAAGCAATCTACAGATTCTATGTAATCCCTATCAAAATACCAATGAAATTCTTCACAGAAATAGAAAAAAAACAGTCCTAAAATTTTTATGTGGAACCACAAAAGACAATGAATAGCCAAGCCAATCCCAAACAAAGAGAAAAAAGCTGCCGGCATCACACTTCATAACTTAAAACATACTACAAAGCTATAGTAACCAAATTAGCATGGTACTGGCTTAAAAATATATGCATAGACAAATAGAACAAAGAACTCAGATTTAAATCCATGCATTTACAGCCAACTCATCTTCAACAAAGATACCAATAACATACAGTGGGCGGAGGGCATTCTCTTAAATAAATAGTGCTGAGAAAACTGGATAACCATCAGCAGAAAAATGAAACTAGACCTCTATCTTTTACCATATACAAAATTCAAATCAAAATGTATTGACTTAAATTTAAGTTCTGAACCTATGAATCTACTAGAAGAAAACATTGTTGGGGAAATGCTTCAGGAGATTGTTCGGGACAAAGATTTTTGTGCATAAGACCTCAAAAGCACAGGCAATCAATGTAAAAATAGACAAATGGGATTATATCAAGCCAAAAAGCTTCTGCACACAATAGCTAAAATATGGAATCAATCTAACTGCCCATTGGATAAATGGATAAAGAAACCATGGTATCTATACACAATGGAATATCTTA
Organism: Daubentonia madagascariensis; assembly: GCA_023783475.1. Classification (NCBI taxonomy): domain Eukaryota; kingdom Metazoa; phylum Chordata; class Mammalia; order Primates; family Daubentoniidae; genus Daubentonia; species Daubentonia madagascariensis. The sequence continues at coordinate 38,675,708 of JAKFHU010000600.1, forward strand.
AGCCATAAAAAAGAGTGAAATCCTGTCATGTGCAGCAACACACATGGAATTTGAGGTCATTATGTTAAATGAAATAAGCCAAGCATATGAAGAAAAATATCGCATGTTCTTACTCATATGTGGGAGTTTAAAAAGTGGATCTCATGAAGATAGAGGGTAGAATGGTGGTTACCAGAAGCCAGGAAGGATTTGGGGGATGGGGGCATAAAGAAAGGTTGCTTAATGGGCACAAATATACACTTAGATAGAAGTAACAGGACCTGGTGTTTGATAGATCAGTGGGGTGACTACAGTTAACATTAATCTATTGTACATTTCAAAATAGCTAGAAGAGAACAATTCTAATGTTCCTAGCATATAGAAAAGATAAATATTTGAGGTGATGGATATCCCAATTACCCTGATATGATTACATGAATGTATGAAATTATCACATGTACCCCCAAATACGTACATCCATTATGTATCAATAAAAAAAATAGAAAAAAGAATATTTGTGTATAACTTTCTGAATAAGTTCACTTGTTCCTGGGTACAATCAACTGTATAATATTGTTAACTTAATAAGTGTAGAGTCAGTCACAAGGTTGATTTAATTGGTATTTCTTTAATTACTAGAAAACAATAATTTCCATGGAGTTATTTTTAATATTTATATTACCTTCTGTGTACATTGTTTTATTCTTTACTGTTTATCTCTAAGGATTTCAGAACATATCTTGTATAGTTATATGAGCTCTTTACATAATGTAGATATTACCTGCTTGTATGGAGTGTAGATGGTTTTCATTTTATTACATATTATTAAAAGAACATAGAAGTTTTTTGAAGTGAAGAGGAATCTATCAACACTTCATGATTACTTCTACTACTTCAAAGATAAGGAAATTATCTCATAGGGTTGATAAATATTAAATTCTAATTTCAGCTATTTTTCCTAAAATTTAAGTTTATTTTAAATTGTATCTGTATCAACCTGGAATTTTAATTATTAAAATTACAGAACTAAAATAAACTTTTTCCTAACATATAAGATTTCCAAAGTACTTCTGTGTGTATTATGTGTTAAACACCAGAAAAATCTTGTAAAATATGCAGGATAGATGTTAGAGTCTTAGAAGGGATATCATACATCACTTTGCATTATCATCTATTTAATAGATAAACTCTTGAAATAACATATTCATCCAATGATGGTCTAGCCTATTCTTGAATGTCCAAAAGATGAGATGTTGATTATTTTCTTGAGTGACTTTTTCTATCTTTGGACAGGACAGCTGTGTTATAAAATCCTCCTTTAAATCAAGCCTTTATTTTTCTGTCTTTAGGTCCCTGTTTATATACTTGGTGCTGTGTAGAGTAAGTTTAGTCTGTCATTCCTATGCAAATAAGGAAAACATTATTTTCTGCCTTCTTCTTAAATCTTCTCTGTGGTAGCATAAATATGCCTGGTGCCTTAAACTCTTCCTTTTGTAAGTCTCTTTACCATGTAATTTACTATAAGCTTAAATATTTGAAATCAAAACTCCAGTCATAAACTGACCAATGGAAAGTACAGAGTGATCATGACCCACTCTGGTCTGAGATATTGTACCTCTATTAATTTGGAAAATTTTCACTTACATTTCAAAGTCTTTTTTGTCAGTTGCTGGTTCTGAGCTATATCTCAATATCTTACTATCCTGTTTTGTTGGGGCAGAGAGGGGTGATGGGGAAAAGGTTGAAGTTTTGGACTTGATTTACTGGATCCATCCCAAAAGCCTGTTGTGGCTTGATATAAAAATACACTGAATTTTTAAATTCATATCTTGTATCATCATAAATTTTGTGAATATCCCTATTTAAATTCCCTGTAGGTGGACACAATACTGGATAGGGTAAAACTTTCTAGCCTACCATCAAATATTTCCTTTCTGATTAGCAATGGTTATAATTATTTTTAATCACTTACTAAGTTATCTCTTATTTTTGCTGATATTTAAAGCTTAAACATGAGGTTTTTATGATAAACCTTCTTAAATGTCCTGCTATAGTTCAGATGTGCTAGCTTTTCCATATTTCCATTTGCTACAGTATCAAAAATGCAAGGGTACAGTTATTTATAAAATCAGCAGTGAAACCCAGCATTAAAACGCTGAATCTTATTACAATCATGTTGGCATTAATCTACGCAATTGTCAAGAAATCAAAAAGATGGGAAAAATTGAACAGCAATCATATATTCTGGATACTGTAGTGACAGATTCAAGTAAATTATTTGGAAATTTGTTACAGCTCTATTAAAAATAACCAAGTAAATTTGAAAAGAATCACTTCAATTGGGTATCACAAGGGAGGTTGAATTTTTCTGTGGTTTCAGCTATATCCAAAACATTAAATTTTCTTCTCTGTGATTATTTAAAATAATCTTGCAAGTGTTAAGGCTATAATTTCTGAATATGTAAAGTTTCTGGAGGTCATACTTTAGCCACAGAAATCTGATTGCCTAAATTATTTTGTACTATATAATTTGAGTCTCAATACCTTAAGACTGTATAAATCATTGTTTTTTTAGATGGAAGTTAATAGAACTGGCACTTTAAGATACACAGGCATTATACATACATTCAATATGAACACCTTGATTCAAATGACTAATCAATTTATCAATCAGTACAAAAAGAAGTCAAACTAATTTGTTTTAAATTACTGGAACCTTCTTTTAAAAAAAAATTAGTCAAATTAATTGACCATTTCATGCAAGAGACTCTATTATGTAAATATAATTGCTTTTTAAAATCTCTATGTTTTAGAGATAGATAAATGAAATTTAATTATTCAATCTAATAGACCTGATAATAAGTATTTTTTCATTTATTCAACCCAATAACAAGTATTTGTGATTTTTTTCAAAGAATTTGTATCCACAATTATTATAAGATGGAGCCACTTAAAGAACATGTATATTAATCTGTAAAAAGTAAACAACACTTACAGGATGATGCAGGATGTGATGTTATCTATTTGAAATTATATCTACTGATGAATAAATTATAAACAATTTCATTAGAAGGACTTTTGAGTGTTTTTTTAGACTATTTTAATAGTCTTACCATATATTATAAACTTGTTACAATGCTTATAGAGTTTGAACTGTAAGAATTGAAGTAAATTCATTCTGAGCCTGACAATGTTATTAAATCATGTAAGACCTTGCCAATGTACTGCATGTGATATCAGAATCAGATAAGATGATGTAGAAAATACCCATTTAAACTAAAGACAAAAAATATGCAGATGAAGAAGATCCCTCATAGGGAGATTTCAATAAAATTTTATGCTTGAGCTTTATTAGATGATAAGACAATATGGTGACTCAAGTGCTTGTCTATGAGAAATGACAAACAGAACCACAACTTGGACCCTTCAGCAGTTAAGGGAAGAGGTTTCTCTGGGACTAAAAGCTTCATAGCAAATAGATAAAGATAGGGACTCAAAACCAACTTTACTCTTTGATCTTATCTTTCACTTACAGAATTTCAGAAATTTTAAATATTCTATGCATTCCTACAGATAGAAATACTCAAAGGACAAAAAGACTTTAAAAATTAGTTGTCAGAAATAGCCGAAAACATTCCAAGTCTTCTATATCATCGTTTATACAAGACAGAGGGTTGATGAGACTCATCCTTCTGATTTTACAAAAAGTGTAACTTAATTACCCAACAGCATTGTTGGCTGCTCTCCAGATAATTTTTAAGAATGAAAATGCTGATATGCTAATATTTATGCAAATATTTCATATCTATGGAAAATTGCTAGTTGTTTTCTAACATCTGTCTCTCTTTCTCCCATAATAAAATGATGGTATTTGAACATATGACTGCCAACTAGAAACAATATTTCCCAGCCCTCCTTGTACCTAGGTATGGTGTTATGACTAAATTCACAACAATGGAATGTAAGCTTAATGGCAACTTCCTCCTCACTTACTTAAAATGAAATTGATTCTGTCCATTGGTGTCTTTCCCATCTTCCATGGGTAGATGGTGACTTAGCTTCAACCACAGACAAGCACACTACCTTTGAAGGTGGAGAAACATGGTGGAAGGAACAGGTCCCTCATGCCTTCTAGAGCAGGTCTACTCCACCCGCTGTGACTGGCTGGATTATTACTGGTAAAAAAAAATCGAGTTCTATAGTATTTGAATATTGATATTTAAGTTGTAATAGCAACTTAGCCTTTATCCTAAGGAATACAACCATCCTCATCCTGTATCAAATCTGTGAAATCCTTAAAGAAAAGAACAATGATATATTTACCTGGTCCAGGGCCTGGTTCACAGTAGCATTAAAAAATATGCATATGCATTGAATAGGTGATCAAGAATTCTCTGAAAACTAAACAATTTTTTTCCATTCTACCACAGTGTCACATCAAAAAAAAATTTCTTGTATATGAGAATAGTAATCATTTTGCTCTTCTCCAGGCTAAATGCCAGTTCTTTTAACCTTTTCTTATAAGACTCAATTTTCAGCCCTTTAATCACTATGTCACTGTCACTCTTCTGCTGTTTAATTTCTGAGCATTTCTTTAAAGTGTAATGATCAAATATGCACTTAAATTGTACAGGAAGTGTCTGACTAATGCACATTAGAATGGATGGATTATTTTCCAATCCCTACAGGTGACAGGCATATTTCATTTAATATACTAGTAAGGATAGTTAGTTGTCAACTCCAGAACCATAATAATAACATATTTACCTCATGAACTACAAAAATGCTCTACTCTTTTTCTAGCTATTTCTTCGCTATTATGAATTATCATCTTTACTATTAGTAATTGTTGATATTTCTACTTCTTTTGCATTCCATTATGTTTTTGTGGGACTATATCATCTTTATTATTATTTACAAATACAGTAATTGAATTTTGATTCATTTGACCAGGTCATCAATTAAAATATCAAATAAGATAGGAAAGAGTTCTGTGAACTATCACCTGAAATGTTAATCAAGTTGATCCAGAACAGCTGATAATGACTAATACCTGATCTTGTTCAGTATCAATATGTGAATCACTTTAGGGAAGGAATTCAGCTCCATATAAAAAAAAAAAACTTTCTTTAATCAAATGGGTTTTATTTTTCTCATCCAATAAAAAGCCTAGGAAGGGAATAAGGGAATAATAAATCAAGATTGTAGTAGCCATTCCACAATGCCAGACTCTTGTCTATTATTCGTTTTGGTTGTTTTTTTGTTTTTGTTTTTGCTTTTGTTTTTGCTTTGCTTTACCATCCTTAGTGTGGATCTACCATTCTAACGGTTGCTAGATAGTTGCCTTGTTCACCGAAAAGGGTAAAAGAGACATATCAGCATGACTACCCCTTTTAATCAGGATAATGAAGAATTTTCCCATAAGCCCCACCAGATGTCTGCTTCCATGTCACTGGCCAGAATTGCATCAGATGGGTACCCATCATTAAAAAGAAATTCCAGGAGGCAAATATTTGAACTGGGCACATTGCCACCCAGAAGAAATCTGGTACATGTTAGTAAAGAAAGGGGGAAATTAGCTACGAGTGGACAGTTTACCATATCTGCCATGTTTTATACTGGTAGAGTCCAAATTATAATTCCTACATTAGGGACAAGAATTTACCATTGGGAAGAATAAAAAATGAAATCAATTTATCTCTTCTTTACCATAGTTTGGCATATGTCTTTGCTAATCATGCTATATTTAAAACTGATCTAGGTTACAGTATGATGAATGCTTGATGATGTATTTTAATATTTATATAGAGCTACAATTCCTGAAATTTCTGGTCTTATTCCTTATTTTAAAAAAAGACTATAATATTGTTCCTTAATCATTCCTCTGGAAATATGAGGTCCTTGCTGCAAAGAAACATTGAGAAAAATAAATGTTTTCAAACTGTTTGGGCCTACACTTTTGAAAAATAATATTCAAGGTCCCCATCCTTCCCCCTAATAGGAAAGTCTTGAAAAGAGGATGGATGTGGATTTGTTGAGTCTTCAGTAAGTTGTATCTATTTGAATAGGCCAAACTGCCTCTTTTGATGCTGAGCACTTTCAGTATTTAAGATTATTCAGAAATTATATATACCTATATCTACCTATCTATCTATCTATAGGAGACCGTATATATCACAGATGGCTTTTATAGACCACACAGTCATCTTTCAAGAGAGAACAATAAGATTTTTTGGTGGGTACTGTCTATATTTTGCTATGGCTGTTCAATCTACTCCCAAATCTAGTGGATTAAGAAGCAATTTCAATAACTGCGGCATAGTTTTTTAAGAAGCATGAGAACATTCTGGCCATATGGCAGGTATAGTGGGAAAAGGTTCTTGGTCTGAGATTAGACATGTCTAGGATTGAATTCTCTATTTCCTATTATTGGGTGACCCTCACCAAATCATTTAAGTTCTCAGACCCTGTTTTCTTTTCTGGGACTTGGGTTTATAATATCTCCTTACAAAACAGTAATTAATAACCCTTCTCTAGTAATTTTAATCCTCATGCTCTTTACCAGAATGATTTAGCAGAACTATGATTTCATAGGAATTACTTCCAACCTTAGCAAAACTTTACAGCAAAGAACTTATTAAAAGACATTTTTGACATGGTTTACAGCTCTGAAAGTTGACAACCCTTAGGAATTGTAGACAAAGGCTATTATTTTTTCACCCTGCTCATCTCCAGAATTACAGATCTGTAGGTAAATAGTGGCTTTTGTCATTTTTGAAACGCATATTGAGTGTTTTGCTAAAAATAATGCACTAAATGTTGAAACGCTGACAGCTAAAAAGACACAAATCCAGCACCTACTTTTGGCAATTCTGTTTGTCTCTCTGCCTCAGCAGCCTGTTTCTGTCTTCCACTTCGCACCTTGGTTTACCACGTACTTTGAGTTCTTTCTGCCTCTGCTTTTATCATATAGGCTTTTGTACTGTGGATCTCTACAAAGTGTAACCATTAGAAGTTATTATTCAAAATTCTGTAAAGTTTCTATTGTAGGGATAGCATAATTTATTAACAGTATCTGGTGGCTATATTTTAAAGCTTTTAATTCATATTTCACCACAGAAGTTTGACGTAGTTATTCAAAACAGAACTGTGAAATAATGTTCCTCGGTTTGTATAGATTAAATACAATTTGGTACCTAGTAACTTATTTAATATATAACTGTACTGAAACTTACCCTAGGATACACATTAGATAGCTATTTCTTTTCTTCTTTATTGATACATAATAGATACATATTTTGGGGATATATATGATAATTTGATACATGCAAATAATGTGTAAAGATCAATTCAAAATAATTGAGATGTCCATTACCTTAATTATTTATCTTTTCTTTATTCTAGAAAGAAACATTCGAATTATTCTCTTTTAGCTATTTTGAAATGTAAAACAGATTATTGCTAACTACAGTCACTCCACTGATCTATTGAACACCAGGTCTTATTTCTTCTATCTAACTGTATGTTTGTACCCATTAATCAATCTGTCTTCATCTCCCCTTCTCCCTCACCCTTCCCAGACTCTGGTAACCATCAATCTACTCTATATCTTCATGAGATCCACTTTTTAGCCCCCATGTATGAGCAAGAACGTGCTATATTTGTCTTTCTGTTGGATTATTTCACTCAACAGAAATTACCTCCTGTTCCATCCACATTGATGCAAATGACAGGATTTCATTCTGTTTTATGGATGAATAATATATTACTGTGTATATATACCACATTTTCTTTAGCCATTCATCCTTTAACACTTAAACATTGATTCCATATTGTGGCATGTGAATAGTGCTCTGATAACATGGGAGTGCCGACATCTCTTCAATATATTGATTTCCCTTCTTTTGGATATATAGCCTGTTAGTGGAATTGCTGGATCAAATCGAGTTCTATTTTTAGTTTTTTGAGGAACCTCAATATTGTTTTCCATAGTAGCTGTACTAATTTACATTCCCCCCAACAGTGCATGAGAGTTCCACTTTGTTCACATCCTTGCCAGCATCCAATATTCCCTGTCTTTTTGATAAAAGCCATTCTAACTGGGTGAGATGACATCTCATTATAGTTATGATTTATATTTCTCTGATGATTAGTGCCATTGAGAATTTTTTCATACATCTATTGGCCATTTTGTATGTCTTCTTTGGGGAAATGTCTATTCAGATCTTTTGCTCATTTTTAAATCAGATTTGTTTTTCGCTATTGAGTTGTTTGACCTTCTTAAATATTTTGGTTATTAATCCCATACCAGATGGATAGTTTGCAAATATTTTCCACATTCTGTGGGTTGTCTCTTTACTTTGTTGATTGTTTCCTTTGCTGTGCAGAAGCTTCTTAGCTTTATATGATACCCTTTGTCTATTGTTGATTTTGTTGCCTGTGCTTTTATGGTCTTACCTAAAAAATCTTTACCCAGACCAATGTCCTGAAAAATTTCCCCCACAATTTCTTCTAGTAGTTTCACAGTTTAAGTTCTTAGATTTAACTCTTCAGTCCATTTTTATTTTGTTTTTGTATATGGTGAGAGATATAGGTCTGGTTTCATTCTTCTGCAGATGGTTATCCAGTTTTCCCAGCACCATTTATTGAAGAGATTGCCCTTTCCCCATTCCATGTTCTTGGTGTCTTTGTTGAAAATGACTTGACTATAAAAACATTGATTTATATCTGGGTTCTCTATTCTGTTCCATTGGTCTATGCATCTATTTTTATGCCAGTACCATGCCAATTTGTTTACTATACCTTTGTAGTAGTATATTTTGAAGTCACGTAATGTGATGCCTCCAGCTTTTCTCTTTTTGTTCAGGATGGCTTTGGCTATTGGTGGTCTTTTGTGATTCCATATAAATTTTAGCATTGTTTTTTCTATTTCTGTAAAGAATGCCATTGGTATTTTGATAGGAATTTCATTGAATCTGTAAATTGCTTTAAGTAGTATTGTCATTTTAATAATACTAATTCTTCCAATGCACGAGCATGGAATATTTTTCTTTTTTGTGTGTCCTCTTCAATTTCTTTCATCAGTGTTTTGTAGTTTTCCCTGTGTAGATCTTTCACATCTTAGGCCAAATCAATTCCTAGATTTTTATATACTTCATAGCTATTGTAAATGCAATTGCTTTTGATTTATTTTTCAGATTGCTCCCTATTAGCACACATAAGTTTTATGTTGATTTTGTAGTCTGCAACTTTACTGCAATTGTCTATCAGTTATAAAATTATTTTGGTGGAGTCTTTAGTTTTTTCTAAATATGAGATCATGGTGTCTACATAGAAGCTAATTTGACTTCTTCCTTCCTGATATGGACTCTCTTTCTTTCTCTTGCCTGATAGCTCTGGCCAGGACTTCCAGCATTCTGTTGAATAAAAGTGGTGCAAATGGGCATCTTTGTCTTAGTCCAGATCTTAGAGGAAAGGCTTTCAATTTCTTCTCATTCAATATGATGTTGGCTGTGTGTTTGTCACATATGGCCTTTATTATTTTGTGGTATGATCCTTCTATACCCTGTTGGTTGAGGGTTTTTATCATAAAGTCATGTTTAATTGTATCAAATGGTTTTTCAGCATCTGTTGAAATTGTCATTTTTTTCCCCTTGGTTCTATAAATGTGATGTATCACATTCATTGATTTGGGTATGTTGAATCATTCTTATCTCCCCGGGATGAATCCCACTTGATCATGGTGAATAACCTTTTTAATATGTTGTTGAATTTGTTTTGCTAATATTTTCTTGTGGATTTTTACACCTATGTTCATCAGTAATATTGGCCTGTAGTTTTCTTTTTTGTGTGAGTTCTTATTTGGTGTTGGTGTTGGGGTAATAGCCTTGTAGAATGAGTTTGGAAGTACTCCTTCCTCTTTAATTTTTTTGAAGAGTTTGGATAGAACTGGTACTAGTTCTTTAAATGTTTGGTAGAATTCAACCACGAGGCCATAAGGTCCTAGGCTTTTCTTTGATGGGAGGCTTTTCAATACAGCTTTGATCTCATTACTTGTTATTGGTTTGTTGAGATTTTTTATTTCTAGTTCAATCTTTGGTAGGTTGTATGTGTGGAATTTATCCATTTATTCTAGTTTTTTCCAATTTATTGGCATATAGTTGTTCGTAATAGTCTCTAATAATTATTTATATTTCTATGTTCTCAGTTACGTCTTTTTTCTGATTTTATTTGTGTCTTTTCCCTTTATCTCCTTAGTTTAAAGATTTGTCCATTTTCTCTATATTTAAAAAAAACAATATTCATTTTGTTGATCTTCTGTATCATTTTTTAGTCTCGATTTCATGTGTTTCTGCTCTGGTCTCTACTATTTCTTGCCTTCTAATTGTTTTTGGTTTGTTCTTGCTTTTCAAGTTCCTTGAGGTATGTTATTAGGTTATTTCTTTGAAGTCTTTCTACTTTTGTGATGTAGATGTTTATTGCTATAAACATCCTTCTTAGCACTGCTTTTGCTATACCTATAAATTTTGTTGTGTTGTATTTCCACTTTCATTTGTCTCAAGAAAATTTAAAATTTTCATAATTTCTTCCTTGACCTATTGTTTATTCAGGAGCATGTCATTTAATTTCCATGTGTTTATTTTCTTAGGTTCTTCTCATATTGACACCCACATTCTAATAGCTCTTAAATATCTATTAACATTTTAAAGGAAAATAGAGAAGGTAATGTTTTCTTTTTTTAATGTGAAAAAATGGACTGAGGGGAAAGGGGGGAATGGAGTGTGACCAATAATGGGCACAGTGTTTCTTGGAGGGATGAGGAAAATTTTGAAATTAGATAGGGGTGATAGTGCACACTTCTGTGAAAAAAATATTGAATTGTACACTTTAAAAGAGTGAATCTAACAGTGTTTTAAAATATATTTCAATAAAGTTTTCATTGACAGTAAGGTAGACTAAGGGAATTCTCTATCTTAGCCTTCCCCTCATGGATGATTTAAGCTTTTTCCAACCACTCCTATAGGAACTTCTGTTTCCTGTGAATTTCACTGCACTGTTAGATGCTGGAGTTTGTGAAAATATCCTTGAAACAGTGAGAATACACTGGGCATTAATTATATAGATTTTATGAAGAATATTTTGTAATTGTTAAGAACTCAAATTTAAAAATAAGGATGTCATATGTTCAAATTCTGTCTCTACTATTTACTAGTTGTATAATCTGGGACAAGTTATTTAACCTCACACATATGTGCACAAAAAATTATGAGTTAAGTATACTTATTATTCCCATTTCACAGATAAAGAATTAGGCTTGATCAAGGTCACATAGCATGTGCCTGAAATGTTAACAGTGGAAAGAAATAAAATATAGTGGGTAAGAGAGAACACTCTGGAATGAAATAATATGACTTAAAATTTTAAAATGTGGGATCTATCACTTACCCTGTGACTTCTGGCAAATTACTTAATGTCTTTAGTCCTTAGATGGTATTTCAGGTATCTGTTCCTATACAACAAACCATCCCAAAACTTGGGGGCTTAACATGAGTTACTGTCTCTCCTAGTTCTGTAGGTTGACTGGGCACAGCAGGGCAGTTCTCATTTGGGGTCTTTCATGAAACTGCAGGCAGACATTGGTTGGGGCTGCAGTCATCTGAAGACTCCACTAGGCTGGATGTCCAAGAAGACTTACACACTTGTCTGGCCACTGATACTGGTGGTAGGCACAGAGCTCAGCTAGAACTGTCAGCTGTGCCCACGCTCTGAGGCTTGGGTTCTTGAAGCATTAAGGCTGGGTTCCAAGAGGGAGCTTCTCAAGCAGGAGTGTTCCCAGAGGCCCAGATGGAAGTCTCACTTCCCCAAATGTCACTTTTGTTGCATTTTCTTGCCCAAGTGGGTTACTCAGGATCATCCAAATTTAATGGAAGGGCAATTCAATCTCAACATCTTTATGTAAAGATGGGCATGCACATACAAATAGAGAAGAACTTGGTGGTGACCCTTTTGTAAATTAATGACCATAGTCTGCCCTCCCTCTAGCCAATATGGTCCATTCTTCCCACATGCAAAATATACTCACCCTCTTCCCAAGAACCCCAAAATCTCATCCCATTATGTCATTGGCTTGAAGTCCAGGATATCTCAGCTAAATCATCCCAGGATGAAGATGAGGCTCCTCAGATGAGATTCAACAAGTGAAGTTCCTGGAGGACAGTACCTCTCAATCTGAAGACTTATGAACCAAAAAGTCCTCTTCGGTTATCTGTCCCCCACACACCCAATATGCAATGGTGAGTCAAGCATACCACAATGACAAAAGATACTTCCATTTAAAACCAGAAAGGATGGAAGATACAGAGCTGTCACTGACTCACAGCAATTATTAACTCACTCCAAGTTTGATTTAGGTGCCCCACTTGCATGCTCACAAAGCACCAAAGGATTTTCTCTGCTGTAAAAATTATAAAATTCTCCCCAATTGCTTGTTTTCTTTTCTAGCTTGTTCCCTAGATGGCAAGAATTTTGAAAGCAAGGACTCTATCTTGTTCATAATTGATCACCTACCTAGTGCCTAGCATTTAAAAGATGCTTAATCAGTATTAATTGAGTTAACTAAGGCCTGAAATATGGAGTTGTCTTCTCTCTGCTAATGTGGGACCTTGTTTTAGTCACTTAATTTCTTCATGGTTACATTTCCCCATCTTAAAAGGAGTTCAGATTAGAAGACTTCAAGAACTCCAGCTAGCTCCCTGATTCCATTCTACCACTTTTGCTTTGACATCTTGTGAGCTCAAACACTCCACTCTTTTCAGATGCCACAACAAGTCAGCATTTCTTTCAAAGAGCTCCACTCCCTGATGGGTGCTGACTGATGGAAATAAGGATACTTTGAATAACACTTTCACAAAGCGATGGGAAATGAGGCACAGGTGCATAGCCACATTGGGCAGAGTAGCAAAGGAACAGCTGAAGACAATAAAACCCAAGCAAGGTTTGCCTTTCTCCTCAGATATGCTACAAATTAATCCTGGGACTAGAGGGCAGATCTGAGGAACATAGTCAAGATGTATTACAGTACACACATCAGCAGATGGGAGCAATTTATACTTACATCCACTGTTGTCACAATGCTCTGAAGTTCTCACGATTTCTGTTCTTGGTTATTCTGTATTAGGATGAAAAATGTGGGCACAATGTCTCCTTTGCATTTCTCTGTGTTTTGGTTTCTGTTCTTTTGTGAAAGCCTTGCCTCCGAGCTCCTCTGCAGTGAGTTGCTAAGAAGACAAGTGCCTACCTTTTGATTGTATGTGTAAGTCACTTCCTAAATATAAATATATTTTAAATGACCTTCCTCTGTGTTTTTCTATTGCTGTTTCACTTCCTTTCTTGGAAAGATTAATCCCTACAACAGGATTTGTAGGTCTCTTCCTCCCTCATTCCCTTTATTTAATCTTTGTCTGAAAACTCTAGGGCAGTGGCTCTCAAACTTCAATATGCCTTTGAGTTTGATGGGCCTTATCTCCAGAGTTTCTGGTCTTAGAGATGCGTCCAAAAATTTGCACTTCTAACCAGTTCTCAAGTGATGCTGATGCTGTTGGCACAAGGACCACACTTTAAGAACCCACTGCTTTAGTGTATACACCAAGAACTAAATTTAAAATTATTTTTCTTACTCTTAAGTATATTTTTAATGACAAAGTGTTTTACTGCCTCCCAAATATGATAACTTTTGCTAACACAGATTTCAAAAGCTTCTTTCAAAATTCTTCATGTGAAAACTGACCTGTTAGCCTATTTGTCTAAATTCCTCAATTGTGCAAGGGAACACAATATCTGAACTAACATCAGAGATGAGACATGGTGAGGTAAAGGTCCATATACTTTATTTTCCCAGCAATGTTATAATCCAAGAGAGGGGAAACAGTTCCTCCTTTTTTTCTTCCTCTCCCTATATAAGCATATATTCTGTTTGTTTTCTTCTGCATAACATCATCTGGAACATTTATAAATAAATACATTAAGATAACTATATTCAGGACATGAAAGAAAGAGAAAGGTCAGTTCTACCAGGTAATGTTGTTCCCCAGGTTTCCTATTCATTGATTATCATCAATTCAATATTAGCCTTTGGTAAAGTGGACAGCACTTTTGAAAAAATCCATTTATAGCTTGAGAATATTGGACACTTAATTTAACCTCATTTGGCCTCAATTTATTCATTTATAAAGTGAAGGTAATGATACTTACCTTCTAGTGTTTTGAGAACAAAATCTGTAAATGCTACCTTTGTTCCCCCATCCAGCCCTGAAATTCTGCTGATTTCTATTTCTCATTCCTCTCTTCCTCCTTCTATGATTATACTAATATTTCATAAAAATAAGGAAGAAAACAAAAATGTGGGGAAAAGTGGTAGCTTTACCATACTTTCATGTTTTATCTCGAAGTAGAGCATAATTCTTGTAAATTCAGGGCCTCTGTTGATTCAACACTGTTTCATGCTATTAGCTTTCTAAGTCAACCTTAATTCATTCTCTATTTTTGTTTATTAGGGTTTAAATTAGGTGTCACTCCATGGAAAAATCCTCTTTTCCTTTGTATCTCAATCGATTCCTTTTTCAGAGTGTGTGGCTTCTCTAAATTATTGTCAAGACCTGAGAGCAGGGTAAGTTATGCTTAACTCATACCAATTTATATGTTCCATTTCATCTTCTCTTGGCTTATGCTAGAAAGTATAGTTCAGAATTTGTAGGGCTGGGTTTAGAAAAATATCAATAATACACATCTACTGAGTACTTATTATATAAAAACCATTACTCTGTTTGTTATGCGTTGCCTCCTTTATTTTTCACAATGTTCTGAGGTAACTATTACTATCATTCCAGTGATAGTATTGAAAATGAGCACAAGCAAATAAATCAGATTACAAACAGACATTTGTTTCAGACCCAGATTTTTAATCCTACCCTTCTGATCCCCAAGATCATGAGCTTAATTATTATACAGATTCATGTTTAAACTTGGAATACCTTTGGATTATTAATGCAGTTTCCAACTATTATGTAAGAAATCAGTTCCAGAAGGATTGCATCATTGATAAATGAGATTTTTACATAGGACTACCAAAGAAAGCATAGTATTGAAATATTATCGTTACTTGATATTTTAAATGATCTTCACTCTTTCCTCAACTTTACGTTCATCCTTAGCCAACAGGCTCTATGTTCTCTATATACAATCAAAAATATAGTTAGAAAAAGTCAATTTTATCACCTACCACATATTAAAGTCTAACCTCTGCCACTATATTTCTATAAATCATATGGTGGCAAAAGATGAAGCCATGAGAGTTATAGCCTTGTATAGCCTCTTAAACCACTGCAATTACAGAGATATCCCTATCCCTTGCACGTGAAAAACATAAGTAAGCAATCCATCTCTTCTAAGTCAATTATTTCATATAATGCTTGGGAAATTATATTTGTTACTATCAAGAGAAGCCACAATCTCCAATTTTCCATGACCAGAATTTCTCTTACTAATTTTTGACCTAATATTTCCAGGAAAAAAACTAGCTCATCAGTTACCATTCAATCACACTGCTAGGGTTTTTAGAAGGATGGCAGGTGCTAGCCATAAAAAGGCATTGATAATTACTAGGGTGGGGGAAGATACACTGATCGTTAAAAACAGAAGCAACAGAAGAGATTACATTGAACAGCCAGCCCTTTACTATATATTCCATCTGGTTTGCATTTCTCTATTATAAGTAATACCTAGAATTTTTTTGAGAAAAGGCCAGAAGTTATAAAAAGCCTGATTCAAAAACTTAGCGGTTTTAAGAGACGCAAACAATATTTTACTGGGAAGAAACCACACTTTATTGAGAGAAAAACCTGAGATTGGTAGTGAGGTCAAAGATAGAAAGACAGAAAGGAGAATGTAAACGAGAAGAAGTTATTGATGCAGAAGTTTGTTTATTTGGAGGAGGATGATGCATAAGAACCAAGAAAGAGCACCTGTAGAAGCAAAGAGGAATAACTCAAAGCCACCATGATGGCTTTCTCAATGTCCATCTGGTTGCTTCTCCCCTGGGACTCTGCACAGACTGGGGCAGGGGGAGTTAAGTTGATGAAATAGCAACCACACATTTGAGTCAGGTCCCGTGATCCTCTATGCATGAGTTTCCTGTGGCTGCTGTAACACATTATCACAAACTTGTTAGCATTAAATGACAGAAATTTATTTCGCAGTTAAGGAGGCTAGAAGCCTGAAATCAAGATGTAGGCCGTGTTGTGCTCCCTCCAGAGGGTCTAGAGAGATTCTGTTCCTTGACTCGTCAAGCTTCTGGTGGCAATTGGCATTCCTGGGCTTGTGGCTGCATCACCCCAGTTTCTATACACATGATCACATCACCTTCTTTTTTTCTATCTGTCTCAAAGCTGCCTCTGACTTTTTCTTATACAGACGCTTGTCATTAGATTTAGGGCTCACTCAGGTAATCCAGAATGATGTCATCCCAAAATTTTTAACTTAATCAATCTGCAAAGCCCCTTTTTCCAAATAACATTAACAGGTTCCAGGAACTTGACTATAACATGATTGAATATTCTTCACAAATACATGTGTAGTCTTTGAAGAAGTGAAACAGTCTATTTTCCTGGTGATGACTTTCCCTCCTTCAAATGAGTTTGAGCTTGGTCTTCCCTTAGCACAAGTGTAGCGGGTAGAGGGGAAGAGCAGAGAGGGATTCAGTTATATTTTTAAAAAGATTGGAACTTTTCTCCAGCCCATCTCAAATAAAATCCTTGCTCTTTGAAAAAGGTTCTAAGCATACGTAATATCATAATACTTAATATCAACAGAAACCTATGAAAAAAACTTTCCATCACCAAAAGCAATTTTCTTACAGCAAGCTGGATGCTTAAAACAAGTGTGCCCTCTTTCAGGTCACCAGGGATCCGCTGAGTCATAAACGGTCCCAAGCTTGAGCAACCTAAAAGAAAAATGTCTATTCTACACCCACAACCTGGCATGAATCTCGTCCTTGAACATCTGACTTGATGTGATATTAAAACATTATTGTCTATCTTTCTGCAATGGGCATATTGTATTACCACCAGAGATGTTAGAAGCTTAGTCAATTTACTAACAATAGAAGTGAAGAACTAATTTTTGGTGACCAAATAAAGAGTTGCTTTTCTATTCTGATCTAACACAATACTCCTCATTTGCTTTCCTAAAGCATGTGACTAAAGACTTCAGGAGGAATTAGAAATATTAATTACAAATAGACCCACAAATTGAGTTTTTAAAAATCAAATTATAAATTATAGAACAGACTCTATGAAAGTCATCATGTTTCTTGGCAAACTGACAGTAGATCAATGGGCATAAGAACTCTAAGATTTTTAACTCTTGTAATCTACATCTGTGGTTCCCAACCCCCAGACCGGTAACCCCCAATCCCTGGGCTGCAGCCCGGTACTGGTCTGTGGCCTGTTAAGAACTGGGACACACAGCAGGAGGTTAGCAGAGGGTGAGCAATGAAGCTTCATCTGTATTTACAGCACTCCCCATCACTTACATCACCGCATAAGCTCCACCTCCTGTCAGATCATTGGAGGCATTAGATTCTCATAGGAGCCGAACATTACTGTAAACTGCGCATGCGAGGAATCTAGGTTGCACGCTCCTTATGAGAACCAAAGGCCTGATGATCTGAGGTGGTGATGCCAGCGTTGGGGAGTGGCTGCAAATCCAGATTATCATTAGCAGAGAAATTTGACTGCAAAATAAATGTAATGCGCTTGAATCATCCCCAAACCTTCCCCCTGACGCTGTGGAAAAATTGTCTTCCATGAAACCGGTCCCTAGTGCCAAGAAGTTTGAGGACTGCTGATCTACATTATACCTAGGACAAAGTAGAAAAAAATCAAACAACAACAAAAATAATAACAAGACAAAAATTGAGGCCCACTTCAAAAACCTACTGAATGTCTTATGCCTTATGTTTTCCATCACCCATGCATATATACAACGAGACAAATAATTGGCAGTAGAAACAAATGGTACATGGTAAGGTTTTGTTCCCAGTTTAGTTACGTGGTTATTTTTTTAAATCTGCAGATGCCTTTCCTCCTAATTCAGGATTAATACCCTCAAAGAGTACCTTCTTCATTTTACATTCACTTTATAACCTTCATCTACATACACCTCTTTAGAGATGAAGCTGACTTACAAAAATATTTTGCTTCACTGGAGGGAATAATACAGTGCATATTGATGTGGGAAATTCCCATCTTTAACTCTAAGGGGTTAACAATTGCAAAGACAACAACAAACAGTCATCTCTCCCTCCCTCCCTGTCTCTTTCCTTTTCTCTCTCTTCTCTTTCCTCCCTCCTCTGTCCACCCTCCCTCCCTCTTTCCTCACCCTTTGTGGTTCCTGCTTCCAAAAGAGAACCCAGCTGTCATCATTGTGCTGCAATGTGAGGAGCGTCAAGGACGTTCTGCTAGGCAATGAACAGGACCATTGATCATTGTTTTTCTTCCCTGTTTACAGAGAATCTCTTGGCAAGAGAAGTGTCTTTGCCATGCAGAAAGAATTCAGACTACTGCAAGGCTCTGCTTTTTGGAACAACACATTAAGCTTATTAAGTTTTGAATATTCAGCAGGTTAAAATAGCTCTGTGCTTTTCATCATTACTGCCTCCATGAAAGAATATATATATTTATATCCAAAACATAAATCCAGAGTCTCCGTACCACAAATATGGGGGAAAAATTTTACCCCTACACTTCTATATGGGAATGACACAAGTGGCAAAACAAAACACTCAGGCATAACAATTTTAGCCCGATAACTGTGCACTTTGGAGACGAAAAACAAAAAAACAAAAGTAAAGAACACTCAAATTACCACTTGCGAAATTGCCATGAATTTTTAGCATGCAGCACGAACCATGGAAGCAATACAAGTTGTTCTTTAAAAGCTTTGGATAAGCTTTTAAAGTTATGGATCTGCAACACAAACAAATTTAAACCTAAGAAGACATCCTGTTGCCATGACAATATGATACACTAGCTTCCTGTCACGATGAATCCTCGGCTTCAGAAATACAATCATACCATTGCACTTCATGATTCTTTGATAACAATATACTGCTTTTAAGTTTTATTAATGTATTACTGAGATATTTCTTTTTAGTATCAAAAATAGATAATAACGTCATAGGCAAGTAAACTAGCATAAATTAAAAAGTATTAAATATATTTCTTTCAAAATATATTTTTATCTGATGTTGGTAATAACTGTGAAGTTACCAACAAGATGTTTACGTTAGAGAGAAAAGAAAGTCTATTGTTCAAAAACAAGAAGTATCATTTGTCAGAATCACTAGTTTTTAATGTTTCCATGGAAAAGAACGCCATTTACTAATCCGAAACCTTGGAGAAACTCATTGTGATGTATTATTCATTACACTATAATGTCTGCGAATGTGCATTAAAAACAATATAGAGAAACGGAGGACAGGCCCTAAGTTGTCACAAATGACATGAGTCAAAAAGAATCTCTTTTGAAGCCCAAAACAAACAGGGTGAGAGGTTTCTTTCTTTTCTGTTTCAAGGCAGATGGCAGCTTATTATCACCAGTCTTTTCCTTTCTTCCCATTTCTCAAGATTTCCCTTACCTTCTCCTTTTCTTATTATTTTGAAGGTGATAAGAACGGAAGGGTTAAACTGAGTTGCCATTAATTCATTCTCTCAGGAAACATTTAACAAGCTTTTTCTGTTCCTCAAGTAGAAGAAGACCAGGGAAGAATAAGTTCAGCCTAGTGAGGAAGGCAAATATGAGAAAAATAAATATAATAAAATCTTGCAGGCTGTAGTCCTGGAATGTAAAGGATTCCTTAAAAATTGCAGAAGAACGTAGGCCTCAAATAGCCTCCAGGCACAAGTTATGTTGGAGGTGAGCATCTTCCTAGGCAATGAGGGGTGAAAAGGAGAGGAAATATTTCAAGGAAAGGACATGTACAAAGGCACAGAGTTTTGGAGTTCATGCTCTATTTTGGGAAATCCCACCAGGCCTGTACACCTGCGGTGAGGTGCATGTGGCAAAACGGCATGAAATCAGTTTCAGATGATACGATGTTTATACTTTGTCCTGTAAAGTACACAAACCTATAAAAAAAATTACAAGCCATGGGAAGACAAAGTTCAAAGATTGTTTCAGAAAGATCACTCTAACAGAATGTTGGAGGATACTTAGGGTCAAAGTGAGATTGAAGACAGGAAAATTAAGATTATAATATAATATAATATATAATAATAATAATATATAATATTATATTATATTATAATAATCCAAGTGAGAGAGAGACCTGAACAGACTTTCTACAGAGAGATCTGGGAACTATTTGAGTGATAAATTTAACAAACCTTTGTAACCTATTGGATGTAGAAATTAAAGAAGAAGGAATATTTCTGGCAGGTGTGATTGGGTGAATCATGTTATGATTTTCCACAATGAGAAATATGACTCAGGAGACAGGCATGGTGAGATGGATTAGTGTATCACAGGAAAATCCCAACCAGTAAGACCATAAGGAGTGAAGAGAGAAAATCAAAAACCAAATCATGGTAATAGCAAAAAGATACACAGAGAAAGAGGATACAACAAAGGAGAAACAGAAGGGACAGACAGAAATTGGAAGGCTTTCTTTCAACAAAACCATTTCTAGAACAAGAGAGTCTGCCACAGTGAAATGTATTTAAATGATGTTTCTAGTGTGATGAAGGCATCTATTAATATGAAAAATGAGTATATAATATTTAATAGTTTATTGTTCAACCTTACACAATGTGTAAGCATAATTTGACCTCCGCTACATAATTTGACCTCTGTGCCTAGATTAAGTGTTACTATCCTTCTTCTTATTTTACGGACGAGAACACTGATGGTCAGAGAGGTTGGCTAACTCCCCCAAGGTTACACAGCTGGTAATCCAGGACTGCTGAATCCATTCTCTCTAGATATTTAATTATGTAATTTCATCATGCCTAAACCACATATAGAGATTTATTTTGTTTAAAAATATAGAAAAGTATTTCGTTTAATTAAAACCACTCCATCTCTTCTCTAGTATAGAAATGATTTAAATATCTAAATAAACACTTGGGGATAACTGTCCTAGGTATGACCATAAGCTCATTTTTATGCTGAATTTGTGGAAGTGAGATATAAAGGGAAAAAAGAGTAGAAAAATGTCTTAAACATTTTGTGAAGATATTTTTACTCAAGTCAGAGAATCAATGTAATTTTCATTCTCAACTGAATACTCCCAACCTCAAGGTGATAATTATTATCCATTACCTGTTTTAGATATACCAACAGGATGCTCAATTTTAGATTCACTGAGTAATGTGGCAATCTCTTAAGGGAGCCAAAGAAAATAATCAATAGAAAGGATAAAATTATTCCCAAAATTTCCTTAAAAACCATTAAAAACAGGATGTGTGAGTCTCTTGCACAGATATATAAAGGGTAAATGGTAAAATGCTTGGGAAATCTGTCTGGCCTCAAAAAAGTGATGTAAAAAATAATGAAAACATTAGATTAAAAATTGAAAAAAATAAAGTCACATTTGCACAAACTTTTTTTTAGAATTGTGATAGATCCTGTAAAAGCCATATAGAAGTCAGCAAGTATAAGAACCACCTTTCTTTCAGTGTGGTCACTGAGAATACCTCACTCTTATTAATCCTTTGCAATAAAAAAAAATCATGACTTCTGGAGATTAACTCACATTTTTAACAATTTTTTGTACAATTTAATATTTTTATTTTAGTTTAAAAAACTTCTTTGTGATGTTTAGATACTGTATCACTATTTAAAGATGAAGAAGTGGTGGCTTGGGGAGATTAATATTTGCCAAGTTTGACAGAAGGAGAAGGTAGAAAAATGTGAATTCATGTGTTGTGACGCTAAATCCTGTATATAAGATCACTATACCACTCTATGCTCCATTCCACAACCTTCTACTTTTAATACTCCCATGAAAAAGATCATGAAATAATCTTTTTCTAGATAAGATTGAGATGTCAATTATATCACAGCAATTATGCTTTATTATGAGATTACTCATCTGATGCATAGACAGCTAATTCCTTTTTCTGCTCTAAACATAAAGTATGTGCATAAATAGCCCAGGGTGTGTCTTAGGTTGTTTTAAGCCCACTAGTGTGTTACTACAGGACTCAGGAACTCTGCATTTTAATTATATGCAATGATTTCATAACTCAGTCCCATGGCAAATCATTATAATAAACACATCAAAAGAAGCTTCATCTCTTTATGCATAATGCAAGTATCAAATACAATGACCTTTCTCATATTTGCACATCAGTAATTTTATTTTAGCGAGGATAATGAATTCCTTTGCTTCACAATTTATTCTTTGTTTTTGTAAAATATTAACCATATGGTATTCAGAGTCATTCTTTATAAGTCAAATTTTAAAGTCTCTTTGCTATAAACAAAAATATAAACAGAATTCTCAGATAATAATTATGGATTGCCTAAGCTTCTTAGCAGTATTTCAAGTAGGCCAGCTAAAACATGCCTGCAAAAAGAAAAGATCATCCACTAAAGCTTTATCCCTAGGACATTCTTAAGGGGAGAAATAATTCTCAAAAGTGTTCTTGGGCCTCTTCGGAGAGTCAAATGAATTTTGTGCATAGTATCATCAATATTAGACTTCCAGAGTGAGGCAAGTATTTAAATTATTGATTAAATTAGGTTTGGGACTTATTTGTGAGGTGTGTATGTGTATGTGGTTTTGCCTTTTTTGAGGTTTGTATGTGAATTTGTTTCTAACAGTAAATCTCCAAGACCTGAAAAAACCTGACTTTGAACACTATCAATAAGTTTAGTGCCCCAAAAAAGTACTGATTCACATCCCATAATTATGTTGTAATTATACTCATATAATTATTATAATTATTGTTATTCTTTTATTTACTCTTTTTTTCAACAATTTTTAAGCACCTAATATGTGCCATTCATTGTACTAGGTGCTGGAAATACAAGGAGGGCCATAAATCTCACGGTGGAAATACAAAGATAACAATCTCTCAAGGAAGTAACGTCATAAAATGTGTTTACTATAAGTCCTCATGATTATAAAAAATATCTTCACATAAATGTAATTCTGAAAAAAGTGATTCCACATTGAAAAACAGATTTCTTACAAAAAATTAAAATGAAAACATTTTCTCCTGAATTTTTAGAATTTTGTGGGCAGGAGAGTGTCTCCACCTATTTTCATCCTGGTCCTGTTAAAAATTATCTGCTTGATTAACATTTTGGTGGGGAAGGTCAACCCCTAAGGCCCAAATGAGAAGAGAAATTCCTGGACATGCTCCTAAATTCAATGTTACAGCCAATTCTAAGAGTCTGGAAAATCTAGGATAGAGAGAAAGGGAAAGACAAAGGAAAATTGCTGGACAATTTTAAGAAGCAGTATTGAGGGTAAGAAAGAGAGCACGGAAGCTCAGGCAGGCTAACAGACTGTGTGAAGAAAAGAGTCAACTAAAGTTATTAGAAAGTAAAGAGATAATTAAGTGATAATCTTGTCAGTGACACCAACCCCATAGTTTGTGCTATCAGTGGTCATTAGTAATTTGTGAGAAGCAATGTCTCAACTCTCCTTCTGCTACATTAATTATACCTGGAATATAATTTTTGCACACCTGTTGTTCCATGTATATTTACTCCTAAATCATTTTATTAAAAAAGTAATTAATATTTACTCAGTATTTTGGAGGTCCAATCAACATGCTAAATACTTTATGTATATTATCTATTCTTAATATTCAAAACTTCATGAGATATATACTAGTATTATGCCAATTTACAGATACTGAAATTGTAAACTATATGGAAATTAATTTATCATATTCCTTCTCATTTGTCCCTCTTCTATTCTCCACAAGAAAACTTGACATTAGTGCCAGTGTCTGAAGGTAAGGTACAGACGATTTGCTGTATAATTTTGCATAAGGTATTTTACTTCTCTAAGCCTTAATTCTTCATCTACAAAATAGATATAACAAAATACAGTATATAATTGTGAGGATTAAATAAAATAATTCTCATAAAATTATATTTATAGCTGAAACAAAATAAACATTCAATAAATGAATTTAAAGAAATTATTATTATTTACTATCATTTTAGATGGCCGATTAGATAGCAATGTTAAGCATCAAGGCCTTAAGATTCCATTCATGATTAACTGGCAAATATTTAATAATACCCCACGGCAGATGTTGGTTTAAAAATGAAATGCTTGAGTTCCATATCAGATTGGGAACTTCTGAAAAATCTTAACAGTGTCTAGTATATTAGCCCAGAACAAATAGCACTGTGTTTAATATAATTAGATGGACAAGCATAAATACTGTAATATTTGTCATTCCCATAATGCCTGAGGGCCTGTCTGCGTTGCTGTGCATGCTGCTGATGCTCATGAGTTCAGAAAAGTTATCGGTGACATAATAGTGCCATAACTTCTGCTATGGTATTGCCACCATGAAATTTATGGCCCTCCTTGTATTTCCAGCACCTAGCACAATGACTAGCACATAGCAAGTGCTTAAAAATTGTTGAAAAAAAGAAATAAAAGAATAACAATAATTATATGAGAATAGTTATAATTATATAAGTATAATTATAACATAATAATATGGTGTTATAACCATAATATATACATATATTAGAGATATGTTTATATCTCATGTTTATCACATATATTTAAGGAATAGAATAACATTTTCAAAATATTGAATAATTTTCCCCTTTGTAAATTCCCTCTTTTGCCCTCTGCTCAGCTCCTGCTCTTCCCTCAAACACTGCCTTCCCTCCTCTCCTCTACTTATGCCATTGAGCTTTCAGTTAGAGAGTGGTAAGCAAAGCAAAATAAAGGCCACTTAGCCTTGACTTGTAAAAGCCTAGTAGCCATTTTAGAGAAAGGGAGAGCATTTTAATCATAAACAAAATATTTGAAAGGTGTAGGTTGAAGAGACTAGGGATGCCCCAGAATTAGGAATAACGAACAATTAATAGAGGGCTGCCAGACCAAAGCTGATACTGCCAAGTAGATGGGAATAAAGCATATTTTGTTTTGTTTTTTTAACAGAGACCTGTGTTGACCAGACCAACTTAGTTAATGTCAGCACACTTAGGTCACATGCAAGACTATACGTAGTCTCTCTACCAGCATAGTAAGTAAGCTGCCAGAATTCAGCCACAGCTCCAGTAAAGGTCCAAATTGTTAGTAAATTTCTGTTATGTGAATAGAATGAAGGCTCAGATTAGAAGTTAAATTTTTTATACAAAATGCAATGTGATTTTCTTACACACCTGAATTAATGGATTCAGGTTTATAGCTACATATCCTAGCTCTATCTATATGACTGTATAATGTATTTGCATGTTTGTGATTGTGTATGTGTATGTATATCACAGATAGAGACATATCCATATGCTCATAAAATTATGCATTTAATTTCTAGTAAATTCTACATAAAATATTTCCCTAGGAATCTACAAATGTCTAAAAGACAGAAATGCTATTTTATTCATCTTTATATTAGCAGGGCCTAGCATAGTTCCTGAACTTAGTAAATATTTATAATATCTGTTAAACTATTTAGTAGTCACTTAGTGTGCACAGGTAAGAAAGTGACATGATCAGAAAACATGCTTTGAGGGACATTAATTTGGAAGCCATGAGTAAGATAGCTTGGGTAGTTCAGCTAGGAGGCTATTGGAACATCAAAGAAAAGGGTATGAGGTTCTGAACCAGTTGGAGGCCCTGAGAAAGGACAGATGGCATGAACGAAATCAGCAGGTGGGAAGTGAAGACCATGGCAGCAACCTAGAATGGTTTCTACCCCTTAGCCACATGCTTGAGGATATAAAGTAAATATTAGCTGTCAGTGATAACAAGGAACTAGTAGTAACAGCTTTTTAGGAAGAATAATATTCTAACGTCATTTTTCACAGATTGAGAAAAAATAATTTTACGCCCCATATGAAACCAGAGAAGACCCTATATAGCAAAAGCAACCTTAACCAAAAGAACAAAATGGGAGGCATCAATTTACCAGACTTCAAGCTATATTGCAAGGCTATAGTAACCAAAACAGCATGGTACTGTCCCAAGAACAGAGACATAGACCAATGGATCAGAACAGAGAACCCAGATATAAAACCATCCTCATATTGCCATCTGAACTTTGACAAAGCAGGAAAAAACATACACTGGGGAAAAGAAGCCCTAAATGGTTCTGGGAAAATTGGATAGCCACATGTAGAAGACTGAAACAGGATCTGCACTTCTCATCACTCACAAAAATCAACTCACGATGGATAACACACTTAAACCTAAGGCATGAAACCATAAGAATTCTAGAAGAAATGTTGTAAAAACTCTTATAGATATCAGCCTAGGCAAAGAATTTATGAAGAAGATTCCAAAAGCAATCACAGCAACAACAAAAATACATAAATGGGGCCTGATCAAATGAAAAAGTTTCTGCACAGCCAAGGAAACAATCAATAGAGCAAATAGACAACCTACAGAATGGGAGAAAATATTTGCATGCTATACATCCAATTAAGGGCTGATAACTAGAATCTATGAAGAACTCAAGCAAATCAGCAAGAAGAAAATCAAACAACCCCCTTAAAAAGTGAGCAAAAGACAATGAGCAGAAACTTTCCAGAAGATAGACAGACCAATGGCCAACAAACATATAAAAAAATGCTCAACATCTCTAATCATCACAGAAATGCAAATCAAAACCACAATGAGATATCACCTAACTCCAGTGAGAATGGCTTTTATCAAAAAGTCCCAAAACAACAAATGTTGGTGCAGATGCGGAAAGATAGGAACACGCATACACTGCTGGTAGGACTGCAAACTAGTACAACCTCTATGGAAAGTAGTGTGGAGATACCTCAAAGAACAAAAGTAGAACTACCATTTGATCCAGCAGTCCCACTACTGGGTATTTACCCAAAGGAAAAAAAGACATTCTATAAAAAAGATATCTGCATTTGAATATTTATAGCAGTACAATTCACAATTGCAAAGATGTGGAAGCAACCCAAGTGCCCATCAATACATGAGTGGATTAATAAAATGTGGTATATGTATACCATGGAATACTATTCAACCACAAAAAAAATGGTGAACCCGTATTAACCTGGATGGAACTAGAGACCATTCTTCTAAGTGAAGTATCACAAGAATGGAAAAGCAAACACCACATGTACTCACCATTAAATTGGAACTAAATCACAAATCAACATTTATGTGCACATATGGAAAAAACATTCATCAGAAATCAAGAAGGTGAGAGGGGGAAGGCGGGGAAAGGTAAATTCACATCTAACGGGTACAAAGCACACTGTCTGGGGGATGGGCATACTTACAACTTTGACTCAAATGGTATAAAAGCAATTCATGTAACCAAAACATTTGTACCCCCGTAATATTCTGAAATAAAAAAAAGAATAGTATTCCAGTAGCTCATCCATTGAAATTGACTTCATTTAAATATTCTGTCTAGTTAAAACACAAAGATATTCATTAAGACTTTGAAAATACATTTTTTATGTTCAAAGTCAGGTCATTAATATGGTTCTAAGTAGTCTTCTTTAAATTAACAGTAGCAGTAAGACCAATTATCTATTTTCGATGAACAGTCACATGAGCAAACAAAGATGTGATATAGCTTGCCCTTTAAGAAAGATTATATAGATATACTTTCATTTCAAACTGGAATTGGAATTGTTGCCAATTCCACACTTAAAGAAATAGGTTAGTAAGTACTGCATTGCCTGGGATCCTTATTATCTTTGAGCTTCAGTAAAATAAGGGAAATAAAAAGAAGAAATTCATGTCTCCATAGATCAAGGTGAAAAGTAATGATTTATCATTATAGAGCATAAGAAAATTCACAGTATACCTATTAACTATGTGTGTGTGTGTGTATATGTGTGTGTGTGTATATATATATATATAAAAATATATGTCCTTAGCCTTAAAATGTTACCTATGAAAAAAGGAAAAACTATTCTAAAAAATCTTGAATATATGCAAAATCTTATAGCACCACATTTATCATTAAATTTTATGCTTTATTTTACAGAGCATGATTTAGAAGGAATCAGTAGAGAACTATAACTTCTGGCCCTTCTTTTGTGATTTCCTTTCAAATTTCAGATTTCATTTTGGTGTTCTTTGCTATAAATTGTGAGGGAAACCGGTCTTAGTATAGAGAACTTTTTTTTAGAAGGAAGATTTGCACAATATAGTTTAATACAATCCCAGTTTTGTAAATATGTAATAATAGGGTGGAAATTGTTTTTATTATTTTTACATTTTTATTTAAAACATTAATAAAAATTTCAATAGTGCACACCAAACAGTATTAATAACACATGTAACCAGAAGCAATCAAACAGACAAAAAGTAGGACACAAAAGAAAAGAAAAATTTGGAATTACAAAAGTAGTGGCTTAATAATTACTGAAATTAAATAATAAAAGTAAACCATAGTCCTGATTTTAGAATCCTCAAAGACTTGCTGGGGAACTGGCTTGGGGTTAAGGGAAGCCAGCAAACAGCTGCCAGTGACAAAAAAGAACATGAATGAAAGGGATGTGACTAAACAAGTCAAAGATGATGTTCAGGTTAAGGAGAAAGGAGGAAACCACGTGCTTCTCATGGGGTGCCTTTCCCTAGCCACACCTGCCTCAGGTTCTCTCTGTCACTACCATTTTCCAAGGATGTGTGGCTTCCCAGCTTCCTTATCACCTTTCACAAAATCTCCTTATGAGTGTAGTTGGGTCCTCATTCTTAACAAACTTGATAAATATTTCATTATTCCATTATTGAATTATTTCTAGTCTGGAAAAGAATGGTTACAGGTAGAAGAGGAAAAAAAAAAATAACCCAAATACTTGCCATGCCCACACGCCATTCTAAGGAAAGTGGCCATGTCCACTGCTGTCTTCTGCTGAGGGCAGTGGCCTAGGCAAGTGTTGTCCAGGAATACAGACCTCTGTGCCCTCCCTCCTAACTAGAGGTGACTTCACCTAAAAGTCCCCTCTATTTTCTGAGCCACAGGGTTTCTCTAAGTATTTCTAGTATTTCCAGAATGGACTAGAATAGGGGACTTTTACTCCTGGTTCTGGCTGGTTTCTTCTAAAGAGTCTGAAATAACTCATACTTTACTCCCAGTGGAATAATTTTATTTTTCTGAGTTCCTTTATGAACCCTGTTACATTCAAATGAAGCACATATCCTTCTCCTATTAATATTATTTTTAAAATTGTTTTATATGAGGATATTTTCAGATTAAAGAAAATTACAAAGATAGTACAGAGAATTTTCATGTTTTTCACTCAGTTTGCCTATTATTAATACCTTTGGTTATATTTTTAATACCTTTGGTACATTTCTTACAATTAATGAACCAATAATGATACATTGTATTATTAACTAATTGTATTATTAACTAAAATCCATACTTAATTCAGATTTCCTTAGTTGACTTTGTTTTCTTTTTTTTTTTTTTTCTTTTGTTTCTTTTAAACAGGGTCTCTATGCTGTCCCGGCTGGTCTCAAACTCCTGGACTCAAGTAATCCTCCCACCTGAGCCTCCAGAGTCGTGCATGCCTGGCTCCCTAATGGCCTTTATCTGTTCACAGATCCCATTCAGAATGCCACTTTGCATTTAATTGGATGTCTCCTTAGGCTTCTCTTGGCTGTTGACAATTTCTGACTTTCCTTGTTTTTGATAACCTTGATAGTTTTGAAGAGCACTGTCAAGTATTTTGTAAAATGTCCCTCTACTGGGATTTATGTGGTGCCTTTTCTCATTAGACTGCAGTAATAGATTTTGGAGAAAAGACTGGAGAGGTAAATTTTTTTAAAAGACCATTTTCATCACATTATATCAAGGGTACACACTATCAACATGACTTATCACTGTTGTTGTTAAGCTTGACCACCTGGCTAAGGTAATGTGTGTAAGGTTTCTCCACTGTGAAATTACCCTTTGGAAGGGAATCCAAAGGGCATACTATACTTAGTCTTTGGAAGGGAGTCAGTATGTGCAGCCCACACTTGTGAGGAATAGGGAGTTATGCTTCATCTCCCTGAGAACAGAGTATCTACATAAATTATTTGAAATTTTTCTACAGGAGAGATTTGTTTGTTCCATCCCATGGACTTATTTACTCATTTATTTATATCAGTATCAACTCACGGATATTAAATTTATACTTTGGGCAAAAATCCAGTACTACTTGATCAAATTGTTCCAGCCATGCCTACTGGGAGCTCTTTCATTTGGTTCCTGTGTCACTTTGACAGACCCCATTTCATCGTGTGTGTTAGTAATTCTGTATTTTCTGGAATTACAAGATGCTACAGGCTTGTCTTGAATATTTACTGACCCAGTCTTAGAATTGGCCATTTCTACAAGTAGCTCTGATTACCAAGATCTCTACACCGGTTTTGCTCATTGCTACTGCAGTAATATTAATATAATTTTGATCATAATGGTCAAGGCCTAGCAAATATGGTCTTTAGAAAAAATCATTTACCTCCCTTATTATTCTAGGTTTTTCCACTAAAGACTAAATGTAATGTGCAGCGAAGTACTTATCTCAGAGTAAAACATTGAAAATATTAAATAGCCTCATAATAAGCTTCTGAGAAAGGGCAAGTGTCATCCCATTTTACCAATGAAGAAACAACAGCACAGAGAATTATAATGTCTTGTCCAAGTCACACAGATTAGACAGACCCAGGTTTGAGTCTTATTCTTTTAATCAGCACAGCAAAGTATCTTTTTTTTTACTAGCATAAGTATTTTCACTAATACTTTAATTTTTAAGGATGTCTCTTATAAACCAGCTAAAGAAACCTGGTTTGTGTAACTTTCCAGTATATTAGAAGTGCCAGTTGGTGACATCTACAGAGATGGCAAGTGTGGGGGTGTCTTTTCACCCCTGTGATGCACATGGCAGAAATCACTAAAGGATTTTAATGCTTTGTCAATAAGCCTGTGCTGGCCTGAAAGTCCTCTGTATCACAGCTCCAGCAGCCACTGTTAACAAGTCAATGTCACCACCCTTGTAAAGATATTTTGGGCAATGTCATTGCACAAAGGTGATTATGTGTATAAATAAGATTAAACTGATTAAGAAGGCAAGAAATGATTGCTGATTCACATTTAAAGCATATGTAATGAGTGGAGAAGTCAGCCTCAAAACAGAGATCCTTTGGACCAAGTAAACATATGAAATGGGCATGACTCCTTGGATCGTAAATTGGCAATTTGGACCACACATTTATATTCCCTTCTCTGTTGTCATGACGCTTCTCAACACAGAAATTAAAGAGCTTTACTGATCAGAGTCCTGAAATTGGAAGGTCAAAGGCATGCCTCTCTAATTTTATTTATGCTCCTCTTTTTCAATCCTTAGTATTGACATAGGAGGCAATCTTTGGTGATATATTGTACCATGTCAGTAAGCACTTGTTCATTTATATCAAGAATGGTACTGCCTTCACCTTTGACAATCTAAACCCCATACATGAGAATTTGCAGAAGTTTACACTGAATAGAAGCTTAGAACTTCTTTCCCAAACTCAAAGATTTCCAAAGGGAGAATAAAAACTTCAGGAAATATGAAGTATATGAATCAAGGCACTAAATTAAAAAAAATTGTCTTCCTTTCTGCATTCATCTCAGACAAAGCAAAATGGCATTTTTCTTGTATAAAGTGAAATCAGGACTAAGAAAGCAGAAGACATTGTATCCTCAGATGGAATTTTGGAAGAATAATTGCTTGTCTGTGAAAAAATTCTACCTGCAAAGAAATATAAACTATTTAAACTCTAAATCAAAAGATTTCATAGAAGTTTTAACATTGTTCTGAGAGCAGTTGAAAAGTGAAACTGCCTTTTTTATTCCTTTTAGATTTGGTAATCAGAAACTAACTGGAAAAAGAGACTATAATGTGGTCCAAGTACCCAGTTCAAACAAAAGAATCATGCCAATAAAGGCTTGTCACATATAAAAATACATTCCATAATCTAACAGACTCAAGTTGAGTAGTTCAAATAACAAAATAATCTGAAAAATTAAACACGGCATTGCAAGCAAAAGGTCCTACATATTCAAATCATAGAAACATGTTCCAAAATTTCACTAACAACAGACTTCACTACAACTATGAATGCTCTTTAAATAATCGCTCTTTCATGAATAATTTTTAATAAAACTATATTATATTTACTTATAAAACACAACATGCTTATTATAAAAGAAATAAAAAGACAAAATGCCTAAAAATAAAGCAAAAATGAGTAGAAATCCAACCATTCAGAGATAACAGGTAGTATTTGACTTATATTTTTCAAATATCTCCCCATGCTTATAAAATAATATTACATAAATTTGATAAAAAATAGATATATTCTCTAAAGAATTTGTTAAAATAAAAATAAATGTGGGAAGCTTTTAATATCCATAACTATCAACATATATATTTATAATAGTTAAATAATATTTCATTGTGTGATTGTATCATAATATATTTAAACTTGTACTGATGAAAATATTTATAATTTCCTATTTTTGTCACTACAAAATTCTGAGAGGAAAATCCAATGTATGCACTTTTTGTGTGTATGTCTAATGTCTTTATGATAAATTCTTACAAGTAGAAGTGTGGTATTAAATTTATCCATCTTAAATTTTAATGCACAAGCTGAGTAGTTAATAAGACCCGAGTATATGCAGCCTATAAGAGACTCACTTAACCTGTAAGGACACACACAGACTGAAAATGAAAGGATAGAAAATGATATTTCACATAAATGGAAACCAAAAGATAGGAGGAGCAGCTCTCTTTTATCAGATAAAATAGACTTCAAGTCAAAAACTGTAAAAAAGAGAGAGACAGAGTTATTATATAATGAGAAGGGTCAATTCAGCAAGAGGTTATAACAATTACAAATATATATATACTCAATGCTGGAGCACCCAGGTATATAAAGCAAATATTATTAGATCTCAGGGAGAGATGGGCTGCAATACAATAATAGTAGGGGATTTCAACACCCTACTTTCAGCAATGCACAGATCATCCAGACAGAAACATAGAAACATCAAAGTAGAAACATCAGATTTAAAGCACACTGTAGATCAAATGGCCTAACAGACATTTACAGAACATTCCACCTGACAGCTGCAGAATACATTTGCACATGAAACTTTCTCCAGGATAGATAATATATTAGGCCACAAAACAAGCCTCAACAAATTTTTAAAAATCAAAAGCTTATAATGTATCTTTTCTGACCACAATGGAAGAAAACCAGAAATCAATAACAGAAAGAACTTTGGAAACTATACAAATACATGGAAATTAAACAATAAACTCCTGAATAACAAATGAGTCAATGAAGAAATTGAAAAGGAAATTAAAAATTTATTGAAACAGATGAAAAAGGAAACACAACATACCCAAACCTATGGGATACAGCAAAAGCAGTTCTTAAAGGGAAGCTTCTAGGAATAAACCTACATTAAAAAGGAGAAAGATCTCAAATAAAAAACCTAAAATTATACCTAAGGAATTAGAAAAACAAGAACAAACTAAAAAATGGTAGAAGGAAAAAAAATGAAGATCAGAGCAGAAATAAACTAGACACTAAAGAAACAATAAAAGATCAACAAAACAAAGTTTTTTTGAAAAGATAAACAAAAATGAAAAACCTTTAGGTAGACTAAGAAAAAATGAGAGAAGATGCAAATAAATAAAATCAGAGATGAAAAAGGAAATGTTACAACTGATACCACAGAAATACAAAAGATCATAAGATGTTATTAACAACTATACACCAACAAATTGGAAAACCTAGAAGAAATTAATAAATTACTGAACACATACAACCTACAAAAATTGAATCATGAAGGAACAGAATATCTGAACAGACCAGTAGTGAGTAAGGAGATTAAATCAGTAACAAAAATTTCCCATCAAAGAAAAGCCCAGGACCTGATGGCTTCACTGCTAAATTCTCCCAAACATTTAAAGTATTAATACCAATACTTTGTAAACTATTCCAAAAAATTGATGACGGAATTCTTCCAAAATCATTCTACAAGGCCAGCATCACCCTGATACCAAAATTAAATAAGGGTGCAAAAAAAAGGGAAACTACAGGCCAATATCCCAGATGAAAATAGCTGCAAAAATCCTCAACAGAATACTAGCAAACCAAATTCAGTAACACATTAAAAAATCATTCATCGTGACCAAGTGAAATTCATCCCAGGCGTGTAAAAATGGTTCAACCTATGTAAATCAGTTAATACGACACATCACATTAAGAAAATCAAATACAAAAATCATATGATCATTTAAGTAGATGCAGAAAAAGAATTTGATAAAAATCCAACAGCTTTTTATGATAAAAACTCTCTACAAATAGGTATAGAGGGAAAGCACCTCAACACAATAAAGACCATATATGAAAAACCCAAAGCTAAGATCATATTGAACAGGAAAGAATTCAAAACTTTTCCTCTCAGATCTGAAAAAGACAAAGATGCCCACTTTCACTGCTTTTATTCAACATGGTACTAGAAGTCCTAGCCAAAGTAATTAGGCAAGAGAAAGAAATAAAGGACATCAAAATTGAAAAGGACTTCAACAAAAAACCTGTTAGAACTAATAAATGAATTCCATAAAATTGCAGGATACAAAATCAACCTACAAAAATCAGTAGTGTTTCTAAATGCCAATAGCAAAAAATTCTGAAAAAGAAGTCAAGAAAGCAATCCCGCTTACAATAACTATGAAAAATTAAATAAAATATCTAGGAATAAATTTAGCCAAGGGGGTGAAAGATCTCTAAAATAAAAACCATAAACATTGATAAAAAATTGAAGAGGACATAAATAAATAGAAAAATTTTCCACATTAATGGATTGGAAAAATTAATGTTTTTAAACTGTTCATAGCACCCAAAGTAATTTATGGATTCAATACCATCTCTCTCAAAATACCAATGACATTCTTCACAGATAGAAAAAAATCATAAGATTTATATGGAACCACAAAAGATCCTGAATGGCCAAAGCAATCTTGAGCAAAAAGACCAAAGCTGGAGGAATCATACCACCTGACTTCAAAATACACTATGAAGCTATAGTAACCAAAACAGCATGGTATTTGCATAAAAATAGACCAATGAAACAGAATGGAGAACACAAAAATATATCCACACACAGTTATCAATCAGCCAATTGATTTTTGACAAAGGGTCCAAGAACATACACCGGGGAAAGAACAGTCTCTTCAATAAATGGTGCTAGAAAACTGGATATCCACATGCAGAATAATAAAACCAGACCTCTCTCTCTCACCTTATATAAAAATCAACTCAGAATGAATTAAAGACTTAAATGTAAGGCTTGAAACTATAAAACTGCAAGAAGAAAACATAGAGGAAAAACTTCATGACATCGGTCTAGGCAAGGATTTTTTAGATAAGAACTCAAAAGCACAGGTAACAAAAACTAGGCAAATGAGATTACATAAAACATAAAAGCTTCTGCACAACAAAGCAGACAATCAACAGGGTGAAGAGATAACCTACAGAATGGGAGAAAATATTTGCAAACTATATATCTGGCAAGGAGTTAATATCCAGAATATATAAGAAACTCAATAGCAAAAAAAACAAACAATCCAATTAAAGAATAGACATTTCTCAAAAGAAGATATACAAGTGGCCAACAGGTATATAAAAAAATTCTCACCATCACTAACCAGGGAAATGTAAGTCAAAACCACAATGAGGTATCTCCTGCCTCAAATTAAAATGGCTATTATCAAAAAGACAAAAATTAACACTTGCTGGCATGGATGTGAAGAAGTGGGAATCTTTATACACTATTGGTGAGAATGTAAATTAATAGTCATTATGGAAAACAGTATGGAGTTTCCTCAAAAAATTAAAAATAGAACTACCATATGATCCAGCAATCTCACTATTGGATATTTATCCAAAAGAAATAAAATCAGTATGTTGAAGAGATATCTGCATGCCCATGTTTACTGCAGTACTAGTCACAAGAGTCAAGAAACAGAATCAGCTTAAGTGCCCATCAATGGATGAACAGATAAAGAAAATGAGCTATATATACACAATAAAACTATTCAGCCATAAAAAATGATGAAGTATTGTCATTTGTGATATTATGGATGAACCTAGAGGACATTATGTGAAGTGAAATAAGCCAGGCACAGAAAGAGAAATACTACATGATCTCACTTATTCTGCTTATTTATGTAATATAAAAAGGCTAATTTCATGGAAGTATAGAGCAGAATAGTGGTTACCAGGTGCTGGGCAGGGGGCGGGAGGGAGGAATTGGCAAATTGGTACAAAGTTACAGTTAAATAGGAAGAATAAATTCTGATGTTCTATTGCACAGTACGGTGATCATAGTTAACAATACTGTGTTGTGTATTTCAAGATAACTAGAAGAGAAGATTTTGAAAGTTTTCACCACAAGGAAATGATAAATGTTTTAGATGTGATCTACATGCTAAATTCCCTGACTTGATCATTACACTTGTGTACATGTATCAAAACACCACACTGTACCTCATAAATAGGTATGATTATTATCTATCAATTAAAAATAAAATAAAACTAAATATATGGAACACATAACGCCAAACCACTTAATAGGAAGCCCGGATATAAACGTTCAGGGAAAATGCTTATCCATGGTTTGTTAGACTGCAAATTTCCAAAACACAGCGATTGCTACTGTCTTGGTTTTTTCCCTATTCTCAATGTCAGAACTAAGACTAACATGCAGTCGGTACACAATTAATATTAGTTGAATAAATTAATATTGATTAAATTAGGTTTAGAGAGTTTAATTTACATCTAATTAGTTCTTTATTTGAAACTGAGTGCAACCTTTTTCAGACTCTTCTCTTTAAAATAACCATTGAGAAACTTTTGACTAGGAAATAAGGACCGAATCTCTCTCCTCACACTCCACATGAATTATGCACCCATTGTGTTCTGCCACCAGTTTGTATGACCTTAGACTAATTGAAGAATATTTTTGAGTATCCAATTTTTGGTCTGTAGGAAGAACATAATAATAAAAAACCCACTTTGCCTGCCTGTCAGAGGTGCCCTGAAATTTAAACAAAATAATGTGAGGTAAAAGCACTTTGTACACAATAAAATGGTCTACAAATAAAAGAGATTAACAATTAAAGACAGATTTAATGGTCTGGAATGCATCATACTCAACTCATATTAACCTGAAAAGATTTCTGCAAACATCCTAAAGCTCTAGGTTCAGAGGCTACTGTTTCCGGTGTCCACCTGCAGATGATGCATCATAATGGTGATTTCTTGTAGGAATGGAAAATGGCATTTGTTCTCACTTTTATCTGTCATATTTAGCTGAACAATGCTTCCTATTGATTTGTGGCATCAAAGTCACTTCCTTTCTTCAAGCATGACATTTGCTATCATCTCTCTGCAAGCACAGAAATCTAAAAGCAACACCATAAAAAAATAAAAAATAAAAGCCTCACAGCTTAAGTATTGATTAAAAACAAACTTGGTTCATTAAAAACACTGCTGGGATTTGAAGCACTTAGAGATAATCTTTTCTTTTCCTTAGCATTAAAAAGTATAGTGATTTATAGATCTTAGTGGCTCTGAGAAGGAGTTAGTTGTTATTCAAATGTGTTTTGGATTAAAAAAAGAAAAAGATTGTTAAGTTAGAATCCAAAATCCCCCTCACCATATTTGATACCTATATATAGGAAAATAATTTTTCCTTAATAATATTAATATATGTCATTAATATTTGTGTAACAGTTTTTCTATTATAAGGCTATTTCATACGATGTATCTTATAACTCTGTCTCATCCTGGAATTTCTTGGTTCTCCTCCAAAAGGGACAAGGTCAGGGATGTGGTAGAGGTGAGGCTGAGCAGTCACTAGCTTCTGTCTTTAGGGATCTTCCCAGAGAGGGGAAATCTGTGCTCCTGTCAAAAGAAAATATGTGTCCCAATTGCAACCAATGGCATCATGTTCCTTCTTCCAGCCAGGTGTCTTGGTGGTTGGAGGGATGAGTGAGGAGGCATAGGATGACCGAAACCCTTTGCCCTCCCACAAGGGCAGTCAGCTAACACCCTACTATGAACAAGAGGGAATAAATGACACTGAAGTGAAAAGGATTCTTAAACTTGCTTAAAACCCTTTAAAATTCTTGGATGGATGTGTTTACTTTCTATTATTTTAAAACTAATGATTCTGTAGATTAGTGATGTCAACCTTCTGTATTAACATCTATTGCAGTTTTTGCCATGTACATTTATTAATGTACTATTATTTTAAGTCAAATTGTTTTACTTAAAATGTA
Source organism: Daubentonia madagascariensis (assembly GCA_023783475.1). Taxonomy (NCBI): domain Eukaryota; kingdom Metazoa; phylum Chordata; class Mammalia; order Primates; family Daubentoniidae; genus Daubentonia; species Daubentonia madagascariensis. The sequence goes on from JAKFHU010000600.1 coordinate 38,714,261, forward strand.
TTTTAAAGGAAGTTTAAAATCTATTATGTTTTATAAATATAAAAAGATTATAAACAAGAATGCAACAAAAACAATGGTAAAAATTCTATTTTATTATTATTGCCTACTATAAAGCTATTTCTCTCTCTCTTCTTATGAAAGGGCAGTGGTACAAATGTGTTAAGAGAAATCAACAGTATGAAAAATACTTCATCTTGGTTGATCAGAGGATTGAGAGAGAATTTAAAATGGAGTTACGTTATGTCATTGCTGTGTGACATCTTGACCACATACGACCTAAAAGATCCAGGGATACTTGTCTTATCCTTTGGGAAACACAGCAGGGCTATTTTTTTTTATTTGTGATGTGTCTTTAAGACCTGCTTAACCTCCAATTCTGGTGCTCCTACTTGAGTGGATAAGGCAGAAGCATGACAAGCATTTTACTGTGCAAGTAAAATATCCAAAAGTGAGTTTTCTAATTTTTATCCAAATTTATTGATATTATATAGGTATGATTTCTGGCCATGACTGAAAAACCATAACAAAGGTCTTAAGAACATAAGACATTTTAGACTTTTAACACAGAATGAATTCCCAAAAAAAGGCTTGGGTGCAAAAGCTGTGTGCAGTGCTTCTCGAATTTTCATGTGTGTATAAATCACCTGCAGATGTTAAAATTCAGGTCTGGGTAGGGTCTGAAATTTTTGAATTTCCAACATGCTCTCAGATGATACAGTTGCTGCTGGTCAGTGGACTGCACTTGAGTAGCTAGAGCTAGAACACAGGCTCTGGATTCAGGTTGTGGACTTATCCATTGGATCCCAACTTCGCTAGTATGAATAAAGACAAGTTATTTAAATTCTTGCAGCCAGCCTATTTCTTATTACATTAAGTGAGGTAATAAGAAGTAGGAGAACCTACTACACTGGATTGTTGTCAAGAACAAATGAGTTAATACATATAAAATGCATTGACGTATACTGGCACTTATAAAAGCTATAATAAATAAATTTGAGCTCTTATGATGAAGCCAAAGATGAAGATGATGACAAACTTTCAGCAGTATTGCATCTGTTCTTTGAAAAAACATCTGTTGCTAAACAGGAAAAATTCTACTACCAACCTATCTCAGAAAATACCGTAATATCTGATCATATCACTTTTTTGCTATAGTTCTTTAATTGCCCTACTAAATGTACATGGTAAAGACTAAATCCCTTGACATGGTTACAAAACTTAATCTGGCTTGTGCTTGTCCCTGTAATTCTACTTCCTAGTTCTCCACCTCAAACAATTTACTCTTTTAGCCAGATGAAACTATCAATAACTTGGACTCTAAACAGACCATATTTTCTCATATCTTGGGCCTTCAAGAGACTGTGAGCCCTGGAAGCCAAGAATTATTTACCCAGCATATTTTACCTCCCAGTAGAGAATCAGAGTTTCTTCTATGTACTTATACCTTTACCATCTTGTTCTTGTCATTATGCCCTGTATCATACGTTTTTAAATGACATATTTACTCTTGATTCCCCCATTATTACGTTTTATATATTTTGAGAACAAAAACCTTGCTTTGATGTACCATCAGCACCTGGTAGTACAGTAAGAACTGTAATTTCATTGTTAATTATTCTACTTGGTACAGCAGTGCTAAATACTTGTTGAATTAATGAAACTAAAAAGATATATGCATGCTTATAATTTCCTTCCTCTCATTCCTCATTCAGACAAATTTTCACTTGTCAGGAATATAATAACATTTAACTAGCAAGCACTCAATATACATTAAATATATACATTTATAAGATATTTATATTTATATATATATTTAATATATTTATAAGAATATAAATATATTCTTCTAGTTTGAAGAATTTCTAAAAGGATACAAAACTGACCTGGTACTCAAATTTTAAAACCCTTCATAAAAGAACTTTTGATGTGTCATGTTAGAAAACTTGAGTACCCTATTATGTAATATGTGTGTGCACATATTTTAAAATACAAAGATTTTACATTATCATAAATAATTTTTTAAAGTTTCTTATTTCTTCCACTAAGTAATATACTTTTAAATATATCTATCAACTGCAGAAATATGACTTTTGAGAAAAACCCACATTAGATATTAGATTCTTATGATAAGCAAATATTCCCCTTTGCCAGTATTTTGAGATCCCAAGTTTAATTTAAAAACTGTCTTTTTTACTGTTTGAAATTTTATTCTATATAACTTCATATTTCAATAGTTTTATATTATTAACATATTGTCATTTTTGAAATCAAGAAGCATTTTAAACACCTTTGCCACCCTACAATTATAATTGATAGCATTTTTTTATATTGTGGTTTAGAAAATGTTATTTCATAAAATTAATATCATCATAGAAACAATAAAATTTTAGTAATTTGTAAAAAAATGGCAAGAAGGTTTTACCACTCGATGAGCAGGTTAATGTGATCACAGATGAGAAATGCCCAGAGTACTGTCAAAAAGATAGCATAACACAAGTCATTAATAAAGGAAATTTTAATGTGCATCTTCTTGTTAGGAAATGAAGCTGCATAAAGATGCTAAGAGTATCTACAATCCATTGCTTAGCCACTTTGACTGTCTCATATAAATACTCCTTGGCCGTTTTTTTTAAATGAAGAAATAAGGGTGCCACTTCTAATTCTGGCTATAAGGAACTAGCTTCTATCAGACCAACCCTCTTACCAATAACAATATGAAAAGATAGTGAATATATGTTAATATTAAAAATATTGATTTGAAGGCATGGGAGAGCTACCAAATTTTCCAAACTTATAGACAAAATCTTGAAGAAAAATGCAGAGGGATGGTCTGACATTTAGTACATCTTTTTTCCTTGAAGCATTTGCCAGCTTTTTAGTGGTTGGTGAGCCACTGAGTAGCTTTTAGCAGTTTCAAGAGGCTAGGAAGAAAAGATATGTAGTCAGAGCCTATGAAATCTCCAAATCTTCAGTTGAGATGTTTGAAAGGCTACACCAGAGAATTAATAGAGAACAAAAAATAGTCTTCACAATGACAGAAACCCAACCTCAAATAAATTTAGTCTATGATTGGCTTGAATGATCTTCTCCTAGTCTAACTTCTACAAGAGTAAATACAAATTCCTCACTGAAGATAGATAACACCTTCAAAAGATTTAAATTATGTATATAATCTTTCATACATGATATATTCAGCAATCAAAAATTACCTCACATACCAGTAGAAAAGACCAAATTACCACAATCAAGAGTGAAAGAGACAGACAAGAGATTCCAATATTAGAGATATCAGGCATAGACTTTGAAATAGCTATGATTAATACATTAAAGAAAATTGAGATAGATATGGTTATGTCAGCATATAACCAGGACATATGAAGAAGAATTACTGTGGAAACCATGGAAAAGACAGAACTAAATAATGCAATAAATTAAATATCAAAATAAATAATTCGGATGGATTTGACAGCAGATTAGACACAGCTCAAGAAAAGACTCATTGGAAGATACATAGATTAGTAGAATATATCTAAAGTATTGACAGTAAAAAGGAAGGACATAACAGAAAATGAGTGTACACATAAAACTACAAAATATTGTGAGATATAAAGAATGGACAAATAGTTGGAGGGGATTTCATGAATTAGAACACTCAATGATATAAAAATATCAATTTCTTCCAAAGTGATAATTTCAATGAAATCTCATTTAAAAATTCAGGCAGTTTTTTTCCTTGCATTCAACAAATTGATCTTTAAAATTATGTGAAGTTGTAGACGAAAAAGAATAGCCAGACAATTCTGAAGAAAATAGGATATGCAAATACCTTAATATGAGTAACCATTTCAGCTGTTTTTTTATACAAATTTTACTTCTATTTTTCTCAAAAAATGAGCCTTTTAAATAATCAATAAATCATCATTATATACCCTATGTTTTTATCTGCAAATAATTTATTCCATAATTCTGTAAATTTTCATGTTTTCACAGACATGATTAATATATAAACATATCAATGACAAATATAAAGGACAAATAATTCATATTAATGTTTGTCTTATTTGGTTCAGTCTACTATAGCAAAATACCACAAGCTGGGTAGCTTATAAGCAACATAAGTTTATTTCTCCAGTTCTGGAGACTGGGAAGTCCAAGATCAAAGTACTGGCAGATTCAGTGTCTAATGAGTGCCTATTTCCTGGTGCATAGAGGGCATCTGTCTTCTTGCTGTCCCCTCCCATGGTGGAAGGAGGAAAGAAGCTTTCTGGGGCCTTTTTGATATGGGCACTAATCTCACTCATGAGGGCTCTGCCCTTGTAACTTAACACCTCCTAGAAGCTCCACCTTAATACCGTTACATTGGTGAGTTTTAACACATGAATTTGGAGAAGATACAAACATTCAGACCATAGTGATGGTATAATCCACTTGTAAAATAAAGAGTCAGATTCACCATAGTCTCTCAACCATTTTTGCATGCATATCTTTCACCACATTTAAATTGTGATTAAATAGCATTAATAGGACTTTTTTTTGTTTTGCTGCCTCTTTTTGACACAAAACATTTTGACCATTTCTACAGTAGGTTAATTTTAATTACAGTAATAATTACCTAAGAAGATAAGCTCATATACTATTCCAGAACTTGACTTTCTTGTGTAGTTCTAAAGCTGACCTTGAAATAAGCTTCCAGTAATTTTTTTATTTGCTATTTTGACTGTGTCTATTATTGTATTGTGCCCTATGACCAATATTTTTCTTCTTTTATTTGTAAAATCTTCTGGTGATTTTAATTTAATTGTCCATGATTATCATGCACCTACCACAAAAGACATCTGAGTTCTGAGCATCTCCAGGTTTCATCCCTGGATTAGATTAGATTTACGGTTGATAAGCAGTATCAGTCAGCTAAGAAGATAACCCTAGAAAATTCCCTTGTGGAGACACTCCTAAATTAATTGGAATGAATCAGATCTGTCAGTTAGGTAGATGAAGTACATAAAGAAGAAATTTTATATTTTAAAATTATTACAGTTTAAAATATTTAAAGGCATTAATTTCCAACTCTGTGAAAGACCAAATATTAATCAAAATTCCCATTAAAATGATTGTTCATATTTTCTAGACTTACAATCTGAATAACAATATTTGTAAGCTAGCTTAAAATGTTAAGAAAGAACTAGCTTTATTAAATCAAATATAAATTTTAAAAATCAAAGTTGACCTCTGAATAATCTTTTGTGTTTGCAAAAGCCACTTTTGAAGCCATTAAAAATTTTACTCTAATAATACAAAACTTAAAAGTTGAGATTTTTTTTTCATACTCACAATTTGCACTATTGGTAACTTTCAACAAATATTATCAATTATAGTATGGTTCTTATAGTGCCTTTGTTGGGAAACAAGTTTTAATGTGCAATTGATCAGTCAGTGATCTTCATTGGGTATATACGGCCTATGAAAAGTATCAAAATGGTGGTAGTGATAAAAGAACACACAGTCTTCAATATGAATAAAGTTACTCAGTATACATCATAACTGGAGATCAGATCTTTTTAATGCTATCTTTGTTATCATGCTTAAATTTCAAATATTACATAATACATATTTAAACTTTTTCATTTCTTTTTATTGAGATTTGAACATGAACAAACTGGTTAGATCAAATGTCTGTGAACTGCCCAGCACTAGAGAATGTCTTTCATAGCGCCGCTTATATAAATAGTGCCACCTAAGATTGGCAGCCTGGCCACTATTATTACTACAGTCATAGTAACTTTTCCAAAAATGGTACGTTTTTCAAGAAAACTTTCATAAACTAACTAACTTAAGTGTTCTTTGATTCCTGTGGTTAATTTGAAAGGTTAATTTGTCCATCCAGCACATTTTAACTTACACGTACAATATTTAATTTTTGATCTCTCAATAGTATGCTGTTGCAACTAGACTGTTTTTTTTCATAGCAAAATGAATTTAGGATTATCTAATATTGCTTGGTAATGTTGTGAAAAGAATTACAGGCATTGAGGTAATGTACATTACTCCCACATCTTTCACCTCACTGTGCAGTCAGCCAAATTATATATTTATTAATTTTGTTAAGCTGGCCTCATGAGTCAATAGATTGAATAGAGTCCCTGTTAATTAAGTTTGCTGATGAAATGACTAGAAGCTTGGAGAATAGCTTTGGAATTAAAAATGAGTTTAACCAGCTGGAGGGGATTTATGCATTGGATAAGGATTGGACCAGATGACCTATGTGGTATTTTTCAACTCTGAGATTCTATAAAGGACAGAGAAATCAATATAATAAGAATTTATATGAAAATAATTCAATATAACAAAAAGTTAAATGGAATAAATTCATTAATATAAATAATCAAAATTAAAAATGAATGGTTATACACAGGCATAGTTTGAGATTCTAATAGAGAGACAATCTCAACATGTGTTACCAAGTTAGCATGATTTTAATTATGACACTGAGATGCCTTACTTTCTAATAAAAACTTTTCTATAAAATATTCATGTGTGTGTGTGTGTGTGTGTGTGTGTGAGAGAGAGAGAGAGAGAGAGAGAGAGAGACTGATTAAGTATTCAACCAAACCGGTATTCTCTACTTCCTGCCCAATCAACAAGATTACATTTTTTGTAACTAACGAAACTCCTGTAGCCAAAATAAACTTTAACCAACAGAATGTGTATAGACATCATGCACATCAATTTCAAGCTTTCTACAAAAATGTATCCTCATGCAATTCTCCATTGTCTTTTTTTCTTTCTCTTTCTGTCATGAACTGAACTCCAGGGCAAACTTTGGATGCTCTATCTGTACCAAAGATAGACTCATATCTAAAACACACACACACACACACACACACATATATAATTTTCTTATTGAACAATTAAAAATGGCAGAAGTCATGAATAGGTATTTCAGAAGAGGATATCAAAATATCTAATAAGGATATGAAAGGCTACTCAACTTCATTAGTTATCAAGAAAATACAAGTTAGAACCTCAATGAAATACCATTGCACACTACTAGAATGGTCACAATTTAAAAATAACTTACAATGTCAAGTAGTGGTAAGACTGTGAAGCAACAGAAATTCTTACGCACTGATAGTAACAATGTAAATTGAGAGAGTTTGATGGTACTACTAGAGGAAATCATATACATATTCTATGACCTAGGAATTCTACTCCTAGATATTTTCCAGAAGAAATGCATATGTATGTTTACTGAATGCATGTATAGAAATGCTCAAAACTTTATTGATAATAGACAAAGCAGAAAAATGTCTATCTACATGAAAATGTATAAATTGTGATATATTTACAATGGAATATCATAGAATAATAAAAAAGAACAAACTTTTTTATTCTAGGCTAAATTATATAACATTGAGCAAAGAAACCCAGAAATAAAGACTAACATATAATTTCATTTATAACCAACAGGTATAGAAATAAAAACAGTAGTTACTTTCGCTGTGAGTGTGAGAGAGAATATTGACTTATAACAAATTGAGAGAGGCATCTGGAATGCTGGGAATGCTATGTATTTTTATTTAGGTTGTAATTCCACTGCTGTATTTGTAAAAATTTACATAATTTTAAACATAAAATTTGTGTACTCTCTTGAAATTAAAAAAAAATGTTTAGAGAAAGAGTTATAGTCTGATGAGTTTAGGTTAAATGTCCCAAATATATATATGAGATATTAAAATAGTAGAAATGCTGTACAATTTCCTTTCTTAAAGGAGATTCAACGGTTTAAATGCAATCATTCCCAGGGGCAGACTGGGAGATTAGATGACCTTTCTGGATCCCTTTCAGCCCTATAATTCTATGATATTACCTACAATATGTTGTTTTCCTTAAAACCCCCTTTGGTCTTTCTATTTCTCTGGTATTGAGTTGTCCATGACTGAATTTGATACTCCAGGGGGTTTCTCACAAGGGCAACATAAGTAGAAAGTCTGTCACCTCCCTAATAGGTAATATGATGGAGTTGTATCCAGTGGGAAATCTCAATGGCATTTTGTGCAGCTTTGCTACAGTTGGATGGATAATGCAAGGTCATATACAATTTTCTCTCTGCTCTCACCCCTGGATATTTTACCATTATTTCTTCACAAGTTTTTCTTCACGTTGCATGCTTTGCACTAGATTTATTTCTTTCCCCAAGAGGTACTAAATTGACAGCTTTTGTCAACTTCAGAACAATTTCTTATACATTCTAAGTCTGAATATACGAAATGGAGAATACTGGTGATTTGAAGAAATTTTGTGGAAAATATCAGTGGGTTGTTTGTCATTACATAAGCATGGTATAAATTGATCAAATAATTTATTTTACCTTAAAATACATACTAGTGCTATGTGGACATAGCCAAGGAGAGACAGTCTAGAAAAAAGATTAAAACAATTACATAAAATGATTCCATCATAACTGCAGAGACTTCAGATTTCACTCATTAAATTTTCTTTCATGAGAATTATACATGTAACAATTAATACTGCTTTAAAACAATTGATTGACTCAGCTTCAAATATTTATTAAATGAACCATTTCACACTAAAGAATACTGCAGCGTTAATCAAGTTGTTACTGCTAACATATTGCAACTTTCAAATAAAATGTAATTTTAACTTCTTTTTAGTTTATAAAATGTGCTACATATATTTTGCTTTGGCTTTGGGGAATATCCAAAAAACAAAAATGAAGAATAAGTTAGCTTCCTCTCAACACAAACATCTTAGGAGCATTTTTATTTGGAGAATTCAAAGCTTATTATTTCTGGAAGTTCCCCAAGCAAAACATTTACTCTGGAGAAATAAGCTTCTAGATTTGAAGACATCCACATTAACTGACACTGTAACATTTGTTCCCAGACTTTTAAGGCTCTCCAAAGGCTGTCATTTTAGGACACCCTTTCAAGCTTTATGCTACAGAATGGTTTCAGGCAACTACAAAAAAAGCATTCCATTGGTACTTGTGCATCTGTGTATATAGCAATCTCTAAATGAAGCTAATGGAATCTCAGCATGAAACCAGAAAAGATTTTTCCAAACACATTATAGTTGCAGATTACTCTAGTTGAAAAATTGATTTTGCACTGGAAAGTGAAAATCTAACTTCACAATGTCATCAATCATTGGGAAAACATGTAATAGAAATAATTTTTTCTATGCATTGAGGCCTGGATGTAAACTTACTCATTCACAATTCAAGGAAATATTTTACGTCATTCAAATGCAACCAAAATGTCAATATAATTTGAAAGAGAACTTATAGGAATGCAAACAAAAAATTAGTGTTTATTTTAGAGTAAAAGACTTTTAAAAAAAACAGTATGAATTACTTAGATATTCCAGTCCATGGAAAATTTGTAAGAGAGTACATAGCAACCAGAATTAGTTTCCATTCCCGAAAAATCTCGTTCCTCAGATGACTGATGACAGAGATAAGAATTCTAAATGATACCCATCATAATAGCATGCCTAATAGCCAAATGAGTAAGTTTCATTCATATACTCATCTAGTGATTCATTTAATAAGTTTTTTTTTTTAGATTCAACTGTCCAAAAGGCCAATAGAAGAGTAGATTTTATGAACCATAATTTTTCTGATGGGCACCATATTTCCTATTTTTAAATAAAATTTATGACCCCATGTCCTAATTCCAGTAGAATATCTAGCCTTATGTGTTTAAAATCAGAATCCTAAAAGTATTTCTTAAAACCCCAGCATTTCATTGATCCTTGATTGACAAACACTGGTCTAGATGATCAAAGACAATCATATCCTCTTAAAGACCTTTGTGAATACAATTCCACAACCAGGCCCAGAGCCCTGTTGCCACCTGACAATCACGAATTCTTATATAAGTCAGAAAAGAATCTTGATTAATGCCCATTTCATGTATTTGTAAAACAGGTATATTTGAAATCTTCTACTTTAAAATTATTCCTAACTTGTGTGAGGCAGCCTCCAACTTGCCTGCCAACATCCTGCTTCTTGGTATTTACACCCTTGTGTCTCTTCCCTCATGTGTGAGCTAGACTTATTGAATCACTTCTAACAAATAAGCATACAGCAGAAGTAATGAGAAGGTCGTTTCTGAGATTAGGTTCTGAAAGAGACAATGGCATCCATCTTGGGTGTTAGTTCTCTTTTACTCTTTCACTCATTTGTTGTGAGGGAAGCCAGTTGTCATGTTGTGAGCTACACTGGGGAGAGGGCTGTGTGGCAAGGAAATGAGGAAGGTCTCTGGTAAGGAACGGAGGAAATGAGGAAAGTTTCCCACCAACAGCTATCAAGCAACTGAATACTGTGAGAAACTAATCCTACCAACAACCATGTTAGTGAGTGTGGAAGTAAATTTTCTCCCACTTGAGCCTTCAGATGAGACCACAACTCTGGCTGACAGCCTGATTGAAACATCATGAGAGATCTTGAGCCAGAGACACCCAGTAAAGTTGAACTTAGATTCCAGATTGGGAGAAAAATTGTGAGATAATAAATTTGTTTTTAATTTTAACCCACTGAGTTTTAAGGCAATTTGCTATATAGCAATAGATAACTTACTTTTTTATAACTTGTGTAATTAACCTGTCTTATCATATCTTGTGATTAGCCTCTGAATTTAAAAATGTTGATAATTGTTAATATTGGGTTAGGGGTATATTGGAGTTTATGATATTCTTTGCCCCAAAGCAACTTGACATTTTTTTTTAAATCCTTAAGAGATTTTTTTAAAATGTAGGATCTGCAGGAGAAAGACATTTCTAACTTATAGGTCTGTTTAACAAGTATGGGCTTTATTATCAAGAAAATCTGAGTTCAAAATAATGCAAGCATAATTAATATTATTAATCCTACTTTTTAAAAAAATCTTTAAACTGATTTAATAAAACTTGCCTCATCTGCCTCATTAGCCTGTGATACAGAGTGTTAATATAATATCAGCTAACATTTGGTCAGTACTTATTATATATCTGGCAAATATTTTTCTTGTTTTATCCATTACAGACCTTTAAAAAAAAGCTAGTAAGATATTCTATATTTTCTATTTATCAAAAATTTAATAAACTAGGCACCAAAATATTAAGTAATTTTCCCAAGGACACACAGGTAGTAAGAGATGAAGCGGAGAAATGAAGTGGGATTTTAATCATTAAGCTATACTATACATAATGTGTTAAATATCTAAAACCATATCTAGCACAGAGCAAGTGCTATTGTGATTTCTTTCTCTACATCATCCTCATGCTATAGAAAGGCAGTTAAATAGATAGAATTTGAGAGGCAGTGAAATAACTATCTGTATTTTTCAGGTTTCTACTGATATATGCTATATAGCTATCCCAAAATCTCCATGGCTTAAAACAAACATTTATTTCATGCTCACAGGTACATAAGTTGGCTGGAAAAGTTTGGCTTCTGACTGGAGATTAGGGTCAGGATCATGTGTTTCTCATTTTAGACCACTAGATATTCAGAGAAAGTGCTTTTTATTTCATATGGAAAGATTCAGAAGAATCTCCAAGAAAGTTGAGCAAAAGTGTTTAATGCTCCCTGCAGCTGCAAGTCAGAACAGGCAGATTCTCACTGCACCTTCATTCCACTGTCAAAGAAAGTCACATGGTCAAACCCAAAGTCAATAGGGACAGGGATATACTGGCCCATAATGAATCATGACAGAGAGAAGGAAGGAAAAATTATAAATGATACAATCTGTCACAGCATTAATAAAAATGTTAAAAAAATAAACATTGAATAAATAGTTGAGATACTTAATGTTTAAACTGAATATATTCTAAAATTCTATAGTTTTAGCATGATGAAAAAGTTGCTTCCTAGAAATTTCTCATCATTCTCATTCAATTTTCCTAGTCATTTTCTGGTTAATATGTCTGTTAACACAAGTCATCTTTTTATTTTCTTTATTAGGCCATCCTTTTTAAAATAAGGAAATATAGGGATCTTTAGTCATTCTCAGGAAACTCTTTCTTCCATAATTATTTAAATTATTGTCTAATGGCTCTAAAGTAATATCTATAATTACTAAATTAGTTTAGAAATTATGTCCTTAGTTACTGTAAATTACTGTAAATTTTAATGTAGTATTTTTTCTAGGTACCTCTGAGTAAAAGCTTTTACAATTATAGTCTGATTTCCACAGGTAGAGTACAACTGATATTTGTTTTAACCAATGCTCTACATTTGATCTCCTTTGCACTAGGCAACAGCGAACGTCAAAGGAATTTGTGTTTCAATTACCCTCCATTATTAGTTATCCTTCCTTGATTATTGAGAAAACAGAATTGCCACTTTCTCCCTAACCTTGGGGTACTCCTCAGTGCTCCCATTTTACTTATACTTTTGTTACTTGGTTTGTTTTAGAATGAATGGCTTTATGTATGCCTCCTCTACTACGTTGTCAATTCTTTCAAAGAATTGGAAAGAATTGGATCTCATTTATATTGATATCATTTGTGCCTATTCCAGTGCCTAAAACCTAGTAGGTGCCCAATACATACATATTAAATAAAAATTGACTGAATAAATAGATGATATAATTTTTCAGTAGATAGCTTGCCAAAGTTATAGATAAAGGCTCTATTTTTAAAATAACAGCTTTTAACTAAGAAATATTCCAATTAACTCACTTTTTTTCTTTCCATTTTTTATTTCAATAGATTTAGGGTATACAAGTGGTTTTTTGATACATAGATAAACCATATAGTGGTGAAGTCAAGGCTTTCAGTGGACCCATCACATGAATAGTATATACCATACCCAATAGGTAATTTTTGATCCCTCACCCTCCTCCCACCATTCCCCCTCTGAGTCTCCAAAGTATATTTTATCACTCTGTATGACCATGTATACCCATCGCTTAGCTCCCACTTATAACTGAGAACATGCAGTATTTGTCTTTCTATTCCTGAGATGATTCACTTAAGATAATGGCTTCCAGTTCCATCCAAGTTGCAGCAAAATACATTATTTCATTTTTTATGACTGAGTAGTATTCCGTGGTGTGTGTGTGTGTGTGTGTGTGTGTGTATACACACACACACCCCATATTTTCTTTATCCATTCATCAGATCTGTGCGTGTATATGTGTATGTATATATGTGTATATACACACACCCCCCATATATTCTTTATCCACTTATCAGATAATGGGCACTTAGGATGATTCCACATCTTTGCAAATGTGACTTGTGCTGTGATAAACATACATGTCCTTTTGATATAATGACTTCTTTTCGTTTGAGTAGATACCCAGGAGTGGGGTTGCTAGATTGAATGGTAGGTCTACTTTTAGTTCTTTGAGGAATCCTGTATCATTTTCCATAGAGGTTGTACTAATTTACATTCTCACCAATGGTGAGTAAATGCTCCCTTTTTACTGTATCTGTGCCATCTATTGTTTCTTGACTTTTTAATAATGGCCATTTTGATAGGGGTAAGGTGGTATCTCATTGTGGTTTTAATTTGTATTTCCCTGATGATTAGTGATGTTGAGCATTTTTTTCATATATTATTTGCCATTTTTATCTCTTCTTTTGAAAAATGTCCTGTTTTTTGCCCTCTTTTTAATGGAATTGTTTATTCATGTTTATTTGTTTGAGTTCCCTAAAAATTCTGGATATTAGTCCTTTGCTAGATGTATAGTTTATGAATATTTTTCCCATTCTGTACATTGTCTATTTACTCTGTTGATTATTTCTTTTGCTGTGCAGAAACTTTTTAGTTTAATTAAGTTCCATATATTTATTTTTGTTTTTGTTGTATTTGCCGTTGTGGTCTTAGTCATAAATTCTTTGCCTAGGACAATGTTCAGAAGAATTTTTCCTAAATTTCCTTCTAAAATTTTTATGGTGTCAGGTCTTACATTTAAGTCTTTGTTCCATCTTGAGTTAATTTTTGCATATGGTAAGAGATAGGGATCCAGTTTCATTTTTCTGCATGTGGCTCTCCAATTCTACTAGCACCATTTGTTGAATAGGGTGTCCTTTCCCCATTGTAAGTTTTTGTCTGCTTTTTTGATCATTTGGTTGTAGGTATATGGCTTTATTTCTGGGTTCTCTATTCTGTTCCATTGATCTATGTGTCTACTTTTATAGCAGTACCATGCTGTTTTGGTTACTGTAGCCTTGTAGTATAATTTGAAGTTGAGTAATGTAAGTCCTCCAGATTTGTTTTTTGCTTAGGATTCCTTTGGCTATTAGGGCTCTTTCTTGATTCCATATGAATTTAAGATTGCTTTTTCTAATTCTGTGAAAAATGATGTTAGTATTTTGATGGGACTTGCATTGAATCTGTAAATCACTTTGAGTAGTATGGACATATTAACAATATTGATTCTTCCAATCCATGAACATGGATGTTTTTCCATTTGTTTGTGTCATCTACAATTTCTTTCATCAGTGTTTTATAGTTCTTCTTGTAGAGATCTTTCACCTTCTTGGTTAAGTATATTCCTAGGTTCATTCATTCTTTCTTTTTTTTTCTTTCTTATCTTTTCTTTTCTTTCTGTCTTTCTCTTTCTTTCTTATTTATTGTTTGCAGCTATTATAAATGGTTTTGAGTACTTGATTTAATTCTCAGCTTTGCTGTTGTTAGTGTATGGAAATGCTACTGATTTGTGTACATTAATTTTGTAACCCTAGACTTTACTGAATTTATTTATCAATTCTAAAAGTCTTTGGAGGGGTCTTTAGGGTTTTCTAGATATAAGAGCATATCATTAGCAAATAGGGATGGTTTGGCCTCCTCTTTTCCAGCTTGGGTGCCCTTTATTTCTTTCTATTGCATGATTGCTCTGGCTAGGAGTTCCAGTAGTATGTTGAATAGAAGTGATGAAAGTGGGCATCGTTTTCTTGTTCTTAGAGGGGATGCTTCCAACTTTACCCCATTCATTATGATGTTGGTGGTGGGTTTGACATATATGCCTTTTATTATTTTGAGGTATTTTCCTTGTATGCCTAGTTTATTAAGGATTTTTACCATGAAGGGGTGCTGGATTTTATTGAATGCTTTTTCTGCATCTACTGAGATAATCATATGGTTTTTATTTTTAATTCTCTTTTTTGTGATAAATCACATTTACTGATTTGCACATGTTGAACCATCCTTGCATCCCTGGGATGAAACCTATTTCATTGTGGAAAATCATTCTTTTGATGTGCTGTTGGATTCAGTTTAGTAGTATAATATTTTGTTGAGGGTTTTTTGCATCTATGTTCAAGAGAGATATTGGTTTGTAGTTTTCTTTTTTTCTTGTGTCCTTTCTTGACCTTGGTATCAGGGTGATACTGGCTGCACAGAATGAGTTAGTGAGGATTCCATCCCTCTCAATGTTATGGATCAGTTTTAGTAGGATAGGTGCCAGTTTTTCTTGGTAGGTCTGGTAGAATTAGGCTATGAATCTGTCTGGTCCTGACCTTTTTTTTCATTGGGAGATTTTTGATGACTACCTTCAATCTCACTACTCAATGTTGGTCTGTTCAGGATTTCTATTTCTTCTTGATTCAAGCTTGGGAGGCTGTGTGTTTCCAAGAATTCAACGATTTATACTAGATTTTCTAGGTTTAGTGCATAGAGGTGTTTGTAGTAGTCTCTGATAATCTTTTGTATTTCTGTGGTATCAGTTGAAATGTCTTCTTTTTCATTTCTGACTGAGCTTATTTGAATCTTCTCTCTTCTTGTCTCAGTTAATCTAACTAGTGGTCTATCAATTTTGTTTATCTTTTCAAAGAACCAAGGTTTTGTTTCATTGATCTGTTGTATTTTTTTGTTTCTATTTCATCTGGTTCTGCTCTGCTCTGTGTTATTACTTGTCTTCTGCTAGCTTTGAGTTTGGTTTTTTCCTTCTCTTTCTAATTGCCTGAGGTATAACATTAAGTGGTTAACTTGTGATCATTCTCTCTTTTTGATGTAGGCATTTAGTGCCATGAACTTTCCTCTTAGCACTGCTTTTTCATATCCCATAGATTTTGGTAGCTTGTGCCACCATTGTCATTCAATTGAAAACATTTTTTGATTTCCATCTTGATTTCATTATTGACCCAAAGATCATTCAGAAGCAGGTTGTTTAATTTCCATGTATTTATGTAGTTTGGAGAGTTCCTCTTGGGATTGATTTCTAGTTTTATTACACCATGGTCTGAGAAAATACATGGTACGATTGAGATTTTTTTTTTTAATTTTCTGAGACTTGTTTTGTGGCCTACCATATGTTCTATTTTGGAAAATGTTCTATTTTGGAAAATGTTCCATGTGCTGATGAAAAGAATGTACATCTTCAGTTTTAAGGTAGAATGTTCTGTAAATGTCTGTTAGGTCCATTTGTTCTACAGTCCCATTTAAGTCTAGTGTGTCTATTGATTTTCTGCCTCAATGATCTGTCTAGTTCTATCAGTGGAGTGTTGCCATCTCCCATTATTGTGTTGCTGTTTATTTTATTTATTAGGTCTAATAGTATTTGTTTTATGAATCTGGGAGCTCTGGTGCTAGATGCATATATATTTAGGAGTGTTATATCTTCTTGTTGAACTGATCCCGTCATCATTTTATAATGCCCATCTTTGTCTTTTTTTTTTAGTGTTGTTGATCTAATTTCTGTTTTAGCTGATATAAGAATAACTAATTCTGCCTGCTTTCCATTTCCATTTGCATGGAATATTTTTTCCACCATTTACCTGAGTCTGTGAGAATCTTCATGAGTCAAATGGTTTTCATGGAGACAGAAGATATTTGGGTTGTGATTTTTGTATTCATTGTCAGTCTGTATCTTTTAAGTGGGGCATTTATACCATTTACATTCAATGTTAGTATTGCTAAGTGAGATACTGTTCTAGCCATTATGTTGATTGTTACCCAGTTGCTTTATATTCTCCCTTGTGTTTCTATTTTATAAGAGCTGTGATTAACTCACTTTTTAAATAGAGTTTAAAGCTTGAATTTGAATTATAATCTAGTAAGATGAAGAAGGGCCATTGTTTATAAATCTATCAGGCAAGGCATGTTGAGAACCAATGATAAACTTAAGGAAATCTGTATACAATTAGCCTGACCACCCACTAGCACATAAGGAAGAACTCTAATTTCATAGAACAAAGAGTATCATACCATGTTCAATATCAAACACTCTAGCTACAACCTGGGTGCACAGTAAGTTTTCTGGCTACACAGAAAATGAAATACTAAGAGTCATTACAGGGATATAATTGTTATTGTAGAAAAAGAGCAGTTACTATCAGAGGCTGTCAGGTTTCCTGCCACAGGTTCACTTTTAGCATATTAAAATCCAGATCTTGTCAACAAATCTCAAATAAAACTCTACCTAAATGAAGAGAAAAAGGAAAAGAAGAGGAAACTGTAGCAATATTAAATACAAAGTTTTTTCTAGGAATTCCATTGAATGCCTGCACTTGTATTATTTAGTTATTCTATATATGTTTATTGATTGCTTATGTGCCGTGCATTTTATGTGCAAAGAACAAGGCAGAAATAGAGGAGAACATAAAGTCCAGTGAAAGAAATGTATAATTATATATAATAATAAGACATTTTAAATACAGTTTGTTCTATGAGAACATAGAAGAACATTCAACCTGGGCACGAGGATGGGGAAAGCCACAGTGGAGGAAGTGAATTCTAAGCTCAGAACTGGAGGATGAGTGAGAGTTAGCCAGAAGAACATTCCAGGAGAAAGAAAAATATGGACAGCTCAATGTATGAGTCATGTTGTAGAGTTTGGACTGGAGAAATTGAGAATGACTGATAATTTTTATTTGCTGTTTTGACAAATAGAAGACTTGTATATCTAATAGGAACAGCAGGCAGATATTCCCTCTCTTAAACCCTGAGTAGCTGGGGTCCTACAAAGTGTCAAAACTCAGTCACAGAAGACTGTGCCTGTGAGAAAGTCTTGGCTACACCTTTTCTTCTTTTTGTTCCACCTATTTTCTCAGCATTGATTGCATCAACCATCCAATTCTCTGCAAATGAATTCCGTTTCTGCTCAAGTTCGTGAGAGTTGAACCAAATTTTCTGACAGTTCAGTCTTTCAAAGATTTTAAGCAGAAAAGTGCCAGATAGAGATATCACCTTAGAAAAATTTGTTCAGCTGCAGAGATTATAACAGAAAAGAGAACGGCTGTCCTGGAGTCAAGGAATCTAGTTCTGTGTGTTTAAAATCAGCGAAGCTAGAGATTATGAAGGTCTCATCTATAAGAGTGGTGCTGGGCAAGAAGAACAGCCAGTGGCTTTGAGAGATACTGAGGTAGAATTTAAAAATATGTGGGTCTTAGGGAGAAGGAGAAATAATTGCTTTCTTCGTTCTTATGAAAAACATTTACTGACCAACTTCTGAGTACACATTTATTATATAGACCACTATGTAGAAACTCTACTGAAGTCTGTGAAAGAAATATAGAGTAAACCTAAAGGACATATCAGAAAAGAAATAACAGAAATGCAACAATGAGGATTTAAGTAAGCAAAAATCTACCTCAAAATGGCTCAAACAGTGAGGAATTTTTGGCCCACAAATCTGAGAATTCAGAGGTAGATTGTTGACTTAATCTACTAAATAAAGTTAAATCTCCCTGAATTACACTTGACTTTTTAAAAATATTTTTTGGGTGCCTTTTCTCATCAGGATGCTATAAATAATGTTAGAATAGGTCAGGGGCACAAATCTATATTCAAAATTCTCAGAGAAAAGAGGTCATCTTTTTTTTATGTCTCTCTCTTAAAGGAAAAACCATATTTTCCAGGAGCTCCAGAAAACTTCTCCCCCTTAATCATTGTTGTCCATTAGAGCATGTGTCCATTCCTGAAATAATTATTGTGATTAGTAGAATTATATGTTGACAGTCTTAAGCTTGGGTTCCTCTAACAAGACTGATAAAGAAAAATAGTAAAAAGAAGGAAAGTAAAAATAAATAGTATTAGCAATTTCAAGAGGCAGTATAATGACAATACATTAGAGTTTTTAATCATAAGAAAGTATTATAAACAACTTTATGCTAACATATTTGAAAAGATATATGAATGGGAAATTTTGCAGAGAAAATAAGTTACTAAAATTGATTTAAAAACAGAAAAACTTAATAGACCATTATCCACTGAAACATTAAATCAGTTGGAAAAAATAAACAAAACAATTTTCTCTAAAATAAATAATAGACCCAGATCATTTCAGAGGTAAATTTTACCAGATTTTAAAGGCACAAATAGTCCAAATATCACCAAAATATCTTTTTAACACCTTTATGGAGGTATAATTAGTGCATAAAACTACATATACTTAATGTGTACAATTTAATGAGTTTGGACATATGCAAACACCTATGATACCATCACCACAATCAACGTAATAGACATATCTACCACCTCCCAAGGTTTCCTTGTGTCCCTTTGTTTTTGTTTTTATGATAAGAACACTTGTGTTTTTGTGAATGTTTTGTGGTAAGAACTCTTAACATTCAACATTAACAAATTTTGAAGTGTACAATACTGTATTGTAAACTATAGGCACTATATTGGCATGGCAGAATTCTAATACTTATCTATCTAGCATAATTGAAACTTTATACCCATTGATCAACTTCAATACAGTTTAGAGAAAAGAAAATTACAGGAAACTATTTTATTCATTTTATGAATCTAACAAAACATATCTGAGAAAATTAGACAAATGTATATAAAAATTAAATTATTGTTAAATCTCACATTAAAAAGAGATGGAGAAATAAAAACTTTAAAAAAACATAAAAATAATTCAATCTAATGTAGTATTAAAAAATTCAAAAATACCAGAAAAGGTTTATTGGTATTTTGAAATTATTGGGATACAAGTTTGTAAATTATAATTTTTTAAATTAGTAAATCAAATAAAACATTAATCTATTAAACTGAATGAACATATGATGAAGAAACATAGGCACAGAAAAAAATCATTTGAAAAATTCAACACCCTTTTATGAAAAAAGTTCTTAACAAACTAGGAGTTACAAGGAAAATCATTACCTAATAAAGTGCTACCAAAAATTCATAGGAATATTATCCTTAAAAGTAAAATGTAAGAACCATACCCACTAATGTCAGAAATGAAACAAGCATTTTATTATCATTTAATTATTGAACACTGCATTGGATGTCCTGGTCAAAACTATAATTTAAGAAAAATAAATATAAAACATACAAATTTTAAAAGAAGTAACAAAATCGTTGTTATTTACCTAGAAAATCCAAAATGATCTTAGCATTCAACCTAAAAAACAGTTTCATAAATTTGTTGGGTACAAAACTGACATATTGAAATCATTAGAATTCTTATACATAAGCAATAAAAAATTCTATGCAAAATGCAAACTTTCACAATATCAATTAAAATTATATTTATCTTTAGTACCTATTAGGAATAAAGCTAACAAAAAACTGTATAAGACCTTCAAAGACAGTTATGTTATTAACTTACACAAAAGGTGAAAAACAGAGATATATCAGATTCATATTTATACATAAAGAAAATCTATAACATGTCAATATTGGCCAATTCTGTGTGGTAGCTACACTGACATTTGTTATGTTATCTAGTGTATTTTGGGTATTTTTTCAATTTTTCAAAACAAAAAGAAATAAATCAATAAAAAGATTCACATTTCTGCAGAGAAAAATATATTTACTTCATTGATCAATGAGATAAATCTCCTATTAATGCTTTTGGATAAGTAAAAGTTTGCCACAAGTATTATGTTCCTTGAAGCCAGGCAAAAATTTTTCGTGAACAGTGTCTGCCTAAAAATAATTGTTATTTGATACCAGAAAATATTAAAGTTTATTTAAAGTATGTAAGAAATATTTTAAAATAGGATTAAAATCTTAAATAAAATTTATCAGAATAATTTTCTGCTCTTCTTTTTAGTAACATGATTATGCCCATATATACATATCAAGATGGGTATATGATAAAATTGTGACCAATTTTTTTCACTCGTTTGGAAAGCAAATAAATAATAAGCTAATGTAACTGGAAAATGCTTATGAGAAAGAATGGGGTGAATTTTGATGAAAATAATATTTTTCAAGTATGTTTAATGTAGTTTCTTTAACAGTCCCTGTTTTATACGTAAGTGTTGCATTCGTTTCTGCTAAGACACTGAATTATATATATTTTCTTTCTGAAAGTAGTGTTAAATCCTTTCAGAGTATCCATAAAAAAGGATTTTTTTCCATAATTAGTGAAGGATTTTCCTCATCCTATTTCCAAATATCATTAGATATTTGACACTTTTGGATGACTTAAATTATTTTGGATGAGCTCGAGATACACTTTTATCACATTGCTTCCTTGAACCAAGAGGAGAGAAAACTGCATATTAGTTTTTTGTTCTTGCCAAGTCTAGACTAAACTAAAATGGAAATAATAAAGATTGTTTTTAAACCAAAAGATGTGTCTTTTGGGTTCAAAATTGATACGTGTGGGAACCTTGAATTTAGTTGTTCTCATAAAAGCTGGGAGCATGGGAATGCATTGGTGGTTAAACATTAAATCCACAGACATCACAGCAATGAAGTAAGAATCCTTAATATTTTTCTGCTTAAATATTTATCACTATTATCTCAACTATGAAAATTCTACACATGATTAAAGTCCAATTTAAAATCCGTTGTCTCTAAATTGTCTTCCCAATTAATTAAAATGAGATATGATCTCTGACTCCAAGCTGATTTGGGCTATTGTGTGAATGATGCTTAGAATCACACTTGGTTAGATTTGGAGATGAATGCTCAGATCATCTAGGCCGAGCCTCTTTATGATGAATAAATGGTTTTCTTACAAAACAATGCTGGCAAATAGTTGAGGCAGCTTCTGTTTAAACTCTGCTAAGTGCTTACAAACTTTGGTGGACACTCTGTGTGGCCTGTCCAATATCAAATACCAAATCCCTCCTTTCCTCTTACTCCCCAAATCAGAGTTTGATGTGTCAAGTTAAAAAAAAAAACAAACAAACTTAGATAAAGAAAGACCTTATTTAAAAGAAAGATATTGCAAAAGGGAGAACTCTCAGATCTCAAAAATCTGCAAGTATCTCAAAATCAAAGAGAAAAAGGCTTGTCTTTTGTAGGGAGAACTAACACTAATTAAGGGGAAGTAGGACAAAAGAGAGCAAGCAGACTGCACTTTCTGAGGATGTATATCTTGCTGTGGCCCTTCAATTCTCAGGATAAGCTGATAAGGGGGTATGTTCTGCATTTTGAGGCTTGTTTAGGTTCGGGGGCAAGCTGACATGCAGGGGCTTGCAGGGAAGAGAGGAGCCTGACTAAAGTTTTGTCATGGCAAAGCAGAGGTTAGGAAATGGAATACTGTGAGCCCTTTAGTCAGAAGCAATGAGGTGTATCTGAAGGATGGCCATGTGATGTTGTCCTGGCTAATAACATGCAAGCAGAAGATTATTTCTGCTTCTGTTTTCCTGATAAAAAGAGAATCACTTGGTAAGCAATTTTTGGACATGATGCTTAGAAGCAGAGCAGCGATCTTGCAAATATGAGGAAGAAAACCACAAATGAGGGTGAGAGTTAGAAGAAGCTAGGTCACTGTTGGCACCATAGAGTCAGCAGAAAGGTCTAGACTCTCTCAGACTTCTTTTTTTGCCCTTCGTTTTTATTTTAAAATAAATAAATTCCTGTTGGATTAAGTAACAATAGTCATATTTTTGTTACTTACAGCCAAACAGAATCTTAACTTATATGAAAAATATGTTTAATAATTTATTCTAAAATTTTTCCAAAACCAACATTAATTTACAATTGTTTAAGATACCTAGAATCTTTATTGTACTCTTCTGGAAAATTTTTCACACTTACACATCTCCAGTGCTATGGATTTTCATTGATTTTTCATAATTATCTTCAAAGATGAATAATTCTTGATTATCTTCATCTTTCTAAATCTATGCATTTACTTTTTGGTCCATATATTTCACCTTTTATTTACTGTAAATCTTGGTACTTATTCTCTATCTATCTATATCTGTATCTATCTATCTATATATCCAGGTAGCCAAATCATTGCATATGAAAATAGTATATAAAGTACCATACAAATATTAATGTTAGTATACTGTTTTTGTATTCTGTCAGTACCTTTTACTCATAAACATTTTTTAGTAATTCCATGAAATTTCTAATTTTGACAAATTATGAACATTGAGAGGATTTGGAAACCCTCATTTAGTTTTAATGGTATTTCAAAATATCACCACTGTGCTAATAGCTACATGACAAGAATTAACTAAAACTAAACATGGATATCTTTCTGAAAGTCTTTTTAAAGTTAATTGAATTATTTCAATTGCATTTAAAAAGTACAATATTTAAAGAAATCCTGTGGTGAAACCTTTTACAAATGTAATAAATCTCCCTTTATTCACCCATAATTTATCTGCTGGGTTATTATGTTCTCTAGGCAGAATTTGTAAGATACAAGCACTTGCAATAGTGAGTTATATAAGCTTTAACCAGGATGTTAGAAAATAATTAGAATAGTTGTCAGGGAGATGAGAGGAGAGGCATGGTAGCTGAAACTCTTCCAATCAAGAATTCTAGTAAACAAGTTGTTTTTAGGTGGAAACAGTTTCCTTCTACTGACCAGGTTTGGCCACGGTAGGTCTGGAGACCACCTTATGGTCCATGTAGTGCTCATCCCCTCTGTAAGTCTGCATCTCTCCTGGCTGATTAAGATGCTCGTTTTATCTATGATGTTTTGCATTTTAAAGTGCACAGGTTCCTTTTCTTCAGATCCTTCCTGTGTGTGGATTAGAGGTGGTCAAAGTGCTGGCAGATGGAAGATCTGATTCAAGACTTGATACTGCCTAAAATAGAGTCCTCTAGGGTGTGTGTGGTGTTACATGAGAACAATTAAAAGCAAAGACCAGACTGTCACTGCCATAGTTAAAGAAATTCCCTTAAGAGGATCAAGTCAAACCTAAATTGACAGTTTTATTTGGGTTTTCATCTGGGCCACATCATCCTGACAAAACATCAAAATAAGTTTCAAATGTGATTCTAAATAGACTTCTTAGTGGAATGTTCAATGAGGAAAATACTAATCCATATAGGGGAATGTCAGAATTTTAGCATCAAAAATTATATCTTAAACAATATGTTAACATTATCTATTATAGGTATGTAGATATATTATTTGCACCAATAAAATGGTTTATAATTAGGAAGTCAATTATTTATAAGTAAATATATGTTTCCAAATTTCCTAAGTGTCTCTGAAAACATCTTTCATTATATTTGAATTCATTTAAAATATTTTCTTGGCAATCTACTTTGGATAATTCATTTTATGTAGCAAAACTTGCAATCATAGAATGCAAAAGTAAGCTCCATATTAGGTGCTATATCAAAGATAATATAGTCTAAATTAATAAAATCTCAAATATGTCTAATACTGAGTTTTCTATAAATTTTTCTATTGATCTTTATGCAAAGACACAAAATAACAGAAATTATTGGTGGTAAAATTTTAAGATGTAAAAATCATCACCAAAACCGTTAAATAAAGCCATCAAATATCAGAAAATTTCTGCTATTATCTTACAGACATTCAATTCTGGGAACTTTTCTGGTATTTATAAATAAGTTCCATCTCGAAGGAGAGATATGTTTCTTACAAGGCTTTCACAAAGAAAGCACTGGATTATTTTTGTCATTTTTGTAAGCTATACTTACTATCATATAGATCACGCTACAGTATAATTCTGTTTTGCATTTATAGCCGGGATGTGTGACCATAACAATTCTGTAAAACAAGTTTATATAATGTTCATTTATTGGCAAGGTCTGCAACTGAGTTCAGGGAAAAATGAAAGAAAGAGGAGAGAATTGGGCAACCAGAAAAAACATACCTGTATTATAGTAATTATGAGTGTATGGTTAACATCGAACAAGTAATAATTATTCTGTCAAATCTGTAATATTTTTGCAGTATCAACTAATAATTACTTAAGGAAAGGGAATATTATTATACATTTTGATTTAGTCATTATCTCAAATCCCTCTCAGCTTTTATAATTGAAAAGTATAGAAAAATATGTTACTGGCATTGAATCATTCCATCAGGGAACTTAAGAATTTCAACATTGCTTTCCGTGAAAGCTGAGGGTATGTTAAGTCAAACCCGTTATGGTGACTAATGATAAGGGGCCCTGTGACTGGGCTGGCCACCCTCAGCTGAAGATCTCTGCTGTGCTGTCATTATTATGGGCTGTCTTCTAGCTGGCCGACCCCGGCTTCCTTCTTTTCCTCCACAGCCTTAGCATTCAATGATTAATGAACAGCAAAATAACAACCAGTCTTTGAGCAAGTCAGGATTCCTTCACATGAATAATGAAAAGAAATACAAAGTTTCTTCCCTGAAGTTGTTAAGATTTTATGGGCATGACTTCCTTTTTCTTTTTTTCCCCTCTAGCTATATGCCTGTTTTGTTACCAAGCAATGTAGAAACCAGACATCAAACTAGATAATCAAAGACCACTTTTTCCTATAGTAACCCTAATGTGCTACTATATGTTTTTCATCAATTTATTCCAAGTTATTCCAACCACTGTGATTCATGATTAGCGCTTTCAAAACTTCCATCTTGGGGCTGTACTTTGGCATCAGGGGCCTTGTGAAAGAGAAATAATTTAGTGAAGCAAATACAATTTTAGAGCTGAGAACAAGCTGACATTCTAAAGCTTGCATAACTGAATCAGGAATGGTCAATGTGTATTGCAATGCTGCTTCTAATAATATTGTTCCTGCAAGTAAACAAAAAGTGCAAATAAAGTAAGAATCATAAACAGAAGGAAAACCTAAAAAGTTGAGGAAAAGAGAAAATAAAATAGAAAATCTAAGGAAAGAGAGGTGAGACCCAATTTAATGCTAGCATATTGATTTCTAGATTTCTCATCCAAATTGCATTTCCCAGCAAATTCTTCCTGCTGAGGAATTACAATTTCAATTGATTTGAGAGATTATCATGGATATTGAGTATGAACAACTAAAAGCTGACTTTGGCTCTTAGTAAACTTGGATTTAGTAAACATTTTGCAAGTAAGTTCTTCTATGAATGAAATAAATTTCTTCTCTTTTAAAACCATGCTTTCATATTCTCCCTTTTATTCCAGAAAGTTAGTAAATGGTGAAATTACATGTAATGTCCATTTATAAACCCTTATAATTCCATCACTACTTTATGAAATTGCATTGGTCAAAAACATATTTCTCATTTTTTCATTTGTATTATCTTTTATAGCTTGTGAAACATTTAAACCTACATGCCTTATTCTTGTTGTTTATATTTCAAGAATATTTTAGTGTTCTTTGAACTGAAAATCAAATTCAAAACTCCTCAAACATTTTAACATTAAAATTTCTTCTGTTCCTTCCAACATATATTCTTACTACCAATCTATCTCATAAATACATGACAATTTTTTCCTGAGACATGTAGAGTCACATCATCACACATCAGGATAGCTCAGCATTTTGATAGAATTTGTAAGAATTTAGTACTAACATTATTAGTTATCCAATGACCTTCAATCAAAAGTCTTGAGTAATAGTGGCAAAAAGGAAAAAAAAAAAGTTTTAAAGTCATCAGGCATGAGAAAATGTTGTTTTAAAATTACTATCAGGTTTGTTTCCTAAAAATATAATCTGTTAAAGCAGAAAATTCATATATTTTTACACTCTGGATGTGAAAAGCTGTCTTTACTGATGAAAGTTTAGTTTCAAATACTTTTTACTGTAGCTGCAGGATCATGAATGATTGTATTCAATTTCTCAGTGCAGTGTAAAGAGCAACATGAGACTGATAGTAACTGTGAATTGACCCACTTAGGGTCAGTGTGGGTGTTTGGGCTCTTTTAAACAAATGCTTATTATAAAATTCAAATAACTAAAGAAATAGCTGGAAATGCCAGGTGACTCAGTTTTTTCAAATCTGTGTGTTTTTTTCACATATATATGACATTAGTGTCAGGAGTGGAGGTGCTCAAAGGTATATAACATAGGCTTAAAGGCTTCATAAAGGTAACAGAACTTTTTTATAATTGTTTCAAGAGATGGAACACTAGAACAAAATTTTAGAAAGCTTCGTATGAGTTTTTTGTGGTTGTTTATTTGTTATTATTGTCTTTTCTTTATTTTACCCACTCTCTCATGGCGTGTTCATAGGAAGATGAAATATAATAGATGAAAGATAATAGCAGTTTTCTGATGAAACAAAGGACTATGGCCACTATGGCAAAAATTCTGCTCTCTGGTTATGTGACATCATGTTGATAAAGCAACCCAGTGTCTGGCTGTTTCTCTCTCCAGCCAAGTACTCCTTGTTATAGCCATCAACTCACCAATTCTATATGTATGATAGGAACTACCTATATCAAAACAAAGCAAGGCTCTGGCAGACAAAAATGGAAAATCACAAAAGTGAGATCAATGGAAATATGTTCATTTTTACTTTTTTGTTTACTTCATTATTCTTATTTGAAAACAAAATGAACCATATAAAGTTATTTACTCTAGAGATTGATATTTTCCATAAGGATATATCAAAGATTGGTTTAATGCCACCCTCAGTTGGCCAAGGTTCAGGATATGTATCTATCAGTTCCTCAAAATAGACCAGATGACTCATTCATATATTCATTCATTCGACAAATATTTATTGATAACATGTTGATTTTTAGGCATTCTTTGGTGTGCTGAAAATACACTAGTACACATGGATGGACAGTGATGGTACATAATGCCAAAGAATTTCCATCTAGAGGAAGAAGTACAAAGACCTTCCATCCAGAGGAAGAAGACAGAAAATACATAAGTTGACAGATAAAGATGATAAATTCATAAGTACTCTGAGTAAAAGTGAAACATTATGAGGTAATTCAGTGTCTAAGGAAGAAGGGAAACTACTTTAGAATATAAAAGGAAGGATTTTCTAAGAAAGTGTTATTTGAATTGTGACATGAATAATGAGTAGGAGCTGGTCATATAAAAGTTAAGGTAAGAGCATCCTATGCAGAAGGCAAGGACTTGACATTGAAAAAAAATTGAAGTGTTCAAGAAACTGAAGGAAGTTAATAAAGTGTTGTTTTCCTTCTTTCTTTCTTGTATGCCACAATTTAAAAATTTGCAAAGGGCAAAGGACTTAGTAGGCTTAGAGACTTTAAGAGACTAAGATCCCAATTGGAGTATAGTAGCCTTTTTTACATTTAAAAACTGATACAGCCGAAGAATGTTGAATCTTGGGATGAATCCCACTTTCACATCAACCATTATTTTGTAAGTGAATTCTAGACTTTGTCCTTAGCTAAGTGACCTGACCCAGGCTCACATCCCACACAATCAATATCTGCTTTAAGTGGGTTTACGTGCATAAGCAACGTAAACGTCAGAATAAATCTATGAGATTCAGTTAAATCCAGTCTAAAATTTGTCATGAAATTTTGAGAGTAGTTCTTAAATAGTCGAATTCAGGAATATAAAATCCACTAACACGTAGGTTCTAAAACCCCACTTTTCCTTTTAAATTTACTTTCCTCTCTTCTCCATTTCTATTGCATGGCACACCTTATTT
The DNA here is from genome assembly GCA_023783475.1 of Daubentonia madagascariensis. Classification (NCBI taxonomy): domain Eukaryota; kingdom Metazoa; phylum Chordata; class Mammalia; order Primates; family Daubentoniidae; genus Daubentonia; species Daubentonia madagascariensis. Next base: position 38,742,934 of record JAKFHU010000600.1, read on the forward strand.
ATTTTTCCTTCAAAACGTCTTGCACCCACCTTTTTTTGTTTAATCCAACTATTATTATTCTTTGATTTTTTTTACTACCTTATGTTATTTCCTATGTTTAATGCCTTTCCATCTATATCTTCCTGACTAAATCCTACTTATCTTTCAAGGCCCAGCTTAAATACTGTCTCCACTTTTATGTTCTTCCTAAGATTTAGACCAGAAGAAATGACATATTCTTTCTCTGGCACTTAATATTTCAAGTATCAGCTTTCCTTTTACTTAATACTGCTTTGGGAGAAGAGATATTGAATTTTCTACCTGTGAATATCTCACAACATCTAGTAATTGCCCACCTAGAACAAATACTTGTGGGGAGGGCAAGGATAGATGAGAAGATGGAGACAGTTCTCTATCCCATGTTTTTCATACAGAGGAGAGAAAATGTGCATGCTCTGGAAGAGAAAAGCATGGAGGAATATGCAGACTTCTCCCTCCCAAAGAGGAAAAGAGACATCTAATTGGTTAATTAGGGGGAAGGACCTGAGCCTGTCAATTCCTACTTCTATATTTCTTTCAAGTAGTTGTGTCTCAAGATACATACTTTCTTTGCTTTTTGAAAGCAGGCTATGCATCTGTTAAAGGGAGATGCCTGCATTTCTGAGTATATGGATCTTATTCTGTAGGAAAAATAAGCCTGATTGTAGCTACATATCTGAAATACATTTTCCAATTCAGTTTAACAATAAAGCTCCAGTATTTTAATCCTCATCTGTCTCTTTGTCTATCTTAAAAAAAAAAAAACTCAACAAGTGCTTGATGAAAGAATGAATGAACACCAAGTAGAGGCTGATAACTCACCCATTTATCTCAATTTTCTATTTTTGAGCTTATTAAAAGTCATTACTCCTGGAAGATGCACAAAATAAAACAAGAGTCTAAATTGTATTATCTGTAGTAGAATTGTCTGACCTGGCAGCTGAAACAGCACATCAATGTGACAAAGTTATATTTTGAGTTTTTTTCTTTTATTTGTCTAAAATAAAGGCCCTCTCAACTTTAAAGACTAGAGGTATGAATGTTAAATATCTTCTCAACCAACATTAATGAGAAATTGTATCAGATAGAATGCTTTAGACACACATCAAGAGGCAAGTTTCATGCACTACTAATCAGCCAATCATTCTTATTTATTTCAATGCAACTTTGTGCACCTAGAGACTGATATTTTAGACACTGGGAAATTTACATTCCCAAGAAATCAAAATGTCCTAAATATTCCATGATGAAATAATTATTACATCAGAAATTGGTGTCTAATATTTTTTCATATAAACTAGAACTGAAGCATAGCAAATACTTCCCCATACCTCATGAGTTTCTTAAGAGAGCCCCTGCTGTACCGTATTTTAATTCACTAAAGGAAGCCCATTTGGTGTGGAAGGGAAAATATACAAAGAAACAGTTAACATTATCAAAATTAAAGTTGAAGAAAGTAGACATAATAATTCTCAGCATCAATGCAGTTGTTAGCAACAGCTAGCCCAAGAAAGTCCTCTGCATCCTATCTATGTCTAAACAGAGTACATTTCTAAAATAAAAACCATGAGTCATACTAAAGAACTAGAATCCTAAGTTCACCAGCAAAACAAAATACAAGTGAAAATCATATTGTCCTTTTTAAAAAAGTGACTTTCAAATATTTTCCTCTAATTCTCTTAAAGATTTAAATGTTTTCTAGTAGTATTTCTTCTCTATAGCAGCCATTTTCCCTCTGAAATAAAGACCAATTACTGGGAAGCAGATTTCACCAACATCCTTCTACTAGAATATAGCAATTACCTAACAGCTTAACTGTCACCAAAAAAATTTAAAAATTAAAATTAAAAATTTCACTACACATAACTCTTATTTCCCACAGGACTTTAATTTAGATTTTAATTCATATATTCCACTATTTAGAACTTTTCCCTTTTCCTCTCTATGAATTTACCACTTAGATTTAAGTTCACTAGAGGGGAACTAAAACTTAAGCTGTTAAGGCCAGGTGCAATAATAATATTAACCACCAGCATACAGGCTCGACTGTGATTCCCAACAATGTCTGAAATGGAAATGCCATATCACTGAGGTTATTCCATTGAAGAGAGGCCTCATTCAGCTGTGATCTCACCATTTAATCACATTTTTCACAAGTTATAAAAAGGACAGTGCTTGTTAGGTGGAAGAAGCACCAAGCTTTTCTGAGTCTAAAAAATATCACAATCAAAGGAGAAGCAATTTATAGTTGTTAGTCACTTTCCATTGCAAAATACTGAAATATTAACTCTGTGTGCAAATTGTTATCCATTTTCATCTAGAGTTCTGTTAGCAGCCATCTCCTATTAAGTCCTGGCCTTAGAGGAAAGGAATAGTTTGGCTGTTTTTAATGAGAAAAAAATTAGCCTAAAATTTATTATCACATTTAAATGAATTCTCCTAAGGGTGAAAATGCAGAACTGAGGATATATCCCCAACACTACTATTATACTAAACTCCATGTGATCTAGGTTTAGCTTTACCCCCACAACTCCATGCAGGGGCACAGCAGAACACCAGAGTACACTATGCCCTGGTTCACCCATGGGTCTGCAATCTTCTTCATAATGGGAACATATCAGTCCCTAGGCTGATACGTTTTGATCCTATTTTCTTTATCTTTCCAAACCCTACATGGCAAAAATAGTGCTTTTTTTCTGCCAGTAACACTATAATTCTTTTTTATTTCTAAACCATAATCTTCGTTTCTACTTGTTACCTACACAGTGAATTGTGCCTGTTTTCAAAATTTGAAAAAAAAGTGCTTATGATTTTGTTAGACTTAGTCTTTTAGACTAGTCTAAAAAAAAAAAACACTATATTTTCTAACAATAATTGATGTCTATAATACAAGATAAATTGAATTTTTTTTAGAACAATTATAAGACCAAAACAGAGTAAATAAATGTGTTTTAGTTGGGGGGGGAGAATGGAGACGGCACTTTGTCAATCTTCTGATGTTCCCTTTCGTATGTGGGGACTCCAATGTGATAAGGACCCAGCCATGCTGGGTCTCACTTCTCCCAAGTCGTAAATAACAACTTAAACTGATTGGTGACTTTGCAATGAAAAGCTGGGGAGTCCAGTCACTTCCTCTTCTCTTTCTTTTTGGAGTCAGGTTATTTGAAGGAAAGACACATTCAGCATTCTTCATCTGTGCTCCAACCCTAAGCACAAAGGCCTAGCCCCAAGCCAGAGTTGCTTGTGGCTGGGTCTTTCTAATTCTCTGGTTCTTTATTAGACATACTACTTTCCTTTAGATATAAGCCACCATCTGCAGTATCAGCATTATAAATAAAAATTGTTATTTTTCCCCTCCTCATCTGTTTCACTCTTTTATCTTATACCTCAATTTTTCAGACCTCAGGTTGAGAAATGATAGTTTTATTTCTTAGGTTCCCAAAACTTCAGCACGTTTGAAGAAACTATATTTTACTTAATTCATTTACCACTTAATAGAATGGATAATCCAAAGATCATGACTGTACGTTTGGAATAATTAAGGGACTTAACAAACACCCATTTTCTCATGTTTGTTTTCAACTGGCAAGCTTATCATACAAGTGTTTTAGTATAACAAGGCAACTATATGAATAACCTGTGCAAATACGTAACAGGGCATCAGTACTTGCAAAAGTTAATTTTATTTATCTCAGAGCAATAAGTTAACCTAATGTAATAATAGTTAACATACTAATCAAATCATAGTTAATTGCTTATATTTATTGAGCACTATGTGATAATAATTCTACTAAAAATAGATAATTTTATTTAATTTTCAAAGCAGCCCTAGGAGAGGCACTATTATTATCTCTATTTTAAAAATGTTAAAATTCAAGCTTCAAAAACCTGTCTAAGGACACAGAACTCTTTCAGGATTGAAAGTCAGGTCTGTTTGATCCCAGAGTCCGTGTGCTCTAAAACCATACTATATATTGTCTCCACCAGAATGCTCTTATTAAACTAGAAAATCATATGGAAAATTAATTCAGTTTAATTCAACTTGAATTTACTGTCAAAATCTCACTAATATGCAAAAACATACACAAATTAATCAAAGATGCAGCACTACAAAATTTATATATTTTATTAGAAACTGATTATCTTTAAACAAAAGATTTGTCTAAAAGATAATATGTAGTAATAAAATGAGGATACTTTATGTGTTAATGTTTCCAGAAACAGAGAAATTGTTTCACTTATTGGGGGTCCATCCTTAAGATTCATGGGAAAGTAAAACAAATAGGAAGCAGTTCTAACTGCCACATAATCAAACCTCACGGAGAACTGAGACGCTGTTCAGTGCATAACAACAGCTCCAAAGACCAGTTTTCTTGTTACTCTCTCAGCAGCACCCCAATTAATTCACACATCTTGCATCCTACCATAATGGTGACTCAACAGTTTCATTTCTGCTTCCCTCTCCATTTGCTTCTTTTTCTCTGTTCTGCTCGTGGCTCCTTTCACTCTTCTGCATGACTGCTATTTTCTCCAGACATCAATTGCCTCATAGATTTTGTTACAGATGAGCCAAACTTAAAACATCATTAGCTTTCTGACTTGGTCAGAATCAAGTTGTCATAGGTTGACGGCTTATTGTTTTCATGCTTTTGACTTCATCCTACTCCAGTGGTATATACCAAGCAATTTTCTTCCTGAAGCAAGCCGACTTTCCCTTGCTTATCCTGTGACTTCTCCTTTGATGTCTCACCGTGTTTGATTCCAATTATTTAAAAGAAACGAATGACTTTGATGGCATCCTTACTTGATTTAGAGGCATATATTTAATAGATTTGCTATAAGACACAGTATGCATCCATTTGAAGTTGGGGTTTTTTTATTTTTGCTTTTGTTTTTTTTACTTCAGTGTCAGTCCAACAGGCTTTTGTTTTGTTTTGTTTTTAATCATCATTGATGGTTTTGGCCAGTTGACTGGTGTAGCATGCATCAGTATTAACATGAAGCACAGCTATACGGCTGTAAATATATGTTTTAATCATTACTGCACAATAAAATTGGGTGGTATAAGTTGAACTATCTTAATCAAAATGGTGGTTTCTTTTCTCTGTAGTCATTTTTCCTTTACCACTACTTCTAGTGGCACATCCCACCTTCCTATCCACAGAAATGAATCTTAACCATAGTGTGCCTTGCCTCTGACCAGTGATCCATGATCCAGACCAGATTAATCAGAGTCCTTTTCCAGATTTTATGTAACTGAGGCTATTAGTTCCTCTTTAGAAAACTCTCTAATGATGTGATTCCAAAATTGTTCAACAATCACAATTTTTATCACAGGGGGAAAGTTTGCCTGCCATAGAAGAAAATACTTTAGAGCCAATGAAAGACAAGCAAAGAGAGATGGATGGACTGAGAGAAAGAATTCTGGTTTTCTGGCTTTGGCCAAGTGCCTGTTCCTGTTCTTTAAACCCCTAGAAATGTCTCAAGCCTGAGCTACACCAGTATTTTTCCAATAAATATTCATTATTGCTTAAAGTAGTTCAAGTTAGGTTTCTATCATTTGCAACTGAGAAAGTGGTAACACAGCATCCCTCTCAGTCTATCACACATCTGTGCTCCCTAATACAGAAGACCCTAACTGTGTCTCTCAGTCTCTATTGTGTCTGCATTTAATAGAGTTCTCATCCAAGGCTACTTGAAAGTACCTCTAATTCATCATGTGTAACATAAACTCATCCTTTTACCCCAATTACTTTTCCCAGGTAACTTTCCATACACATGTGATACTATTTTCTCAAAGTTAAAAAAGATGAAATATTTTACCATATTTTCTCTTTTGTCTGTTTCAGTGCAGTCATATCCATTTTCCTCAGTAAGCCTTAAATTTCTCACTTCTTGTCCATTTTCTCTGGAATTTCAGTTCAGCTTTTTATGCAAACCTATGTACCTACTTTCTGTCTCCCATGTCTTCTATATGCCACTTCCATGGTAATCTACTAAGAATATCATTTTGAAAAACACTGATCCTCTTCAGATAAAATAAACAATCTACAAGATAAATCCAAACTTTTCAGCTTGAAATTTAAGGCTGTTTTTGTGGCCTATACCTATTATTTCTACCTAAACTCTCATTTCTTTCTTTCAGAAATTCCCACAATTATCTGTATAATGTTCCCTTGTCACATATTTATATTTCTACCTCTGCATCAGTCATTTTACCTAGAATGCTTTCTTTATTTTCATCTTATTTTCTAAGCTTTGTCAATCTCAAACCCTGTCTTCTTCTTGGAGAATGTATTTGCCTTGAGGCTAGCTAAACTAATCCAGAGGGATTGAAACTCAATGTGATGAACAAGGAGAAAAACATCCAGATAAATATGTAAATCAATTTACTATGGACAACAGTAGCCATAACATTCAAAGAAGGAAAATATTGTGGGTGGTATCAGTGAGTCATATTAAAAAACAATTGCACTAGGAACCAGTGAAATACTTATAACCCCAAATGCAAACATATATCATTATGCAAATCCCAAGTAACATTAATCTTAATTTATAGGGGGAAAAACAATAAAAAACAACTTGCAGACGTGATAGATTTTTGTAAGAGGGATCACAGTGTTAGAAGGACCTATAGACCTCTCAAGAACTGAAAGGAGAATGACATCGAGTGACAAGTCCTATGTCCACTTAGAAAAACCAAGATTCTAAAAGGTAAAGGTTACTGAAGAATAAGTAGGAGATACTTTTGTAAAAAGCAAAGACTAAACCAAGAGATTCTTCTACGGGGTTAGAGCCTGTATCATGGTCAGGGTTAATGTTAGAGTCAGGGTTATTCTGAGGGTAAAGTTTAAGATTAGGCCCACTGAATAGGGAATAAGATACTTGCACAGAAGCAAACTATAGTAGTATATTGACAGAATCATTTCACTCAAAATAGAGCATCTGAAAAGTTCTATATATATTAGCTTTCCTGAAAATTTGAAGTCCCAGAGAGAGGTAGAACTAATCATTGGAAATTATCTAGAACCTGATTCTGACCAATAAGGAGGAATTGGAAGGCAAAAAAAATAAAATGCAAAACTTGAGAAATGATGTTAAAATACTATGAAAATGTTAAAGAGAGCTGGCTAGCATGGTTGTATTAATAGCAAGTACACCATGTTTTAAGGTAAAAGGTACAATTAGGAAAAAAAAGTGTTTTCTGCATATAATAATACTAAGGAAAATATAATATTTTAAACCAGAATATATTTAAGAACAAATCTCAGCATATAATTGAGCTAATTATCTGGAAAAATTAAAAATTTTACTCTCATAGTGGGAAATTTAAAAATATCTGCACACCTCCCCCAATAATTGGCACATTCAACAAACAGTAAGAATATAAAAGATTTGAAAATATTAATTACCAAATGTGGAATGATAATATATATATAGAACCACATATGCCAAAAATAAAGACTGCACAATTTTTTCAAGCTCACATGATCCATTTATAAACAATTTATCAGGCACCAAGCACTAAAATAAATTTCAAACAAATACCAAGGCTGGGCACAGTGGTTCCTGCCTGTAATCCTAGCACTCTGGGAGGCTGAGGCAGGAGGATTGCTTGAGCTCAGGAGTTCAAGACCAGCCTGAGCAAGAGCAAGGCCCCGTCTCTACAAAAAAATAGAAAAATTAGCCGAGTGTCATGGCACATGCCTGTAGTCCCAGCTACTCAGCAGGCTGAGGCAGGAGGATCACTTGAGCCCAGGAGTTGGAGGTTGCAGTGAGCTACAATGATGCCACTACACTCTAGCCAGGGCAACAGAGAGAGACTGTCTCAAAAAAAAAAAAAAAAACAAAAAAAAAAAAACCACCAAAAAACAAAACCACAATTAATCAAAATAGTTAACATGTAGAACTCATTCTTGGATGATAAAGCACTTCACTTAGTTATAGTTAATTTTCAAAATAACTAAAGAAGAAATATACTTGAAAAGTTTAAAAAGCATTTCTAAATAGCTCATAACAAAAAATAATAGAAATTAGAATCAACGTACAATAATCAAATGTTAAAGTGCCGCATGTTAAAACTAGTGAAATAAGCTGAAGCTTTTATCCCTCACTACCCAACATTTCTTGTTGTTAATATTCAACATAATGAATTGTAAATATTTACCCAAATTCACTATTTGAATCAAAACTCCCTATTAAAAATCTACATTTGTATACCAGAAAAAATGTTGAATTTGTACATGACCCAGGGCCAGAGAAGGCAATGTGCCTGCAGTCTATTCTGAATTTTCTCCAAAGGAATGTTTTGATCTGTTATTTTAAAAGACTCTACATAATCCCTGATATATTTCCACCTGTTCCCTGGGCCCCAGGGTTGGCTGATGCTGGCCAACTGAGCATAGTACCAACCTAGGTTAAGTTGAAATTAGTATCTTCACCCTACAATTTCACTGGGTATTTTCATGGAAGACATGTTCTTTGTATTACAAATATCATTTATACCTGATACTGCATCATTATTTCATGGTGTGAAATAATAGAGTAAATCATTTTAAGTGCTTCCTATATATTAAAAGCCTTGTATTAAGAACGTTTTAATGATATGTGAAGAAACTGAGAGCATTGGATGGCCTGAGGATACATTTTTGTACTATTTAAAAATTGGGATATAATAGGCATATAATATGCAAAAATTAGCTGTCCAACATATTTTCAAGTAGCCATTAATTATTGATAACAAAGAACGCCTATATTTATAATAATTGTATGACAGCAACAAAACTTATAGATATGAACAATGAAGGAAAGAAAAATAATGCACAATTATATTTGTGAATGTAAATATAATAACCCTAAATAAAGTATAGTCAAAGAGAATATGGCAATGTATATAAAATATCATAAAATTTGGGTTTTATCTGGGTATGCACAGATTTAACATTTTAAAATGAAACTAACACACTCTAACAGATGAAAGAAAAAATTAACATCATTACAACAGATAAGGGAAATGGATTTGAAAAAAAAATTTAACTATGGTCAAATGAAAACTTTTTTAACCTGTTAGAGGATGCCTGACAAAACTCGTCATAAAGCATTTAACTATAGAAAACAAAAACTACGGAAAACTATTATGTGTAGTGGTAAAACATTAGAAGCTTTACCTTCAAAGTCAATAAAAGGTAAGGATCTGGCCATCGCCACCATTAACAGTTGTTTATTGCTGTGAAACAAACCATCCAAACACTAAGTGTTTTATAAAAACAATGATTTTTCTCATGATTCTCTAACGGTTGGGCAGGGCTTAAATGGGATGACTCGTCTGTTTATTTGAAGACTTGTCTGAGCTTGCTCATGTGGCTTTAGTTTGGCTGACAAATTCAAGATGACTTCCCTCACATGTCTAGTTTCTAAGGTGGGATAGTTGAACTAACTCTCTCTCTCTCTCTCTCTCTCTCTCTCCCCTTGTATATTTTCATCCTCCAGGAGTTCTCTCCCCTCACAGTCTTTCATTCACTGGGATCTTTCTCTCCATGTGACCTCTTAGGTAGGATAGCTCAGGGTTTTTTTTACATTGCATCTCAGGATTTCAAAAGGGCAAAAGCAGAAACTGCAAAGGTTTGTAAAGTTTAGGCTTTTGAACTCAGACACCATCACATCTATCTTACTCTGTTGCTTAAACCAAGCTAAATGCTAGGCCAGACACAGTGTGGGAGATCACACAAGGGCATGAGAATAGTATGTGCATTTCACTGGGGGTCATTTTGTAACTACCTATTACAGCCACTTCATCTCAAGTTTGTACTAGAGATTTTATCCATCATACTAAAATAATGAGAAGGATGATGATAATGACAGTAATAATATTAAGGATGGGGGGTAAATCTCATTTAGGAAGTATATGATTGCATATATAGAAAATCTAGGAGAATGAACAAAAATATTAGAACCAAAAAATTTCTGCCAATAATCTGAATATAAAATTAATATATAAAAATAACTTATATGTACCACATTTTTTTAATCCATTCATCTCCTCATGAAGATAGAGAGTAGAATGATGGTTACCAGAGGCTGGGAAGCATAGTAGGGAGGGGTGGATAAAGAGGAGATGGATAAAGGGTAAAAAACACAGTTAGAAGGAATAGATCCAGCATTTGATAGCCTAACAGGGTGACTGTAGTTAACAGTAATTTATTGAATATTTCAAAACAACTAAAAGTGGAATTGGAATGTTCCTAACCCAAAGAAGTGATAAATACTTGAGGTGATGGATGCCCCAGTTACCCTGATTTGATCATTACACATGGTATGTTTGCATCAAAATATCACATATACATATATACAACTATTATGTATCTATAATAATTACAAATAAAAACATTAAAAATAAATTATATTTCTATATGCCATAAATAAACACAAAAATTTTTAAAGATGATATACAATGGCAAAAAGCCATCATAAAGTATGTAGGAATGCCCAGAAAATTTGTTCTGTACCTTTATGAGGATAATCATGAATGACCTCTATTCACTTATGAGGATAATGAAAACATTTCATTGAAGGTCATTAAAGAAGACCCAAATAAATGGAGAAAAATAGCATATGGATAAGAACTCTCAATATTATAAATAATTTTAAATTTTCTACTATCTATATATAAATTCAATGAAATTTCAATCAAAATTATGATTCAATCAAAATGAAATTTTTCCATGGAACCTAATAAACTAGTTGTACAATTAATGTTAAAGAGCAAAAAGCCAAGAATAACCAAGACAAATTTGGGGAAGATGCATGAGGTTTGGGGTCTTGTCCAACCACATATCAAAACTAAACACAGATTGTAATTAAACCAGTTTGCTAGTGTTATAGTGTTAAATGACAGTAAGGAAATAATAAAGAGTCTAAAAATGCATGCATACATGTTTCAAAGTTGACAAATGGTAGAAGTGTAATTACTAAGTAGTGAGGAAAGGACACACTACGATCTTGACACAACAGCTTATCCATAAGGAAAAAACTATAATTAGATTCCTGCAACATACTGAGTAAGAAAACAAATTGAAGATGGATTAAATATTTAGTTGCATAAAGTAACAAATTGAAATGCTTCAAATAAAAGACAGGACAAATATTTTTATGGCTTTTGAGTAAACAAAAAAAACCGCCCAAAGCATGAGGAATAATGGAAAAGACTGATGAACTATATTAACAATTATTATATAAACTTCAGTACATGCAAAGAAACCATAAAGAAACGGGAATGACAAGCAACAGTATAGGAGAAGGCATATGCAATGATATCTAATAATGCATTACTATTAAAAATATTTTTTGATATACCTATAAGCAATTTATAAGCATTATGATTGATTTGAATTTTTAAAAAATTAATGAGAAACCTTCAAATTAATAAGAAAATGAAAATAAAATAGAGAAATGGGCAGTCAATATGAACAGGCAATTGAGGATGAGGAAAACCAACATGGCCAATAAATAAATAAAGCTTTACTTAGTTTTTCTAAAGAAGATGATGAATGAAAACCAGCCAATAAATATTTGACAAACTTTAAGTCATTTGAAGATTCTACAAGTTTTAAGAGGGTGGAGACTCTCACATAGTGCTCATAAAAGTGTAAAGTGGTGTAACTTCTTTGGAGTGTGATTTAGCAATGATATAAATTTCAAAATACCTTATGAAACTTTCACACAATTACCCTGGATAAATACATATATTTTTTCAGCCTTGTTTATAGTAGCAAAAAATGGAATGGAACCTGTCAAAGAAAAAACATAAATACATTTGGAATACCCGTACAAAGAAATGGTATATGGTTGTAAAAATTGATGAAACAGACACATGCTTATAAATACAAATGAATCTCTCAAATATATTGAGAGGGAATAAAAGTGAGTTGCTTGAGGGCTATATAATTTGATAGTAATTATATAAAATTTTTTTAAAAATTCAAATCAATCATAATGCTTATAAATTGCTTATAGGTATTTGCATATGTAGTAAAACTATTTTTTTTTAAGAGACTGTCTTGTTCTGTCACCCAGGCTGGATTGCAGTGTCACAATCATAGCTCACTTCATCCTTGATCTCCTGGGCTTAAGCAATCCTCTTGCCTTGGCCTCCTAAAGTGCTGGGATTCCAGGCATGAGCCACGACCTGTAAGTATTTTTTTTTTAATGAATGAAATAAAAAACATATTCAACCCAGTAGTTAACTCAGTTTCAACTATATCTGTAATGTTTTATTTTATAATCTTGATGGTAGGCCCATATATATTTATCATATTTTTATCTATACTTTTGTGTGCATGCCCCTGAAATATTATGGATGTTAAAAAAAATAGAATTATAGTGATTGGGTGGAATGCTGGGAACATAAAATTTGGCAAATGAAATTATTCCCTGTTTTTAAAAAGTAAACAAGAATAAATGTTTTATTTTTCAGCAAATTATTTTCATAATTCCACTATGTGTGAGACACTGTGCTAGGAGTGGAAGAAACACCCTGAAAGACCCAGCCACTGCTTAAGTGATACTTATAATCACAGTATTACTTAACCTTCAGACAGTTGAGATTTATGTTGTTCTGAATGAAAACTTTTACAACCAATGCTTAAAGTGGTGGTTTGAGATAACATAGGGTAAGTCATACCAGGCTAACTTTATTTATTTTAAAGCTAATTTCATTTCTTCAAAGGGGTCCTTTTAATGGCCAAGAGAAAAATAATGATAGTCAGCAAATCTATGACAACGTATAAATTAACTGATAGCAATCTGAAGGGAAGTTTGGTTTTTGAAATATTGCACTGCTCAGTTTTCTGATCTATTAAGAGTTTGTTGTTTTTTGCTTGTTTGTTCTTAATGGCTTGGGCTCCGATATAGATGATACAGTTTAGTTTTATTTTTCTACATGGAACTTTAAGAAATAGAGAATGTTAATATGCAATATACCAGTACCTATATACCAAATTTACCAGTAATATGCTAACATTCTATTTTTATTCCAAACCACACTGCTTGTCATGAATTTACAAATATTCTCATGGCATAAATATATAACCCCTACCTAAAATTGTGATTATCAACTGCAATGGCTTAACTAGTTTGTTCCAATCGGTTGTGAAGTATGTTAAAAGTTATATGCCCATAAGTCCTAAGTTTCCAAATGATTTTCTCTTTCTAAAAGTGCAAAGGGATGGATTTATCATGTGTGTCAGCAGAGACTGTGTTAACAACTGTTGCTTTAGAATATATATTGCTGACACCTGTCATTTTGCTTGACTTTTGATTGAAGGTTATTTTAAAAAATCTTTTTGTAAAGAGAAAATTTACCCTTTCAGTTATCAAAATTCAATTTAAAAAAATGTTACATCAGAGGCGAGCACTCTGGCAATCTATAAAATTTTAGTACACATCAAAACACTTTAAGACTAGTAAAAGGTACACCATGAATGAGTTAGGTTTATCCCAGAAAGGCAAGGTTAGTTTAACATTAGGAAAACAATCAGTATAATGAACCATATTTTATAGAAGAGAAAGGAAACATTATAAGATTATCTCAATCAGTACAGAAAAAGCATTTGACAAAATATAACATAAATTCATGCTGAATAGTCTCCACTAGAAACAGAAGGGAATTCACTTAACCTGATGAAGGTATCTTTAAAAAAAAATTAGACCCACTATTATGCTTAATTATGAAAAAAAAACTACCCTAAAATAAGGACAACAAGGGGCAAGGATATCTGTTTGCCATTTCCTTTATTATTGTATTGAAGGTCTTAGCCTCTGCAGTAAGCCAGAAAAAAATTACATACTGGAAAGGAAAAAAAGTAAAATTGTCTTTTCATAGATGATAGTTGTTTTGTAATTATAGAAAATCCTAAGTCTACAAAAAAGCTACTAGAACTAATAAATGAGTTTAATATGAATATAAAAATCAATTATATTCATAAATTAGCAAAAAGGTCTTGAAAATAAAATTTTAAAATTACTATTATGCATAAAACCCTCAATATTAAATACTTAGGGAAAAATTTAACAAAATATGTGAAAGAGACATACATTAATACACAAAACATTGCTGAGAGACTTAGAGAAGACCAAAATAGAGATATTTTTCCATATATATGGATTAGAAGAAAAAATATTAAGATATCAATTCTTCCCACATTGATCTATAGATTGAAAATAAACCCAATCTAATCCCAGTAGTCCTTTTTTTTTGTAGAAATTGAAAAGGTGATTCTAAAATTTATGTTGAAAGATAAAGTACACAAAATAGCCAAAACCATGTTAAAGTAAGAACAAAGTTGGAGGAGTTATACTACTGAATTTCAAAACTTACTATAAAGCTAAAGTAATCAAGACTGGGTGATGTTCATGTAAGGAAGATATATTAATATAAATGATCAGAAGAAAGAGTTCAGAGATTGAGCTGTACCTACAGTCAATGGAGGGTGCAAAGGTAAAAATGTAATTCAGTGGGTACTCTTTTCAACAAATTCTGCCAGAAGAACCACATATTCATAAGAAAAAAGATGAAAATAATCCATAACTCATCCCATACACAAAGTTAACTCAAAATGGATTATAAATCTAAAAGCCATAACTATAAAATTATTAGGAAAAAACAGCCCAGAAGATAAGTATTTCTTCAGACACAAAAGGCACTTTCCATAAAAGAAAAAAAGGTCAATAAAGTCTCACAGTTAGTATTAATAAATTATGGAATTTGTGCCCAAACTTACTCTGACTGCCAAATCAAAGTCTGTAACATTTTACTGTTTTTTCTTGCATTCCTTCCCCTTTCCCACCCCAATTCAAACTCAGGACATGCAGAATCAAAGCAGTTCTTGATTTGAATGAATAATGACAAATTATTATTCTTACCTCAAAAAGTCTTCTGATTTCCTTAGATTTCTAGTCAAGTTTTGTTTTGAATTTGAGTACCCTATGAAAATTTTTGAATATAAAAATTTTGTCAGAGATTTTTGTAGAACAAAAATAAATTTCTAATAATAGAGAATAACATTTATTTGTGCTTACTATGTACCAAGTAACATTCTAAATATTTTATGTGTACAAACTCATTTAATCCCAAGAGTAAATCTATGAGTGTAGTTACTTTTATCCCACTTTTACAGATGAGAAAACTTGAGGCATGGAGAGGTAACTCACCCATGTTTACAAGGTTTAGTAAGACTTCCAAACAGGACTTGAACTCAAGCAGTCTGACTCCAGATTCTCCACTCTTATCCATCCGCCATGTATAACTGCTTCCACTATATAGCTCAATGCTTCTCAAACTTTAGAAGACATAAAAATCACCTGCAAGACTTACTAAAACACACTTTCATGTCCAACACCTGAGATTCTGTTGGTCAGAGAATCTGCATTTCTTAAAAACTCTCAGGTGATGCTGATCTTGCTAGTCCTCAAACCATGCACTGATGTAGACCAGGTTTCACCAGTAGTTTCTGAAAATCTTCCTGCTAATGATCTTTACCACAGGAGAGGCTTTATTAGGCCATTGCAGTAAGCTATAATCTCACTTCAGGGCAGCAAAACAGAATAAACCCTTTAAATCCTATGACTCTGTGAAATTCTTTTCTGAATCAATGTGGTTTAACACCTTGAGACAACCAAAACATGATTTATATAATACTAAAAGCATTCTTTGCCTGTCAAACAAGTGCATGCTAAGCAGAATTTTTTTTGTGAGTTTTCTTATAAACATTCTATAATGAAAAGGAGGGTAACAACACATAAACTCTGAAATCTATTGGGCTTAAGGGCTAAATTCTTTGCACTATTAGCTTGCAGATACCAATTCAAGAGCTAATATTTCAGCCGGGACTGCCTTCAGCTCTACAAACAAGATGGGCATTTTAGATTAGAAACTTCTCACACACAGCATTTTTGTTCCTAAAAGAGGAAGTTAATTTAGGGAAAACATACAAAACTTACCTCAAGGGATAGAGTAGGAGGATGATGCTTTGAACAAAGCCTGAGCACAACATTAGGCAGGTTCTCCAGGGCCCAGGCTATCTGCAGAAAGACAGCTGCTTGAATTTAAGTAGCAATTAAAGATGTTGAAGGCTTTAGCCACTTTCTTTCACAAGAACACTTTACTTGCGTACTTAGAGAGTTAATCAATCCCATATTCTATATAAGAGGGACAAAATCATATGCTGAGGGTCTTTTAACATATTCGGGAAAGTAATTTTTAAATAAAATGCCAATATATGTTGGGTGTGAAATCTCTACCAAGTGTCAGCTGGATGTATCCTAAAATGGCTAACTTGTCAACCTTCCTGTATGTAGTACATGAGAACTTGAAGTCTTATGCCTTAAAGACATAACTTTTTGGTACACGTTATCTTCTTTTCATTGCCATGTCTTGGCACATACTGATTTCTCAGAAGGTAAAAAGTTTGTTCATAATTATTTCTACTTCTAAGTCAGTAAAAAAAAATTTTCATTTGAGACCCATATTTCCCATATTTGCAGATACAATAAAAAATACATTTCTTGATGTTTCTGCTGGCTAAAAAATAAAAAAAAAGGGATGTGGGGAAAAAGAAAGTTTGAGCATTAATACGTGCCAGTCCACACTGCATTCCTCCTATGTGTTGTCAAAACTTTTTTTTATTATTTTAGACTTCTAGCCTCCAGAACTATGAGAGAATAAATTCCTATTGTTGCTGTTTTTTTAAAAAAATATTTTTGTTAGCTCTTAAACCTGAGAAATGATCTATTGTTTGAGAATCAAAATGTAGGCATACAAAATGCTCTTTATATTAATGAATTTGATTAATGTATGTGTGTACCTTACATGAAGCCTATGGAAATGTTAATGCTAATGCATAAAGGAGTTTAAAGCAGCTAAGCACCTAGAAACGCAGCCAAGATTCTTTTGATTCCTTAGATAATTCAGAATGTACCCAGATGATTGCTTTCACAATCCAAAGACAAACCCAGGAGATACTGTAATTCTACTAAGTTAAATCTGTTTTAATTTGTCCCCTGTTGCTGAGCATTAAAGCACTATCAGGAGAGGAAAAATGCCTGTTAGAAATTGTGCTTACTACTATGTCTTAATTGTCTTCAAACTGCTGTCCTAGAAGATTCATTTTGAACTAAGTATAATGGTCCAGGTTACATCTGCAACTCCACTAAGTGTTTGCAGGGGCCCTACAATATTCAGTGCAAACTCTTAATAGGGAAAAATGGAACTCCGGATACTTTTAGGGACTTTCTTTTGCCCCTCAAATCCTTGAGGCAATTAATGGAAGACCTACAGGCAGGGCAGATTCAACTGGAAATGATAAACATTGTTTCTGGTCCCCCAACATGAGCTAAACATTTTAACAAGGACTGGCCTTGGACCTCCATTCTGATCACCAGCTCCAGGAATTGGACCTGCTTTCCCCCACCCTTTCTTCATCCCTGCTCATAAGCTTAATGAGTTTCATTGGAAAAGCTTTTGTGAGGGAAGAGAACAGCAGCACTGACAGACACACACGCACAGGCACTTGTCCTGCCCTTGTGTTTTTCCTGGTCTTTGTCACACGGTGAATATCCTGTCTCCACTTTCACAGACAAACAGCGGGCTGCTTGCCACAATTCGTACAATGGAAACGTGATTTGTGTCTTGGATTTTTCCAGGTGTAATGAATATTCTTTTCATGAAATCCATGCTAACCATATGTACCTGCACAGACTCAAGGTTCTTATATAAACTGCTCCTTATTTATCTAAGAACTGCTGGGCTTTGCTGAGTTTTATCCTTAACATCAACTAACACCAGCCCTTTTTGGTAACTCAAATTCTCACACACACACATCCCGCCCTATGAGCGAGCCCACAGGCCATCTCTCAACATTTCTGAATGTTCTCTTCTGTATTTGATGCCTGGTAATCACCCTCATGGCCTACACAGTAAAAGTGATGAAGTATTGCCATGGTGCACCTGGGGTGCAGGTGGGAGCATTCAGATCTAGTCATGTGACAATGAGCAGAATGGTACCAGTGCAACAGACCTGTAGGCCCTGGGCCACATCAACTCAGCACGAGTAGCTTGAGATGTAAGATGAAGACAGAGAGAACAGACCATGGGATATTTCTCCTGATGACATACAACATGATGAGGCTAGCAAAAACAATCATGTACCTTGATGAGGCTTGAGCATCAATTGTCTCCTCAGCCCTTGATTTTTCTACTACACATAAAGTTGCATAAAGCAATGCTCATATGTATTTACCCAAGAAAGGAGAGACTATGTAACTATTGATGATACAGTAATTTGAAATTAAACAGTAAATCCTAGGGAAATAAGTCCACATGAAGTTATCCTTTTTACTTGAACTCTGACATGCTACAAGTCAGATTTCTGTACACTGGTTTTCTGGTCGTTGAATGGAAAAAAGTGGCTCTTTTCTCTTAACATTCTTCTCAGTCTTTGTGTGCCAATCTTGCTTGTGTGCTATGTTTTTCCCTTAAATTTTAAACACCCTTTTCTTACCACCCACAGGATAAAATGCCAAGTGCTATTCTCTGATCAGCTATTGATTTTGTGCCATCTGTCACCTATGAAGCATGATTTCAAGGAAAGTAATGATGTGGCATCTCTTAACTTAAATTGTTCTAGGCAACCACTCCTTCCAAAGTGCTAGACATAAACCTGTTTATTCCCTGTCTACCACCATGATTTGTTTATGACTTTTATTATTTATAACTTACATCTAAATGAATTCACAAAACGTGGTGAAAACTTGTATTTGAGTTGATAGGTTGAACAGAAAGAAAGTTTTTAAATCATTATTTTCCTTAATCAGGAGGTTCTAA
The DNA here is from genome assembly GCA_023783475.1 of Daubentonia madagascariensis. Taxonomy (NCBI): domain Eukaryota; kingdom Metazoa; phylum Chordata; class Mammalia; order Primates; family Daubentoniidae; genus Daubentonia; species Daubentonia madagascariensis. The sequence continues at coordinate 38,761,829 of JAKFHU010000600.1, forward strand.
TGGATATGCCAATCACCTAAATGAGATTTCCAATAAGACATCCTTTCCAATAAGTTTTCTTTACTCCTGGTAATGCTAACTCTTACACTTCTTCCTCTTTGGGTTAAAAAAATGTCAATGAATAAAATCTACATCATTATTCAATTTGAACTTTTACCATTTATTAAAAATTACTTCATATCAAAGGGTATTCTTCTAATTGATGTTCAAAATGGAAGTTTGATATATTATCATAAGAATCATAATTACACTTGTTTTAAGAAGATGTACCAATGAATGAATTGCATATCTATTATTATTTTATGTGATGCAATTTCTATTACCCTTTTCTAAATTGTTGGCCTTTCCCTTCTCTATTTACCTAACTGGCTACTTCATACTCATTCTTTCTAATTAGGTTTCCTTTGTTTTCAAGGAACAGAAATATATTCAAGCCAACTCAAGAAAGACAAGGTGAGGTTATTATTATGACAATAAAGATGGTAATTTATTGGACACTCAGAAAATGGAATCCAAAGGACCATTGTATCTAAGTGCAACCATGTCAGGAAGTGGCCTCAAGGATTAAGGCAACTAGCTCTTTCTCTCAGGTCATGGAGTCTGCTACAAATATGCTTTGAGTAATCTTTACGTGTCAGGCACTGTCCAAGCAGTAGAAAATAAATGAGAAATTGTCTCTGCCCCCTTGACACTTGCAGTTTAGTGGGGAGCACAGACATTAAACCAATTACTTAAAATTTTTAAAAGTAGTACAATTGTATTCACTAGAAATATTAAATGTAAAACCCAACTGATTTTGAGAGAATAGAAGCAGCCACTTCTAGAAGTGATGCTGAGGTTGAACTCTTAAGAATAAACAGAAGGTAACTAGGCTAGTGTTGCTGAGCATTCAGTTAGTGCAACGGTGTGTTGTCTAAATCACTTCTTTTGATATGTCTGCTTCATTTTTCTGCCTATCAGCCTCTTTTGCCTACTTACAATTTTTTCTACAGACCTAAAATATACATATATAAATCTGGAGATTACACAACCATAGGCAGACTATGGTCTCTGTTGTTAAAATGGAGAATCTTATTGACTTAACCTGGTCTATGGAGAATTTGGCTTTTATTAAGTGCTATTACTGGTCCAATCAGCTTGAGGTGGGAGAAAGAAGAAGAGGCGGGGAGGGTCTTGAAGTAAATGTCTGTGACTGTGGTCAGGAAGAATAAGAAATGAGGAAAAGTGGATTGTAGCAGGCGAACTGATTGGCATGCCTAGGACACAGGGGTTTTTGTGCACACGCATATACAGTACACCACAGACAGTGTTCTATATTGTTTCTCATTGGTGGTGAGTTGTACACTCACTATTCCAGCTCCCTGTGTGATTACTGGACAGCATGTAGCAGGAGTTGAAGAATGGACAGAGGAACAATCAGATTGTGGCTATAGAAATAAATGTGACTCCCTTGGGAAAGGTATTCATGACCCTGGTTTGCCTACCTCCTGTCTCTAACCATCTGTGAATTACTATGGCTGCTTTGAAAAGGATTATGTTAAATGCTACATAATTTGGATATTCACAATAAAATTACTCTATCAATATTAATCTAATAGTAAATTTTTGGGTTAGAGTCAGACAAACCCCAGTTTGAGTCCAAACACTACTAATTACTAACTGTAATAAAATTTACCTAACATAGTTAAGCTGCAAGATTCTTCATCCATAAAAGTGAGATAATAAAAATACCTGTGATCCAGCTAAAAATTCTGTGGGGTAGCATATAATAGACTTTCCAAAATAACTACGGCTCAAACCCATATGGCTTAGTCTTTCTCATAAGTGAAGTACAGAGATAGCCAGTCTAAAGCAGGCAGTGCAAAGAAGCATCCAGGACCCAGGCTTCTGTATTTCTGTTACTCTATGCTTAGCACTGGCTTCCATCCTCAAGCCACCATAGTCAATCACTAGAAATCGTGCCTGCATTCCAGATTATAAAAAGGAGAAAGTGGGCTTTTGGTGATTGGGTTCAAAGGAAGTACCTCCCAAAAGCCTAAGTTCCATACAACAGTTGTATGCACATCTCACAGGCCAGTACACAGCCACATGGATGCATAAAGCTACAAGGAAGGCTTACAAATGAAGTCTTTCTGCTGGCACTTTGTCACTTTAGATAAAATTTCAGTAATAAGAAGGAAAGGAAATATAGATTGGTAGCCAACCAGCTGTCTGGCACAATATTTCTTACAGGATTATTGTGACGATTAAATGAATTAATACATCTTAACATCTTAGCATAGTGCTTGATATAGTGTCAGCACTCAAAGGCTTCCATTGTTGCCATTAGCCAATTGCCAGGGACATAAGTTTCTATTATTTAAAACTCATTAAAAATACACAATCACATTTAAAAAGAAATTATCTATGATTCTGGAATATATAAATTCCTTTATTCTATTTGGAACTGCTTAAATTTTAAAGAAAACGAACCAAAAATGTCATAGACAACATATGTAGGAAAAACAGTTTAAGCCAGTAGTTAAAAATTATAGTTCAGAGAGTTTATAAATGAACAAAAATTTGATGTTTTTTATTAAATGAAAGCTTCAAAGCTAGGAAACTGCAGAAAACTACATACACAGGGAAGAAAACTGGTTTTCTTGAATTCTAGAACAATTCTCAATAAACAAATTAGAAGAGATGATAATAGAATGTGGGTACTTCCTCGATACTTCACAGGTTTTCACATAGTTTGGTACAAGTGCCTGTGTGGGTGGAGAATGACAGAGAGAAAAGTGTTCCTGTTCTCCTTTAAAAGTCTTTCGTCTCTGCTCTCTGACATGCCTTCTTCTGTCTTCCCCAGGCTTCCCTCTCCTCTCCTTTCTTCTAAGTCTCTACTTCTCTATTTCCTGTCGCATTCCCTTTGCATTTTTCCCTTTGCTATGTTTTTGAATTTGATGCAAATCATGATCAATGTTTTTATTCCTTTCTAGAGTGTGCATCATTCTGAATCACTGCTTCCAGGCAGGAGATGGTGCCAGCTTCTCTCAATGCTCATTCCCTCGTTTAATGTTCTCTCAAAACTAAAATAGAAACACACTGTTGGAAATATGGTAGGAGAGCGGGTTTCAGCGGCACACAGACCTAGGTGTGTGCCGCCTTAGGCAAGTAAATTAATTATCCTCAGGTTCAGTTTCTCCTTCCCTAAAACGAGCAGAATAATAGCATATATTACATAAGGGCTTTTCTTAAGGGTTAAATCTGGTGATATATACAAACTCCATAGTATGGTAAGGAACATGGAGCAAATAAATGTTGTCTCTGTTAGTAATGATGATGATAATGGAACCAGATATAAAAATTCCACCGTTAAGCTTCTGGTATCTACAAAATATTGTTGTTAAATAAATAACAATATTTTATTGTTAAATAACAAGTGTTTTACTATGCTATTAGATCAATAAGAACTTTCCACATGGAGCAAAACAAACAAAAACTCAAAAACAAATATGCTATGTTTGGTTCATCTGTTGTGTAAATGTCATTCCTTGATAGAATACTGCAAATTGTGCAAAGTCTGTCCTTGTGGCTCTAGTCCAATAGTCAATGCATCGTGCATTTTCTGTATGATGAACTGTGATGCCTCACCCTCAACCTTCCATCATCTGGTCTAAGAAATATATCATCTATCATCTCTGTGGTTATTTTTTTATGGTAGCTTGAAGTTATTTCCTCATGATTCATCATTCTCCCAACAGAAAAATTCAGACTTTATCAGGTAATATACACAATGTTAATCCTTCCTGATAACACCTTTAGTCTAATTGGTGTGGATAGTTTACTTTTTGCCTGACCATCTGAAATAAATGTTCCCACTCATTCACTGCCTTCCAAAGCACATATGGTGTTTTTCTGTCTAACAGTCTTTTTCCCAAGGCACTGACATATCTTGACAGACTTCCTCTACCTCTATCAAAAGCAAAGGTTTTTAAATGGTTTGGGCTGATAGATGTTTTTGAGAATCTGATGGAAGTATAGCTATTCTCTCTGGAAAAAGAAAGACTACATATGTACATTTCTACCAAACGTTTACACATAAGTTTGGGAGATTTGCAGACCTCCTGACACCCATCAGTTAAATTTTTAGGGCCCATTCATAAAAAAAGAATTATTAGTTAATTTTAGAGTATGCTGTAAAAATCTTACTAAGTTTTATCACATAGATGAAATATATAAAAGTATGAACAAAATCTGGTTTCTCTAAAACCCACAGCCCAAGTTGGCAGTTTTGTTCAACCAATATACGTATTTTTTCTCCTCACTTCTAGTTTTGATATCATCCTTTATTTTAGGAGACTACTTACATCTGCAACACCTGAATCTTCACAAATGATTTACAAATAAATTCAGTGATTATCTTTATCCTGTAGAACTAAAATAGAAAATAGCTTTTCGAAGTTTCATATGGTGAATGCACATCTCATTCCCGACTCTTATAAAGCCAAGTCCATTTTCAATTTCCAAGCAAATTTATATATCTTCCCAATCTATGAAAAAGTTTATTTTGTGATTTCCCTTATAGTACCATAACAGAACTTAGCAAACTGTGAATAAATCTTCTGATAACATTCCTGAGAGATAGGGATGAAAATGGTTAATGACTGTTACCATATATGTGATTTAATATATGCCAGTGTCTCCAATATACTGTTATCCTCACTTTGCAGATACTTAGAATTTAAGGGACTCAAGGGCCATGTAGTTCTTAAATGGTGGTAAACCTGGGACTGCAAACCATTCCTATATAAATCCAAAGTCTTGGTTTTTTTCAACTGTGCATTTCTACCAGAGAACACATTTATATTCATCCATCTATCTATTTATCTTTCTTTTCCCCAACCTTTGTTGAATAACTGCTACAGCAGATATATTATGATTTTAGTTAAGGAAATATATACATAGCTTATGTGCATTAAATGTATGCAAATTTTACTATATTCCCTTAGTGAGAAATAAAAAGACAGAAAAAGAGAGAGAGAATAATTTGAATAGTTCGAGTGGTTCTGCTCACTATTCTATTCAATGACTATGTGGACACAGAGGTCTGAGATGAGACATAAGAATCTATAGAACTCTCAGTCGCTGTCCGTTCCAGCATGCCTCTCATAGTGAGGGCAACAAAGTGTGATCTGAGTCATTAAAATATGATATTGCAAATTTATATTTTGTACATATATTCTTTTTGTATTTTTACTGTACTATATACAATAATATTTATATATAAACATAATCGAAATCATTATAGTCTATGAGTTCATTTATAAATTTTAGGAGTAAGTTTGACTATATGTAATAATTTTCAAGTTGTGTCCTGACTTTAAAATGTAAACCCCATGTAACATATTACTGTACTACTCTCACACTGTGTAAGTGAGAAAAGGATGTGCCAATAAGAAGAGATGGTCTGCATGGCAGCTGTAAAATGGGGTCCAGAGAGACAAATGTTAAGAGTCAGACTTCAACTCTATCTGGAGAAGAAGATGCCCTGGCCCGTGAGTACAAGCCTCTAGTTAATTTTGCAGTATTAGAGGTACATGAATCTGTTTATACCATAGTTTTACATCACAAATCATTGAAATCATCCAAGCAAATCTCCCCTTACTCTTATCTCATTGTTCCTATATGCAACTTTATAATTACAATTCAAATTTCTTATAGATTCACCTATAAAGAAGGAATGCAATTTGTTCCATTTGTTATTACATCCATCCAATGTACTTGCTTGGAATTCTGAGTTTTGTTTTGTCCAATAGTGTTTTATGAATCTGAACGAAGGGATTCAGTTTAACTTTGACTCTGATGGCATCTAATCACATCAGGGGTCCTAAAATCCAACTCTAAGTTTTCTAAATAAGGATAAGCCCCTGGAATATGGTAATCCCACCAGTGTATTATATTTGAGAGAACCTGGAAAGATTCATGTATCATGGAAGAGGTAGGAGATGGCAGTCTCTGAGGAGTCTCGAACGTCATGCTGGGTGTAGATGTTAAATTGTAGACAGTTGTGAGTCTCTGATGGCTTTTATACAGGGAAGAAACTTTGTTTTCTTGGGGCCGGTTGGGGTGGGAGGAGAAGTTGTGTGTCCTCTGATGTTTTGGTTCTCTCTTGTCTTATTTCCCTTTTGCTTATTTCCCCTTTACCACTCAATTGCCAGGTGGTGACTCTACCTTCCTTTTTTTTTTTCCTCCTTAGAAACTATGCCTTTCAAAGACTGCCCCTTCAAATTCCATCTACATTTAAATTCCTTCCTGCAGTCCATGTGCTCATCTACCAGGCACACTTTTATTATTTCCATATCTCCTAGGGTAGTTTGGTGTTTCTCGTAGTAGTTTTAGACCAACTCTAGAACAACCCCAGGTCCTCTTTTCTCTCTCCAACAATGGGTCATGGCCCCTTCTCTCACTGAAGACTTTGCTGTAGGAGGGACTAGATGGTAGTGAGAGAGATACCAGACTGAGTTTTGTGGTTTCTGTTTTTTGTCTCAGAATTTTAACATTCTTTGTCTCTAAATTATGCTGATGGTGTGGCTTTGGTGTAGTTATATGTTTCCCCCTTTCTTGATATGTACTGTTTCTGGGGAAAATGTTGGCAGATAGTGACATAGACAGCCACCATTGACTTCAATTATTTTTAATTCCTCAAGGATAATTATGCTACCAGTATGGAGGACAGATTGGAAGAGAAGCTAAAAAGTAGAAACGTCAAATAGAAGGCTATATTAGTAGCATAAGTAAAATATAATGAGGGACATAATTACAATAACTTTGTAAATGAAGAAAATGTGGTGGGTTCATATGACATTAAGAATTTGAAAAGTGTGGAGCAGCCCAAGGAAGGAAGGGTAACCCCTTAGGTTTCTGGTTTGAGCCATTGATTACTATTATAGTAAAACATTTCTGGGGTAAAGAAAACAAGATGAGGACTAATTTGGGGACATGGAGAATGTATGTAAAGAAAATTTAATAAATTCAATTTCAGAAATATAAGTTTGGAATGCCTGAGAAATATCCAGGAGGTCTTGCTCACAGGAAATTTAGATATGAAGAGTACAAAAAAAGTGTTAGAGGCTGGGTGCTATGGCTCATGCCTGTAATCCCAGTGCTTAAGGAGGCCAAGGTGGGAAGATCAATTGGGGCCAGGCATTGAAGACCAACCTGGACAATATTGCAAGACCCCCATCTCTAAAAAAATGTTAAAAATTAGCAAGACTTGGTGGTGCACGACTGTAGTCTCAGCCACTTGAGAGGCTGAGGCAGAAGAATCACTTGAGCCTAGGAGTTTGAGGCTACAGTGAGCTATGATTGCACCACTGCACTCCAGTCTGGGCAACAGAGTGAGACCCTATTTAAAAAAAAAAAGTGTTTGAAGTAAAGGTAGAAATCTGGGAGTCAACAACAATAAATCTGATAGAACCTGTGTTTATGTGTGAGGTTTTTCAAGAAAAAGAGGATAGAAGAGAAAGAGAAAAAAGGAGAAAAATATGCCATGATAAAACCTTGGCAGACACCTTCATTGATGGTGTAGGCAGCAGAAGGGAAGCAAGAGAAGAGACCTGGAAAGGAGAAGTCAGCAAGGTAGGGGCAAACCAGGAGAGGCCCGCCTTGGACGTTGGGGATAATATCAGTTTCTTGATGAAAGTATTGGTCCATCATGTAAATATTGAACAGAATATAAAGGAAGAAGTAAAGGGATGTAAGAAGAAATTGCTTAAAGACTGATAACCTACTAAACTTTTTGACAGTAGCATGTTGTTGGTGATGTTTGCAAAGGCCATTTTCTACAGGTTGGTGAGGGTGAATATTGCATTACAGTGGGTAGAACAATGAGTAAGAGGTAAAGAATTGGAGGCAAGAAGTAGAGACCTCTTATCTGTAGTGCTTTATCTACTGCAGTCCCTGAAGAAAAAAATGAGGAAAGTAGTTAAAGTAAAAAGTGGTTAAAACAATATTCTGACAACATTTGCATTCTTGATGTGTATCACTTTTGACTATATTTATACATGCCTGTTCATTCATTTTAAACTGGAAGTTCCTTTACGTGAGGATATGCATCTAAATCATTTTTGTATCAAGCCATAGTGTGCACCTTCCGTGAATCCAGTAAGGGTCTGTTGGCCAAATGAATGAACCGATGAAAGACTCAAAAAGCCAAGACCACCTCTGTTCCAAATCTCAGGCATAATACTTAGTCCCACTGCTTGTAAAAATGTTTAGCCTCTGATCTGAAACAATGAAGAGATTCTGACTCTTAGCTTATTTTAAGATCTCTGAGTGACAGACACTGGCAACCATAGCAGAGGAGCTATTAGGATGCACCAAAGACACTGACAACCAACTAAAGTATATAAATGGCTGCTCTGACAGCCCTCCTCCAAAAGGCACTTTTGAACCTTAATGTGCTTCACCATTTATCTGTCATCTTACAAGTAAAGAAACATTTTTTTCCTGGATAACTACCCACAGACACTTATTTAATTTTATTACTGCTCTCTGCAGTGTTTCCAGACAAATCTCCTTTGAGTCTATTTTGATTAATAATATGGTTTGCATTTCTTGTTTGATTTCCAAGCCCATCTCAAAGTGAGACTCCAAGGTGGATCTCCAGATCTTCTCCACATCAGCTCTCTTTTGAAAGGACTGTTCTGATTGATACAGGCGTCAGAGAACACACTGCTGGGCATGAATACAAAAGCAACAGCATGTACACAGAGTGGCAGAAAGGAAGAGAAAACAACTCAGAACAAATGTGCCAGAGCTTAGTTTTTAAGAAGAAAGATCCAAAGGACAAATGTGGACCAAAATATCCAGTGCAAGATTTCGTAATACTTCTGACTTTCACCCCAGATATGTCTTTTATATAGGCTAGCATATTTATTTTTTGGAATCCAATAAAGAAATAAAATAAGAATATTTCCTGTTAAATTTGTAATCCAAACATCTGCCTACTGAACATGCTCAATTTCTTCAGCTTGCTGTGGTGGTAATATCCTTAATATTTGCATGAAATTGGCTTGAATTCCTCAAATCCCTGATGATTATTTGGGTAGAGATATGGCAGGCAAGCTTGTGTTTCTCCATGTTGTTCCAGCTTAATTCTCAATCTCCATGCCAAGTTAAACCTCCTCTGTGTGCAGTCCCTTGTTCTACACCCCACTGCCCCACTGAGTCATAACTTCCCAAATTCCTCCAACCTGTGGCTATGTGTATTTCAGATTTTACTTGAGAATTTGGAGACAACAGAGTGAGGGGTAAATTTATTCAGCTGCACAGCAGGACAAATAATGTAACATTGACTGTTAGACACCTCTGGCCTTAAAACTTACCTAGGGAATTTGTGATGGTAATGTTTTTTCTAGAATTTTACCCTTGCACCATATTGCTGTCCCTCTTTCTGCTCAGACCAACCTTCCTTAGCTGTAGCTCCCATCCAAGGTTCCAGATAAGTTCTGCTGCAGAAAAGTTTAGCTAGCCCTTTGTGTTATCATAAACCACCTGCTCATGCCCAAAGGGCTTCATCCTCATATTTATGACTGAACATGACTCTTCTCTCCCAGGAGGAATTCTGTGCCAGCCTTTAGGTAATACATTTTTTCCTCCTTCTGCTACTTTAAAATAAAGCTTGTGTGCTTGGACTCACTATGATGAAAATTATGTGCTTATGTTGTCATGGTCTCATGAAAACAAAATGTGAAGATATCAAGATTTATTATTACTTCTTTTGCTTTTGCCCCCAAAGGATTTATCCTAATCCTCCCACCTTGGTCTATTCTCTTCTCTAGAAGTCTCAGCAAAGTAGTTAGGAAAGGAAAAGTAGGAAGCCTTAGTTTTGAGCACTATCCCTCCTTTTCCTCACCCCATCCCAGTTCACTACATCCAGAGGGTTTATTATATCCTATTCTAGGCAAGCCCCCTGTCTTATTCCAGGATATTGAACACGTCCACATTCTTAAGTTTCATTACATCCTCCGTAACTTCCTGCCATGTGTTCCTTTCCTTTTGCACGTGCCCTGTGTTACGAGATATTCATTTGTTCAACTTAATTTGCTGAATGAGCTATTTCCTGCAATTTCCTAGTGAAACAAACAGACAAAAAAGTCAACTCTTGTGCAACATATATTCATTGGTGAAAGACAGAAACAAACAAAAACAGACAAATTATTTAATATGAAAAGAGCTACAGAGAAAATTAAAAACAAGGAAAAGAAATAGAGTGGAGTGGGCTGCAATTTTAAATAAGGTCATCAGAGAAGCACTCACTGACAAGTCAACATTGGAGCAAATATTGATTGGTGTTTTGGTTTGCTATTGCTGCTTTAACTAATTACCTCACACTTAGTGGCTTAAAACAACACACATTTATTCTCTTACAGTTCTGGACATCAGAAGTGCAAAACCAGTCTCCCTAGGAGGAAATCAAGGTATAGGCAGAGCTGCATTTGCTCTGGAAGCCTGGAGAGAATCTGTTTCTTGCCATTTCTAGCTTCTAGAGCTGCATTCCTTGGCTTATGGCCCCTTTCTCCATCTGCAAAGCCAGCAGCGTAGCATCGGGCTTCAGTGGTCACATTGCCTTCTTCTGTATCAAATCTCCCTCTGCCTTCCTCTCAAAAAGGCACTAATGATTACATTTAGAGTTCACCTGGCTAATACAGGATAATCTTTAACATAATCACATTTGAAAAATCTCCTTTGCCTTATAAAGTAAAATGCGTAGGTTCTAGGAATTGTAACTTGGATGTCTTTGGAGGCCATTATTGAGCCCACCACAAGTAGTAAAAAAGCAAGCCACACAAATGTGTGGGAGGAGAGATTTCCATGCACATAGAGTGGCAACTACAGAAGTGTTGAGACATACTCTTGCCCATGTAATCAACGAACAGCAAGGAAGCCAGTGTGGCCTGAGTGAAGCAAGTAAACAGAGAGCACTAGACCAGGTCAGAGAGACAAGGAAGAGGGTCCAGAAATGGAGCAGATCCACCAGTGGGCTATAGCTTTGAAGTCCATTGTAAAATTTTGGCTTTTACTCTGAGGTGAAAGACAGCTAAGGTGAAGAATCCATCCAGATGAATGTATTAGAAATGCTAAAATGCTTACCTCCTTTTCAGCCATCGGCATAACCTCATGACAGTGTTATAATTATTTTCAACCTTTCTCTTTACTCCTACCCAAATCACACAAACTCAAAAACTTCTCTATTCTAAATTATCAGAATTTCAAGAGCCAGACTTCCCAGAATGTCTGTTTTCCTATAAAAGTATTAAAAAGCCTTCCAATATAAAAGGTGAGGGTGTCACCACTGCTTGATCTCCCCCACGTAATGCACTATGAACTTTCTCTTTGCAGCACTGTTAACTCTTTGGATTTCATTGTGCAGTGCATTCTGTTGTGCGCAGTTGATTGCAAGGATCGTGGGTGATTGAAAAGGGGAGCGGGAGAGAGGAGAAAATGGGGGAGAGACTGTCTACACGAGGCCATTCAGAGGGGCGTCTCCAAGCACTTGTGCGCGTCGCCTGGACAAATTCAGGCAGTTTTTGGCGGAAAACTCACCTGGCATTGACAAGAACTATTAATAAGTCTCTCCAGCACTGGGAACATAATGAGCTTGCTCAAATGGCAAGGATGGCCTGCAAGCCTGGCTTTGTCTCCCACTCTGCGCCCTGGCGAGGGAGACTGACAGTGTTCAGCAGTCTCCTGGTGATGCCTGCTGTTTCTGCTGTGGGGTTGGAGAGCCAATCTGGAAGCCGAAAACTAAACCTTGTCTCCTTCTCTTTGCATTCCTGCCACAACAGTTTAATTCTCCAGGTAATGTGCATACTTCTGTCTACCTCGGAGAAGGATCATATACGAGGAAGTTCAGGTTCACTAATTTAATGTGTTATCTTACTGCACAGAGGATCCATATTTCCACTTGCATACTTCCCCCAGCAAGCAGTGGGCAAGTAAAATGACCAAACAAGTGAAAAGAAACAAATTTAAAGACTGGAGAGTTGCTACATAGGTATGTATACTTAAAGAGGTCTTTAAAAATCCAGAGAGGCATAGAAAACCTGTAGAATTTAAACTCCACAATTATTTGGTCATTTCTGCCCTTCGTCCCTGATCATGTTTTCTGCCCATTGCATACTCTTTGGGGGTACAGATAAATCCACAGATAAACTCATCTAAGTTTATCTCCAAGGTCTAATCCTCAGGATCTTTTTAGGAGAGTTTCCTCTGTCTAGTACATATTCAAAATAACCCAGGTAAGCAAATCACAAACCACTTTCTGTTTAGTGATCTTAGTCTTAACACCAAGTTTCCAACGGAGCTTCAGTTACCATTTGGCAGTGAGGGATGTGTCTTGTGGGAGAAGGGATGGAGTTGAAAAGAAGTGAAAAAAAAACTGGGAATGGGGAGAGCAAGGAGACTTAGAAATGGTTTGCCAGTCGGTACAGATATAAACCAACACGAGCTACTGTCCTGCAATCTTCACCTTTGAAGACTGGCTCTTTGGTGACCTGAAGATCAAGTGTGTTGCAGTCTCCATGTGTACATGAATCGTTCAATACTAATTCTAGGCTCTCTTCTAAGTTGAGAGCTCACATTCTAGCACTTAGGCACCCATGTCATGATCATGCTGATCCTTCTTTTTCCACTCACATTGAAAATGGCCGCTTGGTGTGCAGAAAATATTGCTCACTAGGACTGACCTGTCCTAGATTCTGCGATACTTCCTGAGCTTCCCTTTAAGTAAGTCTATTAATGCATGGAATCTCAGTGTCCTCATGTGCAAAATGTGCATATTAGTTCAGTGTTAGCCTGCTCATGAATGTACTCTGTGTTGACTTCTTGCCCTTCCCTGTTTTATTTCTTTACTTTCCTATCAGCACTTCTTGGGATCACCTCCCAAATAAACTACCTAGACTCAAGTTCTTATCTCAGGGTCTGCTTTCTGGAGGAACCCACCCTAAGATAGGGAGCTAGCTTTGCATGTGATTTATAGAGCTGTGCCCACTGACTTAAGGTAAGTAAGACTGTGAGCTAGGAAACTTGGAGGATATTGGGTGATTGGTCCTAATACTCCCAGGGATGTCAAATAACTTAAAAATTTACTCAATGAATTAATGGAATAGCTAGAAGTAAAACACAAGATTGGTAAATTTGACAATATAATTTTTATTTAAATTTGCATGAAAAAATCCCTATGAACAAAGTCTAAAAAAATTTAACAAAGTGGGAAACACTATCACAACATATACTACAAAGGGCTAAAATCCCTAATATGTAAAGGACCTTTAAAATTGAGGGGAAAAAATACAAAAACCCAATGAAAATGTCAAAAATATATAAACAGAAAATTCTCAGAAAAATGATACAAAAAATCTCTTCAAAATAGGAAAAATGTTCAAAGTTACTAGTAATTAGGGAATTGCAAATTAAGACAACACTAAGATTCAATTTTTCACCTATTAGACTGGAAAAAAATTTAAAAATACAACACAATATTCTGTCAGTGGGATCCCAGGGGAAAAATCACTCTCATGCATTGCTAGTAAGAATGCAAAGTGGTATAGTCCTTCTGGAGGGAAATATAGCAATATCTAGCAAACCATATGTGTACTTACCTTTCAACCCAACAGCAGTAGTTTTAGGAATCTAACCTGAAGATACACCTTCAACAATGCAGAAATACATATGCACAAGGTCATTCATCAAAGCATTGCTTATAATTTCAAAATATTGAAACAAGCTAAATGTCTATACATAGGAAAGTGTTTGAATAAACTCTCGCATATACACACAGTGGAGTACTATGCTTCTGTAATAAAAGGATGAGGATAATCTCTAAGAACTGATACAGAATGATTTTGAGGACATCCTATTAAATTTAAAAAACAAAGCACAAAGCAGTATCTATAGTATGTTACCTTCACATAAGAAAGAAAAGAATAAAAGAAAATTCATATGCATCTGTTGATAGTATAACACCAATGTTAAATTCCAGATTTTGATAGTTGCAAATGATTAAGGTTTATAAATAAGGCCTATACAGAAATACTCTATGTTGTTTTTTTGTAAATTTTATGTAAGTCTAAAATTACTTCAAAGTTTAAAAATTTATAAAAATGGTTAGAATCTGATTTATTTCAAAAGCAATGCCCTTGTAGTTGTTTCTTCTTACAACTCCCAATTTTTAAACCACCCTCTGATCTACACTTTAAGAGCCCCAATTGTTTAGCTTTTCCCTTGAGTATATACACACCTACCCCATAGTTATCCAATAATTTATTTCAAGAAAACCAGTTAATTTCTGTTTGCATATAATGAAAGACACATAACACTGGCTATCTTAAAAGATAGAGTTTGCAATCCTATTTTTAAGGTTTAGTGTTTCCATGCTTTCATGCCCGAGTGGAAAACTTATTGAAAGAAAAAATTTAATGTGATCTTCTTTTTTTCTTTCCTTTATTATAAAATGCTGACATTCTATTGTCTTAAGAATTAAAACAAGCTTTGAAATTTAGAGAAATTCTTAATAACAAATATTAATACAAGGATGTAGACAGCAGAGGTGATAATAGAAGACAAAGTTAACTTTTGACAGTAACTTTTACTGCTGTCAATTCTAATATGCCCTAACTCAACTTCCTGTCCAACTCTGCCTGGGAGCCCCTTCTGCACTATTCTATCTGAACCTCAGAATGATATCAAACAGAATTAGAGGCATTTACTCACTAGAAAATATCTATTTTCTCATTGTGAATCTTCAACACCAACTTTCTAATTGATTTCTCTCTTCATTCCTGTCTCTGCATCTTTTTTCATCTATTGTGGCCCCTCAAACCTTTCCAGCTATCTTCACTGGGCATCCAACAGAATTAATTTTAAAAAATAAAAGTTAAGAAACCTTCTCTTTCTATTAGTTTCCAATAAGTATTTCCTGATTCTGATGTGGGTCAATGGTAGGATGCAAATATATTTGGGGACAGTGAGGACTAGTCTAAGAACTAGGCAATATTGTGAAGAATCTGAAATTTGTCCAAATTTCTTGCCTTACTGCTCATTTTATTTTCACTGAATCATTTACTTATTCACTTAAAAAAATAAAATTTTTAAAATATGGGTAGACAAAAGTGAATACACACAGTAGGATCCCATATATTGATAGGCAGACAGACACACAAATACAGTATCATATAAAGCTATAATGTTTGTATGAGCCTTCTTTGATTTAAAAAAATATAACAACCTGAATAAAGAATGGGCTTTAATTAAAAAAACAACAGAAATGATGGTATAGACTCAGAAATTATTAAACTCTTCATTAATCCAGTTGTAAATAATTGGTCTCTTCCCACAACACCAATATTTTATCTCCCTTGTGCTTATTATAACAGTGCTTTGTCCAAAAGTTAGTTCCAAATATATATTTCCTCTAGGACTTTAGTGGTGTTTTGAGAGTGAAGACTATGATATATATACCCTGGTATCTATAGCACTTAGACATATGTCATCTACCCTAGGAATTTTTTTGATTTTCAACAAAAAATTAAAAACTAAAAAAAAAAAAATCTTATTTGGCAAAATCATCTTGGTTGGTTTTGAGGAATTTAGTCAAGCAAAAATATTGTGTTCCTATGTCTAACTTCCTGTTTTCTCTGATAACATGTCATTCTGTGGTGAAGGACAGACGAACAAGGATAGTTATTACTTATTTATTTATCTATTTTCACTCAATATCACTCATAATGAGGTGTTATGAGATGAGGCTGGAGGTAGAGGTAGTAAATGTTAAAAACTTTTGTCCTGATCATAAAAGCACAGGAGCTATTAAAGGGTAACTGAGGGAGTAATGGAAATTGGTTTTATATTTCAAAAGGATCACTTGGGGAACCAGTTTGAGAAGTGGCTACTGACAGAGTGGAGGTTATTATAGTAGCCTACGTGGAAACAGAGAGAAGTGAGTGGATTCAAGAGAAATCTAAAAGATAAAATTGGCAGGACTCACTAATGGATAAGAATTGGAGACAGAAAGAAGTAGGAATTAAAAATGATTCCTAGGTGACGGTCTGGAGCAACTACATTGCTGGGAGTTCCTTTCATAGAGATATGGAAATAGTAGCAAAAAGTGCAGAAAACTGAGGAGAGCTGATCATGAATTTGAGTCAGCGTTGAAACATGCAAGAGGAAATTTCTTTTGACAGCGTTTAATACCGTTGATCTCATTTTGCTCAAAATGCTTTTTTCTTTTCGTGTCTTCCTGGTATTCTTTCTACCTTTTTTGTACTCTCTTGTTATGTATATTTTGTGTCTCCTGAACTCTGAATGTTGCATCCCCAGGGCTTTGTCCTTGGACTTGACTTCTTTCTCTCTCTCTCTGTCTCAGTCGGTGGCTTGGTTTCTCATATCATCTGCACTGTTGTAACTCCCACATTTGGATCTAAATCTCATGTGCTGTGTTAGCTAGGAGCTGGTATCTACCTCATACCAAAATTTTATGTTTTCTTGCCTGCACAAGGTCTCCTGCCACCTGTCCAACTCCCACACCAATGCACCAAGGATTGCTTTACGACTCACAAAGGAGGCAGAGTCTTGAACCGACAAATAAACTTGAAAAGGATAGAAAGCAAAGGTTTGGAAAGTAGTCAAATATACAATTGAAAATGAGGGAGAAATCAAAATATTTTTCTCAGAAGATCAAAATGAATATGGATTTGAACATTAAGTAAATGATCAAGATGACCAAGTGAGTAAAACAGAGGATCTTTTTATTTGAAATTGTTTTATTATGTAAAATTGGTTATATGAAATTCTGTGGATTGAAGAGGGCCTGATTTCATAATCTCCAGATGAGACTATGCCCAGAACTACAGACGCATGTAAGCAACCTGTCATTTAACATCTCCACTTGAATGTCAAATAGGTGTCTCCAAGTTAACACACCAACTTGAGCCCCTGATCTGGTAGTACCCCCCAGCCCAACTGCTTACTGATATATATATATATATATATCAGCCAAGTTGACGCAAAATTAACTATCAGAGGAGTTATTCTTGACTTTTCTTTCCCCATAATACCCCCACCCTATTCACTCCATTTACCACCCTGGTACAATTTACCAGCATCTTTTGTCTGGATTATTGCAATAGCCTCTTACCAGGTTTCCCTACTTCTACATTTTGCATCCTCTAGCCATGCTCCCAACCTCAGGGCCTTTGCCTTTGCTCTTCTCTCTGCCTGGAAGGATTTAGCCCCAGCTATCCACATGACAGACCCAACCACTTCTCTCTGGTTTTAACTCAAAAGTCACCACCACAGTTAGATTTTCCCTGACCCCATCTGTCATTTGCCAGAATACATATTTCACTTCCCCATTCCCTGCTTTATTTCTTCCCTAACACTATTTAATTTATATAAATATTTACTTATGTATTGTCTTTCCCCTACTAGAATATAAGCTCCATAGGTAAGAATTTATGTGTGTGTGTGTGTGTATGTTGGGGGGTGGTTATCACTGTATCCTAGGACCCAGAATACTGCTTGGCATATAGTAGTTACTTGGCATATAGTAGTTACTAGTTTAATGATGCAAGTGACTTACAGAACTTAACCAGAATTAAAGGAAGCTTTGTAATTTGGGGTGTCAGTAATATAAGTACATTAGGGATTATTCAAGACAGAAGAAATGACAAATTCAAAAGCCTTGGCCTAAAGCAGATAATATGTTAAGGGGACAATAAGAGTTCAGTGTGACTGAAATATAAAGTTCAACGTGGGGGCAATTAGTGTAGAATGAATTTGGATTAGTTTGCAGGAGTTGATTATAAAATGCCTTATGGGAACTTTACACTAGATAATGAGGAGATATTGAAAGATTTTAAGAAGGAGAGTGACAAGGTCATATTTTCACTCAACAATAAAATCATAGATTGCAATTTAGATACTATGTATTAGAGAAGGGCTAGGAAGAGGAGTAGCTGTTTCTAAAATGATCTTGCATACACTAGGATAGCTCTCAGGGTAACTATGTCTTAAGGAGAGAGAGGAAACGGATAACAATGTTCTTAAAGACAGGAATCTATCCCCTACCTTAAATGCAAACAAAAATTATTAGGAAAAAAGTGATGCCGTTATACATTTCTAAGTCTCTGTTGCACTGAAATAAAAAGTCATTTTGAAGTAATAAACAAATATAATTGTAACAATGATTTGGGTACACATGGGAGCTGAAGAACTAATTATTTTCACCCTCCAAAGTACCTGCTGTTGTTTATCAAGTTTGTAAGATAAATGTTTTAATTCATTACATTTACATAAATCCCTTTGCAGCACCTTTTTTGTCAGTACACTTACAAAACGAATTGATTTTCTAACATTTTCAACTTTTTTCAATTAATATACTTATACTTAAACTTTATTAAATTCAGTTTTTCTTCATGTAAAATATCTCAACTTATCACCAAAAAATATGGACTCGAGAATTAATCAAAATTTGAAAATTTAATTTCCTCCCTATGAATAGAGTCTACCTCTTCTTACCTTCTGCATGGTACCCACTGCTTTCATTAAATGAAAACCAGTAACTTTGCCCTTAGTAGGTTTAGCTACTGAGCCTTTGTAGAACTGAAAAATTAAATTGCAAGTTGGTACAAAAGCTCAGAACATCATGAAGGAGACTGCTGAATAAATATGTTTTTTTAAAAAAGTGAAACTCCCCAGGCATGAATTTTCCTTAATGTGAATTATTCATCCTCTTCATCAGAACAGAGCTTAGTAAGTTGATTTGTAATACTACATTACAATCAAGCAAAATTCTACCCTTTATAATGCTCGCTAAATATATTAGGAGAGCAAATATCAATACATGTTTCTGCTTATTATGTTCTTTAAGTACCTCCTAAAAGAGGATGAAGTAGCATTTGAGAGATGGGAGGAAGAAGCAAAAGGATATAATTATACCTTTAAGCACATTATAGAATAGATTAGTATAGATGTAAGGCTGATCTATTACACAAATAGCTCTTAGGCAACCCCGAATATTAGTCTAGAGGAGACAGTGACTGATTCTTCCTCGTTTTTTCTTCCTTGGGTACAGAGTGGCTCAGCTTTGATTTATGGGGTTACTGTTTTTATCCATTTCAGAGCCTTCCAGGTTAAAACTGATACCAAGCAATTGAGGTCAGACCAGAAAGTCCTCAACATTTCTCTCAGTTTAACTAGACTTTAGACAGGTTTATCCCTGACTATACGCCCCTGACCTCCCTTTTCTTAGAGCATGTACTTTAGAAAACTTGCAATGCCAATTTTTACTCTCTCCCTTTGAGATGTAAGTGTTCTACAGCCCAGGAAGGTCTTTCTCAAAGACCTGGGAAATGTAATCATCCAGAAAGATACAGCCCCAATATCCCAGTCTCTGTGTGAGGGTAGGAGCCTAACTTGGGAATAAAAGCCAATTAGCAAACACAGATGGCCCTATCACATTGACCAGCCCCCAGCCCCGTGTCTTCCCGTATTTTTCCACTAGCCCACTCCAGAGTTTAAAAAACTCTCCTGCCTTTTGTTTCAGTGAAATTGAGTTCATGCTCTCTCCCAATCGCAATCGTCTTCACTCCTATCGCAATAGTGTAAGAATTAAGTCTTCTCTGCCTGTTTAACTGTATCCAGTGCAGTTTTTCTTTGACAGGTCACAGGCTGATGTCCTCCACTGATGGACAAACAGTCACAGCCCTGTTTGGGCCATAGTGTTAATGGTTAAGCCCAAAGGGTAACAAACATAAAACCAAAGGGTGTTTGTGTGTGTTTGCATGCGTGCACACACATTGGCTGGGCGAGTTAGGGAACATCTTTCCTTTGGTTTCACCTTCTTATCTGTAGGAGTTCCAGTAGATAACTTCCCTGTCCCACCCTCTCCTCTTCAAGGGAGGAGTGAATTAGCTACCCAGTGATCTGTCTGGCTGTGTGACCAACTCAGCAGGACAGCCTGAGTAAGAACTGTATAACTCTTTTTTTACATTAATCAGTCAATCAATAAATAAATATGTTTCAAATTCAGGCAAGCAGCACATAGATCAGTGCTTAAAAAAATTGAAGTGCTTAACAAATTAAATTTATAAAATCAGTCTAAAATACTTAAATGGATTTAATTAACTAAGTTATTCAAAGAATTGATTGTTTAAGAGAGTTTAAACCATTGAACTTGAGTTAATCAAATATTAATTCAAGAATAAGTACAAGTAAAAGTGACTATCCTTTTTCAAATAAAATTTACTTGGATTCATAAATAATATGATAAAATTTGTAAAAAAAAAACAGCTTGAAAATTTAAAAACGTGGTTTTTGATTTGGTAACTCTAACAAATTGATTGTCAATTTAACTGCAAAAGGTAAAAGTATATTCATTGCCAAAAGGTGTTCTATCTACTCACGTTAACTATTAAAATACTTTAATAATATATCCAGTCTTTCAGGGGTTATTTCAAATAGGTTGACCACACATGTGAATGTCACTTAAAAGTCAATGACAGTATTTTGAACATTTACTATGGGGAAATTATTTATACAAATTTTCTTGGACAGTTCTTTAAAAAGAAATCAACAGTCAAAAGATATACCCCTTTAAAATAAGCTTTCAGTATATTAAAATCAAGACAAGTATAATTTTCTAATTTTTAATTGATATTTATTTTAGCTAGCATATGAGATTTCAATAAGTCATTCCTATGACCCAATCCTATGTACATGGGTAGAATTTTATTTTTTTTTAACATTTTAAGGAATATGAAAATCCTTTGTATAAAAACAAGCAAGATATAATTGTGCTCATTCAGAGCATTGCCACCTAAGTTTACTATTTTAAATTAATAGAGGTAGAAAGCAATGGGTTAAATGCTTAACCTAATCCACTATAAGTGTTTCTATTGCAGTTATAAGTATTGAGACACACATACAAAATAAAATTATTTTTTAAAGAATTGAAATGAGAGAAGTAATATATAAAGTACAATAAGATTTCATTTCTTCCTGGGGGTCACCGAAGGATCAGGTGTATTTACCCTAACACTCATACAACAGGTAAGCACTTGGCCCTGGATGCGATGTAAATATGTTATACACAAACAAATGTCCATTGTCAGATTTGTGACTTCCTTAGTCATAAAATTGTTCCTTTGGGAAATATGTTTCAAGGAGATCTAATTTATTCTCTGAGCTTCTGGAAATAATTTAGTGAGAAAATGGGCATTTCCTCTATTCAGACATATGAAGGCAGGCCCTGTTTCCTCTTTGCATAAACATATCACAAAGATAACATTAACACTTAAAGGAATGTTATCAATGGGGAAGTCAGTAGCCCTTAAAAAAGGGCAGATTCAAGAGGAAAACCTGGAGAGACTTCTCAGAATGCTAAGTAAAAAATATTTACAGGTAAGTGTAATTAAAGAAGCAAAAATAAACTAAGCGAGGATAAAGAATGTAGGAATGTGGGGAGGTAATAAGACAGAATTGAAGAAGACATTTGCAAGTGGATTTGAGGGAGAAAAGGAGAAAAAGAGTAAGCAAGAGCACTTACATCCAAATTGGCAGTTACTACAGGCAGTTTGGTTTCCCCCATCAATAAGGAAGAGGCACTTCTCAAGGCCATTGTATGGCACAGGGAAAGAGGACACTGGAGAAAACAGCATGTCGGAAGGCCAAGCTGTTTTACCCAGAAAGGGTTGACCTAGCTCTGCTTGCTGCTGGAAAGAATTACATGTGCATAGCTGAGGGAGAAATTTAGACTTTTTTATTTTTCACACAATTCAAATAAAAACCAGGACACAATCAACATAACAAAAGATGTGCCATTTACTTAATATAATTCTACTGCATTCATCAAAAGCCTTTCTCTGCTTAGAAGCCTGTTCACAATAGTTGGGTATCTCACAGAGCTAATGAAATGCATCATCAAAGAAGCACTTAAAACATTCACTTGCATCGGCAAAAGTATAGGCGGGGCCACCTACTGGGTGTGCTGTGAAGTGCAAGGAGAGGTTCCCCATTTTGAAATACCTCCCTCATGGGCTTACTACTGTGCAATAAATTAACTCCTGCAGTATTGTTCAGATTTAGGCATTCTTTTCTTTGAAGGCCCAGGTTAAAATGTAAGCCCATTAACTGAAAGGAAAACTAGACTTCTTTGTAGGCATGTTCCTCATCGGTAATGGTTAATAACACTGCAAACAGCAATTTTGGGTTATCTCTATAGGTTTTCCTCTTTGTAAAGTATCCCAATTCTTGAGGTGGCTTGAGAGAATTATGTATAGAAGTAGCAATATATTTGTGTTTATAACCACTATGCATTTATGAGATCAAAGACAATTACAAGTATAAATGAAATTATATAATCAATAACAGTCAAATGAAGACTATAAATTTAATATGAAGAAAATGCTGTTTGGCTTAAAGTGATTCATCGAATGCTTAATGTGTCATATAGTGAATGAATTTTCTCATGACTGAATTTTCACTCAGACAGTATTTTTGACACCATGAGTTGAGTGCATCACAAATATTCTCAGAATCCATTGTTTATGCATGATTGTGACTCTGTTTTTTTAACAATAGCCCTCAACATTTAGAATAGCACTGTTTGATTGGAGCTCCATTATAAATGCACAAATTCAAGGTCTAAAATTAAGCACAGAAATCAATTAGCAAGACTTGGTGTTAAGATGGTTGTCCAAATGATCCAGAATATGTTTATTTTTAAAAATAATCATCATGCTAAACATCTTAAATATTTAAATTCAAATAAAATTTACAAAATTCCAAAATATATCCATGTTTGCCTAGGCCTTTTCAGGCTCCAATTTAAACTACATTGCTCTAGAGCAATGCTGTCAATAGAATTTTCTGAGATGATGAAAATGTTCCATTTCTGCATTATCTGATACAGTAGCCACTAACCACATGTGACTATAGAGTTACTTGAAAAATAGTTAATGCAACTGGAAAGTTGAATATTAAATTTTATTTAACTTTGACTAATTTAAATTTAAATAGCCACATGTGGCTAGTGGCTACTGTAACGGCCAGCACAACTGTGTGTTTTTCCTAAACTCTCAGCAAATTCTGGCATTCCAAAATATTACTAAAACAACTTGTGGCATAACAAATTACCCACACAATTTAATAGCTTAGAACAAGCATTTTTAGCTCACACAGTTGCCATGGGTCAGGAATTTGGGAGCAGTTTAGCTGGGTGGTTCTGGCTCAGGGTCTTTCATGAGGCTGCCGCCAAGATGTTTGCTGGGGCTGCAGTCATCCAAAGGCTGGACTGGGGCTGAAACATTAACACTAACATGGCTCACTCACATGGTTGTTGGCAGAAGGCCTCAGTTCCTTGCTGGATGGTAGCAGGAGGCCTTATTTCCTCGCCAGGTGGACTTCTCCATAGGGCTGCTTGATGTGGTCTCACAACGTGGCAGCTGGTTTCCTCTAAAGCGTGTAATCCAAGCCTCCTGAGTGTGCCATCCAAGAAAGAAAGTCAAAGTACTGTTTATGATATAGTCTCCAAATTCACACCCTGTCACTTTCTCTTTATTTATTAGAAGTAAGTGACTACATCCAGCCCACTCTCAAGGGAAAGGAAATTAGACTCTAATCCTGGAAGGTAAGAATATTAGAGAATTTGTGCACATAATTTAAATCCACCATAGACACAGTAACTGATCTAAAGAAATGGAACTAATAAGGAAAAGCCTGCATTTGAACTTATTTCAGTCTTAGTTTGGACTTAAGGTTTTTAATCTCAGCTCTCCACTGCCTAGAACAAATGCATGATGATCTCTTGAGAGCACATTTAGAAACCAAATGCAATCTAAATGCAAGTATTTACCTTAAATTTTCTTGATTTTAAAAAGGCATGCATTTAAAAAATTCATTTGTAAGTTCCCAAGTGTTATTTTGTACTATAATTTCATCATTTAAAAATTTTCCTCTTTCCTAAGAAATTGGGTATATATTATGCTCAGAAAGAATGTTAAAGCAACCAGCATGGTGTTTGGAATTCCAGGATCTATTGCTGGAAAGTCCCCTTAAACTGTTCGCTTCTAGGAAGCCTCAGAGTGACAGCCATGCCAAACTCCTCTTTGATGGTACCTTACATAATCCTATTTAAGCTGTGCTCCGCATAGTTAGGCTCAGGGAAGTGTCATAATCATAGAATTGTTGCCGCCCAACGGGGTTGTATTGCCCACTGCACAGAGAAGAGCCACTACACTGAGACAATCAGCGTTGCAATGGAGAAAGGGTTTAATTCCGCAGAGCACTAAGTGGGGAGAAGGTAGGAATTTCTCAAATCCGTCTCCCAGATTTTGGGAGATAGGGTTTGTAAAGACGGTTTGGCAGGCAAAAGATTAGGCAATCCTTTTGCGTCCAGTCAGTTCCTGGGTTGGGGTCACAATTCCAGTTGAGTCAATTTCTTGGTATGGGTCACTGGTCTGGATGGGTCAGCCAAACCACTGGAATGTGGGACCTGGAAGATATCTCAGAAAGTACATTTAGGTTTTGAAAAGGTGGTGTTATCTATGGAAAAATTTAAAAATCTTTATGGCTACCAGCCGTGTGACTCCAGAGTAGCAATTATAGAGAAGCCAACAGGGGACAGTGGCTGATTATTATCATTATTTTTAGTTAGGCCCGTGCTTTTGCAAAGTTTAGGCCCTTACCACAGTTCTCTCCTTGCACCCCTTTATTAATTTATAAATGGCGGTTTCAGAAGCACAGTTCAAATGATGTTTCCAATCTTTATCTGAGTTCTCAAAGAACAAAAAAGAGGATCTGAGTACATAGTTGACAAGAATTCTTACTAAAACCCCCAGTCTTCTAGTCTGTAATGCCAAGAAATGCCCCAGAGCCTCTTATTATTCTGACAAAAGAACCCTTTCCACCCTCTCTGCCATTCCGTGACCCACTTTCTCCCCTTCTACTCTACCCACCACATGTGCTTTCACAGGAACCTTCCTTTGCGCCTGGGGCCCCTAAGGAATATATTAGCTATTTTTTCCCCACCACACTTGTTGAAACGTTTGGCAGTAATGCTATTGTCCCCTCTGCTTTTTACTCATAGACTCTTAGTCAGCACAGCTTAAGGCACCAATGACCTTAAGAGCAGAGGAGACAGCAAAATAATCTACTAATCTACAATATTTTTTGGCAGTCAGGGAGAAAGGGGTACCACCAATATGAGTATTTTCTCTGCCACTCTGGACACAGCTGACTGGGCCAGGAATTGTTGTCTGACACAAAGGCAGCCACCCACACGTTGGACAGGAGTTTGAGAATTGGCTTGGCAGAAAAACTGCCCAGACTGCGAGATCCACATTTAATGGTGATTGGGAAAACCACTTACTCCCTTTCTTTCAGGAAATTTAACTATGAAACACTTAGCAAGGAAAAAAGTGAGTAGAGAGAGCAGACTCAGAGAGATGAAGACCCATAAGTCAGTAAGCCTTGCATAAACATTACACCTGAATCAGAGAGAAGAAATACAGGTTTAAAATAAAGTCTAATTAACTGAGAGCAGTGTGCCTGCCTCTTCTTTGCAACAAAGGACTCTAAATAGGATGTGTTTTCTATCTTTCAACAACTTTTATTTAGGATTTATTATTGACTATTCTTTAAACCTCAGTATCAGCCCTAATCTGGATTGTTACAGTAATAATGATGGCTAATATTTATTGGATTGCTACTATGTATCAGCACTGTTCTAACTGCCATGAATATATTAAAATTTATTATAATTTCCATTTTATATGAAGATATTAAAATACAGACTATCAAAATAACTTGCCTCAGGTCATATAGCTAATAAATGGCAGAGGTGGCATCTTGTCCATTGTGCTACTACAACAAAATACCATAAACTGGATAATTTATAAACAATAGAAATTTATTTCTCATAGTTATGGAAGCTGGAAAGTTTAAGATCAAGGCACCAGCAGGTTTGGTGTGGGGTAAGGGTCTGGTCTCTGCTTCCAAGGTGGCTCCCTGTTGCTGTGTCCTCTGAAGGGGATGAAGGCTGTGTCTTCCCATGGTAGAAGGGCAAAAGGGAGTGAATGCTAGTTTTCTCCAGCCAAGTTTATAAATTCACTAATTCCATTATAAGTGCTCTAGTCTCATGACTTAATCAGCTCCTAAAGGTCCACCCCTCTCGTAATATCATTGCCTTGGAGATTAAGTTTCAACGTGAATTTTGGAGGGGCACACACATTCAAACTATAGCAGGTGGGATTTGAACCCCCAACGTCTGGCTCCAAAGGCTGTGCTTTTTCTGACTGCTGTATCCTTCTGCTGCTCTAAATAAAACAGTTTCCCGTTCACTATAGGATAATTTCCAAATGTAGGGTTCCTACAATCTATCCCACAACAACTTTTATCTAATTCCATTACTTCAATCCTTATGAACCCCAGCCTCTCCTCTCACAGTCTCAAAAAAAATGCAGCCTACATACTTTGCACCACCTCCCTCTGCACCTTTATGCCTCCTGAAACTGGAAAACCTAACTGAATGAGTGCGTGATCAGGGAAATTGGCACATAAAAAAGCAGTAGGCCTCCCAACTGCCACAGTTTCATACATCCGAATTCTGAGGCTGTGGAATCCAACTTTGATGAACAATATGATCTTTCAGACTGCTTTATAAGTGTTTATTTAGGCGCTCAGCTGAAGAACAAGAAAAATGAAATTTAGTGCCAAGCTGTATGAACACGGCCAGACTCTTGGATAATTTATTTTTTTATGACAGATTCCATTTTCTGCTGCTGGCATGATTACATGGGAAGGCATTTGTCCACTGAGAGTACATTTGTGTCTTCGCATGGGCTAACTCAGTGGTAGCATTTAATGTGTGCAATATTATTCACTTATTAGACCAAAAGACAGTACATGCTCAGAATTAGTAAGTTTATTGAAATGTTGTTACACGAATCCGTCTTCAGAGGCAAAAGGAACATCAGTGCTTAGCTTGAGATTGTCTCATTATCTTCAAAGTGCAGATATTATTGAGATGATTAGTTTCTTGGATAAATTTACGTTTGAAGAGGTATGAATATGTCCTCTGTCAGAAGTGTTGTGTTGCAGCATTGTTTATTGTTTAAGGCTGTTGCTGAAAACTGAAATATGTACAGAGTGAAACTGGGTGGTTGTATATTAATAGAGAATGGCAAACTCAATTAGAGAATGCTCCTCTGAAAAGGGCTGTCGCTTATTAGGCCTAGCCAATTGTTGTAACCGTGGAATATAGCCCAATGTTGACAGATATTCTGGTTTTTAAGAAAAACAGTATTTCTGGATATGGATATGAAATACCTTGATGTTTAAATGTTGTTAAGTGTGGTAGGCAGAATTATAAGAATGACTCACAACTTCCCTCTTCCTTGTATAATCTCCTCCCCTTTGAATATGAGTGGAATCTGTTAGTATGACGACATATTACTCCTAGGACTGTGGCAAAAGGGTGATTATCTAGATGGGCTTAATCTAATCACATGGTATCAGAAGGGGAAAGCAGAAGAAGGATGCCACAGATAAAGGTAATAAATTCTGCCAACAACCTGAATAAGCGTGGAAGTGAATTCTTCCTAAGAGCTTTCAAATAAGAGCTCATCCCAGGCTACACTTTTATCTTGATCTTGTGAGACACTGATCAGGGAACCAAATGGAGCCAACTCTGACTAATGACTTACTGAATTGTGAGCTAATAAATGTGTGTTGTTTTAGGTTGATAAGAATGTTGTTATTTGTGACTCAGCAATAGAAAACTACTGCAGTAAGCAGTTGCAATTATTTAAAAATCTCAAGTAGGAAAATTTGCACACATCAGTCAATGAAGCATTAGTTTACAATCTCTGGTATAATTAAGGTGAAGTGAGAGAGTTTCTGAGCGTTTTTCCATCTTCTAATGTAACTGACCCCACCATGTGCTTCTAATGGTCATTACTTAAAGTCAGTCTTAAGACAAATAAATTTTGATTGAATTTCTTTAGTTAAATGAGTAAGTTTTGATTGAAATGCAAATAAAATTACTCACAAAGTCATGATGTGTGAAAACATAAGACAATGAAATGAATAAGAGCACTAATAGAGACAGTTTATCAGCTTTGTGGATATTTTCTGCAATTGTTTATTGGAGTAGGTTGAGGAAAATCAAGAAAAAGGAAATTTCCCTATATATTTTTTCGTAAAAATGATTTGAGGATAATTGTTTCTTTGAAACTATATTGTATGCCTCCACAAATCTGCATCATTTATTCTTGATTGAGGATGAATCTTTAAAATAGATGGCAAGTATATGCATTCCCAAAGGTTCTCTAGCTTGAATGGCATGCAGTGAATGTAGTACAAGTCCAGAAATTTCATAAGATTCTGTTTCCCTTTTGGTGAATAAATTTTGAAAGATTATTCCTAGTGACTCTGAGAATAAATTTATTCTCATTTCCTGGCCCCAATAGTAGCATTATTTGGCCAAAGTGGTTCTTAAATAGCAAAACAATTAATCAATAAGTACTTTCTCTTGTAGCCCTCACAAGACTCTCTTTACACATTCAACATCACTAGTTGAACATCCATTATGTTCAAGTCACTGTGTTATGAAGAGAATGCTAAAAACAAAGATGACCAAAAAAATATGACAGCTAGCTAGCTTCAAGTAGCTTACTATCTCCTGCTCTTTTATAATCTTTCTGTTATAATTAAGAAATGGGTACTCAGCCATAAAAAAAAATGGTGAATTAATACCTCTTGTATTAACCTGGATGGAACTGGAGACCATTCTTCTAAGTGGGTTTCCCCACAAGAGTGGGAAAACAAACACCACACGTACTCACCATTAAATTGGAACTAATTGATCAACACTTATGTGCACATATGGAAATAACATTTGTTGGAAATCAAGTAGGTGGGAGGAAATCAAGTAGGAGGGGATGGGTAAATTCATACCTAATGGGTACAACGCCCACTATCTGGAGGATGGACACACAACTTTGACTCAAACGGTACAAAGGCAATTTATGTAACCAAAACGTTTGTACCCCCATAATATTCTGAAATAAAAAAATAAAAATAAAGATGTAAAATTATTCACCCCTAAAAAAAGTGGGTATGTATGGGCTCTATTAACGATGCTACTGAGATGCCCTACCTCACTCCTCCAAACCCCCCCCATGCACACCCCAATTTGAAGACAAAAAACAGTTTAACCCACTCAGTTGCAGGTGGAGAAGCTGGGGAATGTCAAGCTCTCCGTCTCCTCCTCTGACTGGCAGAAACCTGCCCCGGGATGCTTACTGCATAAAAACTTGTAGGCTGGGTCAGAGATGAAGCAGATGTAGGAGACCATTCTGTGCTCCATGACAGATACATGTGACCAGCTGCATGTCTTACCATACACGTAAGTCACTCCTCTTGCTCTGGGGAAATTAAAATACGGGTTAGGGCTTTTAAGAGCAGGCTAGAGCCCTGGAGAAAATCTGGGGAATACCCGGCTAATAGTCTTTACATGAGATTTTTACAAATGCAACATGTTCGAGCCCTGGGCTCCCTCACCTTCACACCTCCATTCCAGAATTCTAAACCCTGTTATTTGTACAGCCCCTTGCTTTGGTGGTAGAGATGGATAGAGAATCATTCTGTGGCTCTCTCCTGGTGAAATTTCTATTCCCTGTGGCCCAAGTCCAAAATATTCCCCTTTCATTAGCACTTACTATGTCTTTGAAAATCAACCATTGATTTATTCAATGGGGTTATAAAATAACACATAATTAATAAATTAAGCAAATGTTTTATCTTTAGAGGCCATAGATAATTATTAAAATCTGTTTGGAAATGCCAATGCTTGTGTCAAAAATATCTAATCCTGTTTTTTTATTGGAATTTTCCTATTAATTTCCCATTTACTTATTAAATAAAGCATGCATTTAACTAACCGGTTACCCTTTGATTTCATAGTAGTATTTACTCTGGAATTCCAGACACTTTTTCTTCAGTTTACATCCCATGCTCTATATGAACAGTGATAGAAAGCTATTTAATAGATATTTTTGTGTACCTTCTAAAAATTGGTTACACTATTTTGTAGATGTACCTCTATGGTATTATTAATACATTATGACATGCTAGAAGTTACAATTATTTGACCTTAGTTTTTTGGTTTGTTTTCAAATTAACACTTGGGTTGATTTCTCAAAAAAAATAAGTAACGATATAGAATTGCTTGCAGCATTTTTCTGTGGTTATTTTCAAATTCTTATTTCAT
This sequence comes from Daubentonia madagascariensis, assembly GCA_023783475.1. Taxonomy (NCBI): domain Eukaryota; kingdom Metazoa; phylum Chordata; class Mammalia; order Primates; family Daubentoniidae; genus Daubentonia; species Daubentonia madagascariensis. Next base: position 38,792,139 of record JAKFHU010000600.1, read on the forward strand.
TCTTGCCTCACTGATATTGTTGAGATCTGTGACTTGACCTTTCTTTGAAATTAATGGTCATGCAGCAACTACAGTTCTGATTCTAGCAGTATCAATATTTGCTTGGCTGGAGAAATGTTTTCATCTGTTTGCACATGATCTATTTTCTAGTTCTCTTGAGGTCTTGCATATCTTTTGCAGTTCATTCTGTGAGAAGGAAATTTCCAGAGCAGACTGCAAATCCATGGTGGCCTGCAGGAGTAATGCGGGAGTCCGCTCTCATGTAGTTAGCACACCAGCTGGTTACCCAAAAACTTTCCCCCACTATTGTTCTATGCTAATGGCATGTAGACATTCTATTTTCAGGTCGACAATTAACATAATATTAGTACCAATTATAATTTTTATTTGATAGGATAATTCATTTATTTTACTTAAATCCTAATGCAGTTGTGTATTTGGCATATTAATTTCAAATTTCTGAGTGCACCCCTAGTATAACAGAGATCTTTTTCTCAGGCTAGTTAATAAAACTTTCAGTTGATGCTGAAAACAAAGCAAACAGCTAAAGGGCTCACCATAGACAAAAAGGCTAATTACTGTGTTGCACTCACAGAGGGTCTATTTACAGCATGTTCTCTGCAGTTAGCCCTGTGGCTTCTACAGATGAATGAAATTTCTAGTAGAAAATATTAAGAAAACATATATAGTTAAGGAAATATGGTGTTATCTTGGTTAGAAATAACCACTAAATTTTAATACATAAAAGAAAGAACTTTAATATATCAGAAAAAGCATTACATTTTGAAGTAACTTTACAGACTTTGGGGGGTTTTGGGAAATCAGATTAGCAATTAGAATATTTAGGGACAAAGGCAGTGGATAGCCCTGAGGAATATTTTATCCAGGTCAGGAAAAGTACTGCTTTCACCTGTTTCTTCTCTGTCATATTTAGTCTGCATGTCCATTTTTAGTGTATTTGTAGATTTTTCTCTCTTATTCAGCTATCTCCAATCTCTTAGAACATTCTCTGTTTATATTTATATATGGTAGCATTATTGATAGGTCTGCAGTGAAATTCTGATCTTAGTGTGGGAATCATTCTACTATTTCAAATGTCTTCGGATGGTTATGCTTTATGCTGTTCTTTTTTTATTATTCTAGAGGAAATGATCATTTCCCATCACACAAAAAATAATTTGCAGAGGGTCTTTTTTTAATCCAAATGTAGAATAAGTAGGTACTATGGACTACTTTTTGTGTCCCCACAAAATGCATATGTTGAAATTCTAACCTCACAATGTGAGGGTATTAGTAAGTGGGACCTTTTGTACGTTATTAGCTCATGAGGACAGAACTCACATGAATGGGATTAATGCCCTTATAACAGAGATCCCAGAGAGCTCTGTCACCCCTTTGGTCATGTGAGGATGCAGCTAGAAGACAGCCATCTATGAGGAATCATGCCCTCACCAGACACTGAATCTGCCAGCCCCTTGATGTTGGACTTCCCAGCCTCCAGAACTGCAAGAAACAAATTTATGTTGTTTGTAATCAATCCAATATATGGTATTTTGTTATAGCAGCCCAAATAGACTAAGACAGTAGGAAACCTTTATCCTGGGATTACAGAGTAAGAAAAAATATATGTGTATATATATAATTCTAATATATGTTGTTAATATTTTATATATGATTTTGAACTGTTTTAGAGATCTAGAGGAGGAGTGGACACATTTATTAAGGAGTCCATGCTTTTTCATCCATTGGTTGAAGGAGAAATGTTAGAAAAGACAGATGAGGGTGAGCTTTACCAAATCTTGAGAATAAAGAATGGTAACAAAGTCACTGAAATAGTTACAATGAACTATTCTAAGCCAGCACTGCATGTGAGGGGAAAACTGCATGTGAAGGTATAGATCTCTGAATCAAGTAAGTTGAAAAAGTTTGACTATAAAGCCCTAGGTTGGCATTTGCACGTGCGAAGAAGCTCTACATGTGATCTGAAAAGCTGTTTACTAAGTGTGGCTATAGCTGTGCTGTTTGGTAGCAGCCACTGGGTACACTTGGCTAATTAGCACTTAATGGCTATAGCAATTTAGGAACTCAAATTTCAGCTTTATTTGGTGGTAATTACCTAAAGTTTAAATTCACAACTGATAGTTTGTTTTAAGTATGTTTGGAACAACTTAGACATGCCAATCTACTTCTAAAACTGTACATTTTTTAAAATTCTAAATACAGATCAAGTTTTTCTGGTGAAAATTTAATATATGAATTGAGATGTGCTATAAGCATAAAATACATACTGGATTTTGAAGACTTAGTACCAAAAAAAAGAAAATGAGAAAAAATGCAGAATATGTAAAAGACCTCATTTAAAAGTATTTTAGCTTGATCATATGTTGAAATTCTAATATTTTTGATATATTGTGATATAGAATACATTATTATAATGTTTCACCTGTGGCTACTAGAAAATTTAAAATTGCATATGTAGCTCTACTGAAAGTGCTGCTCTGAAGTACATCAAGCCACCTAAGTGAATTTTAGTCAAGGTGAATTTCCTTCCCTTGAGAAACCACTAATATTGGAAAAGGCTCTCCTTTAGCTTCTACATAGTGGCCAAATTGGAGGATTTGTCTCCAACCACCATTAGCCAGACTCTTGCTCTTAATAGTGCTGGCTTTCAGCCTCAGAAGTTCAACCCAACCTGGGCTCTGGGCAGCATTGCCCCCTCACTGTGTGACTGTCTAGCCCCACCAGTAAGGGGCTGAAGATACGCACCCTCCTACACAAGTCCTACATCCTGTAGCAACCCAAGGAAGGATTGAACCAGGTAATGCAAATAGCTTAGTGAGAAAGTCATTTGCCCAGGAACTATGCAGCCCACCCTCAAAGAGTTGCCAATGTGAGGCAAATGACCACTCCACCACACTCAGAGTGTCTGTAGGGAGTTTGGTCCAGCTTCTACACTTTGAGTACCACCGTGTAAAACCAGCTTATACTCAGCTGCCTCTACTGAGCAGAACAAGTCAGGACCAAACTAGACTGAACACAACTGTACTCAGGTGTTCTTGGATGGGCTACAACTAGAGATATGTAGACTTTCTCCTATCACCTGGGAATATCTGATAGCTATACATTATTTGTATCATAAGCAATGTATAGAAACACTCCAGTTACATTGGGTGAATTTTATTATCTGTAACCATCTCAGAGTATAAAATTTACAAGAACACAGATAATGCATCATTTGATTCGTCTAGGAAACATCACAAAACAAGACTAGGATAAAGATTTTCTGACTCTTAATTCAATGTTTTTCCCCTTACATTATATTTCTTTATAAATGTTGCATTAAATGTGCATAAATATATTAGGAAAATTGGTAAATAAAATCTAACTGAACTATAAAGATCTCTACCATATCCTTCAATTTCTATTCTCAGTCTTCTCTACTTGGTCAAGATCTCTCTTGTGGCGAAGCATCCCAAAGCGAAATTCACATCTTTACTTCTCAATTCTATGCTAAGGATTCCTATTTTGATCTTCTCAGCTGCCACCTGTCTTCTAGGCTCTAGCATTACATTTCCAACTGCTTGGTGTATTTTCTTTGTTCCCAAAAAAAACCCCACACATTTAAATTGCACTATATATAACTAAAGCGTCTTCAAAAGACTTGAAAAGCAGAAAAAAAAAAGAGAAGAAAACTTGATAGAAAGTATGGAGCACATTACATCTAAAGAGGAAAAAATATCCCAAGCATGAGGCAGTACATTGTCTTTACTAAATAGCACTAGTCCTCCTCTGGTTATTTGCTTCTTCTCTGGTCCCCAATCAGCATTCTAACTACTCATCTGGCATCTCAGGAAGTGCCACACCTGTTAAAAGTGGTTCTTTTCAAATTTAATGCATTTGTTTAATATATGCTAATGTTTAGTTGCTGTCTCCATGTTAAAAAAATTTTTATTCAATATGTATTTATTGGAAATACACTATATACTGGGTCCTGAAATTGCAAGACACACACACACACACATATATATATTTTTTAGAAATACATATTTCTAAAAAAGCAAGTAACACAGATTCTTGACCTATTCTGAGGGATCAAAAGAGTTTGTCTAAGAAAATGGCATTTGAGAATGTGTAAAGACCATGGGTTAAAAGAAAGCAAAATACTGTAAAAGAAATATTGTGCTAACCTGGTCTGGGACAAAATAAATGTTATTTATTGCTTAGTGCAATTTATAATCTCCTTCTCTGAATAAATTAGAATTCTGATAAAACATTTAGCAATTTTCAATAATTGTTTAATTATTTATGGGACTCATATTTGTCCTGGGGGACCAGTCACTCCTGACAGTCAAAATTCTGGGTATCATTAAATAAATATTCTTTTCTGTTTTTTCTAATTTACATTTTCCATAAATATCTCCATTAGAAGAGTAACCTGTAAATTGGGCTTCTAGAGGTTTTCACCATGAAGCAAGATTATAATAAAACTTTGACACATGCTCATGGCTACATGGTTGTTGTTATTGTTTCAACAATTACTTCTAGGCTCTACAATTAGGCTAATGCCATAGAGCAGCGGTCCCCAACCTTTTAGAGCAGCGGTCCCCAACCAGTTTTCATGGAAGACAATTTTCACATGGACCAGGGCAGGCGGGTGGTTTCCGGATGATTCAAGCGCATTATATTTATTGTGCAGTCAAACCTCTCTGCTAAGGATAATCTGTATTTGCAGCCACTCCCTAGCGCTAGCACCACCGCCTCAGCTCTACCTCAGGTCACCAGGCATTAGATTCTCATAAGGAGCTCACAACCTAGATCCTTTGCATGCGCGGTTTACAGTAGGGTTCACGTTCCTATGAGAATCTAATGCCACCACTGATCTGACAGGAGGCAGAGCTTATGTGGTGATGCAAGCAATGGGGAACAGCTGTAAATAACAGATGAAGCTTTGCTCGCTGGCCTGCTGCTCACCTCCTGTTAAGCGTCTGGTTCCTAACAGGCCACAGACCAATACTGGTCCGCAGCCTAGGGGTTGGGGACCACAGCCATAGAGAACAGAAGCCAAATGAGGACAATGGACATGGTGAAAAAAGGAAGCTGAGGGATAAGCCAAATCCAGTTTAAGCAAGGAATTGTAGTTCTTGGATATTGTGTCTTATTTTTAAAAAGCAAAATACAAAAGAAATGAGGGAGATGGTCACATTTACATTTTATAAAGATCAGTCTTTCTACAGCTACACTATCTAATACAAATAGAAACATCAAGCAAGCTACAAATATAGCAATGTATTTAGTTTTAAATTTTCTAGTAGTTACATTAAAAAGGCAAAAAGGATAAGACCTCAAAGGCACAGACAACTATTATGTACCCATAATAATTTTTTTAAAAAGCACAGAAAACAAATGCAAAAATAAGCAAATGGGATCATATTAAACTAAAAAGCTTCTGTACAGCAAAGGAAACAGTCAATAGAGTGAAGAGATAATGTACAGAATGGGAGAAATATTTGCAAACTATTCATCTGACAGGGGGTTAATATCCAGAATATACAAAGAATTGAAATATCTCAACAGGAAAAACAAAAAACAATCTGATCAAAAAATGGGCAAATGATCTGAACAGACATTTCTCAAAAGACAACATACAAATGGCCAATAAATACATGAAAAAACGCTCAACATCACTAATCATCAAGGAAATGCAAGTCAAAATTACAACATGGTATCATCTCACATCAATTAGGATGGGTATGATCAAAAAGACAAAAAGTTACAAATGCTGATGAGGATGTAGAGAAAAGGGAACTCTTATACACTGTTGGTGGGAATGCAAACTAGTATAGCCGCTATGGATAACAGAAAACCACAAACAGAACTACTATATGATCTAGTAATCCCATTACTGGGAATTTATCCAAAGGAAAGGAAATCATTATATTGGAGAGACATGTGCACCCTTTGTTTACTGCAGCACTATTCACAATAGCCAAGATATGGAATCAATCCAAGTATCCAACAACAAATGAATGGATAAAGAAAATGTGGTATTTATATAGCATGAAAAACTATTCAGCCATAAAATAGAATGAAATACTGTCAATCGCTGCAACATGAGTGGAACCGGAGACATTATGTTAAATGAAATAGGCCAAGCACAGAAAGTTAAACACCGCATAGTCTCACTCATATGGAAGCTAAAAAAGGTTGAACTTATAGAAGTAAAAGGTAGGACAGTGGAAGTAGAGACTGGGAAGGGTAGGGTGAAGGGAGAAGTAGAGAGAGAATTGTTAAAGGATACAAAATTACAGCTACATAGGAGAAATAAATTCTAGTGTTCTGTACCACTGTAGGATGACTATAGTTAACAGTAATATTACATTGTTTCAAATAGCTAGAAGGAGGATATTGAATGTTTCCAACAAAAAGAAATGATAAATGTTTGAGATGATGGATATGCTAATTTCCCTGATCTGATCACCATACATTATATGCATCAAAACGTCACCATATTCCCGATGAATGTACAATTATTATTATTGTTAATTTTTAAAAATGAGAAAAAAGAAATGAAGCCCAAGCAAAAAAGTAAAATTACTATTCTTCAAAAGAAATAGTTAAGATTATGAAAAGGCAAGTCATAGACTAGAAGAAAATATTCACTATATATATATATATATATATATATATACCTAACAAAGGACTTATATACAGATAATATGAAGAACAGTTACTCTCTATTTTAAAAATTGGTCAAAAGATTTAAATGGGCACTTCACAAAAGAAGATATACAAATGACCAAGGAGAATATTAAAATATGTTTACCATCATTAGTAATGAGGGAAATACAAATTTAAACCACAAAGTGATACCACTCCGTATCCACTATAATTACTAAAATTAAAAAGACTACAGTCCAGAGAGTATTGGTGCAGATGAGAACTAGAACTTTCATACATTGCTGGTGGGAATGTAAAATAATACCATCACTTTGGAAAATAGTTTGGCTGTGTCATATAAAGTTAAACATACATTTATATTATGACCCAGCAATCTTATTTTGAGGTCACGAGAAATGAAAACATATGCCTTCACAAAACCTGTACGTGCATGATTATAGTAGCTTTATATTCATAATCATCGAAAGCTGGAAATAATCCCAATGCTCACCAACTGGTGGATGAAAAAACACATTCCTATGTACTCAAATGCTTCTGAGTAATAAAAAGAAAATATTTACTGATACACGCAACATAAATCCCTACATTTTGAGCAAAAGAAATCTTACATGAGAGAACACATTGTATAATTCCATTTATATAAAATTCAAGAATAGGCAAAATTAATCTATAGTGATAGGAAGCAAGTAAGTATTTCCCTGGGGTCGAGGGTGGCAGGGATTGACTAGAATGGACAAGGATAGTAATGTTCTCTATCGTGAATGCAGTAATACTTATTACATGATGTTTATCAAAACTCATTGAACTTAAAATATTGATTGGATTTAAATTGTAGCTCAATAAAGTTGATTTAAAAAGTAAAAGTAAAAAGAATCAGATGAATAAAAAAAATTATGGTTAATACCATAACCCAGTATATTGAAAATATTATCATTTTCATATGTAATCACTGTAAAAAAAATTCACTCTGTTGTTTCTCAACTTCAACTCTACCATGTCATTCTGGAGTATTAAGGTCACGTGTTAAAAATTCCAATAATAAAGAAAACTGTATTTAATATTTTTTTTTACAATTTCATGGAAAACAACTTGATAACTTTTATGTTCCCCTATTAAGATTCTAGTTTAGAATGTGCTACGTTTAATATCTACGAATACATTTTCTTAATGGTGAACTCCTGGCTAGCTGCAAGATAATGTATACTTCATGTGGGGAAGAGGTCTTCTAACGATGACTTATCCAAGTCATTTTCACTGAATTAAAAAACATTGAATTCAGCAATGCAATATTTTATCTCTTAATTGGTTCACCTCCTAAAAAAGCAAAACAAAATAAAAACACTATTGAAGATTCTTTTGAAATATCTTCACTAATCAAAGACAGAACTAGACATTTTTTAAGGTGGCCTAGTTTTTATAATAATGTTATTTTTATAAAATAAACAGTCCAAAGCCTGAAGTAAAGGAGCTCAAATTTCTCCAAATTCAAACACAATTCACTGATATCACTGATTCTATTAGCATCTGAAATCATATCCTGCAGTTCACCTATTCAGTTAACTATTCAATGGGCTTTTCACTGGCCATCCTTATAGTAGAGAATGTAGGTGTGCATCAAAGTAGAAAGTGAAGGGGACAGAGATTTGATTCTACTGATTATTAAGTCCTTTAGGACCATGGCCTGTGTCTCAATTCCTCTGATTCCTAAGAAAGTTGGCTGGCACATGTTAGGTATGTAAAAAACTTTTGTTTAATAATAATGATAATATCTAGCACTTATGTAACATTTAAGATGTGGCATAAACGTCTGAGCGCTCTATGTATTTTACAATATTCACTCTTCAAAACAATCTTATGAGTAGATACTATAATTATCCCATTATACAGATGCGTAAATTGAATCCTAAGAATATTTTATACTACTGACATCATTCATTTATTTTAATGGCAGTGTTAATGCAGCAAATATTTATTGACAATTTCCTGAATGATAGGTATTGTTCTAAGTGCTTTACAGATCTAAACTTAATCCTCCCAGCAGCCTTGTGAGGTAGTACTATTACTATTCCCATTTTATGAGGAAAATGAGTTAAAAGATACATTCCTTAAAAAAACTATTTTAAATTAAGTTCAATTTCTCTACATATTATTCTCAAGAATGTTTGATAATAGAATAAATATTTCGTAGTTATTTTGTAATATAACAATGGTTGTTACAGCAGCTATGATGTCTGGAGGACGAGGCACTATCCAAGACATCTGCATGTAATAGCCTATTTGATCCTCACAGTAATCTGGAGAGGTGGATACTACAATTATCATCACTTTATGCGTGAGGAAAACGAGGTACACAGAGTTTGAGTAAATTGGCCAAGGTCACACAGGGAAGAATGACAACGTTGGGATTCGTTCTTATGCAGCCTGACATTGCATTTAGCAGAGTTGTATTTAAGTTTGGGATTAACTCAATATTTATTTGAATAAAATGGTTTGTGGAAATTTCCTGGTTCTCCCAAACTGAGTGAAGGAACAAATGTTAATTCACTATCGATGATTGACCCATTTTAACTAATAATTTTCTTTTTTTGCTCCACAACTGTTCTAAATCAAAAGTTTTCCTGCTTTTAGAATTAAAACCCTACTTATGCCATCCAAATATACATTCCAATCACTGGGGTTAAAGAGAAGCCCAAGATACTTTGAAAGAAATTATAATTTTAAAAGGGATTCCTTTTTCTTTTTGTAACCTTCTCTATTAAAAAAAAACCACCACCCAAAGAATTATTTTGCTTTAATTTTTAGAGCTAAAAGGTCAAAAGAGGATTTAATGAAATGAAAACAAAGAAACATTTAATGAGTTGATCTAGCTCAGTGTATATCAACATTTTATTTTATATTAATTCTTACTTATCATCAAGCATTTAGGAAAACTATTCAGAGTTTTCTAAAAATGTCAACTGAATAAATAACTTTCATTTTGAAAGATAAACCTATTTCCTTTATTTACTTAAAAGCTTTGAGGCCCTTTCTATGATATATATAAAATATAAATTCACATATATTCCTATTAATTGTATATTAATAGCATAAGCAACATTTTAAAGCTTGACACTTCTTGGTATATTATTATTCAATTTTTTCCATACATAGACACCACACTTTGTTGTCAATAAATAATTCCACTTTAATGGCAAAGTAATAATTTAGACAGATACAGGGTGCACATTTGCAAAAAAATATATGCAAGCTGGTTTACAAGCTAGAGGAACAATAAACCAATAGAAAATACATCATCCAGTTAAGTCCATTGACACCAAGTACTTATTGTTGGGGCTTTACAAAGACTACAAAAACTTTTCAGATGATTTATTTCACTGTTTCTGCCTATTTACATGATATGTTACATCAAAAATGTACAAAATATAAAATGTATACAGACAAATGTTTCACAAACTAGTTTAAGTTGTAAACTAGGTGGACCTACTGGGATGTATTGCAGGAAATTCTGTTTATGCTCATGTTTGGACTGTGTTTCTCAAAATGGCAGGGAAAGATTAGCAATTTTCTTAGATCACATATTATACAAGGGCAACTAGTCACTCATCCAGCTACATATATTGATGTTTCACAACAGATTTGATCCATGTTTGAGGCTTCAAAGTCAGGGTGACAATTCTATGTGCATAAATTCAGTTCGGATTTCCCTTAGGGCAATAGCACCGTGTAAGGACCTATACACTTAGTGACACTCTGAAAACTGCACAGATGTCTTGTGGTATTGTTGTTGTTGTTCTATAGCAACTGACCCATGAGTGGTCACAGAGAGTAGCACCAATTACACGTCCTAAAAGTAACACATTTTCACATGCATAGAACAAGTCTACACCATGGCCTAGCCCTTGGGTTTTATAAACTTAAAACCTGTCCTCTGTGTGTGGTGGTAACTTCTGCAATGACTCTGATCAGTTTTCATGCACGCTCTTTAAAGCCTGCCAGGACAGATGTACTTTCAGACAGTTTTACTTATCCAAAAATATATTGGCTTCATGTACAGTTTTGAAGCATGCTCACTCTAGCACTGATAGCTCCTGCATAGTCATAACAACTGTAAATACAGGACAAACACACCAGATAATAACAGCTTTGAGGGTTTGCATTCTGTATTTGTTTGCAACGTACAGGAAATCTCAGCAAGTGAAACACCTCTTAACACCAACAGGATAAAATACAATTTTGTTTGTGTTTGTTTTGACTTGTGCAAGTTTTAAAAATTATTATTTACAATACCTACCCAGTAGACTGTGCAAATCTAACCTTCTTTTACAGTATAAACGCTTCCTCTTCCACAGTGACTTTACTGCTTCATTGTTCTTTAATGCTGAATTTCTCATGTACAACAACAGCAATCAAAACGACATGCGTCAAAACTAATTTAAAAAAAGAAAAAAATAGGGAAGGAAAGCCGAATAGTTGTGCTCATGCTGTATCTAGTGCTTCCAGCTCTGCTGGATAAAAATTCAAAATCTCCTGCCTTCTGAAACTCTTTCACTTAGAACTGGATATAATTTCGCCACATGTCTCAGCTTTTAAGTGATGGTCAAAGAGGGTTTCTGGGTTACTTGAATATTTTGGAGGATAGGCAAAGCAATCTATACACAAGGTAAAAATACTGATCTTTCTCCTATCCATTTCTTAAAAACAAAAGAGAGAGAGAGAAAGATATATAGAGATGAGGCTACTGTGTTAACTGGTGTTGCTTGGTTGTAAATGAAAAGACAGTGGAAATTACCAATGGCTTAGGATTTAAACCAACTGTTAAACTGTTGTAGAAATCTGTTTTAAGGCAGTGAGACAGCACCATAGGAAATGTTCCTTCTTTCACTGAAAAGGCTCAAACAAACAAAGCCCTAAAAAAGCCTTTTGTCAGTGTTGACTAATAATTGGTATAAAACTCTTGTTAAGGGAGTGGGCAGGTGGTTTAAAAAGACCACTGTGATAAAAACAACCTTATAAAACCTGTGACTCATATACTAAAAAGTTGGTGGAGCACATCATGAGAACATGGCAGTAAGAATTAAATTGGCACTTCTCCAGTTTGCCACAGTAGTGTTTTTCTGGTGGTTGCACAATTCCATTTGTGCTTATGGAGGACTGGCCTCTTGGATTCATTTTGGAATGGGGTGAGCGCACAACACAAACACTACTGGAGCCCTGTGACCAGCACCATGTGGCACAAAGGAGGTTGGACAAGTTGGAAGAATGGACCCTGCCTGGGGAGAACAAACAGCCCCTCAGAGGAAACAAAAGGAAGGGACAAAAAAAAAGGTCTGCATTGTAAACTTTTAAAGAGGAAAAAAGTAAAGTCCAGTTTGGCTATCCCATGTGCAATCTATTCAGTTACCCTGTCATTAGGGTCCTTTCCAGTTGAGTAATGGAGCCTTCTATCACTCCATGAATATAAAAATGCTTAGAAATAAAATAAAGTTAAGCTTCCATTTCAATTTAGCATCTTGGCGGTTCAGACTTAATTCTGCTGCCTCCTTGGAGACCACAACTCTGGGTCAGGGCCCTTGACAGGGTGCTTTTATACTGGCAGTGGTTTAGTGAAAATACCTTTCTTTTCAAACACTTTTTTTAAAAGCATAGTCTTTCCCCCTAACTTTTTTCACCCTTTAGAGGGTAGATTCAAGAGATGAATCCAAAATGTCTTCACGGTGGCTGGTGCTTTCGCTGTCGCAGCTTTGTGTGCCCGAGTAATTGGCTGCTTCTTGGAGTTTCATTAGCATATTCATCTGAAGAAAGAGAAAAGAGACATTGATGTAGGCAATGATGCACTGAGTAAGCCAGCCCCCGAAAAAACAAGGACCTGAGCCACAATGAAGAACAATCTCATCCCATCCAGGTGAAATGGGAAACTAATTTTAGATTTTCACTCATTGCCTCTGGCTCCTACACTATTTCCCCCCAAATATGACTATAACACCAAACCATAAGGACAAAACAGGGCTTGTAGATAACTCTTTTATTTGGGGTTGTGAATGAATACTGCTCCAGCAGGGAGACTGGAAAGGAAACTGTATCACAGCTGGACATCTGGGTTCATTGCTGGAGAGTACGCCAACCTTCCCAGCTTTTTGGCTGGGAGAAGCAGAAAGCATTGAATGGCAACTGAAAGTCGTGAATGTTCATACACACACAGGCGCACACGCAGGCACACACAGAGTCCCTCGAGAGAAGGAGGGGACGGAGTGGCATGAAGCCAGCTGCTGCACACAAGCACACCATCTGCTGTTGAGGAGCTGACCTCGAGAGGAGGTGACTAAATGAAGTGGACCATGAGCATCTGAAGAGGGAGAAGGGAAAGAATCACTGTCAAGTTTCGTTGTTGAATTTCTGGCTAAAATATGATTGATATATCACTGAAAACAAAAACCACCTTCTGGAACAACAGCGGCTGTCTCAAGTTTCCCAGGCTTATAGGAGAATGATAGTGTTCATTCTAGTAAGAGGGACATATGTATGAAAGCACCTGGGGAGAAAGGCAGCTAGAATTTCCATGTATTATATAATAAAAAGCAGCAAATTGCTTGGATTTTGATAGATCTGGAGCTCCACTGTCAGAGATCAAAGTTAAAAAAAGATTGTTTAAAAGCAAATTGTGGATAAATGGTTTAACAATTTTAGAAAGCACAGAAAAATCGATGTATATCTTCATGAGGGTAGTGGACTTGTTTCTTTATCAAGGTTGTGTATAAGTTGTAATAATTTTTATACTGCCTAATGCATACTAATTTTATTATTTTATAAAGTAATCAAAGTTGATCTTTTATTTTCCAACTTAGAGTAATAGAAAGGAGAAATTTAAAAAAGGATTCCTTGGTTATTTGTTATGCTATGCATGCTTGTGTGCTCAGTGTAAAATGTGTGTTCCATCGATGCTTGTGAAATAAATGATAAAACTGGAAATCATCAACTTCATCAAGAATGTCTTTCTAACAGGCTACAGATATAGTATACTTTGAAGTTATTTTAACAGTGTTCAGGATACTATTTTTAACCTAATTTTCAGTCAAACTCTCTGAATGTATTAAATCAGCTACATTAGGATATAAAATAAAAGTAGTTGGTAATAACCTCTAAAACCCAGTAAGCCAAAAAGCCAAATGTCTCCATCAACACAGTTTCTTTCTCTCTCTTCTCTCTCCCTCTCTCTCTCTCCTCTCTCTCTCTGTCTCACACACACACACACATGCAACCCCACCTTCATGTACATTCATATTCCCTCCCTCCTTTCTTTTGTCAATCCATCCCCCGTTAGTAGCTGGCTGTATGTTCAATTATTTGGGTGAAGCAGATTTATAAAAGAGAACTGTGTTTTTTGAGCACCCTCCTGAGTTACAAAGAGTAGAAAAAGTTAATGATGTTTGTTTTAAAAGATATGATTGTATCTCAGTCACAAATGTTTGTAAATACTTGAATGCTGGATGTTTTAAGAGTTTTATTGTATAATAATAGTATTATTAAAGTCTCACATTTTGAAAATGGTGTCATATAGCAAATACATTCTATTAGAATAAGTTCCAAATCTCAGATTCATAATAAATATATAGTAGGATTTACTTTGCCTTCTCATAGTGTTACTTTGTAAATTCAAATCAAATGAGACTACAGAAGGATAGAAGGTTATGTATGATTTGATCATCATTGTCATAGATCATCATCCTCTACAAAAGTATTTCTTCCCTCTCTTCTTCCCTGTTTCTTCCCCATACCCATTGCTATGGCTTGGATATAGTTTGTCCCTGCCAAAACTCATGTTGAAATTTGATCTTCATTGTGGCAGTGTTGAGAGATGGGACCGAGTGGGAGGTGATTGGGTCATGGGGGCAGATTCTTCATAGTTAGGTTAATGCCCTCCCAGTGGGGGTGAGTAAGTTCTCACTCTGGAAGGAATGGATTAGTTCCCTCACAAGAGCAGGTTGTTAAGAAGAGTCTGGCTTCCTCTCTTGCCATGTGATCTCTTTGCACTCTCCCACTCCCCTTCTGCTTTCCATCATGAGTTGAAGCAGCATGAGGTCCTCACCGGATGCAGCTGCACAATCCTGGACTTTACAGTCACCAGAATCATGAGCCAAATGAACATCTTTTGCTTATAAATTATCCAGCCTCAGGTACTCTCTTATAGCAACACTAAATAGACTAAGACAGCCATAATCATAAGCATAATGTCTATAATTTTTAACACCTTGATCAGGTCCTTATCATCTCTGGTACTTACAGATCTGTCAGTCTCCCAGCTTCCATCCTCTCTCCTTCAATCTGTCCTCTACTCTGTTATGAAAGTGATCTTTAGAAATTGCAAATCTAACTAGGTAAGCCACAGCTCAAAAAGCTCTGGTGGCTCTCCACTGTCTATGTGACAAAGTTTTAACTTCCTGCAAAGATAAAAAAGGCTCAGCATGATCTAGCAATTGTATACTTCTGTAGCTTTAATTCCTCCCACAAACTTGTACATAGCTCCCTAAACTCATCATTTTTTCCATAATGTTTCACATGCTGTTTCCTCAATTTTATATATTCTCCCTCCAACCATATGATGAGCTCCTATTCATCCTTCAAGACCCAGCTCAAGCATCTCCCCTGTGAAGCTTCTTATAATCACTTCCTCACTAGACACATAAGTTTACCTAGCATGTACCTCTATCATTATTTTACTGTAGTTTATAAAGATAGATGTATTGCTCCACAACTGGCCTGTAGCCTTCTTGAGATCAGAATTGATATCTTATTTACCTCTTGATCACCAGTTCTTAGCACTAAGTACATACTTATTAACATTCAGATTGTTATTAATGATGAATACACATTGCATTTTTAAAACAATGTGAGATATACTAAAAACTTGTATCCTTGTTCAGATTCAAAACCAGATTTCTGACACAAAATTGTGGATTTTCTTGCTAGGATTTCTGATTTTATTGGACTTGAAATATTTTGTCTTATATCAGCAATTATAGAAATACATAGAAATAAAAGCAGATAAAGAGTATTTATTTTCTTATGAGAATGTGCCTGATGTAAATATTTATTTTTCAATGATATCCTTTTCCATTTAGCATGCAAAATATTGTAACTCATTGTTTGTTAAGATGGTCAGTAGAGCAGAAGAGTAGGAACCATGAATTTTTCAGCCCAATTCTCATGTCAGAATGAGAAATCCTGGATTTCTTTCTCATACCCAAAGAAAAGAGCATTCAGAACTAGGGAAAAGAGTGCTTAATGAGGTTAGCTGACCTGGAATGTGGGAATTGGGAGAGTTGCATACTCTAAAGACTAACACTGAAAACAAACCCCATATACATCTCTCCTTATCTGAAGCAGACATGGTGTACCAAAATTGCAGTGGTAGGACTAGAATTTATGAAAAATTCAGATTAAATAATCCATACTTGTATTCTAAGGCTTATCTTTACCCTATTAAATTTTAACCATTCTATCAGCAATTATTTAGTGTATGTTCACAATTATGCTGGATTCAAACCAATTTCACCACCACTGTTGATTTCTAACCATGTATTAATATCATTTAAAGGGCCAGGTACCATGTTATAAAAATATGTCTGGGCCCTTATAGAATTTATAACCTAAATCAGAATTAAACAGGGAATCCCTGGACTCCAGGTGGGTCTATGTGTATACTTCTGTGACTTTATGAAAATCTTAAAATAGCATGGAAAATTTTCTGTGTGTGGGCATTTTGCTGGGGAAAGGATCTTGAAAGTTTATCAGATTTTCCACATGCTATTCCCAAAATGTTAAGAATGATCAGCTGACATGATGATGTACCTGTTTCAAGGTTGTTGGTGCAAGCATATTCCATAAAATATCAAGTCATTTTATGTCCTTGGGTATAGTCACAGGTTACGATTTTTTAATCATTTCCTTTGTGAGTTTGTTTGAAGTAACAAAATGGCTTTTATTTTGTTATCATTTTTCTGTATTGGTTATACAAGTTCAATAATCTCTTTAGTCATAGAATAGTGAGCTAACAAACACATTGCATTTGATACCAATATATAGAAAGTAATCTATAAAAATTAAAAATAGATATATTAAAATTGTCTTTTTTTCTAATAATACCATGTACTTAATATTTTTGGAATAGTCAATTTTGGAATAGTCTAAAACTTTGGAGTTTTAGAGATGTTTATTCAAATTATTCTAGTATTTTAAAAATAAATAAAGCATAACTTCCCTTTGATTTCCAAGTTAGTTCATCTTTCTCTACTGTAAACAACAAAGGACTAGTTTTAAATTTAGTCAGGCTAATTGATATATGTAAATATTCTTTAGTTCTCCAAGTGTACATTATATTGTGCTCTTTGTTTTTCCATTTAAGAACAAAGTTCAGTTTCCATTTAAATACCTACTAGAGTCATGATATTTAACATTTTTATTTATTTACACAATTTAATGCATAATAAGGGAAAAATTACAGTCAAATAGTTCAGCCTGGTTTCAGTTATTTCTTGATTATTTTTAAGCACACAAGTTGGGTTTTCATTTTAAGAACTTCATTCAGTGAAAGCAGTCCAAAGGTAACAGTTAAAACTGTCCCACATATTGCCTAGGATAACTAATGTCTTTGATACAAACGACAAAATACTAATGACCTCACACTATAATCAATATTATATGGGAAGAATCAAACATCACTTTCTTACCAGGGGATCACCTTCCGTGTCAGCTTGTGGAATGTGCTTTGAGGCTGTGGCTTCCTTAGTGGATGTGCAACCCTCATATCCAACATCTTCTGGTCGCAACTGAAGTAATGCTGGGCTCTCCTGAGGCAGAGATGCTGAGTTCCATGGATATGTTTCAAGCACCCACTTTGAGGGATCTTCCCATGGCGTGCGTTTCCCATACATCTAAAAGTTGACCACATATTTAGCACATACAATAGGCATTTCTATTCAGTAAGAAATGTAACTACTAATCGAATGTTATTTTTTTTTTTTGTACATTGAGTTCTTATGGGACTTTGAAAGGAATTAAGTATATGTATATAATTTACCAGACTTTAAACATATATCTATTTAAATAGCTTGCTTTGAACTTGAAGGCTAGACAAAATAAAACTGAACATCTGGGATCAGCATTTGGGGAATAATATAAGGAAGGTTTGTTATAAATACATGTAGAAATGACTGCCCACATTTATCTGTATTAGTAATTTTACAAACCAATAGAAAACTCAAAGTTGAAAAATAAAAATTCCAGT
The DNA here is from genome assembly GCA_023783475.1 of Daubentonia madagascariensis. Lineage (NCBI taxonomy): Eukaryota > Metazoa > Chordata > Mammalia > Primates > Daubentoniidae > Daubentonia > Daubentonia madagascariensis. The sequence continues at coordinate 38,810,098 of JAKFHU010000600.1, forward strand.
TATGGAATACTGAAAAAAATTCATGCTTGACACTAAAAAGAGTTCTCTACTAAAGTGCACTTCAGAAAGATGATGAATAAAAGAAAAGAGACTTGTTTATATCTACCTAATTCACGGTACTCAAACTTTCTTTGAGAGTAAGGATACTTTCTCTGATAACCATTTTCCTCTGATCAGCTTCCTCTTATAATCCCATTGCTTCCTGTAAAAACTCTTTTTAGATGGTTATGTATAAGGCCACTAGTAAAAGAAGAGAAAAAATAGGACACTGATTCATCAACTTTGCAAGAACTCACATGGAGGCAAAGAGCCCAATAAGAAAGAGATGATATAGCCTAAAGTATTGGCAGTGGATTAGAGCAAAGAAAACGAATCCAAGAGATGTTAAACATTTTTAAGCTGGAAGCAAAGCTGAAACTAAACTGGAAAGGGCACACTGAAGAGAAAGGGGTTAATGGGACCTTGTAAAAAAGTAGAAGGCCTGAAGCAGCACAGAAAGAAAAGCTAAAATTAAGAGAAGGGGACAGTAACATGGGCACACTAGTTCCTTAATGTAATTCCCCTATCCCCTTGACCTGCTCAACCAAGAACAATCCTGATCACCAGGTGACAAACTTTGGTTTGTTTGTAGATGGGTGTTCTGCATGGTTTGTTTTGGTTCAGTGAGACAAAATCAAAATGGTGGACACTGACATCATGAAAACTTCATGCACTACTTTGACATTTTCTTTTGAGCTTCCTCTAGAGAAGTTATAAGAAGATTTTTAGCCCTGCCTAAAAAAAAGAAAGAAGCCTAGGTACTGATATCTGTGCATTTCCTTAGGAGATAATGGTAGAGGTGGCAATGCTTAGATTTTCTTTTTTTTATAGTTCTCTTGTTTTGGAGCAGAAGTTTTCTCTCAGTGAAAAACCTACTTTTTAGAAGATGTAAAATATAGCTTGCTGTACAACTTAAACTAATTGAACGAAAAATGTGTAATTCTTAGAAAGTTATGTTAAAATCAAAGAATTTGCATCTAGAATCAACTGATTCCAGGCTTTTAAAGAACTATCCAGGACAGCAAAATTGGAAGTGAACAATGAAAAGCTAAATGGACCCAACTCTGTATTTCAGAGCGAAATAGATATTATAGAAAAAGAATTGAAAGAAGAGAAATTTAAATATTCAGAATGAGATGAGTTGATTGCTGACATTTCAAGAAAGATAGAACCACTAGAATAAAAATCAAAACCTACTGCATTACTAGCATCTTTTCTAACTAGAACATCTGGCAGACAGCATTCCCCATATGGTTCCTCATCAAAGAATCAGTCCTCATCTCAAAAGAAATTGTTTTTATTCCTCTCAACTCAGAGTTTCATCTTTGCTACGAGGCTTTGTTTCTCTACCTCTTCCTCCAGTTCAAGGTTCTTTGCTGCCAATAGATCCAAGGGATTGGTTTGTGGCATATATGATTCCTCTGCTTCCCGCTCCTCCAGAAGGCATATATGAAGAACCCCAGAAATATTTTCTGCTGATGGACTTTCTTTTCCAGCACAGTCTTCAATAGCAATGAGAACTGTCTACCCACCTAAGGTTTTTTTTTCCCCCTCCCATGTGCTGGATTCGCCCCTTCCCCATACCCTCTACACCACAGTTGATTCATCTTTCCTACCTAACCTACTACTAAAAATCCTGAACCATAGCAAGAAACTTGAGACATTTTTTATCTCTTTTCAAAAATAATTTTGAAGTATCTGAAGTATCTCTCAGTTTTAGTTTGGGAAACTTATTACTTAAGTGATTTATACATTTGCCCAAATGGAAGTTTTATAGAATTATAATTCTCAGAATAGTGTTTTATAAATAATATTGATTTAAATATGAAAAAAGAACCCATGCACCTTTTAAAAATAAGATCTAAGGAACCTAAACATTTTTAGTATTATCATTTTGGGGTTTTTAGATAACTTCCTTTTCTTTCTATATATCAGTAAGAAAATACGAAATAAGGAGAATTTCATATATAAAGACTTGGATAATAGTTTATTAATACCAAAACTGTATCTAGAGACCAAATAATTCATTTAAATATTAACTTGAAAATTATACTTTCTAGAATGTTACAAATGAATATTTATAAAATTATTTTTTGTATAAATGATCAAAATTGTGAGACCAACTTTTATCCTAGGCAGCATGATAGTTTTAGAAGAATCCTGAAACATGATATGTCATAATTAAAAAATAAAAACCATTGGTATAATCTTTTATTTTGTTGAAGCCACTTGCTAGGGCCAGATTGGCTCATATCCTTAAAAACATGAGATTGGGTTATTTAAATATGGAGTCAATAGCATTCTTTAGGATCTTAGCCTTATCTCTGGAGATTCAGAGCATCTTCATAGTATTCATCACATTCAGTAGAAATATCATGATTGTTCTAAATACCACCATTCCATTCTACTGGATGAAGAAAGCATGATAGTAAAAAGCAGTGAAAGAACAAAAAATAGATGACCAAATTTTTAGATAGTAAAATAAATACAACACAGCATTGCAGATGACAGAATGTGGAAAACATGAACTATATCTTAATTCTCATAGCAGCTGTAAAAACCAGAAACAGAGATGCCTAAGCAAAAACTGCCTAAACCTTGGCTGAGTTATTGAAAAGGAAACAGGATTCTTCCACAATAATTTGGGTGATTATGTTACATACATCATAAAGAGTTTTCTAATTCCACAATTTCATGAAATTTCAAATCCAATTTAAGGAACTAGCAAGACTGATGGAAAAGAGACAATATATTTTGTTGAAGAGACAGGGTTTTCTTATTAGTGATATATTTTCACCTTTAAATTAAAAATAAAGAGAAGGGCTGACTGCAGGTCCTCATGATATTAGTTATCTGAGAGGAACAACAGAGATGCTGCTAAACCAACCCGCCATAGACAAAAAGACCAACTAACTCAACTAATTGCCTTAGAATTTAGAGCACTCCCTACAAAATAATAAAGGGTCTTGCAAGTGATGTTAAAGGGCTTCAAACAATGAAGCACATTAAAAACAGAGAACCCACAGGCAAAAACTACTCATTGAAAATTATGTGATAAGAGTATAAATGGTCAAGGCCCATGTAAACATGGCTGTGTCATAAAATGTAGAACTGGGCAGGTGACTGGCTGCCTAATAAGAACAGTCTAATGCTCATGGCAACAAGTTTGGCCTTAAATGCGTAATTGTTGACATAACTCTGCTATCTCTTTCTCTTACACACATGTTCTCAGAAAAGCAAAAGTATTACGTACTAACTAGTTGCCCTTGAAAGCTTTCTTACTCTATCTATATATTTCATGCCTTTAGTTTTCTGCATAAATACCCTGAGAAATGAATATTTTTTGCTTTTAAAAGAATTATTTTTTTGCTTTTTTTAAATACAGTATGAAAATTGAGTACTATACCTGAAGACCTTCTCTTACTGCCTCCAGAATATAAGGTACCAAAGAATAGTTCCAGAGATCCATGAACCACACTCTAGAACCTTCTACATCCATGGGGCAAGGAAGGAAAAGTCGGGGACCTTAAAAAAAATAACAAAATATTTTTCAGAAGCATTATATTTAACAATCTAGACACATATTTAGACATCATTTTGGAGACTTAGTATATTTCCTGCAAGATTCTTAGAAAACTATAACCTTGGCCAGTTTTATTATTACTAGTATAAGTTTACTGAAGACCCAATTTTCTGGCCTCTCCTTTCTTTTTGTAATAAAATATTTTATTTATCTAAAGCACAATAGTTTAGAGTTAGCAGAAATTATAAAGGTCATAACCAGTCAACGTGGATTTTACAACAACAAAGCTGTGCTGAAATGAACTACCAAACATAAAATATGTCATTATTTGTAGAACTGGGACTCAGCATGGGTATTCTGATCCCAGTGTAGAATTCTTCTTTCTAATCTACACTGTGTCTGTAGTTAAGTAAATTTTTATGATCCATAACAATGGTAAAGGGATTCTGTACATGCAATTTAAGAAAGAATACAGAAGTAGACATTTATGTCAACTAAAGAGAAATAATTCAAATGGTTTTGAATCAAAACCATTTATCAAAAATATATTTATATTTATATTTATTTAATTTATATTTATCAAAAATATAAAACACCTAAATTATCTATAAGACATTTATATTATCTCTAACTAAAATCTCTCACAACCATACTTGATATGAGCTATTAGCTAAAATTTGTTTTTAGCATAAAAAGTACCTTAAACAGATACTATTTATTTCCAATGGCTATCTGACTTTTAGCTATTTGTCCATATTGAACTTACTTGATCCCAGTAACATTTTAGTAAACCATAATTGTCAGACAAAATGAATCTAATTGGAAATATAAAGCTAAGAAAAAAGCAAACTTTCAGAAGAGAAAAAAAGTAAACTTAAATCTTTGGGAGCTTGAAAAAACTTTAGCTTTGCTTGTTATTTTCTACCATCCAATCTGGCCATTTTTACCAAGTACTCTTAGTTCCTGGAAAATGGCATATTGTAATTTTGGAACTCACCAATGGTAACGTCAGAAGAACTGTGTGTTTCCAAAAAACTGTTGAGATGGTGCCACGTCTTGGGAATCCAATCTATAATTTTGACTAGGTCATTATTGCGTATGTTCCTTTCAATTTCTATCTCTATCAGTTTTCTTCGAAGATATCTGCCCAAAAAGCCTTTCACTGGTTCTGTGTGATTTGCACATAATACCCACCTACCAAAAGAAGAATAATTCAGAAATTTTTATATAAATTAAATTTTAAGCCCACAGTGTTTTTCCAACATAAGGTAATAATGTTCCTGTTTCAATTGCTGGCCACCTTTTGATGATCAAAGGGGTTAGGAGGTCTATTAACATTAGAACTACAATGTAGCTAACTCTGCTTTTTGAGCTAAAAAGAAGCTCATGTGCGTCAGAAGTGAGTGGGAGTCTACATGCTGAACACTCTTCTGTAGGAGAATCACAAATCCTGAAATAGGAACTCTCTTCACATTTCTCACACTTAGAAGGAAAGTGCTCTACTTTAGCCGGGGACATGGTGAGCAGAAAAAACATTTCCTTTTCTTTTTTTTAAAGAAACACTTCTGATTACAGGTTGAGGATCACAAAATGTTTGCTTGAGAAAGAGTTTCAGAAGAAGTGAGAATTATTTTCACAGCACAGGTCACCACTGGCAGGATTTGTCAACGCACAAATAGAAAAACCACCACCAAAAACAGACTGAAACAACACACACACACACACACACGCTTCAATTTATCTTTACCTGAAATTGTGATGCAGCTCTAGATTTGGTGATGAAGAAACTCCCTGATTCATTGTTCCAATAATATATGGACTATGAAATATAAATAGAAAATTTAGATGTACTGGAGATAAAAGCAATTAATCCATTAAAATTGTCTTAGAAACAATTGAGGTAAATATGGGTTATTCCATTTTAACACTAGTCTTTAAAAGGGTAATTTTGTAATGTTAAGTTGGAGAATGACAAAAATCACTGGACTGGAAATTAATATCTGGAGTTCTAATTTCAGCTCTGCCATTGAGGCCAGGTATTTTCTGTCTCTGAGCCTGAGTTAGAGTAAGTAAAGTTTAGACAGAATAATCACAATGGTCTTGTCCCACTCTAACATCTTATAACTCACATGCTTATAATAAAATTCACTAATTTTTCCTATTTTAATATTTAATAGTTACGTTAAAGATTATTAACAATATGAGAGGATTTGTATTCTTCTTTCAATCCTTATTTTATGCTGATGTATAACTTTTGTATCTCTAGCAGAGATAATTGGGATATTTGTCACCATTAAAACTAATATCATTTACGGTGATGTTCTTATATGTCCTTTCTTTAGAGGCCTTGCTACACTAAATTTTTAGTGGATTTTCAGAATATTTATACCCTATGTTAACCTTTTATTTTATTGTATATAGTTAAAATCAACTCATTAATGGATGGAACTATATATAAATGTATTACATTTATCTATATAGAAAAGTTGAATTTAAACTTTGATATGAACGAATGAAACCAGAGCTCTAAAAGCTCTATCTCGTTCTTAATTTTCCTGATTCAAACTATTCCATCTTTGATAATTGTCTCCCAGACATTCAGAATGTCTGTAGATGCTAGCATTATTAAGGAAGTAATGTTTCCATAAAAGTGCCTGGGACATAGTTGTTGAATGAATAAATAGATATTTTAAGGAATACACATGGATTCTTTGGAAATATGGTAATATAATAATGAGAGTTTCTCAAATTAATGGCATCCACTATAAGCCTAAAAATAATAATTGTGTGAGGTGTTATATATGTTAATTAGCTAGATTTAATCATTCCACAGTGTATATTTGCTTTAAAACATCATATTGTAGTACACAGTAAATACATATGATTTTATTTATCTATTTAAAAAATGAATAAAAATAAAGTAAAATGAATTTTAAAGACTGAAAAATAAAATATATAAAGGTATAAAAAAGCAAATTTAATCACCATTTTTTCATATTTGGTTATTAAAAATATTTGATAAGCATACCATTTGTTGTATTTACAATTGAGGAAACCATTGAAGATGTCACTCAGAGAGCCCACATGATGAAGATTATCAAGAATTATTACAACTGGAAGCTCTACACTGTTATTGTCAGCACTGCACCGTTCAGCCAGGTTAGCTAGATACTGCTGCAATTCCTTTTAACAAAAAAAGAAAATAAATACATCAATGGTTAATTTATACCAATGGCAAGCAATTAATATTTTAGGAATAGCATACTTTGTCTTCCATCCAGTTTCTTTCATTGAAGGCAACAGATCATTCTATTCATATAAAATCTTATTCTACAAAGCAAAAATCATATAATGCTGAGAGGATAAAATTCTTAAAGTAAAGAGAGAAAAGGGATGAGAAGATGGGAGAATGAGAGAAAAGAGAGAGGCGCTGAGGAAAGCCAGTGCCAAACACCTGCAACAAATGTAAAACCATAAACAGGAAGGCATATTTCTCAGCGGATTTTCCCCCCAAAAGAAAAGCCAAAATGAGTTCTGGATATGAACTCTTATGATAAACAATAATATTGAAATTTCATTCTTAGTTTTTGTATTTCAATAATAAAAGTAGATTTTAGTAAATCTTCATATTTCAAGTACAGACTAAATGCAGAATGGCACCTCTCAGTTTCCACTGACATTTTCAATGTGTTATTTCAAATTCATTTAGATGGGGTGAATCTAAAAATGTAGCCACAGGAATCTGGTAAAAGTGTGGTTAATTAATTATTTATTTATAACGTGCATGCAACTGATGTGATTTTAAATCAAGAAAAAATTTGTTATATCTCCCTGGGTCATTTAACACTAGCATATAGCATTTCTCAAGGTTCTTGATTCTTTTACAGGTATTATTCCTGTGTAATAGCTTTTAATCTAAATATGATAACCAGTTTGCTGATTGACTGCTCTCACAGATGGGTAGGCCAGGAACATAATTAGGTTTCTTAGAATTATCCTAATCAGTTAGAGCATTTCCATAATATTTGCATATTTACAATGACATTTTCAATTTGTAAATTTTGTTCAGGGTTAAAAACAATTCCATGATCCCAATTTCTGGCAGCCAGGTAAATATGTGAACTACTCACTCTAGATGCAGCCTTTCTCTGTCTGTAATACCACTGTAGAACTAAAAATAGAAAGAGATAAAACAACAGCCAGGGTTTTGAGGCATTTAGTAATATTCATTTAAGTTCAAATATAAAATTTATTTGAGAACTAAAGTACTACTTGTTTTATACTGAGCTAATCACATAGAATAAATCTTGCCTAAATGAGAGAATACAGAAAAATATGTGTAAAAGTGGTGAATATTCTGGAGAATTTCATTTACCTTAAAAGAAAAAATGAAAATTATATCACTAATCTAGCTATATTAAGTCATTCATTCACTTATAAAATATTCCCTATCTACTATGCTCATAGTCTCAGACCAAGCCCTAGGGTGTACAAAAATAAGGAAGCATTATTCCTGCTGTTATAGAATTTGAGTAAATTTAACATTTATTATTAACTGCACCAAGTACCTTTCTGGACATGGGGGTTAAAAAGGCTAATTAGAATATCTTGCCCTGTGGGCTCTAAGAGTTGTCACATTAGGGACTGAAATTTAAATATGATAAATGATTTCAATATAGTATCATAAGAATATTATGAGCTATGAGAGGTCAAGGGAGAAGATTTCACCTAGCTAATAGGTGTCAATGACAGTGCTCTGGAGGAGGTACCATTGGAGTCTGGGGAAGGTACTAGCCACACATATAAATAATGAACTTATAAAATGCAATATGAAACATTTCATGAAAGAGGTTAAAGGAGGCATGTGGTCTGTAGGAGAAAGAGGGATTAATTCCAACTTGGGGATTTTGACGGGCTTCATTAGGAGGTGGCATTTGAGATGAATCTTGAACAATGAGTAGAATTTCAGCTGACAATTATACAGTTGTTCATTCTTTCAAAACACCTTTATCAAGCACTTACTATGGGCCAGGTACTCTGGCACTAACGATTCAAAAATAAAACATAATTTCCATATTCTAGGAACTTAAGAGTTAATAAGCAGAGAAGCAGGTTAACAAGTGAATCACAATACAGCATGGTAAGTGAAATGCACAAAACACTATAGGGAGATTTAACAGAGGCATATAACCCAGCCTTAAGGTTCAGAGAACAATAGGGTACAGTGATGAAAAACTATTGAAGTCTAAAGAAAAAGGGAAAGTTGGAAACTGTGAGTGTATGATATGTTTCAGGAAATAAGTGTTCTGTTGTTGCAGGAGAATATGGTACATGCCAGTGGTAGTGGCAATGAAAGAGAAAAAAGAAAGGAACTTTAATTCAAGCAAAGGAAGTTGTATTTTATCATAAAATCAAGTGTGAACCATCAAGATGTTTGTGTGCTTTGTTTTCAGTAAGGGAGAACAATTTATTTATTCAAGGAAACAGAAATGTGAAGGACATCATGATTAATTAGAAATGAAAAAATCATTTAAGCTTATTATCTTCTTGGAATAGAAGGTTAGGCATATACATATATAACTATAATTCACAGTTGAAAATACATTACTTAAAAAAGTATAGATCAAAGATTTTGTTTACACCATGTAAATATTACTTGTAGCTTCTGGAAAAGGTTTTATGGTGGCAGTATTATTTGCTATTAATCCTTTATTGTTAAGATTGTAATATTTTGATGCTTAAAAATGGGAGAAGAGCTTTCTAAACAGAGAAAGAATTATAATCAAAGTCAGAAACATATTATAATATCCATATAGGAAAAAACTAGTAATATATGTTTTGTGGAATTAAATGTCAGTAAATAAATTAGAAAGGAAAGTTTTCAACCTTGAGTGATTGGTAAGATCACTGGACTTTTCCTATTGGCAATAAAAAACACTGAATGTTCTAGAAATCTGAGTAAAATAGTCAGAATTGAGATTTAACATGTGGTAAGCATATTGAGAATGAAGAAGAGAGACTAGCCAAGAGAAAATTGAAATTATTGAAGCCAAAAGATACTAAGGGGCTGAACAGGGAACAGTGTGATATATTTGATCTAGTGCAGAAAGCAGTAAGAAAACATTGAAGGATTTTAATGTGATCAGATTTTAATTATGAAAGGATATTCTATTTTCCATGAGGTGAATGGATAAATCCAGGAAAAGAAAGAAAGGAAATGTAAGAGAGATTGTGAATCAAGCAGCTAGAAAATAATCATAGAAGTCCAAGAGATAACGGATGTTAATGTGGGGTGCAGGGTGGTTGTGGTGAAGATGATTGGAAAAGGATGGACTTATGACAGTTTTTCAGAGCTGAAATAATTATTTCTAAACATGTATATTTAGTAGATAAATAGAAACATATCTGTAAGTTAACAGAAAGCTTACACATTTGGGAGAGTGGTCAGGGCTAATAGTGTTCAACTGGAGTCAACCACACAAGCCAACACAAGTTGAAGTCATGGTAGGCACCCAAAGGAGAACAGAAGGAGAGAGAACAGAATGTCGGGGAATATTTTCTTTTACTGGTAAGTGAAGGAAGAGCAGTCAGTAATAGAGACTGAGAAGGAACTTACCAGGGTGAGAAGGAACTTAACAGGGGTAGGAAAGAAACGAGGAGAGAATGATAAAAATGAAAGTCAGCAGAATTTCTAGAGAGACAAGATCAACTGTAGCAAGATGCTATAGAAAAGTGAGAGAGAGAGGGACAGAGAAAGAGAGTGCAGAAGAATTGAATTTCATAATGAGGAGATCACTGGGTGATTCATGAACAAGCAGGGCCATTAGATTCTAATGCGGTTCCCAAGGGTAGTGGGTCCCTCGGGAATCTGATGAAAGCGATGCACCAGTCAGATAGAAAAATAGGCATACACAAAGAATTTTTTCATATAACTTAAGAGTTTTACACAGACACCCTTGAAATAACTTCATAATCCCCACTCTAGTTTGATGGAGATGAAATCTTAAATTGAGGTAGCATTAAAAGATGCTTAGATTCATTGGCATTAAAAGTTTTATTTCCAGATCTAGTGAGGTAGAAAAAAACAGGCATATCGAACAGATGGACACTGACGATGAGATGAGTTGCATACTTTGAAAGTATAGACAGAACGCTATAGTTATATAAAAACAGTTGATTGTTGCTTTCTCTGATTTTGACTCTAGACACCCTAGAAATGAATCCGCCAGGTCCAGTTTTCTGATCTTTTCCCACCTAACATTCCAAGTGGCTTCAGCTGGCCGCATATTCTCTACTAATCCATCACCAGCCTTCTGGGCCTCCTATATCAAATGTCACAAAGTGTAATTGTTTATGTGTACTGCTCTCAGTCAAAATATTCCAGCTGGCAGCTTGAGGGAGGGCTTGAAGTGTGGGAAGAGGAACAGAATGTAAAATGCAGAGGTACCAAAAACATGAGAAGATTTTTTTCATTTGATGGGTTTATTTGATTTTTTTTTTTAATCAGTCAGTGCTTTTTTGGATTTGTCTCATCAGTGCTATCTATGGCATAGCATACAACGTCAGCACTTACACAGCTCCATTTTTTCAGGGAAAGGACTTATTATTTCATGCCTCATTAGCATTTTACCTTAGTAAATCTATACTGTTAACAGCTATCTCTAACCCAATATCAACCCGTCATCCCCTCTTTTTTAATATCATACTCACTTACCCTCACTCCCACCTCCCAAGGAAAGTGTGGCCATCTTTGTCAATTTGGCAAGAGGCCAAATTTTCTGACAGTGACTCTGTATTCTGCATTACTGATAGCATTCATAGCTTCCAGCCACAAAGAATAACATAAAGAATAAGCATTTTTTAGTTATATTTTGTGCTTTCTTAGGGATGAATGCCATGTGATTTGTCCATTGGTTTCTTCCTATTACTGTTTTCTAGCATCATTAGTTCTGTTCAAACACTCTTGGCAATGTTTTTTTCATTATTTTGCAATAACAACAATTGAACTAACCTAATAATGGCACAAATTATTTTCCTCTGAAAAAGCAGAAAATAAGAAAAAAATTAATCAGAAAAAGTTAAAATGACACTCACATAACATTATTAAGACTATCTCTAAGCATTAAACTTTTTTACCTAAACTTAAATAAAAAATGCATAAAAAAATGGATTTTAGGGAGAGGTAGATTTTATAATTAATGGAAATTACCTACTTTGTTTTAGTGTGTTGAGCTACATTCTAATGAAGCTCAATCTTTAAATCAAAACTTGATTTTAAGTGATCCTCAAGTTTATCAAAATGCCTTGGTCTCCTCTAATGAATCTATTTCACTCCTGCTTTCTAACTACTTTATTTTTTTCCATGAAAGAAATAACTTGCAAAGAGTTCTCTCATATCAATATTGAGGAAAAGCCAGAGGACACAGATGATGACTAAGAGACCTCAAAAAACCTTTCATGTTTTTGGCTGGAAAAAAATTGTTTTAAAAGGCTTTTACATAAAGATATGAGGAGACACAGAATTCACAGGGGTCATTAAACCTGTCAGCTGAAGCAAACAAACAATTGTGCTCTTCTTACTTGTGCTCAGAGAAGAGTCACATATTCTACCTCAGGTTCTATGTCTCTCTTTAGCTGAAATGACAATGAGTGGTTCAACCCCAATTTAAGCTGAGTTCCAAGGAAATATTCAGACTGTATGTGCTGTATTTATTTAACGTTAAGAGATCACTCTGTATTAATACTTTATGTACATCATTATTCTTGTCAGTGTTAAAGAATTAATGAATTACCCCGTAAAGAACTTTTTGTTCATTAAGCTATACGTCTGATTTACTTCAAGAATCAAATGGGTTTGGGGTGCTTTGGGAAGTCATGTTTACTCCTGAAAATTTGCAGACTTGAGGTTTCTGGGAGACTGGGTTAATTTAGATCACCTAAGTAGGTTATATTTAAGAAAATAATTTGACCCGGTATTGCTTATAACAGTTGCAGTTTCAAAAAAGAAATGACTTAGGCTACATTAATTCAGACTTTAATAAATAATTAAGGTAAAACTAGTTTAGTGTTAGAAATACGTTAGCTGTCAACTATTTGCTGTTTACAATTCTTTATTTTACTGAGAATTATTTTACTGAGAATGTAAGGAAATACTGGCTAGGTTTTATAGCCTATTTAATACCTGAGAGTGTTTAGGCTGATAACTATGGCAATTAGACCTTAGTTAGTGGTGAAGTGGAACATTGTTCAGTTTTTTAAGGTTCCTAAACAGAAATCCTACAGAAATGTGACATAAACAAATTGCTGTTCACAGAAAATCTTCCTGGAGTATTCTAATATTCTAGTTATTTCCAAATCCCCATTGCTGTAATGCCCAAGTTAATTCCTACTTATCTATTTAATATTAAGATCTGAACCAAGTATTGTCCTTTTATCAAGTTCTGATTCCTCCACAAAGAGTTGTTCATTCCTCTTTTTTCCATAGTACTGTGCGCAGACTTCTTTCTATTCTAACATTTCCTCAATGGATGTTTAAGAGAAATCAGGCAATAGGGGCTCTGTCCTTTTATTCCCATGCCTGTGGAACACCTGATAACTGAATGTTATTGAAAATGGCAATCTTGTTTAAATTCATGAAACAGAGTTTGGCCATCTGCCACATTAGAGTTTTAGTCAAAGAAATGGATATTTTTTTCCATGTGCAACATAGAAGTCTCACACAATCTTAAAACTTGATTGCTTAAGACACTTATGGATAATTAACAGCTGCTTTCTTAGGATTCTTTGACTTACCTTACTTGACTTGTGGTCCACATTAAAAGTGGCAATTGCATCCTCTGTTGTTTTCCTCCCAGATTTGGTTATTACATATTCAGCAAGTTTGTTTGCTAAATAGGTCTTTCCAGTACCACTGGGTCCCGAGAGTATAATTCTGTGATGCTCCATCAACAAGTTAAAGTACCTTTGGGTAATGGGTTTAGGAATCAGCGTATCAAAAACAAAACTGTCCAAACTGTTTTCTTCTACCCCTGAAGGAAGAAACAATGGGAATAGCATGCCTTAGTGTTCTACATAAGCTAGAATTTAACACAGCTTTGTTAGTCATAGGAATGCCTTCCTTCCAAAATAATTTCCTAGATATTTCTATTCCACAAACATGTATTGCCACTTTAAGAAAGAAAACATATCAGTAATAAGGCATAAAACATGTCAGTGAACATCCAAACAAAAGCAAGCTGCTTCCTTTTGTTAAGGTTTCCCTCTCCAGTTTACTTCATGTTTTTCACTTATGTTTCCAGAAAGAAATGGAAGCATTATCAACTCTATCATAAAATCTTCCTTCCCTTTGAAGAGCATTAAGTATGTTAAGAATAAATGTGAAGATTATATACATGTATATATACATGAATCTGTATGTTCTTCCTTTTTCTTCCTCTTTTCCTGTCTCTTTATTCCCTTTTATCTCTCATGACACATTCCATCTTTACAACCACTTAAGCTTTTGAGGGACACAAATTGTGATGTTTGGCAAAGAATTAAGAAGGGAGCAACAGTATCTCCTTTTACTAACCCAATTACTTTAATAATAAAATCAAATATTGACAAATTTCTCTATTAACTCACAGTTTATATAGATGTATTCTGATCCTTTAACATAAATAAACAAGGAATTACGGAGACAAATATACTTCAGATATTACGTTAGCCTATAATTAATCACATCATTCAAAGCAAAGAATTTCTTATCCCTGAACCTTAACTTCTCTATTCCCAGTGGGTATTTATTGGGTACACATATTTTAAAATCAAAGATATAGTAATACATAATACTTTTTAAAATCCTCCTGTAATGCAAGAAGATAATGGAGAAAATCTAGAAGTTTAAAATGCCCCAAATTACATTTGGTTGGTGAGTCTTGGTGAATCTTCAAAATCGCATTCTAAGTTTCACATCCCAGAACTCAAAAATTTAATTTCCTTGGATTTTAGTGGTTTTAGTAGGATTGTAGTATTTTAAAAATCAACATGGCTCATTTCATACCAGAACTATCAAAGTGGTTAACATAGTTTTCAAATAGGAAAATTGAAGGGAAACTGCAAAAAAAAAAAAAAAAAAAAAAAAGTGGGGGGAGAATGGTAGAATATGATAATTGTGCTTTTATTTCATTTTTATTTTTACCTTTCAAGTTCACAGTGATGATGTTATTATCTCCAACAAGGTATCCACAAGGCAGCAGTTCAGGCACTTCTAGGTTATGGGATCTAATTAAGTCTCCTATACAGTAGCTAGCAATGCAGTCAGAGCTCAGACCAAGGCTAGTGGAAGTATCAATTCGGAACACATATTCCTAAAATGGTACACACAAAAAAGTAAAGTCAAAACAGAGGTTCAACTCATCTATAACAAATACAAAACTCATGGGGATATAAAGCTAGTTGTCAATTTTAGAAATGTTTAACATAAGAACTGTCAATATCAAACACCACAAAGGGAGAAAGCTTTCCTTATTTGAAGCTTAAGAAGATTAAAAGTAGATGTGTCTACACACTATTGAAGTTAAGGAAAGCTGCTAAAAATAAACACATTTTAAAATTAATATCAGAATGTCTTGCACAACTTACCTTAAAGAGACGTCTAATTACACTATCTAAGACATCCCACTTGGTTTTTCCACTAACACCAATGGACCCTATCAAATATGTCTGGGACTTCTGATCCTAAATAAAAACAAAATAAAGTAAGATAAAATCCAACTGTGCATTTTATTTAATTAGCACATTTTATATCAAAACCTAGTAATGTAGTTGGAGATTAAGACAAAACTATTTACTAAGCCTATGGGTTCTATAGCAACAAACACACCTGGTGGGTTACAGAAAATAAAACACATCACAACAAACTAACCAACCAACCAAACAAACAAATAAAAAACAAAGTAGCAGCAATAGCAACAGCAACAAGAAAGAAAGAGATTACATGAAGCTGTATGTTAAGAAAAACTGATTCATGACCTGTTCAGTAGAAGGCAAAAGGGAAGGGGCCCTGATAGAATAGGCTTGCATTTTAATGCAGTAGGGGGACAGTCCAGAAGAGAAGCAGCTTGGTAGGAGGGAAATAATGACAGACAGAGAGAGAATAGAACTGTATCATATGAATCCTAGAACTTCATCTTACTATTTTGTGATCTTATCTTTGATAAGTCCATAACTCATTTTATTTATTAATTTTAATCTAAAATCCAATTTAGCTTTAAGAAATAAGTTATGCATAACAATGTGGCATTTGCATATTTACAAAGTAGGTCCCATTTTTAATTAATCAGAAAATTCGCTATTTAAAAGAACTTGCCAGAGAAACCTACAGGACTCATTTTATCAAGCAAATAATTCTTTTATAATACAAATAATGATCCCAAATCCATTTTTTTTCAGGATGGGGTTTTGAGGAATTTCTGCATTTATTAGAAAAGTAAACAATTCAGGATTTGTAGTCTAACTGGAGCTTCTTTTATGATGACTGGAAATGGTTACATGAAATACTGATTATGATACTAGTAGATATATAGTTGTTGTATTACAATCCTGGTTCTAGTCACTAAGCACGTGATCATTAAGGGGTAGTAGAATAACTGAGTCAAGTGCTGGAAGATGTGAATTCTACACAACACCTACCAGCTAATTTAGAAATATGACCTTAATAAATCACTTAGCTGGCTCATAGCCTCAATTTCTTCATTTGTAATATTTAACCCCCTAAGGGTAAATTATTATCACCATTATTGAGGTATAACCTGAGTTAGAAGCCAATAGCTTTTTCAGAACAAGTTGAGAAATTAACAGCTGATGATTGTGATGATTTCTTTTTACTACTGGATCTGAATATTTGCACCCCCCGCCCATCTGCCCAGATTCATACGTTGAAGCCCTAACCTCCAATATGATGGTATTTGGGGATGGGGCCTTAGAGCAGCCTCTCTCTCTCTTCCTACCCACAGACACTGAGGAACAGCTGTGTGAGGTAGAGCTAGAATCCACCAACTCAAGGATAGAGCCCTCATCAGGAACTAAATTGGCCAGCATCTTGATCTTGGACTTGTCACCCTCCAGAACTCTGAGAAAATAAATTTCTATTGTTTAAGTCACCCAATCTATGTTATTTTGTTATGGCAGCCCAAGCAGACTCAGACAACTACTTTCTTGGAAGCTTTTTTAGGAAAAATGTTCAAAGACGTTGTCTCTCAGAATTATTCTGAAAAGGAAAACTTGCATTCTAGTGTGTTTATAATGCAGTCAAAATGTACACTGATACAATGCTTTATAAGTAGCTGCTTTTAAATTAGAGTTAGTTCAGGTTTCACTGAGACTATTACAGTCTCTCACATAAGGACCCCCTTAGGAAAAGTCGGCACCAATCTGCAGCTCAAGCAGAAAGTTTGTGGCATTGGAATCCTTGGAACATTGGCTCAATGTAAAAGATTCACAAGTTCTATCTCACTTTTCAAACTTAAGTATTGCAATCATTTTAAAATCTAAAGGAAATTTTTTTTGTGTTGATGGAAAAAAAATTTAGATACATATAAATTCATATTCTTGGCCACTGAAGTAAAAATTCAACTTATTGTTTGTTTGTTATAAGAAAGGGTTAGAGTCAGAATGACATTGCCAATTTGAAGGCAATATTTAATTGCAAAAAGTTAAAATACATGCCTGATCAACTAAGACCTTGCTTAAAAATGATAGATAAATTGCATCAATGGAATTTCTACATGTTCTACATGTTGTACAGAGTTCAGTAGAACATGTGTCTTTCTGATGTCTAGAATATTCATTTAGCTTATAACCTTCTCTTTGTACAAAGACCATATTGACAGCTCTAGTGACATGTTACTATACATCATAACATTATCTATAATCTACAAGTGACACCAAAAGAATATATTAGAAAGATATTTTTGTTAAAGAATGTAACTTTTTTTTTAAGTTTCCGAAATGAGAGGGCCTGACAATATTGTTTTCAGTGAATGAATGTGAGGTAAGTGAAAGACATATTTCTACCTCTATGATGATGGCATTTCTTTATTATCCCTATCTTTCATGCTTGTATAATATATTAAGCTAATGCCAGGGCAAACACCTCTGATAGGATAGTTAATAGAACAAATATTTAGATATAAAATACATTTGACTCAGTAATTCTCATCCTTTAGTTATAAAGAAGTTAGTATTAAAGAAATACCTTTGCTCGACCATAGCCCTTGCTTATGGAGACTATAATTTTCACACTGCGGCCATCTTTGTGTCCAGTTGCATCACCAGCATCATCTAGCAAAATATCTACCAAATTTTAAAAGAAAGACACACACAATAGAGTAACATTAGCTCAGATTTGTTTACTGTCATTACTTTCTCCTTCATAGTTTTGTATCTTTCAGTGGGATCTCCTTCCCATTCTTGCCTAACTGGTTTGAAAACTTCAGCTTTCAAGAAGAATTACTGTGGTTTGCCTAAAGTTTCAATCTAAGGGTTTATTTTTGCTTCCAAAGATCTTCACCCACATGTTGGGGCTGTTGCCTTTAGATAAGGAAATAAGGGATTCCTTTTTCAATTACACACAGGTCTGAGTAATACCTGAGTAATATTTAGTCACCATTATAACCATGACAAACTGAAAAGCAATCCAATTTTTCTATCCAATCTAAAATATCCAAGCTCAATACCCATGTAATTTATAAATGTAAAGGTGCTGAGATTGACTGTCAACTGAAATTACTTTCAAGCATTTGACACATAGCCAGCTGTTTTACTGCTTGCCTTATATCTATAAGTATATATTAGGCACTGTTATTGAATTTCAACCATGGCATTATACTTTCCTATAGAATTGTATTAATTATTGCTCCTCTGTACCCTTTATGCTAATAGTTTCAAAACCAAAATAGTATTTCTAGTAATCAGCTAAGAGTTACAGAAGCATGATAAAGCTAGCTAACCTTTAAAATACCCTTTTAATGTGATTGAAGATTAATTTTCAAAATATATTATACCAGATTAATGTCCAATTTGGAGAATTATTAAGGCAAACTATCCCAAATATTAGGTTATTAAGTATGAAATGTCCGATTTCCTTCAGTATTAAGTTTGACAGTTGATATCTTTGACACTTCTTGTTTTATTTTTATTGTGAAGGTACATCGTTAGTCTTACAAACGTACGTTTTGGCTTGTGATTATCCTTCAAATTTTTTTTAGAGCAATTTTTGTGAAACCATGGATAAGTCAGAAATTTGTGTTATTTTCTAATATGAGTTCTGTCGTGGAACCAATGCAGTGCAGACAACTCAAAATATCAATGAAGTGTTTGGGAATGACGTGGCTAATGAATGCACAGTACATTGATGGTTTGAGAAGTTCTGTTCTGGTGATTTTAATCTTGTTTTAATCTTGAAAACAAGTCACGAGGGCAACCTAAGACGAAGGTGAATAATGATGACCTGAAATCTGTAGTGGAAGCGAATCCATCTCAACCTACGCGTGAATTAGCAAGGTTTGACGTTACTATTCCATCAATATTTGACCATTTGAAACAAATCAGTAAGGTAAAGAAGCTGGATAGATGGGTTCCACATGAATTAAAACAGTATCAGAAGAGAAATTGTCTCAAAGGTTGCCTTTCTTTGCTGTCACAACATAAAGGCAAACCATTTCTACACCATATTGTTACGTGTCATGAAAAATGTATTCTTTTTGACAATCGCAATTGTTCAGCACAATGGTTGGAAAAAGATGAAGTGCTGAAGCACAGTCCAAAACCGAATATTCATCAAAAAAAGCTAATGGTGTCTGTTTGGTGGTCCAGCGCGGGTATTACCCACCACAGCTTCATGAAACCTGGTCGATCGATTACAGCGGATGTCTACTGCAACCAATTGGACGAAATGATGAGGATACTTGCAATTAAGCAGCTGAAATTGGTCAATAGAGACAGGCCGATCCTCTTGCAAGATAATGCTTGACCACATGTCGCACAAACAATGCTGCTCAAACTACAGAGGCTGGACTTGGAAACCCTCTGTCATCTACCATATTCACCAGACCTTGCACCAACTGACTACCACTTCTTCCAGGCTTTGGACCACTTCTTGAAAAGAAAAATATTCAATTCTCAACAAGCTGTGGAAAATGCCTTTTGCGATTTCATCACCACCAGCTCTCCAGGCTTCTTCGCTGCTGGCATGAACAAGCTACCATTAAGATGTCAAAACTGTGTCGATAGTTTAGGTGCATATTTTGATTAACTGAACTGCTTCTTGTTTGAGATATAATAAACTACACTTTTGATTGAAAATTGGATATTTCATATTTAATGACCTAACATGTTTTCTTTCAACAATGATGTTATTATAGAGTCATGCTTACTATGAAGATAGTGTTCTGTGGATAAAGAAAACTCAGTTATGTGCCAAAGAGCACATGTGCCTGGTGACAAGAGGACTCTAATTGTAAATTTATAGAGAGAAGGGCTATGACTTACATCACAGAAACAATAATCTAAAAAGATGGCTTATGAAAATTGGAATGGTTTCTATTACCTTCATCGTTAAGAATATGTAATTTTGCAAAGTAAGCAGTAAAAGAATGCTTTACAACCATAACAACTAAAAAATAACTTTTAGAGTTTGAGGAATATGGAAATTTTTGCTAGAAATTTTTAAAGCTTCAAAGACAATCTCCTGTACTAGAATTTAATTATTTTCCCACATTAACATTTTCATAGTCTTTCATGTTTTCACTTACCCCACTCAAAAACAAATCTCTTCCTTAAATGTCATTTTAATTCTCTTGCTCCTTTTCTCAAAAGTTTAGAGTGGCTTACCATCAGCTGTTCACATTTAAACTTCTCATAGTTCATAACCAAATTACTTCTTTAGTACTTTGCTTAATTCCTCATAAATGTTCATAAATATTCAACAAATATTTATTAAGCATAAATGATATCAGAGACTGCTGGGCATTGGGAATGAATACAAAGGTGAGAAAGAAAATGAATTCCCTGCTTTTTTGGAGTATACATCCTCAACAAGGTAATTTCAGAATGTGTTAAGTGTTCTGCTGATATAAACAGGCCAGTGGATGGGAGAGCAACTGAAGGGAGCCTGCTCTAGATAGGGCATCTTGGAAGGCTTCCTGGAGGAGGTTGTGTTTGGAGATAAGACCAGAAGGCCAAGAAGTGCTAGGCAAGTGAAGAGACAGGGAAAGGGGTTTGGTCAACAAGAACCAATGCAAAGGCCTTGATGTAGGAGCTGGGTGTGTTCAGGGAACTGACAGATGTTCCCGGAATGTAAAGACAAGGGGAGGGAGGAAGGGAGGGTGGGAAATGATGCGGAAGTGGGTGAGGTCCAAATCATGCATGGCCTAGTAGTCCATGGCAAGGGATTTAACCTAATTGCTGATCCACGTATCTGCTCGAATTTGCCTTGGAACATACTATCCATTCCGTGTCATGCTCTTAAAAACTATGTTTAAAATATGAAATTTCTCCTGACAATAGTAGAAGAAATATTTATGCATAATGAGTGAATGACTATCCTTGGCCTTTGTTATGTGGCTACTTAAGGCAAAATTAATATAGTAGTTAAAACATCACATGTACCTTACAAATACATACAACTATTTTGTACCCATAATAATTACAAATGAAAAATTTTTAAAAGGGCCAGGCACTGGATTCATCTAGACCTGGGTTCAAATATTAGTTCTGCTACTTACTATTATAGATGCATGATCTTGAACAAATTATTACAGTCACTTTCCTAAGCCTCGGTTTCCTCATCTCTAAAATGGGGTTTAAACAGCACCTACTTTATAGGATTACTGAGAACATAAGAGATAATGCTTTTAAAGCACTACATCCTCCGTGTTTAGTAAGTTTTGCTGTTCTAACCATTATTTCTTTTCTCCGTGTGTTTATTGGAACTATTTCTATTGACGGTGGGAGGATCACATCATGACTAACTCTGGGTCTCCCCTATTCACAGTGTGTTGATAGGATGATAACCCGAAGAAACAACTCCAGGGAAAAACAGTAAGTTTGAGGTAAGAGTCTGCTGTGGGTCTTTTATGGAAAATAAGTAATAATGGTCCTCTGTCAACATTTTGAAGGGAGAATAAAAAGATCTGCCATTCTGGTTACAATCAAGTGAAATTCTGACAAAAAACTAAAGGCTTCTCAAACTATGTCTTTACTGGATGCATGGAACCATGTAGTTAATGTTTTAGGACCTGAACATTCGTCAATTATCTCCTGACCCCCTTTTTTTTTAAATTAAAACTGTTAAAAAGTTCCTGCATGAAAGCTTTTTTGATTTCCAAGTTTTGAATCCACTAAAGTGAAAGTAGTGAAAACAATATTCTACTCCTGTGATTTAAATGTTTTGTTTATTCAGACTTAAGAATCACTATTGAAAAATAATTTAGGAAATAATATAGAATTAAAAATAACTGATGAAGTAAGTAATTTAAAAGTATATTTTAAAAATTCTTTAAAATTGTCCCCCCCAAAAAAATTGCCCCAAATTTTCAATCATGGTCATCAGTATGTTAAGTCTAATAAGCACAGAAATTGTAAATTTGATTTCTTTGATTTTATAGTTATTTTATTAGTTGTAACCTGGACATTAATTTTAGTTTTATTTTGATAAGTTTGATCTTTCTAAGCTACGTACAGTACTAACCTTGCCTCCTTTAAGCCTTATATTTCTATAGAATAAAACAAAATTATATAACAGTCAATGAAATCCTGCCATTCATTTGTCCTGGAGGGTACCAGCCCTTGCCTTTCCCTAGGAGTTGAGCCTGGGAACATAGAGAAGCACTGGTTAGTGCTTTGCCATTAGATGTCGACCCCAGGTCACTTGTCTGTGAGGCTCGTCAACAACAAGCCAACATAAAGGATATTGCTTAGGACATAAGTTCTCAGATTCTATACATTTAAATTTTTGTTCTTTCTTTTTTTTAGAATCCTTTGAAGAGTGTGGATCATAGGACTTTGTATACAATTCACACATTCAAATTACTATGTATTTCCATAGTCTTATTTTATCCAATGATCTATAAGTTCATTTAATTCCGAAATCTCTGTTTTTCTTGGCTACAAATATTAGTTTTACTTGATGCTTATTCTAGAATTTATTTCCCTCCTCCATCCCTTGCCAAATGTTTACAAATGTTGTTTTCTTGAATTACAGGGTTCTCTCATTTGCCTTTTAGATATAAGATAAAGAAGGCCAGTATATATTTGGGCCATTTATTTTATATTATGAAGGGCAGGCATAATAGCAGATTTTTTATAATTCTGACTTTTTAGAAATAACAGATGTGATTTATTGGAAATGTAATCAATATCACTATGCTGTATCCTCTATATTTTAATGTAATTTGAGGCAAGCAGTGAAGCGTCTCAGTTCTACAATGGAATCTAATGTTACCCAGGAAAATGTATATTATTGGTTTCCAAGCGTCATCTGGTGGCTGTACGTTGCAATTACCACAGATCCTCATGCAAATGTTCCCTATACTAAATTCTATATCCATAAAATAATTCAGTACCACAGGAGCAGTTATACTTTATAACTGAATGGTTCATCAGATATTAAGATGCCATTATATCATACAATTCTATCTGCAATCAAATCAAAACCGTACCCTTGTTGCATTATTAGTACTGTTGAATACAATAACAGAATCTGGTATGGTTTTTTTTTGTTGTTGAAAACTTCATAGAGTTGCAGACGGGGTGGGGTGTGGGGTAGCGTTATGTTCTCTCTAGGCAACATCACGTAGGATTATCTAGTCAAATTTAGAAATAGGTCCTGATACACTTGTTAATGGGTTTTTTACCCTTAAAACACTATAAAATTGCATGGGGTTATTATTACGTCCGTGAGTACTAATCATTACCACTGAGAATATTATTTCTTCATCTTCTTAGTCATGGAGAAAGTACTTCCCAAGCACAAGTAATTTTTTCTTAAATATCAGGAAAATCATATCTCTAAGATTCACCTTTTCACAGAGAATGTGCTTTTAAAACTACAACTAAGTAGAATTAATTTATAGGATAAAATAGGACCATTTCTGAGAATGAGTGTTAACATTTTTAAGAGGCAGCAAGATTCTCCAAATTCCAAGCTTCTCCCTGCCCCTGTTAAGTCGCCGACATGCTGTGATTCAGGCAGGCATATGCAATCAATCACCTGAGGTAACAGCCTCTGTGATGTTCAAATTGTTTAGAGAAAGTCCTAATGACTGCCGTGAAGATGAAGAGGAGGTGGTGCTTGAGGATTCTGACGGTGGCCGAGCAGGCTTAGCTGTGTTACCAGTTTCTGCCTTTAACCGGTCATTTTCAGCCTTCAGTATTTCAATTTCATTCTGTTATGAAGATGAAAAACATGAAAAAAAAATGAGCTAGTTTGAGAAAATGGCATCAAGTCTTTTATCAGAGTTAATTAGCTTATTTGTTAAATAAAGCATGCACTAATATGTTAAATAAACAAATATAAATTATGGAACAGGATTTCCTTCCAAAAAACGAAAGTTAACCTTTTCTCTGTCTTTCACATACACGCATTCATGTATTCACAAAAATAGGCACACTCACCAATAAAAACATTTTTATAATTTTTGAATATGTCATATTTTTAAAAAGTTTTCCAGGACTTGGTCTCATTTGAATTAAGAATAATATAATTAAATAGTTCATAACACTTCTCATTTTAAAAGTGATGTTAAAATTTCATAGGCAAATAACATTTGTAATGCTATCGTGCATTCATGGAGAGTTGAGAAACAACAAAACAATAACATAAATAAGGTGATCTAAAATTACTTGAATTCTGGCTAACATCTGAAAAGGTTTTTGTTCCTTCAAAATGGGGCACTAAGCTCATAAAAACAAAAGCCATTTGATGAATATACACAGTGGCAGATGAATCTGCTCAGCAATGAGCTTTTCTTATTTCAGTCATCTGTGGTACCAAGTGATTACTGGTTTACAACAATAAAATGAAACCTTAGTCTGAGTACAGACTGGTTCTGAATTTAGCCTTTAGATGTTCCCAAAAAAACACAAAAGCTTTACTTTTACATATGGCATTCTAAATCACTTTTACTTCCATATTCAGAAAGCTTGTGTTAAATTTCTGTAGTTTCCTCATTACTTTTGTTTTTCAACAGAAAACAGGTGAAGGTATTTGAAAGTCAGATTTCAAAATAACAGGCAAAAAGCCAACATAAAGGTAAATCATGGAAAAGTGAAGAAGCAAGAATGGTAGTAGTTTTTCTAAAAACTTCACTGTCAGCCTGAATCAATCACTAGTATAAGTATCTTAAATGGTTCTTGAGTACAACTGGCTGGTTTGTACTCCCATTTCTAAACCTGGGTTTGACAAAATTCTCCATCCAGTATTAAGAAATGAGCTGCAAAGATTGAATAAATAGAGTACATTTCCACAGTGCGTCTAAAAGTGGAATTTGTTCTATAATAACCAAGAGAAGAGAATAAGCAGCGTTTTTATTTCTCCATTTTGTTCTTTCAAAGTGCTTCAGCACCGACCTGCATTCGGTTCATGGCTTCCCGGATCTGATCAAGATGATGAGCAGAGCTGAGGGCCTCTAACCGAATATCTGTTAATTTTAACTCCTTTTCTCTGAGCTCGCTCTTCAGCTGCAGAATTATCTCTGCCTCTGCCTCTGTGCATTCACAGATCCTGAAGAAGGAAACAAACACAAAATCAGTGGTCTGGAGAAGCCAGAGGATTAGGAAAAGCAATGCCTCTTTTAAAAGCTGAACTGCAATATTATCCAGCAAGTACAGAAATTATTTCCTTGTTGGCAAAACCTAAAGAAAAGGAGAACGAGTTTTACAAACAGTAATGCATTCACAGGTTCAAAATTGAAAATAGCTGTTTCTTTTAATCTTTTCTTCCTATTTTCTGAAGTTTAAAAACAGTGTACTATTCCTGAATATAAACTAATCCTAAAAATTTCCTTGTTGTTGATATTTATAGGGCAGAAAAATCCTAGTATTACTATATTTCATTCCAACATTTGCAACATGTGAATATTTTTTTTAAAAGCAAAGTTATTACATCCTTAAAATGCTGATTTCTTCTTTTGAAAAACTGTGCAAAAAATAACCTTATTTGCCACAACACTGTCTTCAAGTTACCATGAAAATCCAATATAAATATTGAAGAAAATAAATTAGAGAGATTAGTTTTGGGCATTTAAATAATCGGTGAGTGTTATATAAGCTTCCTGTTAGGCTCAGCTGATTTAGGAGATCACAGCTAATGAAGCTAAATCACAGGTTTCAACCCATACTAGCAGGATAGCTGGGGGCTGCTGGAAGGTCATATACATTATATCCTTGTTGTTTTGTTTTGTTGTTTTGTGGACAACTTTGTAGGAAATCCATCAGAAGAATGTGTTTTATATTAACTAATATATTTTCCATTTAAAATTTGAGGACTAGGTCGCTGGTCACAAAATGACAGTGGTTATGTTCTTCCTTCCTACATAAGTGATGAAATTATGTAGTCAAAGCATAGTGGCTCTGTTCTATGTGAGAGTTCTATGATAGCTATTATCACGGGCATATGAGGAAATCTGATTTAAACAGATATAAAACAAAGAGAATCATCTCATCAGAATGTTTCTACATTCCAAATATGTTCTTTCTTGTGCAGTAGTCCCCTCTTATCCACAGTTTTGGTGTCTGTGGCTTCAGTTATCTGCAGTAAAGCAGAGTCTGAAAATATCACAGTATTTTGAGGGAGACCACATTCACATAACTTTATCACAGAATATTGTTATAATTGTTCTATTTTATTATTAGTTATTATTGTTAATTGCTTGCCATGCCTAATTTATAAATTAAACTTTATTACAGGTATGTATAGAAAAAAAGAATGGATGTGGGGCTCTGTGCTATCTGCAGTTTCAGGCATCCACTGGGGGTCTTGGAAAGTATCCCATGTGGATAAGGGGGGACCACTGTACCATCAAAAAGTGGGCTACTATAAAAATGCTATGTTAGATTAATAGAGTAAAAAGTGGGTTGTAGGTTGGTTTTAGGAAACCAAATTTTAGTTGAAAAACAGTAAGAAAGGAGGTATTTATTATTGAAAAGCATGTGAGTGATTTTAGAGAAAGCACAAGCAAACACTACTTAGGTTAAAACCTGGATCTTTGCAGTTTTCATGCATCACACTCCGTTTTACCGGGATCTATGCTTGTAGATCACAGGGCCATTTTGCCGTTTCTTTGGTGGCCAGACAAAGGGTGACCTGCATGTACACACAGTTAGACAGAAACATGGACAAATGCAAGTGAAAAGAAGTGAGAATAATGATTTAGAAAAGTGGAGAATGAGACTAAGGAACACTCAATTTGTAATACATGAAAAATGGCAGAGAAACCAATGCTGTCCGTTATTCTCAGAAAGATCTGAAAATAATTGGTACAGACATGGTGCTGCAGTTGTGAAAGTGCAATATAATTACATTTAGAACATAAACATAGGCTTGGCCTAAAGTTGTTTTTAAAAATATTTCTTCATTCTTCAAAGGGAGTAACTTACGCTGAGGCAGATTGCGAGGGCTTCATGGATGCTGAACCACAGTCACCAGCATTATGAGGCACCTTGGGGGATGCTGGAAGGGATGAATCAGTAAGTTCTTCAATGTCAGAATGTGAGGAAGGAGGCTTGGTGGACTTTTTCTTCCCAAAGGCTTGTTTGAAAGAGCTTCTCAGCTGAAAGGAGGACAGAAATTACCCTTCTTGTCTATTTGCACTTGGAGAGCTTTTGCTTTGGGGCGTTAGTTTGCAGGTGCCATCCTAGCCACTGCCTGGGGTCAGTATGTATAAGCAGAGTATTAACAGTTGCAGCACAGTATCTCTAAAATAAAATGATACAGTGTTTTGTGTTTTCATTTTATTCTTGTATTAATCCAGCGCAGAGCAAACATGGAAGGCTTTTAAATAGTGCAAGGTCAAGGGCATGGCTGTCAGAGCACTCATTTAAAACTAAGTACCTTGAAGGGATCTCCATTCCCAATGCTTCTCTCTTCAAGGCAATTTGTTTTAAATGGCCACTTTAGTGCTACAATCAAGTCATGTCCTGCTGACAGTACAAACTTAAAAAGCAAAATGAAATCAAATTCACCTAACACTTCATTAATTGTGATTTTCTATTCAAATTTTCAATTCCCAGACTATTCAAAACCAGAATTGTTATCCCCTACAGCTCTATTCAGAAAGTGGTTTTACTTCTTTTTAAAATTTGAGATTAAAATGAAAAGACACAAAGAAAAGACATACAAGGTAATCTGTTTTTAAAAGGTATAAAAGCCTACTGCCAAAATGAATAGCATTCATGCCAAGGTAGGGTTTTTTTATAGACGCATGCCAAATTGTCCATGGTTTATATTCACCTCACTTCCTCTAGAGTTCACCTTGCAGAAACATGAAAGAGTGTGGAATTACAAATCAAGGGAATGAAGGCTGATCAGTATTTTAAAATATTACCTGCATAAACATTTTTTTAAAACAAAAAAGATATTTCTTTCATTATTTATAGAAAGCACTCCAGTAAAATCCTCTGATAATTACATTTTGGATTTCATCAAGCGTTGTATTTATTTAAAAGCTACCTTTGTTTCATGATATTAAAAGAAATCCTTTACTTCGTTGTTTCTAAACTATCTGCGGTGACAGTATTTTCCCCTTAGCTTTTTAGCATGTTACCATAAATTATATCTCTGGCAACTTAAGGTAAAGTTCTGTAAAAGTGCATTTCTATATTTCTTCTATGTTCTCTCGGTTAAAAAAAAAAAAATCAAGCAGACACCAATGTGGTTGATTTCTTAGGGGGTGAAGCTTTGTTCACACTGTAAGCCCTGTGGATTCTGGAGGGTGGATTTTCAAGGTCTCTTCTTTCCCTTTATCAACTCCAATTCTTCTCCTTTTCCTCCAACATCACCACCACCACCCCAACATCATCATCACCATCTTCATTGTCTTTTTTTCTTTATCTCTACCCCCACAATATACCCCTGTTTTAAGCCACTCATTTACAGTTGTTAGCTTATTTTTCTTTACTACAACTCTTTAGGTATTAATTATTTATCCTATTTTTACAGATAAGAAAACTCAGTTCCCTAAAAGGTGAAGTAACCTGTCCAAGATCCAGTGGAGATTCAAACCCAAGTTTAGTCCCAGCTCCAAAATATATGCTTTTAAGCACCACACTACCCTAATCTTGGTAACGAGTACAGTATTACAGGTACTAGTCACTTGAAGGGGACTCTTTATAAACTGCTGCGGAGCTCTAACCCCCAAAGGAAAAAGCCTAACTCATTGTGCATTAATAAGCTTCTGAATTAGATGAATAATGATGGCTTACCCAGTTTTTCTTTTTCTTTTTCTTGGAGTCAGCATCATTACCGCTGCCAATGCTGGAATGGCTTGTGGCACTGTTGATACTAGAAACACTTTCAGAGGAATGCTGTCTTCTGATGCGGAGATCTAGCAACAGAGAGTATCACATTTGTTCACAGAGTTTCAATCTGAACAAATAAGTCTTTTAGGCTTTTTGAAAGCAAGTTCCCTAACAAAAACTACCAAGACTTTGTACAGATTATTTCAACACAGTTTTGGCTTCATAAGTTTAATAAATTACAACCATATTTGTTGTAATTAACTGT
The DNA here is from genome assembly GCA_023783475.1 of Daubentonia madagascariensis. Classification (NCBI taxonomy): domain Eukaryota; kingdom Metazoa; phylum Chordata; class Mammalia; order Primates; family Daubentoniidae; genus Daubentonia; species Daubentonia madagascariensis. The sequence goes on from JAKFHU010000600.1 coordinate 38,839,422, forward strand.
GTTGTCTACATTAAGATTTAATGGGAATCTCATATAAAACTGTAGTACTGCTAGTTTAATGAGTTCTGAGTTTTGTCCAAAAATAAAATGCTATGCTAGTGATTTCTACCGAACACCTGGATTAAACTGCTCTTCTGAAATGATTTATTCCACATGATTAGTTCCATGGAGTAAATGGAAACTCATAATAGGATAAGAATTACTTTTTAATATTTGTGCTTTGAATAAAGTTACCAAAGCCAAATATATTAATTTTCCATTTCATAGAGTATACCACTTTAGAGCCAAAGCAAACCTCGGAAATCATGGAAGCGCATCATCTCACAGATGAGGAAACTGAAGTGCAAAGAAGTTAAGAAACTTGGCCAAGGTCAAACAGCCAGTGAAGGGAAGATCCTCAAAAGAGAGTCTAGGTAGACTGAGTTTTTGAATTAAACAAGAAACATATTTCAGACAGTGCAATTCTTCTAACATACCCCTAGTCCCTGTCTATGACTTGAATAGTAATAGCAATACTAATAACAACAAGTAATAATAAAGCTTGCTTTTACTATATGTTTATTTGTCCCTGGAGTACCTAATTTTATTCTTAAACAACTGAAATGAGTTTAATTTCTAAAAGTAATTTGCACATGGTCACTTGGCTAGAAAACAATAGAGTGAGTCAACCTTACACCTAGACTGACTCTAATATTTATTGTGCTAACTGCCAATACGGCCTTGCTATACTTCTCAAAAGCATGTAGTGCTTCTCTAGTTAAACAAGACATTTTGAAGAGAATAGCATTTGATATTTAATCATTTTTGAAGATAGCTACTTATTCCATATAGATTTATTTATAAGATTTATTTATATTTATTAAAATTAAATAGAAATTTTATCTACTTACAATGAACTGATTTTAAGTGTTAGTGAGACACTGAGAGAATTTATAAGATTATATGTAAAGTCAAATATGCTTTCAGGCCATTTCTATTAATATACATAATTGACATCAAAGCAGATTAACCAAGCAAAAAATCTCAATGGACCTTGTAAGATGTCAAAAATTACTATATAGCTTTCACAAAATTTCCATAGAAATAACAGTATAAAATCAAGCCTTCCCACTTGACTGATTTATTGAATAGTAAAAATGACCCATGGCAATGAAACTGTAACTGGTTACTTTCAAAACATACAATAAATGAGTATATGTGTGGGTATGTAATAAATGTACATACACATATATACATAACATATATACATATAACCTCACACTCATATATATACATATCAATAAGTACCTTAATGTTTGTATTAAGGTAATCATGCTGGCAAATTTTATAGGAGGAAAAATATAGAGCTATTTTTCAGAATTCCTACAGTTTGGTCTCTTAAAATTATTTTAAAAAATAATAATGGAAATATTTACTGTTTTCGCATGCCAAAAACATTACAAATCTTAAAACCTAAATCAAAGTATTTATTTGTGTGGTTTTAATTCAACAATAAAGCCATTTGGTATCCCTTAATCAACTAATATGGAAGTCATATAAATAAACAATGAAAGAATATGTGCAGGTATTTGTGTTTTAAATTTCTGCTGCAATTGGCTATTAGCTTTTCTGAACAAGATGTAGCATTTGCAAGCTTTTTCCTAGAAATTAACTTTCACAAATAGAGCAAAAACATAAAGTGTTAAAGCATTCCAGAAATTTTTCTAAATCCAGAATTAATAAATTATATTTAACTTACCTGATTAATACCAAATTTTGAAAAGATAGGTAAATTATTATAATTCTAGGTCAAAAGCAGTCCTTGGAGGTATTAGTTACCTTCAACTATGACTGCATTTATCAATAAGGATTAACAAAGGCATAATTTCAATAATATCATAGAACAAAGGGAACGCATTTTACTTTTCTCTAACAATTCCTTTTTCAGTGCTTATTTTAATCCATTACATGAGGCATCACAAAGATCAGTAAAGAATGTATAACCAAATGAATATCAGCAATCTGACTGAATGGAGAAGCCTATTTTAAAAGTGAAAATCTCAGTTAAGTGTTTGTTCACTCATTCATTTTCCACTTCCCACCCTCTGTGCAAGCACCGCCCCAGTTCAAGCTACCATCAACTCTACAGCAAGAAGATCTATCCAACTTATTCACCTTCAAACCATTCTGCAATCAATAGCTAGAGAAATCTTTTTAAAAGAAAAACTTCATCATCACTCCCTTACTTAAGACTATTCAACAGATTCTTACTTTAATAAGAATAGAAAAAATTCTAACTCTTAAATATGGCCCCAAATCCTCAGTGATCTCATCTGTTCTTACCTCTCCAACCTTGCTGCACTTATTTCACCTTTGCTAATTATCTTTCTTACAACAGTTCCATGAAGGTACTAATCTCTTTTCTGTCTGAAGGCCCTCTTGGAATGTCCCTCCCTCAATATTTATAATATGACTTGATAATTATTCCTTGGACAGCTCCTTAAATATTGCTATTTTGGAAAAGCCTTTCCTGATTATGCAACTTCTAGTAGGTTTCCTGGTACCCTCCTTCCCTATGGCACCTATTATTGTGCATCTTAGAACTTACAATTATTTTGGCATGCATGCTCAGCTACACCAATGATCACCAACAATCATTTATTTTCTGTTCTTCCACTAGACTAGATGTCTGATGAAGACAAAGACCATGTCAATTTTGTTTACCATTACATATCCAGGACCTTGTACAGAGAATGGCATGTGGTAGGCAATCAATATGTCGTTGGTGAATAAACCTATTCTAATTATTTATTCAACACAACTATGTTTCTCTACCATTATTCCTAAAAAATATTTACTGTTGAAAGCAATTTAATACATATGTTATCCAACTGTACCAGGTATAATTTAAAGAAAATCTATCCATACTTATACAGAAGTAGTGACTTAAAAAGCATAAGTACATTTTGAAAAATAACAATCAAATATTCCATTACCTTCAAATTTCAGTCTTATAATAATTGTGCTTCTTATAACTGTTATATATTTATATATAAAACCTTTCATTACGGTGGATTGTGAGCCCCTTGAGTACAGGGTCATTCTTTTTTATTTCTGTATTTCAAGATCTAATAGAGTGCCTGGTACTTAATAGCAGGTGCTTAAATATGTTTGTAAACAAATAAATAAATTTATTTCATTATAGACTGTAATTATCAGATGTTGTTAATAAACGCGATACATAAATTTAGAGAAAATAAAAAGGTACTTTAATAAATTAGTGTGTGACTTTGCCATAGTTTGACCCATCTATAAAAGTGTTACCTCATTCCAAATATATCTTTTAAGATCACATGTTAAAAATACACATCATATAAATATTTCAAAGGTCTCTAAAACTGAATTTCAATATGATTTCCGAATACAAATTTATAGGTCATACGATCACCTTAATAACCCATGGAAAGATACATAATTAGTCTAACTGACTATTTTCTCTGTGTAATGTCAATGGTCAATGTGATAAGAATCATTTTGTGCTCACTGAATTAATACTGTTTTAATATTATAAAAATATAATCTAACTATCCTGTATATATCTATTCAGCCCTTTATAATTAGTTTTTTTATACTTTTAAAACCTAGAAAATTATTTTTAATATTTTCTTGATCAATTTAGATATTAACTGTTATTTTGTTCATTTTTGGCACCACCTCTCCCACATTTCTGAGCAAAGGAATTCCTATTTTTCAATTCCAGTAGATATTAAGCTACCTGTGGCCAAAGATAAAAGGAATCCTTTCAGAAAGTTTCACTTCAGTGACTTGTGCTTTGTTAAAGTAAGGATTAAGCCTTTTTAAATCCCTTCTGGACCTATTTACAACATGAAGATTTAGAACATAAGCAGCTTTATTATAGCTCTAAGATAAGCTTTAAATATGCAGTAATTTTCCATGCAGCACATAAATCATCGCCCCCACACAGAAAGTTGCTAACTTCTTAACAGAAGTAGCCCCTAGAGAACTAGTTTGTCCTTCAATTTAAGTACATCTCACTTTATATAATTGTTTTCCTAAAATTTAAATTTAAGTACATTTTTAAAATTGTATTACTCTTTTCTATAAAATTCAAATAAGCTCTCTTTGTGTGCAAGGCATCATTATGGGCACTAGGGTAAAGAAACAAATCTTTCTATCGTGAATCAGGAAGAACATACGTTAAATAGAGGCATCATAGTGTGATGTAAATTTTAATAAGGGAAGTACAGATATTTCCAGAAACATACCACAGGGGACTTCATCCAGTTCAGGGGTCAAGGAGGCATATGTAGGCTAACTCCTACAGTGTCTCAGAAAGTTTTTATGCTGAACAAACAGAATAGAATGTTACAAGTAGAATATATAGAATGTATAAACAACTTATGAAGAATTGAAAGAAATTCAGGATAATTGACATATGGAATATACAATGCAACAAAAGAACAAGAGATAAGATCTAGCACAGCATCTGGCACACAATTGGTAATTGAATATTTATTGAATGAATGAAGCCGTAAAGAGAAATTATGTCATATTAAGGAGTTTTTATTTCGTCCTAAGGGCAATGGGATACCTGCAGATAACATGTTTTTAGATGACTGCTCTGGCTTCAATGTGAACAATGGTGTAAAGTGGGGTAAGATGAAGAACAGGAAGGCTATTTAGGGGTTTGTGGTCATAGTTCATGGGAGAGATGATGGATGGTGATAGTAGGATCAAAGAAAGTAAAGCGATCCAAGAGATATTAAGGGGGTGGAATCAACAGAACTTGGTGATTTATTGAATCAGGAGAGGAGGAGTTGTGTGCAGAATCATATAGAAGAGAGCTTAGGTTATCAACAATGAACAAATGGATATGAAGGCATAAATTTACAAAAGAAACTTTAAAAGAGATTTCAAAGGAGCAAAAGGAAAATGAAGAATGAATGTGTGATATTATGAATGTTAGAAAAAAATGAATGTTTCAAGTAGGAGGGAATGGACATCAGTATCAAATGCTTCCATGTCTAATATAATAAGAATTTTAAATGTTTTACTGAATTTAGTGACATATAACTCTCTATTGATCCTGGAGAGAATTGTTTTGGTGGAGTGGTGGGAAGAGAAGCTACACTCCAGTGGGCTAAATGGTGACTGGTGGCTGGAGATATTGAAAGATTCCATAAAATTTTCCCCAGAATTTATCTGGAAATGGGAAGAAAGATAATAGTGCACTGAGATTTAGAAAAAAGATTTTTAAGTTGGGAAAAAGTTGAGCATACTGAACGTATTGAAAAGAGTCAAGACATGAATAAATAGAACCTACTTTGTAAAGAAAAAAAATGACACGACATTACTAACAAGCATTCTTCAATGAGCAAAGGTGGAGGCGTGGCAAGAATTCATGTTGATGCCAACTGGCAATATCAAAAGAAACTTTAGTTTTTCTTACTTCTAAAGCTACGGAAATGTCTTTTAGCCACCAGAAGGTGTCAGTCTACTGCGTCATTGAGATTTATCTTAATCAATCTGAATTATCACTCTACTGGTTGTTGTTTAAGTCAGACATGTGTATTACCACTCCACTTCACTAATTGATGGAGAGAAATGTGTTCAACTAGAGAATCCTAGACCATTAACATTATGATGATGAAAACCACTGTTCTTGAATTCTGATCATGTTAATATCATCTTACTCATTATAAAAAAAGGCAGTTCCATTGAGTAAATGCAGCTTTACTCTAATAAATAAAATATATGCCTATTATATTGGGTGAAAAATGGAAATATTTCTAAATATACCTTTGGGAGGGTGGTCTGGACCATTCAGTGCTCCCTGAATAGCTGCCTGTGCAGCAGAGTTCTGGGCCTTCAGCATTTCAATGGTTTCTCTTAGTTCTATAAGTTCAGACTCCTGTGGAATAAACAGAGTTTGGAAGTTTTAATACCCAGAGAAAAAAATATGATGTACATGTTTATAGCTGGCTATCAAATACGTTTGATTTTATGTAGTACCATCCTCCTGGAAGATTGGGATGCTTGGCTGATCTTGTCAAGTTGTACCTAACAATTTCTTTCTTAGTTAATGTAAAGTAAATTTTTTTCCCTTAGTTTTTGTCTTATAAAAGTGATCTGAATAGCCTTTATTTCTTTCAAAGGGTGGCACCCAGAGCTGACCAGTACAAAGTAAAGCAGGATATCAAATCACTCAATTTAGATAACACACTTATTAATATTACCTATGATTATATTAGATATTTAGATATCAGTGTTGCACTGTTGCACTGTATTGTATTTATTGTCAACTGGAACCCCTGAGTTTTTGTCAAGTGATTTTAGATTTTGTCTGAAGTATTTTGCATCTGGATAGTTGATTCTTTGTATTCAAGTGTAAAACCTGGAACTTACTTCTAATCACTTTTATTAAATGTTATCTTATTAAATTCTGCTGGCTTATCAAGGTCATCTTAGATTCTGCCACTTTTCATTTAATAAAATTCCTAGTATGGAGACCCAGTTTCACCAAGCCAAAACAACACAGGAATAAAAATATGTGAATAGAAATAGATGTATATATAGTCCTTAAATTTTAATTACCCCAGAAAAACAGCTTACAAATCAAATTTTCATAAAACACATATTTTCTTATTTAATTTAGAGTAATTTTAAGATATGTGCCAATAAAAATAATTGTATAAATTTGGTCTTTCATAGTTACTTGTTAAGTGAATTGTTTTACCAAAAATGCAAAAATGACCTCTTACGAGGATGACAGGATAACAAAAAAGAAAGACAGAAAGAAAAAGAACTGAAGGCTGTTTCAGCATAGACGATATTTCCATTAGAAGCTCAGTAACAAAGGGTATCCTTCTTGGTGGTAATATAATCCTAAAAACTAGATCTTTGTCAGCCTCTTACAGAAAGAATTCCTTGGTAATGAATTTGTCATTCTTCACTCTCTAGCATCTTTGGCAGAAAGCCAAAAAATCAGGCTTGGGTTCTTCATTCCACGGTAAATAGTTTATCTTTACTCGATGTCTTCGAGAATATATGAAAAAAGGGTAAACCTCACCGACAACCACCTTTGTGGAAAATTGCTTCATACGTGGGAATGTTCAGTGACTATTCTAACCTTAGGCACTTAGAAAAAGATAGACACTGCTAATTGAAATGATATCCAAGTTTGGAATAGATATCTGGCACCTCCTATATCTATTTTCATTGGCTATCTGACATATTTCTGAGAGAGAACAGTTAGATTGAAAACAAAAAAACCTTCTTATAGACTTTTACTTATTTTATTATTTTATTTATTTATTTATTTTTATTTCTGAATATTATGGGGGTACAAACACTTTGGTTACTTATATTGCCTATACATTCATTTATTATATAAGAAAAATATAATATTTGTGCAAAATTTCCAATGTCATGATGCAAAAGTCAGACCCAATTCATCACAATTTTTCAGTCTCTCCAACTTCTATATTCTATTCATTTTCCAACTAGCAATAGATAAGTTTACCAAAACTTAATATATTTTCTATTTAAAATAAATCCCCCAAGAGATAAAATATTTTCCAGAAATTCAGTTTTTAGGATAAATTTATTCATAAAGGATACACATAGTATATACTTAATGGAATCACATAACTTAAATATTAATTCTACAACATAAACACTAGGATGCACATTAAATTTTAATTAAAATCATTTTTTCATCTTTGAATTTAAAATCAAACGCTTGTGCTGTGGATTAAAAATCTGCTAAACATTTGGCTGCAGCTTTGAAGGAGAAAAATGGAGATGAGAAGATCTCACATAATTGTCTAAAAATTGAGCTTAAATTTGAGTTAGTTGATTTCAGTGTCAAACTTTAATCTTTTCTAGAGAAATCTCTTCTAAAAACTGTTTTTAAAAAGATTAAAAGTGGAATGTTCAGGGAATGTAGCTTTTTCAGAATATTGTGTTTAATAAGACACAGAAGAACGATCACTTAACTACAATTAAGTATCTTTTTCAAAACAACAGATATCAGCAGGTTAGTTGTTGCTCAGTGTGGCAAAATAAACCCAAAGAAAGAATAACTAGGTAAGAAATATATTTACTATGTAACTTTGGAAAGTCACATCTATGAAAAAAATTAGTTCAGCCAAATTCATATTAGTAGTTCTTTAGGAGAACTTTCTACGTATAAGCAAATACCTATAAAATATTCCATACTCTTTAATTTAAAAGATAGCTAAAATCTACATTGATTGACATAATCTCTTCAAACCTGCACTAGGTATCTTTCCATATTACCAAAAATTCCTTCCTTCTTTCTTATTTCAGTTGAGATCTGCTCTCACCTTGTCACTCTGATCCTTTCCATATGATTTTTCCCTTTGCTTTAAGTATCTTTCCTCACCCATAAAGGCATGGCGAAATGTTTCCATACTTGTGAAACCTCTGTTTTTCTGTTAGAAAAAATGAAAAGGTGCCTTTTGTGTACTTTCACACCATTTAATGAATTTAGCTTATTTATTTGTTGTTTTATGATCTCAGTAAGTATTCGAACGGTTTTGTTGAAATGTTTTGGTCTGTGTTAAACAGATGTTTCTACTTTTGAAAGAATAATATAAAACTTCACCTTTATTGTATACATATTTTTTACAAGAGGGTGTTTGATCACCTAGTGAGTGGGGTGCCACATAAAAATATCAAGAACTTTATTATTTATTATAACCAGAAGTCTCAATATGGCTAAATCAGTAGAATCATCTACTTTGGATAGCAACAAAGCCAGGTTTTCCTTTCTCTCTTTCCCGATAGTATTACAGAGATGAACATAAAGCATTTTAAAATAAAAGCTCAACTGAGACGTAGAAATTGTTTCTCAATAGTTTATTTCTAGTCTTCATTTCCCCCCTCATAATTATAGTTATTTGTTCACATTTATTTCTAAGCTATATTTTTCTAAGGTGTTTATAATGCATGGAAATTGCAATGCTGCCTCTAGGCACAACTAAGAATTCCTTTTTTTTTTTTTTGTCAATAGTGGGAGTTTGGATCAGGAATATGATTAGAAATGAGTGCCAGAGATGGCTGACTACAAAATCATTAGACAATCGGAAACATTTTCATATAATCTCTTTATTTTGAAGGTAACCAATAGAAGATACATACGTTTGAGAATCCCTATTAAACCTCCAGGAAAAACCTAAAATACATATATGCCATCAAGACATGGATTTAAAGTCTACTTCTCCAATTCAGTAGTTTTCAGTTTCCTACTCTCCTCATTAAATACCAAAGAGAAGATTGGCGGTGGAATAATTCTGAAAATAATTTTGGGAATTAAATGATCAGATCATATTTTGTTGACACTTCATACTTTTCAAAAGTGGTAAATATTTTAAAACCTGAGAACCAAAGTATAACTTCATGTCTCTCCAATGAACCACTCAAGATAATGATGCACCCAACACCTGCTGACCAGAAGGTTCCAGTTTTCCAGGAAAGTTTCTTGTGTAAAAGAAGTTGGATGGAATCAACATCTTTTTTTAACAGTTTTGTACATGTCTCTGAGTCTAAACAAGTTATCAAGGTCAGACTTGAAATGCTTTAAAATAAAATAATCGAATATTATGTCATAATACTAGCCTTGCCTGGTGTTCTTTCCAACCTAATTTCCTAACTATATCTGACCTCTTTCCAAATTTATCACTAATACAAGCCTTGTTGAGAACCTCACAAGCTTGGCAACAAATCTCATCAACCAACTTTACCTCCTGGGCAAGGCTCTTAAAATTTCCCACTAAATCTATCTTTTGCTTCCTCACACTGACACTCGGTTCATCTCACAACACCCAGCTGTAGTTTCCTGGAACACATCCCACTCCCCTCCCTCCTCATTTGTATTTGAAATCTTGCTAATTTTTCTTCTGAAAGAACCTGGCCATCCCTACTGCATCTAGGTTCAAATGAATTAAATTTACCAAATCCCAGTAGTGTAAGTAATTTGAAAATTATGCATTCACATTATTCTATGCCCTAAAAGATTAATGGATTTATCATCTCACTTTAGCGATATATTTAAAAACACTTCCAAATGACAAATATAATATAAACTGGGAATAGTTAACGTAAAGACCCAATGCAACTTAATTTTTAGCTCCTACATTACGTATTTTTAAAGACTTATCTTCAAATTTCCTCATTTTCAAGGTTTAATTTCTTGTTCAGCCAGTCACCCAAAAAAGTAGTTTCACAAAGGTAAGAATGAGCAAACCCTAGCCTAGGCTTTATAGTTAGCATAAGGGTCAATATCTGAGCTTCATCACTCATACAAGGAGCTATTCCTCTGTCTTGCTCTCACCTTGTAATAAGACTAACCTATCACACCTTAATATATGTTCTAATTTCCCTGTTATGATAGCTGCAGAGAACTAATTTGAAAGTCTTCTGAACTTTAAATCCCCAGATATTTTTCAACAAGATTTAGTAAATTTGAACTCAAGGATTTAACAGTAATTCTGTAAAAGTTTCACTAATAAAAAATATAGATTTTCAGAATTCCTGCCATTTTGATGATTTGTATCATAGCTTTTATCAACTGGCATTCTATGAGAAAATTAAACCCTGCACAATGATTTGAGCGACTATTTTCTCAATTTTTTTTTTTTTTGAGACAGAGTCTCACTCTGTCCCCCTGGCTGGAGTGCAGTGGCATCATTGTAGCTCACTGCAGCCTCCAACTCCTGGGCTCAAGGGATCCTCCTGCCTCAGCCTCCTGAGTAGCTGGGACCACGGCGTGCACCACCACACGTGGCTAGTTTTTCTGTTTTTGTAGAGACGGGGTCTTGCTCTTGCTCAGGCTCATCTCAAACTTAAGCGATCCTCCCACCTCTGCCTGCCAAAGTGCTAGGACTATAGGCGTGAGTCACCATGCCTGGCCTATTTTCTCAATTCTGAAAATGGTGGCACATAGCTAGTACCATTCTAGATGGTGAGAAAAGAAATTATTTCAGCACATATAATGGATGCCTCAGGGCAATATCTTAATTCTTTCATGGAATCTTGGTGGAGAAATGCTGGTGAATGGACACGGATCTGAAATCAGGATAAAACTCTTAATCAAACTGTCAATATCATAATCTGTTGAGGCTCAGGTTAGACACAGGGTAATGCCTACAGACAATTCCATCCTCCAGCTAGTATATTGACAATTCTCTTAATTTTTACCTATTTATAGATTCACTATTATATAACATGCCATCTTCCAGAAGCTAGTGGGAATGCTGTTAAACTACTGAAAAATGCTGCTAGATAGATCTTCATTAACCATCCTGTTAGTCCTGTGTCAAAAACCTTTGAATGGCTCCTCATTTTCAAAGACCACATTCCTTAGACATCTTTCTAGCCTTAGTTTCACATTACCCACACAACCCCTATTTTATCTTAATATCGCCCATAATTTTCCTGTTTGCTGATCACGTTCGCGCATGCTGTTCCTTCCTCTACAACTGTGGTCCCCAGCCCCTGGGCCATGGACCAGTACCAGTCCATGGCCTGTTAGGAACCAGGCCACACAGCAGGAGGTGAGCTGTGGGCAAACGAGCAAAGCTTCACCTGTATTTACAGTCACTGTCTCCCATCACCCCCAGATGGGACTGTCTAGTTGCAGGGAAACAAGCTCAGGGCTCCCACTGATTCTGCATTATGGTGAGTTGTATAATTATTTCATTATACATTACAATGTAATAATAATAGATATAAAATGCACAATAAATGTAATGTACTTGAATCATCCTGAAACCATCCCCCTCCCCCAGTCTGTGGAAACACTGTCTTCCATGAAACCCGTCCCTGGTGCCAAAAAGGTTGGGGACCAGTGCCCTATGAAATACACTCATACATTTTCCCTGATTTATCCTCTTCATCCTCCCAAAGTCTCTTCTGTGCCACCTCCACTCTATAACCAGCATGAAAATGCAATGGTCCTCTTTGAGAAGCCACATGACACTGTATTGTTATATTTCTAATGGCATGATAATTTTCTGCCTTCTGAGTTATTAATACATGTCTTTTCTTTCTTACCAGGCTATGAATGTATAAAAGTAGTGTTCTGGCTCACAAATTTGGCAAGAGAATCAGTGTTACTTGGCATCTGGAAACAGGAAAATTGTTAGGAATGAATCCCTCCCTATTCAAGGAAGGGATTTTGGTCAATAAATCAAACGAAAAATTTTGATGTATTAAGAGCTTCAGGCTATTAATACCAATGTGATTGCTGAAAATCACACTGTGAAGCCAGAAGAGTAGGATTTGAGTCGTAGTTTATCTATTTCTTAAGTATGGAATCAAAAACATGTAACCACCTCAGCCTTTGTTTCTTCGTATGTTAGCTTCCCATTCAGCTGCCCAACTGCCTCATTCTCAGCTTTACTTTCTTCAATGGTGCTTAACATCACCCAAAATCCTATGTGTTTTAATTGTACTTTTTATCATCTGTCACCTACTAAAATATAAACCCAATGATAAATATACATATATACATATGGGGAATATAAACTCCATGAGGAATGTTATATATGTATAATATATTTTTAGAGTTTATATTCTAGTAGATATCTATATCTATATGTACAATAGTAGACCTATATCTATCATTCTATATATATCTTATATATACTGTTTGTTCTTAGAACAGTAGAAATTCAATATAAATTTGATGAATGATTAAATGGACAAACGAACCTTGGAACTCCAGGAACAGAGTTTAAAAATCTCTGCTGTATATTTCCCAAGCTTTTCCCCAGGATTGTTGGATCACCAGAGAGCAATATACCCTTTTATCTCAGCTCCCTGAAGAAGTGCCTTTACTGAAATATGATTAAATGTTATGCCCTCAGCTTTTAGAGAAATGTCTATTTGAACAGCGATTTTGTCTTTTGTTATTCCATGACCCCAATTTAAAAACCTTTGCAATAAATTCGTCCTTCAATTCAGTGCCAAAGAGTTTGTCTCTTCAATCTAAATTATGCTCTTCTGGTCAGAAAATGAGAATGAAACACACCAAGCAATCTCCCTTTGTGCCTTAGCTTCCTTGACATTCAATTTAGTTTAGTGTTTTCCAGTAGAAATCACCTAGGCTCAGGTATATTGTTATATACATTCCACTACTGGTTTTCACTAGAGTCTGTCATTGCGTTATGCCATATCATATTGTGATTAATTATATAGGCTTCTGAAAACCACTTTGGAAATAAGCAAATTATAACCTTAATTAATAAGTAAACTAGTTACCAACACTGTTGTGTGTGTATAGTTTGCAATCAGAAAATAAGTGATTTTCAGTTAAAAAATGATAAGGGCAATTTCAGACATCATGATATCTTTTGAAAAAATTTCCTAATTTTCGCAATGTTGTTTTAAGGATAATGTGCACACAATTATAAAATTTCTTGTATTACAGAGGTGTATTTTTAAATATTTAGGAATTAATCATAGGCATTATAAATTAACATACCTGTATATTTTTCTAGCTTCTATGAGAAAATTTATTTACAAATATAAAAGAGTTGAAGGAAATATGGTGGGTAAAAAATTCTATTAATTTTGGCTTTTTAAAGATATTGAGACTTAAATACTAATGCTCATTTCCAGCAATATGCTTGGCATATGCCCAATGATGAGTTTGGTTCATCTTATAATTTTGAAGGGAAAAAGAGAGAAATGTAAAGGAAGGTAACATTTCTTCATTTCCCACTTCATATGCATGTGACATAATTATAGTTTCTTATTTACTCCTCACCCTGATCCTACAAGGTAGTTATTATCATCCCCACTTTTAAAATGATGATTTTGAGGTTCAGAAAAGGTTAGATGAACTTGCTCAAAATTACAAAGCTCTTAACAGACACAGCCAGGATTCACACTCAGTATTACTGGGCTCTAATGTTTTTATTCACTGGGTTCTTACATTACATAGAGAAGTGGCAACCTACCAAAAAAAAAAAAAAATTTACGAGCTCAAAAGGAGTTTGTTAGCTGTCCTTCTAGAACAGGCTTGACAGGAATGGATAGTGTTCTCTTTCAAGGGCAAGAGAAATCCATGAAATAGAAGAATAAATTAGAATACGGTTTGCTAGTTATACCAGGCAATTATAGGAATAGTAGATTTTCTCTTTTGATTTCATTATGGATTGTTCATTTAGTTTAAAAAAAAGTTTTATAAACTAAAAAAATTTGGTAATACATGCTAATTTTGTAAAGCTAATGACATACCTTACAGAATCTAAACACAAAATTGAAGCTATCCTATGGATAGATATAGGAATAGATTCTGAAAATATCCAAAACTTTTTAGATTATGATCTATTTGAGAATCAGATGAAAATTGTGGACACTTGATCATATTATACACATATACAGCTTTTACAAAAATTTTCCCTACAACTTCAGAGGCTTCACCTGACTCTGATACCCATTCCAAAGAAATTAAGGCCACTGGAATAACAGCAGAGAAGTAAGTTAACTGGTTGTCACAGGGAAAGTGACCAGACTCTCTCCAGGCAGTGTGCACCTTTTTAATACATTTGCCCTTGTGAACTAAATTCTATGTTCCTTTTAGTATTTCTTCTTCCACACCACACTGTAAGATTCTTCAGGTTCATCTTAAAGCTTTTGATATAATTTCAATAACTTTACTTCAAAGGCAGCCTCTTCAGATGCTATTTCTTGTTATTCCAAAATTATACAGGATTGTACCTTGTTTGATAGATGCTGTAACCTGAAGTCCTGTACTCTCTAGAATCCTAACATCTGTTTCAGGCATCCTTCCTGCATATCTCAGCTGATGGCCATGGTCTATGACTAGATTTAGTGACCAAGCATTTGTGAAAACTCTTGTCAGAGTGTGATTCTTGTCAACTACATAACAATTTGCTACTAGAATATTCTAACTCTTATATGATTGTTTCTCTTTGTTAACATCTGATATTTTAACAGTTCCAGTCAGAAGTAAAATAATAGACTGCCTAGAGAGAATTTTGTGTGTGTTTGTGTGTGTGTTCCAATATGGATCAATCTGATCATAAGTCTTTAAAGTCTGAAAAGACACTATCTTATCATTGTTCTAATTCAGCACAGAGTGGATACTCTGTAGTATTATTTTTAAGGAGCTGCAGGTATTATTTAAGCATCCTATGCAACTTGCTGTCTTCTTTCAAGCTTCAGTAGCAGTTTCTGAACGTACCTTTTGTTCTGCCGTCATGGTTAGACTTTGCAATCGGCCAGTCATATTCCCTAAACTCTTTTCAAAAGCTGCTACAAGGTGAGCCTGTGAACAAAATGGAAGAAACATAGTTTAAATGTCAGAATCTTACATGGATGGATGAAAACTCTTCATTTTACAGAATGCTTATTTCAAGCGTTCTAACTCTTTAAATACTATGACCATTGTGGTTAGCTCTCAATAGTGACTCTCCTTTAACACAACTTTTCATTTATCATTTCTAAACTTTGGCTTCTTAAAAATCAGTGTTTCAGTCTCTTGACGTTTAATATGGGTTTAACTTCTGAAAGAAGATGGCATTTTGCAAATAATAACACCTTTTGACTTGCATATCATGGAGGGATTTGGTACCCAAAATGCTGAATAAAGTCTGAGCTGCCAAGTTTTTAGACTTAAAGCCCAAAAAGAGGTCACTGAAATAGTCAATAGACAAATGTTCCTCATTTTTACACTTTCATGATGACTTCTGAAGATATTGTTAGCTCCCCTATTGCAATGATACTCTCCTGCAAGTGTCAGACATCTGCTGACAGGTATAACATTATCTTTCCTCTTTCCACTTACAAAGAATTGAACCAAAAAGAGTTGTCTTTACTTTCCAAACTCTTTTTCAATAAAAAGGCATTTCTTTCTGCTTTATATTCCCTTCAACTAAGAAAATATAGATAGGCTAGCTAGAAATAATATTCAGTCATATTTTATTTAACATTAAGCTTTTCTGGCTTTGGGGTTTTATTTTAAATTTCAGAGAATTATACATATTATAGTACATATCCATAACTCTTATGATTAAGAAGTATTTGGCAATCTTATTACAGCTCTAAAATAGGCCAGTTTCTACTGGCATGCCATTATACAGTGGCTTGAATCCAGAATATGAATATCAAATATGAAGAGGTGCTTCAATCTCTCAGCATGGCTTGAGGTAGAACCACATGTACAATATCTCAAACTGAGATAGTTTTATTGGGCCCCTAAAAGGATATAAGGATTGGATAGATATTTAACAACCTAAATCTATAATCAAATATGTATGGAGCAAAATTTGGCAATCCTTGGCAAAAGATTGATTTTTTTTTGAGAGAATGAAGTGAGAGGATTCAAATAAAATACATCTTGCAGCTGTAGCAGAGCTGAAATGCTGAAGGACCCACTATCAAATGGATCGCAAGAGTCCTGAGAATTAGGGCTCTGGAAGTTTATTCCATTATTGGCGACAGTTAGAATGCACAAGTCCCCTTCATTAGCATCATGATACAAAGGTGTCTTTGTTCCTAGCTCTGAACTCATGCTGGGCTGCCCTGACACTGCAATATGGAGAAAAAAATTTGTAGAGAATATATCTACTGAACTTCAATCCATCAGCACAACTCTTCATTTTCTTTTTCCACTCCTTCCCCCTTCTTCTTCCACTTTCTCCTCCCCTCCTTCTCCCTCCCTCCCTTTCTCTCTTACACACACACACTCAGGTTTGTTAGCAGACTTAATTGGGCAAATAACACTAAAAAAAAGAATAGTACCTTATAGTGTAAAATATTTTCAATAACAAGGAATGTCATGACATCCAACTTAGTACCCACAGAAATTAGTGTAAGGCTATGTCCCATTTTCTCTTATATTATAACCTTTTTTTGAATTGTAAAAGAATTTTTGATATTTTTAGCAAGTAAATTTTCTGACAGTAAAAAGCTTTAACAATCCATATCACCACCAAATATAGGAGCACTAAATGGTGGAATAAGGTTAAAACTCATATGAGACTAAAAACAAGACATCTTTTCAAAAAATTGTGGTATATCTTTAGGTGATTTATTTTTTACTTTGAAATAATTATATATTCACAAGAAGTTGCAAAGAGAGTACAGAGAGTTCCCTTGTGTTTCTTCCAATGGTTATACCTTAATTATAATATCAAAGCCAGGAATTCAATATTGATATACATGT
Source organism: Daubentonia madagascariensis (assembly GCA_023783475.1). Taxonomy (NCBI): domain Eukaryota; kingdom Metazoa; phylum Chordata; class Mammalia; order Primates; family Daubentoniidae; genus Daubentonia; species Daubentonia madagascariensis. The sequence continues at coordinate 38,856,643 of JAKFHU010000600.1, forward strand.
ATAAATTTATTTACATGTATTCATGTAATGATGACCACCTCAATCAAGATACAAAACTAAAGATCTCCTTCTTGCTGGTCCTTCATAGTCATACTCCGTCTCTCCTTCCACCATCCCTAACCCCTAGCAATCACCAATCTGTTCTCCATCTCCATGATTTTGTCATTTCTGGGATGTTATATGAATGGAACTAAATAGAATGTGACCTTTTATAACTGGCTTTTTTCACTCAGCATAATGCCCTCGAGATCCTTCCAAGTTGTTGGGTGTATGAAGTTCCTTTCCTTGTATTGCTGGGTAGTACTCCACGGTATGGATATATCAGAGTTTGTTTATCCATTGACCTATTAAGGGAAATTTTGGTTGTTTCCTGTTTTTGTTTTTTGGTATTAAAAATAAAGCTGCTGTGTATAGGTTTTTGTATGGATCTGAGGTAAGTTAAGAAGATTTCTGAAATACATTACAAATTTAAAAAGAGAATTAAAATAGGATATATATTAGGCTCCCATCTGTGCACAAAAATTACTACCAATGATAACATAGATATAGCTTGGGGATGAGGGAAGCAAGAGAAACTTGGGCATTTTCTCCAAGACTAGCACTTTTTAAACTAGCATAAAGACTAGCACAAAATCGTCTGTTTATTACTGCTTCCTCTAATTCTGTGTTTCTTATTTTTTTTATCATTATTGTCCACCTAGGGAAACATTACACATTTTTTTTCCTAATTGCCCCACTCTCTCATGATATTTTAATGCCACAGATATGCTGGATATCCATTTATGTACTATATGTATATGTGCTTTTTACACAAAAAGAGTAATTTTTTTCTTAACCACAAGAATCAATTTTCACACTTTTGCTGATCATATCAACACTCAGCTGAGAATGTGTGCTCTAAGGTCATGAAAACACATCAGTGAAAACAGTGTTACATGCATGATTAGAGCAAAAGGGGTAGGTAACCAACGGCTGGCACCTTTCTAAAATGTTGGCTCCATTTCCAAATGGTAGCACACAGTTGACCCCCACAACTGTTCCCCTACATTAGAATTTGGTTCCTCTCGTGCGTGTGTATGTGTGTGTGTGAGCCTTTTATGATAAGCACATATTAGTTTTTAAATGGATATAGTTTCTTAAAAATTTCTGTTAATCAGCCCATCTTCCATTATGTTTAACAGCCATTTATTATTCCAATACCTGGATTATATGATGAGGCCAACTGAGAGACGTTTACAAAATAAAATAAAACCCTGAGTAACCATTCAAGACATCTGCAAGTATCTTGACAATCCAATGCATATGGTCTGTCATTGAGCCTTCTCAATAATCCGGGGTTTTCTGGCATTTGCACTGTTCTATGTCCTCTGGGTAGAAATTCAGGAACCTAGACATATTAGGTTCCTAGCCTACATTATGAAATTTACACTTGCCTCTGAATTATCTCTTTAAGAAATACAATAAGCTTAAATAATACGGTTATTTTCCAGTATTGCCTAAACAATGCTCCAAAACCTGCTATTATTTTTAAAAATCCCCTAACAACATCTATGAGAAATAGTATCAATCTAAAATTAATTTGATTCTCCTACATTTGAAAAAATAAAATCAATTCAAATACAGTGCTAAAATGTATACACCGTGAGTGAAATGACTTATATCCTTTGAAATTTATATTGAACAATGATTTTTGTTCTTATAATGTCTCTTATTTAATAAGAGGTAGGGGTGGTGAGGCAGGGAGCAAGCCCAAAGCTACACAGCAGAATTGAACAAACTAATGTTGACTGGGAGAGGCAGGGCATATGGCAAAATAGCAGGTGTTTCCTCACCCCTCGCTGTTGCTTCTAACACTATTGCTCCTTAGGACTGGGCACAATGCCACATGTTCTCCTTTATTATTCTGCATCTACTCTGTGTACTCCCTGGCACATTGGAAGATATTCAATAAATGTTAATTTAATTGATGGTCTTCATTGTCATCATTTTTGTCATCCTAGGCTGCTTTGGCACCAGTAAAAGTGTATCTTTTTAAACTGCTATGAGAAGGCTGCCAAGGTTTTTTGAGAGAACTGTATATCATCTACAATGCAGCTAAGCTATACATATTTAGACCTAAGTTCATCTTTTATAATTAATTGGATACTTAATTAAATGTTCAATAAATTGAGCTGAAGGAGGCAGGGCAGATGAATATTTTATCTTCCAAAGTCAAACACTAACAATCCCTCTTATATTGTGGCTGAGAGAGACATGCATCAGAACTAATAAAAAAAACGAATAAGAAAAGAAGCAACCTTTATAGCTGTTACTATTGTTTCAAATCTTGTAAGAAGCAAAAAGCTGTTTTAATCACACTGTGATCTCTCAACAATTTGGGTTTACATTTTATTACTGAGTGTGCAGAAAAGTTTAACTTTTTTATGAGTTCCATTATTCTGTGACTTAAGTCTGTATTATTTTGGACACTGAAAGTTTGTTATTGTAAGTTTGTTACTAAAATTATTCCATTTTACCATATCAAAATATGTTGTAATATATTTAAGAAATCAAAAGTGACTTACATTTGCTGAAAGTTGAGATGTTAGGGTAGCAACTTTTTCCTGTGATGCAACCAGTTCTCTCCGTAGTTTATGGATTTGCTGAATGCAATTAAAAAAAAATCAATTCAATATGCTAGATTTTTACTTAAAATTAAAAATTCAATCCAAGAAAGCAAATAATATATTTAGCTCATTCTACCCCCAATGTATTAGCACCAATTCCTTAAAATAAAAGAGATATGAACACTGGCTACACAGTAATCAAATGTTACTCACAAGAAGAGGGGTAAGTGTCTAGCTTCAAAGTTGGTACTCAAATGTGCAAATCAAAGGATGCTTACGTGTTCCATTTGCCATCCCTGCATGACTCAAGAGGCAATTTACTTTCTCTACTGATTATTCTTCCTCTAGAAAACTGTAGTAATAAAACTGAAGTACAAAAATATTTTTTGTAAAAATTAAATATAAATATACATACTTTCTTGGTCTTTTTTAGCAAAAGGTGTACTCCATGTTATTTTTCTGAAAACCTCAGGGGTTTTCTTCTGTGTACATTTTAATTTTCTATAGTTTAGCAACTTCTCAGAAGCTATAGAATATCCTACAGTCACTGAAGTTTGGGTTTAATTCAACATTTAATGAGTCTATATTTGAAAATTTTATTGGCTGAAGCTATATAACTGACAGAGAAGCCTTCCCAAAAGTGTATTACATCGCCCTTTATTCCGTGAGTTACTATTAGCCCAGAGTAGAAATGCTTTATAGACTATCCACAGTTTAAAAATAGGAGAAAAAAGGAATAATAGTGTGCAACTAACTAGATAAACCAACAAAATGAATATTCTAAAATGTCTTTCTTTCCAGTTACACTCATATTCCAATAAAACTGAAACAGAAAAAGGTGAAGATATATCATATCATGCTTAAAATTTTAATTCAAGGACTTTCTGCCATTTAATCTGCACACCCCATGTTGTCATGAAATGTAAACAGTGGTTAATAAGGATAGCACATTTGTAATGATCTGAGACTAGGTTCTGTAAGTATATTTCTGGTCCCAAGGGATTTTAGTTACTTAGATGCCAAACATTCTACTAAGATGCTTCTCATTTCTTCAAAAACAAATTTCGATAGTATTTTGAATTGTTGGAATGCTGTCTCAGTTTGCAAGAGCATTCTAGACATAGCTTATTAACTATCTTTTTTTTTTTCCCTGCGCATTAGATTTTGTGGAAAAGAAATGGTGGTCAATATTGAGAGACTCTAAAAAAGAAGAGAACTTGAAGCTAGAAGCACAGATAGTAGACATTTATATAAATTTCACCAAATTTCATTTCATTCCTCTTTTTTAAAAGAAGAAACACCCCTGTTCAAAATAACATTTGAGTTACATTTATATGATGATGAACGTGAATAGTTTCAGAAAGCAGAGCATCTATTTTATTCTTAAACTAATACAAACTCAAAGAGCCTTTCTCAAATTAATAGTCTCTATTACATGATTCCAATTCCTTTAAATACAATCCAGGAAACTGTAAAGTGATTTAAAAGTTTTGTTCAAAAACCATGACCGATTATAGGGCATAAATGGTAAAAGGAAAGTTGGACAACTACTAATAATGCAAATAAATGTAGCATGTCTATACCTCAGTAGCTATATTAAGATCAATGTTAGAAGTTTTGCCATGTCCATGTGATGTAAATAAAATAGCTTAAGTTTTAAAAAATCACATTCACACTTTGGTTCAGCAATTAAAAATTTCTATAATCAATACTTTTTCAATATTTTCCAACATAGCACAAATTTTACTTTAAATGGCTAATAAAACAGGATTTTACAGGAAAGAAGTTCCTTTGCAAAAGCTGTTGCCAAGGCATTTATTTTCTCTGTGGTCTGATTGCCTCAGCGTAAACCAATCAAATAGTCATTACCTCACTTTGAATAAAGTCATAATTAAAGTCCTCCTTCTCTCTTTGGCCAGGACAAATCTTTTACAAAGGAAAAGAAAAAGAATATTTTCTCCAGGTTGCAGTTTGATTTGCATGATTGCAAAGAAGTATGTATTTGTGAAATGTATTAGAACCATAGACTACACTAGGCATAAAATAGTGATTAGAAGCTGCAAGGTCATGACACAAAATAGATGGTCTGGGATGCTGGTATTTTGTGCTGTGGAGGCTTGATGCCTAAGACTTAATAGCTCCATTAGTCCTATGCAGATGGTCTCACAGGTAGTGGGGAAAAGACTGTAATAAAATAAAAAGACCACAGGTCTTCTTTCATTTATCAGTGCTTTAGTGAGTACTTACTAGTAGAGACAACTTACTAGGTGTTGAGCTAAGGCTCAACTAGAATGTGAGAAGAGAGCTTGCTATAAAAACTTTATTTCATTCTATCTTAAGAGGCAATAAATATCAAAGACCATTTATCAACTAGCTGCCTTTCTTCAGTGGTCCTGTAGAGTTCTGCTATTGTAGCACAGAGCCCTCTAGTGGTAACAACATTAATTTCATCATAAATGTAAACTAAAATAATTAAATATTAAAATGTTGCAAGTTTTTTACCTCTGAATGAGCCTTTTCTTCAGCCTGTAAAAAATGAAAGGAAATAGAATTTAATTATAAAAACTAATTTCAATTCACTTCACAAGTATAAATGAATAAAATAATTATGTATATTTAAAATTTTTTTATGATCTAACACTAGAATAAAGTGAAATATATAAAGTTATTAAAATAGCAAAAACAGGATATTTTAAAATTTAAAATAAATATAACTTTATATATGAACCATGAAGTATTTTAAAAATATAGGTAATTTGAACCATATATATAATATGCCTCAAAAGCAAAAGATAGAATTACCAGACTCTAAGATCTAAACCATAGCAACAAAAACAAAATAGTTATAAAATTATACTCTGAAAAAGATGGATGAATAAAAAGTTAAAATACTGGATTATTTTTATACATATTGTAGGGAATGGACTCCATGAAATTATAGAGATGTCTAGCCAAGATTTAGGAGTCAGAATTTTATTCTGTCATTTACTGATCATAAAGAATGCCATATAAAGATGGGGGGGAAAAACTGACCTCCACTGATAACCACATAAAATCAACATTATTAGTTTCTATTTTCTTTTCCTTTCCCTGATAATTATTACTTAAGTTTATTGGGCTGCAAGTCAGCAAAACACTAAAATGCCCAGTGTTAAGGTGGTGATAAATGTGGCTGGCAATCATCTTTGGCTATGCAGCTATGGAAATGAGGGCTGCCATAGGAACTTGCAGGGTATTTGACTTTGGTTGCAGAAAACTCCTAGCTCTGTTTTTCTTCTTTGTGTTGGGCTGCAAAATGCCACAAAATGTGCACCATTACATTTGGGAACCTCCCTCATTCTGGGAAAAGCTGAAGAATGCATAATATTGTTGAACAGTACAAGTCTGCTTTTTGCTACATGCAGAACCAAAGCTGAAAAACAATTTCTTATTTCCCATCTCTACTTTGGGGATGTTTCCAGGTTAACTGATGCAAAAGTACCTGAACTGGTTTTTATTTCTCTTCCTCCAGAAAACATAAAACAAAACAAAGTAACATAACCACCAGGATATATCTTATGCATAATCATCTCTTTTAACCTGAATTTTGTCTTTCCTATATGTTTTCTACCTTTTAAAAAATGTTGGTAATATAGTGGTTACTTCTTCTAACTATATATTTTCTTTTTATTCTTTAGTCTTTCCAAGGCCTCATAAAGGTAGTTTTATCCAAATATTGCTATTGCATATATTTAAAATATGATTATAATGATGCTTGCTTCGATCTTTAGAGATTTAAATTGCAATTGTGTAAGTCAGAATACAACTCCCCAACAAGAGGCAGTATTTGCCCAATAGTAGCAACACTAAGTCTCAACACATTTCTTTTGCGTTTTTTCCAGTATGTTTTTACATTCGTCACTTCTTTATCCATTAGCCTAAAACAGTGCATTTTTTTATCTGAACATTAATAGTGATTTCTTAATTTATAGAACCTACTGGTAAATTTAATCATTAAATTAGAAGAAATAAGAAAACTATTGTTTCTGCTAATGACAGTCTGATCTAGAGTGACTCTCTAAAGCAATAAATATACAAGATTAACTTATACACAGAAGGCTATAAAATTTGAATATAATGAAAATGAGTGAAAAAGTTAGCATTGCCCTTAATATTTAATGGATTGTGACAGCCAAAGCTGCGACCTTTTCATGAACCTTTCAATACAGGATTAAGGATTATTCATAACACTCAAGTCTCATTGAGATTTAATATCTACCTATTGCCCCCTAGGCATAAAGGTACCTTCTCATAAACATAACTTCTTGTAGGCTATTTTTTAAAAAAAGATGAAATTATATTCAGTGAGCAGAAAAACTCACCTTGTCAAAAATAAACTATAATTTCACACATTGGCGAAAGAAGATGAAACATTGGCATTCTTAAGAAATAAAGTTTTTAAAATCACACTGTATATCAAAAGATGTATTTTTAAAAATCTCTATCTACTTCTTTTAGGCCTTTACTGTTTGGCACAATCTTCTCAGAAAATGAATGCAAAAAATAAAAAATAAAGAGGCAATAATATCATAAAATAACCAACAGTCTTGGTTCAGAGAAACAAAGAAGGAAAACTAGTCAATACTATGAAATTATGGTATAGCATAATATATGGTTTCAGGGACTCCAAGTCATACCCCAATAGGTTTTATGAAATTCAATTTTGTATACACTTATTGATTACAATGAGTCACAAAAGTCAAGTGAAAGCACATATAAGTGGGGCACAGCATGGCTGGTAGAGCACCTGCCGACTTACTGGGTATGCAGTAGCTCAGATTATGCCCTTATTTCAGTGCACAACTTCTATGTAAATGTCACAGATGTATGTGATCTATTAACAGTAAAATGATCTATTTAATCATCTGTGTGCATGGCAAAGGTAGAAGCTTTTTCTTAACAGCCAATACTTACCGTAGAGTAAAGAGAAGAAGTGCTGGAGACCAGTGATAAGGAAGAGCCGTGAACTGGAGAAAACAAAAAGAACAACAGAGTTAAAATAATGATGTCTACTTACAAACCCTGGGCCTTTACTGAAAAAGTAAAGAACAAGTGGTTAGGGAAATAAAATAATAACATCTAAGATTCTGAGAAAAAGCCAGCTATAATTTTTTGGATATCAAGATGTTGACACGTGGAAAAGCCCCATACATATTCCCTAAAGTACGTCATTTACCACGGTACAGAGAGAAATTGACAAGCATGGGACCTAAGCTTGTTTTGCACATACTGAAAACTATAATAGACTCCCATGTTATATTAGATACATAGAAAATTTGGAAACTCAAGCTAAAGTTGCCATAAACTTTTAAACTTTAAAAAATGTTATGTATTTTATTTAATTTTTATACAACAAAGGTCCAGTTTCAGAACTTTTGTCCATATACTTTCAGGGAAATAAGCATTTTTATCCAACTTTCTATTTCAATATTTTCTGTGATGCATTGATAGTACTCTTGTATGTGTAGAATTATTGTTTCTTTAGTAATTTTAGTAATTTGGTAATAGAAAAATACTCCTTATTTCAAGGCGGTATCTCAAATTAAAAACGGAAATTGCATACCATCTTTTATCTAGGTATATCAAAATATCATCTTAAACATTTAAAAGCCTGCTTTATACTTCTGTACTTCCAATGTATTAAACCCAAAAGGTGGATAAAATTGTGCTTAATTAGCAGAAAAGTTTCTTCTCTTTTCATCATGGGATAATATAGTTATTTCTAGTCATTGTCCATTAAACAAACATTAGATGAGCATGAGCAATGTGACAAGCCCTTGCTAGACACTGGCACTACAAAAATAAGAAAGACACAATCCTAGAAGCTCAAAAATAAATAGAATGATATAACTGAAAAGTAATTACAATAGAGTAATAGAAACACTATGGAGACCAATGTAGTAGGTACTGCAAGAACATATGAAATGATAACCCAGGCTGGAGAGGGCTGGAAAAGCTGCACTGGGATCGTGGCAGTGTGGATAAAACAAGGGGATGAATATGAGAGGTACCAAGAAGAACCTATTTAAAACTGAGTGTATAGATTTCAAAAGAGGAATGAAGAAATCCCCCCACCCCAATTTCTAACTTGAGAAAATACTACCACTCTATGAGATATATAAAATGTTGTTCTTTTGAGTAAATTATTAAAAAAAAATCTTTCAAGCTCGAATAATACTTTTATGAACTAAAGTGTTAGCCTGATATGCCAGAAGGAAGGTTGAGAATGAATAAGTAAAATCTAATTTTTGTTCTTTTTATGCTACTTACTATTTATAGGTCTATGACCTTATAGCATGTGTGTCTGCCTCTGCCTCTGTCAGTGTGAGCACTGGGCAGGACATCAATAATGTCCCTTCAACCTAGTTCAATAATACCCTCATTCTAGATCACAATTTAAGAATAATAGTTCAGTATTCAATGCATGAAGATCAAAAAGCCATCTTGCCCACTCAGGCTGGCTTTCAGCAATTCAAATTATTTAATCCTCATACACGGAAAGCCAGAATTACCCAGCATATAAACATTGTTCTACTTGTAAATGCTACACTCTAGAAAGCTGTCTGTATGCTTAACAAATTTTTTATTTACTTATTTTATCTTTTTATTTTTAATTATTATGGGTATATAATAGTTGCATATCTTTATAGGGCACATGTGGTTTTTTGATTAGGCATACAGTGTGAATTACTCAAATCAGGGTAATGGGGGTATCCATCACCTGAGGCATGTATCATTTCTTTGTGCTGGGAACATTCCAATTCCATTCTTTTAGTTATGTTAAAGTACACCCTAACATATTGTTGATTATAATCACTTTGTTGTGCTATCAAATATTGTTCATTCTATCTAACTATATTTTTATACCCATTAACCATCCCCATTTTATCTTCCCTCCCCACTACCCTTCATATCATCTGGTAATCATCATTCTACGCTCTTTCTCCATGTGACCAATTTTTAAAAATATTTAGCTTCCACATATGGGTGAGAACACATGAGATTTGTCTTTCTGTGTTTGGTTTATTTCCTTTAACATAATGTTCTCCACTTCCATCCATGTTGTTGCAAATGGCAAAATTTCATTCCTTTTGTGGCTATATAATATTCTATATTATATATATGTATCACAATTTCTTTATCCATTCATCCATTAATGGACACTTAGGTTGATTCCAAATCTTGGCTACTGTGAATAGTGGTGCAATGAACATACAAGTGAAGACATCTTTTTGATATACTGAATTCCCCTCCTTTGGGTAAATACTCAGCAGTGGGATTGCTGGATCATATGGTAATTTTATTTTTAGTTTTTTGAGGAACCTCCATACTGTTCTCCATAGTGGTTGCACTAATTTACATTCTCACCAAGAGTGTATGAGGGTTCCCCTTTCTCAACATACTTGCCAGCATTTGTTATTGCTTGTCTTTTTGATAAAAGCAATTTTAACTGGGGTGAGATGATATCTCATTATAGTTTTGATTTGCATTTCTCTGATGACGAATGACGTTGAGCATTCTTTCATATACCTGACCTCTTGGCCATTTATATGTCTTCTTTTGAGAAATGTCTATTCAGACGCTTTGCCCATTTTTTAATCAAATTTTTGATATTTTCCTATTGAGCTGTTGGAGCTCCTTATATATTCTCGTTATTAATCTCTCGTCAGATGGGTAGTTTGTAAATATTTTCATCCACTCTGTGGGTTGTCTCTTCCCTTTGTTGACTTGTTCCATATGCAGAAGCTTTTTAGATTGATGAGGTCCCATTTGTCCAATTTTCCTTTTGTTGCTTTTGCTTTGGGAGTTATTACTGAAGTCTTTGCCCAGACCAACATCCTGAAGAGTTTCCCCAATGTTTTTCTTTAGTAGTTTCATAGTTTCAGATCTTAGATTTCAGTCTTTAACTCATTTCGATTTCATTTTTGTATACAGTGAGAGATAAGAGTTTAGTTTCATTCTTCTGCATATGGATATCCAGTTTTCACAGCACCATTTATTGAAGAGACTGTCCTTTCCCCAATGTATGTTCTTGGCACCTTTGTTGAAGACAAGTTCACTACAGATGTGTGAATTTATCACTGGGTTTTCTATTCTGTTTAATTGGTCTATGTGTCTGTTTTTATGCCAGTATCATGCTATATTGGTTACTACAGCTATGTAAGTATAATTCGAATGTGGTAATGTGATTTTTCCAGTTTTGTTCTTTTGCTCAGGATGGCCTTAGCTATTCTGGGTCTTTTGTGGTTCCGTATAAATTTTAGGATTTTTTTTTCTATTTATGTAAAGATGTCATTGGTATTTTGATGGGATTGCATTGAATCTGTATATTGCTTTGGGTAGGATGGGCATTTTAACAATACTGATCCTTTCATTCCATGAGCATGGAGTATCTTTCCATTTTTTATGTCCTATTGAATTTCTTTCATCAATATTTTATAGTTTTTATTATAGAGATCTTTTGCCTCTTTGGTTAAGTTGATTTCTAGGTATTTTATTTTATTTGTAGCTGTTGTAAATGGGATTACTTTCTTGGTTTCTTTTTCAGATTGTTTACTGTTGGCATATAGAAATGCTTCTGGTTTTTGTGTGTTGAATTTATATCCTGCAAATTTACTATATTTGTTTATCAGTTCTAGTAGTTTTTACGTGGAGTCTTTTTTTTATTTCAGAATATTACAGGGGTACAAATGTTGTGGCTACATGAATTGCTTTTGTACAGTTTGAGTCAAAGTTATAGGTGTGCCCATCACCAGATAGTGTGCATTGTACCCATTAGTTGTGATATTACCCATTGCCTCCTAACCCCTACCACCTACTTGATTTCCATTGAGTTTTACTTCCATATGAGCACATGAGTGTTGATTGATTAGTTCCAATTTAATAGTGAGTACATGTGGTGTTTGTTTTTCCATTCTTTAGATACTTCAGTAAGGAGTATGGTCTCCAGTTCCATCCAGATTGTTATAAAACTTATTAGTTCACCAATTTTTTTATGGCTGAGTAGTACTCTATGGTACATATATACTAGATTTTATTAATCCACTCATGTATTGATGGGCACTTGGTTTGATTCCACATCTTTGTGATTGTTAATTGTGCTGCAATAAACATTTGAGTGCAAGTGTCTTTTTGATAAAATGGCTTTTTTTCCTTTGGGTAAATACGCAGTACAGGGATTGCTGGATCAAATGGTAGGTCTACTTTTAGTTCTTTGAGGTATCTCCATACTACTTTCCATAGAGGTTTTAGTAGTTTGTAGTCCTACCAACAGTGTGTAAGTGTTCCTTTCTCTCTGCATCCAGGTCAGCATCTGTTGTTTTGGGACTTTTGGACAAAAGCCATTCTCACTGGAGTTAAGTGATATCTCATTGTGGTTTTGATTTGCATTTCCCTGATGATTAGAGATGTTGAGCATTTTTTCATATGTTTATTGGCCATTAGTCTGTCTTCATTTGAAAAGCTTCTGTTCATGTCTTTTGCCCACTTTTTTATGAGGTTGTTTGATTTTTTTCTTACTGATTTGCTTGAGTTCTTTGTAGATTCTGGTTATTAGCCCTTTATCAGATGTACAGCATGCAAATATTTTCTCCCATTCTGTAGGTTGTCTATTTGCTCTATTGATTGTTTCCTTGGCTGTTCAGAAGCTTTTTAATTTAATCAAGTCCCACTTATTTATTTTTGTTGTTGCTGTGATTGCCTCTGGGGTCTTTTTCATAAATCCTTTACCTAGGCCAATATCTAGAAGAGTTTTTCCAACATTTTCCTCTAGAATTCTTATAGTTTTGTGCATTAGGTTTAAGTCTGTTATCCACTTGAATTAATTTTTTTGAGTGGTGGGAGGTAAGGATCTTGTTTCAATCTTCTATATGTGGCTACCCAATTTTCCCAGCACCATTTATTGAATAGGGATTCTTTTCCCCAGTGTATGTTTTTGTCTGCTTTGTCAAAGATCAGATGGCAATGTAAGGATGATTTTATATATGGGTTCTCTGTTCTGATCCATTGGTCTACGTTTCTGTTTTTGTGCCAGTACCATGCTGTTTTGGTTACTATAGCCTTGTAGTATAGCTTGAAGTCTGATAAAATGATGCCTCTCAATTTGTTCTTTTTGCTTAGGGTTGCTTTGGGTATTTGGGCTCTTTTCTGCTTCCATATGAAGTGCAGAATAATTTTTTTTAGATCTGCAAAAAATGATGTTGGTGTTTTAATGGGGATTGCATTGCATCTGTAAATCACTTTGGAAATTTTAACAATGTTGATTCTGCCAATCCATAAGCATGACATGTTTTTCCATTTGTTACATCCTCTTCAATTTCCTTCCTCTGTGTTTGGTAATTCTTCCTGTAGAGGTCTTTTCCCTCCTTGGTTAAATATATTCCTAGGTATTTTCTTTTCTTTGTTGCTATTGTGAAAGGTATTGGGTCTTTGATTTGATTCTCAGCTTAACTGTTGTTGGTGTATAGAAATACTACAGATTTGTGTACATTGATTTTATAACTTGAGATTTTGCTGAATTTATTTATCAATTCCAGGAATCTCTTGGCAGAATCTTTGGGGTTTTCCAGGAGTCTTTAGTTTTCTCTAGATATGCTCCTGAACGACCATGGGGTCAATGAAGAGATTAAGAAGGAAATGAAAAAATTTCTCAAAACAAATGAGAATGAACACAACATATCAAAACATATGGGATACAGCAAACACAGTAATAAGAGGAAAGTTTATATCAATAATTGCCTACATCAAAAAAGTAGAAAAGCTTCAAATACAACCTAATGATCCATCTCAAAGTACTATAAAAACAAGAGCAAACCAAACCCAAAATTAGTAGAAGAAAAGAAATAATAAAAATCAGAGAAGAAATAAATGCAATTGAAATCCAAAAAAAAAATACAAAAGATCAATGAAAGGAAAAGTTGGTTTTTTGAAAACATAAACAAAATTGACACACCTTTAACCAGACTAAGAGAGAAAACCCAAATAAATAAAATCAGAGATGAAAAAGGAGACATTACTACTGATACTGCATGAATTCAAAGGATCATTAGAGACTACTATGAACAACTATATGCCAATAAATTGGAAAATCTAGAAGAAATGGATAAATTCCTAGACACTTACAACCTACCAAGATTGAACCAGGAAAAAATCCAAAACATGAATAAACCAATAACAAGTCACGAGATAAAAGCAGTAATAAAAAGTTGTCCATCAAAGAAAAGCCCAGGATGACTTCACTGCTGTATTTTACCAAGCATTCAAACAAGAACTAATATCAATCCTACTGAAACTATTCCAAAAAATTGAGACTTATTATCTACCTGCATTGCAGAAATCAGTGGATTCAACAGAGTAAAATTCACTATCTGCCACAGTTAACTGAGTGGTTTGGCTAATATCACAAAAGGTAGTAACAACTGTGGTCTCTTGATTTAGTGCCAGCATATTAAATGCACAGTGATAATCTGAAAAACATACGTCAATTTTCATAGCCACCTAAACTTTTAGTCAGATGATACTTTAACTAAGAAGGTAGGAAGGAAAGACAAATGAACAGAACAATACTCTCATTTTATCATTGTGACAAATCTATGAAGTTACAGATGCAGAACCTAGTGCTAACAGAGTTAAGAAACTTGCCCAAGTTTATACCATAAATAAATAAATGTCTAGAGAGTTAAGCCCCAGTTTATTTCAAGATTTGGAGTCCTTTCTCTTATACATAATTATTAAGGTGTAGGATAGTATGGCTGATTATATGTTTGGTTTTATTCTAATCAGTTTAAATTTTTATGCTTAGTTTTATTTTATCCTTGGCCGACATGGATTATACTATGTATTCCACAAGTTTTCCTTATGGTTACTTTAAGAAAAAAGTATTCACTGAAGAAAAGAGAAAAATATCTCAAGTTATTGTTAGCAAATTTGACATTTGAGGTTACATAGTTTAGAAAAATATGCACCTTTGACGTCAATCAAGCTTCCAGAGTTTTTTTAATAGATTTATTTAAAGTTTTCACATAGAACCATACAACTATAAAGACATTTATCAGATCAGGCGAGAATTTTATTGCCATTGGATAAAGAAATATGATTTATAAAGCAAAAAGTAGGTACATCATGAATTCTAAAATGATGAGGTAAAAAACAAATACCAGATGGAGTTTCTGAGATTAAAAGTCAGCAACATGCGATAGTTTCATAAGATAACTTGCCTGATTTGTATACCTTTATGGCTCTTTTACTGAAGGTCAAAGAAAACATTTTTTCTGATACTTGATGCATCTGGGCAATAGTTTCTAAAATTACATGTATTTTTGTATGAGAACGTTGAATTTATCCTAAACTGTTCTATAGCCAAGTATTGATCTAAACAAATTTTGGCATATTTCCAAATGCATAAAGAAACAGAGGTTGATAAAGAATAAAACAGTTTTATGCTTCAGGATTCCCAAATGAGAATTATACTTACTTCCTTTTCACAAATCCTTATGATGTGAGTGATGCAATGTTCTCTCAGAGTTAAATAAAGTAACTTCATCTTTATCATCCCCCCCACACACACTTACCTTCTTCCATACTATCTCTGAATGAGCCTGAATGACTGATGGCACGTGGCCTTTCCTCCAGAGAAGTGGCACTCCCACAAAGCTGAGAGTCATCGTAGAGATCGAAGGAAGAGTCTTGGGCTGGGATGCTGTTTGAGCGCATCATGCTGGGCCCAGGAAGGTTAAATTGAGACAAATTTGTTGGACTCACTGAAAAACAAAACACCCATAGCCTATTACTCTGGGATTTGAATGATGAAAATAGTAGGTTGATAGAAAGTGAGAATGTGATCCCAATTCTTATGGAAACATGAATTTATAGGGTATCCTTATTCAAGGTAGACCAAGAGTCTACCTCTGATATGTTCAATAACAGCCACGGTGGAGTCCCTCTTTTACTCTGGCACTTTCATGGCAAGCATTATGTCAAGTTTGAAAGCAACAGCAAACAAAACCAACAAGTCACCTCTATTGTCTTTGCTAGAAATATAATAAAATGGTATTTTCTGCTGTTAGTTATGAAGAAGAGATTGTCGTCCTAGAGTTTGTAGGTTTCTTTTTAAAGAAGAATAATAACTTTAGTGGGAGAAGCAAAATCAAAAAGAATGTAAAATACAAAAAAAGAAACTAAATTTCTCAAGAAGACCCTTTAGATGCTTCCACGCAAGGACTTTCAGTCATTTTGAGTTCTTAATTGATGTAAGTTCATAGATGGGACCATCATGATTATCAGAATTAGGTTGTAAAGAAGAAGAGTAAAATAAACTTTTTCTTTAAATGAAGTATAATGTACATGATATCTGTAACCTCTCATAAGGTTAATTGCATAGGACTTGTCTTGTCTAAGACAAGAACACTACTGTGTTTTCTTGTCTTAGACAAGAACACTGTCAAATGTTACAAACATGTTATATTTCAAAAAGGTATCTCAAGTCTATATTTTGAAATAAGAATTTATTCACCTATTTCCTATCAGCAAATAGTTCTAATAGCATTGACCTTTTAGGCCAACTGGTAATTATCGATTTAAAGAAATATTTGGTTGATTTAATGTACAATTGCATTGGAAAACAATACAGTTTTGAAATTTGGAACAAAAGCAAAGCAGAAAATTGAGAAATATATTTATCATAAATTCTTATATTTAAGAAAAACAAGTTTGTTATTGGTATATGGGGAAGCAGGCAGGCACCTCTTATGATATGAAGGGAACTGCTGAGTACTTTCAAAACCTTGGAGAATGTATGTCATTGGCTTAGAATGGGTCTAATAACACTTCAAAATTTGCTGTTTTTTTCTTTGATACAGGCACTATACTTCATTCTAATATAATTACTGGCTCTCAAAATAATGCAAAATGGAAATGGCATAACCTGAGGTAAGTGAAGGAAAGTATTTCCTACTTGCAATGCACTATGCTTGGTGTTTTGCAGATATTAACTGAATTAATACACAGAACAACTCTCTGATAGAGCTAGTTATGGACTGGAGTAAAAGGAAACACAGGACTAAGAATCACATCTATGTGTGCACATGAGAAATATAATGAAAAAGGAAGAAACTATGGATTTGCAAAGTGCATAATCTATTGGAAGAAAAGAAGACAGGATGGAAATAAGGAACAAAGAAGAAAAGAAGAAAGAGAGAGAGAGAGAGAATCTATCTTTCAGGCACACGCCTTCAGCCAGCAGCAACCACTAGTCCCAGTTCAGTTTGACAACTGACAACAGCCACCACAATGTAAAACATTCAAGACTTGAATGTTTATGTTTAAGGCACCTGGATTGGGGTAAATAACCCTATTCTAGTTTCACAACATGAATTGATTCTTCTCTTAATGAATGAAGTATTCAGCACATTTACAAGTGCATCATTTTAATGTGTACATCTAGAGGTTAGAAGGACATTTCATTCACTGTTTGGCTTTGCATAATTCTTACCATTATGATTGCAGAGATATCCAAGTGAAGTGCGCTTCCACAATTTCAAAACGTTAACACTTAACTTATTCAAGGTAAAATATTAGTGAGGATTAGGGTAGAGTTTAAAGGGAATAGTTGCATTTAAAAATACTTTTGATAGTATCTCCATTGGAAATACACCCATACTATTGAAGAATGTTCAATTAAGTTAATAGCTATGACAAGTCTGCTTTTTGGGTGTTGCAGGTGAATAGGAAGAAAAATATGACATAGTCCCTAACTTTAAGTCTGGACACTAGGAGAGGTGAATGAAAAAGTAGAAAAGTTAATATGTAAAATAGACCAAGAAAAACTTAATAATAGATGACAAATACAACACAGATTAAATTTCTGTAATGGAACACCAATTGGTATAAAGCTTCTAGTGGTGGTTTTGCTTTCCTTCTGTTTCAGGCAAATATCCCAATCTCTACCCTTCAGTTTTTTCATGAATAAAATAAAATGGCAGAATAAATGGCCTCTAAGACTCATTCAAAGCCAGGAGACACATAAGAATTTCTAAATAGGAGAGAAATAGATGTGGCAATCTATTAGAGAAAGAGGGCTACAGACCACTGCCTTAAATTTCATTTGCATAACAAAGCAACTGTTTTTATTAAGATTATATATTCATTTGTGGTGATTTGAGGAGAATAGGAAGTGACAGAAATGTGGACTGGGTTTTCAAATACTTCCAAGTCGCTTCCTATCTTTCTGTCTATAGCTGAATATTAACTAGTGAGTTTATGATATTGTTTTACATAGGAAGTACTATCATATGGAATCTAATTTTTACTTATTTTGTAGAATCTGGTTATGTAACCAGGAACAATAGGTGAAGATCCAGGAAAATTTTACTTGTCTTTTAAAGGAAGAACTTCAAAAGTGTTATTTCTAGATTTAAGTAGTTTCTGTCATTGGTGGATTTATAGAAGAGCTAGAGATGTCATAAAAATTTGCACAATAGATGAAAGATTGAACCAGATGTGGGTCTCTTACAGCTGTGAGATTCTATGCTTCCATGAGTAAAGAAGAAAGGGGTTCATTCTGACTAGGCTGAAGGGTGAATATGGCGAGAGGAACAGAAGGGCATTCAAGGTGGAGGGATGCTTGAGACCAAAAGCACAGAAACTGTTCTTACACAAAGTTGTTTAACACTCACTGTATGAAAAAGGATCCATCTAATAAATAGAACTGGGAAGTGACAGATTGATAGTAATGCTTCTGCATGTCACCTTTGCAACAAGGTGAAAAGTGAATCTGAGCAATTGTTATCATACATGGAGACATGACAATGAGTCTCACCAAGTTATGAGATGCCTCATAAGAACTTTGACCAGTAGTAAATGAAGTTTCATCCAAAGACTTATTTTGTTTACATAAGTTATATTCTGATATTCTTTCTTGAATGAGAATGGTTTCTATTAGAGCTAGCATGCTGGGAACTGCACACAAACCATAGATTACTTCAGCAATAGCTCACAGCAGTCTACTGAAAACAACATAATTATAGTGATCTTAAATTTCTGATATTTGTTATACATGATTTTTACAGTAATATTTCTAAAAATTGTATATATTAGCAAATTTATAATAGGTAGAAAGAAAGAATAAAGGAAACATGGATATTGTGATTGTTGAATTTTAGTAATAATCATGTATCAGACTGATAATTCAAAAAAGATAATGATCAAACTGAAAACAAGTGATGTCCAAAGACAAATGATGAACAATGTTAACTATATTCAGGTTAAGTGGTTACATTTTACATAGTTTTTAGAAAAAATTTATAATAAAGTAACTTTATGATTGCATTTTAATAGTACCCACTTTCTTGCCCAATAAGTATCAGTTCAGGTGATCTAGAGATACAATGAAAACTCTTTAAAATTATTTTCATGTTTTTCAAATTAGTATTTGTTTCTGTTGTAAAATAACACAACCTAGAGATCTCAGAATGCCTAATTTGAAACTACATATGCTTGCAAAATCTGGGTAGGCACATGAAAATGTGTTGACATGAATAGGAAGGTCTTCCTCTATAACTCCCAATGGATGAAAATGTTCAGACACATGGGCATGGAGGCAGTGAGATAAATTTGATATTTACTGATTGTCTACAGTTTAAAAAGCTTGAGCAAAGCAACACCACTGAATAGAGAAATAAATGTAGGAGATATCTGGAAATTAAAATCACAGGTCTTTGGTCTATTGAAAATGCAGAATATGAAGGAATGGACGGTGTAGTTTCAAGAAAAACTGTTAATTATACTCTCACTGGAGTAGTTGAAAGAAGGGTGATACGTGAACTATAAGGAAAATAGAAGAAAAGAGCTAAAGAAAATTCTTTGCCTTGAATTCTTTGGTAGTTATATGGTGTAGCACATTGATGGGATTTTAGATTTAGAGCTCAAAAAAATCTCAGAGAAAAAGAGAAATGTTGATTTGAGAAGTAAGAATTATTAAAGTTGTGGACAAGAACATAGAAAGTATGTTTAGGATGAGAAAAAGTCTAACGGAAAAAAACTTAGTAAAGACATAAATATGAGGAACAGATGGAGGATGAATTTCATTGCCCAGGGTTTCCACCTAATGCCTGAAACAATTATTAATAGAGTCTCTTTCACTCTCAAAAGTGACCTTACTTATACAATAAATTTTAGAGCTATGCTAAGATAAGCCATTCCGGGAGAAAGAATTGTAGTTAGAAAAGTATGATGAGAATCAAGGGGGCAGTGTCACTAACGTCAAGGCCTGTCTGATGCTGCTGAGAGATCTCTGGTATAAAGCACAATGGGCTAAGGGGAAAATCCACACCCTAGAAAAGCAAACTTGACCTTCCAGAATCTTGGTTTCTATAGCAACGAGAGATAAAGGATGTACTTGATCAGTGGTTTTCAGATTCAAGTTATCAGAACATTAAAATTCCACAGAGATGTCTTGTTAGTAAAAGCATAATTCACATTTCATTTATTTATTATGTTTCAACTCTTTGAAAACAATGCAATAAAATCCATTCTCAAGTGTGTTAAATACCAATTCTTAACACATTATGGCCATGGACATGTTGGCTTTAGTAGCCATGTTAACTTTAATTTATGCAAACCTTGTAATACATTTATCTCTGTGCAAATATTTGACATTCTTGTTAAATGAGTCCTTGATTCAAATGTCATAGTTCTGTGCTAGTCTTTCAAAAATCTAAGCTGTAAATCTCCTTGACATAAAATGGTATGGTTCCAGTCTTATGAATTACACGCAATTAAATGCAGACAAAGCTCAGGCATATCTGATGAGTGCTGTTCTCTGATAGTGTAAGATGTGATTTCCAATAAAAATGATGATTTGGCATAGTCCGTCAAGGCTTACACACTCCTCCATCTTTGTATACATTATACCAGTCATTCCTTACAACATGACTAGTTATTATGTATCCATTCAACAAATGAGAAAATTGAGTTTAAATAACTTCACCAATGTCAGACATAGTAAGTGGTGAGGTTTTTTTCCCCAAAAAAATAACAGAGATGGATTTAATTAGAATACTGACAGTGGGGAAAGATAGGGAGTAAGGAGTCAACTAACCAAATTAATGAAAGTTAATGAAAAATATTAATAGGAGATATGAGATAGTTAGCAAACTTAGAGCATATTAGGTGAACTACAGAAATATTTTTTGATTAATTTTTTTGAAATTGAAGTGTTAGGCTTTTTTTTTTTTAACTGTAACTCAAAGTAAATAAAACCCATACATCCTTTGGCATTATAGGGTAAAGAAGTCTCACACTGTATAGGTTTAGCAACAAAAATTTAGTGTTTGATACTGATTCATTAGCTTATATGGAACCATGACCAAAATAATTGCTCTTAATTGCCAAAAGCCCTATTCTCTATAATGGGAAGAGTTATAATAGAAAAGAAGTAGCCTTGAGTCCTGTTTGGGCTGAAAGTTGAAAAGTCAAATTATTTAAGAAAGTGGACCTGTGGGTGCATTATTAGAAAGATCTTTCTTTCAACTGAAAAGAGAAAAAAAGAGATTATTTTATGTGTGACATTATAGAAGAGAAATCTATTTTTAAAGTTATTGGATCTATTAAATGATAACTGGCATGTTTAGACTTTTCTCATCATTTTGTCACTCTTCCCTGTGTTTTCTATGACATTTATGCAAATGATTTTATATTCCATACAAATGATGCCAAGCACAAAGTTACCCAATGGCTAAGATAGTAATTTATTTTTCATTGTATTTATCTAAAAGTTTCCAAAGAGTATTGTCTTAATAGTAATTCTTCTACGTATTTAAAGTTTTAAGATTATCAATGTCAAAAGAAGTTATCTTGGAGTCATGAAATTGCATATTTTTCTTCCTAATTATTTCCCTTTTTGTTCAAAAAAATATTATTAATTTTGTTATAAGGATGTTTTCACATTTTAAGCAAAAAATAAAGAGATGTTTTACTATTTTTTAAGAGGGTTCTGAGATAGAATGGAAAGGGCCCTGGGCTTGAAGAAGGCAGGTGTTCTGGAACTGATTACTGTCTCTCCCACTTACTAATGGTGAGAATTTTTCAAGTTAAATGACCTCTCTGACCTTCTGGAGCCTAGACTGTAAAATAACCACCATAATAACCTATGTGCAACATTTTTCATGAGCAATAAACAGCATAATGTTTGGAAATTATTCTGTGAACAGTAAACAACCACATAATTAAAAGGTACTGTTAAGGTGTCTTTATCCCCTTTTCAAATAAAAGTTTTTAATAGATACCAGGGCTCCTGTGAGGGTGGATAGTGAAAACAGCAAAACGAAATCAACGTTTTAGAATATTTTACCCAAGTTGGAAAAGGGGTATTTTCCTGTTGCAGAAGATGACATGGCAGAAGGGGAGACCAGAGGTGACTGGCTGCCGGTGTCCTGCAGGCCCCCAGTAGAATGAGAACGTGACCACTCTTTGCCCTCGTCTTGGTTGGCCTGCCGAGATGATGGGGTGTATCTGCAAAACAGCACAGCTGAGACACGTCAGCACATCTACAAGGGCAAGGCAATGCCAGGACAGGAAAACAATTGACAGGAATTTCCTATTCAGAATGAACAACCTTAAACAGATTGAATCTAATAATTGCTCAGTTCTTCCAGATGATCTTACACCATCTGTTTGAATCTCATAGGAAAAAGGAATTAAGGAATTTGAGAAGAAAATTATGCTTCTGTGAGACATGAAGTTGAAAATCATAAGCAATGAGCAAACAGCCCAGTTAATTGAGAAGGACTCAAAAGCACAGTGCTTGGAAGCATGGTGAGAACGTGAAAACATAGACTACAAATGGTGGACGGGGGTAGGCCAGAGCCACGGGAAATGGGGTGATGTTCACAGAAAGGCATAGGAAATGGAATACAAGTCGGTATTTTTTTTTTAATGAAAAACAAATTCTTCGGTTAAAATGCCACTTGACACCATGTCTGGATTTAAAAAAAATAAAGAAGAAATGTGCTCACTTTATCGGAAAATAAATGTCTGGAACAAAACATTGAAATGGAATACTCGCTGTTTGCTATTGCTCACGAATTAGAGAGAAAAAGAATAATGGGGAAAGATCTAGTTTGCCCTTTACCCCCCGTTTCACCAGAGTGAGTAAGTTCTTAAAACCAAAGAGCAGCCAACTTATAATATTCATGCAGTGTTATGCCTCTATTAGTAATTCGTTCCATATCCTTTCCTCAGATGAAAGTGTGCAGTAAAGATGGGCATAAATTAACTTTTTATTTTATTTTTTATTATGAACTGAATAATGACTTTGAGATTTTTAAATATTAGATTAATTCAGATTTAAATTGATCTGATAGATACCAGTACCCCTGAAAAATAGAAATTAAAACTGTTTTGAATTTTTAATCAAAAGGATTCTATAAAAATCATACCTTAATTACAATATTTATCCTATGATGATGAAAATGTGTTCTCTTTGATTCAAATGAGAGCATCCTTCAACCTTTCCACATTAATTGGACACATCTGTAGACTATAAGGTTTCTGAGGTTTTTGCAAGCATATGCCTCCAAGATGCGAAAGTTAGGGAAGTTAATTTTATTTTAATTTGCAAAAATGAGTTCTGCATTCCCCCAAATTTGCTGCCCTCAAAAAGCAATGCCTGGGCCAAGCTTGTTAAGAAGTCTTATTTCTTCAAAATAGTGGTATTCATATTGGAATTTATTTGAGTCACGACCTCAACCTCTACTGGCATCTCTACCTGAGGGCTATCTCACCAACTCTTCAGGCCAGAGAAAACATCAAGATTAAAAGTGATTTCATCTTTACGTCAGGTGCTACATTGCAAACAAACAAAGAGGAAGAGAGACAGCACACAAAGTTTACATAACAACAGAGAGAGGAAGCAATTGCGCTGAGAGAAATATATACCTTAGTCCCTTTTTGGGTAGTGTATTTCTGTCAAGCTGCATGCTGTTAAAACAAAGAAAACCCCTAAGGACATAATGTAAACAAAACTTCCAAATTATACATCCAACAAAAATGACTCTCTGAACTACAAAAAATAATTTTTTGGTAACACATACATAATGCTTAAATCATTGCAAAAGACCAAATAAGGGTGACAAAATGTCCATTGCTGTAACACACGTTGAGTTTCTTCCTAATCCAGTACCACTCAATGATAATTTAGTGATATAATTACTAGAAAATAGATTAAATCATGTTAGTATAATTCCCCTCTGGATTCTGTTTACCCAATGCTATGGTAAGGTGTGCTTTCCCTATGCAACTGACTAGATTTTTGCTATGATTTCATATCCAGGAGAATCATAAAAGTGGAAATGAAATAGATCTGCTCTGGCTGAGTTAGAGTGACAAGTTCCAATGGGCAGAGAAAATATAAAACACCGTTTAATACTTAGCTTTTGTCTTAAAATTATTTTTAATAAAAAGGCATATTTATTCCCCATTTACATATAAAAAGATAATACATAATGAGTATTTGCTTAAAACCTTATTTATTTAGAAATAAACATTTCTAAATAAACATTTATTACAATTATTTACAATTTAAATATTTTAATGAAATTAAAATATACCATCTTTTGGAAATCATAAATTAGATATTTAAAAGGCTATACATTTTATCATCTCTATTTTAAGTAATTCTCAATCGGTAATAAGAAGGGATGAAAAGATGTGTCTAGAGAAAATGAGAAATAGCCTCTCTAAAAATAGAGGAAGAAGATGTCAACAACTAATTGGGACAAGTCCAGGAATTTCTGTTATAATCTCTGGCATGAGGATAAGGAAAGAGGAGAATTAATTTGAATTGCAGGGTTATAGTTCTCTTCCT
This sequence comes from Daubentonia madagascariensis, assembly GCA_023783475.1. Classification (NCBI taxonomy): domain Eukaryota; kingdom Metazoa; phylum Chordata; class Mammalia; order Primates; family Daubentoniidae; genus Daubentonia; species Daubentonia madagascariensis. The sequence continues at coordinate 38,881,147 of JAKFHU010000600.1, forward strand.
TTAGAACCTCGAATGATCAAAATTAAATACACAGGATGTGCATAATGGGGATGATATAATATGAATGCAAATACACTGACTTAAAATTTAATCACTCAAAATCAAAGCTAAAATGTTTTCTTCTATGTGTACTCCGTTATTTAGCACTGCAATAGAAAGCATCCAAAGGCTTTATACAACTTTAACTTTATGGGGATGTCCACATATGATAACTACTATATTATGGGACGGCCAGTTCCAGTATATATCTTGACTACAGAAGTTTTCTTAGTAGTATGGATAAACAAACGAACAAATCATATTGAGCAAATATGACAAACCTCCAAATATGAACTACATGTGCTAAAGCATTTATGTGGTCATATGCCATTTTAAAGAGTATCTCTTTCATGTGTACAAATTAAAATTTAATGTTGCAGAGAAAATTAAAAATAGGCATTCTTTTGCCAGTGTTATCCAGTTGTATAAAAATTACATATTTATATAATGCAGAAAGTTTAATGAAAAAATACATTTAATAAAATACATTTAAACTTACGAATATAATTTAAAGCTTTAAGTAGAAACATGATCGAATTTCAATATTAATGATTTTATAATGTAGCCACTTTATGCAAACCCCCTAGAGTTGAAAACTCATATGCCAGCAATGGCCAAGTAGGTAGTAAAAATGAATGCAGCAGCGATTTTAGTCAATAGTCTGAAAAGGATAGGCACTGTTTGCCTAGAGCCAATAGTTGCTGGGCAGAAATTTGAAAGCAGAGTTGCCAGATGTGACATTTAAAGACAAACCAGGAATTTGAAAAGTTGGTTACTACTTCAAATCATTTAAAAAATTTGGTTAGGTCACAAAATACCAAACAAAACAAAACAAACGTGGACTAGTTATGGCTCAAGGGCTGCCAATGACCTAGAGCAGATGCAGAGGGAAAATTGTTAAAAAATGTATGTAATTATTTATTTATTATTTTATTATTATATTTTAATCAATTTAATGGAGAGGAATTAAAACAAAAATTAAAGTCTGTATGAAACATTACTGTTTAAGTATTAATATCAATAAAGTATTCTAAAATTGTAGATAAACAGGTAAGTCATGAACTTGCATACATCTCTAAAACAAAACTCTAATTAATCTGCCTTAAATATTTGAACTTCAACACACTTTCAGGTCTGGCTCTGTGGTTTTCTTAGCATTCCAAACATTCTGCTGAACAAGTAATTATAATTAAGCCAGAATCATTGAATAGTTCTAGTTTTCTCTTCAATAGATCATAAACTTTCTTAAACGAACTTTAAAGGATTCAAGGAAACTAATACTGCTTATAGTTCTGTTCTCAAGAAAAGAAAAAGCACAATTTCTTACATGAAAATTTATTTCAGTCCAATAATTTACTGGAGGAATTAATTAATGTTTATACTGTATACTATATGAATTATTACCATTTACTTTTCACAGGTAAATATTCACCAATATATTTTATGAATCAAAGACACAGCATTTTCTTTTATTCAAAACTAGCTTGAAGTTTATTTTAGAAAAAGCCTTTATTTGGCCATTTTAGTATTAGAACATTCACATGTGTAAAATTGGCCTGTTTCAAAGATTGAACAACAATAAAAAAGATGTGTTCAAAATGAATAACTGCATATTTGCTAGCATATTTCCATAGTTAAAATGTATATTGACTTCAGCTAAAATATAGATCAGAGTGAAATATTAAAACTGTATATTGATTGTAGGTATAAAGCTCATCAATCTCACTATCTAGTTTTGATTTGAGGGTTATTTGCTTACAAGTAGTTACTTGACTATATTTCTGAATCCTTAATGTCTGAATGCTGAAGAAATAGGTTGCTGGTTAAATGGTCAACTTGTTACAATCATCGTTATAATTAGAAAATAACCAGTATTTTTGAGGGTGGTATGGTTAATAAATGATGACCTATTTCAGTATGCTTGGTTTGGTTATCAGCTTGTTACTTGGATTCCTCACATGTGAATACACAATTTAGGATACATTCATTAAAACTATAGGTTGCAAATATATTTTCAATATAACTTGATTTATTTGTTAGAAGTTTTATAAATGACATGTGTGGATGCCCATTTACCTTGAAATTGCTGAAACTAGAATCTGAGATACTATAGGAAGCCTGACTTCTTAAATGGAAAATCACTTAGAAATTTTTAAGTATGTTGTCTATAATAGCAAAACCAAAAGGGAAATGGATACATTTTAGTTGCTATCACCCAGCTGCTTATCTTGACCTAGTTTTTGTTTATGAGGAAAAATGTATTTTGTAATTAGCAGTCCACTAAAGCAAGTATGGAGTACTTATATTTTAGTTAGTTGTAAAATTCTTTTATCGAGGGAAAGTCCCATTTGTATGGCTGTCCCTGTCTGATTCATTATTAGGAAAGTGGGAAGTAAAGTGGGATAGAAGCAATGTATGGGTCTGGGCTTTGTATTTTAAAAAGGTAAGAAAAACTGCGAAGAGCAGAGTGGGAAATCTTAGATTAAGGGACAACTGGTGCACTATAGAAAGAGTCCAGGCTATAAGGGCTTTAGTTGATGTTTTAAAAAAGTGTTCAGGAAGTAAGGCTGGAGGTCTTGAGAAGAGAAGATATGTCAGCATCAATATCAGAGTGAAAAAAATTTTAGGGAAAATTATCAAGCATTTTCAGTGACGAATAGTGCTTTTCACATGTGGCCAAGACCATTTCTGAAAACTATCCCTGTGCCAAGAAACAAATAACATTAAGTTTATCAGGGAAGAATTGGTGGTTTTAAGACATTTTCCTGGGTTTAAGAGTCAGTATCAATATATCCAAGAAAGTATATATTGGGGGAAAGAATCTACAGTCATTTTGCCTAACAGTAATGCTTTCTGGTGAGTATATTAGGTAAGAAATGCCTTGTTATGTTCTCCACTTTAAGTATAAATATATATATATATATATATATAAAACCAATGGGAAACACTTTGTAATATGATTAATTTTCAAGGGGTCTATTAAAAATGGCACTGGTGTATAATTTTCTCTAAGAATTCATGGCTGACAAATGATTTTTTTTTCTAGGTCAACTAGGATTCCCGAGGGATCCATTTGCTATTTCTTCATAGAAGTACAAATGAAACAAATTTAGCATATTGCTCTGGGCATAATTGTAGAATCATTTAAATTTGGTCTTTAAAAATGCTTAAATTATCATAAGGAGCTTGTGTTGTCTCGGAGCTTAAGCCAAATCACTAAAATGTCTTGAGAAGACCTCATTCCATATCTAAACACATGCTTTGAATTTTATTTAAATTGCCTACTGAGTATAAATGTATGCGTTCATATTAAAAAACTTAATAATCCAATCACACTATGTTTAATGGTTTTATTCCTCTGCAAATTTGTTAAAAAGAGCTAATAAAAGGCCTAGTCCCATCAATCTTACATCCCTTTGCACAGTGGCACTCACACTGAAATCAAGGGAATTTAATGCGATTGGGGGTTAGGCATGGTGCAGGGAGAAGGGGTGAGGACTTTATCAATGGCTCCAGGAAAGCTCACCTTTCTGAGAGAGTAGATCTCACACTACCCGTTCTCATGAGCAGGCTCTGAACCTCGTGAGTGCCTGTGGTCAGTCCCGACAGGGAGCCATGGTGGCTGAGGGGCAGGTCAATGGACTCAGAGCTCGTATGGAGGCTAGTCATGGACTGGTAGCTCGGAGTGTCCTTGCTGCCTGCAGAGGAACTGCTCAGATTGGCAGCCCACACGAGACCACCTGATGTGAAAGAGTGAACCGATGCTGGGCTGGAGGCCAACGAGTGACTTAAGCTTATAACATCTGTAGTTAAGTCTGAGGGTTTATTGAAGAGAGGGCTGCTGCTGCCACTTAGCCCACCAGCACTGCCCATGCTGCCCGTACCAGACGACGGTGACTCCAGACTGCCTTGCCGCGCTAATGTGGTACTAGGGCTGGGCATTACTGAGGAGGATTTCACACCCTCAGTATTAGGTGCAGAGGCAGATTTGCCACCTGCCTTGGCACCAAACAACCTAAAAGAAAAACAAATAACAACTTCAGTTGTTCCAAGAAACTAATATCCACATTTAATATTTAGGGTTACAGTACACAGAGCCAAGTGTGCTTTGGTGTACTAAGCTACCAAGCACTTCCTGTCTCTATGTTAATTAACTTTATAAGCTTGGACTTCTAAATCAAGTGCTGAAAATCTCTCACATCACCATAAGGGTAAATCAGTACTGGGCTGCTGCTGGAAAGGGGGGAAGTAGGAAAAATGAACGTAAGTCAAACATGAAAATCTCTAGCTTTCACAATTTAAGTGATTATGAAAATCTTTCACTCAAATTGAATAGTTTGACCGTACTTGCTGGTATCTATTTACAGAACCATTATAATGAAACAACTTCTACGCATTCGATAGACAACAATTAAATGGATTTTTCTTTTCTTTTTAAATGGTTTATTAAAAATCTAAAAGGGATGCTTAAAGCGAGGTTTAGGACATTGTGTTGAATATCTGGTGGCCTGAGGGACTGTCCGGAGTAGGTGGTTGGAAACAATATTGGACATTGTTGGCAACATGTCAGTTTGTCTACATTTTCCCCAGGAGAGGCCAGTGGATTTTATATCAGTGGCCAAAGCTATTCAAATACATATTAGTAACAGTGATTTGAAATATGGCTGGTGCTGTTAGATTTTGGAGTTTAGTTCAGAAAACATTTTAGTTTTGTAAATGAAGCAGATGATATAATCAAATTTATGTAAATATGGAATAAAATGATATGAAATAATGGCATAATGATTACTAATTAAGTTACAATGGAATCCATATTTCCTATAGTGAAATATTTTATGACGAATATGAGAAATTGTTTCATAGGTAATGGGCCACAGGAGGGCACTCTTGGCTTTTACTTAAGCAACAGAAATATTTATTCTCTCTACAAGCCATACTTTATTCTTTCCAATGAGAATCAACATTTCAAAAAGACAGTTCTTCAGGGTTAACATTTCTACTGAGGAATATAACCTCTAGGTTTTTCAAGCAATCATGTATCTGCAACTACTTAAATGTAAAAGTAAATGTTTCAAGATCCTTTATTTCCAAGATATCAAAGTTCTTGGTTTAGTCAACAGAATAAAAACAAACATTAAAAATATTACCATGTAATGAACTACTACAAATCGTACTCTACCATTTTGCAGATGAGAAAATAGACCCAGAGAGGTCTAACTATTTGTCCCAAATTAACTATTTATTTTCCTACCACTTAAAAACACATTAGTATGTAAAAACAGTGATATCTTAGAGCAGAACTTCACATATTTAATACCAAAAACACTCCCAGTGCAGAAATCAGATCATGCTGCTTACCAGTCATGTCAAAGAAAACTGAGGAAGAGTTAGAAAACTTAGCCCACTCTTCAGCTGTTATCCTGTACACAACATCCAAATGTTTTCAAATTCTGGCAATCATATCATACCTTGATTTTCTTTAATATGTCAAGATACGGTACTATATAAACTTGTCCAGTGTTCCTGTCCAATCAGTTAGAAGGAACACAACTTCATCTACATTCATGATCATCAACTCATTAAGAGCCAGCAAGACAACAAACACTGGAAATGAATGCCAATAGCATGATGACCTAATTTGTTTTGTTTTTAATTGTGGAAAGAAGGGATGAAAATTAATGGAAATTTTACAAACTATTACCTTGCTTTATCACTACATCTAGGTATCGCCATCTGCTTTTAAGTCTCATACATGGTGTTTGTGTTGCGTATATATACACAATGATAGTGAAACCATGCAGTTTGACCTCTTCTCAAAACGAGCACCATTTTTTTTTACTAGCTATTTATAGGATCAGCTTCTTAGAACTCACTGCACTTTATAAGATTCTAATATATATGTATCTTAGAATACATATATAGGATATATAAATATATATGTTTACATATAACATATGTATATAACACATATCATTTTACGTTTTTCCAGCATCATTTTACACATCCTTACCTTCGGAATGTAGGTGACGCAATATCTGGATACTTGGATCCTGGCTGTCTGAGCCCTTGTGCACCACAAGCGCTGGCAGAGGTGGGGCTGGATTTGGGGGAACCTGACAAAGAAACACTCTCTGAATCTGAGACCGCTACCTTTTCCTTCTCCTTGTCTGTTTGGTTGACAGTGACAGGACTTGAGCGCCCTGACCCAATCTTAGTGGGTTCTCTTAGTTTTGAGGTGGTGGCACCAGCTGACTTGCTGCTGACATTGGAATCAATACTGCTGGTACTGGATCTGTGGCCACCTCGGCCAGGAATACCACTGGTGCTGGATTTTGAAGGGCGGGGCAGGCTGCGGTATTGTAGGGTGGTCTTTGAGCTAACATGCAGCACAACATCATCCTGATTCTGTGAACCATCCAAACTGGTTTTTCTCCCTGTATTTGATTTCCCGCCGATGGCAGCAGATTTGGGGATTTTGCCCAGTGTTGCTGAACCACTTGTGATGGTAGCCCCACTGCTAGTGATCATAGTAGACGACCCTACTCCACTTGGTTTCTTAAATCCAAAAGAGCTGGTGGCAGTTGATCTTCCAATGCCTGAGGGAGGCTTTTTCCCCTCATCTCCGCTGCTTTTTCCTGCATCTGAAGGAGACCTTTGTAGAGATGATCCTTTCAGGGGAGTTTTCCCTTTCTCAGAAGCTTTGGCATCATCAGTCTTCCCTAATTAATGAGAAATACAGAAATATGTGTGCCTGCATATTTTGATATCATAATAACACTTCTTGAAACAATGTGTAAAATGTGAATGCTTTCTTTATATTACTTCAGTTCCTTCATGTTTATTCTTTTAGATCTAAACTCTAATGTATTGAGAGGACTGATTGCATAGCTACAAAAATTTAGCTGTCAAAGGAAATGTGACGAGGGACCGAAGAGATAAAATGAAAACACACATTTTTGCTATTTGTTAATGTCTTGTATCTTGCAACTCTCTTCCTTTCTAAGGATAGTACTTAGTCCTACTAGAAAAGTAATCCATTTGATTATCTGTGGGATGATTATATTTGGAATATGCTGTTACATCAGTACTTCAGGTGCCACTATTTATAATTAGGCACTATCTAAAAATAGGAGGAGAGTCTTCAAAAAAAAAGGAGGGTACAACTTTGCAGAATTCTTTTACTCTCTTCTTTCATAAAGTCTAATTCACAAACATTTCAAATCTCTAGCATTCCAACCCATTAGATTAACTTTATTGTTTTTGTTGCTCAGAGTTTATAGTGAAAGTCAGTGGCATTCTCAGCATAAAGGTTCCAAACTTCATTTAAAAAATCATAACAAAAAACCCTGATTTTTAAATTAACAACCTTATTTTATTTCCACATGACCAGAAATGACTGGCAAAGTAAGGCACCCAGTAGTCCCAATCACGAGGGCGTTCTCTACAGAATGCCCAGAGTGTTATATTCACCTGGGCTTGTATGATAAAGTATGTATAACTTAGATAGAAAAACTATTTAACTATATAAAAACAATCTGATTTTTGTAAAAAAAAAAAGTTATTATTAAAGAAAATAAAAATTGAATGGAAACAATAAATTAAAAAACTTGAATAACAGCTGCCAAATGACAAGCCTACCAGGAGTCTTAAGCGAACTTGTTCCAGCTTTCTGCCTAGATGGTGCTCCTCCTTGGGCAGACATGCCTCTTCTCCAGGAACCCGTCTGTGAAATGGACAGGGAAGCTTTCTGCCCGGACTTCTCAGGGTCTTCAGGAAGTCCAGAGGAAACATTCTTCCACTTGCCACCAGCATCCCCATGGCTGTCAAAGTCCTCTTCTGTTTTTTTCAGCTCATCAGTATTATCCCAGGTCTCATCAGTTGTGGAACGTTTCTCTGAATCTGTCTTCAGCTGTAAAGAAATATATTACAGAAAAACTTTATGCATAAAAATCAATAAAATGTAAATTAAGATACTGGAGTATACTTTCAGATAACTGGTTAAAATACAACACTAATTTATATTTCAAAAGAATTCCAAAAACTCTTCTATTTTTAATCTATCTTCAGTTAAGTTTTATTAATTTTAGCCACATAATTCTCACTTGCACATATTAGAGAATGTCAGAATAAATATGTGCAGGAAATCCCAATTAAATGCTCCAGAAAGGAAGACATGTTCTATGTCCAATGTAACAAGGAAAAGTAAGACAAGATAAAACCTGATTATGCAGTGTCTATTCTTGATTTACCATTCACAAGAGATCCAGTAATTTATTTCAGAGATCAATATAAAATTAATTAAGAACGATCCAAAATAAGACTTTTAAAGTATTTGTTAGATTTTAAACAAATATGCCAATGTTACAAGAAGAGATATGGCAACATATAGGTCTTTCTGGGTTACATTATAATCAATAGAAAAGATATACGTCAGCTGGTTTTGATTATTCGAAAGAGGATGAGTTGCACATTGTCACACCTCCTGAGGGTTGTAGCTTTAGGAAAGACTATGATAAAGATACTCTAGGGTCTAGGAGCGGCAAAGGGAGTCTTTGTTAGCTCTGCCTTATTCAGTTTATGCAATTATTGTGGATTAAGGGACCATAATATACCTTAATCTAACACAAAATAATTTGGGGGAAGAAGTTGGCAGAAGCACTGGAAAAAGTAAGGAGAGGATTCTTACCTGAGTGTTCTTCCTGGAAGGGACGGTGATGTTGGAGTAAGAGCTGACTGAGGACGTGGTGTTCAGGTCATCAGTGCTGATGTTATCGAGGGTGTCACTGAGACCACTGCTCACTGAACTGCTGTCATCCCAGCTAAAGGCAAGACATTCAGCAGCAATGAAGCAAACACAGGATGCACAATACAAGTCACCTACACTTTCATATAACATTGATTATGTATTAGGAAGACAATCCTTTTTTAAAAAACCTTTGGTGAAAAATTATTTACTGTTTTGAGAAAATCATATTCATAAGAATTGAGTGCCTACCCGAGAATAACCTTATCTGATAGATGGAAAGAATCATTGCCTAGAGCAGATCCAGGTTTCAGGGGAATGTTTATGGAATGAATGAAAACACTGATGCAAATATTGCATGGTATCAGGAAAGAATAAATTTACAGCTGATTTTTTTTCTGAAAAAGCCACCAGGAATCATAAAGCATATAAGAATTCATTCTTTGTTCTAAACAACAAAAGCCCGTGCTTTAGTCAGGAACCAGAAAGTCATTCTTCATTCTTTCTCCTTAGTAACTACTTCCAATCATTCACCAAGTATTGAATATTGAAATCCATTCAATCATAGCATCCCTCCTGCCCTCCTGACATCCCTTGCATTTCTGTCCTAGACAATATAAAACATTCTCCTATCTGGCCTTCTTGCTTTTGTTCTTTCCCAATAGATTTGCTAAACCTGGGTCAGGGGTCAGATATTCACATCTGGCCATGTCCCTACTCAACACCCTTCATAGACTCCTCCTATTCAAAGCAGTAGATTCTAAAATGAAATGCACCTGAGGCTAGGGTGCACAAGGAAATCCATTTGGGGTATAAGAGAAATATCTGAAATTCTTAATACAGTCGTGCATCACTTAATAATGGGGACACATTTTGAGAAATGCATCGTTAAGTGATTTTTTTTTGTTATGTGAACATGATAGAGCATGCTTACACAAACCTAGATGGTATAGCCAAATACACACCTAGACTATATGGTATAGCCTATTGCTCCTATACCACAAACCTGCACAGCATGTTACTGAACTGAATACAGTAGTCAATTGTAACACAATGGTAAGTATTTGTGTATCAAAACATAGAAAAGGTACAGTAAAAATATGGTATTTTAATCTTATGAGACCACAGTCCCATGAGCAGCTCATCATTGACCAAAATGTCATTATGCAGTGCATGGCTGTATATTTGTTTTTAATCTAAAGAAGAATAAATAAAATAGGTTATATTAATATTCATGTGCAGGCTAACACGTGACCTTCATTTAGTCAATGTGTCAGATGATGCAGCAATAATGTAGGATAAGCAGGGTAACCTGAAGAGAATGAGAACTCCACAATATTAAGAGGTAGACCACAGTTCTTTTATTTACTGGAGGGTTCTCAGTCTATTGTGATGCATTGCCACTTACCTGTGCTCTCCTAAAACGTATCCATGCATGCTAGATAAAGATGTTATATATAGACAAAAGCTAAGTCTCATAAAATGGACATGTGGCTTAAAAATCCTCCTGCAAATAACCTGCACATTGAAGAGAAGATTCATAATGACAGCACAGCAAACCAAGGTGTGGAATGGTAAAGTGATATTTTTCCTACTCTGGTACATGTACTTGATACAGTGCATCATAAGTTCAAAATAATGAAGATGTATTGAGATCACAAATGAAATCAGCTAAAAAAGTAATTATGAAGAAAGAAGTTTAAAAACTGAATTTATAGCAATATCATTCATGATGATCTTCCCTCCCCAGGTAGGTGTATATTTTGCTTGAGATTTTAGCTACTGAGAGTGTATGCATCATGACTGTTATTAATAACAATTATATTTTTAATAAGAGCAAAAGTATACTTTATACCAGCATATCAAATATCTGTCATTTGTGGTTGCTTAAATCTTTTGAATACCTTTGCTACATCTCATTGTGATAATTTCTCACATCATGAACCCTACCATCCCAAAGAAGAATATAAAAACTTCACATTCCCAGACTGTCTCACAGACAGCTATAGCATCCAACAGAGGGCCTAGCTATAATTTATACCCACGGAGTCACAAATAAGAAAAACAATCTACTGGCAAGGAAGATAGGAGAGTCATTTGATTCTTCTCTATCAGCTAACAGAGATATTAAATTTTTCTCTGTCAGCACTGGCAGATATCTGGTCTCCAGTTCCAAGTGACAGAGGTGCCCTGTATAGAGAGGAGTGATGCCCCGGGGCTATGGTTGGCTAAGAGCCTGCAAAGAGCCTGATTCTCTAATTATCCCAATAATTCAGAGATCCTTCTAATATGCTTTAATTTCTTAATTTAGCCAGAGTAGATTGTGTAGTTGGCAACTAAGAATCCCAATAAACACACCCATAATTTTAAAAAATATTTCTTCTTTACTGTATCCTTTATTTTTTCCATATTTATATATGTTAAACAATGCATACAGTATCTTCTCACAGGAATATATGCATATAAATTATAAAAACATAAATATACACACTTTGATGACCACTAAAGTAAGTTCAGTTTCCTTAAAAAGACATATATCAAGAGAATGAGAGGACAAGCCACAGATTAAAGGAAAATAATTTGCAAAAGACATATCTAATAAAGAACAATTATCCAAAACATACAAAGAACTCTAAAATCTCACCAATAAGAAAATGAACATGTCAATAAAAAATGAGCAAAAGATGTAACAGACACCTCATTAAAGAAGATATGCAGATGGCAAATAAGCATATGGAGATATGTTCAACATCATATGTCATTAAGGAATTGCAAATTAAAACAATGAGATACCATTTACACCTATTAGCACGGCCAAGATCCAAAACACTAACAATACTAAATGCTGGTGAGAATGTTGAGAACTGTAACTCCCATTCATTGCTAGTGGGGATACAAAATGGTACAGCCACTTGGGAAAAGTGTTTGGCAGCCTTGGGTAAAAATCTATCAATGCAATAGTGGGTCATTTACTGGGTGAAAATAGAAACTAAAACCCTTTTCCAAACTGGTTTTATAATTTTGCATTCTCACCACAAGGCATGAGAATTCCAGTAGTTCCATAGCCTTGTTAATACTTGATATTGTCAGTCTTTTTAATATTAGCCCATATAGTAGTATCTCATTATGATTTTAATTTGCATTTCCCTGATGACTAGTGATGTTGAACATTGTTCAATATTGTTTATTAGCAATCTAAATATCTTTTTGGTGGCATTTATGTTCAAATATTTTGACCATATTTTTATTGAGTTGTCTTTTTATTATTAAGTTAATTTTTTGCACATTTTGGATATAAGATCTTTTCAGATATATATATTGCAGATGTTTTCTTTCAGTCTGGCTGCAGGTTGACTTTTCATTTTCCTAATGTGTCATTCAAAGGGCAGAAGTTTATAATTTTGATAAAGTGTAATAATTAATTTTTAACAGTTCATGTTGTTGTTTTTCCTATTAAGAAATTATTGTCCATTCCAAGGTTACAAAGCTTTTTATCCTGTGTTTTTTACTAGAAGTTTACATTTTCTTTGGCTTTTACAAAAATTTAGGTATATAATAATTTCTTATTAATGTTGTACACAATGCAAGGTATAGGTCAAGTTTTTATTAATGTATGTTTTAAAAAAGATTGTTCTTTCCTGCATTTAATCACATTGGCAATTTTGTCAAAAATTAACTTACTATACTTTTGTGTGTCTATTTCAAGATTCTCTATTTTGTTCCATTGATCTACATGTTTATGCTTCTTTGCTATATAACACTATCTTCAGTATTGTGGCTTTATCATAAATCTTGAAATTAGATGATATAAGTCCATATTTGTTCTTTTTTAAAAAAAATGCTCTATTTTAGACTTTTGCATTTCCATTTAAATTTCTGTATTGGTTATTAATTTCTACAGAAAATCTGCTAGTGTTTTGATCAGTGTTGTCCTGAATATATATATTAACTTGGGAAATATTGATATCTTAATAATATTAAGTCTCTCAATCCACAAAGAAGTATCTCTCCACATATTTTAGTCTTCTTTAAATTCTTTTAGCAATGATTTGTAATTCTTGGTGTAGAAGACTTTATTTTTTTAAGTTCCTAAGTATTTCTCGGTTTTTGATGCTATTGTAAGTGGTATATTTAAATGGCCATTTTTAAAATTTTTGTTGCTAGCAAATAAAATACAACAGAATTTTGAATTTTGGCTTTGTATACTACTATCTTGCTAAATTTGCTAGTTAGCTCTAGTTGTTGCCGTTTTATCAATTCCTTTGTCTTTTCTTCATACATGTTCATGTCAGCTATGAAAAAAGGCAGTTTTACTTTTCCCTTTCTAATCTGTATGCCCACTCCAATATATTTAAACATGTTAATGCATCAAGATGAAAGCTTTTTACTCACAGCTAACAGAAAGACATTATTTTTCTGTGATGATAACACTGTCCTAATATTAAATTACAGAAAAATATTCAAGAAATAATGGATACTACATTATAAAGAAAACAGAATAACCAATGGAAACCTGGATTAGATTATTCAGTACATATTTTTGAGAAAATTTTTAATATGGAAAAATATAAAATTAGGATGTATACCATATTTTGACTTAATTCCAATTACTTCAGAATGAAAAAATTGAAAATTATATGACTATCTTGGGAAATACATATTTCTGTTCTCTAGACAAGGAAGAATTTTAAAATCATAAGGCAATAAAGAAGATCATAAATATCAGTTAGACAAAAACACATTTTTTCTACATGTTAGGAACATCCTTTAAAGATAAAATGCAGAAAGGGTTGCTAAAATGTGATAGAAAATACTTCAAATTCTTACTGTCTGAAGCTCAAACAAACCAGTATGAAGAATATTAAATACCCATAGAAAAACAGAAAAAGAACTTTGATAGAAAATACACAAAGAAAATTTTCAAATATCCTAAAAACATATGAGGAAGCTGAGCTTCGTTAATAATTAATGGTGCTACCTAAAGACAATATGTATAGAGTCCTTACTAGTGATTTGCTAATGTTCTGGGCATTTTCTATAGTTACTCAGTTAATTCTCACAGCAACCCAGTAAGATTAGTAGAACCATTATTCCCACTTTATACATAAACAGTCGGAGAGTAAATAACTCACCCAAAGTCTCACATACACTAAATAGCGGAGCTGGGTTTTGAATCAAATCTCTCTGGCTCCAATAATCACAATAATACTTAATCACAATATGTAATCACAATAATAAAATGTATACTGGTAAAACATTTTTAGATTATTTGGTGATATCTATCAAATGTCTTAAAATTATTTGAACATTTGACCTAGTGATACCATTTCTGGAAATCTACCCTAAGTAATCAAAATTGTGAAGAAAGATTCATTTTGAAAGATATTCATCCCAGCATTCTTTTTTCTTAGCAATTAAAAGGAATGATCCATTGATACATGAAACAACACACATGAACTTCAAATGCAATGTTAACTGAAGGAAGCCAGATTTAAAAGGCTATATACTGTATGATTTCAGAAATAAAAGGTTGATATTCAGCATAAAAAATCACATGAGCTGGGAGAGGCAAGATGGCTGACTACAGACACTGGTCACCAGATCATCTCAGAAAGAAGGAAAAGTTTAAAATGAAAAAAAAAATAGCCCAGGTGTAACTCTGAGGAAAAACTGCCAGAAAATACCAGAGATTCCACAGGAAGAAGTTGTGGAGCATGAAGGGGAGATTTGTGAACTGATTTTTTAAGGCAAGACAGCCCATATGCAGGCAGATCTGAGAGGAGTGCAGTGTGGGTCCGAGCTGCAGTGTACTCTCAGCACCCCTTTTCCCCCCACAGGAAAGCCACACTTTAGGTCCAGGGCAGGATCCTGGGCAGGGAAGCTCCTAGCCTGTGGCACCATTGCTGGTGAGCTCAGCTAGTTTGGGCTGCTTCTTGTGGCCAGGTGCTGTAAGGAGACCCACAGGGCAGGGGAGGAGGGAGAAGAGCAAAACCCACTCCTGACAGCCAGAATGTGAATCCCAGGACCACCACACCCACATAAGTAGACTTTTTGGTTTGGTGGAGCCCCTTCAGCCCTTCGCTGGTAGCTTTCCCCAGAAGCCTGGGAGCTGATGCTTGACCCCTGCCAAGACAGCACTTGTGCCTCCCTTAATGGAGTGTGAAGGCAGGCTCACCTGACCCATCCTTGCCCAGCCTCACTCCTCCACCCACCTTTGCTGTGGTGGAGAATAAGGAGTCCCCTGGAAGCTCCAGGGCCCAACCCACCACCTGGGGCATCCAAGTGCTTCTCCTAATGTACTAGAGGAACCCATAGGTCCCAGAAAACACCACTGAAGCTGGCTTTTTCCTGCAAGCACCACCTACTGGAAGGGAGGACAACTTGTACAGCCCATTGCAGCATCATACAGGGTGTGGCTGACTCTTACTGACAAGCACCACATACTGACTTAGAGATTAAACTGGGTGTCCCAATATAATTCATACCATTAAGAAGACCACAGGGCTGGGGATAGGAAAAATTTCAAAGACCTCCATATCCCCTTGTCAAAAAGAGACAGGGAGGAATCTGCCCATGCACATGGTACACTACTGCTACATCCTACAAATAACTATCAATTCAGTAAACCACCACACTAAAGATATCCATAACCAATGTAAACATCCAGAACCTAGACCACCATCAGAGTACCCATAAGCAAACCCAAAGGTCCTTACCCCATATATGATACAGACATATCCTTAAGACTGAGGGGGGGAAAATGTTCCACCTAAACAAAAGAAAGTCCAAAAACAGGAAGCGATAGCTGCTCCAGATGAGAAGGAATCAATGCAAGATACCAGAAGTATGGAAAATCAGAGTGAAAGGACCACCCTGCCCCAAAGGAGCACACCAGCTCTCTAGCAATGGATCCAACCAAAATGAAAACACTGAAGTGACAGATAAAGAATTCCAAATATGGACTGTAAGTTAGATCAATGAGATCCAAGAGAAAATGAAAAACCAACTCAAACAAACCAAAAAAAAAATTCAGGAAATGAATGAAAACTTTACTAAAGAGATAGATACATTAAAAACAAATAGAACTTCTGGAAATGAAAAATTCATTTAGGGAAATATAAAACATAGTGGAAAGTTTTAAGAATAGACTAGACAAAGCAGAAGAAAGAATTTCAGAGCTTGAAGACAACTCTTACGAATTAACCCAGTCAGTCAATAACAAAGAACAAAGAATCAAAAGGAAGTAGCAAAGTCTACAGAAAATATAGGGCTATGTAAAATGGCTAAATATAAGAATCATAGGCATCCCTGAGGTTGAAGAATAAAAAGCAAAAGGCCTGGAAAACCTCTTTGAGGGAAAAATTAAGGAAAACTACCCTGGTATTGCTAGAGATTTAGACATCCAGATACAAGAAGCTCAATGAACACTTGGGTGATTCATTGCAAAAAGGGCATCACCAAGGCATATAAACTGGCCAAAGTCAACGTGAAGGAGCAAATCCTATGAATCATGTAGTGAAAATATCAAGTAACATACAAAGGAAAAACCATCAGACTGACGTCAGACTTTTCAACAGAAACCTTATAAGCCAGAAAGGAATGAGGTCCTATTTTTAGTTTCCTTAAACAGAATAACTGCCAGCCAAGAATTCTGTGTCCTGCAAAACTAAGTTTCATAAATGAAGGAGAAATAGTCTTTCCCAGATAAGCAAACAATAAGGGAATTAGTCACCACTAAATGTGCCCTACAAGAAATGCTTAAAAGTATTATACATGGAACAGAACAATCAATACCTATCAGTGCAAAAACACACAAAAGTTAAAACTCACAGCTCTTATAAAACAGTAACACAAGGGAGAGAACAAAGCAACTAGGTAACAACAAAAGTGATGACCAGAATGGTATCTCACATATCAATACTAATATTGAATGTGAACGGACTTAATGCCCCCCTAAAAAGATGTAGATTGGCTGAATGGATTAAAAAGCACAACCCAAATATATGCTGTCTCCAAGAAACCCATTTAACTCACAAAGGTTCTCATAGGCTCAAAGTAAAGGTGTGGAAAAAAATATTCCATGCAAATGGAAACCAAAAGCAAGCAGAAGTAGTTATTCTCATATCAAATAAAACAGACTTTAAATTAACAATGGCTAAAAAAAAGACAACGATGGTCATTATGTAATGATAAAGATATCAATTCAACTAGCTATAACAATCATAAATATATATGTACATAACACAAGAGCTCCCAGATTCATAAAGGAAATTCTACTAGATCTAAGGACAGAAATAAATAGCAACATCATAATAGCTAGGAATTTCTACACTCCACTGACAGAACTAGACAGATCATTGAGGCAGAAAATCAACAAAGAAACACTGGACTTAAATGGGACTCTAGAACAAATGGACCTAACAGGCATTTACAGAACATTCTACCCAATAATTGCAGAATACACATTCTTCTCATCAGCATATGGGTCATTTTCCACAATAGATCATATATGAGGCCCCAAAACCAGTCTAGGCAAATTTAGAACAATTGAAATCATATCACGTATCTTCTCAGAACACAGTGGAATAAAACTAGAAATCAATTCCAAGAGGAAATCTCAAAACTACACAAATATATGGAAATTAAGCAACCTACTGCTGAATGATCCTGGCTCATTGACAAAATCAAGAAGGAAATAAAAAAAGCTTTCACATTGAACAACAAAGGTGACACAAGTTTCCAAAATCCATGGGATACAGAAAAAGAGTGCTAAAGGGAAAGTTCATAGACTTAAATGCATACATCAAAAAGACAGAAAGATCACAAATTAACAATCTAATGTCACACCTCAAGGAACTAGAAAAAGAACAAACCAAACCCAAAGCTAGCAGAAGGAAAGAAATAACAAAATTCAGAGCAGAATTAATGAAATGGGAACCAGAAAAAAAAATACAAAGGGTCAACAAAACAAAGAGTTGGTTCTTTGAAAAGATTAACAAAATTGATAGCCCACTAGTGAGATTAACCAGAAATAGAAGAGAAATGTCTCAAATAAGCTCAACTGGAATTGAAAAAGGATACAATTGATACCACAGAAATATAAAATATCATCTGTAACCACTATGAAAACCTAGAGCACACAAACTAGAAAACCTAGAGGAAATGGATAAATTCTTCAAAACACACAACCTCTCAAGCCTGAATCAGGAAGAAACAGGAATCCTGAACAGACCAATAAGGAGTAGCAAGATTGAAACAGCAATAACAAAACTTCCAAGAAAGAAAAAATCCCCAGCCCAGGAAGATTCACAGCCGAATTCTCCCAGACCTACAAATAAGAACTGGCACCCATTCTACTGAAACTGTTCCATAATATAGAGAAGGAGGGAACCCTCCCTATCTCATTCTACAAAGACTGTATCACCTTGATAGCAAAGCCAGGATAGGACACAACAAAAAAGGAAAACTGCAGACCAATATCCTTTATGAACACAGATGCAAAAGTCCTCAACAAAATACTAGCAAACTGAATTCAACAGCACATCAAAAAGATAATCCACCATGATCAGGTGGGTTGCATCCCAGGGATGCAAGGATGGTTCAATATACATACATTAATAATGTGATTCACCACATAAGCAGAAGTAAAAACAAAAAAACATATCCACCATGACCAAGTGGGCTTCAACCCAGGGATACAAGGATGGTTCAACATATGTAAATCAATAAATGTAATTCACCACATAAACAGAAGCAATAACAAAGACCATATGATCATCTCAATACATGCAGAAAAAGCATTTGAAAATTCCAGCACCCCATCATTACAAAAACCCTCAACAAACTAGGCAGAGAAGAAACACACCTCAAAATAATAAAAGATATATATATATAACAAACCCACAGCCAACATCACACTGAATGGGGGAACGTTGAAATCATTCCCCGTAAAAAATAGAATAAGACAAAGGTTCCCACAGTCACCATTTCTATCCCACATAATACTGGAAGTCCTAGCCAGAGGAATCATGCAAGAGAAGCAAATAAAGGGCAACCACATTTGGAAAAAGGAGGTCAAACTACCCCTGTTTATGGAGGAAATGATTTGTATTTAGAAAACCCTAAAGACTCCACCAAAATGATCCTAGAATTGATAAATAAATTCAGCAAAGTCTCAGGTTACAAAATCAGTGTACACAAATCAATAGCATTTCTATATACTAATAACAGTCAAGCTGAGAGTCAAATGAAGAATGCAATACCATTTACAATAGCTGCAAAGAAAATAGTTCTTTGTTGGATGTATAGAAAATACCTAGGAATAGACTTAACCAAGGAGGTGAAAGATTTCTACAAGGAGAACTACAAAACACTAATGAAAGAAATCACAGATGACACAAATGTAAAAATTTCCCATGCTCATGGGTTGGAAGAATCAACATTGTTAAAATGTCCACACTGCCCAAAGTGATTTACAGATTCAATACAATTCCCACCAAAATACCAAAGTCATTTTTCACAGATCTAGAAAAAATGATCCTAAATTTCTATGGAACCAAAACAGAGCCCGAATAGCCAAAGCAATCTTAAGCAAAAAGAACAAATCTGGAGGCATCACACTACCTATCTGACTTCACGTTATACTACAAGGCTATAGTAACTCAAACAGCTTGGTACTGGTATAAAGGTAGAGATATAGACCAATGGAACAGAATGCAGAACCCAGGAATAAAACCATATAGGTATGACCAAATTATTTTTGACAAATCAGACAAAAACATATACCAGGGAAAGTATGCCCTATTCAATAAATGGTGCTGGGAAAATTGGATATCCACATGCAAAAGAATGAAAAAGGATCCTTATCTCATGCCATATACAAAAATTAACTCAAGATGGATTAAAGACCTAAATATGAGACCTGAAACCATAAAAATTCTGGAAGAAACCATTGGAAAAACTCTTCTAGACATTGACCTAGGCAAAGAATTTATGACTAAGAGCCCAAAGGCAATTATTGCAGCAAAAAAATAAATAAATGGGACTTAATTAAATTTAAAAGTTTCTGTATAGCAAGGGAAATAATCAACAGAGTAAATAGACAACAAAACAGAATGGGAGAAAATATTCACAAACTATATATCCAACAAAGAGCTAATACCCAGAATTTGCAAAGAACTCAAATCAACAATAAAACAACAAATAACCCCACTAAAATGTGGGAAAACATGAACAGAGATTTTTCCAAAAGAAGATATACAAATGGCTGACATTGAAAAAATATTCAACATCACTATTTATCAGGGAAATACAAATATTAAAACCACAATCAAATACCAACTTAGCCCAGTCAGGGAGGCCATTATTAAAAAGTCAAAAGACAATAGATGTTAGCGTGGATGCAGTCAAAAAGGAACCCTTATACACTGTTGGTGTGACTGTAAATTAGTACATCCTCATTGGAAAACAGTGGGGAGATGCCTCAAAAAACTAAAAGTAGATCTACTATTTTATCTGATATTCCCAATACTGGTTATCTACTCTAAGGAAAAGAAGTCATTATATCAAAAAGACACCTGTACCCAAATGTTTATTGCAGCACAATTCACAATTCCAAAGATGTAAAATCAACCTAAGTGCCCATGAATTGATGAGTGGATAGAGAAAATGTGGCATATATTAATATATACCATGGAATGCTACTCAGCCATAAAAAGGAGTGAAATAATGTCATTTGCAGGAACTTGGATGGAACTGGAGGCCATTACCCTAAGTGATATATCTCAGGAATGGAAAAACAAAAACCACATGTTCTCACTAATAAGTGGGAGCTAAATGATGGGTATACGTGGTCATAAAGTGGTATAAAGGACATTGAAAACTAAGGAGGGGGTAAGGGGGATGAGGGATAAAAACTTACCTATCAGGTACAATGTACACTATTCCGGTGATGGGCACACTAACAGCCCTGACTTCAGCATTATACAATTCATCCATGCAACAAGAATACTTGTACCCCCTAACATTTTTAAATAAAAATTATAAAACAAACAAACAGACAAAAAACACATGGCAGTATAAAACTCACAGGTCTTATAAAACAACTACACAAAGGAGGAAGAGAAATAAATCAAATGGCAACTAACTATTCTACGAAGAAAATGATTATTTGCCATGGCTTTTAGTTTTTAGGTTTTTAATGCTCAGTAACACAATGGGGCCAATTTTAGTTACCTTGTAGTGCATTTATAACTCCGATCTCCACGTTCACCCTTGGATTCAGAGTTAGAGTTAGACCTGCTTGAAAATAAATGTGTTACAGATTAAAGGTATTTTTTTCTGTTTTTTAGGATGAGGAGTTCTGAA
Source organism: Daubentonia madagascariensis (assembly GCA_023783475.1). Lineage (NCBI taxonomy): Eukaryota > Metazoa > Chordata > Mammalia > Primates > Daubentoniidae > Daubentonia > Daubentonia madagascariensis. The sequence goes on from JAKFHU010000600.1 coordinate 38,902,295, forward strand.
ATATTAGCTAAATAATTATTAAAATAATTTTTCAGATTTAAAAATCATTCCAGAGAAAAATGCTATCTGTATGTAATTGTTTAGTGCACTTTTGTGTTTTTGGTGTCGTAGCACTTCAAGCGGCGAGTATTCAGTCAGCCTTTTTGACATTTCATACTGCTGGGTCAACGGTCCTTGTACATGTATATGTAAAGCAGAGAGATTTTGTTTCAATAAACAACCAATTCCTACACTTCAGACATTCACCAGTGACCTCAATCTCAACCTGCTAGCCTATCCAAACTGCCCATTAGTGGAATAAAGAAATGCGCTTACTACTGAATCTTCTATCTACAAGATACTCTGCTCTAACTCTAATTTAACTACAGTCATGAAAGTCAAGTGGTATCTACTAAGGTGACATTATTTCTGATTTTTATAAAAACACCTTCTCCCTTCTAACCTTTTAATAGTATACTTTTTTGTTTGCTTGTTGTATTAAAAGTTAATATGAGAAATAGCCATGTAAACAATGTTTCTGTACCTTTTTGAATGCTTCAATTATACATGGAATGGTTATTTAGGAAATGTAACTATGGATATTATAAAATTTGTTAGTATCTGAGTGTTCTCGGTCAATGGTATCGGAACAGTATGGAATAAGAGCCTGAAGTATGCCATGGCGTTCCAACAGCATAAAGTTCTTCTTCCAGGTACCGACCACATGTCTCACTTATCCATTCATTATGATCATTGCCGAAATACCACCTTCTCAGTGAGGTCTTCCTTGGATGCCCTATGTAAAAATTAGGATCTTCCTCTTTACATACATACTTCTTATCTTCTTGCCCTAGCCTCTCCTTCTTAGCAATTATCATCACTCAACATACTACATAATTAATTCATCCTTTTTATTGTCAAAGAACATTATGAAAATCCATGAGAGTTAGAAACTTTTTAATGTTTTCTTCACTGTTCTCTTAATATTTCCAGCTTTAAGAATGGTCCCTTGCATGTAATAGGCACTCAATCAACACTAGCTATTAATCAATGAATAATGATCGTCTACACACCCAATTCTTAATGCTAACAGTAATCACCTAATTGTATTCTATACCACCACTCATGAATGGCTTATTGTACACTGCATTAGATTCCTGGATGCCACCCCCACTTGTGTCTCAGTTTTCTAGACATCACTTTGATTTACTGAACAGGTCTTGAACCAGGTCCTAATCCCCTGGCCCCACTCCACTCCCACTCTAAATTCTAAATTAAAGCTCATATATCCTTGGTTCCATTTTCTAACACCTTAAACAGCTAAACAGACAAATTCTGGAGTGAAGTTTGTCATTGGTAGGTAAATCAGTGTGATGAGATGATTAAAGTGTTCATTCTAGTGCTTGAGATATGTGGGTATTCACCAAATATATATGATGATACATTAGACGTATCTAGACACAGTCACTTAGAAGAGAGATCTGCATTTATTCCACAAGTGTATATTATAAAATGGGTATATTTCAGGTATATGTGAAATAACAGAAGCAGAAAAAAATCCAAAGACTGGAATAAAAAGGGGTACAAGCTCCTAAAATTCTGTTGGCATGTCAGAGGTCCATTGTCAAAATTCTCATGAGTATGCATACAAAAAAAAAATCTGTTCTCTTCCAGCCTAAAAGTTGGCCAACAGTCTAATAATATATCATAAAGTAAGAGTTTTAAGGATTTAACTAAATATTTAAGACTAAAAATAATAGCCTCATGAAAAGAAAAATGAAGTAAACTTAGCTATCCACAAGAACATTTTATAAAATCTTTTGAGTATGCTCCTTGTTTTCAAGAGACAGGTAGATAACATTTGTATGACAAAATGAAAGCACCACTTAAAAAACACCACCACATCTCAGGATAGCTGTTTTCCCCACTTTTTATGGTAATTTAGATAACACTCATAAGGAGATAGATATAGCTTTTTAAGAATATTATTTAGACACAATGACCTTTGCAATAATAATGAAAATACTAAGAATTAACTCTTTAGGCTTTGGGTTTTTGTGTCAAAATGTTAAGTCAATGATTTTCTCCTCAAAACTAAATGAGCACAAAACCACTTAGTCCTACACCATACGCTTTTTATCAGCAAACACAATGCACTACCTGTCAAGTTTGAGCATAGCAACTACTGAAGTGTAAATTCTGTATTACTTCAGGGTCATTGGTAGAAGGCAATAAAGTGTATTTCAAGAAAGCTTTATTCAGCATTCCCCTGGAAAATGTTTTATTACCATGAAGAAAAGAACAAGTCTTTAAAAGAGATTTATAAATTGGAAAAACCTAAGTATGTACATAAATGATTTTATGTTAATTAAATTTCTCTCAATGTATACAATGTATATGATTTTTATTGCAGTCTTTACAAATTTCCTTCTACCTTCTAAGGTGTTTCATCCTGCCATTGCTCACTAACTGCAATTTGGTCAAGCTTGAATAACTGGTTTGGAATCCAGTTGAAACATTATTTCCTCTATGAATCCTCCTGTGATGTCCAAGAAAACTTTAATTCTTTCAGGTCTGTGTTTACTGCTACTGCACTTCCATGACACTGTGATTTTTCTGCCTACAGAGCTGTTTCAATTACAGGATTGTGGATGAGAAAAAGGACAGTGGCTTCTCTCTCATGGACTCAGTGCCCAGGGTGGCATTTGGCCCAATGCAGCACCTTAATGTTTGTGAAATAGATTCGTAAATAATCTAGTTTTACATAGTCCCAAACTATAGTCATCATCTGTGATTCATTCCCTCATTCTAACACTCAAATTATGTGCAAATAATTACTGATTGTGGTCAAAATCAAGTGGATGAAGTAAGAGGAAAACCAAGGAGAGGGACCAACTAAGTTCGGGAGAATAAAGAACTGCTTCACTGAGGAGGTAACTTTAAATAGGCATTATGTAGGCAAGTGAAGCAGGAAGAGCAAAGAACAATAAAGGGAGAGGGGATAGCAAGTGTAAAAATCTGGAAGTAACAAAAATCAAGAGGCCAGTGGGACTAGAGCAGCAGGCAAGGGGAAACGTGCAAGTTTTGAGATTGAAAGGAGGATTTTACAGACAGTGTTCAGAAATTAGAGTTTCTTAGAAGTACAGTAGACATTCAAATAAGTTTTCAGCAGTGAAATGACATGAGCAGATATATGTCTTAAAAATATAATTTTAGTGCTATGAATATATTAGAGGTAAGGAAGAGTAGAAGTGGGAGTTCAGGGAAGAAGCTATTGCAATATTCATCACTTTTTGATAAGGAATTACAAGTAAATTATAATAAAAGAAGTCAGTTTCAAGATACATTTTGAGGTAGAAATGATAGGATTTGCTGTTGACTGGAATGTGGTGAAAGAGAAAAAAATGACTTTAGATCCCTTGTATGTCTTCTACTGACAATAAAGTCATAGAAGGATTTTTGGAAAAGTTAAAAAAAAAAGGAATTTACCAAAACATAATTTTTGTTTTGCACTTAGTGCAAAACATGATCTGTTTGCACTTAGTACCATTATTCACAATCAAGGGAAGCCTATATGAGTTTACAATATCATAACTTAAGAGTATAACTCTTGATAATCTAACAATTCATATAAACATAAGGTTGAAGTCTTTCCATTCTCATTATTTTTAGTGTGCACATAATGCTCTGAATTTATCCATGAAATATTTACAGAGACTAACATTAACACTGTGTGGGTTTTGGGTAACGTGAACAATCAATAAGCTTTATACATTGACCTTTTTATTTCCTTTTATTTTCTCTAGAAAACAAATAATGAAGATTTACAATTATTCTATTCTGGCATCAGACAGGGTTAGACAAACAAAAAAAAAAATAGAAAGCTCTTGTTCTTTATAAAAGAAAGCCCTTGGTAGACTTAGTTAAATGTAATAAGTGATGTTTAGAATGGATTTATGCAGTCAGGCAGATTTTTATGTTTTAATGATATCTGAGGCAGAGAAGGAACATCAATCATTTTTTTTAATTATATGGGCTGAAATCATAACAGAGATAAGATAATCTTATTAACATTTCTTTTGTTTAAACACATCATTGGAACAATGCTCATGATGGTTTTGCTAGTTTATTTTAATGCTCTTTTTTAAGATGCTGTTATATGGTTGAAATATGTACAAGTTTATTTAAAAGTCTTCTATTTTTGATAAGTTGAGAATATAACATATGATATACATGAAAGTTAACTGAAGGATTCATTGAAGACCATTTGGTATCTTTTTATATCTTATATAGATTTAAAAACCAATATATGCTCATTGTGGAAAACTAGGCAGTCCGGAAATACAAAGAAACAAAGTAAATCAACTGTAATATCACCCAGAAGTAATCACCATTAACATTTTGATGATTTCTGTCTAATCATTTTCTAGACATATTACACAAACACATGCAAATTTACCTACTTATCATCTTGCTGATTATACTATCCGTACCTTATTCATTCACTTTATATTAATTATAATGATTTTTAATGTCCTTTTTTCTAAATTATTATTTATAATGACTATATAATCACATTATATGGACAATTACATATTTAACCATTTGTATTTTAAGATGAATGAAATGTTTTACAATTTTCTAACTATTATAAATAATGCTGCAATGAATACCTTTATATACACATATTTAGGTTATGTTATGATTATTTTCTTAGGATAAATTTTTGGAAAGAGAATGACTGATTCACAGGATATGAACATTTGAAACACTGTAGATACAGCTTAATAATTGAAGAATACTGTTTTATACTCTTGCCACCACGTGAGAGTGATAATCTTATAAAACCCTGGATACTTTTAGGTAGTGTGGTTTCCTTCAGTAATTCAAACATTTTGACATGTGAAATAGTTATTAATTGTAGTTTTAAGTTACATATATCAAATAGTGAGATTGAGTTTTCTATAATTTTATTAGCTATTTTATTTCCATAAATTGTCTATGCCCTTTGTGTATTTTTTGTGTATGGAGTTTAAATAACTCATTTGTATTAGATTTCTCTATGTTAAAAAATGTTGCAAATATTTTCCAAATCTATTTCCATGTTTTTACTTTTATTAATGAAATTTTTTGTTCAAAAATGTTTTGGTCAACTATATCGATCTTTGCTGTTTTCTTTTATAATATCTTCTCCCAGGAAATTTTGCACATATAATTTGATTTCTCCTCCTCCTTTTATATTCTGTTTTTCTGTCAAGGTAAGAAAAGTTTGTTCTTTTTTTTTTTTGTTACAAATGGCTAGTGAATTTCTTGGAGACCATTTCTTGATAAGTAAACCATTATTATGGTTTACTTATCAAGTCATAACATATGATATATGAGCATTTTGTAGTGATTAACAAATGTGTTCCACTGACCTGTTTGTTGATTTTGTGCAGTAATGCTGTTTTAAATATTATAGTGACATGGAGAGGTTTTTTCTAAAGACTAACTACAATTTAAAAAATATATATTTAACTAATATTTAACTACATTTAAAAACATTTTTAAAATTTAAATTTAAAAAATTTTTTTAAAAATTACAAAACTTATCTATTATTCTGAAAAATGGTTACCATGCATAATTTTATTCACTTATTAGTGCATCAAACATGTATTGATTGGGTGGCATCATTATGACAGATATTGGGAATATAGAAATCAGTAAGATATTATAGAGACACACTTTTACCTTAATTTAGAAAATGTGTAATTCTCACCTTTGAAAATTCAGTCTACTTTTTGGATATCTGAACATTTAGTTATAGGCATTCTACTTAATAAATAGCAATCACAGCTATTAAGCCTCAGCTAAATTGTTTCATCTCTCAAAAACCTCCTTTCTCGCTCAAAAGATTTTTGGCATTAGCTATATTTTTCAGAAGAATAGAAGTATTCAAATTACTATAATTTCAAGGTTGATTGAAAGGGAAACTTTATGTAGAAATAAAAGAGCTTAGATAAAGCTCAACAATAGTTACAGAGCTTACTGTGAACAAGGTTGAAAACAGATATCTATTCTGTTTTATGTTGCTTGAAACAGCATACGTTAAAGTAATAAGAATTCAACAAAATATGTTTATTTTTAAAAGGGAAATATTATTAACAAAGAAATATTTTTGATCTGAGTTATATAATGTGTGTTATAATAAAACATTCCGGATTCTTCCATTTTAAAACATTCAGAACATTGCCTTGGTAAAGAACATTGCTTTAAAAAGCCACTCCAGTGAGCGAATATCTCTAGAAGGGGGTGAAAGATAGTTCAGAATTAGAGACATGTTTGCCAAGAAATTCACATCCCCGCACTGAAGAACAACAGATGGCAGCAGTAGCAATGAAAACTTGCAGCAGTCCCTGTCTGGCACACTTTCAAAATGGCCATTTCTATTTCCTAGCACAAACAGCCAACTGCTGTCTCCTTATATTGTAAGCATGGATAAAGAAGAGAAGAAAAATTGCAAGAATGACACTTGAATCGTCTTAAACAAAGGAAAAGGATTAAACCTGAAAAGGGAGGTGGGCTGATGATGCCACCCTGGCTGGCCAGGTGTCTCAGTTTTCTGAGATTTCACAGGCAGTCTCCGCATTGCTGATGCGTGGCCTAACCTATCTCCAGGTCTAAAATGTTGCCAGATACTTCCAGTCCACTGCTTTACTTCCCACACCTTGGTCTCTGTTTCTGACCTCTGTTTAGTAACTTCCATTTGATTTCTGCTTCCTGCCGGAAGAAGGTTTCAGTTCCTAGATTGTTGTTCCTAACCTGGACTATCTCTCACCTCAGGCAGGTAAACTAGAATCAGGGTATACAGAGAAAGGAAAGGTTAGGGCAGAGCAGAAGCAAAAGAGAGGGAGGTCACTGAGTGCTAGCACAGTCAGGAGTTAGGGGATTTACAGGAGCTGAAAAGGCTCAGAACCTAAGCAGAAGACATGTGATACCCAGTAACAAAGAAAGATCTGACAAACCGGCAGCCCTTCCTCTCAAACAGCGAGCTTTCATATCACTAGAGCAGAAACCAGTTTCTCAGGATTTGGTCAGAGCAAACAGAGGAGTCTGCCAGAAAGAATGATGAAAAAGCTTGGAGTAAAGCAGCTTATTTTCAGGTAGTATGTGGCACAGATTATCACCCTATTCCCTGCTCCTCAAGAGAGGAGAACTAGGTTCAGATAATCAGTTGGGACATGCCACATGAGGTGCTGATTTATGGGACTGATCTTGAGGATCCTATCCCTCTCTCTTTACCAAACAGTGAATCTAATACCACCTTGTCTTAGCTTCAGAAAGATGAGAAACTGAATACTCTTCTTGGGCCTGTGAGTTAAAATGTTAGGATCAGAAAATGAATTTTATCAGTAGGGTTTATACCAAATCCACCTCATCTCCTATATTCCATCCACATGGCTTATTTCTAGGTCTGCCACGAGCATGTGTAGCCTTTGCCTATTTCCATGGAGTGTGGCTTTACATGCAGAGTGTCATCTGGATTTCAGCTAGACAGCCACTCAGTTGTGCATACATGGATGGTATACAACCTGTATAACCATACATGTCCATCCTGAGTACTATCATGGAAGTACTTGCCCAAAGACAAAAACTTACTTTTCTCCATCATGCATAACCTCCGCCTATATCCAGCTGGTCACCAAGCTCAATCAGATGTGTATTCCCTCCATCTGCATCTCTTCATCCCCACTCCTATCGTCTTAACTAATGACATCTCTACTTCCCAGCAGCCTATTGCTGTTATCTCCTAATTGGTCTCTCTCTCTCTAGTCTGGATTTATAGTGCATCCTTTAAAGAATGGGAATACATTCTGAAAACCTTGGCATGGTACAAAGACTCTTCAAATTCTGATCTTTGCCTATGTTTTGGCCTACTTTCCCATTGCTTGCCTACATATAGTCACATTGAGCTGCTTTGTACTTCTTCAAGTGTTCTCTCAGTTTCATGAATTCATACACCCCTTACTGCATTTCTCTCTCTGTACATTCTTCCTTGACTCTTACATGACCTCAGCTAAATTGTCTCCTCTCTCAAATACCCAAGGCTCTTACATGATCTTTCTCTGTATTCTGTAAGTATCCAGTTCAAATACTTATTAATCCTGATTATAGAATTTCTATCACCTAATCGAATTTGCTTGTTTTATCTATTTTAAATGAGGATATGATCTACTTGAAGGTAGTTATGGACAGATTTCTGATTTCAAGCATAATGAACTTTGTAAACATGAACAAACATGTTGAAATTAACAATAAATTCACATGAGATTGGGGGACATTATTGTAGAGCTAAAAAATTATCAACTGCCTAATCACTCCTTGCCTTTTTCAAAATACTTGAAAAAGGTTTTAGCAATTTGGTAACTTTTTCTATTTTAAATGTTAACACACAAAAGACTGGTTGAAATCCAGTGAAAATTCAAATGAGGCAAAAGATGCAAACTTTGGCATTCAGAAGTCAGAGTCTTTTTACTGATCTTCCTTTCTTTATACTTACTCCCTAGGAGATCTCATTCAATCTCACCAGAATATATCGCAATTTCTTCAGTTTAGCTCTACATGAAGTAGCTAGGTTATATCAAGAGCCAAGATATATAAAAGAAACATGTCTTAAACACTAGAATCATTGCTTATTGTACTCTGTAAAAGGCAAAACTAAGACCAACAAAACCACAAATATAACTCTCCCATCTGTACTCACTCTGGGGCATGGGCTCTTTGAGTGGAATGGTGAAATGAAACACCAGAACTATTTCAATTGTGTTCATATTCATATTCATTGATATTCTCTCTCTCTCTGTTTTTCTGTCTCTTGCTCTCATTCTTTCTTCAAGAGTTGAGTTTGAATTGATTGAGGAAATTTATAGAAGTCACTTCCAGCAATTAGAATATCTTCTTATGGTACCTAAATAACTTGCAAGACATTCTGGTACTGAGGCCTCATATACTGTGCTATAGTAGTGTACTGACAAAGTAAATGCATTATATGAAACACATCAAATATGCTAACAAGTAATTAGATACTTTTACTATCATTAATGTACAAGGAACTATATTAGACATTATTTGTTTCAGATTTATAACCTGGTAAATAAAAACTGCTTTACTTTTTCTTCAATGTTCTTCATATTCCTTAGTGGGGTTTTTTAATAACTAAAATAGTACACATGTATAATTTCATATTACAGAGTATCATAATTAGTTTCAATATTTTAGGACAGTGATCCCCAGCCTTTTTGGCACCAGGGACCAGTTTCATGGAAGACAATTTTTCCATGGATGGGGAGTGGCGGAGGTGGAGCTCAGGTGGTGATATGAGCAATGGGGAGCAGCTGTAAATACAGATGAAGCTTCACTCTGGTCGCTGGACACTCATGTCCTGCTGTGTGGCCCCCCAGTTCCTAAGTTTCATGGAAGACAATTTTTCCATGGAAGGGTTGGGGGGAGGGCAGGTGGTGGCCGAGTTCTGAAGCCCAGTCCCTAAGAGGTCACAGACCAGTACCGGTCCACAGCCTGGGGGTTGGGGACTACAGCTTTAGGACATTCGTGATGATATAACAGTGTTAATATCATCCTTAAAGTTTAAATACACAATTTGCAATCATGTCACTAATTGCTTATATTTTACAAAGTACAATTTTTTGGTTTGGGGAATTATTTTCTTCTCATTGAAAGATCCATCATTATATCAATTTAATTGAATCATTTCAACTAAAAATGAGCAGGCCATTACTTAACAACCTGGATATAATGTTAACCTCAGGCATTTGAAATAAATATTTTCTAGATTGCTTTTGGTATAAGGGGCAAGCAGACTTTATAGCTGTCTGCTAGAAGGAAATTCCCAACTGGCTCAAGACTTCACAAACTTTTTTGTGCAGTTTTTTAAAATAATCTTTAATCTTAAATGAAGAGACACATAGCATAAATGTTTAATCTTGAGATTGTATTTAAAATTGATACTTTAGAAATTCTCCTTAAAAAACAAAATAGGAATAAAAATAAAATAATAATTATTTTTAAGACTCATCTCTGTAAAGAACAGTTCTTTGGAATCAATATATCTTCTAAATGTAAAATTAAAGATGATTTTGGGTAAGAAACAATGTTTACTAGAAAAAAAAAGCTTATATATTTCATTTCTTGGTTCATAAGGGTTTTATTTTCTACTTATTACTCTAATACTCTGCTGTTTTGTTTTGTTTTGTTTGTAAATCCCCAGAGTTCCTTGTTTTGCCAAACTGAAGCAGAGGGCTTATGGCCTCTAGTCCCTGTAGCTTTTCCACTGCTCTGGCAAATTTTTACACCATAGTGATATGTGTTTTACTTCCAAAAATAATATTTGGACTTGCTGTATTACTTTCATCACAACTTCATGTCCCATAAGATTTAAGAGTACTTTGGATTTGCTAACCAAAGCTTAAAATGTCTCCTCTGGTTTTTTGGCTGTAATTGATTTATTGAGCACCTTCTGTATTCCAGACTGTATACTAATTGCTGATTATAAAAGGGTAAATAAAAATTAGCTTTTGTCTTCAATAACCATATAAAATACAGAAAAAGATAGATGGGTAAACGTCTGTAACTGAGACCCTGAATTTTACCCAATTTTAAGTTAAATAACAGAAAAGTAAAAATACATTATGTAAAACCTATATCTGAATTTGTTTGTTATCACAAAAGGAACACAGAAATTTGGCCACAGAAACTTGAAAATGTTACTCAATGATTCACATTCATTGTATGTTATTAAATCATTCTTCTTTCATTTATTCATTCATACTCTAAGGATTTACTAGGTGCTTACTGGGCCTATGAAGATGAACACACGAAATCTGGCCATCTAGGATTTGACCAAATGAAAATTATTGCAAGAAGCAGACATGGTTTGGGTTTCCTCAGGGGATTTACCCTACCAACCAGCTAATACTTAATATATGAAAGTTAAATATATACATTGCTCTGTGCTTTGTAACAGGGAAAAACAAAACGTCTATATCTCCTGGCCTGAAGTAGCTTTGGAATTTGCCGTAAGACCCAAGCAAATATGGATGAAATGCTTTCAAAAATAATGAATACTTTCAAAGTGTGAAATGAGTTTCTTCTGGTGTTTGAAAAATATTACCATACCAAGTATGAGCATATTCTTAAAGATTATTTCATAAACTATGGCCCTCTCTTAGTGTAAACCAACACCAGTACATAAGGCTGACCTCTCCTGCTTCTTCATACTTCTCCTTCCAGTTTGCACAGGTACCCATTTGTACTGTTACTTAAAATAGCCCTTAACTTGAATGTAAACTTCCAAGAATTCAAGAAATTCTGCAAAAATCTAGGCTATATGAAATCTGTGTCCTGACTTATCTTGTACAGTATTGTATCCCCAGTGCTATACATATAATAGATACAGATATTTGCTGAATGACTAATGAATTGATTCTGGGAGTGAAAAATATTAGGAAAATTAAATTAGCATTGTCTTTGTTTTCATTATGACAACCCTTTAATTTGGAGTGAGTGAGAATGAACTGAGCATGATGATGATTCTGTATATTCTGGCTAGTTTTAAAAATGAAAATAAAAACGGAAGAAAAGGAAAATCTATATTAAAAATATAGCTCATTAACAGATTATTTATATGCTAGATCCTGATTAATACATTGTTTCAGTTAATATTTGCTTTGAATTAAGTTTTTGGTCAATTGAAAATCCTTAGTAATGGGGATTTATCATAGGATCAATTCTTGAACTACTAATTTTCTACAATTTAAAATTGTCAAAATTAATCAAATAGCAGAACAGGGCTAATAATGCACTTTCAAGGAATCCATCATAATCCTATTCTGAAGTCAACTTTAAGTTTACAAAAGTAAGACTACTACTATTATTATATTCACTTTAGCTTTTCAATCTCAAAACATCAACAAAATTGTAGATATTATTTCTGTGATCTTGAACCCTTTAAGCACATACCTTAAGTAGAGTCTCCATTAATTAGCTATGTTAGCAATCAGCTGTAATTCAAAAAGACATTTTTAAATGTAAACTATACACTTTAAATATATTATTATTTTTAATATAAAGTTGGGGAAAAAAAAACTGTTTGGACATACACACATACACAGAGCACGGAAATAATTCTGCACTTTTCAAAATACTATTCATCTTTCACTTTTATTGTTAGCGTTTGAAAGTGAAAGGATAGATCCCATGAAAATACTGTTGTGGAATTTCCACGTCTTTTTGACTTTTTATCTCTGAAGTCAATGAATTTTAGAAACATGAATGCAACTATTATAGTAGCTCTTTTTGTCACTTTAAAGATAGGCCATAAAGGCAGCTGTACGATGTGTCAACCAAAGAAGTTTTTGTTCTAGAAAAACTTAAAATATATATATGGTGTCAATTTTAAGCAGAACCTACAAAAGAAGTGCCCCCAGGGTTGTTCTGTAATGAAGTTCATAATATAATGACAACCAATCTGTATTTAACTTTGATGGTGCCATGTACATTGGGAAAATAATCCAAAAAGCTCATCAGATACTTTATATTAATCTAACAATTTGGAATCATTTAAGGCAAAATTTCTGTGGTGAGATCAGGCACCTTCAGGCAATGTGGATGATGTCAGTTGCAGAGGCTTTAAATTCAAACAAACAAATTAGAATTTGGATAAATTTCTTAATACCTTTAAATTTTACACTGCTTAGTATTATACTATCCACATTCATTTGCAGTATTGAGACCAAAGAAGTATGGTTATAGGAACACTTTCAATTTAATTCAAATTTCAAAATATATATTTTGGGGAGGGGGAGGAGGCTGTATACAAGCACAGTAGCAGTCAGTTGATGCAGGGATAGTGGAGATAAAAGAGATGGAGAAACCTCGATAATGATTCTAATTGTGCAAAAAGCTAATAGAGATAAATTAATAAAATAAGCAAACAAGATCATATAAAATTCAGGCAGTAAGGAGTAGAAGACAAAGGGCTTAAACCCGAGTTTAAGAGATGGGTAATTCTGAATAGATGTAGAAGGGAAAGCAAAAGCTTAGAGGGATTGAAGATACCACCCTATCTGATGATCAAGGCCTGAGTTGAAGAAAAATGGAAGATGAGGTTGGCTAGATACACTGGAGCATTTGGGATGTGAAATTATCCTTTATGAGTTATATGTAATGTCTGAGGAAGAATTGTCAAATAAGATAGATGTATCCTGGCAATCACAGGTATCAACTTACACATGATTGGGGGCAGAAGAGGACCAACTCCCCACAAAACATCTAGTATCTCATCATAACTTGTGTCCTAATTTCCAGTCTTGACCCTGTAACTAACTGGTGCATTCAAACTGAATAAAAATTTCAACAATCATTCATAATGGTAAACCTAAAAATCAGCATCCAAACTAATAAAAATAACTGAAATGTTTATTTCAGCTTAAGAATAAGAAAAGGAAACTTAAGAAAGCCAAATACAGTATATATATGATAAAGCTAAATATTTAGGGGATTTATAGATTAGGTTTTGACAAATCAGTAATAGCCAGGCACCTGTTTAACCAAGGCAAACTGTCTTGGTTCTTTTAATATGTTAAAATGGTGTTTTTATTAATATGTTAAAATGGTCATACTAGTGTTTTCTTAATAATTAGCATCACCATGTGTTTAGCATTTATCTCTTCTTTGTTTCACCTGTATTAGATCTGAGCTAATAAACAGACTGAATTCTAGAAATTGGTTTTTGGGAGGTGAAGGGGAGTGGTGGTATGGGGGAAGAATGATAAACTGGTTGATTAAATAACAAATATAAATTACCTGACCTGCCATATTTGCAAAGATAGTGCAATGCACAAACATTCCTATTATGCTGATTTCACATGTGGAAAATAGAATCCCATTATAATACGAAATGCTAAAAGATCAATGAGCAGCTACTAACAATAAACTGCATAGTTCCTTGTGAAAGGTCAAAAGCTAAAACTAGTAATCCAAATGCTAATAAGAGATGTTTGGGGGTTTTAATATGTTTACATGCATAGATGTTTCCTTGGATCCTGCCTATGCTACTACAACATGTTTGTCTTCGGTCCCATTATGCAGTGGTGTGGGACACACAGTGATTTTCCCAGCTCATGCTTTCAGATTATGGGTGAGCAGTCCATCTTCAAATTCTCTGGAAACCCCTGTAAAAGTATGTAGATGCTGCCTAAGAGAAGTAAGACCTAGAGAGTTGCAGTGGTCACAGGAGTAGCAGCATTTATGTAGAGTTCTGGATTAGACGTTTTCTTATTTTATTTGCTCCCTGAGTTTCTCTATTGACAGGAGGACAAAGAGAGAAGAAAAAAGTGGGATGAAGATTTGTGATTTTCTCTTCTAATTCAGACACTTTTAGCATCACCTGTGAGTTTATGTTAGTGCATTTCGACAAAGTGCTCAAATATGAAAGGAAAAGGGTAAGCAGCAAAACTAATGTGACCACTGGGTCTTCCTTCTTTGTCCACGTAGTAGAGATAATACTGTTTGCAATGATAATCCATTCACACATTCTATAATGATAGTGTCTTATTCTTTGTTGGAAAGACGTTTGGAAAGAAAATGATTGAATTAATTTTATATTTTAAACTGTTATATATTGTTTAGAATATGTCATTTATAGATTCAGCTTTCTTCACATGCATTTTAGAACTATCAACCAATTGATTTTAATGTATTTTATATATTGCATGAATTATATAGTTAAAACAATAAAGATTGTTGCTAACAATCATCATAAAAACCCAAATATGTTAAGTGAATAAGAAGTACATAAAATCGAATGAACTTTATATGTTATCATATAGGTAAAAAATGTGTAGATGAAGACAGACTGAAAAAGAAAATAAAAATAGTATTAGCAATTATGCTTAGAAGAGATTTTTTTTTAATTTAGCAAAAGCTTTCTGTGATGTTATGTGGTTTTTGCAATAAAAATAATGGTTCATATTAGTCATGTTGGTCTATAAGTGAATATTCAAAGTAAGCTACTATAATCTGCTATCATCATATCGTAGTTTCATCTATGAAACTAGGATAAATAAACAGATCCTTAAATAAATATAAGATAACCACAGGGTCATAAAAATAATTAGCTGGCTATGTTAATTCAAAAATACTCATTGCATATGTACAGGAAAAAATTCAAAAGCAGAAAATTCACTATGGTGTTTGCATTTTATAAACCATTTCTAGAAAAAGACAAGAAGGTGAGACCTTATACTTTATCATAATAATCTCCTTGACCATTGCTAGATTGCTTTACCATCCACTAACATTGCTGTCATAAAATTTTTTTAAAAGTCAAACAACACAAAACTCAGTGTTAAATCCTACACAGGTTACCACCCCATCTCCTATACACCTATTTCTTGCTGTGCACTACAGTTTCCAGGGAGGTTAGTTTGGTAACAGCTAGGTGCTTTGGGGTTTCTTCTGAATATGTCAAATAACTTCCAAATTCCTCTGTGCCATCCAGGACAAAATACACATGTGGATATCAACCTAATCTTTAATCTTCCCTGAGGCTGTTGATTTTCAGCTAGGAGTTGGATTTCCAGAATGAGATCATACATGTCAAGGTCTGTTACGAAATCAGCTCTCATAGAAGATTTATGTATCTTGGCAGATTAGCAAAGAAATCCTCGATTTCAGTGAGATCAACAGAACCATTTTTAGAAAATCACTGCCAGACCTGAAGCTAATTTTCTCTAATTCTACAACATCTGTAAGCCCCGTATGGGGTTCTGGGTTTTAATCAGCCCTGAAGCCTAACAAATGGCTAGTGATGCTTAAAGAAAATAAACACCAAAAAGCTATTTGACAGGAAAACCACAAAATAACATAAAAAAGCAATATAGGCTCCAGGCTCAAGAATACATACTGTTTTACTGACAACTTTTAAAACTTCATAGGCAATTAATTCAAAAATAGGAAAAAGTGTTGGTGCCATAAAGGGAATCCTCTTCATGAAAGATTATTTAATTTTTTTTCCCCAGTATGAAAGACCTCCAGTGTAACCACTGGGATCCCAACACATAGATGATGACATATCACGATGGAAAAATGTGATATTAGAAGAAAGGACAAAATACAAGGTGAATCTGTGCCACAAGTGGGCTGCAGAAATGCTGGCAGTTGAATAGATATATCTTTCCAAGTTTTTAATTCTAGCCAACTTCCAAGGTTTGCCTTCATTTATTACTTCAAGCTAAATGGAATGATCCCTTAGCAATGATTAATCCGTTTTTAAAATGCTCATTACCATATGACTTTTCATGAAGCATAAAAGTTTAGGAGGTTGAAGGTAAATAGCATTAACATTGTCCAAATAGCTTTTCACAATTTCACTGTGATAAAAATATTGGTAGGAATAAATATGTTTGCTATGGAGTCATACTCTTGCAAAGACAAGAACTGAGCATTTGGGTGTAATGAATCTAAAAATAAACATGTTATTACTCAAAGTTCTGTATGAATTTATAATTGAATTTAATCTGATTTTCATTTTTCACATAATTGCCAAATAATACGCACCCCAGACATTTTTATTAAGTTGTCAACAGAATTTTCAACGTTAGTAAATAAAGAACATATGCTTCAAGAAACGACTACACTTAAAACAAAGGTAAAGAAAGCCAGAGTTAATGTTTTCTTTTATGTAATTTTGTTAGCAATACTAATCTAATACCAATTGAATATTGAAAATGGGCTAGGAACTGTCTGAACATTTTACAGGCATAAACACATTTAACCCACTCAATAATTTTATAAGGGTAAATGCTATTGTTAACGATTTTTGCTGAAGAGAAAACAGGCTTGGAGAAGTGAAGTAACTTGCCCAATTTTGCCCAAAAGTTATAAAATTGCTGAGCAGGAAGGTAAACTGAGTTTCTGCATTCCTGAGCTTGAGCTTCTAATTTCTATGCCATATTGTCTCTTTGATGAATTTAGAACTCATTGCTGAATGAGTCTGGATGACTTGATAGTGTAGATCACCAAACTACATTTTTATCACGATGCATTTTACTCAACATTTGAGTTTGTGAACCAGCTACTCTGTTTTCTGTAGTTATACCTCTTCATCCTCCTTTGCCAAAATGTTGTGTTCCCAAATAATCTGTTCTTGGCTCTACTCAAAGTCTTTAGCCCTGACCTTTTTCCTAAGTGCCAGTTTTCCATTTCAAACTGCCTGCCTGACATCTCCTCCTGGATGTTCAGCCCACATACAATCTGTTTCTTACTGAATTCATCTTCTTCTTTCCCAAACCCATCCTTTCTACTACATCTTCTATTTCTGCTCATCATTTTCACAATCACTGTAGGAGGACTGAAACTAGTGTGAATCGCCACTATAGTAAATTGTATTATTATTTTGAAATATTCTATCCACTTTCCCTTTTTGTGGATTATACAAGTCCATCCCATTGACTTTAACCTTGGCCATGTGATGTGCTTTGGCCAATGGAATGTGAGCAGATGTGACATGCACCACATTCTTTAAGGGTCAGGGTCAGAGCAAGTTTCTGCTGGCTCTTTTGCTCTTCCTCTCTGTCTCAAGAAAAGATATCCCAAACAGGAGCTGTGCTTTCAGTATGGGTCTAGGAATGAGGAAACAAGTCAAGTCAAACCACAGTAACAAGCTTACAGTTGTGCCATGTATTGTGAACAAGGAGTAAATGCTTATTATAAGCCACTGATATTAGAGAGTTATTTATTATTACTACAAACACATTTTTGTTTACTCTCACCTTAACATCAAATCAGTTGCAATTTGCATTAGTTCTAAATTTAAAGTATATCTTCTATACTTTCCTATTTTCTTTCTTTTTATAGGACTACTATCCTAACTATGTTGACTATTACCCATCCTTTTGATGATTGCAATACCTTATGTAGGTCTTCTTCTCATTTTTTGGTCTATCAAGATGACTTCACGAGTGAAATTTGATCATT
Source organism: Daubentonia madagascariensis (assembly GCA_023783475.1). Classification (NCBI taxonomy): domain Eukaryota; kingdom Metazoa; phylum Chordata; class Mammalia; order Primates; family Daubentoniidae; genus Daubentonia; species Daubentonia madagascariensis. The sequence continues at coordinate 38,920,308 of JAKFHU010000600.1, forward strand.
TTACTGTCTTATTAAAACATTATAAATTATTCTTGTGTGGGGAGGGGAAGATCTCACAGAAGACTAAGTAACCAATAATATCAAATAGTGCTGAGAGGTTAGGTTATAAGAGAAATAAAAATTAACCATTGAAGTTAGCAATATCTATTTGACATCAATGAAAGCCACTGCTAACCTTAATAAGAAAGTCATTGATTGCCTTAGTAAGAACATTTTTGGAAGAGTGATAGGGTAATAGACTAAATGGAATGGATTCAAGAGACAATAGGAAGAGAGGAATTGGTGATAGCAAGAGAACTTTAAAAAAAATTGTTTCAAGGGTTTTAATGTAAAGAAGAGCAGAGAATGAAGGTGGTGGTACAAGGGCAATATGGAACTGGGGTTTGGGGACCATTTTTTGTCCTTATTTTGTTGACAGTGAAAGAGAAACTTCAACATGTTGGTGTGCTGATGGGAATGACCTAGTAAAGACAAAAATGTAATGATTCAGGACTGCTTAGAAATAACTGGAGCTATAACTTGGGTCACAAAGAATGGATGGAATCCAGGGTCTGATTGGAGTGTTAAACCTTGGATAGTAGCTGAGCCAGTTCATACATTGTAATAGGAGGTAAGGTTGATATAAGCATAACCTGTAAGTAGGGGGGTAGCTGGGATGATGAGACTTATATTTGGATTGCTTCCATTTTCTCAGGGAAATGGTAAGAATGGTAACTGGAGGAGGGGAACAGGCTCATAAGGTATTAAAATATAAACATCATGCATTTTGTATGGTTAATATATCAACTCTCATATCCCAAACTTCAGTTGCCTCATTTGCAAAATGCAGACCACAATATCTTTGATTATGAACATAAAGCACTTAGAGCAACATCTGTCATATATTAGTAGTTAGTTCAACAAATATCAGTCACCTTCCGTTTGTCTACTGCCCTATGTAGGGAAGAGAGTAGCTATCACTTATCATGCATGGAATTGATGGAAACTCCATCTATCGAACAGGCCTAACCACTTCTACAGTGTTCTCTTTGGAGATGGTTCCACTCCAGATATACAATCAGTGTACTGGGGTATCTAGCCATTCTCTAATTAAAGAAGCCTCATGTTTATTTTCTTATCGGTAAATAAGTGAGAATTTTCAAGAATTAACTTATTTCTGACTTCTACTAATAATTTCCTCTGTGAAGAGAAGGAAGAAGGAGAATTGTGACTAGCACTGTATAAGTTGTTACCCTGTTAGCTAAGAAAGTTTTTTACATTTTTAAACAGTTAGAAAAATTGTGGGCAATTTGTTTTCTCTCATTTGTATGTTATCTTATGTTTTCATTATAAAACGCCTATTAAAGTAGGTCTGGTATTATGAAGCAGATATCAAACACCAAATTAAAAAAAAAACTGCCTCCCTTTGCTGATAAAAATGTTATCAGTCATGAAAATAATGGATGGATCAATGGTAGGCTAATAAAACTTCAGAGATAAGAAATAGCATGCTTTGTTTTAAAGCACATTTCTTTCAAAATTGATGGCTATGGACTAATTTTTGCAAAGACAGTGTTAGCTAAATAAGCTATAAATCTAAGTCTTTATACTTAAAAGTCTCACACTGTCCTTTCATTTAAAAATAAAAAAGACCCCTTTAGAATTCTTGTGCTAGTCCATCCTTGCACTGGATGTAAGACTCAATGGCACATCAATTCTGCATGCTGTGACAGTTCTTTCTACCAAAGGTATGACACTCCCTAACACCAAGGCATATTCACAGCTGGGGATTTCAAATGACAGTTTTATCTGAGTCAATTCTGAGTGCTGCTTGGACACAGAAGGGTATCATTTGTGTATGAGTCTTTGGATCTATTTAGGGATCACAGGGTTAAGATTGTTAAAAACCAGCAAAATATTTGCTAGAAATAGGATCAAAATTAATATTTTTTTCATAATTTGATTGTTCTAAATATTGCTGCCCTGCTGCTACAGTGGCTAAATATTCAGATGAGTGACACTTTTCTACCTCATCTTCTGGTTGTTCTGTAGGGTGGGGGCAGCAAGTCTCAAAGGGTCATCTTTCCACTGGCTCAATGCAGATTTATTTGTCTATTATGATGCTGGGAGGTGGTTGAGAAAAAAGCTGTGGCTTTAGATGTAGAAGGACAGAAAGAGTAAGATACAACTCTCATACTTGTTACTTGACCTCCTCATAGAAATCATGTTTGATGTAGTGCAAACGGATTGAGAACATTCTGGGTTGAACTGAACACCTTCCAAAATCCATACATTGAAATCCTAACTCCTACTACCTCAGAATGTGACTTCATTTAAAGGAGATGGTTTTTACAGAGATAATCAAGTTAAAGTGAGCTAATTAGGGTGGGACCTAATCCAATAGGACTGGTTTTCTTACAAAAAGGAGAAATTTGGACACAGACACATACAGAGGAAGACAATGTGAAGACAGACAGAAAATAGCTATCAACAAGGCAAAAAGAGGATCTTTCCTTCATGGCCCTCAGAAGGAACCAACCCTACCAACACCTGAATTTCTGACTTCTAGCCTCCAGAATTGTGAGACAACTCATTTCTGTTGTTTAAGTCATCCAATTGCTAGTGCTTTGTTATAGCAGCCCTAGCAAACTAATAGAAAATAAATGTCAAAGTTAAGCATAACCTAGAATAAGAGTCACCAAACTATGGCCATGGACCAAATCCAAGTTGTGGACCCTGTTAGCTAAGAAAGTTTTTACATTTTTAAACAGTTAGAAAAATTGTTGGCAATTTGTTTTCTCTCATTGTCTAAATATATACATAATACCTCGATTTTGCCTCTTACCCTGCAAAGCCTAAAATATTTATTGTCTGGCTTTTTATAGAAAAAGTTTGGTAACCCCTGGCCTAGATAAGAATCAAGCTGAGTTCAGTTCCAACTTAATGATTTAATTGTTGAAAGTTCAATTAACTTCATTTAGCTTTCATATTTTTATTTGTAGAATAGAGCTTTCTAACAACTTTCCTGGTTTTGCAGAATTAATATCAAGGAGTAAACAAAAAAATGAAGAATGAGAAAAAACTTAAGAAATGTGGAAAAATTTATACATGTAATTGTAGCTTTTTCAGAAATATTAGTATACATTATATACACACCAAATTTTAGAATTCTATAGTTTTACTCAATAAATTTTCTAAACTCAAATGAATTTTCAATGTTTTATTTGCAATCCAAACATACTTCAGGCAGAATTTCTGAAGAAAATTGCCATCAGATAGCCCAGTATTATACTTTGCTATTTAAATTTCTGTTTGAGTGTCTTGGTCAAAATATTTTTATAAAGATCACCAGCTAGAAAGCCTTGAATTTCTTATGCAAACAAAGGCAAAACAGCAATATTCTGAATGGTAAGGTTTTGAAAGAATTTCACAGTTAACAAATTTCCCTCTATAATGCCTTCAAATGTTAATACCCCGGCTTCATGCTTCTTTTTATACCTATGCTTAAAAAAAGATCTCTACAAGAGAAAGCATTTCATTCATTTATTCATTTAAATAAGCATTTACTTAGTACTAACAGTTTATCAGGTCCTATGCTAGATGCTAAGAGTATAAAGTCTGATAACACATGGAATAAATGCTTTTAATACAATGTGGAGAACACAATAAGGATGTACATGATACAATGTGATTTCAGGACAACAGATGACTATTTTGTGACAAGAACTGCATTTGACTCTGAGGGTACAGAGATGAGAACACAGCCTCTATCCTGGAGTATTTCACAGGATTCTGGAAAAGACAAACATAGAGTCTTCAAAATAATATGGTAAATTAGAAGACTGGCATACACTTAGTGCATAGAGAAGGGACAATGAGCCTACTATAAGGTTTAGAGGAATGTTCACAGAGGAGACCATACCTGAAGTTAGTTTTGGAGGATGCATAAGAGTTATAAGGGGAGACAGGTTAAGTATGGGACTTCAGGCATCAGCAATGGCATGGAATAGCAGGTTCTGGGATGGTGGGAACAGCAACAAATAATTCAGTATTTTCAAAGTGTAAACTGTGAGGCTAGGCAAGGTAAGAGAGAGGGTAAACCTGTGGGCCAGAAGCCAGAATGCCCAAATTTGGAAGAGAAAGGAGAGAGTACACTAGAAAGAGGGCACTGGTAATTCCACAGAGCAAGCATGTTAAGAGGGAAGTTAAGGATGTAGGCAGTTGAGATGTTTCTCTGGCCTTCATGATTGGTTCTGAATGTGCACAAGATCTAACCTGTCCAAGTCAACCGACTCTTAGGAACCTCCCAGAAGCTTGTTTCTCCCCCTGTCCCCCACTGGGTTTGAACCTTGAATTACACAGAACTGAGAGTGTACTGCTCTAATGAGAGGAAAATCTCACATTTCATGTCGTGAGTCATGAAAATAATGAATGGGTCAATGGCAGGCTAATAAAACTTCAAGATAGGCAATAATCATGCTTTGTTTTAAAGCACATTTCTTTCAAAATTAATGACTATCAACCAACCAATTTTTACAAAGACAGTTTTAGCTAATTAAGCTATAAATCTTAGTCTTTATATCTAAAAACCTCACACTGTCTTTTCATTTAAAAGTAAGAAGGACCTCTTTAGAATTCTTATGCTAGCCCATCTTTGCACAAGATATAAGACTCAACAGCACTCAAAGCCTATCCATGAAAAATACCACAGCCAAGCCTAGAGACAAAGGGAACCAGATACTGTTCTACCCAACTACATCCAAATTCAGTTACTTATGGACTCCTCAGTCATGGAAACAATGCATACCTATTTTTCTTTAAGCCAGTTTTAATATTATTTTCTGTCACAATCTAAAGAGGCCTACTATTGTACCTGGTAATTACTAATATATCCTCATTTTGTAAGTATAACAATGAGGTTAACAGAGTTAAATAACTTTCCAGAGACACACACACAGCCAGTGGCTTAGATGGGATCATAAGCCAGGAATCCAAACTCTAAACCTTTTTTTCAGAATCAATTATGGTAAATTCTTTCTCACAACACTCTATTTTCTCCAAATGTGTACTGTTTGTAGTAAGTTAAGGATTTGTAAGCACATGACAGATAGATGGGGAAAGTACAGGGCAAATGGTAGTCCTGATTAGATGAACTCACACCTGGTTGCCAGAATGAAAAGATCCAAGGAGGGGAAAAAGCTGGAAATCTCAATGTTTATTATGCAAACTTCATTTAATTGCTCTGCATTCAGCCCTCAACTGTGCCATGCTTCCCATCCAGATTCCCTTTCTTTTTTCCTCTTCCCAGAAAAAAATCTCCAGTCTTTTGCTAGGATAGAAAAGGACAGTTGCTCAGTTATTCAAAATGAGTTGGGTTGGGGACCTGGGTCTGACCACTTCTTAAAAGCCTTTGATCCAGTTCCTCCTGTTTTCACATCACATTCATGGCTATATCCCAAGGTAATTTATCCTAAAATTCCCAAGCCTTTTGGGGTTCCTGTGATAAAAATTGCATCCTTCTTGACTTCCCCCACAGTGTTCTCAGTGCCTTCATGGGCCTGCTAAAGCCATTACCATTCTACCTGTGTTGCCACTTTCATAACTTCATTGCTATTGTTTCCTTCTATATTCTGGACCTTATGGGATTTCAAATTTAAAAACAACACTTTTCACTAATATATTTGTATAATTTCAGGAGCAGTAGAGCTGGTATAATATTTGAGTATTAAAATATCTCTGCATAAAATCAACTGTTCCAACATATTCCAAAAATACAGTATTGAATTGCAATTTGAAGAGCATCTCTATTACTTTTTACTATGATTAACCTGTTCTAGCCATTAGCCTATATAACATGCTTGGGATCAAAAGTGAAGCTGAAAATGATTTCAAAATAAACAAAATATTATTAACATCATTATTTTTATTTACTTTTTTAAAAATTTCACTTAGTTTAAACTCTAGCTCTGACATTTACTAATGGTGTGACCTTGAGCAAGTTACTCAATCTCTTTGTGCCTTGGATGCCTTATTTGTAAAAGGGGATGATTATAATACCAAACTCAGAAGGTTGTTATGACAATTAAATTAGTTCATACATGTAAAGTACTTAGAAATATGCCTGGTACCAACCAGACATTCAATAATGAAACTACTATTGTAATTATTTTCATTTTTACATAGTAAATATCTGAGCTGTGAAGTGGATATGGCTAGTACAAGTTGTCTGAGGTCAGAGCAAAATATACTGTTAGAGAAATGAATGATAGAGTTTTGTTCTATAAAAAACAAGGAACCACTGGATATTTAATTAAGGTTGATGAAGGAGCACAGTTTCACTTAATAAATTTTATCATCTATCTTGTCATCAGGAAAACCTGACAAAACATTTTAAAATTACAACAAATTCATAATCCCTAATAGTTTACAAAACCCTAAATATATACTTGAAATAAAAAATATAAAATAAAATAAAATTCTAAAACCTTATCTCACAGAATGAAAATTAAATGAAAAAGTTAAATTCCAAATGTACATATATATACATACACACATAAACACACACAGGCATATATGAGAGGCATCTTCTTCTTGTAAGTTCAAAATTCTACCTTTTCAGGAAAAAAGGCATGGATGTAGATATACAACCAGATAAGGTAAGATTTTGCTAATGGTTTTGTCAATAAATCAGAAATGTGATAGACATCTTAAATTTAATGGTTAATTATACCAGCTCCCTAGAAATAGAATTTATTCCATATGATAGAAGAACACGCAATCATTAAAAGTCACATTTTAGAATAATATTTAATACTATGTAGAGTAAGGCTAATTATGTAAATATGGTAAAAAAAAAAGCAGGAAAATATACTATATATATATGGTATAACCCAAACTATATAAATACAAAGGGTAGGCAAGCCTGGGAGGAAATATATTAAAGCAATATCCTTGGTTGTCTTTGGAATAGAAGCATTATGGATTTTTTTTACATTTTTCTTTATACTTTTTTATATTGTGTGAATTTTCATCAATAGTCACAGAAAGGTTTTATAATAAAATAACCAATTTAGAAAAAAATCACCCATTTATAATGAAAACACTTTCATTTACAACTTATCCAAAAACCACGTTAACAGTTAAAAAAGAAATCCAGCTTATTGCAAATAAATTTAACTATTTCAAACACAAATTAAGTCAAGCAAGAAAAAACTATATAAATAGAGCACATATGACTCTAATAAATAAGTCCCTGCCACCCACTCTGTATAGCCAAAGTGAGGAAGATGCAGAATTTATCAGCTGCCAGGCGGAAGCACTCAATTTAATGATCCCAAGTCAAAAGTCTCATACCTTTAGTTTGACTATTAAAAAAAAAAATTATCCCTAGTTCTTGAAGGGAAAAAGAAACCAAGTGTTTCATGTAGAGATGCAGCTTCTTAAATCAAATTTAACAATTTAATTAGCTAGCACAATCTCTCCTATTTTATGGCTCTTCATGAAAAAAAAATTATGTAATATATTAATAAAAGGCCCAAGTTCCTTTTCCCTTCATATAAGTACTCTTTTAGTATTCCTGTACATAAGCTAAATGTATTTCTCCCCTTTCCATTTTTCTGTTATTTCCTTGGGCCTGTTAGAAATAGATATTTCAATAAGAATTAGATTTAAAGATTTAAAGAACAGATTTATATATATACAAAAGAACAAAACACTGCTAAATTGCTTTACTGATATTAACAAGCTAACCAGCATTTTAGAAGCTTTAACACATGTGTCTGTCATTTTTTTTCAGATTTATTGACAATTTGCAGTAGAAATAGAATATGATTACATACTGAATTAACTTACCAACTTTTTGAAGCTGAATTAAAAACAATACTTATATTCTTTAAATATGTTTAGATCAAGAGGGAAAAGTTAAAGAATTTACAAAATCAAAAAGTGTCATCCAGGCATGATAAAAACCTTTATCAAAATTAATTATTTTAAGGATAATAGTAAGAACACAAGAACTGGATCCAAATCCTACTGTAGGATTTATTAACAAAGTGTTTATAGGTATGTTACTTGATCTAAGAACTCTTGGTCTCACTTAGTCTCACTTATAAAATGGCAGCAATAAAATCCACTTCATAAGGCTGTCGCAAAGACAAAGTAAAATAATATATTTAAGTACTACAGTATGTTAGCTACCCACACTAGATACTCAATACTGATGGCTACTATAGCTAGTTTTATTACAACAACCTTGATCACTCCCCCTCCTCCTCCTCTGTTCCTCCCTCCCTTCCTCCTTCTTTTTCTCCTCCTCAACATCATTACTATCTTCATAACATTCATCAGTAAATCATATTGGAAGCATAAATAAGAGTAGTAGGGACCATCTCTTCTATTGGGAGGTTAATTCTATAATGGTAAAGTTAAGTTTTAGCCAAATTTAATGTCAAGGCCAGTCTTATAAAGGAGTAGTAGCATTTAGAGCTATGATCTACTATTTGCAGTAGTTGTATTGTCCAAGTATTCTTTGAATCTCAATGGCATTTTTTGTTTTAATAACTGCTATCCTAATGCCATTCTAACAGATGACCCTTGAGTACAAGGTCCCCAGGTTTGACCACAGCGCTTGGTAGACAGTAGGTTATCAATATATGTATCTTGTGTGAATTAATTCTACAAGGGGAATCACCTAAAAGTACTGGAAGTTTGTAAGGTTATTCACAATAGGGTCAACTAGTTAAGAACTGGAAGTCCAGCACCAGTTCCTAAGTCTGCAATGGTGAGTACAGTGCCAAAGGGAAGTTGAGAGGGCACCACATAACAGTTTTTCTATCTCCCTAATGTTTTGCATTGTTCTCTCTCTACATAGAGTAAAGAAATGTGGGCAGAAAAGGCAGTCTATCTGATTATAAAATGAAGTAATTTATTTATTTGTAATGGCAATGCAATTTTCTGCACATTGCTAACAACTGTAGATTTAGAGATTCAGCATGACTATATATATATAGGTTTGAACTAGGCTTCCTTCAATGTATGAAAAGTTACAATGACTGATAACCTGAGAGTCATGTAAAATCATGATAATCCCTGATGCCTTTTGTAAACCCTGTCATCAGCTGTGATTTCAGGATCTGGATTGTAGTTTCACAATAAAACCAGTCTATCAGGTAGTACAGTACAAAAATAATAATTCATATAGTGTATTATGCTTTTATATTTTCAAAAAAATTATGACTACTATGCAAAAATCAGTAAAAAATAAGAATAGCTATATTGATTGGTTTATAATTGAAATTAGCAATAAATATATTTAAGAATATAGTTTAGATAATAATGTTATAGACAGTCCAAAATGGACTTGGAAAAGGTATCTTTGTTATTACAATTTATGGAATTTTGTCCATATTCAATAAATAACTTGATATCTAGAGGTTTGTCCTCCTCTCATTTGAGACTCATTCTGTTATCCTATTGACTTAACGGCCACCTGGATGAATCATCTATATAACCAAATTCTGACTTCTCTGATCTTTCTACTTTAGTAACTCAGGCTATAGCTTGCAATCAACCAAGAAATCTCTACCTTTCAAATGTTAACCTTATTATTTTACTTTATATTTTGGCAAAAATTTTTCACTAATCAACCACTTTCATCCACTTCCTTTTATTAGATATGCTCATGGACTTCATGCTTTCAGAATCCTTTATCTCACAGCCTAACAGCTTGCTCCGCTTCTTCCCAGTCTCAATTCAGCTTAAGTCCCATTGTCCATCACTTAAACCACACCCTAAATAGCATATCTTATTACAGTCAACCAGCCAATTCTCATTTCTGTATCACTCCAATTATGTACTTTTTCTTCTCCTACACCCAAGCTGCTGAGTAAGGCTACATAGAAAGTACACACTGATTGGATCTACAATAAATTTATGGTTTTAATTTTAACCAGGTGGCCTTGGGTTATTTAAAAAATTCTTAGCACAAAAAAATTAATGAATTGGACATAATCAAAATTAAAACTTTGTGCTTCATAAGATATCACTAACAATGATAAGATAAGCTACACAGTGGTATCATATTTCTGATAAAAGACCTGTATACAGAATACAGTCATGTGCCATATAACAATGTTTCAGTCAAGGACAGACCACATATACAACAGTGGTCCCACAAGATTATAACACTGTATTTTTACTGTACCTTTTCTATGTCTAGAAATGTTTAGATATATAAATACTTACCATTATGTTCCAACTGCCTACAGTATTTAGCACAGTAACATGCTGTACAGGTTTGTAGCCTAGGAGCAATAGACTATATCATGTAGCCTAGGTATGGAGGAGACTATACCACCTATGTTTGCATAAGCACACTCCATAATGTTTGTACAACTATGAACTATAGCATAACAAAATATTTCTCAGAACACATCCCTGTTATTAAGCAATGCATGACTGTGTATTAAAAAAATTTACAACTCAGTAATAAGACAACACGATTACAAATGCACAAAAGATTTGAATAGAAATTTTACCAAAGAAGCTATATATGTTCAAAAATACCAATAATAACAAATGTTGGTGAGGATACAGAGAAACTGGAATACTTTTACACTGTGGGAATGAGATGGTATAGCAATTTGGAAAACAGGCAATTTCAGAAAAAGTTAAACATAAATTTATCTTATAATCCAGAAATTCAATTCCCAGATATTTATCAAGGAGGTATAAAACATATGCTCCCATAAAGACTTATACAAAAATGTTAGAGCAGCATTATTCGTAATAGCTAAAATAGTAGAAACAATTCAATTTCTATCAACTGGTGTCCTGATAAACAAAATGTGGTATATCTATATAACAGCATATCATTCAGCAATAAAAAGGAACAAACTACTGAGAGAACAACATGTATAAACCTCAAAAACTTTTTGCTAAGTGAAAGAAACCACAGGCAAAAGACTATATATGGTATGAATCCATTCATATGAACTATCCAGAAGTGGCAAATCTATAGAGGCAGAAAGCAGGTAAGTGGTTGCCTGGGGCTGATGGTTGGAGCTGGGTTGACTATACATGAGCATAAGGGAATCTTTTTGGAAGTAATAGAATGTTATAAATTTGGATGATGGTGATAGTTGTTCAATTATGTAAATTTACTAAAAATCATTGACTTGTACACTTAAAACAGGTATGTATACTTTTTATTATGTAAATTATACCTCAATGAAGCTGTTATTTTTTAAACTAGGCCTTTAACACCTTCCTGCAAAACTTTTATTTTGTCTTAGAAAATTTTATCAATATTCAGTGGTTATTCCAAAATGCTGTAATCTCCTCAAGATCCTATCCAGCACAAATATTTCCCACTCTCAGCAATAATTTAGCTTCTACTTTGGAGAGAAAGTAGAATTTAAGAACTTCAGGTATTTTCCCATACCTCCAATCTAATGCTGATGGTCCCTTTTTCTGTTTCAGAGGAAGAATTAATCCTCCTCTCAGCTAACACCACTCTGCTTGTGATCTTGGTCCCTGTATTAGTCTGTTTGGGCTGCTATAACAAAATACCATAGACTAGGTGGTTTATAAACAAGAAAAATGTATGATATTTCTCACACCTGCGGAGGCTGGGAAGTCCGAGAGCAAGGTGCCAGCAGATTAGGTGTCTGGTGAGGGTCTGCTTCCCGGCTCACAGACAGTCTTTTTCCTGGAACCTTACATGGCAAAAGGGGCTAGGGAGCTGCAGTGGGGGAGGGTGGTTCTTTTATAAGAGCAGTAATATTCACGAGGGTTCCCACCCTTGTGACCTAATCATACCCCAAAGGCCCCACCTTTAAATACCATCACAATAGGGGTTAGGTTTTAACATGTGAATTTTGGAAAGGACATAAACATTTAATCTATAGCAGGCTTATCATCTTTTTCTAGATTCTTCTATCTTTCTTAAGATATATCACCTCATTTTGTCTAGGAATTCACTTTCTACGCCTCCAAAACAAAACAGAGCAAATCAGCAATAAAGTAATCTTCATTCGGTGGTCCCACGTGTTGACTTTTATCTGACCTCCCACCTAACCTTCACTGTAACTTTTCCGAAGGTCGCCCTCCCTTCATTGTTTCAGCCTCCTAAAAGCCCATGTTCTCTTTATCTTTTCATAACCTAGCATGTTCCTTCACTACTTAATTGAAACTAACTTTGATGTGGTCACCAACAAGAAACCCATCACCAGCCTCCACTTACCCATGGAATTTGACATTGCTGCCCATTTCCCTTTCTCTCCATTTTGAAAACATCGGTTAACCCCAGTTGTTCTGTGTCCTTTGTGTCAGAACTGATTTCTCTGTCTCTTCAATGGCTGTTCTTCCTTTATTCACTCTAAATGTCAAGGGTTCATTCTCTTGGCTTGCTTTCTTACTCTACGTCGGAGACACAAATGCGTTCTTAACCTGCACAGTGTCGAGTCACATAGTAGTTTAAACAAAATTTAATGAGTTTCTGCCATAATAGGTCAGCTCCACTGAGCTCCACTGAGGGATGTTATGGCTGGGAAATTGACCTTAAATTTGTGCTGTCTTGTATTAAAAACTCGGATATGTGCTCAGATAGTTTTGCCACAGTTAACTTCACCTACTGGAAAGGCCTCTCATGACTGGTGGCATTTTCACTTTGTACAGGTGGTATCGTCACCAGCTATATTTCTGTGAGAAACTTCAAGGCACTAGGATGTTTACAGAACCATACATGAGAATGTTCACTGTCTCCTGCTTTATATAACTATCTCTGTGATTTTCTAGATTATCTGCCACTGAATAAAGTTTATATCTTTAACTGCACACACTGATCTCATAGATATGTTAGGAGAGTTATCAATATTTAAAAATTGGTAAACTTCTCACAGAAGTCCAGACTCTTGGCTTTACTTGAAAAAATCAAATGGTTTGGCAATCAATCCTTGGCCCTCTTTTCCATGTTTGCACAGTTCCAAAGGGAGCAACCTCTAAAGCTTGCCGTGTCTACCATGTCCTTCCTGCTTCACTCACTGCATGTAATCTTATTGATCTCTTATTGAGCTTATCACATGCACACTATACATGCTCACTACTTTAATACAGCACTTATACAGTGACTGAACTATATCTCCAAGGATATAACCACCTGGGTGTTACACTGTTATGGACTGAATTGTGCCCTTACCCCAAATTTATATGTTAAAGTCTTAACCCCCTAATGTGATTGTATTTGGAAATAGGACCTCTATGGAGGTAATTAAGGTTAAATGTGGTCATGATGATGGGACAATAGTCTGATAGAACTGATGTCCTTATAAGAAGAGAGAGACACCAGAGACCTCACTTTCTTTCTCCATAGGAGCACAGAGGAAAGACCATGTGAGGACACAGCAAGAAGGCACTATCTGCAAGCCAGGAAGAGAGTCCTTATCAAAAACTAAATTTGCAGATGCGATTATCATGAACTGCTAAGCCTCCAGAACTGTGAGAAAATAAATGCCTATTGTTTAAGCCACCCAGTCTGTGGTATTTCATTATGGCAGCCAAGCAGTCTAATACACACAGACAAAACCCAAGTTCCTCTAGAAATAAATGGTGTCCCCATCCCCCTTCCCCACTGCCATTCTTCAGTTAGGTGCTCACCTAATTTTTTAATGCGGACTTTTCTAGTCACTTCCTAAGCAGTCTGCCTGTCTTTGTATTATCCCTCTTCAACATTCTTACATTGCTGTGGGAGAGTTCTTTTTAAAATATAAGGATTATAGCATGTGCTCTTGCTTTGAAATAAAAAAACTAATTCAAATTAGTTAAATAGCACCATATCACCTGTAGCTCCAAACACTCTAGTATGGCCCTCCAGGTCCTTTGTCCCTTGTCATCCCTGCCCACATTCCCGGTGTACTTCAGAATCCCCTTGCAGGCTCCTCACACCAAACTCTTCTGTGCTTCTATGCTCTCACTCCCAAAATTCCTTATGTTTTCTCTGAGGCTATATGTCAAAAAGTCTTATGCTTTCTTTAAGGCTCTGTTTAAACCCTACTGCTTTTTGAAGTCTTATACTCCCAGGCAGAAATATTTTTTTGTCTGTAGTGCTTCTAAGGCAGTTTGTATATACATCTATTAGGATTGGCCAATTTTACTACGACTTTATTTTTTGTTTACATTATTCTTTCTTACCATTAAACTTAAGACCTTTCATGTTCATTGTTTTGTTTTATTTTACCTAAGGTGCTATTATGATGATAGGAATGTAGGAGGTAATCATATATTTGTTAATCAAATATTTGGTAACGTTAGTATAGAAGCTAGTGTACAGACAGTAATAGGAGTTAATAAAGGTCCAAACAACCACCACCCCTACAATCCCCAAAGTATATCTTTTAAATATAGCATAATACAATGTATAAAACACACATACTTTAACTATTATAAATTTATCTGTGAAGTTGTTGGAGATTCCCCAACATGTCTACAAGGATTATACCCATTCTATAATCTTTTCTTAGGTTAATAAGGAAAATGGAGTTGGTGTTGGAAAGTAAAGGAACTACAATATCTTTAAAGCAATAAAATATTTAAAATATACTATAATTGGCTGCTGAAAGTCCTCTTCTTTTCTTTGGGGCCATTTTGAATCCTCTGGTAAGAGGAACTCAGTTGTTGCCTATTGTCCATCCACATTTTAACCAGAAGTTGATCAAAAGGGAACCTAAAGTCTCCATTGTAACAATACAAACAATTCAAGTCTATGCTATTCTAGCTAGCTGGCTCTTTGCCATTATGTGATGGCTTTTTGCTTTTTCACTTGCACAGCTTTTAGAAAGAATATTTAAGAAATTATACACCATTGATTTTTTTTTTTTGGCTTTTAAGATTTCTTATCAGTGAACTATTACAAGCCTCATTATTTACAAATTTACTATAATGAATCAATCACTACTATGTTTCATATTATTTAAAAGACCTTTGACAAAGGTAGTTGGGAAAAAGACAGAAGGTAAAAAACCTGAGTCTTTTTATTATTACCTACATGACCTTTATAAACCAGTATTTCTGAATTTTTGTTATTATATCTGCTAGTGAAGGCATTAGAATAAAAGAACATTTCTTAAAATGTTATAGGAACAAGTTAATCACCATCATAGAGAAAAAAGTGAGGAAATCAATGACGAAAAAGCTTACAGAGCAATGGATTAGGAAAGTTAAGCAGATTCTATTTTGAACTGCAGGACTTCTCAGTACCTTTGATATGCTAATATCCAATCATTACTCTCCAAGAAGAGATATGATTTTCAGTGTTTCTTAAATGTATACAACCTCAGAAAACTGAGGTTTTTGATTTTTGATTTAGAATATCTACTATGGGACAAGAAACACTGGAAATGTCCAAACTACATGATATCTGAAAGGTCTTTAAACAAATAGTATGATAAATTTTTTCATGTGTGTAATGGTTTCCTTTTTAAATTCACATTTCTATATTTTTTAAGCTGATGTGGTTATTTATGCCATTTATCTGACATATTGATTGAGTTCCTACAGTATGCTAGGCATTGGGGATACAATGATGAGTTATATTATTCTACATTCAAGTGTCTCATACTGTATGAGTAAAATACGCATGTAAACATGTAATTACTGATGTGACTGCATAACAGAAAAGTGAACAACATGCTACAGGAGCACAGAGAAGGTATGTTTTGAAAATGATCAGAAGATGATGCTATGAAAGACTTTTTGGTCTTTAAAATGCTATCTGCTACATTTTATGGGTGTGTTTTATAGTAGAATAAAATTTGCCCAATTGGCATTTTCTGCAGTTGTCTTCTATGTCCTACTATGTACAATTTAAGATGCCAGGTTTAAAAGGTTGAGGCAAATCAGCAGAGAACAAGTTTTTCTATGATCTCAATTATAATAATTTCCTTTTTGTTGAGCAAAAACTAACAAAGAGGTAATACTTTATAGCTGTTCTTGCCTATCCCACTTAGAATGGAATCAGAATTTAAATAAATTTATGAAACAATGTCCCATATAAGGAGGTATTTTAAATTAACAGAAAGACTTATATAACTACAATATTTAAGATCAAGCATTTTAAAATTACACACAGGCTGAGTCACTTGCTGAATATAGGACTTTAAAAGCCCTTCAGAATTATTTATAATGAAAAGGAAACTTCTTTCTGCTAATGGAAGGATTTGCGCTTATGATCTTATTGCTTTTAATTTATACAAATGACTGAAGTGGATTTTGTACTTCTTAAATCACAAAATTCTTTTTAAAACCCTTTATATAACCCTTTATGTAATGCCTAAAACTGCATTTATCAAACTGAGGCAATTTATCTTAGGTGCAACTAGTCATTATTTGATCTAATTTAAAGATTAGTGCCATTACTATATTTTAACACTTTGATATTTTCTTTCTCTTGACAGAACACAGATAATAAAGAAAATAAGAACTTCAAAATGTCGTTTTTTAATGTCTAAATGTTCATGCTAAGTGTTTATGTTTTTGTAGGCTTGGTTTCTATTTGTTCATTTTAATATAATGATGCTTGAACTTTAATGTACATAAGAATTACCTAGAGGGCTGGTTAAAGCTCAGATTGCTGGGCCTTACCCCCAGAGATTCTAATTCAGTAAATCTTGGATGGAGCTGAGAATATGCATTTCTAAAAAGTTCCCAACTCATGCCGATGCTCTTTGTCCAGGTGCTGCACTTTAAGAGCCACTGTTTTCACAGACCCCAATTTATTAGACACATATCTGGGTCTTTCTGTTGTCCTGAGGTTCCTCAGCCAGAGCCCAATCTGGGGCCTAAATGGAGCAAGGAGAGTTGATTATCCCAATTGTTTACAAACTAAAGTCACCTTTGCGTTGATTCCTAGGTTCTACCATCACAATCTCATTTGCCAAACACTAGCGAATTTTCCCTTCTTTGATGTTTTCCACTGTTAGCTAATGATAATAGAATAACAGATCATTAGTTTCAAAATGTAGTCCACACTTTGGGTTTCTTTCCCTCTAATCACTGCTTCCTATTTTTTCACATAACCCTTTTCTTCTCTTTCATAGTATCCTTGCAGCCTCTTGGCTCCTTCCTGGCCTCATTTCCCTCTCTACCCAGTTGGGCCCTACTGCTAACCTAGATGGATATATAGCCCAGATGAATAAAGTCTATATTGATTCATTTGTTTGTTCACTTCACAAGTATTTGTTAAAAGCTCAACATGTAAAGAATATGACAAAAACTCTGCACTCACGGGTTTACATTGTAATGGGGAAGACAGAAAACAAACAGATAAACAAGTGTGATTAAATTTAGGGAGTGATATGTGCAGGGAAGAAAATAATACAAGGTAGTGGGTAAGAAAGTGACTGGAAGGAAGTGTATCTGAGCTCCTCTGGAAACACTTCTCTGGGAAGGTAACATTAACCTGAGACAGAAATAATTCGATGAAGGCAATAATGCAAGAAATGTAGAAAAGGGCATTGCAGGCAAAGGAAGCATCCATTAAAATCTCTGAGATGGAAATGAGTTTAACTGTTCAAAGGTCAGACAGAAGCCCAGCAGAACTGAAGTTAATGAAGGAGTCAGGGAGGGAAGATGGTTGAAGAGAAGTTCGGGGGTGTTGGGGGTGCAAAATTTGTCATAAGCCGTTTGTAATTAAGTGCATCTCACACTCACACCCACACGCACGGTATATAGGCTTGGAGACTAGGATATATCCAGGGTGGGAATTGAGGCTGTTCTTCTAGCCAGCAGGAGTTAAGATAGCAACAGCAAATGAGCGAGGAGAAAGTGAAGACTAATATCAGAATTCACTGTCCAGCCTTCGAGGTTGGTTGTACAGAAATGCGCACAACTCTTATTTCAGAAAGTGGATATATTAAGTCTTAACCTTCTATCTTCCTCATAAATACTGAATTAAAGAACTACTCTAGGTATTGATATTTCATAGTTCTAGAAATGGGTAATCCCTTCTTGCTCAATAAAGGCAAAGTTCTGAGTGAAGAGGGAGCAAAATCAGGTCAGAAATATGTCTTAACAACATTATTTTACAAAGGCAATGTTCTCAAACAATGATGATTCTGATAAAATCAGCACAGCAGTTTCCAGCTAAATAATATCTAGTATATGAAACACACACACACACACACACACACACACACCACACACACAAACCTTTAAGTAATTTGAAGCAGTGGAGCAGAAATGAGCCTAAAGCAAGAGTTTTATGTTTTCAACACTACCCCCAAGAAAAGCACCAAGCTTATTGTACTTGATGACTTGAAATATGTTTAATATTTATATGATTAGCCTCCAGATAAATTTGAGGGTGTCTGAAAGAAATTTATTAGCCAGGGTCCCTTTCTAATAAGGAAAATAAGACTATATTTATAATTTGGCTTTTACAGATATTAAAATTTGCCACTATGTAACCTGAAATTTTAAAAATATTTTCACTAGCAACACAATTTGTCAGTATTATAGAGTTAAATGGTTTCACAGATGAAACCATCTTGGTTTTTAAAATATTCCAAAATAATTATTATTTCAAAATAAAAAGTCTTTTGGCTTATACTGTTTATAAGATTTTTCTCTTATGATGTTATTTGTGAAACTGCTTTATGCACTCCTAGCCCTCATATATGCTGATAGCATTACCTGTCTGCATCCACTGTCACATCATGCACCCCTCTCTGGATGACATCCCTGGAAGTTGCTGTGTCTGGTATTCGGTTCAGACTTCTAGTATACAGGTTGAGCCCTCCATCTGTCATGTACCTGAAAAGAAATGTCTAATTAAGCAACAGAAAATTAAACAAACTCATTTGCATAATTTAACTTAATAAACAGACTGTATTTACAATTTTCAATAATTACTCAAATATACTCTATTATAGGTTTTTTTTTTTTCTGTATAAACATTCTACTCACCAGGAAGAATTAAAATATCTTTTCAAGTTTATTAGGAAATCAATATTCCTTACTGCAACAAGTAACTAGCTAACTATAAAACCTATTTTTCTCTTTTGTTATCAATTTTTAACAGGTTTGTGATAATATGACTCTTAGTAAAATAAGAGCAAGATTTCATTTTGTAAACACCATTTTTGAAGAATTGAAGGTCATAGGATCAATGGATTCAAAACTTGTGCTTCCACCATATCTTTCACCTTATGATTCCACCAGATCTGCCATCTTCCTAGAATTCTGTTTTTATATTCAATGTCTCATATCAGCTGCTGTATGTCACAATCAGCTAATTTTTAATTGCATGCACACACAGGGAATCTAAAGTGATCCTCTCCACTCCCTCAAAACAACTCCAGTTCAGCATCTTGTTTTAGAGGAGCACAGATAACATTAAGAAATGCCCCCTAAAGCAAACATGCTAGCTAAGAAAACTATGGTAATAATGCACGACTGCTGCAAAACTTTTTTTGATGGTTTGGAAAAAAAATCAAGCTCCTAGGAGAGAAACCCTTACTGTATCTACGTGGTCAGTGTGTCATGATTGTTAAAAGTGCAGACTGAAGCCAGACTGCTTAGGTTCAACTACAGTGCTGCTACTTCCTAGCTGTGTGGGCTCAAGCAAGTCACTTCAGCTATCTATGCCTCAATTGCTTCATCTGTAAAATGGAGATAGTAATGATATGCTTACTTCTTACAGTTATGGTGAGATATAGCAATCAGTTAATATATGTAAAATGCATAAAGCATTGTCTAGCACATAGTAAATACTTTATAAATGCTGACTAATATTACCAGCTATTTTTTGCATTAGAATTTCTACATTCACTAAGAATAGCTCATATTTTGAATATGAAATTAGAAAAAGCATTAAATTAGGAATGTGTGGTACAAAAGGTAGATCCTTTCAATGCAGCTCAGGTAGCCCTGGGCTTTCACACACTGTTACGCACACTTTGGTCAACACAAAGTTTACCAAAGGGGAGTTAAGGGAAGATAAAGGCAGAGCAGGAGTAAGTACATCCCCCCACTCTCACCCCCTGCCCACTGCCTTGTTGTTAAATTTCATTCCTCAGAATTCATATATTATTTGGTGTCCTGGTCATGTGACTTATAGTAGAATTTTAGCTTATATTCTTGGCCCAGCTATTTATCACTGTGACACCTGAAGATAACTTCAATTTCTACCCAATTAAAACATGTAACTTTCTCTCAATTTTCCAGGGTGTTCCTTTTTTACTTCATAAACGGAGACTTTTTCAGAGACTCATTATAAGTAAGAGGCCTTTCTCTGACTAATTCCTAATTACTGACAGGTTCATATCCCCAAGTGTTGAAAGTAATTTCAAAAAGAGAAGAGATAAGCTTTTACATGCCTCAAGAAATTTTGAATTCTCAGAATGTTGATTAACTAATTTTCTGAGTTATACCTAGAATACATGAAAAAAATGAAAATTCATTCTCATTTACATTGACGTAAGTACATTCTTTACGGTGACATGAGAAAAAATTCCTATATTAAACGTTTTGATTCATTAGTGCATCTATTGAGCCTTTTGTCCATTAATTAGTAAAACTTATTTTTAAAAATTTTGAGGAGAAAGTTAACTTTGTGATTCAATTTTTTTTCATGAGTTGTAGCACAAACTTTTCTCAGCCCTTTTTCCTTGCTTAAAGAAAACACCATCAAATTAAACTTTCCTCAGATATTTTCAGCCCTCGCATCTTCCTCCATTTTAATTTTAGGCTGAGATATCGGGCTGCCTTCCAAGGAAGCCAAGAGAAGCACACACCGGTCAGCAACATATATGTACAGCATGTCCTGGGTATTCTCCACACAATAACCCCCAATCACCCTCCAGCTGAGACCAGCCACATCACCTGCTGACCAGTGTAGTCATCTTCCACACAGGGAAGAGAACTGAGTCACGCTTTAAATTTCAGTGTCCTATCCTCTGCCATGGGAAAAAGAAATGTTATAAGGCCAAGCACATATCACCAGAGGAGGTTTCCATATAGGATTTGGGGTATTTTTACTTGGTCAACACCAAATATGTAGACCACTGATATATATTTAAATGGGCTCATCTGTGATGCTGTATAAGAGCTCCTTGAAAGACTGATAGGGAACAAAAATGGAGAAGACAAGGAAGTCTGAATCAGGTTTCAAATGAGGCATGAAACAAGTATGAAGGACAAAGTATATAACATTTTTTTCCCTCACAGTGAGTCAGCAAAGACCAGCCAGCTCTCATCAAACCAATTTCCTTGTCCTCCTCCTGGGCACACAGCTGAACCATATTTCCTATCCTCGCTTATAGTCAGATGTGGTCATGCGGCTGTTCTGGACAAAGAAATGTGGGTAGAAGCTATACCCCTGACTTCCAGGCCTGGCACATACAAAATATTCTCATGGCATGGTTCTTCCTATCTTTTTCCATTTGCCTATTGAATATCAATCCCAGGGTGACATTGGAAAACTGGATGGACAATAGCAGAATTACCATCCATCTTATTCTCTGAGTGACTACATGGGACACATTCCCCACTGAAGATTAGAAACACCACTGAGAGGTTTACATGAAGAAGTAATGAGCTTCTTTGTGTTAAGATACTGACATTTTGAGATTTCTCTGTTAAAAAAGTTAATGTTAACTAATATAGCTAGTGTCCTGGAAAATACAAAATGCTCCTGAGTATAAGTATGCTTGTAATATATATTATTATATGCAGAACTTAGGTGTTAAAAATTGCCTTTAAAACAACTACTTATCTAAGAATATTTGTGTATGTGTGTATATATATTACTCCATTTATTGAACAAATGGGCAGCTACAAAAATATAAAAAAACACTAGCATGTGAGTCACATGTGGGCAGGTACTGTGTCTACATTGTTCACCATTGCACATGCAGTGCCTGGAATGTTGCTTGACACATAGAATGAACTCAACAAGTATTTTTGAATATACACATACATACACATACACATAATTCAGCTTATGATCTCTCTTCTCTCTGTATTTGTTTCCCAGGAGTCCTCATGCTTCCTACAATTTTCACTATCTTCTGTGAAGTTGTGTTACATTCCATCTCTATCCTGGACACTATTCTTGCTTTTTCAACAAACAGTCTTTATATACCACTGTCTCCAACTCTACATTTCTAACTCCACACTCATCAGCTCCCCTCTCTGCTTTCTCACCAAAAAGAATCAGCTCTTTCTCTCTATTTGCTCTAATGGTATAATTTTCTATCTCTTATGTTTACATTGTAGGTATCTAGGTATCTTGCCTGATTTTTTTTTTGCCTCCCTTATATCCTCATGAGCTGTCCATCATTGGTTCTGTAATTGTTTTTTTTTTTTTTTGCAGTGCTTCCCACATGAACTATTTTCCTTCTTTTATCCCTATCAATGCCACTACCATATTTCTGGCCTTATGACCTTGATCCTGAGTTCTTGCAATCGTTCCTGAAATCTAGCCCCAGAGCTTCTCCCTTTAATTCATTTTGCATGCTTCCCTTAAAATGGCCTTTCAAAAACCGTGAGCATCCTCATGCCCTGTTCTGTGACTATTTGGTAATCTCTGAGAAATAGTATTTTACATTGCTAAAAGTACAGTTTAAACTTCTTAGCTAATGATGTTAAGGCCTGTCATAATAGTCCCTATTTCTCAAATCTTATCTTTAAATATTCATTTTCCATGACTCTCGATTAAGATAAAGGTCATTGAATATCATCTCATCCAACTGACCCTCTGATGCTGAAAATTATACTTCAGTCAAGTTTACTGAATGACTTATATCATCTGCATTTATACTTTCTTACAAATTTTCTCTTTTAATATATTTCCCTCATCTATAGCTGTTTAAATTAGGAAACAGAATAAAATATTTTCTTTCTTAGTCACTCCTTTTTATTTCATGTCAGGGTTTAGCACTTTCTCCTTATTCTGAACTCTTAGCTCAATTTTTATCTATATGAACCTTTGTGAAATTACCAAGACGTTGCATTGCGGCTGTCCCTTAATATCTGGTATAAACTGCTCCCAGGATATGCTGTTACCCTCCAGAGAAGCATTTTATATGAGTGAGAATATATACAGTCAATCATCATTACTTACAAACTCCATATTTGCTAATTTGCCTGCTTGCTAAAATTTATTTGTAGCCCAAAATCAATACTCACGCCACATTCACAGTCATTCACGGACACGCACCAGAACAGTGAAAAATTTGAATCTCAGATCTCCAGCTGAGGTTGAACAAGGTGACACTCCGCCTTCTTATTTCAGCCCTCAAAGCATAAATAAGTATCCTTTCCATGGTCTATTTAGTGTCACCTTTTTCACATTTTTGTGCTTTTTGTTGGCGATTTTGATGTTTAAAATGGCCCCCAATGATGGTGCCAAAGTGCTGTCTTGTGTTCCTAGGTGCAAGGCGGCTTTGAAGTATCTCACAATAAAAATATGTTAGATAAACTTCATTCAGGGATGCATTACAGTGCCGTTGGCTGTGAGTTCCACGTTAATGAATCAACAATGTACATTAAATAATGTGTCTTTAAACAGAAACACACATAAAACAAAGTTATATATTAATCTGTTGATTAAAATGTTGGGGCCAAAAGCTCACAGGGACCTTAACCTATATCTCCCTTAGGAGCAATGGTTCAGTATTCACTAATACAGTGTTTGTGGTGACTTCACAGAACATAACCACCATGAATAATGAGATTGACTGCATATATATATACACACGTATGTATATATGTTTTTGTGTGTATATATATAAATATATGTATATATTAATGTATGTAGTTAAATAGTCATCCAAGTATATTTGAATGGTGGATATAAAAACTGAATATACACATATACCTACATTTAAGAAGATCAGATAAAGAGGAGACAAGAGGGAGATCAGAAAGAACAGAGAAAAAAGAAGGGAGAGATAGGGGACAAGGTATGAATTACACAGCCCTGCATTGTCTTCCTGTTCTCTGAACTGGGTATTCCCTCCCATGCTATGTTAAGTACATACAAAAATGACCATGATAACTAATAACAACCACAAATTGGTATGATTATTATAACAAATGTAAGGACAATGAGGAGGAGTAGGATGATAAATTTATTGGGCACTTATATAACGCCAGGCTTTGTGTTAAGTAAAATTTTGTGGGTGACTCTCCTCATTCTTTACAACTCCATGAAGATGGTACAATTTTATCCTTATTCCAGATGACAAAAATAATTTTGGATAACTTAGGCTCCTGACTGGAGATGGTAGAAAGGGATTTAAGTTAGGCACTCTGCTTCCAGTGGCAATCTAGCTACAACCTATCCTAATTAATCATAATTTGTCTCCCTAATTCTAAATTATTAGAAACTCACATAGGGCGAATCCCAGGAATGGGCTGTTGGATATTAGCATATCAAAGCTGAGCTATAAATCTGATCAAAAGCTACTTTGTACTTTTTTATGTCTTGTCATCATTCAAACATAAGCTTTTCATGAATGAAGTTAGGAAGGGTTACTCATATAGAAAAATGATTTCCTACACTGGTCCTCTCAGATGCCTAAAGACAAAGAGTAGGTCAAAACCCAGACTCACATGAAAATTATAGATAAAGTTAATTGGCAAGCTTTTCTACCTGTTACAGAGCCTGGGTTTTGAAGTCAGACAAATCCAAGTTCTAATGTAAGTCTGGCATTTCCCTAGTGTTACAGAGTTGGGGCCGATTAGGCTCGTTTTCTCACCTGTAAAACGTGTATAAAAATACCCACCTTATAAGGGCTGCTGGTGGTGAGAAGGTTAAATGAGATAATATTTTTAAAACACTTTTTAAGAGTATAGTAGGTAATAGAAGGTGCTCAAAATGGCAATTACAATCATTAATAGAATACCCTACTGTTTCCATTGTGGCTTATCCACTGATTAAACCAAATATTCCAAATTGCCAAAATACTCTGAGTTTTATAATCACAACATTTGATGCAATGTAACAAGAAACAGAAGAAAATCAGGGGCTAAGATTTTTAAAAATTTGATACCATCAGAAGAGAAGAAACAGATTGAAACTTCCAACTCTAAAGTGATTTTTCCCTCAAGTTAAATTGGAGGTGCCTAATTGAAGAAAGCTAGAAAATGTTGGTTCCTCAAAGCAGTTACAGGCAGCTTCTGACAAGCCAAAAAAGAACAAAAATCAAGCCGCTCAGCAAAACTCCTCCTGTCTCCTTCCCACGTCCTTCACTACAAAATCTGTTACTTAGGAAGCATGTGGAAATTGCTCTGAAAAACACAGGCCACATGTGTTTCCCTAAACAACAAAAAATTTAGTGGCTTATATTGAATTTATAGGAATCTTGGACATTTTCCTTCCTGTGAATGAGCAGAGGAAAGGCCTTGAAATGCCCCCAAATAACCTCAGATTTCTCACATTTTCTAATGATTTTATGAATGAACTTACATGTCCTATTTACAGTGAATACATCCTACTAGACCACCTCCCTTCTTTACACAATGCTGTTAGAGACCAGGGCCACTTACCCACTGTTGATGTCATCAGCTCTGAGACTTTTCCCAAGGATATCACCATCACTCATATATCCACCAACATCGACTTCAGAAGACATGTCCAGGTCACTGCTTGCTTTCTCACTCATGTCAATTTGTGACATGTTTCCCAGCCGAGAGACAGCAGCTCGACGGAGAGGCGTTGTATACATGAACCTTGAAGGGTCTGTGTGGATAAATCGACTGGTACCGCTGCGAGAGTAGCCAGCACCCAGGGAGGGAGCATCTCCTGCCTGAAGTCGAGGACATGCCTGGCCCAACCTCCAAGTCATGGGAGTGGGCCGACTTGCCAAGTTGGGTATGGTCCTTCCGTTCACTTCTGTCGTCACAGTGCTGTCAAAAGTTGTCTCCAGGGTGCTGTCAAATAAAATTGAGAAATAACTATACTCTGGTTCACTTGGGGCCATAGACCAAGAATGAATGAAGACAGAAAATGCTAGAGTTGACAGTTATTTCTTAGAAGTATGCCATTTTCATGAAAGCCAAATTATATGTTCATTTTGAGGTTCAAATCAACTTTGCAGATGTCAAAATGTGGGAAGGGGCATTTATTCACAGTTCTTTTTGTTTGTTTTCAAAAGAAAAGCCATCATTACGTTTAGGATAAAACAAAATATTATTTCACATTCTCAACAAACCTTTAACTTACCCCACTGTAACCTTTCCAGACTCATGGTGGAAGTTAACTACGATTATGTTTGCAGCTGCCTTTCAACTGCAACTTCTGCCACTGTTCTCTAATGCAGCAGTCCCCAACCTTTTTGGCACCAGAGACTGGTTTCACAGAAGACAACTTTTCCACGGCGGGAGAGCAGTGGGGGTGGGGCGGGGGGATGGGGAGGCAGAGCTCAGGCTGTGATGCGCAGCCCTGTTTTCCTAACAGGCCACGGACTGGTACTGGCCGTGGCCAGAGGGCTGGGGACCGCGGCCCTAGCGCAAGCATGAAAATCCACTTAGAAGTGATGATGGTAGTTGCAGTAGTTATTTCTGTTTGAACAGGAAATCATATTGAAGAAGAGATTGATAGGATATAGAGATAGAGATAGGCATATGCTAAGAATTTACAGTTTAAGGATAATCACCAATTGATTACTATGTAAAATTTAAGTGAGAAAATAGTAGGGGATAACTGAAATCGCTTCTCTATTATTATAAGAAAAGTTAAGTGCTTGATTGTAATTTTTTGTCTTTATTGGCCAAAAGATACGCAGAATTGAGAAAAACCTGTGGCTTATCTGAGTCCCACGAAGACTGGACATAGTCTCTTCTAAATTCTGCCTCAAATCTGCTATGTTTTTAACTGTTCGCATTCTTCTTGTTTCAGGGTCTTCACCTAGGAGAGTAACATAATTATAAATTGGCTATTCACGCCATATACTGTCCTCGGAATAATTATATACACAGAAAAATAACATAAATCCCTCTTCTTAAAAGTAAAAAAACAGGTAGGAAATTCCAAATAACCATTACCATTTAAAAATTATAATTCTCTCTACAAATAAAATGTGAATAGTAACAAATATAATGTCACAAATAATAATTTTTAAAAAGTGATAACACAATAATATTTTGTAGGCCTATGACCTTAATTGCAAAATGAGGAAGTCACTTGGAAATATAATATACAGTACTCCTTGTTACTGAGCTTAAGTTAAAAACCTGTGATTATTTGGATCCTAACTATTTCAATGATTACCTGTATCTAAGTGTACTCAGAATAAACTTGCCTTATATAGCAAACATACATTTGGACCCTGGGGAACAAGCTAGAGGCCTTTTCTTATAGAAGCAACAGCTTTTTAAGTCTTTTATTCTATTAGACTCATGGACCAAGATTCACAGCATTGGATGGCTTTATTTTTAATCATTTCTCAACTGTTTACAGGCAACCAAAGCATCCACGCCAATGACACTAGAGTTGATGTAAAGTCCTAGGCATCTAAACCCAACGCGTTTTTGTCTAATGGGCATGAAACAAACAGCTCTGCCAGTATGACAAATGCTGCCCTTATACAACTTCGCCTATCAGTTGAGGGCAGAAATGCCATTAAACCATTTTGTTTATAGCCATGCAATAGTTCCCAAGCCAGTGGCCATTTGAAGGTGGTGAGTCTGGATAAAAGGAAGAACATGGAAAGAGGGTAGTGGAAGCTTCTATTCTGTTCAATTTGGGCTGAGGAGGACATCTAGTAATGGGCATTTTTAATAAAAGAAAGACGGAAGGAAGGAAGGAAGGAAGGAGGATGGAAATGGGTGGATTAACGGGAGTGAAGGGAAGAAGAGGAGAGGGAGAAAGAGGAGGCCAGAGAAGGGGAGGGAATGCAAAGAGGATGGAAGAGGAAGAAAAAGAGAAGGAAAGGGAAGCAGGAAAAAAACGCCGCACATATTAAATTACACCATGAAAACTGTCACATAGACAAATCAAGATGCATGTCTATAATCTGTTTTAAGAATACAGGTAACTATTCAACCTGTTAATTTACTTCCTTAGCATTCAGGCAAGACTTTTAAAAAATATATAACAAATGTGCCCATTTAATATTTATCATCATAATCATAGAGTTGGTGGGGGTTTCAGATATTGTCTCACCTTACCTCTTGGCCACAGAACTCATCTATGTCTCACGGAGGTCAAGGCCATCGGCCTCTGCCCAAAACCTTCAACACTGGAAAGGCCTCTACCTCTCCCGAAAGAGAGGGCTCCTTCCAGTATTAGGTCTAATTGTGAAAACATGTATGGGTGATGAGCAATAATTTGTCTCCCTTTAACTTCTACCCAGTAATCCCAGTGGCTCTGAAATGAACTGAACAAATTTATAGACTTTACCATGGCAGCCACTCAAATAGTGGAAGACAACTGCTAATTCCTTTATTATCATTTTTAGCCAAACATTACCATTTTGTTCATTATTCCCCATCCTGGATGGTTGCCAAAACAGCCACCATTCTGCTGCCAGTCTATAAATTTCTTCCCTTCAATTTACAAACTATTTGAACAATTTTAAAATGACTAATAATAACATTATAGTTTCAAACTTAGAAAGTACTGAAAAACTTCCCTAAAGTAAATATATTTTTTTTAAAAAATAGAAAAATACATGTTGGGACCTCATGCACATGGCATAAGCTTTTTCTTCACTAATTCAGGTCATGTAATCTCTAATCCTTTAGATTAACATTCTTTTACAACTCAGAGCTGTTAATAACCCTTGAGACTCTGACCACATTCTCCCTGGAAAATCTTCCCATGCCTTTCATACATATAATACAGTCTATTTGAGAAATGGCTCTAAAGAAGTTTACCTTTCATTTCCAAATAATCTGACAGAATTTTGAAGAAAAAGGAGGGTTTTGTAGGGAAAATCTTAAAGGGTGGACAAAGAATATTGTTACAGTCAAAGGAAAGGCAGAGGTGAAGAAGAGATGTATTCAAACTGTGTCAAAAGAAATAGTGAAGAAGTGGATAAAATTGGAGAAGCACTAAACCCAAGATTCAGTATATAATGTTTCATGCAGTATAGAAGTCTTAGATTCTAGCCGATGGTGAAAGCTGAGGAATCATAAAACAAGGAGAGTGTTGAGATGCCTTATTTTGGAGGGAGGGGGGATGGAAGTCACTGACTTCATACAGGTTTCTAGAATACACCATCATTTGTCCCCATCCCTGAGCCCTTCCCCGCTGGGAGAACTTTTAAGTTGTAATCCAGCTGCATCTCAACCACTTGCCGACTGGTGTAATATTAAAAATTAATATTTGTATTATGTTCAATATTTTTATATTAATTTTAAGAATATCATAGTTTTAGACATTCTGTTCCACTAAATATTTTTTTCACATCTACTTCATATCCTTTTAAATTTCCCTTTTCCAATCTAACAGGCATCTTAGATCCTTGGATTCTTCCAATTGGATTCACCGTTTGTTTATATGCTTTGCGTCGTGTTTCAGAACCACAACCTCCCTCCCTCCTTTGGTTTTCCTTATCATGGCATCCACTCCTGGCACTGCACCGCTCCTGACAATCAGACAAATGGACCTTTTCCTCCCAGCACTTACTGAGCAAAACATAATTGCCACCTTATTCCTGTCATGAAAAATAATAACCAAAGAAGAATTTATTGCAGTAAATGTTTTCAGTGACCCACAAAAGGCAAGATAAAACTAAGTGCACTTAACAAACCCCCTAAGGATTGATTGCACAGTCTGAAATATCCTATGCGTTTGTACCCAGATGAAGTGTGGAGGCTTTGGGGAGGGGGGAATATAATTGAAAAGGCTAAATATAACAGCACAAATAAAATTAAATGTTAAGTAACAATAAAAGTTAGCAGAAAAATGCACATGAGAAATATATTTAATCACAATAATGTGTCCACTCCCACTTGCATAATCTCAAAGTTGACCATTATTCTTGAAGGAGGCTTCCTATGTGTCAGACACAATGGTAGGTACCATTTTCCAGAATGGCATATTCTGAAATCCAGTGCACATCGCTTTCTCACTGCTTATAAGGCCTTCTCTATGAGTAGAGCACAGAATAACAGACTCAATTTGGTGCTTCTGCATTATTCCTCAGTGGCAGACAGACCATTTAATCTGTGTGATCCCACTCTTACTTTTTAGGTTTCAATTACACACATTGTCATTAACATTGCCAGGACTGTCTTCTTTTAACAGGAAATTAAATTATACATGAATGAACCTGATTCAAAGAGAATCATGTCCTCTACCCCATCCATATTACAAATGTTATTTAGAGTATCACTGCCTGATTTATTTTGAGAATTAACTATAGTTTTGTGGATGACTCCAACTGACAGTCATTTGGGTGAAAAATTTTAAACTCATGTGGTTAATCTTGACACTTTGAGGAAAAATAGCAAAATATGGCCAACAGCTTTATAGTGACTTTTTAAATATTCTCCTAAACAGTTATAGCACAGACCCCAGTCTGTCTGATTTATTAGGATATCCAAGAGTAAAGAGTTAAACTCAAGTAACCCTGCTTAAAAACTAACTTGGAAGAGGCCATGTTGAGTCATAAGCAGGACCTATTCAAGCATGTGGCAGAAATTCTAAAATTCCTGTGTGCTGTGGGCTTGGATATATTCACCAATATAACATGTATCATTATTTAGGGAATTGCATCGGAATGCTTCATTATCTGGAGATATGATTATTCATATCACAGTTACTTGAATAATTTCTTCCCCTTACTTTTCACTTGCATTTTTGAATACTGGCATAAGTGGGAAAAAAAAAAACCTTAAAGAGAACAATCACTTAAGTACAATAAGCAGATGTTCCATTTAAAAACCATGGCCTACAGACTTCTATTGAAAGTTTACCTTTTGACAGTAATGCTCCAAGTTATTTATGCACAAGAATGTGTCATATATACACCCACCCACAGCATGCTATAATTTAACAGAGCAACCAACAAATACTGTCTGCACGCTGTTCATATCTTTGTAAATACTTACATAAGAGGTACTTAGAACAAGATAAAAGATACCACTTTAAAAGCAAAAGATGAATGAATATTATCTGATTCTACAGTTCCAGAGGATCAAAAGAAGAAAAAGGGTTCATAAGGATTAAGACTTTCTCTTGCCTTTGTACTGTACACAGATCGTTAGGAAAAGCAGTTCATCACATAAATCATACAATGCTGAAAAAGTAAATCTTTAGTGTCTGAGCGCCTG
Organism: Daubentonia madagascariensis; assembly: GCA_023783475.1. Lineage (NCBI taxonomy): Eukaryota > Metazoa > Chordata > Mammalia > Primates > Daubentoniidae > Daubentonia > Daubentonia madagascariensis. The sequence continues at coordinate 38,951,565 of JAKFHU010000600.1, forward strand.
ATATATTCTGATTCAGAAATCACTATTCTGACAACTATGGAAACATTACTCTTTTAAAACCAAACTGAAGTGAAAATTGAGCAATATTTGCCTCTGATGTCTCGCTAAGCTTTCTTCTTCTAAAGTTGGTTCACTAAAAGAGTCCAGAAAACATCATAAAACATCTTGTATCAGGAAGGTCTATATAAAGTATATGAACAAACCTGAATTTAGCATCAGTTGCATGAATCAGAAACAAAGAGATCACTGGCCAGGGTTAAATCTTTTGAATTTAAGTAGCCTCATATGAAGTTCTTTGTGGAAATACACGTTGATATAAAATATGATGTGGTCAATGGTTTAATACTTATGAACTTTTTGAAGAATGGACTGTATGATGTAAATATATTTTGGTAGAGCACTAAACTTAGAAATAACAATTAAAATGTACACATTTTAGCTGTTGAGGCAAGTGGCAAAATTGACATTTAAAGTTTAATCACAAACTGAAGAATCATTTGACATCTTCATACCAAGTAAATTAAGATTATGTCAGAGGTTACTGCTGAAACTCATGTCATCCGAAAGGCCTAGTTTGCAAACTATGAAAAGAGTCCATAGTCACCTATAGATACATACACCTACAGTTTAAACAGTTATAATATACACATGCTGGAGCAGTTTTTACCAAACCCTACCCCCAAAAAAACAAAGTAAAAGGCAGCAGAGGCCTCTGCATTTCTGAGAGCATTACTAGAATGCACAGTGCTTGTCATTGAGGTATAAAAAGGACCATCTATTCAGGTAACACCAAGACAGCAGAAGAAACAACTGTACAGAAAATTTACCCAGGAGGGCCCTTCGTTCTTCATTTCATGTTTGTAGGGAGGTCACCTTGAAGGAAGTTGAACAAATAGGCCCCATTAATGACTAAATGAAACATATGTTTAAAGTTTTAGAATGTTAACACTTATTTACAGGTATCTAGAATGCACTGGACACCAGGCTAATAATGCCCATGGCAGTTTGCTGATATTTACTTTCTCCCAATAGACTTTACAGCTGGTGCTCATAGCTCAGCTTTATAAAAAAAGTCATCTCAAGAAACAAGGAATTAAAAACGTTGTTGAGCAACTACATTTTTTAAAAAAAATCAGTCTAAAAAATGAAATATATTTGGCAAATGCAAATAGTTTCATAAGAAATTATGAAATTTCTCAAAATTCCATGCATATTTTAGGAGGAAACTGGACTCACCTAATAAGTCAGTATAAAGTGCCTGCTCCAGATCGCCCAGCATTGTAAGGATCACATCCTCATCCAGGTGAGCTGTCCCTTCCCGCAAGCAGCTTTCTCCCTCCTCTTCGGCCCAGCTTCTGCTGATGCTGGTTGACTTGGAGGACACATTTTCATCTTCCGACCTGCTCTCTTCATCACTCTCCCCTTCCAAGCCTCTTCTTGCAGACCAGTCCTCTAAATCCTCACTGCATGACTGGCTGCCCCCAGCGGGCAGGAGGTTCCAGGCCACTGAGCTGCTGCTGTGGTACAGGGACTGCACAGACCTCGAGAGAAACCTGGACAGTGAGCGCCTCTCTGCATAGTTGGACTCTCTCTGGCTGGCCTTGGCAGCATTTCCAAACCAGTTGGAAATGCGCACCGTAGGTCTCCTCTCCCCCTCATTGGTGAGGGAAAGATTGGTCAAAGATTTTTGTTTCTGAAGGCAAGCTCCCTTTCTCTTTACTTCTTTGCCCCGAAACACGGAGAGTTCAGCAGGCTGCTGCATGGTTCTTCTAGTGACTTCCTCCTTTCAATTGGACTTCATAATGTCTTTTTACACTGAAACTGCAACTCACCCTTTTGGTTTTAATTATCACATGCACTTCAGTAAAATCTCAGTAAAATCAAACATTCACAGAAGATTCTAGAGATATGGCATATATAATTATTTGCCTACAATTTAGCTTGCCACATCATTTCATTGATCAGCAGTACTTACAAACATTTTGCTTGAATATAACTGAAGCAGAAAAGAGTTCACTGAAGACTCTGCTCCAGCTGAAAAGTAGTCCAGGAAGCCAACTATGTTTGCCCGTCTTCATCCAATCGCATGTCTCAGCAGAATGATGGGTCCACATTTCCCTCTATTGCTTCTGTATTCCGAAACGCAAGGAGGTAAAGCACGAGCACTGTCTTGCTGGTTTTTGGTTTTTTTTTTCTTTCCTGCCTTTCACCAGCCCTTAACGGATCTAGGTCTGCAACCCTTTACTCTAATGAGCTGACACGGTGCAGCAAGTATAGCCTCCCCATCGGAGCCCAGTAAGAGCAGAAATTAAGCACTGAAGCCCAGCCCTGAACGAGCCTCTCACATTTTAGTATTCCACCTGCATTCTCAGATCTATGGCTCTTCCTTGCTGCTGCAGTGGATGCTGCTGGCTGCCATGGCAGCAAACATTCTGCTAAATTAAAACAGAGGCACGGAAGCAGCTGTCCAGCCTAGAATGCCACAGGTTTCAGAGCCAAGCCTGTATGAGATGCTACACTTTTAACCCTATGCACATGTAAATGACTCTCAGCCACCCAACCTCAGACACGGACACACACGCACACACACATATATACTCACATATACAACACACACTCCCCGATGCCAAGAATGACAGACTAATTCTCTGTAGCTGCAGGCAGCTGAAGCAGGCAGATCTCCCTTCTGAATGTTGGGATTTGTGCTGTAAAAGCACAAATCAAATTCAAGAGTGTAAAGGACCTTAAAAATGGAGAATGACACTCCACCCGCTAACAGATAATGCTTTAAAGGGAAAGACTTCACTTCATCTTTTAAAGAACAAATTCAAGGGCTTTTTTTTCTGAAGTAAAATCCTAGTGTGACAATGAAAAGATTTCTTCCTGCCTGTTAAAAAAAATAGCAAAAAATAACTCAAAAGACTTTTCCCCCAGTATTTTGACACAAAGCATACAATTGAAAGTTTATGATCAAGTGTGTATAACATAATGAAGTGAAAGAAAACACAAAATGCACATTATGTCCTTTGATAGTGAGCATTTTTCCAAGTCTATTCCATAAACCTATCACAGCACAATCAGCTCTTTTTTAAAAATATTTTGATAAAAAAGAAAACCTAAAAGATGAATGTTTTGAATTTACTCTGTACTGGTTGTATACATTACACCACCACCATGAAATCCTGATCTTAGGAAAACTTTTAAAAACAAATATATAGTATAATTGCAATATAGTAGAGATCATGTGTACCACTGACAGTTAAGGAGAAGATCATTACCTTTATAGGATTTAACTTCTGAAGATTTTGTGCCCATAAACAGAAAAATAAAGATACACAGAAATATTAAATTGTATCATTCTAATTGACACAAATCTTCATCATTTTCAGAGACAATATGGTGAAATTAATTCTGATTTTCTACCTCCTATTGCTAATCTCAATTTAGGAAAATGCCCAATCTCTTAACTATATAAATTAGCATTATAATAATACAATGCCTATACCTTGCCTATGAAAACAACTTACTTTGCAAAGTTAATTATTTTTTATGTCCCCCACTTCAAGGTAGTCATACTTAGATCTGTTTTATAGATAAGTAAAAGAAATTAGATGTAAAGAACAATTATTTGTGACAGAATTTTGCAATAAACAAACCTGTGAATTTTAATACCGATTCCCAATTCTTCATTCTTTAGAAATTAATTGTTTATATAAAATGTGCTTAAATAAAATGAAGGCACATATGTTAAATCATTGAAATGGACAATTATGCTTCTAAAACCATAATTTTGTAAAGTATTATTAAAAAGCCAAAATGCCACTCCCCTTGGGATTCCTAGACAGAACAATTTTTTTTCTTCATTTGAGTTATTGTGACTCAGTGAATTTCCAGGTTATGAGACCGCAGTGAAATTTGTTGAAGTTATAAAACATCAATTTGTTTCACATGTATTACACTAATATATGGTAATGTACCATAAAGCCTTATAGATTCACAAAAAAGGAACCCTATTGCTTTAGATGTCAAAAGAGTTGACCTTATTCATTTGTAAATGGAAGCAATAATTATATCCTTTCCTTATACAAGAGTGCTTATATACCAATCAGCTTAAACCAGTGGTTCTCAAGCATTAAGTGTTCAGAACCACTTGGGGGACTTAGTAAATCACAGTTTGCTGGGCACCAGCCCTACAACTGCTCATTCAGTAGGCCTGACAGGTCTTGAGATTTTGCATTTCTAACATACTCCCAGGGACTGCTGGCTCTGGAACCCCACTTTGAGAACCAATATGCTGAAATTAGTGGTTTTTGACTAAGGGTGATTTTGTCCCCTAAGGGACATTTGACAATACCTGGAGACATTTTTGTTTGTCACGACTGGAGCGTGTGTTGGTGACATCTAAGGGGTAGAGGCGAAAGATGCTGCTAAAGATCCTACAATGACAGGACAGCCCCCCACAACAAAGAATTATGTGGTCTACAATGTCAATAGTGCCAAGGTTGAAAAATCCTGGCTTAGACTAAGTTGTGTTGCATTTACAAACAATTTAGAAATTTCAGTCACTTTCAAAAACAAAGATGCAGCTGGGTGTGGTGGCATGTGCCTGGCCTGTAGTGCCAGCTATTCTGGAGGCTGAGTCTGGAGGATCACCTCAGCCCAGGAGTTAGAGGCTTCAGTGAGCTATAATCATGTCGCTGCACTCCAACCTGGGTAACAGAGTGAGACCCATCTTTAGAAAACAAAAACAAAACAAAGATGCACTTTTGCTTAAATTAATGTCCACTCTGTGTTGGTTGCAGCTCTGGCCCCCAGGCATCCTTTATTCTAACACCCATGCTGAAAGAGCAACCCCAGTCTGGGACATGTTGATTTCATGTCACGGCGAAAAGAGAGGTGACAGATCCAAACAATGGCTCTTAAAGCTTATATGCAGAAACAGCCCATGTCGTTTTTTCAGTCACATTTCATTTGCCACATCAAGTCACATGGTCCTTCCTGATTGAATGGGACAGGAAATATAATCCTTCTGCAGGGGTGAATCCAGAAAGGGGCGGACTAAGTCCAAAGGAGCCAGCAAGGAGGGACTTCTAAAGAGGACCATAACTACTTTGAAGAAATAACCCTAATAGAGGAAACATCAAAAAGGAGTTCTTGTTTGTTTCTTTGTTTAAAAGATATTGCTAGCAACTTGTAGTTACAGTAGTTTTGCCCTTGGAACCACATCAGTCCAAGTCCTACCCTGAACAACAGTGGGGAACCCACTCATTGTTTTTCTAGAGATAGCTATACCTGCTTGGAGTGTGCATTCATACATGGGTGTTTTTATGTTTATTTGTATTCACACATATAAACGTATGTTATACAAGGTGGAGGAAGAAGTCATGGTACAAAGGAGACAAATACGCTCAGTCAATAGTAAAAATGTGAATCATTCTAATCTTGCCAAGAACTAGAATAAAGTATAGCTACTACAATGTTATGCAAAGGAATGCTTTTCATCTCTTTAGTAAACATAATTATAATGTGGCTATTTAAATAAAAGCTCTAACCTAATTTGAATTACCTGAGCTGTATCTTTTTTATCTTTATAAACATTCAAGAAAAGGCAATTTCAATGATCATTTACGAAGGTTGTAAATACCACGTTTCCCATATTTAATACAAAGTTTGATAAGTCAGAAAAAACATGTAACCATTAGCTTATCCTTCTGTTTAACCTAAATTCTTACTTCTAAAATGATTTTCTGAATTCATCCAATTATTTTAATATTACTTTTTTACAAATGGCACGCCAGTTTTATTGATACTGAGTCAGTCTGGCATCTATCAACATTTTGCAGTTGAATACAAATTCCAGATAAAGGTTAAAGAGTGCATTAAACAAATGTTATACACGCTGGTAGATAGCCTTATGCAAAGAAAGGACAAGTATGAATCTATGTAGAAAGAAAAATCTAAAAACTTCCTTGAATACCAGTGGAATGAAAATTTGGGCTCACTTTACATTTGGCAGGACCTCTTGGCGCTTGATGAAAGGGATGGACTCTGAGGACAAATTCATTTTGTTAATGAATATGAGAACAAAACCCAAGCCAAAGCAGTAAAATCTGCACCATCAATTCAGCCAGCATTGTAATAGCAAGGGCATGACGTGAATCTTGGGCAGCATTCCCCAACCTTTTTGGCACCAGGGACCGGTTTGTTTCATGGAAGACAATTCTTCCACAGACCAGGGCAGGGGATGCACCAGTGAAGTGGAGCAGCTGTAAATACAGATGAAGTTTCTTTGCTTGCCCACCACCCCACTGCTGCTGTGTGCCCCCCTGGGTGCCCCTCGCCCAAGTTCCTAAATCCTAAGTTTCATGGAAGACAATTTTTCCACGGATGGGGGGTGGGGAGGGGAGCTTTGCAGCCTGGTCCATGCCTGGTGGTTGGGAACCACAGTCTTAGAGGACAGGCTAGAAGCAATAAGCTCATTGTCACAAATTATATAATACATTTTACCTGAATATAATAATTATTGGACCCACCATCATCAGACTGGGTAAATATCACTAGATTTCCTCACAAAGAACATGATAAACCAAAGGAAATTTGAGTGATGGACTTAAAGACTTTGGAGAGATATGCTTGTCTTATAAAGATCTCTGAATTGAAAAAGTCTTGAGTTTTCTCCAGTATGCCATTTTATTGAGTGTCACACATTTCTGATGCTTATCTTCATGCCATAATTTATATACATTTTTAAACTTTCACTACCATTTAATAACAATGTTTTTATAACTTCAGATGAGTTATCGTATTGATTAAAATTTAAACAGCTAAGCTTCCCAGCTAACTTAGAGAATCCTTCTAACAAATCTCCATTGCAGTTTGAACCACTCAAGTTTGCTCCTTAACAGTACGGCAGATCTTTACATGTCATGCATCTGTGGATAATGCAATTGGGATACTTGTAATATTTGTTTTAACCACCAAAAGGGATTTTTCGTGGGTTACATAACTGAAAATTGCAGGGAAGTGGGGAAGGAATAGTTTCAGACATGGATTGTTCAGGGGTTCAGACATTTCCAACAATGACCTTGGGGTTAATTTCTCCTGATTTAGGTACTGTTTTCTCTGTGTTTGTTTCATTTGAGGGTGGAAGTCACTGTCAGCAGTTCCAAGCTTTCTTCTCATTAGCTTCAGGTCTAGTGGAAAAAGAGGCCATCTCTTTCATAGAAGTCTCAGGAAAAGTTCTGAGATTGAGTCTTATTTGTTCTGATCAAGCTGGACTGGGTCACACCTCCATTCCTGAAATAGTCGCTGTGGTCAATGAATGGGATGTTTCTATTGGCTCTACTTAGGTCAGTTTCACTTGGGCCACACGAACAGAGAATGATCCCCAAAGAAAATCAAGGTGCTTTCATCAGAAGATGAGGCAATGGATACTGCTCAGACAAAACTACACTAGGACCCCAAGATAGGTTTACTATGCAGCCAATGGTGCTTAAGCTATAGATCACCTAACTTGCCTAAACCTCTTCTCCTAGGCACTGTACATTCTTATTTTTGCATTATTATTAGGCTCTTCAAAATTCAGGCTTTGAAAATTCACAAAACCTGAGTCTTACCCCGCCAAGACTAACTTCATCAGAGTTCTATAGCACGAAGGCCACTTCACTTGGGGAGAAGGACAGAATTACTCCCCACTGAGGCCCCCACTCCAACCACGAGCCATAGGAGTTTAACAATAAAAATAGTGTTGAAACTTGGGGTTACAGAAAATCAGTGAGCTACCAAGACCCCAGTGAGTTTAAGAGAAACAACCAGTTTTACAAAAAGAAACTAATGAGAATAATAAGATAAGTAGAATTTTCTTCAAATCATCTTCATGAAGTTATTTCTTCCTGGAATGTTATTCCATGATTTCTGTATCCATCAGAGTTCCACTACATACATGTATGATCTTCTTTTAAGCCCTGTATTACTCTTTACAGCTAAGTTAGTGGCTCCCTTGTGTCTATTAGTTCACTAACTTGTGGTGTGAAAGTTTATCTGTTTGTCCCTTACTCTTTATGGGTGAGCTCATGTCTTAGACATGTTTGTTTCTCCAAATTTTGGCATGCCTGGCATGTATAAGACGCCAGGTGATGATTACTGAAAAGATGGATGGAAGGATGACACCGTATCACACAACAATCCTGTGAGTTTATTAAGCATCATCATAGTCACTAACTACACAGAAAAGGGAACCAAGGCAAACAGCTAAAAAATGGCAGTGAGGGACAAAATTCATTTTTTTTTTTTTCAATTCACAGAATGTTCCTCTTCCCACATTTCAAAAAATCTTTGAAAGAATATTCTCTGGGTCAGTCTAAGCAAGGATCTGGCAATGAATTCAAGTGCTTGTGTGGTCTGTGGTTTCACTAGCAGCAGAACGCAGTAGCAAAAAGGTTCATTCTTTTACGGGTTTATTCCATTCCAAGTTGAGTACCTCATGTCAGCTTGGTACCAGAAGTGTTTCAGATTTTGGAATTTTTCAATGTAAAATGTTTCATAATAAGATATCTTGAAGACGAGATCCATGTCTAAACACGAAATCCATTTATGTTTCATATATACCTGATAAACAGAGCCTGAAGGTAATCCTATATGATATTTTAAATGATTTTGTGCATTAAACAAAGTTTGTGCACATTCCAGCCATCAGAAAGCAAAGGTGTATCCATCTCAGTCACCCACGTGGACAATCTGTGGTTGTTTAGAGTTACCATCATTCCTGATGCTAAATTTACATGCTACCAATAAACAATTATTTTCTTACACTTATTCATACATAAGTGCTTATCAGTAAAAAATATGACACACCATTAACACAGTGAAAAAATTTTGTGTTCCGGATACTAAGCAGTGCAGGAGCATCACTAGAACACCTGCATCAGCTGTTAAACAGCAGCAGCAACAAACGCCAATAGACTTTCAGTCTTCACCTATGATGCTGTGTTTTGATTAAAAGGTTACTGTACACTGTATTTTATTTTTTTTAGGTGAAAAGAAACATCAGAAGCAGTTGAGGGACCAGGAAGTGCGTCCTCTAGGGATGAGGAGGCATTCTGCTGGATGGCTGTTTAAAATGTTCCCTCCAGAGTCATCTGCCTCATTACCAATGTCTTAGAAGTTTCTCTTTGATTTTATAAACTAGCATGATTTCTTGTTCTGTTGTAAATGCACACTGCTCTAGTTTTTCAATAAGCCCATCATATATTTTCACCATGTTGTCAATGGGCATTTTCCTGCAGTGTTAACAATGTCACCTCCATTGTCACCATTATCATGATCACCTTGATTGGGAACCATCTCAGCTATTTTACCATCACTCAATGAATGAACAATTGCAGACTCATTATCAATGTTAAAAACTTCTTTGATATCTGCTTCTTCCAGCTTACTGATGGACTCTGAAGGTATATTTTTTGCAATGTAAGGAGGTCAGACATCATTTTTTCTCTCACTTGACATATGGAATCCTTCAGTCACGACTTTTTCATCATTATCACTGAACATCGTTGCAGACCAGAGGTTGTGCCAGGCATACACATGTGTCTTTAGCCACTGTGTTCCAAGCATTGGCAACAGCATATACAGCATCCTTCATGCTAATCTTCTTTAGAAAACTTTCTGCATACACACTTTTACTCACTGCTGCTAGGATGCTGTTTAAGAAAGTGTTTTATATTTATTCTTTATTTATATAAGGATATCCTGGTCACATGGCTGAATTAATGAAGTCACATTTGGGGGAAAGTACATGGCAAAAACATTTTTTTTTAATTTCAGAATAGTATGGGGGTACAACACTTTGGCTATATATATTGCCCATGCACTGCCCGTGTCACAGCTACAATCGTGGACATCCCCCAAACTGTGCTCCCCGCATCCATTCAGTAAGAGTTTTCCCATCCCCTCCACCCCCCTCCCGCCTGCCTGCCCCCTGATGAATATTATTGCCATGGGTGACGTTAAGTGTTGATCAGTTAGTACCAATTTGATGGTGAGTACCAGTGGTGCTTGTTTTTCCGTTCCTGTGACACTTCGCTTTGAAGAATGGGCTCTAGCTCCAACCACGATAATACCAGATGTGTTAATTCACCATTGTTTTTTATTGCTGAGTAATACTCCATGGTATATATATACCACATTTTATTAATCCACTCGTGTATTGATGGGCACCTGGGTTGTTTCCACATCTTTGCGATTGTGAATTGTGCTGCTATAAACATTTGCGAGCAGATGTCTTTATTATAGAATGTCTTTTTTTCCTTTGGGTAAATACCCAGTAGTGGGATTGCTGGGTCAAATGGTAATTCTACTTTTAATTCTTTGAGGTATCTCCATATTACTTTCCATAGAGGTTGTACTAATTTGCAGTTCCACCAGCAGTGTATGAGTGTTCCTATCTGTCTGCATCCCCGCCAACATTTGTTGTTTGGGGATTTTTTGATATGAGCCAATCTCACTGGAGTTAAGTGATATCTCATTGTGGTTTTGATTTGCATTTCCCTGATGATTAGAGAAGTTGAGCAATTTTTTATATGTTTGCTGGCCATTATTCTGTCTTCTTTTGAAAAGTTTCTGTTCATGAACCCAAATATAAAACCAACCTCATACAGTCACCTGATCTTTGACAAATTCCAGAAAAACGTACACTGGGGAAAAGATTCCCTATTCCATAAATGGTGCTGGGAAAACTGGATGGCCATATGTAGGAGACTGAAACTGGACCCACACCTCTCACTTCTCACAAAAATCAACTCACAATGGATAACATATTTAAACGTAAGACGTGAAGCCATAAGAATTCTCGAAGAAAACATTGGGAAAACTCTTATGGACATTAGCCTAGGCAAAGAATTTACGAAGAAGACCGACAAAGCAATCACAGCAGCAACAAAAATAAATACATGGGACCTGATCAAATTAAAAAGCTTCTGCACAGCCAAGGAAACTATCACTAGAGTGAACAGACAACCTACAGAATGAGAGAAAATATTTGCATGCTACACATCTGAGAAAGGGCTGATAACCAGAATCTATACAGAACTTAGGAAAATCAACAAGAAAAAATCAAACAACCCTATTAAAAACATTATTTTTGATGAGAATTTCAGCTTGACAATGAGTAGACCAGTTGTCAAAAAATAACAAAATCTTGCAGTCATCATCCAGTCCAGCTTCCCTGCAGTGAGCAAGTGCCTCTGGTACAAAATGTTTGTCAAACCAATCAGAAAAGATGTCCCTGGTGATCTATGCCTTTTATTAGCATAATAATGGACTAGTAAGAAATTCACTCCCGGAAAACAGGAAGGACACAAGCTTTGGTCTATCACAGCCAGTTTAGACTTATGAGTGCCTGGTGCTTTAGCACACACCAGCACAATAATTCTATCTTTGGCATCCTTAATTCCTAGAGGGGCTGTCTCATTAGCTGTAGTCAATGTCTTTCTGAGGCAATAATGCCAAAACAGTGATGTTTCATCTGCTTTATAGACTTATCCTAGAGTCAGATTTTTATCAGCAATGACCTTGGCAAACTTGTCAATGAATTTCTCTGCTGCTTTGTGATCAGCAGATGCTTTACCACCACAAACTTTAAAAATTTCATGCCATGTCTTTTCTTAAATTTCTACAACCAGCTTGTTTAATATTCACATTGCCTTCAATTTTTGGTTCATTATGATAGACATTTGTTTGTTTCATCATCAGTGAACCAGTAAGTGGCATGTATTCACTGCAACACTGATGGATCAACTTTCAATACACAATTGAGATCTTCACTTTTAGCTTTATGCAGTGTTTTTCTGTTTTTCACTAACCTTTCTGTTTATCACTTTCAGCACTGAACTTCAGAAATTTCTTCAGGTCATATATGATGATTATTCCAATGTCATACTCTTCTGTGAAACATTGCACACTTACACTGCTGTCCAGTTTTTCCAACAGCTTGACTTTCTATTCTATGGAGAAACATAAATGCTTCCCCTTTTTATTAGTGTTATGTATGGGAGTATCTTCAGGCCTTTTTGACACTTTCTACAATATACCTACACCACAGAGCAAAAAAAAAAAAGCAAAAACCCCACTGTGAATAATGCATGTAAGTCACAGCCTCATGTGGGGCATCGTGAGGAACCTGCCATTGGCGTGTCCAGCCTGCACACATGCTGTTTTATTACCCTTTATGGGTTTGCTTACATGGGAGAATCTGGGTGTGCATGGAAAAGATATATAGCAGCTAATGGGGACAGGCAGGATTGGTTTTCCCTTGAGGATGCTGAATAAACTGTGTTGTGCCACCGCATTTTGACTGCAACATGTTACATGAGGTCAGGTATGAAATTTTCCAATTGCTGCATCATGTCAGCACTCAAAAAATTTTGGATTTTGGAACATTGTGAATTCTGAATTTTCTAATTAGGGATGCTCAACCTGTGTTACACATTTATCCTTGTTCTTTCTTCTATTTTTCTAATGTGCTCTTTTAAAATCCCAGCTCATCAGAAAGTTTCTGAACTGTTATATTGCTTCTGGTAGAATGACTAAACCTTTTCTTCTTGATATTCTTGGATTATTCAGTGATGGTATGACCAAAACTATATTTTATTTTCCATTCCACTCAGTTGAATATTATTCACCCTAAGTTCACCATGATTACTTTCTGAATGCCTTCCAAAGCCAAAGGTATCATTCCTACCTATTGTTTCCACTTTAAAATTATTAGGTTCCTTTTTCATTGTGATTCTCATTTCTATGCTATGTCCATTATATTAATTTCCCTTTAGATGTATTTATTGAGTGGTAACTATATACCAACCATACATTGGGGATATACTAGTTAATAAAACAGACAAAAGTAGAGATAAAGAGAACTGACTAAATTCTGGATATATTTCGAAAATGCATTTACTCTAGGGTATCTTAGTCTACTTAGTACCTTACTACCTATGGTGAGTTAGATACTGTATCATCTGGATTTATTTAGTTTCTGAATCCATGAGAGAAGATAGCAAGAGTTCAGATACTGAGAAATATCTCAAAAAATTCATTCATATATACTACTAGTTTCTGAATTCAGATAGCCAACAATACCTGTGGAACTAACAAAATATTTTAATGGATTTGGCATCAGGTGTGAGAGAAAAGGAGGACTCATGAATATTCTAAGATTTCAGGCTTAAGCAACTGGAAGGATGGAATTATCATTAATCAAAATGGAGAAGTCTTGGATAAAAAGAAAGAGCTCTTGAAGGGTAAAAATTTTGAGGATAGTATCAGGGGTTCAGTTGTGGATATAATAGGTTGGAAGTGTCTATGAGATAGTCAAGTGGAGAGGTTGTGTAGGTAGTTGGATATTTGAGTCCAGAATGCAGAAGAGAGGACTAAAGTAGAGAGAGACATTTGTAAGCTATCAGTATGTAGATGAAATTTAAAGCCATGAGATAGCATCAAATCACCAAGGGAGCATTTATAGGTAGAGAACTCTAGGGACAGAAATCTGGATCATTTCAATCATAAGAAGTCATGTAGAAAAAGTATAACTAGAAAAAGTAGACCAAGAAGAAACAAACAGGTTTGAGAAAAACCAAGGGAATATATTCTCCTGGAAACCAAGTGTCTTAGTCCATTTATGTTGCTATAAAGGAACATGTGAAGCTGGGTAATTTATAAAGAAAAGAGGTTTATTTGGCTCACGGTTCTGCAGGCTATACAAGAAGCACGGCACCAACATCTGCTTCTGGTGAGGGCTTCAGACTGCTTCCACTAAAGGCAAAAGGTGAAGGGTTGCTATTGTGTAGACATCACATGGTGACAGTGGAAGCAAGAGAGAAAGAGGGGAGGTGCAAAGCTCTTTTCAACAACCAATTCTCATGGGAATTAAGAGAACTCACTCAATCCTACAAGAATAGCACTAAACCATTCATGAGGGAGTTGCACTCACAACCCCAAAACCCCCCACCAGGTCCCACCTCTAATATTTGTGATCAAATTTCAACATGAGACTTGGTAGGGCCAAACAAATCATATTCACACCATAGCACCAAGGAAGAAACTTTCTTAGAATAGGACAAATAGCTGCTGAGAGGTGAAATAAGATGAGGACTGAGACTTGATCCTTGGATTTGGCATGTTGACATTAATGGTAACTTCAATAAGAGCAGCTTCAGTGGAGAAATGGGGCTAAAAGCCTAAGAGACTGTGATTGAAGGCTACTGTTTGTTAGAGTGTGCCATGAAGAGAAAGAGATAAATAACAGCAGTACTTGGAGGGCAAATTTGGGGACAAGAGAAGTTGTTCTTTTAAAAAAATAAAGTTGGAGAGATAACATCCCATGGGTTAAAGAGAATGATTTGGTGCAGAGGGAGCTATTAAAAACAAGAAAAAAGGAGTAATCCAAGTAAAAGCAGAGTAAATAGGTATTAAGTGGGTATAAATGCTATACTTGGGTAGATGTGATGACAGGGTTTGTGAACTTCTTTTCTCTGTGCTTTAGTTTTTTCAGTGAAGTACACATCAAGGTCATCAGTGAAGAGAAAGGATGGGACAGGTAGTATTGTTGTTTTGAGAAGAAAAGGTATAAAATTTTCACCTAAGAATCTGAGAGAGTGAATGGACCAGAGAAATACAGAATGATTGCCAGAAGCATTAAATATTCACTTGAGGTTGCTGGTCATGAATGTAAAATGAGCCACATCAACCTGTGATGTGTTTTTCTCCTGGTTAATTCATTGTTGGTATGGAAGAAGTGAAGACTTAAATGTAACCAGGTCTGAGATTTCATCAAATGAGTACAGTGAAGTAAGAGACAAGCAGGGGAATTGAGGGTATATACAAGAGTAAAATTACATTCAGTTATTACGAGAATTTAGCTGATTACAGAGGGACAAGAAACTACACGGAGTTTGGTGAAGAACAGGAAGAAGTGGTAGGATCAGTGAATTGCAAATCCTAGGGGAACCCTGGTGAAGTCAGGGAACAAAAGGAGGAACACTGAAAAGATACAGGTTGTAATCAGCAGGAGTGGGGTGCATGGAAGTGAGGTCACGGGGAAGTTGCAGTTTCTGATGATGCCCAGAGCTAGAGTATGAACAGGAGAATAAATAGCGCAGGAGGGACTCCAAGACCAGATCATTGGAAGTGGGGCCAGGATGTTGTAAGGATCACCTATGCATTAATATCTCCAAAAATTAAGGCAGAAATTATAATAGAGTGATGATGAACCAGAAGCCAAAGTTTAAAAATGATGAAGATATACAACCTCATTTCTCTGTGATAATCATCTTTTCACCACTGGGCTACTGGTATATCCTTATCTAGATTTCTCCAGTTATAGTACTCAATTTATAACTTACTAAAAATAAATATCATCTTTCTTCCATGAAAGCTCAAGTTTGTATGGAGAGACACTTTCACTGTCCAGCTATAGGCAAATTTTAAACAGATGATAGTAAGAATGACACAATTAGAAAGCCTCATTGCACCATTTATTTGTTGTTTTCCTTTTTTTATTATATTCCTACCTAAATCACAGACTCAAATCTAAGCAATTTATTACTGCTGCAAAATAATATTATGCTTTCTAATAAATCCATTAAATTATTATATTACATTAAAGTCTAGTTTATATTTCACTATCAAGTATTCTATTAAAAACACCAGAACATTAAATGGAAATATTAACTGGAAATATGAAAAAATGATCAAATGGTAGACCATAAGAAAGTAGATAAAAAATAAAATATGGATTATTTATTCAATCACTCAGTGATATATTAATTTCAGAAAACAATGTTTCATTGTGAAATTCACATAAAAATTACAGTTCAAACTCTATTAAATTAATTTCTCCTACAGATTTGAGCTCTAGTACTTTACAGGCATATTGAAGATGTTCATGTATTAAAGAAATATGTGAAGCATACACATCTTCATCCCATGCTAAGTTTATAAAACATCTGGTCAGAATACAGATACAAAGCATCATTCTGACCATGGTACTACTGAGAGGGATGGGAAAGTCAACACTTCCCTCAAGTATTTGAAAAACCTACAATTGCCATTCTCATATCGATGTCTTGGCATTAACATTTCTACCCCTACCTTGCACTGGCCCTTAGTAATCTCCACATGAAACCTCTGATGCCTAATGACATCACTAATATTAATTCCAAAAGGTACCATTGGTATGTTATTCTGTCACCGTTGTCAATATCCACTGGAGGATATTTGTCTAATGCTTGCCAACATGTGTTTCAGGTCTGCCACAGTGGGGAAGATTCTTAACCCTCAAATTTGTAATATGGTGACTTTTATGAGCTTCAGAGCAATAATTATACCTTGAGTCCTTGGAGTGCTACAGTATTTTTTAAAAATTAAATAGTTCCTTTAGTTTTTTTCTTTCGACTTAGCTGTGAATACACAAACCTGAGCCAGATATTTATTGGAATAATAGACCTCTACTTTCATGCATTATTACACATAGAAGCAGATAAAATAGTAAACTCTCTCTCTCCCCTTAGGAGTAGTATCTTTTGCTAAGAGGTTACTTGGTTGTTTATAAACATCAATCTACATATAATGAAATTACACCAAAGGCTTTCTATATAGGCTTAGGCTTAACTGGATCTTAGAAAAAACATTGTGCTTAAGCAGAGAACACTCAAAAAGTTGACAAACTGTGTCTCGGGTGTTTTTTTTTTTCCTACATCATCTATATATAGTAAAATATTTTCCTAATTAGATTTATTTCCAGAATGCACATTTGGAGCCACCATGTAGCAATGTTCTAAATAGTACAGAACTGAAGACAGAGCAGGGTTGGATTAGCCATGGGAAATTTACATTGATAATCTTTAGAATATTTTCAATCTTGTGTGTAATGTACCCACGGGCTGTGTAATTAGCAACAGATGATTCTCCAGGTTTTCTCTGATTATATTCAACTTGACTTAGGGCAAAATGACTTACAGTCTCAGCTTCTGAAAGGAATATCATTCTTTTCAGAGTAACAAAGAGATCATCCTAAGCAGAAAAGCCAAATATCTAAAAATCTCTGAAGCATGAGATGTACACAGTTCATTTTTGCATAAAGAACAGTGTAGCACAAATATGATTTAATAAAAAAGACTTACAAAGAGATCACAAAAATTCTGAGGTTTGACCTACCCATTAATCAGGTCACTTACCAGATATCTCCTCTAGGCACTGCTTAGCAGTCTTACTATATGATAAATCCATCTTTGTAGGACTGGTACAGGAGTCAGCAGCTGGTAAAGAGGTACCTTCATTTTCCAAATGTGCTCTGAAATTAACCAAGAAAATACAAAGAAATAGCAATTGTAGTCACCGGTGACTCATCAAAGTGGAAGTTCTACAGTACAAGAAAAACCAATTTATTACAAGTTTTCCATCAAGGTAAATCAGTACTTTTTTATGACTGGGATGTCATAGGGCTGTCTATCTACAGGAGCATTTTGTTACTTTTCATATACAATCCAAGTGGGAGTGAGATATTAAATCAGATTTCTTTGACTTTTCTAAATTTGAAAGCTTGTAATTACCAACAGTTGGTTATATATTTTGGGCAAAAGGTTTGAAAAAATCCAACTTTCTTTTGCTATTTTAGAGAAAATCTGGCCAAATCATGTTTTTGTGAGAATAATACAAGCATTGAAACCATACCTAAAATTCTTTTTTTCCATAAAAACCCTACAATATATATCCTAAAAACATAAAATCTGAGTAAAAATAATGAATTTGTTCTAAGCTTTAAATGTCATAATAATGACTTAATTACCAAAGATTTCAGAAAATTTATAATCAAGAACAATTTCTCATTCTTAGGACTACCTTTTATTAATATATTGTGTATGTGCTTAACATGTAAAGAGTAAGTCTAATCAAATGAAAAGCACTCAACAAAAGGCTCTTATTTCATGCATTCTTTCTTCCTTTTATGCATGGGCAAAACTGAACTTTTATTCTAGATGTGTATAATTGCCTAATTGACATTTCTCGTTGGTTGTCATGAAAATACGCTAAACCCATCACGTATGGAATTGAACTCACAATCTTTCTCAGCAAACTTGGTCCTTGTTCATGGAGTCCTTGGGTGAAACCCTTATGGAGCCTACGAGGCCTTGCGTGGTCTCTCCCTATCTGCTCTCCAGCACCACCTTAGAGCACACTGTAGCCTTTATTCTTTCCTCTGTGGCCACAAGAGTCTTTCACACACTTTGCATAGTTTCCTGCATAAACAGGTCTTGCACTTATTTTCCTCCCCACTTCATTCAGTTGAGTATTTCCCTGCAAGTCTCAGCTCAAGTAACTGTTTCTTAAAGAATCCTCCCTAATTTCACTGATCAGGTAAAGTCCCCAATTATAAGCACTTTGTGCTCCCTGGACCTATCTTTTTAGCACTTCATATATATCACTCTTGTAATATAAAATTAATACAATTATTTGGTTAATGTTTAACTCCCAAACTAGACTCTATTCTCCATGTTTAAGTGTACCCCAATATCTAGCCACATATCTAGCATATAGGTTTCACTGAATAAATATTGGATAAACCTGTCAAGCAGAGTCCTATGGATAAAAAGAGAAAAAAACACAAATATTTGATAAATGAACGAATAAATCATATTAGTAGTGATGATAAAATAGTATTAATGGCAGATAAAGCATATGGAAGGAAGAGTGGCATAATGGTGAAGGCAGTAGGCTTGGATGTAAAACCTGGCCCTGTCACTAAACAGTTGTTAACTCATGTGACATTGGCAAGTTACTCCACTTCTCTGAACTTCAGTTTGCTCATCTGTAGAAATAGAGAAAAATATGTACCTTGAAAAACAATTGTGAAATCAACTGTTATTATTACTAACGGCCTGGAAAGGCATTCTCTTGAGGCATGTGAAATTCTGGTCATTATTAAAATAGCTAATGTATCTGCTTTTTGTGCCACCTACTTCTTTTCTTTTTCTTCTCTGGGCCCACTTTTTCCCATATACCCTGTTTCCCAATAGTCCCTCCACAACTCAATTCTAAAGGCTACTCTAGTCTACTCTTCCACTTGGCTTCATTTATTGTGGGCCACTCTTCTTCCTTGACCTCTTTCTTAGCCTACTGTCTCTGAATGAAGAGAAAAAATTCTCAGAAGTGTTCTAAGGATTTTTATTACTTGCTGAAGAAGTTTAAATGGAGAGTATGTAGTAAGATTATGGACCCCAGGGAAAGCTGACTGGCTATCTGCCAAGAAGCATCACAAAGGCACAGAGTCTTGGTGAACTGGCTGTGAGCCAGGATTGGCCTATACTCCTGCAGACTCTGTATTCACAGATTCATCTCTCAGACACTGAGTCACATTAAGTAGTTCACTAAGATGTTTGTCTAAAACCCAATGCTAATTGGTTTCCATTAGAACAAGACCAGCAGCTGCCACAGGAGCCAGAATCCTTCTATCTCCCTCTAAGAAAATCTGGAGCAAAAGAATGTTCAGAATATTCAGTGTTTCGGGGATAGAGCTTTTGCTTTGCTCAAAACAAATAGATCTTCAAAAGCATTCCTCAGGAGCTGAGTTGTGGCTGTCTTCCTCATTACATAAGACCTAATATTCAATTCCATTGGTTAAGTCTCCAATCCCCCTGTTTGAGACAGCCTTTTAAAAAATGTGTTCATATTCCTGACAATTCAGTCTTGTCTTGGAAGCCTTTATTTTTTTTTAAATGTAGCAGTGCATATTTCTGGCTGATTCACTCTTTTGTGTCTTTTTAGTTTAAGTCACAAGAGAATCTTATTTACCCTATTTTCAAGTTCTTTGGTGTATTTCCTATGGTATTCCCTACATGAGTTATTTACACTAGCAATAATATGAAAACAGATTGATCAATGAAGGAAACATGTAGAAGGTATGCTTCAAATCATTGTAAAAAAAAGACTTATAAGTCATCCTTGGTATTCACATGTAAATGGGACCATAAATCTCTACTCTATATACGTAACAAGCCATCCATTTCTCTAGTATTTCCACCTCATCATCTGTTACTGAAGCAGAAATAGATTTTAACTCCAGTCTATAGAGGGGCAATTGATGCTAAATGCTAATGATTTAGCTTTTATACAAATGATCAAAGAAATTCAGTTAAATCTCTGGGGACTCCCAACATGTCCTCTATTTTTATGCATGCTTCATACCAGTAAAATAAAAATATTTGGGTTGATTCACTAAAAAATTTATAAAGACTTCAGATTCAAGAGTGTCCTCTAACCAGAAGGTAAATTTTGACAGATATAGTGAATTTTACAGTGACATCATTCAGTGTTCCCACATAAACTGATATTACATTTCCCTCATATTGACCAGAAAAAAGAAAAAATGAGTATCATGATATTCCTTCAAAATACTTAGTATTGTCCTGTGCAAGCTATCTTACTGCATATTTACAAGATGTTTATCATGTTGTAAGTGTCTATTGAAATTACAAGATACAGCATTGTAATATTTATTTAGAGTTCTAATAAGCCAAGCCCTTCACCTGTTACCAAGAGTCATGGTAGTTAAAAGTCTAAATACACCAATGATTATCATAAAAGCTATTATCTATTTTGTGCACTTACTATGTGCCAAATGTTGTACCTAGGCTTTTTTCTTCCTATGGCATATCACTCAAAATGTACCACAATCCTGTAACGTAATTGCAGCGGGATAAAGAAATGAAGATTTCCAGTGGTCAAATAATTTGCCCTAAGTAACAATCTGGTAGATGCTTAATGGGTACTTGAACCTGACTACATATAAATATTGATCTATTAACTGCTACCCCACAGTTTAACTCCATCCAAATGCCCATGGATGCTAAGTATTTTATTGCATTAGAGGTCCCTTAGCTGACAGACAGATTAGTCACTAAGTTAATAGTAGACAATATTTGAATGTGACAATATCCACTGGTTTACACTGAATGTTATTCTTTACTCACTACTTAAAGGAATTCAGTAATAAATCCTAGATACTATGAAACTTCCAATTTCCAACTTCATAAATATGGGTGTTTGCATACTGATTTATATTCAAGAAATATATCTCCCTATGAATTCATCTTGATATGGATGTAGTCACAAATGTGGACACAAATAGAACTGATTTGAGTCAGAAACATTAACTAATAGTATTGTAATTCCTGCCTTATAAACACAACAAAAGGGAAGGAAAAACACATATCCTTCAAAAACCAGTAATGTGCTTGCTTTCCTCTTTCCTTCCTGCTGGAAAGGCAGATAGGTGACAGCCAGAGCCCATGCCAGGAAACTGTCAGAGTGAAGAGTAGTCCAGTGTAGATGGGAGATTTGTTAGATTCAGAAGAGTTGAGCAAATCAGAAAACATATTGAGAATAATGGGAGCCAGATTTCTCATGGTTGAAAAAAGGAAATACAAGCATGGAAAGAAGAATAAATCCTGTGGTGTTGGGTTGGAGTTGGAAATATTGTGAGTATATATATGTGTGTGTGTATATATATACACACACAAAAAAACCCAGTATTTCCAATTCCTATATATATATGAATAATTATATATAATTATAATCTATATAATTATAATAAATTACATAAAAATGGGAATAAATAATATAAAATGTGTGTGTGTATATATCTACATATACTTCTTAATTTTGACCTCTTAGAAAACCTAGAAGCAGTGAAATTTTAGTTTCTAAGTATCTCTTTGCACAAAAAGAAATCAGGGCTCCTTGGATAAAAGCTGAAGCCAAGTTAGGAAAAGTATAAGATGAGCCGAGAACATCCTGAGCCATAAAGAAAGTTCTCAAAGAGCTCAAAGAATGATGGGGAACATGGAAAAGACACACAAGCCAGCTTGAAGGGCCTCCCAGTGGCCAAATCTGGGAAAATTTAAGCATTATAATAAATTGTGATAGCAATAGATTATATCCCATTGAATATAATAGAAATACATTAGTATACACAATTTAAATAAATAGGTAGATTATGAGGAGAAAATAAATCTCTTCCTTAAAGTAGAATGCTAAGGAGCAAATACAGAAGTGATGCAATTAGAAAGTCAGTAAATTGATTCTTTATGTATACATGTAACCTGGTTCATCCTGCTCTGGCTTCTCTCACAATCCATTTACACACTGCAAAAAAAGTAATTTTCCTGATCATGCTTTACACACACATGCTCATGTGCATGCATGCACACATGTATACACATACATACAGTCCAAGTTCCTGACATTCAAGAATTTCTACTACAACCAGGCTCCAAACAATCTTTAGTGTCTAGGAAAAGTGACCTACTTACTGACCACCCTAAGTATCTTCTATTGTCCTGTTTACATGGTTCCTTTAGGCTTATATTTCCCTTCTTTACCCCCTCATCTCTGCATTACCAAATTCTACTTATCTTTCTGGACCCAGCTCAAGTGTCACTTTCTCTGATTCCAATAGCTAAAAGTAATTTTCCACTTTTTCGAGATCTCAATGTATCTAATCTGATTTACTCCTGGGTAGCTTTATACTTCCAGCCACATTTTGTAGTTTTCTTTGAGCCTGCTGCTTGTCTATCTCATTGTGGACAATGAAAAGAAAATTACATATAGCATGTGTGATTTTCCACTCTACCCTTGATGTCTCATAGATATTTAGTAGGTAGTTGTTGAAAGAAGAAAAAAATATGTGAATAAATGTGCTGAAAAGAAGGTATGGTTTAATTCTTAATATGTTTTAAAGCTGTTTATATTTCAATTAAACCCTCTCATTTATAGGAAGTGGGCAACTTCAGAGTTTTTTTCTGTTCTATCATACATTTTTGGCAGTTTTAAAAAATTCTTCTATAGCAGGTAAGTCTAATTCAGGATGACGGTGTTTCATTCACCAGTTTTATTTGGTGCCTACTGTGGGTAGGCTCTGTCCTGGGCAATTATGCCACTAAATAAGAAAGACAAGACTCTTGCTTTCAATGAGCTTACATTACAGTGGGATGTGGCTGAACTCACACTAGTTAATAAGCAAATAAGAAAAGAGCAAATAGTAGTAAACTCTATGAAGAAAATACAAGAGGATTGTGAGACGGAATTCTGGCAAGAGGCAGGGTAGAAGTTTCATTGGTGTAGATGGTTGGGGATGGTTAGAGATTAGCAGAGCTCTAATGACAAGATGGGCTGCAGCAATCTGGCAGTGAGTGTTACAGGCAGAGAGAACATATGTGACGAAGGCCATAAAATGGGACGAGTTGGTTTGTTGAGAAAGGATACTGACTTTATAGCCAGTTTTCTTAGCCAATTGGCTACATTACTTCACTTTTATAATCTTCATTTTAAAGAGGGTAAACAGAAACTCAAAGGGGATGGAGAACTTGCCAGGGTCACATAGCACATCCACACTTTAACTTCTAAGCTGTACGGCTTCCTCTTTTTCATAGTTAAAAGTTACATTTTCATATGGAAACCAACAAATTTGTATTCACTGGATATTTTATTGCAAATAATACAAAAAACAAAAAGTGTGTTGCTACTTATAGAAGGAACCCTACTAAATTAGCAGTTCTAGATTTACACTTTCCTACAAAATTCACTTGGGATTTTTTTAAATGATTGATGTTTTTACAGAATATATTTGAAATCCACAAGGGTGCTGAGTATGACATATTTAAAACTTCATGATTTTTGTTATATTTTTGAAATTTGGATTATGATTCTGACATTTTAAATTCTATTTTGTCAGATAGGGACCCTGGAGTCAGAAAGAGCTGCAGACTCCCATCTGATCCAAATACAAAGGCTTTAAGTGAATAATTGGTACTAAAGTCTGAATAGCAAGACTTAACTGAGGTGCCCCAAAATAGTAAATGTTAATAATTATAATTTTGTTTTGCTGAATATATAAAGCCCCAGAAAAAAGTACTTAGGTTTTTCATTGAGGAAAATAAATCCTTACAATTACTTGCTTTATTTAAAAGCACGTACAGTTAATGAATTTAATAAATTTTTAAACTATATAGTCTTGACCCTTTCTTAATGATAGCAGGTTCCTGCTTCCTATACATAAAATTTTCTTCCTCTTGTTAAACTGCCAACCTGACACAAGGATACACAAAGGCAGACATTATTCCTTCCTAGGCGATATCCTTACTAACCAGACAGTGAATAAAACTGGGGACATAGCCATGACTGACATATTTCTAATCAATTAAAACAAATCAGAGAACAACAGGCAAAGTGTGCTATCTTTATCAACTGTGTAGTAGGATGCATATTTTTAGATATAGCATACATTGTATTTTTAATACATACAAAATAAAACACAAGGTAAAATAAAAAATAAAACATAAAAACAAATAAAGTACAAATAGATAAGTAACTCTTTTTATCTGGAAACTTATGCCTAGCTATTGGAAATTAATATAAAATCTACACTGAGAAAGTAATGCCTCATAAATAACATTTCAGGAACATTTACAATATGAGAGGATACACCGTAAACATGTTATATACATGATCTCTGTTAATATTCTCAACTCTGCAAGGTAGACTATGATTCCTATTTGACAGCTGAAGAAAAAGAAGACTAGGAGATGTTAAGTAATTTGTCCAAAGTGACATAGCTGGTAAGTGGTAGACCTGGGGATTAAATTCACATCTATCTGATTCCAGAGCCTGCCTCTTTCACCATTATGGTATACTTTCTCCAAAGGGTGACAACAAAAATATGTGTAAACTCTATAAAACTGAGAATCATTTGTAAAAGACTACTATTAGTAATAGTAGCAGTATAGAAGTAGTAATAGTAGTAATAAACACAGGAGAAAGTCATGGCATCTGGGGTCTATCTTGCTTTTGATAGCAAGCAGGTTAATTTTTGAAAGCCTCAATTTCTGAGAGAGAGAATAAAACTAGATCATATTGGAGGTTTTTTCCAGACTAAGCTTCCACATTAAATTCTAGGCCTCTATCTTTAAAATGAAACATTGCTCCAAAATGACTATATAAAGCACCACTTCAGCACCCTTCCTTCATATATATATATGACTTTATAGCCTCTTTTCTTCGCTAATTGGCTATATAACTTCACTTTTATAATCTTCATTTTAAAGAGGGTAAACAGAAACTCAAAGGGATGGAGAACTTGTCAGGGTCACACAGCAGATCCACAGTTTAACTTCTAAGCTGTGCTCCTTCCTCTTTTTCATGGTTAAAAGTTACATTTTCACATGGAAAACTGCGCTCTGAGTATGTAGACCTGTAAACATCTTTACAACCATGGACGGACAGAGGCCGCCTTACCTGTAAATGAATGGTGCCACTGTGGCAGTATTCGGGTGGCTGTGTTGCTGCTGTTGAGGGAGTTGGACGGCACCATTTCCTGTGCTCTGCCCACTGCTTTGGGCCACTGGCACGGTACAGGAACCAGAAGGAGCAGCTTGGCCGGCTTCCCTTCCTTCCAAAGGAGCAGGGCAGCTAGATGCACTTGCTTTCTCGGTGGTTATGGGCTTGGGTAAAGACTGGGAAGGGCTTCCTTTGGTAGTCCTGAGTTTTTCAGACTCTTTGCTTGCTGTGCTGCCAGGTGAAGTGGTTTGCTTTGCTGCTGGCACTTTTGAGCCTGGTTTTGGAATCCCACTGGAAGATGGAATTAAACTTTCCTTCTTGGCTGCTGTCATCTTGCTACCCTTTGGGATCAAACTTGCAATTTTAGAGGTCTTTTTTGGAGCAGTCTCTGTCATCTGATCCTTCTCTTCCCTGACTGGTTTTTCAGTGCAAACTTTATTTTTGTCCCTGTTCTTTTCCTCTTTTTCCTTTGGCTGCAGCAAAGACTTTTTATTGCTGAGATTTTTGCTTCCAGCTTTTGGAGGGGCCAATTTAGGTGACACTTTGGGACTGCTATTTGTTGAGCCACCACTATTCAGACCACTGTTAAAACCTTCCATCTCACCAGACTCAGAAAAGGCATCATCATCCTTCCCACCATCACTGGCTCCTGAACTGGGAGGCTGCGGTGGGCGTAAAGCAGTCCGGGCATTGACTAGCTTGAACTTTTCAAGCATGGATTTCTGTCCCGAGGGAGCAGGTTTGACCCCTTCTGAGATAGGTGGCTTCAGCCTGTCTGTAGATGGTATGGGAGAGGTGGCTGGGCTCGACTGCTTTACACTCAGCATGGTGGAGGTGGCACTGTGTTTGACATTCATGGACTTGCTACGCCAGGGCTTGCTGGCACTCGGAGAAGGGATGGCAGAGGCAGGCGGCTGCCCAGCGGTGCTGGGAGGCTGCATGTTACCAGTTACACCTGAAGAGGGTTGAGGTCTTTTGGAGGAATCTGAACATTATTAAGGAAAAACAAAAAAGAAAAAGCTGATTAGTTTTGATCACTTATACCACACCATTGAGTACTTCCTATCGATGCATGGAAGCGTCTCTCCTCTGAACTGAAAAGAGACATGCTATGTTGCATCAATTACTTCTGTGATGTGATTGGCTTTTTTTTTCTTTACCATATATCAAAAATGCAGAGTATTTGAGAGGCATTGATTTTGGGGAAAAAAGCATGTTTTTTTTCCCCTCTGAAATTACTCTTATCCAAATGAATTTGCTAGTCACAGATATCTAAAAATGAAAAAAACACCATCTCTCCCCTAAGCAATTCTCTGTATTTTTTTACCACCATTGTAGCTCATACTAGTAAATGGATATTCCACATTGCCTTATAAAAATATGTTGTATAATGCATCTTGGGAATTGCTTTAATCTACTGGGAGTTTAGCTAATTCTTGCCTAAGTAAATATGCTTATGAATCATAATTAAGCTTTTTGTTAATTTTATTTTTATTTGTATAAAATAATCATTGAAATTTCTGCTTCTAAAGATTAGATAATTTACTAACCAATCTATATCTATATCTGTATCTATTTATCTGTATAATAATATTACAAGGTATTTATTAATATTATCATCCTCATTTTACAGATAAAACAACTGAGGCAAAGAGAAAATAACTTGGTCAAGGACACATAGCCTGAATTTAAACTGATTTCAGAGACTCTGCTCTTAACCAGCACACTTATAGCCTCCTGTAGTGATCTGCACAAACTCTAAACTCTAATAGAAAATCAAGCTACTTTTTGAGAGCTGTAGCAAAATAAATCTATTTGCCATATAAGTACTTTACAAGGCACTAGTGTTTACTTGTGTTCCACTCAGAAGTCACATTATGATGTGACTTTAATATGACTGCTCTAGTACTGATTAATGTTTGATTACAAGTTTTATTTTTAAGAACAAAAAACTAAATCAAAGAAGGGATTTTATAACATGGTATAGAAGAAAAAAGAATTGAGTTACAGTTAAAAGACCTCAATTCAAATGTTAACATTTAGAAGCTGTATAATTCTGGTCAAGTCATTTAATTTACATGTCATCAACCATATACCTCCCTCTTTCATTTTGGGGGAGTTGGTGAGGGGATGATTAAAATTAGATATTAATTTGGTACTCTTAACATACAGATATTAAAAAATAGATGTAAACCTGTTTTGATGAAATACTCACTATTTTATAAAGAATATCCTTTTCATAATATGCAGGAATTGGAGTTCATTAAATTTCATTCAACATTTATAAATGTAAAACTACAATGCTTATATTTTTAAATGTCTTCTTTTAAAAAGTCAAAACACATGATAAACCATATGTGATCAAGCCAACTGATACAGAATACTAGTCTTATTCATTTTCTAAAGAGGAAATTGACATACAAAAAAGGAAATAACAAAAAGAAAAAGGAAAAGAGGTCAAATTGTTAGTTGAATTTTTGTGTGCGTTACGCAGGTTTTATTTTTTTTAGAAACTAACTGTTCCTAAAATAACAGTTGATATTTGAAATTTATGTTAACAAGAAGATATTGTAAACAAATACATTTTATATTAATATTAAATTTTCCCTGTTAGGAACCGGGGCTGTATAGCAGGAGGTGAGCGGTGGGCCAATGAGTGACGCTTCATCTGTATTTACAGCTGCTCCCCATCGCTGACATCAACACCTGAGCTCCACCTCCTGTCAGATCAGCAGCAGCATTAGATTCTCATAGGAGTGTGAACCCTACTGTTAACTGTGCAAACGAGGGATCTAGGTTGCATGCTTCTTACGAGAATCTAATGCTTGATGATCTGAGGTGGAACTGAGGTAGTGATGGTAGCACTGGGAAGCGGCTACAAATACAGATTATCATTAGCAGAGAGGTTTGACTGCACAGAGATCATAGTAAATCAATTTCTTGCAGACTCATATCAAAACGCTATCAGTGAGTGGCACGTGACAATCCATCTGGTGGCAGGAAATGGTAAAGCTGCATCTGGTGACAGGCTTTATAGTGGCAAGTGAGTTGATGTACTTCAATTGTACAGCTGCATCTGGTGGCAGACTTTAAGTCAGAATCCGACACTTATTTTAGTCTGTTCATGGCCCTCCCATTATTTTATTTAACACTTCCGTCTGTGCCTCTTTCCCACACTGTGCACTTGTCTCAGTCACAGTTTTGTAAGCCCACAAGCTAATCCTAGCAAAAATGAGTAAAAAACAAACATCACTGGAGAGCTTCTTTGAAAAGGGGGAATGACCCAATGATGAGACAGCAGAAGACCAAGACCACCAACAAAATGAAAGCTGCATTTAAAAGAAAATACCAAGAGTCCTAATTAAATTATGAGTTCATTGCAACAGGTGATTCATATTCTCCAAGCCCGCTTTGTATAATATGGGGCAACCAGCTATCCAGTGAAGCCATGAAACCTTCAAAACTGCTTCACCACATGGAGATCAAGCACCCTGCATTAAAAGACAAGCCTTCGGATTGAAAAAAAAAAAAACAAAAAACCTGAACACGAAGAACAGAAGCAATTATTGAAGGCCACCACTTCTTCAAATGTGTCTGCACTGAGAGCATCATTCTTAGTGGCTAACCACATTGCTAAAGCTAAGAAGCCCTTTACTGTTGGTAAAGAGTTGTTCCTGCCTGCTGCTAAGGACATTTGCCGTGAACTTTTAGAAGAGGCTGCAGTTCAAAAGGTAGCACATGTTCCTCTTTCAGCTAGCACTATAACTAGACGAACTGATGAAATAGCAGAGGATACTGAGGCACAATTGTTACAGAGAATTAACGAGTCACCATGGTACGCAATCCAGATTGAAGAGTCTACTGATGTAGACAACAACGCAACAATGCTTGTTTTTGTGCAATATATTTTTCAGAAGGATGTGCATGAGGATATGTTATGTGTACTTTTGTTGCCAACTAACACCACAGCTGCAGAACTATTCAAGTCTTTGAATTACTACGTATCAGGAAAATTGAATCAGTCATTTTGTGTCAATATATGCACAGATGGAGTGGCTTCCATGACTGGATGGGTTTCTGGTTTCACTACTCAGGTCAAGAAGGTCGCTTCTGAATGTCAATCTACGCACTGTGTCATCCATAGAGAAATGCTGGCTAGCTGAAAAATGTCGCCTGAACTAAATAATATTTTATAGGATGTGATTAAAAGTATCAACCACATTAAAGTACATGCCCTTAAGTCACATCTGTTCCCACAGCTCTGTCAGGAGATGGAGACAAAGCACACACATCTTCGCTTATACACAGAAGTGATTTGGCTTTCTAAAAGGTAGATCACTGGCCAGAGTTTTTGAGTCACAAGAGCCACTCCACAGATTTCTTTTAGAAAAACAGTCACCACTGGCAGCACATTCCAGTGACACAGAATGGTTCACAAAAATTGCTTACTTGTGTGATATAATCAATCTGATCAACGAATTCAATCTGTCACTTCAGGGGAGAATGACAACTGAGTTCAAGTTAGCAGATAAAGTGGCCAAACTGGAATTATGAGGGTGATGAGTGAACATTGGGGTTTTTGACTTGTTTAAAACATTAGCAGAGATTTTGAAAGAGACTGAGCCAGGGCCTTCTTTCTCCCAGCTGGTGCATGATCACCTATCTCAGCTTTCAAAAGAGTTTGAGCATTACTTCCCAACCACAAAAGACCGCTGAACTGGGAAGGAATGGATCCTGGACTCATTTGTGAATAAGCCAGGTGAATTGACTTTGTCCACGCTAAAGGAGGATCAACTGCAATTTGAGATCGCAAATGACGGTGGCTTTAAAAGTATGTTTGAGACAATTTCAAATCTCCGTATGTTCTGGATTAAAGTCAAGGCAGAATATCCTGAGATTGCCACAAAAGCACTGAAAAGCCTGATTCCACTCCCAACATCCTATCTTTGTGAAGCAGGATTTTCTGCAGTGACAGCAACCAAAACGAGATTATGGAGTAGACTGGACATAAGCAACTCACTTTGGGTGTCACTGTCTCCCATCACTCCCAAATGGGACCGTCTAGTTGCAGGAAAACCGGCTCAGGGCTCCCACTGATTCTGCATTATGGTGAGTTGCATAATTATTTCATTATATGTTACAATATAATAATAATAGAAATAAAGTGCACAATAAATGTAATGCACTTGAATCATTCCAAAACCATCCCCCTCCCCCTGGTCTGCAGAAAAATTGTCTTCCATGAAACTGGTCCCTGGTGCCAAAAAGGTCGGGTACTGCTGCTGTAGATTAGAGTGTATTTGTTTGCTAAAAGTTGAAATGCTCCATGATATATTTAAATTTTAAAGCATATAATGATAAATTGACCTTTTTTCAGTATTCATGTAAGGTCTGTAATTGTGTTCATGTTTGGAATATTTATGGAAATACATTCACTTCACAGAAAAACACTAAGATCAAGACAGGTGATGTAAAGGAGATATGTAGGCCTTTGAGGCCGGAGGAACATTTATAGAATTTTGTTAGGGAACTATATAAAATTCATTCTATTTATTTACATTTAAAATATGCACATACATATATTGGGACACAGAGTTGGAGAGAAATATAGTCCCCCCCAAAATCAAAGCCTATTCTGCTGGGCATATTGTTAAGAGGAACATGTTAAGAGGCATAATATTGAATTCACCATCACTTTTTCATATTAATCTCAAAAGTTATTTGTGATAGTTCTTGTTCTATAATAAAAACAATATTAGTAATTATTATAAATATAATTACACTGGCATTTTATTGAAGGTTCTCTAACTAAATTATTACTATTATTTTTAGAGATGGGGTCTCTTTCTGTCACCCAGGCTGGAGTGCAGTGGCACAATCATAGCTTATGGTAGCCTCAAACTCCTGGGCTCCTGTTATTTCACAACAATCCAATGAAGCAGGAAGGGCTCATATTTCTTTTTCACATTTCTGGAAACCAAAGCGTGGTGAGCCTAAACAACTCATTCAATGGTGTGTAGCTAATGAAGACTTCATGGTAGAGCTAGGTTTTGATCCCACGTTGTGTCACTCTAGAGACCAAGCTGTATAATTGTATCAGAATTTCTAACATCCTAAGTTTTTAACACAGTGGTTCTCAAACTTTAATGTGCACACGAGTAATCAAGGGATCCAAGTGAATGTACATTGTGACTCAGTAGGTCTGAAATGGGCCCTGAGATTCTGCCTTTCTAACAAGCTTGCAGATGATGTTATGTTTTGAGTCACAAGGATCGAACAGAGTCACAGGTCATGAAAACTGTTGACATTTTCAGTTTTAAAGGGTTGTTTCTTATGACAGTACCCAAACTGGCTAACTTCATTAAATGTTCCACAGTTATGCAATATTAATATTTTTCACTCTTTAATATTTCAGAACCTTGGCCAGCTCTGAGTTCATCGGGATGTTTAGCAGTTTGTAGCAAAGAATCACTAAAAACAAAACATGCCCATCAGGTTTTCCTTTTTCTCATCCTGTTAGCCACATATTTAGTGAGTGTCTGCTGTGTGTCTGCAAGTAGGTTAAGAAGTCAGGAGACTCCTATCCCAGAATGCCCGGGAGCTTTGGTGGAGTTGAGAGGAGAGGGTAGGAAAGAACCAGTCAGGACAATTTTTAAGTGACTGACGGACAAGAAAAATAGAAAAGGGTGCTCCTTCCTTAGAAAGGAGAAAACAAGCTGAAGATATTAACTAGAAAGACTGCTATAGAAGTTCAAGCACAGAAGAGGAATTACAACATCACTACACTCAAAAATGAAATTGAGAGGGGCATCCACATCCAACCTATGGTAGTGGCCATAGCAATAGCTGTAAAATCATTCTCAGGCAAGTACACACACATAAGACACTTCTTTAAGCTCAGCTCTAAAACTCTCCCCAGCCTGTCTCTATACAGCAGCAATGAGGTGTTTCAGATTTCATTAAGAGGGCAAATTATAGGTCACTGTGCATCAGGAAGGCATTGGAATAATAAAAGGCTTTCTGGACTCTTCATAACAAAGGTTGCACAACAATAGCAGCTGAAATGGCAGCATCTGTAGCTTTCACAGAGTTGGTGCAGCCCCAAATTCTAGTCTCTGCCATTTGCGTATTCAATAATAAGTAGCTTGGTCCCAATGATACATTTCTGAATGTTGATATTGTGGCTTCTGACTATGAATGAGTCTCAGTATGGGAAAAGAACAGATATCTAATGCACATATTGAAAGGTATTCCTGAAATGGATTTGTACCTTGCATTTTCACGGACTGTCTCTGCTTACAGCCCTGCCTCTTGTCTCTGGTCCCCAAATAGCAATTTTCTTCCACTCTCCCTATTCTGCTTTCTCTTCTTCCACCTCCACATACACCATTGCCAATGCCACCATAACCAGATACTATTATTCATCCACTGCTTGCTTTATTCCAAGTACTTTATAAGCTCTTTATACACAGGATCTCACTTAAACCCATAATAATCTACCATATAGTTATGATTTATCTTGTTAGAAATGAGGAAATGGAAGCTTAGAAAGAGAAAGTACCTTTTCCTCAATCACACATATAGTAAAACTCAGAAAATACAAAATAAAAATTGGAAATTAGGTTTATCTGACTAGAAAATTTGGAGGCTTTTCACTATCTTTTTTTTTTCCATATGTTTGCTGCATGCCCAGAAATTCTGCTGGCATGGCTTTCCAGAAAGCCACATACGTGTCAAACAGTGAAGTTAATTGGGTAACTCCCTGTTTTCCTTCTTCCTCAGTGAGCAGAATATAAATGGAGAGAACATCACACAGACACTTTCTACCCAGTAAACTACATACTACCTTCTTCAGCATCCTACTTGCACCCGTTGCTCTGAGTTGATGTGAGAATGGATATTGGTTCATGCTTACAAAACATCTAAATTCACGAGTTAATGCTTAGTTATCTCATCTTGCAAATAAATAATATTGATGACTTGTGATCAATGCCAATCTACTTCTAAAATTAATACATTGAAGTAAATGTGGCAGTCACAACAGGCATATGGAAACTTTAGAGAAGAACAATTTTCTATGGGAACTTCAGTTATCTTTAGAGCTTAGCACCATGATGCCAACAGTGCTATCAGCCTAAGAGAGGGAATAGAGACCATCCTCAATCTGTTCATTTCTTCTTCCTCACTGAATAGTACATGGCTTAGATTGAAGCAACATAGCTTTTAACTCAGAAATATAGGAAATGACAACAACAATGATGACAACAGCATCCCTCCTTCTAAAGTATTCTGGCATAGCAGGCATTGTGCTCAGTGATATAGACGGCCCCTACTGAATGTAGAACACCTTAAGCATCACAGATTATTGTAAAAGGAAGCAAACAATTAAGCGATATGGCCATGGCAATTGGTTTGATAAATAATTAACTTAGACTCTCATTTTACAATAACATACCAAAATGCCTTTAAAATTTTTTTGAAAAGTTGAAAAAAAGTAGGATTCAAATCCAAATATGTCTTGTTACTAAGTGGCTCCTTGTGCACCTCAACACACTGCCTTGCATAAATGATTGCATGTGTAACACTCCAGTCATCAATTTTATAATGACTCAACAGAAACACTGGATGTTGTTATAAGGGATCCTGGAGGCTCTGTCCATTCTGCACGCGCTTATATTATACCATTTGCAATGTTAGAGTGCCACTTTGTGGAGTGTCGTGAAATTTAGGAAAGCTTACATTCACCAGCCAGTTGTAAAACAGTATGTAATTTTTGTACAGGCATATATAATTTGTGGACACTTCACTATGTGTGCATATATACATAAACAAAAAACATATACATCCCTATCTGTATAGTCATATCACCTGATATATGTACCTAGTTATGGCAGCTCATGAAAATCCCTAAGATCTTAGAAATTATGATGTTGACATTGTATTTTAGGTTTCTATGAGTATTGAGTAATAAAACAAAAAGTCATAGTAAAACACATCATAACATTACCAGTAAAGTAATATGATAACTAAAACACATTTGCATTGGCTTGGAAAGAAAATTTTAAAAGTTCAGTTCTTTGACTTTATAGTTATTTCAGAGTAATTAGAAAAAATGGAGAAAGTCCTTAAGAGCAAGACATCTATGTTTTAGCTGACAATAAACCACCCAAATTTCATGACTAATGCAAAATTCTCATTAACTCTCACTGTTTTATAATGTTGAATTAAAATGTTACTAAATCCTTGGCATCAATTTTACTAATGCTATTTTGAGTGTAAGTAAAAGCAAAAGCTCCCACACCAGTAGATAGTTGATTAGAACCCAGAAGAGAAAGGAACACAACTCTTCAGTAAATGTACAGGTACAGTGTAAGAATCACATGTGGGAAACAGTAAAAAGATGGCAGTATTCCCTCTGGTGCTGTGGCATGTTTCTTGGCAACATGCAAAAACACCTCTCCACTAAGGGACACTGTCTAACAACACATGTTTATAGATCATAATTCAGAAACTAGATTCCAAATAAAGAGGGATATTTATAATCTTAATATTAAGCCATTTAGCACTGTTCAGATTTATTACACAGATTTTGTAAAACAAGAATAATTACTTAAGATAATTTGCTTCAGGCATGCAAAGTACATGTCCAAATGAACTATGGTATGGTTTTTACAAGCTCTGATTTCCGGTGAACAGGTATTTGGTTTTCTTTAGAGCACGTATTTGTCTAGAGTACTCTTAAAGGATGCCTGGGCAAATTGATAAATGCTGGCATCAGAATGTATTATTCATAGTCAGTTTTTGAATAGCAGATCATCACGAGAAGAAACCGAAGGACTCTCAAAAGAAATGCATTACAAACGATGTTATCTTCATTTCACAACTTGTTCTGAGAGATTTGTTCTCACATTCCACTTCAGCATAATGGTGAGATAGCACTGCATTCTATTGTAACATTTCTATTTCAGCCTTCTCTGCAAATAATCTATTACAACGTGCCCTGATATTTTAATTCATTTGGCGAAATGGTAAAATGAACACATTTTTTTTTGAATTGTCTTACTATTAAATGATATTACATATATCTTTTGAAGTGCAATTTGTGATTCTTTACTGATTTCCTTTCCTTATTCATTTTCAGATAAGCTAATTTTTTTTTTTTACAAATCATACATGTTAAAAGCTACTGTGCTTTCAATAGTTTGTTTTTCTTAAATAAAAAATTGTTTTAATTGTGAATAAGCCTTTAATTGTGAAATTGTTTTAATTGTGAATAAACCTTTATTTTCTACTACAAATTCTATAGGTTCAGGAACTGATTTATATAACTCATCTCCTCAGACTTGGTAAAGAATGTAGAAAGTATATTTCCACTTAGAAGCATTCAAGGAGCACATTACCGATAATTTGGTTCATCCTTCAAATAAAATATCTTAATTTATTAATTTAAATTATGTTATTAATTTAAATGTTCCAATTTTTAATAACTAAAGATGAATAGCAATTAGAATTAGCATATTCAAGTTAGTATTTTCTGAACTCTGTCATGATAATACTGTAAACTTTGAAAATTATTGTTTAATTTTCACCTTGCATGGTCACACCCAAGATATGTATGCAAATTAGTTTATGGCACAGATCAACTTGTCAGCAGATGAACCTTATATTTTTATGTAAATTATGCTCGAACTATAAATCTTCATGTCAAAAAGATTAAATCAAACATCTTCGTCAAAATATTATTTGAATATAGAATAAATTACAAATTGTTTTATATGTAATATTTATTATTGTTTTGTTTGCTCATAATTTAAGATACTATATTAGAAATATAAAATAGCATGGCACAATGAATAATTCAGATACATTGATATTGGATGAATTGATGTAACATCATAACTCCATGTTTTACAGGAAAGTCCATATTGCATGTAAAGCAAATTCCAGATGGCTGCATCACATGATGCAATTTAAGCTTAGGTTACTATTGGCAGTTTATAGACATATAATGCCTACATTTGATGTATAATATTGTAAGTATTTGTCAATGTGAGATCACACACTTTAAATGTTTCAGAATTTTTAGTTAGTTGGAATTAAAAGTAATGGCTAATTCACCATGAAAACTCTTGTATTTCGCCTTAGATATGTACCTAAGGAAATTTGCTTTATATAATCAAAGACTGCATATTACATGATATCTGTCTCCACCTTGTGGTTATTATAAATATTGCTACTTTCTAATTTTCACTGCTTCCTAGACATACATAGGAGAGGTTGAGTGGCCACAGAAAAATGCTAATGCTTATCTTTGAATTTTTACTTTTAGACACAGAAATGAAGTTAAAGAAAATATTTTGACATTATAAAAAATTAAGATACATTATTATATCAAATTGCTAGCATTTCTAAGTCTCTTTGCCAACATTATTAATTTCTTACAAAATATTATATAACTGGTATAATGCAGCTTAATTGAACACTTTGGCAATCCATTCAACACATCTGTATTTATCTATTTCTTTTTTTCTTCTTTCTTTTTCTTTTCTTTTCTTTTTTTTTTTTTTTTTTTTTTTTTGAAGCAGGAGTACAGTGGCGTGATCACAGCTCACTGGAACTTCCAATTCATGGACTCAAGCAATCCTCCTGCCTCAGCTTCCCATGTAGCTGGGACTATAGGTGCACACCACCATGCCTGGTTAATTTTTTTTATTTTTTGTAGAGACAGGATCTCACCGTATTTTCCAGACTGGTCTTGAACTCCTGGCCTTGAACTCCTGGCCTCAAGCAATCTCCCCACCTCAGCCACCCAAAGTGTTAGGATTACAGGCATGAGCCACTGCACCTGACCAACACATCTCTACTTCTAAGCTTGTTAGCTTCCTCTAGAAATTTCATACCATGTACAGGAAGTATTAGCCTGAACTCATATAACAATTTCTACAAAAGTTACAGAGCAAGGGGAAATGTTTTTCTGATAAGGAACTGTCATATCACTTTTCCCCAAGAAGAGTGTGTCTTCAGTAATATTTCTTACACCTTGAATCAAAAATATTATAATATTTTATATTTTAAAGATAAGCTCCTAACTTCTATATAGACTTTTCTGTTTCAACTCAAGAGCTGGGGATATTGCAAGGATCAAGACACACTGCTCTGCTCTCAGGGGTTTACAGTCTGTCCAATTTTGCTTTCAGTGGAGGGGGAGATTTTCACAAAAGAGTGTCTAAATCATAGATCACATCTGTCAATTCATATTGGAGTAAGAGAAAGTTGTTTAATCACTCACCCATCTGAAACAATTCACAATTATCTAATCTGAACAAAAGTGTTCCTACTTGGTTGAATTATTCAAACCAAATTTTCCAAGCATTCTACTAACTAAATATTTGTATCACTTTTTAACTTCAAGTGTTGTTCCATGTACAGCTCAATACTCTGAAGAGAAGTTTGAAGTTCTATTGATATGAAAACACTGATTTCTGCATGGTTCAGGTGTAAACTTCACACCCTTTGCCCTGCTATGCAGTGACAGGCAGCAAGCCAGAAGCTCTTTAAATACACATTTGGCATCTCACAGAGAACTATGTGGCATATATTTCATTTATAATATGCCTTTAACATAGACTCCCACTAATTGTCCTTTCTTCCTAATGATTTTTTATTTGATATTTATATTATGCACTGTTTGGAGAAATCAAAACAAATATGAATAATTTGTCTTTTGGGGAAAACTAAGGTCATAATATTCCCAGGACCTGGTACTTGCAAAGATAAATACCTATCATAATTATGTTTCAACTTTTGATACTTCAACTTTAACTGCCCAAAACACTTATGATACTTACATTAACTGAAGCTAAGGCTTCAAATAAATTCAACATAGTTTTATGGTTTCAGGATAAATTTTCATAAAACAAAAAGGCATAAGAAAATACTGCTTATATGTTCCTGGGGGGAACTGTTTCTGGGAAACAGATTTAATACTTGGGTATATGTAATTAACTACTTTAAAATAATTGAGTTTATTTGCTTAAAATATTCTTCAGATAAGAGAGCTGAAATTCAGGAGGGAGCAGTTAGGAAACATAATGAAACTCCACTGATAACATTTGTATCCCAAAAGCTGGTACACTACTCAGATATTAGATTTAGCACGTAAGTCACAAGACTCACGTTAGACTTGTACCGTAACGATGTAACAGGAGAAAACTTACCTTTTTCATTTCCATTTGCATAATTTGGAGGCTTGTTTTTGTCAATGCTATTAAAGCTCTGACTTCTCCTATTTAAATTAGAGGCTCCCTGGACCTTGCTGCTGCTGCCTGCAGCTGGCACCCTAGAGGGCCCTGGAAGCCTGAAATAGTACAAGAAAATTTACATCATTATTGTACATTACAAAAAGGTAAGAAGCAGGGTTCTGAGCAGGGAAGAGTTAATAAGAAAATCACAATATATGATGTTCTAAAATCTATTTAGCAGAAGATGGTGGTTTAAGTGACAAATAGCTAAACACAAGGTTGGATATCTTCAGAAAAATCTTGTTTCACTTTACAATAAACAGGCCTCCAAAGAGTAGTAATAATGTAAATAATCAAAATAAGGTAACCTTTAACTTAAAAAGTTATACTCACCCCACCCCTGATGAAGAAACCTTTACCTTATAAGTACTGTAATAATTACATGAAAAGTAAGAGAAACAATAACACTTAACTTTATTATGTTCTCAGCATATTAATAAGCAACTTGCAGTTGTTGTTAATGTGTTCTTTTCAATGTATGGGGCATTTGTTTTTACCTCAGGTAGCTATATTCTAAGTCAGCTCATATATTAATAAAAGCTTTAATAAGAATAAAGTTAC
Source organism: Daubentonia madagascariensis (assembly GCA_023783475.1). Classification (NCBI taxonomy): domain Eukaryota; kingdom Metazoa; phylum Chordata; class Mammalia; order Primates; family Daubentoniidae; genus Daubentonia; species Daubentonia madagascariensis. The sequence continues at coordinate 38,990,807 of JAKFHU010000600.1, forward strand.
TGAAAAATTGGGAACAGGAAATGCTTATTGACTACCTAAGCTAATTACTACTTTAATGAAAACATGGTGCTGGAATCTAGATCATGAGTTAAATTATATTTGACTGGTCTGCCTCACCAAAAAACTCTTTCATTTTCTTGCCAAAAATAAGTACCTGGTTATCTCCCAAGTGTGGCCAACTGATCATAAAGGAGATATGACAAGAAAGAATGAAGGTCTCAGAAGAAAATTACTGTTGTTGAATGACAATTTAAAATATACCTACAGTGGCAGCATCTACAGCTAGTCTTCGTGTATAAAAACCAGGACATGAGTAAATACACATAGGCTATCTTATAATAGAGGCAGTTTGACAGGAGATCCAATAACCTACAGTTATTTTACTGGATTATAATTAAATATCAGTTTGCATTATTTCACTGTTTAAAAGCAATATTCACATTAAAATTTCAATTATCAATTATTTCATGGGCTGTGTCTAAACTGTGCAATTATGAGATTTTGATTTCATACTACTAACATATATTGTATAGGTGTAATAAACTAAATCCACATATATTAAAAACTAGAAATTAAGAACTAACATTGACATTCTAAGATTTAGAAAGACATGATATTAAAGGTAGCCAACATGATAGTAACGGTTGCTAGCATTTGCTGCCATCATGTGAACGTCACTGTGTACTACTCTGAAAATTTTTATTTAAAAAGAAAAACAAAACAATCCAGAACCTATAAATACAGTGAATTTTTTTGAAGTTCTCTTTTATAAAATTTTTAAATAAAAGATTGTTTATATCTGATATATTGGTGCCCAATACATCAAAATTTCACAATTCAGTGTTACAATATTCAAATTTTAACTCACCTTTGTAATACTACTTGACTATATTATTTCCATAAGTAATTAGGAAATCAAACCCTTAGAAAATATAAATGCTTTTATAATAGTAACAGGCATTGCAAAATGGAATGAACATCAGGAAAAAACAAATACCAGCTTAAAAACAAAAGTGTTGATTTTTCAGAACAGTTAATAGTTTCAAAATGTTGACTATGTTTTACAGTTTAAATACATATGGCTAATAAATAGTCCCTTCCGCAATTTTGCTAATTAGAGGTTTTGTCATATACAAGATTAGAATCTTTTCCAAATGATTCCAGCATTTAACTTTTGCTCAAATGAATCTACAAGGGTTTGTAAGTTTAGCACAATAACCACAGACACTAGGAATTTATAGTTCCAGTGACTGCACTCTGCAGAAAGAACTCAACGAATTAATTTGGCCAAATATCCCAATCATAATAAATCTGAGAACTATTCCTGTAGACACAGCCATAGACAGAAAATTCACTCCAAACTCAATGTATAAACAAATTTTGTCACAAAACCTGCCCTGCTTGCAATGAAAATTGACCCGTTTCTAGAAAGCAATTAAAATACATTTTAGTCTTTACTGTGACCCATAAAGCCAAGTGATCTTCAGTCCTCAGAAGAACAAATTAAAACAAATTTAAAAAATGCATTTGCTCTTCTCATCACCCTAATTTGACAGGCAGCCAGAGCCTCCAGATCATTCATCAAAGTAATAAAAGGGAAATGAGATGAAGCAAAGAGAGAGAGAAAGAGAGAGAGGTTCTATTAAAACAAAGTACTTAAAATATATTTTACATGCTCAAGCCTTGGAGTAATAAAAAAATGCTCATTTGCTCATTGTACATGGCAGGTCACTGTTCCTCACACATCATAAATGATATCATTTATTTTAGTTTTTAATTAAATACCTTTTTAAATTTGTCTCTCCAGAATCTTTGTGACTACTATGAAAATGAACATAACTTAGAAAACCAAAGCAAGGGAAAAGGCACCTACCTCAAGTCAAAGCATCAGAAGTAGTCCTTGTGGTCAAGCATTGCATAACATGATTCATTAATGGAACAACGACTAATAAACCACCACTGGACACTTCCCCAGGAAGTGAGATGGCACACAGAATCACATCTACTCAGAGGTATGAAACACTTTTGCTGTGGCTTTACTTAGCTGTTCCACAATACCATCATGCCTTCAGCAACTTAATATTTTTTTTAAAAAAATCTAATCTTTCAACATATTTTTTATGTATCATTGTTTTTCAAACACTATGTAATGCTTTTATTATAACAGACTGTCTTTAAAATACATGTCATAAATAAGCAAAAATTTCAACTATTATAGATAGAAAAATAGTCCATGCTGACCTGGTACTAACTTCCCCACCAAACTCTACCAATGTTTCTCAATTCTGCTTTAAAATGTACAATAATTAATGCATGCCCATCTCAAAAAGTAAATGCAATCTTGCTGTATAACTTCCAGATTATGTGACCTGGAAAGAATGGGGCCTTTAAATTAATTCTTTTCATTTGTTCTAACCCTAGAACCTCGACTTCAGCCCAGTCACATCACTATGTATAACTAGAGTAAAAAGAAGCCAAAAACCATTCAATTATCTAACACAAACATGCTCATTCCTGAGGCTGTATATGGAAATCTGCCTGGAAAAACTCGGTGTTCTAAACTTCTCATTCAGAAGTATGTCATTTAAAAAAAATTTAGATAGGACAAAATATCACTGGGTAGTTACTTGAATATCACTAAGAAGCAATAAATTAGAGAATATTAACTGACCTAGTAGGCTTTTTTTGACTGGTTGCAATTCCACTGTGATTAGACTGAGTTGCATATCTGGCTGCCAGACTGTATGAGGAGAAACAGAGAAATTGAATTAAAGAGATTCTTTGAACATGGAAAGAAAGTATAAACTTACAAGAAAACTATGAGTTAATGAAATGCAATTGGAACACATATAAACATGTATAAACAACAAATTGATTAGAAAATTATGGTAATGCAACATATACAACATGACCTTCAATTATGAATGCACTATGAAATAATACAGTGCACCCCTCATAATAAATGTGTTATCATGGACTTTAAAATTATGGCTTTGTGCTATATTTTTAAAATAGTATTATTTCATCTTATAAAAAATTCAACATTTGTAAATGACTGTGAAACTTTAGGGAAACTAAAGTTTCACTTATATGATTGAACGATCTCTTTCTTAAAAAAGTTAAAATGAAAAAGAAGAGTATGAGATGAGAGTCAGCTTCTTCAGCAAATTTTCCTGATTTGCTTTTTTAATCTAAATACTATTTTGGAAGCCAAGTGATTAAAAAAATCTAGTTTCTAGCTAATAAGTTATTGCTGGTCTCTAGTACTAGGTTTTTTTCAAGGAAGTGAACAGATAAAAGATGTTTTATCTAAAGAAAGATCTATATAAAAATTGAACTTCAAGTGGCATTAAATTCTTCAAAAACAAACAACAAACATGAATGACAACTTCTGGGTATTCTTATATCACATTTCTTAATAACTTTTTAAATTAAAATCTTTATCTGAAGACACACAGGAAAACATTATTTAAACAAGTTTTGAAGAGCAATATTTTATAAACAAAATGCAAGTTTGTACATCAAGTTAAAGTAATTTCTGGGTTACCTAAAAGTTCTAGAAGCAGTGTTCTGAAGGATATAGTTAGAACCAATAGACCCAGGACATGTTCACACACCCTGTAATGGTCATAGGTCGATGACTGAGTGGAGAACCACTTCTCAGGTGAATTGTGATGACTCTACATGAACCCAGTTGCTGTGCATACACAGTCTCCCAGGCCTCCAAAGAAACAAGAACAACATGGGGGTGTTGGAATCACTTGGAACTCTGCTGCAGTTGAACCAATTGCTTTGCTGCTAAGCAGAGGGTATTTTAGTCAAGGAAAGGATTACTTAGGATGATGACGTGTTTCCTAAATTAACTCTTACTACACTGAACCAGTTTGTGGTGGGAACATGCTGATGCTTAAAACTGCCTGCCTCGAGGGGAATACATCTTCATATGGAAGGGGCTTTTCAGGTTCACAGAGCACTTGTTTTTCACATTTGGCATGTGACATATTGTTATTTGCATATAATGCATTCTGTAGTCTCATTACACTGGGCACTGAGACAACTGTCCACAACTGACCGAACTACCTCAGAAACAATAATCTCAGGGAATAATTAAAAATAAAAACCAAACTGTCTTAATGCAATGAGATAGTAATTTAAATTAAATTGAAAAATAAAAGCACCCAAGATGAAGAAAAATCTTTTGTGAACTTCTCAGTCTACTTGTCAATCCAAGAATAAGAGAACTACGTACCATTATGTCTAGCCTATACTCTCTTATACTCTCTAACTTGAACACAAATATTAACAATAGAAATGACAATGAAACAATGTACTTCCTATCAGGGAGCTACAGCCCCTTATTGATTTTTCCTCCATGATTTTAAAGAAGTGTCATATTATAATTCCTAGCACAGAGCTGGAAAAACAAAAACAAAAACAAAGTCCAGAGAAGTTGAGTGATTTAGCCAAAATCAATTTTGTTTTATGGTTCATGTGTATTTTCTTACTTATTATATAAGAATACTTTACTTGCTGCCTATATTTTTATACCAAACTCTCACTTCAATCCCTTAAGAGTTAGCTTCTGCCCTGCTTTCTTTGCATTTGTGAAGCTGTTATCTTCAAGAGCACAAGAATTTTCTTCAGTTCTCACTATATTCTAAAGTCTTTGCATTTGACCAAAATGCTCAAATGGTCTCTCCACTTTTTTGAACCTTTCCTTTTCATAGACTGTCATTCCCATAAGCTCACCTGATTTGTCTACCATCATCTTGTCCATTTGCTCTTTCATTGACTGGGTCTTCTTCTTATCCTTATCTCTTAAAGGCATGATTTTTTTCCCCAAGAGTATGTATTCTTTTCCAAAACACTTTCATATATCATTTACTTATCAATTTGTTTCCTACTAAGATTTCAACTAAAATTCTACCCTCTAGAATTAACCTGTCTTATACTCCATCCATCAATACCAACTGAATAAAAGATTTGTCCATTTACATAATCTTCAAGCTTACACACCAAACTCACCATTTTCCTTCTTTTATCCTCCAAGTCCTAATCAACTCCTTCCTTTAATTTATTTTTTATTTCTATTCATAGCACATTTTTTTTAATCCTGTGGGATTGAAACCACAATATTTGACGCTTTCCTTTTTCCTTTCAATTATCGCAGAAGAGCAATCAACACCTAGTCATGCTGATTCAACCTCTACAAATCCATTGGCATCTATGTTCTCCTTCAATTCCCATGTTTATCACACTAATTTAAGCCTTCAGCACTTTCCACAACACCTCTGGCCTAGAGGAATTCAAATGTTGTATTGTTTATTAAATTCATTCTCTGGAATGGAATATTAGAACCAGAAGGGACCATAAAATGTATCTAGGCTTGTTTCCTGATATTATAAAGTGAAGAAAGAAAAGCCCAGAGAGGTGCAATAAATTTCCTAAAACATGCAGCTAACCAGTGGCAGATTCAAAGTGAAATTTGACATTCAAGGGCCTCTACAAAATATTCTTACATTTCCACCTTTATGTTCTACTATCTTTGTCACCTTATAAATTTTCTAGCCAAGAGAAGTTCTTACCTCAATTGTACTTGTGTATTATTCTGTGCCTTTACTCATATTATAATTCCTATGGGAATACTTCCTACCTGTACCTATCATACCAAATTCTATCCATTTTTCAAGGACCATCTTAATTGACACCAAGTCCATGCAACACTTCATCATCTTCTAGACCCATATTAAATCTCTAAGCTTCCATAACTGTGCTTATACCCTTTTATGTAACAAAAAATTTGATAAGCTATTTAAACCTGTAAATATAACAAGTTTTCTCCAAGGTAATCTCTTCAATTAAATTATTAGAAAGTATAGAATAATTTATCAGAAAATTTCCTTGAAAATACACTTGAAACATTGTGCTCAATTTGACAAAATTAAAAGAGACTGAATACTTTGGGATCATTTTTAGGGAATAAAATTCCTGTTGTTTTTGTGATTCAATCAAATGTACCAAGCCTATCATAGATACTGAGTGTTTGCCAACTTGCTCCTATTAAAAGAAAAAACTAATACATTTTGAAAACATAATATGTCATATCTCACCAAATCCAAGTAAGTATAGTAACAGGGAGTGTATCCTTAACACAATTATTGATTGGGCACTAGAAACAATTTTTCAAAGGTGTATACTCCAGGAATAGAACAATAAAAACACAGGCAGTGGAGTACTGAACAGGACAAATGACCCAAATCATTTAACATATAAATTGCAAGAAAAAATTATGGAGGGAAAACCTATAGAGTCTTATGAGAACTTACAACAAATTATAATATAGAGAACCTTATTTAGATCCTGACTCAAAAAAACAACTATTAAAATTTTATGAGAAAATTGAGGAAATTTTAATACCTGGATAATAAATTAAACTAAGTAATTAATATTAATTTTTAAAGTGTGATAATTATTTTGAATTGTGAATATGTTAAAAAGAAATTTTATCTTTCAGAGATATATCTTTAAATTTTTTTATAAAATGAGGCTGAATAGTTGATTCAAAATAATTAATAGTGGCATTAGGGGGTTGAAATGGTTGTATATAAATAAAACGAGGTGGGTTGTGAGTTTATATTGGTTGAATCTGATTGGTGGGTTTATGAGAAATTGGAATGGAATTTAGTATATTAAAATATAAAAGGTAGGATAAGAACTCTTATTTATTATTATTGTTATTATCCTTTAAAAAGTGATTACTCTGCCAGGTATAACTGTCACAAATGCTTAGCATATCAAAAATAATTAATATTCTTTTTAGTAGGTTTATTTATAGGGCAACTTCACCATTCCATAAGAGTCTACTTTCTAGCACCGAGAATAAAGAAAATATCATTTCACCAATTAACTCATTGGCCTTATCAATTTCATGAATTTTTCACGATCCCAGCTACTAACAGACAATGTTGTACCAATTGCATTTCTAATAGTGGCCTTGTCAAAAATCACTGGCCTATTGCTACATAGTCTCTACACTCCCAGATGTTTACAGACCAAGAAGCATGGACTCTTTGGAAAAACAATTTTTTATTTTTTTTTTGCAGGCTCTTTAGCGTCCATCAGAAGCCCAATGGGTAAGCATTATGTTGGCTTAATACCTAATAGTTCTATAATATTATGTAATGTTCAAGGCATTGTGTGTACATGTATGCATGTGTGTGCATGTGTGTATACATGTAATTTAATTTGAAAGTTGTTAATTGCTAGTTCTAATTATAGTTTTGCTGCCAACCTGTTCTTATGTCCTTAATAATGATGCTTAAACATCTGTTACCTCTCCCTGTTTCTGTCTCCTCATATGAAAAGAAGACAGGAAGATAGTAAGGGAGGCTTAGTTGAACAATTGTAATGTTATCCAAAAATTAAGCTATTACTTCAGCCTTAAAATCACTGGCAATCTAGGGTGAACAGCAATGTTAAATTCTTAGTCTCAATATTCCTCTTTTTTCCTCTTAATTTTTCTCTTTTAAACACTCACATGACTAATTGCTTCCCATTTCTCTCATTACTGTTTTTGGTCTAAATCAAACTCTTTCCTTCTTAATAGCTTTTATCTTTCTTAACAACCTTCTTTGTCTATGCCTCCTTGGGCAGCAGAAAAGCATCCCCCTCCCAGGCCCCTCCACCCCACAGTGCTCATAACTCCATTTTTCAAGTTTCAAGTTTGTAACATATATGTAACAAAGCAGGTGAGTAGGCACAGGTAACTTGCAGTTTATTAGTAAACAGACACTGGGAACATGTAGACACAGCTGTGAGGCAAGTGTGGGTAAACAAACGGAGTCAGAAAACCAGTGAACTAAGGGTTTTCAGACATCTGGATTGAAGATTGCATATATTATTTTTTCCTGAAATGTTGTCAAATGAGACTCATTCTAGTTAAAGAGTGGACAAAAATTATCAGAAACAAAAGCACAAAAGAAGTAAATATTTTGATTTTGAGACTCACTCTGAGTTCTACTAAAGGAAGTATCTGCTCATCTTTCTGATAAAGTGCAATATCAAGGGGATACTTCTTATTTTTCCAGAACATAGAAGGGAAGAAAAGAAAACTATATGTAGTCATTTTTTTAAAGTATGGAACTCACATGGTGTTCTAAACACAGAAGAATGCAAACTGCCAGAACTTCCCATCTCAGCTTCAGTGTAAATTGCCATGTGGAATTATAATATCCACTTATTATAAGGAAAGAAAGCTTCTCAAAGTAAACGGGTCTTAAATTGTGGTTATCCATTTTTACTAACCACTAGAGCCTCAGTACTCCAAATGTGGTCTGTAGACTAACAAGACTGGCATCACCTGGGACTTGTTAGAAACACAGAATCTCAGATCCCAACCCATACTTACAGAACCAGACTCTTCATTTTAACAAAATCCCCAGGTGATTCCTATGCATAATAAAATTGGAGAAGCTGTGCTCTACAAAATATCCACAAATATCTCCTTGGAAGGAGACAATCTGCAGTTTCCAAAGTCAATCAGCATAATCTAAACAGTTCAAGCCATGCCTCTTAGTACTCATCTTCCATCACAGTGCTGTTCTAGCTGTCTACAGCCCCCTTCTAGAAATCCGCATCTTGCTTAGCTTTCCTGACATGACAGCCACACCTCTAGCTACCACTTCTACTTCCCAAATACAGGTCCACCCCCTAAATTTTATGCTATGCCCATAAACACTTTCAAAATCATAATCCCAGATGTCAATTAATCTACCCCCCCTTCCTTTACAGTCAATCTATATTTTAAACTCTAGTCATTCCCAAACTTCAAAATCTCCTTTCTAAATATCTCCTTGCTATCTCTTAGATACTCTATGTAGATTATATGGAATCGGACAGGTTAAGTGTCTGTCTCCTGAACAGATTGTGTTGTTCTCCAGGGCAGGAATTATGTTATGTGCATTTTTGCATTCTTAGTCCCTATCATGGGGTTGGTATATGTTCAATAACTAAATAATTGATTTACATTTAATGGATGGGATTACCAAACTATGTCATGTTTTATCTTCACCTTCTAAGCAGTGGAAATTGTTTCAAGAATGGAATTATCAGAAGTATGTCAAAAGAGGGAACATAGAGACACTTGTCATTATTGTATCCTTACTAAGTGACAGCAGTTTACATTAATTTTCTTATTTATTCCGCACAATAGTCCTGCAAAGGTGATACCATACACCTGACTGACAAATATGAAAACAGAAGCTTTTAAACATTAACTCATTCGCACAAATTATACCTCTTATAAAATACAGTGCTGCAATTTTAACTTAAATTTGTTAGATTCCATAAGCTATACTGTTTTATTATACCATACTGTATTATTACAAATTGATTATCAGTTGAAATATTTTCATTGCCCTTTGGATTTGTGAATATTTTCAAGATATTATGATAACATCCTATAGACTATCATCTCCTACAGTCCAAATAAATCTACTTTCAATAAATACTATTTGGCGTTCAGATAGATATTATTAAACAACTTCATTCAACAAGTCCCTTTACCTAGAAATCTAGAATAAACAATATTTTTTTAATATTTTTAAATATTTTAAAGGGCAAAATAACTGTAGTATCTAAGCAACTGTCCTCAGTCTTCCAAGCAAACATTATCATTTAAATTTTTAAACAACATTTTCATCAGGGCTAACAAGTATGTCATATAAATTATAAATAGCCATGCCCGCTAATCAAACACAGACTTATTTTTCTACTAAGCCTTGTGTATGGTAGCCCACAATCCCCAGCTAGGATTCAAAAAGTCCTTATTATTCAAGAGGAATTAGAATGAATGTTAAAACTTATTTGCATCTCTTCTCTATGCTTTCATCAACACATTGTTAAGAAGATTTGAACAGTTCCATACAGGATTTTTTTTAGAAGATTCTATTTCTATTTTAGTTATTCTAACAGTGGACTTCCATGCAGAGTAAAAAAAAATATATGTGTGTATATATATAAACTTGTTCCTTAGTTTCATCCTGAAGAATCAAATTTGCCCCCCAACAAAATACACACAGGTTATTATTAATATAAATCACCAAGACATAATACCTGAACCTCATTCAATGTATCAACTTTAGCTCCTTTGGATCCTGTCAAGTTTCTTGCAAAAAATCTCAGCTGAGACAGTTGATATTTGAATCGTCTCAACTTATGTTTAATTATTGTGGTCATTTTAAATATTTTTCTCATCTTATTCATTTACTCTACAAATACCTTAATGCCTACCGTTTGTCCCGGTAAGAACCCAGAGAGCCACATCAACTTGCCAAGGGATTTGGCCTTTATCCTGATTGCAGTGGGGAACTACCCAAAGATTTTAATTGCAGAATAGATAATAAATTCCAAGATTAGATAGATCCATCTCTTAGATATGTAAAGGAGGAATTGAGGGAGGAATGAAGTTGGGAAATTTAGCAAGACTGGAAACAGGGAGACCACAGAAGAACTCACTGCTTTAATTCAGGCAAAATATGATGGGAACGTGAATGAAGGCAGAGGCACAGGAAATAGAAGTAAATGGCTGAGATGAGTTAAAATAGAGGACACAGGAACGGAAAGAAAGGGAAGAATCAAGATGACTGCTGGGCCTCTGGCTTGAGTTCACTGTACATTTACATAGAAAAGAGCATAGAAAAACGAGGTTAAACATACCCAGTGCAGTGTATGCAGAGAAAAAAAATTAAGAGTCCAATTCTAAGCTATGTCAACATTCAAGGAGTGGAGGAAGTAATGGGAAATACCAGGAGGATGGAGATTCAGGAGTAAGTGATACCACCTTCAGCGTGGTGACAAAGTAAAGATCACTTTATAATCATATTACAGTGGTTCACTTATAAAGTATATAAATGCTTTTGGATGTTGAAATAATGAATAAATAAGAAACCAAATTCACATTCCTGGGGTTTTGAAAGTGGCAAATAGACATAGATATTGAGAAATTTAACTTAGTCAAAAAACAAAAAGTTCCCCTTATTCTAAGACGTATATATTCATTTATGTAACCACCCAATTAACAAATCATTAAAAACACTTTTATTGACCACCTACCATGTACTAGCACTGGCTAGAAAGAATTTAATTGGAAAAATTCGGTTTAATCATGCAGAGATTACTGTTTCCCTCTGAGAATTATAACCCCTAAAACCATGTATACTAACTCTCATATTCTTCAGAGAAGTGTAATTTGATATTTAATGGAAACAATTCATTTCAAGCTTGGAAAGAGAAACACAAAAACATTAGGTAGATGTACAAAAAATGATATATTAAAATATTTATTTTCTGTGAATTAATGAATTCAAATGCCAGTAGCAAAGATCTAGAACATTGGTTAATAGCACAGAATCTAGCGTCAGCTGTCCTACTCAGATTTCAGCCCATCTGCTCTCAGTGCCTATTTCTTCATCTGCAAAATGAGGATAACTTTACCTACCTCAAGGTTTTTATGAGGACTAAATTATAAATCACTAAGAAGAGTGTTTGGTACACAAAGTGCTGCAACAGTTACAAAGTAAATGCAGTGGGATTCAGATGCACATTTGAGAGTCCCTGGAGGCTCTGTAAATATTCTGGTGAATGTTGTATAACATAACATCTATATTTCTTAGTTCCTACAGTTACCCTGCCCACCTGTGCTTGGTAGTCTTCCTAACACTACATCCTTCGGTTCTCACCTATCACTTTTAATATTACTATATTCTTACTCAAAAGCTCATAAGCATGGCCCTTTCAGTATAATGCCTCAGCTTTTACCTATGGCTCTTGGTCTCCAAGTTTAAAATTACTTTGAGACCATGATCTCTTGAAAGCAAATACAATTAAATCTTATTCTCCCTCAGTTTTTTATAGGTACTATTCACTCTTCTTGCTTCCCAAAGTCCACAATACAAATCCCTTTGGCTCCTGACCCATTAAAAAACCATCAGAAACTGTCTCAGTAGGACATCCAAGAACCACCATTCCCAAAACAACACACACACAGGATGGCCTTCCAGAACTTATATCTCTCAACACTGTACATAATCCAAAAAATATCTTAAATTTGGGTTTTAATAAATGTTTTGTTTTGTGACATAATGATTAGATGAACATATAGTTTGATATACTATATTTATTTTAATATTTCAACCTGAGTTTTGTATTACATTTGTATTCTAAATTTCACAAATAATTTGGAAGACTAGGATGAAATGTCTCAGAAGATGAGGCATTCCTCAATAGAAAAACAATATGTTTTTAAGAAGTTAGCTAATGGCCAAGAAACACATGAAAAAATGCTCAACATCTCTAATCATCAGGGAAATGTAAATTAAAACCACAATGAGATATCACTTAACTCCAGTGAGAATGGCTTATACCAAAAAGTCCCAAAACAACAAATGTTGGCAGGGATGTGGACAGATAGGAACACTCATACACTGCCGGTGGGACTGCAAAGTAGTACAACCTCTATGGAAAGTAGTACAGAGATACCTCAAAAGTAGAACTACCATTTGATCCAGCAATCCCACTACTGGGTATTTAGCCAAAGGAAAAAAAGACATTCTATAATAAAGACATCTGCACTCGAATGCTTATAGCAGTACAATTCACAATTGCAAAGATGTGAAAACAACCCAAGTGCCCATCAATACATGAGTGGATTATTAAAATGTGGTATATATATACCATGGAGTACCACTCAGCCATAAAAAACTGATGAACTAATACCTCTTGTATTAACTTGGATGGAACTGGAGACCATTCTTCTAAGTGAAGTATCACAAGAATAGAAAAACAAATGCCACATGTACTCACCATTAAATTAGAACTAATTGATCAACACTTATGTGCACATATGGCAATAACATTCACTGGATATCAAGGAGGTGGGGGGGAGGAGGGGATGAGTAAATTCACACCTAACGGGTAAAATGCACACTATCTGGGGGAGGGGCATACTTTGACTCAAACAATACAAAAGCAATTTAGGTAACCAAAACATTTGTACCCCCATAATATTCTGAAATAATTTTTTAAAAAGACAAAAATAAAATAAAATAAAATTGAATTAAAAAAATAAAGAGTATCTAAGGAAACTTTAAAAAAAAAACATCATCAGTGATAATATATTTAAAAAAAAGAAGTTAGAATAAAATTACCAACTCAGTACACTGCAAAACAAACAAAAAGCCCATTCTTCTCATTTGCTCATTTCACCCATAAATGTTTGTGGTCCCCAGAGTTTTGTGCTCAGCTCTCCCTTTGTCTCCTTTTATACACTTTTCCTGAGCTCTCTCTTCCATTTCTATTGTTTCAATCAATAAAACATTGCTAAGCTAATGTCCCCACGTCTATATATCTAGTCCTGGCCACTCTCCTGGGCTCCAGAGCCACATACTAGACACAGTCATCAAGAAATTCCATTAAAAGCTCAAACTTAAGAAAGCCAAATCTGAACTTTTTTCTCTCCACCTCCTTCCTCTCATTGGTTCCCACTATTATCTTTTCTTTTTTTATTGAAATACATCATCATCCAGTCAGTCAACAAAAATACAAATGTGATGACTGTCTTTTACCCTTACCTCCAATCAGTCACCAAATCCATTGTTCCAATCAGACCCTCATGTCATGTCCATTAACATTAAATTGTTCACCCTCTTGTCACTATAGGTACAGTGTTGTTCCCTACTTCTTTCCCCAAAGCACATCTTTTCTCTACCCTGTCACCAGGGCAGTCTTTCTAAATTACAAATAGCCTCATTCTCCTCTGTTAAAAAATCTCCAAAGCAATTTTCCTTTACATTCAGAAGTAAGTCCCAGCTTCTCAGCATAGAATTCACAGACGTCCATAAATTGACCTCTGCCTACTTCTCTAGTCTTATGTCTTATCATACCCTGTGACAATTTCAACACAGGCATATAATAAATTCATTGATAATCCTTCCATGGAGAGGTGATATCTTTGTGCTGTCCACTTCCTCTTTGAATCTGGGTGGTCTTGTGCCTTCTTTAACTAATAGAGTCACTGTCTAAGGAGTAGGATGCCCCTAAAGCCACCATGCTGGAATGGCCATGTGCAGTCTCTATTCCAGTTAAGCTGCCAGACCTACGACTGAAGAGTTCATCTTGGAAGTGGATTCTCCCTCCAGAGATGTTCTGCCTCCCAGCAGTTCATGACACACCAGCCATTCCATCCTTCCCCAGTTGATACCACTGACATAACGGAGCAAGGACAAGCTATCCGTTCTGTGCTGTGCCAGATTCCTTGGTTTACAAAATCCATGAGCATAATGGATGGTTTATGTTTTGTGTCACTAGATTGTGGGGTGTTTTTTTAAAAGAACTGTAGATATTGAGAACACACTTCTACTTAAACTTTCTCCTCAGCCAAATAGCTACAGTTTCCTGAATGTGAAATGGCATTGCCCTCCTCAATGCCTTCATATGTGCACTTTCCTCTAACTTTGGTCACTGAGCAACTTGTACTCTGTTAAATTAGTAAACACACCTATTAAACTATCCACTTAAATTTCTAGGTACTCTATAAGATTGTGGGAAATTTGAAAAGTAACATCACCATATCTCAACCACATATCTAATGTAACTCTTGGCACATGGTGGGGGCCAGTTTATTTGTGGAAAGGTCACATGTGAACTTTCAAATCACCAATGGAAAAGAACACTAAGCTCTAATGTAATATAAAAAGGATCACTAGCAACAGTATCGTCTTTCATTAAGCCATATGGTATGCATTGACTTTGCCTAACTAGACAGTGGTTGGTTCATCAAAACATAAAAATCAGGCACAGACGGTAATTTTTTAAATGGATGTACTTAATACAGAAGTAGTTGAATAAACTATGTTTATCAAAGTGGAATGTAAAGGCAATCTTTCACATTTCATAGGTTTTCATAACTCTTCATCTATATTAAGAATTTTATAGAAAATTATTTTAGAATCATTCTTATTTCCTGCCTTGTCTATTTAACTTTCAGTGTTGGAGTCCCACAAACATATCATAACAGTGGAAACCCCTATACAGAATCCCTATATAGTCAGAAATTTCGTGCTCTTGATTCCCAAAGAAAGAGAAAAGCATGCTTAATCATAATATCACATTTGTTCCTTTAATAGCATGACTTCCAAGGAAACATGGAAGAATATAAAGAAATAAATTTCAGACTACAAAGTAAGAAAATTCTTGAGTTTTGATTTTAGTGGCCTCTTTTACCTCCTAATTTTATTTCTCTTCTATAAAATGGTATCATGTTAAAAAGGCAGGAATTATTTCCTTTCAAATTCACTGAACAAGGCTTGAGAGAAAAATCGTGAATAAATTACCCAAGACATATTATAATTAAATATGTTTTTAAAGACCCTTATGCTAAGGGTTTTTAGACAAAAGAAAAAACACTGAAGACAGTAAAGTACATTCACTAACGATTTTTAAGACTGAGATAGACTGAAATATATTTCTTTATATATCCTATGATTGCTCAGGGTAGGAATGAAACTATATATTCAGAATTAAGATTTAAATATTGCCTTAAACCAAATTCTTCCTTTAGTATAAAGATTTTTCCTTCTGCAGCATCCTTGTGAGCTGTTACAAAATGATAACTGACAAGCTATTAGCTCTAAGAAAGAGGTGTTTAGCCACTTCTGCAAATATATCTTTTGTACCTCAAAACCATATATGTTCCTTAAAAAAAATTTAAGATATTTTGCAACTGTCCTCACTTCAGAGTATGTGATAAAATACTTTGTCCTTATACTTAAATTTTGCTGAGAGTTCACTGAAAATAGTTATTGCCTAATCCATAAATGAGTCAGAAACAGCTTTTATCCACATGTGTTTCTTTTTAGTAACTGAGTGGCTGAAATATCATCCCGATTGCATTCGAGACAGGTTACTGTGATAACTTATCCCATTAGTGAAATATGGTATGAAAATATATTTTAACCTCTGTCTTATCTTAAATTTCTACAGACAGTTAATAAGGCCACCTGCATGGTCTGCTTTTGAGAGATCTCAAAACAGTAACTAAAGAGGGAGATGCCTGTGTAAGATTTTACAGCATCAAAGTCTCTTGCTTTTTTAGGCATGTCAAACTTCAAGATAAAGAAGAACTCAGGAAACCAGGCTCATATTTCTTTGACAATTTTACCATAAATTAGATTTTCCACAATGCTTTTAGTATGCATAGCTCAAAATACTATGCTGTTACATGGATTTTTTTCCATGTACAATTTTCAGTATGGAGTTAAATTACATCTCAATACATTCAAAGCGCTATTCCAAAAGTTCATTTTAATGCAGCCATCTTAAAAAAATGGGCCCTGAATACTGACAGACAAAGCTATTTTTGTCAAACTAAAAATTTAAACTAACTTTGGCACAGACCACCCTGATGAGTGAAAAACTGGATTATTTAATACTTCTGAAGACCTAAAATGTTATAGTCAGCATAAAATATGTTAACAATGATTTCTCAGTAAATATGATCAAAGTTACCTTTAATAATTACATTTAAAAATAATTATGTAAATGCATATCTATAAAGTATGTGAAGATTTATGAGAAAGTCTACTCTATTGAGGCTGCTTCCCATTTACTACAAAGCAAATGCAATCATCAATACAATCAATTTCATATTATTAAGTGGTGGCTCAAGTCTCAAAACATCTCTCTGATGGTGAGCTTTGGTGCAGAGTCTGCCACACAGCCTTGCAGAGAGAGAAGGCTGGGTTTTGTTTTGTTATTTGTTTTTAAATACATCTTATGAGACTGAGAGGTAAATTAGAAAGGGGCAGGCAGTGGGGATGATCAGAAGTGGAAGCACAGGAAAGGGAATATGAAGAGACATGTTGAAATGTGCTTTATAATGAAGACATGCCCAATGGTTACAGTGCAAGGGCAAGACTATTTTAGTTGCTGAAATGTGTAAGCCCCTAGATCCAATTCCATGCTCACCTGGTAATCCCCTGATTATAATTTGGTTTTCCATGTACATATGATTACAGGAAAATAATTCAATGGTGTAACATGATTATGATAGCTTTTGAGAAAGATGCAGTTTCCATTGCAGGTCAATAAGTTGAAAATAAGTCAGTCTTCAGTAGAAAACAAATTAATATATAATAATTTCATATGGTATAAAATTACAAGTAAAATAATCAAGTCTATATTATCAGTGTTCTGTTTGAGAAGAAAGTGCCTTATAAATATTCAAATCTGCTATTTGTAGTTAGAACCAAATTTCTGGTGCTTGAGAGAAAATGTTCATGAAATGTATAAACAGTATATCAAAATGTCCTGTGGTAAAATTTTAAATGAATCACAAATTAGTTACCCTGAGTCATAGTTCTATTATGATACACATTTCATATAAAAAAAGATTTGATAGTTATGGCTAAACTATAAAATACTGGCTCACCATTGTTTTTATCTAAACATTTATGTCAAAAAGCATGTTTTAAATTCTCTAAAGTAAGAGTCAGTCTAATGCTTTAAAAATGTATTTATCTTCTCATAATTCCTTTGTAAAGATAAAGCATAATTATGACTTTTCATTTTATGCCTCAAAAGTTAAGCTCAGCTGATCCTGATTTTGTTAAGAAAAATAAGAGTTATCAGAACTAAGAATGATTCCATCCATGCGTACTGGGACTCAACTCTCCAATATGATGCTACTAATGTGTTGATAAAGGCATAATACAAGTTTAAGTTCATAACATGAAGGGGAACAGGATAGAGGACAGGGGCCATCAATGGGCAAGAGATATCAACAGACATTAGAAAATAGAAAATAAATAGAGGAATATTAGGGGAAAGTAAGGAAAGCCCCGCCATAGTGTGCACATGGAGGGAGGATTCAGTCTAGAAGAGTAAGGGAAGCTGTACTAAGAAATTGCAGATGAGATGAAAGGGCTATAAAAAGAAGAAGATTAAATGTCTGTCAACCCTTATCTATGACCACTCCATGGCCAGACATTTTTATGGGCAAAAACAAACAAAACAAAAAAAAAACCACCCCAACTAACAAACCATGTGAACAAGCAAGAAGCATTTAAACTATAAAAACTGAATACTTTCAAAGAAAAAGATGCTAGCATATAGACACCCCTTAGTTTACTTGTACTGATTCCCCCAAACCATCATAAAATGAGCTCTAGCCCATATTTAAAGTGATCTATTATTTTATGCTTAAATTTAAACAAATAGCAACTTGCAGTAGATTTTCAGAAAGGCTTTGAATACGAAATAATCAGAGTATATGTCTTGACTCTGCAGAACATATTTATAATAGCTACTTTATAGACACTCCATTACTTTTCAGCTGTAATCAGTCTACAGTGCAAACTCCACAGGTCATTTCTCAGTATTTATCCTACTTATCTGCAACATTTCATGTAGTTAGGTCCTATAAATAATGGTTAGAAACACAAACTTTGTAACCAGATTGCCTGGATTCAATTTACAGCTTACTCTCCATGAAAGTTTGTGCAATTTAATTGGCCTTCCATTTTTAGCTTCCTTATATGAAAAGTAGGATTAAGAACATAGTACCTGTGTCATAGGACTGCTGTGAGGACTGTAAGAGTGAACATGAACATAAACTATTTAGAATGGTAACTGGAACAATTTACATATAAATTATGACTATTGACTTCTCCACCCTCTTTGGAATATGTTTTTCACTTGCTTTCCAGGACATCAAGTTCTCTTTGTTTTCTTCCTGCTTATAGTATGACTGGTTTTGGTCTCTTCCACCAGGTCTTGCTATCTCCCTGATCTCTAAACATTGCTGGGCTCCTGACCCAAGGCCTCAGTTCTCTTCTTCATCTATGCAGTTTGTCATGTCTAGTCTCATAGCTTTTCATAATTTTTATGTGCTTATGTCTCCATAATTTTTCTGTATAAGCTATATCTGTCCCTTAAGCTCATCTTACAGTTCCAAGGTCCTCCTCGATATTTCGACTTAGATATATCTCAAAGATGCTTCAAAATTCACATGCCAATAAGTGAATATCTGACCTTCCCCATACCAAACTTGATCCTCCCAATTTTTTTTCCATTTTGGTGAATGGAAACACCATCTTTCTAACAGCTAATATTATGTTGATAATCTAGAGTCTCAATGTTAGAGTCTCCTTTCTGTTTACCAATTCCATTGCAAATCTGTCAGCTAATGCCACTGACACTACTTTCAAAATACCTTGGGACTTTAGTATCCTTTCTCTACTTTTACCATGGTAGTGCAAGCTTTTGTCCATGACTCCTTGCTAGTACCTTTCCCCCGTTCGCTCTGTTTTCAACTCAGAAGCCATTTATGTGCCAATTTATGTCTCTCCTCACAGCATAGTAGCTTCCCATTTCTCCAAGAGTAAAAGCCAAAGTCCTTACAATGGCAACAGAGTTGTACTAACCCTTGCCTTTTTTTTGAATTACATCTTACTCTTTTTCTGCCTTTTTCATTTGATCCAGCCCAGTTGGAATAGATATTTTCTCTTCTTGAAATAAACCAGATGAGCTCCTAACTCAAGGTCTAAGCCCTTGTTCTTCTGTCAGCCTGAAACACTCTACACTGAGATAATCACACAAGTTTTCCTGCTTTCTTTGTGAAGTGTCATCTTCTTAGTGAGAACTTCCCTGAGTAGCCTATTTAAATTTGCAAATATGTGGCTCCCACCCACACATCTGATTTCCTGTTTTATGATTTATTTTTCTCCATTGTCAGTAGTCCAATTACTGGTATATACCTTTTATTGTCTCCCATTGGTAGAATGAAAGCTTCAAGAGAGCAAAGATGTTTAAATCTACTTTGTCTTCTGCTATCTTCAGTGCCAAGAAGACTGGCTCCACCATACCAAGTGCTCAATCCATATTTGTTGAATAAATTAATGAGAGCAGAGAGAAGTAGGGAAGTATGAATCAAAAGATAGCAATATGATGAGTACAAACTATTGGTAGAAGTATTTTATTTGGCTATATGAGAGTAACTACTAAATAAAATAACTAAAAAAATTAGAGGAGTAACCTCTGTGTAATTAGACTGGGCATGGGAAAGGGTTGATCATTATTAGGCTATTTTAATCATGGGAATATTATTACTTTGAATTACTTTTATATATTTATTAAAATTAAAAGTGGAGTGGACAGATTTGATTAGAGAAAGAAAAGGGAGAACAGTAATGCAGCTGACTTAAGGTTTCTGATGTTGGTCAATGTATTTTATTATACATGGGATATGATCTTCAAGCGGGAGAAGTAAAGATGAAAATAGCTAGTTTGAGTGTCGATTATATGCTAAGTGCTGTGCTAAGTTAGCATTTTATACATAAGTCATTTCATGCGGTCTCTTCAACACCCTTATGAGGAAGTCACCACCATTCCAATATGAGAAGTAAGAACACTGGTACTAGAGCAGGTTAAAATCACTCCTTCACTCCACTGGGAAGTAGCAGGCAGGAGTCAAACCCACGTTTGCCTGAGTGTAAAATAAGCAAAACTATATAGATGAGTCTGCATCTATAACAACAGAAGCACCAGTGTTTGCCAAGCATTTTAAATAATAGAATAAAAACACAGAACATAAGCAAAATGTTTGCAAATGTGTATATACATCCTTTCTCTCTTTCTTTTAATATTACACATTCTTGGTTTCCAAATTCAATCAATTAAGAATAATCTCTTTTTCTTCAATTATTTTTCTCTAGGAATAAAAAAAATATCCTGCTTTTAAAAATATTTTCATAAATATCTCTATTTTGTTTTTTGTTTTATTTAAAGTTTAATTGATTCACTGACTTTTTAAAAGCGCACACTATATAGGCCACAACACAGAATTGAGTTAAGCAACTAATTGAAGCCAGGTTCATGAGGGCTTAAATTACTAGAGCCTTCCTGTCATCTTAAATTAAACTTCCTTTTATACTTTTCAAGATTTATGACCCTTGGCCAAAAAGCTGTAAACCGTCCCAGTTTCAGAGTGAATCTCCCAGAAGGAAATACTGTTTCCTGGAAAAGAAACCCTGGAAGGCAAATGTCCTCAATGGAAAGAGGGTTCCAAGAGCAACGTGTGTGGTAGGGGTCACGGGAACCTCGGAAAGGGGCTGCAAAGGGAACAGACAAGTCACTCAGAAAACATGTACCCAGGGATTTTGCAATTTAACTTGTGAATTTTGTAGGAGTAAATTCATATTAACTGAAAGTGAACACATTCTTGATTTGCTCCTACAAAATGAAAAGCAGAAGGGCAAATGATCATCTGCAGAGATCATAATCTCTCAAATTCCCCAAATAACTTATTTTTTTAATTCAGAAAGATTTATCATTAACACTGTCTTTGCCACTTCTATCATCTATGTAATTTCCTACCTTCACTTTCACATTCAATTTTTTCTTTTTACATGTTTAAATTCTATAAAACATAAAACTAAACTATTTACTCATGTGATTTAATAACCACAATTTTGAGTTAGTAAAATTCACCAACTATTTGACAACAGGATGGAAAGTCATTCAAAAATCTGGTCAAAAATTAAGCTAAATAGCCTACATTTTAAGAAAAATCACCACCTTTTTTAAGCTTTTGGCAAATAAAAAAGCTCATCTCTTACATATACTATAATCCTAACACTGCATGTATAACTAGATCAGTACATAAAAAAATATATTTTCATTTTATAATTTTTTTACTATAATGTTTTACCAGATATTCTCAGGAAAATCATGTATTCATTTACTGGACATTATTGGCTGGTTTCATGCGCCAGGCACTTTATATGGTTTTAGTGAAATTGAACTTTCTTTTACCTTTTCCTGTCAACTTGAATTCTAATTGTCAAAATGTAACATATGAAAAGTATGATTAGCAGAGATATTCTAAATGCCTAAGACATTTACTGCTGGAAATGAATTTTCTGAGTTGGAAAATCATAGGATTCATTTTTACCTTGTTTTCTAAAACAAGAAATAGGATTTCCCCACATATCCCTATAGACAGTCCAGAGATATTAACTATGATTCCAACTCTTATATATGATTGTTAAAACTTTTTATTAAAATATTTCTCATATTTCCCTCCTTGATTGGAGAGAATGCCTTTAATCTACCCTTTTCAAAATAAAAAGAAAAGTCAGAAATACAGAAGAAACTAGTATTAGATTTTGCATTAAATAAATGCAAATAGGATGCTTAATATTTTGAAATATAGCAAAATGCTTAATCTTTACCCATGTAAAGCCCATCCAAAGATTATCAACATAGATAAAAACTAATTTTTATATTAAATATATTCAAATTTTTGAGAATTGATGATTTAATTAATCAAGTCTATATCACTCCAAATATAGCCAAAAATTTCCCTGTGATGGATTTAAGAAATTAAGAATCTTTATCCCATTTTTAGTATAACACATTGTATTAAAGTGTATTAGAGGGGATACTTTACATGTTACTGTCCTCACAGTGCTTACTTTTTAGAGGGGAAGAAGTGGTGATAATGAACAATTAATTTAATAAATAAATACATTGTAAGTTAGAGGGTGATTATGGCTAAGGAAAAAAGAGAAAAGTATGGCCAAGTACAATGGAAGGTACAGATGGGCAGACTATAGTATTAAAACCATGGAGTATCACTGAGAGAGTGACAATTGAGCAGCTGGCTTGAAGGTGAGAGATTTAGCCAAGTGGTTATCAGGGAAAAGCATTCCAGTCAGAGGAATTGGCTAGAGCACGCTTTCTAAGGTGGGAGGAAGCCAGGCTATTTGAGACCATTTGCAGGGTTTTCAGCAGGGGAGTGCCATGTGTCAGGTATGTTCAAAGTGTTTTATATGTACTGACCTATATTTAATCCCCAAAATAACCTCATGAAACCAGTGCCATTTTTTTATTTTTAACAAATGATAAAACTGAAGTACAGGGGAAGTTAGGTAAGCTGTCCAAGATCACACAATTAGGAAGAGGTTTAACTGGGATCTAAGTTTTAGCAGTCTGATTCCAGAGGTGAACTCATATAATAAGAGCTCTAGATACCACTTGAACAGGACATGCACACATATGCAAACTTGTGCACACATATGCATGCACTCATGCTAACTTGTATGCACATACACAGCCATAAACACATACACACAAAGGTGGCAAGGGGGCTGAGAGAACAGGACAGTTTGTTATTCATATTCTATTTATTCCTCCTTGTTTTATCCTCTCTTTTATATATTTTACTTATTAACCTTTAAATCAAAATTTTTATTTAAATGAACGATCTTCAAATTGAGAACATCTGGAGTTATTTTCAAAACAGCAAAATCAAATTAAAAATTCTTAATATATAAAATAAATATGGAAATATATACAATTGTACCAATTTATTTTAAACTAAGGGAACAAAACAGAAACACTCTCTTTGAACCGAAACAATGTGCCCTAAGAAATTTTTGAGTCTACGGAAAAAAATATAAGAATATTTTCTGGCCAAAAATCCAGAAAAATATAGCAAGATGTCATTTCAACTAATTACTTGGAAAGAACTATGAAATCAATAGAAAGGCACCATAAATCATGATTTACGACTCATACCTCTAGCGAATGAAGATAAATGTGTCATTAGGGTTTTTTTTCTGCATTAAGTATCTTGGTCCTAAAACATATACACTATATTACTTTTCTATGTATATCATTACTATAGGCTTTTTAAAAATACTTAAAAAGTATTGCTTGTTACAGGTAAGTCCACATAAATTCTAATACACAGACTAATTCAATATACCAATCTATACAAATGAAAATAAGTACCAATGTCTGAAATATATTATTCTTCAAAACATACAACAAATTCTGTATAAACTAATACTTTAAATTCCTCTATGCCAGGGTCATGGTACTGCTTTTAGTAAAGCTCGTACTCTACAAACATTTATTAAATTAAACATCAATTTAAAAAGTAATTAAATACAGTTTATCAGAAGAAAAATTATCTGAGTCTACCTCCGTCTTAAAGGACATTGGTGAAAAGAATACTTTCATAACCTTGTAATGAAAAAAATAATGTATCCTTCCCCCAAATAGTATAAAAACCATGGCTATTTTATAGGGCTTTACGTTTAAAAATACCCTACAGTTTCATAACTGCCATGTATATCCAACAAGAAGAATAGGAAAAGAAACATTTCCCTAAAAGGGTCATAACTACCAAGAAATTCCGGGCAAGAAATTCTAGACAAGAAATTCCACATGGCAGACACAAAAATAGAGTAAAGTAAAGCAATGACAAGTAATATTCCATATAACTTCCAGGCCGACATGCTTTATTCAAAATCACTTTATTTCCTTTATATTTTCAGCTACTATTCTTGCTTCTTGTCCATTCAAATTGCTTAAACCAAACTCTATGAATTTTTCTGGCACTTTCAAAATCTAGGCCTCTTTATACCAACCATACACACACACAAAGATAATAATAAATAAAACATGATGTTTCCTATTTTCTCTTTCTCTATGCTTAAGGAAATCCAAGAAACTTACCCTATAGAGATTTATTTTCCACATTAACTCCTGCACAATTTCACTTGACATAACTAAAAGTCAAAATGAGCTTAAAGACAGAAGAATATATGCATTATTGAATAATGAAAATTATCTCCCACCACTCCATAAACTTTGTATTAAATGCTATATTTTTGATAAAACTACGATTTTTTCTTTATCGACTTAAAAATTCACTGATAAGTAAAATGCTGCCAAAGGGAATAGAATTTACATGGTTATATAGAGAAAGAAATATTGTTTAAAATGAAGTGAGAAACAAGGTTCATATGAGGGCTGGTTGATAGATGAAAGAGAAGGTGTTTCTTGAACAGTTAAACAATTTACAGTAAGTAAGAGGTGGTTCATAAATATATTTTGAAATTTTATTTTTATTTTTGAGTCATTTCTAATCATCAAACTCAAAGTTCACTGAGCATTAGGTTTCAAGACTGGCTTCTAAGATGGGAAAAAATAAAATATTTACATTTGTTTGATATGTGTATATATTTTTAAAAATGAAGAGTATTTTCACATCCTCCCTTCTTAAGAAAAACAATCATAGCTATTTATGTAGTAGAGCTAACTAACTGATATCCCAGTCACTGTTCAGGAACAAATGTAGCAGTTTGTGTGAAACTTGTTAAGTGAAACTTCATTTTGTGATCATTTTTTGATGTGTCAACTAGGTTAGGCTACGCTTCCATTTATTCAATCAAATAATAATCTAGGTGTTGCTGGGAAGCTATTTTGGGGATGTGATTAAAGTTCATAATCAACTGACTTTCAGTAAAGGAGATTATCCCAGATAATCTGAGTGAGCTTGATTCCACCAGTTCACAGGTTTTAAAAGCAGAATTGAGGCTTCCTTGAGAGAAGAAATTCTACCTGTGTATAGCACTTTCAGGTCCTAACGAAAGTTTTAGCCTGCCCTTCCTCCTGCGTTGCCCCTTCAGATTTCAAACTTGCCTAGCCAGCCCCCACAATCATGGAAACCAATTCTTCACAATAAATCTCTTACTATATATCTCTTACTAGCTTTGTTTCTCTGCTTGAACACTGACTGATACAATTCCAAATTGGATAAAAGTAGTAGCAATAAAAGAGGGAAGGAAGTTGCCATGACTTGGGAGCACCCCATCCCCAAGCTGTGTCTACACGTGCCAAAAGACCAAAACCAGACAAACACATACATGTATGTGCATATAAATACACACACACAATCTCGCATCAAAAATAGTGTTCCCAATCCTCTTGCTCTATGTTTAACAGACCTGAAATTTTTGACAGATTTAATTAATCAAAAGTGTCAAGGAAATATAACTACATAACAGGAGACTAGAACTTAATAGCACATTCTAAATACTAAAGTCATTTGTAGAAGGAAGTAGCCATGCCACATAACTGACACCAAAGACATTTCACACTTTGATGCAGAAAAACAATTAGAAAACAAACAAAATATTTCACCTAAAAGATGATAGATGTTGCTTGTCCCACCAAAAGAAAAGTGGTTTTAACTTCCGTAACACTAGTCAAATAATCCCATCACACTGATACAACTACAAAAGTTCATTTTTCAAACTCATAAACAGTAATTTGTTAAAAACAAGTTGTATTTAGACAAATAAATTTTAAATAGATACCCTGCTTCCCTTCCTTACCTGGACTGCATATCTTGCTGGGCTTTGGCCTGACTGGCTTCCGGCTGCGGGGATGTGTGAGTGACTCGCTGCTGAAGTTCCACCAAGGACTGATAGTATTGTTGTTGATGGTGTTGTTGCTGCTTGTAGCGAGACAAACTGAAAAACAGCCCTAGAATGGCTTTTAAGTTTCCATTTCTTATTTCTGTATCAAATGGAAAATACAAAATATATATAATATAAATTGAATGTTCTTTTTAACAAATGAAATTGTAGATGTGATCCTCTTAAACTAAATCTGTCAAGATAGAAACACAACTTGATTCTCTCAGTCACAGATTCAAACAACTCTGAATTTCTGAAATATGCTAACATTTTCAAATAGCTTGGAATTTCAGGGAGAGAATGAAAGCACGGAGGGTAGAGAAAACAAACCTCACTCAAAAGAGAGATTCTTTGCTGACCCTGAACTATAATTTTTCTAGAGTTAGCTTCTTCTTGGAAATAGATAAGCCCTCTCTCCCGTGCTAATCATTTGATTTAGCACACTGCTTCCCTCACAAATATACACAGCTGTTACCACCATAGCAGTGGCTATGAACTAAAGAAAGAAAGCCACTTAAATGTTGGTTGTCCTGCATTTATAGACATTGATGGTGTGGGTGTATCTCATAATACTAACTGGATTGATAGCAAGCAACATTCCTTCTAAATCACTCACTCACCAATGTATTTATACATCTATAGATATGTATATATCTTCCACATCTATATCTGTATCTATCTATATCTCTCTCTCTTCCAAAAAGCACACTACATCATCAATGTTTCATGTTCCAATTCTTTTATTTTTAGTTTATGATATATAAATAAATAATAAAGATAAATTTATGTGATGTTGGATAACATAATTGAATAAAAGTAAGTGGAAATCCTTGTTCTAACAGACCTCCAATGTAAGTTTTTCAAATATTGTATAAAAAAAATTCCCAGTAAAGGCTACTACATGACCCTACCTTTCTCTGCTGTAGTTACAACTTAAAAATTAGGAAGAGAAGGAAATAAACTTGAAATAAAGCTCCACAACTTGTAATCTTATTTTAAATAAAACTTGCTGTTGGCAATAAAATACAGCCTCCTCCGAGATCAAGGTTTTTTGTCCCCTTTTGGAGTTTAGGAAAATTAACAAACTATTTGGATTTCTTGTTCTCTGATGGTTTATCATGTAACCCAAACTATGCAGTAGAATTATTCATATAAAATGAACCTCTGATTTGTTCTATTCCCCCCAGACCTTCCTCACAGTTTCTGTAACATAGAAAAGTTGACTTGAACAATCTGAAACTGCAGTGAGAAAGTATAAATTTTCTCCTGTAAATGTGAATGATCTTGTTTAAAGAGTTTAAAATTTTTTCATTTTATGATTATGCATGTTTAATCAACTTGGAAAATCATTTTTGATGAGTATTCATACATTTTTAAAAGATGAATGAAAATCAATAGGCTTACATTGATAAATATAAGCCTTGCTGCATGAGAATAAAGGAACATAAAATGAACAAATGGTAGCATTTCTACCCTGCCTTTAACCATTTAATAAGCAACTTTTTATCCTTGGGAATTTTACTTGAATGTTATTCTAAGTAACAGAACCACCAACTAGGTTTGTACCTAAGATTTCTGGCCATTAAATGTGTAATTTAATAATACATCATAGCATATAAATATAAAAGAAATTTAAACATCATTTGGTTTTATTAAGTGTGGCAAATTTTATCTTATGGATGATAAGTTTTTGCAAACTTTTGCCACTTTTATACGTGAAAGAAAAAGAGGCTCAAAAAAAATGACAAAACTAGTTCAATCTTTTTCCATTTTGCTATATTTCAATTTTAATGATCTTTCAAAATTTTAATGATTTAAAACCTTTAAATATAAGTTATTAATACTACTAGTGCTAATTATTTAAGAACTCATAATGACTTAAACTTACCAAATATTTTGACTATCACTACCAACTTGATATTATAGAAATGTTATTGATAAAATAATATTTGAGCAATAATTGCACTATTTTACCTGTATTTATGTCCATCTAGCATTTATCTAATCATCCATCCATCTACTTAAGAATCTAAGAATACTAGTAATAACATGAAGATATTTCACTGATCCACCCCCTCCCATATACTTGGTCATAAAAAGAATAGTTCTGGCAAACATGGAAAATATTTAAATAATTAAAGTATACATTAATAATCATTATGTTTATGTTTTATTATTTGGAAACTTTACCAATTTCCTTGTTTGTATTAAGGAGATATATATTCCAACATTACATGTCTTAGGTTATGAAAATTTTTAGAAGCATTGACGCCATTTGCGACAGTTGTGCTTTCCCTTACCTTCCGCGGATAGACCTTGCACATTTACTCCTCTGGCGGCTAGAAAGCTAAGGCAGACGTCAACATTTTCAATCTGCAACACGAAAAGCAGTGAAAAAGAGACTTAGAGGATTGTTTTTCAATAGATACATGAACTAGAATGAAACGGGAAAGAAAGATAAAGAATGAATACTTTACATTCATTTCATACTAGAAGTTTTTACCAGAGTTTAACGAGAATTATTTTGGCTAATTGCAGGAAGAATATAAAGCTTTCATTGTCCAGCCTGGTACTTACAAACAATTCATAAAGGCCTGATCAAGAATGGCATTCTTGCAGATTAGCAACCCACCTACTTAACATAAAACTGGATTTTTTGCTTTACAAATAAATCTCAATGAAAGCCTCCATACAGGATGAGATTGTGGCATTCGTGAGAATGCTAGGATGTGTATAATTGAGATTCAACGAGTAATATTTGCTCAGTATGCCAAAAGATAGATAAGATGGAGAAAGAGTTGAGCCAACATGAAAGAAATGAAGTATATTTTCATCCTAAACCATAGCAAATCTTTACTTTAAAAACAGTATTTGTTTTTCTAGATTTAAGTAATCCTCTGATTAAATATAGGTATTGCCTTTGCTATTTTAAAAGGGTGATGCTTATGCATTTTAAATAGTTGGTTTCAATATCATTATCAGCTTGTAAACATTTAGGGTGAGAAGCAAAAAACCAAATGGCTAATTTATGTTAATTAATAGGTTGATCTCAATATTGTTCATGGCATTTACAATAGGTATATGGCTAAGACTTTGGTAAGATTGTAGAAAGCTAGAAAGTTCCATCTTTTTGAGTAATGTTTCTGGGTTTTATGGTATTCTATAAATCTTTAAATTCTAATAAAATAAGAGATTTAAAGTTAATAACATCATAACTTAGCAAGGTATTATTTTCTGTCTTATTAAATTCTCATCAAAAGCTAGTCATGAGGACACACAAAGTTCTGTCAATGTCCTCTCTAGGTTACCTTTATAGCAAGGTCAAAATGTCTCTTAAAGAAAACAAAAATAAAAAAATTGATTCAAGACTCTGTCCTTATAAAATGGATAAACTCTTTATAGTCTTTTGTTAATGTAATTTTTTGCAGAATTTAAATATAAATAATATCATCCAATGAGATGTTCTTTGCTTAAAAATGACCACAGCCAAAGTATACACATTTGCTTTGAGAAAAATGATTTTTATATTGATTCACTTCAAAGTATGTTTTACTGAAATTATTCTACTGAAAAAAATTAAATAGAGCTGAACATGCTGAATACAACATGATTTAATGAGTCTTGTGGTTCTGCCCATCAGCATCTGAATATTCAAAGAGGCTATGGTGCTGAAATGCACATCAAATTCTTTCCTTTCTTCAGGTTTCATTTTGCTACTAGGAAATAAGATTATATAAGAAAGAAAAGAAGGAAGAAAGAAAACAAGAAATGAGTCAAATTGGATGTTCTGCTGTATCCATTTAAAGCATTGTTTTAAGTTTATTTCTTTCAGGTTCAGTAAAAATGAATAAAAGAAACATTCCAAATAATTATTGTGGCCTAAAATTTAAAAAGGGAATTGGATTGAATATCTTTAAGTGTTTGCACTAACAGTACCAATGTTATTAATTTCATAGCAATTATATGCATTTTACAGAAAGGGATGAGATTTCTGACCAAACATGTAATTTGCTGCAAAATGTTAACAGGATATTATTGCCTAAAGTTTAATTACTTTTATTATACAAGAACAGTTTAGTTTACTAAAATATCCAGAAAAGGCTTATAAATGGAGTATGTAATAAAGTTTGTAAAATAGTTTTTAAGACTACAATTTAACCAGCATATAAAATAAACTGATGCCTAGATTGGGTGTTTGAGGCACAGAATTCTCTCACAACATGTGAAATCAGAAAGGAAAAATAAAAGGGCTCTAATAGAACAAAGAAAAAAATGTTGAAAACATACTCTTTATGCTTTTCAAGTCTATTTATCAGGAGCATTCAACCTTTTGTAATATTACCTTACAATCATTCATTATGAGCACTAACACTTTAAGATAGTTAATTCAGTTCCCCATTACTACCATAGTAGCTAAATAATAGCAACAGACTAAGTACTTGAATACATAGTTTTCAATATGACTATTAAAGGATAGTTTATTAGAGTACATTTATTTCTTCAACAATATTTGCTTATTGACAAAAACTAATTTTCCAAAAGGGTAGTAACATAGTAAACAAGACAATACTATCTTTTCCTTACTTAATTTTAGTCCTTCTATAAATTCAATCACACTTATTAGTACATACTATGCTACACTTTTTACACAGCAAAAAAGGTTACAGTAAAAAGAAATAGCTTTGAGAGATCTTGTTAAATACCAAAGTTTCCTCACCAGAGGCATACTTTAAAATAATTTGAGTGGTCTTTGTACTATAAAATAATATACTTTAATAATATACTTTGTGAATGATTATTTTTTATTTCAATAAATTCTAGAGATTGTTTTGTCACAATAAATAATCTGGTTTTTTTTAAATTAACTGCTCTTAAACATTTCCTGGTCAAATAGACCATTTTCATTACTTTTTTTCCATATTCAACCACAATTGTTTTTTGAACTAAAAACCTTTAAACTTTTTTGGTAACTTACAAATGGATGAAAGTGATTTTGCCATCAAATTGAGTCAAGTAATTGAAATCAGTTTTATTTTTCCTCAATATTATTTGAATCAGATATCAAACAATCAACATTCAAATTATATGTTAACACCAATAATTTGAGCCAAATTTTCATTAGAATAACTTTATGTACCTTAATAAAGTATTTTGTAAAATGTTGACTGTGACCAATAGCAAGAAATACACTGAATAGCACAACCCAATATACATATACATAAATATAATGGAAACAAAAATTTATGGAACAATACTTAACCTTACTAAATTCATGTTATTCTGATGCTTTCTACTACACTGTATTGTTTTCTGTTTAATCTGTTTAATTGTTGGGTAAAATACACTAGGCAGACTTCAGGATCCATCCATTATATTTTACATGTAATACACAGGTATATACATATAAAAATATCAATCAGCTGTGTACTTAAAATTAGAGTACTTCATCCAATTTCTATGTATGTTTAACCTTAATTTCTATTATAGTACTTTACTTACCCTTTTATATATGTCTTAATTCAATTTAAAAATAAGAATAAATTATCGATCTCTTGTTTTGTTTAAAATAGACTCTGGGCATTCAAGGATAAAGGTATGGAAACCTTTAAGTAGCTGCTGCAAGTTATTAAAGTGAAAGGTGATGGTGTTTTAGACAAGGGTAGTGGCAGTGAAGATGATGGGAAATGATCAGATACTGGATATATTTTACAGGGATTTCATGGGAGGATATGGCATTTGAGAGAAAGAGAAGAGTCAAGAATGACACTAAAGTTTTTGGCCTCAGTCACAAGAAGGATGAAGTCTATTCACTGAGTCGGAAAAGACCATGAATGGATGTAGGGAGTTTATTTTGGGACATGTTGTTAGTTGGTGAAAAATCCAAATGGAGATGTTGAGCACATGCTGGGATACACAATCTGAAGTTCAATTGAGAGGTGTGCGGTAGAGATCTATATTTGAAGGACATCCCTCAAGTTTATGGTATTTAAAGCCTCATGGCTTAAATATATACATTGAATAGCCATAACGTAAGTTCCATGAGGGTTCTTTCCTATTTTGTTTACTGCTATCTCTCCAGTCTAGAAGTATAGCTTAGGCAATCTAAAAACAATTGCTGAGGGAATAAATGAACTATAGCAAGGATAAAACAATGTTTTCATGCCTGAAGCATTCAAATAAAAAAGAGAAATAATCAAACCCTAATTTAAAATACTATTAGTAATGAAATTCACTGTATCTACTGAATATTGACTCTGCCAAGCTGACTTACTTCTATGGCATCATAAGCTTGTCTTCTCTAATACTTATGCTCATTTCTACTGGTAGGAACATCTCTTCTCTTACATTTACCCTCCTATGTTCAGTACCTCATACCATGTGGGGCACAAAGTATTACAGACACTTAATGCATTTTTGTTGACTAGCTGGATGAATTAATAAAATAGCACATAGCATGAGTTATAAGCTCTAACAGATTTGGCTTGCTATATGTCCCAAAAGTTAGTTTCTGGTCTTTTGCTTTTGTAAGGTCAGGGAAGAAAATACTTTTTTCTCTGGAGTAGAAAAGATGTTGATGACAGTGGAAAACCAAAACCTGAACACTAGTGATAAGTTGAAATGTCAAAGGATTAGTCAAGTTTTAAGCTGCTAAGTAAACACGGAGAAGTATCAATATTGCATAAATATTGAAACTATGTGTGGAGGAAACTTGTTACCATTATATTTTGAAATGAATCGAAATAAATCATTTCAAAGAATTCTCATGACTGTGGGGCCGATAAAAATAATCTTACCTGACTCTTTCAATTTTAAAAAATGACATAAGAAGCAGATAATATATGTTGTTTCTTAGAAGATTCACTGAAATTGTCTGTGTAAAGCACTTAGCACAACATACCAGACATAGTATGAACTCAACAGCTAAAGAAAAAAATCTATGATTATTATGACAGCCTTTAATATAAATAGAGGATGACAATGGCATAAAATGGCCAACATCATACTGAATGGGGAAAAATTGAAAGCATTCCCACTTAGAACTGGAACCAGATAAGGTTGCCCTCTATCACCACTTCTATTCAACATAGTGCTGGAAGTCCTAGCCAGAGCAACCAGAAAAGAGAACAAAATCAAGGGCATCCAAATGGGGGCAGAAGAGGTCAAACTATCACTCTTCACTGATGATATGATCTTATATCTAGAAAACCCCAAAGATTCTGCCAAGAGACTACTAGAATTGATAAACAAATTCAGTAAAGTCTCAGGTTACAAAATCAATGTATACAAATCAGTAGCATTCATATATGACAACAACAGTCAAACTGAGAACCAAATCAAAGACTCAATACCTTTCACAACAGCAACAAAGAAATAAAATACCTAGGAATATATTTAACTAAGGAGGTGAAAGACCTCTACAGGGAGAACTACTAAACACTGAGGAAGGAAATAGCAGAGGACATAAACAGATGGAAAACCATAACACGCTCATGGTTTAAGACTTAATCTTAAGGCATGAAACCATAAGAATTCTAGAAGAAAATGTTGGTACAACTCTTATAGACATTGGCCTAGGCAAAGAATTTTTGAAGAAGACCCCAAAAGCAATCACAGCAACAACAAAAATAAATTAAGTGGGAGCTGATCAAATTAAAAAACTTCTGCACAGCCAAGGAAATTATCATTAGAGCAAATAGACAACCTACAGAATGGCAGAAAATATTTGCATGTTACACATCTGATAAAGGGCTGATAACTAGAATCTATATAGAACTCAGGAAAATCAACATGAAAAAATCAAACAATCCCATTAAAAAGTGGGCAAAGGACATGAACAGAAACTTTTCAAGAGAAAGGCAGACTAATGGCCACCAAACACATGAAAAACTGCTCGTGGAAAAACAAACACTACATGTACTCACCATTAAATTGGCACTAATCAATCAACACTAATGTGCACATATGGGAAGTAAAATTCATAGGGTGTTAGGCAGGTGGGAGTGGGGAGGAGGATGAAGTATGCACTGTCTCGGGGAGGGGCACTTTTGTAGATCTGACTCTGGCCGTGCAAAGGCAATTTATGTAACCGAAGTGTTTGTACCCCCATAATACTCTGAAATTTAAAAAATAAATAAATAATATAAAATAAAATGGCATCATAGCCTCTTTTGCTTTTGGCATTACACCAACTTTCCTGAGAATTATCCATATTACATTAAACTTCCTTCCCAAACTTTTAATCCAGTGGTTCCTAAACTCTGCTGCACATAAGAATCAACTGAGGAACTTTTTAAACCATAACACCTCCATCAGTTAAATCAGACCATCAGTGGACAGGAGACACTTATCAGTACAGTTTACAAATCCCCAGGTGATTCCAATTTGCAGCAAAGATTGGAAACCACAACTATCCTCAATCTATCCTTTTCAAAGAAAGTAACTGCACGTAATTTCAATTTCCTGCATGTGGATGCAGGAATTGCACTGTTCAGACTATAGTAATACATTGTCTTTTGCATATTTGGACCATGATTCTATATAATTCATGTGTTTTACATTTTATTCCTGTAATATTAAAATACATATCTCCCTTTATAGCAGTAATACAAAGAAATTCATTCTGAGTTCTGTGAGAACCCGATTTCTCATTTGGCTCAGGAAATAATCACATCTGTTGCTTATGGACAGGACTGTCATTCCCAGGACTTTTACTTGCCCATTATTATGTCAGGCACAATTTCTTGGTTGCTTTTTTCTACTTGTAGTTTACCTTTTATTGGCATGGAACATCTACTTTCCCACTCTTTATGCTACAGTTAAGTATGGTCAGGTAACTGTAAAAATATTGACCTTATAATGAAAATAAAACAAAATGTTTCTAAGTTGTAGTTCCAGAAGTATCAAAACGTATGGGTACACTGTGCTTTGTTTGAGGCTTTTGTATTCTATCCAAATACTTGATGTTATCAAAAAGCACTAAACAAAAACACAATTTTGTTAGAGCAGTTCTTAAAATGAACTGCTGTATGTTTTTTCTTTATTGGAGAAACTAAACAAATTAAACAGAATTTGGTCCATATATTTATAACTGAGTAGTTTCTATTTGTATAATTAATATTATGAGGTCATTACATATGAAATGTCCAATTTTGAATCAAAAGTATAGTTTATTACATCTCAAACAAGAAGCAGTACAATTAATCAAAGTATGCGCCTAAACTACTGACACAGTTTTGACATCTTAATGGTAGCTTGTTTATGCCAGCAGCAAAGAAGCCTGGAGAGTGAGTGGTGATGAAATTACAAAAGGCGTTTTCCACAGCTTGTTGAGAATTGAATCTTCTCCCTTGCAAGAAGTGGTCCAAAGCCTGGAAGAAGTGGTAGTCAGTGGGGCAAGATCTGGTGAATACAGTGGATGACAGAGTTTCCAAGTCCAGCTTCTGTAGATTGAGCAGCATTGTTTGTGGGACATGTGGTTGAGCATTATCTTACAAGAGGATTGGCCTGTCTCTATTGACGAATCTTGGCTGCTTAATCGCAAGCATCCTCATCATTTTGTCTAATTGGGTGCAGTAGACACCTGCTGCAATCTATTTACCAGATTTCATGAAGCTATAGTGGATTAGCACTGGACCAAGAAACAGACACCAGTAGGTTTTTTTGATTAGTATTCAGTTCTGGACTGTGTTTTGGCACTTCATCTTTATCCAACAATTGTGCAAATGCTTGTGATTGTCAAAAAGAATCCATTTTTCATCACACATAACAATACAGTGTAGAAATGATTCGACTTTATGTCATGACAGCAA
The DNA here is from genome assembly GCA_023783475.1 of Daubentonia madagascariensis. Taxonomy (NCBI): domain Eukaryota; kingdom Metazoa; phylum Chordata; class Mammalia; order Primates; family Daubentoniidae; genus Daubentonia; species Daubentonia madagascariensis. Next base: position 39,026,943 of record JAKFHU010000600.1, read on the forward strand.
AGAAAGGCAAGCTTTGAGATGATTTCTCTTCTGGCACTCATTTAATTTATACAGAACCCATCTATCCAGCTTCTTTATCTTGCCCATTTGTTTCAAATGGTCCAATATTGTTGGAATAGTAACATCAAACCTTGCTGCTGATTCACGTGTAGGTTGAGATGAACTCATTTCCACTACACCTTTCAGCTCATCATTATCCACCTTGGTCTCAGGTTGCCCACATAGTTCATTTTCAAGATTAAAATCACCAGAATGGAATTTCTCAAACCATCAGTGTACTGTGCATTCATTAGCCTCATCCTTCCCAAACACTCCGTTGATATTTCGAGTTGTTTGCACAGCATTGGTTCCACAATGGAACTCATATTTGAAAATAACATGAATTTTTTACTTGTCCATTTCACAAAAATTGCTCTAAAAAAAATTTGACATATAATCACAAGCCAAAACATGCATTTGAAAGACTGAGGATGTGCCTTCACAGTAAAAATAAAATAAGAAATGTGAAAATGAAATGTCAGAGACGTCAACTGTCAAACTTAGTACTTCAGGAAATCGGACATTTCATACTTAATAACCTAATAGCAACTTAAAACACTACCATTTAATGTTGTGTTCTATAAAATCAAACTAGTTATTAATTCATTTATCAAACATTTATTATACTTTTTTATGCTTGAAAATGTGCTCAGTGCTGCAAAGATAAATTTTAAGATAGCGTCACTACCCTCATATATTCTAATGAGCATTGACTTGTTTCCAATATTTTCGACTGCCCACATGAAAAATGGCAGCCCATTTTTCAAAATAGAAATTTCTCTAATTTTATAGTTGTACATGTATCTTGACTCTTGGGTACTTGCTGCATATGAGCATAACTAATTGCTAAATCACAAATTGGCTTTGAAATGAGGAAAGGAGGAGTTTTTTTTGTCTTTACTTATGAAAAGTCAAGACAGACATCAGTGTATTTGTACCTTCAAAATTTTTTAAACCTGAGGGTTAACATGTGTTCTTGACACATCAAACACAGAGTATGGATTGGAAATACTGGTATTTTTTCAGTGTTGAATGAACTATTCAAAAAATGTAGTGGCTTTAATCAGCACAACTCTTTATTGAACTTATACACTTTAATCTATGTTTTATGACAGCCAGCATTTTAGTATTTTTTACTACAAAACTGACATAACCTGTTTCAGGAAATGTAACTGGACACATGTTTTAACAATATTAACAAAGTAATACCTTGTGTAGTCACAGACTTTTTTCACATTTACTTATGCATTATTTAATTAAAATTACAGTTAGGTACTTAATATCTGTATATGATTAATATCTACCTTATAGCTTGTGATTAAATTCAAATCATGCCATAACACTTAACACTGAGTGATTAATGCATTCAGTAACTACTGACTGTTTATTATGGGCAAAGCACTCTGCTGGATAGTAAAGGGATGTAAAAATGAATTATAAGGTTTTTGCCTTTGTGAGTTTGTAAAATGGCTGAGGAAACAGAAAAGATTCATAAATTGTCATAACACAAGGCATAAATAATAAATTTCAAAAGAGAATAATAAACAACACCGTATAGTAACAAAGAGAATGAAGTTTTCAATTTTTGCTACATATCTGGGGAAAGCTTCACAAAAGTGTGATTTAGACTTCAAAGCTAAGTTGGATTTTGATAAGGCTGGACAAGCTTCAAGAGGAGAAGCAGGGCATACCAACCAGAGCAACTACAGGGAAAATTGTTCACAAGGATGCTTGAGAATAGATCATGCCAGTTCTTACTTTCTGCAATTATGCTTAGAAACCAATTTTGACCTGGGATTTAAAAGGCTGTGTTGCCCCTTGGACTCAACAACTGATACAGTATAAAAAGTTAAATAATCATAAAACAGATAGTGGGGATAATACCTCAAAGACTTATTTCTTTCTATAGAATAAATGCATCTGGGTTAGAACATATCCAAAGTACTAGATACTGCTCTTGTGAATCATATATAGAGAATGTCTAGAAAAACATAAACCAATCTTAACTTTGGCTTTCTCTGGAACGTGGATTCTTTTGTGACTTGGGCTATTTTTTATTATATTTCCTATACTTTCATGATTATGCTTTCAGGATAAACTTGTACTACTCGTGTCATCACATCAATTAAATAAATAAATAAATATTATTTCAACAACAAAAAAAGTTAAGATGGCGCAGTCTGAGAAAGCTCCTATCCTAACATAGAATTCAAATAATTACATAGATTTTAGCCAAAGATTTTAATCAGAGATTTTTTTTCCCACAGAATTAAAGTAAAATACAGTAGTATTTTTGCCTTGGTAAAAATCCATAGAATGTTTGTTTTCATTCATTCATTTAACAATTATTGGTTCATTAAGATATTTCCAAGCCCTTAAATAATATATAATTTGATAGGCGAGGAGATCATTCTAATTTAATGTGATGAATATTATGACCAGAGAAACACGGACTCCTAGAGAAGAATGAGGAAGGGTCTATTCCTGATCAGAGGCCCAGAGGACTAGGAAAGGAGAAAGTTATTAGTAACTAAAACTTACCTAACATAGTTACAAAGATATCTTCTTCTGAAGTTGCCATTACTGTACTAATTTACAATGATTAAAGTATTGATCAGAGAACTGAATTGATATGCTCAAGGCCACTCAGAGCACATGTTTCTAACTCCCACATTTTGCTGCTTAAAGGGAAGCCTGAGCTAGTCCCTGAAGGGTTAGGAAGAGTTAAGCAAAGGAGGGGATGTGGTATGAGGTGCACCCAAAGAAGGAGCTATATAGGAACTGATCATGGCTGAGAAATATCATAGGTGGGGGGACCTGCAATGAGTTCAGAGGAGCCAGGAATATTGCATCAAACCTCACTGAAATATTTCTCCACAACTTCCAATTGTTTGCCCATGTGAAAATACTCCAGTGGTTAGTAGCCTTCAAATCAGTTTGAAGAACATGTGTAAGAGAAGACATCGGGCAGAAGTGGCTCCAGGAGCAAGAATCTTGAAATCTGGAGAAAGATAGTGGCAGGAGACAAGGCTACAGAGATAAACGGGGACTCAGTGAGGAACATTCTCCATGCCCTGCTAAGGGTCTGGCTTGATATTAAAAGTCAGAAATCTAATGGTATGCTTTAATCAAAAAATAAATGATCAGTGTTGCATTGAAGACATCCATTTTATACGACCACACAGTACATACATAGATTTGTTGATAGTAATAAAAATTTCACAAATCAATTTTTACCCATACTATCTACAATACACTCTGACTTTTAAAAATTCTGTTTTAGTGGATTTCATTTAAAAAGTCGGTTGGAACACATTAGTGTGTCATAACACACTACTTTAACAAGCTGCAGTTTGAGAAACTGTATACTGTATCTCAAGAATGGAAGCAGGGAAAACAGTCTGGAAGCTATAATACTTCTCGATTTTGTCCTCCACCACTCAACAACGAAGCACTGGAAGAAAGTTTACATGTAGACTTAAGCAAGTGTGCTATTTACTCCAAATGCAAAACCCTTTCCATCTTCACTATAAATTCTGGTAAAGTTGGTATTTTTCTTATTCACTATAAGCTCAGAGAGATAACATAGCTTTTAGTTTTTATAAGCTTACACAATTAATAAATAGCAGAGCCAGAATTAAAGCTCAAACTTGTCAGTCTGTAATGAACTTGCTCTTTTGCCACACTATGCTTCCTACCACTGTAATTTAGACATTCTGACTGAGACATTTTCGGCCTCTGACTCAAGCTCTCTAGACAATTGACAGGTGGATAAGACACAGTGCTAGGCACCAAACAGGTCCTCAATAAATATTTGGTTGAATGGAAAAATAAAAACTGTGTAGTGTACAGGTAAAGAAAAAATATTATTCAAAATCCACTTATTCCACAGATTTCATAGGTTCACAAACCTTAAATGCTTCCAAATTATTTCTCAAATACCCCATGTATTTTTATATGCTGGTAGATTGACATATGAATGACTGATGCAGCCACAAGCCAAAAAATGGTAGCAACTACAAGAAGTCAGAAAAGTCAAGGAATGGATGTTCCCTACACCCTCTGGTGGGAGAGCAGCATGGCCGACACCTTGATTTCAGCCCAGTTATCCTGTTTTCTGGCATCCAGAACTGTGAGAAACTAAATTTCTATTGTTTTAAGCCACTAAATTGGTGGTAATTTATTACAGCAGCCACAGGAAAGTACTACAATAATCTACTCAGTAAAGCAGTAGAAACTTCAGCAAGCTAAGGGTTAGCTGGGATCCTTGTGAGCATGCACATTTTCAGGCCTCATCTTCTGGGGTTGTTAACTCTTAGTTGGTGGCAGGGTTGGGAATGAAAGGTGCAGTCTAATTAGGTGCTCTATGTCATTGCAATGCAAAACCTTGCATGCTTTCCTTTCCCATCTCAAATTTGTTTGTGTTGCAGAATAAGGAGAGGGATAGAGAATATTAATTTTATTTTGATCTTTTTTTAAAAATTTGTTTGTTTACTTGATCTGTGTTTAGACACAAGGAGTCAGTTAATTAATTAGTTATTATAGTGTAGCAATTAAAAGTTTTACAGTCAAATAAATCTGGGTTTACATCCTGGTTTTGTTAATTTACACACTGTAAGAAATTGAGTTTTTACTCTTTCAAAGCCTCAGCTTCCTCATCTGTGAAATGTGAATGAAAACAGTACCAGTTCCCACATCAATACATTATGTGAGGATTAAAGATGTTTGTAAAGAGCTTAGCTCAATACCAGGCATATGTGTGTGTGTGTAAATAATATACATATATATCCATATATATCCAAGTAATCTGGCCTAGAATAAATAGACATGAGTTCAAACCCTAATTCTTCTACTAACTAAATAGGGGATGCAGGTAGACTCAACGAGGCACAGTTCCCTTGCAGGTTTGCTGTGATGACTAAATGAAAAGTGCAAGGAAAACATCCAGCACTGCACCAGATATATATAATTGACATTCGATCAATAGGTGAAATCAATAACTGATGATGACATTGTTGAACTTTCATGTCCATCTCTAAAATTCTATGTTTCTATGTAACTATTTCCCAGTATTTCCTGTTTGAAACATGCCTAATACAAGTCAGGTGGGCAATATGATTTTTCAAAGTGTAACAAGGGATGTCAATTTTTTGTCTGTGTCTATCCACACAAGTCAGTCTAACTGAATTCATATGAAAATCATTTAAATATAATTTCATGAAGCAATTAGCTTGGGCACATCTAGTAAATTTAAAATAATTTATCTGATCAACAATAAACTTTTCAAATGATCGTACTGAGATCAAGTGAATAAGAATTTCCCTATTTCATTTCCTTTTTCTTCTTATAGAAATAATTTTTAAAATGTAACTATTTATCATAGATTTTTAAGCTGAGTATCACAATTCATACTGAAAATGGCCTCATATTTAATATGTTATTTTAAAAACTAAGATTGTTAAAATTATTATGTTAAATATTTTACCACTGATTATTATGATGTCAGTGACAATTTTCTATTAAATTTTGAGGGAGAGGGCAATTGAAAAAGATGAAGCAGTAAGTTCTTAAAAATGCCAAATTATTCAGGGTAAAAAAAAAATCCCTAAAATTATAAAAGGATTGTTACAAAAGATGTCTTCTATTAGTATGTATGATTGTATTTGGGTTTACTGGGATACTGGCTAGTAGAAAACAATTTATAGCATTTTAAGTAAAAAAAAAATCAGGATAAAAAGCATGCTAAATATTTAAGAAAATGGTCAACATTAAATATATAGTAGAAATATTAAGCACATTTTCAATGGTTATTTATGTATATGTAAAGCTTATTAATGTCCCTCAAAAATTTATATTCTCTACAAAAATGAAGGAAAATATCTGTAATCAAAATCAAAATAAGTTACTTTATTTATTCTTATTTCTATTTATCATACAAATTATACAAACAAATTTAAATGTTGATAATAAAAACATTACTTATTCATTAATATAAAGTTAATGAAACAGTGCATCATTTTTAAATTTTATTTAATTTTTGAATACTAGGCCAAATAATTCCCACAACAAAATAATTTCTATGTTATTGTTGTTGTTTTTCTTTGTAAATTAGACTTGATACATTTTAGAAAATATCTTTCTCATCTTAGCACAAAAGCAGTTTTAAAAACCTATAAGGATTGAAAATTCAAATATATTCTAAGATAAAATACTGAAGAGAAATCACAGTCTTTGGTGTCTTTTTAAATCAATGTAGCAAATCGGAGTTCCAACAGACTTCAGAGTCCATCAATCCAATTCCCTCATTGTAGAAATGAGCAAAGGCCTTGCACATTTACTGAATTATTTTTCCTAGGTCACATATTCAGAATTAGAATTTCAGTGACCATTGTCCTTTTAATATGACAGACTGCCACTCAATGCCTCCATGTTATTTCAATTACTGCATTTGAACTTTACTAGTACATGAAGCAACTTGTAGAGACAAACTCTGTTTTAAAAATCAGAATGATATTTTAATAACTAAAATATAAATTTCCCAATACTAATAGTTTATACTTATTCTTCCAATGTTTGAGCTTATATGAAAATAATAAAATCATTAACAAGACTAGAAAGTAGGGATTTCTATTTAGTATTACTTTAAAGATGAGATATATATTTGTAGTAAAGCATTTGTCTTCATTAAGCTATATTTTTCTAGCCATTCCAGAAGATGAACAGTTTCAAAAATGGCAGGGGATCATGTGAATGGACTAACTTAGCAATATTCCACTCCTCTGAGTCATAGTGCTAGAATCCTGCAGTATGCCATGTATGAGATTTTATTAAACCTTTAAGAGCATTCCAGTATTTTATCTCTTCCCTATTTGGTTAGGAACCTCATCTTCTTAATTACCTAAAAAGATCCTTTAAAAGAGCTGCAATTACCAGAAGTAGCTGAAAGAATTAAAACTTTAAAGGGCAGAATATTGATAAAAGCATGGGATACTTCTACTGTCAAGAATAATATCACTTTCCAGATAACTGTAAACTATAGAAAAGGGATAAAAATGCCTCTGAAATCGGTAACAGTAATTATTCTGGAAGCCATAACCCTGTGGGATATGCAATCAGATAGGCAGGGAAGACTGGAACCTAATTTTCCAGCTACTAGTAATTAAATAAAACAGTAAGACGCACAAACATTCCAAAAATCCTCATAGCAAATTTTAAACTACATATATGATATGATAGAAAATAATGTTGAAGGTTGTAGCTGAAAAACAATTGAGATACTAGGGTGAAGGAAAGAGCCAAGAAAAAGGAAGGACAAGCTGTGAACCACATTTGCCAGCAACTTAGGTGTGCCATATCGTCTAATAGTTGGTTTGCAACTATTGCACATAGTCAAATGTCCTCATTCCTTTGTGCATCTGTGAAGATCCTTAAATATCATAGTCTATTTTAAAATAAAGAAAAGTTTGCTTTCAAAACAACTTTTACTCTACATGTCTAACATTTTTGTATAAGAACCTTGCACTTGTGCCTTTGCATTTCAAATAAATGTTGGGCATTTTTTCTGCTATTTTTAATCTGCTGGGGATTCTGGACATTCCTGGTATTTATAGTTTACTAACTTATTTCTTTATGTAAGCTCACCAAAGTTGTGGCATGAAGCATGTATTTTGAATCCTGAAACCACCCACCTAGGAATTACTCAACAGGTGCCATCCACATTAGTAACCACATCTTTGGATGAGGTTAAATATAGTATTGACTGAGCTCCTAAAGACTAAGTTCCATATTTCAGGACCAGTTTAGTCTCAAGCTCATTAAAGAAACATAGAATAAATATAAACCACAATATCTCAATAATTTTACTAACAAATTGCTAAATGGACAAGTTCATATTCTTCTTAAATATGTGCTCTTTGGACCATGTGGCTTGAAAAAATTATTGTTGTGATGTATATATTCAAGTGTATACATATATACACACTTGAATTTTATTTATTATAAGGTATGGTATATGTTGAATTTTTCTTTATTATAAGGTAACAATTATAGAATACCATGGAAAAAGCACATTACTATTATATAAAATTCTAAAATTGTTATATTCATTCAAATCCCTTTAATTTCTATTTAATCTACTTTCAATTGCCCACATTTTCACCCAATCATATCCTCTTATGACGTAACACAAAAACAAATGTGTCCCCATTCTTTTCCAATATTAAATTCTCCACATGGACTTCAAAATTTCCTCATCTTACACTTCCTTTAGGACCTGCTATTATCACTTATCTCCCCATTGCCCCAGATCGTTTTCTCTCCCTCTACTATTTCCTCCTTCTCTCCTTACCGCCCCCCTTGCAGAAACTCCCCTCCACCCTGCCTTCTTCTTAAGCTATGTGTTTTTTCTTCTCTGTTCAACAGGACACTGTTAGAAAGATTACTGATGACACAACGGATATCTGCATTTCTCAGTTACTCCTTAACACACTATCACCCTATAGAAGATGGTCACATACAGGTCATCACTGTCTATCTAATTACCAGAACTAACTTCCTCATTCCAGTATATTAACTATTTGGCTACATAGCACTTGACAGCATCTGCCACATTCTGCTCATCTTACTTTGCCCTAACTTGCTGGGTTAGTCCAAGTACCCTAGCTTCAACTACTATATCTACCCTAAGGATTAACAAATCCACATCTGTGACCTACTTTCTCTATGATGGTCTCTTTCTGTTTTCTGGCTCCTACCCCTCTTATCACATAAATATTGATATTTCCCAGTATGAAAATCTCAGCTTTCTTCCTCTGTGACTTTACACAGACCTTCTGTAAGATTTTATTCTTGTCTATGGTTTCAACTCTGACCCATGTACTAGGTATATTGTAACCAATACCCTTCTCTGGCCTTCAGAAACACATGTCTAATTGCCTTAAATTACCTCCTACTTGATGTTTCAATAGATAAATGAAACTCTACATGTTAAAATATGAATTCATCATCTTCCCCCTCCACATTTTTAATCCTGTTTTCTCCCTCTCTAATAATTATCTTGTTTAATGGTAGCCACTTACCCATTCAGGCCAAAAAACTAGGGCCATTTTAAGCTCCCCATACTCTCCATCTCCCACATCTAATTACAGACCAACACTTACTTTCTCTATAATCCCCAGAACGCATCTAGGGTAGTCATTTTTAATATTTATATCAGATCATGTCATAGCCCAGGTTTAAAAGGCTTCCAAAAGCTCCTTGACTGATTTAGAAAACCATACAAACTCCTCATCTTGGCCTTACATTAATTGGGCTTCTCTCTTCCCTCCAAACACCTCGCCTTGTGCTCAAACCACACTAGTCTCCTATCTGTTTCTGGAATGCACCAAACTCACTCCTTTCTCAGCCTTTTCATTTTTGCCAACAGCAACTCTGTGGCTGTTATTTATTTAAACATTTACTCCTCTGATCCTCATATGTAGTTCATTTAAGTGTTCTTATACCTGATACCTTAAGTGCTTAGGAAATATTAGTTAAATGTGAATTACCTGGCTGTTATGGGAATTCATCAATATATTGTAGATTTATACCACACACAAAAGAGAACTTCTATTCTTAAAGGTATAAAATGATTCAATAAAGGTTATCAAGTTTGAAATTTAAGTAAAGATAATTTGTGACTAGACATAGTAGCAGACCCAGCTTTATCTTACCTTTTGTTATTAAACACAAATAGCAACCAAAGGCCACAAAAGATCAGATACACAAAAAAAGGTGGTCAGAGTAGTGCTATGAGCAAGTATAGCACTCACTGTTACTAATGCAGCACCTCATGGTGTAAGCCTAGTCATGCTGTCATAATTCTTTTTCCTCCACTTTCTCGTCTGTGTTAAAGTCTGGAATTTGTATTCTTTAATAACACAGTGCTAAAGCAAATGCTTAAGAACAGAGGCAAAAATAATTCAACCAAAAAAGTTATTTATTTCCTATGTATTCTTCTGAATCAACATATTGAGAGCATGCCAATTTCAGAACCAAAATTCAACCACATCAGAAAAATGAGGATCCAAGTCATTCTTACTGAATATTCAATGTGATTCCAACCAATACTTTTTGGCTGGAAAAACTACCTTTTTCATAGCATTTGCATTTCTCAGATTTTGGTCTATTTTTTTATCAGAAGTAAAAATATCAACATAACATGCACATTAGCTGCTACATGGTATTTGGGGGCTAATATGAATAAGAAATAATGAAAAATTAACAGAGTCTGATACTCATAAGAATATTTTCACAGATTTGTAGAATCTCTAGGTACAAATTTTTCAGATAAATATCTAAGGACACTGTCTCTATTATCCATAGTTATAAACTTTGGAGATTTTTTTTTATGTCATCAAATATAAGCTTGCCTGCTTTCTGAATTCTGTGTAATCAGAATCAAATTGTAATGGTAGCAGAGCAGGTGAGAGTTTTTAGACTTAGCAATGTTTTATGGTATCCAACAACTCCTTATGGTTAAAATAATGAAAAGCAAAACCAACAGTGTTAGGTTTAAGAAACATAATATATGGTTTTCAGGGACTATAGAGCTTTTTAATTTATAGCCCTGAAAATCTTTTAACAGGTGTTAATCCATGCATGTGTTCCTTATAAAGTTTGTGGCAATACTATTCTGTGGTGTACTTCAGTTTTGTTGGAAAAAATGGTCACGTACATATCTCATTATCATATTCTAATTAGGATTCATTTTACAGATGAGAAACTAAGGCTCAGAGAAGGTACATATTTTTCCCTATATCACATAGCTACTACTCTACTAGTGTAGCAGGGTCTGAACATACTCTAATTCAGCTTGCTCTCAGTAAAACTTCAGAAAACACTGTAATTAATTCCTACAGAATCATGTTTGTGCCTAGAGTAATTAGATCAGGAAGTTTCTTTAAAACTGAAATATTTTATAGAGAACCTTTCTCTTATAGTGATTTTTTCACAACAGCTACAGAGTTCATGGCATTATAATAGGTCCTGGGAGTGCTTATTAAAAAAACAGACATGCTAGTTAATCACTCTTTAAAAATAAATTCCTTTTATTATTTTGGATCTTAGTTTTCTGACATTAAGTAAAGCAGGTCAGCAGATTTTAAAAGTTCATGGCTTTTTTCTATTCTTCCAAGTTTCTGACAACTAAGAACTGATTAAGTTCATTTAAAATGCCTATTCTGTGCTAAAAGAGTTTTTGGGTAAGCTTCATCTTGTGGAATTTGGCTATCATTCCTGCTTATATCTCCTGATGGAACTGTAGTTAAGGCATTTTGTATTTCAGGTTGTCCAATAACATTAAGTTGTGGCTTTTTAATTAAGAAAGGGATTTTTATCTCAGCAGTTTATCAATCTGTGATTTTATTATAAAACTTAAAGCTTTACTAGTTGGTAAAGATAAGAGATGGCTGAAGGAGAGGCAGACTTCCAGATTGAGAGCTTTCTGGAAGAGGATATAAATCATATCTCAAAATCAGTCCCTGCTCAGCAAACTTACAGCAGCATGCCTCCAAAACTATTTCCAAAAGTGTTGAAGAGTTCATGTGTTTACACTGGACTTTGTTATGAACAAAGAAAACACTACTTAAATATTTTTAAAATGCTCATGGCAAGTTCTAGTTCTGTTCTTCAAACCAGTTGTTCAGATAAAAATACTCCACTGAAAAGAGGAAATGGGATTGACTGCTATTAAGATTAGTGTTAAATTAAATTATCCAGAACATCAGAACAATGAAAAAAAAAAGGCAAGGATCTTATAAAACATCTGGAAATGTGTTATATAGGAGTCATACTTATTCAACTGTATGGATGCTATCACATGCATAGATTACACCTATAGAAATACATATGAGAAAATGGGATCAAATGGTTTATTAAACAAGCAGGAAGACATGCAGAAAAAAAATTCTAATTCATTTACAAATGTGGCTAATTCTGGACGTGAAGATAAGCATTATATATTGAGAGTAAATATGATTCTTACCATCTGAGACTGACTTCTAGGACATCCATTGATATCTTCAACTTTTTCATTTGCTAAAGCCAAGAAATAAAATAAAAGAGAGAAAAAAAGAATGACATGCTTAAGCAATGAAGCGAAACACACACACAAAAAAAAGACTTAAAAAAAAAAACACACGAAGCAAAAACGCTGCTGCTACATTTACTCAGTCTCCCAAGCCATGTACACTTGTTAGCAGCCACCAATTCTATATGCACAAATCAGGCAAAAAAAAAAAAAAGTGAGTGAGAAGGACGTTACTGCTAATTCTTTAGCCTGTGCCAAATGACTGCTGACGTGAAACCTTTCACAACTGTCCCTGCTGGATCAGGATACAGTTTCAAGGAATCTCAGAGTGTATGAGTTGCTCCAGCTAAGGAAATGCACACATGGGAGACATATGGTTTAATGAAGCACTCACTTCTGACTATTACAGTGTATGTAAAAATACAGTTAAAACTATTAAAAGTATGGCCAAACTGCCTTTTTCAAACATCCTCACGTAAACATTTTTAATTAAATCAGGGGAGAGACACATTAATCTCAGAGACACACGGACCAATTCAGTAGGCATTCAACTTAAATTGTATTTTACCAAAGAGACAGGAGCAGAGACTTTCATGCTTTCTATCTATCAGAAGGCGCGTCTTACCAATGATCTGGATGATTTCTGCTAGGAGTACTCCATCTGCAACGTCTTGTTGCAAATCCTTGATCAGCCGCTTGTGGCCCGATTTTGCTAGGTAGTGGTTGGCCCAGTCAGTGTAAATCTGTTGAACAGAGGGAGGGAAAGAGTGAGAAGGGGACAGGGAAAAGAGACAATAAAAATGCTTAAGACAAATGTTGGATTCAAAGGGAAGCTATTCTGGATCACATTCCAGTTTAAGAAGTCATAGTTCAAAAGGAAATAGTTGTAAAGTAATTTTTAAACAGCTTTTTCCCCCACTTATCTCTCCTTTCAAAGGGGGATGACTCACTCTTTCAAAATCAAGGGCTAGTCACTTGTGACAAAGCAAAACTCCCTTCCCGGATGACTACTGAGGAAACTCCTGTTGCAAATTAACTTGGGGTTTCTTTTTCTTTCCCCTGTTTCTATCATTTTGAAAATAATCCTGCCCATCCATGAGAAAGGAAGCCACCTGGACTGATCTATATAGAAACTTTACTATACAAATCTGTGTTTCTCTGAGAAGACTTTATTGAATTTGTCATATGAGATACAGTATCTGACAATATTTTGGCATCATTTTATGAAATAATTACAAATGCCTTCCTGTCTAAGATATTTTATTTGGACTGTCATTTCCCATTTAAGCATCTTAAAATGTGTTTATATGAGAAAATAGAGGCAGTAAATGGATTTTTTACATAGAAATTACAATATAGAATTTAGAAGTGGATTGTAAGCTACAAAGTTGACAATTTGACAAAGAATAGAGGTGACTCTTCAACAGCAGATCATGATATAAATAAAAGCTGAAACTATACAAAAATTTTACAAAAATAAAATGCTATTAGTTTTTTCATTGTTATAGGACACCTACTAATTTAAACTAATGTAATGTAATGTAATTATAAGGGAAAAATAAGCATGAAGACTTTTCAAGTTCATAGGTGGCTCATATGGATATATTAGTTACAAGGCAGACTATGATGTGATATAACAGAAAAATGAAAAATTTGAAATGAGAATAGAAGAGGAAAAATGAATAAGAAATATGCAGGTAAAAAATGTTATTAGATGCATTGGAATTAGAACCAGGAACAAAATAGAACCTGAACATGCAAAGTGACAGAAAGGACTGTCCTCACAGAGGATATGACATACAGAAAGGCAGAGAGAGGCAAAGAAATGTAGGATACAGTTGTTAAAGCTGAAATCTAGAATACAGTTGTAAGTATTTAACCTCTTAGCTTCAGCTGAATGAGTTGCAAAATGTGTGGTGATGTGTTTTGTTGGATTAGGCTATGAATTAATTATAGGTTTTTTTAGTGAAGAAACTGTTGTAATTGGGAAAGATATCAAATTAATCATAATTCAATATTTGGTAATATTTGTAAGAGGGTCATTGAGGATTTTAATCATGAATGTTCTGCCCAAAGCTTTAAATGTGATTTATCTCTAAATAGCCAAAGCCAGTTTTCTTCAACTGTCTTGGTGAACTGCAATGTTATGAACACAAGTGTCATCCCATGTCATAATTATACTTCAGAAAAATCAGGTAAATTAATGAGATTACATTTGCCAAAGGACTATTTAGAAATTCCAGTATAATTGTAATCATAATTCATTTACAGTAATTAAAAATAATAAAAATCAAAGGTGCCATGGCATATTTTATATTTTACATTTATCAGTATGAATGTTGTTGCCTATTATGTAATAGCATGTATTCCTTGAGGAACACTCTATAACACTGAAATTTCTGTTGACCAAACATTTATCTTCTTTTGGTGCCAGAATCTTCTCATCTGTAAAGTGGCAATAGTATTATTATCTACAAATGAGATTATTGTGAGGATTAAACAAATTTATACTTTGGATCATGGCCTTTCACTTAATATATATTTGTTAAATGTTAAATACTATTATTAGCTCACTGCTTTAATATGAATTATATTTACATTAATTAAATGAAAAGTTTATTAAGATTATGAACCATTATAATTGTCAAATCATTAAATCTTAGCTAGCCATCCAAATGTAGTTAACCTAATTAAGGAAAACTGCTGCGGGCTGTAATGACCCTTCAGCTTAGTCATTTGCTTCTATCATATTTCTTTCACAGTGCTCTTTTTTCATTACAAAATAAGAGGGTGAAATCAAAGTCAACACATACAACACCACATTGCTTTTATGCAGTGAACGTGTCACAGTAAAACAACATCAGAAGATGTACTCTAATTCCCCACGGAGTCCTAAACTTTTATTTGTGATTTTTTTTTTAAACTACGGACAGTACAACACACTGCCTTTGTCTATCATAGTAAGCTACTCCCAAACTTTTAACCATTATTTATTTTAGTATTTGATGAATGCTTTACAAGAAACTTACCACTCAGTTATATAAATTTTTTTAATATTTTTGTTATTCCATACACTACACCGAGGTACACATGTTTCAATAGGATAAAGTAATTTATTTTTAGTGAGTACTAAATAACTAAAGAAATGGAGAGAATTAAGTATAGTAATGGATTAATTAATTAAATAGATTAAATAGATTCAAGATAAGAATCTATTTAAATAGAAAAACAGTAAGCCGTAGCCTGATTAGAAAATATTATAAATGTAGTCAGAGGATTGTTAAACATTAGCTAAGCTGGCTTTAACCTTGCATTTATTTAAAACATTACATTTTCCCCAACATTCAGGCAGTAGCATTGCATTTCTATAAGCACTACTCCCTGGTACATTCAAATTAACTAGTTTTGCAAAGTCAAATAGGTTCTTCTAAGCCATAGGGGACAGAAATTGTGTTGAAAATCAATGATTTCTATGGCAATAACTGGGCTCCTACATCTTAGAAAGCAGCAAAGGACTAAGCACATAAAGTTAAACCAGAAATCACATATTAGGGAAGAATGACCAGTGATGTAAGTATTTTTCCCGCAAAGAGAAAAACTAGTACTGGGCAGAAACTTGGAAAGAGGAGGTCCTGAGAACAGACCTACTGGGCCACCTCTCCAGGCTGTTTCAACATTGCATTTGGACCAGAGAAGGGAATCACAAAGCACAACATCTAAAACAAGAGAATAGGAAAATACCCCTTTTTCCCTAATCCTTGGAGCTATATAGAATTATCTAAGAGAAAGCAGTGATCCCAGAGAACTTGAAATCAGGACAGGAAAGATGCACAAACATGGTACTGAAGAGCAACAAGGGCACAGAAGATGTGGACAGGTTAAGACAACTCAAGTCTGACAGACATACATTTCAACACTCATCAGACAGCAAGTACTAATGACAAGGAGCAAGATGTGTCACCCCTGGTGCCACGATATAAGTAACCACACTGGCCAACCTTCCCCAACCTATCATTGCATGGGGAAAAGATGCACAAGAGAAGAGAAAGAATCTGGAACTGAGCAAGCTTTGTCCTCAAAGATTAAGTTTTAAACCAGAAGTGTTTGAGTTACTTTGAATTATTATAGAAGAAATACATTTTCTCCTACTATATAAAAATAGATGCTTGAGAGGTGAACTTACATGTTTTTTTCAAAGCTGTAATTTTGTTCACCTCAGTGTCATGACTCAAAATATCAAGAATGGAAGGCAATGTTGGACCAAGAAGATTGGAAAATGACAATGTGGGATTAAGACATAACACATGCTATTTTTAGTCAGTTCAAAGAGTTGATCACAGACTGGATCTTCATTTGCTTGCTGTTACGGAACTTATATGACCAAGAGATCCCTGGAGTCCAATCCTATGACTCTTGCAGACCTTCTAAAATCTCAATATTTGAGTGTCATGCCACGCAATTATGAAATTAATCCACTAAAAGCTTTCGGTGACATCAATATCATCAATATCATTACAATACAGGTAACAAATTCTCTGCAAATACAGATTATAATTAGCAGAGAGGTTTGATGGCACAATAAATGTAATGTGCTTGAATCATCCCGAAACCATCACCCTCACCCCCCCCCATCCCATAGTCCGTGGAAAAACTGTCTTCCTTGAGACTGGTCCCTGGTGTCAAAAAGGTGGGGGAGTGATGCTATACACTACAGCTAGTGATTGCTTTAAAATGCAAATCTGATCAAGTAATTTATTTCCTACTAAAAATCACATAATAGCTCCCACTTAACTTCAGAAAAGTTTTCTTATGATGTCAATTTATTTCATTTTTAAAAGGGAATTAGTTTAAAGAAAAATGGCAAAAGAAAAAAAAAGAAAAATACGACTATGAAGGTTATAGAAGAATGGCTGACGACTGATGAATAGCACATAAAAGGATGAGTTTGACAAGCGGAAAGAAGGGGAAAGCATACCCCATGCAGAATATACAGGGATGATGAATCTACAGAGGCACAGAGGTAGGAAATAACATGATGAATTCAGAGAATTATGAATAATTCTATTTGGCCAGAGCATGGGGAAGGGGCACATGGAAAGACTAGAAGGAAGAGGATAGGAATCACATAAGGATGAGGGACAGAGGAATCATATATAGAGCTAAGAGGGCTTTATTAAAATTTTTAGGTGGAAGTTAGTTTATTTTTAGGTAAGGGACATAAAAATGACAGTCATGCTTCTGTTTCTAAACTCTAACTCAGGTAACAGCTATAAAGGATAGTTTAGAGCAAAGAGACTGAATAAAGGGAGATTACATAAGAGGTTTCCATGTTCTAGGTGGTGAAATAAATACTTTTCTGCTCTGTATCTACTAGAAAATTGCCCTCAGGACAGCAGGAACAAAAAACGAAAACTCAAACTCTATCTTTCATGACCACAATATACGAATAGGGAAAGCAGATAAAAAAAGGATACACAATTTGGCAAAGACTAGTTAGGGAAGATTAAACCCACAGGAGCCTTCAGAGGGAGATATCAGAGCAATGTAACAGCTTTTCCCACAGAACCCCAGAACGGCTCAGAAAGTGTGAGCGTCAGATCAAATGGAAGGTGGGATGAACCAGATTCAAGAATTATGTGACTACCTGCCCCCCTCATCCCATCAAGAGCCATAAAATGTAAACTCTAGAGAAAATCCAGATTTAGGATTACCAGGAAGATAAAAGGCTGAAGGCATGGGAATGAAAACAGAAGAATTAAATAAAATTATGTATACTGATGTTGAGATGCCAGTAACTGACTTCTCATACAGGATTCTATATTCCTCACCCTCATTCTAGTCAGAAGATTGAAAAATCCATTTTTGACAACAATGATAGTCCCTAAGATCAACAGACGTTGACATTCATGGTACCTAGTGAATTAACCAGCTAGCCAGTGAATGGACTATAATGACAAACAGAGGACATTAAGAATTATGTACATACACATGCACACAAATAGCTTCCAAGTAGCTATTTACTGTCTCACACTTGATACAGAGAGATATGAGGGTTACCAGACATTTGATGAAATTCTCTGAAATAAAATGCAAATACCAAAATGGACAATTAGAAAGAACTCAGGATAAAAAAGAGACAAAGCCAGGAGCTGAAGAGAACTTTAAGAAAATTATAATTAATACTCTAAGCTAGAAAGGAGATGTTGCATGCAACAGAGTATGCAGAGGGAAAGAAATGATATATACATACATGCAGACAATGCACACATACATTTACATATACACACACACATATATTTGAAGATCTGGGGAATAAGTATACATTTTGCAAATTGAAAATATGATAGCTGAAATTTTTAAAGTTAAAAGACTGAAAAATTAAATTGGAAAAATTTATAGGAAAGTAGAGCAAAATGAAAAAAGATGGGCAATAATAGAAAAAAGTATAGGCATATTAAAGAATAGATTTAGTAAGTCAAATGTCAAAGAAATGTGAGTTATAAAAAGAAAGAGAATGAAACTATAGGAGAAAATTATCAAAGTGTTCAGCATGGTTAAGAAGATAACAATTGATAAAAATAATAAGGGATAAAGAGAATATCCTAAAAGCTTCATGAAGGTGGGGCTAAAAAAAAAATATCCAAAAAGTACAAGGTAACTTCAAAGGGTCAGAAATTATAATGACATCAAAAGTCTCTACAGCAATATTGTAACTAGAAGATATGGAGAAATTCCTACAAAATTCTGGAGGAAAATGGTTTTCAATCTCAAATTTTAAACCTATACAAGCTGTCAAACAAGTAGGAGAGTAGAATAAAGATATCTCATACAAAAACATTCTAAAAGAAAGAAAATACTTTCCATACCCTCCTTATAAGGAAGCTGTTAGAAGTAAAAATAATAGAATACAACAAACAGGTGAGCAAATATAAGAGGGAGGCAAAAGTCATTTCCAAGTTGATGACAAAGGAAACTCCAGTCTAATTGCCGTGTAGCAGACCTGGAGAGCAATCATTTTAGATGGAATAAAGAAAAATGATTCTAGGACTGTTGATGCCAGGGAAATACTAGAACTGATATATTATCAGACAGTTTTGACAATGGCAAAAATTGTACTAGGATATACTTTACAGAGCTGTTGGAAAAGTTAAAAAGATTTAAAAAAACTAAGAGATTCAAAATAAACTATGCAAATAAAAATGTGAGGCAATTATTATTAGTTCTAGATGGAAGAAACACAACAAACTTTGTTCAAGAAAGGGATTGTAATCATAGGATGGTACTTTGTCAGTGAACAATATTTTACATGGCAATAATGAAAATAATATGAATTTAACTGAAAAATATAAGTAAGTATATTGGGAGTTAAGTTGGGAAAAAGGAGAGTAAAAGGAGCTAAGTCTTCATATATCATCCTAAAAAAGTCAATAAATAATCTCAAAAATTGGTAAGTTAGGATATTATACCATATTACTTGGAAATATAAAAATAATGACCATAAGAAACTGCTAAATGGGTGGAAATTAGTTTCTTCTACTGGAGAGGAGGTGGGTAGTGGGGAGATCAGAGAACTGCTCTTGTTTGTTTAGCTCTAAAACTTATAGACATTATTTCACTTTAATAGTCCAATAATAATACAAACTATTCTTTTAAAAATAATACTACTGGAAGAGTCAGAGTGAAAGATGAAAAGGCCTTAACCAAAGGTGTGGGGATGTAGAACAGGTGTATTTAGGGAGTAGGATCAGCAGGAATTGGTAGTAAACCAGATTTGCTTCAGGGTGGAGAAATCCAAATTTCTTGCTTGGGTTAGCTATATCTCCCACTTGGCAGACACTCACAGAAGTCTGCTTATTGCTTATAGGGTCATCAACACACAGTCCATATAAATGATACACCCAGAGCTGTGCAACATGTTGGCTTTAATAGACTAATATGAGAGAACTCTAAAAGTGCCTTTGTTTTTAGCTTTTAAAAAAATATACATATCTCCTTTTTCTTTAAATAAAAGATTTGATTTAGCTGCAAAGAATAAAATTCCTTAATTATCAACATATTAAAATTCTGGTAATGTCACATATATTACTAATAATATATTCCACATGAGATTACAAGTCTTAAGAAAAAACTACATTCATATGCATAACTGTCATTTTCCATTATTACTGCATTCAAGTTTTCAAGTTCTTTGAGAGTTATTTTCTACCGGAGAAGAGAATAAACCTTGGCATGCTACTATATTTATTTTGACCATAAAACCAGATAGGACAAATAATCAACATCAACATCCTAAACTGTCATGTACCCAACTCTACCCACCCCAGTGACCCTTCTTTGGGACACAGACATTGATGTACCCCTTAACTCATTTCAGATTTTGTTTGGACTGAAATTATATTATTTTCATTTGTAACTGCATTTATCTCTTTAAATTTGTAGCCACAATTCATCAGCTTGGAATCTAATGACATCTATTTTCAGATTGGAATAGGAAATTTTTACATGAACAGAAATAGACATAAATGTAAGCTGATAGGAAAAGAACAGGTAGGGTTTACTATGCTAACTGCAGTACATTCTGATTTTTTTACATGCCATTTCTTTATAGAGGAAATAAATAAGGCCATAACACAAACAATGTCATCCATAATCAAATAAAACCAGGCAACATTTACCAACCAGTACTGTGCTTGGCACTGTGGGCAATACCAAAAAGGACGAGGCATGTAATTTGTCCAAGGCAGGGGCAGAGAAGAGGTTAGCCAATTTTAAAAACCAAAACCTGCTAGGCATTCTCTGCAATGATGACTGCCCAGTCTTTTCTCCTCTGATGTTGCAGCTCCCTAATTCTTGTGCAAATCACCACTCCCCACTCTCTTGTGAAGACTCCTCAGCATTCATTTGAAGCCATATGTGTTGCTCTCTAATCCTTGTGGTAATTGCAAATGTACTGAATACTTTGGTACCATGGTCAGCATTTTTCTCCTCTAACCTTACATGATATAACCACCCTGGGCAACCTCATGGTCATTGTGGACAATTAATCAAACACTCTGGCAGAAATCAAATAAATAATGAACAACCATCTACCCTGTCTTAAGTGCATGGGGCCTGATTAATGATCTTTTCTGCTACAACAGATATGACATTATATACATTTTTGAAAAATGAGTTGGATATTATAATGATAGGGCACAATTTTGGTGGTAATTTAAATTTTCTTTCACTTGATTTTTATTGCATTTCCACTGCTACCAGCAGAATGACAAGAAAGGGCTACATAACATTCTTCCTCCAAGATGTAGTGTCTACTAATAACAGTGTTGAGGGTAAGGCACTATTTTAAACACTTTAAGTAATTTAACTCATTCCATCTTCAAAGGTCCCTTAGAGGAAGGTACCACTATTTCACTTTAAAGATAAGGATCCTAAAACAGAAAGGTGAAGTACTTTCCCAAGGTCACAATAGTAAGTACTGCATAGAACCCTTTCTGACTCAAGATTTGCACTCTCAGCCCATACAAAAGCCAATATTTATTTATGATCCTTCCTCATCTCTACCCTTCTACAATTGTTGCCATTGCCTCTTACGTATATCTCAAAATATGAGGAAAAGTCCCCCCTTTGACTGCTACAACATTTGGCAATTCTAGAGAGCTCTGTGGGGAATCCATCTCAACAGTTTGCAAGTCTAATAATGCAGGTGACGATATGAGTTAAAATCTGAATATTAAACTGTACCAAAGAGTATTTTTAAAATTTATTTACTTATATAGAAAGAGGTAGCCAAGGGATAGTTTACATTTACTTGGGCTAAAAACATAGACCTTGGAAGCTGAGACGGAACACACTGCCTGCTGTGCTAAAATGCCTCAGTTAAATGTAATAGAAATAAAAATGCAGCACCCCAGGAGTACTAGTACATCCATCAGTTGTTGATGGACAGCAGTAGTGAAATTTCCAGGGGAAAAAAAGGGGGGGTTGCTTTTAAACATGTTTGTTTTCTTGCTACCTTTCTTTCCTTCTTGTTACATTAACTTCATTAACTTTAAAAAATTTTAAACTACAATAAATTATAACAAAACATATTGGTGAGATCTGTCATCTAGTTTGCTATTTCCTAAGGACATTGTGATGGATCTAATTTTTATTCCAATCATACACAATTACATATCTACTTCTGGCAGGTGGTTGTGCTCCAACGACATGTTATAGCGCCAAATCACCACGGGTAGGGGCTAGATCCACATACCTGCAAGATCATCAGTCAACACTGGCTGCTACTGGGCAGCTTTGTCACACTGCAAAGTGATCTTGCTTAAATAATGAGACACCCACATGACCAAGAGAACATCCACACTTTTAGAAGTTATCACATTAACAGCCACCTTAAAAACCTCCAAATATCTTTCCGAAATCCTTTCATTTGAAATGTACCACAATTGTGAATTGCACAATTGCTAGAATGCTATGGATTCTATTTGAATCCCTTACAAATTATTGGAATATTTTAGGTAAATGAAAAAAAAACCAAAAACACAGACTGCTTGCCATATGATTTCATATTGTGTTTATATGCAAATACAGGATTATAAATAAAAATCAAAGATTTAAATTAGTCAATATTTCAAGTTCAAGCCTCCAAACCAAATTTTAGAGAATTTCTTTCCTTTTAAACTTATTCCTGTGACTGAAGTTGTTTCTCAAAAGATAAGTGAAACATGGTCTAAAACACTCATTCAACATGGATGACTCAAGAAGTAAAAATTCTCATTAGGAGGGGAAGCTGATGTAAAGTTGGTGTTTTTTCCCAACCTTCTACCCTCTGCAACTTCCCCTCAAACCCCAAAAAAATAAAGTTGAATTTTTGGAGGGTATCAGAAGTGGAAAGTATAGAGCCTGGAGTCATAATTCTGGGCTCTTTTCCCAGTTCCACCACTTACTACTGGATCTTGAGTTTCTTTCTCTTTAATGCTGGGATTATATCCTTATCTACCCTTGCCTATCTTATAGGGTTATTATGAGCATTAACTGTATTAGAAAACATTTGCAAAAGCAAAATGATCTATATAAGTCATGTTTATTATAATCAATGGAACATGCTACCCATGAATTACGTCTAAAAACATATCTTCCTCAAAAGTTCAGTAATTTCAAATAACTATTGTATGTATCAATATTGAGATCAACCACTTTTTGCTTTGTAATTACATTAATGAGATACAGAAACTAAATTATTCCTATAAAATACCTTTACCTTGAATTTCTTCTGAGTCCATATCCGATTTATACCTAATATATTCCAAGGAACATTATAATTTAGCTGTGTATTTTGAAAATGGATAATTGTACAACTGCTTATTTTTGATGAAGAGTTGACCCAACCAGGGGTGCCCTTCCAGTTGCCTTATGACTGAAGTTCTCTCTATCACCACCCCTCGTCAGAGAAATGATTACATTTTAGCTGTTGTTCACCAAAATTCGTGCTCCACTTTCCATAGCATAGAATATCCTCTAGCAAGCAGCTTCTCACACAGGACTTCATTTCTAGCTCTCCTTTCCTTGCATTGAGATGGAGAAATGTGGACTAGTTCTTACCAATGGAATAGGAACTGAAATAATATGCAACTCTTCCAATCCTGGCCCATAAAAATATACTGTACCCTATTCTCCATCCTTTTTGCCCACAGGCCAGCTGGGAGTTTATATGTAGGTGAAACAATGGGACCACATAATGAAAATGTGTGCTTTCATCAGTCTCAGATCTTGAGTGACTGTACAAAACAAAGCATCCCAGCTCCACACCCAAGACACAGAAAATACTTGGACTGTGTAAGTGAGAAATAAAAGTCTACTGTGTAAAGCCATTGAAATCTGGGAGTATTTGAAATATGGAGACATTCTCCTTGCAAAGACACTTAGCAGAACAATTACCCTATGTACAAGAATTTGATTATGACTGTGATAGCGAGCTAAAATCCATTCCCCAAATTCTTATTTCCCTTGTAGAGACTATGGCCCTGTACCCACAATTTTTGCAGAGGACCTTCTCTTCAGTCCTGGTTATCTTTTCATTAAGGCATTTAATTGCATCTTTTGAGCACTTATTATGGGCTCTCTATCACTAAAAACTCTTGTCTCTTCCTTTTGAAACTTGGAGCCTGGTTCCCCAAAAGTTCCATTCAATTTGTTACTACTGGTTCTGGGGTGGGGTTATGGGCATAGGTTAGTCAAATTTCCACTACTGGGATCCTAGGAACTTGATGTAACCCTTTTTTTTTCCCCCTATAAACTATCATAAAAATAGGACTAAGTACTAAATGTATCTAATATCCTAATTTTGCTTTACAATTTACAAATGGGTTATCTCATTTGTTCTTCATAATACTCCTTTGAGGTGAATACAGTAGGTTATAGTCCTACTTTACAGACCTACAGAAGAGGTAAAACGGATTTAGGTGGACTGTTTGGGAAAACTGTCATTTATTACATTATTTCCACAGCAATGGTAGCTGCAAATTTCACTAAAATATATTTTTAAAAATTTGGAAGATCAGTGTCTAAATCTATCACTCCCTCTCTTCTATTTTAGCTCTGACATTTGTGAGTGTATGTGTTTATGTGTGTATGTGTAAAATTCAATGGCTTATAACATATGTGTAAACATAACCAATAGTATGTAAAATTCAGAATTGTTCATTAGTAAAATCTAGCTGGTAGAATTCTGGAATGATAGAAAATGTGTTCTTTGTCTTTTACATTGACTTTAGGCTTGCCATATACCTCTGTGATAATACTTTATTCTCCTTTTTATGTGCCAAGAAAATGTAATTTATATTAATTGTAATATTTAAAAATTGGAGCTAAAATAAATACCTAGTCATAGGAAAGTTATTTTTATCAAATTATGGCTTTTTCACCCTATAAAATATTAAGCAGCCATAAAAAATAAAAATTATGATACTTGTGTAGCAAAATGAAAAAGTATGATGCAAAAAGAAAAGAATGTAAAACAATCTTGAAGTGTACATATAAAAAACACCAGAAGCAAATGCAAGGCATAATAGTATTCATGATGAGGGTGATTAGATTATTGGGTTTTTTTCTATGATTAAAATCATTCTCTGATATTATATTTTCCTTACACAATTAAAATTGATTTATAAGTATTACCTCACTGGTATTTTAAGAAAATTAATTAGAACACTTGAAGAACATTTTTTGGTTTTGTAGGAAAAAATGGTACAGTGAGACTTTGGATTCTCTAATCAGTAATATGAACACACATTATTATTTATTATTCCCATAGCGAGAACCACAAGTAACAAGAAGGGGTTTTTGATTGAGGGACACAAGCCAAAGGGACAAGAATAAAGTCAATGTGGACAAAGGTAGGGACCTAAGCTGGCACTGCGGTATGAAAGGACAAGGCCAGGGGTGGGGAACATTTTCATGTTGGAAGGCTGCATTAATTCAGCTGTAATCAAATAAGGCTACTTTCAAGAAACTTCAATTAGATATACTTAAACATATACATTATTTTGTAAAAATCTAACTGCTATGTACTGAATAATTTCAAAAAATGAAAACTCTTTGCTAATTTTAAAGTTAACTAACCTTTTAATAACTTTGTGGTGTCCGCTTTTTGTTGGAAAGTATTTGAATATTTGGTTGCAGCATGGATGTCTGCAGTTTCAGTTGATTCTCTAGATGGGTATCAGTCATTTGGGACCTTAAGGGCATCTTGATCTGGGTTAGGTAGGAGAATGTAGATTTGCAGCAATAAGTTGTTGAAAAGCAAGGCAGCATTTTTCGGGCATGTTGCCGAAGGCATGGGTATTCTACTGCATTTTTCCATATTTCAATTGGATCTTTCTAAGCATCAAACAATGACTTTAAAATGTCATTTACTGAGAACTCAGTCAATTCCATCTGTAGTTCTTTAGGTGCCTTGGTAATATCAGCTGGGTGAGGCTGAAATGCTAATTTGCGTGTGATGTCATGATTCTCAGTCAGTGAACCTTTCATCGTATTCTCCAATTAACAGGTCTATAACACCTGTGTATTCTTCAAATGATTAGCATATATCATCCTGCTCATCAATGACCTTTGCTAACTGGGGAAAATGTTCATCCAAAATATCCTTTTGAAGAAGAAGTGTTTTGAAAAAAGATAGCTTTTTTTGAAATGCTTGGATTTTTTGCCACATATCATATATAGACATAATTTTACCTTGCAAAGAAATATTCAAGTCATTTTGATTTGACATAATATCACACAGAAACGCTGCATTCTTAGAGAAATCTTTCAATAATTCATATTGCTGATTCTGTTCTTCATAAAAAGTAACTATCTGTTCTCACAGAGATAAAATTTTGGCTAATGCGTGTCCCTGCGATAGCCAATGCACTTTAGAATGATATAGCAAATTCACACAAAATACCTACCTCATTGTTCAACTTTAGCATGTTATGAAACTAAAAATGCTGTGTTGCATTTGCACGAATATAGTTAACAATACTCATAACTTGTTGCAAAGTGTCCCTTAAAATAGTAGCTTTAGCACAGAGATTTTGCTGATGCAAGATACAAGGAAAAGAAATGAG
The DNA here is from genome assembly GCA_023783475.1 of Daubentonia madagascariensis. NCBI lineage: Eukaryota > Metazoa > Chordata > Mammalia > Primates > Daubentoniidae > Daubentonia > Daubentonia madagascariensis. Next base: position 39,053,655 of record JAKFHU010000600.1, read on the forward strand.
AGCATCTGGATCTGTTAATACTTTTTTAATCTGTGCAATAAACCCTTCGTGTTTTCCTGTCATGGAAGGTGCACCACCTGTATATACACTCACTAAATTTGCCAAATTCAGTCCAACTTCACAACATTTATCTTGAAAGTTGTTGAGGATATCTATTCCCCATATTCTGTTCACAAGAGTGCCCAAAGCAAGTAATTCTTCGCAGCAGAGAAAATCTGTTATGACCCAAATGAAATATAAAACCTGTGCCAAGTCAGTAGTATCAGTTGATTCATCCAAAGCAATTGAATAATATATATTTTCCTTTTGAAGTATTGCAGGAAATTGTTCTTGCAAGTTGAAGGCTAATTCATGCTGCCGGTCAGTTACGGTTCTCCTTGAAAGAGGCAGTGGTTTGTATTTTGAAACGTTGTCAGGGTCTAAGCAGCCTACAACTTTGACAATGCATTCTTTCACAATTTCTAAATCACTGAATGGCTTCCCTTTATTCCTGAGTATATAAGCTACATTACAAGTTGCTTCAGTGGCATTATTTCTAGATCTTATTGCTGCTTGAAAGAATTGTCTTTGCTTTTGTTTTGCATCTTTTAATTTCTGCAATACAACCTTTCACACCTCTCCCTCTAATTTAAAACATCTGTGGTCCTTATAAGTGTCATAATGCTGATGAGCACTGAATTTCTTTAATGTGTATATGACAGTATCACCAAGCAAGTAAACCATCTTATCTTTAGCAGAAATAAGATAATATCACAATTCCCAATCCTCATTAAAAAATCTGTTTTCTTCCTTCAGTTCTCTTGGTCTTCTTCGACATGATGGGCTGTTAAGCAGACAGAATTAAAAAATACTGTCGAGCTGTGCAACTATTCACAAGTTCCATTTCAAACAGAAACACAGTGCACCATTGTCAAAAGCTGATAACAGATTGGCGTACTCATCCCCCATAAACTCTTGCCAACCAGCCTCGTGTGGTAGTGGCACTAGTCAAGTGGGGGAAGTTAGAACTAAGTCGTGAGTGTAGCAGCCATCACTTTAGCCCTTATGGATTACTAATGTTCTAATTGTGCCTGTAAATCTGGGATGATCATTTCGTTGAAACTTATTTTATTCTTTGGTATTTTAAATACATTCATTTTAAAAATAAAATAAAAATATAAGAGACAAACAAAAATGTATCAATAAAAATAAAAGGATTTGTTGTTTAAAATTTTGATTCAGTCAGAAGGCCACACTTAAGGACCTGGAAGGCCACATGTGGTCTTAAGGCTGCAGGTTCCCCACCCCTGGTCAGGGTACTTTGGAACAGCCTGTTCCAGGTCTATCAGGTCCAGATAGACCATCACCTTTGTAGGATAACAGAGTGTAGGCACACAGGAACTGCGGCAGTCTGAGTAAACACTGAAGAGAGATTTTCCCAGAAGTAGAAGAATGGATGTCAGTGAATAACTAAAAGATCAAGGGATCAGATAAGAACCGGACTTTCATAGGAGCCTGAGTGACCAGAAAAGCAATTAGGAGATCGAAGGGAAGCACTGGCCTTCAAAAGGGGAATTTTTTTTTCAAACTTTCTGGTTCACAGCTCAAAGATTTTAAAACACAGAGGCACGGAACCATGCCAGGATACCTATTTTGGCATCTTCTGGGAGAATAGATAATTGGAACTGCTGGTTAAATTAAGGATTGTTTTCAGGGCTGACCGAGGCAGTAGCTTCCATTAAGCAAATGACCAGACACTCTTGCAGTTCAAGTTCACTGACACAAAAATTAAGAGACAGAGCTTTGATGTAATTACCATTGTTCCCACTGGGTCTTGAAGGGCACCCCCGCCCAGTACAGCATTTACTGCCCATGTGCTGGGCACTTCACAGATATTATTTCATTTCTCCCCCAAAGTACCCTGTGAGATGAGCATTGTTATATTCATTTTACATCTGAAACAATTAAGGATTAGATACATTCACTAACTTGCCCAAATTCTGTAAGTCAGTCACAGAGCCAGGTGTGAAACCACTTGTCTTTCTACAATACCCATACAATTTCAATGGCACCATACCATCCTCTCTGTTGGTAAAAACGATAAAAAGGGCAACAATAAAAACTTCCTTGTACTGCCTTATATGCTCATAAAATAACTGCATTTCTTAAGAATATGTAACTTTGACCCTATGTTTTCCAGTAGACTTCTCATCTTTTCACATTAGAAGGCTTACGTTAACTCCAAGAAAAGTAATTTAGCTATGAGAAACAAATTTATCATAAGATAATCTTCCCCCAAGTCAGTTCCAAGCTGCAGTTCTTAACAGCATTATTTTCTGGCTCTAATGTGTTCCATTTAATATTAATAGTCATAATGAGTTGGCTATTCTAGGCTGCCAATGTTTATGAGTGAGTAAGCTTGGCTAATTCTGGGTTTCAAGATTATTAAGGGCATTGTGGCTACATGGCTAATCCACATTCTTCAACATTTTTATCAATAATAAACATAGAATTTTGATCTGCATCTCTATGACCCCATCAACTATTTCACATTGGGTACTGTATTAATGGAAGAACATTTATTAATTTTCAAAATTTCAAATTAAAATTTGAACAAATATTAACAATTATAGAATTCCATATCTTAAATACACATATCATCATTTGCTATAGTAACAAAAAAAGTTTCCTATCTTTTCTCAAAATAGTTAGCTTAGATTTAAAGTTAAGCCTTTTAAAAAGTCTGTTAAATATTTTGCATACCACTAGACTTAAATTTCAGCTTCTCCACTGAGCAGATGAGCCTTGGGAAGGGGTGTCCTTTTCATGTTATGTTGAGTTAATTAGAAAGGGGTGTCCTTTTCATGTTATATTGAGTTACTTAGAAACCCAAGTCTTCAAACATAGGCCCAAGATTCTCTACTTCGAAATGCCTATAGCCATACTCCTCCCTTTTGTGACAAGGATATGGAAAGATAACCCGTGTGCATCTGAATGGTGACACTGGAAGGTCTACTACTATCCGCATTCACAAGACAAAACAGTCATCAATGTGACCTTATTTTCTGATAATCTCTTTCCAAGACAAGAGACATCTCAAGTGTAATTTTTTTGATAACTTCCTTTTTTATGACAAACAATACTGTTTAACATTTGTACTTACACATAAAGAGAGATGGCAAATATTTGGGTCCATAAGCCAGAAAGTATTTGAATATTAGTACACAAAAGTAAGTTCAAATGCTTGTACCTGTCTTTCTGATAATTCTAATTTTCACATTATATATTCCCCTAATAAATTAGTTTAATTTTCCATAATAGCAAGTTAATTGTTTTTCTAGAAAATTGCTGTGAAGTATTTCTTTGTTTTATAAAATTTATAAGTTAAAAGGTCAATCAGGACAATTCATTTTATAGTTTCAGGGCTTTTATTGTGTGTTTTTAAAATCTATCTTTTCTATTTTTTTATGTCCAATTTTAGACCACTGGTAAAACAATAATCATTTTTTTTCAAACAAAAGAAAACTGCTTGGTTTAGATAAAGTAACTGAGAAAATCAAGTACAATATGTGGCATGATATTCTTTATTGAAATATCAGCTATGGGTTTCAGAGTGCTAATTATATATAGTTGAGTAACAGTAACACTGAAATGTTACTCTTACCCTGTGCTACACTGTGCTGCACTCTACACAAGCACAACTAATGCAATTCTCAAAGCTTCACATTAAAGAAAGTGTTATTATTACTCTTATTTTATAGATGAGGAAACTAAGGTTTAGAGACACTAAGCAATTTGCCAAAGGTCTCACAGGTAGTAAGTGGCAGAGCCTCGACTATTAACCAAACATATCAAACTCCAGACCTCTTAACCCTATGCTATATTTTAAATGCACTTGATGACTATTGCTTAAAATGGTGGTAAATTTTAACCTGCCAAATTTACAGTGTCATTTCCAAAACTGAAATATAAATAATTACTCAGTCCTCTGTAAAAATTATGGGTTGTTCACTTCAAATTCCACTCACAAAGCCCCCACAATGACAAAAGGCCACCAGACAAAGCTCAATAAAATTTTCAATAGAGTTGAATAAACACTGGCCCTTTAAGAGCCAGATTCTGTTAATCTGACTGACTATAAAGCAAAGGGAGTATAATTGCCATTGAGAGCCGTGTGCATGCAGACTGTTTCAATGAAAACACGCCTATTCTCATAAGAAAACAGATGTCTGCTAAATTACTATGAGTTATTTTGTCTTGAAAAATATAAAGATGTCCTTCAGTGGTTGCTAGGTGACATATTTGAGTTTAAGAAATAAGCTAAATTATAGACTTTGAAATATTTTTCTTACTCATATATTTTGGTAAAATGGGATTAAAAGGTAGGTAAATATATAAGACAATGGCTTAATCTGACATGGTATCTTCCTTTTTATCCCAATGCAGAGTTTACAATAGTACCATGTGAGAGTTTTCAGAAGTTAAGCTGGATACCCAACTCTTACACTCCAATATTTGAAGTTGAATTTAGTAATATACAAGTGGGCCTTCTGACAAGGAATTTTTAAATATACCAATTCACATATGTTTACCTAATTTGGTGTGACCAATGTTTCAATTCATGTGGACACCTTGTCAAGATTTAGCAAAGCAAGGAAATCCTTGACCACACTTTGACCTTCGCCTTAGATTAATCCATGCTTAAGAGCCTGTTCTCCATGCATCCATTTCCTTGCTCATAGACATCAAATAGTTGTTCTGTTTGTTTTCTTTCTGTGATATTCATACTCATTCCAAACCTAAGGTAAAGTTTCCAAGTCTTCCTCCATCTTGTCGTCTTTGAAAATATTTTTTCTCATATGGTTCCTTCAAACCAGCTCTCTGGTTCATTCATTCTCCTTGCCTGAATGAAATACCTGGCCAGTTGCATACATTCTCTGTGCTAGATTGTAAAAATGGTCACAATGTCCACTCTTTCCATAATGATATGGAGTGTATCTCTCCAACCTTGCATTGAGGTTGACTGACTTTGTCCAATTTTCCCTTAGCACACGTGAAACAAGCAGACCTTGAAAAAGCACTAGCACAATGTGTCTTGCCTGCTTGCTGCTCTTGAACTCTGAGCTGTCATGTAAACAAGGCTGGACTATCTTACTGAATGATGAAAGACCATGTGGAGAGAAGCTTCAGTCACCACAGCTGTATCATATAAGATCGTCATAAACCAGCTTGCAAAGAACTATACAATCCCTAGAAAAATAATCACCTACCTGACCAGTAGCTGACCACAAACATGAATGAGCCCATGAAGCATAGATGAACTTCCCTGATAAGCCTAGCCTAAACGGACAACCCACAAAGTTGCGAATTAAATGAATGGTTGTCTTAAAACATGGAAGGTTGTTTGTTTGTTTTAGCAAAAGCTGCCTGATACATTTCCCAATAACTCGAACAGGTGTGAATGTGCTAAAAGAATCAATAGCCAACAAAAGCTCTGGACTGGCTGGCATAAATGATCCCCATAATACTGCCTGTAATGATACCCAGCCAAATGGTTTTTCTCTATGAATCTAACAAAATGTAGATACAATATGCAAGCTAATACAGTTTCTAATAGAAAATAGCCCTGACCATGGAAACTTGTCCAAAGGAAGGGTCACAACGTGATGTTTAACATATTGTATTTAGGAAGAGCTCTAATTACGACAGCCAGTGGAACGCTTAGCGTCCAGAGGGCAGAGGATAATATCATAATCCACCATTCCATATGGAAGGAGAGATGCCAAAATATTGTTCTTTCGGTATAAACTCAAGTTTTAATGCTTGATTTTGATTAATTCAATCTGAACTTTATATAGTTTGTTGACACTATTGCTGGAAAACAATGCTGCTGACTGTGTGCAAGTGAATTAAAGTTTTTCTAAATGTCATTCTATTTTTTTACCTTTATGAATAAAAACTATCAATTAAAATGATTCACTTGATTACTGCCTTTGGATACAAAAAGTCATTGTATGAGTCAGGGTTCAGTCAGGAAAATAGAAACCCTTCTAGGTGTTTTAAATAGAAAAAAATTAATTTGGGGCTATGGACTGAAATGATAGGACAGCTGTGAAGACAAACAGGAAATATCCAAATAACCCAGATTTTAGCAAGAACAGGAAGCCACCATCACCTCTGCAGCAAGAGGAAAAGGTGGTGTGGTATTGCCAAATCCTAGAAGCTAGGCTTAAGTGATGGGAGGATATGAGGCCACAGAAGAGGAGACACACTCAGTGCATAAAACATCAACCCACCCCCAAAAGCAGAGAGAGAGCGAAAAAGCAAGAGAAAGAGAAAGAAGGGGTATCAAGAAATACCCTGGTCTTTCTCTGCTTCTTGCCCTTCAACCACCCACCAGTGCCTTCCACAGATGCAGACATTGGCAAGTAGGTTAAAATATAGCTTTCAGCAGAAGGGTAGGAATGGAAAAGAGAACAATCATGCAATACCCCAGCACAACTAAGACGACAGAAGAAAATAGGACCGTTTAAACATACAAAGCATTAGTTATGTTAAACTATATAATTCCAAGGAGACAAATAAGCCTCAGTAATATATTTAAATAATTGAACAAGATTGATGATGTAAAGATGCAAACTTAATCCTTGCTCTTTCACATTATATTTAATATCCTGATAGAAGTTATCAATAGTATTTTAATTTAAAATTAATATTTAAAATAATGGTAAAGAACATGGGCTCTGGAGACAGCTTACTTAGGCTACAATCCCTGTTGTTCTGGCAGTCAATAACTTTATAATCTTGGTCAGGTGAGTTAATTAAATCACAATTTCCTCATATGTAAAAATAGGTAATAGTAGTATGTGTATCATTTAGTTACAGTGAAGGGTAAAGTAATAATGCAAGTAAACCTCTTCCAATAGCATCTGGCATGGAATAGATGAGCAATAGTTATTAGTTACATTATTGGCTATTGTGTATTGAAATAAAAAGTTATATGCACTATATAATCAAAGTTTTAAACTGTTAGTTTTATTTTTCATTATGATTTTCATATAATAATACTATGTTTATAAGACTATTTAGATCTAACAGTAAATTAACAGTAAATATCTTCTTGACTTGTAATATTGCCAGAGAAGAGACTGAATTCTGTTTTCTGTATCTTCTAGTATTGGATTCTATCTTCCATGTCTTTGGTACTTTTTAACCTTATACATTAAAAATTTCACTCTGAAAAGACTGTATTTTCTAACACTTGTAATAATAAAACAATGGCATTCCGGGCATTGAGATGAGATCAACATTTATATCATGATTTTTAACAATTTTTCCTGATTTTGTACTTTTAAAAAAAATTTTTTTGAGCAGAGTCTTGTTCTATTGCGCAGGCTAGAGTGCAATGGTGTCATCATAGCTCACTGAAACCTCAAACTCCTGGGTTCCACTGATCCTACTGCCTCTGCCTCCCGAGTAGCTTGAACTACAGGCATGCACCCCTACGCCTGGCTAATTTTTTTCTATTAATATTTTTTGGTAGAGATGGGGTGTCACTCTTGCTCAGGCTGGTCTTGAACTCCTGACCTCAAGTGATCCTCCCGCCTCAGCATCCTAGAGTGCTAGGATTACAGGCATGAGCTACTGTGCCCGGCCGATTTTGTACGTTAGAGCTTTGTTGGAAATGTACACTAAAATCTATGGAAACCACCCCCGCCCCCATTTCAGCTGATGCCTAATAGCCTTTACTTGTTACTTTACATCTTTCCCTCGCTTGATAGAATTAATCATTCTTTCCTCTTTGCTTCTGTAACTTTTAGTTGAAGGAGCTAGAATATACAAGATACAACCAGAAAAGGGCTTTAGCTTTCCCTTCAAAACAGTCTCTGGATTTGTTTTTCCTCTTCTCTGAATGAAATATTGGACCAGTTGTACATATTTTCCAATATCTTTAAATAATAAATAGACCCTTCTGTTTTGTTATTTTAAAATTTCTAGTGCAATCTAAATCCTGTATGTTAGTAACTCCAGTCCAGTTATTGCATTCTGTGTTCTCTTTGCTCATAATGCTAGTCTATGATATACAAATAGCTTGCCTACTCATATAAACCATGTATCTGCTCAAATTTCACCATCTCAGAGTAGCCTTCCTTAAATTTTTTGATAAAATAGTCTCTCCTTGCTTCAATTCCACCACTGTCTAACCCCATATTATATTGCTTTATTTTCTTCACGTGCTTATCATCATCTGCTACACTATAGCTTTGTCTCCTAATTACCTCCACCCCCCCCATTGGAAGGGAAGATTCATGTCATCCAGCACTTTCTGTCTTACTCACTGCTATATCACCAGTGGCTTGGACAGGTCCAGCTCATAGGAAGTACTCAATAAATTGATGGGATAAAATGAGTGAATGAGGAATGCATGAGGCCACAGAGTACATAGCAAAGTTCTTACTGATTTTACAAATCCCATGTTGTTACAGCTCTACTTGAGAACATACTAATGTGGTGAATTTAATTATTTTTCAGAGATAGGGTGACTATCTTCAAGGATCATAGAAAATGTACCCTCCCTATCCTGAAAAAATTTTGCAAATATAAAATAGCAAAATAACATTAAAAGATGCAAAGAACACACTATCTAGATGAATGACTTGATTCTGGCTGGAAGATCTTTTCTTTCTTTTAACATGAAGAGATCCAGTGGGACAATCCCTGGCTTGCATGTCTATTTTTGTCAAGCATTCAACAGTAACTGATAATCTCTACATCTGTTATTTATTTGACAAACCTCCAGACGGTGATACAAGTAGAAATTTCAGAGAAGCCCTAAACAAACTCCATACTTCTTTGCAATGCCAGGAAGAATTCTAACTGATTTTATATAAATGTTGGGTTTCATTTAATCATTCACACAATGACTACTGATGCATTCTCCTACATAAAGCATGTTAAGTGAAATATGTGATTTATCTACTATTGTATTTAAAAACAAAAATTAATTACACACTAAAATTAGGCCACTTGACTCTGGGAGGAGGAAAAAGCCAAAGAAAATTTGCAGCTGGTCGGGAAGTTAATCCAGGGTGGAGAAATTTTTGCAGAAAAGGAAGAGAGGATGATTATAAGGCATGAAGGAAGACATTTAGATTTTGTTAGTGTGTTTTTGAGGATCTGACAAGTGGAAGGCAAAAGATGCAACATATCTCTTAAGCATATATTATATAACTAAACAAAAAGATCTTCAGAAATTAATGGAGCTGCATTTGGCTCGGATTTTTAAAAGCCACTTAAATAATTTATTTTATAAATAATATGCATAATGAAACACAGGTGTTAGGCATAAAACTGAAAACACCAGATCATTAAAACAAAGACAAGGTAACTATGCATTTCTCAACCTGGTAAAAGGTTTTAGTTTTTTGTTTTGAGGTTAAACTGCCTATTTTCTGAATAAAAACAGATACCTGAATATTGCTTTAAACAAGTTATTCAATATTAACTTTACTCCGCAATAGACTAGGCAAAATTCCATGTATTGTCACCCCATATTCATGTAAGGGAAAAAAAAAAAGCTAGAAGTACAAGGTCATCCGACAGGGCATTAGTTAACCTCTTGAGGGAATTTGATCCATGCCTGTGACCATAATTTATTTTAATGGAATCCCCAAAACAAAAAGTTGCCCTTCAAAAGTGATTTTTAGATAAAAGCAAAATTATTTATCTTGCAATTTCATGACATGAAAACATCCACAGCAAAACACTAGAGAGCACCTCTCACTAAGATATCAAAGTAACTGCTAAACACAGAGGCCAGCCTAAGCACAAGCAGTATAAATCATCTGGGTACCTCCAAAAACATCTTACACATTCTCAAATAATTGACTGACTGAATACTTGATGAATGCATGAATGAATGAAGCTCCTGACAGTGAACCAAAGGCATGGTCTCTTTTCATGCCAGTTAAAATGGTATTAGTCTGCAGAAGAGACTGTTGATTTTTTTCTTAAAGCAGTTTAAAAAGTTGGCATTGATTCAAAACGTAAAAATTATGGGAAGCATTAACCAGCTAAATATCTACTGAAATTTTCATTCAATTAAAAGCGGAGCATCTCATAAAACCTCAACTTGGTTTCCTTAAAATGTCATGGCTCAGAGGTGGAGGGGGATTTCTGCTCTGAATGTGATTAAGATCCATAAAGAATTAAGAAAAAAAGAAGAAAGTCAACGTTCGATGAATCTATATACACTAGGCACAGTGCTAAAAAAATAAAAATAAAAAAGCGTTTCATGAGAAATCCAAGATCCAGATTAGACTGAAAAAGGATATGTACAATCATCAGAAAGATGAAGGGTAATATAACCAAGGAAATATACTTTTAAAATCCTATCTAAATAGGTCTGAAGCCCAGCACAAGCTAAGAAGTGTGTAAATGTTTTAGTTAGCAATATTGTAAAGATAGAACGTAAGTGAGAGAGAATAAAAACACTCAACTTCTATTTTGCTTTCAGCCTTCAATCCAAAGATGGTATAGTAGAGTTACTATCATTCACACACAATTCCTGAATTCAGGGTCCAATCTCCCAATGAACTATAAGCGTTCTAAGTCAAATTATCCTGATAACTTAAAAAATTAAACTATGTTAATGTAGTACATATAAAAATATTAGAATAATGCCTAGTACATGATTAAATATTAGAAAAATATTAGCTATGATCATCAAAACCTTCATTCTTCTTAAACTACATTAAACATTTAGTACTTTATTGACAAGAGTAAATGTTGTAGGAACTACTTAGAATTTTCTGTCCATGTCCCAATCATCACTAGTGACTTAACTACTATTAGACATGTAGACTTTTCCTTTTGTTCCTTCTTTTAGTCTAGCTAAGTGGCCTTCCTCTGAGCATAAGAAGCCTTCTGTGTACATGAGATAAGGAAGAAAATGTGTATATTTCAACCATATACACCATGTTTTAGGGCCAAGTATGCTATTTTAAGAGTTTTTTTTCACCATGCACATTTTTTCATGTCATAAATTGAGTTTGGAATCTACATTAAACAAAATCATGACACCAATGTAACTGGTAACCTGAAAATAAAAATCCTTATTAAGAGTCACTGGAATAACTGAAGAGAAAAGGCAATTAAAGAAATTATCAAAACACTTTAAATGTGTTGAAATCTTCAAGTACACATTACTTATTTCCCAAAGTTCTTGGAAAATGCATGTTTTAAAAACTACAGAGATAATAATAATAGTATGCTTTTTAAAAAGTAGAGAATGATCCAATTTTTAAAACTGGGGAAAATGTATATTTGCATATCACTAGCTTAAATTTGATTTATGGAAAAATTCTAGTGTGAATTACTGAGCAATTCATTTGTGAGCATTTGCAAATTAAAAGATCATTTTAGCAATCAGAACTTGTTCACTGAGAACAAGTCAATTCAAATTAACACCATATTTTGTAATAGGATTATTAGGAGTTCCTTGGCTTTTAGATAGGACTCCATTTTCTGCTTCCATGTTACATGGCATTTTACCTAGGTGTCTATGTCCAAATTTTCCTCTTCTCATAAGGACAACAGGCATAGCATTAGAGTCCATCCTAATCCAGTTTGATCCCATTTTAATCACATCTGCAAAGACCCATTTCCAAATAAGGTCGCATGCACAAGTACCAGGGGTTAAGACTTCAACACATCTTCTTTGGGGGGCTCAATTCATCCCCCAACAGTATTTGGAAATTTCCATTGCATTGCTTCAAGTAATGCTTGCCATAAACTCAATAAAGTAGGTATCATTCCCTTTTAACTTGGTGAAAAAAAAAGGCTTGCTAAAGTTAAGCTACTTTTTCAGTATGACACAGCAAATCAGAGGCAAAGGCATGATTTAAACATAGAACTGTTTTATTACAAAGCCTGTTTCTGAAACTGGTGTACGAACACCTTGGAGTTACAAAACGTGTGATCAGTGGTATAAGCATCTTTCTGATTAGCATGGCCCAACTTTTTTGAAAATTATATAATGACAAGTGATTTAAACTATTAGCTTTATATTAAACACGTTTGTTAATAGAATGCAAAATTCACATAGGCTATTCTAATTAATTAATGCTTCAAATACATTTTTCAAGTCTGGAAGACTAATTTTTCGTAAGTTCTTATCAGTAATTTTTCACTCCATCAGTCTGTAGATATTTTTAAGTTAGAAAATATTAAAGAAGCATTGCCATTATGATAGGTGTTTTGTATATAGAATGGATGATCATTTGCCAGGATGTTGTGGGAAAAGACCAGCACAGGATACAACTCTAAGTTGACAAAAAACCAAAATATTCTATAATCTGCTTTTATTAGTTGATCTTTTAACAGAAACACAGACACAAAATTGAGATGGAAAATCTTGAACAATTCTGGCATGATGGATTGATTGTTTTATAAATTTATTTGATGGCAAAGTTTCATGATTTTACTGGTCAACAAGTTAGATTAATTTTATGATAATGCCAGATTATAATCCTGTTTCCTCAAGGGAACTGTAGAATTTCTAAAAAGTAGAACAGATCACCCATTTCTGACCTTGTTTTACCAAAAAGTCCTGAGGCATTTGATGACTTTTTACATGGAGCTGGTTCTTTGCCCCTTCCCAAACACGTTGCTACTTAGTTATTCTGAAGCTAATGTTTTGTTGAAATGACTGCCCTAAAGGCGTTCATTTATTCTTCCATTGATACCAAATCTCTTTATTTTGCACATATAATTTCCTAGGTACTGTACCATATTGTCTGGTAGAGGTATAAAAAGATGGTCATTCACTTCTTTTCCAAATACGGAAGTTTTGAGGGTTTTCCCTCCACGCTTCTGTTGTTTGTCTCTACTGATTAACATCTATACTACCTCAGTATCTCGCTCTTTCTTCATGTTTTACTTTATTTTTGCCGTCTTTTCTTTCATACCTCAAATTTCAAGTAAAATGACTTTGGAGGCATACTACCAGGCTAACGTGTGCACATTGTTCTCTGAGCTCCAGTGGATCTCCTGAACATAAAATAAAGGGTGCACCCTGTTACTTTCAGCCCTATTCTTCCACAGAGGTCACTTGTTTGGGTACCCAGGAGCTTGCCTTGTTATCAATCTCAGGTGCAAAGTGAGTTGTTGAACTGCGGTTTCTCAGAGATAAGGAATGCTGCTGGTGGACAGACACTAGCCAGTTGCTGAAGTTCTGGTCAAACATAAACTTAGACACAGGCAAAAGATTACTTTTAAATAATGATACCTTTTAAACAATCTATTAAAAATAAGAATACCCTGATTTTCTGTCTAATTAAACTCCTTATGGGACATAGTTTAAGTCTTGAGAGTAATGTAGAACTATTCTGACGAGAATCTTAATATAAAAATATTAGGAACATTAGAAGATAAAATGTGTAATTAAACTTTTCAGAAATTTATCTTCCTTATGTGCAGTTTAAAACTAATAAACTTGGTCAAACTAGTTAGCAAATTAGAACTTCAGAATCTAATGACAGTTTAGGGTTTCTAAAATAAGGTTTTTTATTATAAAAATTGATGATTGCCCTACAGATCTGCCAAGTCCTGTGAATGAAGAGATCTTTTAGATCTTTTAGATCTTTTAGCTCATTCAATGAGCTGTCAGAAAAGCCTCTACTCCCATGATGACAGCCTTGGAGCCAAGAGAACATACCCTTTCTCAATGTATAACGTACACCTCTTTCACCTCCTGGAAGAGGGAATGTAATTAAATGTTTAATTTATTACTCTTTGATTTTCTTGTGTCTGGAGTTTACGCCCAGGATGAAATTTTCCAATTACATATATATTTAGAGGAGGAAAAAGAAGGGAAGTCTAAAATATTTATGGTGGTTTCTTATTGTTTGGAAATTGAAAACAAATTTATCACAGTTTTTTTTCCCCTAATTACCCAAAAGATCTTTTGGAAACTAAGTTACATGAGCACTTCCGCCTTTTTTAATAAAAAAATGTCACCCAAAACTTTGTCATTGTTTTTCTTAATATTCATCATAAGAGTAACTAAAAGCCTGTAATTGGATTTTTATTGTTTAATAATTGTTTTAAATAAAGTTTATGTTTTTCAGACAAGCAGGTTTTGTTGATAAAGATGTAGCAGCTGTTAAAATAACTGTGAAGTCAGATATGCATAGTGTATGTATCTAAAAAGAAAAGAATATGTATCTGTGGAACATGTAAATATTAACACTAGCAAATGGAAAAGAAAATAAGTTATAATTTTTGTGAATTTCATGGGGTCTCCTATGATTGGAAAAATTATAACTCTTCTGATTCTAATGTAGAAATTGTTGTATTTAATCTGAAAATGACTTTTATCTACAGATACACTGTCAGCACAGCCTAGGGTGGGTCAGATTCCTATATTAAAAAGCCTTTGTCAGTGAGGATAGATATCCCATAAAGTTAGTAGAGAAAATACACACAAGGCTTCTATTCAGATTTTCTTTAATGCTTAAAGATGAAGTTAAACACTCCATGTTTGTATATAAAATGAAAAGTTATACCATTTTTTGTAAAATAACTGGGTGGATCTAAATGTTTTACCTTCCACTGTGATCTTTAAAATAAACCCGACATTATTTTAAAATTTTATTCTTCATGACAAAAAAAAAGATTTATCTCTAGAATGACAGCAATGAAGAAATTTAAATGATTGTGTATATATGATGATATATCCTATTTCTCTAAAGGTTATCTACCCACCAGGGAAAATGTATATTAAACTCATTTTTAGACATTCATTTTTGTGTGTCTAAAGTAAATCTAAAGTAAATTTAGACGTTTAAAAATTTACATTCTAACTATAGACATTGATACGAGTCTAATCATTTCAATAGAAACTTTGATAGTCATAAAGATTGAAGAGATTCTTATACAATATGTAAAGCATTCATGAAAAATCTTTTGTACAAGAAAATCATAAAATAAATTTTCCATTTCTATTAGATCATTACAGATAATGGGTGATGCATTCAAAAGGTGGCTGAACTCTATGCCAGTAGCCGATTTTTTTTTTTTTTTACAGGAGATTTTGAGTTGGAATCTCTTGTGCTCCTTCCTCCTATCAAGTATTCACTGTGATCAACCTTGATCAGGGTGGATGGGAGTTGTTATCCGGATACAAACAGCCCTCCCTAAATTGAATTGATGTTTTAGTAAGATCAGGGAAGAAAAATGTTCCCGAAAAATTCTCAACTACATATGTTTAGATACATATAGTGACTTTTTATTTCCTGTTTTAAAAAATTATGTCATCTTTAATTATCAAATTGCTGTAAAATCCTACACCCACAAATGTAATTCTAAAAATAACAGTAGCCACATTTTGAGCGCTTGCAACATCTAGTAAGAGGCTTTCTATCCAGTATTTAATTTAATCCTTCGACAAAACTATCAGGCAGATATTATTATTCCCAGGCTGATAGAAATTAAATAGCTTGAGGAGGGTCAAACAACAAATGGAGGGGTCACGATTTGGATCCAGTCTGCCTTTTTCCACTTCTGTGTTCTTTTTATTGAATTATGGAATTTATGGTTTGTTTTTACTTTTAAATTCTTTAAATACAAACTATTCAATCTATTTTCATAGGCAAGAATCAACCATCATTATTATACAAAAAGAGCAATTTGATCTATAAATTATGTAAAGAGAAAAATCTTTTAAAGGGTATGCTGAATGCTTTTCTAAAATATTGTGAATAGTAAATGCAGTGGAAAAATCCATCCGTTAATCAGGGTATTTTAACTATATCTAAGCCAGTTATCAAAGAAAGCATGTGCTTTTTTGATGAATAGTATTTTCAGGAAAAAATAGTTAAAAATCCAAACATTACTATAAAATGAAAATAATATGATCAACAAAAACTGCCTCGACACCAGAAGCTAAAAAGTAACAAGGATACGTTCTTTTTAAATTGCATTCTCTTCTCTTAAAAATATTATTTTCTTTGTCTCTTCTCCTAACAAACACATTTATGTGCATTTTGCTAAGTGATGCCCATTTGGAAACCATTTTATATTGCTTAAATAAATAAATAAATAAAAGACATCCAGGATTTCCAGTGAAGCACAATATATTTAGCCTATAAGAAGTCATAAACCATATGTCAGCTCCAATACTTTCTTGAGGCATATGCTGTTGGCTTTACATTATATTTACAATAGAGTGATTTTAATATTTATGTTTATTTTCCAACATGTAATTAGTCTACGTGGAAACAAGCAATTTTGAATATAAGTTGTTTTGGAACATCCTGCTGACAAATAAACATATAATTTGTGATTGCTACTTACATACAACAGCTTATTATGTTTTAAAATAATAAAATATAAGTAAATATGCTAAAAACCACTGTCAACCACAACTCTATAGTTTCTACATGGGAATGGTTTATTTCTGGCCCTTCAGAATATTGTGGAAGAAAATTACGTGGCAATCACTTTGTGTTTAATACACAGGCCACCACCTTTATTCAGCCACTCACAGTGAGAAAGAAAACTTCATCAACATCCACATCTACTTACAAATATGTGACACACATATAATGTTATACAGAGAAAAAATTGTGCAGTCAGTTAACATTTACTGATCTTGTTCACTTGCCCAGTATCATGCATGTATCTAATACATTGGTACATTAACTGTTGCTTAGGTGTTTATAGTTGTAGGAAATGATGTTGCAGTCTTAGCTTTCTTAACCAAAAATTAGGTGTAACAATACCTATTCTATAGGGTTGTTGTGAGGACTTCTACATAAAAAAAGATAAATAAAAAAATTGAAGACTATATAAAAGTATACGATAGAGATAACTACTGATTTGTGTTACTAGTTATCCCAAGGGAAGAACCAGGAAGTCTGGAGTATATAGGTTTCATAGAAGAAAGCACAATCTTGAGAGCTGAGAGGGCCACCAACAACTCTGACCTGGTGGCTACCAGAAACTACTTTAGCCAAAGCTCATCCTGTAGCAAGACAAGGAGGAAGGGCTTTCTGCATAGATGAGTAAAATTTGCAAAGATACTGACTTGGGAATAAATACATGTTACCTGAATGAACTACCATCTGACCTGATGCCAGGCCTTTGTGCATGCTATTCCTTCTGATTTGAATGCCCTTTTCCACTTTTGTTTGGCTAATTCAATTCATTCTTTAAGGCAGATCTTCTCAGGGAAGATTTTCATGTCTACTGAGCCCAACCTCGCCAGCCCTCCTTCCAAATTAGGCGTCCTATTTCTATGATCCCTTAGTAGCTTAACTATTAAATGTATACATGCCAATGCTCTATGCTGTCCATGCTTTCTCCACCCTGTAGAAGTCCGTGATGGAAGAGACTGTGTTTTACCTTTGTTTACTGAGTAGCAAGTACAAGCCTGTCACACAGTAAACTCACAGCAAGCTCACTAAAGTGAAAGATGGAAGAAAGGAACCTGGGACAAGAAGAAGAATGGCCTGAAGGGGACAGAGAAGAGGGTGACTGAAAACCAGATTGCACAAGATCCAGAAAGTTGGACAAAGAACTTCAGATTTGAATTCAGACTTTCAGGTTTTTTGACAGGTGAGTGACAACCAAGATAACTTCTTAGAGAGTAGAGATGATGGAGTCTGGGGAGCCTACTTGAAGCAGGCTGAAGCCACATAAATAAGCCAGGAGGGTGGCGAAGATATGAAGAAAGATGCAACTACTAAGTAATGAGAAAATTTGCTAACTGAAGTTGTAACTCTTCAAAGTTACATAGGGTTAGCTGTTTTACTCCTAGTTAATAAAAACGTAGGTAGTTCAACAGCTAACCCTAATATAGATTTACTATGTACAAGGCATTCAACTAAGTCATTAAGTTCTCACAACATACTATTATCTCTATTTTACTGAGGAAGAGAGGTCAAGAAACTTGTTTAAATCACACAGCTAGTGTGTAGCATGGCTGGGATTTGAATTTAGGCCATCTGGCTCAGATTAAGTTTTCTGCTACACTGCCCGGAGGTTATTTTCTAATTCTTCAAACCTAGTCCATTCCTACCAGTGATTTTTCCTTCCCTGGCAGTATTAATGTCTGCCTCAATGTGTCATTCAATATAAAATGCAGGATTTTTAAAATGTTGATTGCAATAAACATAAACTCATGCAAAGATTTAGCTAAAAAGGGGGGTTTCTTATAAAGATTCAGAGGTTTGCCTGTCCTAAGGGCAGCCTGCTGGATCTAGAAAACCTATAAGCAGGTAATTGGAAGTTAGTTGGAAGGCTTGCTTGCTTTCTCTCATTTATCTCTCTCTCTTTCTGTCTCCCTGTTTGTCTGACTGTGTTTATCTCTAATGTGTTTCATGCCTGCTTTTCTCTGCTTTGTTCTTCTTTTATTATGGGTAAATTGTTTTTCTCTGCTCTGCACATCCATGGCAAATCCAGGTCTGATGTTTCTGAATTAATCAATCCAGAGCCTGTAGCTATCTACCTTACACTTGTGCTTCACAATTTTCAGGGAAAAGAAATAGAATTGGTATAGCTTGGATCAGAAGTCCACCCTTTATCTAATCAGAAGTGACCAGAGGGAGTAAGGTCTCATGACATGTTAACTGCTCAGTAGATTGTGGGGACAATACTCACAGAAGTGAAGGGAGCTTGCAGGCAACCATGCCATGTCCATTCCAGCAGTTAACAGCAATCTAAATGTTCTAGGTAGCTCAGGAAGTTTCCACTGTGATCAACACAAAAATAAACTATTGTAGTAATTTTTGTGCTAATATTTTATGGGTCTGCTCAGCCATATTTAATATGGCTTCTATTAAGTAATAAAATAATTACTATTGCAAAAGCTAACCATATTATTTTAAGAATCTGAGTTGCATTGTAGTTAATTCCAAAAACTTCCAAGAGTGAGAAATGCATTAAATTTGGACATAAAATCAAGTAGATGTAAATATTAATATATAACTGAATATATAAGCAGAAAATGTAAACTGAATATATTTGAAAGTAAATGTGAAAAAGAAAAAAAATACAAGAAGTTATGGCACCAAACCCCCATACTCAAACAAATCACACAAGTTCTTTACATTTTCTACAGTCCTGTAAGTTGAAGTCATTTCACTGATATACTTTGAAGGTCTTCTCTACTTTTAAATTTATATGGCATTTTCTTCCCCCATAAGTAGAGTAATAAAGGTAATGATCTAAAATCAAAAGAGAATTCCTTTCAAACAAAACAAACCATTGATTATATAAGAATGCATGGAAAAGAAAAACATTTTTCCCATTGCATATTACCAGTAATAAATACTGAGGCCCAATATTTTGGAGTTTTTTTCCCCCAAAGTAACCTCTATAACTTGTGATGATATATCTATTCATCTTGAATCTGGATTTTGAGATTCCAGTTGGTATTCGAAAAGCACCAGGTTCTTAAAGACACATATAATATTTTGCTATGCTAAAAGGTGAGTTTTTGATAAAATATTTTGAGATGTACTCAAAGGCATTTGGAGACCATGGGAAGAATGTATTGACTTTGCTATCACTGAGCAGTACATATGAGAATAACTTCATTCTCTGATTTGTGCATTGAATACATACTCATTTCAGACCTCTTAGTATTTTTTAAAATAAGGTACTTGCTGGAATTAAAGCAACCACGTGGCATTACCAGCACTGCAGAAAGCAAACACTAACTCTTGTGCAGATAAAGTGTGGAAAGAAAATTAGAATAGACATAAGTGAAATAGTCAGGAAAACAACTTTTGGTCCTAAGTCCAAAATAAGTTAGAATAGAAGTAAAGAGACTCTGGCAGTAGTTCTAAAGTAAATTTAATAAGTATTCCTGTGCCTTTCTGTTCCCTGTTGGCTTGGTTTTCATGACCACCTACCTTTTGGGATAATCTTTACCACATTTTTCATAGGCTCAGTTTTGATATTAGGGTTTGTCCACACAACATTAAAAACAACAAAATAGTTTATAAAAATAGTTTATTCAATCAAATTGCTGGTCAGTCAGTCAAACCTCTGGTTTTATGGAACTGACCAGTTCACAGAGTGAAAACAATAAGTCTAGAAACCAATTTCAGGTAAAACAGCATCTTAATTAGTGATGATTAAGTAAGAGACAAGTAAGAGAAGCTCCACTACCAACAAAATATCTAGTCAACTAAGGTTTTAGAGATAATTTTTGAAAACAATGTATAACAACTAGAATACACTGCCAGAAATAACAATTAAGAATATAAATCACTAATTTCAGAGATAAAGGTATAGACACTTATGATGAAGTTGCATATTAAATTCCCATATCTTCTTTCCCAAGTACTACACACACACACACACACACACACACACACACAAACACACATATGGAAGACAACTACTGCTAATTCCAAAGGGCATCTCTTATGTATCACTCAGAAAGACAGTACTGGGGGATCTCAGAGCTGCATATTCAAGCAAACTCTGGGACTCCAAACAGAAACTAAAGAAGAGAGGTTTCCTCTTTAAGGAACCAAGGTAGATCAGCTGAGACTGTTATAAAAGGGCAGCCACAGCTCAGCCTGAATTTGAGGCAGAAGAGAGAAATACAGCAGAAAAAAAAAATTATGGTTGATTCAAGGAACCAGAGAAGGAAGAATCTATAGCAAGGATAGTCCAATTATGGGGAGTTATGCAGAGTGAACTATCTCCAGAGCTTCATTTTCCACATTAGATATAGGTGAACTTTATAACTGCTGAAGTTACTTACGTTAAATTTCCTTAATGCCCATGATTTGTACTTTCTCTTGCCCTCACGATAAGTAGGCTGTGAGTGCAGAGTTAAGGATAGCATATTGAAAAAAAGATTAAATAAATCAAGCAACACACCTGTCAAGCTGTCCTTCCATAAAGAAGCAAAGAGGCAGACATCAGGCCCAATCTACACAGAAGCTTTAATGGGATTCTCATTTAAAAGAACTTGGATGAGAACAAACCAGTCTTTTCTACTGAGAAGTCTATTTACCAGGCTTGAAGGTCAAAAGAGCAAAAAGTGGGTCAAGATTTCAAGAGGATAGCCAAAGAAAATAAGGGCAATTATTATACAACAGAGGAAACATTAGACCAAACAGAAGAAAAATAGGTATTAGGAATAGAAATTAAGTCAATTATATGATGGGTCTCTGGCAGCTAGTGAATGAACAGTTTACTTTGAAAAGGGCATAAAAACTTTTAAATTTTGAACACATAAAATATGCCTCACTTTATGATTCAGATACAGGCACACTTCAGAGATATTATAATTTTCCTTTCAAACTGCCACAATAAAGTGAATATCGCAATAAAGCCAGTCACACAAATGTTTGGTTTTCCATTGCATATAAAAGTTATGTTTATACTATACTGTAGTTTATTAAGTGTGCATAGTATTATACCCCAAAATATACATACCTTAATTTAAAAATATTTTATTGCTAAAAAATGCTAACAATCATCTGAGCTTTCAGGGAGTCATAATCTTTCAACTGGTGGAGGGTCTTGCCTCAATGTTGATGGATTCTGACTGATCAGGGTGGTTGTTTCTGAAGGTTAAGGTGGCTATGGCAATTTCTTAAAATAAGACAACAATGAAGATTGCTGCATCAATTGACTCTTCCTTTCACAAAAGATTTCTCTGTCACATGCAATACTGTTTGATAGCATTTTACCCATAGTAGAACATCTTTCAAAATTGGACTCAATCCTTATCAACTAAGTTTATATAATATTTTAAATCTTTTGTTGTCATTTGAACAATTATCACAGCATCTTTACCAGGAGTAGATTCCATCTCAAGAAACCACTTTCTTTGCTCATCAGTAAGAAGCAACTCCTAATCTACTCAAGTTTTATCATGAGGTTGCTGCAATTCAGTCACATCTTCAGGCTCCTCTTTTAATTCTAGTTCTCTTGCTATTTTGCTATTTCCACCACATCTGCAGTTACTTCCTCCATGGAAATCTTGAACCACTTCACATCATCCATGGGAGTTGGAATCAATTTCTTCCAAACTCCTGTTAATGTTGACATTTTGATCTCTTCTCATGAATCATGAATGTTCTTAATGACATCTAGAACGGTGAACCCTTTCCAGAGGATTTTCAATTACTTTGCCCAGATTCCTCAGAGAATCTATGGCAGCTGAAGCCTTACAAAATGTATAACTTAAATAATAAGAGTTGAAAGGCTTGAAAGCTATATATAATAAGCTGACCTATGTTGTCCAAGATGTAGGCAATTATAGTGAATTTTACTTACAGAAAGGATAACTATTTTGATAGGAAATTAAGTTGATTGTTTTTATCTGTCTTCCTCAGTACATTGTAAGCCGCATGATGTCATGGAGCTCATGTTTGTCACCCCACTGTGTACATCCTGGGCCTAAGACAGTGAGTGACCAGTACTGAGGGAAGACAATAAATAGTTGTTGAAAAGAACAAGCACACTGTTTTATCCTTAAAATTATTTACTTAAAATTAAGTGACCTACATCTTCAACCAGTTTATTTAGTTTTTCTGAAAAGCATTAAAGTACCGTACTTCAATTTTTGTGTATTTATGTATTTTCTCACCAGAATTTATTCATTTTCTCTGATTGTAAACATAGTAGGATCATGTAATATATATCATATTTTTGCTGATTTTAAATCTTTTTTAGGTATGCTTAGGCCTATGATAAAAACTTACACTCATTGTGTGACTAGCTTGATGAGAGTTGAAATGAAATGAAATGCAAATGTATTATAAGAGGCTTTCTCATGCTTGGGAGAGAAATCATGATGTAGCATAAAAAATACCAAATGCCAGAAATGTAGTGTTTGCTCAAGTGTGTGTGGTATTAATCTAGTTAGCTATTTTCCATAATCATCTCTTCTCTTCTATAAAATGGGAATAAAAATACCTAATCTGTAATGGTTATTATAAGAAACAAATGAAATATAAATCTCAAAAGCAATGAATTGTTAAATAAATATGGTACTTATAATAAACATTATTGATGATGTAAAGCCATTCAGTATGAGGCTAGCTGAGAGGCAGACCATTTGGAGGCAGAGCTGTGAAGAAACAAAAGAATATGAGATTGGAAGTTGAGTTCAACAAGAGTAGCATCCTTAGCAAATACATAGATATCCTCTCTTTAGGCTTCATTATATTTGTAGCAATTCTCACAATGCTTTGAATAGCAAGAATAGCAATGAATAAATACATATTAGACATACATACCCACCCACACACCTGCCAACAGTCCCCATCCCTAAAAGCAAAAAAGGACAAAATAAGAGACCAGGATTGGCTACAGAGATTATAGGCACAACTCATGGAGAAAAAAGGCAGGAGAAAGGCCAGAGCAGCCAGAGGAGTACTAAGCCTGAGACAGCCTACCAGCCTGCAATTCGAATTGTTCTGACCAAGTAACAGCAATTAATGAAACTGAAGCCAACAGAAGTATAACCAAGGCCTAACTAGAAAAAGACCGCTTTGTTCATGGACATAGGAAATATGAGAGAGTGATGATGAGGTGAAAGGGCAGTAGAGAATGGGGTTAGAGATCTAGGATTATATGGAGAATGCCAGTTAACACTCAAACTTCATATCACATTAAAGGAGTAATGTGATACTCTAGTATGCACTAGTCATTTACTGAAACTGCCAGAAGTGGGTACTAAAGATTTACTTGCATGAGAGTTAAGATGAGCTGTTTTCTAGAACAGAGCAAGTACCCTTGATATAATCAATAGTGGACACAGAAAGCATAAGGAAAAGAAAAAGGGAAGGGCCAAAAATTCAAAGTCAGGGTCTTTGGAGAAAAATCAATTTGTTCTTCCAGATGCCTTCCTATACCAGTGAGTGCTTGTCAAATATATTATGAAACTATAAATTATCTGAGGGCTTGTTGAAATGCAGATTGGTTTCAGTAAGTCTGGGGCAGGGCCTGAGGGTCTATATTTTTAACAAGCTCTCAGGTGATGCCCAAGCCTCTGGTCCACGAACCACACTTTGATGCCAGAGGTACTGAAGTGTGAGAAATTCAAGAACCTAATGTGGATCTTCTGCAGCTGTTCATTGGCCTCTTTCATGACATGACCTATTGCTTTGCTTTGTTTGGCCCAAACAGTTTAGATTCTACGTTGAAAAAGCAAGAGTTTCACATCAAGGTTGGGTTTCCCAGTTCTCTTAAAATACTTAGGACAGCTGGCAATGAAGAGCCTAAAGTTTTACATGGCAACCATCAACTGGGGCTGAGTGAGAGTTACCCCTTTAGTGGAGGCATGTTCCCTCCAATTCCCCATAGCCACCTTCACTACCAAGTGCATCCCTGATGGAGGCAGAGACCATTAGCTATTCATCATGCACTTGTTATGCTGATTTGATTACTAGAGAAGTATTTTTCCATATTCTCCCATGTGTCCATCAAAATTAAAGAAAAACAACTTAGACCAAGCTGTATCATGTTCTATACTTTTTGTACATCAATCGTTTATATTACCTGTCAATCCCCTTTAAATTTTGACTTTGTAATGCCTGGTCTTATTCATCTCTCTATTCTCAGTACCTAAGACAGAGCCTGACATACAGTACTTGAATTGATTTTCTAATGTAAAACCCATCTAAGGAAAACACAGACTCACAATTAAGAGCCTCTGTTTGGGATCCTTTAGTGATACCCTGTTTTGTTACATTATGATTTACACTACAAAACTGGTTTTAATGTGCAGGCAGATCCATGAGCTATATTTATATCTACCTACAGTGAGCCTGCGGGCTCAAAGTTAATCTTTTAGATTAATTCTGTGGCCTGACAATTAAACCAAAGGATGAGGCTACAGTGATCTGCCTCTTGAAAATGATCCTGATTAGTGGTATTAGAAATGATAATAAAATTAAATTAAAAGTACAACCAACCTTACTATATGGTTTAATTCATTTATTTTCTAACATCATCACTTTCTCATTTTCATAAGATTTTCACCCTCCTAAATAGCATAAAAGAGTTTTTCTTTTTTTACTGGAAATTGAGATCAAAAGGCAAAGCAAATGGCCATAAAAGGTCAGAATATAATTAAATCCCCCTTTCAGTGGTTATAAATTATAATTTATACTTTTATATGAGTTCTTTGCAAAGGAGTGGGAAACATGACTCCTTTTATCAGATCTGTATATTTTGTTTAAAAAGGAACATTTGGGTAAATGTTTCCAGACAGGATTTAAAAAAAAAAAAAAAAAGCAAGAGGGTGTATATATGTAGCATAGTAGAGGATGGGGTGGCATGGAAGGAAGCAGATTTGAAACAGAATCACAATGCCTACTAAAGCAGACACTTAAATATTTACAAAAATGTAAAACTTAACATGTTTTATACATAACTCAGGGGTAAAATTTCCATTGAGAAGAGAACTGCTGAGAACATTAACAACATAAAATCAAAGCCAAAAGAATAGAAAGGCAGGTTCTAATCAAAATAGGTATCTTGTGTTTGGATAGTAGATTCTAAGTTTTATGTCTTGTTGCATGCCCCCAAATCAAGAAACGTTCCTTTTCTCGTTTACCATGAGATAACTGACTAGCAAGTTTAAAAAATTATATCGTCAACAATCTACCATTCCCCACCTCCCTCCTTCCTACAGCATACTTATACATACACACACACTATGATTCCGTTCTAAACCTATTTTAAAATAGAAGTGGCCTCAGAAAAACCAGCAAGTCTCTGTTGACTTTTCATTTTCCTTTGTTGATTACTCTATTCATACTGGATGTCCCATTTCTGTCACTAGCATCCTAGGCATGCAAGGCCCACATTAGATAAATCTATGAAAATATGCATTTTCCAAGAAACTTTCCTGTCCTTTTTCTATCTCTCTTTCTTTTATCAGAACTCATCATCACACATTCCTTTCAAATATGCTTTAAGTTACTAATATTTTCATGAGTTACTCCTCTGCAGGTGGGGCATTTGGCATCAAGAATATAGGAATATAGGAGGAATATCTTGTAGAGCAGGGTAGTAAATTGGATGAAGCTCTCCAAAGATGCTGTGTTTGGCAAGCACAGTGTCTTAAAAAGATTTTAGCCAGTTTTTAAAACTCAAAGTATTTCATATAAAATTCTAGGTTTCTGGCTTCTTTTGGGAAATGAGATCTGGCTGCAACTGGGCCCACATTCTTGCATGTCAACAGGGAGCTGGAGCTAACCCTTGAATGTGGAGCCTGTACTCCAGTTATCCAACTCTCCTCACCCCATTTTGTTGCTTCTTATATTCAGCACTTTTCACTCATTCACTCTTAAAGATAAGGATCTTGTCTGATCTTAGTAGAGATTTATTTGAGTTTGCAACTCTTGTGGGTAGATACTGGCTAGTTCTTTCTAATTTTGCTGGTTGTAGCCAGTAGTTTGGTTAAAATAATAAAATCCCAATCATTTGTTTCTTTCTAATAATCAAGCCCATTATCTTTTTACTATGAGTAGATTATTGTTTTCCAGACCCAATTTATTGAAATTTTTCTATTAAAATGAAATATCACTTAGAGCATGATTTAAAGAAATATAACAGATGTACATTTTCTCTGAAGTTTACTTGGCTTATAAACTTTATTTTGAATCTTATTTTAGGGATAGAAACCTTTATAGACTTCTATAATGTTCATAATTATCATGCTGGGAAGGTGGTGACAACACCATATTGCTATCAATTGGAAAAAGATCTGGGAAAGTTCTGGGCTAAGTTACAATGTCAACAAACCACAGTCAATCTGCTGTAGTTTCTCAAAGTCAAGAGGTGAGGATGAAGCTGAAGTTCTGCAATCCAGAAGATCAAATCATGCATTTGAGAAGGGAAACCAGGTAAGGGTCAAGAAGTATATCTGAGGAAAGTAGCCATACTGATGGGCAAAAATGACTGGGTTTATATCATCCTTGGTAGTTTCTTCTGAAAATAACCTTTGGTCTGCAGTTTTCTTGGAATACATTAGTGTAACAAGATAGAGAAGAGCAATATTATGGTTACTAGATAGAGAAAAGCAGTATTATGGTTCTATTTAAGAATGAAAGTTCTTAAAGCACTTTGAAGATGTTTCTCCAGCTCTGACAACCTTACTTTGCTTTTAGCACCACTGGAGAAATTCTGAATGGAAGTTGCTGTAGTCACTAACCCAAAACCTTATTTGAGCAAGGTATCATTCTTGCCAACTAACTCTATTTATTACCCTTGATTTTGTCTTTGAGCAAAACTCATTCTCTGAAAGTCAGATTATGCTCACCTACAATTTCAAGCCCTTTCCCATCTTTTTTTAGATTCATTATCTGATTTAAAAAGATATAAGCTTTATTTTTTATTTCATTTTTATAAGATGCTGTCTATTAATATACACATAAGACAATGTCAGTATAAGTACTCTATGCAGTTCAACTCTAATACAAATATATTATTATTATTACAGATTCAACTAGGTCTTTTTTTAAACAACATCGATCACTTATCTCAGCTTTATGCTTGAGGAAAAACTTCACATAGAACACCAGAAAAGTCTTGCTTAACAGTAAACTCTTAAGAAAATGTTTACTTTGATGGTATGGGTCCTCTATAAATTTTGAGATTAAAAGATATGTAGTGTGATGTAAGCTATAGGTGGTTAACTAGCTCCTTCCTGGGCTTATTAAAAATTCCAACTTCCTTTCATTGGTCCCTTTATGTTACTTTGCATCCTATTTTACATTTATAAAGACCCTTTCCATACCATGCAAGGAAAAATCCTATAATTGGACATAGAGGAAATTCTTATAAGTCAGTACTTCTAAACCACTGTTCATCAGAAAACAAACATCCCGTAAGATATTAATAGATGTCACTCAATGGCACTGAATGATTATCATGAAACTCATTATTTATAGTCTTTGCTACTTCTCTTACTTAACTGATATCAAAGTTAGTTACCTACCCAATAATCATTACCCCTATTTTCTTTTTCCTTTTAATAGCTACAATATATTTGTTACATTTTACCAGGTACAGCACTAAGCACTTTATTTATATTTTATCATCATTATCACTATTTTGAGATGAGGAAAATGAAATTTAATAGGTTTAAATAATTTTTTCAGCTAGTAAATGGTAATGCTGAAATAAAATCCAGACAACCTATAATAATTTTAGAGCATGCTTCCTCTATGAATTTAGGGAAACCTTTGGTGATCACCTGATGCACAAAGAAATCATTTTCCATCAGCAAGAAGATATAGACAACCCTTGCCAATTCACATGCATTGAATGCTTCTACTCAGTGATTACAGGTTATGTCATGGGCCCAATTTCAACATCTTTATTGTAGATGAAACAAAATCAAGTTTTGATCATTTATTTTCACAATTACTTCATTTATGAGACCATTTGCCTTCTATTTTAATGTTAGTTTGAATTATTTCTCCAGATTATCTGTGAGTATCTTTTCAATTTGATAATCTGACAAAAATTATATTTATGAAAGTGTTTCCTGATCAAATAAACTTGAGAAACTTCTGTGTAGATCAATTCCTCTAAACACATGAAACTGACAAAGACTGGAAAAATGACTTGCCTTCTCAGAGGCTTCTTCCAGACTAGTGGATGAGGAACCACACACACAAGGCTGTTGGTCACAGAGCAACAGATGGGAGAGAATATAGGGATTAATGACACTTTTACATGGAGGAAAATAAATGGACAAGGGGACACCAGCACTTGAGATGAATAGTTCTTCTCTGCAAGGCAGCAGAGTACAACACAGAAGTGCATTAGACTGGAAAGTAGGACTTTCATGTCATCTCTATAGCTATTGGCTTTGGGGATCATGTACAGCTCCTTAAACTAGGCTTTGGTTTCATGGAATAAATGTTGTAAAATTGTTAGCTCTGTTTATTATTTATATGATACAATGCATTATATTAAGTCACTTTAACTTAGGTTGTTACTGTTTTAAATAAAATGTAACAAATCACAAATAATAGGAGTGGAAATTTGTTAAAGAGTCCTGAAAAAAAAATTTAGGTTTCAGAACAAGAGAACTCAGATGGCCACTAGCCCAAATAGGCTACATATATTTATCTACCAGGGATACAAACAAGGAAATATAAGACAGGGCACTTTATGGAGTATTTTGAGTTCAACAAAATATAAAAACAATGTTCACCACAGAAACATTTACTGAGTTAATATCAAAATAATCTTTGGTAGTAAATTCATATTGAATCAAAGCACAGATACAAAAGACCATATCTAAATCACTGGTAAAAATATATTTGGTTTAAATTATTTTTATTTCAGTTTGTTTCACTCACCAATATTTAAGGCAGTAATTCCAAGGAAAAGTTCTAATATTTCATCATGAACACTAAATTAACAGGGAGTCCTGCTTATGAAATGCAATAATCTTGCTAAAGAGAAGAAAGAGTGGAAAATATTTGACTAACCACAGGCTGCTTTGGAGAACTATCTTGTGTCTAAATTATTATATCATTTATCATATTAGAATATTGGGCACGATTCCTTCCCTTTGAACTAGTTTCCGCAAAGTTATAGGCATTTCAGATGTTGATGTGACTTGAAGCTACTTTCAAGAGAACGTGTGCAGCTTCCCTACAAAGTTTAGAGTTAGCTGTGTGAGACAACTTTTAGATGTATTCAATGAATACTTACTGTGAAGTACCTACTTTGTGCAAGAAGTCATCTACATCCTTTAAATTCTAACCTTATAGTTGTTATATTGAGATTTAGGGATATTTTTCTAAGTCAAAATAGAGCAGGCCATTTACTCCATGGGATATTATATAGATATCAAAGCAAAACAGATGTTAACACTAAATTAAAAAGGAAAGGTAAGAAATAGACATGCTTTATAATTCTAACTGTGGATAATCAGATATGAAGTAGATACAAGTTACCGTATAATATTTGAATTTATCATATTTCTTTACTTCATAATTTCTCTAAAGTTAAAGAAATTGAAATGGGCTGCAAATAGCAAAGTTCTCAGGCAATTAATTGATCAAAGAAAATTTAATTGAGAACTAAGATTTGATTGAATTTGAGTTATAATTTTTTTAGAGAAAGAATTCATAAAACAAAGCCAATGAGACTAACATATGCTAAAATTCAAGGATCTAGTTCTAATTCTTAGATTTGTTCCTTATTTTCCCCACCTACGGGGTTTGGCTTCAGTTTTGAATAATTATGCACGTTGGGCTTCAGACAAGTATAGGACAAGAATAAAGACTACTGCATATATTTAGAACCCAAATTTATAATACCTGTTCTACATATATACTGAAGAAGATGCCAGATGCATATGAACAATATAACTATTGGACATATTTTCTTATGCAAATGTGAGGATTGTATCTTCTTCTACCCTAAGCATATAAATTGTACCTAGGAGTGATATTAATAAGAACCCAAAGTTGTTAATTAATCTACATCTCTAGCAACAACTGTGTTTCAACTATTCAATAGCCATTAATCCTAAACAGAAAGTAATAGCGATGAAGATGAAGGATAAGGTACTTCATTTCTTGTTTGAAATATCACAATTTATTGAGTTCAGCATAACATGAATTAATGCAGCCGAAAGAATACTTGTTGTTATTACTGAAATAATTTAAAGTAGTTAAAATAGTTGCATTTACCATGAATTGTCCAGCACTTCAATCCTAGATAAGTCTACCTATATTAGTCAAGGTTCTCCACGGAAACAGAATCAATAGGAGATCTATCTATCTATCCGTCTGTAGAGAGAGAGAGATGTATGGAATTGGCACACATAATTATGGAAGCTGAGAAGTCCCAAGGTCTGCAGTCAGCAAGTTAGAGACCCAGCAGAGCCAGAGGTATTGTTCTATTTCAAGTCCAAGAGCCTGAAAACCAGGAGAGCAGATGGTGCAAGCTGCAGTCCATGGACAGAAGACTGATGTCTTAGCTCAAGTAGTCAGACAGGTAAAGTTCCCTCTTATTTAGCTTTTTGTGTTGTATTAGTGTCTTTAAGTGATTGGATGAGGCCTACCCACATTAGGAAGAACAATCTGCTTTACTCATTCTACCAATTCATATGTTAATCTCATCCAGATACACTTTCACATACACACCCAGAATAATGTTTGACCAAATGTCTGGGCACTCTATGGCCCAATCAAGTTGACATAAAATAAACCATTACATCAAACAAAAGGTAGATGTTAACTCATCCTGCTGGGTCCAGCAGATGCAGGTTTAGAGGGGGTTGAGGTTATTCTAAGGTTAAAACACTCAATTGGCCAGACCTGCCCTAAAACTTTTTTTGAAGAAATTATTTGTCCACATCATACAGAACAAGATGTGGTTCTCTCTGATTACTTGTCTAAATTCTTGAGCAGAAGAACATTGGCCCTATCCACATGCACAAACATGTGACTACTCATCTCGCTAAGGAAACAAAGATAAAAACATGTGAAGCTCTGGAACACTCAGCAACTCATGCCAATTCTACATCCCATATATACAATGCTTAATACATACATATCAATCTTTTAGTAATGTAAACTTGAGAATCTTCATATACTTATCAGATAATTCAACGAGAAATTGACTGTAACCCAAATGCTTACTTGGGACTTGATATTGGAGGGTCACATTTTAATGAGGGTATTAACTTGTGCTTCTCCACAGTACTTTAAGGTATCTTCCTGTATTAACACAAAGTATTTCAGAACAAAATCATAGCAATTGAGCTCACTGCATAAATCTGTTGAATAATTTTGTAAAATCACCAACACTTACACAGGAGGGGCATAAAATGTACATTTTAGTAACATCCCTTTATCTTTTGCAAAGCCATGATTAAAGTCATCATTAATTATGTTACCCCATATTCCTCATTAAAGGATCCATAACCAAAAGGCACTTAAGGAATTCACCACCAGAAAAAAATAACACTAAAATCTTTGTGTCTTTAGATATGCTTTACTGTTTGCCTTATTAGATAATAACTACAATATTCAACAGTTTTCCATTACCTCTTCCCTCCTCTTTAGCTATCTAAAAATTGAGATAATTAAATGCACAAGCATAATAACTTATGATTTATAAACTTTCTAATAACATCAATTTCATTGCTTTGTTGGACAGTGTTTCTATCCCTTAATAAACCTCTTTCTAACCTCCACCAAATTTTTTTTTTGGTGACATAAGGTGTTTTATTTCTTTTAAAGTTTACTATTTATTTTTTAAATAAATTAATTCATATATATTGAATTAATCTAAAACTTAAAAAGACAATTTACAAGTTACAGAAAAAAATAAATTCAGAATTAAGGATCAAAAAAGTATTGAGTTATCTAAATAAGTCTCTCAAAAGTGGAAAAGGAAGATTAACATGTAATAACTCCACTCATTCCTCTAACAAGTATTTATTGAGTTTCCATTAAGTCTTGGGACTTTTGCTAAATGCTAATAACATAAAAGTGTACAAAATAGATATAGTCTTTGGTATAATGGAGTTTATAATCTAGTGGAGAAAAACAGGTGTCACATAAACACAAATAAATACATATTTTGATAAAACTAAACACATTGTCACAATCTTTCCCTAGATACTTGTTTTAAAGTTACCACAGAAGGTAAAAATTACTCATACTCAAATTTTCCCTTGAAAACTGTTAAGTTTCCTGTAAAGTACAAGACACATAGCTTTAAATATACAACCCTATATAACTGTGTAGAAATTGAACTCAGCTAAGGGATTCAAGTCTTCCAGGTCATGATCGCTGAAGGAGATAACTGAGTATAGCAGTGGGCTTTTCCATAGCATTTGAATTATGCTTTCTCTACTCTCATTCTCCTCCTTTCTTACTAACTGCTATAATGGAATTCCTAATTAAATGCATCTATGATGGGACACTACGTGAGCAGTTCCTCTGTTTTTCATAATGGGATCTTCTCTAAGGCAAGATCAATTTTTTTTATTATTATTAGCTTATAACATTATACCAGGAACCTAATGCATATTTGTTTAGTGAGGATGGAAAACTGTTGTCAAACCTCCATTAGCCTAGAAAAGAATGTTCCCTTCTCAAAGAGCTTGGAATCTACATTATACTAAAAGAAAACAATTGAAAAATCTCATACTAAGGTATTTTAAGTTGATATGATGACTAACATCAATTGGCAGAGCTATAAATCATAGCAAAACGCAACAATAGACTGGAACCACAATTACATAGCTCATATCAGGCCAATAATTATTCACTGCTAGGCACTGTTCTAGATATTTATTTAAGAAGGAAGGATTTTTTTTAAAAACTACCTACAAGTCCAGAAAGATGAAGGAAATGACATAAAATGTATATCAAATTTAGCTGCTTTTATTCAGCAAGTCAGCATAGTTAAAAGCAAGAATATCAAAAAATGGGGGATATATCTATGTCTTTGAGAAAGAAGAGTTCACTAATGAGTTGTCTAGGGGAGGAAACAACAAAATACTTATATGACATTCAAGACCAATTTGAGATATTTTAAAATTAAAATAAATTACATCCATTGAAAAAATATGAATAAGACATGGTCTCTATCCATGAGGGACTTACAATCAGAGATGGATAATGTGTATTCAGTATAACATGTTAAGTTTCAGATACAGACATGTACATTGTGGTAAAAGTGGGGGGAGGTATGGGAGTTCGAAGGAGCAAGGGGGAAAGAATGTAACCACCAAATAGCAGGTTGTATGAGGAGAAGCCATTCAGTGTTACTATTGCAGAGAAATGAGGCTGTAAATGAATGCAGGGCTAGGTCATGGCATTTTTGTATGCCATGCTGTGCAGATGGGAACTTCACCCTGCGGCATTAGGGAGCACCCATGTGAATGTAGTTATAGTCAGATTTACATTTCTCAGGCAGCAGGTGAAAGATTGGTTGGGAGGCAGTAAAACCAGATTGGGACTATCAACCATCAAGGAGGTACCTTTAGAGAGCACAAACAAGAGATGATAATGATTGAAACTAGGTCAGTGATAATACAGATAGACAATGGAGGGACTGAACACATATTTAAGTCATAAAATAAGCAAGACTTGGTGACTGACTTGATGTCAGGAATGAGGGATAAATATTTGGGTTAGATAAACACATAAACGATATTGCTTTTAAGAGGGAGAAGGAATTACAAAAAAAAAAGTAGTATTTGTTTAAATAAAACTGTTCTTTAATGGAAAGATATAGTTGCTGCCATTATCAAGAAAGGTGAGAAAGATAATAGAACTCAAACTGTATCTCACATTGGACTAAAATTAGTCTTAAGCAACAGACCAGTTAGGGAATGATTCAAATAGCAAATGGGTTGTTTTGCTTTAGCAATGTTCTTTTAAGAATGTGGCCATCCAATGTATTTGAGTGCATTTTAACAGATCAGTAACTACTAAACAGAGAAACTAAGAATTTATTAAGTACTTATTCTGCACAAGGTATTGTTATAAACTGCTATCATTTTTTTTCTGAAAATAAGAGATATATATACATATATAATTACAAAAATACAAGTAGGAGTCCAAACTTTGGCAAACTGCTTAGTTTCCATAGACTTCAGATTGATCATTTGTATAATCAGAACATTACATATTAAGAGCCTTTCCATTTTAACAGTCTCTGTGACATAAATGGAGATGCCCAATCACACTTTAGTGTTTTAAATTACTAACCCCTAGAAATAAATATTTTAATTTTTTTTCCTAAACTATATAGGAATAACCTCATTTTCAGGAGCAATGATGGGATAATTAAACGACTGGCCTCATTTACCTTAAGCAAATAACAAAAAACTTACATACTAACCCTGATAGATGTTGTGTTCCATGAATGTCGATTTTTTCCAATAACAAAGATGAGATTTCTGAAGTCATTCATCCATCATCATCAATATCCTTACCAACATACTTATTCTAAGAAAGTTTTTCATAACATCTCTGAAAATGGGACAAATCTAATAATAATTTCAAATTATCATTGTTTCCTTTCCTCCCTCTAAAGTGTTATGCAGTTAATGGTGACCTTGAGAATTGCCACTATAATGAAATAATCAGAAGTACCTGTGATGGTTAATTTTAGGTTTCAACTTGAGTAGATTAAGGACTACCTAAATAGGTGATAAGGCATTATTTCTGAGTACGTCTGTGAGGGTGTTTCTGAAGAGATTGGCATTTGAATCAGTGTACTGAATAAGGAAGATCTGCCCTCAATGTGAGTGGGCACCATCAAATCAGCTAGGAGCCTGGATAGACCACAAACAGTAGAGGAAAGGTGAATTCACTCTGTCCTGGAGCTGGAACATCCTTCTTCGTCTGTCCTTGGTCATCAGAACTCCAGGTCCTCCAGCTCTTGAACTCTGGGGAATTGCACCAGGGTCCCCCAGATTCTCAGGGTTTTGGCCTCAGACTGGGAGTTACACCATCAGCTTCTCTGGTTCTGAGGCCTTTGGACTTGGACTGACCATACTACCAGCAGCGTTGTGTCTCCAGCTTGTAGATGGCCTATTATGGGACTTCTCAGCCTCCATAATTGCATGAGCCAATTCCCATAATAAATCCCCTCTAATCTAGCTATCTATCTGTCATCTATTTATCTATCTATCCATCCCATTGGTTCTGTCCCTCTAGAGAACTTTGAAAAATATACTATCTTTTATCAAGAACTATCACTGCTCCTAGGCAACATGCTAAAGATCACCCAGTTACTAAATAAATCAACTGGTCTTAGAAGCTAGTTCTGCTTCACTTACTTGAATGAGCTATAAACAAGTAGCAAAGCTATAGCTGAGTGCTATGCCTCCCAGAAAGGTTACTGTTGGCTTTATTTTAAATTATTACAAGATAACATGAACAAATATGACAGGTGGCCATAGTTTGTTTTGTGCCTTGTTTATAAAATAATATCAGGAAAGTACAATCACTCTTTTCTAGGAAAGATTTCCATCTGAAAGTGTGACTTCTAATTTCCCTGCGGTAAGCTGAAAATTAAAAGAGAAGCAGAAAAACCAATAGAGTAATCACAGATTATAGCAAAAATCCAATGCAGTAGAGACCATCTTAAAGAGAAAGAAAAGAAAATAGAATTCTATTGTGAAATCAGTTAATCAGTGCACATGTTCTCTCTCACACATATAGTCTCTCTCTTAGTAAACATGTCAGAAGAAAATAGCTTTTTAACCAAGTATAATTTCAAATAATTTTGCTGATTAGTGAGAAAGCTGTAAAAGATTGGTCATTTTCTATGAGTGCTGGTAGATAATTATATCAGGTTCTGATATACACTTCAAGGAAGAGTCCACCTGAGTTACTAACCATTTGCAAACACTATAGTGACTTGAGATTTCACCTCCAAATAAAGTAAAATCTAGCACTGGAGTGGAGTAGAGAGAGAGAGACCAATCTTAAAGCTAGTCCTAAGGTCAAAATCATCACAATAACATTTTTTTAGAAAGTGCTATACTCATAATAAACTCTTATATTTTTATGCACAGTAAAGTTTGAGATCCACTAAGTTAGCCCAAAGGAAAGATGAAAGCATAGACATCTGGGCATTGTGCCTTAAACATACAGTCAAGAAAGGCCAGCTACTCAAGAGGCTGAGGCAGGAGGATCTCTTGAGCCCAGGAGCTCTAGGCTGTAGTACGCTATGATCGTGCCTCAATAGCCACTGCACTCTAGCCTGAGTGATGTCTTGAGACCCCATCTCTAAAATAAATAAACAAAAATTAAAACGAAATAAATAAAGATACAGTCATGTGTCACTTAGTGATGGGGACACATTCTAGAAATGCCTCCTTAGGTAATTTTATTGCTGTGTGAACAACATAAAGCATAGATGGTATAGCCTATTATACACCTAGGCTATATGGTATAGTCTATTACTCCTAGGCCACAAACCTGCATTACTGTACTGAATATTGCAGGCAATTGTAAGACAATGTTAAGTATTTGTGTCTCTAAACATATCTAAACTTAGAAAAGATACAATAAAAATAAAGTACAGCATTACAACCTTATGAGATCACAGTCGTATATGTGGTACATCCCCCACTGGAACATCATTATACAGCACATGACTGTAATTATAAAATCTCTGTTCATTAATCAACAGGGTGGGTGGAGACAGCATCAATGCATAGTACAATTCCAGAGCAGGCTATTCACATTTCAGTATCCGCTGAAGTTGTCCAGCAGTTAGTCTGAGCAACACAACACCGAGGCTCTGGATGGAGACGTTTAAAGGATTTCTGCTTGCCTGCAGGTTTTATCCCCCTTCTACTTAGCATGAAGTCTCTATAAAGTAACTGCATTCTAACAGAATTGTCCATTTTCCTGACAATTGCATTTTACATTACGTGGTTCCACTATGAGACTTAGCTATTTGTCAAAGAAAGATTTTCTCCCTCAGGGTTCCTGCTGGTGTCTTCCCAGAATGAGAAAGAAAATAAGAGAACAGACTTATGCCACCCATGACCTCTTTATTACTTACAAATGAAGGTTCAGATAAATTTTTATGACATGCCATTGAAAATGTGGGAAGGCTTGGGGATCCTGTTCACACTCACCTACTGTTGAATCATAAAAGGTAAATTTATATTAATAATAACTTCTACCACTTATGAAACACTTAAGCAAGTCACATTTTTACAAATATGATCACATTTACATTATTCCTGTAAGGCAGGGATTATCACCATCATGTATCAATGAGGAAAATAAGAATAGAGAATTTAAATCATTTATCCAAGATCCTGGCTAGTAAGTAGAAGGATCAGCATTTTAACTCATATATAGGACTTCATTATCACCTGCTTTGTATTACAAAATTATAGAAAAGATGACTTTGGCTTCACTTGAGAATGTGCTCTCTAAAAAGTTATATTTAACCAAAAGTGAAACTAGCTTGTGAGGCAGTAAACTCTGATAACTATAAATTGTAATTATGTACATCCGTATGCAGATAACATTATAGCTGTAAAATAATTTTCACATACATGATCCTCATTCATCCTGTAGCCCTGTGGATCAAATATTATTTTAATTCCCATTTAATATGAATTCTGTGAACATAAATTTTGTACTATGTAAAGAGTTGACTCAGATATCTACTAAAACGACTTGCTACTCTAAAATACTATGGTTTCCTGAAGATGTGAAGAAGACAATTTTGAGCCTGGGGACTTTCCAGAATTACTTGCTTAATCTGGACTGTGTCGCAACTCTTCCTAACTCATAAATAGTTCTTTCAGCAGCAGCTGTATTTGGTGGCACAGAGCTACCAACCACCAAACACTGTCATGTTCCTTATATTTAGAGCTGCTTCCCCCTACAAGGGTCAGTAAAAACAAATAGCTGTCTGGGACAAAGTGTGTGTAGGCAGCAGATGCAAATATACTCAACTGGGAACTGAAAATCTATAAATGTAGTTCTCACTCATATTAAACATCTTACTGGACTGTAAGAGGTTTATGTAAAGGTTAATTTATTCAACCATTCTCAGAGAGCAATTCAGGTCAGAATTTGACAGTGAAAGGCTGCTTCTAGAGCAAAGAGTAGATTTAATGGGAACTCTAAAAATCATCACAGAATTAAAACAGAGCAAATGTAATCAACATGTCGAAGTTCGCCTGCCACCAGAGACCCCACAATCAGATCACATTAACTTTAAAAAATATATATTTTTAGAATAGTTTAAGATTTACAAAAAATTGAGGAGTTATTATAGTTCCCACACACTCTGCAACCCAGTTTCTTCCATTATTAACATCTTACATTAGTATGGTGTATTTGTTAAAGTTCATTAACTGATGCTGATATATTATTAGCTAAAGTCCATATTTCATTCATACATCCTTAGTTTCTAACTAATGTCCTTTTTCTGTTTCAGGTTCTTATTCAGGATACCACATTACATTTAGGTGGCATATCTCCTTAGGCTTCTCTTAGCTTTCAGTTTCTCCGACTCCCGTTGTTTTTGATGATCTTGACGATGTTGAGGAGCACTGGTTAGTTATTCTGTAGGATGCTCATTTACTGGAATTTTCCTGATGTTTTTCTCATGATTACATTGGGGTTATAAGATTTTGGGAGGAAGATCACAGAGGTAAAGTGCCATGTTTCTCACATCATAACAGAGGAAGACACTATCAACATGATGATGTTGGCCTTGATCACGTGGCTCAGTAGTGTTTGTCAGGTTTCTCTATCATAAAGGTATTCTCCCCTTCCCCTCCCGTGCTGTCCCCATTTTCTATGCTGTACTCTTTAGAAGGTAGTGACTATGTGCAGCCCCCACTTAAGGAGTGGGAAGTTATGCTTTCCTTCTGTAGGTGGAGAATCTACATCATTTACTTGGAAGTCTTATACACACTTATTAATACTTATTTATTCAATCATTTATTTATATGAGTAAGGACTCATGGATATTTTTTTATAACTTGGGCTATAATCCAATACAACTTTGTTTTCTTACTCAAATTGTTCCAGGTTTGGCCTTTGGGAGCTCTTTTAGTTGACCTCTGTATGTTGCTTTGACATATTTCCATCAATGTGTTTTGTTTTCCTTTTTTGAGCATGTCCTTATTTTATGGCACCACAAGATGGTCTAGGATCGTCTTGGGCAGTTCTTGTTCTAGAGTCAGCCATTTTTCCAAGGAGCCCTGGTTTCTTCATAGAAACCAAGATCTGGGTTTTACGTCTGCTCCTTGCTACTGGGGTGTCTTGTTTTTAACCCTATCAGCTGACAGAGCAAGGAAATATATGTGTATACACTACCCCATGTATCTATAAATATTGACATATTTAAAAATTTGTATCTATATTAAGCTGAACATGAGTTCATACTGATGTCTACAACTCTAATCCATTACCACATTGATCATTCTAACCTCCTGCCCTTGCTTATCTGTAAATTCCCACTCCAAAAAGATCACATCTCACATTTCAGTGCCACTCTCCCCACCACCTAACATGATCGTGGCCTCTTTGAAAGTACATTCAGGTTATTTCTGGGAGTCCCAGAGTGCCTCCAAACGGGTTTGTCAGGTGCAGCTACAACGTATATGGAATCTCCTCTGTCATTTCTTTTCCTTCCAAGGTTTTCCATTTGCTGGTAGGGTACTTCTATAGCCAGGAAAACCATTCCCTTGCTATGTTAGAAGTATCGTAGTAGACAAGTTTTCGCAAGTTATTTAGTCTGGGCTCTGGGGTCATAACAACAGTGTCAGGTGTCACAGAGAGGTGTCTGGGACCTATTTTAAATAAATGGAGTATTAGATGTCGTTCATTTATATTCCATGGTAGTCACAGCACCTGCAGTAGTACTAGAAAAGGATTCATTCAAAGCAGCAAAAACAATGAAAACAATGAGACATACCCTGGGCTTAGAAAACGTACTAGGGAAAACTCTACATAGCCTTGTGGAAACACCACTAGTATTACCCCAGTTAAAATAAAAGAGCATATTAAACACACCGTATGAAAACAATGAAAAGAAACAGCAAAGATCCATAAAATATCTTGAAACTTCTGGAGAGAAAAAGTAGATTATATAAACAGAAGCAAGAATCTGGTTAGTATCAGGATTCCCATCAGTAAATTGGACAAAAGAAGACCATCAAGCAATGTCACCAAAAGCTCTGAGAAAAACGTCTATAAACCTACTCTTTTATATCCAGCCAAGCTATTCATTACATATAAAAGCAATATAAAATCAATTTTAGACATGCAAGTTCTCAAAATATACTGATACAAAATTATATTAGAAATAGTAGAGAATATATTCTCAGATTTAAAAAAATGAATGTATTAAAATAGTTAAAAGTAACACTGGTGAGCAAAGACCACTGAAATTATTCATTTAATTTTTTTATTATTTTAAAAAATATTTAATAACAACTGGGATTAAAATCCCAAATGATATAGACACAGAGATGGCATCATCAGGGAAGGGAAGAAATAAAAATGTTCTCATTTATCTTTTTAAATATATTTCTTGAACTTTGTAAAGCTTAATGTATTCTGGCATTTCTTATAAAATTTAAAATATAGTAAGTTAAGACCTTTACAATATGTAACTTCAAAATATTACCAAAAATTCTTAGTGAATTGTCTGCATACATTTGAGGAAGGGATGTAGATGTTCATGGAGCATATTAAACGTTTTACGGTAGATGTCTTGCATTTAAAATCAAGACAAATCTTAAGTACTATCATTAAGAACATAAACGTATCCATTCTCATATCTTTCAAATGTGTACTGAGAATTCACGTCCACTGTGATGGAGAACTGAGGGAGGCAAAATGACTTTCCATCAGAAACATACAAAGCAGAAAAATATTAAGTAGGCAACCAAACCTTAAGCCAGATTTTAATTTTAAATCTTAATGAAAAGCTTGACAAACTGATTAGCAAGATTAACTCTCACACTACAGTGAAACAGTCAAAAAATGGCTTATAAGTCATCAGTATTTTCTTCAGTATATAATGGGAAATAGAAATGAAACATGTTTGTGTCAAACTGTAGTATCTATGATTTTTCTACTATCTTTATAATTTCCTTCAATTGAAAGAGCACCTTCCTGTTTATGTTTGAATGATGTTACAAATATAGTTCATCATACTTAGTGACAAAGGCCTATCTGCTAAATTAAATGCATATGTGTATATGCAATATTAACCACCATGAGAAATCTCTATTTTAAGTCAATTTAAGAAACACTGACAAAAAATAACTCATTCATGAAGAAACAGGCCATTTACTTCATCTCTTTCATGAATGACCTCAATTTATTATCATGGTTCCTCCCACTTCCCCATATTCCTGCTCTGAGTGCCCTGAGTCCTTTGAACTCTATTAAAAGTTACAGCTATAGAGACTTTTTATTTCTTTTTTT
Source organism: Daubentonia madagascariensis (assembly GCA_023783475.1). Lineage (NCBI taxonomy): Eukaryota > Metazoa > Chordata > Mammalia > Primates > Daubentoniidae > Daubentonia > Daubentonia madagascariensis. The sequence goes on from JAKFHU010000600.1 coordinate 39,095,600, forward strand.
TTTTTTCTGGTACCTTGCATAGTTTTATTTGAGACTTTTTATTTCACATTAGTTTTCTCTCATGTTTTCAATGTTGAGAAAGTTGAGGAGCAATGCCCAGTTCATGTAATCATAAAATATATTAGGAATGTCACTTTCACTTTGATGATCTTGTATAACGTTCATGTCCAAAACTATTGACTATGAAATCATTCATGATACAATATAATACTACAATACAAAAAAAAATGGCAATAAAATACTGATAGAAACATAAACCAATTACATTTATAAATTTATTTTCATACCTACATTATCTCTTTTTGAGGTTTTTTTTTTTTTTTTTGAGACAGGGTCTTGCTCTGTCACTCTGGCTAGAGTGCAGGGGCATCATCATAGCTCACTGCAATCCCAAACTCTGAGGCTCAAGTGATCCTCCTGCGTCAGCCTCCTGAGTAACTGGCACTATGGGCTCACCCCACCATGCCTGGCTAATTTTTCTAATTTTTGTAGAGGTGGGGACTCACTATGTTGCCCAGACTGGTCTTGAACTCCTGGCCTCAAGCAATCCTCCCCTTTTGGCCTCCCAAAGTGCTAGGATTATAGTCGTGAGCCACTGTGCCTGGCCTCTACATTATTTCCAATGGAAATCAGGACAGTAACAGATCTCAGTGTCATTCCCATTCTACCCTATGCCTTGGAAAAGGACTGAGAACTGAGCCACTAAGTTGCTTCCCCAATATTCCATATTTTTTTCAAAAGGCAACAAAAGCAAGGATGAAATTATTATGGATCTCTATAAGCATTGCCTGTTGACAGATGAACATATGAATGGAGACTTGCAAAGTATATTACAGACTACTTATTAATAATATATTTGAAATGTATCACCTAGTTTCCTATTTACATATAATGTAAATACTTATAGTCAATAAGATATATAACTCATATAAGCAGGAATATAATAAAAATACTGTATATTTAGATAATCAAATCATACCTGTTTTTCTCATTAACTCAATTCATTCATTCATTAATAAATTGTTCATTTAACAAATTTTTATTGTGTGTGTTCTATACATCAGGCAGTATTTTAGGAACTGAGAAGACAGCAGTGAATGAAACAAAGTCCTTATTCTCACAGAGTTAATATTCTAATTGACAAATTAATTGACAATTGTAATGCATTAGGTGCTATGAAGAACTATGAAGCAAGATAATGAAATAAAAGAGTGATGGGGTGCTCTTTTGAGAAGCGTTGTCACAGAAAATCTTTTTGAAGAGGAGTAATTTGAACAGGAAGATATATAAAATACAGGGATGACTCTTGTGAATAGCTAGGGATAAGGCATTTTAGGTAGAAAACAGTAAGTGCAACGGTCCTGAGGCAACTATGTATGGAGTGGTGCAGAATAACAAGATAAATATTTATAGCCTATTAGAAATTTAAAAGTAGAGGGACTTTCTTAAAAATATTTTTTCTTTAAAATATCTTTTTCTATATAAAAATATACCAAAAAGACCTCCCTTTGACCTCTACTGGTAGCAGCTAAAGTCTTGCCACATAAAACTTTACTCTTGCTAATTGGCTTTTATTTATAAGTTCAAATAAATGCATTTTTTCCTATAATAAAATATAGATTGGTTGTGCTGCTTCATTTAATTTCCTCCAATGTGTACTTCTGTACACTGTTCATGAAACCTGTAAATTTCAAGCACAATAACAAAATCTAGAAAATGTAAGGAAAATTAAACAATCTTTTATTGATTCAAGTCCCCTGCATGCATAAATTACTCATTCTAATAACAGAATTAGGGGAGGTATTACGAACTCCATTTTAAGGATCAATAATTTAAAGCATCATGGGTATTAGATGAACTTGCTCCACAAGTGCTCCCCAGTGGTAATTAAAGTATATAAATCCATTCTAAGTTATTTCAAAGCTTACACCTTAGACACATTCACTAATAAGTAAAATAACACAAAGTAAAATTAGATTTTTACTATCTGCAAGAAATTGCTTACTAGTAATAAAACAATGCAAGTAAGTCTAGATGTTTTTAAAATCTATTCAAACCCTTTGCAAAGATGAAAAAGAATGCTAACACCTACTGTTGGGTAGGTTATGGAGAAATGGACACTCTTAACGATCATTATTGAAAGAACAAATTGATACAATATACCTAGAGAGAAATTTCAAGTAATACAACATGACATAACACACTATAATACAATGTATACCTTTTAAAACGTTAACATCATTTGCTCTCCTAGATATTTACACCAAAGAAAATAAACAATTATGGTTCTTTGCTAAGACATTATAAAAACTGCAAACAAAATTTACATATAGCAGAAATGTTAAATGCTAGGGATAAATTGAAATAAATTTTAATAGACCTATGGAAGGGATACTTTCAATCATTAAATATAAAGTTCATCAAAATATGTATGGTTATAGGGAAACATTTAAGAAATATTTAGTTACAAAGGATATTATAAGATATGTTCAAATTGTATATATTCACATATTAAACTGGAAGTACATATACTAACATACTAAAAGGAGTAAATCTGAGAAAGAGGGTTAAAAGTTTTTTAAACCTTTCTTCTATATTTTCCAAATTCTCTGAAATGATCATATCATATGATCATATATCTCATATATTCAATACTATAGAAAAGGAAAAATTATATTTTTAAAAAACCTCCACAAGGGTTAAAACTAAAGCTATAATCACATATTTAGAAGGTTCCGAACGTTAGAAGTTCACAAAGGAGGGATATTAAAATCTTGGCAAATATGATTTAAGTAAAATGATTCAGTGCCAAGGCTTCACCTGGTAGCAAGTAAGCCTTAATCCATTTTTCTCAGTACCCATGGATCTAGTGGACATTTCCCTGATTGCCAGGATCGTAACAAACTAGCTGTTCTGTCCTACAACGAGTCCTTGGATCCTGGACTCTCTAACCAGAGCTCCATGCAGCCTAAAGTCTGTTCCCCAAGACCATGGTCTTTCTCAAAACACCAACACTTCAATGTTCAATTTTAGCTCTAACTCTTGCATTTCCACCAACTGCTAGTCCCATTGGTCTCTTCTTTCTCTGAATGCTTTTGCATTCATAGTGCAACACTGACAGTAGAGTTGCAGTGTATGTAAACTTAACACAAATATCACTCTACTTAGGAACCAGCATGTACAGCATTTATTTTTGTCCATATTAGCTGGTCTCAGATGCCTACTTAGTTTCACATTCAATTACAGAAATGGCAACCTGTTCCCAGGCTAGAGAAAAAACTTGACCAATAAATTGCAAGCTAATATAGTTCACAAAAATATCATGTGTGTTATTCTTAATTTAAGAAAACTTTTACTAAATTTTACCTTCTACTTATATGCTGATTTATAGAAGTTCTCTCTCACATAAAATTCTATCCACTTAGATCTGTGTTGAGATGTATTTCGTGTATATTTTACTTCCTTAAATTGACTATAAGCTACTAGGGAGTAAAGCTGGGCATATATGTGTTTCAATACACTTGTAAGTGCTTAGATTCAAGAGCTGAAATAAATGGGCCTCCTATCTTGGGCCAGTTACTTTCATGTGTTAGACTGTTTCATTCTTCCCGTGTGTGTGTGTGTGTGCGTGTGTGTGTGTGTGTGTATGCCTATGGGTTCACATGTGTCTTTTTTATGCCTTTGTCTCCCTGTCATCTTGAATAAAACTGTAAGGATGGAACCGATGCTTGGCAATAAAATTAAGCAATGTTTACCCAGACTTTCATCTTGCTTCTAAGTTATGGATGATGAATATCTTTGAGTTTCATGGAAAATGACCTGTGTTTTTCAAAATTCAATTTAAACCCTGTCCATTTAAGATCTTCATGGATTAGCTTCTTGCCAGATCTCCCATAATCATTCTTCTTCTTCCCAATTCTCCTTAAACACTATCTTTTTTCCCACTTTGGTCACTTCCTTTCCTTTCTCCAGTGTGGTAGATCCCCATCCATACATTCTCCAGCATCTGTAACAGAAGCACCATGACTAACTGACTAGTTGACTTGTTAAAATCTCATTTTCAGCCTCAATATTTCTCCCTGATCCTGATTCCTAAATGTATCACTAATAAAAAGCAAAATGTTCAAATTTTCTAGGCTTTATTCTAACCAAGTTTCTTAAAATATATCAATTTGATCCCTATATATTCTTGCTTGAAATTATGTCCATGTAGCAATTATTAGAAAATTTTATACAACTATTTCTACATTTTTCTTATTGCAGTAACATTTAGATATTTTGTTGGTAAATTTTTATAGACATAAAATTTGAATTGAGTAATAACAAAATCATATGTGTGTTTATTTCTTTCCTATTCCAATACAAAAATGATACAAACACAGAATTGAACAAATACATCATATGTTAATTATTTAATAATTCATCCATCACATAGTTATTGCATGTCTAGTATGTGTGAAACACTAAAAATACATTGGTGGACAAAAACTACAGGTTTTCTCCCCATAAAGTTTATGGTCTAATGGGAAAGAAAGATGTTCAACAAATAATGATAAATATGTTATTAAATATGTTAAAATGTTTAAATATGTTAAAATAAGGGCTCTGAACAAAAAGAGCATGATATTACAAATAAGTATAAAGCAAAAGAAACTGATCTAGACTTGAGGGCTGGACGTTGGTGGTCACAGAAATTGGGCCTGAGGAAGTAAAGCTTGAACTGAGGTCTGAAAATAAGTAAGACTTAACCAGATTAAGAGCATGGTAAGAAAACTACAAATAGAAATGGCACTTCCCAAAACTCCGAGGATTTGTCAAAATGGCTGACATGATCAGGATCACATCTATTAAGACAAATTTTCATTTACTCTATAAATGATTTGGGGCGTGATATATTACTGCATATGAGTTTCATAAAAACCATTACTACTATAATACATTTTCCAAATTGTTTTTACTTGATGTTTATTATATTCAAAAACCTTGCCCCAAATAGGGTACTTACTATATTGTAGCAACTTTATATCATTATTTAATCAAATCCTCATAATACTAATAGTTGGGGAATGAAGGCTTATAGAGGTTAGGCAATTTGCCCCAGGTCACAGTGCTTATAAGAGGTAAACCTAAGAACTGAATCAGCCCTGCCCAAAGCCCAGATTCTTCCATTTGACCTAATTTCCTCCATATTACTTAGAATTTGCATTCTCAGCTAGTAGAGCAGAACATTCTCACTTTTTCTTCCTAAATGATCATTTTACATATGGTGTGTACTGATCTGCAAGGGTAGTTTTCACATGGCGATGTTTAAGGCACTCATACAATTACGTAAATTAACCAGGCTTCATGCAACAGTTGAGAATTTTTTTAGGAATGCCTATTTTAGCCCATAGGAACACATCTCCTGGTTGTTCTTCTCACACTATAGCCCACTGATCCCAGCATGCTGCTGCTGTATTCTTAAGTTCTTCCTAATTTTAATAGCTCTTTTAGTTAGAATCATCTGTGAGGTTTGACTACTGGAAGAAAATGATTCAAACTTAGCTAAGATCACTTCCACTTTGGTTTATAACAGAACCAGCAAACACAATGCAGAGCTTTTGTCTGAGATATGGGACAGTGTCTGGTGTGAGTCCACTCCCCTTGCTAGTCCTCCCTAGTAACTTACCTAGACTCATCCATACTTAAGCACCCAGTAATCTACTAGGTCAGTACAGTCCAGAACTGCAGGTTCCCTACTTTTTACACTGTTTTAGACCTGAGGAGTGGGGTCACATTATCACTCTATGGTCTATTCTATTACTATGAACGGAATTTTTTAATATACTACAGTTACTCAAACTAATTACTTTAGTGTTTTCGTTTTTATTACATCATTGGGTCTACTAACGGGCTTAGTGTCACTGCTCTACCCATTGCCTGCCTACCATGCTTGTTGTCTTTCACATTTTATTCTAATACTCTAAAATATTCTAGATGTCTGATCCTGGTTACATTGAAGAGGAAAGTAAATACAGATGAAAGGTTTTCAAAAACTTATCTTTATTGTGGTTGGATGTTTCTGATATTGATGAAAGAAATTGACTATAGACCAAAACTTTGATTGGATTATAAGAGGATTCTTTCCATTTAACATTATTAAATGAGTTGAGTTATTCAAGAATAACATAGAGCTGTGATATACCTTTCATACCTCAAATATGTGAGGACTTTAAATCCTAATCAAAAGGTATACTTCTTGTAACTAACCAGCCCAGAATAAATTTTTCACAAGTCACTTCTCAAAATTCTTATGTGATTATAATTAAGCTGTAAAATCTTAGTAATTTGTCTTGATATGAGATAGAAGAAAATGTTTGCTTTAGCATTCTGTGGATGCTGTATCATCTGAATTTTCTGATTCAAATCAAAGTACCCCTGTGGCTGCATAGACCAGAAGGCCTGGGAAGTTTCCCCAAGCCAGTATCCACTTAAGCTAACTCATTTTTGTTGTAGCAAGGTGTTTTTAATAACTGTATTGTTGTATCCAGTATCATTGTATGAACCTTCAAAACCATTCTAATTAAATCTTAAGGCTTATGCATTCAATTTTCAATTCTCTAATAGAATGTAGAAAGAAAACACTCTATCATATAATTCCTCTACCTCTGTTCAGATCGTATCTATGTTGATTAAGCATGCAACATTAATATAAATGTGCTCCAGAATTATTTTTCTCTTGTGGACCTGGAATTTTGCTTTTTGTGAAGTTAAATAATTTTCTGCTTTCAAACTATATGCTTAGAATATTTACTACTCTTTACAAAATATATTTGGTAAACAGATATCGGAAAAATGTTATCATATATTATTTTGGTGGCAGGCTAACAAAAATACCATAAGGTGAGGTCAGTGGGCAACATTCAAAGACCATCAGGCTTTTTTTCCCCATGTATTTTTAAAAGTATATTGATTATCCATTATACACAAAGTAAGAAATGAAAATTCTTAGTAAAAGCAGGAAATGGCAAAGTTTGTTTCACAATAGTCACTAGTTACCTGCTTTTCCTAAGATTTGTGAGATAGATATATAATATATATGAAGAAAGCAGTTGTTTCATATTATAGAAAGTTATACAGAAGTTTTGTTCATTTGTTTGTTAAATACATTATCTTAGAACTTATAAACATCCCTAAATATTACTCTTAACAATATTGCCTTAAATTATACATAGAAAATTCAAACAAAATTGATTTTTAATTACTACTAGCAGTAGCAAACGAATAGATTTCAAGGTGTCAAAGATTAATTAATGAGAGTATTTCCTATATTTCAAAGACAGTTGTAGTTCCAAAAAACCGCAAATTTTCTCCTAGAAAATGTATTTGTAATAATAGATCATTGGACGATGAAAATAAGTTTCAATATGCTTGTTGAGAAAGGGCCTGAAATATCTGGTGGCCTTATAGACATTATGAAGATAAAAGGAAGCATCTACTTTTATTTCTTGTTTAATAGAAATGTTTCATATATCAGCTTTTCCTTTTATTCCAAAGTAAAATAAAATAAAAATAGAATAACATAGACTTCTCCACATGCAATACAAATGAATTTTGAACTATAAAGTGAATAAATTTAAACACGATCATCTATTTTTATAGACAAAGCTAATGTAAATAAAAATACCTTAGATTCCCTCACCCACTATTCACAATTCATATAAATTCATCATTTACTGGCAATACAAATGCCTTTCTCACAGATCTTATAATGTTTCATTTAATGTCCATAAAGAATTAGATTGAATCATGAAATATGCCCAATGCCAGGAGACTAATCCTGGAGAATAATAAATGCTCTGAGCCTTTGTGGGGTTATTCCTGGGTCAGTGCATTCATTCATTCATTCTTTGAATAGATACTTGCTGAGCACAAGACACTATTCTAAACATACAGGCATCAAGGGTCAAAAAGAACAAGGCAGGTAAGACCTCTACCCTCATCAAGCATATATTCTCAAAAAAAAAAGAAAAACCCAAACAAATGAATAAGAGAGATACAGAATGCTATATATACAATGAAGAAAATAAAAATGGGTAATATGATGCATAGTAGATGGGCAGAGGGGACGTTAGATAGGAAAGGAGTTGCTTAAAAGGTGAGCAGAGACTACACTGGAATATAGTTTGAGGGAAGACTATTTCTATTCAGATTAGCCTCAAAAATTTACATAATTTTTGTTTCTCATTCATTTCAGAAACTATGCCTTACTCTACCAAAGCTCTATAAATTCTAACTATGTAGCATGGCAGTTGTATAGCAAGGCCCTACATCCTATTGTACCAGGGAAATTCTTACAGTGGACATATGCTACAGTCCATGTGATACTTTTAAAGGGGGTTTAAATAAGACTTATTTGACATGAAAAGCACCCAAAGCTATATCATAACAAGATATATTTTAGCAAATTTCACTATCACAGTTAAACGCATTTGTGAACCACTGGCCCTACTGCTGAGAAAATGAGGGCCTGATAAAAGTTAGGAAAAGTACAACTTGGAAGAGCCCAAGAAAGTACTGAAAATGAAAAGAAAAAGAAGATATAAATAAGGGGTGCATGAAGAAGCTATAGAATGATGAAAGTATAAATCAAATTAGAGGTGCCCCAATCACAGCATTTAAATAAATCTTCATGTTTAAGTATTTTCTATGATGTACCAAAAACGTGCATCAGTCTTTCACTATATACTATAATCTTTGCCAGAAGAGGCATATTTTTACAGTTACAGCTGAATTAAAATATATATTTTTGAGAATTTGGAGATCTCTATTTTTTCCCCTCTTTAAAAAATTTTTTTCCAATACCTTCACTTGCCTTTAAGAGTGCTCTATTAACTGAATTACCCTGCATGACTCCCTTAAATAATTTTTGTTTCCTGTTTTTGTATTCTGATTTGATAACCCTATAAAAACAAATAAACAAAAGACTTAATTGTGAATAAACTGTCCTTAAGTAACTGTTTTAGTCTTAACCTTATATTTCCCTATTTTCAAATGTTTGTCTTTTCTTCAGTGTAGCATTAAAACATAACTCTTTCTGGTTATAGAAATTTCTTCTTTCCCAATGTAAGAAATTCAAACTGTTTTACCTAAAACTATGCTTTAAAGACTACAGAAATATTGCTAACTGGAGGAATCCCTAAATATTTACCATAAATATTTGTCAATAAATTCAAGAAATCATAGCAAAAAGAAAATCACAGAGTGAGACATGTCAAGACCAAAGCCAGATTTTAAAGGTATCTTGCAAAAGTGTCCAGTGAAATGACTTATGTTCTTATTTATCATAGGAAAAAATAGCTGAAATAATTATAAAGACTTCAAAAAGTTGTCCATCAAATAGTGACTATAAAGATGGAAATACTAAGTGATCAAAAATACCTGTTAGTCCATAAAAGTTCATTTAGTAGTCAGAGAATATTTTACCACCGTATCTCTGACATCTGCTGAAGAGAATTAAACTTCTACAACTTTAAATATAGATGATTCATTTTAACATCCTTAGATGAATAAGTTAAAAATTAACTTTGTCATACAAATATGTATCTGATCTGCATATCCTTCGCAGAATTGTTGTTTGCTTACACTTTGCATTTCCTTTCTGTAGTATTTGGACAACTGGCATTCCCAGCCCTTCCATTTTAAATATAAACCTGTTGGATTTGGTATGAGCATCTGCAAATAATTTAACAAAGATTATTCAAGACATCAATTCCTTAAGTATATGCATACAGTTCATCAAGACACGGGCAAAAAGTTTTCACTAACCAAGAAGAAAGGGAATTCAGAATGGTAACTTGCAATGTTTAATATTATAGAAATAAAGAAATGGAATACTTTATTCCTGTTTTTTTAAGATGAGAGGAAAAAAAAGGTGCAGGTTATATGACCTTCTAAAATTGAGTGTGACAGTATCCTCCTTCATCCTGTCCCCATTCAGGTCCTAAAATAAATAGTTGCCTCATCCAAGAAACTTCTGCCTGATTAATATGGAAACATTAGATAAGCTATTGTTCAATCAAAATAATGTTTTTTAAGAAAGATCACATATCACCACCAAAGAAATGCTACTGTCCCTATGGGCTTTCATTTATCAATGAATTCAAACAGAAAGGGAATAATCATGCTGCCTTTTTATGATTTTTTATTATCATTTGCTGGGCACACCCATTAGACCTTGCTAGGAAGGATTACAGAAAGGATTATTGATTTAATAAATGTTTTCTCCTTTCGTTCCATCTCAGAACAAAACATCAAGCCAAAGTAAACACTCTCAAATTATTCAACAGATTCTACAGGCTGGCCACAATGGATTCAGCATCAGTTATTGATGATTCTCCAACTTTCCCTTCACCTCCCCCAAGACTTCTCTGGCATTACAAAACTCAAAACAAATTCTTCTTGTTGACAAGCTGAACTTATTCAAGGAAAGGCAAGATATCTCATTATCTTTGTCATTAAATTTCAGATAATTAAGATGTCACACCAAATTTTCCTTTGGACAAAAGACTCTTCAGAGATAACTAATGAACTGCTCTCTGCTACACATTTAACTTAAAAGCATTTAAAGATATCTATTTTAATGATATAAAAAAGAAAATTTGAGGATTGTTACATTATTCATTCCTCCTCCAAAGATCCATGACCAGAAACACAATTCATTTTAATGTGTGTCCCACATCTACAGAAATCTCAGAAAAACTGCATTTGCCTATTATTTAAAATAACTATCACAGTATTATCCCCTGGAAAAAAAATCAGAAAATATGGCATAAACGAGACAGCAGAAAGTATCCTTTTTGTGTGTGGAATTCCTTCTTGATATTTGATGATATTTATTTTAAAGGTACTTTAGACAAATATAATTTGTATCAATTGACAAAAATTATTGAAATCCTACCTAATATTTATTCACGTTGATTTTAGCCTTGGGGAGGGGATTCTATTTTTCTAATGGCTCAAAAGAATGAACTTAATTTTTATAATTATGGAGTCTAAACATAGTAAGTGATAAAATATAGAACAGGAAATTTACTTAAGATTTCAGGAAGTTTCTTTATGGCCTCCTCTAAGATTTCTGTTTTTTCCGTAATCTACCCCCTTCCCAACCCCAACAATTTAAAACCACATAGGCTTCCATATCTGGACAGAAGGTAACAGCAACCCTAAGTTATGCATCCCACTGCTTATGTAGCAGATTGTAAATGTCCAGGGGATTCAGCAGGTCATAATTCATTTGTTATTTAACTGTCTCTGCTTCATATTTTCACAATACAACACAAAACTCTACATGCAATGTTGAAGCGTTGCTTAAATAATGTGCTCGTAAGAGAGATATACAAGCTGGTTTCATTAGTTTAATCATTCCAGATTCCTTAGCACTTGACCAAAATGTAAATGGCATCAATTTAACTAATTAAGTATTGCCTTCTCTAATCATGACAGATGCCATATGACAATAGAAAGAGTAGACAAATAGGTCACAAAACTTCTGGTCCAGTTTGATTAAGTAAAAGAGTTTCATGTGGACAGATACATATAATCATTTATACAAATAGAAAAAAAAAAAGAAAAAAGATGTACAGTTCTTTCTAAACTGGGAAAGATTTTAATCAATCATGACCCTGCAAATACCACAGGGCTATATGATTTTACAATCATTTGCTAATTTTATCTTTACTATGTGGGAGACAACCATGGTTATGGCTTCAAACTGAACTCTCAGTTGAAGAACATGAATGCTCAGGACAAATGTCTCCATGATTAAGAAAGAAATTAATGAAATTTTCCTATGCTATGCTTTTAAATTACTATTTTGCATTTCTTTACAAACATACATCAAATGAATATTGAGTATAGCCAAATAATTCAGACTAAAATGATCTCTACCCACTCTATGAATGATAGTTTAGATCCTCAAGTCCTTTATGTCCCTTTTATAGGCCAACTAAAACAGCTTGACTAAGAATTACTGAAATGCTAAGTTCATTGCCACTCAAAATTGTATGAGGCACTGCCAGCAACCCTTCCCATTTGGTTTTAAAACCATATGGAGCTCTATTTAAAATCTTAAACCTAACTTTAGACATTCACATCTGCATCTAATATTTTGACAGTAAAGACTAACTTTATTCTATTTGAATGTCAAATGCAGACTAGGGAGTATTGTATTTTACTCAAATAAAATAATGCCAATTTATTCTAACCCCAAAGTAATAATACTGTATGGAATAATGGCAATTTGTGCCCTACACCCAGAAAACATTTATGAAAAAAGAAATATTGTCTATCAACTAGAAGAGTAAATATAAACTTTTTTTTGTTTGGGTACTTATGCTTGTCTACTTTGATACAGCATTGCGTTGGAAATGGCTATTTCTAAATCAAGTATGAAAAGGATATGAGTTATTAGTTAAGCCTCATCAATATTTTAATAGAGGTTCTCCAATTTTTAAATTATGTACATGATAAAAAGTTTAAGCAATACAAAGGGTATATATGTGTGTGTATATACATGTATATATGTTTATGTTTATATTCATACTTTATTTTTGTATATATAATGTACATATGTGCATATAATATATAAAATTATATGACAATTATAATTATGTTCATATGTAAATAAAATTTATACATTTTATATAAATATATATATTTTTACACACACACATATATAAAGGTGAAGTAAGCTCACCTCTATCCTTTATCTCTAAGTTTTTCAGTTAGAAAAACTGAATTGCCTTTTCTTCCCTGGAGACAATCATTGTTACCATTTTCTTATGCGTTCTACCAGAGATGATTTATGCATAAATAAGTACATATGTACACACACACACAAATATATATTTTATGTGTTTGATTACAAAAATAGAAGTACGCTACTGACAAGTTTCTGTACTTTGCTTTTTAACATACAGGGAAATGTTTTAAATGTGATTTACTTTTTAGCAGTTGATTCAACTTATGATGAAATAGAATTAAGTACAAAAGAATAATGCAAATTGTGACAGTGTGAGCAGGAGAAGGAAAAGACAAATAGAAGAATTATAATGTGTGTCATGGTACAAATTCAGGGAAAAATTATAATTTTAAGTATTTTCTTGAAAACCAGAAAGATACAGCAAAAAGGTTATCAACTTAGTCTTTGCGTCAACTAAGAAACTGTTCTTCTAAGAAAGCCACATCTGATTTTCCTTAAGCCTGAAAAATTACTCCATCATAAAACCTTTGCCCTGGGGACCAAAAGCCATATCTCAAGGGACTATATATTTCTCTGAGACAAAACTGAGTAATTTTAAGGTAGGAGTTATATGTTAGATTGTTTCTGAGATAGTTTTGCAGTATTAGTTTCCAGGGCCATACAATATAAGCCTAAGGTGGCAATTTGGGAACGTAACTGAATACCAAAGGAAGTTTAGGAGTATGATAAAATATGCTATAAGTTGCATGAATTAAGGATAGTCATAGCTGAACTGAAATTTTATTCTACCTTCTCTAAAAAATTGAAGAGAAATCTCAATTATCTGTGAAAGTGACTTCTACTTATCTTTTGGTGTGCTGACTGAAACTATTTTATTGTGAATGACACACATTCATTTAAAAATAAAGATCTACACTTTCTATAATTATAGTGAAAATAAATTAGAAGAAATAACCTGCCAACTTGTAGTGCCAGTCAATCAACACAAAAGGTTTATGAGCTTATATGGGGGTAAAAAACCTTACATATTCCTCAGTAGAAAACCAAAGCAGAATTATTCAGGCAACTTCTCTGTTAAGCACTGCATACCCAGTTGTACACTTAATAAAATTGTTAGATTTTCTTTGGATTGGGCTTTTGGTGAGAACAGCTATTGTTATACGATAAGCATGCTTATGTAGCAAGATTTTCTCTTAAGATCTTTTTCTGGGGTTTAACATGAGCAAACTTTTGATTTGTGAGCCTTTGCCCTCCCTGAAGAAAAGTGGTCAGACTAAAATGAAAGTGGAGAGGCTCCCCTAGTTCTGGAAGTTGAATTCCCATGGCATGAAAAAGCAAACCACAATGAGATAGTATAATAAAACATGGCTGTGAGTTCTGAATGCATCTTCAACAGAGCTGTTTTCTCACCAATTCTTCTGGTAAATCTCTATTAAAATTTTGTATGAAAACAACTGGAGTCTTAATTGTTAACTTTAATATAGTGGCTACATGCATTATACTTCCTGAGAATCTGAGGTACTATTGAACCTTTGGAAATCTTAATTAACAACACAGTCCTCCCTAAACATTTCCTGGAACATATGTATTTTGAGTCAAATTCTTCATCCACATGGAATCCAATTCCTCCTGAACCTCCTGTCTCCTGTTTTCATTTTCTTTTCATGTTTTCCACCTCCCATGAATACTGAATTTTTCAAACCGTACTCCAGAGCTTAAAATACTGCAATGTACTTTACAATGTGGATGATGGATAACTTTTTGAAATATTGTAAGTGATTGTGTTTTATTTCAGAAGCCACTGCCAAAAATAAAAATCATAGGCCAAATTCCTAACTCCCTTGGAACTCTCCTATAGAAGTGACCCCTTAAAATTCTTAAGCCCATGAAATAAGTATGGATTGTATTTTGTCTCAAATGTAAAAAGTGTTTTTATTCTTATCAAATTGCATAGATAGCATTTGTTAGCTAAAGTGAATTTCCTTTTTACCCATGTGATCTCTGCCCTTAAAAACATGCTGATAACAAATCAGCAAACAAAACAACAAAACTTATCCACTTTTGTGTCATAAAAACTTAAGCAACTCCATGGCATTGTAAATATGGGGGGGGGTCATTTTTCATCCACACGTTTTATCTGTACAATGTAGTTATTTATTTTCCCTAGTTTTCAGACATGATTTTATATATGAATATGTAATTATTTTTTTGCAAAAACTTTAAAATATGATTAATTCCTCTGAGGAAAGATTACCAAAGGCAGATTTTTTCTAAAATCTTGTTTTCTCTTGTTCATGAAAGAATCCAAAAATGTCATATATACTGAAAGTGGACCCACACCTTTCACCTCTCACAAAAATCAATTCACAATGGACAACAGATCTAAACCTAAGACATGAAACCATAAGAATTCTCAAAGAAAACGTTGGAAAAACTCTTATGGACATTGGCCTAGGCAAAGAATTTATGAAGAAGACCCCCAAAGCAATCACAGCAGCAACAAAAATAAATACATGGGACCTGATCAAATTGAAAAGCTTCTGCACAGCCAAGGAAACTATCACTAGAGTGAACAGACAACCTACAGAATGGGAGAAAATATTTGCATGCTACACCTCTGATAAAGGGCTGATAACCAGAATCTATTCAGAACTTAGGAAAATCAACAAGAAAAAATCAAACAACCCTATTAAAAAATGGGCAAAGGACATGAACAAAAACTTTTCCAAAGAAGACAGAATGATGGCCAGCAAACATATAAAAAAGTGCTCAACTTCTCTAATCATCAGGGAAATGCAAATCAAAACCACAATGAGATATCACTTAACTCCAGTGAGATTGGCTCATATCAAAAAATCCCCAAATAACAAATGTTGGCGGGGATGTGGACAGATAGGAACACTCATACACTGCTGGTGGGACTGCAAATTAGTACAACCTCTATGGAAAAGAATATGGAGATACCTCAAAGAATTAAAAGTAGAATTACCAATTGACCCAGCAATCCCACTACTGGGAATTTATCCAAAAGAAAAAAAGACATTTTATAATAAAGACATCTGCTCTCGAGTGTTCATAGCAGCACAATTCACAATTGCAAAGTTGTGGAAACAATCCAGGTGCCCATCAATACACGAGTGGATCAATAAAATGTGGTATATGTATACCATGGAGTATTACTCAGCAATAAGGAACAATAGTGAATTAACGCATCTGGTATTATCCTGGTTGGAGCTAGAACCCATTCTTCGAAGCGAAGTGTCACAGGATTGGAAAAACAAGCACCACTGGTACTCACCATCAAACTGGTACTAACTGATGAACACGTACACCACACAGGGCAATAACATTCATCTGAGGGCGGGCGGGCGGGAGGGGGGTGGAAGGGATGGGAAAAACTCTCACTGAATGGATGTGGGGAGCACAGTTTGGGAGACGACCACGATTGTGGCTCTGACACGGGCAGAACAGGGGCAATGTGTATGGCCAAAGTGTTGTACCCCCATGATATTTTGAAATTAAAAAAATAAATTAAAAAAAAAATGTCATATATAACTACAGATAATGGTTTAAAATTCAGACAAAGGAACTGTTAGGAACCAAAATAGCAATATTTTAACATTACAAGTTAAAATATCTGAATACACTGCTGAATAGAATTGATTACATTTTTATTTTAGTTTCTAAATTAATGAAACTTTTAATAATTATTAAAAAGTTTCAACCTTCCTATTTCATGTAACCATCCCTACTAAAAATAAAGCAACAAAAATACCCTATAACCATGATTTCAAAGAAAATTAAAACCAAAATCTTGAAGTGTATGATAATTATCATTTATTAAAGACCCATGTTATTCCAGGCACTGAAAAAATGTGTCTAGCACTTACAAAAAGTCTATGAAGGTCTTATCATAATCTTCATTTTAGTGACAAAAGACCTGTAGCTCAGAGAATTTAAGTAAGGTATACAAGTTTACTCCCTCACTAAATGGCAGGGCTGGAATTTGTATGTAAAACAGTCTGATTCCAGCTTCCAAGCTTGAATTCTCCTCCACATATATCAGAAGTGTGTAGGTTCAAATTTCCCTTGATTGACGTCTCATTTTTCAGATTATACAAATGAATGCATTTGATGTAAAAAGTTAGAGTTATTCAATGCAAAGCTATAAAAATAGTTTTAAATATTTGATACTGCTAAATGAAGTCTAAACAATTATCATTTAATCATTCTTATCCTTTCATTGTCAAAAGTAAGTCTAAAAATTTAGAACCACTCAAGATCTACAAAGCTTACTTTCAGAAAATATAAATGCTTATTTTCAATTCAAACCATTCAAACTTTAAAGTACATAATTCCACAATGTGTCTGGGGAGATTTTTTTAAAAAGCCATTTCATAATATTCAAATATTTTTTAGAAAATAGATGTGGATAATTAACTGTATTTTCCTCTTTTCAATTTAACATTATAATGTTATGTATTCACAATCATTGAAAACTAATTTAATATTAAGGATGTTATTTTTATTATTTTACTTTTTATTATATCAGTTCAAAAGTCTTTGTCATTCTTTCCACTAGAAAATATTGCTAAAGATAATATTTTAAAATTACTTTTGGAGTTAAAATTTTAATTCAAAGATTCAGTTAACACCAAAGATAGTCTTAATTCAAATAAATAGATATTTCCCATGTGTAATTTTACACATTAGAACAAAGGCAACAAATCTCAGTGGACTTCCTGCATGAGAAAACAGCCCTCAAGGCCCAACAGTCAGCATGCAGAATTTATGAGCAATTTATCTGTATTTCCCCCTAATTTTCACCATGTCATTATCCTGTCATAAAGTGTTATTTATTCTCAGACTTAAACAGCTTCATGTTATTAGAACAAATAGATAAGAAGAATACTATAGTACCTAGATGGCAAAGAGCTGCAAGCCCTACTTTTTCCTGAAAGAGAACACACAGCAGGTACTTTAAAGTTCTTAGTATATATATATATCCATTGGTAAAAATAATTATACAGCACTCCTTTTCACTCCATAGCTCATGTACAAGGATAAAATGAATTTCTGAAAAATTATATTGAAGTGAAGACTGTAATATACCAACGCTTACAGAAAAAGTGAATTTTAATAATACCTTTACATGGAAATAAACTTTATATCCTTCATTATAAAAGTGGAGTGCATATCTGTATCAGCACTTGCTATATAATATACTATCAAAAATTTAGTGAATTAAAACAAGAATCATCTTTTAGATCATGACACTGTGGGTTGACAATTTGGGCTAAAGTCAGCTGGGAGGTCCTTCTGCTGATTTTGGCTGGGCTCACTCATGTATCTGCAGTATGCTGGCAGTCAACAACATACTCATATGTGTGGCATTAGCTAGCTGTTGGTTGCAGCCCCTGATCATGTGCCATTAATTATCCAGGCGACAAGCCCATGCTTATTTATGTAGGGTTCCCAAGAGCAGCAAGTGGTAAAACTATGGGCCTCTTGAGCCTGGGCTCAAAATTCTCACAGTCTCTCTTCAATTGCATTCTATTGCTCAAAGTAAATTCCAAGGCCAGCCCAGATTCAAGATGGGAGTAAACAGACTCCTGTACCCCACCTTGATGGGAGGAGCTACACAGTACTGTAGAATTTTTATAATATATCACAATGTCATCCAACAAGGACCTTATGGGAAATTAGAAAAATAATGTAATGCCCTTTAGAGATACCACATCTTCACTAAGAAAGGATTATATCAAACTAACCTTCTTTCATTTTGTAACAGTGTTACTAAATTGGTGGCCAAGGGAATAACAAAGACAGAGCATTTTGATATCAGCTGATTTTTTGATGATGATTTCACCAACTTTTTGCAAAACATATACCGAAATTCAGGTTATGCAATAGAACAGATGGAAAAGTTCACAAATATTTAGGTAATTACAATTAAAGAATGTTGATTAATGATCATTATCCACCTGAATTTTTTAGAAGACATCCAAAAGGATATATTAATCAGCATTTTTAAGTAATAGATACTTAGATTTAAGATATTTCGATAGTATCTCTTCCTATTTAAAGATTTAGAAAAGATAGTAGGAATAGATGGCATGATTGATAAGAAAAGCTTGAAATTAGCATAGCTGGATTTTAAATCATATGTTATAATCCAGGATAAGTGCCATAAATATTTTGGTTCATGTACTTCCATTTACTTTAACATATACACATACACATATAACACAAACATGCTATCATGATCACATAACTTTATATGCTGCCTTTTTCAGTTACCTTTAAATCAAAAACAGTCTTACGTCATGAAATGTTCTTGGAAAACAAAACAAAGCTTCTAACGGTCAGCAATTTTTTTGTATTCATAAATTAACTGAAAAAGCTGGAAGACACTTGGCTTGACAATAATCATAAGAATAAGATCTAGGGGATTTACTCAGATTTATTCAAATTCAAGTTCAGTACATGAAAATGGCATGAGGCACTGCCAAAAATGTGATAAAGCTGCTGTATGCTGAATCAACAGAAACGGGCTGCCTTCTAGTTGATAGAAATAATGGAACCATGGTGTTTTTGCTGGTAAAATATCATGTGGACTATTGATTTCTATTAATTTTTAATTTGGATGTTAAAATTGTCAGTAACTAATTAGGCTGCCTCTAAAAAAGAATAAACAGATGATAAGGAATCTAGAATCCATATCATGCGTGGAATAGTTGAAAGCCTCTACTCAGGGAACAGGACAAAAAGGTGAGGTATTTTCATTTTCCTACCAACTAGTGGGTTCTAAAAAGAATACACATGTTTACACACCTACTTCCCAACATCAACTCTGAGTTCCTCAAGGCTTTTACTTATTTTTGTATCCCTGGAACCTATGCATGATTGTGGTGTCATAAGATTCATATAATATCTGTTGAATAAATAAATGAGAGAAAGAATATATCAGTAAACTGTAACCAATAAGTTCTAGTTACAGAGAGGCAATTTTTACCTCAGTATAAGAAAAATTATATACTTTGTGAGATATTAACTCCTAGTCATTAGAAGGAGTCTGTCCAACTGACTGTAAAAGGTATATGTACATTAAGGTAGAAGTTTTATTGGATTCAAAAGTCATCTGACACAAAATAAAATTTGACATTTTCAAAAATATAGACAAGATTATCTTTATTCTATGCAATGACCAATTCTGCATGTTTTAGTATATATATAACCATGTAGCTATCCAATATATTATTCAATTCAGTTTTATATCTCTAATAATGTTTTTTACATATTTTGTGACCTTGGAACAGCAGAGTTTCATGAGCAAGACAAAAAATTGATATATTGGGTTATGTTAAAATTAAGAACTTACGTGTTCCAAAGACACCATTGAGGGAGTGAAAAAGCAACCCACAGAGTGGGAAAAGATATTCACAAAGTATGTATCCAGCAAGGACTCATAGCTAGAAGTTCCTATACACCTTAAGGAAGGAGACTCACTTTTCATTAGAAAAATGGTTAAAAAACCTGGGCAAACACTTCACAAGAGAAGATATCCAAATGGTCAATTAAATATATGAAATGATGATCCATTCTATTAGTCCTAAGAGAACTGTAGATGAAAACTACAATGAAATCCCACTACACAGAAAATGCTAAGAATCTGAGGCCTCATAGCAATGGCAGAGATGCTCTAGGTAGTCAGAGATGTGGAACAACTGGTGATATATTCGAGATGGGAAGAAAGTGATTTGGTACAACCACTTTGGAAAACTGTGGCAGTATCCAGCAAAGCTGAGTATACGCGTGGCCTGTGACCCAGCAATTTTACCCCTAGGTATCTACCCAACAGATATTGTTTCTTATGTTCACAAAAAGACATGTACAAGAATGTTCACAGCAATGTTATTCATAAATCCCCAGACTGCAGCCTATACAAATGTCCACATTAAAAGTAGAATGAAAAAATAAATTACAGGAAAATTCACACAGCGGAATAATAAATATCCATGAGAGTAAATAATCTAAATAGTAATTGTAAATGTCAGACAGAAATTGTAAATGTCTGTTTCCTGTTCTGCACTAGTTGCAAAAATGTATTATTTTTCTGAAAATTCATGAACTACACATTTATGATATGTGTACTTTTTGGTGTGTGTGTATTATATGTCAATAAAGAGTTTAAGATAAAAGTTTAAAAATGTTTTGTAGCAAGTTAAATATTCTAAGCACTCTTCTTCACAAACTTATAGTAAATGATATGCTCTATTACATTTTGTAAGCATGACAGAAATATTTAGAATTTAAACTGCTATTTTGAAAATCAGTTATTCATTGTCACACATGAACTTTGTGATGGGCAGGTCACATCTATCCATAATTTAAAAAACAGCTTTTTATTTCCTAAAGGCTATTCATTTATTTTATACTCTTGCTCTGATTTTCTAAATGAAGCTATTGCTCAATTCCTGCTATTGTAGTAATAGTTCTTCCTCTTCCAAGTTAATTGACGGGAATTACATAATAGGCAGTAGCTAGGTCATCTTTATCATGTTACTTGGCTGCTTTATGCCTTAGTTTCCTTATCTGTAAAGTGGGGATGAAAGTAGTGTACATGAAGACTAAATAAGAATGCGTTTAAAGCACCTCCAACAGGGTCTGGCAAGTACTACTTAATTAATGATAACCATTATTGTTAGTGGCCTTTTATGAAGTTGCAGTAATATGTAAATTGAGGCCAGTATTGGAAAATGCATAAAATATTCTAGGAAAAAAACACAATTGTGAATTGTACCATATCATGATGTATATATTCATTATATGCAGCAGGGAGTATGTATTTTTGAGATAGTAAAATGGCATTCTTTTTATTCCTCTTTACCTTTGTTTCTTAGTTGATCTATAGTTTCTCCATCCATTGAAACAATAATATTTCTTATTTCAAGAAGACAGAATTGAGTCTATAACAAAGAACTCATTAAGCTTATTTAAAATATTTTTAATTCCATAGTGACAAAATAGTCTTAAAAGTCAGGTTTCATTGAATGCAAAAGTGTTTTCTGAATTCAAAAACTGTCTTTTACCTATCAAATGCAAAATCTTGGAGACAGCACCTGAAGTGATACCCTGGAACACAGCACAAAGGGTGCAGGATATATTTTCAGAGAATCTAACTGTGACAATAAGGATAAATAAAAGTTCAAATAGCAGAAAGGAAGCAAGGAGATTCAGAAGGGGTATTTCTAAAGAAAAGATACTATTACAATCCCTGAGAAGGAATTTGTTGCCTCCATACCCCTGGGAATAGGCTCAGGATTAACTGTTGGATAAGAAAAATTCCACGATAGGTTGAAGACCATGGTGAAAGCTGAGAGGACCTGTGCCCCACTTCCCATTTGGTAGTTGGAAGGGCCACAATGCAAGGCGCTCCTTGCCATTATGGAATAGCCACAGTAAAGGTAAAATGGCAACAATACAGTTAGGCAGATAGGGCTTGAGACAGTATTTCTGATGTGCACGAATCCAGAAGTTCTTATGTGTCCCAGTAGAGCTATGCAGAAATGCTGTGAGGACTAGCGAACCCAGAGAGCTGGCATTAGAAAAAAGCAGATGCAGAATATGAGCAATGGAGCAGTAGGTGTTCACACAGTACCCAAAGCCCAAGTCTCACAGTATGGCATGCCTGGTGGCCAGGCTGGATGGGGCCAACTCAGCAGAGACCAGCAAGGATGCAGATGGTAGCAAGCAACCCAGAGACTTTCTCACTCCATCCATTCCCCATTACCCTGAGGACATAAAACCCTCCCTAAACATACTGCATCCATCCATCTGAAGATGCTATAAATGAGAAAGAAAGAGAGAAAGGTCACAGAAAAGGGAAACATAGCACCAAGAAGAAATTTGACCTTCAAATTTATTAAGTTTTTACTCTCATGTGGCTTTCTTAAATCAAAAGAAAAGAGTCTAATTTAGGTTTCTCCCATCCTCACTAACCTTCTTTTCTACCACCATCAGCAGGAATGGGGATTTGAAAGCAAGAAGAGATATGTTATAGAAAACAGTGAGTTACATTTTCTTGTACATCTGAAAATTAGCATGTCTTAAATCCCTTTAAGGGAAACAAATAAATGACAATGCACTTGGATGATTTACTACACTACAATAGACTCACGATTACTTATCAAAAGATCCATATCATACACCACTCTAGACAAGGAAAACTCTATTAACATCAATAAACCTACCCTGATAATAGAGAATGGACATTGTAACTGAAAAGAGTGATCTCACCAGTTATGTTCTTATAAGGAAATCAAAGAATGCCAAGACACTTTTAGGTGTTAGAGCATGACTCGAACGTGTTCCATTTCCTTACTCATTCTCTAGCACATAGCTATGGCTCCTTTCTATAAGACTTTGAATTTTATGTTAAAGTCACAGTCCTTTTCTTAAGCAGGTTTGTTAGTGTAACCTAAGTAATAGTTATCAACAAATGAGACACTCAGGATATGGACACAGAATTTTATAACCACTTTTAAAAATGACACGGCTTTGAGATAGTCCATTTCATTTTGCTGAGTCTTAATTTTACCCATGTAAAAAATGGAGACACTTAGATTAGAATATCCTCCATTCTCCCTTCCACTTTCAATATTCTATGTTTGATGATATAAATTTGGAGGCACCTGCAACCACCAGTGGACTGGGGTAACATTGCTTAAGACAGACATAGTACACTATGCCAAGGCCAAAATTAGGAAGGTTTGAATTTTGGATCACTGATATACATGTTGAGTATTTCTTATCAAAAATGTTTGTGAACGGAAGTGTTTCTGATTTAGAATCTTTTCGAATTTTGGAATACTTGCATATACATAATGAGATATCTTGAGGATTGGACCTAAGTCTAAACATGAAATTCATTTATGTTTCATATGTACTTATACATATACCCTGAAGGTAATTTTATACAGTATTTTTAAATAATTTTGTACGTGAAAGAAAGTTTGACTGCATTTTGACTGTGCCTTGTCACATGAGGTCAGGTGATAAATTTTCTACTTGAGGCATCATGCTGGTGCTCAAAAAGTTTCTAGTTTGGAAGCTTTACAGATTTTTAATTTTCAGGTAAGGGATGTTTCACTTGTGCAGAAATAGCAGAGCTGATATTTGTATTCAAGGAACCATGAATAGGGTCTAGAATAGCTCTTTTTGAAACGTACACATGAAGCAAATCATGTTTCAAAAGAATAAAATTATAAAAATCACTGTTTTTTATTCAGCAAATATGTTTAAATCACTACTATATGCAAGACATTGTGTTAGGGAATCTCAGGAGATATAAACATGAATCAAATCAGCCTTTCATCAAAGAAAGAGTTTAAATGAGAAATTTAATTTCAGTCGGATTGGGGGAGCCTTGAATGATTGCCAAGATTATGGCTGTGCTAAGGAAGATTAGTCACCAGTGTCTAAGAAGGACTAGCCACCAAAATCAAAGAAAATATTACTATTATACAATCATCACTGAGAGACTTAAAACCTTTGATCTACAAACCTCAACTGACTGGCAAACAAAGCATAAATCTCTCTTTTCAAGTATATGTTAAATTGAATGTAATCACATTGAGAAGAGTGATTTTTTTTTTTTGCCTTTATTAAGGAGATTTTTCTCTTTTTACTTGGGTTCTGCAATGGAATTTAAATCATCTAGTGTTCCAGAACATATGGCAAATGTAGCATATATTTTGTTCAGTAGATAGTAAGGTAGGTACCTCTTTCTCCTTTATGCCACTGCCAGAATAAACTGTTCTAAGGTTTAGTAAATTATATGCAGTATTAAAAATGGTAAGAGCACATTATTCAATATTTGTAGTGGAGGACGAAGTTCTTGTGTGTCTCCAACTTGACTATATCCTGCAGAGAAAAGGTTTTGATTTATTTGGACTAAAATACTTGGGGTATAATAGAAAGGAGGTAAGAGGTTCTCACTGATATTTTACCACTAACCATTTTTGAGCAAACCTAAGAAGTTACTCTGTAGGATGGTTCATTCAGTGGCCTAGCTTTACTGCTAGTAGCAAAATTCACTGGCTTAACCCAGAGCAGTCTTGTTATTTTAACATGGCTGTTTCTATTTATAAAGTTACACAATCCAGTTGGTTCCTTCTTCCTCCCTGTCTGGGACAAAGTTTACAAAAAGAAACCACAGTCATTACATAAATACATTGCCAGGAAATACAAGTGTTGTTTTCTGGTAGAAACTAAAAGACCCACACCTTGACTTATGTCTTACTCATCCTAAATCACATCTTTGTGGCACTTTCTCCTGGCTAAAGAATCTGCTCTGAAGTTTTACTACACTCATTAGAAGGACATCTTTGCTATTCTGACTATTCATGTTGTGGTTTTATAGATGTCCTGTAAATGAAAGCCTGCTGCACAACAGGAAGTGCCCTTTGGCAAGTCTTTTGGAGAATAGCAACACATCCACAAGAGGATCCAGGTGCCAAGACACTGAACAAAAGGTTTACACAACACTCGAAAGGAGGAAAGTAAAAAACAGGCAGACATTGGGACACATTCTAACTCTCCTTTCAACTTAATGGCTGCTGCACCAACTGGATATGTTCATACAAGTCAACATTGTGATAGGGTGGTATATATGGGAACTTTCCTCCGAAAGCTGAAATAAGCTACAGATGCAGCAGAAGGAACACAAGGATAAGACATCAGAGATTTCCTTGCAACTCCTTGAAATATTAAATTTAATACAAATTTAATTACTATTCATCAAGGCTATGGAAGAGAAAGGGAAATATTAGTAATTGTGATACCCATACTCTGTAGCATTCTTTCTCAGGCAGAATGAATGAGAAAATATCATGCAGAATGAATTGTAGATAAAATAAGCACCTGAACCACTCCCCATTTATTCTTCCTAGAAGGACTTCTTTCCTGTTGAATCCTCTGCATCGTTACTTTACAGTTGGATTTTTATCTTCCCATCCTTTTAATTTTCTCAGATGGATTCACACAGACTATACGTAAGGGCTAAAGAAAATGTGTTTAGTGCCTGAGGAAATTCATTTTCTGCCTGGGATAACTAGACAAAATGTGATGCAATTCCTCCCCTGAATTTAAAATGTTTTGTTATCTTGAAGGTAATTTTCCTCATCCAGTAAAAACAGAGAAGGAAAATGGGTGACCTTAAAAAACATATTTCTGAAATCTAAGATTCTCTCACACAGCAAAGCCTCTGATAATTTTGGGTGTAGACAGATGCTCTCTTCCTCTTTGTACTCCCCAAACATTCTGTCAAGGGTCTATTGTTAAAGTGTGGAATTTCTCCCAGACCACATCCTGTGTGTCTTATGAAAGAGAAGCATGCTGTCGAAATAAAATATGTCCTGATCGCTGTGTGTAGTCTCTGAAGGTGTAGAGAAAACAAACTCACTGAAGTACCTTAAGACATCATTATATTTAACTCAGGGCCTATAAGAACTTATGTTGAAAATTTCCTGATGAACTCAGGGAACTAAGATACTTTTGTTTTATTGACAATTCTAAGCTTTTTTCACAAAAGGAAATAATAGTATGTTCATTGCCAACACTAGTTAAAATGGTGTGGATAAGCAATGAGGAGCAGATGTATGTAAGTGAACCTCATTAAAAAAATCAGTTTTTGGATAATTAAAACCTCCAAAGAAGCTACTTCTAATTTGAATAATTGCTGTTAAAGGAAGGACATGACCTATTAAATCTGATACAGAGAACTGACAGCAAACAATGAATACTTAATTAATAAATCAATAATATATTTTAAAAATGGTAAGTATAAAATACATTTCTAACTGCCATAAAATTAGAATAATTAGACTATTAGAAAAACTAGAATAAAATCAAAGAGAAAATCAAGAAAATTTGCTTTGTAATTAGAGTAACCAATCATCCTAGTTTGCCTGGGACTGAGGGATTCCCCAAACGGGGGAGACTTTCAGTGCTAAAACAAGGACAGTTTCAAGAAAACCAGTATAGTTGCTCACTCTACATGATAACTCATTTCTTAATCGACTATTTTCTTATTTATCTTTCAAGATATTTTTCTATCTGAATTACCTTCCAGCAGTTAACATCCCCACTAACTCTAAATCTCTTGGGTTAATTCATTATGCAAAGACAAAATGGACAAATGAACTTTTAGAGAATAAACTCCTTGATAATGGAATCTCAGAGAGTTCATGAATAAAGCGGTAAACACAAAATTGAACCTCCACTAATAGGTCATAACGGAGGAGGACCTGACATTGCAGAAGCTGTCACTTTGTACTGGATGTGTTTGGGGTGCTTATCACCTTTTAAGAGAATCCATGTTCTCAGCTACATAGACCTAGCCCTGTCTTTCCTCCCTAATCTTCATTCAACCAGAATTGGGGACCTGGCTCAAAGGTCAGTAATCTTCAATGTGCTTTTTGGAGTGCACTGAATTTTTAAATCTAGCATTAAAGAATGAGCCTAGACAAATTTAAAAATGGCAAAATGAAAAAATAGCAAGCCCCTTTAAAATATATCAATTAATATCTAAAACTTCAATGAATATGTGTCTATCTATTCCATATTCTATTTTTTAATCTACTTAAATATAGGATGGAAAATCATTCAACAATGATGAAGTAAAACATGGTGATTTGTGGATATTCTTCCTTCCAAGAGTATACCCTTCCAGCGATAAAAGAAATAATTAAAGTTTAAAGGGTTCTTTTAAGTGCTATAGCAAAATCTATAATAAAATCACTAAAGATTAGGATGATATAGGTCATCAGTCAAAGTTTAAGAGCACATAATCCTCTTTTCTAGGGACAATCTCAGGCCTAACTGAGCCCAAATCTAAGCATAAGCAAATCTGAGCTCCAACCAGTAAACCACTGCTAAGATTGTTTTTATTCAGAACAAGATTACCTGAATTACAATGTTGTATCCATATTCCTCAAGATCCACTACTCATTCCACTAAAGTAGATGGAGGCAGAAAATTTTAAATAATATGTATCAACATATTTATACAAAATTGTATATAAATTTCTCCTTAGATTGAAAATTATTAATATTCTTAAAAAATAATAACCTTGTGCTAAAAATTATCTGTTTATCTTTACAGTGTCTCACCTACTTCCAAGAAAAGATAGGGAGTGGCTTAACATTGTTATGATGATATATTACTTTGAGTAACATTTTATATGTAAAGCATTTTAAATATGCACTATGCTTTTAATTCTGACCAAAATTAAGTAAGGTTAATTTTCTTGTTCTAATCTTAAAGTTGAGAATATTGAGTAAAAGCATGCAAGATCACACAGGTGGAGTCCAAAAGAGCCAGGACTCCAATTCAGACCATCTGACTAGAAGTTCAGTGATCTCTCATTGCACTGCTGCTTCCCTAATGCTGTATGCAACATATACTCTATATAGTTAAACCACAGGATGATTAAACATGTGTACGTATCATATGTATATGAATATATTCATTCTTCCCAATGAATAAATATTCAATAGAACTATTAAAATGAAAGTTTAAAGTAAGTTCATACAGAGTGGAAGAATGAGGGGAGAAAACAATAACTGAAATCTGGCATAAAAATGTTATTGAAAAAACTCTCATTTAAATAACACTGTATTGTTTCTATAAATGCACCTAGGAAAAAATTATTGCACAAGCAGAAACAGGCAAAAATGTGAATCTTTTGAGCAAATATTAGCTCATGCTTTGGGCACTGCTATTGTCTAAATGTGTCCCCCAAAATTCATATTTTGAAACTTAATCGCCAATATGATAGTATTAAGAGGTGGGGCTTCTAAGAGCTGATTCATTCATGAGAGTGGAGGCTTCATGGAAGGGATTGGGGCCCTTAAAAAAGGGCTTGAGACGGTGGGTTCACTCTCTTCTGCCCTTCTGCCATGTGAGGATATAGTGTTCCTCTCCTCTGGAGGAGGCAACAGCAAGGGGCCATCTTGGAAACAAAGACCAAACCTGCCAGCACCTTGACCTTGGATGTCCCAGCCTCTAGAACTGTCAGAAATAAATTTCTGTCGTTTATCAATTATCCAGTCTGTGGTATTTTGTTGTAGCAGCACAAATGGACTAAGACAAGCACTAATTAAGGCAACATCACTCGCTTAACCTTCATGTAACAGCAGCTCGACAGCTCAGACCCAAATGTGCAGACAACCTTTAACAACTGTACGGAATCTTACAGCACACATTTTATAAATCAGCCTTTCCTCTGGCTTTCTCCCTTTCTATTATTCTTTTCTTCTTGTAGTCCCATTTTATTTGTATATGTGTTAAAACCTTATATATTGTGTATGTTTTTTAATTCTACTAAATGTTTTTCCCAAACAAGACAGGGTTCTAAATCACTGGTTGTAAACTAGGGGCAACCCTCCTCCCCCCGCCACCACCATGAGAAATTTGGCATCATCAGGAGGTGTTTTTGATTGTCACAACTGGAAGGGGGAAACCTGTTCTAAATAAAATAACCACATCCCAAACCTATAATAAAACTTACGATTATTGAAAATCTGCATTATAATCATTTCTAATATTTCTAGGTAATATTAAATAGAAATTTCATGTTGCAAAAAAATATAGATACCCAAAAAGAGCCCCAGTTGTTGTAAGTATAGGCATTCCATAATGCTTATAAGCTAAGCTATTTTACATACATACATACAGTGGATAAATAACCAACACAGAAAGAAAAGTTACCTAGGATCTACAATGTAGACCCAGAAGTGGTAACTGGAAGAGTTTACACTTACTAAGATAGCAGCCTTTTTTAGAATACAATAGGTCTAGCTGGCATCAGAGGAAAATACCTGTGAGAACATATTGTTGGAGATCATGATAAACCTTGTATTCAATAGAAGAAGGCAACATACAGTATGGACATCAAAAAGCTAGCCAAAGGAAGGAAGACACAGCTATAAAAAGCAGATGGTTTGAAGAGAAAAGAAATGTGAAACAGAATCCAAAAAATATATGGGTCAAAATAATAACATAAAAAGTTCTGCAAAAATATCGTTCTGTAGAAATTCAATAAATTGTCCAAAAAAGGCATGGCAAGATTATATTTAAAAAGTGAGGATTCAGGGACAATAAAGAGAAATACATAATCTGTATATTTTTTAGAATCTAAAAAGTAAGCAATTTAAGTGTATTCAAGCTAAAACTAAACAGTAAACACTGTCAAAAAGAAGTAGAATCCTGGATTGATACAGTCTTATATGCTCACAACTAAATCTAAAGACCAGTAAAGTCATTTAGAAATCCACCTTGAATTTGAAAACAGGTTGTTTTGTGTACTCTTCTTTATATTTACTTACCATGGTCTGAAAGGATTGTAGTATGAGTTGCTTCTTTCAGTACTGTTGGTAGGTTTTACAATAACCCATTCACATATTCCTACTCAGTCCCCCTGGGAACCAATTTACAATGTACTGACAGAAGTTACAAGGTGTCTCCAGGCCAAAAGAGAGAACACTCCCAAACACAACTATGCAGCCACCCATCTGGCAACATCTAGAAGCCAGCAAATGCCATCTTCCTGCAGTAACACCTAACTCCACCCTGATTTGTGAAACTTCACTTCTAGAATTCAGATCTTACACTGCCTTAGCCTTTTTGGTTCCTGGATCTGATGGAGAGTTTCCAGGTCTAGCAAGAGAAGAATGCTAAAAACAGTACTGAAGCAAGTAGAAGCAAGGGTACAGGAGTGAGAGTTGCTTTCAGGATGTGAGTTTGGATGAGCAGATTGGAACAGGATAAATTGAAGGTAGTTAGAAAAATCATAAGGCTGGAAACACCCAGAGGGGTCATGAGACCATAGTATGCTTTTTATATTATATTTTTGTATAAATAGGCCTAGTCTACTTTTTGAAAGCTAGGTTAACTGCAAGATTTCCTTTCTGTATATTTAGTAACTTGAATGCAATTATGGACCTCCTCTTATTCAATATTTTACTATTAAAGATGCATCCCTATAACTCTGGACAATTTATTGATAATCTGGAAGATACCCTGAGCACTTTAGAATAGTTTTAACATGGCAAATTTTTGCCTAATCTTGAACATCTGACTCATTAGCCAGTCTCTAGCTAACTAAATGCTGGCTAATAGTTCACCAAACCATTTCTCTTAATTTCTGGGCACACAGCTAGACTATATTTCTTAGCATCTCTTGCAATTAGGTGTTCTCATCTGATTGAATTCTGACCAATGGAATTGAGTGGAAGTGAAATGTGGAATTTCTAAGCCTCCTACACAATCCTCAGTTTTCTCTCTTTCACTGACAGCTGGCTAGAGGTGACATGATGAAATTATAAGCTGGAAGGAACCTGGTTTCCTGGTTACCATATGCTTGTGTCAGCAACCACTTTCTGTATAGGGCCAGATAGTAAATATTTAGTCTTTGAAGCCATGCAGTCTCTACTGTGACTATTCATTTCTGCCATTATAGCACAAAAACAGCCATAGACAACTCACAAACCAATGTCATGGCTGTGTTCCAAAAAAAACCTTATTTTAGAAAAATGGGTGTGAAGGCAAATTTGTCCTATGGGCCATAGTTTGTC
Organism: Daubentonia madagascariensis; assembly: GCA_023783475.1. NCBI lineage: Eukaryota > Metazoa > Chordata > Mammalia > Primates > Daubentoniidae > Daubentonia > Daubentonia madagascariensis. The sequence goes on from JAKFHU010000600.1 coordinate 39,126,980, forward strand.
ATCCCTTGAGACCATAAAGAAGTGAAGACTAAATTCTTACTGTTTTAAGCTACTGAGACCTAGGGTTTATCTGTTATAGAAGTTAGCATCACCTTAACTAGTACAATGTCATTTTGATTGCATATAAAATTTAGTCTAACACATTTTGTTATGAAAAATTGTGAACTTGCCCAGGTTTTCCGATTTACAAAAGAGTCCTTTACAATATCAAAATATGGCAAAAAGAAGAGATATCCTATTGTTTTTATTGTTTGTTTGTTTTTTATTGGGACAAAATCACATTTTATTGGGAAAATGGTAAATTTTTACATGCCCTCTCATCTGGTGACTTTTCTTCAGCAGAATTGCAACACACTTTAACAAATCATTCTATGATTTGCAGTGGGGAAGTCCTGCCAGGTAACCAATTAATGAACTCTCCTACAGATATCGAATTTCTCTATTGGTCCCAGTGATTACTAATCTGAAGAAAAACACTTTTTAAAGCAAAAATACAGCAACAGTGGGAATTGGAGAGAAGAAATAGTTTGAAGTGAAATTTGTCAAAGATTAATTCAACACTTCTGGCAAGAATCTGTGATTTTCTTTGTTTTCCTATTACACATCCACAAAGAAAGTAAAGAATAACCTTGATTTTGATTATTGTTTATACATTGTTGTGAGAGAAAGGCAGAGAGGTAGAGAGAGTAAGGACATAAAAATCAAATAGAATATGAGGATGGAATTCCAGCTCCACCCTAGTATCTCTTTGAGCTCAGTTTCTACAGCTCTTTAATTGAAATGATAATAAATTGGGTATGTGGTCAGTACTTAAGAAGTGTTAATAATTATCATTAGTTTTAATTGCTACTTGCTTCTAAGTTCACTAATTATCATTTCCAACTAAACATTTTTTGCATAAAGAAAATATATTTATCCTTCAAGACTTAGAATTTTGTGGATTGTTGATAATTAATAAATTAACCCAAACATCTGTAGCTTTTTTACTAGACTTGCTCCTCTTCTATTGCTCTTGAGCTTGGTACTTTAGTCAAAATTTCGCTCCATCACATCGTCCTTCTCTTCTATATTTAGAAGTTTTTGCCATTTACTGGATCTTTCCGTGTCTCATTTCCCTTCTTTCTAAAATATCAACATAATTGTGTCATTTTGATACTTAACCATCCTTCTCTCATCCTGTACAGAATAAGTCCATAGTCTTCATTGTGGCACTTAATGCCCATCTTCCCACTGCCTCAAATCAACTTCATCTTTCTTGCTTGCATCCTGCATTCTAGGGTTGGTGGATAATCTATAGTTTTATAAACCCAGCACACTATTTCATACCTTGGTAAATGCTATTCTATCTAAAATGTTCTTTTTTCCACATTTACTTAGCTAAATCAAATTCATTCTTCAAGACATATTCAAAATGTTACTTTCCCCATATATGGAGAATTTATCACTGCTTCCTCTGTTCTACCACTAATCCTTAGTATTATTAATTTCTATATTAAACTGTTAGATACTTTTGTAATATTACAATACTAATAGGTAATAAATAGTGACTACCAACTATGCACTGGGCCCTCTTTTGACACATAGTTTATATGCAATATCTCCTTTAATCTTCACAATAATCTCATGAGATAGTTTATATTATTGTCCTCATTTCATAGATGCAGAAACAAGACTTAAGTATTAATTGACTTGTCAAGGTCACTTTGCTAGTAAATGTTGGAACATTCCAAAAGAGTATTGTGGTCAGCAGATGTCAAGTGCTGCAAACGGTAAAGACAGGAGGTAAAATATTAACCAAGAAGAGATGTATTTCCAGAAGCTATTGGTAACCTCTAGGAAAACAAAATAAAAGAGATCAAGAAAAGTAAAGCAAATGCAAATCTTGTCATGGTAGAAATGAACATAAACTACACTTTCAAGAAACATCTCTGCAAAGTAGAAAATATGGAGTGATTGTCTGAAGTAGGGTGAAAAATTATTATTATTATTGTAATTACTATTATTTAAAATAGTAGAGATCTAAGCATTATTGGAAGTTGATTCTAAAACAGTGTTTCTCAAGTGGGTTTGATTTTGCCTTCTCCTCTGGTATATTTCACAATGTCTGGAGGCATTTTTGGTAGTCACAAATGAAAAATGCCACTGGTAAACAGTGGATAGAGGCAGGGATGCTACTAAACATCCTACAAAGCTCAGAATGGCCCCCACTCCTACCCCCAAAACAGAATTATTAGGTCTAAATATCACTGGTGCCAAAGTTGAAAAATTCTGGTCCAAGGGATTCCACTGGGGAAGAAGACATTGAAAATATAAGAAAAATGGGATAAAATCAGGGAGAAGGAGAAAGGGAGAAGATAAAAATGTTACCTTTAGAAAAGCTTTATCAGGAACTATTATCCTCATTTTACTTAATTTCTTACAGAGGCAGAGACTCAGTAAAAAAAAAAGTTCGGGGAGCTTAAATGATTTATCCTTTTAGGATCTAGTAGAAATTTAATTTAAATCTTTGAGCTCCTAATACAATATTCTTTTAATTATGACACTCAATATTTCAAGTTCAAAATTGGCTCTGGGTAATTGTTGGTGATGTGATAGCATAAATACCAAACACATAGCAATTATTTTGATTAAAAATTAATAACATATCTATTGATTTTATGTTTCCATAAACAATATATTTAGTGCCTTCTTTTTTATTAAAGGAAAGAAAGATGGCTATGACACTGGAAAGAAATAAACTAAGAAAAATGTGTTCAGCAAATTGGCACCAAATATACATACAATATTGACACTTGCAAAAGAACAATATAAAAGTTGTATGAGCTTTTTCAATTACATTTAATCTTGTATTTGACATCACAATTTTTATTAATTTTATGTTTTAAAGCATGAAATATAAATCTTTAAAGACTTTGTAAAGTAAACTAAAATAATAGACAACAGTTCCAGATTGCTACATTTCTACCAATTGTTACTCAGAGCAATAAATGCATGATAATGAATACCTGCGCCTTCTGCCAGTAGAGAAAATGTGAATATTCAAGGATCATTACAATATTTTCATACTATTGTTACCACAAAGAGAAAAACAACTCAAATGACCATAGCAGTTTAACTGTGAAACCTGGAGCAAGAATTACAACTAGAAAAAGAAATAATCTTGTTTCTTTAAATACAAATAACTAAATGTGCAAGCACAGCAGAAACAGGCAAGGAAGGCGGAATCATCTAGGGGCCTGAGAGCTGACCTATGCAGCTGGAGGCCTGGCCAGCTCTGGAAATACTACCATATGAGCAAGCCAACAGGAGCACTGACAGTCCTCAGCAATCAGGCAACTTCTCCAAGAAGGAAACAGCTGGAGGCCAGAGCCAGCAATCTACTCTTATTGACATCTGTTGCTGTATTTCTATCATGGGGTTCCTTTTATTTATTTCTGTTATTCAAACAATTCAGAACAGACCATGTGTTAACTTAATTGTCTTCTCCTGATAATTCTAGGCGCTTCACACAACCAATAATTTATTTACAATTCACTACCAATGCTAATTTAATACTTAAAACAAATCCTATTATTCTATATAGAAATCAAGTCAATCAATAGCCCTCCTGCTCCACCCAACCCCAACAGATGCTTATTGTTACAGTTTAGTTTATTGGTTAAAAATATGTCTTCTGTATCAACACAGCCTTAGTATGAATCCCTATTCCACTACACTCTAGCATTGAGACACTGGCAAGTAATTTAACCTCTCCAAGCCTCAGTTTCTTCATCTGTAACATGAGGATAATAATAATCACTATATCATAAGGCTTGTGAAGACTGAATGGGATACTTCATGAAGTGCTTGGCTCAGAACCTGGCATATAGCAAGTCTCTATAAACATTAGTTTATATTAAAACCTCTCTGTAATGGTTTCTCCTAAATATCATTGCCAGTATCATTTTGTCTCATTCTTACAGAAGAGCCTTCCCCACTCTCTACCTAATGAAGTCTGCCTGCATTGATAATCTGACCCAACACTTCCACTTTCCACAAATATTCTGCTCCAATTATAACAGTTTACTCACTGGGTGGTCTTCTTTGCAACCCTTTCCTCAAAAGGATGCTTTTCCTGCCCGTATCTGAGTCCTATCTGCCCGTGAAATTCCAACAACTTAGTCTTTTATGAATGCTCCATTCAATAAGATTTCTGTCAGCCTTAAAATCCTAAAAAAGAATATTGGTACTAACTGATCAATACTTATGTCACACATGGAAATAATATTCATCAGGGGTCGGGCAGGTAGGAGGGCGGTGGAGGGGATGGGAAAAATCTTACCGAACGGGTGTGGGACATACAGTGTAGGGGATGTCCAACGATTGTAGCTCTGACTTGGGCAGTGCATAGGCAATATACATAACCAAGCATAGTACCCTCACAATATTATGAAATAAATAAAAAAATTAAAAAATTTAAAAAAGAATTGGCCTTATTAGCAATATTATTTATACAATATATTTGCTTGTCTATATTACCATTTATTTTTTAATATTCAATTTAACTAATGCTTTTGAGCATCTTCTTTTTCAAAGCATTAGTGCTAGGCTTATGTGAACACAATAGTAAAAAATAATCCTTACCCTGATTGCCCTTACAACTGATAGAATGAGCAGGAAAATTAAACAAATACCCATGCTACCATGGACATAAATGCCACTATTCTTTCAAGAAATTTCTTTAGATCTCCCCAACTGGGTGTAAACTCTCCTTCCTTTTAGCCTACACAACAATTTATGTATGTTTTTCTTTTACTTTTTAAATGAGTCTTAAAGAGCACCAAAATTTGGAAGATAGGTTAAACCTATAAAAATATTGCAGTTACATCATGAAGAGAGAGTACAAATGAAGTAATAGAGAAGAAAGCCTTTGCAGGGACAAAGTTGGATTCAAATTCTGGATTTTGGTACCAGTTACTGTCGATCTTATGAGTGTCTCCCACTCCCTCTAATCCTCTCTAATCCTCTCTATTTCTCTCTAAATGTAGATAATAATGCTTTCTTTGAAAATGTTAAAATTTTCAAACAAATCCTATGTGAAAATTTAAAAATCCCTAGAAAGTACAGGGCAGGTACTCAAAAATAATTGCTTTCTGTAATAATGTAAAATGGAATCTTGAGTTTGCACAAGGAATCCAAAAAGAAAGCAATGAGTGGGCTCAAGGCTGGAAAGAAGTTAGAAATGGGAATCAGGGCGAAAGAGAGGGGCTGACCAAATTGTAAGGAGTCTTAGGATTGAGAAGTAAAGGCCAGGGAGGATTTCTCAGTAATAGCTATGGCCAAGAAACTTTCATGATCAGGGATGTCTAATGCTTAATTGTATGTTGTTTTCTGAGCTGTGATGAAATAGAACACTCTTTCTTAACCTTAACCTCCAGATTCATAAGTAAAGGTTCCAAGGCAAAGTGACTCTGTTTTTCATTTGGGTGAATGCCCAGGAAGAATGGAAAAACAAATCCATATGAGCAGAGAGATTAGAAAATTTAAAATAAGTAAGAAATCAGAACAAGATATAGCTAAAGAAAACATAAGCCCTTAAAATATTGTGGTGGATTTTCTAGTGGGACTAAGCAGCCTGAAGAAATTGGGACACCCAGGAAGACAACATCTGGGATACAGAAGCTAGATCAAGCTATGATAGAAGACGAGGAGGTGACAATTGGGAGACTGGAATGCCTGAATGAAGATATTATAAGAAGATATTATAATAAAGTTATTATTATTAAGCAGCGGTGAATGTGTTGGATGGATGATGGTGGAGAGACACAGGAGAGGATACCAATTTGGAGTTATTAAAATAATTGATAGAAAACACGGGCCAAAGAATGTGGATGTGCAAGAGGGGATAAATCCAAGCTATACTAGGGAATTAAAATCTCCAATTTCAGGCAAGTTATGGGATATGAGATGGTGATGTATTTTACCAGATATTAGCCTAGGAATTCAAGATTAGATGAATGGAATGATGGCATTTGCATTGCTCAAAACAAGAACAGAACAAGGGAGCCAGAAATGTATTAAAGATACATTTCTGACATGGTCGTATGTAGGTTTGTTTTCTCAAACCGGACTGCAAGATCATTTTGTGCAAGGACTAGCAGAGTACTGCACACAAATGTTTCTTAATGACAGTCATCTATTTTGGGTACTACCCATGGTCTCTTATTCCTTAGAAATTGAACCCATAATTTTTAGCTGGGCACATGGCTGCCTAGAATAAACACTACATCTTCCTGTCTCCACTGCAGCTAGGTAAGGCTTTGAAACTATAAATAAGCCAATGAAATATAAAAGAATCATTAATTAAACAAGCTGTGTCTTTCTAATTGAATGGAGCTCAATTATCTCCTTAAGACTGTGAGGTATAAACCACAAATGGATAATGGCGGCTGAAAGAGAGAGAGCCTGGTTCCCTGTCAACTTCATGAAGTCACCCTAGCAGGCATGGACTGCTTAACTCTAGATTTCCTTTATATCAAATTGAAATAAACTCCTATCTTGGTTATACTTTTGTTATATTGAGTTTTCTACTATTTGCAGCCAAGTCTAGTTCTAACTACCTTAATCATTTTTTCTATTTGCTTTAGTTCTGTTTTTTCAAAAGTATGAAAAAACCTCTAAATATACTTCTTTTTAACATTTAGAAATATTCTGAAATGCTGACCAGGCATTCTTTACATTTGTTTGAAAAAGTTTTTAATCTGATAAGTGGCATGGTAAAAACATCCCTATAAATACAACTTTGGTTACCACAGAGGCTTATTGGAATATCGGATGTTTGATTAATATGTTTGCTACCCAAAGAGATCAACCAAAATTCTATTGAAAACAGTACTTATTGTGGTGAAGTCTTAAGCCAAGGCCATTTAGCAAAGTGGAAGTTTGACTAAACCTGTGGAGAAGATAGCCACGGACAGCGGAGAGGAACAAGTCCATCTATTCTTTCCACTGAATCCATACAAGTCGTTGTGGGTACATATAACACTAGAATGGAATTGTATGGAACTTGCTTTTCATTATGTGCAGAAAGTTAAATATTTTAAGTCTTTTGTTGATGATTTACACTTCCCTAATTTTTACTCTGAATTGCTCACATTGGTCTAAGAACCATAAGCCTCTAATAAAATATTTTCTTTTAACTGATTTTTCTCACTTAGACAAGTTTGTTAGACATGGTATTTCAAAAATCACCCATTCCAAATCCCTTGTTTTAAAGATGAAATGATCCAAATAGATTAACAAACTTAACTAAATCTTTCTCAGAATAATTTTTTATTCATTCATTGATTCATTCATTCCTATATTCATGCATTCAATTACTGTTTAATGCTTATTAGGCATAAAGCATTGGGGGGAGTAGCTGGAGCACAGAATAAGATAAGGACCTTGCCTTCTAAATATTTTCAATTTAGGTGGTTACAGAAAGAAATTATCCAGGTAATTATACAAAATATTAAATAAAGATGCTACAAATGTTTCTACAGACAAAGAACCACAAGAGAGGAAAGGAGGGGAAGAGGTAGCTAGCAATGACTATGAATAAAGTTGCATTTGGGCTAAAGCTTAAAGGATCTGAACAGGTGAAGAGAGATGGAATTAGCACTGCAGACAAAAGGAATGGCTTTCTTTTTCACTTGTAGAGTTGATTTCTTTATGAAGTTTTTTTTTTTCTTAAATTATTTCTAACTTACATTTGGATGGAAAAGTAAAACCAAAACATTTCTTAAGAAGCCAGGAGTGAGATGGTGACTTTGGAAAGCTTAACATCATAGTTAACGCTGCATTAAAAAGTGATGCTTATCAATGTATAAATGAATCCCCATGAAGTTCGTCAGCTGCAGGACCATGCTAGCATTCAGTAACAGGAGGAAACGATTGTAGTATGCCTTAGAAACCAAGAGCTATGAGCTACTACTCACAAAATGTCATAACTTAAATGATAAAAAGATGTCAGTAGTAAGTAAAACAATAGGGTTTCAATTTACAAGTGAAAATCCAGACAAATGTGCAGTATTAAGGAAAATAATATTTCATTTTCCTTCCTATTGCAATGAATTAAGCATGTAGGATACAAATATTCAAATAAATTGTTTAAAAGGCAAATGACATTTAGAGAAAGTGGTGGTGTCTATACAGATTATTACAAATAAATCTTGTTTTACATTGTAATATGTATAAAAATAGTCTTCTTTTTCTTACATTTGTGATTGATTATGGTTATCAGTGATAGAGCAATATCTAGGACTAAGTAGGCATTCATCAATAAGTAGTACTCAGTGATTACAATATATGCATATTCAGAGAATTTTGTTCACGACTTTTGCAACTATAAGCTAAAAACAGTTTTTATAGGAGTTCCCAATTCATAACATATTGTATAGTCCACCTAAAAAGAAATTTGCATTTTAGCTATATAAGTCTGCAGGTAACCTTCAGCCACTAACCTTGCTGTCTTCTTTCTCCTTGGCTTTTCCTTGGAGGGGTTTCGTCTCTCCAAATTCACAGGTTGATTTTAATGTGAGCTGACAAGAAAGCATTGAGCTCTCTGTTTCAGCAAGTTCCAAAGGTCTTGAAGAATAATGCTGTAACCCAGTAGTGCCAAGATTTGGTATCGGAAGAGCAGTATGAACAGGCTTTGACCCAACAGCTGGCTGCCTCAGTTTTGAGGCAACCCCAAGTACAGGCATGGCTTCTATAAAAGTATCTTCTTGCTGCCAAAGAAAATGCTTCTAACCTCAGTCTGGTAGACTCCAACTTTAGTATTTCCAGAACAAATACTTTAAACAAAACTAGCAGTCATCCTGATTTTTAAAAAAACTAATAGCATAACTTTCAGGAAGAGGCAAAACTTCCCTTCATCTTTAGTGAAGTATCTTTCTTGCCTGCTGGCTGGGATTCTCATATTCTCATTCTCTCTCCCCCTTTCTCTCTCTCTCTCTCCCCCTTTCTCTCTCTCTCTCTCTCCAACCCCCCTCTTTCCTCCCTCCCCCCTTTTTCTGTTCAGTGAGTCAGTGTCCATGTAATACTAAATACTCCTTTGGGGAGTAAACATTTCTTGAAGGTAACTACTACAAACCTCCTTCTCTAGAATTGAAGAGCTCCTAGGTTTGCTTTTTCTTCTCACTAAAACTGTCTGAGTCTGAGCTTTGAGAGTGAAAAAGAGGAAAAAAACAAAAGGAAAAGCCCTTCAGTCCAACTTTAAGAGCAGCCAAAAGACCACAATAGTGGAAGGACAGGAGTCCTTCCTGACTTCAGAAATAACCAGCCTGCATTCTCTTTTTAAAGAAAATCATATTTCCCCAGCTTAAAAAGAAAAAAAAAAGAATGGACATGTTAATGGCCAAAACAAACAGCTGTTGGAAGAACTTTTAGCCCGGAAATAATCTCAGCAATAAACTTGTTTGTCTGATTTCCAGCTATTTTTCACTACTGACAGCCATGAGCCACAGTGTTCATTCTGTTTCATCCCATGAAATCAGGTTAAATTCATGCAATAGTGCAACTAGCTAACACAGCTAAATCATTCAGCAGACCATGCCTGCTTGGGTTATGAAAATATAGTAAACACAGAGAGCTAGACACTACATTTTTCTAAATTTCATAATAATGATGATGATGATAAAAATATTCACAGCTAATACTTACGTGGGATGTACTAAATACTAGTTACTAAGCTAAGCACTTTATGCATTATCACATTTAATCTTTGGAATGACTCAAAGTATAGGCACATTTATTTTCTTCACTTTACAGAAAGGATAACTAGGACTCAGATATGTTGAATAATTTGACTAAAATCATGAAGCTAGAAAGTGGAGAAGGTCACACTATTTTAACTTTAAATACAATTTAAAAGAACATTGTTATTCAAACTTATTAAACCTAACCTAAAATCCTAAGCATCTAAAGTGTCCAAATATATACTTAATGAAAATGAACTATGGTGCTTCTATTCATAGAATTAGTTGATTATAATTGTATCCTGTTCCATTTCTGTTCAAAGTCAGGAACCGTAACAACAGCAAGGGGTAAATTTTTAAGAAAACATCTAATGGGCTATGGATTATTATCTTGAAAGTGGTTGCACTTAGATAATGGATACAGGGAGAAATTCCTCCACCACTTAGTAAAAATCATATTTCTGTGAGAGTCTTAAGATTTCAATAGCAATTTTTTTATCTAATAAGAAGAATTTTTATTTCATCTCATATCTCTGTCAGATCATTCTGTAAGACACAGATTTACTGCTGTTTCTTTCCTTTATTTTATTTAAAAAATGTTATATTCACCAAATATTGTAGGAATTAGTAATAATTCAATAAAAGTTCTTAGAAAATTGAGTAGACATTCAATAAATGGTGGCAATTATTAGAATCATAAGTATTTTATAGAAAATATCTCCCTTTAGCGAAAATGTCTCTTTAGTTAAGAAATGATCGTCTTTGACCTACAGTTTCCAGCCCTATAAATTATTATGTACTTTTATGTAAGAAGGAATAATTTATAGATGAAAGAGCCAGTAACTAAAGTAAAGTGTATATATTATTGCTGATGCAGCATAGAAGAAAGTGAAATGCAAGTTAGAAATCTTGCAGATGTTTAAAACAGTAACCCAAGTGGGCTTTACACAGTAGGATAAGAAGAAGCAAATACAACACTAGTGGTGTCAAAGAAATGAAATAATCTCTCTAATGAAGTAAATTACTTTATAGTTTACAAACCATTCCACGCACTATAACTTCCAGAGACTAGAAGATATTGCAGAGCTGGAGATGTTCATGTTCCTAAAATGGGATTTTTAGGTCATAACAAGATATATGCATCCTATAATCCTCACATTGCAAACAAAATAGGCATCTAAAATATTAGAACTTATTGGGAAAACAGATTTTAGAAAGACCATTTGAAACATATGCAACTTTGGGAGTAGATGTCTAGGAAAAATAATATTGACACCTTACAAGATAATTTGGACCACTTACAGAAGTAGCTCAGCACAGAATTATTTTTTTAAAAATTGAGTAGAAATGCTGACAACCCTAATTAGAAACGGTGGGAAAAACCCAGTTGGAAGGCAAACTCCAAGCCAATGGGCTTGCCATTGAAATGGGGACAGGGTCAGAATAACCTCCAAATATATACTGTAAATATTTAAGAGCTGCACAAGGCCAGAAGTATGCCCCTTTGACAAGGGAGCCCCAGATCCAGGCACTCAATTTTTTGTATTTTTTTTTTAAGTTTTAAAACTAAGCCAAAAGAGCTCTTGTTGACTACACAGCATTCAAGCTGAGGGTTTCTTTTCCCACACAAGGTTATAATTCTACTCTGACTATTCTGCCTCCCTCTGCCTAGAATAAATCATATATAAAGCTACACAGCTTCTACACTATACCAACATAATTGTCCTATTTACCAATTGCAAATGAGCTAATTGGTATTTTAGAAACATATGTTGGAGCAGAACACACTGTATTATAATTCCTGGAAGAATTAAATTGAAAAAAAGTGTTCACATTCAATAGAATGTATTTTCACTTTGAAATGTCTTTTACATATTAGACAATATCATTTCACTCTGACTGAAATACAAGGTTTAAGTTAGTAGCCACTGTCAACTAATTTTTTCCAGTAACATCCACCACCAAGGGCAACAATAACAAATGAACCTATTAAAGAAGATTTACTGTGTGGCAGGAGGCAGTCATCTCATTTCATCCTAAAAGAACATCACCATTCTGAGGACTAGGAAATAAAGGCACTGAGAAGTAAAGTAATAGGCTCAAGGTTACAGTTACTACGAGCCCAAAGTTACTTTGTATAATAACTGTGACCTTTGTATCCTGTGAAGTTCAAAATAGGGTTTTTCAAACTGAGTTCAATGAACCACCAGCTGGAGTGCATGTTGGATCCATCCCAAACCCACTGTCTTAGCCCATTTTGTGCTGCTATAACAGAAGACCTGGGTACTTTATTTCTTATAGTTCTGGAAGCTGAGTAGTCTCAGGCTGAGAAGTCCAACTCTGGTAAGGGTCTTCTTGTTGCATCATCTGATGGTGGAAAGTAGAAGGGCAAGAGAGCATGTGCATGAGAAAGACAGGGAGGGCTGAACTTACTTCTATAACAAACCCACGACCACTATAATGGCATTAATCCATTCATGAGAGTGGATTCCTCATAGCCTAATCACCTCTTAATGGTCCCACTTCTTAATATCATCACAATGACAACTATTTCAACATGAGTTTAGAGGGGACATTCAAACTACAGCACCCACTGAGTAAGACTCACAAGGGAGAGGGAAAGTTCTAAGAGTCATATTTAAATAAATTGGCTCTCCTAGACCCTAGAATTTAATATCTTATATTAGAGGATTTATAGTTTGGTAGTCCAGAAATGGCTGTAACATGGGACTGCCTGTAAGCAAATCTCTGCTTCCTCACTAGCTGTGTGAATTTGGGAGTTGTTGTGCCTCAGTATCATCATCTATAAAAGGGGAAAAAATAATTGTATTCCTTCACAGAGGTGCTGTGAGAATTAAAGGAAATAAATGTATGACATCATTAGAACAGTCTTCCACATAGTAAGTGTTCAGTAAGTGTTATCTATTACTATAACCAGAAATGTTACAGTCTTGAGAATTGGAGACATAAAGGCAAGAGGATAATATGGCCAAGATCATAATGATTAACAGGACTTAACTCAAGGGAAAAACCCTAAAAATTAAAAGAAAATAAAGTCTTTGTCATATTTTTCCTATCAAATCTAACAGGAAAAGTGGCAATAATTCTTGAAGCACCTTCTAAAGCTAAGATAGAGTCTTAAGCAATCACAGAACTCCAACCTGGCTAAATTTTAATTTGAGTGATTTAAAAAATAAATAATACAATCTTATAATGCAGCAATTTGCTGATCACTATTTATAAGATTAACAGAGAAAAAATAACCAATTGTCAACATAAAAGCATGCTTGCTAAAAGACAAAATATCATTGGTTAGTCAATCTGATGTTTGCTAAAATAAAAAGAGGAGAGTCTCATCCCTATTTTTAACAGCTTGAAGGGAGATTTACATATAATAAAATTCAATAAATCTAAAAAAAATTCAATTTGGCCAGCACCACTATCCAAATGTAGAATATTTCCTTCACCCCAAAATGTTCCCTCATGTTCCACAGCAGTTAACGTCTCACTGCCAACACGACTAAAGTGCTTTCTTCAACAAAACAGTAGTTTTTTTTAGAATCTCATAGAAATGAAATCATAAAGTATTTTTTCTGTGATTTATCCATATGTTTTATGTATATGTACATGTATGGCTGAAATGTATTCCATTTTATAGACATGGCACAACTTTTTTTATGCATTTATCAGGTGAAGCACCCTTGACTTTTTCCAATTTGGGGATATTATAAATAAAGCTCTACAAATATTTGGGTATGTCTTGTGTTGCTATTTATTTCTTTTCTCATGGATTAATAGCTAGAAGGGAATTTATGGGTCATTTGATAACTATATATTTAATTGTATAAGAAACTGAAAAACTGTTTTCCAAAATATACCATTTTGAACTCCTACTAGCAATGTATGAGAATTCTAGTTGCTCCACATACTCATCAATACTTCATATTGTCACCTTTAATTTTAGCCATTCTAGTGAGGTGTAGTAGCATACCACTGCACTTTTAATTTGAATTTTTCTAATAACTATTGGTGTTCAGTGTCTTTTCATGTGTTTACTTGCCATCCATGTATCATCTTTGGTAAAATATCTATTAAAAACTTTTGCCTCCTTTTTGCTTGTATTCTTGAGTTTTAACAGTTCTTTATATACTTTGGATAAAGATCCTGTCTTAGATACATTTTAAAAATATTTTCTTCTACTCTGTAGCTTGCCTTTTGTTAGGAGACAATTCTCCAGATATCTCTCACATTTTTGCAGTCTTGTGAATAGAGGCCTTAAATGTCCTATATGCTAAACTACCTTTTTAAAGAGTTTGAGTAGCAAATGACCCCAGAAGATGGAGATGATGTTCACCTTTAAAGCAAAGAGAAGGTTTGTTTACTATCCATTATATTAATAATATAGGAAATGTCTGCCTTTAAGAAAAAAAGAGGTAAGGCATGTTTGCTTGCAACTAATTATAAAAGATTTCTGTTTCCCAAGCTCAACTCTACTCACTGCATGTGCAGGCATAACCTAGTCTTTGTCACATTGTACTGTAAAACTAGGGGTTTGGGCAACCAGCACGAGAAAATGATGATATTCTAGCTACTCCTATTGCTGTGAAGAGTAAATTGCCATTGGTCTGTAACAGAGGAGCGTAATGTCTTCAGCCAGTATTTATGAACGTGTGCCAAGCTGACTTTTTAGCTTGCAAGCACAGTAAACCTCAGACTCCTCTCACTTCTTGACACCATTCTGTCATCTTAACACTGTCTTTAAACAATATTACCAGTTTTTTTGTGTGTATTTTGAAGCTCTATCATTGACATCATACACATTTAGGATGAGTATTTCCTTTTAATAAATTGACTCTTTTAACATATATAATGAGAAGTCCTTTTTTATATTTGTTAATATTCCTTATTTGAAAGTCTACTTTTGTAATATTTTTTATTTCTTTGGATTAGTGTTTGGTGTCATTGTCCACCATTTCACTTTTATCTGTGTCTTTATAAAGTGGACTTCCTGTAGGTGATACATATTTCATCTTGTTCTGTGATTTTTGCTCTAGGGTTTACCATATAAACCATTAAGTTATTACAGTAAACCTTCAAATCATATTATATCACTTTATATATAATGTACAAACCTCACAATATTTTATTTTTAGGGTTCTCTGTACATTCTTTTGCTATTGTCATATATTTTCTTTTACATATATTAAAATAGCACATTATTAATTTCTATTTATAAGTATCTTTTAAAAAGAAATGAATCAAAATAAATGTTATATGTATCCACACAATTTCCATGTCTAGTGTTCTTCTTTCTTTTGTGTAGCTACAAACTTCCATCTGGTATTCTTTCCTTCCCCCTAAACAACCTCTTACAACATTTATCTTTTTATTGCAGATTTACTGGTGATTAACTGCCTTAGCTTTTGTTTGACTGAAAAAGAGTTTGCTTTGCCTCCATTTTTAAAGGAATTTTTTTCTGGGTATAGAATTCTAAGTTAACAACTTTCCTTTTTCAGGAAAGATGCCACTCTATTGTTTTTTCATTTGTATAGTTTCTAAGGAGAAGTCTGTTGTATGTCTGATCTTTGTCCTCTCTATATATCCTGGCTGTTTTTTCCAACTTCTGTCAAGATATTTCTCTTTATCATTCATTTTTAGCAATTTGATTTTTGTTGCTTTTTATGTTCTGTTCATGTTATGTTATGTTCACTGGCCTTCTTTATGGTTTTTATCAAATTTGAGAAACTTTTGGCAGCAATTTCTAAGCGTATTATCTACTACCCCGTTTCCTTCTAGGACTCCAATTCCACATGTGTTGGACCACTTGCTTTTGTACCATAGGTTACTAATGGACTTAATTTTTAAGTCTTTTTAAAAACTCTCTGTGTTTCATTTTGCATTCACTTAACTTTTATTGCTATGTTTTCAAGTTCATTAATCTTAACTTCTATAGTATTTAATCTATTGTAATCCTAGTTATTTCAGATACTGTATTTTTTAATCTCTGGAAGTTTCATTCAGGTATCTTTTATATCTCCCATATTTCTCATCACATTTATGTTTTCTTCTACCTTCTTGAATATTGGAGCATATTTATAATATTGTTTGCACATCTTTGTCTGCTAATTTCATCATCTCTGCCATTCCTTAGGAATGCTTCTATAAATGAATCTTTTTTTCTCCTGGATATGAGTCATGTTACCAGGCACACTTTCTCACATGCCTGGTAATCTTTTACTGGATGACACACATTTTGAATTACACATTGTTTTATACTGGATTTAAAGTAGTATTTGACTTTGTAAGGGTGAAAAATTAATTTTCTTTTGAGACTTTTTATAAGCTATTAAAGAAGGTACAGCCAGATTTTTGTCAAGGGCTAATTCAGCACCACAAAGAAATATACTTTTGTAGATCCAACAAATGCCTTATGGTTTCTTCACTCTGGCTGTGGAAAATACCAACTATCCTCAGCCTTATGTGAGCTCTAGTAATTACTTATCATACTCCTTTCTGGGGGTTCTTTCTTTGGCCTTTGCTTATTTTCTCTTATACTCATAGAGACAAGTCCTCTGCCAAAGATTGGGGGAAACACCTCTGTAAGTCTCCAGTGTTCATCTTTATTCTATTTTTCTGTATCTCTCATACACTCTTTCTATCTCTCTCTCTGCTTCTCTTTCTCATATTCTCTCTCTCTCTCTCTCTCTCTCTCTGCAGTTCTTTCCTTTATAATACTCTGTCCCAAAATTTTAGCCCTCTAGGCTTTCCAAAACTATGATCTCTATTTCTAAGATTCAGCACAATTTCTGGACTCTCTTTGAGTTCTCCATCACTATTCTGTGATCTGGATATTGCCCTCAGAAAGTAAACTGGCACAATAATAAGCCTCCCCCCTTTGACTATTCTTCTTTCAGAGACCATAAACCTGTATTATCTGTTGTACAAATGGCTGAATAATGTTGTTTTATATACTTTTGTCCAGCTCCTAATTGTTTAAGGTGGGGGGAGGTATATATGATCCCTGTTAGTCTATAATAGTTAGAAGCATAAGTAAAGAGTCAGACTCTTAATTTTGTTTTTCCCCAATCTATTCAGAAATTGTATTGTGTGTTATTAGTTTCACATTACAGCTCAAGAAACTTCATTTCTTTATTATCCTTCATCTAGCTAATAACGTCCCTTAAACCTCAGAGAAAAAATAATTTGTACTGACAGGTTGCAAAATTTTGGCTGATTGGGTTAGACTGTCTTGAGGTGTAATGAGGAAATTTAAATAATAAAAAAAAGATATAGTAAGCATGGAGTGAAAAATATTCTCCAGATGAGGCTCAAACACTTAGTACACTAAGGTCTGTTTTAAAATGTTTCTTGCCAGAATTTCCACTGGCCTCATTTTTTTTCAGATATCTCAGTAAAATTCAATGCATAGAGATGTATTAGGCATATAGTATATTTGAAGGGGGCAACAAGCCAAGATGTGCCTTTATTGTGGTATTGAAACAGGGAAAAGGGAGGTGAGCCATCTGGCTAAAATATAAAGGCAGGTGATGAGCACAAAGGATGCAATAAGAAAACAGTTAATGGATTTTTCAGAATGTACATGATGTCCACTAAAATGAAGAACTTCTCAGGAGAGGTAGAAACTGTTTATATGTACTATATGGCATACATTTACCATCCTACAGCCTTCCTTACCATATGCTACTGATATAGTTAATTGACCAAATAAAACTTATCAAATTCAGAAGGTCTCTTAACCATAAAATATAATGAAAAGCAAATGTAGTAAGCTTTGGAATGGCATCACATGTTGATTCTCTTTAAGGATATCAGCTCTCAGAGTGAAAAATATACACATCTGGAGAAAGGACAGCTATTTTATTGAAACAAAATCACTTAGATAGTCTTGCCAGATAAATTTCAATGCTCCAGTAAGACAGTACACCTCACAAATCTAAATGAATATTCAAAAAGGATATTTATAACTTTAAAAATAGTTATACTTGAAAGAACAATTCCTATTACCATACATGTACATAGATACACTGTGTTTAAAGGTTAAAAAAAAGGCACCTTAACCCAAGTTTTAACAGTTTGGTCCTGGGAAATGCAGCCAAATAATTTCAGATGTAACAATGTATTATAACACTATTTTATAAAGGTATCTTTTTCACTACTGTTCCCTTGCCAATTTTATCATTTTCAGATATTTTTAAAGATAATAAACAAATAAGAATTGGCTAAAACAAAAAAAGTGACATACTAAAGCATAGCCATTTAAAAGGTATCAGTAAAGATGTCACTTACAAAGGTTGTAGCTTATAGTTGTAAAAGATTTATAGGACTATCATTGGAATATTACACATTTTCACAATCCAAACATCTTAGGATTTTACACATAACCATTGCTCTTCCCATTTCAGAGTCCAAATGTTAACTATCCCTGCTTTATTTCAGATATTTTGAGGGTGCATCAGGTTTCTTTCAGGAACTGAGAAGAAATCTTTTCTTAAGTTCTCTTTTTAAACTTTATGTTTATGTTTTAACACAGGGTGGCAATTTAATTAGTCTATGCCTTTAACCTAAATTATGAGTTAAAGTGTCAGCTTATTAAACATGAAATGTCCAATTTCCTGAAGTACTACGTTAGACAGTTGATATCTCGGACATTTCACTTTGACACTTCTTGTTTTATTTTTATTGTGATGGTATATCCTCATTCTTTCAAACACATGGTTTGGCTTGTGATTATCTTTCAAATTTTTTTAGAGCAACTTTTGTAGAACCATGGATAAGTCAAAAATTCGTGTTATTTTTGAATATGAGTTCCTCATGGGACCAATGCAGCACAGACAGCTTGAAATATCAACAAAGTGTTTAGGAAAGATGTGGCTAATGAACGCATGTTATGTAGATGGTTTGAGAAGTTCCATTCTGGTGATTTTAATCTTGAAAATGAGCCACATGGGCGACCTGAGACCAAGGTGGATAATGATGAGCTGAAAGCTGTAGTGGAAATGAATCCATCTCAACCTACGTGTGAATTAGCAGCAAGGTTTGACATTGCTATTCCAACAATACTGGACCATTTGAAACAAATGGCCAAGGTAAAGAAGCCGCATAGATGGGTACCACACGAATTAAACGAGCATCAGAAGAGAAATCGTCTCGAAGCTTGCATTTCTTTGCTGTCATGACATCAAGGTGAACCATTTCTACACCATATTGTTATATGTGATGAAAACTGGATTATTTTCGACAATTGCAAGCATTCGGCACAATGGTTGGATAAAGAAGAAGTGCCAAAACACAGTCCAAAACCGAATACACATCAAAAAAAGCGAACGGTGTCTGTTGGGCCAGCACTGGTATTACGCACAACAGCTTCATGAAACCTGGTCAATCAATTACAGTGGGTGTCTACTGCAACCAATTGGATGAAATGATGGGGATGCTTGTGATCAAGCAGCCAAGATTGGTCAACAGATACAGGCCAATACTCTTGCAAGACAAAGCTCGACCACATGTCCCACAAACAATGCTGCTCAAACTATGAGAAGCTGGACTTGGAAACTCTCTGCCATCCACCATATTCACCAGACCTTGCATCAACTGACTACCACTTCTTCCAGGCTTTGGACCACTTCTTGCAAGGAAAAATATTCAATTCTAAACAAGCTGTGGAAAATGCCTTTCACAATTTCATCTCCACTCGCTCTCCAGGCTTCTTTGCTGCTGTTATAAATAAGCTACCATTAAGATGGCAATAGCAAAACTGGGTCCATAGTTTAGGTGCATACTTTGATTAATTGTACTGCTTCTTATTTGAAATATAATAAAGTTTTGATTCGAAATTGGACATTTCATATTTAATGACCTAATACCTGCCTGTAATCATAAGATATTACCCTTAATTCCAGCACAGGTTCTAAATTTCAGATATAACTAACACTCAGATCCATTAAAGGAGAGTACACAGAAAACCCACCCAATAATAGCTCGAAACGTTTCTCTTTATCAGAGCATGGAACATTTTACTAGGAATTCTGGGATATTTCAAAACACCTGTGTGTATGTGTGCATGTGTGTGCATGACAGAGACAGAGAGACAGATCATGAGAGAAAGAGAGGAATATTGAGAGATTCAGCCAGCTAGCTTATTATTCAACCTGCCTGAAGACATGCAAGTGAGAATGAGAAATTAGGAAGTGTGATAATGAAAACATTGTGTCCGATGGTTATTCCCCCACTGTTCTGTGTATTTTATTCAATACTTAGTCTATTAAAGCACCTTAAGGAAATATCGTGGCAGTATTTATTTAGGAAGCAACATAAAATTACATGTACATTATGAGCATCTATTTATTCTACTGAACAAAAGTAGTGACTCAGGGACAACACTTGCCTTTCACTTCTGCAGTGGTACAGTGCACTATCTTCCCAGCTGTATGCAATGGCCATATTCTCAATAGCCCAGAAATAAAATGAGACCAATAACAGGAAAATCACATTTCTCTATGAGACAATGCTATGGTTTCAATGTTTTTGTCCTTTCCAAATTTCAGGTTGAAACAGTTCTCAATGCAATAGTATTGGTAGGTGTGGCCTTTAAAAGTAATTGAATCATGAGGGCTCTGACCTCATGAATGGGATGGATGCCCTTATAAAAGGGCTCGATGGAAGGAATTCACCCCCTCTTCCCCTTCCACCTTCCAACATGTGAGGATGCATCAAGAAGGCCCTCACTAGATGCTGGTGCCTTGATCTTGGACTTCCAAGCCTCCAGAACTGTGAGAAATAAATTCCTGTTCTTAAAAATTACCCAGTCTCTGGTATTCTGTTGTTACATCTCAAATGGACAAAGGCAGACATCCAATCCATTAGATTCAGAAATATATAGAAAACATACCATAAAACTGCAAGTTTCAAATACACTTTTAAAATAATCTGAGTAAACAATTCAAAGTTCTTTTCCTTTTTGTCTGCTTCTTACCAGATGGTGGTATGTTAACATTTTATTCATCTATTGACTTCAGTATCCATTTTCTTTGGCCAATCAGTTTTCTTATTAAAATCTCAATTTCCAAATATACATCCCCTTTACCTCCATATTACCTGAATCTCAAGAGTTTCTTCTCTTGAAATTTCATAATGGAACAATGATTTCTGACAGCAACAGAAGCTTTTGCCTAACTCCTACAGATTTCTTGCCTATTGGTTTTATTAACCATATATATGTTGCCCTAAAATATCTTCTTTATTGTTTCAAATTATTGGACCATGAGAACAGCTGAAAGAAAAAGCATAATGTTAAAAAAAAAACCACAATAGATTTCTACAAATATGGCTTTTCATTCAAGAAATTTGTTATTATTAACATTATGTATATATGGGAGCTTCTAATATTTAGCAAAGTTGAAAGTTTAGGCTAAGGCTGTTTTGTTTTCTTCATTTTTCCCCTGTATCCATATTCCCTTGCTAAATATTTTCACAAGCTATTGTCTCTTATCCCCCCTCAATGTTTCTACAAAATATTTCTAAGATTTAGGGGGTGGGGCAAAGATGAGAGTAGAAAAAATGGATAAGTTTAGCACCTAAAACTTCACTCTAATTTGCTTTATTCACTAGCTATATTTTTAATGAATTTACAAATTACAAATAATTTCACAAATTTACAAGAAATGACAACAAAGGAAAATTTGCTGACAAACATCGATTAAACAGCTACTGATAAATTAGATTTTCATCTAAAGAAGATGTATTTTGACCCTAATGATCTCAGCTTAAAATCCTTATTAGTCAACTCTTGTACTTTCATATTAAGTAGCTTATTTACATCATAATTATGTTATAGTTAATTCAGACAAAAAGGACAAAGGAAATGAGGGGAAAACACCAACAAAAATCTTATAAGGTTCCTACTGGTCTCATAAAAAGTTCCCAGAAACATTTATTGCAGCCATGAATCCTCTCTTTCCCAATTTCTATAATAACAAGAAACTTTAAAATCAGTTGATTTCACTCTCAATCTCAGACATCTTAGTCATCGAAAATGCTTGCAATAAATTTTAAAGATATGGAGGAAATTTGTGAGCCAAAATGTAATGGACTAATGTATATTAGATTTGCTAAAAATGGGATGGGCTGAAATCTATCAGCAATAGGTACAATATATATTACACGTGAACTGGTAACATACAGAATCAGGAAAATGAGCTATTTGCTAACTTTTAAAAATAATCTAACTTTTTCACTAATTATATTTGGTTTATTAGTAAATACATTTCTTTTCATACACTTTATTGTAAGTAAAATAAAATCCCTCACCTATATTTCTGGAATAGATAGAACAAAAGTTTCTTCCTTCATATGCAGAAAAGATGAAAGATGAAATGTTAAAGATGAAAGGTAATATGTTACTTGTTTCCTCCCCTCTAAACACTTTCTGGTGGAGACCATCAGATATGATACTAACCTGGATTCTTATAAATGCATCAATTTACTCCAGACTTTTCTAACAAAAGTACTAACTTATGCATGAGGTCATTGAAAGCAAAGTATGTTAGCAATCACATACTCTTTCTTCCCTGGGAAGACATTGCCAACTTTTTATACTTTCTGACCATAAAAAAGGCAAACCAAACTAATCAAAACAAAACAACAAACTTTGAACAAACATGAATGGAAAGTTTCATAATTCTAATGGGATGAGAGGGATTCTTCTCCCATAAAACCAATTTCCCTGCTTCCTATTAAACATTAAAATTGCTCATTAGAGACTGTATCATTGTCATAGGACAGTTTTAAAAACAATGCTTGAAAGCATGTACATTCTAGAAGTTTTATTTCCACAATTCTTTCTGTAATAATGGTTTATTTGCATTTTCTACCACACATATCCCAGATTCTCATGAAACAAGATATTAGCATTTCTCTGTAGGGAAAATAAATTAAATTGTATGGCTTACTGTTATTTAAAGTGTTAAACTTCCATTTTCCTTAAATTGTTTTTGTTTATATTCATCAGGAAAAAAATCCTTACATTTCTTCCTTCCCCTCCCCCCTTCTCCCCCAAAAAAGCTAGTTTCTACATATATTTATATCATACCTCAGCTTCTAATTCACTGGCTTTATGTGTCTTATCTCAAAGTACTATCTCAATAACCTAAAGCTATTAATGGTAAGGTCAAGTTCTAAATATAATAGGTCTCTTCCATCAAGCTGTTGGAAGAACTATACACAAATATTTCCTGACAGTTGAAAGATGCTTAGAAACACATTTATCCAGATGAATTTACCTTTGAGGGTTAAAATGAGCTAAATGGGAGACCAGTAGTGATTTTCCCCACCAGCGTGCATCTATCAGCTGGATTTTAAAAGCTATCTTACATAACAAGTATATGGTCAGCATAACTGCTACAGAGTAAATAAACAAGAAAAATAATCAAAATAACATGCCACAAAAACTATAATAAAGGTGAAGTGGCCATTTAATTGTACATCTGGCAATACTAAGAGCTTTTGAAAAGGAAAAAATGCTTTGCTAGACAAACCTCAGGTGAGGTTAACATTTGCCTCAGCAGTAGACAAAAGTATAGTGTAGTCTTGAAAGAATCACTAGAAGAACTTTGCAGAGCATTTTAATCAACAAGCAGTGCCATCAAGGAAACTTTGCTTTAAAGAAAAAAAAAAACCTTTTTATATTAAGTAAACTCAGCAGCTTTTCCTCTTGGGGTTTTCTTCAGAGGATTTGATTTAAACAAAGCATCTCTGGAAAAGAGAAGGGCTTATTATTCTTTCACAGAATATTCAATAAAAGTGTAAAATTACTAGTGAATCTTAAAGAGGGTGCAACAATTCCAGGCAAATTTAAAATAGTCTGCTCCATTGAGATAAGCTTTAAATCTTGCTAGCTCTCTTCCTCTCCCATCTACATTTTATTGATGCCATTTCTTCCTCAGCATCTGAGCCCCTGCAAGGATCCTTCTATAAATTGATCACCAAAGTGTATGTAGTAAATTAGGAATAAGGGTCAATAAATATCCACCCAGAAAATAGGAAGAGTGTAACAGATTAAAAAGGAAAATAAAAAAGTTAAAGTGAAAAGAGCAACCACAGTTGGATAGTAGCAGGTAAAATGCCAGCTATAAAGGCACACCTTCTCCCAATTCAGTTTGTCAATAAGCAAGGATTCTTAGAGTTAACAAATATATGGCACTTTACTACTCCCTCAGAACTGCGAGCTTTAAGTGTTCCCTGGAAAACGTCTCTCTATATATTAAATAGTTAAGGGATCATAAAGATGTTTAGAATTGAACTGAAACAAAGTCCTAAACCCACATTATTTATTTCAAATAACGTTTGCATATTTGTCTATTGATATAATAGTCTTGGAGTGGGGAGTTAAAGAGGTGACAGACAATAAAAAGAAGTAAACATGGAGCTATACAGCACAAGACATTGTGTCTATAAGTGATGTCCAAAGCCTACTAGGTGCAGAGGAGTGGAGTCCACAACTAGACACCATGCAGGAGTGATGCAGATAACAGTGCTTGTCAGAAGCTACCTTGTGGCTTTACTTTCCATTTGTCTAATAATTTGTGGTTGCATTGGATAAAGAATTTATGGGTATTCCTTAATAATTAACTCAAAGGATAAAAAGTCAAACACCCTCCTCATCTCTGAGACTATCTGAAAATACTGACCCAGTATCAATCCCAGCCAAAAAGTGAGAACAGTGATTTCCCATTGTATCAATAGGAGGCTGTTGAGTCCTTTTCTAAAAATACACCTTCATCTCTTACTGAGCTAAAATGCTTATTTATATATGGATCATATATACAGGGTAGCCAACAAGTCTGAAAATATAGACGAATACATTAGATGACATAGTGCAGTACTGTACAATCCATCATAAGATCATGGTCTATGTTTCCAGACCCTCTGCTTCTAGTATTTTTAACAGTCTTCATCCTTAACTCCTTCCAATGAATACCAAGTTTCTCTACTGTTAGCATGCCTTGCAATTATCCATGAATTTCCTCCAACAATTCATTCTTAATTATTCTCCCATCAGGCTTCTTCCTGCCTTTGAAATTCTATCTTATATTTCCCAACACTCCTGCTCTTAACTCCATGTCCTCTAAAATCATTTGATATATGAGACCAGCTTGACACATAACATAATGCATTTCAATTTCCCACCCTCCCTGGTACATATGCATACGAGGTTCCAAAATATCATAAAATATTAATAGAAAATTATCCAGTTTTCTTTAGGTACTAGATTATTATTTTATTGCTATATCTAAAAGTTGCTAAGTACCACACCGAAGTTCTCATTTTGATAGATCATACTTGGCAATCTAAAAATTACAGCGTACACTTTGGAAAGGATGTGGAGATGAGATATGAGGGAAAAAAGATTTGATGAGTTATGACATCTCAGTAAGCCATGACCACAGTTTATATTAGAACTAAAATGTCCTAATAAAAAGTGATAATTATATGAGACTACAATGTAATATTAAAAGCTGCAACTTATTGGAAAAGATATACCTGATAATTTTGGAAGTCATTCATCAGGAGCTGTAGCAGGATTTTTTAATGCATTATATTTAAACTTATTTAATCATAGTAGAGATCCTTAGCCTGCCCAAATATTTAAAAGAAAAGGTCAAAATTTACTATGTGCTCCTGAAAATGTATATGCTATAATTCTAGTAATGAGAAAATAGTAGCATAATCACATAACTGTATTTTCACAGAGCAAGATATTCAAGTTTCACCACTTGGATTTTTAAAGTAATTGCATCACTGCCCACTCCTGTACCCTCCCTGATGAAGGCAGACCTTCATTTGCTTCAATATAAACAATATAACTCACTGTAATCCCATCATTAAAAGATTGTACTAAGCGAAATAGTCAGTTATGATTAAAATTACTGTCTGCAAACTATTTGCTCTTTATCTATTTATTCAGCCTAAAAATTTTACTTGTAAATAATGAAGAATGTCTGTCAGTGAATACAGCCAAAACTAAAATTCAAGACACATGTAACCCTCACAGCATCGGAGCTCACCATCTCATCTATTGCACTGCTGCTCTACTCTGATGGTCAGGATGGTTCCATTCCATGGCACTTTTAAGGATGTCAGCCACATACATCTTAACTCTTGAAGAAAAGAATTCTTTTTCTCCTGAAGTTGGGGATTCACACGCGAGATGATGTTGAATCCCCAGCCTCGCTGATTAACAGCAGCATTCTAATCAATGTCTCAAACTGTTGTACAAGGTGAAAAGCTTAGATGCAGTCTTAACTTGCCTTCAAGTTGTCACATCCAGTATTTTACTCTTTGGCTGTTGTTGGTTTTTAATCACAGGTGAGTCCCACTAATTGACAATTTCAGTCTAATTAAGGAGGAAAGTAGGCCTGTGCTATTGAGGACTCACTTTTTCAGTTTACAGACTGTTTCTCCGCAGTGTCCTCCAAGAGATCTGGTTTTTTTTTTTCCTTCCTTCTTTAACTGCCTCTGCTTACCACACATCAGTTGTTTCTATTGGCTCTGACCCAGTCATTCTCTTTGAATTCAACCTCCTCTTACTGTTGTTTTCTTGGTGTAACATTTCAAATAAAGATCTCCATTGCTTTGGTGTTGCTTTATTTATTTCTCTTTTAATTTGCATGGTATACAGTTTAGTAGAAGTAGAATTCAATGTTAAACCATGGCAGGGAAAGCAGAATATCTGATGTGGAGGCCATGTCTTCTCAGTTGATCCTTGAGAAATTCATCATAGGGCAGAAAATGTTAGGGGATGTTGGGAAGTTTTCCCAACATTTGAGTTTTCCCTCAACATATGTATAAAGGGCCATGCGTCTTCTTGGGTATTGTACCTTACCTCCTCTAGGAAATTAGACTTGTAAGTGTCCGACAACCTCTGCCAGGGTATTAGACCAGTGATTCTTTACTGTTAGTGTACTCAGAATCACCTGGAGGGCTTACCAAAGCACAGATAGCAGGGTCCCACCCCTAGAGTCTCTGAAGTAGCAGATCTGGGGTGGGGCCTGAGAATTTGTTTTTCTAACAAGTTCCTAAATGCTGCTGTTGCTGTTGGTCTGGTGACCCTACTGTGTGTGTCACTATTTTGTAGAATGCTATAAGGAGAAGTGCAAGAAAGAGGGTTTACTTTAAAGAATCGAGATGTATTTACATTAGAGATAAGAAAAAAATGTTACTGAAATAAATGAGGGAATTGAAGTTTTACAGTTTGTCACTCTTCACTGAAATATTTTGTATTAGTAACAGACTCTAATCTCTTAAGTGCTTGCTAATAGTCATATGAACCAATCTAATATTGTCTGTGTGGTTGCTGGCCAGTCCTAGCTTTCTGCTTATTATGAACTTTCTCTTAGATATACATTTATTCTGTTTTTCCTAAGCCATTTTATTTTGATGGGTTTTTCTTTCGTTCAAACTATTTTCAGTAAGATAACTTTAGGATCTGGGCTAGTCCCTCCAAGTGTAAATATACCTATTGGAAGGAGGAGACAAAGTGCATACAGAACTGCAGAAAACGCTAAATCAGTGTGAGGTCTGGTGAGCTGAGTGGCAGGAACTAATGGGCAATTTCTTCAAGGCTTCTAAGATCAATTCCAGATTTGTTTGTTACTCTGCTCAAGGATCACATTCCTGGAAAAGCAATTTGATTCACATCTCTACCCAACAACCGGGAAAGGCAGAGCACCTTGATATATAGTCCCACCAAGACTATCCAGTTGCAGAATGGCTGGTTTCCCAAAGTAAAATGACTGTGCTACCAGCAAAAGAATCAGTGTTGGGCAGGTGAAAAAAAATGATGTCCTCTGTGCATAGGCTTCTTGCTTGTATGTAAACTCTAACCAGGCGCCAAGGGGCTGAGAGTATTCCCATTACCTATAAGAGTTTGGTGACTTCTTATTTACAAAGAATATCTGTCAGTCCCTGAAGTTTGCTCAATGATCAAATGTATTATAATTGTTATCACATTAGAAATAAAAGTTCCTCAATCCTTCATTGGGACTAAATCTCTGATTTCTGAAGTGATCATGAAAGTTGGGAGGGGAGAAATGAAAGTCATTTAATAAACATTTCATTCTTTACTTACCTATATGTTTCATTAATTGGCTTGATTTCCATCAGAATGGGATTTCCAGATATGTCCAGTCCAAGGAAGGTATAAGGTAAATTGAAGGAAGAGAACTTGAAGTTAACATTTGTTCCAATTTCAGAATTTTAATGACATGGAGTTTAGCAAAGGATATGGGATGTTGTTTCAGAGTAGAGGCAGTAAAAGAACACAGTGGAAAATAGAGAACATTTCCCTGAATAAAAGAATCTGAGGAGAATGGAATAAAATTATCTATGCTTATGTTTATCAATTTGCTGAATACGATGAAGAAACATCAAGGATGAGGGTAAATAAAAATATGGTGATGATGGAATCAGGGCTGGCAATGGAATTAATCAGCATCTCCAAAGTCAATAATCACCTTAATAGGAGATTAACTAGGGGTATTAAGAAGATAAAAAGCTTAAGGGCTAAATTCAAAGTAAGAAGTAAAACTCTATTTTAAACTCATATATGATAAAAAATCATTATAATGGGATATGGTCGTGAATGAAACAATCATAAACTTCAAAATAAGTTTTCCATTAATACAAACAGTTAACAAACTAAATATAGGTTTAATATTTACAAAATCATCTCTTCTTATGATACCAAATAGATAGTAAGTCATAATTTTCTCTAAAATCACTATAACGTACTAAAATGTGATTCAGCAATTCTACATCTGGAGGACATTTATCCAAAAGAATTGAAAACAGGTACTCAAACAAATACATGTACATGTCAGTTCATAGCAGCATTATTCATGAAAGCCAAAAGATGGAAACAGACCAAAGGTCCATCAATGGATGAATGCATACACAAATCATGGTATATAGATGCAATGAATTATGTAGTGATAAAAGGAACAAAGTACTGATGCAAACTACAGTGTAAGTGAAACTTGAAAACATTATGCTAACTGAAAGAAGTCAGACGCAATGGTTACATATTGTATGACTCCAATTTACATGAAATATCCAGAATAGGTAAATCCATACAGACAGACTGGTGGTTGCCAGGGGCTGGGGAGAGGGGAGGAAATGTGGGACAACTGCTTATTGGTTACCAGGTTACCTTTTGAGGTGATGAAAATGTTTGGGAACTAGACTGAGTTGGTGTTTGCCCAATATTGTGAATGTACTAAATGTCACTGAATTGTTCACTTTAAAATGGTTAATTTTATGTTGTTATCTTATTTTGCACTACCCCCAAACAGTGAATGCCTAGCTATCTTCTTTCTACCTATCCATTTCCTTCCTTTTGCCTAGCACCAACTCAAATGTCATTCACTTAAGACCTTCCTTGATAATTCCAACCCCAAGTAAACTTTCACTTCTCTGAGTGCTTATGCTGTATTTCATATTCATTCAGTCATTCAGTCAACAAATGTTTAGCAAGCACCCACTATGTGTTGGGCACTGTGTTAGGTGCTGGAAAAGCTTAGGTTAGTCCCTTCCAACAACTGTGGAAGATTATGTAATTATATAATCAAACTAAAGAAGGACTGTTATCAAACTAAGAAAAGTGCTTTGATTAAAAATATACATATATATATATATATGCTAACTGAAAGAAGTCAGACGCAATGGTTACATATTGTATGACTCCAATTTACATGAAATATCCAGAATAGGTAAATCCATACAGACAGACTGGTGGTTGCCAGGGGCTGGGGAGAGGGGAGGAAATGTGGGACAAAAGTTTTGAAATAAGTAATTATTTTTTAATTAAAGTAAGCCAACAATAAAGCTGATTTGACAGAAAGAAAACTTTTAAGTGGCAAAGTAAAAAAAAAACCTTAATTTGAATATTTGCCTACTTTTGTTTACAGTGATAGGCAAAAATATTTTTTAAAGAGTAAAGAAAATACTATTGAATGAAGAGGCTCAATAAGGAACACATTCGCCAGCCTTTTAACTGAAATTTCTTAGTTCTATTTTAATTAGAATTTCCAAATAGTATTTGGTCCTTGAAAGGAAAATTTTTTCAATCCTTGTCAGTCTGCAAGATCACTCTAACTTTTAAAATATTTTCTGATTCTAAAACAGTTATCAATCTACTAATGGGATCACATAATGTCAATTTAAACCAATCAATTATTCACTAAAAAAGGTCAGATTATTGATATAAAAACATAAGTCTTCTATAAAATTACCTACAAGTTTAAAAAATTAACAACAGAATCTGAAATTAAACTGAAAAAGAAGGCAAAACCTAGATCAATCCTGGGCAAAACAGTTTGAATAGTTCCAGCATTTCAGAATCTGGTTTTAATAGATCCTTAATTTATTATTTTTATAACAGCAAAGGTAACAAGCCAATAAAAATATTTCATAATTCAATTTTTGCTGCACTGGAGCAACCAGGAACCCAACCAAAAGCGTATCTGATATACCCACCAAGTACATATCTGCCAAACATTGAAACCAAACTGATTTGTAAATCACCATGGAAAAAGCCACACAACGGTGGTTTTGCTATAAAATGGAAATTAGCAAATTAACTCAATTTAAAGGACACAGTTCAAATATAAAGAAAGAAAAACACACAAAAAGGTATTTTTTATTTTGAACTTTTTCATACATAAAAATACAAGAAAATAGTAACTTTACTCCTCAGGTTCATTGCTTAAAATGTAAAAAATACAGCAAGAAAGAAAGATGAACAATGTGATTTTTGTTATTGAAATGTCACTGAATACAGGATGTTATATCAATATGTTCCCCTTTAAATTATCTTAAGGTGTTTTCAAAGTAGTGAGTGTACAAGACAAGTGTTCTTAAAGTTGTTTTGGCTTCATCAATGTAGTTTACTTGAAACATATTCACATTACTCTAAAATCCATTTCTAGAAAAAAAATTACTTGAATCTCTCAGGGAAGAGTTCTATTTTCCTTTTGACTACCTAGGAGTAGCATAAAACACATTTCTTCGTCTATTCTTCCTTCATAAAAATCACAGATAACCTTGGTTGAGTTATAAATGTAATTCACATAATTAATCTCATATGAAATTCATGATATATCTAACTTTTCAAATCCCTTTATGGTTGGATTTCCTAGAATCAATTTTGTTGAAAGATAAATTTTATTTGCTACAGAACATTATTAGTGTATTTTTTGCTGATTCCTGTCCAGTGACACCTGAAAGTCCAGGCTAAGTTGTGAAAGGAGAGAATGGTGATATAGGGATATAGGATATAGGCAGAAGAAGGTGATATAGGTAGCATCAAAATATATACCAAGCCCTCTGGGCTAGAATCATTTCTTATATTCTTATATTTATGCAAACACTTTAAGGTCAAAGGCTCCTTTTAAAAGATGGCTTCTTTTAAACAGTGGTTTAACCCATTTTTGTATCTATATTATAATTCAAGGATGTTCAAAGTGGAGACCCTGAGAAACTACATGATCATTCATTCATCAACTATTTCATCAGCAGCAACTATAAACAAAAGTGCTATAAGGAGCAGAGAGATATAAGACATTGTGTCTGTCACTTAGCAGCTTAATAATTAAACAGGAAGCTAAGACAAGGACCAAGCTGCTTAGAAATCATTAAAGAGTGAAGAAGAATGTTTCTAATGTGCTAAGGGAGTTACAGGTAAAGGTCTGGAAAATGGGGTAGCTAGGACATCAGGGACCCATCTTAATTTTTCCAGGCAATAAACTGGAGTATTGGGGGTCGAGTTACAGCAAGAACTCCAGGCTTTTGTATTAGTAAGAAAAAAACCCAAGGAAATAAAGTTGTATATACTGTTTTCCAATTTGGATGGAGCACACTACTTTTTTAGGGTCTTAGTGTAATAAAAATATCCCACGTTCCATTTTTATTCAAAGATAAAAAGAATGAAAAGGACATATTATTGCTTTGTATGTCTCTGAAAATCAGTCCGTAAGTACTCACTGTCAAGACAGAAATTGACGGAATTTCTGAAATCATGGTAAATGAAAATACTCTCCCCTCTCCCTCTATGTGTAAAAGATGCAAATAAATGGTGAGGATGTGAATTTTAAAATAGGAGAGGAAACCAAAATTTATATAATAATTATTTT
The DNA here is from genome assembly GCA_023783475.1 of Daubentonia madagascariensis. Classification (NCBI taxonomy): domain Eukaryota; kingdom Metazoa; phylum Chordata; class Mammalia; order Primates; family Daubentoniidae; genus Daubentonia; species Daubentonia madagascariensis. Next base: position 39,158,904 of record JAKFHU010000600.1, read on the forward strand.
AAAAAACTTATTAGTTATCCAGAACTACTGTCAGTTAAGGTTTAATTTTGTTCAAAAAGACAGTATGTGTAATATATGCTATGGACTAATATAATGGGGAAAGAAACCAACATTAATTGAGCAATTTCTATGGGACAGTCACTCTGCCAGGTTGCTGTCATATATTTAGTTCATTGAACGCTCACCACCATACTATGAGGTAGGTAATTATTATCTTATCAGTTTTTTGTTGTGGGAACTAAGACTAGGACATTAAATTTGTACCCAAAGTCAATCTGAATTAGGATCTGGATTAGAAAATAATTTTTTTAGACTCTAATGCTCAGGCAGATAAAGCAAAGAAACAGGTATCAGTTCTAGTGAGAAAAGATGGTTTTCATGTTTTTCCCTAATTGCCTCTTTAATAAAAACTTAGAATCCTCTCTGAATAACTGTGATGCTCTAAAAAGTGATGGGGGTCATCCTGAATAAATAAAAGGACTTGAGAGTAAAGAAAGAAAAATCTAATTACTGCTAACATCTACCTTTCATTAAGAGCATAGGAAGAAAATGAGTTTTCTCTTTAAGTGTTTTATCTCACAAATCTCTATCCACTAAAGAAAGATCTTAAAAATATTCCCTAATTAATTCTTCACAATTTATTCGGTATAAGCTCATATATATGGGCCAATTCTACAGATGCCAAAGTGTGTTGTAAAGGTATAGGTACATAATCAATTCTTAATAAAACAATCAACTGTTATAGACCATAGTAGCTCCTATTGTACTTAAAAGCCACAAGAAAAGTGTCTATTTTCTTACTTTTATTTGTTAGTAAATATTAGAAAACTAAGGCTAAAATCAAGCCAAGTATTTTTATTAGGCAAATGCTTCAGTTATTTTATATATATTTAGTAACCACCAAAAATTTCATATTTCCCAAGAAGAATATGAATCCCAAGAACATTGGGCCACTGTACAATCACTAGTATCCATTTACTTTACACCATAGTAGAAAACACTTTCCTACAACAACAGCCAAACTGAAGTTGGTGTGATTTGTAGAGTGAAAAACCTCATATTATTAGCTTTAGGAATTGAGTTCCAAGTTCCATTTCTGCATTAGAAACAGTTTCATTTCTAAAGCCCACCCATAAATACACAGCCCCTCCTGCTCTTTCCTTCTCCCTTTTGCTTTTGGCTTTTACCTATGCTTAGCAAGCCAAATGGAATCTTCCTAATGGCTGCCAAATTCAAGGCCTCAAGAGTCTTTCATGATACCACCATCAATTTTCCATGAGAGTACCAGTCTATTATTATCAAACTATTATTCACCCATTATTTGAATGTTTTAACTAAGTTATACTTCTATGAAAGCAAGCAGATGTGATGGTGAAATGATGTCTTTTAGGATATTCATCTAATCATGTCAGTAATTTTTGTGGCACTGACCCCCAGCATTCACTGAGATTACTGTTGAGATTCTGGGAGAATCAAAAATACAATAACATTATAACTAATAAGTAATATAGTATAAAAGATTATAATTACATATATTCACTTAAGATATATACATATATAAATATATACACATGCATGCATACACATATAACACTTGTGACACTGTACAGTACAGTGGTCAAAAGGGTATGTTCTGACATCAGACCAACAGACATCAATTATCACCATCACTTGCCAGCATATGACTTTGGGGATATTCATTCATTAACCTTAGTACTTCACTTTTATGTTTGAATTAAAAAAAAAAAGACAGACTATGGTGAGAATAGAATAAGAGATAAAAGAGTATGTGAAGAACTTAGCACAGTGTGTGACACACATCAAGAGTTCATGTTGTCACCATCACTAGCATCATCATCACCAGGTAAGGAATAAACTTTCTTAGTATTTATTGCTAGTCATAGCTACTAAAGGTTGGCTCAGTCACATTCTGACATAACAGTTAGAATTAGATGATAATTCTAAATAAGGGATCATGTTGATTAAAATCTTTAAAATCAGCTCCAATGGCATGCCCACTTCATGAACACAAATATTAATCAAAGCATTTCACATAAATTAAAAATCCAGTAAAGTAAAGGAGGCTCAAAAGTTATATCTGTGGTAGATTGCTACAATAAGAAACCCCAAAGGATCATTTCTCTTGTTATCTATGCCCTTGTTTTGTCTTCTCTTACATAGACTCCTCCCACACTTGCTTTGGCTAATGGAAAATCAGCAAACACTATACAAACAGATGCCTTAATGACACTTGAACATGGGGGTGTGCCCTTTCTCTTGCTGCTCAGGCTCAAGGTAAGCTGCTATAGATATGTGGCCCACATGAGAACCAGTACCACCTGCCAAACATATGAGCGAGGTCACAGGGACCAGCTGGCTGACTGCAAATGCACGAATGCAGCTAAAACATATGGAGCAAAGAAGAGTCACCTCAGCTCAGCCATGGAACAATCTGCTGCCAAATGATGGTTTGAGGATGTTTTGTTATGCAGCAAAGCTAACTGACACAGTATCCCTCCTCCAAGGAAATAATTTCTAAATTATTCATTTGAATGAAAGAATAGCTCCATTTCATTAATTAATTAATTAATTCATTGACACATATTTATAGTGCACTGACATTCATAATAAAGATAGTGAAATAAATAAAATCTAATCCTATGTGACTTTTGCCCTCAAGAACCTCCTTATAGTAACATGAGGTCAGAGGAAAGGAAGTTTCCCCCAATAATCATAGAAATTAGTATATTTTAAATAAAAATAATGATAAAAACTAACATTTCCATATTAAGGCACCATACATTATCTTATTTAATACTCACAACAGCCTATAAAAGAGGTTTTATTCTTATCCTGATTCCTCAGATAAGAAAAGTGAGACTCAACAGGTTAAATAATTTGTCTAATGTCCCACAGCTATTAAATCAAGTATTTTTTCCATAATTTCTACAGTTTTACAACTGTATATTTATATGGTCATGTATTCTATGTTTATAATTTAAAACAATATTAATTTATACTTAATACTAGATTTATTTGTATATCACAATAACAATGAGTTTCAAAAAAGAAAAGTAAATCAACAGCAATGCTTAATTTCAACTTGCCTTTACCAAAGTAAATTTAGTTAAATATCCACTTTGTTTTACCTACTTTGAACCTAACTTCTTCCTCACATCATCAAAAAAGCTACTTGAATAAATGATCTTTAAACTACTTTTTACCTTTAAAAATTTTATGTTTAAGACTTAGGTACAGAAAAGTAAATCAGGAAACTAATGTTAAAAGTTATAATACTAATACTAATTTATTTGCCCAAAATATATAATGAAATATATACTAATAAATTTTAGGAAGTTTAACATATACATACATTAATATATTGAGAATGCACAAATGGGTTCTTTCATACAAGACCACACATAGAAAGGAAACTACAGAAAAAAAAAAAATAAGAGCCTACCAACTTGATTAATACTCTTACTATCTCTGCTACTTGGTAGCTGGGCAAGTTGAGTTCTCTGTGCGTAAGTTTTCTAATTAGTAAAATTGAGACAATAATGTATATTCATTGAAGATTATGTGAGGTGTAAATCAAATTTAAAAAAATAATAAGAGACATTGCTTATCTACCATCTAGGTCATTTGTGCTGGGCATTGTACATATATTATCTCCATTCTAACAGCAATGAAATAGCGCTATTATTTTAATTTTATAGCAACAAAAGTTGAAAATTTTTACCAAGTTTACCCATCTTAGACAAAAGCAAGACACCACTCAAATCCAAATATAGGCACACCTCAGAGATATTGCCAATTCAGTTCCAGACCACTACAATAAAGCAAATATTGCAAATTGCAATAAGGCGAGTGACATGAATTGTTTGGCTTCCCAGTCATATAAAAGTTATATTTATACTATAATCTAATCTATCAAGTGTTCAATAGCATTTTTTGTTGTGTCTCAGGAAATAGGGAGGCACGAGGAGAGGGAGAGAGACAGGAGAACAGTCAGTCGGTGGAGCAGTCAGAACACATACAATTAAGTTTACCATCTTATGTGGGCATGGTTTGTGCGCCCCAAACAATTACAATAAGTAACATCAAAGGTCACCGATCACACATCACCATGACAGATAGAATAATGATGAAAAAGTTTGAAATATTGCGGGAATCACCAAAATGTTATACAGAAACAAAAGTGAGCATATGTTGTTGAAGAAATGGTGCCAATAGACTTACTGGATGCAGGGTTGCCACAAACCCTCATTTTGTGGGGAAAAAAATGCAATATCTATGAAGTGCAATAAAGCAAAGTGCAATATAATGAGGTAATCCTGTATCTCTGACTTCACTGTATTGTGCTCTGAAAAGTATTAAGGTTGATGTTAAAATAACATGGTTTTAGATAGATGGCTGTCTAGATTAATCTTTTATATCAATAGTCAGATGACTAGGATCTTGAGTAGGGTCTATTAGAGATGAAGGGATCTTGAAAACCATCTTATTTAAGTGCAATAAGGAAATGGACACCCTAAAAAGTTTACCTATTTGACCAAAATTTTACTGATAGTGAGAAAACAAGACTCAGCTATGAACAGATTTCAGAACTCAAATTTAGTGTTTTTCTTCCTTAATATAATAAGTTCAAACCCACAACTTATCTATACCTTAAACAGAAGATATTAAAAAATAATTACCACTTCTCTTTCAAATCTTAAGCAAAATATTTTCTCAATGAAACCTTCCTGATCTCAATGTAACATTACCCAATTTTTTATATCTCTATTATTTTTTTCTTCTAAGATTACTAGTTGTAATATTTTACTTATTTACTCATTCATTCATTTCATTATTGTCTATATTTTGCCACTAGAGTATAAGCTCAGTGAGGGCTTCTTCATTTGGTATTTGGGCAGGGGAAGTTTGTTTATTAGCAAGGCCTAAAAAAGCTTTTAGCTTCCTGGGGTAACTAGGCTCATGGGACCATAGGAAGTCTCTTAGAAGATTCCTACACTGAAAACACGGAATAAACCAGCCAAGACCCAGAAGGCTTGAAGGGCCGCAGTAACCTGTCCACTGAGAGACATGCCTCTCAAGGGATTGGTTCCAGTATGCCCGCAGATTCCAAAACCCACACATGCTCAAGTCCCTGATATAACCTATGCACATCCTCCCACATACTTTAAATCATCTCTAGATTACCCACAATATCTAATATGATGAAAATGCTATGAAATGCTATGCAAATATTTGTTATACTGCATTGTATAGGGGATAATAACAAGGAAAAAAGTCTGTACACGTTCAGTAGAGACACAACCATCATAGGCCTAACTACATTTTCGATTTGTGGTTTTTTGAATCCATGAATGTGGAACCTAAGAATATGGGGGGCTTACTATACACACAGATGTTAGGGGCGTTAGGCTCTGCCATGTGTCTGATATGAACAATGGGATAGTGGCCACTCTTTGTGAGCCTCAGCTCCTCTCCTGTAAAATAGGAATAATGATAGCACCTATGCCATATGGGAGTTATAAGGACTAAATGACAATATGTTTAAACTATATTCTAAGAGTTAAGCCTATTGGATATTATCAGAGAATCTGTTCTGTAATGCAAAAAACAAAAACAAATCCTATTTTATCATAAGGGCCTATCCATAAGAATGAATCAAGAAGGAAAAAATGACAAAATGAAAGGGAAACCATCATTGTCCTACAGGCACAAAGAAAGCACAAAGTTGCAATCAAGCTTCTTGCTTTTTACTCCTCCTTCGTTTCCTACTCCTTTGAGGGAAGACACTATATGGGTGTATATGTGGAGGGGGTAGTAGAAAAGGATGTCTTTAAAAACATGAGATAAGCAGAGGAAAGCATGAAGGTAAGGTGGGCCTCAGTCAACACAGGTTGCCCTGAGTGGAGTGGTCAGGTGGAAAGAGGCTCTAGTTTGCACTCCTGAATGTTCTTACATTGCCTAGACACTGAGTTGAGAGTCACTGGGCCTGCTGAAGGGCCCCCTTGGTGGTGAATGTCATTGGCAGGGGTAAATGTCCAGAGTCACAGAGGCAGATGGATGTCGCAGAGCCTCAAAGGCTAGAGAGCCTTGAAACAAGTAAGGGCTAGAAGAAGGCCTGGTTGACCAGGGTACAAAGGTAGGCTCTGACCAAACCATGGTGCCAGATGGCAGATTACACAAGTAGTAGACCTCACCTGCAAAGATCAGCAACCAGGAAGACAAGGATCATAAGTCCAACGATCAGAGGAAACGGGTGCTGTATGCAAAAACCCTAATCTATACTGACAAGATTATGAAAATCACTCATTCCTCAGCACGTTATACCCAGACCAATCTAGGAAAGAAGCCTAAAATGGGGGCAGAGGACTAAGAAATCAGAGATTGAAAGTTTTCTCCTACAGATGCTATCACCTAAAGAGCTAGTTTAATATGTCATATCTATTTTTTTTTCTGGTGAGTCAGATGATGTGAGTTTTTGTGAAGAAGACCAGGTCAGGTCAAGATAGCATGTGTCTGCTGTGCAACACAGTTGTCTCGTGACTAAATTTGCTAACTGTTTTTTATGCTTGCATGTATTACAAAATGATCGAAGGGGAACCAAAGAGATGCTGATTTGGGGGTAGTGTAAGCTGATGTGGTGGTAAGAGAAGTGTCACAGGGGTGGAATCTGCTAAACAGAGACTTGCTCTGTCTTGAAAGACCTGGCAGACACTGAGCAGATGAGGAAAAGAAAGGCATTCTAGGCAGTGGGAACAGAAGGGTAAAGCTAGACAGCAAGTACCAGCAAAGAGAACTGGGGAAAAGAAAGTAGTTCAGTAATAGCTGTAGTGTAGAGGGTCAGGGAAAGGACGGGTTAATGATGACTAAATTAAGCAACGTAGGTAGGAGGCAGCCGATGAAGGGTTGGTAAGAAACTGGACATAAAAATCAGACATACACTCCAGGAAACCCCACTCTGACAGATAAGTGGAGAATTTATTGGAGGGATTTGACATCTGAATAATGGAAACAGGTTAGCTGGAATAATCTAAGCAAAAAAAGAAAAAGAAAACAGAAAAGAATAGAGCCTGAATAAGGCAGGGGCGATGGAATGGAAAGGAGAGGAGAGGATGAACCGTAGATATGCCAGATAAGTAGAATAGCCTCTGCTAAGTGGAATGGCTTTGTTTGAGAGCAGGATAGGCGGTAAGAGGGACACATCTAGGTTGGTTGCCCGTACTCTGGCTGGGGGGCATCAGGTAGAAAGGGAAATCATTCATGAGGTTAGGGAGAGCAGGGGAAGGAACAGATTGAAGACCTAGGGAATGGAGAAGAAGTGAGTTCAGTTAGGAGGCAAAATTAAATTTCTGCTTTTCATTTTTTTGTTTTGTTTTAACCTACCATGAGATATTAATCTTTTAGAATCTCAATTAGTGTGTCCTAGAAATAGAAATCCTATTATTTAATATTTATCCAACCTGAGAGCAAAACTCCTGCTTGGAATCTCTACAAATTCTACATAATAGAAGGAAGGAGGGGGGAAAGAGGGGGTGGGAAGGAGGAGGAGGAAACACCTGAAAAAGTCTTTGTTTAAAAAAAGAAAAAGCTAAACGCTTTCAAGAGTATTCCATGTGCAAAACTCATTAAGTCAAAGTATATTGACAGATTCACAGACTTTTAGAGCTGAAAGACACCTTAGAGATCATGTAACCCAAGTTAGCATTTTTATGGATGAGGCAACAGGCATGAGCGGGGTTTGGAAACCTAGCCAAGGTCACACAAGGGAGCCCTCCACAGGACTGGTGTCTCCATGTGCTGTGCTGCTGCATCTATGGAACACACTCAATGTTGACCTAAGGCAAAAACTACCACAGAAGAGAACTGATTGGAGCATATTTTAATCTGTTGCATTGCATTCTAATTTTACTATAAACAACTCAACATCATTCTCAAAAATTTCTCATAATAGAAAGAAAAATTCACATATACATTTTACATACCTCCATAAAATCCACAGTGAAGACGTTATTTGCTCTATTGATATTCACTACAATCCCATAAGGATTAGCCATATTTTATAGATGAAGATACCAAGGCATGGAGATGTTAAATGTCTTACTCATGGACACAGAGCTAATAACTTGTGGAGTTAGGACTTGAACACTGGTAATCCAGCTCCAGTCTACATTCTTAACCACTATAATATTCTGTCTTACTCACTTTTTTTGTCTCCAAATAACAAGGCTAATAAAATATTGTAATAATACTGAAAATATTTTCAAACATGTTGCCATTTAAACCTAGACCTAAGCATTATCAAGGTAAGTCCATGAATAATTTTGAAATGTGTATATTTATAGAATTATCAAACTGCACACTCCATATAATTTTTGTTAATCCACAAAGCAAGCTAAATAAGTCACATTTCCATAAAATGAGCAGTTTCCTCCAAAATTGCTAAAAAAGACCACCCTTAAAAACAACTTAGCTCTAGAAATTGCTACTAGGTGGAAGTCTATAAACTCAGATCCATTAAAAAACACATACATCATAAAGTAAGGAATGCCAGTGAAATATGTTGATCATATCAGTGTTTGTGCCTAGATTACCCTATGGACATTTAAGCAATAGCTGCAGGTCTGAAAGGACAAGTGGGATAGGTAAGCCACCAAGTACAAAAATAAGAACTTCTCTGCTTCTCCCCAGATGTCACTGACATTCATCCTCTCTTCAACCTTGGGATCTCACTGTTCAAGCAGATAGAAGGCTAAAGGGAGTACTTTTCAACAAACTTATGGTAAAAGTAGTTCTTAAACAACAAAGCTCTTGTTCTTGGATAATGTTAAGTGATGGGGAAAATGGAATCTGAGTAGAGTGGCATGACAGCACTGGGAATAATGTGTGCAGAGAGAGAGAAGGCCAAGACATTCTGGAGAAGTCCAAGGCCTTACCTATCCATGATGGTAGGATTGCGAAGGGGAGACCCTGAGCAGTTAGAAATGATAAAAGCTGGTGACTAACTGGATGTGGGACCAGGAATGAAGGAAGAGTTAAAGATTCAGTGATTTCTTCCATATAATCCTTCCATTTGTAACCCCAACTTTCAACATCAGTTTTAATAGCACTTTTTCAAGGGTCCATCTCATAGGCTGCCTCCATATGAACTGCTTCAAAATGTTAAAAGAAATTATCTTTATTGCTTGAGCTACATGGCTGTTGACACGCTGCCCAAATAAACAAAAATATTTTATTTGGCCCATTTTACCATGAAATAAAATGATGTTTCAAGAACATTCCCTTTAAATTATCCTAGTATTACAAAGACAAAAAAGTCACTTCAGTTTTAACATATGAACAATATTTAAATGACCTACTAAGAATATCAAAATACATGGGCAACAGTCACCATTTGGAAATGATAGCAGGCAAAGGGGTGTATGATGAACAATTCAAAAACATAAAGCTTTAACTCAGGAAAAAGCAAATGAAACAATATCAATGTTCTCTTATTTCACTATAATCAGAATTATTTTCTACCATACTTCTTGAAAAGAAATAAATAGTACCACATAGCAGTTAGGAGCATAACAAAATAGACACTTTCAATTATTTTTGAGAAATGACTTAAATAGCGATTGTTTAAAGAGGCACTGTTTGGCAAAAGTAGTAGCTGCAATGATTCTTACTGGAAAGACTTCATGGGCTCCCACAGCCTAGGTGAGAAAATTTGATCCCAAACCCCATGCCAAAATTCTTATAAATCTACATTCAACAAATAAGATCACTCAGCTACTGCTAAGCCTTAATTTAAGGTTTAATATGACAAACATCTTCTCATCTCAGTATACACAGGCTCTGTTACTAAGAGATTCGTACCAGAAGTAAAATGGGAAGAGGGATGACCACAGGTTTCTTGGGTTTCCAAAGTATGCACTTTGCAAATTCTTCCTCATAAAAGGCATCCTGAAATTAATATAGCAGCCCGCCATTATTCCTTTCATCAGAAAGGCCATGAAGCAAGCAGCTGACATCTACCTACCGCTCCCGGAATATTAACATGCTTACAAACAAGGCAGGAATTGTTATGAGACTTCGTGCTTCTACTTATATTAATATTTGCCCTGCCATATGCAGTGTTCTCTTGCTTTTCTCTTGACCCTCAAAAATCAGCTCAGTTACCACCTCCTCCCTGAACCCAACCCTAATATAGAAATTTCTTATCAGTACTGGGATTTGTTTCCCAGAAACTTATCTTCTTTCTCTGTCCATTTACCTTTTGTTCCCTCCTTCCTCCTACTACTTCATTTCAGTGCCTCCTAGGAAGACATCTGTCTAACCTCCAAACCCTTTTCCAAATAGTAGCCCAATCTCTGTTTAGGAAACCTCCCTGCATTGCACATTGTCTTGGGAAATAGTGACTACTTCCCACAAAGGAAACCAAAGGAGTAGTATCTTCCTTACCCTGTTCAGAACAGACAGAGGCCAAACATAGGCAGAGCCCAGGTCAATCTGATGCTTTCAGAGAGCCTTTTTAAGTGTTGAGCAAATGATACCATGATTAATATTTGGAGGTCAGAATGGAAGCATGAAGACCACATGACCTTCACTGTGGTTGCTGTCTGGTGTGCCTGTGGTTCCTGTAGATTTTTTAAGGTCATTCGCGACCTCTTTCAAGCTGATCCCCACTGAGATTCAACTGACCCAAATGATCTTCAATTATACTCTCCACAGACCATGTAAACACAAGATTCTAATTCAAGACTGCTTCACCAAACTGATGATATCTTCCCTGTGTCGACTTACTAATGATCCTTCATATTACTCTACCTGCAGCCACGCAGGAACATATGCATGATCGACAGGTATTAAGCATACTGCTTCATTGACTGTAGTGTGTGGGTTTGTGTCGCTGATTGCCCGAACTCTATACTATATCTCAACCTACAATTTTAGAGTAGACTTTCTTATGGATACAGTATCTTATCATAGTGCCATCTTAATATGTGCTATTGTCTTACTTTGCTGTTTAGCCAACTCTAGATAAGAAATACGGTCCATACATCTTTATTCAGAGTTAATGGATAATAATCTTCTATACCCGAGCATCTTATAATATCTTTGATCTTCACTTTTCCTGCTTATTCCAGATGACAATCATAGATTAATAGAAGAGATAAAGGTCCATCATTCCCTTCTCTCCAGACCAGTGAAGTGCCACAATAGATTTTTCCCTAATTACCCAAAGCCACAGACTTCTGAAAAATCTCTCCCAGCTTTTACACTTCAATAAATTCATTCTAGGCTCAATTCCACAGACTTTCAATTTCCTTTAGTTTCCCTTCACATTTTTGTTGCCTTCTTTCTAGATTCTCTCTCTTTTTATTGATAATTCTGTTGCACATTCTACACAAATTTGATGTGAGTTTCTCTGTAAGATATTATTGGACTCCCTTCTCAATCTAGTGTTCTATTCCAAATGGATCAGTTTCTCCATATCTAGGAGAGAGAGGATGTTATATTTACAACTAAAGTGAGTAGCTGGGTTGAAGTTACTGGAATTGCTGTCCTTCTCATTAGCATGATCACAGCTACTGCTCACTAAATGTTGTCCCTGAGGGGCAGGTACTAGTCTAAGCACTTTAGGTACATAATTTTACTTAATCCTCAGAATGTTTCTACTAAATTGGTATTATTGTTCTTCACTTATTGATGAAAAAACTGAAGGTCAGAGGCATTATGTATTCACACAAGTTCACATCACTAGGGGGTGGCAGAGTCATGACAGAAAGCCATTACTTGATCCCAAAGTCTATGCTTTTACCCACTATAACTTACCCTGCCCCCTACATACAACCATGAAAAAAATCACCATCTCTTATCCTGGTAACTAAGCCCTGCATGATTCATCTCTATTTGCCTTTCCAGAGTCATCTCTCCCTTTGTCCCTATCCCTCTCAGCCACATAGAATCTGAACTCCAGGCAAATTAAATTGTATGTATGTACAAAAAAGCCATACACTTAGACTATCTTTTTTTTGTAAATGCATTGTCTTCTAAGTAAAATATTCTCACCCTTATAAACACCATTTTCAGTCCTATTCATTCCATGTAACCCAGATCAAATGTTCCCTTTTCCATGAAGTCTGCTCCATTCCCCCATTTGAAAATAACTGGCCCCGTACTTTACTTACCATCTACATAACCCACATACCAACCCAACTAGATGTTGAGTTCCTTGGAGGCTCCCACTGTGGTCTTCTCTTCTCCATATGCCCTTTGTGCACCATATCCTTTCACGGATGATTCAACTGTTGGATTCACTTAAGTGCACTTCTGCCTGGTCATATTTCTAGCACATCTTGTGGGAAGGAAATGTGGCTGCCAGATACTGGCAGTCAGAGGCCATCAAACCTGCACCCACTCTTCATCTTTTACAGTCACGGGATCCACACATTCCATCTGGGGAGGTTCTCCCACTGAGCCTGAAAAGGTCATATGCTTACATTTTACAAGTACAAAGGAGAGTATTAGCAGTTCTAATTAGTAAAACATTAAACAGCAACTGGAATCTACAGCCAATAGTGCTGTTAATACAGCACCTTTTAAAAATGGTATCCTTACTATTACAAATTTTAAAATATCATATATAGAGTTGATGGTACAAATGAATGTAAAAAGTATGTTCCAAGGATGAGTTCTGATGGGATGCCTAACAACATAATGAGAAAAACAATTGCTAAGGAACTGTTTCTTCCTATGTTCCCTCCCACATTCACCTCACCTCCAGAGAGCCTGTAAACACAGCCTGGACATCACATCAGCATATGTTCCTTTTCACACTAAGAGAATGGGAAAGATAACTTTGCAAATGAAAAGAGAAAAATAATTTAAAGTATGCTTTCAAATATGGAAAGCACAAATAAGTAATAAATCTTCTAGGATGATAGCAACATGTTATTTTGTCCCTTCTCATATGGATACTACTTTAAATTCCACTAGGATTTTTTTTAGACTTTCCCATTGCAAGTGAGATGATCCCTTTGGAGAAGAAAGAGCTATGAAAGACTCAAGAATATGCAGAGGATAAAAACTGCGTGGAAAAGTTTGATTGAATTGTTGTCTATGTGTCTCTGTGCAAAGTAAACTAGCAGCTTACAGGTTGTTTGCTCAAGACAGGGAATCTAAGTTTTCCCTAGGAAAAATCACATCACGACTATGTCTGGTCAAATTCATGAAATCATGAAATTAAGCTTTAATTCATACAGCAAGTTTTAATTTTAAAGTTTTATTTGAATCACAGCCTTTTTATCTAATGTGATCATAATCATTACCTGGTCTAACACATTAATTTTTTAATATAATCTTTTTAAGAAAATGGAAGACCTACATCGAGAGAGAGAGAGAGAGAGAGAGAGAGAGAGAGAGAGAAAGAGAGAGTGAGTGACAGAGGAGTGAAAGGAAGGAAAAAAAGGGAACGAAATTTCACAAGGAATCTCAACATGATGCTTAGGTTGAAGGAGGGATAGGGATCTGCTCTATAAGATGAAGATGCCCACCTTCATCACCAAACTGCTTCAGAAGTGACTCTTGTCAGGGGACTGACCCTTAAGGACCTAAGAAAATGATTACAAATGAAATTGCTTTGATTTTGCAAATGAGGAATGTGGCACATAGATTCTTAGGGTGGCCTCAAAGGATCTCCTCCTCCTGGTGTTCATACCTTTATGTAAACACCTCCCCTTGAGCATGCGTGGGACATGTGGCTTGTTTCTAATCAACAGAGTAATGCAAAAGTGATGGGGTATCACTCATATGATTACGTTATATTATACAAAACTTGTCCTTGCTAGCTGACTTGCCCTAGTAACTCTCTTTCCCCTTTCTTTGAAGAAGCAAGATGCCATGATCCAGTGAATATTGTTAAGAGCCATGTAAGGGGGATGCAGATGCTTCCCTACTTCAACTTCCACATGGAAATCTGTTGCTAGTCAACACCTTGATCACAGCCTTGTGAGATCCTTAGCAGACTTCTGACCCACAGAAACCATGATATAAACAAACGTGTTTTTTTAAGCTGCTAAGTATGTGGTCATCGTTAGGCAGCACAGAAAACTAATACAAGGAAACCAACATCTAAGAAGTATACTTAGGCCAGAGCCAAGAATAAAACTCACTTCTCATGCTTACAATTCTCTACTCCCATGCTGCCTCCCAGGAAAATAAATGTGACCAAATTGTCTTAAGCATTCCCTTAGCTTGGCTAAATTTTAGACAAGTTTCTTTCTGACTACAGGCCTGTGAGAATTTACTTAAGAAAATTTGCCCCTTTGAGATGTAAATCTTTTCCCGGACTCTTACCAGTTTTACAACCCAGGAATGTCTTTGTCAAGGACCTAGGAGCCATCCCTTTGAAATGCAATCCTCAAGAAAGATAGGTCCCTTAACTAAGTCTCTGTGGGGTCCAGGGAGGGGGTAGGAGCCTAACTTTAATAACTTGCTACTTAGCAAACACACTGACCAACTTCTCACTAACATATTCCAGGACTTTCCACTAGCTTACCCCAGTGCTTAAAACCTCTTCTGATTGCTTGAGCCCAGGAGTTTGAGGTTGCAGTGAGCTATGATGATACCACTGCCCTCATGCCTGGACAACAGAATGAGACCCGGTCTCAAAAAAACAAAAACAAAACCCTTTCCTGCCTTTTGTTTCAGTGGAATCAAAACAATCTCTCTTCGCTATTGATTAATCTTAACCCTTACTGCAATCAGTCTTGACCTCTATTGCAATAGTTTTGAATCAAGTCTTTCTTGCCTAATATTTTGACAAATGAAATGGGCAAAATAACGAGATTTATTAGAACATTTAAACACGCTGAGGTTTTGGAACAGAATGGTTCGTTGAGGGAAAATGTAATGGCTCTCTCCTAATCTATGAGGGCGCTGTATAAAGGGGTACAAAAGTGTTCTACTTGTCCTCAGGAAAACTGGCTTTGATTAAGGCCAGTACCACAAGATTAAGTACCACAAGAAAACCATGATGACTTAGCAGGGGCAACTGCACAGACCAGATTATGCTTGCTCGCTCACCTCACTATGCTTCCTCTGCAACCATCTCTGACAAACCTAGAAATCTAGAAATTTGATAAGTCAAAAATGAAAGAAGACAGTAACAGAAAGAAAGAAGACAGAAATGCAAGTGAAAAAACCACTGTCTTCCAAAGAAACCATCCAACAGAAGCAAGCAGGCGCATCATTATGAGGCATGTGCCACCAATGTGCACTGTACATTCCACAAGTGTTCCCTTCTTATTTACTTCTTTTAGCTGCTTAACTTCATAAGATGCAAAGAGGTTGGATGAAGTTTAAGTGAATGTGCTGCCCCTTTAACATCAAAGAATCAAAAACCATTGACAACCAAGGCCTCCCCTGCCTTCTTATCTCTCTGGCTGGCACAGAAGGAAAAGAACTTGCAGGTTGGTGAATAATCTGAGGGGGATGGCAGTGAAATGTAAAGTAAAACCCAAGCTGGTCCAAAGTGTCTTGCAGGCTGTAAAAGGCAGCTTAATCAGAATGCTATTGTTTTGGTTGAAATGATTTTAATTATTGAAATGCTCAATTTTTTAACTATGCAAATGAAAACCTTTAAAACCTGAAGAAAAAAAAAAGAAAATCATGATGCATAGCCCAATGTGTTTGCTCAATTCCAGGGGGGTACCATTCATACTTTATTTACATTGAACTTCATGGAGTTTTGCAACATGGTGGCTCAGCTGTATATATTAGTTCTTACCAACAAGCAGTTTAAAATAGTTGAAATTTGTATTCTTCAGCAGTCCTGATGAGCTTATATATACTCATATATAAGCTCATATATATACATATATACTCATATATATATGAGTATATACAAGCTATATAATACTCAGTTGTGGAATATGTCTATTTTACTGAAATGGTTGGTTTTACACCCCTAAAATGTTATTTTAGTGTTGGTTTCACCCAACTCATGTGTAGAAGCCAAAATTTTAATCCATACCCTCTGGGTGAGATTTTTCAGTGTTGTGACAAAATTTCAACCCCAAACCACAAATCTCAGTGGTTTCATGACATCTATTCCAAACCGATACTTGTAGTGGAAACAAGAAATATGACCAATTGCCACAAAAGTGTCATTACAAAAAACAAATTTAAGTATGGATGCCAATAATTTATTCTCACATTTACAAAGTGGCACAACTATCGTACCTAAAACAATTTTTAATTTACATTTTCAAATCCTACTAATGTGTTTTCATTAATAATTTGAGAAAATTACAAACTCCAACACATACATTATATGCCACAACCTAATTTAGTCATTTGAAACATTCAATCTCAATAATCATTAAACAAACTGATTCAGTATCTCTTTGTCCCAAAGAGCATACTCGATGTTTTATAATTACATGAACATTTATTAGCGAGGATTGAGAACTCATTGCTTAAAGACAATTTTCCTTTCACAAATATATACAATTTCTCATCTCCAGCAAAGTCCTTTCTGTATTTTTAAAATAAAGTGTTTTCCCCGCCATTAATATGAATATGTGCTTATTATAACAATCTGGAAAATAAAACTGTAACAAAAAGAAAAGAAAAGGAAGGAAGGAAGGAAATAACTAATAATTTTACCAAAGAGAATCACTAATATATTTGGTGACGTACCTTCTGGCCTTTATTTTCCCTATATGTAGTTTTTTTTAAGTTGCAATCATACTTATTGAACTCTTTTGCAATCTGCTTTATTATCTTAAAATACAGTGGTACCCCTTATCCATGGTTTCCCTTTCTGCAGTTTCAGTTACCCATAGTCAACCATGGCCCAAAAATATTAAATAGAAAATCCCAGAAATAGTTTATAAGTTTTACATTGCACACCATTCTGAACAACATGATGAAGTAGTCCTGCTCCACCCCGCCCAAGATGTGAATCATCCCTTTGTCCAGCATATATACACTGTAGACACCACCCACCCATTAGGTCAACAGTAGCTTAACACTATGACATGATGCCTATGTCATTCACCTCCCTTTATGTCACATAGAGGCATTGTATCATCTCACATCATCACAAGAAGGGTGAACAAAGTACAGTAAGATATTTTGAGAGAGAGGTGCCACATTCATATAACTTTTATTACAGTATATTGTTATAATTGTTCTATTTTGTTATTAGTTGTTGTTGTTAATCTCTCAGTGTGCCTAATTTATAAATTAAACTTTATCATAGGTATGTACGTGTAGGAAAAGACATAGTATATATATATATGTAGGTTTTCGGTACTATCTGCAGTTTCAGGCATCCACTTAGGGTCTTGGAATATGTCCTTTGTGGATAAGGGGGGACTACTATATATCCGAGCATTTTTTTCTAGGTGATTATGAATTTTTTTCAAACATCATTTTAAATAACTATACAATATTTCACTGAATAAATGTATAATGCTTTACTAAATCCTTGCTTTCCTATTAAATGTATGCTTAAGCATCAGAATACACTAAGTAGAATCTGAGAGAAAAAAGAGACTAAGTATTCTCTTCGGGACAAAGAGAAACTGAATCAGTTTTTTAATGATTGTTGAGATTGAATGTTTCAAATGAATAAATTAGGTTGTGGTATACAATGTGTGTGTTGGAATTTGTAATTTTCTCAAATTATTAATGAAAACACATCTTATTAGGATTTGAAAGTGTAAATTTTTAAAAATTTAGCTACTGGGCTGAACTTTCATCCCTATTAATCATTGTTTAAGTAGTGTAAAACTCTCTGCTCTTGTTGAGATTTGTTCAGAAATCATGTTTATCAATGGTATAATGACAGAGCATGGTTTTAGTGAGCCTAGATTTTAGTGTTTTTTGAGGCATAGGGCAAGAGAGGTAAGCAGTTCCTTCATAAGAAGATCATCATCCTTTTACTAAACAAATGGTTGAATAAATGAGCTCTCTATAATCAATAGCTGGAGTTTGTCAACTAAAATCTAGTTAGCAAAAACTCCATCAAAAAATAGTGTATGCTTATGCCGTTGTGTGTTTTTCTATAGAGGGACCATAGCTTTTATCAGATTCTCAAGCAGCCTATGACCTTCTAAAAAGTATTCAGCTATTAAATACAATAAAATTCAACACATACCAAAAAAATTAGTAATTTTTTATGTGACACATATCTATCCTATTGTCTTATCTTCCTTTTCTGTTATATTAGAGCTACTTACATGTTTCTAAAATGTTGCCAGCCTAGAATTTATCCCATGGGCTCTCAATTTTATTTTCCTTGGTCAGACACATGTGGCAGATGAAATTCACAGTGTAACACATTAATTGGGCTTCTCTGAATGTTCCAGCAGGTTGTGCCTTCCCAAATACCTAGGGACTCCTCTGCCAAGGGAGATGAGGGCTACAATCTTTGCCATTCTCTGAGGACAAAGGAATGAGTTCTGACTTTGGACTGTATCCTTTGGGAGGATAGAATGTCCTTTCTTAATTCATGCAAAGGTACCACATGGGCTAGTGGCAGTCATGCATACACACAAACGATAACCTTCTGTTTAGATGCTACTCCCAGCTTTAGATGTAAATTTACTTCTTTTATTGCACTTAAGAAAATGAATAATGGTCTCATTGAAGATGTCATTATAAGAACCATGTATTTATCATCAGTTCATGTAAAAATATAAACACTTTGCTATTATTAAATATACTTGGTAAAATGATTGGCATTTCTGACTTACCTCATGACACACTAATGTGCAATGTCATTGTGAGAAGAAAAATTTCGATCACTATAGATTTTGGAAGTTGTTTATCTATTTATTTTTAATTTCACCAGTTTCCCAAATTTCTAAGGTGCTATATATGCTTATATACAATAAAACAAGATAAAATAACAAGATACCATAATGTTTAAAACAAATGGATCAAAGGGAAAATGAAAATAAGAAAGATAAGATAAAGTAAGGAATGAAGTTCAAGACAAAATAAATATTGTAAGATGAGGTACATTGGCTAGAGCTTGGTCATGAATTGAGATTAAGTTGCAGGTCAAAGAGACAATTCATGACACGCTTTTGAGTGCAATATCCATGTCTAAAGCCACCAGCTTCTGGTATAGAATGGTATTTTCCGTATCTATTTATCCATAATATAAAGTCAGACATTTTTTCACAGTAGAAGTACAACTAAGCCTGGTTCTAAGACCAGACAGAAATTTCTCCCAGGTGGCCTCATAAGAGGACACCATGATGTATAAATATACTAAATAGAACCATGTGTTTCATAAATCTTTAACTTTTAACTTCCTCCATGTAGACTGTTGGATTCACAGTATATTATAATTCAAAAAATTATATTTTAAGAGAGATTAAAATAATGTGATTTGGCTATGTAGTTTTTTGACAGCCCATCTTAATCAGAGGATGATTATAGCATATTTAAATGCAGGGCTGCAAAGTGGTCATCTACAGGAATTAACCTGCAGAAGTGTTTTGTGGAGCTGAGGAATGATTGTCTCCTGGATAGGCACTTGCTCTCCACCATGCCACAGGTCACACAGATGCCTTCATTCAATTGCATTACTTTCTCGGCCTCTCTAGTCCTTTGAGTTTGTAATCCCTAATCTAGAAGGGTGGATAATCTGCATTTCCTTCAAGATGTACTTTGAATGCAGCTATTATGTATTGCTGATTGAGTAGTGATAATAATAAAAAGCAAGCAGGGATATGATTTGCATCAACTTGTGAAGGCTAATAAAGTCCACCCAGTCTCTTCATGGAAGTGGATCAAAGGAAGGCAATGATTAGATAATAGAATATGCTACCTACAGGCCTTTCCTAGTTTGTGAGAGTATAACCATCTGAGTATCTGAGTAGAAGATGACATGTTTATTCTTTCTAATCTCTATAGTGGGGCAAATACACATGCTGTTCACGAGAGCATGAAAATCACAACTAGAAATTGCTACTTAATCCTAAAGGAACTATTTCATTCACATTGATTCAGTAATATTAATGTAAAAATGTTATGTGAACGCAAGCATTCTTAGCTCATGACCAATTTCTGATCATGGTTTCAACAGGCAAGGTAAGTACAAAAAAAACTGAACAGAATTTTTTGGCAAAATAATAAAAAGCATAATAGTGATTAATAGCAGAATAACCATACTAATGCCCACCAGCTTCTGATGTAGAAGAGTACTCTGTGAATCTTCCAAATCCTACTGCTTTATTATTCATTAACATGACCATGGGGATTGCTTGACATAAACAAAAAAGTAGGATATAGTGTAATTACACAATTAAGTGGATGAATATATCAAAGATATATATTGTGTACACTGGGAAAAACTGCATATAAAGTTGTCAAAATACATATTTGAGGGTTAATCTTTAAGAAGTATTTTATTAAAATTGCAACCCCCATATACTCAATAGCTTTCTCTTTGTTTTGCCTTTCCTGTTTTATCTTTCTCCATAGCTCTTATCACCATCTAACATATTATGTATTTTACTTATTCATCTTATTTTTTGTCTGACTTGCCCACTAGATTTTAAACTCTATTAGGAAAAGAATTATTTTTCCACTTCATTGAGCCAGAGACTATGTATCTCCAGCATGAATAAATATTCCTAGTACTTAGTAAGGACTCGATAAATATCTGTGAATGAATAAACAGAATGATTTGCAGCCACATTTCCTTAAAATGTATAAATGTCCTTGCAAAGCCCAAAGTCAACTAATAGAGACATTAAATAGAGTTTTTCCAATAGAAGATGTTGTCTATATTGTTTTTCTCTTGAGATCTTGTTGGCAATAATCCTAGCCCTTTTGCTTTTGTTTATAATAATTTCAATACATCTTTATCTCTGAGAATTATCACTAGACAAAACAAGAAAAAACTAATCCTTTGGCAAAGGGAGTTCTGATAATATGATTCACTAATGATCAACACTTTGGGGGAAATAGAAATCTCTGATTGCTTATTACTGAAGGGCATACCAATCTGATAAATGTCAGAGAATGATATCATGTATGTGTTATTGAATGCCTTTGTAGTCAATGGGAGCACCCATTTGTTTTTGCCGTTTACGATGATTTAAAAATGGCGACGACAGAGTCTCAGAATCTAACCTATGTTTTCACCATGACAATTTCTTCATATAATATATATGCTATTAAAATGTACAGATTTATCTGTTCATGACGAATCATAACACAAACAATGAAGAAGACAGTAACAGCTGGTAGGAAAGACAAGCAATCTGTTTAGTGCATTAAGTCAGGTCTGGGTGCTATCATGTAACATGTGTGTCCCAAAAGCACATTTTGGCCATCAACAGTCATCCTAAACCTCAGTAAGAATTCAACACAGATTCCAACTGCTTGAACCATCAAGGATTTTCCTTTTAAAACGGGTTCTCATGTAACTGTGACTTTATCCATTGAAATAGAACCTCTCAAACCAAGAAGAATTTGAAATTTAAGTTAAATGGACAAACAAAAACCTCAGTTTGGCTTTAAGCAATATAAAAATCCTTACCTGCTAACGAATATCTCTTTACTAATTTTGCTCAAGAAAGTCAGTGTCAGTGTTAACACTGGTTATCTCATTAGCCTTAGCATGAATTTGGTTCTGAGGTTTCCTTATTAAAACACATGTATTTATAAAAGGAATAACCAGTATTGTTGAAGTCAAAAGTTTATGAATAAAAATATTTAATTTGATGACAGATCATTGCTTTTTCCTAATTACTAAAAGATTTCAAAATTTAAGTGATACTCCCTTATTTTTCTTTTGGAATCATCTTAATGTTTTATTATCTGTTGGTCATACGAAGCACACAAAGTACCTGTTGTGCCTTGACAGAATCAGTGTAATTTGAGATCAGACAGCCCTAAGTTTTAATACTGGCTTTGCCCATCATTAGCTCTGTCACCTGGAGCAAGTTACACATCCTCTCTGAGCTCCGGTGTCCTCCTTTGTAAAAGAAGCTGATGTTGTTATCAAATTCAGAGTTGATGCAAGGTCTAAATGAGATCCTTTGCACAGTGTCTAGTACATCATAAAACAATGATGACTACTGGCTATTATTAATAGACATCAATGTTGAATTTAGAGTATTAATTTTCATACTTGGTCATATTCTGGGCTAACTTAAATCCAAATGGTAAAGTGTTAGACTTCATATAAAAGCAGGGAATAGCTTGACAGGCTCTAGAAACTGTGGTATAGGTATATGATTGCTAATCTATCATTAACCATTCAGATCTGAAGCTCTTGGCAACTACTGGGGCAAGCTGCCTCTAAGGCAAGTTCAGTTTTCAGGATCTATTTCTTAAAAGCTCTAAAGCAGTTCATGCAGAAGTACCTACTAAACAACACTCTTCTGGCTGCTTGGGAGGCCAGTGTCTTGATTGACCTACCATGACATGCTCAACCCCAGTGACATCCATCTCCAAGGCCACTTCAGCAGTAAACCTATGGGAGGTCTGTAACCCAGATTTCTCTTCATTAAGAAGTGCTCTACCTGTAAGACTACAAATGCACAATCTACTTTCCTCCCACAGGCAATTTAACTTCCTCATTTCTGATTTCTTCACTCCTACAAATATTCTCCTCAGTGCCACTATTCCATCTCATAAAGTAGAGAACCTCCCACCCCTTGTCTAGGTTTTTAATACTTCCAATGCCAAAAAACAAAAACAAAAACAAAAACAAAAAAAACCCTAGATCTCTAGCCCCAACCACTCTCTTGTGCTCTAGTCTTATGTTTTCACATGCCTACTTGCATTTCAAATATAACATACCCAAATTCAAAGTCATCGTTTTCTCTAAAAAGACAAATCCTCCTTATTTATTTCTGTAACTCTGTAAATAGAAATGTCTGACCCATAAATTTAATATTCCTTTCATGTATCTGGAAAAACACAAATATCCTAGTTATCTAGTCAAACACAAATATCCTAGTTATCTAGTCAAACTTCCATTTCACTAGCCACACTTATTTATAATAAGTATCTTGTAATAGAAACTGATATTTTTTAATTAACAATAATACTGCCTAGTTAACTAAGAAAAATCAATACAATGCATGCTTAATTAAAGTTTGATAATAATGATAGTAATTGCTCAGCTTCCTTATTGAGAAATCTATAATCAACAATCTGACTTTCTATAACAGCAGTATATTTCAAACATCGGCATCAAAGACATTAATTACAAAAGAAAACCACTTTACTTAAGATTATTACCAAATGATTATTTTAATGATTTAAGTTTTACTTTACTAATTTATAAGAATGTAATAACCTGTGTTTATTAACTCATATCAGAATTATCTCTCTAAACACTCTTGTGACTTTAATGGTTTTACTATTTACTTTTTTAGGACAAGAAAATGTCTAGAGAAAGCTTCAGATGTAAAAGTATTTATCTGGCCAACTGTACAAAACAGATCAACAACATTCCTCTTTTCAAATACAGTAACTTCTGTGCTATCAGAAAATGCTTCTGACAGATTGCATGACCACTCTGGGAGCTGTACTCTTCTGTTAGTTATTACTATAAAATGGGCATTTTACATATGTCTAAAATTATACTAGAAATTATATTTGAAAGCCATATATAGCTGAGCTTTGTATCAAATGTAATTTATATCAAACACAGATTTGACTAGGAATTATTTCATAAATATGTAGCAACTATGATGTAGTAGTTAAAAGCACAGACCCTGGAACTGACCTGCCTGGATTTAAATTTGGGCTCAGCTACTTACTATATGAGTTACCTTGAGCAAATTACTGAACCTCTCCATGCTTCAATGTCCCCAACTATAAGATGACAATGAAAAAAAAATCCACCTCCCAGAGTTTTTATGAGGATTAAATATATTAATTAATGTATAGGACTTAATGAATGCCTCATAGTAAAGGTTCATTAAATGTTTACTATTATTTTTTGAGGAAAGGCAACATCAATGACCAAAATTCATTTAGGGAAGAAGACAGTCCTAAATGGTCATTAGGCACCCATCATACACCAGATTTGTGCCCGCTATTTTACACAGTCGGGCTCACATGGTTTTCACAACAATCCTGTAGGAATCATAAACCTAACCCATTATGGAGTGTAGGTCTGAGACTTAGTGAGTTCAAGTATCTTAAGTAAGGATACAAAACTACCGACCATACAAGTAGGCAAGATTGTAGACCTCCCTCTCTGACTCCCTGACTTTCCATCCCACTTCCTAATAGTCATTTTTTCCCTTTTAATAAAATTCTTAATGGTCTGATTTTAGAATCCTAGAATTTTTAAGTTGGAATACACCTTAGATATCAACTAGTAAAGATCATACTTAAAAACAGGAAGAGACTGAAGCTCAGAGGATAAGTGACTTGTCTGATGCCCGGTAACTATCCTTTTTTTTTCTTCATCTATCAATATATTTTTAATGCCAAAACCATCCTCTTTGAATGCTAAAACAGTCTCTTGGCCATTATCCCCATCAGACAGCAATTTGATGAATACATATTTAGGCTATGATAACTGGGGAATAAAATGGGCCAGCCACTAGGGAAAATAAGAGCCAAGTTCTGAGACTGAGATATTATAAAAAGAATAGCTTTGCTGGTGAAGCAGAGTTGTGCCAAAGGGGAAGTTTAAGTTTCACTTGGAGAGGAAATGAGAGAGAGAGGGAAAGGTGGTGTTGATGTGTGAAAGGAACTGACAGATTTTACACATCTTCTTTTAAAGTAATTATAATGTCTTCCATTTCCTGTATCTTTACTCTCTTCCTTTCCTCTAGTTCCTGCTTTTCCCTCATGCAATAAATATGATCTAAGATTGTCTAGCTGGGAGGGGGAAAAATTAGCCTGCCTGGGTAAGTCTTCATTTGTCACCTCCTTTCTCTTTTCTCTGTTGAGAAATTTAAATACTCAATATCTCCTTTTACTCATATTCCTTAAATTTCTCAATTTATGGCAGTTTCTCTCTTCCCAACAGTCAGCTGAAACAGGCCTTGCTCTGAAATTCAACAATCATTTCACATTTCTCATTTGGTTGCATGTCCCTCCTGAAAATTTCCACCATTGACTCTTTCCTCCTTTATTACATTTTTTTCTTCTTGTTTCTGTGTTACAGTTTTCTCTTGGTTCTCCCTCTTCTCTCGTTCCTTGATCTCAGTATTCTTTTCCTATCCAGTCAGGTTCTTCACAGTTTTTTTATCTGCCTTCTATTCCCAGTCTGCATGCCTAAGTTGAGTGATCTCTTTCATTTTCTTTTCTTAAACTGTACCTTCTCTACTTTTCCAGTCTCAGTTCTTACCATCCCCCATGTGGACTCTAGATCCAGCCATGCTGGTCCTCCAACACCTCATGTTCTTTCAGAACTGTATGTCTTTGTTCATGCTATTTTTTTTTTTTCATTTGGAAGGCCCTTTTTATGTTTGGCTTCCTGGTAACTTAGCTTAAAAATCATCTTAAATGAATGCCTGAAATAGTCACCTGCTGCTGCTTCTGTATTCTCATGAGTTTCTGCATTACCTATCATATTCTTTTGTAATTGGACTTCTCTTCCAGTAGAATGTACTTTTCAAAGGCACCTCCTTGAAATTGATCATTCATCTTCATAGTGTACGTAACTGGCACAGTACCTAGAATTCAACAGATCCTTTCACAATTAGTGTTTGATTAGTGAAAATATTCGGAGTTATGGGGAAAATAACCCACCCTAGTACTTAGAGGAGGGAATAGAGCACAGAAGTGAGGCCAAAGTGGCTGGAAAAGGGTCTCAAAGAGTTCAGAGAACCTTGAGGCTTGAGAAATTCAGGTCTGACAACAAGACTGTAGTCAGAAGTCTCCATTAGCCCAGGGTATGAAAACACTACGCTACTCCAAAAAAATTTTAATAGAGAAGGAAATTGAAAAGATTAGGATTTCTGGGGACTTCCACTTTCCAAATGCCATTTTTAAAATTTAATACCCTTCATAATGTTTTATGTTCATGAAACCTTTTAAGCAGGTTTCCTAACATAACATAACTGATAACACACCATTAAGGGATTTTACAAGAGGGCATGGGGAGGGCTGCCTTGCTGCTACATACCCAGATACTTCCTAGATGGGATATATGTTACATAAACTGGGATAGTTTCCAAAATGATGACTCAGTCTTGCTGTCACAAATGTCACCTATACACTGACATGAATATACAGAAACTTATGTGACTAATCACTTCATTTATAAAGAAGAGGTCCTTTAGCTAATTCAGAGGCATAGATCTCCTGCAACAGAATAAAATACTTAAAGAAGAATAAAATGCAATGATGCTAACAACAATGAAACATTTTATTGGATTTAAAACCACTAAAACCAATTTAATAAGTCTTTTTTAAAATCCTATGAAGTAATAAAGAAAATTAATTTCCTGCTCAAATCAATGATCTATCAACTTAAATGGGGTTGAATTCTATTTTGGAACTTGATTAAAGGGATCTTGAAATGTTTCGAAATTAAATTTGTATTTAAATTACTAAATCAAAATTGTACAAACCTGGTTCATTTTTATACTCCTTTTAAAAATCACCAATGACTGGTACCAATTACAAAATGGCCAGGGTCCTATGTATGAGCCTTAAAACATGCACCAAAATGACGATGATGGTCTATGTGGTAACATTTGCATTTGATAAGTGAAAAGAAGGGTGATTTTATTGATTTTGAGCAGATTCTACCACTCAGTATATGAATGCCAAGCAAACACATAAACAATGTGGATGATACAATGTACAACATAATTAGAAAAGACACTGCCTGTGCACAGATGGTCACACACATAAAGAACTACATCTAAGATGTTGTTATACTTCAGAAGGCATTCATCTACTTGTGGGAACAGTTAAAGAAATTGAGGAGGACGAGATTAATAAAGAAAAGATGACTTAGGGCAGAGAAGAAAACTGTTTTCACATAATTGAACATCTGTTGTAGGTAGTACCCCCTTTAAAATCAGGCAAGTGAGGCCCCTGTCCTGCTCCCAGGCCTCGGGCATCCCATGCTTGGAGTGCCCTTCCTTGAAATATTGAACAACCCTTTCTAGTACCTGGACCTGCCAGGATCTGCAGCTATCTGGGTGGGATGCCCTAAACCCAGACCAGAACTGCATGGGACCCATTCCTATTTCTTTTGTTTGGAGCCCTCTCCAAAGGATGGGCTAGTATGTTCCAGGAGGGCATCCTAGCAAGGGATCCCTCCCAATTATCAGTGTAATTTTTTTTTCAGAGGCATGCACAGGATTAGGCTGTAAAAATGGAGCATATATAATTTTTGAGTGATGCTCATTCAGGTTTGACAGAGGGTAAGTTCAGGGTTCTGCTCAACCAATGGTCCACCACTAGTCTTCGGGTTTGAGACTTGTAGGTTCATGCATCAGCTCTCACTCACCCATGTTCCAACCATGGTGATGTCGCTAGTCTACAGAAGTTGAGGGTAGCAAGGGCAGCAGCAGGCATTCTTTATCCTGTGAGCCTCTTGCCCACAAAAACCAGAGCTGTCACTCCTCCCCCTTTGGAGGTTCCATGCTAAAAGTGAGGTAGTTTTCTGATGGTGGCCATGTTTATCTCCTCCTCAGAGGCCTTTCAAGACCATTTTTCTCTAATGCTAACAAGCCCTTCTGGTCAATGTTCTTTCCTGCCTCCTACTGATGTGATGATGTCATGCTTACTCAGACTGGTCCTAAGCTGTACAGTCAAGAGACAGATATTCCTTAAATGGATGAGCCCACTCTTCTCTCTCTACCCAAGGGCCCCTCACCTCCTCCCTACTGGTGGCGGTATGTAGAAGGCAGGGGTACAATCTACATCTAAAAAGATCACACTCTATGAATGCAGTGATTACTGCCAAAAAAGTTTAAGAAAGGATATCATTGGAAAATGTGTTATTCTATGTTCATGCTGTAAAATTCTGAGTGGAAAATTTAACATGACTAGAAAATAAATTATGGCTCATATTTCCCTCCATGCTCTGAATAAGATGTCCATTTGTACTTATAATTGTGCACAGGAACAGCCTCTCAGAGAGCTACCAGAGCCTTGACTGCAGAGGCAAGGCTTATATTGTTTCAATATAAATAAGTTATGAAGAGCTGTAGCACTGAGAGTAACAATAGCATTACTACCTTTTTCTTACAATGGAGAAAAATCAATTAGCCCGATATTACACATTTAACAAAAAGAACAATAAGAGATTGGTAGAATTTTGAGGAGTTCAACTGACTAAAGAGAACTTTGTAACAATCATCCCTGTTCGTTAAGTGTGATAGTTTTCTATTGAACATTTTCCATGATAAGAGATACAGCCACTCTTCCATGATAAAATGTCAAGAATGTTGGGAGATGATAGCTGAATCGTGTAGCAGGTTGGAATAGATGATCTTTAAGGTGCTGCTGAAGAGTCTTAGATCTCTCCTTCTCTGGTAAGAGATAATGGAATTCCCAAAGTGGTTTCCAACTAGTTTTCTGGATAATTCCAGGTTTCTATAAGGCATCACTTAGTGTTTCTCAAAATAAAAGTATGAACCTGATAGATATTTATGAATAAAAATGTTATTATCACCTGGAAATTTTGAAAAATAATCCCCTGGAAGTAGAATTTTTTAAATCTTGTAAGACTGATCTGCCATTATTCTGATACACTGACTAAACCACATGGCTTTGTGCAATGACTATGAGTTTTCCTACTACGGTAACATTAAAAACTGTCCAGTGTAGTTTCTAGAATTTTTGGCTTATTCTATTTCTTTCACTCTTCTTTCACCTGAACCATCTAGTTCCATCACCTCCTTCATACAATTCTACCATTCTATAGGCAAAAGTGTCAGTATTCTGGACAGAGAAAATAATAATAATGGTAGGCCTAAGATATTCTCAAATACTTTATTTTTTCTTTTTTTCCTTTAATTTCTGAGTGAATTTGAATTCAAATGGAATTATTAATATTAAAGGCGCCACTATGTATTATTATCTTAACCTGCAACAACCTAGCAGAGACCAGTATAGTAAAAGAGGGGAAGGCTAGAAGAATGAAGATGGCAGGCAATGTACTAATACAATCTCTGACCAGCTTTTTTTTTTAATGGTAAATCATTTTTCTTTTTCACAGTGTCTTTAGGAGCTACCTTAGGGGATAATCTATAGATACGCTCACTATGTCCATACTGCATACTGGGCCTATTATAGAGCCAATATATACCTTATGTCTGTGGTCCCCAACCCCTGTGTACCAGCCCATGGACTGTCAGAGACCGAGCGGCAGAGCTCCACTGCCCCCCACTCCTGTGGAAAAATTGTCTTCCATGAAACTTAGGAATTGCGGGGTGGGTGGTGCACAGCAGGAGGTGAGCGGTGAGCAAGTGAGTGAAGCCTCATCTGTATTTACAGCCACTCTCCATCACTCGCATCACCACCTGAGTTCTACCTCTGCCACCACCCCAAACACCTGTCCATGGAAAAAACTGTCTTCCATGAAACTGGTCCCTGGTGTCAAAAAGGCTCAGGACTGCTGCCTTATGTCACCAGTAACCAATCACAGTAGGGTTCACTACTACCCCTGACTTGCAGGTTCTGCATCTAGGTCAATCCTGGCTGGTATTATCTTCTACGGTCCCAAGGCCCACTTTCAGGATATGGTGCTCCTTCTACCAGATGGAATCCAGAATGGTCCATTATTTTCCTCTATCACCCAATATCCACGCCTTGGGAGACAGATATCCTTCCTGGGCTTCCCTACTGTTGTCTGTATATAGATCTGAGTTACCGTCTCATTTCTCCCTCACACTCCCCTAATTCATTACCACGCCTGAGACTTTGGATCCTTCTGGAAAAAAGACTCTACATTAAAGTGCATCCAGTGCTGGGGACCCAGAATCCCCCCTACTTTATGTGAAGTGTTCTCTTTGGAATAGCACTTTACTTCTCATATGCTTCCTGTCTCCACCCTACACTAGCAAAAATACCCCCCACCTGCTGGATACTTATACTTCCTGATGATATGTTCAGTCAGAAACACTGACCTCTTGCAGACATATGGCTAGCAATTTTGGCTTCCTGGGGAAGCCCACAGAATCAGTGGGGAAGATGTTGCATCTTCTTGGCTTGAGGTCTCTAGTTTCTTCTATCTCTGCTGATGCCAAGAAGGCTGACCTGTAACCTGGGATGACCTCTTGGAGAAACAACAGTAATAAGATGGGTTTTCTTTTACTTTTAAAATGGTCAGAGCTTAATTACTTAACTTTATTTCGTAAAAATCCAATTCCTTAGCAAAACCCTATCACTCAAGAATAATTATGGCTCTGCCTCCTAGAACTCATAATTGCTTGAATTACACTTGAGCTTGGAAAATGTTTGGTGCCTAGTGACCCAGGGCTATGATCTCCTACCTTCCTCCACACTCTTTGTATACTATATGTTGTCCTGGACACACACTAAACCTTCACCTACAATTCAACACTAAAAAAAAGTCACATAATAAACTTTGAATGATTGATAATGTTTCTTTCGATTTATACCAAGAATTTCATCTAAAATGGAATTCATTCTCGATGCAACTTTTTCATAATATGCCTTTGAAGTTCTACTTACTGACAGCTAAAGTAATATTAAAAACAAGGCCTTTTCAAACTCTAACTGCTGCTAGTACAAGTGTCACTAAACAATAGCCAAAATCAACAGTGAAGGCTTAGAGATGCTAATGCAGGTTAACATTTTACTTTGAAATCCACATGTATGGCAAGAAACCCTGTCTCCAAAGCAAATTTGCAGGCTCTTCTGTGGTTCTCCAGAACTCTTTCTATTCTATCTAGGGTAGTGGCCAGGATATTTCCTCAGCATAAAAATGATCTCCACCTGGATATGCAACTAAAATCCTGACAATTGAAAAATTATTTGGGAGTAAGATTCAAAAAGTTTTTTACATGGCTACTCAGTGACTTAAAAGACACTGCTTTCCTTATACACATAGATATTTTGTGCCATATCTGGTTTTAATATTGGTACAAAATGAGATTCAAAATGTTAAACATATTATACACCAGAGACATCCTGATGTTTACAACGTTCAAAAGTCTAGATATTCAAATCACCATTAAAAAGGTTCCAGGTCTTTCAACTTTATAACTGATCCTAGGAAGGAAGCACATATACATCAACATATTATACAAAGAGGACACTTTCATATCACTCTTTTGGCATCTGTTGAAAGCAGAAACCCATTGTATACTGAATCATAACTTCAACCAGAAGTTGTGTGACAAATCTTAAGAATCTATAAAACAACAATAATAGGCAGATCAACTACTTTACTAGGAA
Source organism: Daubentonia madagascariensis (assembly GCA_023783475.1). Lineage (NCBI taxonomy): Eukaryota > Metazoa > Chordata > Mammalia > Primates > Daubentoniidae > Daubentonia > Daubentonia madagascariensis. The sequence continues at coordinate 39,190,296 of JAKFHU010000600.1, forward strand.
AAAGTTGTTCTTTTGGAATCAAATTGTGGTATGCCCAGAAAGGTTTAAAAAAATCAGACTATCTTCATCAATAAGTAACTTCATTTACCTCTTGCACATTTGTTAGTAGAGTGCTGAATACCCACAACATGGCAATTAATATTTATTCATTTGAACAAAAATAGCAGATAACTAAAATAATGAAATTTAATCCATTCAGAGCACATTTCTCAGGTTAACTTCGGCTACATTTGGCAGTGGAAATGGTTTTATTTGACAAGTTATCTAAGAGCCAGAAGACCATATTTAGGCCTTCACATTTATTTCAATTAACATAGTTTCATTATCTTTCAGATAAAGTTCAATTTATAGTTTCCTGAAATTTTAGGTCCACTGACCCTGTACATATTTCTAAATCAGTCAAAAAGTAAGAAATACCTGAGATTGAATCACCGCTCCACCATTTTAAGCCATTTAAATTTAGGCAAATTTTGTAACCCTTCTTTATTCCATTTTCCTTTGAACACCTTTTTTTTGTGTGTGAAGAGCTAAATAATATTTGTAAAGCAACAACTACAATCTTAGCACACAGGTAGCTCTCTATAAATATTAATTATGAAAAATCTTCCTACTAATCAAAAATGCAAATTAAAAATGATGAAAGATTATACTTGTCTATTAAACTTGAAAAAATGACAAGATAGCAGTAGAGATGTCATGATAAAGCATCCTCATATATTGGTGTGGCAGGTTAGATTTGAACTGTGCTGTCCAATATGGCAGCTACTAGTCACAAGTGGCAACTGATAACTTGGAATGTGGTCAGTCCAAATTGAGATATATGATAAGTGCAAATACACCTCAGATTTAAAAGAATTAGTATCAAAAAATGTAAATAACTTCATTAATAATTTTTATATTGAGGACATATTGAAATGATACTTTGGCTTAAATGAAAAATCTTAACCTCTTAATAAAAGACCTTAGATTCTTAAACTTTTCAAATATTGCAAAATTATTTTACTTCTTAACTTCCAGAATCATTGCTCTGAGTTCAACGTTTTATTTTTTTCTCTTATTTATTTCCAGAGAAAGAAGTAATTTTACCCCTATCCTTAGCCCATCTGTCTAAGTGTAGTTTACATTGTAAATAGACCAATTTTTGCCTATTAGACATTTAAAAGAAATTATTTTTAAAAGTACTACAATCATGGATATTTTACACCTCTTTGTATTGTCAGGAATTTCTAGCTATTTAGACTGCATACAATTGGTTAGTGACTTGGGTGATAAATGTCTACTTTCAAAAATTACATATTAAGCAACTTTTCTAAGACAGGTTTTGTGTATACAGTGATAAAAAGAAGATATGGGGCTCCTGTCTTGTTTTCTCTGGCCAAACATATCATTTATCTTCTTGAGTGATAGATCATAAATTTCATTTATTTAGTTATCATTTATTAAGCACCTATTACGGGACAGGTAACATTGTAGGCGTTAGACTGTATAGTGAACAAAATAGTCTCTGTTTATGGAGCTTAAATTCTAGAGGGAGGACAAATCATAAACCAGTAAGCAAACAAATATACATGTAAGATGATAAGAAATCAAAATAGAAAAAATGTGGCAATCTAAGAGGATAGAGAGTGAAGGAAGGGTTGGTATCTTAAACGCAGTGGTCACAGGCCTCTCTGATGAGAAGATAGTTAAGTAGAATGAAATGAGGAAGCAAGCCTCATAGATATTTAAGGAAAGAACATTCTAGTGGGAACAGCAGTGGCAAAAGGACCATGCCTGGAGTGCTTTGTGCATTTTGGATTATCAAGAAGTCCAAAGTAGTTGGAGCAAAGTAAACAAGAGATAGTCATGGGGTCAGATCATTTTGAAGTTTGTAGGATACAAAAAGGAACTCTGTTAATTTTGAGTGAAATGAAAAATCTTAGTGGGTTTTGACGGAAGTGAGACAAGATATTACCTTCATGAGGATTTATAACACATCAAGCATTGCACCAGGTGATTCATATACTTTATGCAATTTAATCCCAGAGGTTCTAATATCTCCACTTTACTGTTGAGGAAACTAAAGATCAAAGGGAGTAAATAACTTGGCCAAGATCACATAGCTAATAAATCACAGAAGTAGAAATCCAACCTTCTCTCTCTTACTTTAAAAGTCCAAGTCATCTGAAATTTGGCATCTTAAAAAGTGAGGGAGGAGAAAGTTTCAAGGAAAAAATTATGAAAAGTATTCAATATGTGTATACATACCAGGAGAAGAGTAAAGAAGGTCAGCAGATTTTTCTTTTACTTTATGATCTTTGATATGAAAGTTTATAAAATTACTAACTATAGGGCACTTATAATAGATACTGAATATATCTTTAAGGAATGAATAAAATGATACTGTAAAATTAGAGAGAGGAAGGCACATTTCAATGTGTAAAGACAGTAATATGAAAGTGGTATGGCAGACTGTAGTTTTGTCTAAACATTGGAGTGCCGCCCCTCCCATCAGGCCCATTGCTGCGGGAAGATTATATTTCCCATCACATTATCCTCAAGATCAACTATGTGACTTACTTTGGCTAATGAAATTTGAGTAGAAGAGACATGAGACACGTATCTCCTCTGAGCAGAAGGTGTAAAAACCAATGCATAGTATCACAACTTCTCTTCATCTACCATGATCTGGGTATGTCTCAGATAAGGACTGTTCCTCAGCTTGAGACTCAGGATGAAGAGGAAATTAAGAGGATCCTCAAACAATATTTAACACAAGCAGGAAATAAAGTTTTGACTTGATAGAGTTGTTTGTTACTGCAGCATAACCTAGCAAAAGCCACCTAATTGAAATAAATGGTAAAAGTTGAATAAGTTGAAAACTGGGAGATTTTCACCTTGTGGAAGTACTAACTAAAATCTTACGCGAAAGGTGACATTAGGAGTTTCTAGTAGGTTGAATGACTAAGAAGAGTTTTTTCAGGGATGCAATAAAATCTAATACATACAATTTTTAAAATGGCAGGAAACAGTTACTAGCCGAGCTAAAATGTACCAACTAAATATAGATGGTGAGCATCTGTGGATATTGTATATCTCAAAGACTTCCAAATTACGTCCATACTTTAGTTATTAGAAACTCTTTACTTTCCAATAAGAAAATAAAAATAATTCAGAATATCATTTTAAACCATTATTGAAATATTCAATCTCAAAAGAAAGCCAACCAAAAATCTTTATATAACCTTTAGCCATAAAATATAGAGTTATGGATGTTGCTTTTTTATATGCCATTCCAGACTCATAAACTACACAGCTCCTGAAGGAGCTTGTCTTACTGACATCCCTGAATGTAACAAGAGAATGGCCAAAATAATCTAGACATTTCCAAGCACTCCTTTATCCCCATGTCCAGAATAATGAGTAGGACAACATACTGAGTAGAAAAATAAAAATATATACTCTCTGAAGATAGAAGAGGAATTGAAATTTTAAAAATAAATTTGACAGTTAAATCAGCATATGTATAAACTGCAAAAGCCATCTGAACCAACATTCTGAAAGCTTATTCATTACTATGATTTTCAAGATTTTATAACTCTATTTTATTTCCATAAGCTCTTGTTTTCAGTAATACGAATAATAATAATAAAAGGCATAATGCATTAAGAACCTACTTGGTGGCAGTCTTTGTGTATATTATTTCACATAGTCCTCACTTATCTCTAGGAGGATATTTTCATTACCTTTAGTTTTTAGAGAAACTAAATGAGAGCACAAAGTTAAGTGTAATTTGTGCCTGTTAGGTAATAGGGCGAGGATTCAAAAGTTGATATTTCTATTCCAGATCATGCTTAGTATTTTAGACTTTTTCCTGAGTTTTCCTATAGCATATTAAGATCTTTAAGGTTTTATCTTTAAATAGTTCTTAAAATGATTTCTAATTTGACATTTTTTTAACCATCAATGTTTTATCAATAGTTTCTCAAAAAGAAAACTGTAGCGCCCACCAATTGTAAGCAGAGAGCTGTGTGCCTCTTGCATCCCCAATATACAGTTGATACAGAGTAGGTATGAACGAGCAAAGAGGTCAAAATATCTGTGGCCTCTATTAAATTAAAGCCATGTATTTCATTTATATCTTAGAAGAGTCGTATTAGGAAACTATAAACTGGAAATTTTAATTGTGATGTAAGAGATCTGCATCAGCTTCAGAAATAGTCTATTTTAGAAAAGGTCTTTTTTTCTGGAAAAAAAATACCGCAAGTATAATAGGCTTCAGGAACACAACAAGAGACTAGAAATATTAAGATGGTGAGATTCATGTGTGTATGAAAAGGTCCACCTGCAGGCTTAGCTTCATAGTTAACTGGAAAGGAGAAAAAAATTATTAGGTTTTCTGTTTTTGTTTTTTAATTCAGGAAAGAAACTTTTCCTGACAATGATAAAAAATTATTCAGAATATCACATTTAAATCTTTTGATAAAAGATTCTCTACTCATGGCAGCAATTTTAAGTTTATTTTCTTCGTGCACCAATCATTGCCTATGTCCTTGGGTTTAGTATAAAATCAGAAGCAAAATAACAGCATTATAAGGAACATGACTCTGGCAACACTTCTGTCCCCAGGCAGGGGGAAACAAAAAACCTCATAGAATCACTGGTCTCATGAGAAATTCAGGCAAAGTTTCACATAAACAGCTAAGCCATTGGAAGCACAGCCAAAAGGAACATTAACATTTCCCCTAGGATTTTCACAAAGTCTCACTAATACTAGTCAACAGGGCTGCCATTCTGCCTGTTTTAGTAGCAGCAAGAAACACAAAATTGTGATCAAGAAATGTGCTTTCTGCAGCTGTCCAAATTTTAATGGGTAAAGAATAAGATATTCAATTAAACTCAAAGTCTGGCCTATACAGATATAGAGAACTACAATTCTGTGCTGTGAATTGAAAATACAAAAGGGAAAGGATGAGGTAAAGTAGTCCTTTAGGAGCAATGAAGATCACCACAATAATCCAATGTGGAAAAATGGTAATAACCACAGCTTGTATTGTAGTACAGCTTAAAAAGTACTTTCACATATATCGTTCTCCCCTTTCCATGTGAACATATATGGGGCTTAAGCCAGTAAGTAATTCAATTAATTTCTTTGACACTGGTTCCATGTGACTGAGGCACTGGCATTCCTAGTCTTCTGTCAATATCAGTTTGAAGAGAGTAGAACACCTGAGAGTAAATGGCCAGATAGAAGCTCTAAATGGATAAAGCTGGAAGAAAGGTATGGAGATATGAATTGATGAGATGGCTGCTATTTCTTCCGAGAAGCTCATTCAGAAATATTTATAAAATGTCAGTGAGAAACCTAATTAATAATTAGAAGGTATTAATTGTTCCTGTAACAAACTCAGGTGTACCTAGCCTACTTTTTTTCCCCTGTATGACAAGACATAATAACAGACTCAATTATGTGACATTTAATGGGACTAAAAGTGGCAGTCTGACTGATGTGAAGAAATTTGAATCTTTGTTAGTAAACTACTAGTGGAATGACAAAACATCTTTCATTCAATTCTTCTCTGAATATGTTTCAAGGCATTATTTCTTCAATAAGCACTAATTATCTTCATCTGTAAAACAATTTTGTGTTAGACAAGATTTTTTCTATAACGTGTACCACTCCTGTGCCATTTTTTAAAAAGCAATGATTTCAGTGTTGTACAATAATAGTGAAGTACTTCCCCACATCCCCCTCCTTTTTCTACTAAACTATGGCAAAAGATAAAAGAGAATATAACACTTCATTTTTAATGCTATCATCATTCTCAATATGACCTAACCAATAAAAACTGCAAAATCAGCAGTGGATCCAGACCTAGGGATTGTCTTTAAAAAGAGAGACACAGATGAAACACACATGTCCTGCATCCAAGAAGCTGTCATTAGACTTAAGGATGAAGTTTACTTTTGGCTACTACCACGTTCACAATTGCTACTGCTCCACTTTTGCTGGTTATCTACTTTTAAAAGAAGTGATTTAGAGAATATTTTCAAAGGAACATTTACTGTGAAAATGTTGTCATAAATTTCAATTGAAAAAAATTTTTATTAAGTGCCTACAATGTACAAGACAGGGTGCTCATGAGAATGATAAGTCGTTTTCTCCACTGCATAGGCTCTAGACTCTCAATAAATATGAATAAATGGATTGATATGACAGATAAAGGTTGGTAGGAATTCTTTTTTACTTTCTACATGTTTTCAATTTCTTGCTGCACAGAGCTCTTACAAAAGATAGTTTGAAAAAGTTCCAAAATATGGATAAACTGAGCTTACAAAACCTAAATTATTCATAAAATATGATTGAAGATTCCCATCTTAGAGGTATATTAACACCATCACTTCACAGAGCTTCTATTCAGTTTGCCTTATACAAAGTATAAGACTATGCCATTGGCTCAGTGAGTTAGAGCAGCACGGCAACAAACCTGGAATGCCCAAAGCCAACTCTTTAAAAGACCCTAAACCAAAAGTCTCAACAAAAGGGATGTAACTTGTGCATTCAATTTTTATTGATACATAATACTTGTTTTTTTGTGTGTGCATTCAATTTTGAGAGATGATAATGAGGAGGAGGATGGTACTATGGGTCAGTCACTGTACTAAGTCATTTACCTTATTTAATTCTCCCAAGAGCTTTATGAGGTGGAAACTTTTAATATCTCATTTTACAGTTGCAAGAACAAAGGCTCAGTGGGGCTAAATAACTTGCCTAGGCATATAAGTGGTAGAACCAAGATTCAAACTCAGGAGGTCTGGATCTAAATCCCACATAGTACCAGGGAAGTGGCTCACACCTGTAATACTAGCACTTCGGGAGGTTGTGGCAGGAGGATTGCTTGGGGCCAGGAGTTTGAGACCAGCTTGGGCGACATAAAGAGACCCCCTACCCCTGCCGTCCCTGTCTCCACAAAAAATTAAAAAATAAAAAAACTAGCCAGGCATGGTGGTACACACCTGTAGTCCTAGCTTCTTAGGAGGCTGAGGCAGGAGGATCGCTTGAGCCCAGGAGTTTGAAGTTGTAGTGAGCTATGATCTTATGATCACTGCACTCTAGCCTAGGCGACTGAGCAAGAACCTGTCTCTTAAAAAAAAAAAGATAAATAAATAAATCCTATACGGTACAGAGTCAGTCCTGTAGGACTGCAGCAATGAAAAGCCACTGGGCTTCAGGCTACTATCTGTCCTGGATTGCTCTGCATTCCCTTAACTGAGTCATTTTGATGTGTCTTTATCTGTTTTTAGCTATAAACTAAGAAAAATGGACTCTTGGCTAGATTTTTTTTTTTTTTTTTTGAATAGCAGTGCCAACCCTGAACTTGTGGCTACTGGCACATTCAGGTAGTAGTTCTGTCCTTATAAGAGCAACACAAACATCCTGTCTATATATTTCTTTAGAAAATGTCAAGCAAATAGTTTCCTCTCCAGCTTCCATGTCAAAATGGAGTATGTTTCATGTTTTACACCAAAGAGAGGATCTGTGCCAAGTTTAAATTAAGAACAAAAGTCGAAGTAATGGTGCATCAGTTGTGGGTTTGGCAATGGCAAGAGAAGATAGCCTCAAAGAAAACTCATACCTTTTATGGAAACCAAATATTGACCGCAATTGGCACACAGAAAACTGCACGGACAAACAAAACTGCTGGATAAACAAATCAAAATTACATAGGAAGCTGACACCCATTCTTTACAGTGGAAAACCAAAGATAAAAATGAGTCACCAATTTTAAATTCTTGGAAAGGATAAATGTTCACCCATCTGGTAATATGTTTTAAAAAATATTTCCCTGAAGATATCTAATATTTCCAATATTTTCTTAAATAACAAACTAAGAATAACTTCAATGTGTTAATGTCACAGAACAACTGACTATAAACTCAGTCGTGAAAGAAAAAAAAAAACTTCACTTGAACAATGTGTGATTTGTACTGTGTAATTTAAGAATACAAAATGTATTCTCACACTCATATAATATTTCTAGATCATAGAAGAGTAATATATGCATATTTGTGTGTGTGTCTAGGCAGGGGTAGATACTGGATTTGAGGAGAAAAAGCGTCCTTTCAAAGATAAGTCTATGCAAGACGGGTATTTTTGAAGTAGAGAGGCTCGTAAGAGCATAACCCACTCGTCATTCTTTTTTATGCCTTTTGTTATGCAGTGCTCTTACCTTACCTTGACCAACACCAAACTAAACTTCCACGTGCTTAACAGATTGTAAAAAAATAATAGGGTCAGTATGTTCAAACTAAGATCTACTATATCTTTGTAAAACTATACATAACAGAACCCTTTAGCCTATCTCCTCTAAAATAAAATGAAAAGAGAAAAAGAAACTTCTCATAATTAGTTGTGACATTGCAGGAATCTGTAGCAAATAAGAGTAAGTCATGTAGCTAGAGGTATCCTTATTTTCAATTTTAAGTGAACTATAGTTTAAAAACCTGTAATCCTGTTAGTTCCTAAAAACCTTCAAAGTGAATTCACTATCACTTCTTCTGAGCATGTTCTGCTTTTTTTTGTGCCTGATTTGGGATAAAATATGCAATTATTTTTGCTGTTCCCTTTTTAATGCTAAGAGTATGCCTTGTGATATATTATTATACCCCTTGTCACTGTATATCACATTTATTTAAGTCTACTTGAGTCTTCAGATGGAGCCCTGAAGTCCACCCAACATGCTTTACAAGGCCCAGAAAGCCAATCATGACAGTCATATCCCATCATATCCCACCCACCTCACTACTCAGTACTTACCTGGGTTTTTCTTTTCTTTTCTCTTCTCCTCTCTTCTCCTCTGTCTCTCATTCTTTCTTTCTTTCTTTCTGAGACAGGGTCTCACTATGTTGGCCAGGCTGGAGTGCATTGGCTATTCACAGGCATAATCATAGCACACCGCAGCCTAGAACTCCTGGCCTCAGTGCACACCACCCGGGGTCATCTTTCTTTATGCCTTCCCATAATTTTCATTTATACTGTATTAAAATAATCATGATACCTTTGACTTTTAAAAGGAAAAGGAAAGTTATTCCACTTTATCTTTACTAAACTGAAGAACCCCCCTTTACTCTGTCTCTCCAGCAGCAGCTGCCCATGAATTCCCAGAAGAATTACTTCTTGAAGTTTTTACTTGAAAGAAAAGAATTCTAGCATCTGTTCCATTGGCAATTCAAATATCTGGAGAAAACTGGTCAGCGTCCTTTGGACCTACTATGATATATCAAGCGCTTTCTTAAAACATGGCCCAAAGACAGCAGCACAACCTTCTGGATGTAGTCTAAACATCACAGACTGCAATGTGTCCATGCCTTCTTTTGATCTTTACTACATTTCTATCATGCCTAAGGTTTTTATTTTTAGCAACCACTTCATATTACTGGCTCATATTAAACTTATATAAAAAGCTTCAGCCCAAACTTAAAATATTTGCTATCAATCTGTGTCTCCACCATGTTAACATTACCAAGTTGATTTTTAAAAATAAATATTTACATTTAAATGTAATCCCATAATTTGATTCAATCCATCAGCTTAGCCTATTTACTTTGTGCAATGGCTATCCCATCCATCATATCAATAATACTCCCTCCCATCTTTTTATCATCTGCAACATATCCTTTATGACTTCACCTAAATTTTAATATTTTTAATTTTTCTAAGTGTCAAGCCCAGTCATAGGGCTGAGGCTTTCTAGGTCTGACCCTTGAATGTCTCTCAACATAAAAGAATTGTTAGAAATGTGGCATTGCCCTTCCATTTACAGTGACAGTCCCTTCTCTGTTCTCTTTAGAAATGCAGTCCATACAAAGTTTCCTGTATCATGCCTGTCATTGTTGAGGAATAACACCTCTTCCCAGTAGTTCTGTGTAAAGTGGAGGTAGAATAATCTTTCCCACTTTACTTGGTGGCATGGACAGCTCATTTCCAACAATGCATATGGTTTCTATTACAGGTTTTCACATTGCATTTATCTTATTTTCCCTAGATTTATTGAGGTATAGTCAGCAAATAAAATTGTACACATTTAAGGTGTACAATGTGATGATTTAATTTACATATATATTTTGAAATGATTACCATAATTGAGTTAGCTAACACATCTATCACCCCACAAGTTATTTTTGTTTTGTTATGTGGTGAAAACATGTAAGATTTCCTCTTTTAGCAAATTTCAAGTATACAATACACACGGTATTGTTAACTATAGTCACCATGTTATACATTAAATTCCCAGAATTTATTCATCTTATAACTGAAAGTGTGTAACCTTTGACCAACATCTCATCTTTCTCACCCCCAAGGCCCTTGCAACCAGGACCCTACTCTCTGAGTTGGACTTTTTTAGACTTCACATCTAAGGGAGATCATGCAGTATTTATTTCTCTGTCTTATTTATTTCACTTAGAAGCATACTCTGAAGGTTCGCCTATGTTGTCACAAATGGAGGACTTTCTTCTTTTTTATGGCTAAATAATATTCTGTTGTTTATGTATACCACAATTTCTTTATCCATTCATCCATTGAAAGACACTTAGATTGTTTCCATGCCTTGGCTACATTTATCTTAACTAAAAAGGCCAGTTGGAATCTTATTCACAATCTTGAAAGCTTGACATACAAATTGATTTTTGTCATTTAGGACAATAGAAATCTTGGATTTGACAGTGAGGAGAGCAAAACACAAATGGAACATGCACAATGAATGTAGCAACCAAATTGCTCAGACAGCTTTATAAGGACGCTACCATGAAACTGAATGGCTGATGTTGTAATTTTCCACCTAAAAATCACAGATCATATTTTATTATAGAGTCACTGATGGGAGGTGATAGCACAGGGCTCTTCCAACATACTGTTCTATGATATCAAAATGAAGCAAATTTTTAACTGTTATTTTTATATGCTACTTTATGATTATTTACAAAATATGATTTTTAAAATTTAGAAATATTTTTTAATCTGGCAAACAGTAAATAAAATTTATCCAGCATATTCTTAATATTTTAGGTATAAGTTCACAAAATATAAAACACACATAAATGTATGTTATAATGTAGTAAAATGTTTCCTTAAAAAGAAGAAAAAAGAGTCTACATCAAATATAGTAAGATACTATTTACAAGGCCTGAAACATTTTAGGAGACCATTATCATACCTGTCAAAGTGTGATTGAGTCTGAAAAGTGGCCATTTAATTTTCAGATTTTTTCCACTTTTAATAACTGTTCAGACTATATGACATTTAGCAGAACAAAGCAGTAGAAATAATAATCCTGGAAAAATGAGTCATTGTTTCATCTTTCCAAAGCAAGAGAGTAGCTGACATGCTGCATGCAAGAAAAGTGTTCCCAGTTGGCTCCTGCCTCAAATCATCTCAAGTCCAAAGGCAGAGAAATGTTCCTTCTCAATGTACAGGCATTCTATACTCCAAGTCATTAAGTTACTTTTTTAAATCAGTAATTCAATGTTCAACTATATCCTATTTTATAATTAGTTCTATCCTTCAATCTTCCTTTCCCCATCTCTTTCTCCAAATAGACCGGCATTTCTTGGAAGGCAGATTATTTCTTTAATTTATACGTATTTCTCAAAGGGTCTAACATAATATTAGTTATGTAATATAATAGATACACATGTTTATCTATATTTATATCTATATATATATATAGATATACATATGGACGTAGATAGATTGAAAAAAGCTCTTTAACATCCCAGTAAGCCAGGAAGTCCATTTGTACAAGGCCTTCATCACTGTTTATACCAAACAGGTGCAGCTTCTTTGCCTGTATTGACTTCTGATGGGGATTTCCCACTCGTGTTTCTAAGCAACCACCTGTGGTTTTCATGTGAATGCATCTGTATATTGTCTCAGGCTGTTTTCATGTCATGGCAGTAGGGTTGAATAGTCGTGATCGAGACCATACGATTCGCAAAGCCAAACGTATTTACTATCCATCCTTGTAAGAAGATGTTTGCCAACTCCTGATGTAAGTAAAGGACACAGCACAGAGTAGCCATCAACTAACAGGAGTAATGGTAGAAATATTTTAACTGCTATTTTACTGTTATTATCAGCTTGCTGATTGTGCATCAGGTTACCAGCCTTTACTGATGGATCCTAGAATAGATGTATTCCTATATTTTGACCTTAAGTCTTTAGCTAATCTTGTGGGTCTGCCTGGATTCCTAGTCTAATTTTTCACAGCCAGGCCTTGTTGACCTCTGTTCCATCTTTCCAAACAAATCCCTAGTCTCCTTGAAAGTTCACTGCTGTCCCATTTATTTTGAAAGTTTATTTTGCTTTGTTCCCCTCTGACAAAGACTACCAGAAAGGTTACAAAGCCATCCTGATTGGCTCAGAATACAAATGTAACCCCACGGAGACCTCACGATTCTCAGCAAGCCTTTGATTCAGTCCTAATTGACTCCTTATTGCGTTCTTCACCACAATTGACCCCAAGCTTTCCCTACATCATCTAATCTCCTCAGTCTTCCTTCCCTCTCTGGGTGCCCTCAACTCAATCAAGTAGTACTGAGTAAGCAGATGGCTCTTAACTTCTTAATTTACAAAGATTTTGGTCCCTGGACATGACATCTTGCAATCTCCTTTCTCTTCACCTGAAAATTAATATCTGGCTGGCTTCATAGTCATGCATCCTTTCATTCGGTTCTATTTTCTAAGGCAGTATGTTTTATCTGTGCTCCTGGGCTTATCCCCAGTCTTCTCCTAGGCAGTCTGTTCCAAAAATTGCTCCTTGCTTCTTTATCATTGTCTCTTTCTCTCACCTGGCAAACTGAATCAAATATTCCCAGATTTCACAAGAACCAATGAATGCCACCTGGCTAAGTGGCCCAAACTCCTACCGGGATTAATAAGAGGACAAGAAAAAGCCTCAGCTGCAGGCAGAATGAATGATGCAGTATTTACCACTAACAAAGTGTGGGTTTTAATTACTAACTCATTTGACAAAGTCTAGTGATATTAAAATCTGCAAAAATTACTGCAACACTAGGTTTTAACCAAAAGACAACACCTGCATCCTAGGTTGGTAATTTTTAAAATAAAATAAGGCTATATTAGAGAGTATCTTATCACATTTAGTAGCATGTCACTGTCCAAAATGAAAGGCATGGATATAGTTATTTTTCACCTCTTGAAATGCAAATTTTACATAGAAAGACGAAGTTTATAGTATCAGATGACCTTCTTACGACCTGTTTTAGGACTGCTGCATTCTTTTAAGTTCATATCTTTTTTAAAAGTCTACTATAACTTATTTTTAAATTAGATATTTTAATATTTTAAACATTATTATTAGTTTTCTAACACATCTTTCCTAACTTTTTATTAATATACCATTTAAAACACTAAAAATAAAAAAAATTCACACTACAATTAAAAACTAAGTATGGCAAAGAGCCTATCTGGAACCTTAGAGGAAGTTCTATACTCTATAAACTCCCTGAAATTAGATTGCAGGAAAGCATTCCGTGTCCTATATATGCTTTCATTCATTAAACAAAGAAGTTTTTTCCCTGAAAGAAGTTTGCAACATCTGAGGCCTCTGGTTTACTCCTATACCCCTTGTTTGGAAAACCAAAGCCTTGAAAAAGTAGACGTAGACAGCTATTTTTGTATAATATAGATACTTGTACTATCTTCCTTTACCATCACTCTAGTCCTTCACATCCACTGGAGTCTAAAGTCCAAGCAGGAAAAGAGATAGGAAAGAAAAGTACTTGCATCCACATGCAGTAGTCTCCATTAAAAAAAAAATAAAAGTTGTCCAATTGTCAGAAATCCATTTGTTATAACGTTTTTCCTTGTCCCACTGATTACCTTGGCATATTTATCACAAATTAATTCACCACGTAGGTGCCAGTCTATTCCTTATTCTCCACTCTCTTTCATTGACCTATGTATCTACCCTTTCATGACCTCACACAGAATAACTGCAGCTTTATAGCAACTCGAAATCAGGTAGTGAAAGGAAATAGCTTTCTTTTCTCTTTTTTTTTTTTTTTTTTGGAAAAACTAATGCTTTGGCTATTCTCAGTGGTTTGCATTCCTGTATAATTTTTGTCTGTTTCTATTTTTAAAAAGGCTGAAATCTTTAGAGGAATTCTTTTAGATCTACAGATCATTTGAGGTAAAATTGACACCTTAATAACACTAAGTCTGACAGTCTATGAACATGCGTCATTAAATAACGCCACCCTTTCATCTCAGCTGCTCTCCTCTTAAATTTTCCACCTCCTCTTCTCATATCATACTAATGATGCCAAATAGTATTTTAAAATATACTTTCTAGTGTATTTTTTCCACACTAAATGATTTCACAGTAAATGATTATTAAAAACACAGTCAATATTTTAATTTTTAACATGATGTACTCTTTCCTGTATTCTATAATTTTTATTGCACCCAAGGTTTAGTTTTTCTTATTTATAAGTTTTGAAAGCTTATTAATAAGCTTTGTTCTGGCTTCTTTCATTCCACATAATATTTCTCAGATCTATCTTTATTGCTGAGTGTATCAGCAGTTTATTCCTCTTTATTGCTGAGTAGTATTTCATTTTATGGATATATCACATGTTGTTTATCCATTCACTTATGAATGAACATTCACTTATGCTATTTCTATTACAGTTTCTGGAAATTCTGAATGATATATCTATGATTATTTGAGTGTGACTCTGTGTGGACATGTAATTTTATTTCTCCTTAGGTAATACACAGGAGTAAATTGCTGTGTAATATGAGGGTGTATGTTTAAATATTAAAGATGTTGTACCATTTTATGTTGCCATATGCTGAGATAAATTAATTCAATGAGGAAGGACTACAAAGAAACTAAAACTGTACCAGCTGAATAGGGAGCACAACTGATCCTATGGTCAAAACCCTAACATAATAGGTCAAACTTGAAAAACTCTCCCAAAGTCAAGAGAAAAAAGAGCAAGAGCTAAAAATTATGCCAGAAAACAATTTGTACAGAGGATGGAGAATGGATAACTAATCAGATTTTTAGATGTACTGAGTGAGGAAACCATGGACATAAGTAATAAGATTCTCAATATTAATTGAAGATGAATGGTAATAATGAAAGAAAACTTCGTGAAGCTGTATATGAAGGTCAAAAGAGATCACTGTCTTCTTAACAAAGAAATACAAATTGATTAAATGAGATTATACAGCCAAACACATCTTACATCTTATTTTACATAAGGATCAATTAACGTCAAAAAGCATGAAGGCAGGTAAAAATTAGATGTCAATGAAAAAAGAAAGATATAAATTTGTCATCACACTCCTCTGCAAAACTAAATTCCTGAAAAAATGTTAGTAGTGTCTACAATTTTAAGGGGAATAATAATTGACCAAACAATAATTTTATATTTAGCCACATACTTATTCATATATAAAGGTAAGAAAAAGCCATTTTCAGTAATGCAAACCATCTATTTATCAAATGAACTGTTTGAAAATGCACTCCAGGTGATTAAGTAATGAATCAAAATTAAGAGGTCTTGAATAAGGAAGTGGTAGCATAGAATACTGGCAGTGAGAATAAAAACCAGTTAAATAAACATGTCTAATTGTTGTAAATATAGTCAAAAACAAAAACACTGAAAGCAACAAACAGAAAATGAAAGTATATATGTAAAGGATATACATATATAATGTAAAAACTAATAACTTAGTAACAGCAATCTAAGCTCCAAGCCTCAGATTATTGTAACAATGAAAAGTAGTGGGTAAGTCAAAAAGAAAGAAAAAATGCTAGAGGATTCATATTTTATAAAGATTCTTTTTTTCTCTGTTTCTCCTTTTTTTTCTATCTTTTCCAATTGGATTTTTTTTTTTTTTTTTTTTTTTTTGCTATTTCTAAAACCAATAAATAATAGCTCCAATTCTTTATATCCAATGAGAAAGAATATGTCAAGGAATACTTTCTCCATAAACAATCAAACTGGTATTTGACTCTCTTAATCTAATAATAGACAATTTACCTGACAAAATTCTGTGAACTTCTTTATATCAGAAAGCTGCTCAGGAATCTTATAGTCTTTTTCTTCCAAGCAGGAATCTTTAGCCATCACATCCCTAACATGGAGCCACCCTGTTTCTGCTCAGGTATTCACAGTGTTTGGGAATTCACTTCTTTGCAGGCCAACTTACATCGTGGTTGGACAGCACTAATAGAAGACGCTTCTCTTCTAGGAGCTATAATTCACCTCCCGGAATTATTCAGCCAGTTGTTCTACTTCGGCCATTTTATAGCCTGGTAAGGCTTCTCTTTTCCAGGGTAATGACAGCAGCTTATCCTCACTGGAAATGGATAAAGACTTCTTATCCTACCACTTATCCTCTTAGAAAGTGGCTCCAAGACATGGATTCAGTAATCCAGATGTGGTCTTAACCAGAGAATAGGATTTATCAGTACAGCGCCATGGGTGAAATTCCTTTTATTTTTTTTTTCAAACTGTACTGTTGAACATGTTGTTTTACAATTAATCTGTAATGGAGTAACTGCCCCCGACCACCACACATATAACACCATACACATTTTCCTATGGATTCTTTTAAAATTGGGTTTTCTCCAACCAATTACCAAGAAGAAGTTTTTTTACTTCTATAATTGCCCTTATCTCTGTTGCATATCATCTCATCACTTTCTAGATGGCTGTTTTCATAGTCTGTAAAGCATTCTGATACTCTGTACCAGTTTTCCACATATTAGAAATGTCACATGAAAGAGGAAAATGTCCTCACGTTCAGTGAAGCACATTTAAGCTTTAAGCGTTCTATATTGTTAATTTTCTCACTTATACATAGGGATAATTACATTGCAAAACTTTTAATAAGGGAAGACTTGTAAAATCTATCAAGTAAAGGAACTGAAAATTAGTAGGGATGCAATAAACAGTAATTATCAGTTCTCAATCCCAGAACTTGAAGTGGTAAATGTTTTTCTTTATTGTATAGCCAATATTAAAATTGAAAGAATAGCCAATACTGTTATTTGATAATATGGTTACTATCAACCTAATTGAAAAAAAATCAAAGCTTGTAAATTTTCTTTTAAAGCACTGATTACATTCTTCAAATACATATAAATAGTTAAATCAGATTTTACTCTTTGTATTAAAATTTAATTTAAACAGGTTAAATTTATGATGACAAAAGTTACTATGTGAGTCATTATAAAACACTAGGACATTTGTCTTTTAGATTTGAATATTTAAAGCTCCAGAACCATAGCTGCTCTCTACTTAGACAATTATCCATGTGAATCTGAATTTTCCATCATCTGACATTATTCCAATTTATTATTACTGTAATTTTCTGGGATCTGAAAAGTTGAGTAGAATAGTTGAGGTTATAATAAAATCTGTTTACTTCTCACAAACTTATTTTCATATTTAAAAATTTGCTGCTGAAGGAATAGTTATGCTTTGGGTGGATTTGATTTAAATCAGTAATATACAATTTTCACTACTAGTTAGGAATACCCAATTTAATCAGTTTTTCC
Source organism: Daubentonia madagascariensis (assembly GCA_023783475.1). Taxonomy (NCBI): domain Eukaryota; kingdom Metazoa; phylum Chordata; class Mammalia; order Primates; family Daubentoniidae; genus Daubentonia; species Daubentonia madagascariensis. The sequence continues at coordinate 39,207,875 of JAKFHU010000600.1, forward strand.
AATAAAAATTGTCTTCTTGTGATCTGGCATGACCTTAACGTCCAGTCAGTCAATGATTATTAATTTTGCTCTCATTAAATGTGGCATCATGTTAAATTCTGGAGATATACAGAGGTAACAAACAGATATAAATCTTACTCTCTTAATGAAAAAACATACTACTTAAGTAAAGATATGGGATATATACAGAAAAGTATACATAGCCTAGAAATTTTCAGTGCCTTTATTTTAAGAAAATATATACTATTTTAAAGCAATGATACATTCATCAAAGTAATGTTACAGTTTATCAGGACACATGATAAAAACAATATCTAACATTTATATATTATTTAAGATGTGCCATGCAGTATTCTAAATTACATCCTTTAATCCTCACAACAACCCTTTGAGGTAGGTACTTTTATTCAGATTTAATGTGGAAACTGGTATATACAAGGCTAATTCCTTGGCTCAAATCACACAGCTAGTTAGCAATAGAGCCAGGATTTGAACCTAAGTCCAGTTCCAGTACCCACAATCTTAACCACTCTGCTATTCTGCTTCCAATCACATTTTCCCCACAAGTAATTTATTGATGTATGATTTACATCTAGAAAATGCATAAATCTTAAATATATAGCACGATAAATTTTAGCAAATATATATGCCTGTGTAACTACCACTCGAATCAAGCTGTGTATGAGCGTATGTGAGTGTGGGTGTGTGTGCTTGCACACTTTTGTGTCTACCTTCTGTTAATTATACCTTGGTCAATTTATTTAGAAAAGCTAATTAAACTTTAGAAAAAGGAGAAGTACAAATAGGAAGTAATAATAATAACTAATATTTATTGAACACTCATTAAGTGGCTACTGTTTTTCTAGGTGCTTTATATCTGCTGCATCCTATAACTCTATAAGGAACAGGCTGCAATTGTCTCCATTTTACAGATGAGGAACTGAAGCACAGACAGCTTAAGGAGGAAGTAGCAAGACTTGACATTTTCACTCTATTAACTGATCAGGCAAATTTGTTAGGTAAAAAGAGATGATAAGACAGATGGATATTAGGAGAGATTTTAAAAGCCAAAGAAATAATTTCAGTTTAAATTTGATTTGCCATACAGAATCCAGTTAGACTTGGATTAGATGCCTACGGCAAGTGATTCACTATTGAACAAACAGAAGCTAAAGTTAAAGTAGACATCTAGGAACCCGGGGAGGAAAATGAGTTGAAGACAGGAAATGGTCTTGAAGGATGCTCAAATTAAGAAGGATGGGGTGAGATGTCAAGGGAGGGAAAGAGCAAAGAGCAAAGGAAAAGCTGCAGAATTGAGGAGAGGTAGTAAAATTGTCACCAAAAAGGGAACTAGAGAAGCACAGGAAAGCATGTTTGAACTTTTCCAGACTCTGGTCAAGTTCAGTTACCAGTTTGATGTGAAATACTGAAAATGTTATATCTCTAGAAAAACAGTGTCTGTTGAATTCTTACATGATGGAGGGTGTACCAATTGTTGAAAAGCCCAATGAATAGCTGTAAGTCCTTCCCAGAAATTACATATATAAAGCTTACCCTTTAATTTGTGATGACTGCTGTCTTATTAATAGTTGTAGCTGCCATCTGTAGATTACATTATCAGGTTAGGCCTTGCTCCTTTGACTTTTATTTCCCTGGATGGAACGCTAATCCTTCTTTCCTTCCTCCTTTCTCCTTCCTTCCTCCTTCCTTTCTCCCTTTCCTTTAGTGATTCTCAATCCAGGGTGTATGTCAGAATCTCCTGAAGAGCTTTTAAAACAGTATCAATGCCCATGTCCTCTGGGAGAAGAAAGCATATAAAAGAAGCACCCGGGACATTTTTCAACGTATACGAAGTATATCGTCTATGCCTCCCATCCCATCCTTGCAATGTTGAGGGCCAGAGCAGAGTATTAGAACGTAGAGTCTGTAACTTACCCTAGTGGACCCTGATACATCCCCATCCTTTTTACAATACATTGTTCTAAGCATTTCTTGTGTGCATGCAACCTCTCCAAAGGCCTCAGATACTAATGACCCCTCAGCCTTCATCTGCATCCTAGGTCCCTTTCTTGTTCCAAACCCACATAACCATCTCACAGCTACACAGTCCTACCTGTACACTCAAAGAAACATTAACCTCAACGGATTTTATTTTTTTAATGTTCCCTCTGCCTCCCTCATCTGAGTGAACAGTGTTACCACTCATAGAATCATGCTAAATTTCTCTTTTCACCTATACCTTTATTTCTTCACCCTCTTCCAGAGTTAGAAGTATGCCAAAAGAAATTTTAGGTGAAAAAAATTAGCCTGAATTTAGGCTCAAATCATTTCTCACCTTAATTACTACACTACTTTTGAATTAGCCTCATTGACTCTAGTATCATTCTCCTAAAACCCATTCTCCACAGTGCTGCCTAAGGGACCTACCTGACCAATTCACACACTTACCTGAATTCATGCAATGGGTTCACCCATCCTTTTGGGCAAAAACCAAAATTCCTATGGTGGCATATAATGCTGCCAAGAGCAATCAGAATATACACTACATCTTGAATTTTGTTTCTATTTTTTGAGACAAGGTCTTGCTCTGTCGCCTAGCTAGAGTACAGTGGTGTCATTACTGTAGCCTCAAACTCCTGGGCTGGGCTTAAGGGATCCTCCTGCCTCAGCCCCCCAAGTAGCTGGGATTACAGGCACGTGCCACCACATACCTGGTGGATTTTTCTATTTTTTGTAGAGACGGGGTCTCTCTATGTTCCTCAGGCTGGTCTTGAACTCCTGACCTCAAGGGATCCTCCTATCTCAGCCTCCCAAAGTGCTGGGATTATAGGCACGAGCCACCACACCTGGCTGAATTTTGTTTCTTTAGAACAGTATGACAATGGTGTCCCCCAAGGAACCAGAGCTTCCAGTATTCATGACCTTGTGTAGTTCTCTCCCCATGAATCTGTGTTTAATTTTAACCATAACCAGTTTCAAGCCTAAATTTTTGCACTCTTGGGAGCTCTGAACTGACATAAGAAGTATATCTATCCCCTTCTGGAGTGGCCACATGGAAGGAAGAAGTCTTGATATTACACAGAAAGGGAGAGAGATAAGCCATGCTATCTCAGGCCCAGTTGATTCCAGCTCCCAGTCTATCAAACTGGATACAATCACGTAAGTTACCACAAGTAAGACCAGCAGAAGAACTATTCAACTGAGCCCCGCCAAAATTGCAGAATCACAAGCAAATAAAATGATTGTTTTTTGAAGATACTAAAACTTAATCCAAAAAACTTGGTTTGTTTGTTATGAAGTGATAGAAAACTGAAACAGTTTGCTTCTGTCTCCAGGAAGGGTTTTCAAATCTATTCCACATACAGATAGGTGTATACATTGATCTTTACTAGGACAAAATTGGTTTAATAAACATGACTGAGTATTTGATAAGATGGAACAAATAAGATGATTTTAGGGTTTTTTGTTGTTTTTTTTTTTTTAAGAAATAGCTTCTTACCTGTATGATCTGCAAGATATTTTCTTGGATATATCACACAGAGAGTGTAATAGTGGTCAACAATTACAGATTTTTTTGCAAGTCTTTACAAAATGTAGTGAAGATACACTGTAAGAAGATATAAATTAGCTGAATTTCTAACCAATCTGGTAAGTGCAGTTTAGAATCTGTTTTTGGGTAGCAGATGGGAAGTGCAGACTTCAGAAGAATGCAGGCAGACTAACTGAACCTATGAATAGGGACATTAAAAATATTCTATTGCAATTTTTGTGACTTTATTAAAGATTTTGTTTTATTTTTAAGCTCACAGAGTGGTATGCATTCATGTGTTTCATATGGCACTCCATTCACTTTTGGAGTTATAACAGCAGATTCAAGTGATGAATAATTCCAAGCTCCATGAAAAATCAAATTTTAAATTTTCCTTAAAGCCCACATAAGGAAGTGAATTTTTATAATATGTTTTTCCAAAAACAATTTTTTTCTGATTACAATGATATAATAATATTTAATAATGCAGAAAACTGAAGGAATATTGAAAAATTTAAAGAAGGAACAAAAATCATCCAAAAGCCTAACAAAGTCTTTCAATCAAGCTAAGAAAAAGAATGGACTCCTGCCAGGGGGCATCTTTTGTTTAAAGGAAAAATGTGTTTAACACATTTTTCCTCTTATTTTTATATCATTCAAATTCAGCTAACCATTGTTGTGCTCCTACTGTGAGCAGTGACCTACACTCCTCTTTATGTTAACTCATTTATTAGTGATATTCTTCACACATACTCACTTCTATTGTAATTCAAATCCTAATTAAGAATAATTAAACCAAGTGTTTATACTCAAAGGTAAATATCTTTTTCTAGCCCTCTTATTACTAAAATACTATAAACAAATGATGGGTGCACTCATTTTCAACATGTATCATATATAACTTTAAAACACACTGTCAAATTTTCTATAATTTCTTATTTTTTGTTAAAATATCTTCTTCATTCTATTGTGTCTAAATATTTGCAATTATGTGAATCATATGCTCTTGATATCTGTACAGAGAAAGAGAATACTATTCAGGTGCACATACACAGTATATTCACTTACATTTATATATGATTTGTATATTATTAGCTTTTTCAGAGAGAAAATTGATTCAACTTCACGTTTTCCTTGGTAAAAAAAATGAATTATATCTGACACTTCTAGAAAAACATCAAGGCTATCCAAAAACAAAAAAACAAAAAACAGATTTTCGAAAGTAAATGAAGGAAATAACCTTGTTCCTGCCCTTCAGTAGTAATTCTGTTGTTTTTGTTTCCTAATGTTTACTTTCCCTTAAAAGGAATCGGTCAAGGTTGAAACATTAGGCAGTCCTGCCTACCAGAAAATATTTTTAATAGTAATTTGCCAGAGGCAATGGCTTTGGTTTATGCAGTGTCCCTGGAACTGGCAGTTTAAAATCCCAGATAGGCTGACTCATCCCTTCCACATTTGGAGGTTTACAAAAATAAATAAATAAATAAGGCACATCTTGCAATTTACTGCATGCAGATCGTTGAAGCCAGGTTGTAGATCATCTGCTCAGGCTGTAAAATTACATCCAAATACGCAAATCTAAAACCTCAAACTCAGTTGTTGTGACTATGTGACTTCTATAATGGTCATCAGCCAATGCTTCAAAACTCACTTTCATTCAATACCAGGTATCAATCATGCGTAGATTGAACTATCAGCAGAATTTTCTTTAAAGATTATCACGTGGCTAACATACACACAGAATATGGGAATTAGAAAGACAAACATGCATGGCCTGTGATTTCAAGTTCACAGTTGTCATGAAGATTAAAAAGTATGCAAATGAAAAAGGCCATGAATACAACAAGAATTCAGAGGGGGGAAAAATGACTGGTTCACGGAAGACAGGATGTAATAAAAATAGAATCCACGAAGTTGACAAATTGCTAGATTTTCTGCTTTAAGCTCTACTTTCATCCGTTATAGCATTAGTGATCAAAGATATCCTCACTCTTACTCAAGTCAAATGGCCCAGTCTGTACCTTTATTCCTGTTAACTAAGCTCTTCATGAACCTGTACCCTATCCCCTCCCATTGAAATGTTCCTCCACTATTTCTTTTGTATTCAGGGTCTTCCCTTTTTGTCCCTCTTTTCTGATCCTTTCTCTTAAGTCTCTCCCATCTTAAAAAACAAAAATAAAATCTCTTGACCTATCTTTCCTAGCTTTTTCTCCTAACTTTGGAAACATCTAGTCTGCAGAAATTGAGTTTACTCTCTCACCTCTCATTTATTTAAAAACTAAAAACAAGCTCTTACATCAACCTCCTCAGAAAATCTAATCTAAACCAAGTCAACAACAGATTGCTAATTACCACACGGTTTAGTGACCTATTAGTGAAATTTGATCACTCTCTCCTTGAAACTACTCACAGTACTCTCTGCTTTCATGAAACCATTCTTTGGTTTCCCTCAGAACTCTAGCCCCTCTTCAATCTCCTCTGTGGTCTTTGTTTCTAGCCACCACTTAAATGTAACTTTTTCCCCCAAATTATAGCCACATTTCTCTTCACGATTTAGCTTACATTTGTCAAGTGATCACAGATGATGTTCTGGAACTCTGCTATATCTCTCTGAGATGACTGCAACCGTGGAAAATTTATACAGGTGATTTACACAGATGAAACCAGATCAATATATACAGGTTACACACATTCCCTTTCTCTCCTCCCCCCTTCTTCTTTCCTCTCTTTCTCCTCTGTCTTTCTCCCTCTGACTTTAAACCAACTACTCACTGCACATTTCCATCTAGACATTCCCCAGATCTCACAAAAAATGAACAAAGTGAACTCATATTTTCCTTATCTCCCAAATGCTCTTCGTCCTAGTTTTCTCATATTGGTGAATGGTGCTTCATCAGCCTACTTACCCAAGCCACAAATAAAGGAATTATACCCTTCTTCCCCCTTCCCATCTTTCAATAATTCTGATTAAATGTGCCTCCTTAATGCCTCTCATATTTGTTCCCTTCTCTCTGTCCCTACTGGTACTTCTTGCCTCAATCAACATCAGTCTCATAAATCTCATAAATGTTCTCATTGCTACATCCCCTCCTCTGAGATTTCCAATCAATCTTCTATACTATTGCAATAGGGTGCTTTCTGAAACAAATGCGATCACATTATTTTCCCACTTAAAATCCTTCGGTGGCTCCTTCTAGCCATCAGGCTAAAGCCCAGAGGCCTTCACTATGACAAGGCTCTTCATGAACCAGTTTCTCTATGTCTCCACACTGTTCCTCCAGCAGTTCGCCACATGTACCCTTCATATGCACATCATATATCCTATGCTCCAGCCCTAAGTACTTTCAATTCCCCAAATACATTCTGTTCCGTCAACCTTACTGCCCAGTGCACTTGCTATTCCTCCATCTACAGTGTAGTTACAGCAGACATAGGATAATGATTAACCACACAAGTTCAGGATTCAGGCTACTTGGGTTCAAACATCAGCTCCTCTGCTTACTTGCTTGGTGACTTTTGTAACTTAAACTCTATGTGCCTCATTTTCCTCATTTGTAAAGTGGGGATGAAAACAATTTTTAAGTCATAGGGTTGTGGTAAGGTTTAGATGAGACAATTCATATGATGCAATTAAATTAGGGCCATCAATAACCTCTCAGTAAATGTTAGCAATGATTACCAAACCTCTATGTAATAAATGTCTATAGGAAGCATCTAATTCTATCTAGCTTGGGAAGTGTTTCACAAAAATAATCAAGCTGCTTACACGCAATGTTGAGGTCCTGTAGCTTGGTACCACTAACGCATGGGGGCACCTTCAGAAGCAGTGAGAAGAGCCTCTCTTCAAATCCCCCCCTGTATAGCAATATTCTCTCTGTGCATCAACTTTTTCTCAAGTTCAGTGAATCTCCAACTCCCTTCTTAAATCCCTCCTAATCTGTTCTTCTTCATTACCTTTCAGTAACCCAATGCCATGACCTTTCTCTGAAATTCTCACCAACTAATACAGCTCTACTTCATAACTTCTGCACATGGGCTGCAGAGTATGCTATTAAATTTGGGGAGGAAAAGCCTCTAGGAATCCCTAATGAAAGGAAAAACATAAATTAGCAGACACTCCAATCTTTTTCAGTGATTCCGATCCATATTTTACAATTTTGGGAATTTAATTTATGGATTCTTTTATTTTGCCTTGTTTTCAAACTGTACATCTCTACTGGCTCATTCTCTGTAGCTTATAAACCAATTCAAACCTCTCCCATGTGTAAACTGCAATGCTCAATGCAGCGATAGTTCCACACTTTTCTTTCTCTTGCCTGACAGCTTAATTCTTGCTGCAATTGTGCTACATTTGTAGTATCCACTTCCTCAACATCTATCCACTAAATTTGAATTAAAATATAACTTTATATTAAAATTTTTACACATAAGCCTTTTTAAAGTTAAATAAAACTGGAAAGATTTTAGCAAGAACAGCATTCCTCTGTCTCACCATCAAGTCTAATTCATGAAAGGCAACTATTTTAACTCTTTTAGCTATTTCTTCTAGAATTTTTCTCAAATGGACAAATGATATCCATGATATTTCCTATTATTTCAAAGTTCAACAAACTCTTGAATTCTTACACAAAGATGAGGATCTTTGTCTCTTCTGGTTTTAATTTTACTCCTTGACAAGATTTCTCCAATCACAATTTAGATAGAAATAAACGTTCAGTGTTTACATCATACTAACTAGGTAAATTTATTTACTGGTGGGTCATGTATTGCATAAAAATACATGACAATTACTTTCTTATACAACTTTTTGTGTTTTGTAGAATTAATTGCCTATTCAAAAGATTTTTACATAGTTTTCTATGTTCCTGTCACTAATTCTTCAATAAATCTCTGTAGTAGAGCACAAAGGATAATCCATCATTTTAACTTTTATTTTCCCCCCTGAAAGACCTTCCTCTGGATTCCTCCTCCCTCCTTCAACAATCAGGACTGGCTGCTCTATAGGCCTGGCACACAGGTGGCATCCTTGTCTTCAATTTCATTTTTCTTGGAATTACCTTTGTCTCTCTTCTGTGTTGGATGCTCCAATTCCTGAATCTCATCATATGTTCATTCTTGATATATTCCCTTGGATTGATAAAACACAGATGATGTGAGTGGAAAAATTTTGAGGCCATGTATTTTCTGAAATATCTTTTTATTTTTCTTTTGTTTTTAATCTTTATATCACTCAGAAATTAGCTGAATATCAAATTCTAGGTTGGCAATCATTTTCCTTCTGAATATTACAGGCATTGTTCTATTTCTTTTTTTCTTAGCTTCCCGTTCTCTTATCAAGAATATTCTTCTTGGCTGGGCACAGTGGCTCACACTGGTAATCACAGCACTTTGGGAGGCCAAGGCTGGAGGATCACTTGAGGCCAGGAGTTCGAGGTTAGAGTGAGCTATGATCATTCCACTGTACTCCAGCCTAGACAACAAAGTGAGACACTGTCTCTAAAAAAATAATAATAATAAATTAAATTTTAAAAAAGGATATTCTTCTTTAAATGTACCTTTTCTTTGTGACAGTTTTTAAGATTTTCTCTTTATCCAGAGTATCCAAAAATGTCACGATGATGTGCCTTTCTGTTTTCTTTTTCTAAACAATTCATTATGCCATCCCATTTGATGTACACCTTCAATTTGGAACCTCAGTAATTCAGGCCTGCTTTTTATTTTTTCTTTGGGCATTATTTCATTCCTAATTTTTACATATATATTTTCTCAATTCTGTTTTATTGACACTGATCATAGGATTTTATTTTATTCCACTGTGATATCCTCAGCACCTAGAACAATACATGGCACATAACAGTGCTCAATAAACATTTATTAAATATATAAATTAGGACTAAGCTCTTGGTTTACTTTTGTTGGTTGTTTTTTTTCTTATGATTTTCCTTTGTCTTTTTAGCTGTTTCTAAGTGTTTTTCTCACTTTTAACTTTCAGTCCTTATATTATCTTTTAATTTCTGAAATCATATATTTTCATTTCTAACAATCTTTTTGTTCATTAAATGTTCTCTCAAATTTCCCCTTTTCCTTTCATGTGTCTTCTATTTTGCTTCTCTGAATATACCAATTATTGCTTTTTATTTTTACCTTTTTTTTTTCGCTAAATGTATTGTAAATGTTTCTATTTCTTCTGAGTTATTTTTCCTATGGTCTTTGTCTCAGATTAAAGGAATTTCCCAAATTCCCTGGGACACTTGGCAATCTATATGCTCAAGTAAGGCATAAAAAGTAGGTTGGAAAGTCTGTGTAAGTTGATAGAGTTTATTGGTTTATGGGTCTTATAGTAAAGTGATTGGGTAGAGACTGCATGTTTTCAGCAAGCTTCAAATATCAATAAAGAGAAATCTCTTCTACCCCCCGCCCTCCCCACACATACCTTTCTTGAGAACGGAATCTCCTACCTAGAGAGCTAAAAACGTGGATGCAGCATCCTGGAAAAAGAAGGACTTGATGGTTTCCGTATTTAGTATTTGTATCTTTAATCAATTATCTTGTTTTCAGGCTATTTTATCTGATATCCTGAAGTCTAGAAGATTTCTGGTATAATTTCATCAGTGAGTAAACCTCCTGGCTTACATCAGGATTTAGGAGGGGCTGTCACTTGGCTCTGGAGAAAATCTGGGGGACTAAATGCTGATTCAGAATTTCAGCCATCTCCTTCCCCCTTTTCAATGATTCTTGTTGACTCCAATTCCTGAGCAATTCCAGGGCCCAAAGGTAAGACTATGTTTATTTCTTGCTGGCTCTTCCTTCTTTGGATGGTTATAAGCTTCCTATACTGTGTTAATCATATTCTTTTGCACTTCTCTTTCCAGCATGTCACAGACCTTACTTATCTATCCCATCCCCCATCACTTTTCCTGTTTTAATTCTCTGCTACATTTTAGTGGGGTTTGAGAGGAAGTAAATATTAATACAAACATGTGAACCCAGTTCTCCATGTTTAAGTAGGAGATTTCCCTTCACTTTCCAATTATGAAATCAGGCTTCTATCCTTTTCTTGCCATTAAAACTGCTTTAGAAAGGATCAATAATGATATTCTACATTCTAAGACCAACACACTGATTGCCAAACCTATATATATCAAGCCTAGGCCTCTCTTCACATCAATATACAGCTGACCCTTGAACAATGCAGGGGGGTTAGGGGCACCAATCCCCTGCACAGTCAAAAATCCATGTATGACTTTTGACTCCCCCAAAACTTAACTAGCCTACTGTTAACTGGAAGCCTTACTGATAACGTAAACAATAGATTAACATATATTTTGTAGGGTATATGTATTATATACTGTATTCTTACAATAAAGTAAGCTAGAGAAGCTAAAGTGTTATTAAAAATCATAAGTAAGAGAAAATATATTTACTATTAATTAAGTGGAAGCATATCATCATAATAAATGTCTTCATCCTGAGCTGTACATTGAGAATTTTGAGGAGGAGGAAGAGGAGGGGTTGGTCTTGCTGTCTCAGGGGCGGCAGAGGTAGAAAGTGGAGGAGGTGGAAGGGGAGGCAGGAGAGACAGGCACACTTGCTGTAACCTTTAATGTAAAAATATCTGCGTATAAGTGGGCATGCACAGTCCAAACTCATGTTGTTTGAGGGTCAACTATTTACAAGTGTGTTCTGGACATCAGTTACAAACTTGGACTCATTGTTTCCTCTAACACCCTCAAACTGTTACTGTTTTAAATAATACCACTATCCACCTTACTATTCAAACTAGAAACCTGGGCATTTCTTCCCTCAGTCTTATCCTTCCCATTCAGTAACAAAATCCATTAAGTGTGACCGTAGTGATGTGTTTCATACTACGGTTTCCTCTCTATCCCCAGTGCTAATGCTTTAGCCCACTTCTTCACTAATATTTACTTGGGTTATTGAAATAGTCTAATTATTCTGTCTCCAGTTTTGTACTTTCACACTGTTGCAAGTGTAAATTTTCTTAAACACAATCTACCCATGCCATTGCCTGTTGAAAAGTAATAAATCAGCCCTTTATTAGTCAAAACACTGTTGATCACAAATTATACTATAACCAACTCAAACAAGCTTAGGCATTTTGTAGTTCAGATGACCAAATTGCTAAAAAGGGAGGCTTTCCCCCACAGGACTGGAATGAATCAGGGATTTTAATACCATCGGGAGGCTCACTGGATCTCTTCTCTGCTTTTCTCAGTATGTTAGGTTTATAAACTCACATGGACTGTGTCCACGAGGCTGGAATCATAGCCTTTTGCAGTCTGGAGTACACATTTCATCAGCTTTGCTACCAGAGAAGCAGGGACATTTAGTCCTTTATTTCCAAATTTTAAAATTCTGAAGAAATATACTGATGAGGCCAGCTTTCTTTGCCTGCTCCTGTAGCCAGTGGGGATGGTGAAGATGGACAGACCTCATTAGAATAAAGAGGGGAGCAGTTACTCCCCAAAAGAGAGTAATTAGAAGAGTGCTTGGCAATAGCAGTTGTCCATTATGTGATACAGATCACCTGGACTTGAATTCTAACACAATTCCCTAACCGTGTGAATGGGACAAGTTACTCACTTTCTCAGTGCCTGAACTAAGATATAAGTCTCAGATATAAGATGAGGTAATGACAGCAATTACATCATAGACTTGTTGATTTCATACGTGTGAAATTTTTGAGCAGAAATTTTGGAACCTGGCCCCTAACATATTTGCAGACTATGCTGAACAATGTACATCTCCATGCCTCCTGGCTCTTGCCCATGTTGTTTTCTCTCCCTGGAATGCCCTTCCCCTAATTTTGCCTACCTATTTGTCATTTAAGTTTTATTTCAAATATTAAAATATTTATATCCTCAACTTAGTAATGTTACTTCTAAATGATACAAAAAAGTAGTCAAAGATTTATGCCAAAAAAATTTTAATTGTTCCTCTTAAAAGCCAAAATAGGAAGCAACCCTTTTCATCTTTTCTTTACTCCCATGCCTACAGTCGCTTTCTATAAAGACTCCCACAGATACAGCTTCAGCCCAGACCAAACACTCAGGCCTTGAATATACTAATAAACTTCTCACTTGAACCTCCACGGTTATGACTCAAACACTCTCAAATACAATGTCCAAAGATGAACCCAATCTTCCTACTTTAACAGCTTTTTCTCTGCCTATGCTAGTCCTAGTAAGTAGAATGACGAAGTGATCAACCTCCCAGTGGCTCCTGCCACCCTCACTACCCCCTCTATCAACAGAGCTGTGGACATTTCTCAATGACTCCCCTGTCCCCTCTTCCATTTCTGTTCCCTTTCATGAGTAGTGTTGTAGCCAGAGGAATCATTTTGAATACAACCTTATTGTGTTTCTCTTTTGATTAAATGCTTCAATAGCTTTCTTTGTTTTTAATGTGAAGCCCAATATTGTTACGTTGGAATATGAAGTCTTGCATGATCTGGGCTCTGCTCACTTCTCCATCTTCATCTTGAGCCATTCTCCTCCCCACCAAACACCTGCCAGGTTGTCTGACTTCATATTCCTGCAATATGCCAAGCAGCTTCCTAACTTGTGGTCTTTACCTCTGCTCCTGTTTTCCTTCAAACCCTCCTTTCCTGCCTCCTAAAGCAAATAAATCTACCCACCCTCCAGTCCCAGCTTAAATGTCACTTTATCAGGGAAACCATTCCCAACTCTCCATACAAGCAATGTTCTTTCCATTTTTACGGCACCCTGTTCTTTACTGTCATGCCCAAGCCAGAATTTTAATTAATTCATTCTGTGACTAATTTCTTACTTTCTTTTCTCCTCCATTTTCCCATAAGTTCCCCCAACGCCGAGGCTTTGTCTTGTAAATGATTAAAACCCCATTTCTTGGCAGAGTACCTGTCACACAATGGGTACACAGTAAATATTTTTGAATAAATTAAATGGCCAACATTAGGTGACTGGGTAAGTAAATTATGGTTATGAAAACACCCTTTATAAAATTAATAAAGGGCCACAAGGTGGGAACTATGGTGAGGGAAATATATATATATATATATATATATATATATAACCATCCATTGTTCCCTAGCTTGCTTTCCTATAATTGCTTACTACTCAGGAGTTGTACTGCTGATGGCCATAAAGATTCTTAGCTTTCTTCATTGCTCCCATAAATAACATCACCCTTGTGAAACCTAAGGCTAGTTTTTGAGATATCTTCCAGGCCCTGCATTCCACTGGAAGGGCTGACTCACTCAGACCAGTGGCCCACACCAAGGAACTGACTCAACTGGTATTGTGACCCCCCCCACCCAAGAACCAACTTCAGTGGAAGACAATTTCCACACCCCCATGGTTCTGCCCTGAACCCAGGCAATTAACAGACCCAATTGCCTAGCCTTTTGCCTGCCAAACTATCTTTAAAAATTCTTTCTCCCAAATTTTTGGAGAGATGGATTTGAGAAATTGTTCTCATCTTCTCATCTGGCGCCTTATGAAATAAAACCCCTTCTCTGATGTAACCCCTGCTGTCTCAGTGCACTGGCTTCCTCTTTAGCAGTGGACAGTGAACCTGGTTGGGCTGTAATGAACGTAAATTCTTTCAATGTAGTATTCTGTGACTGGGACATGTACCCTACAAAGATATATAACTATTATGTACCCATAATAATTAAAAATTTTTTTAAATTAAAAAAGATATTCACTAAAACATATTGATGTGAGAAAATACAAACCACTATAGGTAAAAAATGCTGAACACAAATTATATACAAAATATTTCAACTCCGTAAAAATGAATAAAAAATATATGTGGTAAATGGAAAAATAATTCCCTCCCCCAGGATGTCCACATTCCAATCCTTGAAACTGGTAAACATGTTATATTACATGGAAAAGGGAAATTAAGGTTGCCAATCAGTTGACTTCAAAGTAAGTAGATTATCCCTAATTATCTGGTTTGGCCCAAGACTTTTAAATAGTGTTCTTTAAATGCGGAAGATGAGGCAGAAGAGTCAGAGTCAGGGACAGATTGATACAGCATGAGAAAGACTCAACCAGCCATTGCTGACTTTGAAGATGGACGGAAAACAGTTGAAGATGGAAGGGAAACACAGCCAAGAAAGAGGGCAGCCTCTAGGACTGTAAAAGTCAAGGAAATGGGATTCTCCCAGAGGGCCTCCAGAAAGAATGCAGCCCTGAAGCCACCTTAATTTTATCCCAGTGAGACCCATTTTTGAATCTGACCTCCAGAAATGTGAGATAAATATTTTTGTGGTCTTAAGACATCAGTTTGTGGTAATCTGTTACAGCAACAACAAGCAACTAATACAATAGGATATATGAATATAGAAGAGTTTACATGTTTTTTTTTTCCTTTCCAAGTTTTATATAGTTTTGCAAACAAGCTCTTTACAACTACCACTTTCTCTGCTTTTCACCCTATTTTGCCAGTATAGTTCGCTGCACTGGGCTTAAGACTACCATATTTCTATTGAGCACATGAAATTAAAAAAAAAAAATCTGGAGAAACTATCTGGGTCACAAAGACATGTTTAATGAAAATGTAGATGGCAAAAGTCCAGAAAAATATCCAGAGAAATTTCATTTTTTTCCTGCTAAAGTGATTAATGAATATACTTTCACCAGCCACATTAATATTACAAAAGAACTTTTAAAATGTCTACATAGCTTGACGACTTTTAGCACTGAAAGACAGAAATAGTTCCCAGGATAATATTATTATCCTTTTACTATTTTATCCTCTTTTTATCCTTTTATAGCAGTCATAAAAATAAGCACTAGAATTTGGAATCTGGGAAGTATGTCGTATTTCCTGAGTGGGGAAGCAAAGGGAAATCCTCAGTGGAGAAAATTTAATGCACAGATATCTGGTAATATTTTACATTTAGGAAAGGTTGAGGACAGAAAACTCTTTAAGGTTAGTGAATTTACTTACAAGATTAGAAAATGTACTCACTCTAGAATTATGCAATCAACAATATCAATGTCAGTTCTACGATGTTTTGAAGGGAGTATAAATTCACTTTTCAAAGATTTGAAATTTAAATAACATATAACATAAGCTTTCTTTATAAAATTGACTTAAAGAGGAATTTTAAATCATAAAATATATACACAGTATCTTTAATTATATGAATATCATGTTCTCAAATATTTCATATAATCTTATTCTAAACATTTTTCTAGTTATTATATTTCCTGGTGAACTGATTCAAACTCACTTTTGTTTTTACGCATGGTCAAATCCCTGAAACTTCATAGACATGATATTGATACCATATTTAAACCTATCAGAAATGGATGAAATTATCTAGAGAGGATACCACCAAGAGCAAATGGGAAAAAACTACTGCAAAGCATTCATGCAAGCAGGTTTTATTTCCCTCTAGCACCTTCTGGTGGCAAACACAGTGTATTGCTGAATCCTACAGCACTGACAGGAAGAATTTACTGCAAACATTAACATGAGGTATTATTTAATATCTCGATTCCCCCAAAGCAGCCTAAATACATTTTAAATTTTTTCTGTCTCTCCAGTTATGTACTGATAATATGAGCATATCAGAAAGATAATTTATAAATTTCCTTCCAGAAGTGAGTGTCTTTGAGCTAATTTATCTATAGGCACTGAAAGTTTTTTTCAATTTATGTTCTCAAAAGAAAAAATAAAAAAGCTAAAGTCAATGATAGTTCTGTAGACAAATACACAAATGTCCATATATCTGGTCTCAGGCCAGATTTTATAGGAAAGAAACAATTTTAAAAGAAATGTGTAATAGTTTCCTTCATTAGATTGAAACTGTGGTATTATTTAGCATCAGTGACATCTAACATTTCTTGAGACTTTCCATGTATAGCTGTAATAATGTTAAAATATGTTATATATGTTATCTCATTTGGTCACACAATAAACTAATTAAATAGGTGTTATCCCCCTTAATGGACATAAAAAGTAATAATTTACTTGGCATATTTTAAAATAATGAATAGAAAAACTTAAAAGGCAAAAAAGTCAAATGCATTTTCATATCCAAAGAATAAATGAATGGTACTCATCACTTTAAATCGTGTATATATCAAGGAATTCAACATGAAAAAGGCTTTTCACTATACTGAAGGCACTTACTGTATAAGTTAGAGAAGGTAGAAATGAAATAATTTGAATATCATGGGAACTGTTATAGTAGAGGTATACGTAAAAAATGTCAGGTTGCCAAGACAAAATGCCTCTAAATCTGTGTGGAGACTCAGAAAGGGTATCAAGTGACTACTGATCAGGATCTTCCAATTAATCCTCCTTTATTTCCATGATCATTAAGCAACCAAGGAATTGTAATTTGACCTTGCACCTGGATTTTCTGCAGACAGAAGAAGAGTGAGCCAGAAGATTCAAACTCCTCATGGCATCTACCATAATCTGAAATTTATTTGTATAAGTGGGCAGGGATCATGTCTATTTTGTTTATCATTGACTTCTTAACAGCAACAGAGTTCTGGGCACATAGTGTGACTTGCTAAATATCTGCTCAGCGGCTCTGCATGGCCTAAGAAGCTTGTCAACCTCTTTAGGGAATATCTCATCATAATCTCTCTATAAATCAAAACATATTTTTTCTTTTTACTTTTCCATAACATTTAGTGTAACAACTAATTGTCATAGTTCTGTGAAACTTACAGGTTGTTAAGGCATATCATGATCTACTCCTCAGTTACTTTATTGATAGTCACTTCAGTAAGAGGCAAGGCTCAGTAAAGGAAAGGGGACTGAGAGTAATGTTTGGCATATCACACCATCTCCCAAGAGGGCAGAGGCTGTGCCACTGTCACTTGGCATCCTAGCACCCTGCTCTGTGCTTGGCACACAGTAGGCAGACAATTAGATATTTGCTGAAGAATGGGGAGAATGCTCTCCTGTGCGTTCTCTCTCTCTGTCTCTCTGAATAGAGAAACTATGAATATATTTTATAGAGTTAATAACAAAGTACAAAATACACAGTAAAAATCTGAAAAGAAAAAAAAATTACTTAAAATTACTGTAGCTGATCACATAAAAACTACAATCATGCCCCCATAAACAGCCATACACAGAAAGATACTCTGTATATATTCACCTGGACACAACCTTATTGAGACTTATGCCAAGTGTGTATGGCAAAGAAAAAGAAAAAGACCAATCATGTCTAAAGTTAAAGAGCTGAACTTCATGAGTAACATTTTGGCTAGAAAATTGCTATCCCCATAAACATTGCATGATTTCCAAGGAACAAGACAAAATTTCTATCAATATTGCTATAAGATAAACATTTGGCTTAACTCAAGAATAGTTCAGATCATTCCTTTATTCAAATCATTTCCATATATAAACAAAGCATGGAAACAGCCTGGACACTCTTTAAAAGACTCCATAGAACTCAATGACCCATATAATAACATTATTTAACAAAATTTCTCCCAGACTATAGCAGAATATTTTTCATTTTTTTCCATTACTGCAATTTATGTGTAATCTGAATACTGCCCATTTTTTTTAAAAGCCTCACAGCTAGCCCTATAATAATCAGAAGTTATTGCTAAACAGCATTACCAGCATAATGCTTTGTAAAAGCAAAAGCTTAAATATCAAAAAGCTGAAAGCTATCACACAACACATCAATAAAATTTTTATACTACACGGCACTTCAAAATATAAATACAGAACATGTACTCTTCTTGAAAGGGTGCAAGTATACTAATTATAGGAAGTCTTGAATTCTGCTTTTCCTGAACAAAGGATGTTTATAATTCCTATCAAATAAAGTATGCTAGTCACAGCCCAGTACATAGCTTGGAAAAATACTACCAAACACAACAGGACTCATTTTCATGTCTTTCCTTGTCTACAGAAATCCCATTCTTACAATCAAACAAGAGGATAAACAAAAATGTGCATCATGTTGAAAGGGTTGTTTGTGGGCTTCATTGTTGCTTTTTTCCATGAAAACATTTGTCCAGCAAAAAAAAATTGAGTTGGAGTATTCAGTTCTATTTAAACACACAGAACCCACAGTTCATGACAATTGGCTTAGTGTAAAATCACAGTTCTTCCAGGTGTGCTATTCTTGAATTTCCTGACAACAGAAAACCTGAGGAGTACAGTGGTTTTCTGCCCTGGTTAGGGTTGGCTCTTCTGAATCAGAAAAGCTTGTGAAGAAACTTTTCCTTCAATTCATGGACATTAGGATTTTAAATAAAGATGAAAGTATTTTATCTCCCACAAATAGGATAATGGTCACAACTGCTTTAAATTCCTTGGGGAAATGTACTATGTAAATTGCTGCATTCCTATAGAGCACTTTAAAAAAATGGCTGCTCAGGAGCTGATATGACTTTCAGCATTTCAGATCTTGAATTAATTTCTTAATTATTTCAAAATAAATGATAAATAATAACTGGTTTAGAAAAGATAAACAAATAAGTAAAGGCTTCTCTCTTCACCTTTGATTCTGTGTTTCCTGTTTTTATACAAATGTCCCTTAATTATATGTAGCACTAATTTAAGTGTAAAATACCTACATATTATTGAATTTTTTGATTTTAGCATATCTTGAATGGATTAAAAACTCATTCATATATATGAGGGAATTAAGTTAAATATGGAGAAGAGATACAACAAAATTTTAATTACCCAGAATTTGCAGTAGACACAAATTTTTTGACTATACTTAGGAAAAAGTAGCAACAGTCAAAACGAGCCATTTATAGGAATTAAGTTGGAAAAGAAAAACATCCACATCTCCAGGATATATCCTGCAGTCATTACATGTAATAAATAACCTTACTAAGTAACTTTTAATTTTTAAAGCCTTATAATGTATTTACAAAAGTCCCGGTGAATATTTGACTATTATTCACATTCTTTCAGTTATAAATGAAAGAATAGAGTTTCAGAGATGTTAAATGACTGGCCCTAGCTCCCCAGCTCATAGTGGGTCCACTGGGTTTCGATGTGGACTGTGGTCCTCTCAATCAATGGCCCACACTCTTCCTGTTACCAAAAACAAAAACAAACAAACAAACCCCCAAATTATCTTAAATCAGGCTCAGACTACACTGCTGAGCTTATGTCTATGGCCCTGAAGAATAACTGATGTGAAAAATATCTCTGTTGATTAACACTTTAGGAAAGAGAGAGAGAGTAGTGACATCAGCAAGATGATGGAATAGGAAGCCTCAGACCCTCCCTTCCCCCACTGGAAACACTCATTCAACAACAATACATGGACCAACTCCCTTTTGATAAATCCAGAAACCAGTTAAAGGCTCCATACCCCAGTGATTGTGAAGCCAACTGCTTCAAAGTTGGCAGGAACATTTGTTGTTCTCACTGGCCGTAGCCCCTCCCCAGCTCAGCATGGAACAAGTGAGATAAAAAAATTCTCAGCTTTTTCTAGGGGAGGGAAAAAGTTGGAGCTTTCATCTGACATTCTGGATTTTGGGGAAGGTACCCAACAGTCTGGTTACTGTCTCATCTACTTGGAGTGCTGATGAAATAAGCATACTCTAGAACAATAGAGAGCTAGGCAGCACTTCAGACAGACACCAGAGGAAGCAAGAGATTACAGTCTCCAGAAAAAAAAAAAGAAAAATCCTTCTAATTGGGAGTTTACACGCACATGTCCAGAGAAGACAAACACACAGAAAAGGCTTGAGAGGCCCCCAGATTCTCTAGCCAGGCTGATTGGTGAAGGTCTTTCTCTGTACAGAGCCAATTCATAAAGAATTAGAGAGAAAGCTATTATTTCAAATGTGCAGATCCCAACACAAAGTTACAAGGTACATAAAAAAATAAGGAAACATGGCCCCAAAATAGGGAAAAAAATCAGTGAAACTGAGAGCTGTTTTCTTGAAAAGATCAACACAATTGACAAACCTTTAGCCAGACTAAGAAAAACAATAAAATAAGAATTAAAAGAAGAGACTTTATAACTGATGTCAGAAATATAAAAATTTTAAAAGACTGGTATGCACAATTATATGCCAACAAATTGGATAAACTAGAAGAAATAGATAAATTCATAGAAACACACAACCTATGAATACTAAATCATGGAGAAGTATTTAATAGAAAATCTGAACACCTATAACTAGTAAAGAGATTGAGTTAGTAATTGAAACCTTCCCAAAAAAGAAGAGGCAAAAACAAGATGGTTTCACTGAACGATTCTACCAAACATTTAAAGAATAATGCCAATCCTTCCTAAACTCTTCCAAAAAAATTTAACAGGAGGGAACACTTCTCAACTCATTTTATGAAGCCAGCATTACCATGATACCAAGGCAAGACAAAGACATTAAAAAAAAAGAAAACTACAGGTCAATATTCCTGATGAATATAAATGCAAAAATTTTCAACAAAATACTAGCAAACTGAATTTAACAGCATATTGAAAGGATTATACACCAAGGTTAAGGAAGATTTATCCCTGGGATGCAAGGATGTTTCAACATATGTAAATCAATCAATGTAATACTGGAGCTAATAGAGCTATTAGAGCAATTAGGCAAGAAAAAGAGACATCCAAGTTAAAAGGGAAAAATAAAATTATCTCTTTTTGCAAATGACATGATTATAAATGTAGAAACCCCTAAAGATTTTACAAAATAAGTTGTAGGATACAAAATCATATTGCAAAAATCACCTGCATTTCTATCCAGTAACAACAAACAATCCAAAAAGGAAATTAAGAAAGTAATCCCATTTATAATAGTATCCAAAAAAAAATGCTTAAAAATAAACTTAACCAAGCAGGCAAAAGACTCGCACACTGCAACTATGAAACATTGCTGAAAGAAATTTAAAAAGACATAAATGAATGGAAAGACACCCCATGTTCATGAATTAGAAGATTTAATATTGCTAAAATATCCATACTACCAAAAGTGATTGACAGATTTTTAAAAAACTACAAAAATCTAAATGGTATTTTTTGCAGAAATAGAAAAAAAGCAATTTTCATGTAACCACAAAGGATCCCAAATATCAAAAGCAGTGTTCAGCAAGAATAACAAAGCTAGAGGCTTCACTGTCTGACTTCAAAACAGATTACAAAGTTACAGTAATCAAAACTGTGTGGTACTGATATAAAGAGAAGCATATAGACCAAAGGAACAGAAGAGAGAGGCTAGAAATAAACCCATGCATAAATGGCCAAATGATCTTTCACAAGAGTGCTAAGACTACTTAATGGGGAAACAATAGTCTCTTCAACAAATGGTGATAGAAAAACTGGAAAATCTACATGCAAAAGAATGAAATTGGACCCCTATCTTATACCATACCACAAAAATCAACTCAAAATGGACTAAAGATTTAAACATAAGATCTGAAACTTTAAAACTCTTAGAAGAAAACATAGGTGAAAAGCTTCATAACATTGGTTTTAGTAGTGATTTCATGGATATGACACAAAAAGCACAGGATACAAAAGCAAAAATAAATAAGTGTGACTACATCAAACTAAAAAGCTTTTGCATAACAAAGAACAATCAACAGAATAAAAAGGCACACATGGAATGAAAGAAAATACTTGCAAACCACATATCTGACAAGGGGTTAATACCCAAAATATATGAGAAAATCCTAAACTCAATGGCAAAATACCTAATAACCTGATTTAAAATAGGCAAAAGACTTGAAAAAGTGGCCAATAGGCCAAAAGGGTATCAACATGACTAATCATCAGGGAAATGCAAATCAAAGCGACAATGAGATATTACCTCACACCTGTTAGGATCGCTATTATCAAAAAGTCAAAAGACAACACGTGTTGGTAGGGACATTGGTAAGGATGACATGGAGCAATTGGGATCCTGTGCATTGCTGACGGGAATGTAAAATGGTACAGTGGCTATGGAAAACAATATGGAAGTTCCTAAAAAAATTAAAAATAGGACTACCATATGATCCAGCAATTCACTTCTGGATAATCATCCAAAATAATTATAAGCAGAATATTGAAGTGATATTTGCACTCCCATGTTCACTGCAGCATTATTCACAATAGCCAAGTATGGAAACAACCTAAATGTCCATTGACAAATGAATGGATAAAGAAAATGTAGTACATACATACAATGGAATATTATTCAGCTTTTTTTAAAAAAGGCAATCCTGTAATGTGCTACAACATGGATGAAACTTGAGGACATAATGCTAAGTGAAATAAGCCAGTCACAGAAGGATAACTGCTGCATAATTCCACTTATATGCTGCATCTAAAGTAGACAAACTCATAGAAGCAGAAAATAGAATGGCTGAGGGGAGGAGGAAATGAGGAGTTGTTTTTCAAGGGGAGTTGTTTTTCAAGGGGTATAGAATTTCAGTCATGCAAGATGAAAAAGTTCTAGAGATCTGCAGTACAACAATGTGCATATAGTTAATAGTACTGTAGTACAATTTGTTAAGAGAGCAGATTCTATGTGTTTTTTACCACAATAAAAAAAGAAGCATAAAGAATCAGAGATGCTAAATAATTCTCTACACACATCCACACACATGCGCACACCCACGCACAGACACATCTTTGATTTTAAGCAAGCTGCAAGGTACAACTGCTTTTTACCAGAGTGCTCTCCTATAATAAACATAACAGGAAGTTTCCTAAAAGCTTTGTCCTGTAAGATTTCTGCTGTCAACACAAAGTGTCTGTTTTGCTTCCCAGATAGAGTTTGCTTCAACCACATCACCTTTAATATTGATGACAGCCTTGTATGGTGGAAATTGTACACCCCTTGTTATAGGTAAGAAAATTGAGGCATAGAAATATTAAGAGAGAATAAGTGGTATCATTTAGATTGAAATTAGATATGTCAAACTCTAATGTCTAGGATTTTACCCAGGATTTTAATTCAAGAGAAGAACTGGGACTTTAGATTATTGGTAATCTGAGTTATTATTATGAGACCTCAGGTAAGAAAATAATTTCATTTCACTTCTATATTTCCAGTTCAGAAAATGTAATTGATATATGAAGTTAAAGAGTTATATATAAGGATAAGAATATAAAAAATTAAAATAATTTTATTAGAACAAATTTATCCTTTAGAACAATTACAGAAACACTAGGAATCAATCAATGATTAGTATTTTTGAAGACTGTATCTGCACAACCCTATACCACTCATATCACTTATTGTCAATAATTTCTCCCTCATGATACTGTGAGTTTTTTGAGAACAAAGTACATTCCTTACCCATTTTACTTCTATCACTAGCACAAGTACACTGTAACAAGTAATTTCCAAAACTGTAAGGGAAAGGAAACTTCACTATTCCTCTTTTGGAAATGCAATTAAGTTTCTTGAAGTCCAAATTTTATTAAAAAAAAAATAAACACTTAGCTATTATGTTACTATTTTATTTTACTTTATTTTTTATTTCAAAGTATTATGGGGGTACAAATGTTTTTGGTTACAAGGATGGCTTTTGTAATGCCTGAGGTCAGGATCATAAGTGTGCCTGTCACCCACATAGCATCCATTTTACCCGTTAGGTAGGTTTTCGCCCATCCTCTCTTCCCCCTCCCCTTCCCTCCTGATTGATTTCCATTGAGTTATACTTCCCTCTATGCACATGTGTGCTCATTGGTTAGTTCCAATTTAATAATGACTACATGTGGTGTTTGTTTTTACATTCTTTTTTTTATTTTTTATTTCAGAATATTATGGGGGTAGGAATGTTTTAGTTACATGGATTGCTTTTGTACTGAATGAGTCAAAGTTATAAGTGTGCCCATCACCCAGATAATGTACAGTGTACCTGTTAGGTATGATTGTATTTTTCCATTCTTTAGATACTTCATTTAGGATAATGGTCTCCAGTTCCATCCAGATTGTTGCAAAAGGCATTAAGTCAACCTTCCTTACGGCTGAGTAGTATTCCATGGTATACATATACCACCTTTTCTTAATCCACTCATGAACTGATGGGAATTTGGGTTGATTCCATGTCTCTGCAATTGTCAATTATGCTACAATAAACATTTGAGTGCAGGTGTCTTTTTGATAAAATGAGTGGGATTGCTGGATAAAATGGTAGGTCTACTTTTAGTTCTTTGAAGAATGACCATACTGTTTTCCAAAGAGGGTGTACTAATTTGCAGTCTCACCAACAGTGTATAAGCACTCCTTTCCCTTTGCACCCATGCAAGCATCTATTGTTTTTGGACTTTTTAATAAAAGCCATTCTAACTGGGGTAAGATGATATCCCATTGTGATTTTAATATGCATTTCCCTGATGATTAGAGATGTTCAGCATTTTTTCATATGATTATTGGCAATTTTTCTATCTACTTTTGAAAAGCTTCTGTTCAAGTTTTAAGCCCACTTTTCAATGGGGTCATTTGATTTTTTTCTTGCTGATTTGCTTGAGTTCTTTGTAGATCTGGTTATTAGTCCTTTATCAGATGTATAGCTTGCAAATATTTTCTCCCACTCTGTAGGTTGATTCTGTAGGTTTTGCTCTGTTGATTATTTCTTGGCTGTGCAGAAGCTTTTTATTTTAATCAAGTCCCATTTATTTATTTTTGTTGTTGCTGTGATTGCCACTGGAGTCTTCTTCATAAATTCTTTGCCTAGGCTGACATCTAGAAGAGTTTTTCCACCATTTTCTTTTAGAGTTCTTATAGTTTCATGCCTTATATTTAAGTCCTTTATCCATCTTGAATTAACTTTTGTGATTGGTGAGAGATATGGATCCTGTTTCATTCTTCCACATGTGGCTATCCGTTGTCCCAGCACCATTTATTAAATAGGGATTCTTTTCCCCACTGCATATTGTTGTCTGCTTTGTCAAAGATAAGTTGGCTATATGTGGATGGTTTTATGTCTGAGTTCTCCATTCTGTTTCATTGGTCTATGTCTCTATTTTTGTGACAATACCATGTTGTTTTGGTTACTATAGCCTAGTAGTATAGTTTGAAATCTGGTAATGTAATACCTCCAGATTTGTTCCTTTTGCTTAAGATTGCTTTTGCTGTTTGGGCTCTTTTCTAGTTCCAAACGAAGCACAGAATTACTTTTTCTAGATCTGTGAAATATGACATTGGTATTTTTATGGGGATTACATTGAATCTGTAAATCACTTACTTGGCTCAACAAATTAAAAAAAATAAAAATCATACTATGTATCTTTCAGACCACAGTGGAATATAACTAGAAATCAACTCCAAGAGAAATACTCAAAGTCTACACAAAGTCATGGAAATTAAACAATCTGCTGCTGAACAATTATTGGATCAACAATGAAATTAAGATGGAAATCAGAAGATTCCTCAAACTGAATGACAAAGGGGACACAGCTATCAAAATCTATAGGATTCAGCAAAAGCGGTCCTATAGGGAAAATTCATAGCCTTAAATGCCTATATCAAAAAGACATAATGATCACAAATTAACAATCTAATGACACTTCTCAAGGAACTAGAAAAGGAAGAGCAAGCCAATCCCAAACCCAGCAGAAGAAAAGAAATAACTAAGGTCAGAGCAGAACTAAATGAAATTTAAAACAAGCAAATAATACAGAAGATCAACGAAACAAAGAGCTGGTTCTTTGAAAAGATAAACAAAATTGATAGACCTCCTGCTAGATTAACCAGGAACCAACAAAAGAAAGGACCCAAATAAGTTCAATCAGAAATGAAAAAGCAGATATTACAACTGATACCACAGAAATATAAAATATCACCTGTGAACACCTCTATGCACATACACTCGAAAACACAGAGGAAATGGACAAATTCCTAGAAACAAACAAACTCCCAAGTCTCAATCAGGAAGAAATAGTACTCCTGAACAGACCAATAATGAGCAATGAGATTGAAGCAGCAGTAAAAAATCTTCCAACAAAAAAAAAGCCCCAGACCAGATGGATTCACAGCAGAATTTTATTAGATCTACAAAGAACAATTGGTACCCACACTGCAGAAACTATTCCATAATATCAGGAAGGATGGGATCCTCCCCAGCTCATTCTATTAATACAAAGCCAGTATCACCTTGATACCAAAGCCAGGAAAGGACACAACAAAAGATGAAGACTACAAACCAACATCCCTTATGAATATAGATGCAAAAATCCTCAGTAAAACATACTAGCAAACTGAATTCAACAGCACATCAAAAAAAATAATCCACCATGACCAAGTGGTTTTCATCCCAGGGATGCAAGGATGGTTCAAAATACATAAATCAATAGAGGTGATTCACCACATAAACAGAAGCAAAAACAAAGATCATACGATCATCTCAATAGATGCAGACAAAACATGAAAAAATTCAGCACCCTTTCATGATAAAAACCCTCAACAAACTTGGCATAGAAGGAATATATCTCAAAATTATAAAAGCCATGTATGACAAACCCACAGGCAGCATCTGAGTGGGGAAAAGTTGAAAGTATTTCCACTAAGAACTGGAAGAAGACAAGGATGCCCACTGTCACCACTTCTATTCAATATAGTCCTGAAAGTCCAAGCCAGAGCAATCAGGCAAGAGAAAGAAATTAAGGACATCCAAATGGGGAGATGCTGATGATATCATCTTATATCTAGAAAACCCCAAAATTCCACCAAGAGACTCCTGGAGTTGATAAATAAATTCAGCAAAGTCTCAGGTTACAAAGTCAACATACATAAATCAGGAGCATTCCTATACTCCAATAATAGTCAAGCTGAGAGTCAAATCAAAGACTCAATACCATTCACAACTACAAAGAAAATAAAATATCTAGGCATATACTTAACCAAAGAGGTGAAAGATCTCTAGAAAGAGAAGTATGAAACAATGAGAAAAGAAATTGCTGATGATACAAACAAATGGAAAAGCCTATCATTCTCATGGATTGGTAGAATCAACATTGTTAAAATGTCCATAATATTATTTTGAAATAAAAATTTTATGCAATGTATATATTTATACAAAGCACATTGTATTGCCTAAATTAAAATACCCTTGTCCTATGAAGGAGAAAGAGATGTGTCATTTTTCCAGTGAATCTCAGTCTGTATAAATCTCTCATTCTTTGTTTCTAGTAATTTATATATGAAAAATAATTTCAGTTGGTTAGTTAACGTGCTTATAAATTTCTATGTCATAACTGAAAAATGTGCAAGAAAGCTAAATGTTTTGTTAATTTCTGCTACTCCTCAAAATGAGTGGGTGAATTCTAGATTGGATAAACACAATTGCCAGTAAATGTAAAGGAAGGAAAACCTAACTATTCCCTTTCTAGGAATGTAATTAGATTTCTTGAAGTCCAAAACTTGCTTTAAAAAATTATTAATAGTTATTATATATTTAATTCAAGCTCTTATTTAGAAAAAATATTTGTGACTTCAGATTTACATAGTTAGAAAAGAAACTTGAAAATGAGACTTTAAATTTCATCTTAAGAGTATGACAAATTCTAAGAGGCTCAAAGTTATAGTTGTAGGTTTTGTACATTATAAATATAACTCATGGATATAAGCTATAAGTGAAGTATGGTGATTTTCCTTTTGTCTTTAAATCTCAATAATGGCCTCAACTCTACACAGCTCTGAAAAGTTGACTCTAGCTACGAAGCAGTACCTATAATATACCTAAGATATAATTTCACAAAGACCTCATGCTCTCATGATGCAAATAAATGGCATTCTGCAACAGCAATTGAAGGCTACCATAACTTTTCCTTCACTCTCGGCAAAATGGCACACCATGCAGGAAAAATACACAACGTGCAGTAAAAAATGGCTGAGTCAGAAAAGCTTTGATACTCAGCCAATATGTGCCTATTTAGTAATGAGACATTCTGCTGCATAGTTACAAATGACATTGCAAAAAGAACTTGACTTCAAAAAGTATGAATGGTTTAATTTAATACATCTAAAAAGGGTCCTCAGTAATGACAGATTTCATTTCACTGATAATATCTATCATAGTAATTTAATAACCATGTTTATTTTGGTAAAATTACATTTAATCAACAATAAATTTTGCAAATATTTTAATAACTTATTATATGTATGTAAATCTGTATGTATTTTATGTATAAAAATACTTATTTTAGATATGTCTTAAAATATTGGACCTGAATATTCAAAAAACAATACAAATAGAATGGGGATACAATACAAAAAGGACATTGAAAGCAAAGTTTTAAAGTTAATTTTAATACCTAAAATGTCTACATTTTTACTTAAGATTCGATTCTATCGTATACCAACAATATATTAACTGACTGACGATGTCATTTTCAATGTTATGATAAGGTTCATTTTATGCAAATTTCTTTGTCAAATCATACTTCCTACTAAATACCTCTTCTTTACTCTGTGGACTTAATATTACAATTTCAGGATTACCAAGAGAGATATATTGACAGATAGGATAATAACTAATGTTATTATAGTTCCTGTGTTTACAACTTCAATTGGAGAACCAAATCAATATTAAGTGTGATGTGCCATTCACCTGCACTTACATGGCACTTAATATCCTTGCTTAATCTAAATATTTGTGGGTTAAACAAATCAGGAAAAGTAAATACTATATTTTTAAGTAAAGATACTTTGTGAATCTGAAAAATATATATGTTATGTATAAACAATGTTTAACTCTTTATGCCAAGTGAAACTTTCAATAATGTTTATATAAACTTTTTTCTTCAATCTATTAATATTTAAAATGGCAAAGATTTTCAAATTGTTAGAAATACTTTGTAAAAGGAATGGATTAAATCTCTTTGTGAATTTCCTTCCAGACAATACATAAGATTAGAAAGGAAAATGTTATAATTCCAAAATTAAAAATGAAATTCATAAATGTTTAGGAGTTGTATTATAAGCAAAACTATAAATCATATGGAGTCTAACATATTTTAACAATTTTTCGATATCTCATGGGCCTATTACAGAAGTCCCATTAGATATCAGAAGGAATTAAGTTCTAAGGTAGCTGTCAGCCTTAATCAAATCTATAAGGAGGAGTAAGATAAAAATGGAACCTAACTCACTGGTGGGGCTGCACCTTTGATAGGCTGTAAGACATGAAGTTGGATAAGGTCAAACAGATCAGGAACTAGATCTATCAATCTGTGTTTCTGCATAAGGCTTAGCACAATTCAGCATGTAACTAGCAAGCTAACAACAACAACAAAATAGCCTGAACTGGTAAATTTCCTAGGGTAAATTTGAGTATAGGGTAGAGTTGCATTGAACTCTCTTCCCTACCCATTCGTGCAGTATTATTTTTGAAATTTCTTCATAACTTCACTTCTCAAATTTATAAGTTACAGAGATTTGGCATCTCTATGCCTTATATCCCCAACCTCTGAGCAAGATTTTGAGAAGCAGAGACTGTAACATCAATTTCTTTGGAATTTCTCCAAAATGCCAGTCATAAGCCATATACTATTCATATAATAAACTACATTCCCAGAAGAAACCAGAAGAATATATTTTTATCTCCAGAAAAGTATGATATTTTCTACCATGCAGAAAAAGATAAAATATCCTCAATGTAATTTAATGTTATCTTATAAAAAAATGATGATAATAATATTAAATATTAGCAACTAATGCTTATCAGGCACTTAATTTTGCTAGGAAACATTATCCTCCCCATTTTAGAAATGGTAAAAATGAACCTAAAAGATTATCTAGCCCATAACAGTCAATGAACTGGTAAGTATTATAGCTAGGATTCTGATCCAAAGTGTCTGATTATAAAGCCCATGCCCTTAGCCACCACAAGATATTATAGACATTTGTTTTATTTCCAATTCTGGCTTGCACATTTTTATAATTAATCTTAGACTGGAGAGACATAAAAAGCAAGGGTACTATAGGAGAAGTAAAGACATCAAAAAGTCATATAGAAAAGACCTAAAGAAGATTATAAAAGGAAACTTGAAAACAAAGAGTAAAATAGAATAAGCAGTAATGCTTCCACTCAACATTTAATGAACTTTCATACATTCTATAGATTTCACAAAACACCATTTATACTTTTGGGTTCATTCACTTTCACTTAAATGTGTAATTAAGAATGGGCATATCCTCAAAATCATGTTTTGGAATAATATTTCATGATGGGAAAAATGTCCACTAGGTAAGTCACAAACAATATCTAAACTTGAATATACATTATAAGCCCAAATTTTAAAATTCTATCAATACAGGGATAGATAGGTACAGATATATATATATATATAGCATAGTTGGATAATTTCTGCACACACCATATTTTAGTCAGTGAAGAAATACCATTTTATAAGTGGAGAGGAAAACAACTTAAAAAATCAGAGACCAGTACATACACACTTCAGCCTCTCTAATAAGATATATTGCTTGTTGTTTTTTCACACCTAAATAAATGTGCAAACACACACAGCAAGCATGCATAGTGTGACTCTTAAGTATAATTAATTGAAAAAGCCATTTCTTGGTCCTGGCAATGTCTCAGTTGGAAGAAACTGAGCTATGCTAGCTGCAGAGGGGACTGGGCCTAAGCTAGCTTTCGTGGTGACCATAGTACCAGAAGGAGTCAACATCTGAACTGAAAGCAGCAAGGACCACAGCCACAGTGGTTGTGAGTGCTGCAACCACTACTGACACTCACAAAGGACTGAGTCATTTGCTCACCTTTTTGTGAAAATCAGCTATTTATTAGCCTTAGACCACAATTTGTGAAATTTAACCATGTGTAATTTTGTTAAGTGATTTCCTTCAACTTGTTTGCCTATGTATCAACATGAATAATTTGTGTGTATGAGTGTTTTTTGTTTCTATACAAACTCTGGTTTACCGAACTCTGAGGCAATGGTTGCTGCCACTTGAGAGAGAAGAAGAGAGAAGTGAATTGTTTGGCACTTCATATGCATTAAAATGAGCCCCATTTGAAAGGAAATATCAACAGTTGGGGACTTACTACAACCATCAATTAATAAGAATCCAACAGACGAAACAAACAGTGCAAGCACTACTGGGTCACTATGAACATGTTCTGGTTAGGACATCAGGTTAATATTAACCTTATTCGAATCTCAATTCTAATAAAGAGTGGCCTTTCATTGAGAAAATTAACTTTTTTGGACCCCAAAATATGCTGGTCCCTAACTCATTAAAAACTGGCCTCTTCCTTTTTCACAAGCTTTGATTTAAGGATAGGGTTTTCAACATATTTCACTGTGGAGGGAGCCCATGTACATTAAAATGATGCTTTCTAGAAACAGTGAGTATTCTTACAAGGAGAATAAATTCATAAAGGAAAAACATTATGTGATAAACACAGAATGATATCCTCCCTTGTATGTAGATGGAAACATATTTCACTGGTCCAGTGATTTCTTTCTTCTTTCTCTTAGTTTCCCCTTAGTCTCTGCTGCTTATGTTCACAAAAATATATCCCTTTCCCTCTGAATGGGACTGTGTGGCTTTAAAGGGTGGACCAAAGTTAGACATGACAAAATGCAATAATGGAAAATAATACAGGACAGCTAAAACCGGTGTTTGCTTTTAACATGCTCAAGTTACAGGTGGCTTAATGTCCTGGGGTTTAAAGGATAGGGGCAGACATACTTAATTCAAAAGAACTAAAAGCTTTTTAATGGAGTTGTGGGTTTTGAAAAAAAGAAGAGAGAAGGCAGAATGAGTTCACTGGAAGTAGAGGGCTACAGAAACAGCCCACCAAACAAATGATAAAACCAAATACAGGAGGCAATGAATAGGAAACAAGAAGACCAAGCCAAATGGGAAAAAAACTCAACTCTAAGATTGTCCTAGGGGATGGGTAGCAGAAGACAAATCAGAAAATATCATAAAAGGAGACTTACTGGCTGCTTAGTGGCTAGTGGGATAGCACCTTTTATCTTAAGCTAAAAGAGGGATACCTGAGGCTAAAAATGAAGACTTCTCATCTCCCAAAACCTAGGGCTGGAAAAGACCTTAGTCTAGGACCTGTATTAGAAATGGGGGAAGAAAAAATTCTCAAGAATGAGGGCCTAGAACTAATAAAAAGGGAATGACAATAGCAACCCTGAATAGATTGTTAAACATTTCATGCCTGACAAATTCAGTATAGCCAAGCAACTATGTATGATTTACTGCAAGAAAATACAGCTTTCACTCTGAGATTTCCTCCCTCTGTGAGAAGAATAATGGAGGTACTAAAGGATGGTATCAGATCCCTGGGAGGGAAAGATACAAAGAGAAGCAATACAGAGACATCAAGAGCTTAGAAGGACAACTGTCCTCTTTCGGCTCCCAGGTGATGGTGATAAAAAAATTACCATCAAACTCACAGCAATAAGGATTCTAGCCAAAAGCATTCAGTCTGTACATACCCCCCACACACACAGATCCCCTGTTGCACGGACATCTTGGCTAACCTGAAGCAGCTGAATTAACAAGAGTGGCAGGCCATCGTGTGCCTGCCCTTCAGCTACCCTGACATCACACTCCACACCATAGCCGGAAAAGGATCAGATCCTATTTGTAATTTCCTCCAGTTTTTAAGTGATAATTTCGAGATCAGTTCAAAATTTTTGCCCCTTCTCCCAGATTTCAAAAGTAAAATAAATAGAAAAAAAAGAAGAAAATTTGCCCAACACTCTTTCAGCTTTGACTGACTCTCCTGAAGTCAAGGAAATAAATCATAACATGAATAACAAAGAAACACTGGGAATTTCCCATGGGACTAGCGATGCACAGACAGCAAAAGGCAGGGCAGAGACCATAAGCAAAAATGCCTCCTCTTCAATCCAGAATCACAGGGTTATGCCACATTAACAAGAGTGAAGACCACATGAGTCTCTGAGGCTCACACTGGTAATTCTAATGGAAAGGAAAGAAAGGACTGCAGGTGACTGGGAGATTCTAATTGGGTTTGATGTTTCACAAAATGCAAAGCACTCAAATAATTTTGTTGTGTACTGAGTCTATTCAATCAGTAATTATTTCCAAAATACATAATTTCCAGTTACTTCATTTCTTTGAGAAGTGCAAAGTGAAATAGTATTTGAAGAGTGTTTTAATTCAGCTTGTTTTATAAGGTCACTGGTTTGGGATTGAATCAAGAAATATTATGGTACAAAAGTCCTGACCAACAAAAATTAAATAACTTAAAAATTCTTAGAAACAATTTTTTAAAACTATGTTCAAAAGTAGCTGCCAAAAAATAATACTCACAGAAATTTTGCCAAACAGATTAGTTCATTTAATCTACTGCCAAGAGCTAGAACAAGGAAAAAACTCAAATTGTTTCTAGAAATATAAGCAATGTGAAGTGCTATTTTTCTAATATGTCAGAATTATATAAAAATTCAAGAGAGCAGAAACAAAGAACTCAAGTCCTTGTCTGTGTGCATGTCTGAGATACTCTTCCAGGACTCTGTTCTCTGAAAGTCATATAACAACATTTCTGTTAATTTTCTCATTAAATAACAATTGTGCAATATATTATATTTCCAAGCACTTTCAAGTAACTTCTATTGGCATCTAGGGGTGGAAGGAACATAAATCACATTAGTATCCATTTGCCAGATGAAGAAATTGGTATAAAGACAACAAGCAAGTTTCAACATCATACAGAACATTGGCAGATTCAGTTTGAACTCAGTTTTCCACTTGTGCTTTTAATCCACTGAGTTAGTAAGCTTCGGGGCATCCAAAATGATAGTTATTTGGCAAGAGCTCCAAACAGGTAACGGCTGCCCAGAATCAAGTCCAGGAAAACTCAACAGTCTCAGATTCACAAGGTAAGTCTATGGGCAGATTTATAATTTTGCATCATAATTGAGAGAGTCCGTGCAAAAGCATTTCATTTCTGAAATGATTTTAAGTGTTCTGGATTGAGAGCTGAATCTTTTAATGATTTGAAGTATGTTATGTTTGGAATACATTAAGATATTTAAAAGAAAAAATATACACACCCTAATAAGAATAATCATTGGCTGGATTTTTTTTGTTAGGATCTATTAAATACTGGCTTTCAAAAGTGGATTTCTAAGACATAGACTACAATAACTTTTAAAAGTAATGCAAGCTGACATTTGTCTCTGTTGATACTCATATTAAGCCTATATTAGAACAGTCTATGATTCTATAATAGTTCATCTGGGTTCATGTCATATTAAGTGGGTCTGTAGGGTTTTGCTCAGTCTTCAATATTGGCAGACTGAACAAGAGATAGCTTAAAAGATACTTTGAAAATATATATGGAAGGCAAAAATAAACCTTTTAATTAAATATCTGTTGAGTATATACTCCACGCCAGGTACAATGTTAACTCCTAGAATTACAAAATCAATATTAAGAAAGCTGCAATTTAGTAAAAAAGTTGGACAAATGCAGTAGAAAGAGTACTTATATTCAAAAGCCCTGTCAAACTGTGATAATGGGAATGTTACCTAGTTTTTCAATACCTCAGTTTTTAAATTGTCAAATGAGGATATACCTAACTCACCATTTCTTTAAGTAAACACAAATTTTATATTTAAAGAACTTTTTATACTTTAAAACACTATGCTGATATGATCCTTTACTCTACCTATAGGATAAGTATCTTCCTGGCACCCAAAATAGTTTGTTGAATTTATGTACATAATGTTCCCCTTTCACTCTTCTACATGTTTCTTAACGGCACAGGATGTTTATATACTCAATGCCCTGCAGAGTATGCACATAGTAGGCACCTAATCATTGCTAAAGGAAACTTCTTTAAAACATAAAGGAAAAGAAAATTAAAACTACTAGGTAGTAAAAGAAAAAAAGGTACCAATTCAAGCTGGGCCCTGAAGAGGGAGTAAGATTTTAGCAGGTATACAAGAGCAAGGAAGGCACCTCAAGCTGGAGAAATATACACGGACTTGCTATAATATAAGTATGCAAAAAGGGCACACTTTTTCCTCCCATATATTTTAATTCTGGGTCTGTTTTATATTTTGATTTTCAATGTGGGACGATTGGTCAGGACCAGTCAAGATAGTTGTGATAATTTACTACTTGGCAGGTATTAGTGTATGCACATTAAAAGCAGAGTTTCAAAGTAGGTCTCAATAGTGGATTGAGGGTTTAGATCAACATATTGAATTGGCCCCTAATTTGAAGACCGCCTTTTTAATGTGGAAAAGAGAAAACTATCTCATAGTCTCTGAATAATTACTGGGAAATATAGCATGTATTCCTAGAAGTTTAATTTACTCATTAAAGTTACAATATTATTTTTTCAGCATTCATAATGGAGATCTATTAATGTTAATTTAGTCTTACAAAATGATTAACTAGGCTCTCTGGAGTAGTTTGCACAGTGGTAAGTCTATTTGAAATTGCATTAACTTTTTATTATTAATAATTTATATCTCCTACCTACCCAACAAGGTAACTCTTTTTGGTTTGAAGTGAGTCATAAAATTTAGAGGTTGTTTTATAATAATTTTCCTCTCTTTATAAAAGAACTGTATATCCTCGATTTTAGCTATCATGGACTGTAAGATCACCATCTACTACAATACTTTTGAAGGGGAGAACACAACTACAATGGATAAACACATCAAAGATTTATTCTAATTTAAGAAGGAAATACATGTAAAAATGTGCAATTTACAATCAGAAATAAGATTTTTTTGTAAAATATCTAAAAACTCATATAAGATAAAGAAAAAATATCAACTGTAATGCAGCTATAAGAAATTTCTATTAATAATAGAGAGTGCTACATCCTTGATCTGTGGCTAGGACGTAAGCTCCATGATGCCATAAGCTTGTACTGTTTGTTATTAGCACGTAGAGGAGTACCTGTGATTCTGGAGGGGCTGAATCCATCCCTGGCCCCAGGGGTTGCAAATGATCCAGGGGAAACCAACTAATGTGCCTCATCTGGCTGGAGCTGCTGATAGGAATATGCATCTTGTTCCTTTCCAGAAAGCATGCCTAATGGAATCACACAGAGGAGAACAACGGCAAGAAATGGAGAGACAGTATCCTAATAGTGTAATGTGGGAGACTGGGTCTAAAGCTATTTCATAATTTAAAGTTTCCCAGTTTTGTTAGCTAATAAATTCCCTTTTCATTTTAAGCTTATTTGAGCTAGTTGAGTTTTTAAAAAAATTTCTCTCATTGCCGAGAAAGAAAGAGTCCTGATTAATTACAGTGCACAAATACAAAAGACACATTCACCTTTAAGCTAACCTAGAAACAGGGTTAATGTAATCTCACAGCAGTGAGATTCCTCCACTCTGTTTCTCGCTCTCTTACACATTAAAAAATGACTATTTCCTACAAAGTTTTAAATATAATAGGATCATAAAATATTTCATTTCACAAATGTAAACTAGATGTGGAATTCAAATAGCCTAGGGGAAAGTAATGCTAGTCCAGAAACTCACACTGAAGTGGGAAACTACTAGATATGCTAAGGGTCTTTGATCTGATAGGACAGGACAGAGAGAACAGATAGATGAATTAATCCTCAAAACGCAGTAAGTAAAACATCTTCTTTATTTCATTTAGAATATTTTTTGTAATATACCTTTTAGCCAGTTGAGTTTACTAATGTCTAGTTTTTTAAAATGGAGTCCATTTCACTCCACTTAGGCAACTATTAAAGATTGGCTTTTTAAATTATTATTTCCCTTAGCAATTAATGACTATGGAAAATCTGAAGACTCATTAACAGGAATATTTTCACCATAAAAAAAAGATTACATGTTTTGCTTTATCTGAGGCAATTTTAATGGATTGGCATAAAATTATTAAAGGGTTTAAGTGCAACAATTGCTGTATTATCACATAAGATTTCCAGAGCATGTGTGTACAATACCATTTTGGAAATCAAGCAAATAGAAATCAGGGCTGCTTGACTGAATAGCATTTGGGATACAGCAGCTTTCATTTGTTCCTCAAAATGTAAGCTGTGTTAATAATATCTTAAAAACTCCACATAAACACTACCTTCTACCAGTCCAATCCATGTGAATCACTTGCTAATTATTTTCAAGTGCTACACACAAACACACAAACATACTTGTAACCTTAAAGCTTTTTAACAACTTTAAATATTAAAGCTGAAAAAGAAGAATGTTCTTTATCCAATTTAAAAATGGCAATTAACAAGAGCCATGAAAATGAAACAGAAAAGACCTTCAGCTCCACAGCCTTTTAAAAGTGTTTATTCAATACATGTTTAATTGATCTTCTATGGCTCAAATTAATCCTAGAAGCTCAAGATGGGAGTGTCCTCATCACGATCATCCATCCCATTGCTCTAGCATTACAAGTGAGAGAAATGTTACACAGAGAAGTCAAATGTGGTATAGAAGGTCATGAAATTATCATTGGCAAGTTTATGCATCTTATTAAAATCATGATCAGTGGTCCAACAGTCTTTCCACTTCTGCAGCATTTTAAGTAATTTATGTTGCAGAAGATATCATTGTTTTTATCAGCTCAATAGTCATTCGTCTACTGATAGGATCTTATTTTCATTTGGAAAATTACTGCCTTCTCACAGAATTTAACTTTGTGAAATTGTCAAAAGGGAATTTTATTCTCTCCTAATCAAGGTTTGCAAGTATGGCCAAAATCAGGCCAATTGGACTTGTTCTCTCGGGAATTTGAACCCTCAATATTTTGCTTATGAAATGAAAAATGTTACAGGTATTTTGTCAAATTTTGGCAGTTTCTTATAAAGTTAAACATATCTTGCCATATGATCCAATAAACTCACTCTTAGATAATTATTATGATAAATGTAAACATATGTCTACAACATAATCTGGATACAAATGTTCATAGCTGTTTTATTTAGAATAGCCAAAAACCAGGAACAAATTGAATGCCTGACAACTGATGAATGGATAAATTAATTGTGGCAAATCCATACAATGGAACACTACTCAACAATAAAATAGATGAATTACTGATACATATAATAACATGAATGAATCTCAAAATATTGTGCTAAGTGAAAGGAAACAGATATACAATATTATCTAACACATGATTCCATTTACATAAAATTATGGAATCAGAGAAACATTAGTGACAGAAACAGATCAGTTGTTGCCAGGGGCTAGTCAATCCACAAGGGGATTGACTTGAAAGAGCTTCATTAGAAAGTTCTTTGGGATAAAGGAAAGTTCTATATACAGATTGTATTGGATCCAGGACTATACATATTTATAAAATTTATCAAAATACACAATTAAATAAATGGTTTTTAGGTATGTACCTTTTATTATTATTATATTATTATTGTTTTACTTTAATAGGTTGAGTTGGTACAAGTTGATTTCCATGACATGTATATATTGTATAGTGGTGGAGTCTGGGCTTTTGGTGTGCTGATCACCCAAGTAGTGTTCATTGTACCCCATAGATAATTTTTCATCCCTCACGCCCTCCCCCCACCCCTTTTGAGTCTCCAATGTCTGCCATACCACTCTGTGTGCCCCTGTGTAGCCAAGCTCCTACTTATAAGTGAGAACATGCAGCATTTATTTTTCTGTTCCTGCATTTCTTCACATAGGATAATGGCCTCCAGTTCCATTCAAGTTGCTGCAAAACACATTATTTCAATCTTTCTTATCACTGAGTAGTACTCCATGGGGGGTGAGGGGTGTGTGTATGTGTGTGTGTGTATACACACATATACCACATTTTCTTAATCCACTCATCATTTGATGGGCACTAAGGTTGATTCCTTATCTTTGCAATTGGGAATTGCGCTGCAACAAACATACAAGTACAGGTAAGTTTTTGATATAATAATTTCTTTTTCTCTAGGTAGATACCCAGTTTGGGATTGCAGGATCAAACAGATCTACTTTTAGTTCTTCAAGAAATCCCCATACTGATCTCCATAGAGGTTGTAGTTATTTACATTTCCACCAGTATATAAGTGTTCCCTTTTCACTGCACGTGCACAAACATCTATTGTTTTTTGACTTTCTAATAATGGGCATTCTAATTGGA
Source organism: Daubentonia madagascariensis (assembly GCA_023783475.1). Taxonomy (NCBI): domain Eukaryota; kingdom Metazoa; phylum Chordata; class Mammalia; order Primates; family Daubentoniidae; genus Daubentonia; species Daubentonia madagascariensis. The sequence continues at coordinate 39,247,418 of JAKFHU010000600.1, forward strand.
GCAAGATGGTATCTCGTTGTGGTTTTAATTTGTATTTCCCTGATGATTACTGATGGTAAGCATTTTTTCATATTTGTTGGTCATCTGCATATCTTCTTTTGAAAAATGTCTGTCCATGTCATTTGCCCACTTTTTAAGGGGGGTTGTTTATATTTTTCTTGCTGAATTGTTTGAGTTACTTGTAGATTCTAGATATTAATTCTTTGATGGACATGTAGTTTGTGAATATTTTCTTCCATTCTGCAGGTTGTCTATTTACTTTTTGCTTATTTCTTTTGCTATGCAGAAGCTTTTCAGTTTAATTAAGTCCAATTTGTCTATTTTTGTTTTTATTGCATTTGTGTTTGGGCTCTTAATCATAAATTCTTTGCCTAGGCCAATGTCCAGAGGAGTTTTTCCTAGGTCTTCTTCTAGGCTTTTATTGTTTCAGGTCTTACATTTAAGTCTTTAATCCATCTTGAGTTCATTTTTTTATATGGTGAGAGATAGGGGTCCAGTTTCATTCATTGGCATATGGCTATCCAATTTTCTCAGCACCATTTATTGAAAAGGGTGTTTATTCCCCAGTGTATGTTCTTGTTGACTTTGTCAAAGATCAGTTGGCTGTAAGTACATGGCTTTATTTTTGGGTCCTCTATTCTGTCTCATTGCCCTATGTGTCTATTTTTATACCAGTATGACACTTTGGTTACTGTAGTCTTATAGTATAATTTGAAGTCAGGCAATGCCTCCAGCTTTGCTCTTTTTGCTTAAGTTTGCATTGCCTATTCGGGATCTTTTTTGGTTCCATATGAATTCAGAATTGTTCATAATTCTGTGAAAAATGATGTGGGTATTTTGATAGGAATTGCTTTCAATCTATAAATTGCTTTGGGCAGCATGGTCATTTTAACAATATTGATTCTTCTGATCCCTGAATATGGGATTTTTTTTCATTTGTTTGTGCTGTCTACAATTTCTTTCATCAGTCACTTATAGTTCTTATAGAGATCTTTCACCTCCTTGGTTAGATTTATTTCTAGGTTTTTTTTTTTTTTGCACCGATTGTAAAGGGGATTGAGGTCTTGATTTGGTTCTAAGCTTGATCATTATTGGTGTATAGAAATGCTATTGATTTTTGTACATTGATTTTATAACCCGAGACTTTGCTGAATTCATTTATCAAAGTTAGGAGTCTTTGGGAGGAGTCCTTAGGGATTTCTGGATATAAGATCATGTCATCAGCAAACAGAGATAATTTGACTTCCTCTTTTCTAATTTGGATGCCCTTTATTTGTTTCCCTTGCCTGGTTATTCTATCTAGGACTTCCAGTACTATGTTGAATAGAAGTGGTGAAAGTGAGCATCCTTGTCTTGTCCTAGTTCTCACAGGGGAATGCTTTCAACGTTTCCCCAGTCAGTATGATGATGGCTATGGGTTCATCATATATGGCTTTTATTATTTTGAAGTATGTTGCTTCTATGCTGAGTTTTTTTGAGGGTTTTTATTATGAAGGCTAGATTTTATCAAATGCTTTCTCTGCATCAATTGAGATGATAATATGGTTTTTTGTTTTTGATTCTGTTTATATGTCGAATCACATTTATTGACTTGGGTATATTGAAACATCCTTGCATGCCTGGGATGAATCTCGCTTGATCATGATGGATTATTTTTTTGATGTGCTGTTGGATTTGGTTTGCTAGTATTTTGTTCAGGCTTTTTGCATGTATGTTCATCAGAGGTATTGATCTGTAGTTTTCTTTTCTTGTTGCATCCTTTCCTGGCTTTGGTATGAGGATGATACTGGCTTCATAGAATGAATTAGGGAGGATCCACTTCTTCTTGATGTTATGTAACAGTTTCAGTAGGATAGGTACCAGTTTGTCTTTGTACATCTTGTAGAATTTGGCTTTGAATCCATCTGGTCCTGGGCTGTTTTTTATTGGCAGAATTGTTTATTACTGATTCAATCTCACTACTTATTATTGGCCTATATTCAAGAGTTCTATTTCTTCCTGGTTCAAACTGAGGAGGTTGTATGTTTTCAGGAATTCATCCATTTTCTTGAGGTTTTCTAGTTTGTGAGCATATAGTTGTTCAAAATAGTCTCTGATGATCTTCTATATTTCTATGGTATCTGTTTAATGTCATTTTCATTTATGACTGTGTTTATTTGGATCATCTCTCTTCTTTTCTTGGTTAGTCTAGCAAGTGTTTTATCAATTTTGTTTATCTTTTTCAAGAACCAACTTTTCATTTCATTGATCCTTTGTATTTTTTTTTTTTAGTCTCTATTTCCTTAGTTCTTTCATATTTGTTATTTCTTTTCTTCTCCTAAGTCTGGGTTTGGTTTGTCCTTGTTTTTCTATTTCCTTGAGATGTGACATAAGGCTGTTAATTTGTGATCTTTCTACTTTTTGATGCAGCATTTAATGCTATATACTTCACTTTTAGCATTGCTTTGTCTATATCCCACAGGTTTTGGTATGTTGTGTTTTCATTTTCATTCATTTCAAAAAAAAGTTTAATTTCTATCTTTATTTCTTCATTGACCCAGAGATCATTAAGGAACATGTTGTTTAATTTCCATGTGTTTGAATAATTTCTGAAGTTTCTCTTCAAATTGATTTGCAGCTTTATTCTACTGTGGTCTGAGAAGATGCTTGATATGATTTTGATGTTTTTAAAATTTGTTAAGACTTGTTTTGTGGCCTAAAATGTGGTCTATCTTGGAGAATGTTCTATGAGCTGATAAAAGGAATGTATATTCTGTAGTTGTTGGGTGGAATGTTCTGTTAATGTCTGTTAAGTCCATTTGGTCTAAAGTCCAATTTAAGTCCAATTTTTTTTGTGTTGATTTTCCACCTTGATGATCTGTCTAGTCCCATAACTGCTATATTTAAGTCCAACACTATTATTGTGTTACTATCTCTTTCTTTAGGTCTACTAATTTTTTTTTTTTTATAAATCTGGGTGTGCTGCTGTTGGGTGCATATATATTTAGGATTCTTACATCCTCCTGCTGGATTGATCACTTTATCATTATATAATGACCTTCTGTGTCTTTTTTTTTTTTACTGTATTTTAAAGTTTATTTTATCTGATATAGTTACTTTCGCTTGTTTTTGTTTTCCATTTGCTTGGGATATCTTTTTCCACCCATTTACTTTTGGTCTACATGTGTTTTTAATAGGTGAGTTTCTTGTAAGAAGCATATAGGTGAATCATGGTTTTTTATTCTGCCAATGTATATCTTTTAAGTGTATCATTTAATTCATTTATGTTCAAGGCTAACATTGATATGTGAGGCTTTGTTCTTGTCATGTTGTTAGTTTATTTATAGTTCTTTTATAATTTCTTTCTTTTTATCTGTCTTATCTTTGTTGTTTGTTGAACTTCTGTCATGTCGCCATTTAATTCCTTTCTCTTCCTTCTTTGTGTGATTGGTTTGTAAGACCTGTGAGTATCATACTTTTGTGTGTCTCCATGGTGGTGAATATTGTCCTTTTGTTTTGATGTTTAAGACTCCTTTGAGTATTTCCTGTAGGGCTAATCAAGTGTTGATGATTTCTCTTAGCATTTGCTTCTCTGGGAAAGACTTCATTTCTCCTTCATTTGTGAAGCTTAGTCTGGCAGGATATAAAATCACTGGCTGGCAGGTTTTTTTTTTTCTTTCAGCACTTTGAAAATGCCATCCCATTGTTTTATAGCCTGTAAGGTTTCTGCTGAGAGGTGTGCTATTAGTCTGATGGGGTTTCTTTTATAGGTGACTACATACTTTTCTCTTATTAATTTTAAAATTCTCTCTTTCACTTCAACTTTAGTCATTCTCATTATAATATTCTGTGATGAAGTCCTTTTTGCAATGTATTTGCTGGGGATCATTGGGCCTCCTGTATCCGAATGTCTAATTCTCTTGGTAGTCCTAGGAAGTTTACATTGATCGTTTCCTTAAATACATTTTATAAACTTTTGGATCTCTCTTCCCCCATGGGAATACTGATAATTTCTAAGTTTGGTTGTTTCATGTAGTCCCAGATGTCTCTTGAAGGATTTGCTCATAATTTTTATTCATTTCTTTCTTATTTTTGTCTGAATGGATTATTTCAAAAGACCTGTCTTCAGGTTCTGAGATTCTTTCTTTTGCTTGCTCTAGTCTATTCTTGAAACTTTTGAAAGTGTTTTGTATTTCCTTCAATGAATTTTTCAGCTCCAAAATTTGTGGGTCTTTTTTTTTTTAATGATACCTATCTCCTTGGTAAATTTCTCATTCATTTCCTGAATTGATTTTCTGATTTCTTTGTATTGGTTATTAGACTTCTCTTCCATCTCATTGAGCTCCTTTGGAATCAATATTTGAAATTATCTGGCATTATGAGGAATTCTTTTTAATTGGGATCTGCTGCTGATCAATTGTTATGGTCCTTTGGTGATGTCATATTTCTTTGTTTTTTTATGTTTCCTGTGTCCTTCCATTGATATCTGTGTGTCTAATGTAGCAGTAATGTTTTCCAATTTTTTGAAATTGCTTTCAAAGGTGAGAATTTTTTCGTGGAGGTGTATATATATCGTTGGTTGAGCAGAACATGTTGGCTTTGATTTTGGGTGCCTGCAGTAATGTGATCTCTGTATGATTTCTTGGGCAGTACACAGGGTCAGTGATATCTGTAATTTCTTTGGTGGTTTAGGGAACAGTTATTAATTGAGGCTGTGGTGAAGTTTTGTTAGGGACTTGAATGGCAACTGAGCCAGTCTTTGGGCCCCAGCGGTGGAAGCAGTGGGCTGAGTATGCCTGATTTTAGGCCCCAGAGCAGCTTACACTGGCACCAGTGTTAGTGTGCCCTGGGGGGAGCAATTTTGGGGCCAATAGGTGGCTTGCTCAGAAGTCAGTAGTTGAAGCAGAGGGATATGTATGTATCTTATGCCTCAATAAGCCTGTCATTAAAAAATTACTTTAAAATGAGAAACAAATAAAGACATTCAGATAAATAAAAATTGGTCACCAGCAGATTATCCCATTACCAGAAATGTTAAAGAAATTTCTTTAGATTGAAGGGAATTATTGTTACCAGATGAAAAATCAGACTTGTAGAAAAAAATAAACAAAAATAAAAATTTTTGATACATAAGTAAATATAAAATACTATCTTTTTTCCTTCTATTAATTTATTTGAAAAGTCCATCTATTTAAAGCAAAAATAACAATATTGTATGGTAAAATTTTTAATGTATATAGAACTAAAATACATGATAGCAATAGCACAAAGAACAGGGTTAAGTAGAAATATACTTTTATATGGTTCTTACATTTTATGTGAAGTGATATAATGTTAACCATTGGTATATTGTGAGAGTTTAGGATGAATAAATACCTAGAGCAACAACTAAAAAAAGAAAATCAGAAAAGTAAAATCAAAGGAATAATTAAAATTCAAATTGGATTACTCTAAAAGAAACCAGGAAAAGAACAAAGGGACAGAAAATACATGAGACAAATACAAAACTAATAGCAAGATGGCAAACTTATTCCCAGAAGAATAAATACAATAAATATAAATAGTACACTAAATACTCTAATAAAAAGGCAGAAATTGTCAGACATGATAAAGAAACAAGATTCAAATGCATTATCTGCAAGAGATACACTTTAAATAGGAAAGCACAGAAAAGTAGAGAGTAAAATGAGAAAAAAAGAGAAAAAGTTATACTATGCAAACAATAAGCGTAAGAAAGTAGGTATGGCTACATTGATGTCAGACTAAGTAAACTTCAAGACAGAGTATTACCAGAGTTAAAGAAGGACATTTTGTACTAATGAATAAGTCAATTCATCAGGAAGACAGAAAAATCTAAGTGTATATGCACCTAATGACAGAATTTCAAAATACACAGAGCAATAACTCACTAATAAAGGGAGAAATGAATAAATTCACAATTTCATGGTTGTGAAATGAAAAAATTCATGGTTGGAGATATTAATACCCCTTTCTTGGTAACTTATAGAACAACTAGAAAAATCAGTAAGGCTATAAGAAAAATGAACAAAATCATCAACCAACTTGACAACTAATGTTTATAGAACACTATGCCCAATAACAACAGAGTTCATATTTTGCTCCTGGTACACATGGAGCATTTATCCAGGTAAACCATATGCTAGGCTATAAAATATGTCTTACTAAATTTCAAAAAATTTAAATCCTATAAATAATTGAATTTTAGAAATCAACAAAATATATACCAAAGCCACCCAGATTTAGAATTAACATACTACTAAAAAACCTGTGTATATAAGCTAGAAAAATGAGCAATTTAAAATAAAGAATATAAAAAATAATTAAAAAATAAAATCAAAAGTTGTTTCTTTGTAAACATTAATATAAGTGATAAACTGATAAAATTCTAGTAAGACTAACCAAAAAGAAAGAAAGAGTGAGAGAGAGAGAGAGAGAGAGAGAGAACACTTATCACAAGCACGAGGAATTAAACAAGCAATATTGCCAAAAATTTTTGTGGGATCCTACAGAGAATAGCATGACAAACATTCTGCTAGTAAATTTGACAACTTGATTACATGGTCAAATTCCTTGAAAACACAACTACCAAAAGTGACAAAATACAAAGAGAAAACCTAAATAGCCTTACATCATTAAAAAAACTTAATTTCTACTCAAACGTTCCACAAAGCAAAGTCACCTCTAAGTTCATTTCAAGGATTAAAGTTCTATATGCTACTCCCACACTACCTGAAAGTCAAGCTTTTGTCCATCTCTTACGCTTTCTTCAAAGTTTACTGCTATAAAAGTGTTAATCAATCATTTCAATACAAATTAGCCATAACGCAGGAGTTAAGGTCTTGATCTTATGAGGTTTATATCTAAGCACAAAAACAAAATCCAAGAATTTCAGACAGAAAAGCGCAAGGTATCCAAATGATATGGCAATTTATACCCACAAATTATATTGTAGGAATGTGCCTAAACAGAACTGGCCAGGTCAGAACTTCATGAGTCCCCACACCATCAATTTTTAAAACGGTTGCAAATCCTTGGCATTTGTTTTATCTACAGTGGGTCTATATCCCTTCCCCCTAAATTTGGGCAAACTCCTTCAACCAACAGAATACTGTAGAGGTATCATTTTGTGATTCCCGAGGCTTGTTCATAAAAGGCCATTGCAGCCATGGTCCTGCTTTCTAGGATACGCACTCTTGGTACCGTGAACCATCATGTAACAAGTCCAACTACCTTAAAGCCATTAAGCTGTGATGAATGAAGCCTAAGTCACATGTAGAAGCCCCATGTAGGTGCTCTGATTGAGTCCCAGTTAAGCCCAGCATTAAAGTCATCTCAGGCATGTGCCAGACTTAGGAACAAAGAAACACAAGGTGATTGCAGCCCCTCGCCATTCAAGTAAACCACTGCCTTTCTAGTCTTCTTGGCTTAAGCCCCAGACATCATAGGGTAGAGAGAAGACATCCTTGCTGTGCTCTGTCCAAATTCCTGATTACAGAATCCAAGAACATAATAAAGTTAGTATTGTTTTACTCTGTTATATTCCGAGTGGTTTATTATGCAGCAATTGATATTAGAACACTGGAAAACTACAAGATTTCAGTGTGGCATCATATTAGAATACTACAGTATCCATAGGCAGTTGTGAGGACCAGGGCATTGAGAATACTACACAACATCTGCCCCTAATTCAGGCAAAAAAAAAAGACCCAGAATAGAATATAAGTTAAAGTCCAGACAACCCTGATAGTCATCTCCCTTGATAGCCACCATGCATCCCTTTGCTTCATGTACTGAAGGATTCCTATGCAGAGAATAATTCTCTTTCTGTTCCATGCCAGTTGAGTCCATCAAATAAAAGTGGATAAACAATAAATAAAATATATAACCTCTAAGAATTAACAAGGTATTATATATCTAGAGTACATATGTGTGCTACATAGTTAAGTTTATGGTTTAAGTTAGAATAGTCTGACTACATAAAGAAGGAACATTCTGATATGTAGCACTTAGAAGGAATTGTTTGGAACCATGCTAGGACAAAGAGTAAAAAATAAGAAATAAAACCCCTGCCATTTCAGTCTCATTAGATAGGGCTGATGGATACGTGGATCATTTTATAATTATTTACTATCATAGCAGCAATTAGGAGTTGAATATCAATAGCTCCACCATTAAGGTAGAGAGTTTTCCACCAGCCTTTCAGGGGGATATCTCAACTGTATTCTCATACCTTAAATACTGATGATCATGAGGCTTTGGTCTTTAATCCTGCTATGGTCTCACCTCCTACACATTCTGGGTGACCTCATCTATTCTCACAGTTTCAACTAACAACATTCCCACTGCAAATCTGCAGAACTATAGCATGAAGCTCAGGCATTTCTCACCAATGCAGTTTTCATCTCTAATTGCTTAGTTGACATATTCAGTTAGATATCCAGTAGATCCCTATCCCCAAATGCAACATAACCAAATCTTGTTCTCTATCTACACCCCTCCTCGGTCCCCAATCTGTTCTATCTGTAGGTTTTATGTGCATTGAGAGTATCAATTTTCTCCCAATGATAGATGAAATAATTAGAATAGCTGGGTTCAAGAAAAATAAATGGAGAGATAACTTACAGGCAAGCAGGTGACAGAAAGATATACCCAAGCCTGCCTCCCAAAGCCAAAAACATTTCCCAAGATATTAAAACTGTAGTGGCTCCTCTAGGAGAAAAATAGAACAGGGTCAGAGGTGGTAAGATGCAGCTGAATGACAGGCAGGTAAATCAATAAATCAGCTACCAGTTGTTTAAGCTAAAAACTTTAATCATCCTCTACTTCTCTATCACATTTAGTTACCATATCCTAGGTCACTCTAAATCTAATGCCATTTTATATATTATATTTAGTGTTACCTTTATTCCTTCTGCATAAAAAAATTCTCTTACTGATTCTTTATCTAACATTCTAACTTGCCACGTTCTTGTATAATGCTGTGCCTTTTACAAATTCTGTTTTCTCTAACTAGACTATCATCTCCACTGCTGTTTAATTTACAAATTCCTGCTCATCTTTCAAGTTCCAGTTCAATTGTCACCTCTTTGAGGAAGTCCTGAAATCCTAGCTAAACATTCCCACCTCTTTCTTCTCAAGCTCGTGGTACATATTTTATTTCTTATGGCATTGTTTATAATTTATTCCTTCCATTGGAGGCTGTAAGTACTTTGAGGGTAAAAATAACATCTCATTAGTGTTTTTACCCATGGTTCTTGTTATAGAATCTGCCATATATAGGCACTTACTAAATTTTATCTAATGCATGAGTGATTAAATAAATAAGTCAGGGTGAAATTCAGAGCCATGAGTCTATACAATTCTGAAACAATGTAAATGTGAAATGAATATTTCTGCTAGTTTAGTGTGAGTGGGACACACACTAAAAACCTACAAAAATAAAGCAGTGGGGCACAAAAAAACCCCACAAAAATAAAGCATTATCATATTTGTTTTACAAATGAAAAAATTAATAAAGAGACATTAAGCAGCTTGCTTAGGGTTATAACTCATAAGGAATCAAGATTTATATCTAGGGCTGTCTTACTCAAATATGCCTATTTTAACTGTTAGACAGTTGGTTGAAGCCATTTTTACCCTGCCCATCACTGTTGGCAGATGCCTTAAGACAAGCCTAAGGACAGTTGTAGGGAGACGGAAGAAGGGGTGGACGATGACACACAGTGAGGCCCAGGGAGGGCTGGGAGAGTAAAGAGCTCAAGGAAGCCTGAAGAGACAAGTGACTGGAAGGTAAGAGAGCTGAGGGAGTTAATTAGACATCCCAGGCTCCCCCAGGCCAGGAGAACTACATAAGATATCAAGATGTGCTGACTCCCCTGGGAGAAGGAAACTGGGTCAGAAGCAGAGAAACACAGCTCTACAACAAGGTGAAGTGCCCAGCTGCCAGAGGGAGGAGGCCAGCAAGAGAAAGTTTTCAACGGTACAACCAAAGATGAAACTAATGAGCTAAATATACGCTGCTATGTAAGCTTAAGACTTTGAACTGGCAATGGATGGGAATAATTAGCATATGTTCCTGAGCCAAAATCTATAAGGAGAAGTTAGCAATGAAGCACAATCACTTCTAGTATGCTTGTATTCAACCAGCATTAGATAATAAACAGGTTAGCAATGAGTGTAGGAAGTCTATGCATATGTCACTCCATTCCATTATTTACACACTCTGCAAATGCATTTTCACCTTTCATGTCTCAGGCACAAGGACAGTCATCATAGAACGAGAAGGCAGAGGCATGGCTCCTCAAGGAGCTCAATGTCTTGCCACATGTCAGAAAGAAGAATGAATAAGAGTATCACGTCAAGTACATCCTAAAGAACCAGAAGAGTCTTATTCAGCAACATCATAGAAAATCTGCTTTAGTTATATTCAGGAATTTTAAAAATAAACTTCAGGACAAAGACTGTGACTTGCCAGATCTCCCTACTTAGCATGGAGCCAGTGCCTCTTGTTGGGAAGCCAGAGAAAATTTCTAAAATCAGGAAGCAACTAAGTGTGGGGTTTTCTGTGTTGGCTACTGTTCTCCAGAAAACTCAGAGTATTGATGGCCCTCAAACCCTCATTTACTGCATTAGATATTGAACTCTTTGATGGAAGATGTCCTGTCTCATGCCCATAAGTAGATATAGAATCATGGGGAAATTCTCCTTTTTGCTCTCATTTTTTGAAAGGTTTGACAGCTCTATGAGCACTACCTACTCTCCACTATATACCTATAGTCCCAAACCCAGGGCATGGATATGAGGAGCCTCCTAGAGTAGATTTCACTCCAGGGTTGAGAACGCTGGCCCAGTATGTCACTGAAGGTACACAGCCATGGAGAACAGAGAACATACCAGCCATGGAGAAAGGTACCTGAGGTAGAGGCAGTACAAGAGGAAGTGAAAGAGCATATTAGTAAAGACAACATTGTTCTACTTATTTAACCTCCCAATTTACCCAAGGGCTAGTCTGGTATATTAGTTTTGTATTGCTGATTAAAAAATTGCCATAAGCTTAGTGGCTCAAAGTTACACATGTTTATTATCTCATAATTCCTGTGGGACAAGAGATCAGCCCAAATAATCTGGGTCCTCTGCTGAAGGGTCTTTCAAAAGGCTGCAGTGAAGGTTCTAGACAGGACTATGATCTCCTCTGAGGGCTCAATTGGGCGGAAATATGCTTCTAAAGTCAACATGGTTGTTGGCAAAATTCAGTTCCTTGAAGGCTGTTAGACTGAGGGCCTTTTTTCCTTGCTGGCTGTTGGCCAGAATGCTCCTTTAGCTACTCACCACATGAGCCTCTCCAGTATAGCAGTTTGTTTTGTCAAAGTCAGCAAGGAAGAGGCTCTACATGCAAGGAGGTCACAATCTTATGTAATCTAATCATAGAAATGGTATCCTATTCCCTTTGCTATATCCTATTGGTTAGAAGCAAGTTGCTAGGCCAGCCCACACTTAAAGAGAGGGGATTACATAAAAGCCTGGGCACCAAAAGGCAAAATCATTGGGGTCATCTTAGAAACTCCCTGCTGCACATGGTTTGATACATCCTGATGTGATAGAACTAGGTGAGATTTAGGAGGTGGTTTTCCTACTGAGCCTTTTATTCTCTCTTCTTGCACTGATTTAGTGTCATCAGTATACTTATTAGTAAGAATGACACTAAGGTAAGGATGGATATAAAGGGATTTGTCCATATTTAGAACCAAGAACATGACAAATTTTAGCTTCAAAGTGAGGAGGGACCCCTTTCATAATCTTCTTTGGGGCAGAAAATACAGGCGATATGATTGTAAAATTCTGATCTTTCCTCATCTGAGGCACTGAGGGGCAGAATTTTTAAAAATTCACTCTTTAATATATTAGAAAGGAATATAGGTATAATTTTTGGTCAGAGTGAAAAATCCCATAAAAATTTTACAGAGCATTAAACTTTCCTTTCACATCTTGCAATGTCTGTGGAGTGGGGAAATGAGACATTTAGAGCCTTCTATGTGATAATTTAGGAACAATACTCAGAAATTACTAATCACATTTTGTTCCATCTAGGAGAACAAAGCACAGTCATTTGGCCAAATTTTAAACAAGTCCTGGCCTATAAAAAACAATTTCTAAAGAATGTTTTAGAATGTCTTATAAAGTCCTTAGGAGAGTTTCTGGCACTTAATTACTCAGTGAGTGTCAGCTATTGTTGTCAGTATAAGTGTTATTCTCTACCCAATGGGATGATATAGCTCGCAGTGGGCTGAACCTGGCTGTGTCCCTTAGTTCCTATATCTGAGCTGTTATCTCCAATTTGACACTCAAAATGTCTCCAAAATGTCTTGACATAATTATGGACAAGGCCAAGAAAGGTAAATGCTTGCCTGCTATGCATTTAGAACTAACATTTCTGGTTCCATTTTCAAATCTAAGAGACACTTATATCCCTGTTAATAACACCTTGAAGGACTTCAGGCTTCAGTTGAGACCATCAAGTTTGACATATAGACTTGACTTTACCCTCTAAATTCATTAGCATAACATCATCTTAATTGAAAACAATACCAATATTGGTGATACATGGGCAAAGCATGCCTAAAAAGACTACAAGGCCCAGATTATCTGGAAGGGTATTAGATCTCTTCAGAAAATAGTGACCATGACATTTTTTCCTTTTATTTGTTTTTGAGTTGTACATCCATTCATTTAACAATTTTTAACTTTTAAGTTCAGGAAATACATTAGCATCAAAACAGAGAAAGTCCTGTCTTTAGAGATTTTACAGTCAATTATGGAGGTTTTGATAAAAGGTTATATTTATTGTATGCTTACTCTGTGCTGATTATAGGTCTAAGTGCTTTACATGCATATTATCTTTAAATATCTTTTCTAATGAATACATTAAATAATTTAATACACTTGCATGTTAAATACTATTTTATATCCAGTTTATAGTAACCTGTCCATGGTGGCATAATAAGTGGTGGGTATGTGTTCTAAACCCTGGTCTTTCTGATTCCAAAGTACGTAATTTTAACAACATACCACACTTAGTTCAGAGAGCCATCACTTTGGAAAAGACAGGAATAAGACTAGGAAAAAAGCCCAAATACTAGGCCTTGACAAAAACTCCCTCCTTGATCAAACTTTAGACAGACTCCTTTCTCCTTTCAACTAGACCTCATTTTTGGGTCCTGTCTTTGGCCTACCTAGTCCAATTGTAGAAACAATCCTGCTAAGTCAGTTTAGTGAAAAACTTCTGCCCTACATATGTGATCATCCTGACCTGCCTTCAGCAAAAATAGTGTGCAGTTGCTCAAGCAAGAATAACCCAGCCTTGATGTCTCCTCTTAATTTTCCATTCACCAATTGCCCCACTCTGCTCCTTGGCTATAAATCCCCACTTATCCTTGCTGTATTCAGTCTTGACACCTATCACAATAGTTATGAATAAAGCCTTCCTTACTATGTTAACAAGCATCAGAGTAATTTTTTATTTGACAACATTAAATATCTTGGAGGGCTAGGCAAACTGGATGTAACTCAAGGAGTGATCAATCATATTAAGAGTAGCTTGGTATTAGTCTTTCATCTATCAACACATGGTCTGGACGTTGAACTCAATTGTGAAGGTTTGTGTACGTGACATGTTATAGCTTCAAAGAAAAAAGGGATCCCTTTCATAACCATCCCTGGGATAGAAAATATTGGCCATGGTGACACCCAATCATAAATTTCTGTCACAAATTCTAGGATCATAGACAAGAAAATGGAGATAAACAGGAATCGAGATCATAAGTATCATAAAGCTTGATATTAAGGATGGAGTGGGGAATTGCATTACTGTATCAAAACTCTAGGAACCTACAAGGTGCCCACCTCAGTTATTATGTTTGTAAGAGACATAACATTCTAAGCATTTCTTGTATATCCTATTAAATCATTGTGTGGTTGGCATAAAGATTGTAAACAGAGGCAGATGACCTTTTATATGAAGGACATTAAAAACCACACACAGAAAAATAAAATGAACAGACTTTTGTGGTCCAAAAAGTCATGGGGAATGATGACTTTTTGAGAAAAGACTGCAAGTCCAGAGCAGAAGAAAAAGTGGGTCATTTTTGCAAGCATAACTACCAGCAAGAAGGCTGTTAACTTGGTACCCCCAAAACCAATCAGGCATGGCAAATGGTAATAGGTGTTGCTTCATGTAATAATTTGTTCATCCCCAAGATTTCACCAAAACAATATGTATGTCTAACTGTAATATAAGTTCTCAGAGTCCCACCCAAGTATCTAGAAGTCATAATGTGAGTAACAGCTTGTCAATAAAAGACCCTCCATCTAGGAGCAATTCCATGGTTGTCCTGAATGAAAGCTTCACAAAGTAGTCATTCAACTGATGTTGGTGCACATGATTTCTAGATGACACACTGGATTACAAAGTGCAGAAGTTTGTACACTGAAAGGACTACAAGGTTTTATCATGGCCTGGTATTTGGACTACTGGGTTGAGACGTTGGTGTGGTAGTACTTGCTCGTGGCCTGTAATTATCTAGAAGGCAAACCTCAGATTCTGCATGGATTGGCCCTGACTACTCTTCTCTTCTTTCTTCTCTGTACTCTAGACACTTTGGCTTTCTTTCCGTCTTTTGGAGGGTCTTTATATATGCTGCATCTCTAATAAGAATGTCCCCATCCTTCTCTACCATATTTATTAGTTAGCTCCTATTCTTTAGATTTTAACTCAAACATAACTTGCTCAGGGAATCTTTCACTGACATATATTTGGTCAGGTCTCCCTCTTGTTATGTTTCTAAAATTATATGCTTCTACTTCACAGGCTTGTCATAGTTACAATTTCTGTGATTCTTTGTATATTATCATTCTCTCCCAATATACTATTAAGCTCTACAAGGACAGAAACATATTCTTTTATTTTAAAAATATTATATATTTTTGCATACTAGGATTTCTCTTGTACTATAATAGCACTCAACTGCAACAGAAAATGACCGATAATCTCATGAAACATAATCACTATACCTTTACATAAATAGCTAAACATGCATCTTTGCTGTAAGCATTGGCAGTAGCTGAGAACCATCACTAAATATTGGTGCTGGATGGTGATTTATGGGAAGGAGCTTTTAGATTTGCAATGAGTAGTACACAGTGCCAGATTCAGCGTATAGTATGCTATTCTCAATAAAGTGTTTTGACATATTCATTTCATCATTACCACAATCATATAAAGATTGGTAACATAATTTCCATATTACAGATTGGCACACTGAGGGTTAAAATGGAAATGATTTCCTTAATGCCATATAGCTATTAAATGGTACAGCAGTGCCTTTGATCCAAGATGAGTCCTGGTCTATTTCCCTTCAAAATAGTAATATTTATAAAATAAATCCTTATATATTAAAACCATAAATATAAATATTTTATTGTGGATTTCTCATGTAACAATAAAATATAATCAGCATATTCCCATATAAAATAATATGCTCACTATAAACAGATCTATTTCATACTTAGTACTCTCAGGACTCCTTATTTTTGTCTCTCATTTATATATCCCAACATTTATTAAAACTTAATCTTAAACATAGGAATTTCCCAGCTTGGTTGTGCACTAGAACACTAGAGGGAGCTTTATACAAATATAGGGTTTCCTGTATTTGACATCTGTGGATAAGCATATGACATCATTGCTAATGGTGATACTGTGGTGTAACAAGTACAGTCGCTACCTTTAAGTGAGCTTAGAGTTTGATAAGAAAGAATACATATACATAACCTATTTGACAGGAAAATGATGTGGGCAAGAGCCTAGGTGCTTTGATTTCTGACAGATCTTATTTCAAATCCCAATTCCTCCATTTACTAGCTGTGTGACTGGGCAAGTTACTTTCTGAGCCTTAATATATAAAAGATATATCATCATATATAAATGATGATCTAAAGAAATCAACTTCACAGCATATCTAATATAAAGAAATCACTCAAAAATGAAAATCATTAGTAAGATACATCTTAATAAAGGTACATTATAAGAAAACTTGAAGAAAAAAGTACATTTATCATAAATGTATCATCACTCATATGAAGTTATATTATTTAAATCTCACGATACTGATGAGGTTCATGTCATTGTTTAATTACGGAGATAAAGCATAAGACTGAGTAACTATAATAGGAATTACTTACAAGAAACGACAAGGAAAAAGGAAGTCATCTTTTGTGATTGAGAAGTTTGGCTAGAAAACTGAGACTTAACCCTTAACAAATAGTGATTTACGTTTAAAGAAATAAAATTCCTGTTTGAGCAGAAAATAGAGGTAAAATAATGGATATATGTACATATATAAATAACTTTATATATGCCTTTACTGTCATAGATCATTATTTGATATAAAAACTTGATAAAGTCCCAGTACTATATATAAAAACAAATTAAAATGAAGCATAAATATCAAGATTTTTAATTAAAATTATGAGATAGATTTATCTTTTCTTTTGGAAGAATCGCTTCCAATTTCACAATAGTGTCCTTACAATATTCCAACTTACAATTTCTTTAGGTAACTCCTCTTGTGGAATCAATATTCAACCTTCAATACAGATGATGCCAGATCCCATGATCAGAATTGCCATTGTGACACCTAAACTATTAAATATGCAGTTTCAAATAAAGCAGAAATAAAAGATGCCATTTAAAAGGGAATGTCATATATTAATTGAATTCAGAAGCCATGACTCAAGTCAATAACTAAGTTGTTAATGGCTCTAAAAGAACTTGCTCTGGAATAGCCAAAGTTTTTCTGACCAGCTTTTCCACCTGCTGCCCCATCTCATTTTTTCTAAACATTTGGTTTCTTCTGTCATTGTTATATTTATTTTTACTTCAAAATTGTAATTTTGTATTTTAAGTGTAGAGTTTAAATGTTATAAAAAGACATGATAGGAAAGAAGGGAAGACGCTTACTCATATAATCTTTATCAAGATAATGTTACTTGCTTCCTTTTAATGCATGCATGACAGTAGCCAGCTTTCTATTAATACTTTATTAAATTGAGATTTCCATTTAATCTGATTTAAGCTTTCACTTGCCAAGGCTTGATTGGCTATCACTCCAATCATGTACCCAGCAATGTTGCAGGTACTAGGAAAACAAAGAGTAATAGGCTGATTGTACCTTAGCTTTCTGAAATTTTGTTTATTTCTTGCCTGTCATAAAGACAAATACAATTATATTTTGATATTATTTCACGCAGAATACTTATTTCTTTTACTAATTGCATTATCAGTATAAAGATAATGTTATTTAGCTTGACTTAGAACTAAAATATTAATGTAAGGAAAATAATGGATATAATAGCAAAAAATATATAGAAGAAAACAAATTTAGAACACAATTTGTTGTTAATCTTGAGGTATGGTTTAAGACTTCAGTTTTAATTTTGGCAATCAGGCACAGAATCATACATTCAGATAATTGTTATTACTGAATAAGTGCTCCTTTTTATGGACAAAGGGATAGAAAAGAGACAATTTTTAAATGGATATTATTCTAGACACCACATGTATCTTTCAGGATTCACAACCACCCCTGGTTGTAGTCAAAATAATCTCCAGTTTAACAGAGGAGAAAACTGAGGCTCTAGTAAATGAAGTAACTTGTCGATGATCCTATATGACAGAGTTGTGATTGTAATACATAGATGTCAGCTGCAAAAACTGAAGTCTTTTCATTCTATCATATTGCTCCATATAAGCAGAGATGAGATAAGAATGCCTTTGTTAGTAGAAAGAAATAAAAATGCAAGTTTTAGGAATTTAAAATATATTTACATTAGAATGATGCTTACAAGGTACAAAACATTTTAAATGATTAACTGCATTTTAATTACTTTGTTAGCAGTGACAATTAAACATTATCCTTTCTAAATAATGGATTTTCCATAAAATTTTAGTAGTCTTTTTATGTTCCAAGCTCACACCATCAACACTAAATTTATCTGCCTCCTTTGTAGTCTCTCATTTGTCAAAGTGACCCAAGAATTCCCTCGTGTATCAAGCTGAGATAGTTTGTTTCTCAAGTGTTGTGTAATAACCATCTGCATCAGAATAAATTGTGAAACTGAAAATATTCAGCCCCACTGAATCAGAATATTGAAGAAAAGGACCTGAAAATCTGTATTTTATCAAGCCTCATAAATTATTGTGATACAGATGGCGCCTGATAAACCTGGTAAAGCTGATTGTTATACATTAAAGTACAAGGTATAATACCTATGAGAGGGAAAAAATAGCTTAATGTTGCTGATTATTCCATTTCATTTCAGAATGATAAATGGAGAAACACTACTTGTGATCATATTTATTTCTGATATGATCATCACTCTTAGAGATGGGGCTGCAACTAATATTTAACACTCCATAATTAATTGCTGAATTTGCAATAATTAGTTCTAGTGTGATTTTTAGAAATAGTAAAATGTTCAAATCTACAAAATTCTAGTAGTACAGAACACATGCATTACTTAAAATGTTTACTCCCTATTTTAATTATTACCTTAAATAAAAATACCTAAAAATGAAATTCCACTTGAATAATAGTCATTCAGTGATGAC
Source organism: Daubentonia madagascariensis (assembly GCA_023783475.1). Lineage (NCBI taxonomy): Eukaryota > Metazoa > Chordata > Mammalia > Primates > Daubentoniidae > Daubentonia > Daubentonia madagascariensis. The sequence goes on from JAKFHU010000600.1 coordinate 39,266,082, forward strand.
TTCATGGTAAAACTTTACCTCAGTTTAGGTTCCTCTTCATTTTTTTCTTAATAGTAGATCTGAATGCGAGGATTGTGTTTCTAGAATCAGCTCTCAGAAAAAAACATCTAAGTATAGTGCATTGCTCCAGTTGCTAAGGTAACCACCATCTGCTACTCCACTAGAAGTTTAGAGTTCACCAACATCTTAACACACCTTCCTGAAACATCCAATATAAAAGCCACTGCCTAGAGAAATTTGGGCTCTCTTGTATTGGTTTTACATCTCAGACTAGATAGTAGTATATGGCATCAAAAGAGGCTAATATTTTCAGTTACAATTTTCACTGCACTTCAACCATTGGTAGAAGACTAGATATGTTCTAAAATGGAATCTCAGATGAGCTCATTTGATTCATTCAGTGATTTTAGTGCTACTTTGTCTTGAACACTGGTATATAATGTTGAGATTTCTGAGATTTTTTTCCCCTAGCAGCAGATGTTCAAGACATGAGAATAACATATTTTGCTTTGGAAAAGAAGCAGCAGTTTCAGCAGAAAATGTTATCTTTTTTAGACTCATTAATGCTTGGAAATATCTGCTGAGTGTGTTGAGATCTTCCATATTCAGTCCTATTGATAAAGTCTTTAATAATGCTCTCAACCCCATAACCTCCTTAACCCTTCTGCTGCCTAGTCCTGAATCCTGGATTGTGCCCATTATCCACCTCCTATTATCCTGGTTTCAGGTGAGCCGTTTCAGAAAAAGTTAAGGAACTATATAAATTTGGCCCCCTGATAATTCAGGTTTTCAAATTTCAGTTGACTTGTCACTTCTTAGTAATTCTTTACTATACCCTTATTGATCATGTAGGACACCACTCAGAGCACTTAGCCATAATCATCTTTTTCCCCACACCCACATACTCCTATTCCATTGAATTTCTGGGTTTTTTTTTACTTCCTCTCCTTCGTCATTACCCATCAGTATTTAAGATCCACTACGATATAACTCTCATTAACTCTGTTCTACTAAAACTTTATTCTCCAAAATCACAATAATATGCCTATCACCAAATGCTGGTGCAATAAATTGCTTGTAATAACTGTGCCTTACTTGACCACTAGTTTTTACACTACTCTACTCTCTTAGCCATATTTTGGTCAGCACTTACTCTGTCTCATTCACTTACTGATTCATCAATCAAAACTGACTGAACAAATATTTATGGTGCATATACTATTATCCCATCCCTAGATCAGTCCTTGGAGATGAAACAGTGAACAAGATTACAAGGCCCTTTTCCTCATGGTTCTTACAACACACTGAGGAAAGCAGACAATTAAAAAGTAATCAAATATTAAGAAAGAAGTAGAAAAGGGTATGAGGGTATACAGTAAGTGGGTCTAACCTAAAGTGTCAGGAATGGTCTTCGTGAAGTGTCTGTGTCCTTTCAACCAAACACCATTTGACCATCTCTTCATCGCATTAAAAGATATGTTTCAAATAAATTTTTAACAATGATAAAAAATTTTAATATATTTTTAAACTTTTGTGTACTGATAATAATGTGGAGGAAGTGGACTGGAATAAAAATTTCAAGAAGGAAATACAATAATTTAAAATGTCCATCTGTTAAAATTGAGCATGTACATATATTTAAAAGGACGTCTATGGGTTTCAATCAGCTGTAATACTTATAGTCCGTTGGGTACAGTTAAAAGTGTAATAAAATAGTTTTATGTAAAATTAATATTTAAAAATGCAGAAAATTGATCATTATAAAGATACAATGAAAAATTAAGACATAGATTAGAATAAATTGTTTATAAATATATTTTGAGGGACTATTCCAAGGGTGGGGTACTTGCCTTAAGGCCATATGTGGCCTTCTAGGTCCTTAAGTGTAGCCTTTTGACTGAATATAAATTTTACAGAACAAATCCTTTTATTTTTATTAATACAGTTTTGTCTTTTATATTTTTATTTTTAAAATGAATGTATTTAAAATGCTAAAAAATAAAATAAATTTCAATGAAATAATCCTCCCAGATTGCCCGGCACAATTAGAACATTAGTAAGCCATAAGGGCTAAATTGATGGCTGCTATGCTCATGGTTTAGTTCTTATTTCCCCCACCTGACTGGTGCCACTATATCATGAGGCTGGTTGGCAAGAGTTTATGGGGGTAGAGTACACCAGTGTGTTACCAGCTTTTGACAATGGTGCACTGTGTTTCCGTTTAAAGTGGAATTTATGAATAGTTGCACAACTCGCCAGTTATTTTTTAATTCTGTCTGCTTAACAGCCCACCATGTCAAAGAAGACCAAAGAATGCTGAAGGAAGAAAAGAGATTTTTTAATGAGGATTGGGAATTGCAATAGTATCTTGTTTCTGCTAAAGATAAGATAATTTGCTTACTTTGTGATACTGCAATATCAACATTAAAGAAATTCAATGCTCATCAGCATTACAACATTCATAAGAACCACAAATATTTTAAATTAGAGGGAGAGGCATGAAAGGTTGTACTGCAGAAATTAAAAGATGAAAAGCAAAAGCAAAGACAATTCTTTCAAGCAGCAGTAAGACCTGAAAATAATGCCACTGAAGCAACTTATAAAGTAGCTCATATACTCAGGAAAAAAGGAAAGCCATTCAGTGATGCAGAAATCGTGAAAGAATGCATTGTCGAAGTTGTAGGATGCTTAGACCTCAAAAACATTTCAAAGTACAAACAACTGCTTCTTTCAAGGAGAACCATAACTGATCAACAGTATGAATTAGCCTTCAACTTAATAGAACAACTTCAAGACATACTTCAAAAGAAAAATATGTATTAGTCAACTACTTTGGATGAGTCAGCTGATACTACTGACTCGGTGCAGGTTTTATACTTCATTCGGGTCATAAGAGAAGATTTTCTTTGCTATAAAGAGTTACTCGCTTTGGGCACTCTCGTGAACGGAACACGGGGAACGTACATCCTCAACAACTTTCAAGATAAATGTCATGAAATTGGACTGAACTCAGTAAATTTAGCGAGTGTACATACAGATGGTGCACCTTCCATGACAGGAAAACATGAAGGGTTTATTGCACAGATAAAAAAATTATTAACAAATCCAGATGCTCTCATTTATTTTCGTTGTATCTTGCATCAGCAAAATCTCTAAAATAGTGCTAAAGCTACTATTTTAAGTGATACTTTGCAACAAATTATAAGTATTGTTAACTATACTCATGCAAATGCAACATGACATCCTCAGTTTCATAACACCATAATGTTGAACAATGAAGTATTCAGTGTGGATATGCCATATCATTCTAAAGTGTACTAGCTATTGCAGCAACAGGTGTTAGCCAAAATCTTATCTCTACGAGAACAGATAGTTAAATTTTATGAAGAATACAATCAGCAATGTGAATTATTGAAAGAGGATTTCTATGGGAATGCAGTATTTCTCTGTGATATCATGTCAAATCAAAACAACTTGAATTTTTTTTGCAAGGTAAAATTAAGTCTACATATGATACATGGCAAAAAAATCTAAGCATTTCGAAAAAAGCTATCTTTTTTCAAAACACTTCTTCTTCAAAAGGAAATTTTGGATGAACATTTTCCCCAGTTAGGCAAAGGTCATTGATGAGCAGGATGATATATGTGAATCATCTGAAGAATACACAGGTGTTATAGACCTGTTAATTGGAGAATACAATGCTTTGTTCACTAACTTTGAGAATCATGACATCACACTCAAATTAGCATTTCAGCCTCACCTAGTTGATACCACCAAGGCACCTAAAGAACTACAGATGGAATTGATTGAGTTCTCAGTAGATGACATTTTAAAGTCATTGTTTGATGCTTAGAAAGATCCAATTGAAATATGGAAAAATGCAATAGAATACCCATGCCTTCGGCAACATGTCCAAAAAATGCTTTCTTGCTTTTCAACCACTTACTGCTGTGAATCTACATTCTCCTACCTAACCCAGATCAAGATGCCCTTAAGGTCACAAATGACTGATACCCATCTAGAGGATCAACTGAAACTGCAGACATCCATGCTGCAACCAAATATTCAAAGGCTTTCCAACAAAAAGCAGACACAACAAAGTCATTAAAAGGTTAGTTAACTTTAAAATTAACAAATAGTTTTCAGTTTTTGAAATTATTAAGCACATAGTAGTTAGAGTTTTACAAAATAATGTACACTTTTAAGTATATCTAATTGAAGTTTCTTGATTACAGCTAAATCAATGCATCCTTCCAACATGAAAACGTTCCCCACTCCTGGACTATTCTGTCAAAAAGATTGAAATCCCTACATTATATATTGATTTATTTAAAAGTTGTTATTAATCAGTAAAACAATGTATAAGATTCTATCCTGATCCTCAAATGGCCTATATTCAAGAAAGGCATTACCATTTCTTTGGTAGAGAGAGCTTATGGAACCTAAGTTCATACTACTTATAAACTTAGTCTAACAATTCAGTTTTTCTCATGTATTTTTCTTTTTACTATACTAAAATGCTTCCATATGCTGGGTTTTTTTGCTCAAATTTGGTCTGTTATGGAGCAACTCAATAGTCCATTTAAAACTCTGGCAGATACAAGCTTGATTAATTAAGTCTCTTTCATTATCTCCAGGCATTTTCTGGGTCCATTTCAAATTCTGGATTGTGTACAGATTCAGGCATTTGAGGTGTTTTTAGGTCTTGGGTTCTCAGAAATGAGTTTGGGATGGGCCCAGAGTGGAAGGATAAAGTTTATGCTTAAGAACTTACTGATGAATATGGGCTCTGACACAGCTTTCTTCCTTATGTACACATACACACACACACACACGCACTGTCACACATGAACACAGTGTGTTCAAATAATGAAAGAATATCCCTAATAAAAATCAAGTATCAGACCTAAGGCAATAAAATGTGCCAGACTACTTTCTGTTTTGTAATTGATTATCTGTCATACAAACAAAGAGAGAACACTGCACATCTGCTGTTCACATTCTTCTAACCTTGAAGTATGGAAAAAGTAGAAAACCAGATTGATCAGGGATAAGACATTAAAAATGTTAGTAAGAAAAATCAAATTTTGTAACCTGGCAGAAATGAACATATGCTCATACTTGCAGGAAATTACAGGTTTAGTTAAATAAGATGCACAGAGGGTAATGAGATAGTGAAGACGTAAAGATTGTTATGGAAAAAAGACCCCACCAAGAGGCAGCATTGAGTCATGAACATGCACACATACTTAGGATTTTTTTTTAATTCCCCCAGAGTGTATGTTTGCATATTACAACATAAATCTTATTCAGAAAAGAAAAGCTACGATTTGAAAGCTTCAGAGCTTTTATATAGAAGATTGTTTTAAGAGAGTAAATGTCTGAAATAGAGAAATAGGCAACAGTGTGGTATTAAGACCTTGGACTGTAAAGTCGTATGGACCCAGGTAAAATACTGGCTTCACTCACTGTGTACTGATGATCTGCATAAGTTATTTTACCTATCTAAGCTCAGTGTCCTCATGTATAGAGATAATAATAAAATGAAATAATACATGCAAGGTACTCAGCACCTAAGGATACTGTGCATCATGGATGCATCGTTGATTTTGAGGCTTAAAATATTCTTACAAGTCAAAGTCGGATAATTCAAACATTACGTATATAGAAAAGGTATAAAACAAATTTGTTAAAAAAAGCCAAACTACAAAACCAACTTCAGAACACAGTCTCTGATGTTAATGAAAAAAACCAAATCCCTTAATAATCCTTACAGATAGGCTCTGGATATTCACATATCAGAACTGTTAAAATCAAGTATGAGGGATGAAGAGGAATTCCACATCTAGATATCTAAATCAATCAATCCCACTCCAATTAAACACTGACTTTCAAAAACTAGACACTTTTGGTTAGCTGACAAGGCAAAAAAGTCACTACTATACTGGCTAAAAATAGCTCTGCACCTATAGTAAAAATTTTCAAAGTTTTGTCAAGATTCTTAAGCACTCTAAATGGCAAGAGTATAGTGAGGCAAAATGTATTTATTCAATGTGCTTAAATTCCTCTATTTATAATTATTATGTATAAAAACAACTTCAAAAGTTGTTAATGGACCCCATTACACTTAGACACTACATAGAGTAGTTTAATAAACACTGAAACTAATTATCTTTAATAGGTTTGAAACATACTAGCAATGACCTGACAAACAGCCATTCTTACAGTTCTCTGAGGCTTACTGAGTGTAGATCCAAATCTTCAGGGCCATTTATTTCAAAAAGCTCTCGAGAAGGGAAAAATAGTAAAATTGGTAATAGATATAAAGGACAAAAGTGTATAGGAAGCAAAGATATCAGATATAGAAACAATGGCATGCGTGCACACATGTGCATGTCTGTGTGAGGAGTATCTTAACGTTTGAGCTGGAGAGTCTATAATTGAAGACAGTGAATGAACAAAGAGAAAAGAAAGTTAGTTCTTCACCATGATTCAATACCAGTGGAAATATTGATTAGCAGATGGCACACATGTCAGAAACTCATTTCATTGCACAAAAAAATGGCTCTTAGGTGCTTTACAAACTTCATGGCATGTCACACAGTGACTATAGGAAGCATGGTTAAAAGATTTATGCATATTTACATATTGGATTTCTTCAATAACCCAGTCATAAAAATAGCCATATTTCAAGGAGAATACAGGAAGCATAGTAGGTTCTATATAAGTACAAAGTAACTCATTAAAAATTTCACCTTCAGAATCTTGAAAAGACTGAAATTAGAGAATTAACATTACTTGACTTTAAGACTTATTATAAAGCTAAAATAATCATGACAGTTTGGTACTGATATAAGGACAAAAAAATAGATCAATAGAACAGAGTAGAATCCTCAAATTACCCAAATGATTTTTGACAAAGGTGTTAGAAATAGGGAATTCAATGGGGGGAAAAATAAACTCTTAAAACTCTTTTCAAAATATTTTGCCGCATTAGATGTATATCTGCATGAAAAAAAAAGAACCTTAATTAATACCTCAGGTCGTATGTAAAAATTATCTTAGAGTGGATTACAGACCTAACCATAAAAGCCAAACTATAAAGCTCACTGAAGAAGACATAGGAAAACATCTTTGTGACTAATTATGAAAAGATTTCTTAAACAGAAAAAGGAATTATCATAAAAATTATAATAAATCTGACTTCTTCAAATTTAACACTTCTACTCATCAAAAGATACCATTAAGGAAATTTAAAGGCAAACCACAAAGTGAGAAAATACCTACAATCCATAAATTGTATACTCATATCCAGATCATCTAGATAACACCAATTAATAATAATAACAATAAAACAAACCAGTTAAAAATGGGCAAGAGACTTGGACAGACACTTCAGAAAAGAGTATATGTGAATGCCAATAAACACATGAAAATATGCTCAACACAGTCATCACAAAAATGAATATTCAATCCACAACAAGATATCACTTCACACTCATTAGCATGTCTATTATCAAAAAAGAAGAAAGTTAGTGTTGGTGAGGACGTGCAGAAAAGAGAACCCTGGCATACTGTTGGTGGGAGTGTAAATTCGTGCAGCCACTACAGAAAATAGCATGGAGGTTCCTCAAAGTTAAAAATAAAACTACCATATGATCCAACAATCCCACTACTGGGTATATACCCAAACGAAATGAAATCAGTGTGTCAAAGAGATATCTGCACTGCCGCGTTCATTGCAGCATTATTCACAATAGCCAAGATATGGAATCAACCTAAATACACATCAACAAATGAATAGATAAAGAAAATGTGGTATATATGCACAATGGAATATTATTTAGCCTTTAAAAAGAAGGAAATCCTGTCCTTTGTGACAACATGGATGAACCTGGAGGACATTATGTTAAGTGAAATAAGACTGGCACAGAAAGACAAACGCTACGTGATCTCACTTATATGTGGAATCTAAAAAGGTCAAACTCATAGAAACAGAGAGTACAATGGTGGTTACCAGAGGCTGGGGATTAGGAAGATGTTGGTCAAAGGATACAAAGTTTCAATAAGACAGGAGAAATAAATTCAAGAGATCTATTATATAGCATGGTGACTGCAGTTAGTAACAATAAATTGTAGACTTGAAAATTGCTAAGAGAGCAGATTTTAAGTGTTCTCACCACAAAAATTAAGTGCGTAAGTCAAATAGCTTGATTGAACCATTCCATCATGTATACATATATCAAAACATCATGTTGTATACCATAACTATATACAATTTTTACTTGTCAATTTTAAAAAGAACAAATAACAACAATCTATAAAGATATAAATCAGAGTAGTCACCCATCTTGGAGTTACTAACTGTAAAGATTAAAAAAAAAAAATACTAGGTATGTTCAACTATGCAACATCAACTTCAGAAAAAGTTAAAGAAATAAATAAGATTCCAGGGCTAGAAATCTAACAAAGAATCCGACTCTCCCCCCACAAAAAATTCTGATCACATAATCATAGTCAACTTTAATGAGGAATAAAAGGGAAAACTATTTTAATAGATTCTCTTCTTTACTGGGTGAAAAATGCCAATCAGTGCTCTTTCTTGGAGTACACATTTGACTCTCTTCAGATTCTACTCCACTCCTGACCATTTCTCTCAGCATTGGTCCTTATCTCCTACATGAAGCCAAAACTCTCTTAATTTTCCATTCACACTTGGATAGAGATTTTTTTTTCTTCTATTTTCACCCACTTTCCACATTTTATCAGAAACTAATCCAGACACTGGAACTCTGTATCCTATTATTTCCTCTGTCCCTCACCAGTCAATTCCCCTTTCCCCTGCACCATCTAACTAACTTCTCCTTCATTTTATAATAGCATGCAATCTCGCTTGTTAAAAAGCATTTGCTGCACCTGCGTATCCTCTTATATTTATAAATTCACTTCCTCCATTCTCACTCAGTTCAGCTTCTGAAGAGCAAATACATGATGTTCACCTCCATACTACCCATTACTTCTGGACCCACAGTAAGCTGGCCTTCCTCCCAGTCCACTGACAGTACTGTATCTAAAGTCAGCAACTGCTTCTGAGTCATCAAAGATTATAAGCATACATTACTTCTAATCCAACTTGAATTTTCTGTGACAGTTGACACCGTCGACCACGCTTTTCTTCCCAAATGCTTCTCTTCATTGTCTTTTCCAACACTGTCTTTTGCTGCTTGTTTTCACACCTCTCAGGCTGGTGCTACTGGATTTCCTCAGCAGTTTGCCCTCTTCTTCCACTAGTTAGTGTTCCTCCCATCTCTAGTCTTTGCTTTTCATGCTACACACCCTTGCTGAGTAGCCTTTTTCAACACCCTGGAGTGAACTATCACTTAAAAATAAGTAACTCATAGATTTTTTTAGCTGTCCTCTGGGCCTCTCTTTTTAGCTCCAGCTCAAATATTTCCCTCCTACAAGTGAAGCAAACTGCACATGACCAGAAGGGAACTTATCTTCCCTTTCACCACTTTCTATGTGTTCAATTTCAGTTAATGGATTCAAACTGTGCCCATTCATTTGTAAGTTCTCCTAAGGATTCAACCTCTCATCCGGCTCATCCAGTCAACACCAATTCCTATCAAACCTCTTCTTAAGATCATCCTGTCCTTCATCCAGTTTCCCCATAACCTCTGTTAGTGTCCTGGTAGAGGTATTCATTATCTCTTACTTAGACTATTATAATATTCAAATGTTGTAACTCAATAATACTGCAATTTTATACAGCTAAATATGAAATACTGAATTTGGGCTAAAAACAAGGAAAAGATCCAGAGTTAGTGAATTGCAAATTCAAAATAAGTTACCTTTGAATAGTAACTACTCAGATGTCTATTATAGACATGGTCATATTTAAGATGCTTTTGTTCACGAGTAAAAGAACACAAATTCAAACTATGTTTTTTAAAGTTTTGGTACTACTTAAAAGATAATGAGATACTTAAAGAATCTCAAAGTATAATGAGATACTTAAAGATTATCTTAAAGGCTGTAGAAACAGAAGCCAGAAAGCCTTCAGGAATCTGGGCACACTCTCTTCTTCCGTCTCTTTTCCCCCTCTATCCTTCTGTTTCCTTCTGATCTCTCTGGGACTAGATTTTTCTACTTCTTAGGGTACCATATGGTATAAAATGGCTGAGATACTGCTCCTGAGTTTTTACAGATCTATTAATTCTAACCACATAAAGAGACTGACAAGAATCAAATATATAAAAATCCTGAGAAAGGGGTAAGCAGCAGAAACAGTCTACTTATAAATCAGAAGGTCAATAGAAAATTTAGGTTGCGCCAACAAATCAAACAAATAAGCACCAGCTATCATTCTACTGGGGCTTGAGGAAATTCCTTTAAAAGAAATAGGGAATTCCTATGCCTCTTTAAAGTCTCCAGAGAGGAAACACAGTAAAGACAAGACATTCAGAGTGATGAACTTGAGTCATTAATAAAAGCTAAACGGTGCTTAATACATTCTATTTTCTTAATCAGATGCCTGCAATTTCTAAGATTCCCATAAAAACAATACTTTCCATTAAGATATGTTGAAGTAAACATTAAGAGTTTAAATGCTTAAGCTTCGATTATGAAAAAAGTTATTAATCCATTCCCCTGGTGATGCTGAATGGGTGAAGTATTCTGCCTCCAATCCTTTTTCCAATAAATTTGTTTATACATTTTTTAAATGTAACAGGACTATATTATATCCATTGCTTCCTCATAATCTACCACTCCCATGTGTCCACCAGCCCCATCCTATTTGATTGGAATTTATGTGTACTTCATTTATTTATAAATCTATATTAAATATTAATTCCTTAAAATAGAAGCTAAATTGTCAAACTCCTAATAGCAAACCAATGTTAATGAGGCATAACATCAGAGCCTGCTCTCTCTCCTTTAGAAAAATCATACTATTTAGGAGTCATAAAGCTTTAAGGAAAAAAATTATTCTAAATTTAAATTTATGAAAAAAAAGGAAATCTGCCTACTTACTGTAAGAAAAATAACCAGTGATAGTAAAATGAAAAGGCTAGTAGTGTTAGGGCAATCCCCTGAAATATTTAAAATGACTTTATATTGCTTTCATTTTAGAACAGTGAAATTTATTTGCTATTTTAGTGGATTGTCCAGACCTAAAAAATAGTTTGTCTCCAAACACATTCATTTATGTAGTAGAAACAGCAGTAGAAGCTGCCAACGTTTGTGGCATGCTTGCTAATTGCAAAGCAATGCACTAATTACTCCACTCACACATCTCATTTTATCATCTCAGTAATTCTGTGTAGGCACTGGTACGTACCCATTTTACAGAGAAGGCAATGAGGTTTAGAGTAGCTGAGTAATTTGCCTAAGCGCTAATAAGTGAAGCCAGGATGAGAAGGCAAATCCCCCTGCTGAGGACCAGCCACATAATTTGCTGGGCTCAGCACAAGAAAAAAATGTGCAGGGACCCATCTTCAAAAATTAATAATTCTAAGATGGCAACAGCAGGGCATTAAACCAAGTGTAGGGCCCTTCTACACACATCCATGGAGCCACCAGGTCATAAAATGTGTGAAACTCTATTTTTTTCATCTATGTAAATTATATTTTTTAAAGACTAAGTCTTTGTAATGGCTAATTAGCCAATTATAAACTGAGACTCAGATTTCATATTACAGGCTGTACCTAGATACACCCAATAAATATTTGTTGAATAAGTGAGCTTGCTTCTTGGCCTCAAACTCAAAGCCTTTCTTCAATAACTCAAGCTGAAAATGCCTCTTGTTAAATGTGGGAATGGGTTAAGAAAAGATAAATGGATCATCAGGAATCCATCCACACCACTGGTGGAAATTATGCTCCTTTGTGCTGGTCTGGGAGTTTTTATGACTGTGAGAAATCGTTTTTAAAATCTAATTATCATTTCTATCTAGAGTCGACATTTAAATTCTGGGGTTCTAAGCAAAGCTTAAAGAATGTACTCCTCACTTCCCTCTCCCCCTTGCACACCCCACCATTACCTCACCCCTAGTCCTTAAGTTTCCCTAATAAACAGTTTACCAGCAGAGGGGGAAAAGTTTTTTCTCCTCAGTCCCTGCCCGGTGAAGGGCAACATGATTGACATTTAAAAGGGTTAATAAAAAGGCATTAAAAGTGTAGGCTTGCAGGCCACACAGGATGCGTTCTGCAAAAAGAAAATAAAGCCTACTGTTTTCTAATTCTGGGGGATTGTGGGAAGGAAAAATAAAAATAGAAATCATCATAAGACATGTTTGTTAGCTATGCTGGAGGAGCAAGGAGGACAGCATATCATCTACCTGGCAGAGGGCATGGGAGGAGACCACCTTGCCAGCTACCCTCTGTTGAGCTAGAGAGCAGCGATATCAAGGCGGTGCAGTCCTGTCTGGCAGAGAGTAGCCTTAAAGTTAACATTCCGAAACTAGTCCATGTGAAGTGGTTATGCTCATGATGCCTTGAGAGCCAATGGGTTTACCTTAGAACCCTCCTGGCTAGTGAGGGACTGTGGAAATTCCCAGGCAGGGGGCCAGATGGAGGGTAAAGCAGAGGTCCAGAGATCTGCATTACTGAGCACTGTGGGGAGACTGGCAGCACTGGTCACGACCAAAGCACAGGACAGAGGGCATGTATCAAACAGGTAGATCAGAAACAGGAGTCCACAAACACACAAGGACCAAAACAGGAGGGAGCCTGGAAATCTCCTGTGACCCCAGATATCTCACAAGGCACAACTTTCCCAGAACACTTACCCCCTGACATCTGGACGCCATCACAGAGAGGGAATAGACTGAGTGGGAGGTGGTCTGAGGAGCACATTTTCATCTAAATGAGAGGCAGAGGTTTACCTCAAATGACTGTTTCAGTTTCAAATTCAACAAATTTAAATTATATTGGTGTGGTGGTCAGTTTTACATGTCAACTTGTCTGGGCTACAGCCTCCAGTTATTCAATCAAATATTAATATTAATGTAGGTGTTGCTGTGAAGGTATTTTATGAACATGATTAAAATCCATAATCAGTAGTATTTAAATAAGGGGAATCATCCTAGATATTTTGGGTGGGCCTTTCAGTTGAAAGGCCTTAAAAACAGAGCCGAGGGAAACTCTGCCTTGGGACAGCAGCTTCAATTCCTGCCTGAGAGTTCCAGCCTATCCTCCTTGAAGGCCTGCCCCGTGGACTATGGACTTGCCTAGCCAGTCCCCAAAACTAGGTAAGCCAATCCCTTGCAATAAGTATCTTAATATATATCTCCTATTAGTTCTGTTTCTCTGGCTAAAAACTGACTGATAGAACTGAATATTCACAAAGAAGACTGAATTAATGATGAATCACGTAAAATAGTGTATTTTCCTTTACATCTGGTTTTTTGCATGAGTTATTTAGTATGTGTAAATAAGCCCTGTGTACCTCAAGGACTTCAAGCATACTCCCTGTCTCTGCCTGAAATTCATTTACCCTATGTTCTGTCCTTCCAGTTCCAACCTAAAGATCTATTTCCTCAGAAATGCTTTCTCTGACCACAGATCCATCAATTCAGATTCTGCTGTTAGGTACACTCATGATGCTTGTTCTTCTCTTATAGCATTTATTAAAGTTAAAATGAATATTTAATTATTTGGCATTCATCTGTCTTCCCCTCTAGAGCTTAAGCTCCATGAAGACAGAGGCCATGTTGACTTGGTCACAAATGCATCCTCACTATCCAAGCATATTGCCTAGGGGACATACTATATAGTGGTCCTCAATAAATATTGCATGAAGGCTTGGATATAAATAGATGCACAATTTAACAAAAACCCTGAGTTTACAGTTTGAGTATAATTTGAAAATATCACCATTTGGTAGTTGACCCCTAGCTATAACTTCCAAAGAACACTTGGGTAGGATTCAGAATGTGGAATTTAGGGGTAAGAAATACAGGTGCCATTTAGCTGTGTATAGGTAGCCCACTGAATATCATGAACTTCTTTTTAGTTAATATGGCCCATATCTCATGAGCTAAGGATGGCCCAAAGACAGTGTTGCGTGAAGAAAACCTAATAAAGCTGTTTGCCAATTTCACATTTACGCAGAAACATAGATTTTATGGCTCTCTGAGACAGCGAAATGGCATGACATTTTATGATATTCTTAATAGTATTTTAAGATCGCTTTGGAAATAATGATCCATCTCATGACTTGGGATGTTAATTTGGAAGTTAAAATTAGGTAATAAGAATACAGGGAGTTGTAAATATTTTAAATAACATATACAGTGTATTAAGCCTCTGAAGGCTAACCAAATTCTCATTCTTTTTGTAAAATAAAGTTGAATCTAAGCATCAATTACCACTTTAAAAAGCACAAGTACATTGTGTATTGATCATAACATATTAAAATAGATATGCAATAGAACCTGCTTATAATCATTATATGTATTTCACAGTTTAAGAAATAAAAACTTTCCTGTAGAAAATCCTTTCCATGAGGAAAGGATATCTAACTACCTCCTCACTTGATTCTTTTTTAAATGAGCAAATCTTAGGAAAGCCTGATATCAAACACACCATACAAAAATTTAGGAATATTTAGTTCAAATGAATTTGATTCCATTTATGTGTCAGATTACTTGGATGGGTACTCAAAAAATTATTGCATCTTTCATATTTACCAAGATAAATACCTTCATTGACTCAAGAAAGACTTCATGCTTAAAAGTAGACTTAGAAACTTGAAAATGTGTGTTAAACTTTGGGTATAACATTATAAGAAAAATCTTTTTAACAGTTATCACTAATGTGTTACTAATGTTACTTCTTTCAGTGAATCATAAGAAATTACTATAATGGCCATTAAGCTCTATTGAATCATGCACAGAGCACACTAAGTATGAGTCTACTGCAATGCAATCTGATCATAAAAGAGGAAATTTTAAATATATGTATGAACAGTGAAACCAAATTCATTGTCAATGGAGTTTTGAAGAAATGTTATTAAACAAAAAAGGTGAGTGAAAAAAGTTGATATTCCTGTAAGTTTATATCCCTGGTTTAATGATTAAGTGTGAACATTTTTTAAAAATAAGGATTTATATAGCAAAATATACTTGATTACTTCTAAATACGAATACACACAGAAGTAATAACTATTAATTTTTACAAAACTAAGAGTCAATAAATGTACAAATGTATAACAAGAAAAATGTGGGGGAAAAAAAACCCAAAAGGCAAGCATATTTTACATGAAGCTTTTTTTTCTTCTCTACCCGTCATAATTTTATGTCAAAGAATTTGTCACAAAATTTTAAAATCCATTTTCACATTGACTAAAACTAGGAGCTTCATTCCCACAAAATTCCCTGTATTCACATTCCACATTCTCCACAATTAGGAATATATTTTTAGGATTTGGACACAGGACTAATAAATCTAAAAGAAAAAGAAAAAAAAACCTCTTTGCACTCTGACAATTAATCTTTAAGCTATTATTGCTGAGTAACTTAGTGCTCAACACACACAAAATCCATTTTATTTCATAAAATTTGTGTTAACAAACTCTTCATTTTTGGGATACCCTTATTTCAAGGTGACCATTAAATTTTTTAGCTTGTCTATGAAATTAAATATAAAACACCAGGAAAACAAATCTACATCCCAAAGAAACCCATTGTTACCCAATATGATAAGCAGCACACAGAAAATGTTCAGTATGATAAATCAAATCAACCTTACAAGAATTTCTTTCAAACAAATTCTATCCTCCTATCTGATGTGAATATCAAAGCAAAATTCTAAATCAAATAAAAGTACTTAATCCAGCTAGAATAAACCTCAAAGAAGCACAATACATCTTGTTATATTAGAGGATTTAATTCATAATTCAAGTTAATACCTTTAGCAGAATATTTAGACTTAGCACAAGCCAATTGCTTTACAATATTTGAATTCATTCTCAGAATGCATTAAAGTAAAACTGCCATTTTCTTGTGGAGTATTCCTTTTTTGTAATAGACAACATTTGTGAAATTTGGATTCTTATTAAACAGACATCAGATTAAATAATGTGTCTCTTCATATAATTCAAGTAATCTCACTTTTTTTTGGTAGTCTAGCCATTATAAAGTCATTCATTCTACAAATATTTGTTGCTTGTCTGCTATGTACAAGGTATTTGGTTTAAAATGAAAAGTTATTGAAACCAAGAACTACTGTCCTGTATAATTAGAAAAGATATTGTTAATGGGTGATTTGAAAGACTCAATAGAGAAGTCTCTGAATAGATATCAAACTGAAAACATGCAGTTATTGGAACCACCTAGGGCTGGGTGTATGTACATGAATATATTTGAAAGAGTTGCCAATGGAATTTTGTAAAAACAGGGATCATTAGAAAATAAAAATGTACATATAAGTTATGGTTAATGGACAATAAACTAATTAAAATCACAATTATATAGGTTCCTCATTTTTGTTATCTGTAAAATAAAGACAAAGGAGTAATCCTAAGGAATAAACAATGATTTACTGAGTAAATAAAATAAAATGTATATAAAGATTTTGAGATGCCATATGATGTATATTTCTTATCTAATTTGAAAAGTTATCTCATATTGGATTAGAGCCTATTAACAAAAAGCAGAAAAGTTATCAAAACAACATATCTTTTGTGATTCCAGGCAAACTATTTTAGCATGGGTGGGTATGAGCAGAGGTTGTAAAGTCAGATAGGTTGGCAGGGATCCCCATCTGCCTTCTTTGAGTAATTGAGTCATTACTGAATAAGCCTCAGTTACTTCAACTATAAAATAGGAATAATCATGTATACTTCTAGGGTGTTTATGAGGATGAATGAAAAGATGTTGATAATGTACCAAATATAAGCCTGGCATATGGTAGACATTTAATGATTAGTATTTATTTTATAATTCAAAATCAGTATACCAAAGATTTTAAAGATAATGTGAGGTCTACACAGTCTTTATCTTCCCAAGATACCAGAATATTTTATCAAAAAGAGAGCCTTCTTCACAACTTCCTGACAGAAAAGAATATTTGCATTTTCAGATTAGAAAAACATGATTCAGAGCAAATTCTCATTTTTATCAGAGCAATATATAACTTTTTAAAAAATTTTAATCATCACACAAAACTTAATATGAAATAAGACCACAAGACCCATAATGATTTGGTCTACAGTACTGAACATGTAAAACAGAAAAGGCAGTAAGATTTCTGTGATGCTGACTAAATATAAGAAATTGTGGATTATTGATAATCTTCTCTGCTTTACAAGGAAATAGTAGAATTGCATTTCTTAAATAAATATCACAATACAGAGTATGTCCTTGATTAAGCTTAGGGGATTCAGTGACTCAATAAAACTGTGCACAAATTATATTTGCATTTGTGCCTATATAATTTTTTTCAGAGGAAATGGTCCAGGGTTTTATAGATTCTCAAAAGGGTCCATAAACCATAAAAGGTCAAGTATCCCCACTCCATAAATTACATAAATTACAACTCTTTAGTGCATAACAACAGAGCACTGCAAACTTGTTTATAGAAATGTCACTCAGTATCTATTTTTACTGTACGAAGATAATGTGTTGTCAGAGAAGAATCCACACAGATTAACCACATTTTAGGGTGTTTTTTGGTTTATTTTTGTTTTTTAATCTGAACAAATATAAATAAATGAAAGGGTAGTTAAGATATCACATATTAACTGAAAAAGAAGTTTGAACAAAGATTTATAGACTAATACAGCACTTTACTTTTGAAGCTCAACAAAATTTATGACTTAAGGATTATATTAGTACTATAAGGGAGAACTTTATCATCTCTGACTTTAGCAGAATACTATTAAAATAATATATTTTCACTAGAGCATATTTGTCATTATTAAGGATACTGTCAAATTATCTATTATTTGAATATAATTACAAGTGCACATTAAAAGTGTCAAAAGGAAAAAATATTTTAAAGATCATCAAGCATTGTGAGGAAGCACTGGATACTGATCTACCAAATATTTAGCCAACTCTTCCAGGAAATAAAACTAATAATATGTTAAAGAGAACTTCATTCTTCATTGAATATCACAATTATTTGGTACAGGATTAGAAAACTGTTCTGGAATATAGGCAGGATGATTTTCATGGATACTTAAAGGAATTTTCAGTTCTTATAGTATTGCTATAATAATTTGTATCCAAACGTCTTCATTAAATATTAAAAATATTATTAGCTATTTTATGTATGCATTTCACCATTGATGCATGCCAAAATTGAATAATTTCATAGTTTTTCATTTTGGTTAATTTTATGTTTCCATCATGTTTATCTTCATCAAACTCTGTATGCTAAAAGGTTAATACTAAGAAATG
Organism: Daubentonia madagascariensis; assembly: GCA_023783475.1. Classification (NCBI taxonomy): domain Eukaryota; kingdom Metazoa; phylum Chordata; class Mammalia; order Primates; family Daubentoniidae; genus Daubentonia; species Daubentonia madagascariensis. Next base: position 39,284,489 of record JAKFHU010000600.1, read on the forward strand.
GTTCACTTGCCACCAGCTCTGAGAAATATTACACCAGGGCTTTTCAAACTGATTTAATAGTAATAACTAAAATATATCAATTGCTTATTACATACTGGGCACTATTACTCAAAACAATATATATACATATATATCTGCATACACATAGATACATAGATACATGACTCAGACACATACATTGGCTCACCCCCTCACACTTAAAAAAATATTGCTTTACATGTAGTATAATCCGCACTCATAGTCGAAAAAGGTAGCTTTTGTATGTTGCATTTTTTAATGCTTATTTTATGGAATACTTTTTTCTTTGCATCCTTAGTTTCCAAACTGATGCACTCAGTTTCAGAACCAACAAATTGAAAACTCCATAAACCTGTCTTTGGCTTGAAAAGTGAGGTATGTTTTGACATACTTCCCACAGTAGTCAGAGTATGAAGTATGTTTATCATTATACCAGTTATTACTGTGCGGAAAACATGTGTTTTATATAGTTAAAAATATTTACTCAAAAATTATTTAAGAAAAAAGATTTTCTTAGTTAAGTATGTGGGATGTCTGAAATGATTCAGATTGTTAGTTAAAAAAAGAGAATAAAAAAGATTTGTGCTTAATGTATTCTTAAAAAGTATAATTTACAACATTTAAGTGAAAATGAAATAGATGCATTCTTGCTGTAAATTGAAATTACACAATAAACATGATAAGGCGTAAACATTTTTCTTTAATGAAATCAAAGCCTGACAGTTAAGAATCCATCCTTAATGCATTTAGTATTGATCACATATGCACTTAAACTACTCATCCATTGAATAAAAAGAATAAGGTGAATTTCATCACCAAAACAAATCTATTTAAAAATGCCAATTTCTGGTGTTTTTTTTCCTTTTTTCTTTGTCTCCACATTAATCTATGTAGCCTAGAAATGGAGTTAAAAGCATAAAACATTTGCAATTTTAGTTCTCAGGAAATGTAAACACATAATCTTCAAACCTATATGTAAAGTCTCATTTTCATAAAGTTAAAATACCTATTAATGATAGTTAGGAAAAAGCATAATACTTTGGATAAATATATACAAAAATCCCAAGAACAAAGATTATATGACCCTTTCAACAGATGCAGAAAAGGCTTTTGACAAAATCTAGCATCCTTTTATGACAAGAACTCTTAACAATATAGGCATAGGTGGCTCATACCTCAAAACTATTAAAGCCATATACGATAAACCCACAGCCAATATCACACTGAATGGGGAAAAATTCAAAGCATTCCCCAAACTGGAACCAGACAAGGCCCACTATCTCCACTTCTATTCAACATAGTGCTGGAAGTCCTGGCCACAGCAATGAGACAAGACAGAGGAATCAGGGGCGTCCAGATGGGGGCAGAAGAGGTCAAACTTTCACTATTCACAGATGATATGATATTACGTATAGAAAACCCCAAAGAGTCAACCAAGAGATTACTGGAATTGATAAATGAATTCAGCAAAGTCTCAGGATACAAAATTAATGCACACAAATCCATAGCCTTCATATATGCTAACAACAATCAAGCCAGGAAACAAATTAAAGATGCAATAACTTTCACAATAGCACCAAAGAAAATTAAATGTTTAGGAACATATCTAACTAAAGAGGTCAAAGACCTATATACAGAGAATTATGAAACACTGAGAAAAGAAATTGCGGAGGATGTAAACAGATGGAAAACCCTACCATGCTCTTGGATAGGCAGAATCAACATTGTAAAAATAGCTTTGCTACCTAAAGTGATTTACAGAATCAATGCAGTCCCTATCAAAATACCAACATCATTTTTTGCTGATCTAGAAAAAATAATTCTACGTTTCGTGTGGAACCAGAGAAGACCTTGTCTAACCAAAGCAATCCTAAGCAAAAAGAACAAATTGGGAGGCATCTATCTACCAGACTTCAAACTATACTACCAGGCTATAGTAACCAAAACAGCATGGTACTGGCACAAGAATAGAGACATAGACCAATGGAACAGGACTGAGAACCCAGATATAAAACCAACCTCATACAGTCATCTGATCTTTGACAAATTCCAGAACAACATACACTGGGGAAAATATTCCCTATTCAATAAATGGTGCTGGGAAAACTGGATGGCCATACGTAGAAGACTGAAACTAGACCCACACCTCTCACCTCTCACAAAAATCAACTCACAACGGATAACAGATTTAAACCTAAGACGTGAAACCATAAGAATTCTCAAAGAAAACGTTGGAAAAACTCTTATGGACATTGGACTAGGAAAAGAATTTATGAAGGAGACCCCCAAAGCAATCACAGCAGCAACAAAAATAAATAAATGGGACCTGATCAAATTAAAAAGCCTCTGCACAGCCAAGGAAACTATCACTAGCGTGAACAGACAACCTACAGAATGGGAGAAAATATTTGCATGCTACACCTCTGATAAAGGGCTGATAACCAGAATCTATACAGAACTTAGGAAAATCAACAAGAAAAAATCAAACAACCCTATTAAAAAATGGGCAGAGGACATGAACAGAAACTTTTCAAAAGAAGACAGAATAATGGCCAGCAAACATATAAAAAATTGCTCAACTTCTCTAATCAGGGAAATGCAAATCAAAACCACAATGCGATATCACTCAACTCCAGTGAGATTGGCTCATATCAAAAAATCCCCAAACAACAAATGTTGGCGGGGACACGGACCGATAGGAACACTCATACACAGCTGGTGGGACTGCAAATTAGTACAACCTCTATGGAAAGTAATATGGAGATACCTCAAAGAATTAAAAGTAGAATTACCATTTAATCCAGCAATCCCACTACTGGGTATTTTTACCCCAAGGACAAAAAGACATTCTATAATAAAGACATCTGCATGCGAATGTTTATAGCAGCACAGTTCACAATTGCAAAGATGTGGAAACAACCCAGGTGCCCATCAATACACGAGTGGATTAATAAAATGTGGTATATGTATACCATGGAGTATTACTCAGCAATAAAAACAATGGTGAATTAATACATCTGGTATTATCCTGGTTGGAGCTACAGCCCATTCTTTGAAGCGAAGTGTCACAAGAATGGAAAAACAAGCAGCACTGGTACTCACCATCAAATTGGTACTAACTGATCAATACTTATGTCACACAGGGCAGTAATATTCATCAGGGGGCGGGCAGGCGGGAGGGGGCTGGAGGGGATGGGAAAAACTCTCACTGAATGGATGCGGGGAGCACAGTTTGGGGGATGTCCACGATTGTAGCTCTGACACGGGCAGTGCATGGGCAATATATATAGCCAAAGTGTTGTACCCCCATAATATTCTGAAATAAAAAAAAAGAAAGAAAAGAAAACCAGGATGGGACCCAGCTTAAACCTCCCAACAAAATAATACAAAATTATGTCATCTCAAAGCAATGAAAATACTGTGGTCACTTGAAAGGAACCTGAAATTTTGTGTACTTATGAAAATGACAAATAAAAGATCACTTCTAGAAAAAAAAATTTCACTCTGCCATCCAACAAGCATTTATTAAAGCTCCACTATCTGCTAGACACAGGTACCTGCTCCCTAATAGTATATAGTCTATTTCTGAGAGACTTTCAGAATGAGATATTTTTTAAAAGCCCTAAGGGTTTTAAAAAAAATCTGTTAGACTAATAAATACAGCAATTTTATAAGATATAAGATCAACAGAAAAAATCAATTATATTTGTATATACTTTGAACAACCTGAAAATATAACTAAGCAACAAATTACAACAGAAAAGAATAAAATATTTAAAAATAAATTCAACAGAATTACAAATAAATTTAACAGAAGTAAAAGACCTTTAAACTGAAAACTATAAAGCATTGCTGAGAGAAATTAGAGAAGATCTAAAATAAGATGAGATATGCCATGTTCATGGATTGCAAGACTCAATATCAGTAAGATGTCAAGTCTCCCCAAATTGATCTACAAATTCAACAGAATCTCTATCAAAAAAATTGTCAGCAAACATTATTGTAGAAATTGAAAAGCTAATTCTAAATCTTATGTGGAATGACAAAGAACCTAGAATAGCTAAAATAATTTTGAGCAAAAAGGTCAAACTTGGAGGGTTTTAAAAGTTAATAGGAAGCTACAGTAAAGAAGATAATGCAGTATCATTTAAAGTATCTAAAGGTAGACACGTGTGTATGTGTGTGCATGCACACATACGAAACAGTATAGAAAGTCCAGAAATATACCCTCACATTATATCAACTGAGTTTTGACAATGGTACCAAGGCAACTCAACAGGTGAAAGAATGCCTTCCAGTAAATGATGTTAGGATAATTGGATATTTATACGAAAAAAAGGCCTTGGAATGTAGCCTTATACCATGTGCAAAAATAAAATAACAATGGATTATATCTCTAAATGTACAAGCTAAGACTATAAAACACGTAGAAGAAATAGGAGAAAAATCTTTGTGGCCTGGCATTAACTAAAGATTCCTTACATACTATACCACAGGCATGATCCATCAAAGAAACAAATGGTTAAATTGAGTTTCAGCAAAATTAAAAACCTTTGTCTTCAAAAAACACCATTAACAAAGTGAGTGAGAGGAAACATCTGCAACTCATATGTCTAATAAAGGTCTATCTACAGCACATCAAAAACTCTCAATTCAAAATGGCAAAATATCTGAACAAGCAATTCATTGAAGACAATATATAAATGGCTAGTACAAGAAAGTATTTTCAACATCCTTAGTCATTTAAAAATGCAAATTAAAACTACAGTATGATACCACCACACACTAGAATGGCTAAAACAAAAGAGATTGACAAACCTAACTTTGTTGAGGATATGCAAAATTAGACTTTCATACATTGCCGGTGGGATGTAAAATGGCATGTCCACTCTGGAAAACAGTTTGCCAGCTGCTCAGAAAGTTAAACATAAACTTGGCATTCGCCAAGAGACATAAAAACATATATTCACATAAAGACTTAAATGTGAATATTTATAGCAGCATTATTCCCAAATTTCCAAACTGTAAACATTTCAAATAAATGACCATTAACTGGTGAATAGATAAACAAAATGGAATATTCAGACAATGCAATACTATTCTGCAATAAAAGGAAATAATCTACTGGTTCAGCATAGATGAACATTTATAACATTATGCTGAGTGTAAGAAGCCACTCAAAAGATTATGTATTGTATGATTTTATTTTTTGAAATTTGTATAAAAGGCAAAACTATAGAGAAAAAGTAGATTAGTGGTTGGCTGGGATAGGAAGGAGGATTGACTGAAAATTGGCACAGAGAAATATTCGGTGAAGTTGGACACATTCTAAAACTGGACTGACGTAATGGTATACATATATGTATGTATACATACATGAATATATACACACATACACAATACACAGACATATACATATACAATGGTATATACAATTGTATACATTTCCTCAAAATTATCAAACTGTAAATTTACAATGGTGAATATTATGGTATGTAAATTACATTTCAAAATAACTGTTAAAAATAAAATGGATACACACATTGGGGAAAAGACACCTTATTTAATAAATGGTGCTGGGAAGATTGGATAGCCATATACAGAAGAATGAAACTGGATCCTTGTCTCTGACCATATACAAAAATTAACTTAAGGTGGATTAAAGACTTAAATGTGAGACCTGAAACTATAAAAATTCTAGAAGAAAACCTAGGAAAAACTCTTCTGGACATTGGCCTACACAAAGAATTCATGATTAAGACCTCAAAAGCAAATGCAGCAAAAACAAAAATAGACAAAAGGGACTTAATTAAACTAAAAAGCTTTTGCACAGCAAAAGAAATAACAGAGTAAACAGATAACCTACAGAATGGGAGAAAATATTCACAAATTATGTATCTGACAAAGGACTAATATTCATAATCTACAAGGAACTCAACAACAACCCCATTAAAAAGTGGGCAAAAGGCATAAACAGACATACAAATGACCAACAAACATATAAAAAAATGCTCAACATCACTAAGCATCAGAGAAATACAAATTAAAACCACAATGAGACACCATCTTACACCAGTCAGAATGGCTATTATTTTTAAAAGTCAAAAAATAACAGACGTTGGTCAGGATGCGGAGAAAAGAAAATGCTTATACACGGTTGGTGGGAATGTGTATTAGTACAATGTCTATGGAAAACAGTATATATATTTCTGAAAGAACTAAAGATAGAACTACCATTCAATCCAGTAATCCCACTACTGGGTATATACCCAAAGGAACAGAAATTATATATTATATTATATATTATAATATATATTATATTATTATATATATCATATATATTATTAATTATATATATATTATATAGTTTCACTATAAACTATAGTGCAGGTAAAAACATACCTGCACTCATATGTTTACCATAGCACTATTCACAATAGCAAAGATACAGAATCAACCTAAGTGTCCATGAACAAATGACTGGACAAAAAAATGTATGTGTATATACACACACACATATACACACCATGGAATACTATTCAACCATAAAAAAGAATGAAATCATGCCTTTTGTTGCAACATAAATGGAACTGAAGGCCATGATCTGAAGCGAAGTAACTCAGAAAGTCAAATATCACATGTTCTCACTTATAAGTGGGAGCTAATAAATGTGTACACATGGACAGAGTGGAATAAGAGATACTGGAGACTTGGAAGGGTGAGAAGATGGGAGGGGGCGAGGGATGAAAAATTACTTAATGGATACAGTGTACACTACTTGGGTAATGGCTACACTATAAGCTCAGACTTCACAACTATGAACTATATCCATGTTAAAAAAAACTACACTTGTACCCCCTTAATCTACAAAAATAAAAATAAATAAAATGGATAACTTTAGACAATTTATGTAGAAACACTTGTACTATAAAAATGAGAAAGTACGTTTAATCTGTTTGAAGACACAGGAATTGATCACAGAAGTGAATCTTTCTGATTTTTTTTCCAAATTCACAGCTGTAATAATTTAGTTTATGACCCCACAATATTGGACTTAAATTCTGAGATAAAACAAATTTGATTCACAGTGGGAAAATGGGAATAAGATCTGCGTGGTAAAATTTTTCTGTTCTACTTAATAAACCATATCTTTAAAGTGATGGTGGTAGCTAAATTAAAGTACTTCATTTAGACTTTGCTCCTCCCACTATAAGTAATTTCTGATACATTAATTTTACATACATAATTACCATAAAATAAGATGGCTATCTCATATTTGTTACTTTAGGGGATATCTGCATGCTTTTTTCTCAGTTCACAAAACCAGAATTTTTTCCAATACTCTTTCCATATATACATATTTGTTTGTCCAAACTTAAAAGTAAAAATGTATGTGTATGGAGCTGTAATTCATCAATGCATATTATATGTGTGTACATATATATCTCCACATATGTATAAATATAGATATAGAGCTTTATTTTGTATTCACACAAAAGTACTGCACTATACTTTTGGCAATAGTGCCTTATGGAAACTCCTCCCAACAAAACCCCATGCCAAGAATAAATTAAAAAAAAATGATGCTACACTTTTGTTTGGCACATGTCAATAGAGTTACACAGCTATAAAAATGTGTTCCTTAAAATATTTCCAACACATGATAATATCAAGGAATTCATTAATTTTTAATTAATTTAAATTTCATTTTCAAATCTAATTAGAAAAATAGAGATTCCCTGTCTCAAATCAAAGAGAATAAAAGCAAGGGTAATTTTAAGTCAGATTTGAGTCAGGCTCCTCTTTTCAAATACATATTTAATCATATCAAGATATCAGTCTCTAATTCTCTTTAAGATTATACTCAATATTTATTTATTTATTCATTTGGTCAACAAATACTCAGTGAGCACCTGCCTGTATCAGGTGCTCTGCTAGTTACCAGTGATAGAAAGGGGAACAGGAACAGCCTCTGCCCTTAGTCAGCCAAAGGAGGCACTTATACAAGCCCACCGAAGCATACTGTAAATTTGGAACATAAGATCCTGAGAGTCGGGTAAACTTTTGATATGCTGCACTCTATAACTCTTCTTGAAAATTAGCAATATTAAAGGCTCTGACCAATTCCGTAGTAAAGAAACCTGTTACAGCTTTTATATTACAGATTTTCTTAAGTTTATTTAGCTATATAATTTTTTCAGACATGTAACCCTATTAACACCCATTGAACACACTTTAAAAAATACTACTTTTCAAATTCCTGTATAAAATCTATAACTATTTTACAAAAGAAAAACATATCTAGCATTGCTTTCACTTCTCCGACTCATGCTGATCAAAGTATCTGTGGACTAATAAACACTGATTGCCTCACCTGCTAATGGGCTCTAGTATTTTTCCTGCTAGCACAGAAGTATAGAAGTTACACTGAACAATTTATAATTTCACAAATCATTCCTTTAACAAAGATGGATATATTTACTTTTTACTAGCCCTTAGGTATATCTCTTATCCTTTCCCAAAATCAAAGATTATAATATTTTTGCCTTAGATACTTGGTTAGTCTTTTATTATGGGGCATTTGGGCTTATGGATTTGGGTGCATTTTGATAGGTATTATTTTTTCTTCCCATTACAGACCTACATCCTTTTTGTATTCTAGTTTGGCTTTTGGTTGCTCTTGTCAACTGTTATTGCTCTGAAAAAAGAAGAAAAAAGAAGTGCTGAATGCTGGGATTTCTGGCCTCAAGAGATTTATGCATTCAACACTTATTATTGAGTGACCTCATAAAGTGGTAAACAAATCGGGTAATTGAACTTAGCCTCACAGAGCCTGCTATACCAGATTCAATAAAGTTTGGCCAGAGGAGCAAGTCTCTAGAATCAGACAAGTCTGAATTCAAAGCTCAACTGTTGCCTTTACTTGATCTGTGGACTTAGATACAATATTTAACCTCTCTGAGCTATATTTCAACATTGGTATAATGGGGAGCATGGTACTGGCCTCTAAGAGAGATTGTCAAGATTAAATCAAGTAACATATGTTATTAATGAAAAATGTTAAGATTTGAAGTTGTAAGTAATGAAGGAGTAGAATTCCAACTTTTCTTTAAAATGACAGCTATTAGGTACTGGGAAGACAGAAGTACTATAATAAAGTTGAGTTTTAGGGAATAGGCTCTATGGACTTTGAAGCAATGTGGCATAGTGTTTTGAGTGAATGCTCCATAATGAGAGGATATGAATGCCAGCTCAACCAATTACTATCAGTGTGACCTTGGTCAGGTGATTTCAACTTCTTTGAACCATAATTTCTCATCTGCAAAATGAAGTTAATAATGACACAGAGTGCTTCCTATTTGTTAAATACTGTTCTAAGTGCTTCTAGTTTCACTGGTGTTAGCAATCAAGGAGCTAGGGACTAGTGTTATCCCCGTTTTATAGATAAGAACACTAGAGAGATGTTAAATCACAGAAAGCAGAGTAGAAAGCTACTATTTTTGCCTTCCCTGCATTTTACTTTTTTCTGGTCCTCACACCCCCACTACTGCTTTGAAAGATGCTCTTTCCCTACTGGTACCCTGCATTTCCTTAGACATGGTTGGAGAACTGACCAAACACAAGCTGACCAGATTTTCCCTGAAATTAGATTCCCAAGCCCAGGATACAGTTGCTTCTACACATGGCCCCGTACTTACGATCCTTTACTTTTCAAAGCCTGGATTTTCAGCTGTTATTATACTATATGATTTACCAAAAATGGTAAATCAATGTTTACTTTTGGTAAATTCAATTTTTGTATAAATTGCCACATTTTACTCTGTTGCATATAACTGAAGTAGTCTAAAATATAATAAGCATCAGCTTAGCTAAAATTCCCATTCTAGCCCATGGAGCCTCAAAATACAAAAGGGTCATTGGCCATCTGATGAAGTTGTCACCTATATAATCTCTATGAACACAAACATGGGTTCAGGAAGTTTAGGGCAGCAGCAAGTGCTGTACCAATAATGTACTAGGTTTAAGAGGTTTCATTTGGCTTTGTCTTAAGGTATTTCAAAATCCCTGTGGCTGTTAAATAATCTACTCTAACTATCATTCATATAAGCAGCAAAAACTGTTGAAGAAAAAAAAGGCATGGGAAAATATTTGGGGAGTAACATACTAAATCACCAACAAAATGGAGAAAACAAGATTGGATCAGTCAGGATAAGTCTGAAAGGATTAAGGACTCAAAGAGAAAACGCAGTTGAAATTTTACTTCAGTAGTTTTAAAGTCAGTATAAATATGGTAGGAAATTCTCTTGGGTTTTAAAGGCCAAAATTTTCTAAGGAATCGATAAAGTTATGTTTTCCAAATAGGTAGTTATGCAAGCCACTGGGCTAAAATGTAGAAACTTTTTACAATTACTTTGACTCAAAAGGATCACGTTGTCTTGAACATTCTTCATGAAAATGTAGCAGCAATGTGCAATGTCTTTGTACTTTGATGAATCTAACATGCTGACCAGCCAGTTGTAATAACCATCCAAGTCATAATCTGGATGAATTTATCTAGATTTAAAATAGTTGCTATAAATCTATTAAAAATTGAATTTTTGATTCTCAGTGCTTAATCAGATCAAATCTTTTGGAAAAAAATGGAGACTGTTGAAGCTGTTCCTATCATTATCAGTATCTTTATTATGATTCTTAATCCTACCATTGACCTAATAATACATATTAATAAGACTATCTACTCTTCCTAGTCTGCTATTAAATAATATCATAAACGGAAAATTTGTCATTAACTAATGTTTACCTACAACTGATTTCAGGCTCCAAGAACATTTTCAGGTTTATAACCTCCACGAAACAAAAATCCTTCTACAAAAGTAATTTGTAATATATATAATTTTTAAATTGAAGTATAAAGCACACTAAGTAACTTGTCAAGGAAATATATAAATATTATAATGGCTCATAATGCATAATAAAATGCTCTTTTCTCCACCAGATTTTTTCACTTCAATCTTTTCCCTTAAAGTTCTGCATTCAATTAATTAAACATATATAATATCAAGGCTTCTAACTGTACCTTCTTGAAACTCAGCATCAAAGGAAACTACCTCCTGAAAGCAGAGAAGTGGCAACTAGAGATTCTTCTCATCAGGTTGTTTGTTGGTCTCTCCAACTATAAATACTTAAGGTTCAGCTTCAATATTGATATTCAGGGAAGACTTTCTTGATCCATCCCCTCATCAACAGTAGAGGGTAAAGTTTCCCTACTTATACCTCTGAAAACACCTCCTACTTCTCCTTTAAAGATATTAAAACAAGAAATTAAATTGCTGTGTGTATTTGTGTAAGGAATATTTTTTATTATAAGCTTCAGGGGGATCTAACTGACTGCTTCATCACTGCATCCCAAGAAGCCAGCACAGAATTTCACATGTAGGAAACATATACCTAAAACGGGAGGGAGAGACAGAAGGTTTGACGTGGGCCAAACCTAGAGGAGATAAGCTTAAAAGACAAGAAAGAAGGCAGGGTGAAGGGACACCAGGTCCATAACATTGAAATGAAACAACATCTCTCAACACATCAGAACAGAGAGATCTTTGTTTCAGCATATTCTGGTAAATGATTCATGAAGGAGCCCAAACCAAAATGAAATAGGAACTCAAGGTATTCTTCGTAAAGAAAATAAAACTATTGTAAAGGGGAAACTTTAGTAGAGATTGTCATTTTAAAAGAGAGAGCTATTAAATCATTCACTTCCAAAGATATATGTCAAAGAGCAGAAAGGAAGTGATATAGGTAAAATGATCTTATATTTGACATAGTACAGAAGATTAACTGCCCAAATTTAGGCCACTATAACAAAATCATTTTAAAATAAGATTATAATATGAAGGTCACAATAATACATAGTTATAATAGACATGAATTTCATTTTATTTTAAAATTAAATTTGCAAGTCTTTCGATTTCTGATTTACTCTTCCTGTTAGTATATTGAATTGTACTTTGTAAATCAAAGATAATTTAAGAACTCAGCTGTATAATTAGATACAAACAACATGATGTGTTAATTTATGCCTTTTAATTAAACAAAATAAATTAAAACTTGAAGTAAATACCAGTGGAACAAAAATAATATAGTGTATAATGTATTACTACATAGGGTTTACATTTAACCAATTATCTCTATATCTTAGTTAATAATAACACATATAGAAATAGAAACGCACAAATAATCATCAAACTGTGAACATCTGAAGGTCAATGCCAACCTATGTACTATTCACTAAATTATCCCTAGTGCCTAGTAGAATGCCCACCATATAGCAGGTGCTCAATAAATATTTGTTGATTGAATAAATGAATGAATATTTCACTTCCAATCTGAGTCCATCGGTGAGCAGTGGTCCCTCTGTAAAGCTGTTGGCTTGAAAAAGGTTCAATCCAAACTATACTCTGAAACTTATTTAGGAAAGCAAGGATGGAACACCATTGAAGCAGCCCAGATATTGGGAATAATCTATAACTATAGCAGATCATCTGTACCTGATTCTAACTGAATCACCTTCCTAGTGCTTTCTTAGTTCCCAAATGGCTCACTTTATGACTTGCTAGAAGAATGAATGATGTCAGAAACAATATGTGGTAAATCAGAGGATTTCTAATAAGATCCAAAAGAAAAACCATATTTCCTCAAGAGACACCCTAACCAATGAAAGCTTCTGGCAATAGTGGAAGATTCAGGATGCTAGAATAAGACAAATTAAAGTTGAAAGAAACTTTAAAAGGCTTCATCAGGTCTACCCTTCATGCACGTGGCAAAAATGAGATAGTTATTGAAAGCAAATAAAATAAATTGTCACCAAAATTTTTACAGTGGCAGATTTTAGTGGCCTCACTGGTTACAGATTTCTTTATAGATTCTCCATAACTGGACGAATAATAACGACTTCAGGATATCACTTCCACTGAGCGTTGAGCTCATAAGCAGGAAGCAGAAATACTTGAATAATCAGGTTGGCGCTGATTCAACTAGTACCATTTAATAAGCAGTCAGTAATACATTCTAAGACTTTGTAATTTGGGAGATATATTACTGCTATTAAACTACTTGTCTGCAATGTTCACTACCTTTGAAGATTTTGACTTAACACACCATTCATGACTTAAAGTCTCCAACCAAGAACCCAATTAAGCAAAATTAGGGGTGTCTGTAGTGTGTGTGCATGTGCGTGTGTTTCTAAAAAGATAATAAAGATTAGGTCTCTAACTGCAGCTGAATTATAGCATAATTCAGGATCAGACGTGTTTGATAATAAATTCTAGCAGCTTCTTGGTTTTTATATTCCCCCTAAGAAATTCCTTTGAAACCAGGCCTTTACTTTTACTGGATGAAACTGAAATACGCAATTTTATTTTGTATGCTTTTCCAAATAGGCATGGTTTTTCAAATAGACCAAATCTCTGGTTGGCCAATGACAGAGTGTTCAACATCAGGGAAAAATCAGGATCTGTTTTCTTCTCTCTGTTATGTCATTATTTTTGAAATGCTGCCAGGTTCTTCCTTGGTCTTAAGGGTCCAAAATGTAATAATATTGCTTTCCCCATCTGTTTTGGAGAAGTTGAGATGTACACTGTAAATTAAGGTACAGAAAACCACATTTTTCTTTTATATGTTATAGGAATTGTAGAACTGTGCTTTTAAATCAAGCAATTTCCTGAGTGGCAGGATTTATTTTTGTGAGGTAGTACAGTAAAACACAATACAGTAGTAATATCAGTAGGAAGAGTGGTGCATCAATATCACATTGTTCCATAACTTAGAGTTGGTATAGCATAACAATAGTACACACTGTAAAATGTTAATAAATCATTTTATATCAAATAGAGTAGGAACAGAAACAGCACTAAACTAACAGTGACTTGATTCTGATCACATGCCTTTTCAAGTGTTTCTAGAAGGACATAAGGAGGGTAACATGGACATAGTATCTTAAGCCCCAATTTTTTTCAAATTTATGAGATTTTAAAAAGCCCACCTACTTTCAGCAAAAAAAAAAAAAAATTAAAATGTTCTACAAATCTGCAGCTGGTTGCAGCACAGAACTGTTTCAAAAGATGAGTGACTTGAGATTATTGTGATTTTTAGCTGATGCAGAAAAAGAAAATATAATTGGGTGTGCTAAGATGTTTAAAGCTTCTCTAATGCATGGGCAGATACTCTCCCTTTGCCAATAAATAAGTCATCCCCCTATTTTTTTCCTAAGTGCAAAGAAGTTAAATGCTTAGCTTTTTAATGCTTTTCATTGTGTAAATATGTCATAACTTATTTATTCATTCTCTTCTTGATGGCATTTAGATTATTTCCAATGTTTTGCCACTAAAGTTGTATTTCTTGTACACACAAATTTCTCTTAGATATGTGTGTGTGTATATACACAAATATATTCCCACATATATCACATATATATGTATGTGTGTACATATATATTAAGCCACATGAAACTTATTTTTGTAGGTCAAAAATAGCCAAGTATCGGCAATTTTGGATGGTTCAACACAGTACTTAGGAGTGGAATTGACGAGTCACTTCAGGATTACTGGATTTTACCAAATTGATCACCAAAATGTTTTTTCCATTTCTAGATATTTTAAATTATTTTTATTTTACATATTTAAAATATACAATATGATGTTTTAATATACATGTACATAGTAAATGATTACTACGGTTGAGCAGGGTTCAGAGTGACTCCCTTATGATCTGACCCTCCTCCCGACTCAGCACCTGGCTAACCAGAACCCCTTGTGTTCACTTGGCTCCGAGTGCATTGTCAAGGGTAAAAGTTGAATCCCCCAGAATTGGGAACTCCTTACACTTTGGTAAGGTGAGCTGTTCTTTCCAACCCTCTCTTTCTAGAACAGAGGCTTCTGTCCCTCTCTACAGGCAGGAGATTTGGTATATATACACCATGGAGTTTCAGGAAAAATAAAAGAGAAAATCGCCTTTGCCATCACTGCCTCAGTACAGAGGTTTGGGTCACAATCAGGCAAAGAGCTTTGCAGAAAACTTCTGCCTTCTCTGTTCCACCGCTGTCTCACAGCAAGAGGTCCAGGTTATGGCCCTGGCAGTCTAGCACTGGTGGTTTTTACTTCTTTTGGCCTAAAATTACATAGCGTGCTTTTAAAATTGCAGCTGCTTCCTACTGCTTGTAATTCAGATTTGTCATTTCATTTGTGCTCAATTCCTGTTAGTTTCAAACCAAAAGATAAATAAGGGTGAATTCTCACACCCTGAAGTTAAGAGACACTTATTTCCTTTGACCCATTCGGGTGCTCTAGGTGACTTCAGACTTGGAAGAAGTGTTGAAACATTTGTCCATAATATGTAATAGTCCTATAGGGCCTCCTTCAAGGACTTTCAGCTCGGCTGGAAGGTGCACATAGGTTTGGTCACCTGGCACATTGAGCACTCTGACACTGCAAGGTGATCAGAGATTCTGAGACACGTAAGAGAGTAATTCATGACTCATTGGTGAGTCTTTAAAGAGTGACGCTCACAAATTAGCACACTTCAACCCAATATACTGTATTCTAAATTAATATATTTGTGTGCACAATTGGAAAAACTAGGTTTTAAAACCAGACAAATTGAATGGGAGGTCTACTTTCTGTTTGTCCTGGCTGAAATCTGATAGTAAGAGATTTGAAAGTATTATTTTTAAAGTTCTCCTTTAACCCCCCAGAAAACTCTTTAAATGCTCAAACTGCCTGCCTGACTTTGCTGCAGGATTTACAAAAGGCACACTAGCCTTTTTCAGACTTTTCTCAGTCCCTTGGAGATGTAAATCTTACCATTTATTTGAAATGTTACCATCCAAGGAATTAGCTAAGCAGCATTCCAGCTGAGATCAGATTTGAAACAGAATTAAAGTTGTTGGACCCACCACAAAATTCCTTTCCGCAGTCAATACCTTTAGCTCAGGAGAGAAACATTTATAAGAATTAATTTGAATTAATTGTTTTGAATTAGTTGTATGATTCTTGGCCTTTTGGATTACCCATTTGTTCCACCCCCAAAAGGCATCTTGTGTTTTCCTGTTTTACCAACTGTCTCTTTTACTCTTTCCTCTGGCCTGCGTGAGTAGATGGTAGCTGGTGAGAGGGGCTAAGACCATAGAAAATATGGCCTGACAGATGTGAGGTGCACCCCATTGCAACTAGGAAAAGTATCCTTTTTGTAAAGCTGTCCTTGGGAGGAATCTGGACCTCGGAAGGGCTGCGAATTTTTGCTTCCTCTTTGAAGACCCTGGGTGAAGCCATGAAGGGCTTCTTAGTTGTGGTCTCATATGTGTTTATTTGTACTGGTTCTGAGTCATTTGTTTAGGTATTCCTTTGATTTAAATTTTTGGTTTATATTTAAAATGTGATAGGAACTTTCTGTTGTTTTTTTAGCCTACTCTCCTAAGCTAAATGAAACCATATACTCAGAAAGAAAGGACAGAGTTTATTCAAAAAAAATTTCACAGACAGCCAGCCTTAAATAATGGTTACCCTAGACTTCTAGGAAACAAACATGTCCCACCTCCAAAACTCCTCCTTCTTGGTATAAATCTCACAAAGGAAAAGCCAAGAAACATGAATGTTTGCTATTTGCCCAGCTAAAACGTGATAGAAAGATTTTTTTAAGAGCTCTATCGTCAAAAGTTGACTTAATTAAAAGTTGATATTTAGGCTATGTGTATGTGCATGTATATATCTGTGTATATGTATATATTAATATATATACACACCTATACCCTTGAGGCCTCTGTTCTTTCTATGAAAGCTTCTCAATAAACTGAGTTCCTCTCTTCTTAAACCCCTGCTAACTATACATCCTCTCTCCCTTTCTCCTCTTGCTGGCATGATTTTCGCCAAGGATAATGTGAAACTTCACTGGCCGTTTGGAAAGCAAGATCTCCTCAAACTCACTCCTGTAAGACTTGTTCTTCCGTTTATGTCTGTCTGTCCTTCCTCTTGCCGCCTTCGATACCACCACCTCTTTAGGTTTCTTGAGGGAACCTAAAGAAAACTAGTAGCCCTGGGATCTCTTGAGGAAAACAGAAAAGTTGCCACAGAATCCTCTTTTTTGGGGGAAACCTCTGTTTATCCTCATGGAGCCCCAAGAGTTATGAGTGGACAGGTTCCTCTCAGGTCTAAAGCTCTACTCTCTTTTACATTTAATTCCTTGATCTCTGTGGCTTTTAGATACATACATGTATCCATGTGTATTTTATATTTTGTGTCTACATGTATGTATATGTCTATATATATATTTGTATATTGTCTACAGGGTACCAAATTAACTTACAGATAAATGAGTGCTCATAAATGAAATAAATAAGCCCAATATTTTTCAGGTTCACATGACTTGAATAAATATTCTGTAAATAAAACTAGTTTAATCTTGTTGGTTTAATAAAAACAATTATGTCTGAGTTATCCATAAAATATACATGTATTTAACTTTAAGATTATTGCTTTTGAGATACTTGCCTAATACACAGTAATATAAAAATGGTTAATAGAAAATTTAACTTGAGACAACGGCTAGATGTATCTAATGTCTCATGAAATTTTCCAGACATAATTGTTAAGAGTGAATAAATTAAATAGATGTAAATGGGATAAAAGTTAATAAACTTTTAATAATAATTATATTTTATAATATGTCTCCTTGAAAAAGTTTCTCAAATCTTTTTGGTAACTACACCCTTAAAGTTTTGCTAAGCTAAATTATTAATGGATATTCATTGAATATCAAAATCATTTCCAAATAAGATATAATGCTAAGGCAGTATTACTAAATGTGAGTTTAAGCTTGTATACATTTGGCTTTTTATTTCAGAGAAACAAAAGCTATTTAGATCTGTTAATATAATAAATATGTCCTCCTCCACATTGAAAAATTGTTCCATTAGAAAGTCTGTGTTTCTAAAAATTATAAAATATATATTCATAAATTATTAGTACATGACTGACAATTAAAAATTACTTACTTCTTAGGTTTTCACTATGAATTAAAGTTAGAGAGTTAAAATTCTGACTAGTATATGGTAACTAAAACTAGAAATAAGAAGTGAAACAATTCTGTATATAGAATATATGAGGAAAATAAAACCTGTTTTATCAAGGAGGTTATACAGATGAGAATATGTTTTTATTGAGAAAAAGAGTGATTTTGTCTAGTTTATAAGTTATTTGAAGGTTGTTTCAGAAGAAATGAAAGAAGAAGAATGACAAATAAAACTGAATGGATATAGAAAAGTCAGAAAAAGAAAGAGAATGGGAAAAATTATGAGGTTACAAAAGATTTATGGAAATCTTATCTTGGGTGGTCAAAGCTGATTGAGATTCAATGGATTTATTTATCAGGTTTTGTTAAAATTATCTTTAAAATTAGTAATATACTGATAAAATCTTTTAAACACAATTTTTATGAAATATTAATTAGAGAATAAAATACTAGTTCAACTTTTGAGTAAACTGCAATAAAAAAAGAAAGAAAGAAAAAGAAAATGACCAAATTTCCTTGTCAATTGCGTCTTTAACCATGGTCATTTTAAGTCTTGTCTTATTCCTTCTTTGGGCGTTCGTTCTGGGCTTCACAGGGACCAAGGAACCCATTTCACTGGTTGAATAATTCAGTTCATTTATTATCAGAATTTCCATTGTGCATACCACCCTCCATGTTCCAGACTGGTGGAATTTACAAATAGAATAATAAAAAATCAATTGGCAAAGTTTACAGATACTTTTAACCCTCCCTGGTTAAAAGATGTGATAGTAGTCACACCTCACGTCCCCCTTTGAGCTAAGGACTCATCTCATGAAGCTGCTTGCTATGTATACTCTAGACTGACTGCCACCCCGAGTAGCTATAAATTAACCTAAAAAATGCCACATGTCAGATATCATAACTCATACCTTAGAGTTCAACAATGTAAAGCCAATCACTAATCAATGTTATTTCTGTAAACCAATGAAAATATTCTGAAATAAAAAAAAAAAGAATTACTGACAACTTTGTATTAGCCTACTCCTTGTTCCACTTTTGCCTTTAAAAACCTGCTTATAACAAAGGCTGAACAGAGCTCTTATCCCAGGTTACTTGGGTTTGACTCTTCCAGACAGCTGCCTTCACTTTAGCTGAAGTAAACTCTTTAAAATTTGATATTGTGCCTCAGCTTCTTCTTTTAGTAGACACAGTCAAACAAATTAACCTATACATCACCTTCCACAGTTATCCTTTTTTTATGATAGGAGCACAAAAAATCTACTTTCTCAGCAAATTTGTAGTATACAATACTACAATATTACAGTACTAATACAATATTATTTACTATAGTATCTGTGTTATTCTTTAGATCTCTAAACTTATTCATTCTATATAACTGCCATTTGCGGCATGGATAAAACTAGTGGACATTATGTTAAATAAAATCAGCCAGACACAGAAAGGAAAAATACTGTATGACCTCACTTATATGCAGAACCTAAAAAAAACCCAAGTCAAATAAATAGAAACAGAGAGTAGAATGGTGGTTACCAGGGGTAGGGAGGGGGGTGGAAATGGGGAGAAGTAGGTCAAGGGGCACAAATTTATATTTTCTTTATCTAGAGTATTTTAAAGAAAGTTTTGCTTTACTCCAGTCTTCTCTGCAAAATGATTACTCATCCCTTCATCAAGGAATTGCTTCTTCCTGTGTGTTGCACTACAAGTCTCTCTCTCTCTCTCAATTCTGTGTCTCTGTGATTAGCTTTCTAAATTCTTCATTTCTTTTTTACAGTACACTTGGCAATTATAATCTTCTATTTCTCTGGAACACTTTAATACCATTACTTAAAGGGAACAAACAAAAGCATATCTGTACAATGGGGAAGGTGCCTGATACAAGAATGATCAGCAAGCCTGAATCTCTAAAAGCCAGACCTCAGAATTCACATGATGGTCAGGAAGATTGTATACAAGTACTTTTGCCTGGGGACATTCCTTCAGCCATGGGGGTTATTCTTGACTCTCTCTACAACCAGTGCCCCCCTTTTGACAGCTCAGGTCCAACATTCCTTCTTGTCAAGGTGGTTTTTTTAAGTCTCTAGCCAGACTTGAATCTCTGCTTCCTTCGTGCTCTCAGAGCAACTGAGCATGTGCTACGTTTCTGTCTGTGAATTGTGTTTATGTGGGATGTGTGCAGATGAGGAGGGGATTAACACTAAAATCCTAGAGTCTTGGGTTTTAAGGGTGACGATTGTTTTGGGCAATCAGACATATTTCCTTGAGAAAGCTGTTCCTCACCTTTGAAATTTGAGGTTGTTATTCCTCCTATGTGCGTCTCCAAAAACCTAATGTCTGTCTCTACAATTGCATGTAAACACCTCTCAGTAGACTGCATGTTCACATAACAGCTTCCTTTCTCCCCAGGATTGCTATTTGTTTTTCTACAGCCAGCACCGAGCACCCTCATACTTAAGAGATGAATAAGAAATGTGCGTACTTTAATTATTCTACTTCAACATTGACTTCACACCATGAACCAACCACTGTTCCAACACTGAAGTTTCAGCAATAAACAATGAAGACAAATCTCTGCCCTCATGGAATTTACATTCTGGTTAGAGGAGACAGCCAACAGACAAACCAGTAAATACATAATGTATCAGATCCTAATGAGTGTTAGAGAGAAAAACGAATTGTGTTAAAGTTTCTGCTTCAATTTTCTTCTATAGATTATAAATTACAAAAGAGCACAGAATGGGTCTATCTCGTTCATTTCTGAGTAACTTGTCTCCAGACAAGTGCCTGGCACCTGACTAAATTGTTGACTAAGTTAATGAATGAAGAAATCTCATGTAGTCCTTTAAACGTATAAGATGGAAGGTAAAAAAACCAAAAACCACCAAAAAAAAAAACTTGTTTATCAATCCTAGATCTGTTAGAAATCCAAATCCAGATGGAGATAGTCCAGCTACCCCAAACTTTATCTCAAGAGGCATTCTGCTGCATCTGTTAATAGCACAGTGGTTCAAAACCATGATGTCGTGTGCCCATCAGTAATTATTTTCCAATGTGTAAAATTTTCTGGCTGAATATACATGTTGTTGCCCCTACGTCCTTTACATAGAACCTTGAGCATGCTATGCGAAACAGAGTGGAGGTAAAAATCATAGCATGGTTCCAAACAAATATTGTATGCTTCCTAGAGTATGTTTAAACATCATCTTCTAAGTACATTGGAAAGCTGGTTCAAGGTAATAAATAGTTCTACTTCAATAGTGACACAATATAAAGAATAAAAAAAATTCATATATCTGTGACCTGGCCATTGAGATAATGTTAATATCACTATGGTGAATATATATATATATTCATATATATTTTCATATATATGATTTTACTGTTGTTTGAAGAGTTTTAATCTATTCAAGTGTGATGGCATAATTATTAGTATATAAAAATGTCACAAATTCAAAAAATAATATAGAATCCTCTTAAATTGATCTATTCTCCAATGAATATTTGGATTAGGTGCTTAGTAAATGAGAGTAAGTGCATCTCATGCAGTACGGTCTCTAGGTCCCTTTGAAAGACTACGCGTACTCATTACCCACGTAAGACCGTGAGGTCTCATAGTAAGCGATTCCCACACTGGAACAGAAGAGATAGAGGAGATATGAGATAGTGATAAGCTGACGATAAGCACACTGCGTGGATTTTTGGTCTTGAACAAAACAATGATGAAGTAGAGCAAAAGTCAATCATTTGCTGACGCTGATAAATCCATGAACAGAAATTCCAGGATTATGTTCTGTTTTCAGACAAAGCAGAGGAAAGCAATTCCACATGATTCCTGGAATGAGACTGGATTATGAAGTAAAGTCTGACAATTCATAAAAATCATTCAAAGATTTTTTTAATTAATGCATTTAATTGGGACAAGACATTAATTTCCCTGAAAAGACTTAGAGCTACATCATGTTTTTCAATTAATGATCAATTAATTGCTAAAGAAATCCCTACAGACAAGAAACATTATGTTCTATGGTCTAGTGCACAAATAAGATGGCAAATGTCATCAAAGCACACTACAAAAGTTGCTTTATGATGCATCAAATAGTATCTGTTGAGAACCTCTGACACGTTAATTAAAATGTCAATTAATTCAGAAATTTTATATGACACTAGTTAAATAACAAAATAGAGAGTACTATTTAAAAGCATGACTCTGCCATATCACAGCACAATTTAAAAAGTAATTACCTTCTTTGGAATTATGGCTAGCATACATCAGTTTCTTAATAGAACACAGAACATTGTGAAATATATGTAATACATTTAAAATAAGAACACTGACTGAACAATTAAATTAGGTATTTAGAAGATATTTGTGAGAGGCAGCACTTAGCATAGACTCTAGAATTACCTTAGATTTAAATCCAACAGCCATACTTACTAGCTATTTAAATGTGAGCAAGTTATTATGCCTCATTTCCACTTCTGTCAAATGGGGATAATAATAATGCCTGCTTCATGGGGTAAATATGAGGATTAAGGAAACTAATATTTATAAAGAGTTTAGGATAGTCCTTTGCACATAGTAGCTGCTTACATATCTATAAATAACATTAAAATGTATACACCTTTGAAAAAATGTATATTTTGAAGCAATATTGGAAATTACTTTGAATCTAGTCTTGAATATCAAAAACTGTAAAAATTCCACAATTTTCTAAGCATGGGGATGTTTTCCCCCTAACACTCTAATGAATACTTAATCTTTACAATTGCTAGTAGTTTCATAAATAATTTTTACATTTCAATGATGGCTTAAATATTGCAAATGCTGTGGTCAATTTTTTGTCACAAGAGGTAATAATCTCCCAAAGTCATACATTTATGAATTTGACTTATTTTACATACCAAAGCTATTAAGTAATCCCTACATGTTTATAAACAAGATGAATATTTTTAATGAAAAATTCATTATGCCACAATTTCTTTTCTAATAAAGTTGTAGAATATAAAGGCTAAGAGGCTGACTTTAAAATTCAACTAAGAGTCGAGTATTATGCTAGCCTTATATTAATTCTGTAACTTTGGGAAGTTTATTTAATCTCACAGAGCTTTAATTTCCTCATCTTCAAAATAGAAATAACAATTGTTCCTATCTCACAGTGTTTTTTATTGAGAAGATTAAGTAATTCAAGGACTCAGAGTCTGGGCCACAGCAAGTTCTCAATAAAATGTTAGCTGCTATTATTCGTTATTACAGTAAAATGCTTTTAAATCATTTTTTAAGGTGTCTCTTCAGTAAGTCACAGAAATTAATCAGTCCCAACTTATTAGGATGTTCCAAGTCACTGTTATAAAGACAGGACATATGAAAACATCTCCCATATTTTATATTTTAATCAAATATTATGACTGACTCAAAACATAGGATAGATTTTTAAAAACTGACATATAAAATTTCAGGAGAAAATTATATCTACAAATGTTTTCCCAATTTAAATGACATTTCTCATATTACATAACCATTCCCCCCATGTAGAAGGCAACATTGTCCTTAAAAAAACATTTGCTAGGGTTATAACATGAAGGTCACTATTTATACATTTTTAGATATAAATGATTTATTTTCTTATTTTTCTTTTAGACTTTTATTGTCTTAGTAAATTTGTCATATAGAGAAAATATATTTTAAAAATCTGCTAAAAATAAAAAAATTTTTAAATAAAATTACCATTATAATCTTAGAATACATAAGAACACAGAATTCCCATCATTAACATACACAAAGAATATTTTTAACACATTGACTGCCACACTAGGAAAAAAAGAACTTCCCTGGGGCCATGGTGTTTTATTAAAACAAAATGATCCTTTCTAATTTGTTATTTTTTATTGTTTTCTGTGCATGAGCTATATGCAACGCAATTCATGTTTTTAGAATTAAATTGTCTACATTAATTGTAACAATAAGAACATCAACAAGATTTTCATAAACCAACTGCAGGGTTTTGCTTCATGAGGCCCTCGGCTCAAAACTAGCCTGAGTTAAATACAACTCCCATGGTGGTCAATGTGTTAAGGCAAATTCTAAATGAAAAAATGGTGGCACCTATTCTGAAGTTCTACATCATTAGTTCCAGGTTTTATATGTTAAAACATATATTTTTGTGGTTGAAGATGCAAAAGTTATCAACTATTAAAGGTGAAGATGTTGCAAGGAAAAGAGTATCTTTCTTCAACATTTTTCATAACCATCTTGCTTATACTAGTTATAGTCTCAAATTAAAACTAATTTGCAATTGGTCCTTTGTAGTAATGTGTATATGACAGCATTTAGAACAAATAAATTATTGCACAGGCTGCTTCACAAAATTATCAAAAATCATCTTCTATGTAAAAGCAACTAGCATAATTGTGGATGCTCAATAAATGCTATTTATGATTAAGATGATTTGATCAAATCATAAAGTAACAAAGTATATTAAACTGGAGAGGATGTTTGATAGATAAGGGGCATACAGTCTGAAAATGCAATCTGAAGTTATTAAAAGAGCCACTATTTACTGAGGACTTGCTCTGTGCCAGGCATAAGCTAAGCTCTTTAACAGTATATCTCATTTTAATCTTCTCAAAAACCCATGTGATTCTTGTAAAACAATAGTTAATAAAAGATTTGCCAAGGTGGTTGGAACAAGATTAAAATACACAAAAGAAGTGAGATATGGAAACAAATACTCCATTTACATTAGCAACAAATTTATTAAATACCTAGAAATAAATTTAATAAGAGAGATTAGGATTATAGGAAGAAAACACCAAAATATTTTTGAAGAATATGAAATAATATCTGAATAATTAGAAACTCATTTTATATTATGAGATGGAAAAACTTATCATAAAAATGTTACATCTTCCAAAATCAATATAAATTTGATGCAATTTAAGTTAGCATTACAACAATACATTTTTCTAATAGAATAAAATGAGTATGTTTTAACATTCTTACCCATAAGAAGTAAAGTTAAACTGGTAAAGGAAAAAATGATCTTGCAAACCACTCCGTCAATAAAACTGTAGTGTACAATTGAAATATTTCTTGATTTTGAATTTGATATTTACAAGAAGAACTACCTAGCACTTTAAAAAAACCTCACTACTAATAATTACCAACTTTAATACTAACACAAAATATTATTTAATAATTTAAACTGATTCAGTTTCTCCTTTAAAATTTTTTAAGTCAATTATTTAGTATTTGGAATATGCTTTGAAATCTTTCAGATTTTACTTCTGGCAAAAGTGTCAAAAACAATATATAGTTTTCTTTGATAAAGATCTTTACGAATCTCATCAGAATTCTCATTTTTTAGGGAAAAATGCCTATTTTAACTATCACTTTAATTTCTTCATCAAGAAAAATAGTTGATACACAATTGTAGATTAGCTTCAGAAAAAGAATATTATTTCATATTAGGTATACATTTGCTTTAACAATGAATATTAGGAAAATATGAAGTGTTTAATAGTGTCATGTCTGTAATGGCGATTAATCTTTAGAACTCTTTATTCTTCTTAAGGGAAAAAATACAGTCAAATATTTACAGATTCTTAAAAGCATTATAATTGCAATCTAACTTAAGATACTAAATGGAGATAACAATAGCACATACAACTCCTAGGACTATGGTGAGAATACAAGATAATACTTGTAAAGCATTTAATGTGCATAAAATACATAATATAATATGCCTAGCATATTATTTTTATAAATCAATAAAATTCACCTAATAACTTTTTTTTTTACTTCTATCTGAATGTGAACCTCTAAATCAAAATTGCAGATATCTAGAGAAATAGCTTTCTTCAAATTAACATCATTGCATAAGAGAAGGGAAGACCAGTTGCAATGATAGTTAACATTCCTAGGCACTTACTAGGCACAATGCTAGACATTATTAAAGATTATGAGATATGTTTTTCCTAAGACACAATCAATATATAATTATTCAAAAACATTTACACAGGCCTTATTCAAAACCACTGAAGAGTGTGTAACAACTCATCCGCTGAAAAAAAAAAGAAAAGAATCAACATACGTGCAGCTTTATAAAACAGGAAAAAATACCTTAATATATTGTTTTTAAAAGTCTACTCATTACTGGTAGTATAAGAGATAGATGTCAGAATTTTTTCTTTGACATATCCAGTAAAGATAATAGAGATAATAAACATTTGACAGTGATATATATGAATATATTGATAGTAGACTAACTTTTTTACAAAAAACATCAAAAGCATGCTTCATTTCTTCTCACAAGCACTTGGGAAAAACACAAATTTCACCACTCTTACTTTAGCTAGATAAGCGGAGAAACAGTATGGTTAATTTTCTAAGTTGTGCCTCTAAATGGAATGAGTAGGATATAAAACAATATTCTTGATTTCCCACCTCATCTCAGTCCTTCCAGAAAGCTCTGAATCAAGATAGCAAGACCAGGCTGACTGCCCATAACTCTGCCTTGCTGACATTCCCCCATTACCCAGTTGATGACTAGAAACGGAAAAGGTACTAATGATTTCTAGGTAACTACAAAGTGCCAGGTAACACTGGTTATTTAACCAAACAGTACATTTTGGTGGTTTAGAAGAATGGAATTGACCTTGGTATACCACTGACTGGTCCTGTGACATTAGACACTTTCCTTGACCACACTGTACCTCTGGGTTGCTCCCTTCTATAAAGCTGATCTACATAAAATTACCTTCTTTAAGGTCAAAAATTTAATAAGGTTCTATGCCTCTGACATCTACATAAAGGAGTGGTGTAGAGCAAGAACCCACTCAAGGTTAATATTATTATCATCCCCACAATGGGAGAAGCTGGTGTTGCCAGTCTCAGCCTTTGTATACAATGGCTTCAGAATTTGAACTTGGATCTCTGACTCCAAAGTCATTGCTGTCTCCTCTACAGTATGCTGTCAACCACAGTTTCTGAGACTCTGCTAATGATATCTAAGCTCTTCTTTCCAGAAAAATTAACATAATGCCAAATCTGCTTCCCAGGGACATGTTATAAATTAAAGCAACACTGATTTAATCACTATGAAATGGCCTTTGTTTCTTTTTTTTTTTTATGATGGATTTATTCCCTGGAGTAGCTACTTGCCAAATGGTACCCTGGCGTCCTGAAAGAGTTAAGGCAGCTTGTACATTTGCATAATTTACAACCAGGGAGTAGCTGAGTGACTGGGAGAATCTGGTTCAGTAGGCCATTTAAAAATTCCTTAAAATTTATTTACTCCTTATACTATTCCTGGTTATGTCCAGAACCTGAAAACATCAAAAATGTGTTTCCAAAAGAAAAGTAGAAAATAAGGTAAAATTGACATGCTTACATCTGTGACCATAAACTCTTAAATCACCCTATTGTTTAGGTTTTTTTTTTCCTTAAACACAGAAACTTATTCATATATTCACATTAGGCAGTTGATTGAACAGAATAGAAGTTGCTATGGAAACAGTGTGGTATGCCCTAGTACTTAGTGAGGAAACGAACACTACTAATTATCACCAAACGTATGATATTTCTGCTTTTGTACTCTATAGTTTTTAATGTACAATCTGTTTAATGAGCAGTAAGTTGTTCACCCAGCATGCAGAAGGTGAAAGAGGTTTAAAAATAGATGATTAAATACTCAGGTGTGAATCTGCAAATTTTATTAAAATACAGCAATAAAAGACTTGTCTTTCTCTCATCTATCTTAGCAAAAATGAGAGACTCACTGGAACCTAAAACCTTAAATATAAGAAGTTAAAACAATAGGCAAATGCTGCCGAGAAAAAAAATCCTGTTCTTCCTTCTTTAAAATATTTCAGAAAGCCAATTAAACTAAAAAAGCATGTATGGCATGCCAACTATGGGCAAGCTACTGGGAGGAACAGAGGCTGGTCTAAAGGTACATGACTCATTCTGTTACAAAGCTAACCCTTTTATGTTCCATTAAAGAGTTACCCAAAAAAAAAAAAAAGACATTCTATTGGAAGCACAGAAGATAAGCGGATTAAACCCAGGAAACTGAAAGAAACAGTTTTCAGCTGATATCCTTGAAGGATGATACAACTCCTGGCTGAGTGAGGTGCTCATATCTACCAGAAGTAATTATTTACTAATCTGTAGGCATAGTCTGTTCCTGAACTCAACCAGCAACATGTATGGATGGACACTGAATTAGGAGCTCCCTCACCATAAATGAGAGGAATCTGCAAATGTGTAACCTGCTGTTCACATTCCTACTCCCTAGACTTTCAGAAAGAGAATCTGACTATGGTTTCCCTATCTAATATTTACCCTGGTCAGTTGAGTCCTGGAGTCCATTGCCTAGTTCCTGATAGTTGTTTCTCCTCTCACCTTGCTTCCATAGCCTGTTGTGCTAAATCTATGGGACCTCCTTAAAAAACTACATCAGCAACTTTATTGTTGCCATAAATTGGCCCCGGCACAGACTCCCTTAAAACAGCCTTGGTTTTGCCATAATGGAAATTTTGAAGCTACTGGTCTTATTAGTAGCATTGTTTGTAATACCCTGTTAAGGACCCATCCTTTGTATGGGTTCGTTTTTCCTATCTTTTCCCAAACCTGTTTGGTTCCTGTTTCCAACATGCTAGGCACTCTCAGCATATCCAAAAGTAACAAACAGAATGTCACTTTAATCAGAAGGGAGAGATTTAACAAATGTACAAAAGTTTATATGACATATATTTAAGAAATGTAGTACATCATAACAGAAATATAGGACATTATTACTTAAAACATTATTCTTGGAAAGGTAGGCTGGTACCACATTGCAGAAAACGTTTAAAGTTTTGGACTTTATTCTAGGTAAAATTTAGAGTAAAAAGCATTACAATAGTCTAGACTGAGAAAGAAAGAAAGAGAACCAGAGAGGAAAGAATCTTATTACCCATAACTTTACAAGTGAAATTTCCAAGCTCTAATCATAATGCACATTAAATAATGGACACTAGATAAACATCCATGGATGATCCCGATGTTGCCGGGTCAGCTTCAAAATGTCAAATTAAAGGCCACTTGTCACAATTACACTTTAAAAGCCACATTATTTTCTGCTCTGTGTGATTAATACAGCATTCTCAGAACTTCTATTTCACTTCATTTAGCATATAAAATTTATAATTAGACATTAATCAAGCTGCAAATATTTATTGAATACTTATGCCCAGGCCAGTTGGAATCTTGTTACTATACTCCAAAGAAAGACAGTATTTATGGGCTTGAAAATAAATCAACCCTCATTTTTCATAACTTTAATATTTTCATACCAGGATAACATTGTTATGAAGTATTGTAGACATCAGTCGACATCAGAAAAACTGTGTCTTAGGCATTCTTAAGAACTTTTTTCAACATAAAATTATTTTCAAATATATGAAGAATTAAGGTTTACCCACTACACACATTCAATTTTGTATCCTCAAATATATTTGAGAATGCTATTAAGAAATTTAAAATTCTGTAAAACACAGAAAATACATTTAGATTTTGGATTCCTGAAAAGCAATTTTCAAATAGGAAAGCAAAGAAAATGGATACCATAAAAATAGTTTAATGATACAAATAATAATAGAAAAAATTAATGTCTTT
This sequence comes from Daubentonia madagascariensis, assembly GCA_023783475.1. NCBI lineage: Eukaryota > Metazoa > Chordata > Mammalia > Primates > Daubentoniidae > Daubentonia > Daubentonia madagascariensis. The sequence continues at coordinate 39,314,223 of JAKFHU010000600.1, forward strand.
CTCTGATAATTGTGTTTCTTCTCTCGGGTTACAAATCAAAAACATGGTTTGGCAAGAATAATCTATTTTTTAACTTTTTATCATTAACTTTATGTGTAGCTCATTTTCAATTATTCACTTTGGCTTGTTCAGTTTATGGATTATTGATGCCTCTTGCTTCTGTAACTGCCTCCTATTTTCATGGTTTTCTTGGTGTTAAAATATATTTTCATCGATATATAATAATTTTACATATTTATGGAGTACATGTGATATTTTGATACAGGCATACAATGTGTAATGATCAAATCAGGGTATTTGGGATATCCATCACCTCATTTATCATTTCTTTGGGTTGGGAACATTTCAAATTTTCTCTTCTAGCAATTTTGAAATATATAATAAATTGTTAACTATAGCCACCCTGCTGCTCTATCAAAACCAGAACTTATTCCTTCTATCTGATTGTATGTTTGTACTCATTAAAAATCTCTCTTCAACCCCCTTACCTTCCCAGTGTCTAGTAACCATCATTCTACTCTACTTCCATGAGATCAACTTTTTTTTAGCTCCCTCATGAGAGGAAACATGTGATATTTGTCTTTCTGCTCCTGGCTTATTTCACTTAACATAATAACCTCCAGTTCCATCCATGTTGCTGCAAATGACAGGCTTTTATTCTTTTTTATTTTTATGGCTGAACAGTATCCCACTGTGTATATATACCACATTTTCTTTATCCATTCATTCATTGATGACACAAGTTGATTCCTTATCTTGGCTATTGTTATTAGTGCTACAAATAAGCATGGGGGTACAGTTATCCCTTTGATATACTGATTTCCTTTTCTTTGGATAAATTCCCAGTAGTGGGATTGTTGGATCATATGGTATAGGTTTTGGAGAAGCCTTCATACTGTTTTACATAATTGCTGTACTAATTTATATCCCCATCAACAGTGTGTAGGAGTTCCCTTTTCTCCATATCCTTGCCAACATTGTTACTTTTTGTCTTTTTGATAACAGCCATTCTAGGATGAGATGATATCTCATTGTGGTTTTGATTTGCATTTCTCTGATGATTGCTGATATTGAGCATTTCATTATTTATCTATTGGCCATATGGATGTCATCTTTTGAGAAGTTCTACGCAAATCCTTTGCCCATTTTTAATGGGATTTTTTTTTTTTTTTGCAGTTGAGTTCCTTGTATATTCTGGATATTAGTCCCTTGTTGGATGAATAATATGCAAATATTTTTTGTAATCCACAGGTTGTCTCTTCACTCTGTTGATTGTTTCCTTTGCTGTGCAGAAGCTTTTTACCTTGGTATAATCCCATTTGTCTATTTTTATTTTTGTTGCCTCTGCTTTTGAAGTCCCAGCCATTAAATCTTTGCCTGCTCTCAAGTGTTTTCCCTATAGTTTCTTCTAGTAGTTGTATCGTTTCAGGACTTATATTTAAGTCTCTAATCCATTTTGAATTTATTTTTGAATATGTGAGAGATAAGGGTCTAGTTTCATTTTTCTGAATATGGATAGTCAATTTACCTAGCACCATTTATTGAAGAGGGTGTCTTTTCCACAGTGTATGTTCTTGACACTTTCATCAACAATCAGTTGGCTCTACATATCTGGATTTATTTCTGGGTTCTCTATTCTGCTCCACTGGTGTATGTGTCTGTTTTTATACCAATACTATGGTATTTGTTTACTCTGATTTTATAGTATATTTTGAAGTTAGGTGGTGTGACGCCTCAAGCTTTCTTTTTTTTTTTTCTTTTTTTTTAAAGATAGGGACTCATTCTGTCATCTAGATTGGAGTGCAATGGCATGTTCAAAGCTAAGTGTAACCTCCAATTCCTTGGCCCAGTGATCCTCGCAACTCAGCCTCCCAAGTAGCTAAGACAAAGCACGTGCCACCACACTTGGCTAGTTGTTTATTTTCATTATTTTTTGTAGAGACAAGGTCTCACTATGTTGCCCATGCTGGTCTCAAACTCCTGTCCTCAAGCAATCTTCCTGCCTTGGACCCCCAAAGTGCTGGGATTACAGGTGTCAGCCACTGCACCCAGCCAAATCTTTGTTCTTTTTGCTCAGGATTGCTTTGGCTATTCAGGCTCTTTTGTGGTTTCATACAAATTTTCAGATTTTTTTTTTCCATTTCTGTGAAGAATGTCATTGGTATTTTGATAGGGATTGCACTGAATCTGTAGATTCCTTTGGGTAATATTGGCATTTTAGCAATATTAAGTCTTTCCATCCATGAGCATTGTATGGCTTTCCATTTGTTTGTGTCCTCTTCAATTTCTTTTATCTGTGTTTTGTAGTTTTCTTGAAGAGGTTTTTCACCTCCTTGGTTAAATTTATTCCCAGGTATTTTATCTTTTTTTGTAGCTACTCTAAATGGGGTTGCCTGGTTGATTTCTTTTCAGTCTAGTTTGTTTTTTGTGTTTAGACACACTACTGAATTTCATATATTGATTTTATATTCGGCAACTTTACTGAATTTATCAGTTCTAAGAGGCTTTTGATGGAGTCTTTAGGTTTTGTGATAGAAAAGAACATGTCATCTGCAAAGAGAGACAATTTGTCTTCCTCTGTTTCCATTTGGGTGCCTTTTATTTCTTTTACTTGCCTGATTGTTCTAAAACTTCCCAGACTATGTCAAATAAGAGTGGTGAAAGTGGGCATCATTGTCTTTTTCCAATTCTTAGAGGAAAGGCTTTTCAGCTTTTCCCCATTCAGTGTCATGTTTGCTATGAGTTTGTCATATATGACCTTTATTGTGTTGAGGTATGTTCCTTCTATGCCTAATTTGTTGAGAGTTTTTATCATAAAGGGATGTGTGAATTTTATCAAAAAGCTTTTTCTTTATCTATTGAGATGATCATATGTTTTTTTCCTTCATTCTGTTGATGTGATGTATCACATTTAATGATTTGAGAATGTTGAACCATTCTCGCATTCCTGGGATGAATCCCACTTGATTATAGGGTATTATCTTTTTGATGTGTTGTTAGATTTGATTTGCTAGAATTTTGTCGAGGATTTTTGCATCTATGTTCATCAGAGATATTGGCTTGTTGTTTTCTTTTTCTCTTGTGTCCTTGTCTGGTTTTGGTATCAGAGTAATGCTGGCCTCAGAGAATGAGTTAGAAAGAATTCCCTCCACTTCATTTCTTTTGAAATAGATTAAGAAGAATTGGTATTAGTTCTTCTTTATAAGTTTGGTAAAAAACCATCCAGTTCTGGGCTTTTTTAATTCCAAGACTCTTTATTACTGATTCAATCTCATTACTCATTACTGGTCTGTTCAGGTTTACTCTTTCTTCCTGGTTCAATCTTGGTAAGTTATATGTGTCTAGGAATTTATATCCTCTAGTTTTTCTAATTTGTTAGTGTATAGTTGTTCATAGTAGTCTCTAATAATCTTTGTATTTCTGTGGTATCAGTTGTAATATCTTTTTTGTTTCTCATTTTATTTGAGTCTTCTTTTTTGGTGTGGTTAGTCTAGCTAGCAGTTTATCATATTTATTTTTATATTTACAAAAAAATTTTTATTTTGTTCATCATTATACTGAGTTTTTATTTCCTGTTTCATTTATTTCTGTTCCGATCTTTATCATTTCTTTTCTTCTTCTAATTTTGGGTTTGGCTTGCTCTTACTTTTCTAGTTCTGTAGGAAGCATCATTAGATGGTTTATTTGAAATCTTTATACTTTTTTCATATAGGTGTTTATTGCTATAAACTTCCCTCTTAGCACTGTTCTTCTGTATCTCATAGGTTTTGGTATACTGTGTTTCTGTTTTCATTTGTTTCAATAAATGCTTTGATTTTCTTAATTTATTCATTGACCCAATCATCACTAAGGAGCAAGTTGTTTATTTTCCATGTATTTTTACAGTTTCAAAAGTTCCTTTTGTTATTGATTTCTGGTTTTATTTCATTATGGTCTGAGAAGATAGTTGATATGATTTCAATATTAAATACTTTATTGAGACTTGTTATATCTCCTAACATACGGTCTATCCTGGAGAATGTCCCACGTGCTGATGAGCAGAAGGTGTACTCTGCAGCTGATGGACGAGATGTTCTATAAATGCCTGCTATATCCATCTGGTCTATAGTGTGGATTAAGTCTGCGGGGGTGGTGTGTGTGTATATATTTTCTAAGTGATCTGTCCAAAGCTGAAAGGGGGGTGTTACCTCTCCAAATATTATTGTATTGAGGTCCATCTCTCTTTTTGTCTGTGATAATATTTGCCTTATATTTGCCTAGGTGTTCCAGTTTTGGGTGCATATATTTACAATTGTTATATTCTCTTGCTGAATTGATCCCTTTATCATTATATAATGACCACCTTTGTCTCTTGTTATGTTTTTGACCTAAAGTCTATTTTGTCTGATGTAAGTATAGCTATTCCTGTATACATTTGGTTTCCATTTGCGTGGAATGTTTATTTCCCATCCCTTCACTTTCAGACTATATATGTCTTTATAGATGAAGTAGTCTCTTATAGTCAGCATATATTTGGGTTTGTTTTTCTATCTATTTGGCCAGTCTGTATCTTTTAATTGGGAAATTTATACTATTTACATTCAAGGTTGTTATTGATAGGTGAGAACTTAAGCTTTTCATTTTGTAATTGTTTTCTGATTGTTTTATATATCCTTTCTTCATTTCTTCTTCTTTTATTGTTTACCTTTATAATTTGGTGGGCTTTTTATAGTGATCATGTTTGACTCCTTTCTCTTTGTGATTTGTTTCTGTTCTACCAGTGAGTTTTGTACTTTCTTGTGTTTTCATGACAGTAGATATCACCCTTTTGTGTCTAGAAGTAGGACTCTCTTAAGCATTTCTTGTAGGGCCAAGTCTAGTGATGACAAATTTGCTCAGTTTTTGCTTGTCTGGAAAAGACTTTATTTTTCCTTCACTTTTGAAGGATAGCTTTGCTGTGAATAGTATTCCTGGCTGGCAGTTATTTTCTTTCAGCACTTTGAATATATTAGCTCATTCTCTCCTGGCCTATATGGCTTTTGCTGAGAAATCCACTGTTATTCTGGCGATTACCTTACCCCAAGAGGTGTGCAGGCACTGGCAGCAGCATTACTCTGTTTTTAGAATTCTCTCTTTTACTTTTGATACTTTGATTATAATGTGCCTTGGAGGAAACCTTTTTGCATTGAATCTATTTGGGGTTTGTAAGCTTCCTGTATCTGAATATTTATATCTCTTATAAGACTTGGGAATTTTTCAGCTATTGTTTCATTAAATAGGTTTTCTATGCCTTTGCCCATCTTTTCTTCTTCTGAAATTCCCAAAATTTGACTATTTGGTCTCTTTATGGTGTCCCATATGCCACATATGCTTTCTTCATTCTTATTTATTTATTGGTCTAAATGGTTCAGAAATTCTTTCTTCTACTTGAACTCATCCTTCTTGAAGCTCTCAATTGTATTTTTTATTTCTTCCATTGAATACTTCAGTTCTAGGATTTCTGTTTGGTTATTTTCTATGCCATATATTTCTTTATTGAATTTCTCATTTAGATCATGAATTGGTTTTCTAATTTCTTTGTATTTATCTTTGTTCTCTTGTATCTCACTGAGTTTTTAAAATATTATTTCAAATTATTTTTCAGGCATTTCATAGATTTCCTTTTCTTTCAGATCTGTTACTGGAGAATAATTGTTTTCCTTTGGAGGTAGCATGTGTCCTTGTTTTTTTGTTTTTGTGTTCTTATATTGATACCTGTGCATTTGGTGTAACAGTTACTTCTTCCAATTTTATGGATTGGCTTTCACAGGAAACATTTTTTCCTATAGATATATCTATGGTGTTGGTTGTGTGGGGTGCTTTGGCTTTGATTCTGGATGGATGCAATAATCTTTGTATAATTTCTTCTGCTGTAATCAGCATAGTGGTGGCTGATTTCCTCAGCCTATTAGGCGATGGTCATTAGCAGAGGCTGCGGTGAGGTTTTGCTGGGGATGGGCTGCCAAGTGTGCCAGTTCTTGGGCACCAGTGGTGGTTTCAGTAGGCTGAGTGTGCCAATCCTCGGCCTCCTAGGTGGCACATACAGGTTTTGGTGGTGGTATTTCAGGGTGGGCATGGCAATCCTCAGGCCTCTAGGCACCATGTGCAGGTGCCAGCAGTGGTAGCAGCAGGTTAAGCAGATGAGTCCTTGGGTTCTGGGTGATGCGCATGGCATCATCAGTGGTAGTTGTGGTAGCAGGCCAACCCTTGGGCCTCTCAGTGGCTCACAAGAGCAGCAGCAGTGGGCTGGACTGACCAGTCACCAGGTCTCCAGGTGGGTGCCAGCACAGGTGGCAGTGGCAGGCTGGGCAGGCCAGTCCCTAGGCCCCCAAGAAGTGTGCAGGCACTGATAGCAGGTGAGGTAGGTCCATCTTTATGCCCTGGGACAGCACACACATATGGTGGTAGCAGTGGGCAGGACATGTCTATCCCCATGCCTGTAGACAGCATGCATGAGAGGCAGCATCAGCAGATGAGCAAACCCATGCTCAGACCCCTAGAAAGTGGGCATGAGTTCTATCAGTGGTGGGTGAGGCAGTTCAATCCCCAGGCCCCCAGACAATACCATGGGTTCAGGCAGTGGTGGAGGTGGAAGGGACAAGCCTGCCCTGCCTCTTTGTTTAATTCAGATAACTATATATCTGTTCTTATTAGCAATGGTATTAATGGATAATAAAAATCATTAACACCTGGTAAGAACTTTCTACATGCCAAGCATTGCTCAGAGCATTTTATACATAGGAAGTCATTAAGTACTCACAAAGATCCTCTGAAATAGGCAATATTATTTTCCTAATTTAAGGATGAGGAAAAAGAGCATAACTAACTACCTTAAAATTGCAGAGGTCATTAATAGTAATGCCAGCATTTAAACCCAGGAAGTCTACCTTCTAAAATCCACAGTTGGAACAAACTTGCTATTATTTATACTTTAGTTCTCCTCAAGGAATATTTATACATATTTTTAAACTTCATTGCATATGTTGACTATTTTACTATAAAACCATGGAAAGGCAAAATCAAAGGTTGGAAAAATCTACAATCTAGAATTACCTGCTGAAGCACTAAGAATTAGGAATGACCACCTTGAACTACACTGTAGCATTTGAAAAGGCTTAAAGAGGTTAAATCTAATAGATAATGTTAATTTTAATTTTGGGATAGAATGCTACTTTCCCAAATAAACATCCCATAAACTGATGGTAATTTATTAACCTTGAAGTCATCTTTGAGTCTTTTCTTTTTCTCTCAACCTACAATTCCATCCATCAGCATCCTGTAACCTCTATCTTCAACAACCACTTCACACCTTCTGCTCATCCACCCCTTGGTCCCAGCCCAACTTCATTCATAGGCTAGGGTACTAGCCTCCCTGCTTTCACTCTTGCCAGACCACAGGCTTCTTTATACAGAGTACAGGGTGTTTCTTTTGAAAACATTTGTCAGATTGTATCTTTTTTATACTCAGGATATTCCCATGGCTTCTGAGGTGACTCTGAGTAAAAGCTGTTCTATGGGCTACCACAGAGCTCTCATGTGTTTGGCACTTGGGCTACCTCTCATTTTATTTCCTGTAACTTTCTCCTTGTTCTCTGGTCTCATACTGTTCCTCACAAGGACAATTACGCTTAGAGCTTTTGAAATGGGTGATTGCTCTGCTGAATTGCTTTTCCCCCAGATATTCACATGCTTACATCTGCCCTTTATTTAGTTTCTACCTAAAATGTCACCTCCTCAGACAATACTTTCCTGGCCAGCCCTTCTAAATAACACTCTAAAAAAAAGCTGGATAACCCAGTTATCCTGCTTTTCTAGTGCTTACCACACTACCTGACATTGTTTTCTGTCTGCATTTTACTATGTAATTTCCCTAAAGTATTACTGTATGCTTGATTCCTACAGCAGTGCCTGACAAAGGATGCTCAAAAAACATTTGTTGAAAGAATGGATGAATTTAGATATAGAATTTCTTCCTATAATCATTTTACTTGTGTAGTAGGGAATGAATCTAGTTCTTTGTAATTTTGTTTTATTTAAGGAGATTGATTCTTAAATTCATGCCTGGAGTTTTGATAACAGTTATTTTCATCTATAATTCTCCCCTGGGAAATACTGTCAATAATTTAAAAGTTGAAATATATGTCTTCATGTTACTGGTAAGAATTATCTCCCTCATTATTTTCAACAGAAAACTATGGAAAATCCTGGCATTTGAGTATTCTTTGAGACAACAAGAAGCGTATAAAGACATCTCTCTCCCAGAGAACATATTAGATCCTAGCAATGGTAAGCAGGAATAAGACAGATTTCCCTGAAGTTTCTTATCCCTAATTATGGTGCCTCTTAGATGACACTCCTCCAAACTCCCACTGACTCTGTTGCACCATTTACACAAGAGCTGTGCTGGCACTGTGGATGGAAAATTCTCTGTTGTACAGGAGATCTCTCATAATGCAACATGTTTCACTTACCTGACTCCCATCAAGTCAATACCAGAGGCATCCCCCAGGCATTGTAAAAACTAAAAATGTCTCTAAACATTTCCACACCCCCAGTTAAGAACCTGTGACAGACTAGAAGCCCTTGGGGTTCACTCTTGTTCTTTTGTAATATACTCCTCCCAACATGACTTCTGTTTCCTTCTAATCCACTGAATATATTATTGTCAGATTAACCTCCCTGAAGCACATCTCTAATCAGGATGCTCCCATGGCTCTCTGGTACCTAAGAAACACTGATCTGGCACCTAAGAAGTACTGGTTAAAAACAGGCCTTTCTTATTTTTAAATTAATTTTTATTGTTTTATTTTTGGTCTTACAGAAATTTAATATAAAAATCAATCTGTTTTCAGCAACAGAAAAATACTACATTTTAATTTGAAGAGAACATATTCATGCTCATACAAATGTGTCCTAGCCTCAAAGCCCATCTTGTACCAAGACATCCAAAATAGGCACTTTGATGAATCACTCCTATCACTGCTCTAATGTTTGCTAAGTCACACTTCTGTCAACACGGTTTGGTATCCATCAATTTCTAATATGACACTGTCTAACATAAAATTGTATTACAAATATTACTGACTGAGGGGCTGGAAAAAATGGCGGTGTGATAGGGTCCGCCCACCGTACCGCTCCCAGGAAAGGAGGTGAAGAACGCCAGCGGCTGCCTGCGAACACGGACCGCTCACTCCAAAAACAGCATTGCGAATGACAGAGAAACAACGCCGAACGCCCAGCCCAAGAAAACAGGTACAAAATTTTCACGAAGATCGGAGGGCGCACAGAGCACAATAGAGCCCAGAGCGTGGGAAGGACGCACTCGCCAGGTCGGCGCAGCGCGACCGGCCCCCCAAGCGGTTACGCGCCTCCCCATACACGCAGTCAGGGACAAGCCCAGAGTTGGGACAGAGCGGTTGCTCGGGCCAGCGAGCCCTCTGGAGAGGAGGAGGAAGTAGCCAGAGCCAGACACAACTCGCAGCTGCAATATACAGAGACTGCCGAGGGCTGGGGAGGAACTGGGCGGGGACCGAGATTCAGCTTCCCGGGACAGTGCGCGGGAACCCGCAGGCCGGCACTGCGCCACTAGAAGTCAGCGGGACTGGGCCCAGGAGTTTATCGGAGAGCGGGACGCGCCCTTAGAGGTTGCTAACAACTACCGGTGGAGAAAAACTGTGCTCCCGGCGCGATCGGAGCCCGGCTGTGCGCCAGGCTGGCGGCGGCCGCCATTTTTACAGCCGCCCGGGCAGAGCCATGAGCCGCGTCTCTAGCTCCGCCCCGCCCCGGCCCAGGGCTCATCCGCTGGGGCGAGACAGGCTTTGCCTGTGGTGGCCAGGGACAGCGGCATCCGTGGGTTCCAGGTGGGACGAGATCCCGGAACTGTAGAGGTGGGACCTTTGAGTATTGGAAACAGTTTGCAGCTCGTCCATCTGGTTCTGCTACCCCGGCTCTGGCCTCCGACAACTCCGCTCCGTGCCGGTCCTAGTGCCCGCCCCTCAGGTCCCAGCCCTCCTGTACCCCAGAGATCGCTCATTTTGAAGGTTGCTGGCCATAGTGACTCATTTGGTATAACTGCTGGTTCCCATGACAACCAAATACCTCAAGAGCCACAGGCTGAACCAGAGCAGCTCCCCATAATCCTGCCCACTTCAATAGGGAATTTCGCGCCACCCAAGAGCGCTTCCAGCTGCCACTACTTCCCCCTCCCCGTGGGAACATCCCCCCGGTGGAGACTGCTGGGGATAGAGACGGCCACCTGCCTCGCCTTGAGGTCTAGTGGTGGAAAAGGGGTGCACAATTGGAGATCCCCCTATCAACCAGTTTCACGCGGAGACACACATGAGAAGGGCAGCCACACGTGGCTAGATGAGCAACCTCTGAGCTGTGTAGAATTTTCCCAACTCAGCTCTCACACTGCAGCCAAAGGAAATTGTGTTTCTACCAGAACCTCAGGAAGAGCAGGGTCAAAGTAACCCTAGGAGCTACAAGACCCCTCCCAAAGCACAGGGCTTTCGCATACCCCAACTGGGGAATCAGAGTCTGCTACGGACATAACAGAATACCTAGCTAATAGGGAGCAGAGGACTCATATTCTCAAGTACAATCCATTAGCTCAGAGCCCAAGCTGGGAGGTCATTCTCACCATACTCCACTGGGAAGAGGAGAAGACCACAGGTCAGAGTTAACTCAAGATCCAACAAACTTGCTAAAATACACCTAAGGCAATACAGGCCACTACTTCTCTCCCTGGCTTTGCCAAGGAAAAATAATTGTGGGCCTGGTGACAGGGCCATAAACTAGCTCTAACACCCCCAGCTCTCGACCAAGAGGCCAGATGAGAAAAAACCAGCGAAAGAACTCAGGGAACATGAAAAATCAGAGTGAAAAGTCACCCCCAAAAGAAATTATCAGTTCCTCAGCAATGGATACCAACCCAAATGAAATGGGTAGAATGACAGAAGAGGAATTTCGTTTATGGATTATAAGAAAGCTCAATGAAATTCAAGAGAAAATTGAATCCCAGCACAAAGAAACCACAAGAAAAATGCAAAAAATGAATGAAAAATTCTCCAAAGAAATAGAAATATTACGGAAAAATCAAATAGAAATCCTAGAAATGAAAGAAGCATTCAAGGATCTACAAAACACAGTGGAAAGCCTTAAGAATAGGCTGGACCATGCAGAGGAAAGAATTTCAGAGCTAGAAGACAGCTCCTATGCGCTAAATAAATCAGCTGAAGAGAAAGAACAAAAAAACAAGAGACAGGAAAAAAGCATACAAGAAATGTGGGATTATGTAAAGAGGCCAAACATAAGGATAATAGGTATCCCTGAGGGAGAGGAAGAAAATTTGCATGGGCTGGAAAATTTATTTGAAGGAATAATAGAGGAAAATTTCCATGGCTTAGCCAGAAACCTCGACATCCAAGTACAAGAAGCACACAGGACTCCTGGGAGAGTCAACGTGAAAAGGCATTCACCACGCCACATAATTATTAGACTGACCAAAGTAAACACAAAAGAGGCACTCCTCAGAGCTGTAAGACAAAAAAAGGAGGTAACCTACAAAGGGAAACCCATCAGACTAACTGCAGATTTCTCAACTGAAACCTTACAAGCCAGAAGGGAATGGGGAGACATCATCAATCTCCTAAAACAAAACAAAGGTCAACCCAGAATTCTGTATCCTGCCAAACTAAGCTTCTTATATGAGGGAGAAATAAAGACCTTTCCAGATAAGCAATCACTGATAGAATTTGCGAAATCCAGACCGGCCTTGCAAGAAATGCTTAGACCTGCATTATACACTAACCAGCGCAACAGACACCCACCTATGTAAAATTATGCAAAGGCTAAAACCCCAGAAACCAGATTCCACAATGACGCAAGAGGTAAAACAAAAGATACCACCCAACAGAATAATCAGAAATTTACCCCAAATATCAATTCTCTCAATAAATGTAAATGGCTTGAACTGCCCATTGAAGAGACATAGGCTGGCTGAATGGATTAAAAAATACAAACCAAGTATCTGTTGTCTTCAGGAAACACACCTCACACACAAAGACACATTCAGACTCAAGGTGAAAGGATGGAATACAATTTTTCAGGCTAATGGAAACCAAAAGAAATCTGGAGTAGCCATCCTCATTTCAGATGACATCAACTTTAAAGCAATAAAAGTAAAGAAGGACAAAAATGGACACTATATAGTGGTGAAGGGAAAAATTTCACAAGAGGATTTAACAATCCTAAACATTCATGCACCCAACACAGGAGCACCCAGGTACATAAAGCAAATGCTGCTAGATCTAGACAACATAATAAGCAGGAATGCCATAATTGCAGGGGACTTCAACACCCCACTGACGGAACTGGACAGATCCTCCAAACAAAAATTAAATAGAGAAATAAAAGACCTAAACAGGACTCTAGAACATTTGGGCCTAACAGATATCTACAGAACACTCCACCCAATAACACTGAATATACATTCTTCTCATCAGCTCATGGAACTTTCTCTAAAATTGACCACATCCTAGGCCACAAAACAGATCTAAACAAATTCAAAAAAATAGAAATCATACCATGTATCTTTTCAGACCACAGCGGAATAAAATTAGATATCAATTCCAACAGAAAATCACATCTTCCTCCAAAAACTTGGAAACTAAACAATCTATTGATGAATGAGTATTGGGTCAAGAGGAGATTCAAAATGAAATCAAAAGATTCTTTGAACTAAACGATAATGGGGACACAAGTTATCAAAATCTGTGGGATACAGCAAAAGCAGTCCTGAGAGGAAAACTTATCGCCCTAAATTCCCACATCCAAAAGACAGAAAAGTCACAAATCAGTAAACTAATGAATCATCTTAAGGAAATGGAAAAGGAAGAGCAAAGCAATCCTAAAACCAGCAGAAGAAAAGAAATAACCAAAATTAGAGCAGAATTAAATGAAATCGAGAACAAAAGAACAATACAGAAGATCAATGAAATGAAAAGCTGGTTCTTTGAAAAGATAAACAAAATAGACAGGCCACTTGCCAGGTTGACCAGAAGCAGAAAGGAAAGGACTCTAATAAGCTCAATTAGAAATGAAGAAGGAGAAGTCACAACTGATACCATGGAAATACAAAACATCATCTTTGAATACTACAAAAATCTCTATGCCCACAAACACGAAAACGTGGAGGAAATGGACAAATTCTTAGAAACACACTACCTCCCTAGGCTCAACCAGGAAGAAACTGAATTTCTAAACAGACCAATATCAAGCACCGAAATTGAAGCAGTAATTAAAAATCTACCCACAAAAAAAAGTCCCGGACCAGATGGGTTCACACCTGAATTCTACCAAGCTTACAAAGAAGAACTGGTGCCTATACTGCAGAAATTATTTGAAAATATCCAGAAGGATGGAATCCTCCCAAACTCATTCTATGAAGCCAATATCACCTTGATACCAAAGCCAGGAAAGAACACAACAAAAAAAGAAAACTACAGACCATATCCCTTATGAATATAGATGCAAAAATTCTCAATAAAATCCTTGCAAACCGAATTCAAATGTACATCAAAAAAATAATCCATCATGATCAGGTGGGCTTCATTCCCGAGATGCAGGGATGGTTCAACGTACGCAAATCTATAAATGTAATTCACCATATAAATAAAAGCAAGAACAAAGATTATATGATCCTTTCAATAGATGCAGAAAAGGCTTTTGACAAAATCCAACACCCTTTTATGATAAGAACTCTTAACAATATAGGCGTAGATGGCTCCTTCCTAGAAACTATTAAAGCCATATACGATAAACCCACAGCCAATATCATACTGAATGGGGAAAAATTGAAGGCATTCCCCTTAAAACTGGCACCAGACAAGGGTGTCCACTATCTCCACTTCTTTTCAACATAGTGCTGGAAGTCCTGGCCACAGCAATTAGACAAGACAGAGGAATCAGGGGCGTCCAGATAGGGGCAGAAGAGGTCAAACTTTCACTATTCGCAGATGATATGATATTATACATAGAAAACCCCAAGGATTCAACCAAGAGATTACTGGAATTGATAAATGAATTCAGCAAAGTCTCAGGATACAAAATTAATACACACAAATCCATAGCCTTCATATATGCTAATAACAATCAAGCCGAGAAACAAATTAAAGATGCAATACCTTTTGCAATAGCAACAAAGAAAATTAAATATTTAGGAATATATCTAACTAAGGAGATCAAAGACCTATATAGAGAGAATTATGAAACACTGAGAAAGGAAATTGCAGAGGATGTAAATAGATGGAAAACCTTACCATGCTCTTGGATAGGCAGAGTCAACATAGTAAAAATGGCTTTGCTACCTAAATTAATTTACAGAATCAATGCAATCCCTATCAAAATACCAACATCATTTTTGCCAATCTAGAAAAAATAATTCTACGCTTCGTGTGGAACCAGAGAAGACCCCGTCTAGCCAAAGCAATCTTAAGCAAAAAGAACAAATTGGGAGGCATCTGTCTACCAGACTTCAAACTATACTACAAGGCTATAGTAACCAAAACTGCATGGTATTGGCACAAGAACAGACATGTAGACCAATGGAACAGGACTGAGAACCCAAATATAAAACCAACCTCATACAGTCACCTGATCTTTGACAAATTCCAGAAAAACGTACACTGGGGAAAAGATTCCCTATTCAACAAATGGTGCTGGGAAAATTGGATGGCCATATGTAGAAGACTGAAAGTGGACCCACACCTCTCACCTCTCACAAAAATCAATTCACAATGGATAACAGATCTAAACCTAAGACATGAAACCATAAGAATTCTCGAAGAAAATGTTGGAAAAACTCTTATGGACATTGGCCTAGGCAAAGAATTTATGAAGAAGACCCCCAAAGCAATCACAGCAGCAACCAAATACATGGGACCTGATCAAATTGAAAAGCTTCTGCACAGCCAAGGAAACTATCACTAGAGTGAACAGACAACCTACATAATGGGAGAAAATATTTGCATGCTACACCTCTGATAGAGGGCTTATAACCAGAATCTATACAGAACTTAGGAAAATCAACAAGAAAAAATCAAACAACCCTATTAAAAAATGGGCAAAGGACATGAACAAAAACTTTTCCAAAGAAGACAGAATGATGGCCAGCAAACATATAAAAAAGTGCTCAACTTCTCTAATCATCAGGGAAATGCAAATCAAAACCACAATGAGATATCACTTAACTCCAGTGAGATTGGCTCATATCAAAAAATCCCCAAATAACAAATGTTGGCGGGGATGTGGACAGGTAGGAACACTCATACACTGCTGGTGGGACTGCAAATTAGTACAACCTCTATGGAAAAGAATATGGAGATATCTCAAAGAATTAAAAGTAGAATTACCATTTGACCCAGCAATCCCACTACTGGGTATTTATCCAAAGAAAAAAAGACATTTTATAATAAAGACATCTGCTCTCGAATGTTCATAGCAGCACAATTCACAATTGCAAAGTTGTGGAAACAACCCAGGTGCCCATCAATACACGAGTGGATCAATAAAATGTGGTATATGTATACCATGGAGTATTACTCAGCAATAAGGAACAATAGTGAATTAACACATTTGGTATTATCCTGGTCGGAGCTAGAACCCATTCTTCGAAGCGAAGTGTCACAGGATTGGAAAAACAAGCATCACTGGTACTCACCATCAAACTGGTACTAACTGATGAACACTTACATCACACAGGGCAATAACATTCATCAGAGGGCGGGCGGGCGGGAGGGGGGTGGAAGGGATGGGAAAAACTCTCACTGAATGGATGTGGGGAGCACAGTTTGGGAGACGACCACGATTGTGGCTCTGACACGGGCAGAACAGGGGCAATGTGTATGGCCAAAATGTTGTACCCCCATGATATTCTGAAATTAAAAAAATAAATTATAAAAATAAATAAATAAATAAATAAAAAATAAAAACTGGATGTAAAAAAAAAAAAAAAAACAAAAAAAAACAAATATTACTGACTGAAAATCACTGTGTGTATGCCACATTTTCTGGGCACATATAAATATGCATTTTATACACCTCTGCAGATGACAATAGAATTGCTCCCTCTGTATCTAATCTCAATACTGTTTTAGGTACCACATAATATGGTTAAAGATAAAATTTTTAAACTATATAAATTATATATACATTCATATATTTCATCCAAGTTTATGTTTCATAAATTCTCCACATCAAAATTAATTAGTAAATGGAACACAATATGATCAATATAACACAATGTGTTAAAGCCAGGAATTAAAACATGAGGACTTTATTGCTTTTCTAAATATTCTAGAACAAGTACAGCTAGCTTATGCCTCATGTTTTCTTGGTGCTTGCATAATCACTTCTCCTTCAACTTCCAATAAAATACTGCAGAGCCCAGTGGACCTTAATCAATATGGTGTGGTAGGAAAACATTGAAGGCTTGGAATTATAGGCTATGGGTCTCCTGTCTCCTCTACTCAATTTTGTCATCTGTATAATGAAATGATAATAATAACTGGGGCAAGTACTATGCTAGAGAGATAAGAGAGCCAGAACATTCTCATCAGAAAATCATGAACCTTAAATTTGAATGTGTCTACCATCCCTCCCATCCCCATCATAGATGCCTATATACTGTATTCACCCAAAATGTATCATTCCTCTGGTTCCGAGATATAAAATGACAAAATGTTGTGCAGTTAAATATAAATTATATGTTTGTCATTGGAGGAGTCATCTTCCTTTGCTAGTACTTCTTGAGTTCAAAGAGGGTATGAAATAATTCTTTGTGGTTAAGAGCTAGAGTTCACTGATTATTGTGTTAGCTTCTGGATTCTTCCTCAGAATTTAAACAAAATGCATGCCAGATTTTACCCAGAGGCCACAGTGGTTTATTTCTCAGATCTGATGGGTTATGGAGGGCTATGCTGGGTAGGAGGGTATTACTTATATGTGTGTTAGTGTGTGTAACCACAGCAACAAAATAGGGGCCAGCAGCTACAGAAGAAGTTCTAATATTAACCACCCCTAGGATTTCATGATGATTGATCCAGAAAATATAGGGGAAATAATTTTATAAATAGTAAACTTGTAAATGATAAACACAGTTGTTTGCTTATCATTTTTAACACATATCACAGAAATTCTGAGTTTCAGAGTGAACTCAAACACATCAAAAATCCAATCCTTCTTCAAGGATAGTTTATCTAATGCATGGAATATTTGAGCCATTTTATTTGCTCCTTCTCGGTTTCCCCATCTTCTCTACCACTCACACTGCCACATCTGCTCATTGTTTCAAAATTTTACCACAATGTCTTTGGTGTTTCTGAACTCTTTTAATTAAACCCAAATACTTTAAGTCTATTGGTTTTCATAATTTGCTAAATCATCAGCTTTCCATTCAATTCTTTCGTATAAATGCCAAAATATTTTTTTGTTTATACTCTTTCAGCAGCCAGCTAACTCGGTCCCTTTTACCCAATGGCTGTTCAAAATCAGAAGAGTTAATTTGCAGACTGGGCACAAGCACAAGTAAGCTTTTGCATGAATGGATTCCATTGGGATATCTGCATTTTTGACTCAGCGACACCTGCCTACATCATGATTAACAAAAACTACTACATTTATTAAACAACTACTATAAGTGAAATAGCATGTGATAAGCAGTTTTCATCATCTATAATCTTTATAAAACCCCATTATAAAGATGAGGAAGCTGAGGCCCAGAGAGATAAGTTGCCCAAGGTCTCACAGCTAGCTAGTAAGTGGAGAAGTTCAGGACAGGAGGAAGGAAAAGCTGAATGTCAGATGTGTGACTGCAACATCTGCAGTCTCTCCGAAAATTACATTTATTTTTATTACTTGTTCTAAAAGGTACTCTCCAAATGAAAAGACTCCATAATTTTACAATGAAGAAAATTTAGTTGTTTGTAATTTTGGCAATAAATGCAAATTCAGAATTCTCTACCATTCACATCCTTTAATATCCCCTTTACCCAAATAGAATGTTTAAACATTTGAAAACTTCCAAACCAGGGTGTATGAGTGCGTGCGTGTATGTGTGTATAAGAGAGAGAGAGAGAGACAGACAGAGACAGAGGCAGAGAAAGGGAAAGGGAGGGCAGGAGGGAGAGAGATTGGGACTTTTTTTGTTATCCTAACTTGCAAATCCTCTCTCCCAAGGAAAAAAACCCTTCCCCTTCAAAGTCATTTTGAGGATGGAATGCCTCTTCATGTTCCTTTGAAAAAGAGGGAGAGAGAGAGATACACATGAAGAAAAATGGTGATTTAAAGAAAGTAATTTACACCATGACAACTCTACTTATTCATTTTTCTTTCCCACGTGTCCCTCATGATAGCAAAGGCATTTATTCCTTCAATAGTCCAAAAACAATTAATGCCATACATCATGTGTGAATTGAACTGACGGGGCACACCATCTGCAGCAACCATGGAATGCCTGCTTAGAAGGCCAAGCACACCTGCAATCATCACAGCTCAAAGACAAGAAAGTCTGCTAAGATTCACAGCTAGACTTTTTAACATATATATTTTATTTACTTTAACAATAGAGGGAATTGTCAGAGTAAGGGGAAAATGAAATGCAATCACTCTGGTCAGAACAAAGGGCCACTAGAAAAGACTCAAGAATGTCTGATTTCTAGATCTGTCTGACATGGTTTATGGCCTTAATTGGCAGAAGCTTAAGGAATCTAAAAAATTCTATTGATGGATATGAATTCCTTTTAAATATTTCAGGAAGCTGCGTGGCTTCTGAAAGCATTAATAAACTTAAGTGGTGTATGAGAAGAGAGCTCTATTTTCTGAGGTAGCACAAAGATTCATGGTTGGCAGTGATAATGTATTATGTCAATATAAGAAACCACTTTTTCAAAATATGGCAAAGTATAACAAAATGCTTTTATGAAGGAAGAGTATTATGCTTAGTGTTCAACATATTACTAACCTGGTTTATGAAAACATATTGTTTTCAATGATTATGACAACAAGGTTCTTATTTTGTGGGCAAATCTCTTCAAGCAACCCTCATGTCCTTGAGATTTCAAAGCTACAGTTTCTGGTTGTATAACACAAAGCTTACCCTGACTATGAAAGATAAAGAAACAAAGGTTCCTCGGATACTATTAATAGAAAGAACTTCAACTAGACTAATGACAATCAGTTTATTTAGACTTTGTGTGCTTTCAATTCTTGTAGATGTGGACTAAGAATATTCACTGCCTTATCTTCCTTCCTTTCTTCTGTCTCTATTTCTGAGACATTACAAAAATCAATGAATAAATTTTATAAAATACTGACATTCAAGAGCAACATTCAAAGATTACTGCCATTTTTTATTAAAGTAGAAATTCTTTAAGCTGTTTTGTTAATATGAAAAGTTATATGTTAAAAACACACTGTAACATTTTAGAAATGAATTAATTCAACAGTCTATAATTATCTAACACTAATTTTATAAATGCTTTCCACATATTTCTTTTAAACATATTTATTTTAAACTTAAAATACTAACAATAACATGAATTAACATAATTATTATTGAATTCTAATATTATTGAATTCTAATATTGAGTGTGCATGAACCAAAAAAAGTATTCAATTTTGAATAGACAAAACAATATGCAGAGCCCTTACTATTTCACTTGTGTTTTGGTAATGCCTGCCTTTGAAGAAATTTAGTCATTCCAAAGAAATACTGTATTAGTTAACTATTGCTCAGGTTCACAAATTATTCCAAAACTTAATGGTTTAAAACAATAAACATTATTTTGTAGTTTCTGTGGATCATGAATTTGATAGCAGCTTTGCTGGGTAATTCTGGTTTAGCACCTCTCATGAGGCTAAGATGTTAGTTGGGGCTACAGTCATCTCAAGGCCTGGAGGATCCACTTCCTAGATAGTGCATTCACATGGTCTAGACAGGAGGCCTCATGTGTTTACTATCTGGACCTCTCTCTAGAGCTGTTTAAGTGATCTCGTAAGACAGCAGATGGCTTCCCACTAGAACAAGTGATCCAAAGGAGCAAGACAGAGCCTCAATGAGTTTTATGATCTACCCTTGAAGTCACAGTGCATCTTTCTGGCAACATCTTTTTGGTTCCATTTGGGAGGGCATGCTGAAAGGCATGAATCCCAGGGGGTAGGATCATTGGGGAACATCTGGAGATTGGCTACTATAATCACCAAAATTTAAAAACTGTCAAAATTCAAATTTCATGAATTCACCAAAATGTCAAAACTTAAAAATTATCTGCTCTACCCTAGCAAATCAGTACCAGTTGTCCAAAGAGCCTCCAATAGTTTGTGGAATTCAGTGAGAGAAACTGTGATATGTGTCAAAGATAAAGTCACAGAAGATGTCCTTAGGAAGCTTACAAGAATGAACAAGATAAGTGATTATTTAGTATTGTGTAAAGGCTATAATGAATTCCACCATATTGCTTTTGCATTATAAAATATTATGAAACTAGTGACAAGTTAAAATAATCAGTAGTTCAAGTCTATTAGCAGTACTTTAGGATTATAAAATAGAAAGGAAATACAGAAGAAATGTTGAGCTTTTATGCTGAATATCGCCTATACAATGAATAAGAGGTCTTTGAAAAGGAGGGGTCTGAATGCATGGAGCACATTTTAATACCTAATTGTGTGTGTATTCCAAATCGCAGGCTTTGGAGTCAAAAAGACATAGTTTCCCAGCTTAGTTCTGATATTTACTGAGTCAACTTAGGCAAGTAACAACATTTCTGAGCCCTAGTTTCGTCACCTATAAACTTGTCCTACCTACCTCCATTGATTATTCTGTGACTGATAGAAGACTATGTACATGTTGGCAATAGCACCATGTCACACACATGTTAGAAAAGGGTAAGATTTGCGTTTGAATGCTGCACTTGAAATCACCAAGGCAACTCAGCATTCATCAGGATCTGCCCAAGATTGATTAGATCCCTACTCCCATATAAAGTAGTTCACATGGAAATGAAAAAGATAAACCTCCATTAGATAAAAATTGTGCTTTAAAGTTAGTTATAAAGAAGCAAAAGGAAACAGGAAATAAACAGGCATTCCTAGATCTGTGACCAGAAGGAATGTGTAGACAAGAGTATCTCACAATTCTCAAGAATAAAGGGTCCATTTAAAATTAATACTTCATTAAAATGATATAAATTAAGTTTATATAATGATATAATTATATATCATTACTAGATAACTATATAAACTACGTAAGGCAGACCCAAAAATCATTTATATCATTAAAATGAAATAAATGAAATTTTTCCAATTTTTAAAATAAACTTTTATAAATTATAAAGAATTGTGGCATGAGAAATACAAGTTGAAGAAAATTGATTGCATTTTTAAACAATTCAAAGAAAAAATAATATTTATTTGTCTTTATATCTCAAATTATAGATACAAAGAAAAGGTCACATTTGCACTGAGATGCCCTTCTCACACTTCTTTTCGTAGCTTAGCTATCTCTCAGATGACCTTGTCTTCCAGGGCTCAGCTCATCTTTTCCAGACACCCTCCAGAAGTAGCTAACACCTCTTCACTCAGGATTAGTTGCTGTTCTTCTGAAGAAGCACATTCCTGGATAATCACACTGCTGATAAAAATAATGATGACATCTACTATAACTAACATTCTTTAAACACTTACTATGCACCAAGGACTGTGTTAAGTATTTTACATCTGTGATTTTTAAAATTCTAACAAGTGTGTAAAAGCAGATAGTTTTAATTACTACCATTTTATATATGATGAAATTAAGGTACTTGTTGGGCTTGCTCAGGGTAGGAACTTGAAAAATGTATGGAAAGGAATGGGGTGGATGAAGAAGTCATCCCCCCACCCCAGCAGGCTCCAGAGTCTGTAAAGATAACTCTGAATTACAAAGGTTGGGATGGAGCCAGCAGAAACTGGCAGCTGTTCCAGAAAGAACTCCCCCTCCCCAAACTTTCATTCAAACCTTCTGTAAAACTCGCCACCTTCCCCTCCTCTGGGTGGACACCCTTTTCGGCCTCCACACACCTGTACACAGGTGCCCAAAATAAATGGCATTTTACCGTGCCCCCAGGCTTGCATGTCTTCCTCTCTGCTCCAACCTAACAGGACTCACTGTGGAAGATCACACAGCCAGAAAGGCAAGAGCTAGTCTTTGAGTTTAGGCAGTCTGACTCTAGAACTTATGGTCTTAACTGCTAAGTGAATACAGCTTCATCTTATTCATTTTTAAATACTCATTGCATAGGACAGTGCCTGGTCTACAAAGGAGCACAATTCCATTTTTCAAAAAATAAATGATAAATGATTTAAAATACATTACATTATATAATACTAATAAATATTTAAAATATTAGTAAAAAGTGTCTTCTCATAAGTATAGTCAGATCAAGTACAAAAGGGTCTTAGAAGACACAGGGCTCCTCATAACTCCATTGAAAGGATGACACTTGCATTATGAAAGGCTGAACATATAAGAGATATCATTGCCCAGACTACCCTTCCCTAAAGACCACTGATTTTCAGCCAAGGGTGATTTTGCCTCCCAGAGGATATTTGGCAATGTCTGGGGACATTTCTGGTTGTCACAACTGGGAAGGTCATAATACTGACATCTAGTGGGCTGTGGCCAGGGATGCTGCTAAGTATTCCACAATGCGTAGACCGACTGCTCACAACAAGGAATTGCCCAGCTTAAAAATGTCAGCAGTGCTACAGACCAAGCTGGTCTTGAATACATATTTCCTCCTAAACTTGAATATACTAATTAATATCTAGGGAATCTCCACTAACCCCCAAATTCTATGTTTTATATCCTTAGTAGTAGGAAAACAAACAAACAAACAAACACAGTTCCAAAGTATAAGAGAGAGATGCCAATGCTTTGGAAAATGATGCCTTTTGGCAGGATGAACACTGGCCCCAGAGGAAACTAGAGTCTCAAAAGATAAGGTTGGGGGGAAGGAGAGTTGTTCACTGAATATACCTACTATGTGCTGGGCATGTGCTATGCATTTTGAAACATCCTAATATTCTATATTCCACACAAAAAGAAATCGAGTCTTAGAAAGGCAAAGTGGGTTTGCTAGGAACACAGGTTCAGTAGCAAGGCCCACATTCATATGTGCTCAAAACCAATGTTCCCGCTTTCCATGATCACTCACTTAATGCTACGGGGGCAGGGGGAACACCCAGCAGGGGAAGAGAAAACTAGGATCCCATGGGTTCATCGTGACATGTATCAAATCAACAAACAGCTGTCAGGTAAACTTGATTTGTAGTTAAGTAAATGGTTTCTTTGGAGAAAAACTTGGAGGTACCTCATGGGCAAAAAAAGATAACCCCATAGCATACAGAAGTAACAAAACTTCAGTAAACTGCCATATGAAACACAAAAACAAATAGCACTGTGTGGGGGTTTATCCTACGAAGAGGCTATTTATTCTCCACATACTACTCCTCTAACCTCACCCACAAACACTGAGAATAATACCTTTTTCTAACTCAGACACAAGTGCTGGAAGAATACTGGCTGCCCTGAATACCAAGACTTCCCCTTTGCCGTACTTTGTAAAGCAGATACCAAATAATGGTAAGAGAGAATAATGGGAACCCAGAAGGCATACTGCAAGGACAAAGGACACCCTGAGCCTTTGAAGTACAATTTTCATGAAAAAAAGCCATTTACCCCTCCACTGACACTAAATGCTGCTGCTAACTCTTCATTACTTACACCTCCCTCTTCATGGCAATGCTCCCACTGCCCCCAAACTATGCACCGATACGACCAACTTACTTAGACACCAGAAACACTGATAAATAGAAATGAAAATTGTTGGGTTCTTTTTAAGACAAAGAACAAATTAAAATAGTAGAGGAATTATATGTGGATAAAATCCACTAATTACACCATTTAGAATTCTATTCTGAGCAAAGTATGCAAACAACTGGCCAATAATCAAATAAATAAAATCTTGTGTATTCTGCCTCCGTGGCAAAATGTGTCTAGAGGTCAATGAGAGAGTGATAATTGCTGCTAAGGGAAACTCTCCTCACACTGCAGGGGGTGGCATTTTAAAACTGAGAAGTAAGAACTGGTTGTCAGAATATTTCCAGAAACTGTAATTCTATAAAATTAAAAAAAAAATTAGAGAAAAATATCTTTGTTCTAAAATCTGTTGTGGTGCTTTATGAACATACCAGGAGTAGTGATAACATTAAATACATGCACACCTTCATTAAGCCAAATTTTATGGGAAAAGCAATGCTGATGCCACCAAAGTGACACCTGGTCTCTCCTGCTGCCTCTCATCTCCAGGGTGGGTAAGGAAACAAGAATTCTGAGGACAAGAGACTACAAAGAGGAAGGGCAAGTTGACAAGCCCTCTGCCTCTGATAACACACCATAACCACCTCTGCCATGAAAAAAGACACGATTACAGAAATTACAGATTTATCCAATAGTAGATCAAATATTTAAGCTTCACTCTACAAAATCTCAAACTTGGCCAGGTGGGGTGGCTCACACCTGTAGTCCCAGCTACTCTGGAGGCTGAGGTGGGAGGATCGCTTGAGCCCAGGAGTTGGAGGCTGCAGTGAGCTATGATCATGTCACTGGACTCCAGCTTGGGCAACAGAGCAACATCCCATTTAAAAAAAATAACATAAAATTACTCCAAAACTCAAAATTGTGTATTTCCGACAAGCACAGATTATGACTGGAGGCATCTATGAGGAATGATTCTTCCACAACCCAGGTCAAATAATGGCTCTATTTCCATTCAAGTCACATAGAGTATATTTAAAATAATATTATAATATAAAATAATTTGGCCAGCAATTATACTATACTTCAAAAAGTCTGTCCACACTTTCTACTATGGGATTTTGACATTGTAAGGTCTAGTCTTTTCTGGAAAGTCATCTAAAAATAATTTTTTGTAATAGTTTCTTAAACATCAAAACTAGACTTGTATAGTAAAATCACATCAATAAATACCTCCCAAATGTCTGGTGCAGTACCTCCAGGATCATTATCTTCTTTTTTTTTTTAAGCCTCTTCCCAGAAGAGGGGGAACATTATCTTCTTAGCTCATTAGCAACATTTACAGGATAGCAAAAAGCAATGAGTGGTAGCAAACATCTTTGAGTAAAATGAATACCATCTTCTTCAATCCATTTATTAAAACATGAAGAGAAGCATGGTCTCTTTTCTCCCAACAGGTA
The DNA here is from genome assembly GCA_023783475.1 of Daubentonia madagascariensis. Classification (NCBI taxonomy): domain Eukaryota; kingdom Metazoa; phylum Chordata; class Mammalia; order Primates; family Daubentoniidae; genus Daubentonia; species Daubentonia madagascariensis. The sequence goes on from JAKFHU010000600.1 coordinate 39,339,552, forward strand.
GAGCACTGTTAATTTGTTTGAGGTAAAAAAAAAAAAAAAAAAGTATACTTGGTAATCTATCCTCAAATATTTATTTCTCCTTTGTTTTTATTATAGCATTTTTGCTCATCATTTTAAAGCACACACTTTAAAAATATTTCATGAAAAATCAAGGCTCTGTATAATATGTAGAGCATGGTTCAATTGCTGATATACGTGTATATAAAAAGATATCATTATATTATTTTATTTATAAAAATAATAATTTATATATGTGTACACAAATTGAAAAGATACACAAAAACTTATTAACAGTGATTGCCTCTAGGGAGTAGAAATGGTGATTAAGAAGGGATTTCTGAAAGACTTCTCATTTTACATTTTTTATGCATCTGAAATTTCTACTGTGAGCACATATTTCTTTTAAAATAAAAATTGGTTTAAAGATTTTGAAGAAAGTACTAGTTTATAGGAAAAAAAATAGCTAGTATTTACATTTAGCATTTCATTCTTTTGCCCATTCTCACCAAACTCAATTGAAATTATAATTTCATTTTCCCAGAAAGTAAAGGCATAACAATCTAGGCCTTGCAACTAATTTTCTCCAATTCAAGGAAAAAGCTTTCTAACAGAAGGAAAAGATAAACAAAATGGTCCACTAAAATAAATAGAAAATTAGCAAACAAAATTGCTTGTCAGGACAGAGATTTTGCTGGGAAGCATTGCCTTGCAGAGTGCCTTAGTTAAAGTACTTTTGTTTTCATTCTCCTATGTGGTTTATTAGGTACAAGACTAAACTCTTTTCTTTTCACATTGGCATTTCAAATGAAAAACAATATATTATTAAACACTTAAATTTAGCAAACATGAATATTACTATTAAGCAGAGCTAAAGAGTTTCTTTTTTACGGGCTCTTTAAATATTATCTGAAGACTGGACATCCCGCATTCTTAAAGTACTCCCCTACTTTATTTTCTTGTCTATTTCTAAAAGTTTACCAATCACACACATCTTGATCAAATACACACAGACTCTTAAAATATCTCACTTTCCCAATAAAAAGGCGAAAAATATGTGCTTTGCTTCTCTATGTACATGGAGACCAGGCTCACACTCTCAGGCCATTCAGCAGAATTTGCCTCTTTTGTGCTATAGAGAGGCAGAAAGCCCTATAGTTCAAGTACATATGAGAGGTTCTTTGAACTCCTCTTCTGAGTGTCCATAAATGGAGTCCAACTGATTCCAGATCTCTAGGTTGAGATCTTAACCACAGAATCACAGCCCCATTCCCAGGTCCATCTGCATGTGACTAGCACAACTCTTTGATCGTACCTGGCTTCGGTCTACGTACCTATAAATGTAAAACGGAATGGACTCCATAAACTGATATACCTGTTTCAACATTAAAATTCTGCTTCTGAGTGAACCAGAGTGGCTGCTTCCTATTTATTAGCCCATTAGCAAACAAACTGAACAAAATGCTATATAACACCAAAGCCACTTATTTATAGCTACCTGACAAGGAGGACTTGGAGATTAAATGAAAGGTGTACTTTAAAAAAAAAAAAGTATCAGAAGCATAGCAGGAAGATAATTTCAAACAAATGTTTTCTGAGTGACAGCACTTGAGATTAATTAAGAGTGACTAAGGGAAGAACATTTTTTAAAGAATGTAGGCAAGTATTAGCATATCTTAGAAACCAGTAATTCAATGGCATAGTTTAGCCTCCTGAAAATAGTATTCAACAGAGCCTTTTAAAATTTTAAACAGAATTATTACTCAAGAATTCCTTGTGAGATTAAAAAAACAGATTAAAAAGGGAAAGCAAAGCCATGATTTAAAATGTAGAAAAAGATCATGGAAGAAGAAATTTGAAGTGGTTGACATTCGTCCACTGAACCACAGATGAGGGATATGATGTCACACAGGAAATAAAGGCTCAATCAAAGTCTAATTTTGATTAAAGTAAGTGATAATGTGGTAAGTGAGGCAGCAATTAAGTGTTGGGCACAATAAGGAGAGAGATCCTCCCATTTGGGACCTCAATGATCACTCTATGAAGGTAGTATCTGAAGGAAGGTTAATATGTCGGTAGATGAAGATGGTAGGAAAGTGTCATTTCAGGGCAAGGTGCTAGCCTAAGTCAGTGGTTCCCAAAGTGTGTTCCCCAGACTAACAGCATCAGGGTCACCTGGAAAATGGTTAGAAATGCAAATTATCAGGCCCTACCCCTAACTTTTTGAACCAACAACTCAGGGGTTGTGCCCTATAATCTACTTTTTAATAATCCTTCCAGGTGACTGTTACATGGACTAAAGTGTGAGCATCACTGTCAAAAATGAAGTCATAATAAGGTAAGTGCAATGGTCTTTAAATATTTAACAGGGGATTAGCAGCATCAGAATAAACTAGAAAGAGGAAAAAAAGCTTTTCAGTTCCACATCTGAAGTTTCTCAATCTACAGAGAAAATTCTTCAGATAATATTGCCATGTAGCCAGGTTTGGGAACTACTGGAGTAACAGGAGCTTAAATGGGAACTTAACTTGATGCCAGGTTGTGGAGGGGCACTAATTGCAGGTTTGATGAGTTAGACTTCAGGGGGAGATCTCAGAGAGCATTTAAGTATTTTCGGTTTTGTTTTTAACACTTTTATTGAAATTTTACACCTGTGTATAGAAACATGCACAAATCATATGTGTAAAACTCAATGAGTTATCACAAAATAAACAGTACAGCAGGTTTTGTGAGCAGATAAAGCAGTACTTCAGAAAGATTTATGTGCCAGTGGTCAGCAGGCCTGTATTAGGAGACAGAGATTCAGGCAGACACACCAGATGAAAGGTTGTTACCACTTCCAAGTATGATATATCAAAAGGATAGGTGGATATTTTCAGAGGAATCACAGAATTTGATGAGAGGAACTTGAAAGTGGGGAAACTGAGGCCAAGAAATGTTAGGTGACTTGACCAAGGTCATACCAATGGCTGGAGAAACAGCCACGCTAAAGTCAGACTTTCTGACTCCCAGTCCAGGGGTATTTCTCCTATATCACACTGCATGCCAGAAAAAGATATAACCAAGATTTTTAAAGGGAGGATTGATGAGATTTGAAAAATGATTAGATGAGGAGAATGAAATAGAAAATTCCCAGTTCCCTCTGGAATCCTTGGATCTATGTGACTGGGGAAATATTGCTACCAGCCTGGACAAATTGGGGTATAGACCTAGAAAATATTTTTACCACCAATAACAGGGAGTGACTTAGCATTTTGAGCCTCAGCAAAGACCAAAAGATTCTCTTTCTCTTATTAGCATCTTGTTATGGCCCAACTCCACATCTTAAACAAAGCAAATATTTTGCACATAGGGTATAACAGTCTTCTTAAATTACATGGAAAGGATAATACTGTCTAGGCTGACACTTGTGATTAATTCTAACAAGGACTTGCTTTGGAAGGTTTTTGGCAGAACGTTATAAGCTGACAGTTCACAAAAGACAAGGACTTTGTTGTTTACAACAACAAATATGGGAACAATAATGAGATTGCACCATCTTTCCTTATTTTCCTGGATCTGTTTAAGAAGAACAACGTTTGAATAACATTATAGTATGTCCATATCTTGACAATTTTATGGATTTTATGGAAGTAATATAAATGCAGTGACGTATCCATAAAATTTCTTCCTTATCTATTTGAAAATCATTAGAAACCTGGCATCAGAAAGGCAATGAAAACAATTTCAAATGGTTCCATTCCCTTTGAAAGTCTTTCAACAGTTTCATTTCTTATTGGATCTTTTTCTTTGTATGTCAATATTAAAGTTTTAATGTGAGTTTCTCAGTGGAAAAAAAAATGTTAAGCAAACACTTTCACATCACTGTAGTCTTAAGCACTTTTACCCAAACCACTGTGAAATAGATCATTTTATTCCCACAAGCATTTATTCAGCACCAATTATTTACTGGGCAACTCTACAAAATACTGGGGTTAATTCCAAAGAAGGATAAGATGCAGTTCTTACTCTCAATATGCTTACATTCTATGTAGGGAGACAAGACGTGCAAATGAAAACAGTTCAATGACATTGCAAGGCAGTATGGGATTAAGAGGAGAATGGATCAGACAATAGAATTTGTATGGGGCTAAGACAAAAGAAAATGGGACTGCCATGGGCGTGAATGCTTGATAATCAGACATTCTACAAGGAGATAATTTAAGTTTTATACATAATCAGCACCACTCTCACCATACTGGTTTTGGCACCTTGCTACAATCCCCTCTCTTAAGCACTTCAAGAGACATCTATCTCCTTTCAAAATGTAAATATACACACAAAATCAAGTTTTTAATAAGTCAAAAACATCAGCGATAGCTCTAGGCAAAAATTGTGAGTCTGCCTATTTTGGTTCCCTTCATTCTCCCTTTTCCGTGTTTGCTTTCCCTCAGCTAGATATTCAGTCATCTTCCCATTATTAAAACAAGAATGTATCCTTTGTTGAAGAGTAAAATTCCTCATCGATTTAAGGGGATAACCTTGTGGAGGCTGGGGTGATAGAAGATTCTTCTTAAATTACAGCATGGAGATAATAACCCACTGTAACTTTTGCCAAGGTGACTCTTGGACTTTAGCTAATTGTACGCAGCCAATATTATTACTAACAGATTTGTGTATGCTTATGTAAACAAACGTGTGAAAATATTTTTAAGCTATTAAAGAGTAATATTTTTCAAATGTACTTAAAAAAACTGAAAAAAGTATATAATCTCATTTCCCTACACTTTATTAAAATGTATTAGAGATTTGGAATTCCACTCATTAATTGCAGTGATATTTTTTATTGCTTCCTTGCATTCATTTATCTCCCGAATCCAGTTTTCAGAGGTAGAGAACACACAATTCCAGCAAAACCAATTAGTATATTCTATGCCTGAGCACAGTTATTGGTTCAAGGATGACTTATGACCTAAAAGAGACCAATCAAAGTGAGTTTCAGGACTGTTCCTAGCCGTTTGGGACACAAATTCTTTCCCTTGCCCTAACATGTTGCAGCCATTTTGCTCCCTTGAGGGAAGCCAGCACAAGGGTGAAGTTTTAACATATGATGTAAAAAACTAACGGAATTTTAGAGAAATGTGATGAGAGTCTTGATCAAATCAAGCCTAACATATTAAGTCAAATTCCTGTATTTTTCAAGGCATTTTTCACAGGGTTTTTCTTTACCTGCAACTAACATATATACAAATACCACAAACGAACTTACCAAATATTTATTGAGCACATGCTATGGACTGCAGCAAAGAATAAGACATAATTTCTTCCCTGAAGTTACATTCTAGCAGAAAAGTAAAAAAAATAAACAGACCAAATCAACATAGTGTGATAATTACCTAAGTATAAACAGAAGATAATGAAACATGATGAAAGAGGGGCACCTAACTCAGCAGTCATACAATTAAAAAAAGCTTAAAAACATTAAAATATCAGACTAAACCACACCATTCTTTTACATATAACCGCCTGCCAGTTAATAGCATGGCTAGTTTTTTAACATTCAGTATAAAATGCCTGTGACTTAAATGGCAAATACTAATATTCTCACCCAACATTGAGCCCCTTGAAATCACCAATTTATTCCTGAAACAAATTGTCACTTATTGTGTGTCATGATAAAGACATTCCAATATACAAAATACAAAGTATAAACTCTTAAGCTACTACCAGGTAACTCATTTTATCTATGCTGTTTTTCAGAAGAAATCTCTGGAGAACTGAAACTCAATAAATTCTGTGAGGCAAAAATTAACTGCTGTTTAAAAAAGCCAAAGTAGTAAAATAGCGATTGGATGTTAAAATATATTCCTGTATAAACAAAATATTCCCTGTTGAATCACATGCAATAAAGCATACGAAAGTAAGCCAAAGATCATAAAGAACTCCAGACAAATGCCAGTTATTGCCATTCTCCTGGAGTGTACTCTTTCACAACAGTCAGAAACGCAGGAGTATGATTATTTCATGCACTTACCTCCAAGAAAAGATTATATCTTTAATCTTAGAGGACAAAATGAACAAGTTAAAGAATTCCCAGTACAAATTATCTTTAATCTTAAAGGGCAAAATGAGTAAGTTAAAGAAGTCCCAGTACAAATTAATGTGCTGAAATAAAGAACTGTCATCCTTTTCTTCTTATTTGGGTTTGTACAAATACAACTAAATGGTCTGGAGCTTTGTTTCCTGACTTTTGTCATTGAGAAAGGAACATAATAATAACCAATTAGTTGAATCTTCTCATCCAGAGGGAAGTGGGCAAAAGAATGAATGTTTATAGGTAGTTAGAGATAATTACCATAGGAAAAGTGCTATTGATTTTATTCTCATAAGTACCTTGTAGGGATGATTATTCCCATTTTACAGATGAGGAACAGCAGAGTATGGAAGCTTTAATGACACAACTGAATCAATGAACATAAGGAATTTTGCTAGGCATGATTTTAATTTATCTCATAATCATTCATTTAGAATTGCTATAGCTAAGGAACATTTCTACAGGATAGAAAATTAAACTGCTTTTAGAATGATTCATCTTTTGTCAAGATATACTCCCTTCTCTCCTGTTCCCTTGGTATAGAATCCTCAGTCCACCCTTCATAATTTAAGCTTGATTCAAACATCAGGCTCTCGATAAGTGTCAAATGAAGAATGGCAACATGAGGTCAACTCCTAAAGCAAACAACCATTTCTAAATATTCCATTTATTTTTGTTTAGAGTTTAAAGGAACAAAGTTTATTTCTGCAAACAGTGTAGTGTTAATACAATAGTACAGGTCTGTAACAGTGAGTAAATCTTAATAAGCTACCTAAACATCCCCAAGCTAATTGGAATTTTACCAAAATGTATTCTTACATACAAAGTTTAAACTTGGCTGTCTAAATAAGAGTACAAGAAACAGAAATGAACTGAGAGACTACATTAGCACAAGCTAAACAGCCTCTTAGATACTCAAAGGAAGGAAAGTCATCAAAGAAAAAGCAAAAGACAACCCGATGCTCAAACTGCATCTCAACTGCATTCTAAAGAACTATTTTTTCCTAAAACATTCCCCCCTAAAACTACATAAAAATTAATTTATGTTTCCTAAAAGGAAAAAAATAATCACTTACTTAAAGAATATTTATTTGTGGTCACTCTTTGTGAGGCCCTGTTCTAGGTTCTGTATCAGCACCTCTGTTCATAGATTTATTAAGATATCCATATGTATGATTTTAAGTGTTCTTCATCTAAGAATGCTAACCTTTTCTTTTGTCCTGCTACTTTTACATTTTCATCCCAAACTATACTTACTTTCAGAATAACTCTTTCAGCATTCTTGATTCACTTTTCTGTTGTCCTGCTATACCCACTGACCCCTTCACCTTGGGGAAAAAAAAGTATCCAGTCTGTCCTGGATGTTTGTAATTGCAAGTGTTGCTGAAGAAAATTGTCTAAGCAGCTTGGTTGTACAATTGATGGTTTCTGACTCCATCTTGGCTTCGACACTCATTTGCCCTGATCGTATTCATCTTAGTGAGGTTCTCGTCATGCTTCCCACTGTAACCCATCACTCTTCCTAAGTCTTTCACTTCACCAATCCCATTATACTCAGTTGATGAAGCAGCTTTCTAATTGATAAAGAAAAAAGAAAATATCAAACAGGAATTCTCCAAACCTGTCTCCTCACATCCATCTCTAAATTTACCCAATACAGACTCTTTACTTATACCCTTTGCTATTATCTTTTGTATGAAGGACTTCCTCCACACATCAAGCACCTCCCTCCTGTACTTTAAGTATCTCCCTTTGTACTGGCTTCATTCCCTCAACCTATAAACATATTTAAAACTCCCATGTGGAAGAAAGGAAAGGAGGAAGGAAGGGAAGGGGGAATGAGAGAGGGAGAAGAGTATAATTCATTATAGATCTGCCCTCAATCTGAGGCTCTCTCCAGCATCTCTTTCCCTTCATCATGATCATCTATCCAGCTTCAGCTCATCATCAAATTATCCGAAAGCAGAGTCCACATGTTCTGTCTCCACTTGCTCAAATTTCACTGATCCACAGATCGTTGTGCACTATGCCACAAGTTATGATCATCTGGCTTCCATTCATACCAATGTACTAAATTGCCTTTTGCAGAAATCACCAAAGAGTTCATTGAAGTCATACTGCATGCCTTGGTTTTAGTTCTCATTTTACTTGACCTCTTCAGCACTTGCTACATTTCAACCCTCCTTTCTTAGTTTCCACATACCAATGAGCATGAATTGTTGTGCTTACAGGTAAACCTAAGGGCACATTTTCGAGTCAATTCTAAAGTCTCCCATCCTTGAAAGCCAACATATACAGCATCAGAAGGTTCAGGATGCCCACAGCTTTGTTTTTACCATTCATAACAACAAATAGAAAGAAAAATAACACATGATAATATCAAGATAACATGCGTACACTCCCTACCAGGGTTGACTATGTTTAGAGAGGCTAAGTGGTGAATTATTGCAAGAAATTGAGGGATGTTGCATAATTTGATTTTCTGAATTGAGGGCCAAGAGCTTTGAAATTTCTTGAAATCCCTCTGTTGCACTGGTCTTTGCTTCCAATGAATAGAGTGAGCAGTAGATCGAGGTCATGTTTGAAAACTATTGTGACTGGACCCTTGGGGAATTTGGAAACTGCTTTGTGATAGGTAGGAGGTCACAGACTGGATTCACTTTTATGGGCGTGGTAATCTATGCAGTGAAGTTGGAAACTGTTGCTGTGGGAGCACTGAAACGGGGTCCACAACATAGGAGAATCCTAGCATCGTTCTTCCCCACTTCCCTGACCATCTCCCCCTCTACTCTCTTTACAACATTTCTGACTGGTTTCTGCTCCTATTAATATCTCCTATCCATCCCTCCCAATGTTGTTGTCCTTTAGATTCTGCTCTCTGTCTTCAATCTTCCCTATTAATTCCCTCCCCAGTTCATTTGACACTACTCCAAATCGCTAATAGTTGTCGAAACTCTCTCTTTCATGACCAAAATCCTTATTTTTTTTTTTTTGACCAGCGATCAGGTGGTCTCACAGAAACCTAAAACTTAATATATCCAAAATGAAACTCACTATACCACCATGTCTCTCTAAATCTGTTCTATTTCCTCCATTTCAGATCTCTATTAGTGCGGTCATCAGACACTGCAGCTGAACTGCTACCTAAACATACATTCTCCCTCTCTTCCTTTAGTAACTGAACCCTCAAGTTTTAACTGGGTACATGGCCAGAAAAGAGCCTACAATTCCCAGACTTTCTTATTATTTCTAGAACGGGCTATTTGACTAGGTTGTGGCCAATGGACTGTGAGCAGACTACTAGATCATGTTTCTTCTCCCTTTTGCCCCTTCCTAACTGATTGACTGTGGAACTGATAATCTTGGTGATGAGACCTCTTCAACCAGATGCATGAGGGGAGGTAGAGCAACAAGGAAAAATACATGCATATCTCTAACACTGCAGAACCTCATATTATCCCTAGATTGCTAAACCTGGAGTGCTTGACTGGCAGAGAAACAAACTTCTGCCTTGTTGAACCTACTCTTGTTAAATTGGATCTCTGGTACAGCAGCTAAACCAGTATCCTAAATAATATACAACCTATCTCACAAGCTAGAAACTTCAAAGGCACTGATCTCACTATGCCCCATCTTCCACCTTCAATCATTTATCAAACTTTGGTGATTCTACCTGAGAAAAATTCCTCAAATTCAATTCCTCTTCTCCAATTGCATAGACCCTGCTCTAGCCCTGGCTGTCAAAACCCCTGGCTTAGAATTTTCTAAGTCTTACAACTGATGCCCCTCACAATGCAATCTATTCTCCAACACCTACAGCACAATCTTCCTATCAAACACATCTTTCGACTCTTCTGTATTAAAACTTGTGAAAGTTTTCCACTATCTACCACATACTGTCCAAATCCCTTAGCCTGGCATAGATAGATCTTTGAAATCCTTCTCACTTCTTACCACTCCTCACTATGCACCACATGATCCTGCTGCACAGAAGTCCCATTACTTCTGAAATGATCTCAGCCTTTTGATGATACTATGCTTTTGCTCATAGGTTCTCTTCAGTTAAAATACCCTTTTTTCTCTTCTTGGTCAGGAAAATACCTCCTTAACCCTTAAATCCCACTATAAACATCATATCCCCAGTGAAGTTTCTTAGAAATCTCTCAGTAGAGGTTATTGCTCTATTATTTGGCTCAATTATATGAGCTTGCTCACATTTTTGTAACAGCAGTAATAAATTTTGTTAATTTATCCGTTTGCATGTCTGACTCATTCTAGATTTCTGAAGGATAAATATTTCTTAATCATCTTTGTATCTCTATCACCCTGGCATATATTAGACAATAGTAAATACTTGCTGAATGACTGAATGGATCCTTCAAAAGTTCAACTAGGCCTACAAAGTTTGTTTTAACACATGAAAGGAAGCATCCTGCAGCATGAAAATATGAAATGGTGATAGCCTTCCCTTATATTAAGCCTCGAATCCCCCCATCATGAATGCTTTTTTTTGGTTATTAAAGGGAAAAGCATTAGTTGAGACAGTAGCTTGGCAGTCGTAAAGTACATGAGCTTTGAAGCCACGGTGCCTGGTTTCAAATCCTAACTCCACCACACATCAGCTATATAACCCTGGGCATGTCACTTATCCTGTCAGAATATCAGTTACTTCATCTGAAATGGTGATAATAATTGTTCTTACATCATTGGGTGTTTGTGGGATAAAATGAGTCAATATAGATAAAGCACTTAAAACAGGCACTGCCATACTAAGCACCAAATAAGGGCCAGCTATTATTATAATTTCAAAAAGGAAATGGTACAAAGATCACCCAGGAGGAATCTGGGAGACCTGAGTGAACAGTAGGGATGGCTGATTATTTGTGTCTCTTTTCATCATTATCTAGTAGGGATACATTTCTAAAACTAGCTAATTATTACATAGCTTATTTCCTGAGTTTTAAGCAGAAGCCTACTATTTAAAGGCTCAGAACACATAAATACACTTTGAAAGGTGCTGGGAGCCAGAGCCGAATGTGTGCCAGGATGGTCTTAAACTAGACCTTCATCCCTATCAGAAGGTCATGCATCATCACTTGTCCTGGGACAAACCTGACTTATCTCTCTAACCATGTTTCTTTACAGTTCTGTCCAGCTCTGCCATCCCAATGAATGCTCTTCCTTTAGCTCCCAATGCACACACTTATTCCATGACTTATAATGTGTTTTCCCCCCTTCTAAGATGATGCGTTTGCTGATTGTATTTCTGCTAAGTTCTCTTCTCTCCTGGTCTGATCTCAAGACAATATCTACATTGTGGCTTTTCTCCAGGGTCAGAACAGTCTGTACCCCAATTGTCCTACTCACTTCCTCCATCAGAGGCACTGAAGCTTGGGAAACACTGGAAGGCGGCAACCACCACCTGCAGAGAAGATTCCGTCAAGGACAAAAGCACCTGGGTTGGAAACGTTGGAACTAGATCACAGGCCTAGGCCTAGTACATCAGTAGTCCTATAGAGAAAGGAGCTGAAATAAGGTAACACTGAAGAAACGCCGTACCGGTTCTGCCTAGAGCTGGGCCAGGCGCTAAATATTTAAGTGCACACATCACAACACTAGTTTTGCATTCCCTGAGGTAAACTTACATTTATGCTGCATTACTTTGACCACATGTATTACACATCTGCTTAAGCTTCAGTGCTCCTAAATATATTCTGACAGCAAACACAGCTACAAAGGAGAAGAAAATCTGTGATGTTGTGTAGTTCTTCAAAGATCTGACAGACTTCTTTAATAATTAAAGAGCTGCTATACCGGCCTAATGGCAAAATATTTCTGCAAATTGACTTTCTATTCACACTGTGACAGGATTGGACTAAAAAACTGGATAATCATTAATGTGCCTTCCTGCTCTGTATTTCTTGGTGTTTGTGTTTGGCTTCCTATAAAATGGCAACTGAGCCAGATTAAAAACGTACAGTGTTTCAAATGTAACTCGCAGCATTTTATTACAGAAAAAACCTGATTTTGATTCTTCTTTTAATAATGGTAATATGCTTAAAGAAATAAGAAAACGAGGAAAATATTGGGACTTTGTAAATTATAACTGTTAAGAGAACAATGATAACTGATGTTAAAAACAACTGTTTGAAAATACTTGAACACATATATATCACTACTGTCCAAAAATTAAAAATCCTATCTTGGAATGGTTTTCAGCCTATATGATTTTATCTTTCACTAGTAAGAAGTTTATGGTATGCAAATTATATTTTAATAAATAGAATCAGCATTATGCTTATAAGTCATTTAACTGGTAAGTGTACCAGATAAAAAGTCTAGAGTAAAACATTCAAAAGTGATGCTTAAATCCCACTTTAAGTATATATCCAAAATAATTAAAATCAGGATCTCGAAGAGACATTTGTACTTCCATGTTCACTGCAGCATTATTCATAGTATCCAAGATACGGAAACAACCTAAGTGTCTATCATGAATGAATAAAGAAAACGTGGAATGTATATGTGTGTGTGTATGCGTGTGTGTATATATATGGAATACAACAGAATATTGTTCAGCATTTAAAAAAAAGAAAATCTTGTCATATGTGATAATATGGATGAACCTGGAAGATGTTATGCTAAGTGAAATAATCTAGTCACTAAAGGACAAATATTGCATGATTCCACGTATATGAGGTATCTAAAATAATTAAATTCAGAGAAGCAGAGAGTAGAATGGTGGTTTCCGGGGGGAAACTTAGTGGAGGGGAAGAAATGAGGAGTTGCTAATTAATGGGTATAAAGTTTCATTTATGCAAGATGAATAGTTCTAGAGATCTGCAGTACAACATAGTGCCTATAGTTAATACTATATATTAATATTATAGTACAATTTAAAAATTTGTTAAGAGGGTAGATATCATGTTAAATGTTCTTATCACAAAACAAACACCCAAAGGAGCACTAATAATCTTTTGAAGTGGACAATTTTCTAGTATGCAAATCATACTTTTATAAATAGAATAATCATGAGCATTATCCTTGTAAGTCACTTTACAGGTAAGTACAGGTGTACTTTTATTACCTTGGTTGTGGTGATGCTTTCATTGTTTCATATGTCTAAATTCATCAATTTGCATACAGTAAAAACATGTAGATTTCTGTATATCAATTATACCTCAATAAAGTGGTTTGAAAATAAATACATAAATAATTGATGTCATGCTTTAAATTGTTGTAAGGTTTCTGAAGGACAACAAGGCACTACTAGAAAAAGCTTCAAATAGATGCATGCACTATCATCTAACAATTCTTTTTCTTCAAATTTGTTCTAAAAAATGAAGGATATGTTGAGGGATTTAGCAAATGTTTAGTTATTAAGAATGTCAATGGTGTGACATTCTACTCTCTGCGCATAACTGTCATAAATAAAAATGGAAGCAATTTAATTCCCAACAATGAAATGGTTAATAGATTGGAATACATCCAAAGACTAGTCAGCTGTTTAAAATGATGTTGTAGACTAATATTTGTTATAAATATGGACAGTTTATCATTAAATGTGAATTCTCAGTGACTAAATAATACATATATGATCACATATTTGCTGAAAATGTACATATAAATTTATTCAAAGATAACATTTTGAAAAGAATGTTCTAACTGTCTACAATAAATATGTATGGCTTTTTTTAAATTTCAAAATATTAAGGGGGTACAAATGTTTTTGTTACATGGATACCTTTTATAATGCTTAAGTCGGGGCTTTTAATGTGCCCATCATCCGAGTAGTGTTCATTGTAACTGTTAGGTAGGTTTTTACCCCTCTCCTCTTCCCCCACCTTTCCACTTCTTGATTTCCAATGACCTTTACATCTCTTTGTGCCCATGTGTGCCCATCGATTAGCTCCCAATTATTACAGCGTACAAGTGGTGTTTGTTTTTCTATTCCTGAGATACTTCACTTGGGATAATGGTCTCCAGTTCCATTCAAGCTGCTGCAAAAGACATTAATTCATTCCTTTTTATGGCTGAGTAGTACTCCATGGCATATATATATGTGATATATATATATCACATTTTCTTAATCCACTCACGAATCAATGGGCACTTAGGTTGATTCCACATCTTCGCAATTGTGAATTGTGCTGCGTAAACACTTGAGTACAGGTATCTTTTCAATAAAATGACTTCTTTTCCTTTGGGTAGATACTCAGTAGTGGGATTGCTGGGTTGAATGGTAAGTCTACATTTATTTCTCTGAGGAATCTCCATACTGTTTTCCACAGAGGTTGTGCTAATTTGCAGTCCCACCAAAAGCGTATAAGCATTCCTTTCTCTCTGCATTCACACTGGCATCTATTGTTTATTGACTTTTAATAATGGCCATTCTGACAGGGGTAAGGTGATATCTCATTGTGGTTTTAATTTGCATTTCCCTGATGATTAGTGATGTTCAGCATTTTTTTCATATGTTTATTGGTCATTTGCGTATGTTCTTTTGAAAAACTTCCGTTCATGTCTTTTGCACACTTTTTAATGGGGTTGTTTGTTTTAATTTTAAACTATTTATAGGAAGATGGCATACATTTTTTTTTACATAATTGAAATAAAGTGATTACCAGGCATATATTTCTTCAGTGCCCAGAGCCTTTCTCACAGACATATTTCATCTGCACCTGTCCTGTTCCCACCTTTCCCCTTTTTCCTTCTTCCACCTGGCCAGAGATATACGGAGGCTTTTCTTCTCGTTTCTGAGACTATTTCCACCATAAAATTGCATGCTCATCTGAAAATTAATATCTTGCTACCATGTCATATGTTACCTCCTCTGTAAAAGTTTTCTGATCATCTCAAGCTGACCTAGGTTCTGCTTTATCTTATCGCCCTTTGTACACCCCTGTTTTCTTATAGCATTTTAATTGTTTGCATATATCAGAGGGCATAAATTAGAAGCTATTTAATATCAGAAAGCATGTATTTTCATGTTTATATCCCCAGCATCCAGGACAGTACTCAACACCCAATATTTGTGTGATGAATTTTGAATAAAATTCTATTAAAATTCCTTCTTGAAAATATAATTGAAGAGCTTAAGATCCTCTAAATTCTAATCACATATTCACTATGCTTGCCAAAATCTTATTCAACTGATAAAAGAATATTTTTCTTAGTGGCTCTGAGAATTATGAAACCTAGGAGATAAAGAGTTGCAACATTTATTGAGTACCTGCTCTGTGCACTAGAGATATCAAGGCTCCATGGCTTAGTGGAGGAGACAGGCAAAGAGACAAGTCATTCCATATCATATGAGTAGTACTGAATAGAGGCCAGCACAAAGCAATATGGGAATACATGGAAGTGAGCAAGAATTACAGTGTCTTCTTGCTGGTGCCAAGATTATCCCAACAAAGAGAAAACAGACTGAAGAAAGGAGTTGTTACTTTAGACCCTAAATACCATTATATTCTATTTGTCACCTTGAAATGGTTCTTCAGGGTTTCTACACTGCATGTTAGACATCACCATATACCTAGAACCCAAAAAATGCTCATCATTTTTAGAATAATAATGAACATAGGTCTCTATCAGTACATTGCTGTTTGGGTTAACGAAACTGATTATGATTCCATTCTCTTGAATTGGCAAAGAATGGAATCAATGGATGCACAAAGAAGTACTCAAGACTTGACTATTAAGACCCATCATATTCTCACTTTTACCAACAACTTTTATTTTACCTCTCTCCATTCCACCTATTAGCTTTGCTTTCTGGCAAACCCTAACTGCATATGGACATCCGAACATATCAACCTAGTTCAGTTCTCTGTACCTTCAAACACAACCATGACTTTGCTTCCCACAAAAATCCATCTAACCCACTCCCCTCCATAGCTAATCACTACTTCCTTTAGGTTACTTCTGTACATTATGCAAACTTCTCTTGTTCACTGTTTACTCTGTGTTAACTATTAAAATGTTTTTCTTAGTCTTTGAGTGCCTTGAAAGCTGAGACAATGTCATTTACACTCTCTATTCTTAGCACTCAGTATAGCATCTGAAAATAAATGATTACTTCATGAATGTATTGTATAGCTAAACTTTAATTTAAAAATAAAAAGATGTGCTAAAATATTCTGACTTACCCTGTATAATACATGAAACTGGTTGGATGTGATTATCAGAAATAAATCTGGGAATAAAATTTTATGCAATTTTACTTGATAGATTAGAAAACTGAACTGTGAATTATACATTCTGACAGTATTATGTTTAAATTTTTATTTTACTGTTAAAGGGTAAAATATTTATGTTCCAATATATCAATAAATATTAAAATGGATTTGATAAAAGGCTAAATTTTGATTGGATCAGTGTCTGTAAAAAATAAAACCAGTTAAATTGATCTGCTCAAATAATTAAAAAATAACATTTTTTGAGTTCTTACCAGGCATCATGCACTTGCTTGAGGTTTTATAATATACCACCTAATTTATCCTCCAAGCAACTGAGGATAACTATTGTTATCCTCATTAAGGACAAGAGATTTAGAGAGATCAAGCCTCTTATCCAAGGTCAAACAGCCAGGAAAATGGTAGAGCAGAGATTTGGAAGCAGATTTCGTTGGTTCCAGAGCCAATCTCTTGGTCACTGTTAGTTATCTGACTAAAATGACCCATTGCTCACAGCTTGCCAGAATGGACCACATAATCAAATAAAAACTGTACGTCCAGTGAATCCTCTGTGTTCTCAAGGTAGGTTTCCTCCTACTTAAAATGTACAATTTACAAATTCCTCTTTCATATTATTTATCTGTCCAAATTATCTGTTAGAGTTCATTAGAACTATCTGAATATAAGAAATATTCAAGTTAAACACATGCATGGCAAAGAAAATACACTTCACATTTTTATATTATGGTTTATTTCTTCCAAAATCTTTTGTTTGCCACCATAAATGATGTGGCAAAAATAAGTATAAATTATGGGGGGCTTTGATCAGTAAGTAGTCACTTAATATCCACTATATTTAAGTAACAGGTAGAAAATTAAAATTCATAGAGTTTTTTTTTTGCAGTAATAATTGTATATATTTAGAACTTACAACATGATGTTTTGATAGTCATATACATAGTAAAATGATTACTACAATCAACCTAATTAACATATTCATCTCCTTATAGTTATTTGTTTTTTGTGTGTGTGGTGAGAACTGAATCTATTCTCTTAGCAAATTCCCAGTATACAATACAGTATTTTTAACTATAGTCGTAATGCTTACATTAGATCTACAGACATATAGACATCCTAGATAACTGCAACTCTGTACCCTTTGACCAACATCAACCCATTTCTCTCACTTCCCCACCCCTAGCAATCACCTTTCTACTCTCTGCCTCTGTATATTTGATTTTTTTTAGATTCCGCATATAAGTGAGATCATGCGGTATTTGTCTTTCTGTGTCTGGCTTATTCCACTTAACATAATGTCTTCCAGTTTTACCCATGTTGTCCCAAATGGCAGGATCTCCTTTTTCAAAAGCTAAATAATATCCCATAATATAATATACATTTCTTTATTCATTCATCCATCAATGGACACTTAGGTTATTTCCAGATCCTGGCTAATGTGAATAATGCTATAATCAGTACAGGAGTTCAGATATCACTTTGAGGTACTGATTTCATTTCCTTTGGCTATATACCCAGGGATTGCTAGATCATATGGTAATTCTATTTTTAATTTTCTGAGGAACCTCTATACTTTTTTCCATAATGGCTACACCAATTTACATTCCCACCAACAATGTACCAGGAGTCCCCTTCCTCTACACTCTCACCAACATTTGATATATTGAGTCTTTTTGATAGTAGCCATCCTAACAGGTGTATGGTGATATCTCATCGTGGTTTTGGCTTCTACTTCCCTGATGATTAGTGATTTTCAGCACCTTTTCATATACCTATTTTACATTTGTATGTTTTCTTTGGAAATCTGTCTATTTAGGTCATTTGTCCATTTTTTAATAAGGTTATTGGGGTTGTAAGTTATTGGGGTTGTTTTACTTGCTATCGAGCTGTGTGAATTCCTTATATATTTTAGATATTAGCCCCTTATCAGATATATGGCTTGCTAATACTTTCTCCCAGTCCATTGGTTACCTTTTCATTTTGTTGATTATTTCCTTTACTATGCAGAAGCTTTTTAGTGATAAGATATATTCTTACCAAGGTACTCTCAGTCTATTGGGAAGACCAGCTTATTATGTACAATCAATTAACTGCTACAATTTTAGGAATACAAATAAGGAGATCCTGGCAACACATGCAACCATTCATGCTTAGTACAATTGACTATTTTCTTGGAAAAATTTTTTGTTAATGTCCCTCAAGAAAGCATATATTACCACAAGATTCTTAGAATTCAATAAACAACAAAAATATTCACAGAAATATTTTATGCTTCTAAGCACAGTCTATAACTTATAGTACACTTAGAGAAATCAGTCAGGGTAAGAGAAAACACATTGTGAACTTTTCATTATTGTTAAAATCACATATTTATGAGAAAAACAATTAAACCACCCAACCTAACAATACATGTGCCAGACATGTTAGACAAAAAAACAAGCCAAATGACAGTATTTAACATAATCAGTACTGAATTCCAATCAGTAGGCTCTTGTACCATAGAAGCACTTTGCCAGTATTATAGTTTGGTAACGAATTCTTTTCCTTTCATAATGTGGTCTGTCTTACTGGCGTTTATTAAAGCAAAACTCCATTTAAGAAAAAGAATAGCTAATTACAAATCATATGAAGTAAGATGATTATTCTACTGTGTTTTGCTGGCTTTCATTTTGAACTGCATTAAGAAGATCCTGGAAAAAAAAAGGTCTCTAACCATCAGTGCATGTGTGAAAAATTTCTCATCTCTTTCTCATTTTCTTTTATTGACTCACTTGCACATTGCCATCTATGTGTTTTATGCTCAGAGCACCCTGATCTGGTACGTTAATGCCCTAAAACCCAAGAGCAAACTTACTCTGGTTGGGGAACATTCCTTCCAAGTATTAATAAATATCCAGGCTGTTCTGCCAGATGTTCAACTAACAAAATCAATTACTGTACAGTATTTCTGTCCAGTCTTGCTGCTGGCAGACCATTATACATAAGGATTTTTGACAAGTCAGTGGAAACTGGTTGAAATAATTGGGCACATTTATTTAAAAACTGGAAGAAGGGCTAAACTGTTTTTTTTATTTTTTCTTAGCACAGATACATGATTATAGAAGTTTGAGTGGATATTCTTTTCTCTGTGACAATACTTTCAATACAGCAGACCAGATATTTCCTTCCCCTCTCCACCTCCCCTCTGAGCGATAGGAATGATTAAATAAAATGCCGACAATTGTAAATATGCAATATCCATAATTCCTCTGCTAAAAGATGTTAAATTTATTAGTGTCTTTTTTGTTGTTGTTGTTCCAAGAATAGGGACTTGGTAAGATTTTCCTTTTATGACTTTTTTTTAGTCATTGGCATTAAGTAGACCTCTTGAAATGAGAACAAATATATGTAAAATTTGTTCAAAAATTAGTACCTAAACATCATGTGACAGAAACTTGGCCAGTATACATGTAAGTTTCATGTGCTCAGGATTTGTAAGGTAGAAGCATCATGTGACATTAGAGAAAAGGGGAAATAATGAGAAAAGAGCATTAAGACATTTGACAAATTGACAAATTAGCAAGCTCTAAACACTTAATTTCTCTTCCTTCCTCCTATAAGAAGTCTCCCCTACCACTACCACCCCCCAAAAAAAATCATAAAGAAAACCAACACTTTGGCTGTTTGGAAGAAAAAAAAATAGGGAGAGATGGGGGAGAGAAGAGGCAGGGAGAGACGGAGGTAGGGTGGAGGAGAGGGAAGGTAAATGTGTTAAAATTAGATGTAATCAGCTTTATGTTGTTTAAATCCTAAGGGATCAAAATACACACATACCTTAGGGTTGTGTGTTAATACTCTTCGTGTCGCAGTAGCATTCCTTTTCAACAGATTCATTATTCTTTAAACTATGATCATTACTAGACACCCAAGGGTTGATTTGGGTTTCTGTTTTCTCTGAGAGGCCCAGACTTCTCTAAAAGCTGGCTTCCATCCTTGCTGCAGGCTGGAAAAAAGCAGGGCTGTTTGCATGGCACGGCACCAAGCCCTTTAACTTAGAGACTCATGCCATTTAGAAGCTCAATTTTTACCACCTCCATCTGCTGCACAAGAATTAGATACCAATTGTCCAGGCCACTGAGAAAGGATATTTGTAGAATTCCTCTGGCATTTCCTAAGGCCTCTGGCCTTTGCATTCAAATGTCAGCATTTTCTTTTCATTCAACACACTTTGCTAAACAAAAATATGGCACTGTATGAGGTGGTCTGATAAAAGCAGGAGAAATTCAGAATACCCAGTATACAGACAACCTGGGTAATCAACTGACAGAAGAAATCATTTAGCCAAAACATTTAGAGAAATCTAGAAAAATTTAGCAATTTAGGAATTCAGGGTATGTGAACAAGTATTACATATGCAAGAGCACTGACCAAGATATCACACAAATGACTAGTAACAACCGCTAGGCTAGAGGGCATAATACGATTATCTTTATTAAGGAAGGTTAAAAAATAAATCACCCCTTAAGGTTTTAATATATTATAAAAAGAATTGGGTGAGCACGATTAGATCTCTATAGGAAAAGTAAAGGGCAGAGAGCTATTTCTATTAAAGCTTCAGAGCAACACAAAAAGAGTCCTTCAACTCAGCCATAAAAAGGCTTATGTGAAACCAAAGAATGACCATTCTCCTAATCTGAACTTTGTTCAAAAAGTCCCCAGATGTAACATGATCAAAAAATATATCACATTCTAAAACCAATATATTTATTCTTTGCTTTAGAGCAATAACTTCATGTACCAAGTTTTAAGCAGTATTAGCAAAGCCCTCTCTAGGTTACCCTTTAGTCAGAGTGGGGACAGTTCCCCATCAGCCCCCAGCCAGCTGTCAGCCCCATGTTGACTTTCACAAAGCTTCCTAATGACAGGCAGCAGCTGGCCTTCAATTTTCTAATCAGGAAACCTGGGAGGGAAGCCGAATGAGTTAGGCAGAATCCAAAGCTGGTTTTGGAGATAGACACTGTGCAAAGCAACTGCAGTTCCTGCCCATCACGTGGCCCAAAATTTCTAGTTTATAACAACAATGAAGCAACCTACCATTGAATTCTATTTCAGATGCCTTATTTCAACAGAATGAAAAATATATTTTACAATTCACAAACCATCTCAGAAATTTATAACATTCAATTTCATCAAAAATCAGGTAGACTTTCTAATTAATCAGTAATAAAGTAAATAGGACATATGTACTTACACATATATGTATACATTAAGATATAAACACACACATACACACATATATATAAAAACACATAGCCATATACATCCATCCATCCATATATGGGATTGCCTCATGGGCACACTCATTTTTAGATATGCAAATCTAGAATAATTTGTTGTATGTATAAATGGTTTTAATATCAATTGACATCTTTGAATATGGCTGTGTCAAATTGTTATGCATAATGTTTCCTGATCAATTTATCTACAATGGTTGATTCAACACACCAGAAATTAGTTATCCTCCAACCACAAGCTTCTTCCATCTGTGTAGAATTAACACTATTGACTGTATATTTTATACACTTTCCAGAAATATCTTCAACTTTGGAGTTTGTACAAAATAAATAAGAACATCTTCACAAGTATTTCCCATACTATAAGGTTTCCCACAGGGAATAATCCTGAAAACCTACAAAGGAAATCTGGCTGATAAGATTCATCCTATCAACCATTAGAGTAAATAAAACAGGCAAATATCAATGTATTTAGATGAATAGAAGTAACGGATTTTTTAAATAATTACTTTCCTTTTAAGAAATAAGGTTTCAAATTGAAAATGGTTCATTGAGGGGATTTTATTAAGTAGACAGAAATTTTAATGAGCAGTAAACTTATGTAAAATAACTGTACATAAGGAGAACAGTATTTATCTCATATACTTCCTGCTTTCTCCCAAAATTTTCCAGTTGAATGACTATCAGCAGCATTCAGGGAGACTAATTCAGTGAGAAGACAGACAAGCCTCCTATCCGAAAACAGTATTTCCTCCTCCTCCTCTATTTCTTGAGCCATTCTTATAGGTACTTTGCAATAGAATTTATACGGTTTATCACGTTTGTTATGACAACCACCTAATGAGGTGGGTATTATTATTATCCCCATCTTTCAAAAGAATAAACTGAAGCTAAAAGGGCTATGACCACATGAAAATGAATGAATGATCTTGGTACTCATACCCAGATCTGTAGGACTCTGAAACCCGCCCTCTTGAGCTCTATAAAAACCTGTGTCTATGCAGAAAATTCCATGTAAGCTTGTATGTGTAAACTCTTGATTATAAATCTCTATGAATCAGCACATTTATGTGAATAATGAAAACCACAAGTGTGGGGTCTTAACTTCATTTCTTCTGCTGGGAAATCTGCTTTTGAGTCTTCTCATCTTAATCAAGCTTTTGCCTGTGCAAAAGGCAGGCTAGGAGCTTAGCCCATCATTAATGAATCATCTACATTTCTGTCCTCCACCCATCCAAATTCTGTCATCCTAAGTCCTGATGTGCCAAATGCAAACATATGAGCATAGTCTTTGCTGGTGATCCTTTGTCATTTACACTATGGAATTATGACTCTACTCTACACACAAGTTATTCCCTCCCTTTAGCGCCTTAAGGTTGTGTTTTAGTCTTGCATCATGCAGGAGTTATAGTAGCCAATAAATCTAATCTTTACTAGAGGCTGATTCTGTCCCAAGCTTACATAAGTTATTTCCCTTAATGTTCTCAACAACCCTTTAAGAAAAGACTGTTATTTTCTACTTTATAGACGAAGAAACTAGATCAGGCAAATTGATCAAGGAGATACAACCAGGAAAGAGCAGAAATGGTTTTCAAACCCAGGCTAACTCCAGAGCCTATACTCTTAACCTTTATTTTTTGTAAAATATAGTTGGTGGACAATTAAATTCGGGGTCAATTTAAGATGTCCCATATGGCAGTTCTTCACAGTATTTCTGTGTGAAAAAATAAAATGTTTTAAACTAAGTATTCAGCAAGGGACTTGCAAACTTAGTTTGACAGTACAGTTTAAATAGGTCAGTTATGAGTTAAAATTTTATTCCCCAGAGTCCACTGACATCTTTGTCAGGGAGCACCAGGGACAAAGGCTTTTGTGGCCCTTCCAGTGACTTGTGGAAAATTATCCTCTTCCATAGTTACAAGACTTCAGCAACAGCAATCCCTCACCACCCTATGTGCCACCCAACTGAGTACTCATGTGAATCCAGAAACAGGAAGAACTAACTTCTCTCCCTAAGAACACTGGGAAATGATTTTCAAAATGAGTATTATTCAAGTTGTTTTGAAGTATGACCTAAATATAAAATAATACTTGTATATCTTAGGTGAATTGATTTTTTTTAACACATGATATACAAGGTCTGTCCGGAAAGTATCCAGCCATTGTTAATATAATGAGAACAGTTTGCACGACATCGATGAAACCTGACAGCCAAGGATGGTGGACTGAAACGCGCGTGGGTGAACGATGACGCCCTCACTGTACTAGTCAGCGGGGCACTAGATGCCGTTGAGTGAGCTGTGTGCTGTGTGGCCATCACATTCAAAATGACCAAGGAGAGCAATGAAATCTGCATCCAATTTTGCGTTAAGCTTGAACAATCCTTCGTGGAAACTATTTAGATGATTCAGAAGGCTTTCAGGGATGATGCAATGAGTACAGCATAAATAAAAGTGTGGCACAAACACTTCAAAGATGGTCGAGAATCTGATGAAAGTGATCCACGTTCTGGAAGGCCTACAACAAGCAGGATACCTGAGAATGTTGAACGTGTACAGGCTAGGTTAAGAGACACTTGGAGAACTGTGTGAGGTCCCAAGGTGCCTACTTTGAAGGAGACTGAGGCGTCACTGTCCTATGTACAATGTTTCTTGTAAATTGTATCTTCTTCAATAAATGTCTCTATTTTTCATATTATATGCCTGGATACTTCTGGACAGACCTCAGATTTTGGCTGTCATTATCAGATATTTACATTTGTTTACCTAAAGTAGGTATACATATAAAAATATATATGCATATATGTTCTTTGTCCTGAATGTGAGTACATGGTTTGTGGCAAAAATATTAGTGATGACCCAAGTATAGGCAAATAGTCTTTGTAAACCTTCTTGTAAGAAAGTGTACTTTTGAAGACATCTTTTTACTAAGAGGATATCCATATATTTGTTGGAACCCTAATGTTATGTTTGGCATCTACAAAATAGAGATAATAAGAGTGATATTAAAAGAGCATCCACATTTTCCCTATGTCAGAGAATGTTGACTAGTAGTCTCTGAATGGGTCATGTTCTTGAAAGAGGACCTTACAAACCCACTTTACAGATGAGGAAAGTTAAAGCTCAACGTGATTAAGTCACTGAAAAAAAATATCACGGGGGTATTACGTGATAGAAACAGGATGTGAACTACCTTCTGCCTCTTTCCAAGGCCTGTGTTTTCCTACCATTTCATGCTGCCAGTCTCTTCCTACAGGGGAAAAATTATAACATGTTTCCTTCCTGAAGTAATCATTGTCTCAGTGTTTAGATCCTTTAACTCCAGCCTCTGTTAGTCCCGGCTGCTTTGGCTTTAATGGTGCTTGAATCTCCCATTAACACGTGTAGAAACTCAGGCTCCAAGTTTCTAGGCTCTAGGCCTTGCTCTGCTGTGCCCAGTCCTAACTTACAGCCCACTGCCTTCATCCTCTGCTGCTCAATACCCAGAGAGACAGCTAAATCCCTTTTAGTCCAAAAGGGATTTAAAATTTTAAGAGGAGAATTATTTAATTTTGCTCTTCTCAAACAAAAATCAATATTATGCTAAAATCATAATTTTTATTTTAGAAAAAGAGAAAAAATAAGAATTTTTACAATTCGACCTAAACTTTCATGTGACTTACTTTCTTTATAAGTACTTGGCAAAGTAAGATCTTTATTGAATAAGAGTATAATCATTCATTCAACACACAGTAGGTAGTTTGCAGTAGGTCCCCTTCCAGATACTGGGAATATAGAGATGCTTAAGACATGGGACTGAAGGGGCCTGAAATCTTGTGATTACAAACAAAGGTATCCATGAAGAACTGCAACACCAGTGTCTGAAAGTGCCAAGGAAATAGCAAACGAAGCTCATTTCAAGTGCTCTTTGGGGTTGTTCCTACCCTATTACTGGTCAAATGTAACAGTAAATACTTATTTATTGGCTTATAACATTAAGACAAGCTTTTCTGAAAATGTTAAATTTGGGAATGATTGGTGTACAAAAATTAATGTTTTAAAAACATGTTGAAATTGTAAGCCACTAAACATTATAATGGACAGCCTGGTTTAAAAATAATAAAATCTACTTGAATTGGAAACAATTATATATGTGTCATTGGTCACAGCTCTGACAATATGCAGCAATTGACTTTGCGAAAGTTACATAGCCACTCTGAGCCTCAAATTTCTCACTTTCAGAGTGATCTATGTAATTTCTAAGGTTCTCTGGCTTTAAAATTCTGTAACTGTTACATGGAACACTTATACGTCAGTCTATCAAAACTTAACATTCCTGGCAAATTAAATATTCATGCATCTTATTTGTAACATTTAAATTCCACGCTACTCTTTAAAATTCTCAGTGAATATAATGGTTTTACCAAGCTTTCCTGGGGCTCCTTTGGTTTTGCATTTTGTACCTAAAGTGGTCTGATATTAACTCAGTGAAAATGGGCTTCTATAATATATATTTTGGACCAACTCTGTCTAAAACATAAATTTAACTAATGATGCCTTTGCTGATTAACATTTTACTTATTCTAGCTTTAGTAAAAGTTTCTATCCAAAAAGAGCCTAGGAACATATGGCTCTGTTGATCTTATCACTTGGCAAGATGACAATAAGTATATGTGACAGATGAATTGTGCTATAATACAAATGGATACAATCATGACTTTAAATCATTTGCTAAAATGATGGAAAATATTATGCATGTATTTTTGTTAGTACTTTATAATTACTTTTGACCTCAATATGTTTGCTCTGATAATAATTTGTTGGCTGACCTTATTGTATTTTAAGATTTGAAACATTTAGTTCCCCCTGAGATCATGGAAAGCATTTTCGGAAAGTCTGAATGTTGGTTCAACAGTAAAAAGGTATTATCAAATAATTTATTACAGATAATAACTTGTGATAATCAGTTTTGTGTCGTATACATAAAAATTATCTCATTCATTGCTCATGTATATTGCTCCCTAAAGTAGGGAGCTTCTGGTTACTTCATGTAAGCAAAAATAAGCAATGTAAATAATATTAATTGGTCTGACCTCTAAATTCTTTCAAACACTCCATAATTGCTCTTGTTCCTCTGACTTTCATTGGTCCAGCTCTGACTCTGATTCTTCTAACTTCCCATTCTACACTGCATTCTAACCAGGACATTTCAGCAGCATTTCCTATAGAACTTTCTGCAATGATGGAAATGTTCTATATGTGTGCTGTCCAATATGGTGGCCATTAGCCACATGTGATGATTGAGCACTTGAAATATGGCTAGTGCAACTGAAAAACTTAATTTTTAATTTAGATCAATTTAAATCTAAATAGCTACATGTGGCTAGTGAATACTGTATCAGTTAGCCCAGACAGACTTTTCAAATCTTTTCAAGCTCTGGTTTCTACTTTGCAATAGTTAGTTGTTCTAGCTTTACTTTCCCTTAGAAAGAATCCTAAATTTCTATTAGGTGCTCTCTAAGACTTAAAAAAAAAAACCTAAATAACACTTCAGTTAATCAACATTCTATTAGAATTAAATTCCTCTCTACAAAAGCCTACTTTTAATTATGTTTGTAAACAAGAGTATGAAAAGCCCATTATCTTTGAGAAAAAATAAGACAACAGTGTGCACTAATGGAACCCTCATCTTCCTGAATATTGTAAAGAATCTGCAACATAAAAAAAGCGTATAAAAAGCTGATTACAATTTTCATTTCCTTATCTGGGAAAGTACTCTCCTAAGCACCAAAAATAGTCTTTCTTCCAGGGATAAATCTTAAACTCTTGGCCAATCGGTATTATAAGACATTACAGAATAGAGTTCATGTAGAAGGAGCTGGTCATTAGTATAAATTGTAACATTACAACAAGTTTTGGAGAATGGACATTTATAATATTTCAGAGATAAGGAAATAACAAACCTTTTGACACCATATATTTTATATAATTTATGCCTCATGAAAGAATAATTTTCATTTTTGTGTTTTCTCTTTCCTGTCAAGAGAGTTGTTGGAAATTTATCTTGGAATCATTAAAATTCACTCTTCCTAGGTTCCTAGAAAATTGTACTAGAAGCCTGCTACCCAGATAAAGGGTATATAATCAAGCACATTGTGTTTGAGAGTAGGAAAGAAAAATGGTGGCTGACATTTAGGGATGAAGCCTGGGAAGGAAGACCCTGGAAAACAGATCTGATGCAGTGTCCCTGATGTCAGCTAGTATCTCGGAGGTGGTTATGTATGTGACCTGAAAAGAACAAACATTGAGTAGTGCAGCTACACCTGCTGGAGCACAGTCCAGCTTAACCCTAGGAAGCAGGATCATCTTCTCTCTGAGAACATCCTGGACCAGAAATAGATGGGCATCACCAGTCAGGCAATGCAGAAACACCTGCCAGCACCATCTGCCAGCAAAAAACAATGGCACAGACATGTGAGATTGGGGGGGTTTATCCTGACTTGGATGTGTAGCAGGACTGGTCCCAGTCCTCCCTACTTTCAAGTGGATCATCCCCCAGTTTCTTGAATACCACTCGAGAAGCAAATACTAGACTCTGTGCTAACATGGTAGGCAGGGTCACTCATAACTATTTCAAAACATAAATGAAATATGACCATCCTTTTCCTCTACATTTGTGGAGAAAAAAATCAAATACTAAACGTTAAATAACGTTAACCTAAATTTTTGATGCAAACTATATATGAAGTGCAAATATCACACAAACATCTCTGTCAGCATCCAAAATTCTAAATCCTAAGTATGCCATCACTTTTGCCTATAAAATATCATGGATGAATTCATAATTAAATAGCTAGGTAATTTGTAATGGAAATTGTAAAACGTTTAAACCTGTCATTTCTCTCACTTGGGAGAGCTGGAAGGCTTCATTCAGTGGAAAATGCAGGAAGCTGCAACCACATTCATGCTTTGAAAGCTCTGCTATTACCTCATAGGAAAAAATAAAGGTCCAAGGGTACACACAGAATACCTGTGAGCATTTACTCTAACCTAAAACACCCTGTTTTGAATTAAGGTTTTCCTGTCTTCTTATTTTTTGGTATACTAGTTTGAGAACTCTTTGGAGCAAGATTAGTTGTTAGTTTTTTACCTTTTTTGTTAAGCTTTTCATCAAAAATTACAACCCAATTTGATAAGCACTCATTAAACATTTGCTGAATGGTAGTTTATGGACCCACATAGGCTTTTCCTCTTTGTGCCATAGCAACAGTTCTTGAGTACATACGCAAGGTATTCAACATGAGGATGACCAAGATAGGCAGTATCCCTGACCTAGTAGAAGCTGACTGCAAACAAGCAAATACATGAGTAATGGTACAAATTGAAATGATTGTTCAGAGGGCAACCAACAGGGTACTATAATAGAACATAATGATAGAGTGGGTGGGAGAGCACTTTCTTGAGGAAATTGCATTAATACCAGATACCTGAATGATGAGAAACAGCCACCCTTGCAAAAAGTAGAGCAACGAGTACTTTAGGCAGAAAGAGCAGTCAGTACAAAGGTGTTAAGGTGGGAAAGTAAGTAGTTCTGTACTTGCTTTTTTCAAGGAACTTAGAGACAGGTTGCCAATATGTCTGGAAGAGAATGAACCAAAGAAAGAGCGGCAGGAGAGGAGATGGGTAGGGCAATGGGATGAGATTATGCAGAGTTCTATGGGCCATGTTAAGGAGTTCAGATCATACGAAAAAATCACTGGGGAGTTTTAGGAAGGTAAGTGATAAATCTGGATGTCCTGGGCATTTTAAAAGGTGATTTTTACATCCAAATATATTTTTAATGTCATATGTTTATCTGTGCCACTAATTTAGTACCTGATGATAAATATGGAAGAAATCCGTAAAATGGCAAGTGGTACAGAAATGTTGGGGTATGTTTTTATTTATCACTATTTTGTTCTTTTTCCCCAAAGCAATGTGGTAATCACTATATCAGTTCATAATCACATAAAAATATTTTACAGAGTAAAGCAGATTAAGACATTAATTATGAAGTTCACATTGTTTTTAAAGTATAACCCTAAATCTTTTCCCAATGTTAATTAGGAAATAACGTACATACAAGGTGTTGTTTATCTGTTATTTATAAACATTACAATTTGCCAATACCAGCAACTGTTAAAAGATAGAGGCCTTACTTACTGAGATAGTACAAGGTAAAACTACTATGTTGTACCTAACAATGTTGTCTTAATCAAGCAACTGGTAAGAGTTTAAAGGAGATAATCTTATTTTAATGAAAATTATAAAGTAGGAAATTAAATACAAGCTACAAAATTTGAAAAGTGGGCAGAAGCCTCTATATGGTTTCAGTGACATTCTTAACAGGAAGCAGCCTTACCTTAGAACTGAATGTGTACATTTTCATGAGTAACCAACAGCTATAAGCATTTGTGAAAAGACAAATGTTAGGAAAATGTAATGCGTATAAATGTAGCTCCATTTAAAAATACTTATCAAAGTAGAAAAGCAAAAGAGTCATTTATATAGAACACAATTCTCACCATTTTGTATCAGACAAATCAAGGACATTGTAAATTAGGCCCCCAAATGGGCACATATCTAATTTTTTTTTAACAGTCTCTCAAAAATGATGTGGCTATGCCTTGAAATGGCTACCAATCTCACCTCTGTGACAGGCCCCACTTCCCATTCATTTCCACCATGGTGAGCAAATACTGAATGTGAATGTGGTCCAATAGAACATCCTGCTTCACTACAGGAGAGCAAGGTGGCTCACACACATGCGTGTACTCACATGTGTCACTGGCACTGCTAGGAGACCAGGGAGCCAAGCCTTGTGGGGTACCTGGTGGCTGATGGGTTGGCAAAACTGAGAGGCCTAGATTGTGGCCCTACCTATGGTGACTGATGATGAATTTTCTTTGTCGAGCCTATCAAATTTAACTGTAACTTGTGTTCCTTACAACACATTTTCCTAGCCATTAAATGAAGCTTGCAAGTGTAATTTTATGAAATTAGTCACCTTTAATTAGAAGGGGAACCTCAACTCTAAGTTCCCAGGTATGACAAGTGTAATGTGATCAAACCAGATTTAATGCCAATAAAGAACTGTAGTTTATAAAATCCAGACTCTCATTTTTCACCCCTTTTCAAAGTCATTTTGGGAGTAGCTTTGGAAAAACATTTATTCAAAGAAAGTATACTTTACATCAAGTCATGTAGCATGAAGTTTAATAGAAAAGCTAGGAAGGCTTCTGTAGATTTACATCCTTTAAACAGATTTTAAAAAACACAATAAATTAGATGTTATTAAGGAATAAATGATTTGATATGCAATTGTCATGCACATAGAAATGTGCTAAATATAACTGAATAAAAAGATAAAAATCATAGACCAACAAACAAAATAAAAAGATGCAATCTGATAAATTCTATGACTTTGGGCAAGTGCCTGTTCCTAATATGGATGTAAAGAATACCTGACCTACAGCTTCACAGAATTGTGGAGATGGAAGGAAATGTAAAGAAAAGTGCTTTATAATTACAGGTTGCTATTCACAGGTTAGGAGCCTAATCCACTTTGTTATGCAAGGGTAAGGTGTGGGGTATAAATGAATAAAATCAATAGTAATGCAGTTAACATAACAAAGTAGTTTTACTGCTACCTACCACAGAGCACCAGTAGGCACCACATAAATACACAAAAACACAATGAATTCAGCCAAAATATTTAAATCTGTGTTCAATTCTTTTGCTGATTTCTTTCTTCAAACAAAATATGCTAAAACCCAATATATAAAGCACATGATAAGAGCGGAATTACTAACTTGAGTTGGTCAAAACTCTATCTCTACCTGTGAAACAATGCCTTAACGAAACCTGACTAGTTCATTGGAAGATAATAAGCAATATGTAAAACCTTCTGAATATGCTGTAGAACATTCTTAGCCAAAAGCTGAGTCCATTGTGCACTAAGGAAATACTTTACCATTATGCGAAAATATACATAAGAAATCGATTCTTAACAGGTGATTTAACACATCACATTTCTAATTTTGAACTACACTGTCCAGCATATGTGCCAAGAAGCATTTATAGTTATCTCTATGAAACATAAAAAATTGATCATGAAGAATTATTACAAAAACAACAAAAAATTTTTATTGACTTAATACTTGGAACTGACATCCCTAGATTCAAATTGAAGCACAATAAAAATGTTCTTTGATGGAATGTGGAAATGATTGAACATACAAAATTTATTTTTAAGGGAAAAAAAATCAATGGATATGGGAGGGAGTCCTAAAATTAATAAGTTTGTTGTTGAAAATTTTTATTCTCCACATATACCATGTAACAAGGGCAGTTTAGGATCTCAGGCCAATTGAGAAGACCTCCTTGTACAGCTAAAAGGCTAACAATAGCAGTCCTGAGTCAGCCTCCCTTAACTCTTATAAACCCTCTAACCCCTCTTGATTCTCAAGTTACATTGAGGGGGAGGATGAAGCTTGGAGAAGTAGGACAGGGAAACTATAGATATGCTACTAGGCTACCTTGAAAGCAAGCATCACAGCTTATGAACATATTCCCCCATGTTGTTTTATAAATATTTTAAAAATACACAGAAAAGTTGCTAGAATTTTACAGTGAACACCTATATATGCCCACCACCAGTGTCTATACTTAACATTTCATTATGTTTGTTTTACCACATATTATTGTTACACATTTTTTACACGTTCTACCTTACTTTGGAAATAGTGGCGATAAAGCCATGAGTCAGTTGATGTATTGAGAATATTCCCCACGTTCAATGTTCTTTTTCTCCTCTTGAAAATAAACAAAACTCATATTTAGGATTTAGAGTAAATTTTTATTTAAAATGTACCACGGATTAAGGAGTAGCCTTGTCCTTGTCAACGTGCCATAGCCAGAAAGTATTTTGGTTTATCAAATGTGCCATCCTAAGGGAAATAAATTGTTTGAACTGACATATTTTTGTTTTGACTAGCTCTAGGGTTGATATCTAGTCACATGTGGTTGACATTGTCTCCATATGTTAGGATGAAATATCCTGAGCACTAATTCTCCAATTCTCCTCTGACTCTTTCCAGGGAACCAGTAGGCTTTGCCATAGCCTAAAATGAACCACTAACACCCAGCCCAATATAAGCCGGGAAAGAATGCCCAGACCTATCCTGGGGCTAGGGAAGAGAACCGAGGATTGGTTTATTAGTTCCATTTCTATCTTTTCTTTTGTGGGGGGGTATATATGTGTGTTTGTGTCCCCACCCCCAAATAAAAAAACCCTTCACTTTTTGGGGAGCCTGGTATTAAGAGTGCTTAAATTGTTACATGCAGATGGGAGAGAGAAATCTAAACTGGGGTGCTGTGATTGGAGTAAACCAGGAAGTCATTCAGCATTAGCACTTCTGGGGCCTCCTAGGAAGTCAGTGACCAGAAGGGAGTAACACTTCTGCCCCCAGAAGAGAGAACAAGACCAACTCCTTAGTCCACCTCCAACAGCTCCCACTCATTAAGTGTTTTCCAGGTGTGAGACATTGTTCCAAATGCTTTAAATATCATTTGAGGAAGTAACACAAAGGAAAAAACTGGGGGAAGACAGAGGTTGAGTAAATTGACAAAGTACAAGATTCAGGAATCAAACTCAGGTAGTCTTATTCTAGACCCTTTGCTCTTTGCTACAATACTTTTTTACTAGATCCTCCCAAAGACATTGCTAGTCTGATTGGTCAGGTCTTGAACAAAATAGTGAGCCCTGTTTTATTAGGGGGCAGTGTTTATTTCTGCTAGAGGTAGTGCTATGGTTTGAATGTTTGTCCCTTCCAAAACTCCCTGAAATTTAATTGTCATTGTAACAGTATTAAGAGGTGGGACCTTTAAGAGGTGATTAGGCCATGAAGGCTTCACTCCTATGAGTGAGATTGGAACCATTATAAAAGGGCAAGTTTGGCTGCCTCTTGCTCTCTTGTTTCTTCTATGTGATGATGTAGCAAGAAGGCCCTCATCAGATGCTGGTACCTTAATAATGGACTTCCCAGCCTCCAGAAGTGTGAGCCAATACATTTTTGTTCATTATAGATTACCCAGTCTGTGGATTCTGTCACAGCAACACAAACAGACTAAGGAAGAGTCATGGGCTCTACCATTTCCTTTCATTGTATTTGTTTCATTTCATTTCCTTTCATTGCTAATTTGTGATAAGCTCACCTAACAGGGTCCTCCTGTTTGAGCAAGTTCCCTCAGTCCATCTTCATCCATACAACTAACTTGTTTAGTATTCATGGGTCTGCTCAGAGAAGTGGTGATTCCAGCTTTGAGGGACTCAAAAATCCAGATTTGGCTTCTGGACCCAAGGCACTACAGGTTCTTAGAGATGACCCCCTTTTAGGAGAGTTTGGGGGCATTCATACACATACTATTTTTATAATTTTAGTCATTTGTTCCCATTTAGACACTGTGTGTATATGTATGTGTATGTGTGTGTGTGTGTGTGTGTGTGTGTGTGTGTATCCCTAGAGGAAGAGAGGAAAGAATAGGAGGATTCTACCTAAAAACTCACTCCAAATCCCAAACACCAAGCATCTGATTCAATAAGTGTCTCATAATTGTGTATTTTGTAATGAAGAGAGTGAAGGTAAAAGATGGAAAGTAGTTCTGGTAGCTCCTTCAGTAATTATGTGGGGCAATGTCAGCTGCAGAGGCCATCAGCAACGGAGAGGCAGTGGGTGGTGGCAGCAGATGTTCTTTGTGAGAGTCACCTGTCCATTGAGTGTTTATAATAATGGGCCAGCCACACTGAACAAGTGTTGATATTACCATTGGTCTGGGAATGCACTTAGGATATTCACAAATAAAATAGGAATGAATAATAAGGATGGAAGAACTCTTAAAAAGTTTAAATTCCAAACATCTGTGTTAACAGAGTCAACACTAGCTGACTGAAACAAGTATGAATACAAGAATTCTAGATATATAATGTCTTAGTTTACGTTTCCCCAGAACGTAAAAATTGGGAAACAATGATCCAAGTGCAAGTAATTTATTTGGCTGATAATTTCAGGAAATACCAGGAGGGGAGTCAGGAAGGGATACAGGAATCAGAAGATAGAAAATAAAGGGCACCTTATTGAACACATCACAGTGGTGGGTAACTAAAGCTTGATCCTGCTAGGAAGCTATCAGAAATAGTCTCTAAGACAGTGCTTCTCAAATATTACTGTACATTAGAAATACCCAGGGGACCTTAAAACGCACATTCTGACTCAGAATGTTTAATGAGGGGCCTGAGACTCTATTTCTTACAATCTCCCAGATAATAGTGATGCTGCTGGTCCTTGTAATACACAGTGAAGACCAAAGATTTTGATGGTTTTCCACTTATTTTTCAGCCAAATTTTTAAAGTATGTATACAAAATATGCAGAATTCCTTATGTCTGTTGCTTTTGTAATATCATTAAATCTGCTTTGCTTCATGTAATTCTTATCCCAAGCATTGCATATTTACTGAATATCAATTTTGGAGACATTTGGTCAGTCCCTATGTAACAAAACCACAAACAATTCTGTCCATCCTATCCTAATGCTATAAAATCAGATGGCCCAGCTCACCAGCAGGCAGCCTGCTGTCCATAGAAGCAAATCAGCATGTCAACCCACTCCCAACTTATCTTTTTCTCTGCTTCTACCCCTTGATCTTGCTCCCCACTTTATTCTAGTTCCAGATCATGTTGTTATTTTCCAATTAGTCTCAAGTATTTGGCTCTTGGAAATGAGCAGAAGTCTACTTTCCTGATCTTGATACTCAGACTTTTTTGTGGTACACTTGCACACATTCCTGGGTTCTTCCCACTTGGCCACCTCCCAGTAAGCTTTCTGGAATCTCAGTCCACCTGGTTATACTCACCTGGAGCCTCAAGAGAGGCAATTAGACATGGCTGAACTACTGTTTTGAAATTACTGTGTTATGGTCAAACATGTACATTTTTGATGGTCAAATGGAGAAAATTTCCAGCCCCTTTAAAAACACAACCTAAAAGAGAAATTGGCAATGATATGATTGGCCACTCAAAACAAGCTAAGAATAACATAACATTGGCTTTAAAATGTTATGTAATTTATGCTAGATATAAATATATACAATTTAATGATGTTTGTATAGGAAGGTGAGAGTAAATTGGTGCATTATTTTATTCTAAGTTTTCTGCACTGGTATGTACATTTTTTTAATATATTTTAGGAAAATATTAGTCTCATATATTCATTCCTATATGAAATGATAAAAGCCAGAAGAACTCACACTTTAGAATCAAGACAGAGAAAGGGATTTTAGAAGAAACAGGAATTAAAATTTAGTAAACGTTGTATGTAATCATTATTATCATTATCATTGAGATCATAATGGCAACTAATACTTATAAAATTTACATATAATTCTGTTTTCAAAATGTTCAGAACATATATCCTATCATAGTATATAACATGTATCATAGCATCATATATCTCAGGACTATTTTCTCTATCTATATGAAAATATTGGGTCACTATATCTCTTGACATCTTAAATCCACCAATCAGGAAAAAGCACATGGTCTAGTTTAGAACAAAGTGGTGGAACCATGGAGCATGCTTATATACCATTCACCTTTATCTATTTCCAGGGTTTTTTGCTGTTATCCCAAGTCTGTTTACATATCAAAAATGTATACTGCCAGGAGCAAAAAGGCAGGTGGCCAATATACATCTTCAGAAGTCTATTTGAGGACTATCTTTGTGGTACGATAGAGGGGGTTTTAAAGGAGGTTCCATTCAAGTTCAGATCTGAGAGAGAAGTTTCTAGAATCACTTCTGAGCTGAAAAAGAGTCATTTTAATTCACTCTTAGAGAACTCCAGGTGAAACAGCTGAGAGACAGCTGTTTGTGACATCACTTTATAGAAGATAAGGCAAAGGTAGAAATTAGGAGTAGTTTTAATTGGCATCACAGTATGCTACAATTCCAGTACTAGTTGTTTGTGAACCTGACATTCATTTTTGCATCTGTACATTAATTCCAGATATGTATAATAACATTGTAAAATGGCTCCTCAATGTACTTCAAAAATTAAAAGTGTGGATAATCAGAAATTGGATGACTAACCAATTTGGTTGAAACCCCCACTACAATCCATTCATATTAGCAGCCATGCTTCAGGATTGGATGGTTAATAAATGATGTGATTTTGTTTCAGAAACCTCATCATTCCTCATGATTCCTTTAACCTATCTAATACACACTAAAAAAAAAAAAAGTCAGGTAGATTTATAAAAATAAAGGACCATTTAATGAGTCTATTTTTTAAGAAGATCTAAGAATGGAAGGGCTGGATCTAACCTCACACTAAGCCCTCTCTTCTTCAGTGACTTATCTTTATATTTCCTCTTAAGACAGGTTTTTAATCAGTTTCCAACATCAGCAATTTCAAGTAGTTCACAACACCTGTGAGAATAAACTAGTAACACTTCTTTGACACTTATGTGATGTCATTTTACCATCACTGCAAGAAAATGCAACAATATAGTCTATGTAAAAGAATCAGCACAACTAAAAAAAATAGTAAAATAAGAATTAGGCTAGCTTTAAATTGATGAGGTATTATACTTCTACTCTGTAAAGCACTGGTAATCGTAAGCGTGTGAGGTTTCTGGTAAAACTATTAGAGTAACTTCCACAGTCATGTGCAAATATGTGTGCCTGGACCACACTTCTGTTTGATGTCAAATGAAAAAAAACAAAACAAGTCTATGTGAATAGACATAGACATTGATGAAGCCCTTATTGTTACTTGCCAATGATGCTTTCTCTAACCCTCTGCTTAAACTTGAAGTCCAAAAAATCACAGGTGCAGGCCTTAAAATAATAGGCTTTTTCTATATCAGCATTTCTCCTTTCTATCAAGTAATACAATAATTTCTTTCATTTTACATAATTCTCCGCATTTCAAACACTATACCCTGAATATGTTACTTCTGAAATAATTGCCATCTCTTAGAAGGACAAACATGATATGCTGGAATTTATCTTGAACTTTCTGGGTAGCAGGGTAAAAATAATGCTGACTGAATGAATATGTAAAATATATGATTTTAAGTAGTGAAAAACTGAGATGACATTAATCTTAAACATTTCCATAACGGTAAACACCTTTGCATATATGCCATAATACTGCTCATCCCTTTCTGGGTTAGAGAATAGAGCCACAACATAAGTCCAACTGGTCACCAAATATTTATTGCATTTCTTTGGCATGATTTTGAAGTGTGTATCCTGCTATTTTTTTATCACTATCTAGTAAGTTATTGACTATTACAAATGCTTTGGTTGAATACACAAAATATTCATGGAGCTGTAAACCAGTGTCCCAGGGTTGTCTGAATTGCAAACTGCTGCAATTAGACTGAAGTAAAATCTACTGGGCTTTTCAGTTCAAGGTCACAGTTTATTATATAACAGTGACATCTGTACCTATTGGGCTTTCACTATCCTTGGGTTTTTGCAAAAACAATCCCAGTACGCAATAAAATTAAAAGAAAGAAATATACCAACCTCACTGGCATCAATGTGCAAAGGTCAAAAGGTCAGTTTTCAAAAATAAAACACCTCATATGGGCATTAAGGAGGACTGAGATGCTGTGATAATTTTCCCATCTGGGATGTTCCAGAAACTGAATGCCAAGAGCTGGATTACAGGTCAATACTAACTGAAAGTTCTACCGATAAAAATCACACGAATCAAAAAGGCCATTGAATTCTACCTACTCCTATGTTAATCCAAGTTGATTTGAGATACTTAGAAGTATTCTCTTCACCTCCTATAAGATTCTTAGAAGTATTTTCTTTAACTCCTAGAAAATCCACACCTATGGTTTATCCATAATGAAAAGCATTTCAGGTAAGACTTGTGGATATGATACCTTAGAACTTTCAACTATGTTTTCCTCTGTTCAGATTCAGTAAGAAACCCCAAAAGTCACAAACTTTTTAATAATGGCATATATATTCTTAAAGAACTGATAATTATTTTTACAGAACCCAAACATTAAAGAGGTAAAAGCAGCTTTTATCTTTGGAGAAAGATGCTTTCTTAATAAACGGGATGGG
This sequence comes from Daubentonia madagascariensis, assembly GCA_023783475.1. Taxonomy (NCBI): domain Eukaryota; kingdom Metazoa; phylum Chordata; class Mammalia; order Primates; family Daubentoniidae; genus Daubentonia; species Daubentonia madagascariensis. Next base: position 39,378,251 of record JAKFHU010000600.1, read on the forward strand.
ACCAAGCAAGTTCCCAGCATTATAGTAAGCACTCCATAAATAATCTCTTCCCTGACATTCACCTCACCTTGTCACTCAGTAGAACATATACTCACACAGTCAGTACCCTAAGAGTTTATACTTGGAAGTAGAGCATAGTAAGTACAAACCCACATATCTTAAATTAAGAACAAAAGTTAGTGAGCTATATATATACTGAACAAGAGATCAGTTGTGTAGTGCTTCGCACAGGTACCTATATTCCATCCAGTTTAATGCATCTTACTTTGAATATGTACAATATGCCAATTACGGTGACGCTTTTTCAGTAATACCAAAAAGATCCTTCACCTCTTCATGAAGGCAGGAGTCAGAATAAATACATTTTATTTCACCAGTGTGGAACACTGTGTCTATTAAATTAATTCATCATGAAGGACTATAAGCACTTGAAGTAATTACATAAACGACCTTCTCATCTCTACTAGCAATTATGTGATGGCAAGGCAGTGGCCATAGCTTTGTCTACAAAGCTTTATAATGTTACATTTCAATTTTCTTCTTAATACAAACTCAAAAAAGTGTGTCACTGTGCCTAGGTGTTCCTGCTGACACTTAAAAAATTCAACACTTAACAAATTTGAAGTCTTTGTGTGTGTGTGTATGTATTTTATATCTGTATCTGTATCTATACTGAGTTTCTGGCATATGTGTAGATCTTACGTATCACAGCTTCTTATGGAACACCCACAGCGGTGGGGTGGCCAAGAAGTCATGAGAACCCCATTTTCCATTCTTCATACTGCTCATTGAAAAGGTTCACTCCTCCCCCAGCTCCTTACTGATTAGATGGTGAAGCTGTAGTGAGATGAAAATCCCCTTGTCCCACATCACCAAGCTGGTATTTTTAATTTTTCCACAGAATTATGGTTCCCCATGTTTTATCTAAACTCTATCACTATTAGTACATTACTTATGAGCTGAACAGTACTTTGTGAATTGGCCTGGGAAACTAACCATCATTAAAAAGCATTGTTTAAATTTCCACAAAAGGAATTCAAAGAATGACTTTAAGAATCTATTCCTTTCTTCAGCCTGCAATCCTATTTGCATTTGCAGAAAATGTTTCTTAGTCAAGAAATGAAAGGATCACACCTGCAGAGGTAGTTTTCTTTCCTGTCAGAAAAGCAGGATCTCTATCCAAAATTATAACTATGTAATATTAATTGCTTATTTATTACCCACCTCCCTCTTCACCCGCCCAATACAGTAGGCAAATTACCATCAGAGTTCAGGACATTTAAAGATGTAGATAGAAAAAAATGACTAAATGACTCCTTAGTAGTTAAGAAATTACTGAGCATGCTTTAGATTGAAATTTACCTCTCCATCTCTTCTGAGTTAATACCCTACTGTCAGCAAGGAAAAAAAATGCTGACTGTGTAACACCAACAGAATTCTTGGTAACACACTTATTTGTGCAGAAATTTCTATCCATATTGAAGCAAAAATTGATTCCAGGCACCTTGACTTTTACAGTATTTAGTATTTTCTGAGATTTACTTATACTGCAGGTAAACCCAATGAATGAACCAAACTGGGCCTAAATAATCCATGTATTTCTGTCTTTGTTAATGACAAAGGATTACTGTAGCCTCATGCTATATGAACAAAATTAAAAAGCCATTGACTCAGCTTAGCCTCTTCTAAATTTCTTACTTGCGGAACTGTCAAAGAGCTAGTTGTCTTCTGAGATGTGCAAAGTGACTGGTAAACAACATTTCTAATATAGATGTAAAAACAAACCTTAATCATGGCCCTTAGATCCACATCTAACTGAAAATTTACTTTCTATTCTCTCATTTTTACTTGCTTTTATGCCTTAGCCATTGGGTCCCCACACACCTCTCCTGTACTAACATAGTCAATGAGAGCGTCAAAAAGATAATATATTTCATTATGAGTGGGGCTTTCTCTCCTGGGCACCATCTCAGACCCTTCTGATAAATGCTCTCTTGATGGTTCTCACTATAGTGCAGCAGTTTAGCAGGTAAGAGTTTCTAAAAGGCTAAAAAATTGAGGTTTAAGTGCAACCCTCAGTATTCAATCCCCAGCTTCTTATTCAGCAGCTCTCTAAACCTGTTTTTTAAAAAAATGTTAGCATAGTCCTTTCTTGATATTTTCCATTAGTTCCTTCAACATCACACATGAAGAGTCTAACCAAAGCTCACAGTTGCCTTATGATTTTCTTTCCAGGCCAGCTGTAAAAGTGAGATGGCCTAAGTTGACATGTCACAAGGACATGAAATTGGAGAATTTCCAATGCCACCTATGACTTCTAATGGCAGGAAGGCAGGTGTTATCTTCTAGGAAAGCTCTAACTTGCTCCATTACTTCCGAAATGCCCGTGACTCACGCCTCACCCTGGGTCTCAGAGAACTGTTCATATGAGGTTGGGTCAGCAGGTCACTAGCATGAAGTTAAGAGTGAGAGAAAGAGTGGAATCCTTGCCGACCCACTGGATGGATTAATTCAGAAGACTTTAGAAACAAAATCACCAACTGGTAATGAAATCCAGACCTACAGCAACACTCTCCTAGATAGCAGGATTTATTCCCATGAAATAGCATGTTATTTTATCTCATAAGGCACATTCATTTTCAATTTACAAAATTCTCTTTAAGCATAAACAAAAAGGACTAAGCAAAAAGAAATCTATTTGTTTTACCTTCTTCTGATCTTCTAGCTTGTGACTCACTGGATTCTTCCCATGTCTGTTCATTTCTGAAGATAAATCCATCACATTAGGTTCTTGCCCTTCAAAATGGAATCTCTTCAAATAAGCAGCAAACTAATCCAAGATGCAATCACTAGGAAAACACTGGCCGGCCACATTTCCCATCATGCACTGTCTCCAAACTTCATCAACTCCAAGGAATGATTACAAAATCCATTGATTGAATGGAAAAAATAAAGTTCGCAATTTACTCCCAGGACCTTCCAAATCAGCATATCGTTTTTAAATGCTGACCTCTCAAAAGTGAAATATCATCCAGGAATTTTAACTCCAACTGCTATCTTTTTCTTTCTTCATAGTTTTCCATTTTAACAAAAAGTTACAGATTTCCTATAAACCTGTGATAAAAAAAATAAGCACACAGTTAATTCCCTCCCACCATTTATAGTACAAATAATGAAATAAATTTTTATCTGAAATTTTCAATTTAGAAAAAAAATTTAGGCATGAATGATATTTGGCTTAAAATTAATAGCTGGTGAAAGGCATTATTCTTCACCCCTTTGGACTTTAAAATACCAATTATACACCTAAACCAAAATGGAATATTAAAACCAGCCGTCCATAGAAACACTGAAGCCAAAAAGCAACAAGGGAAACACACACACCCATCAAGTATGTGTATATGCTCCACTGTTCGACTCATTAATTTCAGCATTCATAGAACCACAGAATTTTAGAAGAGAGCTCAATATGACCAGACGTATGCCAGATACTTTGATACTTTTCATAAACAATTTTATTTGACCTTCAAAATGAATCTATAAAATGGTTATTTTTCACTCCATTTTAAGATGAAGAAGTTAAGGTTGAAAGGGTAAAGACTCTTTGCAAGTCTAATAAGAAGTAATAGAACTAGATCAGAATTCAAATCACCTTGACTATCAAACCCATTCTTAATCCTAGATGTACTATTATGAACTCACATTACATATTTTGTTCACAAAGATACCATAAATAAATTTGTCAAGAGCTTTGATTGATTACAGATACACTATGCATAAAACTTTTCCTTGAAAGGGTAATACAAGCCAGTGGTTTCCAAACCCAGCTATAAAATGAAATCACCTGGGAATAATCTTAAACATATAGATTCCTGAGATACACCCCCACCTCTGCTAATTTAGAAGCTACAGGGTAGTCCTTGGATGTCTGTATTCTTTTCATCTCTTCCAGATACTCATGATAGAGGAAAACTACTGAGGAGTTGAAACCTCCCCCACATGCAGGGCTTCCCACACTTACCTGCCTATTAGACTCACTTGGGGGACTTCCAAAACTACTGATTCTTCTGTCCAAGCCCCAGAGGGTGTGTTTTAGAATCACTGCCCTAATATATAAATTCCCTTTACGTAATTGACCAACCACTGCCTGAATATATTAGGCAAGAGGAAACTTACTGTCTCAACAGTCTATTCTTTAGATAGTTCTTCCTAATTTGAAGACAAAGTCCACATTTTTATACTTCTGTCCATTTGTAATTATTTGTAATCTTTATAGTCATCAATGTACATAAAATATGTTTAATTTCTCTTTTATATGAAAGTTCTTCAAGTATCTCCTTAACTAGGTTAACCATCCCTAGCACCTTCCAAAATTCCTCACCACCCTTGTAACTTTCTTCAGAAGATGTCACACTTTGTACATGGCCCATAAACTATGCTATCTGGAACTGAGCATAAGGGTCAAATACAGCTTGTTCCCTTTAATTACTCACCTCCAAGTCCCACAAAACATGCCAGGCCAAGCATAAAATAAACAATAGACAGATTGTGAAAAATCAGCTTCTAAACTGCCTTTTGCGCCTCTCCATACATTGTTCCCTATCTGACATCCTTTTGTGAACCCTTACCTCTTCTTTAGCTCCCCTGCCCTGCCATGTAAATGTTATAGTTTGTGTACTATCATGAATGTTTCCAGGAAGCAACATGGGCAATGGCTTACACATAAGAGAGAACACAGCTAAGTTGAAGAGCTGAAAGAAATCGAATAAGGAGCCACTAAAAAAATTTTAAGAAGACATGCAGCATAATGGGGTTTGTGATTTTAAAAGTTCATCTTAACTGCAATATGGAAATATATGTGAGCCAAATTTGTGGCAAAGAAATCTTATAGGCATTATTAGAGCAATCCAAGAAACAGACGACAGCTTTCTGAAGTAGTATAGGAGCTGATGAGATGGAGAGAATGATGCAACTGAGTGATATATATTTAGAAGGTAGATTTGACAGAATTGGTAATTGACTGAACATGAGTATGAATCTGTGGTTTAATGGTACATGAACATATAAATGATGATAGCATTATTTAATATAGCAAACTCACAAGAGAAGCACTTTGGACAAGAGAAAAGACTGTAAAACAAACAAAAAATACTTTCTAAAATGCAGAAAATTATCAGCTGATATCACTGACTGACATAGATTCCAAAATCCTAAACAAACATTAGCAAACTGAATCCAGCAATGTATAAAATGAATCACATATCAATTCCAAGTTGATATTATCCCAGGAATAAAAGGTTGGCTTAAGATTTGAAAATAAGTCATTGTAATTTACCACATTAACAAAATAAGAAAGAAAAATCATATGCTCATCTCTAATGGTACAGAAACATAATTTGATAAATTAAACATTAATTCATGACCAAAAAAAAAATCTCTTGGCAAATGAGGAATTCTATAATCTTCTTTTGTCTGAGGAAGATCTATAGCAAACATCACACATATTGGTGAAAAGTTAAAAACTTCCCATTTGATCAGGAACAACACAAATACCTGTTAACATCACTTCTATTCAACATTCTACTTAAAATTCTAGCCATGCATTAAGACAAGAAAATATGAGGGGGGAGTGAGAGAGGAGAGACGGAAGTGTCAGACAAGCAGTATAAGCATTGGAAAGGAATAAATAAAACTACTATTTACAAATATTATGACGATGTATATAGAAAATATTAAAGAATCAGTAGATAAATTCCTATGACCAAAAAGTGAGTTTAGCAAGTTTCCCAGATACAAAGTCAATATATAAAAATCCTTTATATTTCTTTATAATAGTGACAAACATTTAGGAAATGAAACTTTAAAAATATACTGTTTACAATAGTATTAAAAATATCAAACATCCTGGAATAAATCTCACAAAATATGGTAAAAACTTCATGATAAAGCAATGAAACAACATCAAAATAGAATAAAGAACTAAATAAATAGAAGGTTGGCCATATTCCTAAATTGTAAGACTCAATATTGTTGAAATGACAACTTGTACCTAAAATATTTACAGATTCAGTGCATTAACAATCAAAATCCCCACATATAGTTTCAGAAGATGCTTCTAAAATGCATACGGAAATGCAAAGACCAAGAAAATCAAGTCACTGATGAAGAAAGTTGAAACTACTTGCTGTGCCAGATGTCAAGACAAATTTTAAATCAACAGTAAATAAAATGGTAAATAACTGGTGCAAGAGTAAACAAATCAACTAATATAACACAGAAATCCCCAAAACATACTTTAACTGATATGGCCACTGGATTTATTATAAAGATAGAACTGCAAAGCTGTGGGGAAAAAGTCTTTTCAACAAAGAGTCCCGGGTCAACTGGATATCCACATGGAAAAAAGTTAAACTTGACCTCTACTTTACACTAATAATCATTCCAGTTGGACTATACATCTAAATGTGACAAAACAATAAAGCTTCTGGGAGAATGCCTTCATGATCTGAGGGTAGGGAAAGATTTCTTAAACAAGAGCTCAGAAGTACTGAACATCAAGAAAAAAAATAATAAATATGATTATATTAGAACCAAGAATTTTTATGCATCAGATTATACCAATATGAAAATATGGATACAACCCATAGAGGAAGAAAAGATATATATCTTGTTATACATATAATTATATGTAAAAATATCTAAAAGTCAACAAGAAAGAGCCAACAGACAAAAATATTGAAATAGGCACTTTAAAAAAATCATGCAAATGGAGAATAGATTAGTGTGGTTACCATGGGTTAAGGATAGGGATCAGGTGTGTCCAAAAGGAACAGCACAAGGGAGTCTTGTAGTGTTGGAACAGCATTGTATCTTGATTATGGAGTGGTTACATGCATCTATGAGTGTGATAAACTTGCACAGAACAATACACACCCATACACAAATTAAGTGTCTATAAAACTGGTGAAACATGAATATGCTCATTTCTATGGATTATATGAATGCCAAACTCCTGGTTTTGACATTGTACTATAGTTATGCAAGATGTTAACACTGGAGGAAACTAGGGAAAGGGTACAAAGGACTTCCCTGTACTTTTTCTTCTGCCACTTCCTGTAACTCTAAAATTATTTTAAAATAATAAGTAATTTAAAAAAGAAGATGTACCAAATGGTCAATAAATGCATAAAAAAGTGAACACTCTCTTAGTAAACAGGGAAAGGCTAATTAAAACTACATGGGATATAATTTCTCATCCACCTAAGTGGTTAAAAAGAACAATACCAATGATTGTCAAAGACATGAAACAACAAGAACACTGCTGGTCAAAATGTAAACTACTATGACTATTTTAGGAAAAAGAGTAACGTATTATCTACTAAGTTAAAAGATACACATGCTTTAGGACACAGCAATAATACTGCTAGACAAGTACTCTTCAGAAATATATGCACCTGTGCATCAAGAAATACATACAAGAAAGTTCCTTCAAATGGACAAAAGAAAAAAAAAAGACTAGAAATACAAAAGTTGATCAACATTAGAATGGATAAATAACTTTTGGTATATTTATACAACAGATAATTATACATTAAATAATATTAACACACTATAGACACACACTAATATGTATGAATCTCACAAATATTAAGACTTTAAAGAAGTCAAAACCAAAAGGATACATACTACATTATTCCATTTATATAAAGTTCCAAAAACTGGCAAAACTAACTCATGGTATTAGAAGTCAGGATAGTGATTACCTTTGGTGAGTGGTAGGGAAGGATGTTTTGATTGGAATTTGAATACAGTACTACCCATATTCTATTTTTTGGCTTGAGTGGGCATTACATGAATGTTAGCTATGTAATAGTTCATTGAGATGTAAATTAACATTCTATGTAGTTTTCTATCTAATATGCTTCATGACAAAAAAAAATTAGCTAAGAAAAATTTCAGATACATCTATGTCTTAAGTATTCCCACGAAAGGTCTCTCCAATAAGCAACAACAAAAAATACATAAGTTAGACTGATGAAAGTTGTTATTAGTAGGCACTATCCTTATTTTTAAGGTTATGGACCAGCTATTTGATTATGGCACAGAATTTTGCCTGAGCATGATGTTTACCAATAGCATGAGCTCAATTAGACAGTGGGATTTTTAATCATCCTGAATTCTATATCCCCATTAAGACTTTTTGGACCCTTCATGTTTACAAATAAGAAAATAAAGAAGTTCACTTTCTTTCACATATTTTTCCCAGGCTCTTTGACCTCTATTCATATCAGGAGAATGCAAACAAATCAACAGTTCCTATGACCAATTGTTAACAGAGTAACAAATCACAGATCCAGAAACCATTAAAAGATAATGGAAAATTTCTTTAGGAATTCTAACTATTAGTCAGAGGTGAAATGGTCACTGTTTGCCCTTTGAACTCTCATAGTGAATTGTTCATTCATTTCTATGTGGCTAAATCAGTATGTGTAACATGCAAAGAAAAAGAACCAAGCCCACATTGAAAGGGTTAAGAAGCTGTTCTAAGAGAAGAGGTCCTTAGGGCCAGAAGTTCCACTTGCCCTCCCACCATGTCCCAGATTCAAGAGTTAGTTGTTACATATAAAAAAGTATTCTACCACTGTAAAAATATGAGAAAACTACTGAAACAATATTGTTCCAAAAATATTTTTAATACTTAAAAACTATTTTTAAAAAGGGATTTGTAAAAAAAGGTCTAAACATCAACACCCATTTATCATTTAAATAGAAAAAGAAAACTTAAAAAAATAAAAAGGAAGTCAAGTAGCTACAGCAGAAAATATACTTAATGGTGAACTATCAAAAGGATATGTAGAGTACGATACCACTTATATGTAATTTAAAGACATGTAAATCATTACTATTTATAAATACAGACAAATATAGTAAGAGTATAAAAACATGTGTGAAATGATAAATTCCTTAAAAGTCAGGAATAAGTTAAAGACAGCTACTATCACCATTTAAATGAACCATTATATCATAGTTTCTTATGGCCATGGTAAGAAAACCAATAAAAAATATAAGGATAAGAAAGGTAGAAAAAATTATTTGTATATATTATTATTGACTATATAGAGAGTACAAGAACATTTATAATTTAAATGTTTATAAGTAATAAGCAAGGTTATCTTACACAAGACACCAGCAAAATATATATTTGTATCAGCAACAATAAAAACAGTGAAAGAAAATGTAATTTTAAAATAAAATCCACTAGTAAGAGAAACATAGAATATAATGTCCTTAGAGATAAAACTAGAAAAATATATGACTTTTACAGAGAAACATCTTTTTTTTAATTGAAAGAAATGAATAACATCTATATAAATGGAAATAGGAGGATTCAATATCATAAAGGTATCAGTTGTCTTCCATTATTCCATAAGTTCAATTCCAATCAAAATCTCAATATATAACCTTTTTATATAACTTAAAAAGCTATTTATAAAATTGATATGTAGGAGCAATAAGAATATCCAAGGCAATTTTGAAAACTGCATGCTTTCACAGATATCAAGATTTATATAAAACAATGCTATTTAAGATAGTGGGGGTACTGGACAAAGGAAAAACCAAATAGAGTATTAGAATAGACTATATTGCTCAGAAACAGAAACATACCCACATAGAGAAGAGACTATTAATATGCAGTTTTATGTGGAAAGAACTGACAATTTTAAAAAATGATTCTGCAACAATTGCTTATATACTTGGGAAAAAGACTAATAGAAACATATTTCTTCAACAAGATATAAAAAATACAAACTTCAATGAAAAATTGATAAAATTGACTATAGCCATCTGTACAGTCAGCATATAAAATGGAAAAGCCAGAGACTAAGAAAATATATCTATAGTATATGTATATGTGCAAATACTAAAAATGGAATTTTCACAAAGTAACTAAAAACAAGGAAGACAAATAACCTAGTAGAAAATGGAACAGAGTATATGATTAGGCAATTCACACAAGAAGAAACATGGATTGCCAATAAGCACATGAAAAGCAGTAATTGTCAAATTTCAAAACTTTTTAAAAGACACCAGCAGAGTCCCATTTAACAGAGTATTTAAAAGTTTACCCCATTAAAAAGTGGTCAAAGGACAGGAACAGAAATTTTTCAAAAGAAGACAGAATAATGGCCAAAAATCACCTAAAAAATTGCTCAGCTTCTCTAATCATCAGGGAAATGCAAATCAAAACCACAATGAGATGTCACTTAACTCCAGCGAGATTGGCTTATATCAAAAACTCCCAAGACAACAAATGTTGGCGGGGATGCAGAGAGATAGGAACAATCACACACTGCTGGTAGGACTGCAAATTAGTACAACCTCTATGGAAAGTAATATGGAGATACCTCAAAGAACTAAAAGTAGAACTACCATTTGATCCAGCAATCCCACTACCGGGTATTTACCCAAAGGAAGAAAAGACATTCTATAATAAAGACATCTGCATGCGAATGTTTATAGCAGCACAATTCACAATTGCAAAGATGTGGAAACAACTCAAGTGCCCATCAATACATGAATGGATTAATAAAATGTGGTATATGTATATGATGGAGTCTACTAAGCCACAAAAAACAATGGTGAATTAATTCCTCTAGTATTATCCTGGTGGAGCTAGAGCCCATTCTTCAAAGAGAAGTATCACAAGAATGGAAAAACAAGCACCACTGGTACTCACCATCAAATTGGTACTAACTGATCAATACTTATGTGCACACATGGAAATAATATTCATTGGGGGTCAGGCAGGTGGGAGGGGGGCATGGGGGATGGGTAAACTCACACCTAATGGGTGCAGGGTGCACTGTCTGGGGGATGGGTATGATTGTAGCTCTGACTTGGGCAGTGCATAGGCAATATATGTAACCAAAGTGTTTGTACCCCCATAATATTCTGAAATTTAAAAAAAAAAAGTTTAAATGTTACCAATATTAACTGTTTGAAAAGATGGGATAGCACTAAAACTTTCATAAACTTCTGATGGGTATATAAGTGGCTCAAGCACTTAGTGAGTTATTAGGCAAAATCTAGTAAAGCTGAATGTCAACATACCCTCTGATGTATCAATTCAATTCCTAGAAAGAAATTTATACACTAAAAGACACGTATGAGAATATTCATCATAGCCTCCCTGGCATTGATTTAAAAAATTAGAAATACTCTAAATATTCATCATCAGAAATTTAGATCAGTAAAGCATGGTATATATCTGTATAATGGCATGTTTTATAGCATTTAAATAAATGAAGTTCCACATACCCAAACAAATCTTAATAATATCATATAAAAGAAGTTTGCACAAGAATAGAGTATGATGTCATTTATAAGTTTCAAAACAATGCTAAATACTATTTAGAAAAAATGCAAATATGGTAAAGCATAAAAATATGTAAGAAATGATAAGTCCTAAACCAGGATAGCAGTTTTTTTTCTGGGATGAGGGTATGTAAATAAGGGAGAATTACAAAAGGAGCTTTTAGTAATTCCAGTACTCCATCTAGGAATTGCAGTATTCTGTTTCTTTAAAAAATTTCTGAAGCAAAATGTTGAAATGTGGCAAAGCTAGATGTTGAATACACAAAAGTTAATCATTATTTTTCACTCTGCTTTTCTTAACACCTAAAATATTTCACAATAAAAGAAATGTTTTTAAAAGTTATAGAACATAAAAATATTTTTAATAAATAAATTGATCAAACAATCAACTACTGAACTATACAATAATATATGGTTTTCAACAGGGGTAAGACCTCATGTGGCATTTGGCAATATGTTGAGAAACTCCCTCTGCTTGTACCATTAACTGGAGAGTATTGCTGGCATTTACTAGGGGAAGAGGATGACAAATGTTCTACAATGCATTGGTACAATCCAACACAAGGAAATATTGTCTACAGATTTCCTGTTGATGGACACAGGCACCATACCAAGCTGCCTCAGAACATACCTGACTTGCCCACAGTGTTAGCGCAAGCCTTCCTTGGGATCTTTCCTTTAATAACATTTTTTTGCCAGAGCCTCATATGTGTCACAGATTGTTCTAGGACCAGGAAGAGAAAAGATGCATAAAGCTCTGCCCCAGCTCCACCTCCTAAGCTGAATTCCCAGCTCACCCCCTCAGCCAAGGAGTTGGGCTCCCTCAAGTCAACCCCAGGAAATCTTTATGCTCCACCTGATTCAGCTGCACATGATTAAACAGAGCTTTGGTGCTATTGGTTGCCCCATAATGGCCCCCCAACAAATTTATCCCTTTTTGCGGCATCATAGAGAACCTGGTAACCAGATAGTCCACCCTAATATCACACAATTCTGTGAGTTACTTTTCAGAAAACTGTAACCCAATTATGTAAGACAAAACAAGCTTTTCTCTTGTGTACCAAGTATTCAGAAAAGGTCTTTCAAAAAAAAACTGCCTTGCATTGTGCTTTACAAACTAAGTTCTTGTAAAATTCCATCTTTCCCACTTGTGATACACAGGAGAAATAAAAACAGCAGGGGAAAACATTATGTTCCTTGTAACATGGCTGCATGTAGGTTATTTGCCTTCATCAGATAAATTGGCTCTGCAGTCCACATTTAAAACAACATACACTAGTTTTCAGCAGGAAGTTTGGACTTGATTAGTTTAAGATGCAAGGATGCAAGGAGCGTTGAATATCATTCTAAGCCGCTAATTGTATGTGTAATGGAGATTGAACAGTATAAAACATCCACATTCTTAGGTACTAATGATAAGTAGAAAAAAGCTTGTATCTTTCAACTAAATTTGTTTATTGCCTAAAAATGCAATGTAGTAATTCAAGGCCAAGTGACAGGAAATTACAGTTTCCTGGCTGACATCAATTTGATCTTCAGTAATAGTTCTGAAATGGAGTTTCTACGCTCAGAAGAGAGGGAAACACACACACACAATATTTCTCATAACTCAAGTCACAACCCCAATGATATGGCACATTATGGGGATAAAATTTTATCCTCATTATGTGGATAAAATTATGATGTATGCTTACAAACATGCAGTGCCTTATTGTGTAATTTTAATCAAACCTTTTATTTGATCAGGTTTTTCATTTAGCCTGTACATGGACTCAGTTATTTAGAGAATACAGGTTCCCATAAGGAAGATTTGAAATACATGGCTGTTTCTTGTAGCAATAACAAATAGATAATCATTTTATGTCGGCGTTCATAAAATAAACATATTGAGAATTGGTGACCTAAGAAAAATTTTTAAAAACTAAATTAAAAACAAAAATTGATTTCTAGTGTCCTTCCTGGTGTGTTATCTACAGAGTTCCCCCTAGGGGAAGGGTGCGTTTTCTACTTTTTCTGCCATGCTCATATCTTCATCATATATATCATCTGTTTAAACTCTCCTGAGAGTAGAGACCACTAATTGTCACCCAATATCCATTCTCCATTATTCCTCAAGGTTTTAGCTGTATATGGGGCCTTAAAATGAGAGAAATTTCCCAGTTTCCCTGTTTTCAAGATCTGATCTGGCTATTTGATGATGTTGCAGCCAGTGGAATGCAAGCACAAATGTCACATGACACTTTCAGATGACATAATATAAAAGGAAATTGCTCACACAGCAATTTTCTCTTTCCCCCTTCCCATGGGCTGGAATGTAATATTGTGCTCATAAGACAGCTTCAACCATGTGACCCCTTTCTTTATGGACCAGTTGCTACTTGAGGCATGCTCTTCTCCTGAAGGGACACAGGAGGGCAAAAGGGCAGGCCAGTTTCAAACCTCTGCTTGCATCAACATGCTCATGTTGTAGTGGGCAAAGCAAATCACTTGGGTAATTCCTAAGTCATTGGAGCAGGGGAAGGGAGAGATTATTTACTGAAAACAATCTAGTCTATCACATTCTGTATCAGGCCAATGTTTCTGTATTGTTTAGGGTAAAGGTGAATCTTCTGTAACAAAAATAGTAGTAAAGTTTTTCTTTCTCATAACAATTTAGAGAGAGGTTGATGTTCCAGGGCAGGTAAGAAGTTCTGTCCCGGTAACCCAGGTTCCTTCCATCTCATTGATCTGTCATTCCCTAAGGTATTGTCCTAAATATATAGAGAAGACGTAAATCCAACCCACACCATGATGCCAAGCCCAGCTGAGGCATAGCTGACCTATGAACAACAAAAACAATGCTTGTTGTTATAAGCCATTGAATTTAAAGAAGTAGGTGGATAATAGGAGAAGGTTAGGTAACATTACTGAGGAAAACCTAACAAATATCAAAAAGGATGAAGATCTAATGACATATTAAAGGAAACAATTTGGACTTTGTTAATTTGGAATTAAAAGTTTTGAAAACTTGTATTTGTGACTCATCATGGTTTCAATTCAATTTTTTGATTTTCAAAATAAAAGGGTAAAATATACAACTTCCAAAGATCCTTACAACTTTAATAATCTACCATTTTATAAACTGCCTCCTGATTTCTACCACTTTCTTACCGAAAGCCCTGAATTATCTTGATCAGTGTGTTACAACCTACAGATACTCTGAGTAGAAGTACTTTCTTGTTAAGAGATGTTCTCAGCCCTCCTTGATTTCAGATCATCATAAACCATGATTTGTTGCTATTTTATACCCAATGGTCTACATTTTGCTTACATTATATCTAACATTTGGACGTTAGTCCAACACAAATAAAGAAGCAAATTCTATTTATTAAATATCAAAAACCCCATATTAGGTAGAGAATAAGAAGTCTGGCCAGCATATAAAACTGTAGAAATTTTCTATTGGAGGGATCAATGGTATATTTTGGAGAGAGAAATCAGCACTCAATAGAGAATCATTCCTTTATACAGTACGATTTGTAAAAGTATGGTAAGGGGAGAAGCCCTTTGGGGGAACAGTGCATAGTATTTTATATCCCATATAAACCCTGCTTTGTGCATCTTTTCTTCTTGATACAGCACAGTATTTTTACATTTCACTATTCACAGTTGCAGAAGAGACTATGCTGCATGTTCAGCACAGCATTTTCTCTTCCTGTGCATCCAGGAAGACCACAGTTTAGCAGGTAATAAATGATATTACTCAGGCCCAATGAGTATGTGAACCAGAAGCTTGGGCTCACCCAAGGCATTTTTTGGTTAGGATACCTGATAGTTCTGGCAGAGACCACTGGTTTTCCATGAATCTACATCACCCCCTTATTCCTTTAATTGTGGATATTCCAAATTCAAAGTTGCAAATTAAATATGCAAACAATTGCCCAGCTGGAGACACTTCCCAGTCCCCCTTGCAGCTAAGTATGACCATATGACACATTTTTGGTTAGCAGGACTTAGGCCGAATTCATATGTGCCACTGCTTGTAGAGGAAACGGATGCTCACATATAAATCCTATGGCATGAGCTAAATCAGCTATCTGGGACCACGCCATGAAAGCTGCATGTTGAGAAGGACATACCAATAAAATTGAATGAGTCTGAGTCCCTGGGTGGCTGTGTGAACAGTGACATACTACAAGCCCTAGACTATCATTGGACTGCAACATAAGAATGAAACACACAAACAAAAACACCTCTCTCTTATTTAAACTATGTTATGGAAGGTGGGGAGGATTATTCATAACAGTAACTTGGCCTGTATCTTAACTGATACCCACCCTAAGGGTATCATCACTCTAAGTGTATCCCAGTGATTGCCCTGACCTATTTGGGATTTGGGTTTGCTCTACTCCCGCTAGCCCCCACTTACAGAAAGTTTAACCAGGTTCCTCTTTCCCAGTTTTACTTGGATAAATTTGTTAGCATGCCTCAGTTTAGAATCCTGATTTGGCCTTGCATCTGTTTCACTACCCTCAATCACCCCTGGATCACACTGGCTGGATGTATACTTGAATCACTCAGCAACATCCCAGTCTGAATACGGCTGTGAAGCTCTCATATCCTACCCTCAAGGGAAGCAGTTTGTCTCATTTTTCTAGGCCTTATGATGCCACATTTTCCCTAACCCTTCTTCCACTGAAGCTTTTTTCATAGAATACATGTAAAGAAAAAAATTACAACCACAGAAGAGAACCGTTACAGTAAGAGAAGATGGACTCTTGGCAGTCTCATGTTTAATACGTGTAGTTTCAACACTTGATTTCTACTCTTTGCAGTAACTTTAAGGGGCCTTGGCATTTAATGACCTGTAATTTTTATATCAACTTTGTTAGTCATTGTTGTCCATAGTCATGGAATTGTACATTCTAGGACAGACGGGAAATAGAAAGGTAGAGGGAGGGAGAGGGAGAAAAAGCAAGATGGCCAGAGAAAGGAAAAGAAAGAGGAAGAAAAGAAAGGAAAGGAAGGAGAATAAGGAACTGGAGAGACCAGGAGGAGCAGGTGAAGGGATGGAGGAGAGAGGGAAAAGGGTGGGAGGATGAGGACTCTCAGTCAAGGCTCTTCACAGCTTTGAGGCTCAGAAAATAAATATAACTAGAAGATGTGTTAAGAGGGCAAGAAAACAGATCTTTGTTAAATGGATCTTTGCTTCTGTTGCCACAGCCAGAGAGGGAAACAACTCAAATACTCCACAAATCCTTACCTTTCCAAAGAAACTCAAAGCAATTTTAAGGAACAAATGGTGTGCCTTTCACATGTCAGAAAATACCTCTTTATCAGTACCTGGTCTGAGTAAGTTAAAAAGAATTGACTCCTAGGAGTCAAAGGAGAAGTGGTTCCTCAGTAAGTGAGAATGCTCAATTTTCTATAAAAGCAACAAAATACTTTATTGATCTAAAGATGGGAAAATAAAGTTCTCTTGCCCATGTTGGAGGAATACAAGGGTTTATTCCTTTATCATTCTGGTTTCCAGATTAACTTTTACCCTTTACTTCTGAAAAGAAATGTATTTTGTTAAATAAAAATTAAATTAGGAAAGGAAGAATATTTTAAAAGGAACTGGATCTGAGAAATATAACCTTTGGAAATCAAGTACAGAATCCTGAAAAGGTGTTTTACAATCTGACTTTGATTAAAAATCAATCCCTTTGAGACAATGGGAATTCCTAATTTCCAAGGAGAATTTTAATCAAACACTTACTCTTAGGAAGCTACCAACTAAATGTTAGGAGTGGTCTAGGTCTGTTGACCTGATAGGAGCTGGATAAAGAGTGCCTCACTTTGGTCTGGCAATAACTTTCTTAATACTGCTACTTTAGAAGTGGGTCCAGAAATCAGTGAAAATTTAACAGCAGTTTATTTATTGTACAACAGCTAAAATTTTGAAACACATAACAATTTACTAATTTCTTACAGGGTTTGAGTTGGAGAATTGAAATATAAGTAGATAAAACATATTAAATGATAACTGAAGAAAATGTTAAGATTCTTAATAAATGTTGAGATATCTTCTGATAATAGAAAACACTTCCAGAATTACAGCAATATAAACTATGGGAATATAAAAATACTACAAACTAAACACCACTTACTTTTAGACAACCAAGTACAAGTTTTTAAGTAAGCATTAATGAAAAAATCAGTCACAAATGCCCAGTCATATTATTTAATAATCCCATCCAAATAAAATCAAACAAGCAACTAACCTGAATATAAATCATGATAAATCTAAATTTTAAAATACAGGGCTTTCTAAAAACCAGGTTAGACTTTAAAATATTCTGTTATTATTTAAAATGTTCTAAATTCCTTCCCAGTATCAATAAATGGACATAGGTCACTAACTTTGTTAAGGAAATACACAAATCTGTTTGCTCCAAGGTTCTACAACACACCTCACTGAAGCTTTTGTAGAGTAGACTATTTTTGCTTAGCATTATATTTCCCTTTTTTCTTGTGTCTTGCTCAGAACTGCTTGAAAAGTGCTATATCAAGTTTTTTTATTGTTACAGTGTAGAAAAAATAAAAGAACACAAATTTTAATAGAAAATAAGTGGGCATAAAGAAAATACACAATTATGTGGAAAGGTACACTGGAGTGCTGAAAACTTTGTATTTGTCTAATGCACTGGAAAAACTACTCAAGAATAACTATCTCTGCAAAGGAAGGCTACTCTCAGGGACATGGGTTGTACTGAGAAAAAGACTTTAAAATTACACAACCAATTGTGTAATTCATGAATCTAAATGTATTTCCTACAACCAGTGTGATTGTTTTTCACACCTAAACCCGTGTCTTCCTGTAGTTTTCCGAAAATTAGTATAGAAGCGTTGAGGGCCAATTTTACCAAGAATGTTTCTCACACACTTCCAAGGAATAAAGTCATTTATGCAAAGTTGAAATCAAGTGCATTTCTACCAAGGACCTGATGTAAAAAATACTTTTGAAGCAAATACAAGATTTATAATTAAATGCCTGCATACGAATTACCATTCTAGAAGGCTTATTAGCACCTGGAGGATCCCTTGAGTCATGTCACCAAAGAATCTGTCCTGGAAGTTTTATTTTTAAGAAAAATATTTTTGTTATCTGCCTGGGGTATGGAAAGGAATGTGCACATAGGAAACACACATGCTTGGGCTTGGGTGTTTAGAGTACATGGGGGAAAAGAAAAGTAGGAAGCGATCCAGTTCTTTCGTTCCTCATTCTCTCAGTAAAACCGTTCTGAGGTTCTGCTCAATTTTCTCTCCATTTCTTTTTCAGAAGAAGGCGCAGCAAATAGGACAAAGGGAATATGAGAATGAGGTAGCTTCCCCTACTTTTCCATTTTTCCCCACATCTCATCCTATAGAAGATGCTCAAACTGTGTCTAAACACAGTACCAAACACAAGTGAATCCTAAGTTTTGGGCATAGCTTAGTGTCAATATACATAATAGTTAATTGTGTTTTGAAACCCAAAAATTGAGTACTCAGTGGTCTTACTTACTCACCAAACCTGAGCATCCAATGAAGAGTCAACAAACTCCAAGCAGACACACTACACATTAGCCTGCCCAGGGCACTTCAGAAGTACAACCTGAGTCTCTATTTAACAACTGTGGGATGGTCCAATTGTGCTTAAATTAAAAAGTGTGGGTATGTGTAAGGGTAAGTGTTTTTGTGTATATTATATGTACAGAAGAAGAAAGAGTTATCTCTGAGAAGTAGGACGACAGGTGGGGTTTTTCCCCTTTCTCCTTTTACTTATAGACATTTTCAAAAGTATATAGGAGTAAAGAGAACAGCATAATGAACCCCTGTGTACCAATCACTTAGCTTCAATCCTTATCACAGCCAATATAGTTTTATATAGACCTCACCTTCCTCTCCACTAGAAATTGTTT
The DNA here is from genome assembly GCA_023783475.1 of Daubentonia madagascariensis. Taxonomy (NCBI): domain Eukaryota; kingdom Metazoa; phylum Chordata; class Mammalia; order Primates; family Daubentoniidae; genus Daubentonia; species Daubentonia madagascariensis. The sequence continues at coordinate 39,397,552 of JAKFHU010000600.1, forward strand.
TGAAGTAAATGCCATCATAGATCATTACAAATGCTTTTCATTAATTTTTAACTTTACATATTTTCCAATGTTTTTAATATAAATACTTCTTTTATATTAGAAAAAAAAATGCTATTAAATAAAAGAATGCAATCCAAGGCAGGACCAAGAGACCATTATGAGCTAAATAGGAAGATGGTGGACTAGAAGCAGCACACAAGCACTGCTCTCAAGGAGAGGATACAAAGTTGCAGGCCAATGCCCACCTACCTATGGCTCTTCTTGGAAAGAACAATGTAAAACTCTGGAGAAGTGACAGGGGACATTCAAAGTGAAGGAGAAGGTGACAGGGCAATTCATTCTGCAAGATCAAGGGAACTTTGGGGAGGTATCCACCATGTGGGGAAGGTCAAGAGGAAAGAGCCATGTGGCTCCACATTCACCCTGTAGGCACTATAGCCCAAGCTGTGAGGGGGCCTCAACCACCACCACCACAGACCTGTGGACTGATCAGGGAGCTGCTTGGAGTCTGTGCAGAGACACTGTACCAGACAGCAGGTGCAGCAGGGATTTGGTGGCTACTGATCCTGGGTTAATGCTGCTGACGCCATTCTGAGCTCTCAGGTGGAGGTGGCCAGGTGTGCACAGGGCTCGGCTTTGCAACAGCAGCTTTTGCATCACCCCTGCTGGGCCATGGAAGGAGCGGGCAGAGTGGATGTTCCCCGGTGCCATGCCCTGTGACTGGGAGTCGAGTGCCCCTACCCCCAGTGTGGGCTCTGAGAACGGGGGCACCTCAGGTGGCAAAGACACCACCTATGTAGCCTTGCAGGGACTGTCTCAGTGGATGGGGTGGGAGGAGAACCCTAGTTGCTTGGTAGCCTTGGCCTGCAGCCCCACCACCTGCAACCCCCACGCTGCTGCCCACCCCACACAGCTACACCTTCATGGTTCCTGAGGGGTGAGAACTGCCCTCTGCCTGTGTGGCTCCACCTGCACCACTGGATTGTCCCCCAGATGTCTCCACCTCTGCGGTTCCTATGCTGCAGTCAGACTCTGTGGCTCTGCCCACACAGCTCCTACCTTGCCTCCAAGGCACAGCTCCTGCTCAGGGGCCCCTGCTGCACCAGGGTACCAAGGTCCATCCCTGCCCCTGGCACCCGAGGCTCTGCCCTGGTGACCCCAGTGCTCCCGCCAGCTGGCAACTCCACCTCCAAGATTCAAGCATTGTGTCTAGATGCCAATACCTCACCCCTGAGTCTCCATGATAGCCACTGGGCCCATGGAAACACCCTGAGGTCCAATGCTCCACCAGGAACCCCCTTCCCCCTCCTCAAGCTACCATTACAAATGGACCTGGTACAAGGAAACACCCACAGCTCAGTCACCCACAACCACTGCTTAGATGGCCTCACTCAGCTGACCCCTGTGGGGAGGTCACCTCTGTGGGGAGACCCTGAGCAGAGCAATCCCCCACAATGCCAGACTCTGTGGAGAGGGTCACCCAGCCCCCAACTTGAGCTTCCAACAATGATCTAGGAAACAACCTACCACCCTGCAAAAGATCCAGGACCACCTTGAACCGTGACAATCACAGGAGGTCAGGACAAAACAGAACAGCTGCACTACAGGCTCTCAGTGAATGCACCCCTCCCCTGCTAAGTCAACATTCCAGAATAGGACACAAAATGCCATCTAGGGACCTCCCCTCCTTCTCATTAAGTAGGAGAGGTCCCAGCAAAGGAGAACATAAGCCCTGCAAACATATCAGCCCTGAGCTGAGAGAATAGGATTCAGATGAGAAGAAACCAGCAAAAAAACACTCTGGCAACATGAGCAAACAAAAGAGTTCAACACCCCCAAGAGATCACAATGGAGCTACAGTAGTGAACCCCAACCAAAAAGAAATTGTCAAAATGTCAGAAATTGAATTCAAAATATAGATGCCAAATAAGATGAATGTAATTGAAGACAAAGTTGAAAACTGACAAAAAGAAGCCAAAAAAATTTTTCAGGAAATCAATGAAAAAAATGAAAAAGTCACTGAAGAGCTAGACAACATAAGAAAGGACATAACAGAACTTTAAAAAATAAAAAGTCATTGAGGGAATTTCAAAATATAGCAGAAAGCCTCAACAATAGGCTAAACCAAGCAGAAGAAAGAATCTCAGAGCTTGAAGACAAGCTCCCACATTAACCCAGTCATTCAAACATATAGAAAAGAGAATAAAGAAGACTCAAAAATCACTCAGAGAAATGTGGGACTATGCAAAGCGAACTAACATATGAATTATAGGTATCCCTGATGGTGAAGAAGAAAGAGCAAAAAGCTGGAAATCTATTCAAGGGAATTATTGAGGAAAACTTTCCTGGTATCATCAGAGATTCAGACATCCAGATACAAGATGGTCATAGAAGACTGGTAAGATTCATAGCAAATAGGACATCTCCAAGACACATAGTAATCAACCTGGCCAAAGTCCAAACGAAGGAGAAAATTCTACAAGAAGCAAGATGAAAGCAACAACTAACCTACAAAGGAAAACCCATCAGGCTAACAGCAGACGTCTCAGCAGAAACCTAATAAAGACTTTTCCAGACAAGCAAACACCGAGGGAATTTGTCATGACTAGACCTGCCCTACAGGAAATACTCACAACTGCATTATACATGGATCAGCACAATAGATACCCACCAATATAAAATCACACATAAGTTAAAGCTCACAGCCCATATAAAACAATAGCACAAGGGGGAAATCAAAGCAATAAGGTACTATTCAACAGGAGGAACAGAACAGCATTCCACATCTCAATATTATCACTCAACATAAATGATCTGAATGCTCCACTCAAAAGACATAGATCAGCTGAACGGATGAAAAAACACACCACAAATATCTGCTGTCTCCAGGAAACATATCTAACCCACAAGGACTCTCACACACTCAAGGTGAAGCAATAGAAAAATATATTCTACGCAAATGGAAACCAAAAGACAGCAGGTGTAGCCATTCTCACATCAGATGAAAATGACTTCAAATCAACAATGGTAAAGAAAGACAAAGATGATCCATATTTAATGGCAAAGGGAGCAATTTGACAAGAAAACAAAAATAATCTTAAATATACATGCAACTAAAACAAGAGCTCCCAGATTCATAAAGCAAATCCTACTATATCTAAGCAAAGAGTTAAACAGTAGCATCGTAATTGCCAGGGACTTCAACATGCCACTGACAGAGCTAGATGGATCATCAAAGCAGAAAATAAATACTGGATTTAAATGGGACTCTAGAACAAATGGGCCTAACAGACATTTATAGAACATTCTACAGCAAAACTGTTGAATACACATTCTTTTCACCAGCACAAGACATTCTCCAAGACTGATCATATCTTAGGCCACAAAACATGTCTCATTAAATTCAAAACAACTGAAATCATACCATGTATCCTCTCAGACCACAGTAGAATAAAACTAGAAATCATTTCCAAGAGAAACACTCAAAGCTACACAAAGTCATGGAAATTAAACAACCTGCTGCTGAATAATCCTTGGGTCAATGATGAAATTAGGATGGAAATCAAAAGATTCCTCCAATTGAACAACAAGTCGGATACAAGCTATGAAAATCTATGGGATTCAGCAAAAGCAGTCCTAAGGGGAAAATTCATAGCCTTAAATGCCTACATCAAAAAGAAAAATCACAAATTAACAACCTAATGTCACATCTCATGAAACTAGAAAAGGAAGAGAAAACCAAACCCAAAGCCAGCAGAAGAAAAGAATTAACAAAGCTCAAAGGAGAACTAATGGAAATGGAAACCAAAAAAATTACAGAAGGATCAACAAAACAAAAAATTGAGTCTTTGAAAAGATAAACAAAATCAATAGACCCCCTTGATAGATTAACCAGAAATAGAAGAGAAAGGACCCAAATAAGTTCAATAAGGATGAAAAAGGAGATATTACAACTGATAACACAGAAATACAAACTATCATCCGTGAATACCACAAAAGTCTCTGTGCATATAAACTAGACACGCAGAGGAAATGGACAAATTCCTAGAAACACACAACCTCCCAAAACTCAATCAGGAAGAAATAGAAATCCTGAATATTTCAGTAACTAGCAGCAAGATTGAAGTAGTTATAAAAATCTTCCACCAAAAAAAAAACAACCCTGGACCAATTGGATTAACAGCCGCATTCTAATAGACTGACAAAGAAGAACTGATACCCATCCTAAAGAAATCCGTCCATAATGTTGAGAAGGAGGGAATCCTCCCCTAACATTCTATGATGCCAGTATCAACTTGATACAAAGCCAGGAAAAGACACAACACAAAAGGAAAACTATAGACCAACATCCTTTATGAATATAGATGCAAAAATCCTCAAAATACTAGCAAACTGAATTCAACAGCACATCAAAAAAATAATTCACCGTGACCAAGTGAAGTTCATCCCAGGGATCCAAGGATGGTTCTACATATGCAAATCAATAAACGTGATTCATCATGTAAGCAGAAACAAAAACCATATGATAATGTAAACAGATGCAGAAAAAGCATTTGACAACATCCAGCACCCTTTCATGATAAAAACCCTCAAGAAACTAGACATAAAAGGAACAGACCTCAAAATTATAAAAGTCATACATGCCAAGCCCACAGCCAACATCATACTGAACGGGGAAAAGTTGAAAGCATTCCCCCTAAGAACTGGAACAAGACAAGGGTGCCCACTATCAACACTTCTATTCAACATAGTTCTGGAAGTCCTGGCCAGAGCAATCCTGCAAAAGAAACATATAAAGGGCAGCCAAATTGGGAAAGAAGAGGTCAAGTTATTGCTTTTCACTAATGATATGATCTTCTATCTAGAAAATCCCAAGGACTCCACCAAAAGACTCCTGAAATTGATAAATACATTCAGCAAAGTCTCAGATTACAAAATCAATGTACACAAATCAGTAGCATTTCTATATACTAATAACAATCAAGCTGAGAGTCAAATCAAAGACTCAATACCATTCACAATAGCTACAAAGAAAATAAAATGCTTAGGAATATACTTAACCAAGGAGGTGAAAGATCTCTACAAGGAAAACCATGAAACACTGAGGAAAGAAATCACAGACGACACAAACAAATGGAAAAACACCTCAGGCATATGGATCTGTAGAATCTACATTGTTAAAATGTCCATATTGCCCAAAGTGGTTTACAGATTAGATGCAATCCCCACCATAATACCAACATCATATTGCACAGAGCAAGAAAAAATAATTCTATACTTCATTTAGAACCAAAAAAGAGCCTGAATAGGCAAAGCAATCTTAAGCAAAAAGAACAAATCTGGAAGCATGACACCACCAGACCTCAAATTGTACTACAAGGCTACAGTACTCAAAATAGCATGGTATTGGTATAAAAGTAGAGACACAGAACAATGGAACAGAACAGAGAACCCTGATATAAAACCATCCACCTACAGCCAATTGATCTTTGACAAAGCAGACAAAAACATGCACTGGCAAAAGCAAGCCCTATTCAATAAACAGTGCTGGGAAAACTGGGTAGACATATGTAGAAAAATGAAGCAGGACCCCTATCTCTTTGCCATATACAAAAATTAATTCAATATAGATTAAAGACTTAAATGTAAGGCATGAAACAATAAAAATTCTAGAAGAAACATAGAAAAAACTCTTCTAGACATCAGTCTGGAAAAAGAATTTATGACTAAGACCCCAAAGGCAACTATAGCAACAAAAAAAATAAATAAATGGAACTTGATTAAATTAAAAAGCTTTTGCACAACTAAGGAAATAATCAACAGAGTGAATATACAACCTACAGAATGGGAGAAAATATTTGCAAACTATACATCTGATAAAGGGCTAATATCCAGAATCTACAAAGAACTCAAATAAATCAACAAGAATAAAAAAAAAAAAACACCATTGAAAAGTGAGTAAAAGACATGAACAGAAGTTCTTCAAAAGAAGATAGACAAATGGCCAAAAAATGTATGAAAAAATGCTCAACGTCACTAATCATCATGGAAATGCAAATTAAAACCACAATGAGATATCACCCGGCCCCTAGCAGACTTTTTAGCTCTTACTAAAAGGTCAAAAAACAATAAATGCTGGCATGGATGCAGAAAGAAAGGAACACTAATACTCTGATGCTGTGACTAAAAATTATTATAGTACAACCTGTATGGAAAACAGTATGGAGATTCCTCAGATAAATAAACATAGACTTACCATTCAACTCAGCAATCCCAGTACTGGGTATCTACACAAAGGAAAAGAAGTCATTTTATCAAAAAGACACCTGCACTCGAATGTTTATCATAGAACAATTCACAATTGCAAAGGTGTGGAATCAACGTAAGTGCCCATATAATCATGAGTGGATTAAGAAAATGTAGTGTGTATACATATATACATGTACACATACACCGCCCCCCCCAAGGAATGATACTCTGCCCTAGAAAGGAATGAATTAATGTCTTCCGCGGCAATTTGGATGGAACTGGAGAACATTATCCTAAGTGAAGTATATCAGGAATGGAAAAATAAATACCACATGTACTCTTTAATAATTGAGAGCTAATCAATGGGCACACATGGGCACAGGGAGAAGCAAAAGTCATTGGAAATCAAGAAGGATGGAGGAATAAAAACCTATCAGGTACAATGAACACTATTTGGGTGATGGACACACTAATAGCCCTGACTTAAGCATCATAAAAGCTATCCACGTAACAAAAACATTTGTACCCCATTAATATTTTGAAATAAAAAAGAAAAGAAAATAGTTAAACAGAAATTATGAATTAATGTTAATGAAAATATAGCTCATGGTTATAACATTTACTATCTTGGCATTGGGGACCTGTTACTAAAATTTCCTATTTCAATTATCTTTTTACCTCTTAATATTTTCACAGTTTGGGTAGATGTGGAGGGTTTTAAACTGTACAGATAACTATTCACAGCAACAATACTGACTTCTTCCTTTATATATGGAAGTATATTTACCTTCTGCCCTCTCTGCTTCACATTTCCAGTGTCTGCATGTTTTACCATCTATTTACAGATCCTTTATGCAATCCAAAAAAGAGTTCAAACATTGAAGGAGCCATGACCTGAAGTATTTGTGTATTTAAAACCTACTGAGAATCATCTACAATTTACTATGTAGCTTCAAAATAAATGCTCTGTTCAAAAATGCTATTTGTGGATTGAAATAAACATTTTTCAAAAGGTATAGTGCCATGGCCCTTTTAAGAATCATGATCAATTGAGATCTAAAATAGGAAGTAAAATGAGCTTTTATCTAAAGCTACTACCTGAATCCAACATTGGCTACTTGCTAGGAAATGAAGGGTGATCTGTCATAAGTAAGCTATCACAGAGGCCCTTATGACAAATGCACCATTAAAGGAATGTACATACACTTTCAGTCATATCCCATTCAGTTACATTCACACATACTCAATTCCGTTCTTCTGGCTTAGGCCAAGGTGTGTTAGGTGTCAAGTACAGCCTACAGTAAATTGAGTTCTTGTAAAAGTGGTAGGGAAGGACCAAGTGGGATACTAAAAATATAAATATCTTCTCCAAAAAGTTGTTAGCTGACAGCAAAAATCCAACCTCTAGTTTGATACAGTCAGTGTAATACCACTCACATCCTCTTCTCCATAATCAACACTCCTTATCTGAAGGCAGGCTTGACACGGGGGGATTGTGAGAGACAAGACGAGAAAGGAGGGACACATCTCATGTCAATTAATTTCCATCTGGCGGTTCCACAGTAGAGCATAGCAGCGTCACAGAAGAATGAACTTCAGGAAATAACAAAAGATGATTTGTGATTTAATCCTAGGAGTTCAATTACATAACCACAGAAATCCTACTATGCACCGTTTTGAAATTGTACGTTCTTCCTTATTAGGCCTACCAGAACAATCTAAAAGCAATGTTGCTAGTATTTCTAATTAAAGCCAAAAGGGACCATTGATGAAAGCTATAAATAAACCCTCTCTGGAAAGGCCTTTGTCTTGTGATTTTTTTTTCCTGATTGTGAAAACATGGCTTGTGTCACAACCTGCTGAATCAGACCATGAATGAACATCTAATTTGCAATGTTGCTCTTACATCTGGCTGTTGCCAGTCTCACAGGCCTCGCTACTGATCATCATTCAGAGGTATATTTAATCGATCAATTACCAAGCACACACAAAGGGTAGGGGTCAGATGTTGTCATCAACCACAGACAATAAGAGGCACACGTGTCCATAACATGGCAACAGGGTAACAGGCATTCAGCTGGTAACCAAAAACCACTGCTGATATCACAACCCAAATTCACATCACATAAAATAATTAGGAAGACCAATCCTTACAGCTGTTATGCAAAGCAACAGAGAAGCCAAACTGTGAGCTGTGGAAGCACCTGGCTCATTTTTGAGCTAAACAATTTCTTAGGTGGCAACATGTAGAAGAGAGAATGTGTTATTTATTGAACATTCATACTACAAGAGAGCAAGAGGGCAAATGATGTCTCAAATGAAATAACAAATCAATAAAGACTCACTCCATTCTACTTCAAATAAGAATCTCAGAGGATTATTCCCTGATTCTGTAATAAAAAAAAAAAGGTGTATCACTCTTAGGCTAGCACTGCAATAACAGTTCATCTCCTATATTTCTTGCAATTTCAGTGGAAGGCAAAGGATTCTTAATACTTTAAAATGAAGATGACTCATGTGATATCACAGTTAGCAATGTAAATAGTATGCTTACATTTCAGTTCATACATTTTCATGTTTTAATATTAACTTATAACAGACATTAGTCAGATCTTGCTATACCTTTGCAGACCTTTCTTCAAATATTGTCTTATTTTTTAAAAACTCCACACTCAAACAGCATTACAATCACATAAAATTTCTAGCATACTCTAAAAGTCATAAAAGTAAAAAATTCAGAATAATATGTATGACTGCCCACACATACTAATTTGTTTTTAATAAATTGCTATCTTTTGGTTAAAACATTCACAACCTACAAGTTTATTTTTGCTAAAGATGAGTCCTTACAGACTTGAGCTTTACTATGAAGGACAATGCTTTAGGGGCAGGGGCTGAGTAGCCTTTCCCTGTTGGGGGTTGGATATTGGTTCTCTGACAGGAATTTTAATGTTTCTTCAAGAATATCAAATGTTTTAATCTCAAATGACCTCACACATCACATCTAGTACACTGACAGTTCATCTACCCTGAAAGCCAACACCAGAATGATTCTGCCTACAATCACACATGTCTTTTTACGCCTATGTCAACAATTGTATTTATTTTTATACAGTATTGTCAAAAACCTCACATTTCTTTTGTATTCCAGCATTATGTTTTTAATTTACTTTATATTTAAAATACACTGAAATAAAACTTAGTACGTATTGGGAATCATACTAAGATCTTTCCAAATACTAATTCATCTCATAGTTATAACCTTTTAAGGTAGATGCCATTAGTATCCCCATTTTACAGATGAGGTAATGAAGACACATAGCCTAACAGTTTTGCCAAGGTCACACCACTATTAAGTGACAAATTTTGATATTAGAACCTAGAAATCTGACTCCACAAAAGAGTAATTCTAAGGCTTTCTACTAATCATGTACAATATTGATGAGGTTAAGCCACTTAATACACTTTGTCAGATATCTTAATTTAGACTTATAACAATTCCAAAATTTACTTGAATGTTAAACATATATGAATAGTAAAGAAAATTCAGAAAAGGTAATGTTTTTTTCTACCAGTTTTCTAAAAGACATGAGAATTTAGTATAGAAAGATGATAATTCAAATCAGCAATAAGAAGCAGCACTCAATAAGGGGTAGAGGGGCAAGTGGTTAGTATTCAATCTGAGTGAACAACTTAAGATGCCAGTAAAGGTTTTATATTATATAAATCCCCTTGTTTAGTATGTTAAAATCCATTATTACAATTAAAGCATAATATTCTGATGCCCTGAATTCTAGATTCTGAAAAACCAAAGGAAGGAAATAATCATACATCTGAAAAAATTTTATCAAAGACACAGGTAGGGTTTAGGTAGTACCTTCTTTAAACACTCAAGACAGTTTTAAAATATAACTACTGACTTCATAAATGCTCCAGTAGAGATCTTCCAATGTTTACCTATATTTGGTTCTCCTCTCCTTCCAGGAACATACATTTTGGTGGGCTAAATAACTACTTCAGGCAAATCAGCCTAAAGAATTAATTCTCAATGCTGTGATTGAAAATGTGACATATTCCAGATGGTGTGGTTAACAGAGGGTGGGGCTCCATCAGCTTGGATCACTGAATGGTTGTGTGGAGCAGAGTACTCTATCACCTTAAGTTGAATATGTAGCATGAGAAGAAATACACTTTTGTTTCATTGAGCCAAAGAGATTTCAAGGTTGGTTGTTGTGACATCATAAGAAATATATATTTGGTCTCTGCCCACATTCCCTGGCACAGAGCTCCTAAATCCCTTATAATTTCCTGGGAGATAGGAGTGTCTTTTGTTCTAATAAGGTAACTCCTGGCAGACTCCTGGATAGCTTCAGGATGGGGGCTGGTAGTTATCAGAAAGAACAAGCCATGATTAGAAGCTTGGAACTTTCATCCCCTCCCCCATGCTCCAAGCAGGGGAGAGGGACTGGAGAGTAAGTTAATAATCAATCATGCCTGTATGATGAAGCCTCCATAGAAATCCTTAAGTATGGGTATCAGAGAGCTTCTGGGTTGGTGAACACATTCACATGTTAGGAGGGTGGTACACACCCCAACTCCATGGCAGCAGAAGCTCCTGTGCTTAGGACCCTTCTGAAATTCACCTTAAGTACCTCTCCATCTGGCTGTTCATCCACATCCTATGATCCTTTATAATAAACTGATAAATGTGTTTCCCTGAGTTCTGTGAGCCACTCTGGTAAATGATCTAACCTAAGGATGGGGTCATAGGAATCTCTAATTTGTAGCTAAATTAGAAGTCGTGGACAATCTGGGCACCAACCACTTGTAATCAGCATCTGAAGTGGAGGGTAGTCTTTTGGGACTGAGCTCTTAACCTATGAGGTCTGTGCAAATTCCAGATAGACAGTATCAGTATTGAATTGAATTGTAGGACACCCAATTGATGTCTGCAGAGAATTGGAGAATTGCTTGGTTTAGGGAAAACCCCCACACATCTGGTGTCAGAAGTGTTGTGAATATCGGGGAAAAAATTTATTTTTTCCTATATAGTTGCTTATTCCTGAAGCATAGACTATTCCATCCTGATTAGCACAAGTGCTAGCATGGCAAAATAACATGCCAAGGAGGCTATATAAAAGAATGACAGATCATTTATAAATCCATTGTGGAATTTAAAACAACATTAGAGATGGTAAATAATAAACAACATAAAATTCAAAGTGGGAATTACAGGTCAAATTTGATAAGCTTTCCAGAAATGGAAAGAGAAAACCCAAAAATTGACTACAATAAGAGAGTTCATGATAAAATTAAAGATAATTGGGTTTCAACACATGGATGACAAGTAGTTTCTTAAAGAGGCTAAGACAACTAAAACAAATATTACCCAATATATTAAGTAAGAGTTACATAATGATCTGCATGATCAGATAAGAAAAACTCAGCATGTACAAGTCAAAATTAATAAAAAGATAATTGTGCTGAATTGGGTTAAAAAATCATTCCAGTAAGAATACAGGCCAAAAACAGAGAGAGAGACAGAGAGAGAAAACAAGAGAACAAGAAAGAGAAAATCAAACAGGTCATAGACATCTGCTTTGAATTCGTGCATTACAAAAGGTAAGAAATAAAAGGGATATCAGGTATTACCATGCAGTTCAAAATTTTAAATACTGAGCCAATCTGTATCCATAAAGCAAGTTTGTCTAAAAATGAAATAAATACTCATAGGATTCATCAGAAATGAAGAGTTCGTTCCTTCTTTTACTTGTCATCAAAAACCTCAAAGACTATAAACTACAGTGGAATCCCAGGTTCTCTATGAAAATATGAACAAAAAAGAGACACTTTAAGGAAAAATGATTGCAGAACTTTAGAGCATAAAACTACTCCAGAGTGTTTGACTACTAAATCAGACATGTTTACATCTAAGAGCTTGTGTATGTAAGACTATCAGCTCTGTCAACATTTATGCCTAACTAAGAAAACTGAAGAAATCATATATTTTCATATAGTTTTCTTCGTGCTACAGCAAAATATTTTTGCAGCTGGCAAAGAATTCAAGATCACCATCAGCAATAGGAAACACTTAAGTGAGAGGATTCTGATTGGTTTGTATTTATTGATAGAGACTTGATTATGTTGTATTTCAGAAAGCTCTATCTGTTGCAGTAATGAGAAAATAATTACTGTGTAAAAGCTTTTATCACCAAATACTTTCTTCATTTATTGGTCCTTTGCAAATAGTTGATATATAACAAAAATTACAAACGTAATTTCATGATTTCTTTTCACATTAATGATGAAAGTAGAAATAATTTCTAGCACATTTAACCTTCTAGGCCTGAAGGATGTGTTTGTTGTTTTAACTTTACATAATGTTTATCCTTCCTAGCATCCACATTTGTATTTTATGTTACATTATTTTAAACAGTCAAAACCTTTGTTAAATCAACACACTCAGATATCTTAATACAAAAGGGACAGAAGATAAGGTACTCCCAAGTGTTTAAGAATAAAGGTAATGAAGATAAACAAAAAACAAAGACAGATGAAAATATAAGCAAAATCCCTATATAATTCAAAGCTGATGTAACTGTGTGATAATATGTTTAAGTGCCACGGAGAAAGTCAATCATTTTTAAAATGACAGCAGTCAGGAGGGCTTCAAGAAACAGTTGAAAAGATATGTATGAACACATTTTCTTAAGCATTTAAATCCATTAGCAGTGTTAACAAAACATAAAACTTAGGAACAAAAGAGTTGATAATGTAAAATGTATCATTTTTCCAGGCTCGAGGTGTTTATCTTTATCTCCTAAGAGATGCTGTTAGATTGGGAAGGGTCCATAGGCATCACTCAATTTATGTCTGTCACAGTTGCTGGCACCACCAACTGGTCAGTTTTCCAAGTCAGAAACCTACGCATTAATTTTAAAAGTCTCCCTCTTCCTAAAGTACTACATTCACTTAATCACAAAACCCCTGCTGATTCAACCTCCTAAATTCCTCTTCACCCTGACTTCTTCATTGATCTGCTGTCTCAGCCTGACTTCAGGCCTCCTGTATTTCTCACCTGGATCACCAAGAACTTTTGGAATGGTTTACCTTCCCCTGTCTTATGATTCTGTAATCCACTATTTACAAAAAATGAAGTAACCCTTTGAAAGTACAGATTCCATAATGGCACGTTCCTCCTTCAATGGCATTCATTGGCTCCCTGTTTGCCCCAAGAGTAAGTCTCAAATCTGAGGTAAAATTTACAAATGCCTTTAAGAGTCTGGCCTGGGCATCTTTCTACTCTCCTCACTGACTACTCTACACCCACCTACCCATCTCTGCTCCAAGCCACTGAAATGCTGAACACCCAGTTCCCTCAACCAAGCCATGTTCTTTCTTCGTTTTTCAGGAAACTGTCTTTTCTATCCTTTGTACCTAATTCAGGCCTCAGCTTAAATGTTACTTCCTCTAGGTTCTTGACACTGACCTCCCATTCTTGGCTAGGTGTTCTTCCCAACCCAGCTTCCACTGCATTTTACTCTCATTCCTATCTCAGCACTGACCACACTATATTTGCTATGGACTTCATGTTTCTGTCTCCCCCAAATTCATAAGTTGAAGCCCTACCCCCCAATGTGATTGTATTTGGGGGGTTAAGCCTTTGGGAGGTAATTAAGTTTAGATGAGATTATGAGGGTAGGGACCCCATAAAGAGGAAGAGACACAAGATCTGTTTCTTTCTGCCTCCATGCATCAAAGAAAGGCCATGTGAAGACATAACCAAGATGAGAGCCATCACCAAGAACTCGACCATGCTTGGTACCCTGATCTTGAACTTCCAGCCTCCAGAACAGAAATGTGTGTTATTTAAACCACACAGTCTATAGAGTTGGTTATAGCAGCCCAAATTGACTAAGACAATACTGTAATCACTTGCATACATGTCAAAATCCACAGCTGGAAAGTACACTTCACAGGCACAGGGACTTTTCTGGCTTCAACACCATAGCACTGACATAGTCTGATACAAGCAGTACATAATCAGTAATAAAACTCATTGAAAACAGCAAGCTGAGTTTGCCACAGTTGTGACAATTACACGTCCTACTGAAAGCTCATTAAATAATATATTAATAAAAACTTGTTACTGCTTTCTTACATATTAAAATACTTTTCAGTCTGGAATTTATAGTGTTATCCTAGAATAAGGTTACTAAGCAAAACATTTGGAAAAGGAAAGAAAAATGATACCAGAAAGGGTTTACAGCAAAGAGATAACTTCCATTTGCATAATTTCATTCAAAAATCAAATTCAAGATAATCCTTCCTTTTTTTAAACAAGACATTATAACTTTCAAATTCCACATTTATTCTACCTTTGTCCATTGGCAAATCATGGATTTGATTTCAGCACCAAGGATAAGAAAGAATTATTCTACATCAATCATAATCATTACATTTCCTCTGGCAGTGATTATTTTAGAGATGGACCTGTGACCCAACTCAGGCCATTGATGTGGGAAGTTTCAGGGAGGATCATAGGGGGCACAGGAAATAGTTATTTCCTGTGCAGAATATGAACAAGGAACACGCAGGTCCAATGTCCGCTGCAACCATCTTGCTCCCACACAAGAAATGATCGTGTGACACATCACACAAGAAGGAAACAGCCCATTGACCAAAAACAGTCACACCTGAAGCCCACTTTACCCCTGGACTTCATCCTGCATGAGCCAATAAAATTTCTTAATTAGAATAGTGAGAACTGTATGTTTGTTACATATGGCCTTCCTGGTGGAGTCATTTACTTTGCCTGGTCTACAGTTGAATCATCTGTTAAATAAGTGCTTGAACCAGGCTAACTCTAAGGCGATGTTTTTTAATATGCTCCAACAACCATGTGCATCAAAATCACCTGGGGCATAGTTAAAAATACAAATTTAGTAGACCTCACATCAGAATACTAAGCCAGCTTCTTCAGGGGTGGGTAAGAACCTCCATTTGAAGAAGCATCCCTAGGTATACAACAAAATATGAGACTTGACTTGATACATACTGAGAGGTATGAGTGCTTTTAACAGTTCTAGGATCTTTTGACTTATGCAGAAAAATCATTTCTCTTAAAATGAGTATTAAGGATTTATGAATATACATGCAATAACTGATATGTTAAAGAAATTGTAAATTAAATTCTGATGAAGCAACAGTCAAGTTTACAAAAAGGCCTTGTGAAATTATTATGAGGCAAGCAACATAAACATGTGAAATTGGCATTCATATATTTCCTAACAGCTATGACAAGAGATCATCTTAGCCCCTCAGTCCTGTCACTAGCAGGACATTAGCTTAGGGTTGCTCTGACAGGCTTACAGACTCACCACACCTGACTTATGTTTTTAGTTTTCTGTTTTGTGCTTTTCACATCTCCTCAAATAAACGAATATCATGTGATATATTTAAATATATAGGACATATATATACATCTAATAGGAAAGATGTATTAAGTATTTAGCATGTACCAGAACTTTGCTAAGGTATCTGTATGTGTGTGTGAGAAAGAAACAGAAGGTACTACAGAAAAACAAATTGTTGTGTTATGGTGGCAGAACAATGAAAGTTTGCCTTAAAACCAACTTTTATTGATATATCATTTCAATCAAAAATATAAAAAATAAAGAAGATCTATACATTGAACTATGGTCATCAAGTTATACTTCTTAATGTTTGGTATTGATATTCTTTTTCTCTCTGGTATGTAATTGACAGAAACAAGGCTAATATCTCTGGCAATGAGAGGAGGGAGAAACATGAAAACAACAAAAAAACCCTAACAGCTTCATTTTATAAGTTACATGTTGAAAAAATTTACTTGATGTCAAATACGAGCATTTCAAGAACCTTGGAAGTTCTACCCTTTATTGCCTACTCCCTCTGTGTCCCTTGTATCTATCCCTTGACCAAAACCCTGTACCAAAAAAAGAAAAAGAAAAACCTGAGAAATAAAAGGTCATTATATTATGATGGATAATAACTATTTTTTTTTTTTAAACTCTCAAAATGTTAGACTCAGCTAGGTCCAATGTGCTCTTGATTTAATGCTGTTATGGGATTTCTTCTTTTTGGCACCTGCCTAGACAATCTCTGTGAAACACACAAAAAACGCATCCTGACTTATTTTTTTAAGGAAAACAGAACTGAGTGCCACCAGATGTATATTATCAGCTAAAATTAAAAAAAAAACTCTAAAATTTCACACCCTATGCAGTGTTTTATTACATGGAATTTATTCTAAAGATATGTTGTTATATTCCTAAAATTGTGATAATTGCCTAGGTTTCAGAATAAAAGCAGGGTTCCTTGGTTTTCTATTGAGCACTAATCAGTATTTCTTAGCATCTTTCAAAATACAGAAAAGACAGGATTCTTTTCAAATATAATTTATTGGCACTTAAACTAAGATGATACATACCAGGACCATCACTTGAATAACCCACAGGGATTTGTTTAAGAAATACCATTGAAAATGAATTTTATAGGTAATTTGGCCTCAACAACTGGCCAATTCTGTTTACATATGCAGACATTCTAAGCTTGTGATAGGCTGATTCCAACGTCTTACGAAAGGTGTGAAAATTCCATTCACTTTCAATCAGTTTATACATTGTTGGGAAACTATGTTCCATGAATATCTTCATGTTTCTGCACAGTCAGAACTTACTGGACAAAAGTTACTGGTAACCTGGGTTAAAAGAAGATGGAATGGTAACCACACATTCAAAATTCAGAGGTAGTGAATTTCTCCAGAGATTTAACATATCTTGCTCCGAGGTATTTGCTTACGTTCTAAGGATAATACAAATCTAAGGACCTTATCCTCTTCTCCTCAGACAGGATTTGCCTTTCCAATGAGGGAGGATAGGCAGATATACCTGCTGCCCTACATAAACTCTGAGTTTCATAATTTTGGGGTCTCTCTCCTGTGGTGCAACCTCAGGATGAACAGACATATCTGGCCCTCATTGTACTGCTCCTGGTAAACTGAGTCATGGGGAACCAGAGCTGCTAAGATACTCTGTGAACAAATGGCCTGCTCTCTGATCTAGAAGTATAATGTTTCTATTACTGTATACACATAGGTCGTGGCATGTTAGCTTTTTAGCTTGCAAGAAGAGTGATATGTTAGATCTGTACAGTTTCAGATTCAACAACTTCCCACCAATACTTTTCATTCAGACTCATAATTTTCCACCTGCACTATTGCTATAGTCTACCTTTCCTCTGGGGGCTTCTTCCACATTATTATTTTAGTATCTTCCTAAAACATCTCATGCTGACTTTTATTTCCCATCTTTAAACACTGCCATAAAAGACAGTAAAGTACTATATTGTTTAAGAGAAGCAGCTTTGGAATCTGACAGTGTGTGTCTCCACATCTGGCTCTGAAGTCATTCATGATATGACCTAAGTTACTTAACCTCTGTAAGCCTGCTGCATCTTTCATCATCCTCAAGGTATGCTCTACATTCACAAGTCCAGTGCTTTACTTGTGCTGTTTTACCTAGAAGCATTCTTCTCCACTATGGAAGTGAGTGCTCATCCTTTACATCCCAGCTCGGAGGGTAAAGACTCCTTTGTCGGCCTTAGGAAGAGTCAGTCACTCCATCTTCTGAGCTCCAACAGCACATCTCTGCCTGAGCTCCCCTTGCACTGGCTGCAATCACCAGGATTCATTTAGACATTGTTCTTCCACACTAAATGGCATGTTATCTAAGATGGGGTCAGTGTGGAATTCTTCCTGTCTGTCCATATCTGAATTTTTAATAAAGATATTACTTATTGATCAGATTTTGATCATAGAAAACTTTCCTGGAGAAAGACTGCATAGCAACTTTTACTTTTTGGCCATTACTCTAACAAGTAAAATTTTTCCAGTTCAAAATTTGCAGTTCTAAGTTTTCATAATAAGGTTTGATTCATGTATTATTTGTTTACCTCTAAAATATATAATTTTACCCAAGTTTCTGGAGAAAATTTCCCTAGCATCCACCTCTATCCACCTCCAGGATAATGACTGATAAATACATGTCACACCACTTCTATATGCCCCATGCATGTGTGTGGACTTGTGTATATATCTATTTAGGGGGGAGAGTTTGTGGTATAAAACACGTAATATAAAATTTACCATCTTAACCATTCTTAACTGTATAGTACTATTAACTATATGCATGTTGTTGTACAACAGATCTGTAGAAACTTTTCATCTTGCAAAACTAAAACTCTATACCTATTGAACAACTTCTCAGCCCCCGGTAACCACATTCTATTTTCTGTTTCTATGGGTTTACTACGCTAGATATCTAAGTGGAATTATGCAGTCTTTGTCTTTTTATGACTGCTTATTTTACTTAGCATAATGCCCTCAGGGGTCATCCATGAGATGAGACTTTTTTTTAAGGCTGAATAATATCCATTGTGTGTGTACACCACCTTCTCTTTATCCATTTATCTATTGATAGACATTTAGGTCACTTCTACCTCTTGCCTACTGTGAATGATGGTGTAGCAAACATGGGTGAGCAAACATCTCTTTGAGAGTCTGTTTTCAATTCTTTTGCATATTCAATAAATCTCAAGTGTATAAATGGCAATTTAGTAATGTAGTATCAAGTGATCAGAAATTTTACAATATTGATGTTTCCAGCTGAAATTATCATGCAAATTTGTGGCACAGACATATATTTAGTGATAGCATAATATGAATTTTTAAATATCAGGCAGTGAAATAGGTCACGTTGTGCCTTCGTTTTCCTATCAATAATCTTCCAATTTCTTGTTGAAGAAAATAAAAGTGCAAGACTATACTACCACCCTCCTTTTTAAAAAAATTGGTACCATTGACATAAAATGTTGAACATAGCTGGTTAGACTATTTGGGGGGAGTTTAGTAACTTGGGGGGATAGTAAACATATCCAAAATGATGTCTTTAAAGATATATTAAACCTTATAGTCTTATGTTGAAAAAGCATATATTAACTCTAAAATGCAAACTAGCAAAATCTCTCTTCCTCCTCCTTTTCTTTCTTCTCCCTCTCCCTCTGTCTGTGCCTCCCCTCAATCATATCATATACAGTGGTGTTGAAAAATACTAAATATACTTTTGATTCTAACTATTCCCTAGAAAACATTCTGTGATATTCTATTGCTGTGATCAGAATCCAAGAAATTATATAACACATGAATTAAAAATATTTAGGATGACATCTGCATCCTTCTCAAAACATTCAGCTATATCTGCCTTTATACTCTCCTTAAAATAGACTCTCACACTTGGGGGCCTTTAATTACTGATCACTTTTCATGTAATATCATTAAGACCTCTATTTTAAAATCCTGCCATTTAAAGAAAAAAAAAAGAAGTGTGCCAAGGAAATGCCACAATGTTAAAAACAGAATAAAATAAAACCCTTAAGAATGTTTTTGCCTATGTAATAAACATGTGATTACTACTAAATTATTTAGAACTGGGAATCTGTTATATATGCATTTCATAAAATTTGCTGTAGATTACAGGTTGTAGACACTCTAAAAAAAAAAATCACATCACATGGATGGTGAAATAATATTAAGGTCTTCCTTCTATCATTCTTGCCAGATAACCTCTAAGGGATCTTACGTCTCATTATAAAGATGAAAATATGGATTTTCTTATATTACTATAAGCCAAATTATTAGGATAAATGAAGAAGTAAATTTTGCGTCTTTGTGCATGTTTATATTTTTAGTCAACCAAATTATCACGATAATTAGTCTAGTCACTTGGAAGAATCTTATCTGAAAAAATTGATCAACTTTTTCCTTTTTGACAATAGAATCAGATGTGATTATATTAAGTAATGGTATCAACTCTGGGGTTTTCATGTATTTTCAAATAAAATTACTTACATATAATATAAGCCATTATAATATCTATATGCATACACATACAGGTAATAGTTTTCACAAACATACAGTAGAGAGTATAATTAATTTTTGTTTACCTTTACCAAAAAGTTATTGAATAACACAGATCCACAAAATTCAAAGTTATAAGATTTCTTTATCAGAAATAGTGACTAAAAGCAATTGAGGACATAAATACATATCAAAGTGCCCCCCAAATCTGTTCTCTTACATTTGTCATAACTTGTTCTTCCTACTTTTCACTGAACTCATTTGCACTGCTTGAACTCTCTTGACAACTGTATTTTATTTACTGAATACCTGTATCAAAATAAACTATTATCTTGTTCCTTTTAGATCTTTGTGTATTGAGAACAAGACCTAAATTTTTCCCAAAAAGGGGAAATATGAGAATAGGAAGCAATCATCTACACAAAGAAAATAGATCTTTTGCTTTTAGCTGAATTAAATTATAATGTGTGATGATGTTAATTACTCCCAAGCACCATACAACCGAATGTTATCATTTTATCCCAAACTTAGATTAACTTTGAGGTTTTTTAAACATACAGATTGAAAACAGATCATAACTTTTAAAATCATTTTAATTTCTAGATGAAAATTATTTCTATTATTAATATACAAAATATAGTAGGCCAACAATATGTTAATTTACTATTGTTGCATTATTCTAAATAGTGATTAGCCACTATCAGAGCTTTAAAAACTGTAGCATTAAATAAGCAATTAAATGAATAGTTATTCTTAATATGAAAATTAATGGCTTCCCATTAATTTTTTATGTATGTTAGTATCCACACTGAAATTCCACATAATTTGAATTAAGAATAGAGAAGATCATTCCTGTTCTCTAGCCTCTAGCATTTTTGTCAGCAGTGGTGAGAACTAAGGCTCTCAGCAACTGAGTTTTTGAATAATGAAAATGCATCAGTCATCTTTGTATCTTTTGCCTACCACATAAGCTGTCACACAGTAGGTACCCAATAAATGCTTATTGACTTGAAGCACAGACAGATATTTATTAAATAATATTTTGTACTTCCTTCTTTTTGTCATGATTCCAGAATAAGGAAGGCAGGCCTAGATCTTTCATGCACAGCACCCAGAGCCAGAACAAGGCCAGAATCACTCTAGGTATCAGGAAACTACATGCACTCTTGAAAAATCAAGGCCAACAGTGTCTTCCCCTCATAATCAAGTAGCTACACAAGCCAGGCCCTGAATTCACTTTGTGTCTTATTTTGTTTTTTAATAATTTTATTGCGATATAATTCACATACCATAAAATTTACCCTTTTAAAGTGTACAAGTCAGTGGTTTTAGAGAATTCACGGAGTTTTGTAACCATCACTATGACCTAATTTTAGAACATTTTTATTACCCTCTCAAAAAACCTTGTAGCTATTAACAGACATTCCCCATTCCTTCATCCTCCCAGTGTCTGGTAACCACTAATCTACTTTGATTCTGTGGATTTATCTTTTCTGAAAATTTCCCATAATATGTGGCCTTTTGTGACTGGTTTCCTTTACTTATACTGTTTTCAAGGTTCATCCATATTGGAGCATGTATCATTACTTTATTTCTTTTTATTGTCAAGTAACCTTCCATTGAATGGATATATCACATTTTGCTTATCCATTTGTCAACTTATGGATAATTGGATTTTCCACTTTTTGGCTACTTGAATAGTGCTACTACAAACATTCACATACAGGTTTTTGTGTTGATACAGGTTTTTATTTCTCTTGGACATATATCTTAGGAAAGCAATTTCTAGGTCATATGGTAACTAACATTTTGAAAAACCACCAACCTGTTTTCCAAAATGATTGTACCATTTTATAATCCCACCAGTGATGTCTGAGGGTTATGATACTTCCACCTCCTCACAACACTTGTTATTGTCTTTATTTTAGCCACCCTAATGGGTATACTGTGGTATTTCGTTGTTGTGATTTGCTTTTTCCTAATTACTAATAATGTTTTCAGGTGCTTACTGAACATTTGTATATCTTGTATATTTTGTATATTACAGATGTCTATTGAAATATTGTACCTATTTTTAAATTGGATTACTTTTTTTGAGTTGTGAGAGTTCTTTACATAGTCTGTACAAGTTCCTTATCAGATATATGAACTGCAAATAATTTCTCCCATTCTGTGGGTTGCTGATTTACTTTCTTGATGGTACCCTTCGAAACATGATAGTTTTTAATTTTGAAAAAGTCCAATGTATCTATTTTCCCTTTTGTTGCTTGTGCTTTTTGGTGTCATATCTAAAGAAATCATTGCTCAACCAAGACCATGAAAATCTACCCTTGTTTAAGAGTTTTATAGTTTTAACTTTTATATTTAGGTCTATAATCCATTAGGAGTTAATTTCTGAATCTTTCATAATTACTGTGTTAAGTAAGGTCTAAATTCATTCTTTGCATGTGAATATCCAGTTGCCCCATCACCATTTGTTGACAACTATTCTTTCACCATTGAATTATCTTGGCACCCTTGTTGAACACTGTCTTCTTAATGGCAAACACATTATCTGAGATTGTAACTGAATTTTCTAATTATTCTCTTAGATTGTTTTAAGATTGTAGTTCATTTTTGTAAGATTTTCTTGTGGTTCTAACCCCAAATTCTGTTTAAACTGGTATTGATCCCAAAATAATTTTCTTTTCAAAGATAATGCCTTTTTCAGACCTAATCTTTATCTGCTAAGTACTGTGCTAAGCTATCATATTGACTCTCCACAACACTATGAAGGCAGTTCTAAAACACATTCAATTTGTTATAACCTCTTTTTATGGTTGTTCAGTCACTGAAAGAGGCTCTATGAGCAACAGCAGGCCTAATTATGCAAAATTAGGCTGCTTTTAAGCCCTTAAATTGACAAAGACAAAACAACCAGTGTACTGCATAGGTCTTGCCTGGCCTGATAGGCATTTGCTTTGCTAACAGCATTCAGTTTCATTTCAAGAAATGATTTTTCCCTCCCTATCTGATATCTTGGTGGAGCAGTAAATCAAGGGCTCTACCTTCCTAATACAGAGCTCCAAGGGGTTCCTGAAGGTTCCAGGAATTTTCATGGAAGAGTTCTTACTTTATGGGTTCTTTCTTCTTGCCATCCATATGCAGGTAAGCTGTAAGGGCAACTTGAAATATTGGCTTTTAGAAATTCAAGCAGGGTAATGCAAAAGCAGAATAAACAATTTAAGTTCATTCATCCCCATAAAGTTGTCAGGGAAAGATGATTAAAGTTTTTCTACTCCCAAAAGCAACATGGATATATTTCATTCCTGTCTATTTGAAGCCTGGTTTGTAGTATTTCTTTTCCTCTTTGGAACTACACCATAAGCCACAAATAAATTCATTTATTTGCTTAAACTAACCATAGTAATTCATTGCTTGAAGAAAAAAAAAGAACCCCAGTCAGTTCCAAAGATATCACTAAAGATTTTGATCTTTTTTTCTACTATGATTCCTCTCCTTGGATAAAAAATGAGAAGCTTTCTCAGAGAGTCTGCTTAATAACTGGATCAACACAAATTATATAATTGCTTGATTTAATGGACTTATTTTAGCACGTGGATTTTATCATTACTCGTCTCCTTGCCTGGGAAACAACATCCTGCTAACTTGCATAGAGCTCTGTACATACATATACATTCTTTATATGCTTTTGACTAAAGTTAGCCAAGCTGCTAAGAACTTTTCAACGGAATATTAATTAGTAGAAGATACCAAAACCAGGAAAAAACCTGAACTTTGCCACGTGTTTTCAATTTAAAGATAAGAAAAGTGAAGAATTACAAGATTTTTTTTTTCCCCTGCACAAACATTCGGATGGAGGCTCAGTATGTGGGAACTACCACACTAACCTGATGAAGCGACCTGCTGCTGGATGATTAAGAGCCCACTGGCATTCATGATGCAAAGTTCCTCACTTCCTGGAGCCACATTTCCTATTTTCCCCAGAGAAGAGGAAACAAGCACTGCCATGTAAGAAGTTGTGTATAGTCATCTGTTAATGAAGTCCTAGACACTGACCTAATCCTTTGGAAAGTTTAACTCAAGCCATTCATCTATTTTTTAAGCACACTTTTTAGTCTGCTGGGGCTGTCTTAACAAAATACCACAGATTGGGAGGCTTGAAAAACAGAAATTTATTTTCTCAGTTGTGAAGGCTAGAAGTTCATGTTCAGGGTACCACCAGGGTTGATTTCTGATGAGGTCTTTCTTCCCAGCTTGAAGATGGCTGCCTTCTCACTATAATATCACATGGTCTTTCCTCTGTGCACACTTAGAGAGATCCATCTCTGGTGTCTCTTTTTCTTCTTATAAGGACATCAAGTACAATCTGATTAGGGCCCCACCCTCATGGCTTCATTTAACCTTAATTATCACTCCAAAGGCTCTATCTCCAAATACAGTCACTTTGGGGAGTTATAGGTTCAATATACACATGGGGGGGGGGCCACAAAGTCCATAACACACACTATTTTGAAAATTTCATAGTGTTTATGGTCACTCTGGTTCCTCTATCTTCATCTTTCCCATAATCTTGTATTTGTCATATTCATCATACATTCCCCTATACATCTTATTTTCTTCAGCATTTTATAGCCCAGAGATTTCACAACATATAAATAAGCACACCTCCCTGGGGTGTTTACAATAATAACATTGACACATCACTGATTCTAATTCATAATTACTGAGCATATCTGTTTAGATAGAGAGCTAGCAACCAAAAATCTGTATTTCTTCAAATGCACATACTTCATTTTAGCATCTCCTTTGTTTATAGTCTTCATACTTTTTTTTTGGTGCTCCATTATATTTGACATTATTCAACAAGATTGTTATACAAACATTCATTAAGCACATTTAATTCATGAAGTGATTATTTGTCAATGAGCCAGAAATATGTGGTGTTATGAGCAAAATATATATGGTGCTTTTAAAACATGGTTACAAATTCTTTGTCTCCCCACAAAGAAGTAGGGTGTACATTCTCTTGCCTTGTCCAATGTCAGTGAGGATCCAGTCTGGAGCCATGGTCTCTTCATGGTGATGATTTGGTCTCTGTGTAGACAAGGAATTTGAGTTCAAGTTTCAGAACCTAGTCCCTGTTGTCAAAAGTCACCTTGAATCTGGGTAGGATTGACTGCAATGGTCCCCAAAGATGTCCAAGTTCTAATAACTTAAACCTAGAAATATGTTTTGTTACATGGTAAGAGAGAATTAAGACTGTCGATGGTTAAGGTGCTGATCAGCTGATCTTGAAATGGGTAGGTTATACTGGATTATCTGAGTGAGCCAACATAATCATCAAGGTCCTTATAGTGAAAGAGGGAGGCAGGAGAGTCAGAAAGAGATTTGAAGATGCTATGCTGCTGGCAGTGAAGCTGGAAGAAGGGGCCACAAGTAAAGGAATACAGGTAATCTCTAGCAGCTGGAAAATATAAGGGAAACAGATTCTCTCCTAGAACCTCCAAAAGGAACACAGCCTTGCTGACATCTTGATTTTAACTCCATAAGACCCATTTGGACTTTTGGCCTCCAGAACTGTAAGATCATAAATTTGTATTGTTTCAAACCAGTAAGTTTCTGGTAATTTGTAATGACAATTATAGGTAACTAATACAACTGCTTTGACCAATAGAGTACAGTAGAAGTGATGTGGTGTGACCTCCCATACTGGACCATAAAAGGCTATGTGGCTTCTACTTTCTTCTGACTTGCTCTTGGAGCCCTGAGATGTCATGTAAAAAGTCTAGACATTCCAATTCTACCATACTCTAAGTAATTGCAGGCCACATACAGAGGCCACATGTAGGCACTCAGGTTGATAGCCCCAGCTGGGCTAAGTCTTCAAGTCATCCCAGCCCAGGCACCAGATATGTGAGTAAAGATGCCCCATGTACTCACTATTAAATTGGAACTAACTCATGAGCACACATGTGCATAGAGGGAAGTAAAAATCAGTGGAAATCAAACAGGAAGGAGCGGGGAGGAGAGGATAGGCAAAAACCTATCGAACGGGTACAATGAACACTATCTGGGTGATGGGCACACTTTTAACTCTGACTCAAGCATTACAAAAGTGATCCATGTAACCAAAAACATTTGTACCCCTGTAATACTTTGAAATAAACTTATTTTTCATTTAAAAGAAAAGTTACAGTGTCGAATGTTATGGAATAAAATGTTATGGAATGGAATGTTACAAAATGCAGTGAAATAAAATGGAATGGAACAAAAAAATGCTTTTATTTCACCACCTTTTAGAAAATGTGAGACTCTTTATCTAAACAATTAAAAAAATCAACAGCTGAAAAAAAAACAGAAGAGGGCATCATATGATTCCATCCCCTAGCCATTAAAACAGGCCCCTGCCTTTCCAGTCTTTCTAGGTAATGCCTTAGACACCATGGAGCAGAGACAAGCCACACCTACATTTGGACAATACCCTGTCCACATTTCTGACCTATGCAATCCATAAGCATACAAAATGATGGTAGTTTTATACTACTAAGTTTTGAGCTGTTTCTTTAAACAGTAACCAAAACAAACCTTGGTTCCTACAAGTGAGGTGCTGCCATAAACCTAAAGCATGCAGCAATTGATAGTCAGAACAACAGATGTGGTCTCATCCCTAATGAAATTTGCAGTCTATTGGGAGATATAAATGAGTAAATAAGCAATAGCAATAAAGAAAAAAAAAAGCCACGATATAGGTGAAATGGCTGCATCGAATATAGTAGCAGGAGCATCTCACCTTGTCTGTGGTGCTCAGGGAAGATTTCCTCTGCAAAGTAACAACGCAGTTGAGGACTAGAAGGGAGAGGGTGTTCTAAAGCAAAGGAAAGCCGAAGGTTTGAGGGCCACACAGTCATGTAATATTTGAGAACATAAATTAAGTTTCTGTATGCCTGGAGCTCAGAATGTGAGGAAATGAGAGGTAAGTCTGAAGCTGAAGAAGTAAGAGGTCAAGGCTTGAAATGCTTTATACAACACGGCAAGCAGTTTGTTTTTTATCCTAAGGGAAAGACCACTGATGTTTTAAGCATGGATATGGCATGATTATAGTTTAAGCTTTGCATATGCTTTGACTCAAGTAGGAAGAATGGGTTAAAACGTGGAGGCAAAGAGAATGCAAAAAGCCATTACAACTATCTAGGGCAGAGAGTTAGTGGGCTAAGTAGTGGCTATGGAGATGGAGAGCACTGAACATATTCTAGAACGGGTTAAACAGCAAGAAAGAGAAAAGTAGGAATAAAAAATGAAGCCCAGTTTTCCAGCCCAGGCAAGTGATTGAATGGTGGCACCAGATCCCGACAAAGAAAACCAAAAAGAGGAACAGCTGGTGGGAAAATATGGTAAATCATAAAAAAAAAAAGGTTTGGCTCCTTCTAAATATAAAATGAAAAAGTTATATGCATGAGAAATTAGCATATTTCTCATATATGAGAATATTTCTTCAGGGATTTTTTTAAAATAGATGCTTAAAGAAAAACATTAATAAGAAGCAAATGCATTTGTACATTAAAGATTAAAGCATTTAAGAAATTCACTATGTGGGAAAGTGGTCACGCCAAAAAAAAAAAAATCAGTGGTTGCTATTTCTAGCTTTAATATTCAATATATAAATATTCCCATCAGAAGAAAGAAACTATCTTTTAAGAGATTGCCTGTTCAAAAGAAAAGATACCCAGACTCAGCCTTCTAGTCTTTTCGGAAATGGGAAATCAATGAGAATCTCCAGTCTGGTATGTTTAAAATTACTTAGCAAGCCATCACGTGGCCAGTCAGCCAAATTATCTCTCATATCAAAATGTAACACACCTATACTGAGAGGCCAGATTAGCTATACTCATTGACTAATAATAAACACTTGCCTCTTTTACCACAATTTCCCAGTTAGCTGGGTAAAACAACACAATATTCATTTTGACAGAATATTTTCATATCTAATTATAATTTCCATGAGTTTCTGAACATGTTGTGTTTTAAATATGAATTTCAACACAACTCAATGAGTCGCACATCAATATGAATGTAGGGCACTGGTGACATCAAATGTCCATATTGTTGCACATGCAGATGATAAATTGGTGGGATCAGAGCTGGCTTATTTTGTTACAGAATATCATTAATAAAGCCAAGATCAAGAGCTTAGTTCCTTTTTAGGGAATTTAAAATTGCTTTCTTTAGCCTAGCACCGCTAACACAGGCCGATACATTCATAAGTGCATATCATTGATTACAAGGACATCCTTGCATCAAGGGTGCATTATGAAAAGCCCACTGATGTTTCCACAAAATCAAAATGTTTATGCCTGCGTGACTGTATCAGTAGCTCTTTGTCGGCCCACAGACAATTTCGTCAGCACCATGCAAAAATGATGTTCTAACACTCTGGCATTTTTCAGTCTTACTGTTGAAGTATTTACCTTAATCTTGCCATATTTCATAATCTCCTAATTCTGTACACTTGTGATTTTCTAATTTTTGCCCTTAGAGGTCCACCTTGGCACTTGCACCTGACAATCAGCACCATTTCTCCAGCTATACTTCTCTGCTTCCTTACCCAAGCATGCTTCAGACTCTCCCTCTCACATTGCCTTCAGCCGTGTTCTACATACTCTAGCCTGGCACCTGGGCCACGCTATCTTAGTTCACGCCTTCATCACATTCCCCTCTGGCTGATCAAGCGAAGCCTAGCCAAGACTATTCTAACTTTTAGGGCTACAGTGCCAATGGCCTATTGAATATTACTACTTGAATGTCTTTCAGGTATCTTATACTTAAAACTACATTGGGACCCGATCCCCATCTTCCCACCCATCTTGATAAATAATTCTTTTTTCCTATGATTGCTTACACCAGAAATATGGGAGGTATGTTCAAGACTCTCCTTTCCCTCCAAGCCCTGTCAATTCTACTTCCAAAAAACAGTAAAAGCACTCATAACTATTCTCCAGTTACCTAGCTGCTAAATTAACTGATACTCTCCATTTCCTCTATAAAAAAACATTTACTCATAACCATGGCACACTGAATGCTTGCAGCTAATATGAAGTTAATTTCTAGTATCACCGTACCTACGTTAGTCAGCTGTCTTTGTTTCCAAATCTGCTTATACCAGTTGTACTTGTTATAGAAACTATATATTTCAATTAATTATTACATAAACTGGCAAAATTCAAATTTTCAAAAGTTTGGTTCTACAGAAACCAAAACTGTTTGGTTAACCTCCAAGAAAAATTGATAAATCACATACGTGAAAAACTGGAAAAAATAAAATAGAAAGTTCCTTACTCTCATTCTCATCCCTGTCTCACAAAAACATTTACAGATGCCTTTAAATTCTCACTTCACTTTAACATAACCAAAAGTAGAAATCATAGAGGATATGAGTATGGTTCATACAAAACCAAACCAAACCAAATCAATTCAGAACTCCAACTCATAGATTCACATTCAACAAATGGTTCAGACACTGCACCAAAAGACTAGCAATAGATGTCTATATGCTTTAAGCTAAAATAAAATATTGAAGATAAGTATATATTACTATTTCCCCTCTTCTACCAGCTTTTTCAGTTAACCAACTAGTACAAATTCCTTTGAATAATGTAAATAATAACAACTAGCATTTACTAATACCAACCCTATACCAAACACAGCAACTATCCCCATTTTACAGACAAGGAAACTGAGGGCTTGGCCATGTCTTGGGTCTATCCACTTCTGTCCAACACCACCTTCACCACCCTTAGCTGTATTACTTCAACAGCCTCCCAGTGCGTCTCCATACTTCCAC
Source organism: Daubentonia madagascariensis (assembly GCA_023783475.1). Classification (NCBI taxonomy): domain Eukaryota; kingdom Metazoa; phylum Chordata; class Mammalia; order Primates; family Daubentoniidae; genus Daubentonia; species Daubentonia madagascariensis. The sequence continues at coordinate 39,427,599 of JAKFHU010000600.1, forward strand.
CCTCACTCCTTCTCTAACTTCATGAATCAATAAATAGTGAAAAGAATATTTTTTGGAAGTCGACTGTGATTCTGCCATTCCCTTCCTTAAAACTTTTCCATGTCTTTATATTTAAAAAAATACTAAAAATCCTTACAACGGCCTCCAAAGTCCTTCATGACCCAGCACTTACATCTCTCAACATCTTTATCTCACAACACACTCCTCCTTGCTCACAGCATTCCAGTTACTGTGGCCTTTTTTTGGTTCTTGCAATGTGCCAAGCTCCTTCCCATCTCTAAGAATTTTTCCATGCTGCTGACTCTGTTGGGGGGATGGGTTCTTTTTTCCAGCTTCTCTTCATTGTTCAGATTTCAACTTGAGCATCAATTTCTCTGAATCCCCAATCTAAATCACCTCCTCTTGTTAATAATTGCTCACAACACACAGTACTTTTCTTTCTTAAGACATAAATGCATATTTATTTGTGTGATTATTTCATTCCTGTCTTTCTAGGGGAACAGGGGCCATGTCTATATGGTTTGCCTCCCCAGTCCCTCCTGTAGTGCCTTTGACCTAGTGGATAAACTCACAAATAACTGTTGAATGAGCCAATCTATCAATGTTTATATCTGAAGTAGACAATAGAGGCAGAGCCAAAGAGTTTTGAAATGGTCACCCGGCCCATAAAATCCCCACTACCAAAAGGCTGACGGTCATTCTTCAGTTATGCTGTGAAATATTTCCAGGTATAGGGACACCTCTATGACTTGCATTATATTCTGTTCCTATTTTAATCATTGTTATATTTAAGATGTCTGATCAGTGAACTCAGAATTCTATTCCTTTTAAAAATTTAGTGAATCTACCCAGTAATATCTGTATAACAATAGCATTCACTCAAGTCCTTCATTTAGAAATATACTAAAAATATAACACATACATGCCTTCTGTGTTTTAGAATAGTGTACCAAAAATGAAAAATAGTTCCTACAGCCAGTAGCCCATCTATGTACACTAACACCTCCCTCATCCCATGAACTGCACTTGAGGAAAAAACATCAAGTCCTCACTCAAGCTCTATCCTAGTGCTATTTTAGATACAATTCTGGCAAGCAAGGCTTGCAGTCAGAATCAGTAAATAAAGATTGGCTTTCTAGAAGTAGGCACATTGCCAGCAGCGAGGAATAACAGTAGACATGAGAATTAAAAAGAAAGAAAAAAAAAAGACAGCTGTCTGGATCCATTTAGTACATGGTCGAGTAGGGCTACATATTTTAATATGCCCTGAGGACAGTGTTGTGTCACTCACTAGACAGTATAATAAAAATTCCTAATGATGACCCTGTATTATGAAGAAAAGTTTATATTATATTTACTGTGTACTTCTTTAGAAGACAATGATGGGAGTAGCACACTATGGGGAAAAAAATCATATGGAAAAAAATGCATTTATCTGGAATTCATCATTTCCTGACAACATGTCATAAAATCAAAGTATCACCGTATCTTGGAGTTTTGCATTCCCTGTCTTATTAAAATAAAATAAAAGATAGGCTCTATAAAGTTTGGAACATAAAACTTACTTTCTTAATTTTTCCCAAAATACTAGACACAAATATGAAAATAAATTACCATAATGAAAGATTCACTGTTCTAATTCAGTGATTTTATAATTGTGAAGTGCCCATCTATGGACAGCATGGCTTAGATTAAAAGAACCATAAGAAAACAGGACAGCATATAGTTTTAACAAGATTTTCCAAAACAGTAAAGCACTTTAACTTGACGATCCTCCAAATAGGAAATAGGTTGAAACACTCTAACATTTCAAATTACAATAATGCTATGTGCTAAATTTTATATATATATATATATGATTCCCATGTACAATATCTTTAGTCTCTCTCAAAGCATATTCTTTACAAATTGTTCAAATAAGAGCCCAAAGTAAATACAGTAAATGGAAATCTGCTTGATCAAGAATCAGACTAATTTAAATGCTCTGATTACTAGAAATTTAGTTACCAATCAAAACTACACAGAGATTATAAAACTTCAAAGACAGAAATTATAATAAAAATAATGTTTATTATGTACCACATATTGTTCTAAGTAAGAACTTTATCAGAAGGATCTCGTTTAATCTTCAGAACAAGGCTAGCAGGTAGGTATTATTGCAATCTCCACTTAAAGTTGAAAAACCTAAGGCACAGAATGGTTTACAAGTTGCTTAAAATTACACAGCTGACAAGTGGCAAGGATGGGATGAGAATCCTGGAAATCTATCTTCAGAACCTGCTTTTTACCACTACTAAAACACCACTAAAGAGGACTATAACTGTGCCCATAAAATAAATAGCTTTATTTAATTCTTATAAAGTTATTAAGTTGAATAGACACAAAAATGATATAAAAAATTTGGAGAATACTTTCTTCTCGAGTGTTATTATATAAGAAAGACAAAAGCACACGATTTAATACAAAATAAGGCGTATTTGATGATCTTCAAAAAACCCTACCTCAGCAAACTATAAATATGTATTTTTTTAATTTATTTTTTTAATTTCAGAATATCACGGGGGTACAACACTTTGGCCATACACATCGCCCTGTTCTGCCCGTGTCAGAGCCACAATCGTGGTCATCCCCCAAACTGTGCTCCCCACATCCATTCAGTGAGAGTTGTCCTGTCCCCTCCACCCCCCTCCCGCCCGCCCACCCGCCCTCAGATGAATATTATTGCCATGTGTGATGTAAGTGTTCATCAGTTAGTACCAGTTTGATGGTGAGTACCAGTGGTGCTTGTTTTTCCAATCCTGTGACACTTCGCTTCGAAGAATGGGTTCTAGCTCCGACCAGGATAACACCAGATGTGTTAATTCATTGTTGTTCCTTATTGCTGAGTAATACTCCATGGTATACATATACCACATTTTATTGATCCACTCGTGTATTGATGGGCACCTTGGTTGTTTCCACAACTTTGCAATTGTGAATTGTGCTGCTATGAACTATAAATATTTTTTTACTGACTGTTTTAAAAAAGAAGTTATAGAAAGAATAGCAGTATGGCCTTCATACTGCCTCACATCCCAGCTGAGTTGGTGGTTTATAAACAAGTGTGCTACTGTATAAATTAACAACATAACACAGTTATAACCAATGTTTTACAATCAGCACAGTCAAAAGGCATGCATTATAGATGTAAATGAGGATCAGCTGAATTTATTTTCTCAAAATCTAAGATAAATTTATATAAAAGCATTATTGCTTATGACAGACATCTTTTACCTAGCAACTAAAATACTATATTTCCAGCTAAACAACCACAACTCTACTAAAAAATGGATAATAATATTGGACACAACTTGTTAGCAATAGAACTCTTTGGCTGGAAATTTTGCAAGACTCTGATAGACACAAAACCCTGCCTTTAGCTAAATAGATCATTGAAAAGCACTCTGAGGGTGTTGTTGGCTACTTTAGTTTGTTTCCATATTTTAATCCATCTAAATAACTAATTTTTAAGCAAATTTTCAGACCCAAATATGAGTTATTAAACTTGAAGATGATTTTCCCTTTTCCCTTCCCCCTACTTTCTAGGCAATGTTCTTAGCAATTTCTAGAGCAGAAATAGAAAGGGAAAATAAGAGGATCAAAATTTTAAGTTGCCCATATGTGGTAATGAACACATTCTTCTCTTTGCCTGAAATGCCTTTCCCTTCGTCCTTGCCCATCTTAGTCTTTCACTCCAACCTGCCCTATTATGGACCTCACTCTGATTTCAGCACCTCCCTGGAAGTGAATTTAAACAGGCTACTCTTCTTGGACATTGACTGTTTTGATTTTTGAGCTCCCCAGGTTTGAATAGTTAACCAGATTCTGGGTCAGACAAGGCACAGAGCAGAGTTATGTAAGTACAATACATTTGGAACCTGAACTCACGAGCCCCAAAGAATGAGGTGGGCACCTAGCAGAATGATCATTCATCATGCTCCCCTGTCTTTGGTGATAACATGCTCCTAAGCACCTTTGCAACAAGCTCTCATGCCTTACAGAGAGGGAAGCCTCAGAGACCTGCAGCTCTCCAGACAGGCTGGCCGCCATAGTGTGAGTACATCTGGGAACTGGAATCCAATAATGTCATTGTTCTCTTCATGACCTTCACAGATGCTTTGGATCTTGATAATAGGGTAGCAGATTTCAAAGCCACCTTTTCCCCGGTGGCAAGTGCAATCCTATCATTCTAACTAAAGGAACAATATCTCATAGGCAACGTAGCTTAAGGGTGGCTGATTAATACACACAAATAGATATTTGTATCTCTTCATTCACTCACTCTTATTTTACCCACCCACCTACTCACCATCACAGTATAGTGGAAACACTGCTAGGTTTGAAGCTGTGTATACCTGAGTTAAAATTTGCCTCTACCAAGCACTAATAAAATGGCCTTGTAGTAGTTAATTGTAAGTGTCAGTTTCAGTAAAAGAGAAATAATAGAACTGTTCAGGATTGTTCTGAAGATTTGAACAATTCATTCATTTAATAAATGCTTCTTAACTGCCTTTTATATGCCAGTGACTCTGCCAAGGGCTGGAGATTCAGCAGTGAATAAGACAGACATGGTCCCTGACTTCAGAAGGCGTACAAAATGTCTGCATGACTTTAGTAAGCATGTGGTAGGTGCTCAATGAATGGTTACTAATACCGTCATTGTTACTAATGTTTATTATTCCGGGCCCAGACAAATGCTGACAATACTGAGCTGAGAACTAGGAACCTGTCTGCATTGAGAAACATACTATACCATTGCTCTCTACAATGTGACTGGAAATAAAAACAAGTTTAAATGAGGATGTAATTATGAGAGAAGAAAGGAAGATAACCACTGAGCAGACCCACTGGGACCCCACAGACATTGAACTCCATGGTGAAGAGCACCTTGGCTTGATATAAAGATACAGAAGTATCCTCTGTCAGTCTGTTTCAGGGCTGGGAGAAGATTTCTCAAGTTAAAAGTTTGACCAGCAAGAGACTTACATTACTTAAAAACCTTTTGCCATTATGGTTTGTTACTTTTTTTTTTGCTTCTCTGACCTTTCTTTACCTTCACTAGATGACCAGAGACTAGCACTACTCCCTTATTTTGAGCTCAGGAGACCAGCTGATCTTCCCCAGGAAAGAGACCAAGTAACCTCCTCTGAAAGGTAATACTCCTCTTGGTCCAATTATCAATTGCCCAGAGCAAGTACAAATCTACCTTTGGGGACCCAAAGGGTAGAGTGGAAAGGGGCATTGTGGTTGGAGAAGAGAAGGTCACAGGCTGACCAAACAGCCCCAAACCAGTTACTAAAATTGTTAAAGTAGAACTAAAATTAGTAATCAGATATACATTGCAAAAGCTATTACATTGTCTAACCATACCAGACACTCCTGCTCCATTCAGATGCATGAGTTACCACAGAAACAGAAAGGAAAACATCATTAGTTATGATAAATAAAATAAATTAAGAAAGTACTACACTGTGAAAGGTATTTTTATATATGTCAATATTTCATTGAGTATACAAAGTTCCTTCAACATTCCATCAATTAATATGTATTAAATATACATTGTATGTCAACTGTCGAGCTCCAGTAGGAGAAAGAGTCCATTTCATTTGAAAATTAGAGATCACTGGTGACATAGACAAATAGTTTAGGTAGAGAGGCAATGATAGAAGTCTGAAAGAAATTGGATTAAAGAGAAAATGGCAAATGGGGACAGGGAAGAGGTAAATGTAGCATCTTCTTTTAAGAGATTTAAGAGAAAAATGAAAGACTTAAGAGACATGGACAGAGAGAGACAGCCAGCCAGGCAGAACATGAGCCTATGAGCCTAGAGATACTTGTGTACGTTTGCCTGAGGTGGCAAGAATATGTGTGTGTGTGTGCACACAGCACATGTCTGCTTTAAAGCTGAGCAAGACAATATGTCTCTATCCCTGGTGAAGGAACCCATAATGATGGAGAGGTTGAAAATTAAATAAAAAGAGGAACCAATTGAAGGGATCAGTTCACAGAGTATAAATGAGGGAAGTGGACCAAGAGGAATTAGCCTGGGATAGGAGAAGCCTTGGAGGAAACTAAACCAAAGGTCTCAGGGAGAAAAAACCTCCCCAATTTCTGATGTAGGACTTATTAAGTGTATGGAATGAATAAAAATGAAATCCTCATATATCTAAGAATAGAACTCCATAAGTGGAAAGACAAACACATGAAAAGTACAGCCACATATCTTCCCAGATACAACATAAAATGCCATTTATGGCATAGTATTTTTCCTTTATTGTTTACACAAAACAACATTCAACTCATAAAAGAGCTTTTTATTGGACTGCCCTAAAAAATATGTTCCCTTTGGTATGAGAATTCTCATCTTATGTTAACCTCTTCACCAACACTAGCAAAAAGCTATCTAATTTATAGTGGAATTTTTGGTCTGTTATAAAAATCAAAATTCACTTGATGAAGAAGCATAATAATTTGTCATTGGGGGGAGAAGATATTTTAGTTAAAGATAAAAAACAACTTCCCTACTGCACAGATTCAAAAGAGATATCTGGGCTTAAATAAAGAACAGAAAAGTCAAAATGTAGCACTGTTTTTACCATGTAAAATTATTCACTACCAAAGAATAGGATAAGGAAAGGGAAAAACAATAACTTTTTAGTAAAAAAATTTGGCAAACACTGCCTTAGCCAAGTGATCAAGGTGAACATCACCAGGAATAAGTCATGTTGATACCATGTACCTCCTCCTATGAAGTGAGCAGGAGGGAACTTCACTTCTGTGGTTTTCCTCCCCCAAACCCCAGAACTCAGGCCTAATAATGATAAAAGAAAAAAACCCAGAAAAACCTAAATTGAGGGATATACTTACAATATAACTAATGTCCCTAAAAACTGTCAAGATTTACAAAAAAGAAAAAACTAAAAAAATTGACACAGCAGAGGAGACTAAGACAATATGATGACCAAAGGCCGTGTGGTAACCTAGTTTGGATCACCAAACAGAAAAAAAGGACCTTAGTAGAAAAATTCATGAAATCCAAAGAAAGTCTGGAGTTTAGTCAATCTTAATGTATTAATATGCATTTCTTAGTTTTGACAAATATATCACGGATAACCTTAGGGGTAAATGAGTAAGGAGTATATGGAAACTTTCTATTATCTTCACAACCTTTCTATATATCCAAAATTACTCTAAAATACAAACAAAAAACCCAAAAACAACTATTAATAAAAACCCTGGTGTCTACTTCTGAATCACCTCAAATTGCAATTAAATTACTGCTGAAACAAAAGCAATCACACCCCCAGTTATGATAAAATAAAAGGTTCACTTTTAAGAATAATAATAAAAATCTTGAATCAAAATTAGTAACATTATTACTATAGCCTTGTAGTATAGTTTGAAGTCTGGTAAATTGATACCTCCAAATTTGTTCTTTTTGATTAAGATTACTTTGGCTATTCAGGCTCTTTTCTGATTCCAAATGAAGAGTAGACTTATTTTTTTCTAGGTCTGTGAAATATGACATTGGTATTTTGATGGGGATTGCACTGAATCTGTAAATCACTTTGGGTAGTATAGACATTTTAAGAATGTTGATTCTAGCAATCAATGAGCATGGTATGTTTTTCCATTTGTTTGTGTCATCTGCAATTTCTTTCCTCAGCACTTCATAGTTCTCTTTGTAGAGATCTTTCACCTCCTTGGTTAACTATATCTAGGTATTTTATTTTATTTTTTTGTAGCTATTGTGCATGGTATTGAGTCTTTAATTTGACTCTCAGCTTGACTGTTATTGGTGCATAAGAATGCTACTGATTTGTGTACATTGATTTTGTAACCTGAGACTTTGCTGAATTTATTTATCAATTCCAAGAGTCTCCTGATGGAGTCTTTGGGGTTTTTTAGATATAAGATCATATTGTCAGCACAAAATGATAGTTTGACCTCCTCTTTCCCAATTTGGATACCCTTTATTTCTTTCTCTTGCCTGATTGTTCTGGCTAGGACTTCCAGCACTATGTTGAATAGAAGTATTGACAGTGGGCACGCTTGTCTTGTTCCAGTTCTCAGTGGGAATGCTATCTACTTTTCCCCATTCAGTGTGATGTTGGCTGTGGGTTTTGTCATATATGGCTTTTATAATCTTGAGATATGTTCCTTTTATGCCAAGTTTGTTGAGGGTTTTTATCATGAAAGGGGGCTGGATGTCATCAAATTCTTTTTCTGCATCTAATGAGATGAATATATGGTCTTTGTTTTTGCCTCTATTTATGTAGTGAATCACATTTATTGATTTATGTATGTTGAACCATACTGGCATCCCTGGGATGAAGCCCACTTGGTCATGGTGGATTATTTTTTTTTGATGTGCTGTTGAATTCGTTTGCTAGTACTTTATTGAGTATTTTTGCATTTATATTCATAAGGGATATTGGTCTGTAGTTTTTTTGGTTGTGTCCTTTCCTGGCTTTGGTATCAAGGTGATACCAGCTTCACAGAATTAGTCGGGGAGGATTCCCTCCTTCTCAATGTTATGGAATAATTTCTGCAGTATGGGTACCAGCTCTTCTTTGCAGGTCTGGTAAAATTCAGCTGTGAATCCATCTTGTCCGGGGCTTTCCTTTGTTGAAAGATTTTTTGTTACTCCTTCAATGTCACTGCTTGTGATTGCTCTGTTCAGGAGTTCTATTTCTTCCTAATTGAGTCTTAGGAGGTTGTGTATTTCCAGGAATTTGTCCATTTCCTCTATGTTTTTGACTTTATGTGCATAGAGATTTTCATAGTATTCACAGATGTTTTGTATTTCTGTGGTATCAGTTGTAACATCTCCTTTTTCAGTTCTTATTGAGCTTATTTGGGTCCTTTCTCTTCTATTCTGGTTAATCTACAAGAGGGCTATCAATTTGGTTTATCTTTTCAAGCAACCAACTTTTTGTTTCACTGATCCCTTGGTGTTGCTTTTCTGTTTTCTATTTCATTTAGTTCTGCTCTGACTTTAGTTATTTCTTTTCTTCTGCTGGCTTTTGGTTTGGTTTGCTCTTCCTTTTCTAGTTCCTTGAGAAATGTCATTAGATTGTCAATTTGTGATCTTTCTGTCTTTTTGACGTAGGAATTTAAAGCTATGAATTTTCCCCTTAGGACTGATTTTGCTGAATCCCATAGATTTTGATAGCTTGTGTCCCATTTGTCGTTTAGTTTAAGGAATATTTTGATTTTCATCTTAATTTCATTATTGACACAATAATCATTCAGCATCAGGTTGTTTAATTTCCATGACTTTGTATAGAATTGAATGTTTCTCTTGGACTTGATTTCTAGTTTCATTCTGTGGTCTGAGGAGATACATGGTATGATTTCTATTTTTTTGAATTTGTTGAGACATGTTTTGTGGTCTAAGATATGATCAATCTTGGAGGATGTTCCATGTGCCAATGAGAAGAATGTACATTCAGTAGTTTCTGGGTAAAATACTATGTAAATGTTTTATTAGGCCTATTTGTTCTAGAGTCCCATTTAAGTCCAGTGTTTCTCTATTTATTTTATGCTTGGGTGATCTGTCCAATTCTATCAGTGGTGTGTTGAAGTACCTGGAAATTATGATGCTACTGTTTGTCACTGTGCTTAGATCTAGTACGGTTTGCTTCATGAATCTGAGTGCTCCTGTGCTAGGTGCATAAATATTTAGGATTGTTATGTCTTCTAGTTGAATTGCTCCCTTTGCCATTATATAATGACCATCTTTGTCTTTCTTGACTACTTTGATTTAAAATCAATTTTATCTCATGTGAGAATGGCTACACCTGCTTTCTTCTGGTTTACATTGCATGGAATATTTTTTTCCATCCCTTCACCTTGAGTCTGTATGAGTCCTTGTGTGTTAGATGTGTTTCCTGGAGACAGCAGATAATTAGCACAAAAATAGAGACATAGACCAATGGAACAGTACAGAGAACCCAGATATAAAACCATCCACATACAGCCAACTTATCTTTGACAAAGCAGACAGCAATACACACTGAGGAAAAGAAGCCCTATTCAATCAGTGGCGCTGGGAAAATTGGATAGCCACATGCAGAAGAATGAAACAGGATCCATCTCTCTCACTACTCACAAAAATTAGTTCAAGATGGATAAAAGACTTAAAGTAAGGCATGAAACCGTAAGAACTCTAGAATAAAATGTCGGAAAAACTCTTCTAGATATCATCCTAGGCAAAGAATTTATGAAGACCCCAATGGCAATCACAGCAACAACAAAAATAAATAAATGGGACTTCATTAAATTAAAAAGCTTCTGCACAGCCAATTAACAGAGCAAATAGACACACTACAGAATGGAGAAAATATTCACAAGCTATACATCCAAAAAATGGCTAATATACAGAATCCACAAAGAACTCAAGCAAATCAGCAAGGAAAAAACAACTCACCCCATTAAAAAGTGGGCAAAGGCATGAACAGAAGCTTTGCAAAAGAAGACAGACAAATGGCCAATAAACATTATGAAAACGTGCTTAGCATCACTAATCATCAGGGAAATGCAAATTAAAACCACAATGAGATATCACCTTACCCCAGTTAGAATAGCTTTTATTAAAAAGTTCAAAAACAATAGATGCTGGTGTGGAGGCAGAGAGAAAAGAATACTTACACACTGTTGGTGGGACTGCAAATTAGTACAACCTCTATGGAAAACAGTATGGAGATTCCTGAAAGAACTAAAAGTAGACCTACCATTTAATCCAGCAATCCTACTACTGGGTATTTGCCCAAAGGAAAAGAAGTAATTTTATCAAAAAGGTGCCTGCACATGGAATGTTTATTGCAGCACAATTCACAACCACAAAGATGTGGAATCAACCCAAGTGCCCATCAATTCATGAGTAGATTAATAAAATGTGGTACATGTATACTACGGAATCCTACTCTGCTATGAAGAAGGATGATTTAAGGCCTTTTGCAATAATTTGGATGGAACTAGAGACCATTATCCTAAGTGAAGTACCTTAAGAATAATAAAACAAATACTACATGTATTCATTATTAAATTGGAACTAACCTATGCACATACATGTGCACAAAGGTAAGTAAAACTCAGCAGAAATCAAGCATGGGGGGGGAGGGAGGAGGGGGTAGGTGAAACCCTACCTAACAGATACAGTGAACACTATGTGGGTGATGGTCACACTTATAATTCTGACTCAAGCATAGCAAAGTCGATACATGTAACCAAAAACATTTGTACCCTCATAATATTTTGAAATAGAAAAATAAATAAAAATTAAATTAACATTGTAGCTTTAAAAAAATTAGCAACATAAAATCTACAGCCCACATCATAAAAACTATTCTGTTTATTGGACTTTCAGATGTCTTTCTGAAAATGTCATTTTTATTAATTGAGTATATTCTTATGGACCCAGATTTTATACAGACTTCAGCCAAACTGCTACATTGCTTTTGCATTTTAGAATGTGAAGGCATCTTAGGCAGGGACTGTAACGTGAAAAGTAAATATGTAAATTATATGTAGAACACAGGGTTCAAATAAAATTTATTTACTATTCTACTCAATTCTGAAATATGTATTTTTTAAAACAGCTTTAAGATAATTCATCTGCTACAAAATTCACCTGCTCAAAATGGACAAATTCAGTGGGTTCTGGTATACTAACAAAATTGTACAAGCATCGCCATAATCTAATTTTAGAACATCTTTATCACCCAGAAAGAAACCTCACACCTATAAACATCCACTCCTCATTCCCCATTTCACTCCCACCCCTAGCCAACCATTAATCTATTTCTTTCTCTATAAATTTGCCTATTCTGGACATTTCATATTCATGAAACCATACAATACGTGGTCATTTATGACTGACTACTTTCAGTTAGCATGTTTTTAAGACTCATCCATATTACAGCATGAATCAGTACTTCCTTTCTTTTTATTGCTGAATTCCATTGAATGAGTATATACATTTTATTTATCCATTATCAGTTGATGGACTTTCGACTATCATGAATAATGCTGCTAAGAACATTCATTTGTGTACAAGTTTCCGCATGAATGCATATTTTCTGTGCTCTTGGATGTATACCTAGGAATGGAATTGTTGCATCACATGGTAACTATGTTTAACATTTTGGGGAGCTGCCAAACTATTTTCTTCCATGGTGGCTATACCATTTTACATTCCCACTAGAATATATGAGGTTTGCAAATTCTCCATATCCTCACCAACATTTGTCATTGTCTGTTTCAAAACATGTATTTCTAATACCTATAATTTCCCCAGTTACATTATTCCCTATGAAAATCATTTGTTGTGGTCTGTTGTTCTTTCCAAGTGAAATTCCTATGTTGTCAAGTAACTCTACAAAATAATTAAATAAATTTTAAATGAAACAGAATATACAGAATCCACAATCTATTATTTTCAAAATGTTTTACTTCATTCCCCTCTGACCTAATTACTATCCTTTCTTTATTACTTTAATGACTTTTCACAGTATAAACCCCCACTAAAGTAATTCTTAGCAATTAATATGACACGCATGTGATGAGAAAAAAATTATAAATTTTGCCATGTTCACAGACCTCCCTCTTTCTCCAACCTATCATAGATAGTTCTGTAATTCAGAGTTTCTTACTGATACTCATGACCCATTAGTGAATCATAAAATCAACTGGATAAGTCATAACCAAAATTTTTTAAATGCAACATGATAGAATAGAATAGAAATGTTAGTCCACTGCATTATTTTTTTTTTAGCACTTTTCACTTATGTGATTTTCTGAATTGAAAATTATAATGCATTTCTTTCTGTAGGTGATGGTCAAGGAAGTTTGAAAACCAGTAGTGAAACTACAAATTTGATTTTCCTTTACTTCTTTCCTAAATAGGAAGAATTCTTTCCTAAATTGCAAGAATTAAAAATGAAAAGGTGATTTTTAAGAAGGCAGATCATTTTGATTTGCATTTCCCTGATGATTAGAGAAATTGAGCAATGTGGAAACAACCCAAGTGCCCATCAATACACGAGTGGGTTAATAAAATGTGGTATATGTATACCCTGGAGTATTACTCAGCAATAAAAAACAACAGTGAATTAACACATCTGGTATTATCCTGGATGGAGCTAGAGCCTATTCTTTGAAGTGAAGTATCACAAGAATGGAAAAACAAGCACCACTGGTACTCACCATCAAATTGGTACTAGCTGATCAATAGTTGTGTACACACATGGAAGTAATATGCATCAGGGGTTGGGCAGGTGGAAAGAGGGCGGAGTGGATGGGAAAACTGACACCTAATGGGTGCGGGGCACACTGTTTGGGGGATGTTCACGATTGTAGCTCTGAATTGGGCAATGCATAGGCAATATATGTAACCAAAATGTTTTTACCCCCATAATATTCTGAGATTAAAAAAACCCCACAGAACCTTCTATATTGGTAGGTTAAGGAGTAAATTCTTAAAGATGTTAGTAAAAACTGACTCCTAGTCACCTTACATTGACTCTTCTCGAGGCACAAGCGTAACTGATGTTTATTCAGCATTTCTCAGATATGTCACAAAAAGAAGCTCTGATGAGCAGAGAGAGCTTACAGTTAAGAACTAGGACAAATATACTCAAGACTATTACTGATGTTTCCAGATTAATATAATATTTCTATGAAAAATGTCTAGATTGTCCAATTGATGAAAACTCAAACATAAGAAGATAGTGCAAGATTCATAAGTCTAAATCTAACTGTGTTTGGAGATGCATGATTCATATCATTTAAGTCTATTTTTCATAATAAACATTTGCAATTCTAAAGAAAAAAGAAGTCAGATCGTGAAAAAGGAATTAGGGGAATTAATTTGAAAAGAGAAGAGCTGTGAGTTAGAAAGGTTTAATAAATGCTGATTTTGAAATACATATTTAGGTTTTTTTAATGTCTTTTGAAACTCAGGACAAGTAAAGAATATTTTTCATTATTAGGGCTATAAACTTTTCCTCTTACATACCATACTGCCAGATCCTCAATAATGGGTTTTTAGGTTGTTAAGAGCACATATATGTGCATACTTAACAAATACATGCTCACTTACATAAACAAGCATTTATTATGATTGGAAAGATGACTTAATATCTCCTAATGGAAAGAAAATTTGTGGGTTTTTGTGTTTGGTTTTTTTTTTTTTTTTTTTTTTTTTGAGAGGTTGACAGTAGCTTATATTTAAGAGCATAAACTTTGGAGTCAGGCAGATTTCAGTTAATCCCAACTTTATGTCTAATGATATATGGTACACAGGGCAAATTATTCAACCTATATGAGACTCAATTTTCTTCTGGAAGCCCATTAGGATGCTTTAAAAATCAAATAATATAAGACATGTAAAAACTTAGTACAATGTCCTAGAACCCAGAACATAGTAAATAATAAATGATTTTATAAGTCATAAAATATCAGTCTGAGCACACCTCAGTCCACTGCCAAGAGGAAAGGCCTGAGTCCCACACTCTGTGGAAGGCTCAGTGTGGTGGCTCAATTGTCTCTCTCAGCAGCCGCAGGTGGTGGGGGAAAAGGGAGACAAAGAATCTGTATGGAGGAGTGCTAGCACTCTGGTCATCTGCGACCCTCTCTCCCAGAGGCAGCCCGCCCAGAATGTATAGCAACTATCTCTTTTAAATACCTTTCTGAATATTGAAAAACAACAGGGGTAGTATCCTTCTCCTAACCTTAGGAGATCCCTTTAGAGTTTCAAAATTAAACGTGATAATGTCCAGTGATATGAGGTATTTCATCAGCTTAAGAAGTATCCATCTAACCCTCATACACTGTTCGTGGAAATGTAAATTAGTGCAACCACTATGGAAAACAGTATGGAGGTTCCTCAAAAAACTAAAAATAGAACTACCATATGATCCAGCAATCCCACTGCTGGATATATATCCAAAGGATGGTAATTCAGTATATCAAAAAGATATTTGCACTCCCATGTTTATTGCAGCACTATTCACAATAGCCAAGATTTGGAATCAACCTAATTGTCTACAGATGAATGGATAAAGAAATTGTGGTACATATGCACAATGGAATGTTATATAGCCATTAAAAAGAATGAAATCTTGACATTTGAAACAACATGGATGGAACTGGACAACATTATGTTAAGTGAAATAAGCCAAGCACAGAAAGACAAATTTGGCATGTTCTCACTCGTATGTGGGAGCTAAATATTAAAAACAATTGCTTTCATGGATACAGAGAGTAAAATGGTGGTTGCCAGAGGCTGGGAAAGGTAGCCAGGATGGGGGGATAAAGTGAGGCTGATTAATGGGTGCAAAAATATAGTTAGATAGTTAAGATATGAACAAGATTTGATAGCACAACAAAGTGACTATAATCAACATTAAGTTACGATACAAATTAAAATATCTAAAAGACTGGAATTTGAATGAATGTTGCTAACACAAACAAATGTTAAATGCCTGAGGTGATGGTTACTCCAATTACCCTGATTTGATTAATTCACACTGTATGCCTGTATCAAAACATCACATGTACCCTATAAAGATATACAACTATTATGTACCCATAATAATTAAAATTTTTTAAATGTTTAGAGAGTAAAAAAAAAAAGTCCAAAATATTTTAAAGCAGATAACCCAAATATATAGTCAATCATAATCAAGAGGAAATGAGTAGATAGAAAAGAAAATTTTGCTGTGGTAAGCAATTAAACAAGGACCAGTACCATTCAGCAATTTCCTCATTACTGCCAGTTCATGTAACCACTATATTCATAACAATTTTTAAAATTGACATATAATTAAAAAAGCTAGATTGTTCCTTGTGTTCCAATTTCCAATAGTAAAAGGTAATTTACTATAGTAAATAGTAAACTATAGTAAATTTACTATAGTTGTAATGAACTATATAACTATTCACTGCCAGCACAGGAAAACTCCAAGTGTGCATCAGTCAGGTAAAATTATATGACAGCAAGACTTACACAGGAATAGGATACTAAAAATTCAATTCTAACTTATGTATTTCATATAACACTCATTAAACTATACCACACTTCAGAAAGACAAGCAGACTGGCATACAAACCATTTGTTAAATGTGATACAGTGGGGGAAATTGGAGGTTGAAAGATCTGATCAAGAAAGTCTAAGAAACTAATTACAAAACAAAAAATTGTAATAACTGATTTAGACTCATAATCCTGTTATGATTTGCCTAAGTCCTTTCTAACTGGTTCATGTAGAAAGTGTTTCTGTCCAAAGACTTCTAAATGCTTGCTCACATAAGGGACTGTATACATGTTAGAGAGGTTTTCATGATGACCCATGATTCTACCTATGCTTCCCGTAAAGGGTGAGGTTTCTTAAACATCTCTACGTTATAGTTGCATGTTCCAATGGTATCTGATTTTAAATGATTCATAAATATTATAAGCAAAAGAAAATCTGACAAAAATACTGTTTAGCCTGGTACATTACACACAGTAAGTGCTCAACAACTGTCTGTTGGAAGGAGGTAGTAAAACAGGCACAAGATAGTCTTATACAACACTAACTATTCCACTGCATTCTGTAATAGAATTTTACCCAAATTTTAAAAGAAAGATTTGTTTTAATTATCAGAAAATAAACAAAAATGTATTGCTTGTATACAGAAGTCTGTACTAAATATTAGAGCCTCTTGCATTTAAAAGAGTTAACAGGCATAAAAGGGTCACTACTTCATAATAATACTTGGAGTGTTGCAATAAAGAAGGAGGATAAAGAGAAAAACAAAATAAAACTAATTGGATACCACTGGAGAGTGTTCAAGCACTTATTTCTCTGAAAATTAACGATTAAAGAGAAAAAATTAAGATTTCTGCTGCTGTTCCAGTTTAAACTGTATTTCACAACAACTATGAGGCACACTCTATGTAGAGGAATTCCATCCAATAAATGCAGACAGAATGAAAGCATCAGACTGCCACCATTTTTCAACATCTAATAAAATAGCTGATCCAAGCAACAGTCATCAATGAGTAGTAAAACCATTAAGTGTAAAGTTGATGGGAAGGTTAACAACAAAGAGATCAGGCTGTTACCTCTCACCATCTGAACCCAATCAATCTAAGCATCACTGAAAGTAAGAGATATTGCTTACCACCAGTATAACAAAATGTAAAATATATAACATCACTTATAAATTATTTTTGCAAAAAAGTACATAAATCTAATTAACCTTTTGTAACTTCTAGTCTACATGGGGAATAGGGAAATTAATTAAACACAATGAAGGAGCAATCAGAAAACTCTAAACTCTGAAATGTGGGACTTTCTACAGGAAAACTGACCTACTGCTTCCACAAGTCAATGGAATGGGAGAAAGGGAAGAAGAGATGGAGGAAGGAAGAGAAAGAAGAAGGGAAGGAAGGGGGAGGGGGGAAGAGGGGGAGGAAGGAAGGAAGAAAGAAGGTTGTTACATTAAAAGAACCCGAGAAACTTACAAGACATAACCAAACATAATGAATGGATCTTGTTTGGAACCCTATTTGAAGAAACCAACTGTTTAAAACAGGCATTTCTTAGAAAATCAAGTAAATGTGAATTTGAATATAAACCGAGAATGACCTTAAGTAAATATTGGTCATTTTATTTGAAGTGATAATTAAATTGTGATTATGTACTTGGTGGCCTAATAATGACAAAATGATGGCTCTAAGTGTTCTAAAGGGGGAAGATCTAACTAGCATAGGGAAAGATGGGAAGAAGAGAAGGACCATATTTATTCTATTCACAGCTGTATCCTCAGTGCCTAACAGCGCCTACACACACAAAAGTCTCACTAAATATTTACTGAATGACTATCTAGGATAATCTGGGAGGACATCTCAGAAGATTGCATGAGAGCTTTAGCAAGTGAACAATAGGAAATAAAGCATATGAGAATATGCAAATTTCCCAAAGTGTATGGAATTTCACGCACATTTGGAAGAAAAGCAAGAGAAGTAGCTAAAATGGTGAGGTGGCAAGTTATGATGTACTCCACGTGCTATGCCATGAACTTTGTATGTTACCCTACTGGCAGAGGGCAGTCTGGAAAGGTTCTGATGACACATAAATTAGAATGAGATTATGGAAAGCTTTCTCTAGAACAGTTTTTCAATATCAGCACTATTGACATTTTGGCCAGGTAATTCTTTGTTTTTGGAGGCTGTCTTGAGCATTGTAGGATGTTCAGCAGCATCCCTAGCTTCCCCCAACTCTCAGTCATGCCAACCTAAAATGTCTCCAGACATTACTAACTTTCACCTGGGGAGGCAAAATTTTCCCCAGTTGAGAACCACTGCACTAGAAGTTTTGTCAATCAGAGGAGGATGAAACTCGAGGCAGGGAGATGGATTAGAATGCTACTGCAAAAACAGAAGTGAGAAATCCCTGAACTAATGCAGTAGCATGGGGAATGAAAAAAAATGGATTTGAGAGAGATTTGAGAATTAAACATAACCAGACCAATTATGGGTGGTGAACAAGGTGAACAATGGATCAAAAATAATGTTCAGCTGTTTTGATTGAGCAATTGGATGGTGGGGCTAATCATTCAAATAAGGGCTAAAGTTGAAAGGGGGCCCATTTAGTCATTCATCCACCAAGTACTTACCATTTACCTAACCACTCTCTAACTGCTAATGTGGCGAACAAAGCAAACCTCTCTTCTCATGGAATTTATATTCTAACAGAGAGGCAGAAAAGTCAAAAATGCAGGAACAACAACTTCTGAGAGTCATAACTGCTAGTTATCACTAGGATGTTTAAGGAATCTGAAGCTGAAGACACAGAAAGAGGTGTTATTAGTATTGTATAACAGTTATAACATGCAGGCTTGGAATTGGAAGACCTAATCTATGATGCCAATTCTACTATTAATTGGCTGTGTTACTTTGGAAATGTTACTTGACCTAAATTTCAGTTTCCTCAATTGCAACATGAGAATAACAATAGTACTTAATAGAATTGTTATGAGTTTTAAACAGAAAAGAATATATTTATGTGTGCGTCCATGTATGTGTCTGTGTAATCTTAGTGCAATGTCTGGCACATATAAGCACTCTGTACATTATTATAATCATTCAGTTGTGTGGGGAAGGGGAGATCACTAGTATTTAAAAGCCTTTCCGGAAGCCATTCAGCACTTATGTTTCTCATGCTTTATGCCTTCACTCAACAAGTTTTCATCATGTGCCTATTCTGTAGTTGATACTGTTCTAGGAGCCAGGGATTCAGCAGTGAACAAGACAGACAAAGGTCCAGGCTTCAGCACCAAAGCTGTTCCTGGCAGCTTTATTGTTCTCAGAAGCTGGTTCTCTTCACTTCCCAGCTTATCTAGGTGGCTCCTTGACGTAAAATCACCAAAATTCTCAACATGACCTCACATTGGTTGGTGTTGGTCCATTTCAAGGGCAACATATAATAGCTAAAATCTTCACCAGGGTCTGAGGGTATAGAGAAAATCAGACAGCTGGCATGCCCTTGCCAAACCACAATTCTATTAAATTTAAAGTTGCTTGAGAGAAAACTGCTTGGCTCTACAGAAAGCGATTCCACTCAACAATGGCAGCCAAGCTGGAATCTTGCTAAAACTGCATCCTGGAGCCAGCTGTGCTCTAAATAATGATACTATCTTCTAAGTGGGAGTGATGGGAGGAAAAGCTGAGAGTGGAGAAGAGAATATGGTGCAGAAGTTTTTGAATCAATGGGTTTCAGGAGATGGAGGGATGCTACTTGCCATCCCATATCCACCTCTGAGTGACTGTTATGTGAAGATCTGAGCCAGTCTTTCTCAACCTTGTTCATATATTAGAGTCACTTGGCATGTTTTAAAACAAGCCAGGCCTGGGCCCTGGGCCCCAGAGATGCTGATTTCATTGGACTGGGGGGGAGCCTGGGTATCAGTACTTTACAAAGTAACCCAGGTGATTATAAACTATGTAAATTTTTGTGAACCGCTAATCAGAGTGAACATAAAGTGCTATTTAAACCACAATGTTTGGGACAAGGGAAAGGTAGGAGAAAGTGAAATCAATCAGAAGAAAAACTAAAAGTTACATTTTATCCACTCCTCCCTGGTCTTTTTCAAGTTGTCATAACTTCTTTTTAGTTCCAAGTCTCCATAGAAGAATAGAGATTACTGAATAACAATCTAACTTATTTAACAATAAATTCCTGAAAATAACTTTAGCCACCAAAATTTAATTTTTCTTGATCTGTCATCTTTCCACCAAACTTTCTGTTAAATTGATACAGACTCTAATTTAATATACAGTGGGTGCTCTGTATTGTAGGATAATTGGAACCAAAAAGCAGCCAATTAAAAGAGTACTGTGATCTTGTAATAAATTGAGAAAAGTTGGATTGATAGCATTCCCTGAAAACAAAACTACAAGTATGGAAAATGAGTTATTTTATCAATATTTTAAATGGACTAAAGAGGAATCAAATATAAATTTTAGAGACATTATTTTCCTGATAAAATTGCATGAAAACATTGTAAGACATTGTTCATTCCACTTCTGATCCACTTAAAAAGAGATCATTTCACTTTCCAATGATTTACAATTGTATTTGCATTATAGTTCAGCAAGCCCATTGTGGAAGTTCATACCACATCTAGGAAAAGAGTACATCATTAAGCATAAAAACGTCCAAATAGAGACTACTTTTTCAGGTAAATATCAGTAAATAGCTTCACGTTATAACACATTTTGCTCTCTACCCAACTATATAAATGGATAAAAAGGACTCCATGTGTATTACTCTAAAATTATTATCATAGAGCAGAATAAGGTGATTAGTCACTAAAACTATAAATGATTCAATTAGTAAATTACTCTAAGTACCACATAAAAAGTAATCTCACATAAAAATACCCACAAGCCCTAATACAACAACTGCTCTGAGGTCTAATATTATTTTGAAATCAAACATTGATCTAAAGTAGATATATATGAGAAACAAAGGCTTTTGTCTAAGCTAGAAGCATAATATTCTACAGTCCCAATTCATGCCAAATGGTATTAAGTGATAACTGTAAGGTAATATTGTAATGCTTTACATAGTATTTTGTGGATTATATAATAAGAAGATATCATTACCCTACTTTCCAGATGTGGAAATTAAGGCTTGAAAGTGCTAAGTAACTCAATCCAGGATGCTTGATTAGTAAAAGATAGAGACGAAAGTCAAAGTCAGATCTTCCTAACTCTGAATATAAAGGTTTTGGTTTTTTAAACTGTACCACAATGACTTTTAAAGCATACTAATAAGTATTTTTAGCAAAAAAGATCCAAGAATTGTCTTTTATTATTTCCAAGGGATGGGAGCCTTTCTAACTTATGGAACTAGAAAGACAACTTTATTTTTTATTCTCTAGGAAGGAAAGTGGACAGTTTTATCATAAGAAGGTCAGAATTTGCTAAGAATCACTATTTTAAGCAATTTCATTCATTCCTCAGTTACAGCTGTCCATTCAAATTAAAACCACAGGAAGAAAACTCTTCAAAAGCACTTGGAGAAATGTCTTCATCATCAAATCTGCATTTCAGCTTCTTTTTAAAGTGTACTTAGCCAAGGGCTTACAATTATTCAGGTCACTCCAAACCCCCCAAACCACCTACATAAGTAATGACCTTTACACATTATTTATAGTGCAAACTATCCTCTACTGATTTAAATTCTCCCACGCTTGACACAAATTAGGTACTTACATATCTTCGTTAAACTAAGATGTTGTTCTTCCTGTTACATGTTTTGTGTCAAAATGTAAATTCATATTTTTATATTTTGTATTTAATGTCTAACCCCTCCTTTATACTAGAAACCCATGAGAGCAGTCCTGTATACTTTTTTTCTTTCTTTTTTTTTTGAGACAGGGTCTCCCTCTGTCACCCCAGATAGAGTACATTGGTGTCATCATAGCTCACTGCAATTTCAAACTCATGGGCTCAAGCGATCCTCCTGCCTCAGCCTCCCGAGTAGCTGGGACTACAGGTGCATGCCACCATGTCAGACTAATTTTTCTATTTTTTGTAGAGACAGGGTCTTGCTCTTGCTCAGGCTGGTCTCAAACTCCTGAGCTCAAGCAATCCTCCCTCCTCAGCCTCCCAGAGTGCTAGAATTACAGGTGTGAGCCACCGTGCCTGGCCCTGTATGCCTTTTTCTATTAGTATTTATATCCCCAGAGCATAGCATGCTGCCAGGAAAAAAGTTGGCCCTTGTCCTATTATGAGGACTTAATATATAGTCCTTTAGAATAGTGGAATAGTTTCAGGTATATAGTAAGTACCCTAAGCATCACTGTCATTCTTGTTGTATGTTAAATACATGAATCAATCACTGACAATCTTACCACAACCTAATGTAGCAAATAAAGCAGCATTTATGGTCTATATTTTTAATAGATTTTTTTAACTGAGGCTTAGAGAAATAAGACAAGTTGACCAAAAGTACTTGGCAATGATGTATTATATAATGCCACCTCACAGAAATTAAATGAATCAGAGTAAGGTCTGATTAAAAGAAGGGAGATATATATAATCTTGGCAGCTCCTAAAATATGAACCAAATCAGAAGCTTGAGACATAAGGAGCAGATAAACCAGTCTTCCTGAGTGTACCTCAGTCCTGAATAGCATCCAATTCCTTTATTCAGCATGGCAGAGGTGTTTTCTGAAAACGGTGGCAACAATATATTCCTCCCACCATGCTCTTCTGCAATGTGACCTACCAACTCTCAAACCAAGAGGTGAAGTCTATTTCTCTTCCTCTTGAATTTCGGCTGACTTTAGTGATTTTGGGACAAATAGAATATGGCAGAAGTGAAATTCTCAGACTTACAAGATTAAATCATAAGAAACCTTTCAGCTTCTCTTTGGGCTTCTTAGAGCCACCCAGCTGAGCCTAGTCAATTCACAGAACCATGAAAGATACTCAATAAGTGTTGATGATTTGTCACTAAGGATAGGGATGATTTGCTACATACCAATTGATAACTTGAAAATTCAGGAAAACACATGTTGTCCCTACTACTACTGTAGGTACATGCTAACTTTGTGTCACGTGTTACAAAACTTTTGAGGAAAAATGGGATTCAGAGTTACTGCAGTATTGACTGAAAGTGTCTGATGGCCCCAAGGTAATCACAATCCTCTTACTCTGTTCTCCTGCACCCAACAGACTGGTTGCTTACTTTCATGTGATTCTTTTATACCTTATCTGGACCCTCTGTCTGGAATGCTCAGCCCATCCCACCCCCACCATTTAGCTGCCTACTACTCAGCCTCACTGGTTAGTTCTCTTTTTTCACATATGCATAATGGCTGTACTTCTCCATTAAAGTATTTAACACAATTATAATTAAAGAATTACTTGTGTGATTATTAGCTTATTGTAATTTCTCCCAGCAAATAATGAACTCCATGAAAAATGAGACCATGTGCTTTTTGTTTAGTACAGTACAGTATCCCTAGGATGGCACAGTACTCTCCACATAGTAAGAATTTTTTTTCTTTGGTCAAATGAACGAATGAAATGTCACAGCTATAGCTCACTGGATAGGAGAAAAGGGCCTTCTCTCAAATCTGAGGCATCCAAACTTTGTTTTGTCAAAGATAAAAATTTGTTTCCAATGAGTTCTGAAAGTTCTAGGAAGATGACTCTGGTAGGAAAGTCTTTGCACACGAAGGTATAGCTTAGTGACAACAGATCAGTGATACAATAGCCAACATTATCAACTTCCAAGTGCCCTCCTTGCAAGCTGCCCAAAGACCTCTGGTATCCAATCCAAGGGTGTGGTGAAGCAAAGAAGCAAATTTTTTGGAATCAGAAAGATCTATAGTCATATACTGGTTCTGCAAATTACTAGTTGTATCCTATTGAGCAATTTACTTCTCTAAATCTCATTTTCCTGATATATATTTAAAAAGGGTGAAATACTTTTTCATGAAGTTATTAGGAAAAGGAAATAAAACAATGTATGGGCAATTCTTGACATGTAGTAGGTTATTCAATAAAGTTAGTTCCCTTCTTTTTGGTATATGTAACCACCATTCCACAGCATTACCTAATATTAATAGATATCATACTCCAATCCTCCATGAAAATAAAAGTAAAAACCCTCACTAGCTTCTCTTAAGAATATAGAGCACTGCTTCCTGAATTTTGGTCTACTTAACTATAAGTCACTGATTAAATGAATGAAAACATTTGTAAAGCTGTATGTTCAAGATTCAGGTAAGTGAGGTAATACAGGCTAACTGGAGGCTCCTTTCTGCAGTACTGAAAAGACACATCAATTTTTGTTCATGTATTTTCAGGCTGAATCCAGGATTACTTTTCATGTTTGACATTGCAATGGAGAAGCAGCTTATGTTCCAGAGAAAAAAGAAAAAATACTTCATACTTCACACTGACTACAAAGATGAGGAAAAAGAATGACAGCCTCATTGTCAATGTCACAGAACCTGGAATTGATACATACATCAAGAAACTACGTCATCCTCATCTTCCTTCTATTACTACCAAGCAGCACGATTATATAAGAAAATGCACATGTGGCAGATACAGAAAGTATCAGAGGAAAAAAAGTATATACTTTGATTTGAATATTACCACCTCCAGGTGATAAAACTCTGCAAGCTCATGAAAATGTTTCTCTGTACACACAGCTCTTGTCACTCAGTATCTAGTATTTTTGACCATTTACAACACGTAGTAAACCTAATGCTTAAAAAAATAGATTTGAACATTTCTATAATAAGAACACTTAAGACAGTAAGAGCAGTTAAAATACAAATTTTTCAAAGAGAGGTCAGAAACCATTTAGAGAAAGGAAAGAGAAATCCCAGGAAAATGGTGTAAAACAGTTCTGCATCTGAAAATCAAATTTAGCACTCAGCTAAATTTCATGATGTATTTTACAGTTCTCTTTGTCTGCAAGAAAGCTCATTTTAGAGGCAGATTTTGCTGGCATTAAATCCTATGAAGAACGTATTTTGTAGATCCTTGTATGTAAGGGGGATGCTGAAAACGGGATGAAAGATATCTTTTGAATGTAGGATATCAAAACTATCTTCTTATGACCATTTCTTATAAAAACTTTTGATAAACATTAGGGA
The DNA here is from genome assembly GCA_023783475.1 of Daubentonia madagascariensis. Taxonomy (NCBI): domain Eukaryota; kingdom Metazoa; phylum Chordata; class Mammalia; order Primates; family Daubentoniidae; genus Daubentonia; species Daubentonia madagascariensis. The sequence continues at coordinate 39,452,816 of JAKFHU010000600.1, forward strand.
CATAATAAATAATTTCATGAAGTTTAAATAATATGTTGCAGAAGATACTAGACAAAAAATTTAGGGAAAGCAATTAAACACATTCTCGTCAGATACCTTACACCTGTGGTTCCAAGACATTAGAAATTTCTAATGAGTAAAATTGGGGGTAGGAGAGAAAAGAGAACACAAAGACAAGGAGTTGCCAACCACCACTTTTGTCAGATAAGGCTATTTTTATGTCTATCACCATTATCACTTTTAAAAGGCAGGCTATTTTGAAATAGCAAAAAAAGGTGGGAATATTATATTAACTATTAGTCCTTTAGCAAATTTAATGAAAGGTATGATAAGATCACTACACAGTTCTAACATTTTTTCTCTGTTTGCCATAAACAGTGAAAGTTTTGCCACAGAATAGCAGTAGAACACAGATGTTTGGGAATCACCACCTTTGACAATTTTTAAAGTCAGATTCATGGCCAAGTAAGCAGTCTCACAAGGCCCCATACTCAGAAGGCCTCTCACTTGAGGTTTAGCACTCTGTGGTCATCATCTTGAACTGTTAATAAATTTTTAACAATGCACCTAGTGTTTTCATTTTGTACTGGGACCACAAATTATGTAGCCAATCCTGACTAAAAAACTGTCGACATCATATATGTTACACAGGAACTTACATAGCAGTCAATTCAGGACTTAGTTTATAGTGAGTGCCCAAAGTACAAACGTGACAGTGTCCATTGACAGGAGAGTGAAAGCCTTCAGAAACAAGACAGGGAAATGGCAAATAGACATTTTACAGTGAAACTGTGGGGTCTGATCCACACACATGAAAGGTTATTTCAGCTCTCAATAGGTAGCAGAGATGCTTTGGGACAAAAAGTCAAAATTTTTCTAAAGGAATAAAAGTTTGAATTGCTCAAGTTATGGGACCACTACTAAACTGAGACTGCGTAGTTCTCTATCAGGGAACACACACACAAAAATAACAATTAGTTGGGCCTGAAGAATGTTAATATCCTTTATTATCACTCTTCTAGCACAAAATACCACCTCTCGAAGAGTCTGCCAGAATAAATTAACCCTAAAAGCTACACTCAAGTTGTTTTCCCAGCTGTGCTGTTGAAAAGAATTATTTAATCTTGTCCATGTGAATTTGGATAATTTATGCCAAAAACAATAACCTACACTTGGCATAGTTGAAGTAAAAAATGTTTTCCCTGACAATTAGGCAAAGTGTAGTATAGCCTTGGAGAAGAATCAATATGGAATTAAGCCCAGCTGGCTGACACTTCAGAACTGCATAATCCTGAGCAAACTACTTAATGTCTCTAAAAATCAGTTTCCTCTACCTGTAAAATGGGTGCAGAATTACTGTAGTGACTAAATAGACAGTTTAACATAATGGTTAATTATATAGTAGCGGCTCTGCCACTTACTGGTTGTGTAACCTTTGACAAGTCATTCTGTGTCTCAGGTGTGCCTATTACTTTTAAATCCAAGAAGACCTGGTAAGTAGATAACCCATTATAACCCTGACTCTCCCTGCATTGGGAATGTATCCCAAAGTTGTCATTGTCCCAAGTCCACAGAGTGCCTCCCTGGCTGACTCAGACTTTGCATTGTCAACCCTTCTGCAGATGTCAAATAACAAACCTTGTCCCCGCCCCCCAGTTTCTCATTCTCTAGCACACAAATAGTAGAATATACCTTGAGACATTGGCCTTGGGCAAGTTATTTAGCCCCATTCACAGCCATCCTTATGAAATAGGGTGTCCTTGACTGGGCCTGGGCTGAGAGTCAGGTGTGTCTTGCATGTGACCTCCTTCCCTTCATGTATCTATAGGTATGTGCTATGGTCCGAATGTTTGTATCCCACCAAAACTCATATGTTGGAAACTTAATCACCAAGGTGATGATATTAGAAAGTGGCACCTTTGGGAGGTGATTAGGTCATGAGCACAGAGCTTCCATAAATGGGACTAGCGTCCTTATAAAAGAGGCCCCAGACAGCTACCTGACCCTTTACTATGTCAGGACACAGGGAGAAGGCATCATCTATGAACCAAAAAATGGGTCCTCACCAGACACCAAATCTGCCTTGATCTTGGACTTCCCAAACTCCAGGTCTGTAAGCAATAAATTTCTGTTGTTTGTAATCCTCCCAGTTTATAGTGTTTTGTTATAGCAGCCTGAACAGACTAAGACAGTATGAATTATTATTTTTGGGGGACCTTGCCCATCCCCCACTAGAGCTGTAAATTCTTTGAGGACAAGGGCAGTGGGGTTTAGTCATCATCTTTGTTCCACCAGTGTTCATTATACAGCACACCTACCTCCCATGGACTATACATTAAATGAAACAATGTATAAATATTAACTAATAAAGAGCTCAGCACAAAACAGACCCTCAGTAACTATTAATGCCCCTCAAATGATACCTTCCTTTTCTTTATCATATAGTAAGGCTGGACTAAGCTTTTAGCCATTTATTTTGGGGTTAAGTATTTTACTTGATTCTTATTCTTTGAAAATAGGTAAATCATGTATGATACATATGGGGATAATTCAGTTTTGTGGTAATTTTTTTTTATTCCAGCCCAAATGTTACCACTAGCACAATGCTTTCCAAATACTGGTTGTTTGATAAATATTTAAGGGATAAATGAATAACTGAAGACTTTTCAATCTGATTTAATATCTCTTCTCCCATCCATTGTGGATGTGGCCAAGAATTTATAGTAAACCAGCAGTTCCAAATTCAGAAAGACCAGAATATATATGCATATCAATAGGAGAAACATCCTTAAGTCCTATTCTTATTCAGATGCCCACCCTTGGAGGCGAGTGTCCTTTGTTTAGAGCAGCCAACCTAAAGAATTCCTCAAGAGCTTATACAAATTAAAAAATTTAGCATCTAAGCTGCAATTAAGGAGGGAATTTATGGACTACAACATAGAAAGTTAAAAAGTCTCTAGCACACCATCATCTTCATTTAAACAATCAGCTGAATACACCTCCCATCCATTTGGTATATTTCAACTATGGTAAGTTACTATGACTTTACAAAGTCCTATAAATGAAAACATATTCACATGAATAAGAATCACAAAGAAGCCATGTGCTAATGGTTGTTCATGGTTCCTATGTTGGTTTTCTATTATTTTTTCCTGAGCTTCCAAAAAATGTAAAGCCTCTCTAGAGGAAGCTACGGTTAAATAATAGAATATTGCACAGGGCAGTGTGTCTTAAACTTCTCAACCTTGTCAAAGGCTTCAGGATCACCTAGAGTGCTTGTTAAACACAGATTTCTGGGCTCTTCTCCTGAGTTTCTAATTCATTAGATCTGGGGTAGTGCCCAAGAATTTGAATTTCTGTTAAGTTTTCAAGTGATGCTGATGCTGCTGGTCTAAGAACCACACTTCAAGAAGCACTGGCATAAAGCAAAGCAGTACTGAGGATACATAGCGTTGTGGTTCAGAGCACAGGCTTTGGACCAGACACATAGGTTGGAATTATAGTTCCCCAACTACATTAAATACTTGGCATATTAATGGTCACCTATTTTCCTTTGAACTTTTCCATATTTGGGAAAACTACCATGTAATCAGTCCCATGTCCCCAATGATGAAGTCAAACTCAAATTGCAGCCAGATACTAGATGTGTGACCTGTGCTACACTAATGAGATTCATCCACTGAGCCGTCAATCCAGAAGTGAGCAATGTGTACAAATAGGCTCTGTGGGCAGTTTCCATTTTGCTGCCACTGGGAATCGCAGTCATCCAGTTTCCTGGGGCTCCAGTGGTTGCAAGGTCAAGTTCTTGACGTCCAAGAAGCTTCAGCGCAACAAGGTCAAGTTTCTGGCATTTATCGCTTGGTGCAGCAGCTTCCTCAGCAGGCCAGTTAAGCAGCCTGATTTCAGTCACTATTCCAGAAAGCTTAGCCTTGAGTTCAATGTCCAGCTACTCAAATGCGCCACCTGATATCCTATAATAAATTCCTTTCTGCCAGAATGGATTCTGAGATTTGTCTCTAAGAACTCTGCCTAATAATGCTCACATTCTAGTATTGTCAACCAATAAATAAATATTAGAGCCTCAATTTCCTTCTTTGTAAAATTAAAATACCACACAATGGAGAGTGGTTCAAAAATTTTTGTATATAGTATGGATTAACACATGTATTTATTTTCTGAAAGATAATTTTAACCTCAAATGTATTCTGACACAAAGTTTGAATTTTATAATACTTAATAACCTTATACAATAAGGGGGGTAATTTTTCACAGGCAAAATATTCCTTTTAACTGACACCAACTACCAAGAAAAATAAATTTATATTGAAGTAGTTTCCTCTCTCACCTTTTCTCCTCTTAGAATTTTGGATATTTTCAAATAAAATATTCAATATTTCAAAATGAAGAACAGCTACTAAATTGCCTGGAAGAAACAGAAAACAGTATTGGAGGTGATGTTTCTAACATAAAGACTGTCCCTAGGCTATGCCTAAGAGAGAGGGAGAGAAACCAAAATGTGTTTTTCTGCTTCTACTTTTTCCACAGCCTCAAGAAGACCTCCTGACAAAGCTGTCACATCTAATCTTATCTTACATTCCTGGATGCAGTATACCAACCTCTTATTTGTTTTGCAGCTGACAAGCTAAAAAGCACAATGGCAGTTTCTAGTTTTGATTGCAATTTTCTTTTAATGTTCAGTCTTCACTATAGATTCTGTTGTCAGACAATCTGCTTGAAATCTTTGACACACGCAGAGTGCACAGTGAAAAGCTGGACCACTCTTGCACCACTCACCTTCAGCCCCTTCTTCTCTCCTTTCATTAATATGCTAAGTTCCTGGGGGCCATGGCGGTTTCAGTCAAGAACCAGAGATGCAGAGTCACATTGTCATAGGCCTAAATTTTAATAAAACTGAAGCCAGGAACAATTTTATACATTTCCCATGATCACACAACTCACAAGTATTAGAAAGAGGACCTCAGGTCTCCCATACTCCAATAGTCCCCACCCATTTCACAATACTATCTCTACCTTTAAATGCACATAAAATAGGAATTAAACTCATTCTGTATGCCTCTTGAGAGCCTGACTTAACAATTAAAACTGTTTTTAAAAATACAGTAAGTATTTACTCAACTAGAAGCCACCTGACCATCTATTAGAATTCCTGTTTTGATGAGATATGGTATCTTAGTCTTCATTCCTTAAACATCCAAGACTGAGGCAAATCTTACATGCTAAGGCTTTAATGGGAGGTGCATTTCCAAGGCAGCAAAAGTGATGCAGAAAAGAGAAGCTGCAAGGCAAGGGGAAAGAAAACACAAAGTGGGAACATTGTGAAGCTTCACAAGAAAATACAATCAGTTGCTCAGGCATGTGGGGTTACCTTCAGATAGGCCACATGGAACCACCATACCTTGGAACAAACAGGGAAGAAATTTATCTACATGCTTTTTGTAGTCACCTCCTCTTCATTGGTCAGAAACAGACCCATGGCATGGCAACCCTCTAACACTTACTGCTTGCATTACCCTGTCCTCTGCATATCTGGTGGGACAGAAGCCAGACTTTATGTCCTATGTGAGCAGCACTCCTTCTAAGCCTGAGAGCAGTAAGAGGACCCTCTCTGAATCCTGCCAGTTTGGACCTACAGGTTGGACCTGGGTAGGCACAATGCTTGTCTAGGTACATATCTCTGTAGTTGGACAGAGATCCTCATGGTCCTCCCAATTCTAATAGCCTATGATTTAAAAATTCCTGGTGGGGTTAATGACCTATCGAAGATCAGACCGAAAGTTAGCAGCAGAGGACTGAAACCCCAAACTCCCAAGACTTAGTCTGGTGTTCTTTCCACATTAACATGGCTTCCTTAGGATGGCTCCCAAATCATTTTGTGTCCACAGAGTCCTTTAACCCACAAACCACAAACAAATACCTACATGGGCCCAGATAGATGCCACAAACTAGTAAATTGTGCCAGCTATTTGCATATGAGACCACAACAAAACATCTTCCCGTTTTTCTTGAAACGTGATCTTTTGATTTGTCCTTTATAGTTCCAATTCTGGTATAGCAAAGAAGGATGAAATATTTCTTTAACGTAAGGAAAAATATATAAGCATGATGATAAGTGACAACCGCCAGGGGTGTGGCTAGAACCAGTTCATCCCGGGTTGCCTGAAGGTCCTCCCTATTCCTTGTTCAATGACATCTTTTTGGTAATTTGCAATTGGCCATGGTGAAAAGTCATCAAATTCTACAAATCAGGATTTTTATTTTCTAGAGAGCCAGATAGTAAACATCAACCAGCATACCACAACATGTGGCCTCAGTAAGTTATGGGGCCTGTAACAAACCGGGGAAAACAAATTCCTTTTAAAGGTGACAGTGAGACTGAGCCTTAAAAAAACATTTCCACGTAAGAATGTATGCTCGGCATAGTTGATCTCCCAAGTCTTCCAGGAAGTCAGAAATACAAGTATTTAAGTTAAACTCCCAATTTTTAAATAGCAGCTTAATTTTTTCTAAACATCTTCCTGAGACAAACTGGAGCTCTTGGCCTAAAGTTTGCAAATCCTAGTTTACAGCAAGTACAATCCCAAAGAGTAGCAGCCTACACACCTTCAAGTAGACATCAATATGAAAGATTCGGTCTGATTTTTTTTTCCAGAAAAAGGCAAAAAAAAAGACATCCCTTGGACTTTATCCCATAGAAGATAGCCCTTTATTTAACATAGCAACACCATCATTTAGTATTTATCTGGCTGCCAGAAATGCACTGACCTATCTAGGAGGGCTGTGGGATATAAAGTCTTACATTCCCTCTTCCAAATTTCTTTGTTGAACAAACTTTATTTGTATTTCTCTACGAAATTCCAAATGACTTCCAGGCTGCTGATTTTAATATTAACCTCTACTTGAGCAGACTCCCTGCGGGATAATTGGCAACATATGAAAATATTTTTTATCCTATTCAAGTAAGTATCTTTATTACCTAAAAACGACAAAGGATAAAAAAATACAGAAAAAAAACCCTTGATTCCAAACTCTAAATTATGTTTCTATTGGAAATGATGCTGTTACTTGCAAGAATTTAGTGAAGTACAAGAATCTCTTATATTACCCATAGATACATCCACAAGAAAGACACCTGAGGGTGGCCCCTTGCCTTGTGGCTGGAGCTGCAATTTGCATAGTTTGCCATTGTTTGCAACTTTCCTTTGCTGACTCTTGATGAACCTGAAGCTTTTGCACAAAGAGTGACTATAACCCTTCGATTTATATTCATTCATCTTATTCCTTTAATTTCTGAGTATACTCTTTTTCTGAATTCTCTCTGGCTCCACTAAAGCTGCCTGGCTAGATGTCTTGCTGTCAGGTGTTCTGTGTACATTTCTCATCTAGAGTTTCATTAGTAAGCACAGCTGGGGAATTTGGAAGCATCCCATTGCTAGGAATTCCATAGGGCTAAGTACAGCATGCAGGAAACATGGATGTAACTATGAGCAGTTGGATGCAGGAGAAACATTCCTCTAGATTATATCCCAACCTTATAAAACTTCAGCCTAAATCTAAATCTGCTTCTATACCACATTCTGTCTTCCAGTCCACAACATCTTTGGAGCTAATTTTTAAAATTTATAGTTAACATTCACAAGCTACATAAATATTAATAGAATTTAGTTGTATCTTTCAACTTTTCAGTGAAAATCGACATAGTTGTATGTATGTACAGGGTGTCTGAAAGGTCTGGAAACATAGGAAAAACTTATTTTTAAATGGTTTCTTAGTAACATTTTAAAATATAATATGCTCAATGCATTTTACTGCAATTCCTCAAAATCATTTTGCGTATAGTATCTCTAAATTTAAAACTGAGCACAACTGTTAATATACTATAGAGTATCTCAAAAAATTTGGAAACACAAAGAAAAATGTGATTTTACTTTTTTGTGATGGACAATTGTTCAGACCATGAGTATATTCAATGTCTTTCCCTCGTTCAGTGAAAGAAAGATTGTACAAGTAATCACACATTTTTTTGTCTTGGAAGGAAAATGATGCTATCCACATTTAAAATTACTTTCAGTACTTTCTTTACAATTAGAAATGCAAAAAAAAAATGTCTTAAGAATTACAAAATGGACACAAGTCCATTTGGCTTGAGTAAACTACATTTAAGACCTTAGCACCATTACTTTTTTTTTTTTCTGAGCTTGTGAGTAACCAAACATGCGAAGAAATAGGAGACAATAAATAAAACAAATGGCCTATCCCTCAAGTGCAAATATTTTGGCTCAAGTTGAAAGATTATGTTGTTTATACACACACAATATTTTAAAATACTTAAAACCAATATTCTCTTAAAATCTACCACATGCTGAGCAGAAAATATGTAATCTATTGCAGTATTGAGCACAAAATCTTTTCCCATAGCACACAACCATGAGTATGAGGAAGATTAATATTACTTTGACAAGGTTACTGGAGAGACAATTTTCAATTGGTAAACATTATTAACCCAAGTAGGATACACTGATTACTAACTCTCACTAATCTTATTTATTATGAGCATTTTATATTCTATTCAGTTTCCATTTATCAAGTAAAAAGGAAGGAAATAAATTCCCATTGCATTGATCAATTCAGTATCTTAAACATTAAAGACTGCGTGGACAGGTTTTGCATTTTATGGCTTAGATCACTATTTAAAGATTATGCACATTACCTGGTGACATCAGGCTTTGTGACGAGGAGAAAGAAATAGCTTTCTGCTGCTCTGTCAGGTCAATCCATGTCTGTGTACCAGAAAATCTGAACCTGTTCACCTTTGTTATCAGTAACAGAAGCTTATTTTGTTATAATGTTCTTAAAATTTATAGACTTCATCTTCACACTTCCTTTCTTGAAAAACTAGATAGTAGCTGAAAATAAAACACTGCTCTACCATCCATCCCTGGGTATATTCAACCAAATATATAAATGGTGGATAGGATGATTGACATGTCCATATAAGTCAATTCAATAAGCCTCCATCTTCCAGAATACGCTAAGAATCTATATCCCAAAATATTCGCAATTAGAAATACGAAAACAAATGACTGAAGAAATAATCCCACATTTACTGGTGCACTGCTATCAAATCTAACGGGCATAAATGCCTCTAGAAACTTCTGGATATAAAAAAGCTGGGTTAATTAATGCTAAAGAGAGTTGTAACATATTATCCACATACTTTGTTTCTCAGAACCTTATTGTTGGAGCCTTAATGGTGCCATGAACTTGAGAAAAAATTCACAGCGGGGAAAGAGCGTTATAGAAGGGTTTTGTTGAGAACCTCTAGGACAGAGTTGCAGAAGAATCTACTCAGATTCCTGATGGATTCTTATATCAAAATAAAGCAAACTAGTGTTGGAGGGGTAGAGAAAAGGTTAGCACAATGATACTAGAACTATTACCAGCAGCCCTCCCTTCTGCCTGCTCTGAAGCATGGGGCACCAATTTCTGATAGCGCTTGCAGGAACTAACTGGATTCAGACTTTGCCGGCTGTAATTCTAATAGATCAATATTTGCTATAAAAATATTAGTGCCTGACCTATTAAACTCCTCCTAATAAATCAGTATGCAAACTACCCATCTGTCTAAGTGTTGGTTTATTTCACATGTAGCTTCCCTTTCTCTTTTCTGAGCCATTATTTACACACCCACACAGGAAGGGTCAGCAGGGGAGAGACTGTAAGGATGTTAATGACATTTAACTATCAACCAAGCCCATCTCCTTGTTAATAATTCTGACCACCTCACAGCTGAATTTCTGTCCATAGCCCACGTTCCCGAAATCAATCTTCACATGTCATAGGAAAGGCCCTGCCACATGGGCTCCTGGACTCCATCAACCTTTGTCAGATTCAGGCATGACAGGACTGCTGAGGGGATGTGTGCCTTCCAAACCCATTCAAGCCCAGAAAATCTCAGCAGTTGTGTACCTAAGGATCTGTGTGTCCCTGTTTTCAACATGATTTTCAAAGTTAAACCCTCCAGAAGAATTACAGGGGAGAAAAATAGCAAATACTACTTGAAATCCATTTCTTGTAATCTCAGCTGTGACTTCAGCCTCTACGTCTCAGAGGAAGGAAGTTTGAAGACACATGCCGCTTGCAGAGAGCTTCGTGGAAACCTTGTGAGAGTTCTGCTTCAGCACAGCCAGCTTTGCCAGGCTGTGGTTCTTAGCTCTGATTTCTTGAATTTTCTCTTCTTTTATTCTGTGTAATTTCCTTTCTTCTGCATTACAATTATCTTTGCCACATTCTAATCCTTTCCCAATGGCTTTGTATTAGACTTGACTTCTCACCCTCTGATCCACCAACTAGGTTTTCACTTTCCTCTATCTTCTTTGCGGCCTTTTCATACCATCTGGCCCTTTCTCTCCTCATTCCACTCGTTCCTCACGCGTGTGTTACCAATCCTTTCTGCTTTACTTTTCATCTTTCTTTGTATGTGGGATTATCTACTTCTATTCTCCCTAAAACCTTTGTTCTCGTTTTGTATTTTTCCGAGGAAATGTCACCTCTAATCTTATTTTCAGCTCTTCACATATCTCATATTTTCTCTCATGATTAATTTATGTTAATGCTGGGATTTATTACAGTTGTCTCCAGCCAAGTCACTAGGGAGTTTGTATCACATAAAGATAATCAATTAAGAATCACAAGTTGTTAAAAAGTGTTTTCCAATCTCTGCAATTCAAATGCACTTATAAATGGAGACTTATTTAGAAAAGGAAAAGAGAAATAAGGCTTATTCATCATCTGAAACTTCCCAAACACAAATAATGGAATATAGCTCTCTCATCACCCCAAAATGCATCAAGGGGACTATATTGTAATTCTGATCTCTTTAAATAAAAAAAAATCTCTTTGAAAACAAAGTAACATGGATTTTAAAGCACAGATTATAGAACTAGAAAATTCCTTCTCTCTCCCCCCAAAACAGTTAGATTGAAAAATCATAGTATAAGCTATAATAATAAACCAAGGATGAAGCATCTTGGATGAACTGAAGTTATTTTCACCACACTTTTTGAATAGGTATCCTGGCCAGAAATATATCATTAAAGAACAAAACTGTAGAGCCCTCAGACAAGTTATATTAGTGTGTCATTTGCAAATTACATAAATACCTCATTAAAAACGGTAAAGGATTAAATAATTACTTGTTATATTTTCATAATGAATACAATATTGTAGAATCTCATAATTTAATTTATTTTGTGCATCAGAAACACAGATTCCTAATTACATATTTGCTATAACATGTATTTAAGTCATCATGGTAGGCTTTCCAGCTAATTTTAACCACAGTCCTGATTTCCATTTCACCAACCTAATTTTAACTTAATATTTGGGCTCTTTACATAAAAGAAATAAACACTGGAAAAAGTTTTTAACTTTTTTAACGTGGGGGGTGTCATGACCTCTGTAAGAATTGGATAAAAGGCTTTTAACTCTCTTCCCAGAGAAGCATATGAGAACTTAAGCATGTACACATCTTACATCCACACAAACACAGAATTTCACCTGTGATTTCAGATATTTCCCAGAGCTAATTATTCATGCCTGGGGTAAGAGCCCACGGACCACAGTATGACCTTAACACTGGGACGATTTTGTTAAAATTTCTAAACGTCTTTTTACACTATACATGGAGTCCTTCTAATATTATAAATGGCAACATACAAATGTGAGAAATACCCAGAAACTGTGTGCACCTCTATTTTTAAAAGATAGGAAAAATACTTTTTATTTTAGAAAATCTGTACCTTCACTGTCCAATACAGTTGATACTAGCTACGTGGAGATATTGAGCACTTTGAAATGTAAACAGTTTAAATTGAGATGTGCATTGTGTTACCCAGATTTCTAAAATTTAGTACCAAAAAATATAAAGTATACCATTAATAATTTTTATTTGATTACATGCTAAAATGATAATATCTTGGAAATCTTGAATAAAATAAATTATATGGCAAATTAATTTCTTCTGCTTCTTTTTACTTTTCAGATGTAGCTACTAGAAAATTTAAAATTGCGTATGTGGCTTATGGTATTTCTGTTAGAAAGTGCTGGTCTAGATGATGTAAATCAATAGTTATTCATTATATACCTAAATCCTGCAGTAGGATTTGATAATCTTCCACCTAGAGGGAATATTACATACCAGACTCATAACGCGCTTCTGATCTATGGACCTGAAAAACTACACTCACTCACTGTCTTGTCTGCTTTCTCCTCCATTAATACCACTCAAACTGCCCTTCTGCTTTCTTTCTCTGTCATCTTTGCTTCTTCCATCACTATCTTCTCCTCACCATGTTTCCCCATTAGTTACTGATGCTACTGTCTAGCCCTAGAAGACTGGAACATCCTCTGCCCTCAAGATCACTTCACACCCTAGCCGTGTGGCCTCCTAACACTGTTGGACTTAGTATCAATTGGGTTTTTTTCTTATTTTTTCTAAGGATGACATAATTTGTTTTATAAGAGCACTGGCATCATAAAAGCTAAAAATTCTGGTGATTTTCTATACTCCCTGCCCTGAAGAAGTTTATGATCATATACTAGACAAGACATTTAAACATAAAATAAGATGACAGAATTAAAAGGAAGAATGCAATTGTGTGGGGTGAACCATAACCAGAGCTCATAAAGATTTCTTTTTAAAAAGCACAAATTATTGCCTGATGTCACTGATAGGACCAGAGTCAATAAGATTATATCTACATGGTTCCAAAAGAATTGACTGAAATGTGACAATTTGGAGAAAAGTTTATTTATAAGAAAAAAAAGAAAAATATTTAAGTTTAACATTTTGAAGATTGCAAACAATGACTTGGATATTACCTCAGATGTCATATACTCATATACATGTTCAATATTTTTTTAATTGTTTGCAAGCAAATGGGATGTTTATGTATGAAGAATTGAGGTCCCTGAGAACTAGAAGAAAATAATCCCGAGGAAACTTCAAGGCAGGAAACTAGAAAAACTTTAAATTTAGAAGCATGTAAGTCAGAGTTTCAATTGCTATTGGTCTAAGTGGATGAAACATTATCTTCCCAGTGTTTTGTTTGGTATATCTTAAAATTGGTCAGCTTATGTAGGTTTACAAACTTCTGTCAATGATATGTATTAATTACTGTGATTTTTTTTAGATAATTTTTCAACAACATTGTTTACAATTCAGAGGATAGCGTTGAACAAGGAGGTATATCTGCCTGTTACAACAGATTTTTAATCTTGATCAAACAAATGTATGTACCACACAGCAGGGCTAAGTTCACAATCTTCCCTAGTCTTAAATCCCCATCCTTTCTGGAAAATCCATGTCTTATATGATATTCTGAATACAATTCACCTTCCAGCTTACCCTTGGCCTTTGCCCATAATTATTACAAGACGGGGATAACAGCAGCAACTTGGTTTGTTTCTGTTCATGTGGCAAGGAAATCGATATTGCTGCAGCATTTCACACATCTTCTCCTATTTTCACTATTTTCACTTTGAAGTATCTGCAAGATATTCTGCATGTAGTCTATATCTATGAACTTGGAAATATAGCAGTTGTTAAGAGATAGATACTCATACAAAAGGTATGCAATGAAAGCAACCAAAAAATTACAAATATTAATACTACAGGACAAATAAAAACATGACAGGGAAAAATAAAAGTGCAAGATAAATTATTTCCACTTTCTAGAATCTATAAATGTGAGATTTTTACATCAATCACATCAATATCCTAGATGTACATATTAGAAAATTGTTGAACAAGAAACTGTGAGAGTACTGTATTGTTACTATACACAAAGTCTGTATTTTTGTATATTCTCTATTTCTATCCTGTATTAGAATTCCTGTATTTTTTCTGTATCAGAATATATGTAAAAGTATGTGTTGTGTGTAAATTAAATCTATAATAGACATGCTGAAATGACTTTTGAGGAAATTTTTCAGTATCCCTGCTCCATAAACATTTTACCTACATGATGCCTGGACGTACAGTTACTCAATTGTTGAATGCATGAATAAATGATGAATATTAATAAATATAAAAGTAAAGAATCTGGTTTTTTTTTCCCAAACAATGTTTATTAAAAACTAGTGATAAATTGTGTTGTTCAGGCACAATGTAGATTCTCACATATTACTTTCCCTCTAGACAATGAAGTTCAAAAATTTCTGAAGACATACTCTCAATTGAAGATCAATGGGTATAAAGAGGGGTGGAGGCTGGGAGGGTAGAAGACTGATCAAGTCAATTTTATGATCTGTTCTCTATGCCAATAATTAGCTCACCAACAAATCAGCTTTAGGTCTGTGTCATATTTTTAATTTAGTGATTTGAAAGGAAAGCAAATTTAGCATAAGACACTTTCTAGATATACTACTGCAAACATCAGTGAGATCACAAAAATGAGAATAGAGTCAAATATCAATAGGAAACTGAGATACATAAACCTCCCTCAATTGAATTGTGGTTGAGGAGAGGAAGCCAAAGTGATGGAGATAACGTAAACACACACACTCACACCATGGTAGGAAGGTAAAATTAGAAATAAATACATGTATAGTCATATAACCTTTGTCCTAATAGTGGGTATGGATTACTGAGGTATTCTCCATAATTTCATTTAGTGTGCTGTGATATTACAAAATTAAGAACACTTTTACAAATTTCTAATTGATAAGAACAATATTTCTAAAGAGTTTATGTATCCATAATTCACCAAGTTGAATTTCTTTCCAAAATATAGCTAATGAAATACATGCCAAACTTTGTAAGTTTTTTTCCTTTGGCTATCCATTACAAAAATCATTTATTTCCCAAAGCCTCTTGGATTCTCTAAACTAGTTTAGAAAAAGTACTATTACTGTTTATTCTAACATCATGGTCTCAAATGATTTCTCTAGCACTTACTTATTCAAGGAAAATGTTCTTATGACCCTTGCTTTAGAAAATTAAAATGAACAATTGGAGGATTATATAATTGAAAGTCATAGCATGTGTATTGGCAGCTTAACACCAGATAATTTTACCTTTCATCAATACTTCACAAATTCTCTAATGAGCATTACCATCAAATGAATCAAATAACAATGATACATGGTTTCATAAAATGTTCAATAATGGCACTAAGCACTTTCTAGTATAGAAAACAAAATTCACAAGGGAATAATTTGATTACAATGAATTAATGACTGAATTTCTGGTTTTGCACTTACTCTAGTAAAAATCATATATAGGAAAATAGGTCTCAATTTCTTCACTGTTATTTAGTTATTAGCAAGTACAATGGGCAGGATAACAATGTGAAATGTTTTTTTACCAGGATAGTTCCAGCCTTTAATTGGATATTAATCAAGATTTAGAATCTGAAAGTACCTGCTTTTCTATTCTTTCTTTTAGATATGGAACAAATAAGATTACTGACAATCATATATCTTGCTTGCCTTTTACAACTTCATTTATGATAATTCTTCACAGTTTCCTTGCTCCCATTATTTCATATTAAAACATACCCTGTTCTGAAGAAATCAAAGATTAAGCATTGACTCACCAAGACTGATGCTTATTCAGACAACATAGCTGAACAGATTAACAAATTATTCATAATCAGGTGTAAAGAAAGCAGAAGAGATCAGGACAATTCTTAGCCGTGGGGAGGTGGCAAGCTAGGAGGAAGAGGCTGTTGATGGTGTGTCCCACAGAACAGGCATTGCACCTGCTTCAGTCTGGGGCTGGCCTTAGTGCACTTCCCACTTGTGGCTTGAAAGCCACTTCACCAAGCGCTACAGTCAGAAGTAGAGCTATAGTGTGAAGGGCTTGTCAGGATCTTGCCAAGCATCTACCATAAAGGATATTTCTGGGTTAATAACAGCAGTGACAACTTATTAGGATCATATATAAGTTACATCATATTCAATAAATCCTAGCTATAATCCTACTAGATACCATTTTATCCTTATCTTGTAGATTAACAAACAGCCTCATAGAAATAAAGTAACAATTAAAATCACACAAATTGTAAGTGGCATGAGCAACCAAAGATGTATCCTTTTGATACTTGAAAGACCATCCAAAGCTAAACTTATGCCAGTAAAATAATAGTTGAGATGATTTAGGAAGGCAGCCTACATACTTCTAACATTTCCAGTATAAGTAGGAAATTTGGTTCATGCTCAAGAAAGAGCAGTCTTCCCATTCCATAAAGTGAATACAATGTATGCTCTGACATTATCCACAGCCTATCCTAAGGATTTGGTGGAATTTCCCAGGAAGTAATGAAAAGATACAGCATTGTATTTCAGCAGGAATGCAAAAGAAAGAAAAGAGATTCAGCTGGAATGAATGTCCATGGGAGCTATGTCAATATGGAGCAACAACCTGCTTTTAAAAGGCCACTCTTGGGAAAGTGGGAACCAGGATTTTGCAATAACAATAACAAACGTTGACATCTTTAGGGTGCTTACTATGTGACAAGTATTGCTCCAAGAGATTTAAGTAAATTAAGTCAATTAATCCTTACAACTCTAGGGGTATGTAAAAATATTAGCCCCATTTCTTAAATGAGGAAACTGAGACACATAACTAGAAACTAATTGGAGTAGAGATTAAAACCCAGGCAGCCAGGATTCTAAGCATGTGCTACAAATTCCAAACATACGCCCATATAGCAGCCCCTCAGCCATATGTGATGTTTTCAGGTGTAGAACACAGGGGCCTAATTCTTAATATTGTCTATTCTACCATCCATTGTAAGCTGTCTGAAGAAACCAAATGAACCTCCTAGTTTCTAGTGAGTCAAATATCTATGTGTTATGTTACTGATGATAATTTGAGTTATTTCCTGTATAGGACCATCAAGATGTATAGTATATGTAAGTGTGCAAATCAAGCAGAAGGGGCATAACTCAAAAAGGAGGAAATATAGGACTGAGGAATATAAATGGGAAATTAGGAACATTACTACTGCTTTGCCTCGCATTTTAAGAGGCCCTTCCCTCCAAATAACTGTAAAAGCTTTTTTTTTGGTACAATATCATCTATTCTTTCAAATATTTAAGGCCAGAAATAAAGCAGTATACACTTGACTACACTGTAGTTGTCTTAATGACACAGCAATTTTACAAATGTTTACATGGAATCCAAACTAATTTTAAAGAACAGTATAGTACATGGGTAAAATGCTGTTTGACTATTTTGAGCTATGCCCTTAACCTCATCTTTGAAGTTTCTAGAAAACTAAAGTGAGGGTAAATTCTATGTGCAGCTAACACCAAGGAAAATAGAAGAAAACCAAAAAAAATCCTTAAGACAGAGTTTAGAACTCTTATCACACAAAGCCACCCTCTGAAAAGCATAATGAAGCATTCACATTTCTCCCAGAAGGCTTTAATTGCTCCAGCTTCATTATGCTTAACATTTTTCTAACTCAGATCACAGCAATGAATCTTGCCACTGATCCTGGCTCAATATTCTCACAGTAGATCATTGCTAGTCAGGTTTGCACCTGCTTTATGATTGCCTGCACCCATTTCCAAGTTGAAATCAATGAAACCTATTAGCATGTTCTCTACTCTGCACTTTAATTTTGGATAGCAATGTATTATTAATGTAATCATCCCGACAAGCCTGGTTCAACATCAGAAGTAAAATTGAAGGGTTTGCAATAGAGAACTTTAATAAGAATACTTATTAAATTGTATTGAAATCTAAATAATTGAATGCATACTTGATATAAATTTTAAATTGAAATGGATCACACCAGAGCAGAGGGCCATCAATGGAGAACAGAGGTCCTTTATACCCCTGAAAGACAAAATATGATTCCAACCATGTATCACTGCATTCATGGCAAAAAACTAAGATCATTTATTTCTACATTTGAAGATAATTGCTCCTTTTTTGTTTTAATGTTTTATGCTATGCTGGGCATTTTCTACGGGAGGAAAAAGCCTCCTCTCCAAATAAGCTAAATATGGTATAGTATCTCTAGTGTGTCTACCATGAAATTTGAATCACTAGATACCAGGTACTAATTTTATTTGGTAAAATGTAAAGACCCTCAAGACAAAAATTAGTGAAGGTGTTGATGAACTCATGGATTGCCAAAGAAGAGGGGAATTTTAACACAGCAGAATTAACAATTAAAACACTGGGTTAACTTGTTATTTAATTTGTCTCAACAAGAACCTACCACTATTTCTTTAGCACTTGCCTTCATAAGTATTAATACGAGAACATAATTATAATTAAAAATAAATTTATTAATTTCAAACATGTACCAGGTTGTTTAAGCAAATTCACTTTCTATACCCTAGGCACTGACAATCTAAAATAGTCACCAAAACAGACATCATACAGAAGTAGCAACAAAGGGATGTTAAGGCAATTGTTGTCATATACATAAGCAGCTGCCTACTTAACTGTGAGCATGTCAAATAGAATAGGAAAGTAAAGGGGAAAAAAAAAAAGCTATAAGATCACTGTGACCACCCAAATTCTCAGAATTCAGAGTCACTTCACCAAGTAGTAGAATTTGAAAACCCTGCACATCTTCAGATGGCCTTGGCAGTTTGGGGCTAGGGACTGACAATGTGATACAACAATACACTCCACATATATAAGGTATTTGCTTTATGCCTAAAATAGTGTACTTCTCCACTCTCCACTCCTAAAGTTACAGCAACATCTCCAGATAAACCACCTGTTTGGGGCTGATTTTATTTTAAAGCCTGCCTATATTTCCTGTCATATATAAACCATTAGCCACCAGAGAATATCTTTGAGGGGTATCAAATGGGAAAAAGTACTTAGAAGTTTCTTACAGTAATTCAGGCAAGAAATTACGAGAGCCCAAACCAGTTTAAACGTGGTGAGGATGAATAACTGAAATATAATTATGAGATCAAATTGGATTTGTGATCACTTAGTTATGTGCATGAGCAAGAGAGTGGAATCAAGTATGATATGCAGGTCTCTAGTTTGGGTGAAATGAAAGATAGTGGATTACTCCAACTGAGATAAACAGAAGTAGTAATTGATTAAGGAAGCGATGGGCTCCAAGGGGCTCATGAGATGCCCAGGTAGAGATATCCAGCAGGATTTTCATGCATGAAATTCCAGTGAGAGGTCTGGGCTAGAGACAGATTTGGCAGCTATCAGCATCTTTTAGTGCTGTAGAATAGAAAATATAATGCAATTCACATAAGAAGTATACATTTTCTAGTAGTCACATTTAAAAAAGAAAAAGGAACAAATGGAGTTATATTTTATTGTACCCAATACATCTAAATTTTTTTCCAGCATGGCACTAGCCACATTTCAAGTGCTACGTAATCATATGTGGCTAGTGGCTATTGTATTATATAGCGAAGACCTGAAGAAAGTTGAAGACTATGCAGTAAGCATAGACAGTCTAAGTAGAATAAGAAGGGAAGACTTAACAATGGAACCCTGGATAACACCAACAAAAATGATGGAAAAACAGCTCACAAATGAGAGCAAGAACTTTGAAAAAACAAGACAAAATGGGAAAAACAAACCAAAGAGAAGAGATTTTCATGGAAAGGGGATTAACAAATAAGTTGTACAAAGAAGTTCAATTAGGCAGAACTTAAAATTTTATAATTACTGATTATAAAATAAGGTTTGAGGTGGTATCACATTGTGATTTTAATGTGCATTTCCTTGATAAGTGATGTTGAGCATTTTTTTCATTTGCATATTGTGCATTTATACATCTTTTGAAAAATGTCTATTTAGGTCCTTTGTCCAGTTTTTAGTTGAGTTGTTTTCTTGCTATCGAGTTGTTTGAGTCCCTTCTATGTTTTGGATATTACCCTTTATCAGATATATGATTTATAAATATTTTCTCCCAATCTATGAGTTGTCACTTCACCCTAATTTTTTTTTTTTTTTTTTTTTTTTGCTGTGCAAAAGCTTTTAAATTTGATACAATCCCTTTTGTTTATTTTTGCTTTTGTTGCCTGTGCTTTTGGGGTCATATGCAAGAAATCTTTGCCCATACCAATGCCATGGACCATTTCCCCTATGTTTTCTTATAGTAGTTTTACAGTTTCAGGTATTAAATTTAAACCTTTGATCCATTTTGAATTGATTTCTGTATATGGCATGAGATATGGGTCCAATTTCATTCTTCTGCATTTGGATATACAGTTTGCACAACACTATTTATTGAAGAGACTGCCCTTTCTCCATTGTGTGTTCTTTGAACCTCTGCCAAAAATTAGTTGGCCAAAGTTCATGGGTTAACCCTGGACTTTCTATCCTGTTCCATTGGTAAACATGTCTGTCTGTATGCCAGTGCCATGCTGCTTTGGTTACTATAGCTTTGTAATGAATTTTGAAGTCAGGTAGTATAATGCCTCCAGCTTTGTTCTTTTTGCTCAAGATTGCTTTGGCTATTCAGGGTCTTTCATGGTTCCATACAAATTTTAGGATTTTTTTTCTATTACTATTTCCATGAAAAATGATATTGGTATTTTGATAGGGATTGCATTGAACTTACAGATCATTTTAGGTAGTTTGGACATTTTAACAATATTAATTCTTCTAACTCATGAACACTGATACCTTTCCATTTGTTTGTGTTGTCTTGTTTCTTTCATCAATGTTTTATAGTTTTCAGTATATACATTTTTTACCTTGGTTAAATTTACTTGTAAGTATTTTATTTTTTTGAGACTATTGTGAATGAAATTGATTTAATTTCTTTTTCAGGTAGTTTGTGGTTAGTGTAAAGAAACACTACTGATTGTTGTGTGTTGCTTTTATATCCTGTGACTTTACTGAATTGGTTTATTAGTTCCAGCAGCTTTTTGGTGGAGTTTTCTATATATAAGACCACGTCAACAGCAAACAATTTCACTTCTTCCTATTTGGATGCCAAGTGACTTCTTTAAATGAGACACTAAACCACAGATAAAGATTTTGTCAGCCTTTTCCCCATGCTCCTCCTAAACACTTCTTGCCCATATACCTTTTCTATCATCTTTTTGGTTTTACTTAGAGTTCACAAAAATAAAATTTTAAAAATCCTTCAGTGTCCTGAAACAGTAAATACAGACTTACATCATATAATTCGTTTGCCATATTTATTCTCAAAATGAAGCTACATATTATAATTTTGTATAATAGAAATCCAGCCAAGCATAGACATCTACAAATTTTTGAGTAATGCTTTTGGGGACTCACATGATAAAATGAATGAAAGATTAAAATAAAGATTCCTTGCAATTTCAAAAATAAAGCTTTCATTTAGAGTGGTCCTCTGCCATATGGGACCACCTGGCTGCTTAGAGCAAAATCCCATCACCATGACAACTGAGCTCAAACTTTCCATAATGTCTTTGGGATTCTTATGATATACTTTTTCTTCCAGCCTATTTTTTCCCAAAAAATAAATTATTAAAGCTATCCTTCACAATAAACTATTTCTATACCAAAATGGAAAAGGCAGTTATCAGACTCTCCTCTGATGAACTCAAGCAGTAACCAAACACACAGAACAAAATCTCTATAAGACTCCCTCAACTGAATCAGAGTGGCTGTGGACTTCTGGGAAATTGCAACAATATTCAAACAACGCAAATGGGAAGGAAAAGTCCTAATACTGCAGAGCACTTTAGAATGTATATAGCAATTATATGTGTAGCTCAACCTATGTGGATCTCAAACTCTTACTAGAAGGTAAGAATCATTTTCCTTATTTTATAAATGAGGAAATGGTGATTCAAAGAAGTAAATGACTTGCCTTAGTTTTGGAACCAGGAGGAGAATTTAAGATTTCTGATGTTACTGCTCATGATCTTCCATAGAATCATAGGTTTCAATCAGCCAAAGAGTTACAGCCACAGAATTAAAAAGAACTTACTGGCTCATTCATTTATTCATCTGCCAGTTACCACACACTGAATTCCAATGAGCGGGCTAGGTCTGTTTTTGCAGGATAGCTATAACAATGCATATGACTTTTTAGCCACAGACACAAAATGATACTGATTAATAGCAACAGTGCTCTTCATCCCTAAAAGTGGCCAAATGTCTCATTTTTTCAAAAAAAGTAAATGGCTGCACCATACTTATTTATTTTTATTCTATTCTTCTTTATGTGCATTTTCTAGTTTTCAGGTTTTCTCATTCTCCCTTTTCAAACATTCAGGCATTTGGTCTTCAGAATGTTTCAGCTCATTAACATAGAATTTCAGAAATCCCAAGAGAATAATTAACAGGGATAGGATCCTCAACTATCTCATATACATTTTTAATTTGACATTCAGTGAACAGTAAAATTATTATAGCCCCACCAGTTGTGACATGTAATACCTATGTAGGCTTAATCAAGAAAAACATATCAAAGTCAGTGCATTGGGTAAATTACAGTATTCAGTCATCAGAGAAGGCCTTAGATCAAAGCAAAATTAATTCCATTATCATGTGCTTTTCAAAGTAAAATTAGAAATAAGGCTTAAGTAACAGTTGAAGCAAGGCAAGAGAATTGCCACAAGTAAACAATGTGAATGACATTTATTCTTATCCAAATGCCAAACATCTGAAAACATTCACAATGATAGTGATAAGAAAGAAGGGGGGAAAGACATTTTTCTAATGAGTTGTACGTAAACACCAATAGAAAGCTTTCTTTCTAGATCTGTTTCACAGTTGTCTGGCCAGCTGGTGTTTATGGTACTATAATGGTCAAATATCCATAAGTCTTGCCTTTTAACCCTTCCACATGGAGGAAATGCTCCTCTAAAAAGTGCTGTAAGGTATGTTGAGGGGCTCTCCTCCTGCATCAACCCAGCTGTTCTGATTATGTGTCCATGAGTTCTATAATTCAGTATCAGTGAGGAATGTTAACCACTTTGAGTTCCTTAGCTGTCTGCTCATTCACAGAAAGGAGGATCAGCCAAAATAGTGTCAGATCCATAAAGGTCTCCTGGGTAAAAACTTCTGTTTTTGATTTATTTGCTTTTTGGTATTACCCAATATAATCACTTTTCTCATGATGAGAATAGGGCTCCAATGACAACAGTATTTTTCAAGAGAGTCTCTTGAAACCTGCTACCAACAACTTTAGCTAAGAATTTAATATGATCTCCAACCTACATACCACATTAAATTTTGACATCACCTTAGACTAGACCTTTGAAACAGCTATTTAGTTACATAAAGTGAATGGATATAAGTCAAGATGTTTCCTAGGATTTGTTTTCTATAAGATGTTCATTTTACTGTGATAAAATAATCTGTTGAAATATTAAATTGTCTTTCCTTATAATTTCTTATTTTAGAAATTTGGACTGGCCCATTGAAAGTAATTTTGAGAAGCCGTGAGGTAGGGAAGGAAGAATGCCTGACCAGGAAGGAGACTTAGGTCTGGGGACTGGTACCTGCTTTGCATTAGGAAGGTGGCAGCACCTAGTAGGAGAACTACTTCAAGACACATAAGGGAGATGAGGTCCTAGTTACTATGGCTCCTGGATTCTTAGCTTTGCTTAAGATTCCTGAGCCCAAATTATAGCATGGAATTAATGGAGTAAGGACCCAAAGGAAACATTTGGTTTGGAAGTGATGGTATCCTTCAGTAGTCACTACCACATACTGATGACCAATGGCCTGAGGATGCACCATTGTCTTACTGGGTATGTATTAGCCTGAGACCTCTGCACAGCTCTAAGGAAAGAGAGCACACAAAATTTTAAGACAAGCTTGGATTTCCCACCATGTTACTAGGATCTTCAAAGTTGGAATTCAGTTAATTATAGAATACGAAGAGATGCAGTATTTTCAGTACACTTAAGTTTATGGACTGTGATTCAAAGTAGCTACGTGGTTTGATATTTTTCTGAAGAGTCTGTCAAAATCAAACACTTGCTATGCGAAAGCCTCTCATCACCCCAGCTTCACAGAAGGTTAGGGCGTTAGATGACTTTGTGGGTCAACTAAGGGACACTTTTCATTTGACATTGTCGCTCAAATATAGCCACCACTCTAGGACACTACTGCTTATATATGACACATGCATGGCAAACATCTCAACACTGACATTTGAGAAATTTCAAACAGCTTATGTTATCTTTGATTTGGTTATATGTGGAGATCACAGGTAAACTCTTCCTAAATCCTCCAACTGAACCAAATTTGACAGTTATAATAACTAAAAAGAAGCTGCTAGCCAATGAAACAACACTACTACATGCCTGAAAAAGGAGAATCTTATCTAAATAACTGATACATGTAAGCAGAAAATTTTGCCAATAGACAACATAATACAGGAAACGTTTGTTTCATCATATGCCTCAAACAATAAAAAATTACCATTTTCACAGTCTGCAAAAGGTTAAGAATATGGAATTTAGTCTGTATGGGAAAAAGAGCCATCTTTAGAGATTTTGTCATTCAATATAACTATGAACAGAATTCCTAAACTATCATAGCAGATCACACTGCCAACATCAAGTATTCTTAATTATTCATACAAAAGAAAAACTCAGAAACTGTGTCATGTACCAGAGAAAAATGTCTCAGGACCTGAAGCACACACAGTTAGCTGCAAAGACTTTATAATCAAATTATCTGCATTTTAATCCTAGCTCTGCCACTTACCAGCTATGTAAGCTTTGCCAAGTAGTAGCAACCTTTCTGAACCTCAGTTTCTGCATCTATTAAATGGAGATAATGATAGTGTCTAAATTTTAAGATTATTTTGAAGTTGACAGGAGAAAATGTAGGTATAGCACTATGCTGAGGCATAGTGTTGACACACAGCCTTCAAAATATGTTAGAGAATATTGTTATTATTACTCATGAATAGCTGTAAATGAAAACCTTGAGTTGGCTCTCTTTTCTGCATATCAACAAATTTGTTCAACAATTATCTTTTAAGCACTTACTATCTATGTAGCAAATACAGCAAACAGAAAGGTAAGCTCTTTCCTTCTCATTCATCTTCCATTCTAGTGGTGAGATGGACAAAAACAGACAACAGGTACACAAACAAAGAAACAGAGTGATAGGTGTTACACCAAAGCAACTGAGGGGATAGCAATAGGAGTTTTCTGCCCCAAACTGCTTTGGCTTGGGGCAGAAAAGGAGGAATCTCTGAAAAACAGACATTTAAGCTGATCTCCAAACAACAGAAAGGTGCCTGCCTAGAGAAGATCTGGGTCAAGAGCTTCTGGGAAAGAGAATATTAAATTCAGAGGCTCTAAGGCAGAAAGGAGCCTCAGGGGCCTTTGGATTAGTTTCTCTCTCAGAATTATCCTAACAGGAGGATAGGTACCAATAGAAACTGTTTTGTTAATACGCAACATGAATATTCAGGGAGAGGTTTCTGCTTCTTGTCACTGTATGTGGAGTCCAAAGTCTTGATCAAGAACCTACATCAATTAGCATAATCATTCATTGCAGTGGAGTGTACAAAATGGACCAAAGTGTTTATTCTATCTCAAACCTCTGCAGCAATCTAGCCTTGCCAATAGTTACATTCTACTTTTTTCTCATCATGGGTAAGTATCACATTTAAGTTTAGGAAATTGGTGGACTGGGACTTTATGCAAGCAAACACATAATGGGGTAGAGACTATTAAGGTTTTCCCAAAGTTCACTGTTAGAGATTGTTGTCAAGATGACTTTTGAGGTCAACAGCAGAAGGCAACCTTGTTTAATTATTTGTGGAGTAATTTTCTATCCAGACCTTTTTAAAAAAAAAAAAAGCAAGACTAACAAAAATGGATTCTGCTCTATCTACCCTTTGCTTGTTTTTAACCACATGGATTAGTTCTTACCAGAGACTATGGACCTAAATACAAGAGCGTCTATATGATTAAGGGGTCACAAGGAGCCCTTGTGATAAACTCTGAAGATATTCTTTCTAGAGTGACTGGCAAGAGGTAGAACTATTAGATGCATCACCTAAAGAGGCATCAAGCATTGTGTCTTTAAATCTGTATCACACTACTTTCTCAAAAGAAGAAAGCAATATTCTTTCTGGCCAACTACAAAGTGGAATAAACTGACATTAATTGGGTAACAAGGAGAAAGTCACAAAAAGGTACCATGTCACTTCTAAGAGAGAGAAATTAGGCTTTATATATTCAATAGAAACTTGAAATAGTGTCATTTCCCCTTTACTATCAGTATTTTCTTTTTGTCCTTTTCCTATAATTGCTCATGAAAAGGATATTTAAAGAGGATTAGTCAGATACATTTTGCATAAAGTAGGGACTCAGAGAATTGCAGGATTACTGGTTTTTTTGTTTTGAGATTTCATAAGGCTTTGTTCTGTTTTTTTACTGCTTGTCTTCATATTCTTTCTACATGGGCCACCCCACTGTATAATAGTAACCACCCCACCCTCTCCTTCTACATGCTATTGTTATTCTTAATAGAGAGGTTCAGCCTGCTCTACAGAGTCAAATTTTCAGTATCTCATCCCTTCTTCTGATTTCTCTTACTATCAGCAATCTCAGTATTATCATGGATTTGAGGGTCCAAAAACAGCTTGAGGAAAAAAATTAATAGTTACCACAAAAGAGGTTAAGTTAAAGAGCAGCTTTAGCATTAAAAATGTGCTACTAAACAATGAACCAACAAAGTTAATGTTTGGGAGCCTTAATTTTTGCAAACAAGTTGAAAGGGGAAATGCAAATATGGGAAATGATTAATTATCAGATGTCTTCTGATTAAATCATGTTTTGTTTCAAATTACTCCAGTTGCATACAAAGATGCATGTTACCATATGATTATAGAAAAACAAATAAAGTATTGATTTCATTATGGTTGCTTCAAGTTTGTACACAAAGCCAGTTAAATGATCTCTTCTGGGGTCCATTTCTAGGCCTTAAAATAACTAGACATTATTATAGTGACAAGAGCATCATAAAACATGAAGAATTTTCCAAATAGCAAGTGTCATTTCCTCTCCTTTTTTAAAAACTAAACTAGAAGAATTTAAGTGTAATAGATTATGAAAAGTATGGATTTCGAATGAGTTGTTCCACATATCACACAGATTTTTCATAAGGAGCACTCTGTTGGGTCTCCGCCTTTGAACAAACACTCACACAGAGGATGTTTAGGCACATCCTCACCTCACAGTAGTCATATCTACAGCAAAATAGAGTCACTGCTCAAAATCCCTCATAGATTCCCAAATTCCCAGGAATCTGGAAATTAAGAATGATTTTCTTTCTCTCAAATAAGCAAAAAAAGTAATGTCCTTTTCCACTTGGATGAAATGGATAGTTTTAGTTGAAAATTAAGATACATACACACATGCATCTGTACATATACTTTTATGATATTATCTCAGGCAATAAAAAAGCCCCAAAATATTAATTCAAAATAAATCAGACATGGGCACTCCTCTAAGAAGATTTATATATTTATAATATATAAAAAGTACATATTATATATATTTATACATATATATTTAGTGAGATAATATATATTTACCATATTAATAATTATACCAGATACCCTGTGATAACAGCGAATATTTATTGAGCATGTGTTT
Organism: Daubentonia madagascariensis; assembly: GCA_023783475.1. NCBI lineage: Eukaryota > Metazoa > Chordata > Mammalia > Primates > Daubentoniidae > Daubentonia > Daubentonia madagascariensis. The sequence goes on from JAKFHU010000600.1 coordinate 39,480,419, forward strand.
AGCAAAAGGCAGTATCACAAACCTTCATGTAATCCTTATCACTTTCTATTAAGTTAGGACTGTTGTTAGTCTCATTTTCTGGTTCAGGAACTTAAGAATCAGAGTTTTAGTAATTTTTTTTGTTTCATCATCTATAAAATGAAGATAATACCTGCAGAATAGAGTTGGGAGTGATAACTGAAAGAATTAATGTTTGTTAAGAGTTACAACAGTACCTGACACATAGTAGTGTATGTGTTTGCTATTAACAGTAGCATTGGTTGCAGCGTGTCAACCAACGTCCCACAACTATTACACAGCTTCACATGCATAACAGTCTAAAGTTTGAATACTAGTCTCAGAAAGTCCAGCTCCTAACGAGTACTCTCCACTGCCTCTCATTACAAACAAGGAGAGCATTGTAGGAATAGCTCATCAAATGCACTATTTGCAGAAATCCCCATATATTGCATAAGAATGATAGGCCATGATTAATTGTGGTGATGGTATAAAAAGAGAAGCTAATTTCTCAAGTGAACAAGGCCCAGATTATTTAGGGCTTGATAGACCATAACCAGCTTCCTGAATTGCACTTGCAAGCAAATTGGCAGCCAGAGCCCAAGGAGTGAAGACCCTCAGTATAATTTGCTCCCTGCGGCTCACTCACTTAGCACTTTATACCAGAGTTTGTTCTATTTGCTTAGTTTAGCAGTCAATAAAACTGTGCACAGAGCTGCTAAGCACACATAAAACACTAAAATACAACGTCAAAAAAAATCAAAGAAAAACAACACTGACATTTTTTCTGAACCCTTAAACAACACTGACATTCTTTGTGAACCCTTGGGTTCCAGCCAAGGTCCAGAAAGGTCCTATCGACAAAAATATACCCTTGACATCTTACTGGATAGTAAAAGTTCCACGCTGACAACTAACTCCCTTTAAGACTATCTCAGTTACACATTGTGGCTTGAAACAGCTTCTAGATGTGGTCACTAAATACAGCTGAATAATGAGCTACTTGGCAACCACGGGTAGGAAAAGTTATAAAACTTCAACTTAAGTCCTTTTTCAGAAGGAGTTCTTGGTATTACATCATACACAAAAACCAACTCAAAATGGATAAAAAACTTAAATGTAATACTTGAAACCATAAAATTCCTTGAAGAAAACATAGGGGAGAAGCTCCTGGACATTAGCACTGGCAATGATTTTTTGGATATCACACGCACAACAAAGGAAACACTCAACAAAATGATAAAGGAGCATACAGACTGGGAGAAAATATTTGCAAACCTTATCTGTGATAACGGGTTAACATCTGAAATGTATAAAGAGCCCACACAACTCAATAGCAAAAACCAAATAACCCAATTTAAAAATGGGCAAAGGACCTCAATAGACATTTCTCCAAAGAAGACATAAAAATGGTGAACAGGCATATGAAAAGGTACTAAACATCACTAACCATGCAGGAAATGCAAGTCAAAACCACAAGATGTCATCTCATACCAATAGGGATGGCTATTATCAAAAAGACAAGAGGTAAAAAGTGCTGGCAAAAATGTGAAGAAAAGGAAATCCTTGTACATTGTTGGGAAAAATATAGCAGCCATTATGGAAAACAGTATGGAGGTTCCCAAAGAAATTAAAACTAGAACTACCATAAGACTCACCAATTCTCCTTCTGGGTATATATCCAAAGGAAATGAAATTATCATCCTATAAAGACATCTGTACTCTGATGTCCTTGAAGCATTATTCACAATAGCCAAGATATGGAAACAATTGAAGTGTCCACCAACAGAAGAATGGATAAAGAAACTGTGGTATATATATATACAATGGGATATTATATAACCTTTAAAAAGGAGATCCTGCATTTGCTGCAACATGGATGAACCTGGAGGACATTATGCTAAGTGAAATAAACCAGACACAGAAAGCAAAACACTGCATTATCATGCTTACATGTGGCATCAAAAGAGAGAGAAAAAGAAAGAAAGTCTAATACTATACACAAATACCATATTTCAGAGAATAAAACAGTGGTTCCTAGGGGAATGAGGTAGATGTAAGTTAAAGGGGGAAAAAAGCATTCGTGGGACAGATTATGAAAGAATATGAATTAGAGGAAAACATACTTAATAATATGAGGCTTTAATCCTAATATCATGAACCCTAACATAAGAAAACCCACCAGGCATATTGTAGTTTTACTATCTAGATTTAGAGCACCCCAAAATCAAGGAGGATAAACCTTAAGGCTTACACCAACCTCTTTGTCTCTTGCTTCCAGAGCAGAAGTCCCTCAACCAACCAGCAGATAGTATTAACAAAAGTATATGCCCCTAAGTGGAGTACATATTAACATAACTTACAAACCAGATCTAGGTCTCTCATATATAACTCTAACAATCCACATATCACATGCACTTTTGATAAGATGCCAGAAAAGTACTCGATAAAACTCAAAAATAAACTAGCCAATCACTACAAATAGTTTCAGAGTCTTAAGTGATTGCAAATGTCAAGACATAGGAGTAGAGTTTTAGTTCTATTTTGACTCAGTTTAATGCTGCTACTTTTCAGTGTTTAAAAGGAAATGCCCTACTTAAGCTGTTACTGCCCCAGTTGTCTTATATGTTCTTATGATTAGTAGTGTGCAAGTTATTAAATTGCTTTGAGCTTAACGGAGTTGTAATGCATCTGATAATCCCTGAGGTTTAAAAGCAATAAGGAGGACACTTAGTCACTTTTTTTTCCTTAGCTTGGGGAATCCAAAACCCTCTTCAAATGAATTAAGAGTATAGAGAATAAAGAATGACTAAAAATAATGCTAGAGAACCAGTGGATGTCAAACCAACATGGTCAATTCCTTTAGTGTAAGAATTAAATACTTCTACTTGGTAGAAAAGAGATAATGTCTGACCCACAGAACAGGAGTCTCTTGAGAAATAACTGCTAAAAGCTTATCATGTACCCAACAAATAAGATATACTATGTACTCCTGCTAGAAAAAGCTTTAGGTTAACTAGAATCTCAAAGTTAAATATGAAGCTGCTGGAACTTAGTAATGCCTAAAATGGGATCTATTTAAACCTACAATTTAATCAAATGGGAGTTTAATGAGAAATCAATAGACCTCATAAAGAAATATCTCTGCAGTTCTTATGGTTTCCAAGACATAAAACAGCTTCAACAATTTCATGGTGCATGTTTGGAGGCAGATTCCTTGTTTTTGCCATCTTTCCCACTGTTTCTTCCAGCTGTCGAATGGAATCTACTCACAGGCAGGATGTGTCCATACTAAGCAATTTGTAAAAACAAATGTAATGAAAATAACAATATTAATGAAACTAGATTAAATGCAGTAAACATGATATTATTTCAAGTGAATCAGAGATGACATTTGGTAATTATTAATGAAATCTATTACAATAGAAACACTACAGTGAGTTCCTCATACCATTTCTGGGCCACACAGGAAGACTATAGTTTTCCAGAATCTTGTACCTGTGTCTATATGTGGCTATGTGACTGAATTCTGGCTAATAGGACATGGGGAGGTGGGAATTACATCACTCCTAGACTTGACCCTTAAAACTGCCTTCTGGATCCTACATACTCTATCTCTTCAATCACTGACCATCTGGATGGGAGGAGACAGTTAAGAACTCCAAGGAGGCTCTGAGACACAGAGCCACAAGACAGAAGGATCCTGGCTCCCTGAGTCACCACTTGAAGGAAAAAAGCCCAGGTAAGCCTCCCGACTTTCAATTATACATACCTATTAATGTTCCAACTGATTTTAAGATTCACAAACTCTTATCAAAATGCAGAGAGGGTGTGCTATTATATTCCTATAAAAAAAATCTAACATTGACTGAGCTCAGGGTTTATTATCCCTATGAGGAAGCTGAAGCTGAGAGAAACCTGGTAAACTTCCAAGGTTACACAGCAAGAACAGGCAGAGCTTGGTTGAAATTAGGCAGTATCTTTTCAGAGCTCACACAAGAAAAGTTCATGGAATTCCTGCTCACCACATCCCAGAGACTATGCTAGGTAATTGGGACACAGAGAACGAACAGAGTACGTGACTTAGGGCAGCTTACAGTCAACTGGAGAGATGACTGACATTTTAAGGCCTGTATGAACTACACTAATAAAAAACTAAAACAAAGTGCCAGTGAAATAAAAAGAACTTCCAGGCAAATTTTGTACTTCATGGGAACACTGTCACTATTCTTCATTTGACTGAACAGACCCAACTCATAGGCATCAACCTGAGGCCTTCCCCAACCTGCACCCTTGAGGAAATGAAGAATCTAATCTTTTAACATCATTTCCTGTACCTTGGATGTTTGAAGGACTATCAAGCCTTCTAAGCAAACTGGAGTTTAGTTTTAAATTAACTCACTTTTTTTTAAACATAAATTCTTTAATTTACTCTTCTACTTCACAACATACAATAAAAATAATAATAAAAAACATTTCTTAAGCATTTATGTTCAAAGGACTGTTTCTAAGCTTTTTACAGGTATTCTTTCACTTAATTCTTATAACTATCTCTTAAGAGAGATATTAGTGCAATCTGGCTTTCCAGAAAAGAAAACAAAGACATGGAGACACAGGGAGGTTAAATAACTTCCTGCAGTCACACAGTTCACAAGTAGTAGAGCCAGTACATATAAATTTACCTTAACTTTAAAATGACTGATTAGCCTTAATATATTTTCTAAAGTTTTTATTGAAGCAAAATATACATAAATTGACCATCCTAACCATTTTTAAGTGTACAGCTCAGTGGCATTGAGTACATTCATTGCTGTGCAACCATGGCCACCATCCATCTCCAAAACTTTTTCATCATCCCAAACTGAAACTCAGAACCCACTCAACAATAATTTCCTATTTTCCCCTCTCCCCAGCCCCAGGCAACCACCATTCTACTTTCTGTCTTTGTAAATTTGACTATTCTATGTAAGTTATTTCTTGATTAATTATTGCCTGCCCCCTTGGTGTGCTGCTGTTGATTTTAAGTAAGCAAATGCTACCCTCTTAAGTCTCAAGCTGTGTTTTTCCTAGTGTTTCGAATGTTTTTTTTTTTTTTTTCTTTTTTGGTCCACTTTATTTGCTGCTGCTTTTGTTAAGCACAACATCCTGTATTTTTACTCGGTGTCTTACTACTAGATCTTCTTTCCTGGCCAATCAAGCTACAGACAATTTTGGTGAGCCATCTTTGGTGAGCTACATGAGGGATGACTGCCCAAGATCTGGACACTAATATCCTTTTTCCAAACACTTAAAGATGAGCAAAAACAAATGCATGCCTAGCCCTCACAGAGCATATGGTTTAGCATTTGACCAGCACTAATAAAATAACTCTAACAGATATAAACTAAAATTGTGGTAAGTGCTATGAAGCAGTACAGGACACCTCAAAAATACAAGATATAGTACAATAGGACAGTGAGGATATGCTAGAGATGACAAAGTGAATGGAAGTTACCTAGGCTAAGACTGGAGAGAAAAGCATTTTATACCGAGGGCCCTGCTTGTGTAAGGGCTATGAGGCTAGAGGGAGTATTGCAAACATAAGGGGCATCTTAGAGAATGCAGAGTGAGAGGAAGCCTGGGGCAAGATAAAGCTGGAAAGATGAGCAAAGGCCAGATCACCCAGAGATCCATAGGTTTTGTTAAAGCTACTCGAGAACTACTGAATACAGGAATATCACCAGTAGATCATGTAGGGCTCAGACAACTGCAGAACTCTAAAACAAGGTTAACCTTTTTACTTGGGGGAACTTCCCAGAAGCATAACTGACTTGTTATTTATGCACACCCTTTGGGCAGTTTTCCCTATAGCAGGAGCTATCTGACGATAAAGGTGTTATGAAATTTGTCCGTCTTTAGCTGTGTTAGCAATGACACGTCCTAGGCCCTGGAAGACATTCAGGTTGTCTGCCTCAGCTCACTGTTCAAGGCAGTTATGGATGATATAAGTGTCCTAGACTTACTCATTTTTGTCCGAGGCAAAATATGTACAATCACTAATGCATCCTGCTGTGCCTGGATTAACACGTTAAACAAAATGGAAAGGCTAGTAGAGAAACTCAAGGAGAAAGCCACCAGGTTTTCTAAGACAGATAGTGATGTTTTGTGGGATTTGTTCAGTTAGCTAGGTTTGGAGTCCTGGTGGGGTATGGTGGAAACCCTGGGGGATAAGATTGGCCTCATCATGCCACTTGCAATTATATTGAAAGTAGCTTTAATTAAATACTATGTGAGATAAATTATATAGATTTGGTCCAGCTTTATGCCAGATTAATTAGAATGGCCAATGGAATGGCATACTCATAGAAAAATTATCCACAAGCCAAAAGAGTGTAGAAACAAGGGGTAGATATTATTGCAAGACAATTTTCCATGGGTCCCTTACATTTATGCATGTCCCTGCAAACAGAGGCACTGACCACCTTTGTCCTGGACTATCTTTTCAAGAATGTTTGTGTAGAAAATAGCCTTGGGAGATAGAAACAATATCTCTCTCTGAAGCAAAGGGCAGGTCTGTTTACTGTCCAGTATAATAAAGATAATGATTCTGTCCAAGGCAAACATCAGGGCAGGTTTGTTTAGAGTACATTATAAAACATTCAGTCTCCCTAATCTTGGTTGGGGCTCCTTTTCTATAATGCAACCCGCTGCATGTACAGGCATTACTTGGCCTTCTCTGCATTGCCCTGTGGCAACAGGGGTTCAGAGAACTAGTAAGGATGCTAATACTCCTTCTACTGCTATTGTGAGAGATAAAATCCTTTATACCTGAACCACAAGTCTGTGTCTTTTGCCAGCAAGCATGAATTGTGGCTTGCAAGTAGGGTAAAATCTCAGACTTGTCACATCTCTTGACACTCACAACCCTCTGGGGTAAATGTTACAATGTATACTTTTCAAATGGGTAAACTGAGGCTCTGCCACATAAAGTGTGGTGTCCAGCTATTCATTTACCTTTTTGACCAATCAAGCTATGTCTAAATGTTACAAGTCCAGTTATGATATATGGAGAACCCATGCTTGAATACATGGATAATATATGGAGAATATATGGCTTGAATTAAATATTCTTGTCCAGAAAAATCATCTTTAAATGTACTGCATTTATTTATTTGTTAGAAGATGATTGTTTGATTGATGGGAATTAGCCCTGGGATAAGCCTTCTAGCACATGAGATTCCCCTGGCCATGGGGGTTGGCATGTGGTCTAAATTGTTCCAAACAAAATAAACCCCAAGACTCTCATTCTAGGATTGAGAAAGTATTCTCTACACTTTTGGATGGTGCAGTATAGGGTATGAGACCTAGAACTGGGCAGCAATTTCCTATGAGAGAAAGCATTCTGAAGAAGAGATAACTCAAAAAGATGAACACAGCCAAGATAGTCACAGGAAAATGGTGCTGGAGCCCAGATCAAACCATACCTGAAGAGACATTATTGCTGGATTTTTGGTTACATAGTAAAAGAAGAAAAAATATCCTTAACCCAATTTGCAACACATTTTTTGAATCTTGTAACTGTCAGGTTTCTAATTAATATAGTTCACCTGGCTTTAGAATCCATCTTCATAATTGCTAACTATACTTTCTTTCACTTTTCCTATTGTCAGATACCTAAAAAGTTATGACTTGTGGAACACTGCAAAGAATCAAGAAATGAGATTTAAAAATAAAAAAGACAGCAAATAACTGTCCAAAAGTTTTTATATGTTTCAGAAGAGTCTTCCCTCGTCTAGGGGCTGTTAGCAGCAAAGCTACTCAAAGGTGATACACTGATAAATAACTTAAGAGCAAAGGAGAAAATAAAATCAATGAAATCTTTCTAAAGCAATGTAATGTTTATGCCTTTGGCAAAGGCATAAACACAGTATTCTACCTATCGTTTATCAGACATCAAGAAATAGATGTTAAGATCCTGTGGTTGGAATCTCAGAGTTAACTTCAACTCATAAGAGCAGAATATGTTTGAAGATGTCAAGTAGTGGAATGTTTATGCAGAATATAGTACTAGGAAATTAATGTGGAGAAGCAGATACCTAGGGGTCAGATCATAAAGGGCATTATGTTTTGATGTGCAGGCTAATCTGTTACATCTTTATCCTGCAAGTCAGATGTTTTAATGTGGGAAACATAGACCACATATGTGGAGTAGGAGCACTCTGGGACTATGATTACATTGTGGTGTGTGTGGCAGAGGATATATACATACATACTGAGAAAGCATCTATAACTGTCTTTAAATTCTAAAAGAGGTCTGTGAGAGAAGAAAAGTTATGAAATCTGTTGGAAGCATCTCCAGGGGAATTTTCCTCAAGGGATGCTTGAAAGAGATGAGTCTGGCTCCTGGACCATATATAGATGGTATATGACACTGAAAGAAGGGAAGTCAGGTAAAAGACTACAGGAAGTGCTGTAAAAATGATACAAACAGCACTCACATCAAATCAGGAAGCTCAGGAAAAAAAGTTCCTGCTGAGTAAAACCAATAGGCAACAATGTCCCTGTTATTATTATATATAACCATAATGGGTCTTAGAATATGTATACATTTTAAATCACCAAGGATACACTTACAAAGAATAGCATTATATATACAGGTAGTTTGCTGATAAATCTCTGAATTAACTTCAAATAATATTAAGCCTGAGACTGGTTTTATTTTACATTTTAATAAATGTCTTTTAGTTTGCAGATGATGCTAAATATTTCTGGCTAGTAAAATGTCAACCTCAGAAATAAATTGCAAGAAAATCACACAAGGCTTTGTGAGTGGGAAGAAATATGAGCAAATATTCTTAGCCAAAATAACCCAAGCTATATGAGTATGATGGTAACTTACAAGTTACAATAGTGGTTCAGGACCCACTGCAGACAATAATTATGCAAAGGGCAATATACCAATGGAGAGATGCTCAAAATTACTAACAATAAGGAAAACATAAGACCATTTATACCAAAAATAAGCAAAAATTTTAAGGTCTGAAAATATCAAGTATTGACAAGGAAGTTGGCCTATTCTTACACTGCTAGTGGAAGAAAAACTTGGCAAGACAACTTTGGAGAGCAATGTGCTAAAAATTAGTAAAGTTGAAGATATTTGTACCCATAGTAGATAGAATAATGGCCACTCCAAGCTGTCCATGTCCTAATCCCTGAAACCTGTGAATAAATTGTATTTCATGGCAAAAACAACTTTGCAGATTTGATTAAGTTAAGGATCTGAGATGGGGAGATTATACAGGTGAGCCAGGTATAATCACAAGGATCCTTATAAGAGCCAGGAGGTAAAAAGGTCAGAGTTAAAGGAAGATTTGAGATGCTATGCTGCTGGCTTTGAAAATGAAGGAGGGGCCACATGCCAAGTAATGTCTCTAGAAGCTTCAAGAGGCAAAAGAACAATTCTCCTTTACAGATTCCAAAAGGAACACAGCCCTGCCCATACCTTGATTTTAGCCCAGTGAAACCAGTTTCAGACTTCTGACCCTCAGAACGGTAAGAGAACAAATCTGTGTTGTTTTAGCCACTAAGTATGTATCAATTTGTTACAGCAACAATAGGAAACTAATATAATACCTTTCACCTAGAAATTCCACTCTTAGATATAGGGTCTAGAGAAAATATCACATATGTACACAAGGAAAACTTATTCAAAAATGCTACTGCAGCATCTTTATTAAAAGCATAAAACTAGAAACTACCTAAATACCCATCATCAGGCAAAAGAATACACTGAGATACTATAAGAGAGCACTATGAAACAATTAAAATGAATAAAGTAGAGCTACATGTGATAACATGGATATATCTCTAAAACATAACATTGAGCGAAAAAATGTAGTTTATCTTTTAAATTGGAATTTAAAACACTAAAATATTACATATTGAGTGTCTACATAATATATTTATATACAGAAAGAAAATAAAATATACACAAAAATAATAAACATTAAACTCAGACATGATTCCTTTAGAACAAGTGGGCATAATGGTTTGAAGAAAATTTGAAGCAAATATAACAAAATAATAAGATTTGGTAAAGCCAGGTGGTAAGAATGCAGTTGTTCTCATTCCATTTTTTTTTAATCATTGATGATTCCAACAGTTTCAGACTCATCATCCTACAGCAACCTCCCTACCCACAATCACCACCCCTTAAACCAGTTAAATGTCCCTGGAAATATATCAAAACACAATGCTCTGTCTTCTCATTTAAGTACCAAAAACCAAATAGAAAATATTTATAAAGCCCCTGTATTCAGGTGCTATAGCTCAAAGCAAAGAGTTCAGGAAAATGCGAGTTTAGGCAGCCTAACAAAAGAAATATAAGGCAGGTCTTCAAATTTATCACCTTAGAATTCCTGGAAACCCTTAAAAATTGAGGACCATAGCAATCTTTTTGTTTATATGGGTCATATCTATCAACACTTACCTATTAAGAATTAAAACTCAGACACATTTGTAAATATTTGTTAGTTCACTTAAAATAACAGTAGCCATTACATGTTAAAACAGAAATACATACGTTCTAACATGTAATGTTAAAAAAATTGTTCAAAATAAAAATAATTAGTGAGGAGAGTGATAGTCTCCTACATCTTTGTAAATCTCTTTACTATCTGCCTTCATAAAAGCCAGCTGGATTCTGCTGTGATGTATTGTTTTAGTTGAAGTATATAAAGATAATCTGGTCTCATGTAAATTTGTAGACTTCATGAACCCCAGAATGACTCTGGGGACCTCCAAGGGTCCTCAGACCAAATTTTGAGAACTGCTGGTATAGGGAAAACTCTTTGTTCTCAAAAGCTGAATCTGATCAAAACCATAACAATGTTACATGAAAACAGGCTAAAAATTATCTGGTAATCTAAAGACTAATGAAATGACAGAACATGATAATTATAACTTTTATTCACCACACACACTCATCCTGAAGCTTCAAAGAAAGTTTTTTGAACAAAAACAAGTGATGAATTTAATATGCTTAAACAAATAGCAAAAGATGAAAAATAAATATCTTAAAAGGAATCAGATCATTTTGATTCAAAGGACTTTGAAATATTAGTAGGTTATAAACTCACGATGGCTAAAGAATGTAGTGAAATTTCCATTCCCACAAGTATTCCCCACCCAAAAGTAGTGAAGATGTGCTGCACAAGTAGAAAAAATATATATATTTCTTTATTTTGCCTACTATTTACCACCTATGGAAAAGAAAAACCAGCTGAGAAAAAAATCAGGATACCAAATCATTTACAAATTCTGGTATAGAACTTTATGATCAAATTGAATTGGACATACTTTAGGCAATAATCCTTTAAAAAGTATGAATAGTTTAAATTAAATGTGTACTTGGTATCTAAGCAATGTTATTTGAGTCCAGAAATCAATCAATGAGAGTATATTTTAAACAACAGGAAGACCAGCAACACCATCACTACCACCACCCCCTTAGTACTTTGGGGACTACAGGAAGAACCATAAATAAAGAACAGCTACAAGTTCATAGCCCATTTTCATTCTCTTAGCATACACCTCAGGGTACAAAAGCAACATTCTCTGGGCCACATCCAAATAACTCCTGATAGAAATATAACTATCTGAGGTTTATTTCTAACATAACTAACCTGGAGTTTATCTGATAAAACCCCAGAAGGGATGGGTAGGGGCAGGGAATAGCTCCGTATTCTGGGAGACAGTTACCTCTATGTCAATATACTCACAGCTTCTCCAACGTACGAGATTTTTGGTTTAAGTATTAATTATATAACACTGCCAGAAAATATACGCAATTATTTTTCTTCAAATTAACCATTTAAAAGTCAACCACAGTTTTATTTTCGAATAAGCTTTCCTTAGCCATTTAAAAATCAAGTGAACAGTTCTTAGTGGGAATGCTTTCAACTTTTCCCCAAGAACTGGGACCAGACAAGGGTGCCCACTGTCACCACTTCTATTCAATATAGTGCTGGAAGTCCTAGAACAAAGCAATCAGGCAAGAGGAAGAAATAAAGGATATCCAAATAGGGAAAGAGGAGGTTAAACTATCACTTTTTGCTGACAATATGATCTTATAAATCCCAAAGACTCCACCAAGAGACTGCTGGAATTCATAAATAAATTCAGCAAAGTCTCAGGTTACAAAATCTATGTGCACAAATCAGTAGCATTCCTATACACCAATAACAGCCAACCTGAGAGTCAAATCAAAGATTCAATACCGTTCACAATAGCTACAAATAAAATAAAATACCTAGGAATATACTTAACCAAAAAGGTGGAAGATCTCTACAAGAAAACTATGAAACACTGAGAAAAGAAAATGCAGATGACACAAACAAATGGAAAAACATATTGTGCTCATGGATCATTAGAATCGTTGTTAAAATGTCCATACTACCCAAAGTGATTTACAGATTAAGTGAGATTTATGGGTCCAAAAAACCAACGTCATATTTCACAGATCTAGAAAAATTAATTCTAATGCTTCATTTGGAACCAGAAAAAAAGACTGAATAGCCAAAGAAATCTTAAGCAAAAAGAACAAATCTGGAGTCATCACATTACCAGACTTCAAACTATCCTACAAGGCTATAGTAACCAAAACAGCATAATATTGGCACAAAAATAGAGACATAGACCAATGGAACAGAACAGAGAACCCATATATAAAATCATCCATATACAGCCAACTGATCTTTGACAAGGCAGACAACAATACACACTGGGGAAAAGAATCCCTATTCAATGAATGTGCTGGGAAAATTGTATAGCCACTTGCAGAAGAATGAAACAGGATCTATATCTCTCACCACTCACAAAAATTAATTCAAGAGGGCTAAAAGACTTAAATGTAAGGCATGAAACTAAATTCTAGAGGAATTCTAGAGGAAAGTGTAAGAAAAACTCTTCTAGATAACAGCCAAGGCAAAGAATTTCACTAAGACCCCAATGGCAATTACAGCAACAACAAAAATAAATAAATGAGACTTCATTAAATTAAAAACTTTCCACACAGCTAAGGAAATAATCAACAGAGAAAACACAACTACAGAATGGGAGAAAATATTCACAAACTATACATCTGATAAAGAGCTAATAACCTGAGTCTACAAAGAACTCAAGCAAATCAGCAAGAAAAAAACAACCTCATTAAAAAGTGGACAAAAGATGTGAACAGAAGCTTTTCAAAAGAAGATAGACAAATGGCCAATAAACATGATGAAAAAATGCTCAATGTCATTAATCATCAGAGAAATGCAAATTAAAACCACAATGAGATATCACCTTACCCAGTTAGAATGGCTTTTATTAAAAAGTGCAAAAACAATAGACACTGGCATAGATGCAAAGAGAAAGGAAAGTTTATACACTGCTGGTGGGACTGCAAATTAGTACAACCTCCATGGAAAACAGTATGGAGATTCCTCAAAGAACTAAAAGTAGACCTACCATTCGATCCAGCAATCCTACTACTGGGTATTTACCCAAAGGAAAAGAAGTCATTTTATAAAAAAGGTACCTGAACTCGAATGTTTATTGCAGCACAGTTCATAACTGCAAAGATGTGGAATCAACCCAAGTGCCCATCAATTCATGAGTAGATTAACAAAATGTGATATATGTACACCGTAGAATACTACTCAGCCATAAAAAATGAATTAATGCCTTTTGCAATAATTTGGATGGAACCGGAGAGCATTATCCTAAGTGAAATATCTAAAGAATGGAAAAACAAACACCACATGTACTCGCTATTAAATTGGAACTAGCCAATGAGCACACATGTGCACAGAGGGAAGTAAAACTCAGCGGAAACCAAGCAGGGGGGATTGGGGAGGAGGGGATGGGCAAAACCTACCTAAAGGGTACAATGAACACTATCTGGGTGACGGGCACACTTATAGCCCTGATTCAAGCATTACAAAAGTGATCCATGTAACCAAAACCATTTGTACCCCCATAATATTTTAAAATTAAAAAAAAATGAAGTGAACAAATTAACTAGATGGAGTATTAGCAGTAGCTAAATTCAAGATAAAAGAACAAGTTAAAGAAGAGTATTGTTTTTAGTATCACCAATTAAACAAATTAGCAAATTAGCAAGGCTGCTAGATATACACAGTAAATTTTTCCTTCACAATTTGTATCTAGCATGGGAGAGGTCCAATGTATCTTATGGGAATCTACCACAATTAAAATAAACTCCAACTTTCGACTTATGTATTGCTATCAACACTGTACATTTAAATTCTGGAACAACTGCCTGAATTTTTTGTTAACTGAAAACCAAGCATATCCCTGAAAGAGGTTTCTTCTTTCCATGGTTAATGCACATTTTGCTTTTCAATAGTTTTAGCAATACATCCTGGAGTCTGTATTTCTGTGGCATAGTTCTGTGACATCAGTTCTCAAAGTGATGTTTTATTAGCACAACAGGTGAGCAATTTTCAAAAGTACTTTGAACAAAAGACAGTCAAATATGATTTACTTTTAAACAAATATTTGACACCTAGCACCTTAAAAAGGGAAAGAAAGCCATAAAATTATAATGGCATATCTTGGAATGCAGGACTATAGCACCCAGGAAGCTGTTATTATTCAAAATAACTGAGGTGACACTGTTTCAGAACTAAAACTTTTTCATATCTTAGATAGGTAGTATGGCACATATACCATACATTATACAACTCTGTCTAGAGGGTTAGTGCATCATGCTATAATCAAACACATTCACATTCCTGAAGTGAAACACACAACATACATTAATTGGAATAAGGACTATAAATATCCTCACATCAGTTCAGGTTTGGTACTCCAATTAAATGAGATATGGAAAAAAACTTACCAGTCAATAGTCATTTGAGTTGCATGTGAACACTACAGAAAGAGAGCAAAGTGAGCTAGAAGAATACTGTAGATATAACAGAGAAAATGAAAACATATGAGCAAAAAATAAAATGATATGAAGGAAGAAAGAAGAAAAAATATAACAGAAGGAAATTAAGCAAAAACAGGTTCAAGCATTCATAGGGTAAATAGCCAGAAGAGGCTTTAAGATTTAATGGCACAACATATCCCATGAGCCAACAGAAAGATCAAAATCATACAACTGACTATTGAGGGAAACTGAAGAGGCCTTGGTCTGCTTCCTTAGGTTGTTTTTATTGCTAAGAGGTAGAATGACAAGTGAAAGATGCCCATACTCTAATCCCTAAAAACCTATGAATATGTTACATGGCAAAGGGAACTTTGAAGATGTGGTTAAGGTTGAAAACCTTAAAATAGGAACATTATCTTAAATTATACAGGAGAGCCAAATCTAATCACAAATGCTCTTAAAAGCAGAGGACTTTCCCTGGCAGGAGTCACAGAGATGTACCAGGAAAAAAAAGCTGGAGAGATTTTAAGCGTGAGAGGAACTTGCTGCAGTGTTGCTGAGGGCAGAGGGGAGAAGACACAACAAAGGTATGCAAAGGAAAGTAAGTAGATACCAGCAGCATGAACTGGCCTGCACTGACCAGACCAGCAAGGAACAGCAACCTTTGTCCTACAACTGCAAGCAACTGAGTTCAGCTAATAGCAAGCCCTGAAACTATGAAACTACTAAAACAAAACATTGGGGAAATGCTTCAGGACATTGGTCTGGGCAAGGACTTCTTGAGCAATACCCCCAAAGCATAGGCAACCAAAGCAAAATTGGACAAATGAGATCACATCAAGGTAAAAAGCTTCTGCACAGCAAAGAAAATAATCAAGAAAGTGAAGAGACAATCCACAGAATGAGAGAAAATATTTGCAAACTACCCATCTGACAAGGGATTAATAACTAGAATATATAAGCAGCTCTAACTCAATAGGAAAAAAAAATCAAATAATCCAATTTAAAAATGGGCAAAGGATCTGAATACACATTTCTCAAAAGACATACGAATGGCTAACAGGTGTATGAAAAAATATTCAACATCATTCATCAGAGAAATACAAATCAAAACTACCATGAGACATCATCTCACTCCAGTTAAAATGGCTTATATCAAAAAGGCAATAAATACTGGCAAGGATGTGGAGAAAGGGGAACCCTCGTACACTGTTGGTGGGAATGTAAACTAGTGCAACCACGATGGAGAACCATATGGAGGTTCCTCAAAAAACTAAAAAATAGAACTACCATACGACCCAGCAATCCCACTGCTGGGTATATATCCAAAAGGAGGGGAATTCAGTATATGAAAAAGATATTTGCACCCCATGTTTATTGCAGCACTATTCACAATAGCCAACATTTGGAATTAACCTAACTGTCCATCAATGGATGAATGGATAAAGATATTGTGGTACATATACACAATGGAATATCATATAGCCACAAAAAAATGAAATCCTACCATTTCACAACAACAGGGATGGAACTAGAGAACATTATGTTAAGTGAAATAAGCCAAGCACAGAAAGAGTAATCTCACATGTTATTACTCATATGTGGGAGCTAAATATTAAAAACAATTGATCTCATCGAGACAGTAGAATGATGGTTACCAGAGGCTGGGAAAGGTAGCCAGGAGGTGGGGACAAAGTGGGGATGGTTAATGGATACAAAAATATAGTTAGTGAGACAGAATGAACAATATTTGACAGCACAAAGTGACTATAATCAACAAGTTAGGGTATACTTTAAGATAACTAAAAGCATGGAATTGGAATGTTCCTAACACAGAGAAATGTTAAATGCCTGAGGAGACGGATACTCCAATTACCCTGATTTGATTAACTCACATTGTATGCCTGTATCAAAATATCACATGTGTCCTATAAACATACACAATTATTATGTACTTATAATAATTAAAAATTTAAAAAAAAGAATGAGCTTGGAAACGGATTCATCCCGAGTCTCTGGAAAGGAACACAGCCGCCCTAACATTGTGATTTCAGCCTTTTAAGATTCTAAGCAGAGAACCCAGCTGAGCATTCCTAGACCTGGATTTCTAACGTACAGAACTTTGAGCTTATAATTGGGTATTTTTAAATCACTAAATTTCTGGTAATTTGTAATGGCAGCAATAGAAAGTGAATGCAGCCATCCCTGTGAAAAGTGGTATTGGCCAACTCCAGTCGTTTTGGTTGGCCATAGGGAAAGAAATATTGCAAGTATGAGCCCAGGTGAAGTTGACAGAAAAAGGCAACAGTGATGATTAAATGTGGCAACATTAAAGTGCAATTAAAATATGCCAAAATATTTTTTTACTGAGTATCTACTATGTGCTGGCAAAGCGTGTTGAAATTTATATAAATAATTATTTTTGGCCAAAGCTCCACTTTTCTGGTATCTGTGGTGTTACCATCAATAGGAGTCATAACTTTATGATTCTTTTACACAAACTGGTTTATACAACTGAATACATGGAAAGAAAATAGTATCTTCTCTCAGTGAAAAACACTGAGTATGTTTCAAAGATAACAAGTCAGTCTATGGACAAAGCTTTTCATTCAAACTGACTTATATTTTAGCAAACATTCAGACATCATTTAGCAAATGGTTAGATAGGAAAGACTTATTTATGGAAGACAATCTTATTTAAATATGAAATATTGACAATTTGAACCTCAATGCATAACTAAGTTATGTCTCAACAGGAATAAATTGACTAAATTTTTGTGTTCATTGAATGCATCTTACAAGAGACAAAGACGACTGTGTACATAGCAATGTTATCTAATAGCCCTGGATTATCTTACTATCGTTTAAACCACATAGGCCAATGTAGTGTAAGTGTATTGATCTCTCCTAGGATTCCAGATCTTAGAACCCAAAACCAAAGTAAAAAAAAAAAAAAAAAATACATAGTACACACTATATTGTCTAGTTCCCTTTCTGAAGAAGGGCCCGTAAGCATAAATGAAGTAAGATGAACATTATTTGATAATTGGAGACTGCATTCAAGTTCAAGGTTCAAATGCCCAACTTTTTATAGAAATTACCACAAATATTATTTTCAACCATTTTCAGTGCTATATAGTATAAAAGTTTCCAAAGCTCATAGAAGCCAAGGAATTCAGTAATCAAGCACATTAAATGAATTTAATATGACCTGAGTGCTATATCAAGTTCTTCTATTGTTTTCTCATCATACTTACTACCATAAAATTCAGACAGAACTCTTCAATGTTTCGACAATTATCAAAATGAATCCAGGCCTCTAGATAATTTAAGACTTTTCCTAGGCACATTTTACTTCCTTTTGTGATAAATTTCCTTATAGCAAAACTACACTTCCCAAATCAAGATGTAGTTTTTTTAAACCATATTCGGAACAGGAATCATCTTCTCAAAGCTGGCTATACAATGTATATAACTCCCTTCTTAAGTATGCCAAGTATTTATGGGCCTAAAAATTTCTAACTGGTCACAACTGTTTTTATTTAAACCATTAACTTAAATTTGTTGAACTAGAAAATTAGAAAACAGCAAACAAAATAAAATTTCAACCTAACCATAAAATTCTGGGTATGTGTACTAACATGTATATGTTCAGAATATGAGGGACACATCATGGCCATATTATTAATATAAAGACAGACATTCAACCAGTACCATATGTTTACATTTAAAGGATATTTAGTAACTACAGCTATATATTCAATAAAAAATAAAAGTAACTGATAAAATTCAGGAAGCATCCTCATTCTAATAGCTAAATTTAGGTTTAACTCTGCATTATCCCATATTTAATGTGTGGTATTTATAACATATTTCTTCTGAGTTAATGCAGCAAATCAATAAAGTGGGTCACCCACTACACTCAATGCTTTTCTAAGTTATCTTCCAACTGCATTTGTGGTTTTCTTGAGTACAGCTCCAATTGAAAAGGTTTAAAATATCTTCCTGATAACAGTCACATTCTTTTCCCTTAAAGACTCTGGGTATACACAACAAACTAGAAATAGGTTTACATCCCCTTGCAAATGAGCTTTGGTCCAGGGGATGAATCTGGCCAGGCTTGAAAGAGAGCCACAGAAAACCAAGAACATTAATAAAAGATGATAATCCCCCTAGAACTGGAGCTAATGAATATGCCTCAGGACACAGATGCTCTCTGCCATATGATTTTGAAAAATAAAAAAAATTTTTGCAGACTGACCTTTCAGGATTGAGTTAGTTTGAAGCAATCTATCAGGTTTGATATTTTCTTGGCCCTCAAGGTAGTTTACAGCTGTTGCAAATGTATGCTTTTGCTTAGAGCAAATGGTAGTCCATCCCAGATAAGAGAAAACCTACAGGTTTTTGAGAGAAGTTTGCATCATGTTAATCATATTCTTCCCAGCTAGGCATTGCTTAGGCACAGCTATACGTGTATTAGTCCTAGTTTCAAGCACACCATCATATGATAACCTGGCATTTATTTTTCATTTCTTACTACCCCACTAAAGAAACAGACACCTTACATTGTGAGTGTATAATTTTTCCCACACAAGTATATCTTACAGAGAAATACACATAACAGCAAAGAAGAGAAGAAACAGCTTTTTATTACGTGAAGTTCAATGGCAGAGTGAAAACAAGCATTAAAAGGTGAAAAGTAAAAAGCTGGGAAAGCAATTAGGAGATGATCACAAAAGTAGCA
Source organism: Daubentonia madagascariensis (assembly GCA_023783475.1). Classification (NCBI taxonomy): domain Eukaryota; kingdom Metazoa; phylum Chordata; class Mammalia; order Primates; family Daubentoniidae; genus Daubentonia; species Daubentonia madagascariensis. The sequence continues at coordinate 39,500,077 of JAKFHU010000600.1, forward strand.
GATGCTAGCTTCTAAATTTCGTCATGTGTTGCTCATAGACTTGAAATCTCATGCAGCTGAAGGTAAAAATGGGGGCTGGGGGTGTGAAAACTCACTTGTTGAAGCCATTCAGAATTGAGAATAGTCGCATAAATCCAAGATTCTCATGACCCCTGGCAGCATTCACATCTCATCATGGTGATAAATGTCCTGTTGATGTTTTGGAGAGCATCGATCACATCTGCACAGACTGCCCTTGCTGTAAACCATCTCGGTGATTTATAGGCAAGGACAGCCTGATAGCGCCCTTGCAGCTCTGCCACACATAACAGGAGGCCTCCCAGGTCATTTAGGTGAAAGAAACTTTCATTTGCTGTTCAATTCCATCTTTTTGGCAGCTGAATTCTCATTATCTCACTCACACCCCTAGCAAGGACTTGGCTATGAGGTTTCAGTACCTGTCAAAACCCACCTCTTCCCTGCAAGATGTTCCTGAAAAATTTGTCATGAAATGATTTTATGGTTTCCTACATGCATAAGGTAACATTTTGGAGTTTTATTTTTGCCAATGAACTTGTAAAATCAAATCTATTTTATAGATAACCATCTCTGGCCTAATGCTAGTGGGCACAACCACTTCCCCCTTTAAAACAAAACTAAAAATTCAATGGCTTCTTTATGTATATAGGGTTAAGTTTTAACTCTTTGCGTCTCCATTTTCAGCCCTCCCTAATCTAGATCAGGGTTTCTCAACCTCAGCACTATTGACATTTTCGGCCAGATCATTCTTTGTTGTGCTGGACTGATCTGCACATTCAACAATGATTAGGAACATGGTGTCCCCTACCAACTAGAAGCCAGTAGTAACACCACCATACACCCTCCAGTTGTAAAAACCAAAAATGTCTCCAGACATTGCCAAATGTCACCTCAGGGACAAAATCACCCCCAGTTGAAAATCACTGACCTAGCCCCAAACAACCTTTCCAAGAATCTTCTATCAACAAGCTCCCATATAAAGCTTCTGATCCAGCAAAACTCGACTGCTTGGTTATAGTCTAGAATACTGTTTGACCTTTCTTGTCTTCATATTTTTCCAGAATGTCCTACCTGTATCTTCTTCAGAATCCACCTTATATTCCAAATTCTAAAAATTTTTTTAGACATGTCAGTTTGAATCCTATGTTTTTTTTTTAATGATTTTGATTTTATCCCTGGCACTATATTTAGTAATTACAACCTTCCACAAGTCCCCTAATCTGTAGCCTATTTCTCATTGTTTGATGAGAATTATAATATTTAGTCTGTGTACCTGGTTATCATGAGAAGCAAGTAAGATCATGTACACGTACGTGCTTTGACAACTGTAGGATATAAAAACAAGTGTAAAGTATGATCAATAAATCATAAAATGCCCTCCCTGATATTTTTGTCACAATTATTGTCATTTAGCTCTTTTATTGTGATTTACATGTTCACATCTCCATCAGATCTTCAAATTTATTATATGAAGACAAAGAGGATTCCTAGATTATGGGAGTTTTCAACAAGGACCAGGACAACTTGGCATTTAATAAATATTAGTTAGTTGTTTCATTTATTTAACTGTTTAATCACACAACCATTGCAGGAAAAGATAACTTTATATTTCATATCTTCCTATAGTCAATTACTCACACCTTAAAAAGTTCCATATAGAAAAGATTGTTTTGACTACCCAAATCACCACCCCAAAGCTGGTATTTCATTAGGAGACCTGAAACCAATTCTGAGAGTTTGGGAAATAGCATTAAGACATATTTGAAGGAAAGAAAGTGAATACAATCAGGACTAGAATAAGACAGTAAATACCAATGCAGTCTCCCCTCATTCCACCCTACCCAGCAAACAGCAAACTTCCACCCTTCTTTTCAATATGTTTGCCTCCTTTAGCAGTGGCAAAGCTGTTTATATTTACTAAAGCCTCCGAAGTCAGTACTAAGTATGGCTCCAAAGCAGATCTGTAGAATCTGCCTCACTGTTTCATAAGTATTTTCATTATTTGAAGATAAATTTTTGGTTACAGCCAAGTCATTCAGATAAAAGTTAATGAATGAGGTTGAAAATCAATTTGGGTAACACTACACTTAGTAAAAGAAATATTAATTCTATAGTGTTAAGCTGTATGACTCAAAATCTCTATGCAACTCCAAAACAGAAGTGACAAAAATGTTTGGAATAGTAGCAACATTTATTGAATAAGGTTGTAACCTCTTACATAGTGATTATTTTAAAGCAATATTCATTTGTACATTTTAGTTTTGACAGTTCATTATAAAAAATCATTAAATAAAATCAGAGCTCACATGGGCAAAAGCAACTATTAATATTTATAGTACTACCTTTGAAATGGAAATAGAATGATATGGAATCAAGCCAATGGTGTTCTGCATTTTACCTAATAAGTTTGTTCTGAATAAGTTCTACTTTAACTTAAATACTTAAAAATATGATTGTTAATGTTTTTGAAGGAGTTTTTAGTAAATACTATCACAGAACACAGGATCTTTTTTATAATTTGGATTGTATGTAATCTAAAATTCCCACTGAGGTGATTTATTCAAAATAGACAATAAGCAATACAGATTACTGTAAGTAAGCAAGGTAGACTTATTTAAAAACCATTACAGTCTCTAATGTTGAGACGTATCTTTCAACAACAAAATGCAAACCCTAAATATGGTGTCTGTATTTCCTGCTTACATTAAACAATGAATACTCATGAGTTACCTATTTAAAAACAGACCACAGTTCACTGAAAATTGTACTCCGGCATCACAATAGCAAAGATTAGGGGGACCATCTGAGTTACAGATCAAATCTGTACATAAATATAGAGATACATTTATGGTTTATAAGCTCTAGCTAGGATAAGAGCTTTTTTAAAAAATAAAATCAGTATGTTCCCTAATTGATCCACTAGAATTTTCATTTTGACAGTGAGTCAGAAATAGTATATCGTTGATTTAATTCAGCTCTTTACAACTGTGGACCATGATTCAGATGTGGTTAGAAGGAAATCTATTGAGATTTAGAGTTGGATTTTAGAGGTTATTTGAGTTCTAAAACAGCAAATTGTGACAGCTAATTGATAACTTGGAAGTGTTAATGAGTTGTAAAGTTAGGCCATTTTCCCCAGAGTTAAAGAGAGAGGCCTTACAAACCCACATCCTCATAATGGACCCGAATAAAGAGAGTTCAAAAACATGAGGCTATGAGAACCAAGTCATTTAAATCTGTATAGATCCAATGGAAATTTTAAAAGTTACTTTTTTAACCTATGAGATTAATTTTTAAAATAGTCAGCTAATGGTTTTTAGACTCTTAGAAGATAATGTTTAATGGCATTCTGTAGTGCTTGCTTTAATGTTATCAAATTTGCTAAAGCAAGAATTCTTTTATAATACTTCAATATCAAAACTAAAGACATAATAGTCTAAAAGTGCTTAATAAGGAAAAGAGCAAGTTTCAGTGTTCTTCCTATATAAACTGTTTTAGCTAAAAAGAAAAACCCCAAACTCCCTCTTCATCAAAAGATATACAATCTTAAAGTCTAAATTGGCTATACATTAATATTAAAAAGGGTCGTACCAACCCATTAGAGACTACCTAAATTCAACATAGAGCTGAGAAATTTGCTTATGATTGTGTTATTTTGCTTGTGATTACTGGTCTTCTTAAATTTAGTACGGGTTTGTCCATGTTCTTTCCTTATAGACATGCAGTTGCTTATCTTAGTGGAGGCAGTATTCAGTACTGGCTAAGAGCATGGGCTGATCGTGTTTCTCCTATTTACTAGTTGTGCGGCCTTGGAGGTTTTAATAGTACCAACTTGTGACCAGGAGAATTAAAAAAGATATTAATAACTTAAAGAGCCTGGCACATCATAAGGACCATAACAGTGTTAGCTTTTTAAGGGCTTTTTAATATGAGTTTGTGATAGTCCTTTACTTTCAGAACTATGGAAACATAGTTTTCACTCCTCATGAAAATAAGGAGTATTTTGTAATTTAGCCTGTCTCCTCTAGCAGAAAGATTAATGTCTTTCTTGAGAGTAAAATCTTTAAGAGAAAAGGGTTAGTTATGATAAAGAAAGGAGTCCAAGGTCAAGGAAAATAAACCCAGTGCTAAAAGCTCCCAACTATTCTAAATAAAACAAGCAGTTGCATTTCCAGACAGCTTGTCAAATTTCAAATATTTCCATAGTTCTGAAAGTAAAGGACTATCACAAACTCATGTTTAAAAAGTTCTTGAAAGCTAACACTATTATGGTCCTTATGTGATGTGCCAGGCTCTTTAAGTTATTAATATCTTTTTAATTCTCCTGGTCACAAGTTGGTACTATCAAAACCTCCAAGGCCCCACAACTAGTAAATAGGAGAAACACGATCAGCCCATGCTCTTAGCCACTACTGAATACTGCCTCCACTAAGATAAGCAACTGCATATCTATAAGGAAAGAACACGGACAAACCCGTACTAAATTTAAGAAGACTAGCAATCACAAGCAAAGGTTTAAACCCAAACAACATGTGCAGATTCTAACCCCATTTTCCATGGGGGACCTTAGGAAATAATCAGTTCTTTGAGGATTAAATCTAAAGTAACAGTTATCCCTACTACCCTAAAAAAACCAGAAGAATATAATTAATTAATCAAGTACTTACTGAATACCTACTAAGTGCCCAGTACTGCTATGTGTTGTAGGGAATGTAAAACAAGTCAAAGGCATGTTATTTGCCGCATGGGACACTAACAAGGTTTCTTCCAAATATCTTGCTGGATGCAAGAAGGAACAGGCCCAGAAACAAATTATTAAGGAATAAGTACTTAAGTAATGATGTTCAAATAATTACAGCACAAACAGTACTACTCTAAAAACTCTAACTTCTACTTTGGAAGAGCATTGCAAAGTTTTCTCAGCTTACACTTTCCTATCCACAATTAATGTCCCACACAAGCCCAACTAAGACATGAAAAAATCTACTTGAAACAAATATCCATACTCCTTCATAAATTCCAACTGTAAGAATAAATAGGTAAAGAATATTCTAAGTTTGTTTTAAATGTGTATTGATGCAAGATTTGAGCTAATAGTGGTTATTTTCATGGCTTTATTGGCTTTTCTCACCTCCTCCACTCAAAAGATGCAGATGGGGAGGGCAAAGGATACTACGTGTAATTTTAATGAGTTCCTTGTTTCTATAAGGAGTCTACAAAAAGCTGAAGGAAGTGGTGAAAATAGAACTTTTTTTTCTATCATGCAGACCTCTTAGACTTTTGCTACCAAAGAACCAGAGAAAAACTAACTTTGGCCTGAAATGTTTTACTTCCTCCGCTGAACACGTACACCAGAAAACTCCTACTTATCCTCTACTTCTACATTATTTAACAGCACTCAACCCTACCCTCTTGCCTCCTGGGCCCAGAGAAAAAGAGACTCATGGATACCTCCCACAGCAAGCTACAGTGTGTTGCTGTGGCCTAAGGGCAATTATTGTGATACAGAAAGCTGGCAAGTTTACAGAAATGTGTAATGACCATTGTCAATCTTCAGGGGGTACAGCCTTCTCATTGTCTTAACATTCACCTAAAATCTAAAATCTTGTAAGAAAATACAATCACCAACTTCAAGATGCACTGATTGTATAACAGACCGGGTGTAAACTTGAGGCAATGCTTACTAATGAAAAAGCAAGCACCTGCAAAATTTTATAACCATTAACTCTTTTCAGACTTACCATCAGCTCTTTAGTGATGACACCAACAGTTTCAGTGTGGAACAACTAATGTATCAATGGTCCAGGATGTGTGTGGAGTGAAAATCTTTACATTTATTCTTCATTTATCAAAACAACTAGAGAATATTTTGCCATCAAATGTTACTTCTGAAAGGCTAATTATGATAGAAGAAAAATAAAGAGGAATCAATCCATTTCTACAGGGTTCAGAGTACTTCTATAGGTGAACATTCCTTGAAGGTGATGGACAGGAATGTTCCCACGGTAACAAACCTTAACCTCAATGTGGAGAGGCTCAAACTTCATCATGAATAACTGGGACTTGCTAAAAGCAACCTCCTTCTCAAGCACTATAGAGAATGTTTCCCTAAAGACTCTTCAGTATGAGAAGTATGAAAACAAATTATTTTCTATTGTATGGCTACTTGAGTTGTTTACATTTTTTTTGGTATAGAAGAATCCAGGATGTTCCCAATGAGAGTAATGTTAATGATAAAAGCTAACACTCATAGCTAATTAACATGTAAGAGTGTAGCATTGTTCTAAGCATTTCCCATACATTAACTCACGTTTAACTTCACAACTGTTTAAGGACAGGTGCTGATATTAACCCCATTTTGCAGCTGAAGAAACTGAAGCACAGAGACTAACATCAAGGCAGTGGCTGAGCCAGGGTTCAGTCTCAGGCAACATGGGTCTACAGTCTTTGCCCTTAGTTCCACACTGCCTCTCAAGTGCACCTTATGTGCCATCCCTACGCTACCTAACTACTCAATTGAAGAATCACATGAGAAGTGCTACAGAACTGACTGAAAGTTTCTTCACAACTGCAATTATTCAGTATTTACCTCTCAACACCTTTCTTGAAAATACATCTTCCATAGGGCTATTTATTAAACAGTGACATTTCTATAATAAAGTCAAAGCTTAAACATGCTGCCACAAGAAACTACTTATCTTACAGCATAATCAGAGCATTTTTCAGCAATTCCTTTATGTACCAGACTTATGGCAGTGAAACATGCATTTCATGTTAACACCTGTAGTTTACCTCCTCCCAGTGAATGATAATGTGTTCAATGGGCAACGATGTTCAAAATGCTTGGTGATGAATGCAATAAATGCCATCAAAGTCTCTTGACTTTTACATAAAAATTTCATTTTATGAGTGAATTTTAAGGCTGTATTTACATTTTACTAAATTACTTTGGTGATGAACAAGGTCCAGCAGGAGCATTTCCTTGAGAGAATGTGAGAACTCATTATCCAGCTTCAACCATTAGAATTCTAACACCCTCTTACAGGGTATCCTTTTATAGGACCCAAGACCAACCACTATTGAATAAATTAGCTTGTCAGGATAATAACTGGCTCATCACACTGAATGCAGAAGAGAGAGTGAATACAACTTCCTAACCTCAAGGACCAGATTCTACATACAGTATTTAAAGCTGTATTGTCTCAAGAAAGTACAGTAGACAAAAATCGGATAAAAGAAATGCTGGATTTTTAATGAAATATTAACAGCTACAAAGACCTTAGGAAACTAACATGGAGCCTTCTCTTTAAGGCAGGGGCCACGTGCACAATGAGGATGACGTAGGTAAATGAGAGTGAAGTGGCCTGGCAAGTGCGTATCTTGACGAAAGGTCCAACTTAAGTTTTCACTTTTTTTTCTAAACCATGTTTGGTGTAAACTAACACCTTTACAAACTGAATGTAGTCCGTATAGGTGTCAATTTCTAAGTACTGGTTTAAACATCAGTTTCATCTTATAGTTCCCCACCAAAGACCTTGAATTTGTTCTTTTCCCCTCAGACCCTTATTTCAAAAGAATTTGTTGTAACTTTAGCCCAAACAAAAGGACATTTAAAATAGTTTATGTGACAATAACAACGATAAGTGTGTTGTTTCTCAGATTTTTTGAAAGATTAAAAATTTACACACTGTATTAAAGAATGGCTAGACATGGGCTCTGGAGACAGAACAATCCTGCTATGGATCTCATTTCAGCCACAATCACATATCAGATATACGATCTCAGACAAGTTTCTTAACTTTCCTGTGTCTTGGTTTCTTTTTATGTAAAATGGAGGCGCTAGATATAGGACTGTTGGGAGGATTAAAGGAGTAAACACTTGATCAACTCAGCGCCTATTAAGTCCTCTACAAAGGTGAGCTACCACAACTATTTTGAACACAAGAGATTCCTGGAGATCTGTAGGCTGACCACAGATAAAACCACTATACTGATGTCTTATTTAAAAAAAAAAAAAGTTCCCAAACAAAAGATCAGATTCACATACCTTTCTGTCAGTTTATTATGAAACAAAGGGCTACAGTGGAATGATATATTAACAATCAGCAATCCCTTGCAGATGAGGATTTGTTTATGATAAATGGGCTAATCAAAGTTGTACCACAATCTTGACAGATATGTATTATATTGACATTGAGCTTTAATCCTCCATTTGCAGTTTTCACTGTTTCTTCTTCATTATTTCATTATGGCAACATATGTTCTTAAAGTATTATATTACATCTTATACCACTTTTATTACTTTATGCCTCCATTTGAAAAAGTCTGAGTATTATCTCCTATGATGTAACATGGGCAGCTTCTACTCTCAAATTTCACCGCTCCATCTACACAACTAAGGCCTAAGTCACTGCTGCTATTTCACTTCTCAAGACCAGTATGATCTACCAGGTAGAAAAAATTGACATGTTTGAGTTTAAGTGATAGCTAGCATTGTATATTGAGCAATTACTATACACCAAGCCCAGTGATAAACACCTCATATGCAGTAATTCTTACAAAAACCTTGTAATGTAGACATGATTATGACCCACATTATGCTGAGAGGAAAACTAAAACAGAGAATTACTTAACCTGACCAAGGCTACATAACTAGAAAGTAGCAAGGCTCAGATTCAAAGAGGCAGCTTGTTCTAGAGCCTGCGTAGTTCCCTAGCATATACAGTACCTCCTACTTGTCCTATGGACTTTGGTTGGAAGCAATGCTTATACTTTACATCTTAAATTTCTTATCTTAAAGAAGCATATTAATACCTAATTCAGTTTGTTACAAAGTCTAAATAATATATATGAACTGTCTAGTATAATGACTAATATAGGGTTGCAATTCAATAAATGATAGCTATTACATGTATATCTATATATGCATGTGTATGTAAAGTACATGATATACATGTACATATGTATGCATGCATATGTACATATACACACAGTTATCTCTCAGTATCCATAGGCAATTGGTTCCAGGACTCTTCACAGATACCAAAATCTAAGGATGCTCAAAAGTCCCTTATATAAAATGGTATAGGATTTACATATAACCTATGCACATCCTCCCATACACTTTTTTAATCATCTCTAAATTATAATACCTAATAAAATGTCAATGCTATATAAATAGTTGTTATACAATATTGTTTAGAGAATAATGACAAGAAAAAAAGTTTGTACATGTTCAGTACAGACTTTTAAAAAATATTTTTGATCCCTGGTTTGTTGAATCCCCAGATATAGGACACACAGATATGGAGGGCCAATGGTACATATACACAGACACACACTTTTTGACTAACAACAGAAAATTGCAGGTCCCCTTCCCTGTGGTGATTCTGGGAAAGAAATGAAGAGGTTACAAGGATGTTGTGGTGGACTGAATTTCTGTTCAGCCAAATTCTACGGCACCCTCTATGATGCCCCTCTCTGCAGAAAGATTATACATTCTACTCAGTTTAACTCAGCTGCAGCTAAGTGATTTAACTTGGCCAGTGAAATGTGGGCAGAAGTGACACACGCCATTTCTGGTTTTAAGAAACAATGCATTGTTCACCCTCTCTTCTCTCTGCCATAAAACAATATTCTACTACCAATCAGCCTGAGAATCACCTGAAGAAAATGTGGAACAGAGTTGCAGCTGAATCACAATACTAATGAGAAATAAACTTTTATTTTTGTAAGCCGCTAAGATTTGGAGGTTGTTATTGCAGCATACTCTAGCCTATGCTGACTGATGTAGGAGTTCTTCCATCAGAGCCTAAGGCTTGGAAGTTAATAAATATATAATCATCACATAGCCCTGCCATCTTCTTTCCAACTTACACATAATGCTCTATAGCCTCAGCCACAATCACTGTAGCAAAGAAGTATGAGTCCATGACTCGTCTCTGCCCTTGGGAATTTGCTTTTAATTTAACCTTTCTAAGTTTCATTAATATTTTTACAGGGAGAGGGAAAGCCAAAGAAAAAAACAAACCGTATTCAAACTTTCACACCTAAAATCTTGAAAGTCTTCAAATATTTAGGTCCTATATTTGCTTTAAAAGGATGATTAAAACTTAAAATTCTAGCATCTATAAAATTATTCCAAGCATCTAAACTGAATAAGTACTCACTTAAATTTTACCATATGTACAGTGGAAGGCAGCCATAATTTGGAATCAAAAGATCTGGATATGCATTCTGCTCCCGCTCCGTAGCAACTACATTTTGCAATGCCAGTCCCATGCATGATTCTTTATTTGGAAGTGACCCCATCTTACATCTCCTGTTAAAGTGCAGCAATGTTTGCAACAAGTGAATGGTTAAGCTTTATACCAACTAACTTTAGACAACCAGCTCCCAGTCTGAAAGGCCAGACACCAGATGGTACAAATGGACTTCATTTCCAAGCCTTCAATGTCTATGAGGTTTCATTATAACAAATATCTCTTTACTTATGCTAGATTCAGAGGGCTTTTTTTGAAAATAACTTGCAATCAAAAATATGTTCAGACATGTGAGTCTGAAGTGAATTACTCTTTGAGTCTGAATCTCCTCAGCTGCAGAATGGATTAAAACATCCTGAACTTGGTTCCTGGGAGATTCCAGTAGTTCCAACGTGAAAATGCATGCGAATGATCAATTTTGAAAGAAATTTCAGAGGAACAATTCAAAATATTCCTAAAGAAGACATTCTTCTAAATTCTCTGGTAAGGAAATTATCGATAAATCAAATGTTTATTATAACAACCATACCCTGCCATATTTAAGTATGCCAAATTTTATGAGTAGAATATTTATTTTAACTTGCAATATATTAAAACTTTCTATATAATCAAAAGATACAGAGTTTTTACTTAGTATACAGGCTTAAAAATAATTATTTTAGATAATGTTAGTGAATTTTAGCCAAACCTCTTAAAGTTACACCTTTTGATCCAGACACCAACATGGCAGACCACAGACACCACCAGCCAGAGCATCTCACTAAGAAGTAGAAGTTTTAGATGAAAGAGAAAAAACAGACAGACAAACAGATCAGATGAGGTTCTGAAGGAAGGGTGCCAGAACCTACAGGAGATTCCATACGAAGAGGTTGCGGAACAAAACTAGAAGGAGATAGGTATTGGTGGTGGTTAACCCCTGAGAGGCTCGGAGACCAGTGGGAAGGGTAGCTGGAGTGGTTAGTTTCTCCCTCCCTCATATCTCAGACTGTTGGTGGGCTCCCAAACTCCTAGAAAGACCTGTTCACATGAGCCCAGAGATTGCTACCATCAGTGAGCTGGGAGCTTCTTGTGGACAGGGCACCAGGCTCTGAGCCCCCCGTGGGGGGCCTCCTGTCCCAAAGACCTGAGCCAGATGGCAGGCACCATATTGCTTCTCTACCCACCGTGCACCTGTGTCCTCCCCACGGGGCTTCAACTCCTCAGGTTCCATCTGGCTCATCCCCACAAAGACATTTCCCAACTCTGGCCCAGACTACAAGAGCCACATGGGTCCAGTGGGTCCCAGGTGATCTGTGTGACACCACAGACCAGTCATACTGGGCTGACTACCTCCAAGAGAGAGGGTCAGAGACGAACATAATGTGGACTTTCCTCCACCCAGATTTTTTCTTCCCTTCCCTTGCCCCACCTGCAGCTGCCAAGAAAGACAATTGAGCAGCTACCCTGAGGCTTCCACAGGGAGCAGGGCTCAGGCCTCTCCGTTTGGGGTCATGCAGCGGACTGAGGGGAGCTGACTGTCAGCTCCCTGCCTGGCAGACCCAAAGAGGCAAAGGGACATTGAACCAGCTTGGACACCCTGTGGGTGACTCAGGACCAGCACACTTCTCACTGGCATGGTCAGGGATTGATCTCTGGGGCCTCAGGGACAGGCCTGAAGGCCAGATTCCATACCCCCAAGTCTTGATCACTTTGCCCCAGGGCACAAAGGGGATATTTGTGAATTAGTCCTGGAAAGTGTCAGTGCCCACAGTGGCAGATCAGGGGGGAGAGTATAGTGTGAGTCCTAGATGCGGTGTGCTCATGGAACACACCTCTTTCTACAGGAGGGCCACAATCCCAGCTCAGGCCAGGATCCTGGGCAGGGAACCTCCTGGCCTGCATCACAGATGTAGGAGAGCTTGGCTGGCTTGAGATCCTGCCTGACAGTAAAAGCCTGGAAGAATCCATGGACTAGGGGAGGGTGGGAAGGAGTGAGGCCTGCTTCAGACTGCCAGATTGTGGGTCTCAGATAGCCCCGCCTCCACATATAGACTTTCCAGTTGACTGAGGCCACTCCAGCCCCTCCCTGGCAACTTTGCCCAGAGGCAGGGAGCAGACCATTGACCCTTGCCAGCATTTGTGGAGGCTGAGGGCAGGCTCACCCAACACAGCCCCACCCAGCCTCACTTCCCCACCCACCTCTTCTGAGGTGGAGAATAAGGACTCACCTGGAAGTTTCAGGGCCCCACCCAACACCTGGGGCACTAGAATGCTTCTCTCAAGGAACTAGAGATGGTCACAGGACCCAAAACCAACACTGCAGCTTGTTCCTTCCAGCAGGTGTCTCCCTGCTACTGACAGGGAGATCAATTTACATGCCCATTACTGCAATTATTGACTCAATCATACAGGGTGTGGCTGATTCTCATCCACATGCACCACCCACTGACTCAGAGATTAAACTGGGTGTGTCATTATCTAAACAAAAGAAAATCCAAAAGTGAGAAGCAACAGCCACTCCAGATGAGAAGGAATCAGCAAAAAAACTTCATAAGTACGAACAATCAAAGCGAAAGGACACCACCCAAAGGGAACACCAGCTCTCTAGCAAGGAATACCAACCAAAATCAGAATATTGAAAGGACAGAGGAAGAATTTCAAACATGGATTGTAAGGAAGCTCAATGAAATACAAGATATAATAGAAAGCCAACACAAAGAAGCTACAAAAACAATGTAGGAAATGAATGAAAAATTCACTAAAGAAATTGAATTATTAAAAAAAAATCAAAGAGAACTTCTGGAAATGAAAAATTCATTAAAGAAATTACAAAACACACTGGAAAGCCTTAAGAATAGGTTAGATCAGGTAGAAGAAGGAATCTCAGAGCTTGAAAAAAAACACCCCTGAATTAAACAAGTCAGTCTAAGAGACAGAGCAGATAAATAAGAGGAACGAGCAAAGCTTACAAGAAATATGGGATTATGTAAAGAGGCCTAATATAAGAATCATAGGCATCCCTGAGGGTGAAGAAGAAAACACACAAGGATTGGAAAACCTATTAGAGGGAAAAATTGAGGAAAATTTCCCTGGCCTTACTAGAAATCTAGATACCCAGGTACAAGAAGCTCAAATGACTCCTGGGAGATTCATCACAAAGAGGCAAACACCACAACACAGAGTCATCAGACTGGCCAAAATAAACACAAAAGAGGTCCTCCTACAAGCGGTAAGGTGAAAGCATCAGGTAACTTACAAAGGAAAACCCATCAGACTAACTGCAGACTTCTCAACTGAGACCTTACAAGCCAGAAGGGATTGGGGCCCCATTCTCAGTCTTCTCAAACAGAATAATGGTCAGCCTAGAATTCTGTATCCTACAGAACTAAGTTTCATATATGAGGGGTAAATAAAGGCTTTCTTAGATAAGCAAACATGGAGGGAGTTTATAAAGATAAGACCTGCCCTGTAGGAAGGACTCAGAACTGCATTAAACACAGATCAGCACAACAGACACCCACCAGTGTAAAATCACCCAAAAGCTAAAGGTCAAAGCCCCAATACCACAATGGCTCAAGAGATAAAACAAAGCAACAAAGTCCTACTCAACAGGATGAACAGAAATCCACCCCACTTATCAATACTTTCAACAAATGTGAATGGTTTGAACTCCCCACTGAAGAGACATAGGCTGGCTGAATGCACAAAAATAATACAAGCCAAGAATCTGCTGCTCCAGGAAAAACATTTAACCCACAAGGATTCACTCAGACTCAAGACGAAAGGATGGAAAAAATATTCCATGCAAATGGAAATGAAAACAAAGCTGGTGTAGTAATTCTCATATCAGATAACATATAGTCTTCAAATCAACAAAGTAATGAAAGACAAAGACGGTCATTATATAATGGTAAAGGGAACAATTCATAAAGAAGACATAACAACTCTAAATATTTACACACCTAACACAGGTGTGCCCAGATTCATAAAGCAAATCCTACTTGATCTAAAAAAATGATAAACAGCAGCTTCATAATGGCTGGGGACTTCGACACCCCTCTGACAGAAAAGGAGAGATCCTCCAAACAGAAAATAAAAAAAGAAACAATGGATTTAAACAGAACTTTAGAACAAATGTGCCTGAAAAACATTTACAGAACATTCTACCCAAAAACCCCTGAATACACATTCTTCTCATCAGCTCATGGGACATTCTCTAAGACTGATCACATCTAGCCACAAAACATGTCCCTACAAATTTTAAAAAATAGAAATTATACCATGCATCTTCTCAGATCACAGTGGAATAAAATTAGAAATCAACTCCAGCAGAAACATTCATCTCTACACAAAGTCATGGAAACTAAACAACCTACTGCTGAATGAAGCCAAGTCAAGGAGGAAATTAGGATGGAAATAAAAAGGTTCTTTGAACTAAATGATAAAGGGGACACAAGTTATCAAAATCTGTGGGATACAGCTAAAGCAGTCCTAAGAGGAAAGTTCACAGCCATAAATGCCTACATCCAAAAGACAGAAAGATCACATATCAACAATCTAATGAATCATCTCAAAGAACTGGAAAAGGATGAGCAAACTAATCCCAAACCCAGCAGAAGAAAAGAAATAACCAAGATCAGAGCAGAACCAAATGAAATCGATAACAAAAGAACTATATGAAAGATTTATGAAACAAAAAATTGGTTCTCCAAAAAGACAAAAAAAAATTGGCATGCCTCTCACTAGACTAACCAGAAGCAGAAAGAAAGCACTCTAATAAGCTCAATCAGGAATGAAAAAGGAGAAATTAAAACTAATACCACAGAAATACAAAATATCATTTCTGAATACTATAAAAATATCTATGTAGATAAACTTGAAAACATGGAGGAAATGGAAAAATTCTTAGAAACACACAGCCTCCCTAGGGTCAATCAGGAAGAAATAGAATTGCTGAACAGAACAATACTAAGTACCAAAAATGAAGCAGCAATACAAAATCTTCCCCCAAAAAAATCACAGACCACATGGTTTCACACCCAAATTTTACCAGACTTACATAAAGGAACTGGTACCTATCCTGCAGAAATTATTCCATAACACAGAGAAGGAAGGAATCCTCCCAACACATTTTATGAGGCCAACATCACTTTGATACCAAAGCCAGGAAAGGACTCAATCAAAAAAGAAAAACACAAACCAATATCCCCTAAATTCTCAATAAAATGCTAGCAAACTGAATTCAGCTGCTCATCAAAAAAAAATCACCCATCACAACTAAGTGGGCTTCATCCCAGACATGCAGGGATGGTTCAACATACACAATTCTATAAATGTAATACACTACACAAATAGAAGTAAAAAGAAAGACCATATGATTCTCTCAATAGACGCAGAAAAAGTAACAAAATTCAGGCTCCTTTTATGATAAGAACACTTAACAAGATAGGCATAGACGGGACTTACCTCAAAATGATAAAAGCTATATATGACAAACCCACAGCCAACATCATACTGAATGGGGAAAAAGTGAAAGCATTCCCGCTTAGAACTGGAACCAAACAAGGTTGCCCTCTATCACCATTTCTATTCAACATAGTGCTGGAGGTCCTAGACAGAGCAATCAGACAAGAGAAGGAAATCAAAGGCATCCAAATGGGGGTAGAAGAGGTCAAGCTATTTCTCTTTGCTGACAATATGATCTTATATCTGGAAAACCCCAAAGATTATGCCAAGAGACTACTGGAATTGATAAATAAATTCAGCAAAGTCTCAGGTTACAAAATCAGTAGCATTCATATACACCAACAACAGTCAAGTTGACAACAAAATCAAAGACTCAATACCCTTCACAATAGCGACATAGAAAATAAAATACCTAGGAATATATTTAACTAAGAAGGTGAAAGACTTCGTCAGGGAGAACTATGAAACACTGAAGAAGGATACAGTAGAGGAAGAAAACAGATGGAAAAACACACCATGCTCATGTATCAGCAGAATCAACATTGTAAAATGTCTATACTACCCAAAGTGATCTACAGATTCAATGCAATCCCTACTAAAATACCAACATCATTTTTCACAGATCCAGAAAAAATAATTCTACACTTTGCATGGAACCAGAGAAGGCCCCATACAGCCAAAGCAACCTTAAGCAAAAAGAACAAATTAGGAGGCATCAGTTTATCAGACTTCAAGCTACACTACAAGGCTATAGTCACCAAAATAGCACAGTACTGGCACAATAACAGAGACATAGACCAATGGATCAGAACAGAGAACACAGATATAAAACCATCCTCATATTGCCATCCGATCTTTGACAATCCATACAAAAACATACACTGGGGAAAATAATCCCTATTCAATAAATGGTGTTGGGAAAATTGGATAGCCACATGTAGAAAACTGAAACAGGATCCACACCTCTCAAAAAAAATCAACTCATGATGGATAACAGACTTAAACCTAAGGCATGAAACCATAAGAATTCTAGAAGAAAATGTTTCAAAAACTCTTACAGACATTGGGCTAGGCAAAGAATTTATTAAGAAGACCCCAAAAGCAATCACAGCAATAACAAAAATAAATAAATGGGACCTGATCAAATTAAAAAGCTTCTGCACAGCCAAGAAAACTATCACCAGAGCAAAGAGACAAACTACAGAATGGGAGAAAATACTTGCATGCTATACATCCATTAAAGGGCTGATAACTACAATCTATATAGAACTCAGGAAAATCAGCAAGAAAAAAATCAAACCACCCCATTAAAGAGTGAGCAAAGGACATGAACAGAAACTTTTCAAAAGAAGATAGACTAAAGACCAAGAAACATATGAAAAAATGCTCAACATCTCTAATCATCAGGGAAATGCAAATCAAAACCACAATGAGATATCACTTAACTCCAGTGAGAATGGCTTTTATCAAATAGTCCCAAAACAACAAATGTTGGTGTGGATGCAGAGAGACAGGAAAGCTCATACGCTGCTGTGGGACTGAAAACTAGTACAACTTCTACAGAAAGTAGAGTGGAGATACCTCAAAGAACTAAAAGTAGAACTACCATTTGATCCAGCAATCTGGGTATTTACCCAAAGGAAAAAAAGACATTCTATAATAAAGACGTCTGCACTTGAATGTTTATAGACGCACAATTCACAATTGCAAAGATGTGGAAACAACCCAGGTGCCCATCAATACACGAGTGGATTAATAAAATGTGGTATATGTATACCATGGAGTATTACTCAGCAATAAAGAATAAAGATGAATTAACACATCTGGTATTATCCTGGATGGAACTACAGCCCATTCTTTGAAGTGAAGTATCACAAGAATGGAACAACAAGCACCACTGGTACTGACCATCAAATTGGTAGTAATTGCTCAATACTTAACATCACACATGGCAATAATATTCATCAGGGAGCGGGTAGGAGAGAGGGGGGTGAAGGGGATGGGAAAACTCTCACGGAATGGGTGTGGGGCACACAGTTTGGGGTATGTCCACAATTGTAGCTCTGACGTGGGCAGTGCCTAGGCAATAGATATAATCAAAGTGCTGTATCCTCATAATATTCTGAAATAAAAGTAAAAAAACAATTAAATTAAAAAAATAAAAAATAAATGAAATGTGGTATATGTATACCATGGAGTACTACTCAGCCTTAAAAAAAAAATGGTGAAGGAATACCTCTTATATTATCCTGGATGGAGCTGGAGCCCATTCTTCTAAAAGAAGTATCACAAGAATGGAAAAACAAACACGTGTACTCACCATTAAATTGGTACTAATCGATCAACACTTATGTGCACATACGGAAGTAACATTCATTGGGAATTGGGCAGGTGGGAGTGGGGAGTAGGGGGTGGGTAAATTTAAACCTAATGGGTGCAGTGCGCACTGTCTGGGGTATGGGCATGCTTGTAGCTTTGACTGGGGCAGGGCAAAGGCAATTTACGTGATCAAAGCGTTTGTACCCCCATAATATTCTGAAATTAAAAGAAAAAAATTACACCTTTTTGTTTGTTACAACTTATCTAGCTCTTGTTTAGAAATGCAACACCCTTTAAAAGCATTGTTTCTTTGGAAAAGTGTAATGGGCTTTAAGACAGTTTCTTGGAACTGCTTGCAGCAAAAATTTAGAAGTGATAGGAACCCACATTTGGGGAAAGAAAAGGAGTAACTTGGGTTTAAGCATATCTTTTAGTTGCCTGGGGGATTTTTTGTTTATATCCTCTTCCTGTACACAGCCTAGGGAACAACGTTTATTGGAGGAATCATTCTGATTACCTAGTTAACCTTTTGAACATAATGCTTAGTAACTACCATCCCTATGCAGGTGGTTTTTTCTTTACAGGAAAACATTGACATTTTCCTCCGAAATGACAAAGCAATTTAGGGAATATTGTTGGAGAATATATTTTAATATAGTGGATAAATTCTAAGTAATTTATTGTTCTGCTTCCAAAAGCAAGACAGGACTATTAACTGCTTAATAAACCATGAACCTCATTTTTTATGCAATCCTGTTAGTTCCCTAATACTGTTTTTCAGGACCCTAAAGGTTGTACTCACCTGTCTAAAATGTTAAGTTGCTTGGCCAGAAATAGACTTCAACATAGGAAATTATTTTAAGTCTCCCATATTATCTTTTTGTGGATCCAAACTTGTGGAGTTATAGTTTGCTCCATAATGGCCTCTTTAATAAAATACCCTAATTTTACAAACATTATCATGTTATCTGTTTCTTCTCATGTGCCTGCAATTGCTTGACAGTGTAAAAATTGCTAAAATGTCTCCTCCTGAAAGGACACTTAATACAGTGGCATGTTGAAGTTTAGTGACTAAAGTGGCAGTGATTCCAGCTTGAGCTTGATCTAGTTCAATCTCAGCTACATAGCAACAAATAGAACACAGCTATCTTTGATGCCATTTTATGTATTAAATGTTATTTATTGCATATTGTCCTCAGTTTTCTTTTCACATTGAAATGCTTAGCTCATTAGAATTTTCTCAGGCGTCAACATAAGAAAAGTTGACCAACATAATACCGATCAAATGGAGGAAAGTAAGTATGCAGGATCATTCAGAAGAAACTAGAAAAATCTTGGGCTCAGAATCCAAAAAAAAAAATATCATAAAGGCCAAGTTTAGCATTTAAACATGCAATAGAAAGGCTTCCTATTTCTATGCACACCCCAGAAAGCAACTGTACTTGCAAACATAGCATGTAGTTATGTAACTCATTAGAATATTTTTAAACAGAAATAAAATTGTACTATTTTGGGGCATTTGATGTTCTAAAGCAGTGATTGACAAAATATGATCAGTGGATCACTGGTGGTCTGTATAAACACAACCTGGTGGATGTCAGACATGTTATATGATTCATGTTTTGTGTATATTGAATATATTATTATAAGTAATTTGTTATAATTGCTGCTGATGAGGCAGAAAAAACATTGCCCATTGCCCCACTTACAAGAGCAAACTTCATTTCTCCCATCTCTGTCTCATCTCAATTACAAGCAGAAATATGATATAACACTTGGGCTTTTTTGCTCTGGAGTGCTGCATATTGAAAAGATTAACCAAAAAAAAAAGTCAGCTATCAAAAGTGTCCTTCAATGTAAAGATAATCTGTATTTGGACATAGGGAATAAGCAAAGATTTGATCCTTTTGGCCAGTGTGGGAGACTTGTTCTGCTGAAGGAGCCACAGCAAGCTATATGACAGCAATCACATTGCATAGAATGGAATGAAGAACCTTAATCTCCACCATTCCACAGAGCAGTGCAGTAGCAAAATACATAGAGCAGCAGGTAAGACTGCACTTTGATTTCAGAAAAAAAAAACCTAAAAATATTCCACAATTAGTGTCTTAGTTCTAACATAAAGACAATTTGCCTAGAACAGCACTATCCAGTAGAACTTTTTATAATGATGCATAGGTTCAATTTTGCCCTATCCAATATGCAGCCACCAGTCCCATGTGGCTATTGAGAAATTTAAATATGGCTAGTGAGACGAAGGATCTAAGTTTTTTATTTTATTTAATTTTAATTAATTTAAATAGCTACATAGGGCAGTGGCTACCACATTGGACAGTGCAAGTCAAAGAAAACTCATTCTGGAACAAAGGATAATATGGTACAGAGAAGAAAGCCTATGAGAAACACAAAGCACGTAAATAAGGAAAGAAAAGTATAAAGACCAGATGAACACAAATGCAGCTGGGGGTCACCAGTTCCTTTGAGCAGCGGTCCCCAGCTTTTTTTGGCACCAGGGAGCATTTTCACAGAAGACAATTTTTCCATGGACTGGGGAGGGAGGGGGATGATTTTGGGATGATTCAAGCATATTACATTTATTATGTACTTTATTTCTATTGTTATTACATTGTAATATATAATGAAATAATTATACAACTCACCAAAGGTTGGGGACCTCTGCCTTAGAGGAAGGAGCTGAAAACAAATCAAAACCACATTATATTTTCATTTTAATTTTCTAAGTATGTTTTCACATTTAAACTAACTATTTAGCATACTTCCTTACCACTCCATACCAAATGTAGGTTTAATAACTTGAGTCATTTTTATGAACGAAATAAGAGAAGAGACATTTCTCATATCCATAGTTTACTGTGGGTAGTCAATATATCTTGGCCCTATCCTTTTCAATATTAAGGTAACTCTTTTAGAGAGTATTAAGGGAAGCCACCTGAGCCAAATGGAGCCAAACGAAAATTACAATTCAGATTCTGTTCAGACTAGGTAAGCAACACCCACACTCCCCCATAGAGTGGCACCTGTACAAGGTCTGTTCCTGCTTGAGTGGAACACATGTTGCATTATCTAATACTTAAGATGTATATACATCAAAATTCATACAAATTAAGAATTTTTTTAACCACATAAAGTGGCTTAGTTGTCAAGATATCTTTGCAGTATTTTTAAGAGCAGACATGAGAACTAATTAAATGCCATATAATATTTAATAAGAGAATAATTCAGAAGAAAGGGTGATTATTATTTCTATTAGCATAGATGAATCTGTACTTGAGCTCAGAAATTTAGATGTGTAATTATGAGGGGAAAATATATGTTGGAGAGAAATTAAGAATTTTAAGCATGAGAACACAAAAACAGTCTTTTTATCTTACGGTTTTCTATACTTTCAGTAAAATTAATCTAAAAGACACAGAAAAACCAACCTTTTAAGCAGCTGTTAATAATTAAATAAATTACTAGCTTTAATAATGAATGATACATAGATATCAAGAGAGAAATTATTAACTTCATGTCTAGGGTACCTAATGATGTTTGAACTTTGACTATTACAATATAATAGAACTTTAACTTGATTTTATGTTAAAGTTGCAAGATCTAGCACCTTTTAATAATAAGTTGGGACAGAGAATTTCATGTTTAGGCTTTAAAATTTTATATATTCATTGTCAGAAATGAAGCGGTATTTCAAAGAAAGCAAAAATCCAAGTCTTGGCTCTTCTGACTTTGGAAGTTTTTAGAGTCCTTAGGTTTAAAAAAAAAAATGACTCATTATGGGAATTCCATATATCTCAGAACACCTTGCAGCTTTTTACAGAAAACTCAAATATCTCAATGTATAGGCCATATTCATATGAGGGCCTTTTTGTTTCTAACTAAACTTTGTAGATTCTATTTTTGAGAATATACGAAAAAATATGTATCTTGAAAGGCATGAATTATCTGGAACGTTAGAGAAAAATAAACCAGTCTTTTTTTCAAATTGGAGTTTCATTGTAGTACTCAGTCTATTGTGACAGCTTCAATATGATTACCGTTCCTTCTTCATATTTCTATGTGTAAGAGTTGTACAGATCTAAAAGAATCTAGGGAAAATAACATTAACTACAATAGTAATAGCAGCAATCTCCTATAAAGCACCTATCGTATCCTAAGCATGTTAGGTGATTTATATATTTTCTCCTTTTCCTGAAACAACCCAGTACAGATAGGTATCAATATCCCATTTTGCAGGCAATGAAATTGCAGGCTTAAGGAGATTGAGTAGCCTATCCAGAGTTATGCAGCTAGTAACCAGAAGAGCTAGAAATCAAATCAAAGTTAGCTCAAACCTTCACCCAAAGACCAAGGAGTCAGACAAGCTGTAATATGGGCATAATGGAAGGAATAAGGTAGAAGATTCGATGACAGGATATATTTTCTCTTCTTTTCTACCCTCTTTCCTGATGCTAATCTCTCTTTATCAGCAGTATTCTCTAAGCACATCTCCATAGTACGACATTAGCCAATGCTGGTATTAAAACCAGGGTGCTTGTTAACAGCAAAAGAAACAAAATCAATGAGATAGTGTGACCTTGTATAAGATATGCAGGAAGTTAAACCAAATTATATGAGACCCTGCTTTTGAAAAGGAAGCTTCAAAGATTTTCAATATCTTTTTCTTTTTTTTTTTAATAACTAAGCAAAAAATACAAAGCCTAAAAACTTAAAACACAGACTTCTTGGGAATACATTCGTACCAAAATAATCCATGCGAGGTGTTAAGCTCTGTATTTTGCTCTTTGTAGAAGTAAGCTCATGTGTGTTACAGCTAGAACATAAGAGTATTAATACCATAAGAGTATTAATAACATAAGAGTATTAATACCAATTCATATAGTGGATTTTTCACCCACAGAGGTTTTATCATTTTTCTCAGGCAAGCAATGTTAATACAAGGATTCAATCATTACAAGAAGTCAATGTAGTCCCTGGGCACCACCACTGTTCACAGGTGCCCACTAATCCCAGGTGATTACACAGAGTTCACAATCATTCACTCTATCAGTTCACGTTTCTTTCCCTTAATATTTTCTACAAAGAAAGTTTCTCTTGGGAGATCTTTCATACTCTATTAAGTTTCATTTTTCAATTATCTAGACAAGAGTTAGTAGGGATACTGAGCTCAAAAATTAGAGTAATACTACCACTTAGTAATGCCTTGACACCAAAAATCATAAATCATAAAATTAAAAAACTGATGAACTGGAATTAAAGCTAAAAAACCTTTCACCTCAAAAGATACTAATAAGAAAATGAAAAAACAAACCACAGACTGTAAAAACTTATTTTGTAAATCATATCTGACAAGGGACTTATATCTGAAATATGTAAAAAAAAAATCCTAACTCAATTAGACAAACTAATTTAAACACAGACAAAACAATTAGATATTGTATCAAAGGTAGTAGTAAGAATGCCTAATAAACACGTGAAACCATTATTCATCAGGGAATGTAAATTAAAGCCACAGTGAGATACTATTACACATCCACTAGAAAGGCTAAAATAAAAGACAACATCAAATGTTGGTGAGGATGTAGATTAGATCACTCATACATTTCTGGTGGGAATCAGTATAGCCACTTTGGAAAAGAGATTGGCAGTTTATTAAAAATTAAACATAAACATGCCATATGACCCAGCAATTCTACTCCTAGGAATCTGAGGAGAATAAAAACATGTTCACACAAAGACGTGCACACAAGTGGTCATAGCATTATTCATAATAGCCAAAAGTGGAAACAATACAAACGTTCATAAACAGGTAAATGTAGCATATCCATACAACAGAACACTATTCATCAACAAAAAAGAAATGAACTACTGACAGGTGCTATAATATGAATGAACCTCAAAAACATTATGCTAAGTGAAAGAATCCTGACACAGGAAAACTATATTTTGTAAGATTACATTTATAAGAAATATCTACAACATGCAAATTTATAGAGACAGAAAGCTTATCAGTTATTGTCTGAACTGAGACTGACTGCAAAAATGCTTGCAGGAATTTAGGTGTTGATAGTTTTCCAAAACTCAATTGTAATTATTGGAGAATTTATTAAAAATCACTGAATTATACACGAATGGGTGAATTTTAGAGTATGTACAATATATCTAAATGAAATTATCATAACGCCTTACATCATTATACTTTTTAAATTTTCCAGCTGGAAAAGAAAATGTTTAAATCCCAAAAAAGTACTAAGGCTAGTAAGTGACATCACCATGTCCACTATCCAGAAATAAGAAATGTTGAGATGCTTTATATTTTTCCAACTGTTTTTCAGATGCATTGTACCCAATCTCCTTCAACTCCATAACAGAAGTAAAACTGTTATCATCTAAATATTTCATAAGTAGAAGCAGGCAGAAATAGCAAAGAATTAAGTAAATTTATTAAAATTAGAACATTATTTTTTGTAAAATTCTAATTTGGTGTCTTTCTACTTTTCCAACTTTTAGCACATTTAAAATTGACAAGACACACGGAATTCATTTCTTCCCATAATCCACAGGTAATTTCCAAAGAATTAAAGGCTGCTGGGAAGTTTATTCTTTTTGACAAGTGTGAAGTCAGTTACAATCTTAGATTCTTCCTTGTAGGTGTTCCTGTTTCTTTGCTCTTATGAAAAACAGAGAGGAAAATATGCCTTTCTTCCTTCACAGGGTCATGACACGCATCACAGCTAAATTATATTCATATCCTATAAATCTGTAACTAAGGCTTTAAAATTATAATAAATCATATGTAAAACTTCACTGGTTATTGAAAAATCCCCTTAAAATTGCTAGAATGTTGTTCGAGCTGAACTACACAAGCCAGGTAATGAGCTAGAGTCAGAGACACCAGCTTATAACAGACACCCCTGTCCTCAAGGAATGGTGAAAACAAATCATTTCAATGTAATATGGTCAGCTCCATTTTCCTACCTGCTTAATATGTTTAAAGGTCACATTAGAATATATTTTTTCTGGTAAAAGTTTTTATACATGTAAATTGTTTTACTCCCGCCAAACAAAAACGCTGTATCACAACTTGGTATGACTTAGATTATTACTCTCCCCGATGAAAGTGATTTTGGAATGCCACAAGATACTCTGGATTGGGCAGAAGACATATCAAGTTGCCTGCACTAAATACCCTAATTGGTTGCCCAAAGAAATATGCAGTTGCCTGATGACAACTGCCTTGGGTGACAATGAGTTACATCTATAAAACAGCAAATGTGCAGCTTTGAGAATCAGTTTAATTATTTGTATTTAAAATTGGAACCCCTGATTCAAGGAGAAAGCAGCGATTCTAGTCCTCAGTGAGATTTCTAATGAAAATTTGCTCTGAGCTCATGAGTGAACCAAATACATTTCCACAGCTGCTCCAATTAAATGAAGATAACTTAAGTAAACAAAAGCTTTTGCATATGATCTCAACAAAAACAACAGTGTCTTTGGATTCATGCTTGGGACTGAATCAACTACATGGTTGTTTCTCTCAGAAACTGAACACACACCACTATGGTATTCCTTAAACTACCCTCAAATCTGCTTTCTTTTCCACTTCCAAAATGTCAGGAAATGCCTGCAATCTGTAAAAATGTTCCACCCAGACACTATTGCTTGAACTCTGGTCAATGATGTGCATTTTTTAAATGATGAGCTGCACTTCCATTTATCAGCCAAATATTAAGAACATCTGTTGGCTGAGCTCTGTGAAGAGGAAACACTGGCTGGCCCCTGTAGAGGGAAGTTTGCATCCATCCCTGACTCACCCCTGCCAATCCCACTGCCCAACACTATCCTTGTTCCTAATAGGTTTAAGTGAATAGAAAGTTCTGGGCTTTCTTTCTTGACAGGGAGTAACCTCAAGTAAGATGATGATCAATAATAATAATGCAATGTTTTACATCTGTGTGCTTGCCATTAACCTGAAGGGAATGAAATCTTTAAGAAATACAGGAGTCTCTACATCCATCTTTGAGCCATTATTGAGGCAGAACAGACCAATTCATCAAGCCCTCCAGATTTATTCTGCAAACAAAGAATACCACAGGCTGGATGACTCAACACAGGCCCCAAGAAGGCAACTGAGAACCATTTTCTAGTGCTGTGGCTTTCAATTTTTAAAGAACTTTGTAAATTTTCAAACTGTCTTCAGGCTGCACAGAGCTCCACTTAACTTCCCTGTGAATCCATACACCAGGAACATTTTCATTCAACAAATGCTGCACCAGGCACGTAGAATATGTTGGGCATTAATGTGTAAATTGCAAAACAAACATAAGTGAGAGCTGATCCTCTTATTTAATAGCAGTAAGACTCACAAAACTCAAAACAGACATTTAATGAGTTATTTGAGTCTGGAAGTTCAGAAGAGCATTATTTTGGGACTCAGAAATAAAAAGAATTGATATTTACTCCTGCATGGTTATTAGACCTGTGGTTAGAGAGAAGGCATGTCATCTTCTCTTTTGTGAAACCACTGAGGTGGAGCAGCATCACTAAGCTCCATTTCTGAGTATGGAACTCTGAAGGTAAGGAATTAGGAGAAAAGCCAGATAATTAAGATTAAGGATGTACATGCAGGGCAATGTAGTGATTTGGGGGAGGTTTTGTCACTGGAAAGCTGTGGGTAAATTTCACTTCCATTACCTTATTTTAAGACAGTAAATATGTCTAAAAGTCTCCACATTTTCTCAGATTAGTTATAACTTCATGACTCCAAACGGGTTTCTAAAAGGTAGGGCAAATAATCATAAAACTACTCCTCTCTGCAGGATCCAGAACTTTCCCAATCCTATATCCCATCCCAGCCAGGTGAGGCCAGGCTTGAGAGTATCTCAGCTTATCCGTGGCTCTTAATGCTATTAAGACCACCACTCAACTACTTCATTCTCCAGTATTTTCATAGTGAAGATGGGTTCAAGATATTGCTCTAGCTGCAAGTTGCTAATACAAGCAATTTATTCACTGTAAGATTTTCCTAGGATAGTTTGGTGCACAGCTTCGTTTCCTCAAGTTGATACATAATCATTAATGTGATAATGTCTCAAAAGTATACAGGATATACATGCTTTCATGCCCTAAAATAATTTCTGCATATCACACTTTCTAACCACAGCAGGATGGCGTATAAAAATTCCCCAGGGGGTTTCAGGCAGAGTTTAAATTGGTTGTTAGAATGCTTTCTGTGTCTCAAATACAGCAACGAATACCGTGTTAATAAAAGTAAAGCAAATATGCTACACTTTGCTTTGTTTCAAGAACAGGTCACTTGCTTTTAACTAGATTTCAAAGTAAGTCACTAAATTTTCTGGAGAAAACATAGAATTCAGCCTACTAATCAGTATTTTCTTGCAACTATTATGAAAAAAAATTTGCACTCTCCTGAGATGGATTGGCTATATCTGCATGAGAGGTCTGTAAATTTCTGAAAACCTCTGGCTCCTGAATTATCTTAGCAACCACTACACATTACTGTAACTTTGTAGGGACTTTTTAAGATTATATAGTTTGACACTAAATTAGTTTCCAGTGTTTTCCTAGAAACATAATTCCTTGAGATGATCCATAAAAAGGAGTCATGTGGTCAAGTAAATTTGGGACACATTGTAGTCTCCTGCTCTATATTCTCAAAGCACAACAGCACATCCAAGGCTCTGAAAAGCCTTACAATAAAGAATGCTGTTTATCTATTAAACCCAGCATTTCTCATATTCAGTAGCCACAGAAACCTTTTCTCATTTGATAACTTTTCTCATGTGATTGGTCTATGGCACAGGTATCCCTAAAACACATACTGCCCCTAACTCTGTTGCTGCTTTAGTCCATGAGATTTCTGTATATTATTTAAACAGTTGTATTGATTATGAATGATGATAGAGATTATTCAGAGGTTTGTTTGCAACTACCTGGCTTATTTGCCTGTCTCCCATAACTTGAATTCCAGCTCCTTGTGGGGAAGGATTATGTCTTCCTCACTGTTGCATTCCCAGTATCTAGTAGGTGTTCAGTAACATTTGCTAAATGAATGAACACTCTCCATATTTCCAACATCATTAAGGGTTGAATGTGGAATGTTCAAAATTATATGTTGAAATCCTGAGCTCTGCATCTCAGAATGTGATCTTCTTTGGAAACAGGGTTAAAATGAAATCATTAGGGTAATACCCTAATCCAATATGACTGGTGTGCTTATAAGTGGGGAAATATGGACACAGATAAAAATAGGCACAGAGGAGAGATGATGTAAAAACACACAGAGAAGATGGCCATGTGACTAAAGACCAAAGAACTGCCAAGGATTGCAGCAAACACCAGAAGCTAGATAAGGCAAGGAAGTATTCTCCCCTAAAGCCATCAGAGAGAACATGGCCCTGCCAACACTCTGATTTCAGATTTATAGCCTCCAGAACTGTGAGACAATAAATTTCTGTTGTCTTAAGCCACCCAGTTTTTGGCATTTTATTATGACAGTCCTAGGAAACTCTTACAGATAGCACATCTGTGCATACTTTGTATCTGTTTTTATATGTTGGCTTAATATAACAAACTGGGTTAAGTAGTAAGTTATTTTCTTTCATAATGGGTTCATTTATGTACTGTTTATACAAGTTGAATTTTGGGTTTCATTCAGCAAATCCATATCCTTCGGAGAAAATCTTGACTCAAAATGATAATCAAAGAAAAAATAAATCAATGTCTGATGAGCTAGTCTGAAATGGAAGAACTCTACACAGATGATTTCACAGCATTTTAAGTGAATATACTATGTTTGATACTCTCCATTTCTGGAAAATTTGCATACACAAATTATTTTTCTTTCTATATATTTTCTTTCTATATATAAGGTGGACGTTACAGAAAATACAGCTATGCAAAATGCTGGTAGAATTCTCCCATTCTGAAGTTTGAGGTCAACATTAGCTTGTTTTGAACCAAATAAATATGGTCATGAGAATAACGCAATTATATTTGCAAATAAAACTGTACATTTTTCAAAGGGATTACTTCATACTGATTGTGTTATTTTCACTTTCTTAATGTACACACTGAAATTCCTCACAGGAGGAACTCAGGGCTACAACTATGCAGAAGTCAGCAAAGGTACAGTAGCTGAGTCCAGGCATCCAGGCAGAAAATGTGAGTCTAAAATTGAGAAGTAATGAAAGCCCATAACAAAAAGTACTTCCTGAATCTGTTACCTTTCCATGGATTTCAGTATGGTCAACAAGGGCAGCACTCATCATACTCATCTCACCTCAGAAATGGTGACCTCCAATCTTAAAGAAGACATCAGTAACTCGGGGCCCTGCTGGTTATGGCTACTTAGACCCCACAACCATGATGGCCAGAAAGGAGTCAGAAGCCACTGATAAAGCATACATCTAGTGGAAGAACACAGAGGATAATTTTCTCCTACATTCTCAAAGATATATTGTATGGATATCTAAGTTTGGTATTCACTGCCCAAAGGTGATGAATTTTTTTCTTCTAGTAATTCAATAAAACAAATTTCCAACTAATATTTATGTCCCAACATCTTTATATTTCTTATATATCAATTTAATAATACTCAATATAAAATATTGGTATATCTCTATTATACCAATAATACCAATATATTAATATTAATAAAATATGACTTATAGTGTAAAGGCACTATATACACATATATTATATCATTATGATATACCATATTATCTCATTTAAATCCAATAACAAACTATGCAATCCTTGTTGAATGCCCAAACTTCTTTGAAAAAAAAGTTTAAACATAATCAAAGGTGGGGAGAGGACATAAACACAAAGATCTATGGAATAATTATTTCTGAGTGGTTCAAACTGATAAATTAAGCATTTATCAATAAGAAATAACAGCAAAAATATGTTAAATGGCTGACTGGTTAAGATTGTCTCAACGTTTATTCCACATCATCATACTGAATGACTAGAAGAGTATCTTTATTTGTCCCTCAGTGTCTGTCCCAAGAAGAAAATGTATTTTAGGGTCCACACTTGGATTCATGTCTATATATCAAAGGATTCTCTTTTTTTCAAGTGGGGCTGATCAGTCTAAACAATAGGGCCTGTCAGTGGTTTAACTATATTAAGATAGGAATTAGTATACTTACTTTGTAAATATTTACAAGTATTAGCTGTATGTATATACAGCTATTTCTTGATGCACTATGGCTGAGCACAATCTGTAATGGAAAATATTACACAGTGAAGAATAAAATCCCAGTACTCTAGATTCAACATCTCATTATTCATTAATCAGGGATTCATATCTAATGTCTACGTGCCACACTAAAAATGCACTAATGCTAATCAAACACTATGACTTATAAGGGGTAGGTATTTAAAACCTAGCTATGAAAAGCAATCCAGTTCAGTCACCAGCATTGTAATGACCTTATAACCTTGGGCTCAAAAACTAGATTTTGTAATGATTCTCTTTGCTTAAAAGCCAAGAAATCCCAATCTACTTCTCTAATGTCACTACACTTGAAAAAAATATAATAGGAAGTGCCAAAATACTTTAAATTCCATGCTGCTATTGGCTCTTCAGGATATTACCACTTCAGACAAAATGAGGAATGTCTGACTACAGAGAAATCCAAGCAATCTTTGATGTTCCATATCAGACTGGGAAATGCTAGACTGTCTCCTCTGCAAACATCAAGCTGCATGCCCTGGAACAGTGCCAAAGAGAAACAGGCATTAATGAGTTATTTTCTATTGTTACTCATTCTATGGCAGTGCCTTATAATTATGCAAACTACTGAAGGGACAATTTAAAATCTAATCAGGATTAGAAAAAATCCTTACATTACTGCATTTTTTATAAGCCACTTTTGTTTTAGTATCTTCTTAGCAAAGTTTATTTGGAATTTGCCCCTCCTATAATAAATCAATTTGAATTTGTCTTTTTGTATGCAGTGCAAATAAAATGAATTAGAACTGACCTCCCCAAAGAGATTAAGTCAGGCTTAATTAGTTTATCTTATATTGATGGGTGGGGGAAACTTAATCAATATAACTCTTTTCAGGCTTCATTTTTCATATACACTTTAATCATTTGAATCCTTGCAAAATATCAAATTGTTGTGAAAATGCTTGAATGCTAATGTAGAACACTAGATTGTTCAATATAAAAGTGCCAGAACAATCACTTCTACACCAAACTGACACACTAAATCAAATTCAGAGTATACAGGCTTCTGAATTGATTTTGTAGTATGTGCCCAGCAAAATTCCAAAATTACTACACTGTAACATATTGAGCCTCTTCCCCCAAATTGATTTTTCTACCCCAAAATTAGAATATTTAGCTACAAAGTAATATATTCCCTATCACAAATACTGATATAAATGCTCTGGAAAAGCAATACCTACTCACAATAAAAATTTCACACTGCATAGAAGGGGAAAAATGAAAGTCCTCCTTTCTTTCAGACCCCACTTGTACTTCTCAGGGTGATCCATTTAATAATTTATTGCATATTCTCTTATACATTGTACAAAGAAGAGCATCCTGCATTTTTTCCCCACTTAACAGGTCTTGGACATCTTCCCAAGGATATCTATGTCATTCTTTATAATGTCTGCACGTTTCATTGTATGGCTTTACCATAATTTAATCAGTTCCTAATTTATGAGCATTTCAGTTGTCTGCAGTTTTGGATTTTACAAAAGAATGTTATCATGAGCACATTTGTTCATATATCTTAGGAATTTATCCTTTGGCTGCACAAGTATACAAATGGTAGTACTGCTGTGGCAAGACTGCCAAACTGCCCTCCATAAAGTTTGTTCTCATTAATGCTTCTACCAACCACCCATATGTGAGATTTCCATGTCCCTACACTCTCATCAGAGAAAAACGGGAATAACTAATACCTGTTGGCACAACTTTATGTACACATCTTAAAACGTGTTGTTTCATTTACTCCTCTCAACACAATCCTATGACTTTCCTATTATCCTCATTTAAACAGATGAGGAAACTGAGGTGTAGAAAAGCTGGGTTGAAGAAAAACCAAGATTAAAACCTGGAATGCCCAGTTCCTACATTCATGCTTTTCCTAGTCTACTAGTTCCCACATGAGTCAACATACTGTGGGTTCTTAATTCTAGAATATGCCCCACCAGTTAACTTGGAAAGTTTCACTGAACACAGCAAGCAGTGGATAACTTGCTAAGCAGTTTTAGAATTTCTAGTTAGAAGGTACCTAGAACCAATATTCTGACTTCACTAGCCTTAAAAATGGGAGAAGCAGTAGGAACTAAGGAGATAGTACAAGAAAAAATTTTGTTTTGTGTCTTGATGTATTCACAAATCTAATCACCACTCCTAGGGGAAAACAACATGTAAGCACTTGCCCTTTGCGCTAACACTCCTGTGCTATGAGACCATCTCAACTACTACCCTCTCCAACCTATGATAATGAAATCTGGAGGTGCAGTGTTACCTCAGCATCCTGTGGTTGTTTTGTTTTTTTGAACCTTCAATAAATGCTCTCTCTCAAGTACTTTCATTCTATAAATATTTTCTAAGCAACTACTATGTGCCAGATATCTTACTAGATTCTGAACTGTTCAATCTGATAGCCACTGGACACACGTGGCTATGAAACACTTGAAATGTAGCCAATATGGCATGAGATGTAAGTGTAAAAACACCAAATTTCAAAGACTTAAATTTAAAAAATGCAAAATATCTTTGTATTCATTTTATATAGATATGTTTAAATGATATGTTAGATGTATTGAGTTAAATAAGATATTAAAATTAACTTCATTTTTTTACTTTAACCTGTCCACTAGAAAATTTAAAATTACCTGTACATGTGGCTTGCATTCTATTTGTACTGGAAAGTATGGTTCTAGATTCATATTTCCCAAATTTTACTGTGTACAGGACTCACCAGGGATCTTGATGCAATACGGACTCATGATTCAGCATGTCTAGGGGAAGCCTGAGGCACTGCATTTCTAACAAGCTCCCTGATGACCCTGATACAGTTGGTCTGCAGACCTCACTTTGAGTAAGTGAGGTTCTGAACGTGTCGTACTCAAAGTATACTACACTGGGTAATATTCTTAGCACAGAATATTAGAGGATATTCAAAAAAATTGTTATAGAGTATGGATAAATTAAAAAACAGTCATATCATATTAAGTTAATGGGCAAAATCAATCCTAACACAGTAAATACAAGTTCAGGAGGAAGAGGATATCAAAATTTTAAGGCATAAATGTATGCAATAGATGTTGAGCTGATTCATGTCGGTGGGCATGATAACTCTTCAGACCATGATACACAAATTTCCACCTATTCACAAGTTTATTGGTCTCCACTGCACCTAACATCAGTCATCTCCTAGCAAAGTTAACATTAGCTTCTCTCCCACCTCCCACACAAACTAAGTTACTGGCAAGCAATTACATCCTGATTTATAAGATCTAACATACCCAAGACTAGGTTCCACTCATGTTAAAAATACAACCATTAGCTGATTTGGAGGCTGCCAAGGTCTTAAGAAAGGGTCTAAGAGGAATGTGATAAGTTTAGGAACTGGGGTTCAATGAGAGGTTGGTGGTTCAATGAGAGGTTGGTGTTATTATCCTGCTTGAGCCCAAATGAAAGGCAACAAAAGGAAGGAGGTGGCAGTTTGTTTTTGTTTTTGATTTTGATTTTTTTAAGCCTAATCACCTTTTCTGTGAGAGCCATGGCCTCTGCCTATGAGAGAACGGGAACGCATCCACCCATAGCAGAATGCTGCTGAGGGCTCCCAGAGGCTCAGTTTCAACGAGGACCCTTCTGCAGGAGTTACAATGATGGCCGATTTCAAAAATTTGGGAAACACTGTGGAGGAGTGAGAATGTCAGGAAAATAATCTGCTAATGTCCTCTTTTCACATAAATATTCAAAATGCCACCAGATTTAAATACTGAGTTTTCATTTAAATGGTGTATAAAACTTCCATAATGACACATCCTTCAAGCATGTTTCAGAACATATAACATTTTCCTTTCACTATAATTGGGCTTTTATAAAAAACTGTTGGATCACTTCTCTATCTTGGTGAAACTTCCCAGCCATATGGTTATAATCAAGGGTCAAAGTGCTAATAACACCAAAATCAATGAAATTAGAGGGTGGGTTCCACTTGATGCTCACACCCACCTTAACTCCTTTTTAGAATTAAAAAAAAAAAAAGGCTTTAAGCACTCTTGTTCCTCAGCTGACTTATTTAGAACTGCCGCGGCATGCGCCCCTATTCCATGTTCCATGTTTGCATTTTCCTTCAATCCCCTGTCCCCATTCCCCCACCATCACATAAATAGAAAAGAGAAACTTGAGCATCTTCCAATCCTATAACGTGGAAATGAGATATAAACTGTTAGATTTGATGTAAAAATATGCCAATTTCATACAGCTCAAACTAACTGCATAACCTTAAAAGGAATCTTTTAACTTTGTTTTCTAAAAATTAATCAAGATATATGTTGTATCGCCTTTTATACAGATTAAATGACTCCATTTTGCTTTTGTATCATTATGAAATTTTTAGAATATTTTACCTGACAACATTTAGTGAAACAAAAAAAAATTTTATGAGAAAAAATGTAGAGGTTAAACCCCAAAATGTTGACATCTGAGTATATGGATAGAGACTAAATTTCAGACTCATAGTTGAGCGAAGTTTAAAAGCTTACATTAGAGATTGTGCTTCATCCTGGATATGTATTTTTCTTGATAATAACAGGATATCTTACTTGGTTATTCTGCTATAGCCTCCTTTTTGCTTCCCACCATACTAAATATCATCAAGGAACAAGGTTTTAAACCCTTGCTTTAACAGCAATCTTTCTCTTCCTATTCCAAGCTGAATTAATTAATTCAATAAATATTTGAGTACTTTCTTTGTACCAGGCATGAGTCTGGGAACTAGAGGTACTACAGAGACCAAAAGAGTCAAGTTATCTCTGCCCAAGCAGAATTTCCATGCTTTGGACTATATGTTGATTGAAAATTTATAGGGTTCCAGACACTGAATATATGGATTTGAAAATGTACAGGTTTCCAGACACCAAATATATAACAATGAATAAAACATAATCTACCCCCAAGAAGTTGCAAATTTACTTGTTTTTTCCCATTAACTTTTTGTTGTTTTTCTTGATTTTTACTTCCATAGAAGTGAATCATAGGATCTTTAGACCCTAATTAGTCTGCCTAACAAAATCATAAAAAGCAATAATTTGAGTACCAAATATCAAGAATTTCCATTCATTCATTTTTTTTAAAAATGTTCCCACCACCGTTTTCACATTTCTGCTTTCAATTCAGTGATACCTCTCCTTGAATTGCCTTCCCTACTAAGGCCCAAAGTATATTTTCTTTGATTCCTACTTAGAAGGCACATTAAAAGATAAGCCTCAATTAGATTACAGATTGAAAATTATTCAAAAAGAGACTTCATTTAATTACATTTAAGTGTAAAAAAGGGTGTATTTGGCATGATGAGATGAAAAAAGGGCTCTGTGCAAGTTACACATAATAACGTTAGCAAGATTTTACCATGTAAGTGATAACTAAGTCATCTGTGCGTGTACTATCACAGTATTTGAACATGAAAAGGATCATATGTGCAAAGCACAAGGAAAATGATTATAAAATTTGAATACATCGTATAAAGAAAAAGTAAACAAGATGAAAGAAAGCATGCTGGTATTAATCTATTATTTTGATATTAATATCATAACACTTAAAAATATCTGAAGAAAGTAGGAAAGTTTTTCTCCGAAAGTTTGACTAACCAGAAGTACAATAATACAGAAGCACATTATATTTTATGCTGGTGCATGGGAGAATATTAACTCTCACTTGCAATTTTATGTTATATTGGGATTTCACAATGCATCATTAATTTTATTATAAAAGCAAATCATATATGCAAAAATGCATATATGTTTTTAATCATAAACAGCTACCTTTACATCATAGAACTGTGAGAGTTTGAGATGCTAGGTCTGAATGCACACAAAAAAATTCTGCAAACAGACTATCTAGTAGACTACTGCACATAGACTATCCTAGAAGCCTAAACAATGCGCAATCATGATACAATGATCTTAGTTTGCAGATGTGAACACGTCTTTATTAAAAGGGTTATTCCTCAAGATGGGTGCAACAACACCAATTACCCTCTATTCCTGAACCTCCATATGCACAAGGAGGGGATCAGGACTTGAAATAGTGCCACGGTGTAAAAGGGAAATGATGGAGGAGAAGAAATGAGCTTTGGATTAATGAGCTGGCATACACACCATGGCCTTAATGGGCAGCGCTGACAGGGTTCAATTATAGCAGAGTGTGCAGCCTCATTACTACCAGTGGCTGTCACTTAGGGTGCTGGTGCAGAAGAGAGTGCAACTGACTGCAGACAAAGGGAAAGGGAAACACATGAAAACAAAAGATATTTATAGCGCATCTTTAGAAGCAAAGATCCTACAGCCCCCACCAGCACCACTTCCACCCCCTAAAAACATACCCATGTGCGCATGCTCACACAGGCTCTTTGTATTTACACAGGATGGTTTCTGCGGCTTGGTTTGCTAATTGACTATTTCACCTAGGGCTTTTAGGCAGAAACATAATTAAATTAAGAACTAGTGCCAAGGCATTTTTTTTTAGATGGGACCTTAAATACTATCACTCCTAAAAAATAAATCCACATTAGAACTGTTACTCCTTTTACCGGGTACTAGTGCCTTACAGTCCCACTATTCTGCATTGTCTTACTAACAATCATCATCTTTTACCACAAAATTTTCATTACAGAGTCAAAATAAAAAGTTTAAAAGGAAGAATTTTGATTCCGTGAATAGCTATATGTCAATTTTCTAGGCTATTTAAGGTATCTTCATACCCTGGTGTTTAAATGGAGGGAGAAAGGGGCTAAATGGAAATTTGATAAGGCCTGACTAATAAAAGTTTCAACAATGTGTGGGATACAGTCTTGCCACAGAAAATCCATTTCTAAAATGCCTTCCATGAATTCACTTACAAAAGACAAAAGGCTGCCTCCCTTTCTCATGAAAAATCCCCTTCAGCCTCCATCAAATACATATTTAACAACTGATTCAAAAACGCTGACTTGACAGGAGCAAAAATAGACGTAATAATATGATTATACATCTACTATGCACTTATATAAATTTAGTCTATAAAATTTTAACACAACATATAAGTTTAATATTATTTGAAGTGCAGTATAATCTTACAATAGTTACTTGAACAGCAAATTACAATGCTGACTTTTTTTCTCCTAGAAAATCATCTCCAGGTGAATCTTAACAATCCATATTAAAATAACTAGATTACTTTTTGATTATATATGGCCATCAGAAACAAATAATCAATCTTAGTAGAGATAACTCAGGAAATGCTTTAGTGGCTTAAAAAGAAAGCAACAATAGAAAACTGATTACTCAGGATAGTTTCCAGCATCCCTTCCTGAACCCAAAATGTGAACAGTTGAAACTGATTTAAGCCTCGGGGTACATCCCCCAAGTCAGAAGGAATAATCCATAAATGCACAGATCACTGGGTCAAATGAAGTTAAAATAGCAAACATACAAGGGAAAATATTTCAAATGAATGAGTGTTTGCCATACCAATCAACTATTCCTTGAAAAAGACAAATGGGCATTTACAATTCACATTACATTAAAAAAAAAAAGTTAAAGGTAGCCATTTTTCTACAAGGCTTTTTCTAACATAGGTGGAAGCCAGAAACAAAGCATAATTATGATTGTGAATGAAAAACACAACGGAACTAACCAAAGGATGAAGATTTCCACTCATTTTTATATTATCATATGTATTATCATTCTAACACTTTTGTTACAACACAAACAAAATGAACTTACTTCAACAAAGCACCCTTTACTAGGGATGGTTACACTCCAGTGGTCATTTCCAATTTGAAATAGTAACTTAAACCAAAGGCCTCCTAGTCATCCTAGTTTTTCAGTCCGGGAGCTTCCTGCTGTCCTGTTCCACTCCCTGCATCTGATGGCATCACAAGGAGAAAGAACCAGGGAGGTCAGGCCATCCACTGACTGGTCACAAAAGGCTGGTGTAGGTGCTATCCTCTCAAGTCAGCCTGGAGTCTACCCACACTGCCTCCTTACTCCATCATTTACCTCTCAACCCAGACTCACCACTCCAGTCAACTGAATGACTTCAGCAGTCAAGCTAAAGTGTAAAGAAGTTCTAACGATGGGTATCCAGCAAAATACCAATGAACAAAATTTATCATGCAATACCAACTGGCTATGGAGAAGAGCCAAGGATCATTGCTTTGGAGGGTATTCCACATGGCACTGAATAGCTCCATGAACATTAATAAAGGCAAGTCACTGTGTCCTCTAAGTTCATAGGTGGGGAAATTAAGGCAATTTTCACCCAGTTTTAATAGGCTATAAATATAACAATAGTAAAATGTATATGAAGTATCTATGTGCAAAGAGCTTGGCTATTGGAAAAATGTGAATTTCCCCCTCCCAACCCTTTACAGTAATGCATGACTTCATTATGTCCTAAGACCCATAGCACTTTGTGGCTTATGTCCCATCTCAGATTGGGCAAGCTAAGCCACAAGAGTGTAGGATGATGACTGCCACAGCAACCACTAAAAATATATCTCATATATACCTCTGATCTCACTGACATGATTGGCAGGGACTAAAATACTCTGCAGCCTATCTCATCATTTCCTGCCTACGGTACTAGTAAGTTCAAAGAAACATCTTGCCTTTTGGTCCCTATTATAGTCTTAAAAAGCCCTATACAATTTTTATTCAAAAGATTTATTGTTCCTAAGACACGCTTTCTTCTCTTCTGAAAATTTTCAATGCTACCATGAGTAAGATTCTTTTTTCCTCCTAAGATATGGAAAGCTTACCAAGCCATAAGTATGGTTACCAATGGGGATGAAAAGGAAATGAAATTTGGAGGGAGTACATATAAAGATGTACAAACATATTTATGTTTACACTATAGTATAGATTTAAATTTTTGCTCTATTCTTTTGACTTTATATTGTCATAAGTACATTTCTATTTTTAAAATAAAAGTAAAACTAATAAAAATTAACATTAAAATTGAATAAATTTCAGTTTTAGTAAAAATTAAATTAAATTTAAATGTAAAAAATTAACAAAATAAATACTGGCATTTCTCCCCCTGTGAGATGGGTGGCTTCTCAGTTACTTCCAGCAGAATGTGAGTCTAACTGCTTCTCAAATCTCAACTTAGCAATATCTCCTTCTTTTTTTACTAGTGTTTCCATCTTTGAGCCTGCCCCCACAGTCTCTCGTCACTGGCATCTAGAGAGAACACTTGCACACAATAGTTACTCACCTGACTTACTAGATGAACACAACTAAATCCAACTTAGCAAACACCCCATCAATAAAATGTCTTTTACCCTTGGGAGCAAGATTTGGTTTTCCACCCCCAGGAGACTGATTCACCTTTAGTCAACAACGTTCATTTCCCTAGACTTGACTCAGTCCAAGTCTTCTACCCTCACCAGACTTCCAAGTCTCTGATCTATTCCAAGGTTTAATAGCTGCCAGATTCCATAGTTACCCGGTATCTGTTCCACTCATAACCCTTAACAAAGTCATCCCCCACACAGTTCACAAAACTCCAAGCAACAATGGTGGTTCCAACTATGACCATCACTCAAGATACCAACCATCCATTCTCTTACCCCACCCATCACTACAAGCAGCCCAAACTCAAACCTTCTGTTGATCCTCACTCCTTTGACTTAATTGTGCCCCCAGGCTCAAGATCCCTGCTCTGTGTACCTTAATTTATTTTTGAATTTCAATTATTGGCCCCATTCCATTTGAGAGACTCCATTCATCACGGTTCCTCAAACTTTAATGTGCATACCAACAACCTTAGGGGCTGATTAAAATGTAGATTTTGGGCCAGGCACCGTGGCTCAAGTCTATAATCCTAGCAATTGGGGACACCAAGGTGGGAGGATCACTTGAGGTCAGGAGTTCGAGACCAGCTTGAGCAAAAGTGAGACCCTGTCTCTACTAAAAATAGAAAAAATTAGCTGGGTGTGGTGGCATGCACCTATAGTCTCAGCTACTCGGGAGGGTGAGGCAAGAGGATCACTTGAGCCCAGGAGTTTGAGGTTGCAGTGAGCTACGAT
The DNA here is from genome assembly GCA_023783475.1 of Daubentonia madagascariensis. Taxonomy (NCBI): domain Eukaryota; kingdom Metazoa; phylum Chordata; class Mammalia; order Primates; family Daubentoniidae; genus Daubentonia; species Daubentonia madagascariensis. Next base: position 39,540,434 of record JAKFHU010000600.1, read on the forward strand.
GACGCCACTGCACTCTACCCACGGCAACAGAGTGAGACTCTGTCTCAAAAAAATAAATAAAATAAAATATAGATTTTTAATCAGCAGGTCTAAGGTGGTGCCTCAGATTCTGCATTTCTAACAAGCTCCTAGGTGATGCCTATGCTGCAGGTTTTGCTAATCTGAACAGTACATCCCAGTAATGTCCCTCGTAGTTTCCTGGACCTTAACTTTCCTAATTGTTAGGCTTCACTTGCTCTTCTAGTATGAATATTGCTCTCGCTAAGGGTGAGGTCCCCAAACCCTTTCCCACACAGTTATCAACAACATCCCAGTACAAACATAAGGCTATAATTACTTAATACCAACACAGCTTTCTCCATGGAAAAAGTCAGTTCAGTTTTTTTAGGTCATAAAGCCCCATAAAAAAGTCATCATCCCAATCTTCATCTACAGTTTAGGTATTAAAAAATAGTAAATTGCCCAATCATTTAAATTAAAATAATTTGTGTTAGATATATAAGCTAAGAGATATAATCCAGGTCTGATTCTCATACTATGATCCTATTTATGCCATATACTGCTCAAACATTTATATTTCTGAAATCCATAGGCATGAATGAGGTTTCCTGTAAATTGCCTAGGCTGGAGAGTACCTGGACTTCACTGTATAGGAAACAGATCCATATTACTTCTTCCTCTAACAATTGTACAGGTTATACAATAAGATAATCCCATGTACGAGCAAACCACATTCCTTCTTCACTATCCTCTGAGGGCTCTTTTGCATGAACATTAAAAAATCAGCCCTTTTCAAAGGATTTAAGGGAGGGGAGTGTTGAGCAATGTTTAACACCACAGTTAGCAGCTCAGGCTGCTTTGAACTCTCTGAGCACACATAAATAAAGCTAGATTTCATTATGGGCCTGACAGCATTGTATAGCACTAAATGTTTTATTTTACTTTAATCCCAGACAAAAGCATAGAGGAAGAAAAGAGGTGCTTATAAAGTGAAAGAATGCAGCAGAAGATATTCTAAGAAATATAGAAACAGAAAAATACCATTGACTCAAGAAATACCTTCACTGTATTTGTTAACACTTTCTCAAAAAATATATTAAAATTGCATCCAACACATTGTTCCTGCTCTCTACGTTTTAATTTGAGCCCCTAATTTGGGCCATATTTTCAACACCAGAAGTCTGATTACAAAAAAACAATGCATTTTTTTCAATATTTTTTCAAATGGGTTCTCTTTGACTGTGACTCTTCTACATCAAATTATGATTCCATCGTCGTCACATTTTTTTTCGTGTTGCAGACATTGGTGACTCCTTCCAATTATAAACAGCTTACTGTAGTTTGCTTCTTGCCAGAATATCTCCACATACTCAGTAGAAATACCAGAATAGTCCTAACTCCTAGAATTCGTATTCTAAAATAAAATCTATGTACCTCAGATTTGCTTCTAAGAAAACCTGATCTTCATCACACTTTAGCAGAACAATGGATACAAGTAAGATGAATATTAAGAATATGGATGCATATTTACCACTTCATTGATAAGTAAAAACATTTTTCAACAGTCCTTGGAAACAATTTTGTCAAGGGTTCAAAAATCCTGACACTTCATAGACATTTAACTACTTATCCTTTTTCTATCACACTACAGAATTCACCTTCTCTTTGGGCCATTCCTACAAACACTCATCTTTATTCCTCACATGAATTTCTCCTGCTGTTATATATGACCTTCTTAAGTATTTAAAATAATGGATGACATTTACTTCCCTTCTTCCAACTGTTCCTTATGAACTTATATTCTGTATTTTAAAAATCACTATTTATTTATCTACATATGAAATAATTTTCAATTCCTGTAAACTTTCACTCATACATCCTTTTTCCCAAACCATTAGTCATGTTCCAGATGTTTCCAGTAAGGACTATGGGAGAAGGATTACCTTGTGATTACCATATGCTATATACTTGTTTAGACAACTCTATTTCCAGGTTAGCAGTCTAAAGAAGGTAGAAGTAAAATGAGTTTAATCACAGGATAAGCAATGTCTTTCTTAGGAATGGAATTGACTGTATCGAGTCAGGAAGAACTACCATTTTTAAATATCCATAAATGTTTGGAATTCTAATTGTAAGTAAAAAAAAAGAAAAAGAATAAAAAATCCCATCATGTAAAGTTTATACCACCATGAAGATAGGAGAACAAATGGAAATGATCTAATTTTAATTGGTTCCTATGAGTTGTTTAATTATAACTTTTTAAACAGTGGTTAGCCCAAAAGGAAAATCCCACATTTCTAATCTGGAATTTTAAGACATTTTTAATCACTGTTCTGGAAGCTTTCATACTTAATGTAAACAGATTATGCATGACCCTCCCTAAATACAATAAATTCTGATATTTTCTTTCTAAAAATGATAGCATTGCATTTGTTTTTCTAAATAAGAGAGCAGGGAAAAAAATTGCTGAAAAGAAGTTATAAAATTGGGTGTAACTCAAAAAAATGACAGATTGGGTGGGGCAGCACTTATACTCCCTTCATGATTTTGTCCTTGCTTTATAAATGAAAATCTAGGATGTAAATGCCAGTCAGACATATTCTACCTGAAATCTGAAAATACTGCTATATTCTCCTTGCGTATAGTACTGCCAGAATAATAGAAGGTTCTACACTCATAATTTATATCACTGACAGATTTGGAGATAACACAAGAAAAAGATTCCAGGTCTTTCTTTAGAGTTGGATTGTTTGTTTGATGCTAGTAGCAATGTATACTTATATTTTTCCTATAAAAGAGGTAGGTATGAATCAAACACTGTGGCTGATGACAAGTTTAGTCAGACTGTGCCATTTATGCATAATCATCTTTCTGGACATCATAATGCTTTAATTTCATACCAGTCTTGTACTTTCTGAAGATGGTATCCATCTCTCATTTTTACCTTTTCATTTCCACATAAAAATAATATCTGCTAAAAGGTACCCACTGTATCTCTGAATTGGGAGTATACCTCTTCTCTTGGTTACATTTTCTTTAAAGTTGTGGTAAGAACGACAAGATAGTAATAAGTGGCAGCCAGTAACTCTGAGGCCCTACTCCTGTGTCTGCTCAGGGAGCAGTAATAATCAATCAATTCTCTCCCATTTTATCGCTGCTGTTTTCCTATGATACTATAGGTAAACTAAAGAATCCATCTTGGTCTTTGCAGTAGGATTAATTGGGGTATCTCATGTGCAAGAAGGAGTATGGATACTCACTGTCATCCCTGAAAGGCTACCCTCTTTAATGCAAAGAAATATGAATTTTATAAGCAAAATTCAGTTAACTTGGGTGCTATGAGATGGCATCAGACCAAATTCTATTCTTTCAAAGAAGGAACTTAAGAGAAATAGCAAGACGACATACAATTGGAGACCATGTCTGCTTTAGCCAACTTACAAACTTAGATGAACTTTGATCAACTTAAAACTATAGAAATTACCTAGTCCAGTTCCTTTAATTTATAGATGTGAAAACAAAGTCCCAGAGAGGAAATGTGACTTGCCCAAAGTCACAGAGGAAGATTTAAATCAGAGGTAGAACTAAATCTCTTTACCAGTTAGGTTTTTACTACCAGGATAAGGATTGACTGCATTCAGTTGTCATTTACAACTATTCCTAACCTCTCTCCCAATCTTGGGCCACTTACAGTCACCAGAACATCCCCAGAGAAGTTTGAAGAGGGTGAGCTGCCGCTTGAAGAACCCACAAAAGCAAAAGCATGCAGGTGAACCAGTTGTAGGTGGGAGGGCCCTCCATAAAAATCAAGCCTGCCCCAGAATTTCAGTTTTGTGTCGAACCCAAACTACATAAAAGATACAAGAACTGCACCACCTCCAGAGGTGTTTTCTACACTTCCTAGATGCATCCAGAAGCCAGAACGAATCTTCCAAAAAAGTTTAAATGGGGCAGAGTGTTCTCAGAATCCATCCAGAATAACAGAAAATGAACCAATGTCACTCCTGCACGTGGAAGTACCATTTTCCAAAGCTGCAGGTCTTTTTCTCACCACCCCTCCCCCACCCAGACTTCAGTAACTTTCTCTGCAGCTGACCCCATGTGGAGAGATGTCCAGCACAGAAGGCCCTCACATGCCATTTGTATTCCAAGCCTGTGGGTCTCTAGTATTGTGTGTTGGCTCCATTCTAATCACCATGCTTTTGCAAACTGAGAAAGGCAAACTATAATTTGGAAATGTCTGCTGTTGTGTTTGTTTGATTATTGCTCGTTGTGTTTCTTTTTTAAACAGCTCTAGCACATAGCAAAATGCCTCACACGTTGTTGGCACTTAAAAAAATTCTACAAACTTTTATTAAGTGTTACATTCTATTTGTGATTATAGGCCCTACACCCTCTTTCGAATGCATCTGCACCAGCTCCGTTGACATGTTCCTAAAGATTATCCCATACAAATTTTGGAGATATTGAAAGGAATATTGATCCCCTGAATTCTTGAGAAGCTGAGAAAGCAGCAATGTTTGCATCTTAATACCAAAAAGGGAATAGGAGAACTCTCCTATCTGTACCTCATTACAGTGAACATCACGTAACAGAAAGAAACAACTGCAGAGAGTATGAGTTACTTTAGACAAAGACTTGGGCATATGTCCCCCTCTTCCTCCATGCTTGAGTATATTTTATGTTCATAGCCTTATGACTTACTGGAGTCTGAGTTAGATTCAAAAGTGAATTTGTCATTTAAAATATTTTCATAGGATTAATTGGATTTCTTAGATTTTGCTTTTTCCCCCCTGGATGTTATATAAACAAGCATTCTCAAGAATGTCATCTAGTAATAACACAATATTCAACTTGGAAGGCAGTGAGCCAACACTCTCATTTTACAGATCATAAATAAGTCCACAAAGCTTTCTTACTATATACAAGGCTTCAAATGTTTTTCTACAGTCTCTCTAATCTTTCCCCAAATCTTCCTCTTTATAATGTCCTCATCACTGCCACGTATAATTCTTTTCCAGCTGTCTTTTCTCTTATGAAGTTATTTCAATCTTCAGGATAAATTAACTCTCTCCCACAACTGGACCTATACCACTACCCTCTACAAAGCCTCTCACATAATTTACACACACCTAGTTTCCATCCCCCAGCAGCTTGCATCAACATACACCTTGTCCCTTTGCTCAACATCTTATCCACTCACAGAACACTTAATACACAAAAACCACATCAATACCAATAACAAAATTAATATAATTAGAAGAAACAATTATATCCAACAGGCACGACTCCAAAGAACTGCAAGGATGGCAAGAAGGTGGGGAACCTCTATTTCAAAACTCTTGAAATGTATGTTGTTATCACCATACAGTGAAAGTGGTTGTCTGGGAGACATGACTTACGAGGTCCAAAGAAGACTCACGTCTGAAACTATCTTGCCCATCTGCCAAAAATTCATTTCACTTTAGCACTGCCCATGAAACTTACTCCTTTAAGTTACAAAGTTTTATTTTCACAAAACACAAATGCTAAGAGAAGTGACACAGTAAATCCTATGAATTATTTCCAATTCCAAATAAATATGATCAATCATCTGGCTCTCTCAATAATTAGCTAAGATCCAATACATGCGGGGCTGAGGTGAGAACTGAAAGAAAACTATTTTGCATTACAGGGTAAATGAGGAATGCATTTGAAGTTTTGGAAAGGGGACATCAGGAGACAAGAGGAGGTAAAGAAAGAGTAAAACTTAAACGTCACCTGCCTCACAATTTTAACAAAACCCAATTCTTCCTTCAACAAGCTAAAGAAAAACAAAAATACTACAATACTTTGACTTTCTGAGGATTGCTATGGCCCTTGAGACTCTTATAATCATTGAGCACTTTCAAAATAGCTTTGATTCTAAACCTTGGCAGTCAGAGCACTTTAGTAATTACTTCAACCTGAGCAAATGAGTGTTCTCAGTACAAGAGGGAAAAGGAGGGAGCTGAGAAAATGAATGACAGTGAGAAAGGAAGAAAAGAGAAAAGTCAATCATTAGTTGAAAGGGGGCAGTATCCAGCAGAGGCACAACACAGTAAGGTTTACACCAGTGGAATTCAACCAGAGGTAATTTTGTCCCCCAAGGAGCATTTGACAAATCTGGAGATTCTGTTGTCAAAACTGGGAGGGGGAGAATGTTTCTGACATCTACTGCATGGGGCCAGTGATGCTGCTAAGCATTCTACAATGCACAGGACAGCCTCCCGTCATAAAGAATTATCCAATCTAGAATGTAAACAGTGCTGAGGTTGAGAAACTCTGGTCTAGACTTATGTAAAAGATGAAAAATGATCATAGGAACAATCAAGCAAGGGTCTTTTTACCAGGTACAAAAAGGCTCTTCAGAGATGTCACTTTGCTCATGCTGACCTTCACAGACCAGAATTGGGCTTATGTTTTCTTCAAAAATGTGTTAAGACAAATGTAGATACTAGTGTGAAAGGGTCTATTGATATCCAAAGACTTCAGGCCAAACCAACCAAAGAATACAAGCAAAAGTCAGCACATCGGCACCCAAACGTGCAAAGTGACTTGATAAGATGAAGAGTTCTGGGTTAGAGAGATATCAAAATCTTAAAAACTGCATTCTGATTTAGAGATGAAATAGAAGCAGATATTATAATCTTGGGATTTTCAGCCCAAACTATGAAAAGTGTGGAGGTCCTAGTGAATCCTGATAATGATAGCAGCTAGCTCTGATTTAAAACTTCCAATGTGCCAAATACCATGCTAAATTCTTTTCATGCAGAATATCGTGTGGTCATTGTAAACTATCCATCTGACAGTTAAGAGAACTAAGACTCAGAGGGATAAGGTAATGATTAGGAAAAGCCAAATTTAGGAATCAAGGCTAGGTGCATCTGACTCCAAAGTCTTGTTTTAACCACCGTGCTATACTAACCTCCTAATAATTCAGGGTATTGACCCAAGAGAAAAAAAGAAAACCAGCATTCATTCATTTATCCCTCAATTATGTGAGTGCCTCCTAAGAGCCCGGGACATAGTAATGAGAAAGAGACAGGTGCCTTGATCTCAGAGAACAAACTAGTAGGGATAGAGAATCTCCAGAATGAGAATCTAATCCCTAAAATCCACAAGGCAGAAACAGGAGATTTCTATTTTTTCCAAGAGATTTTGTTTCCCTTCTACTAGGCCCAATGCAAAGCACAGTTCAATCATGTGCTGAGTCCTCTGCTTTGTCAAAAGTCAAAATGAAACCTCTCTCGCCCTTTCAGACTGAGCTCGCTCTTGGTCCCCTAAAGACCATTTGAAGGCAAATTCCAAACAAATATTCTGTATAAGGACTTGCAACTTTCTATCCATTCAACTCTAGGGGAAATAGGTCTAGGACTTCCTTGACAGAAATTTGAAGTCCTCAGATCCCAGACCTCTAGTCACACAGGATGAGAGGCATCAAAATACTACAAAATAAAGAGGTTGCAGAAGCAGTTGTCTGATGAAACAGCTGCTACCTGTACATGAAACTGTCTCATACATTATGAAGAACACAGTAGAGCAGGAAATCCCCCAGAATAGGATACAAAAGATTGTATGTCAAGTCACAGCTTTATCACTTATTAGTTGTAACCCTGAGCAAGTCAATTAACCCTCTAAAATCTCCATTTCCTCACCTATTAAATGAGAATAATAGCTTTCCTGTCTACCTCACAGAACTGCAATAAATAAAATAATACATCTGGAAAGGCACTGTAAACTGTCAAGATTTCCCATTATGCTTGGTGTCCAATTTTGCCCATCTCTAATTGCTAGAGGTTAAATCTTCGATTAGAAACATAGGTACTTAGTAGACAGCACATCACAACACCCCCATCCATGTCATAAAGCCCTGTCACCAAGTGCCATCAACAGAGGCACAGACACTGAAGAGGAAAAACCTACCCATGATCTCTGCATGAGATGGTGCTGGAGCTTCCTCATTCTCAGTTTCCATCTTTTTTTATTTTGCTTATAGCCACAGAACCCAATAGCTGACTTACATATAGTCATGTGTTTCTTATTTGAGCACATTTCTCATAGTTATGCACATGTGCCCCATCCCCACCCCAGCATGTATATTGTGACTTTATGGTCTGATATATGGGAGGATTTTGAACCTGCAACAGGGAAGGGGTTATGATTCTCCCCTCCCCATCTATGCTACCACTAGGAACCATGGTTTAGCTAACAAAAAAAACCAACAAAAGAGTGTGGATAGAAAATTTAGCTGATATCGATTCAAGTACTACTGAAATATTCTAAGTGAATGCTCAATCCCATAATGTGATGAATGATACATTTATGTAGCTAAGTGCAGAGACTTAGTTGCTAGTTAAACCTGATGTGAAAACTTTCCAAACATCACGGTTCTTCACACTGACATATGTCTGCTTCCCTATACAAGATTAAAATTCCTACAATGCCTGAAGCAAACCATTTCAATTATGCAGCAATGGTTAAAAGTGTGAGCTTTGGCTCAAACTACCCAGATTCTTATGGATGATTCACCATGTGAACTTGAACAGGTATCTATGTGACCTTGGACAAGTCACTTAACTTTCTGAGTCTCAGTTTTCTTATGTGCAAAATGAAGGTAATAGTGGTACTTAATTCTTAGGACCATTATGAGAATGAAAGGAGATGATCCTGATAAGTACACAATGCTGTACCTGACATTATACTACAAGTTCAGGAAACACCAGCAGCTATTTATTACAACTGAGAGATATGTAAGGTTTTAATTTCTCTAAACTGGTAAGTGATCTAAAAGAACTCCTAATTCCCCTCAGGTCCACTTAATTTTAATTGCTAAGCACAGATTCGAGCAGCGAGCATTGAAGGATAAATTTTCAAGAAAGCATGACCTCTTACATCTAAACATACCAGCAGCAACACATGAAGTATAAAAGTAACCAATTTGCTTAGAAACCAAGAGACAGCAAGGTAACCACTCAAGGTAAAGCAGGGTTTGGGGAGCAGTTATAGCACAGAACTGAATTCTCAGCAGCCCCCACATTAATGCAAAAAAGACCTGACAAGAGATGATGGAAAGGAAGAGATCAGGCTACAGACAACAAAGAGGGCAACTCTCAGGAGCAACAAGGGTCAGAAACAGATATTGTGATCATGGTGAAAATTCCCACTGGGGTACAAGGGGAAATGCTGAAGAGAACAGAATTGACAGGAAAACCACTGTGGTCATGAAAGATCAAATGGACTTTCTAGACGTATAAAGAAATCATAATGACCTTTTTAAATGGCAAAGTATCAAAAAGATGCTGGAGATGGGAAAGGAAGCCTTAGCCTGAAACCCCACCCTAACTCATTTCTTGCCACTCCCCACCTCCCTTGTTACCTTGCAACAGGATCACATATAGTCAATTCTGCTGTAGCACTTGTTTTGAAAACACGAATTTGTTCCAACACAATTGTTATATTAGGAAATAATTTAATTGTAACCAAATTTGAATTTTGCGTTCATATGCAATTTCATCTTTGGAAAACACCTAGGTGAATAAAGGAAACTGCGCCCGCTGAACCAAGCCGTGTAGGAAACAAAAACAAAACAAAAACAAAAAAAACAAGCACACCCACATGCGCAAAACTGTGCTATCGTGTTTATTAGGTTCTTGTCTTTTCTAACATATCACTGGCCAATTTTTTAACATTTTGCCCTTGACTCTCTTTTTCCCATAAGCCCTGTGGGGTTTTTTATTATGCAATTTTGCAATCATAATTATTAGGAATGTTATGGCAGAACTGACCATATCCTGTGGTGACCTGTACATACCGTTTTATATAACCATGTAAAATTTCTCCCATTAGCTGCAGTTCTAACCTCCCTCTTAGGCTCATGGCTCACCTCCCTCACCCTACTCTTCTAGCTAAATCCTACTCTCCTTTAAGACTTACTCAATCTGCGGGCCTTTCCCAGCTGGGTCAGCCTGTCTACCTGCAAGCCCTTGCCTCGAGCTCCCAACAGCACACCCCATGCATGCCTTACCATTATACTTACCACCATGCACAGAAGTGGTACCTTTATAGATATATTCACCACTGTTTTGAATCTCAAAACAGAGATCCATCTTATATTTTTGGGCATCTTCAGCATGGCACAGAATAGGTACTTAATAAGTGTTGAGGTAAATGGAATAACAAAACAAAACACTCTCAATTTTAACAACCCATTTGGAATCTTACCACTCAGCAAAAATATTAATATCTATACTTTATAGGAAGGAAGGAAAGAGAAAAACCTGCAGGAACCAAGGAGCATTCAAAAACAAGCCAAGTGTGTTCAAAGCTGCCAGATCAATAAAATATGTGAAAAATTAAGGAGATTCAATAGAAAAAGTCCATACCAAAGAAGACACAGTAGAGTATATTCAGATAAAAAGTATCTGGAAACATTAGGAAAATTTATAAATTGTGAATTTCATGTATACATAAAGGTGAGACTGTACTGCACCTACAGTGACCCCTTGCCAAAAATTTCAGAATAACTGCTAAGTAATGTTTTCCCTTTACTTAGTATCCTTTTCTCTTTTAAGTGAGATTTTTCATTTGTGTTGTGGGAAGGACATTACAGGGAGAGGCTTATTAACTTTGACATCAGCTGGGTTTAACTGAACTAAAGAATACTTTCCTGAATGGGGACTAAAATGAGACATAATAAAAAGCTCCGTTTAGTTGGGACAACTTATATAAATGAGATAGACTGACATTAAAAACTTTACCATAGGTTCAGAACTTGTGTGTATAACAAAGCACTCAGAAAAGAAATGACTTAAAAGGACTTCTATAGAGATGAGAATCAGTCTTATTTCACCAAATGAAAATTAGCCTTTATGCTGCTTTTAAAGCTGCACATTGCATGCAATGCAACAATTATCATTAGATCCAAGATTCGCTCTCTGCTCATATGCAAACGTAAGGATAAGACAATGTAAAAATCAAATTAAATGCACTTAAAGCCTTTTGTTTTATTACCAAGAAAAATTATCTTCCAAGTGCTAAGAAATGCAACAGAAAAAAAGAAAAGGACAAAAAGCATCATGAAGCAATGTTATAAACAAAGGGAGAGCCTCAATTCACAAAACAGTAAGTTCGAGCAAAAAAAGGCACTCCAAAAAAATAACATAAATAAGTAACATGAAGGAAAGTGCAAACAAACCAAAACTCTGCTAAACAATTTTTATTTATAAAACATGTTTAAGATGAGACTGTTTCAAAAACCCTGCCAACAGACAAACTGCTGGACTACAAAATCTCAAGGGTGATTTTTAATTGATTTATGATTATTAACTGTGATAAATGAATGAGATATTTCAGAAGGCAAAAAAATTGCTCCCTTGGATATCAAGCGGGGAGGATGTAGATGAAAAACTGGATGAAAGCAGTGGTCAAAAATTGCTATCATAATCTTTTAAAAATGTATATATACAATGCCCCCAACCAAACAATTCTCAATGGCTATGCAGACCTCTAGCAAAAATCTCTCACCGTACCTATGTCTATGTTATTCTCTTTGATGTCATATAATTCAGGGTTGGTTAATTTTTGATGATTTCTAGTAGTCCTTGAGCACTTTTTCATGCAGGATATTGTTTTAAGTACTTTATATATATTAACTTATTTAATTCTTACAGTAAGTGATTACTTCTGTTCCCACTTTACACAAGAAGAAACCAAGGCACAGAGAGGTCGAGTAACTTACCAAGGTTACACAGAGCCAGAATTGGAACCCAAACATTATAGATCTAAAGTCTACACTACCCCTGACTATACCATAGAATAAATAGGTTATCATTGTTTAAATGTATCCCCTCACCAAAAAAAAACTATTTTAAAAACATATTTTAAAAGTGCTGCACAAAAACAACAGACTCTTGTTTGTGATGTGATTCCTATTGCATGTGGACGGTTCAAGTGGAAAATGTGTAACCAACATGGCATTTGCAGTTACTCAGTGATAACCATGGGACTGGATCCAAGAGACTCACCCCAATTTGCTAGAGTGCTACAGAGTGTCATTCACCCAGCTAGGAGAGAATCAAAACGCACACAGCTATCAGGACCAGCTCCAAAATGAGAGAACAGCATGCTTTAGATTCTAATCTGTCTAGAAACAACACTTTTTCCTCTATTTACAACTGCTGACAAAAGTTCCCGCTTTTACCCCTGAGTAATTTAAACTATAATTTGTCAAAGCCAAAGAGTTAGGCTACATGTAACCTCATGTAACCTCACCTTAATAGCAAGCCTCCTATATAATACTCCTTCTGGCAATTGCTCTTGGCAAACATTGATAGCAATACTGTTCCCACTTGGCCTAAGGATACAGAGAGGGAGGAAATCAAGCTAGGTGCCCTGCATAAACATGCCTTATGGATTTCATCACAGATTCCAAGAAGAGTTATTTGGATGCTTTATAATGTTAAAGATGCAATGCTGGATAGAAGGAGAACAGATTTTTATAGTAAGGTATATAGTAGTAAGAACATACTTGGAAACCCAATGCTAAGAGCTAAATACGCATATCCAAAAGCCCAGAAGGATTTTTAATATCTCAAATTATATCTCAATAACATCAACAGCTGCAGTTCTAACCCGTGAAATCATCCCTGATCCACTAAGTTTACTCTATGTGCCTTTGAAGGATCTCTCCTTTCATTCGCCCTTATCACAGTCCACTTTACATTACACTGTCATTTGCACTTGCACGTCCACTTGGTTACTTCCTCCCCAGGCTGCTGCCTGTGTGAGCTCTGAAAAAGCACACATTGTCTTCTCACCATGAATCTTCCATGCCTGTACTGTACCTGGCATGTAATAGGCACTTAATGATTCTTTGAATGATTAATACAAGCCAAATCATCTGGCAGTTGCTACACCCAAACTCATCCTGACATCTAAAGATAACATGAGCTGGAACCAGATCCTAAGTAACCCATGACCACCTAAAAACAATTCCAAGCTACTACAACTATTTTAGAAAATGAGAGAAGAAAAAGGTGGATGTTTTCCCCACAATATGGCACTTCTGGAAGTATGATTATGGAAAAGAATACCAGAAAAAAAGGGTAAAGAGTGAAGATGACAATGCTGACTTATAACTTTTAGTTGAGATGAATGGGTTAAGGTCCAGAGAAAACATATGTAGCTGGATAATCTGGTGAGATTTTGCTTTACTTTATTTCTGCTTTATGTATTTACCTACATTTTATTTCATGGCCTGTTTACCTTAGACTGAATATACTTATTTGGAAATCATTAAAATATGTATTGAACTGAGTTTGGATGTGCCTTATTTTTCCCCTAGTGAATTATGGGTAGAGAAAAAACCGTAAGCAACATTTTTATAGCTGAACGGTTTTATTGCCTCAAATGCCCTTTTCTAAATAGCCACTTTTGTATTTTACATTTTTAATCTGTTTTTGCTTTACAAGAGTGAGGCCAAATGACTCCCAGAGTTCTTTGACCAATTGTAAAATAACTTCAGTTATACAAATTGAAGTTTTCATAGGCACAAAATGTAGAATTTGAAAGGGTAGAAAACTAAAAAAAAAAAAAAAGAAGAAGAAAGAAAAGAGAAACTGTAGGAAAAAAGACAAATAGCATTGACTCTGTGGCACACAACATCAATTAACATAAAATATACAAAGATTTTTGGCTTGCTATCATTCCAGAGCCAAAAATAACTGCTTAAGCCACATGAACCTGTATCCATTTTTAACCCTGTACATCAAAAACTATGGCTCATAATACAGCGGTGCTAAGAAAACTGTCCATGCGTCTATGACCACCATTACCACTAACAGACACTCACACTTGGGAAACAACAACAAAAAATAAAATGTTCCTTTAATGCACTAGAGCACATTAAGAATGAGCAGAAGCAAGAACACTTCAGAGGTATTCATTCATTCATGCATATACGCATTCATTCAACTAACCAATGTTTCTTAAATTCCTAGCATGTACCAGGCATTGTGTTGGGCTCTCAGGCTATAAAATAAAACATTTCTGGTTTGCAGATTTATAATCTATCAAAGGAGGGGAGAAAAGTCCATAGGCTCAGACAAATATATACACTACTGTGGTGAAAGGAGTGGTACAAAGGATTTGTTCAGGAAAGAACATCCTGAAGGAAGAGTAATACCTAGGAGTTTGCAAGTATGTGTCTGTGTCTCTGTTTGTGTGAGATGCAGTCATGTGGCAAGGGCAGGGGGAGGAAGAAGATGGGAGGACATGGAAAAGAAGGACATGAAAAAGATACGAAGGTGAGAAATAGCACAGTATGAACAACAGTTTAGTATGACTAAAGCACAAACTGTGAGGCAAGAGCAGGAAGAAAACAGAGCATCACAATGGACAAGGCTGATGGTGAAGGGCCTTCATGGCATTTGAGATACTTGGACGTTCCCCTACAGACAATGCCTAATAAGAGGTTTTAAACAGGGAAGTGAGGTGGTCATAATTGTGCTTGCCAGGTGACTGGCTCAGATAGTACAACTCTTGCATAAGCCATGATTGCAGCAGGTCAACAAGTGACCTAATCTCAGAGAGAAGGTTATAAAGGTGCAGCAAGACAGTGTTCAGAATGTGAGTGTTCTGAGTAATGAATAGAGTCCTAATTAGGTCCATGGGGTTCAAGAGAGTAGACAGAGCCCCCATTAGGATACGGGCTCCTACAAGATGTGTGGAGCATCCTTAATTGCCAGGATTAGGCATTCTTACACATTTCCAGTGGGATAGTATGCTGGTAAGATGATGGTATTATACAATTTAGAATCATCCAACAGACCCCTTAAAAACATTCATACCCTTTGGCTTAGTAACTATACATTTATAAACACTGCCTAAAGCATAATCTAAGTTTATGGAAATATTTACACACAAAGATGTTAATCACAGCAATTTTATGGTAGCAAATTTTTTTAAATCCAACAATAGAGGAATAATTGGACTAATGGATTTATGCAATGAACTATTACATACTCATTATAAACTCAATGTAAGCATAATTTTAACACCAAAAAAGTTTCCTTTTTAGAAGGAAAAAAGATACAAAATTGTCTATAATATGATCACCTCTGTAAGTTACTTGTACATTACAAAGTGGACTGAATATCCATAAAAATGCTAAGAGTATTAAATTTTAACTTATGACAATATGGGTAATTTTCTTCTTACTTCTAATATTACATTTCCCAAATTTTCTATAATGTGTGTTTTGTTATTGTCAAAATAATCTTTAATTTTAAAAGCATTATTTTGGGCTTCTGATACTGGCCAAAATGGAGTAAGCCCAATACATCCTCTCCCTCTGCCCACTGATTCTATAAAAACTCTGGGGGAAAAAAATATGAAATGACTTAAACTCTGAAAAATAAACAAGAGCAGGTGATTTAGGAAGAGAAGTCAAAACTTAAGGAACAACCAGTACACCACGTTAGTTTTCTGAATATTTTTCCTCCTTTATATCCCTGCTTTGACCCATGGGTGGGCCTGAGTCCCAGAAATACATATTGGGTACAGATGGGGAAAAAAAAACCCTTCAAAACCCCTCTCTTTCTGTCCAGAAGATTTGGAAAATGAACCTCTGCAAACAGGGCAGTATGGAAGGAATCCCTTTTCTTATTTTTTTTCTTTTCTTTTTTCCTCCTCTTTTCCTCTCTCCCAGTCCTGCTCAGAAGCCACCTGCAATCACAAAGTTGTACTAATGCCACAGCTATGACACAGGCTTTTAAAATCTGGAGAGAAAACCCATCTCTGGATTCAGAGGAACTGGGAAAATGAACCCAAATGGTCTGAAGAATGTGAGGGTACCAGCATTTCTCTCTACCACCACACCTGGTTCTCGCTCTGGTTGCTTCATCCCAGGGCAGGCCCAGATGGGCAGAACTCTACAATAGCACAGGGTGCTAAATTAAGAGAAACACTAGCGTTTTTAGACAGAGAAACAATAAAACAGAACCCTATGAATCACAAAGTACTGAGGAAAATCCGACGAGGAAAGAGCTGGAGAAGGGGATCCTCTAATGCTTTGCATAAACCAACACAAGTCCCAGGCTCACTCCAACGTGCACTTGCATGACACAGACACAAAGAAACCCGGCAAAAACCTTAAGAACTGAGCTATGATAAAAACCACCACCCAAGTCCCAATAAACCTCAGAGTGGTGAATGTATAAATTAGACCCAAAACAGGCTTTGAAAATAGAACTGACATTCGGCAAACTCCCCACTGAAGTGGGGTAAACCTAAATGGGTTGATTGCTTGCTAAAAAAAAAATATATATATATATAAAAATGTATACATTTTATTATTTCAAAATATTATAGGGGTACAAACGTTGAGGTTACATATATTGCCTGTGCACCAAGTCATAGCTACAAACGTGCCCATCCCCAGACAGTGCATACCGCACCCATTAGGTGTGAATTTACCATCCCCTCCTCCCTCCTCCCTCTGGCCTGACACCCAATGAAAGCTACTTGCATATGTGCATTTAAGCGTTGATCAGTTAGTACCAATTTGATAGTGAGTACATGTGGTGCTTGTTTTTCCATTCTTGTGATACTTCACTTAGAAGAACGGGCTCCAGCACCATCCAGGATAATACAAGAGCTGTTAGTTCACCATTGTTTTTTGTGGCTGAGTAGTACTCCACGGTACACATGTACCACATTTTATTAATCCACTCTTGTATTGATGGGCACTTGGGTTGTTTGCACATCTTTGCAATTGTGAATTGTGCTGCTATAAACATTCGAGAGCAGATGTCTTTACTATAGGATGACTTTTTTCCTTTGGGTAGATATCTAGTAGTGGGATTGCTGGATCAAAAGGTAGGTCTACTTTTAGTTCTTTGAGGTATCTCCACATTACTTTCTATAGAGGTTGTACTAGTTTGCAGTCCCACCATCAGGGTATGAGCATTCCTATCCTTCCACACCCATGCCAACATTTATTGTTTTGGGACCTTTTGATAAAAGCCATTCCCACTGGAGTTAAATGATATCTCATTGTGGTTTTGATTTACATTTCCCTGATGATTAGAGATGTTGAGCATTTTTTCATGTTTCTTGGCCATTATTCTATCTTCTTTTGAAAAGTTTCTGTTCATGTCCTTTGCCCATTTTTTAATGGGGTTGTTTGATTTTTTCTTACTAATTTTCTTGAGTTCTTATGTTTTTTTTTTAAAAAAAGAAATCAACACTCTTAAGAGGATTCTAATCAGACTTAGAGTCTCATAAATCACTCAAAAAGTCCAGGATATAATCCAAACTCAATGTACAAAGAACTAGGAAAATCTGACCAATTCATGAGGAAACCAACAAGCAATGGGGGCTAGTCCCAAGGCAACCCTGATGTCAAATTTAACGAAGATTTTAAAGCAACAACTATAGTAATCGTAAATATGAACACACTCTTAAAAGGAATTGAAAAAGTTCTCAGAGATAAATCAACCATAAAAAAAGAGAAATGTACAAGTTTTATTTTCCTCCTTTATCTCATTGTATTGACCCAAGAGCAAAAGCAAAAGAAAAATAACCAAAAAAATCCAATACCTGAAATTTATTAATTTTGTGTGTTGTCTCAATAGCATAATTGAGATGAAAAAAGAAATTGCCAGTTAATTTGAAGATAAATCAATAAACATTATCAATGTGAAGAACAGAGAGAAAAATGACTGTTTTAAAAAAGGAACAGAATGAACAGAATCTCAGACATGTGGTACAATATGAAAATGTCAAACTATTGTGTTATTGGGTTTTCCGAAAGGAAAAGGACCAATGCAGGAAAAATATATTTAAAGAAATAATGGCTGAAAGCATCCCAAGTTTGTTAAAAAATTAATTAACAGATTCAATAAAGTCAATGAACCCTAAAGATAAACTCATAGAAAACCATACCTAGACATATTGCAGTCAAGTTGGTGAAAGCAGCAAAGAAAAAAAGGAACATTACATATAGGGGAGAATCCAAATTACTATATATTTCTTATGAGAAACTATGGAGGCCAGAAGAAAATGAAACATTTTTAAAGTACTGAAGGAAAAGAACTCTCAATCCAGGATTACAGTCAGTGAAAGTACACTGCAGGAATAAAGTCAAAATAAAAACATCCTCAAAGAAAAAGAAATAGAATTTTTCACCAGAAGAC
This sequence comes from Daubentonia madagascariensis, assembly GCA_023783475.1. Lineage (NCBI taxonomy): Eukaryota > Metazoa > Chordata > Mammalia > Primates > Daubentoniidae > Daubentonia > Daubentonia madagascariensis. The sequence goes on from JAKFHU010000600.1 coordinate 39,558,649, forward strand.
CTGTGATAACAGAAATGCTTAAAGAAGTTCTACATGATGAAGAAAAATAACAGGAATTAAGAGCAAAAGAAATAATAAAAAGTAGATTTTTTTCCCTCAAAGATTTTTAAAAATATATATGACAGTTAAAAGCAAAGGTTCTAAATATTTGGGTCCAGAGGATAATGAACTATATGGAGGGTTCTAAGTAGACAGCCAAAGTCAGCTGTGTATATGGTAATAAAAAAAAAAAAACTAATAATACAGTCAAGCATTGCTTAATGACAGGGAAGTTCTGAGAAATGCATCATTATGCAATTTTGTTTTTGTATAAACATCATAGAGGGTATTTACACAAACCTAGATGGTATAGCCTATCACACCTAGGCTACAAACCTGTACAGTACGTTACTGCACTAAATACTATAGGCACAATGGAAAGTATTTGTGTATCTAAACATAAAAAGATACAGTAAAAGTACAGTATTATAATATTATGAGACCACTATTGTATATGTGGTCCATCCTTGACTGAAATGTCATTATGCAGTGCATGACTGTAAAGAGACAGAGCCAAAAAGGCAACTGGCAAAGTAAAATAAAATACCAAAAGATTCAAATAATACAACAGGTGGCAATAAGGCACACAAGAAAAAAAAAAGTACAAACAGGAATAAAATGCTGTATCTATATCCAACTATATCAGTAATTATATTAAATGTAAATGGTCTAAACAAATTAAAAGACACAGTGTGATACAAAAAAGGCCTAACTATATGCTATCTATAAAAACCCACATTATATACCATACAAACTCTAATCAAAAGAAAGCTGGAGTACCTATACTAACATCAGACAAAATAGATATCAAAACAAAAAAAAACTGAAGATAAAAAGGAACATTTCATGATAAAATTATCAATTCAACAAGGAAGCATAAGAAACCTAATTATATATGCACATAACAACAGGACACCAAAATACATGAAGCAAATACTGATAAAATACATGAAAGCAAAATACATGAAGCAAATACAGAAAAAATAGGTAGGTTCATAAGTATACTCAGAGACTGTAACACTCCTCTCTCAAACAGATAGAAGAAAATAGACAGAAAATCAGCAAAGATATAGAGAAACTTACAGCACTTCCAACCAACTTGACTTAACTGATATTTATAGTACACTGTGCCAGAATGACTACTCTTTTCAAGCAAAGGAACAGTCACCAAGATATACCATATCCTGGGACACCAAACAAACTTAAAAATTAAGCCCTACAAAGTTTTTTCGCCAACTATAACAGAAGGATACTAAAAGTCAATAACAAAAAAAAATCTGGAAAACAACCAAATAATTAGAAACCAAACAACATACTTCTAAAGAAGCCATAAGTCAAACAGGAAGGCTCAAGGGAAATTAGAATATATTTTGAACTAAATGAAAACAAAATGAAATTACAATACATAAAAATTTGTGGGATTCAGCTAAAGCAGATAGAATGAAATTAATATCAAATGCTTATATAAGAAAAGATCACAAATCATTAATATAAGCTTCTGCCTTAAGAAACTACAAAACGCACACCCCTTCAAGTACTTAATCATGTAATTCCAATTCATCCAATCATGCATTTGTTTGTTTCAACTTCTTAGAAAGCAATGAAGCAAAATGTATGTGCTGGTATGGCTAGGATCAAGATGCTTAAATATAAAGCCCTGCTTTATTCTTAGTCTGGCTCTGAAAACAGTAATGTTTATTTGTTTACTATTAGAAAGCAAAGCCAACATAAATAAAACATTTCAGTCAGTAAAAGGGTGAGTTTTCATCTAATAGAAACGAGAATTTCAAGCTACTGCCTGTTGTTCAGAATTGAATAAGGATAATAGACTAAAAGTCAACGGCATCAGAATTTCCACCAAAACATGTCTTACCATGGCAATTCTGCTTTAAGCATTACCTGAGATAACAAACCTGCAGAATTTTATCTGCTTTCTCCACACATCTATAAGTCTTTGAAATAAAAAGTACACACACAACAAAACCCCAAAACACAGAAGGATCACAGCCAATTGACAGCATTGGAAAAATAAATGTTATTAGAAATTTGGAACTTTTAAAATATTTTTTTAAAAACTAACCTTTGATTATGAGAAAGATCTTTCAGTTAATCAAATAATTGCCATCATTTCAAAAGAATGTTAATCACTCTGGTAATAACATGAATTTGTAACCAAGGTATCTCAGTATAGTGCTCTTGGCAGCAGGCTACCTCTATACCAACGGAGAGATGAGCCTTTCTTGCACACTACCTGGAGCTGCCCAGGTGGGGCTGCACAATCAGGAGCCTACCATTTAAAAGGCTAACATAACAATAACAAACCCAGTGAAATAAAAGAACTGCCCACTCTTGTGTAGCAAGGTTTACACCACACAGCAATGGAAGGTGAAATGTATAAATCCTAGGATGTTGCTCTGAAGAGTCAGGGTGACAGGAAAACAAAGGCAGGCAAATCAACAGAATCAGACAGGGAGGTATGACCTGATTCCTGGAGAAATACTAGGGATTAGCACATTAGCATCTGCCTTTCTGATTTTCTGCTACACAGACTCCAAGGTACAGAGTAGAAGACCCTCAGGGCTTGACTGAAGATTTAGGTTTGGAGATAATAGCACATATTTTTTCTTCTACTTTTGCCTCCAGTGGTCAAAATAACAGCTCAGTTTCAAATGTATAAACTAAGAGAAACTAATCTCCAATAAGAAATAAAAAGATATAAATACAATACTATTAGTATGACTGTAACACACCCAATCAATGAATATATTATATACAGTGGAGTCACATGAAAATGAATACTGACCATAACTAAAAATTTTTTGGCTTACTCCAACCTAAACCTTTAGCTGTTTTCTAATTGAAACTGTCAGCAATAAGAATGGAGACGAGCAGTACCCACTCTACACCACATCTTTTGCATCCATTACCTCATTCAGTCCTCATTACAACACCATAATAATGCAAGTGTTATCACCTCTCCTCTACAGATGAAGGAACTGATCCAAAGAGGTAAATTGTTTGCCCAAAATTAAAGAGTTAGTACACAATGGTGCCTAAAATCAAACCCCAAGTAAGATGCCAAAGTGTGTTTTTCTTACCCCAATCTGCCTCCAGAGGGTATTTGCCTGTCTTTAGTTATCTTAATAGTGATACACAATGGAATTCCAAAGGCCTGAATTTAGACAGACTTTTCTACCACCAGGCACAGTGATCTTGCACATAGCTAGCACTGAAGAAGTATTTATTAAATTGAATGCAATTCTAAGTGATAAACCACACAGTAAAAACACCCAAAAATACACCAACAAAACTGAAGAAGTTATGCGTCTTGAACATTCATGCTAACAAAGAAAAATGGAGAACAGGCTTTGGTGTCAGAAGTTGGGTAGAAAACCCAGCTCACCCACTTTCTAGGTGTTTGAATCTTTCTTAGACTCAGCTTCCTCATCAGTAAAATGGGAGTTATAACACTTTCTTCCTAAGATTGCTCTCAGGATTAAAGCAAGAATGTATGCAAATATCTACCACACAGCAAATGAGTAATAAGTACTAGTCCCCGTCCTTCACAGTGTAGTTTTCCTGAACTTATTATTTTTTTTTTTTTTTTTTTTGTAATTTACATAATTGCTGGAGCAAGTGCCTCTGGAATGAGAATCTAACATAGTATAGATGGTTAACGGGAGCAAAAATATAGACAGATAGAATGAACCATATTTGATAGTACAAAGTGACTATAATCAATGATAAGTTAGTATATACTTTAAAATAACTAAAAGATTGGAATTGGAATGTTCCTAACACAAAGAAATGATAAATGCCTGAGGTGATGGATACCCCCATTACCCTGATTTGATTAATACACATTGTATGCCTGTATCAAAACATCACATGTACCCTATAAACAGATAAAACTATTACATACCCATAATCATTAAAAATGAGAAATTTTTTAAAGAAGAATCTAATATAATAAGAATAATGGAAACCAAGACAAGGTAAAGGTAAACTGAGTGAATATAATAAGCAATACATAACTGCTGCCTTTTTAAACACTCTTTGGGATGGAGCTTTGGAAGCTAGCTGACTGGTCCCCAAGTCTTTCCTCTCCAGCCTTGCTGCTTTAATGCTAGCCCATAAATGGTACAAAGTAGTTCCATGTCTGACAGCTGCTTAGCATCCCACAAGAAACAGCAGCACTCACAATGCAGTACAGACTCTGCTGTGCTGGCCATATCACCAACTCCCACTACATTTCAGCAGCAAGAGGCCCCTGCTGCAGACTGCCATTCATATAAAAAGGAGTACAGCAGGGAGAAACCTCTTTTTTGAAAACTGTTAAATCTTTGCTATGCCTCTTCCACTTCTAGTAACTAAATGTACTGATTCAAACTCAAGCAGTGTGTGTGAAAGGAGACAGGAAATGCTCAAGGAGTCATCTATCCTTCCCTCTGTCCTCCATTCCTTCCTGCCGTCTTTCCTGCCTTCCCACACTGAGAGGGCAAGACTTACAATGCATTATCCCTGTCTATATTTGGATATGGCCTGTTTAAGAATGTAATGACGAATGTGTAGAATGTGTGCACACTAATTTAATGCTGGATCATTCTTTTAAAAGGAGGGAAAGGGAAGGGGAGGAAATTCAAACCTTTATGAGGAATATGTAGAAGTGACTATTACGATCTTAACGAGTTTTTATTTCTTTCACAAGGTGATTACCATAGTTACTGCCAATAGAATTTAGTAATGCCCTTTCAGTCAGTTGGAGGAAAGATGTTAAAATTCAATAATAATTATGAAAATACTAACAACTTTATAATAATAATAAATGTGGGGTTTTCCTTCCCTGATTACTTTAAAATATGTGATTTAATAAAATGCTAAACAATTGTATATTAAAAGTGTTTTGGGGAACCACCTTTTGTTATGAGTAAATGTAATTGAAAATGCTCACTACATTCATATAAAGTATACTGGATATATGAATGTCACTCTCAGGGAATATATGTTTTTACTTACCTAGAGTTGTGATTACATATCTGAGAAGGCATAGTTAGTTCTTATAACACCAGAAATATTACCTTTAATAATCTTGGCCTTATATTCTAATTGCTTCACAACAAATTAAATTTTACCAAGATGCTACCTATATCTAAACCTAAATGTCATCTTACAACATTTCAAAACACCATTATATGCATATATTTAAAAATAACAGAGGCAGAAAGCATTATCCCAAGATCCTACATTTCTATTTCTGAAAATCATGCTTAAAGAAATTATGTCAAATAGAAGTGTTGGATATTAGGTAGTACCATAGTTAAATTATAACCAATTTTAATCAATATGGATATATAATTACATGTCTACATGTACAGCTCAGCATGAAATGTCTCACTAGGAAAAAAATGTTTAGTTTCAGTGTTGAAATACTAGGTTCCACCTTTAACAACTAAACATTATATTATGCCAATTGACATTGACAACAAGTTCAAGTCTATAATCATAAAATGAAATATTACCTGAAATATGGTATTGTTTTCCCCAAAAATGGGGTCTGATAGCAGTACCTTTCAATTCACAAAGACAATAATATGGTCATACCAATTCTATAATGTCAACAGGTTTCTGATCACAAACACTTGATGAGCTGAACGTTGTACCTACCCTTCAATAATGCCTGCAGTGTGACGGGGGTCTGACGGTTACCATAGCAATCATGTGGCAGCTTCTGATTTACTACCTTGTTCCCCAGGACTGTGATGGCTCTTCGGCTATACCTTCAGCAGCTATTTCAGATTTGAGAGCCACACGATGATAAATGTCCACTATCTAAAAGATATACTCAACAGAATGTAATCTTGGAAAGCAGTGCTTTAAATGCAAATTGTCAGGTTTGCCTTCCTCTTAGAATATGAAAGAGTGATTCCAAAGGCATGGAAAAGGAAGACCTCTGCCCTCTGACACAGGGATTATTTTCCCCAGGGACTGTCATTTTCAGGGATACCACCCAGTGAATATTTAAGCAGTCTGAAACAGAAAATGAGGCAATAAATTCTGCTGAGGATAGCCCAAGTAGCACATTGATTACAAAAGCAGGCATGTGTCTGAGCAATTAGTGAGGCATTCAGTTATGTGGCACCAAATGTGCAATGTATTAGAAAGTTATCACCACCCGTCAATAAATTATGTCATTTCATCTCAACTAATTGACACAGCTAACGCTTTCACACAGAAACCTGAAAAGAGCATTTCAGGGAATAAATCTCACAGTCAGGTGTCCATTTGCCAATGCTTCCTAGTTAAACATGCCAAAGGAGATAAGTTCTTACCAAAAAAAAAAAAAAAAAAAAAAAGGTACCAGGTTTTATCTGGTTTTTGCTTTAGGAAACATAAGACACACAATACCAGTGATTTGTCACAGAAGTTTGTCACGTAAGTAGGTAGTATACAGATGTCTATAGTCACTCCTGCACATGTAAATTAACATCCTAGAAGATTAGGACATACATCGTTTTATTTGTTACATTGTGTCTCTCTATCCTTTCATTTGACTGCATGGCAATAAACTATTGAGAGAATATGGCCTTCTAAGCTTATCATGCTCATAAGCACCATGCACTAATTTGTGTATTAGCAAGTCCCACATGGCTACCAAGTTATTGATCCTGCCATCTAATTCCCTTCCTTTGCAAGGAAGGATATTGCTTTTAGGATAAATAAAACAATCTCCACAATCATTTATGTTCAGTTCTTAGAGCTTTGTTTCCAGAAACATTTTCTAAAGAAGAAAATACATATAATATTTTCACAGCATACTAGATCAGCACAAACCAAGACTAGTTTACTCTCTCTTTTTTGCAGATACTAAAGCATAACCATAGCCAGGGACATGTACTTCCTGATTCATAAAACGCAGAGGTAGAAACGTATTTTCCATTTTATGCTTTGTTGATTCATCAAATGTATACAGTTCCTGTCTGTATAGTACATTAATGGGCTCCCCGTAAATCATTTCTGACTTAACCAAAGGCTTACTTGATCCTGAGTCTTATTTTGTTTTACTGGTAGACAGGGTAGAGGGAAGATCAAATAAGTCAAAGACTTCTCATTTTCAAACATCTGAAACAGAGATGTATATTTGCAGAATAGTTTCAGGAAATATTTTCAAATTACAAATCATATATCCCACTCAAGTATTTTTTTGGAGGCGAGGGGGGAGGCAGAAATCAATCACTTTGAATTAGGTATTTGATTCTGTACTGGGAAAAGAAAACTCAATAGAACCCAGACAACTCTCCATCCACCTACCCACAATGCCCCCCAGCCCTTTACAGCAAATGGTTACATATCAATAAGCACTGCAAGCTGTTTAATTAAATCTCATCTGTCTGTTTTCACAACTAGAAATTCACAGGTACTGTACTTGCATGAGACCAGTTTGGGATTATCTTTTTATTTCAAATCAAAGACACAAGAAGGAGATTAATACAATCATATCAGACATTAAGAAGTCACAAGATATCAGCATCTAGAATATTATTTTTTTAAAATATATATCCATATATTTGGTATTAAGAAGTCCCAAAGTTAGAGAGGAATTTTTATATGCCTCATAGCAGTTCTACCATGCATGGGAACAAATTAGGCAAATATATAATTCAAAAGGCTGGTTTGGCCTTAACTGTGCAAACAGTGAACTAGTATTTTCATACAGATCTCCACTCTACTAATGTCCTTGAAGCTATGGCATCAGCCCCAACATTCCCAGAACCTGGTCTGCCAAAGCCTAATTTAGAGGTCCCAATCCTCATCACTAACACAGTGGCTCCACATCCACAACCCCAACCAGAACCCTTTCTGCACAGAACAATGAAAATACTGGTTTTCACACCACTTCTTTATCCCTTTCTGTTTCCTCCCTACCCCCACTAAGCCACCAGGTACAGTGAAGACAGGTTGATAAAAGCCAAAATGGCAAAATCCAGAATGGCCAACACAATACTGAAGGACAACAAAGACGGAGGACGCTACTCAACTTCAAGACTTACAATTGTACTACCTAAAGTGATTTACAAAATCAATGCAGTCCCTATCAAAATACCAACATCATTTTTTGCTGATCTAGAAAAAATAATTCTATACTTCATGTGGAACCAGAGAATACCCCGTCTAGCCAAAGCAATCTTAAGCAAAAAGAACAAATTGGGAGGCATCAATCTATCAGACTTCAAACTATACTACAAGGCTATAGTAAGCAAAACAGCATGGTACTGGCACAAGAACAGAGACACAGACCAATGGAACAGGACTGAGAACCCAGATATAAAAACATTCCCATACTGTCATCTGATCTTTGACAAAGGAGACAAAAACATACACTGGGTAAAAGAATCCCTATTCAATAAACGGTGCTAGGAAAACGGGATGGCCACATGTAGAAGACTGAAACTAGGTCCACACCTCTCATCTCTCACAAAAATCAACTCACAAAGGATAACAGACTTAAACTTAAGATGTGAAACCAAAAGAATTCTAGAGGAAAATGTTGTAAAAACTCTTATGGACATTGGCCTAACCTCATACAGTCACCTGATCTTTGACAAATTCCAGAAAAACGTACACTGGGGAAAAGATTCCCTATTCAACAAATGGTGCTGGGAAAACTGGATGGCCATATGTAGAAGACTGAAAGTGGACCCACACCTCTCACCTCTCACAAAAATCAATTCACAATGGATAACAGATCTAAACCTAAGACATGAAACCATTAGAATTCTCGAAGAAAATGTTAGAAAAACTCTTATGGACATTGGCCTAGGCAAAGAATATATGAAGAAGACCCCCAAAGCAATCACAGCAGCAACAAAAATAAATACATGGGACCTGATCAAATTGAAAAGCTTCTGCACAGCCAAGGAAACTATCACTAGAGTGAACAGACAACCTACAGAATGGGAGAAAATATTTGCATGCTACACCTCTGAGAAAGGGCTGATAACCAGAATCTATACAGAACTTAGGAAAATCAACAAGAAAAAATCAAACAACCCTATTAAAAAATGGGCAAACGACATGAACAGAAACTTTTCCAAAGAAGACAGAATAATGGCCAGCAAACATATAAAAAAGTGCTCAACTTCTCTAATCATCAGGGAAATGCAAATCAAAACCACAATGAGATATCACTCAACTCCAGTGAGATTGGCTCATATCAAAAAATCCCCAAATAACAAATGATGGCGGGGATGTGGACAGGTAGGAACACTCATACACTGCTGGTGGGACTGCAAATTAGTACAACCTCTATGGAAAAGAATATGGAGATACCTCAAAGAATTAAAAGTAGAATTACCATTTGACCCAGCAATCCCACTACTGGGTATTTATCCAAAAGAAAAAAAGACATTTTATAATAAAGACATCTGCTCTCGAATGTTCATAGCAGCACAATTCACAATTGCAAAGTTGTGGAAACAACCAAGGTGCCCATCAATACACGAGTGGATCAATAAAATGTGGTATATGTATACCATGGAGTATTACTCAGCAATAAGGAACAACAGTGAATTAACACATCTGGTATTATCCTGGTTGGAGCTAGAACCCATTCTTCGAAGCGAAGTGTCACAGGATTGGAAAAACAAGCATCACTGGTACTCACCATCAAACTGGTACTAACTGATGAACACTTACATCACACATGGCAATAACATTCATCTGAAGGCGGGCAGGCAGGAGGGGGGTGGAAGGGATGGGAAAAACTCTCACTGAATGGATGTGGGGAGCACAGTTTGGGAGATGACCACGATTGTGGCTCTGACATGGGCAGAACAGGGGCGATGTGTATGGCCAAAGTGTTGTACCCCCATGATATTCTGAAATTAAAAAAATAAATTAAAATTTAAAAAAAAGAATTTATGAAGAAGACCCCCAAAGCAATCACAGCAGCAACAAAAATAAATAAATGGGACCCGATCAAATTAAAAAGCTTTTGCACAGCCAAGGAAACTATCACTAGAGTTAACAGACAATCTACAGAATGGAAGAAAATATTTGCATGCTACACATCTGATAAAGAGCTGATAACCAGAATCTATACAGAACTTAGGAAAATCAACAAGAAAAAAAATCAAACCACCTCATGAAAAAATGGGCAAAGGACATGAACAGAAACTTTTCAAAAGAAGACAGAATAATGGCCAGCAAACATATAAAAAATTGCTCAACTTCTCTAATCACCAGGGAAATGCAAATCAAAACCACAATGAGATATCACTTAACTCCAGTGAGACTGGCTCATATCAAAAAGTCCCAGAACAACAAATGTTGGCGGGGATGTGGACAGATAGGAACACTCATACGCTGCTGGTTGGACTGCAAACTAGTACAACCTCTATGGAAAGTAATGTGGAGATACCTCAAAGAACTAAAAGTAGAACTACCATTTGATCCAGAAATCCCACTACTGGGTATTTACCCAATGGAAAAAAAGACATTCTATAATAAAGACATCTGCTCTTGAATGTTTATAGCAGCACAATTCACAATTGCAAAGATGTGGAAACAACCCAGGTGCCCATCAATACACGAGTGGATTAATAATACATGGTATATGTATACCATGGAGTACTACTCAGCAATAAAGAACAATGGTGAATTAACACATCTGGTATTATCCTGGATAATGGAGCTAGAGCCCATTCTTCAAAGCAAAGTGTCACAAGAATGGAAAAACAAGCACCACTGGTACTCACCATCAAATTGGTACTAACTGATCAATACTGATGTCACACATGGAAATAATATTCATCAGGGGTTGGGCAGGTGGGAGTGGGGTGGGGGGGATGGGAAAACTCTCACTGAATGGGTGCGGGGTGCACAGTTTGGGGGATGTCCACGATAGTAGCTCTGACTTGGGCAGTACAGAGGCAGTATACATAACCAAAGTGTTGTACCCCCATAATATTCTGAAATTTAAAAAAAAAGACTTACAATAAAGCTACAGTAATCAAGGTAGTATGGTATAGAGGAAAGAATAGACAAACAGATCAGTGGAGCAGAATAGAGAGCACAGAAATATTAATAGTTAACCGATCTTTGGCGAAGGAGCAAAGATAATACAATGGCACAAAGATAGTCTTTTTAACAAATGGGGCTGAAACAACTGGACATCCATATGCAAAAAAGATGACTCTAGACACTGGCCTTACACTCTTCACAAAAATTTACTCAAAATGAATCACAGCCCTGAGTGTAAAACACAAAACTACAAAACTCCTACAAGATAACATAAGATAAAATCTAGATAACCTAGGATTTGGTGATGACTTTTTAGATAGAACATCAAAGGGACAGTTCATGAAAGAAAGAGTTAATAAACTGGATGTCATTAAAGCAAAAAATTTCAGCTCTGCAAAAGACACCATTAAGAGAATAAAAAGACAAACCACAGACTGTGAGAAAATGTTCACAAAATATATATCTGATAAAGTATTGTTATCTAAAATATACAAGGAACTCTCTAAAGCTCAAGAAAACAACCTGATTAAATATGGGCCAAAGACTTTGACACCTCACCAAAGAAAATACACAGATGGCAAATAAGCACATGAAAAGATGTTCTACATCATATGCCATCAGGAAAATGCAAATTAAAACACTAATAAGATACCACTACACACCTATTAGAACAGCCAAAATCCAGAACACTGACAACACCAAATGCTGACAAAGATGTGGATCAACAGGAACTCTCATTCACTCCTGGGAATGCAAAATGGTACAGCCACTTTGGAAAACAGTTTAGAGGTTTCTTATAATACTAAACTTTCTCTTACCATATGATCCAATAATTGCACTCCTTGGTATTTATCCAAAGGAGCTGAAATCTTACGTCTATGTAAAAACTTATACATGAGTGTTTACAGCAGATTTACTTATAATTGGCAAAACTTGGAAGCAACCAAGATGCCCTTCAATAGGTGAATGGATAAACTTTGGTACATCCAGACAATGGAATATTATTCAGCACTATGAATAAAATGACCTATCAAGCCATGAAAAGACATGGAGGAAACATAAATGCATATTACTAAGCAAAAAAAAACCAATCTCTGAACCACACAGGCTACATACTGTATGATTCCACCTCTATGACATTTTCAAAAAGGCAAAACTACAGAGACAGTAAAAAGATCATTGGTGGACAGGGGTTAGCAGGGAGGGAGGAATCAACAGACAGAGCACAAAGGAATTTTAAGGCAGTGAAACTACTCTGTGTGATACCATAATGGCAGGTACACATCAGTATACATTTGTCAAACCCATGGAGTGTACAACACCAAGAGTGAACTCTAATGTAAATTATGGACTCTGGATAATGATCTGTCAATGTGGTTTCGATTATAACAAATATACCACTCTAGTGGGGGATGTTGATAATGAGGGAGGCCATGTTTGTGTGTGGGTAGAGGGTATATTAGAAATCTCTGTACCTTCCACTCAATTTGCCATGAACCTAAAACTACTCTAAAAATAAAAAAATAAAGAAAACAGAATGTAAATCTACCAATCCCTTCCTGTCATTTAATTCTCAACCAACTAGATCCCCACCCATCCAAACCTAATACTAGAAAAGGAAAAGGAAAGTGTTGACAGAGAGGTCCCCAGTCTTCAACACCTTCTGTTTCAGCAGCTCCTGTGAATTCTATCACTTCACTTTTCTTACCTACACAGCCCACTAGGAGTTAACAACTGTTAGGCAGGCAAAAGTCATTGTGGCCCAGAGGTCAGCAATCTTATTAAATCCCTATGCCACTATTGGGACTAAGTAACGCCAACACTGCTCAGTGCAAGACAGGGGGAAAAATGATTGAAGAGACAGAGTTAGAAAAGCCAGAGCGGAAATGAAAAAAGAATAGGAACTGGATGACAGTAAGTGGTAGAAAGAAAACCAAATACTTCCACACAGACTGTTTGTCCCTATCTTTCTCATAAGAATACAACAATCAAGAATGCATCTGGTGTAATCAAAGGGTAGAAACACTGCAACTGGGAAACTCCTCTAAGACAGAGCACAATCTTATATTTTTGTAATAGATGACATTCTACTGTGAATACACTGCCCACACCCAGAAGTACTGGTGTAGTCATCCTTTGGCATTTTGTAGACAAGTGCTAAAATTCTGCAAGTATGAAACATATTGACATTTGTTTTTATAATGGCAATGTCCCAAGATAGAATGTAATGTCTTTCATTTTAATGAACAAGAATTGGGCTAGAATACATATAACATAACTTCTCATTTTTAGTCTCATTTATGTATGCTAAATACATTATTAAACAATCATTATAGCACTAAGTCTCAGCTATACAATTACAGGTTTATATCCCTTCACTTTGTAAATGTTTATATTTGAGGGTGAACCAATGATTATTGAGTTGTTGTAAAGATAATATTAAGTGCATAGACCCTGTGACCATTTTCAAGCACACTCTACATTGAAGACAAGTGATGTTTGCTTTATTTGTTAAGAAAAATTTATTTTATAATGCATAAAATTTCACTTATTTCAAGAAAAAGCCTCTATAATTACATCCAAGAAGACAATCAAATTATATTCTGTGCTGATATTGTCCAGAGTTTTTAAAACAGCATGTGACAAAGGAGACACGGCTAATCTAAAGATACAATGATGGTAAAGCTATGGCATGTGGAAAGCAGTTGAAAGTCTGGTTATCTAACTTAGGAGGTCGACTCAAAAAAGGACATATGTATACATCACAGGAATTAGATGTGCTCTTGATAGCACCAGATATCAAAGCAGTAACATTGGATAGGTTTAGGTAAACAGATACCAACTTAAAGTGAAATTTATTTTGAAAAATTACCATTATTTAAAGACAGAAAGAGCTTTGTAAGTTAGTGTGTAAGGATTATCTAGAAGGAACATCTGGAAAGATGAAAGAGAAAATTCAAACTTAAAAATGACTCCTCCGTAACATTTTTGGGCCTTTTTGTCCACGTAGCCACATATTAGATCACTCGAAATGTCAACCAGATGTAGAACAATTACATACTCTACTCTAAAACACTGTAAGGACTAATTAGCAACTCAGTTACTTGCTGCCAGTGCCAACTGGTCAACTACAAAATTTAAGTTGCTAGTATTTGTTTCATTTTCTAAAAATGTGGTTTTAATCAAAAAAGGGCTAAGCAAATGAACCAAGAAAACACTAAACCTTCAATATGGCACCAAACACAGCTGAAATACTTTATTTCCCTTTCCTTCTCCAACCAAGGCCATTTTCTTCTGGCAGAGAACATGGAACAGAAACAGACCGAATAAACACAATAGAAAAATTGGTTCTGATCTCTCAAACCAACAAGCCACTTTTGTGCCCTTTCAGGTGACATCACAAATCACTTTAATATAATTTTCTGCAGTTCTTTTATAAACAATACTTAAGTGGTGGGCTAAAGGGGGGAGTGCTTGAGGAACTGGTCTCTCCCCACTGGAATCTAGTTGGAACCTAGATTCCAAGCACATTTCACAGTCATGTGCTTTCTCTGACAGTTTCTGAACTAATATTCTACTTACTGATGTGTGTATGATGCTCACTCATTAGCTGTTCTAGGATAGAGAAGCTGGACTAGATAGCTTTAAGTTTTCTTTCAAACCTAACAGCCTATAAGCTCATGCAATTTGGAATTAAAGCTGAATCAAACTGCAAACAATATACCAAATCTGAAGATTTTTGAAATACTGAGGTTTTTTCCTCTCCCAGGAAGGTAGGATGTGTTATAATTACTAATTTAGTCAATGTTCATTGAGTACCTAGTATGTACTAGACATTGTTCTAGGCACTGGGCATATACAGCAATAAACTAAAGAAAGCCACTGACCTCATGAGCTTATATTCTAGTGACACATTTAAACAGCTGTAAAATACTTGAACTATGGAAAACTCAAACCATTATAAACATTCATTCATATGGAAAGACTATATAATGTATATATGTATATATATTTTATGTGTAAATCATATGTAAAATATGATCTCAGAAGGTGAAAAGACAGTAAGATTCTATGGAAACTTAATAGATTAAGCACAAGATGGATCAGAAAAGTATGTAAAAAAAATTTCCAAAAGCTAAAGAGCATTATTCATGTTCACATACATGGATCCATCAGGCATAGATCATGTAATCAGAGACTACTTCCTGTAAGTGCTTTTCTGTTTATTCTGAGTCTTTAATCATCATGCAAGCATTGGGTGTCTAACAGGCATTAATTTTACCTTTAAGTGCTTACTATGTGCAAGTTCCATGGGGGGGATATAAAGACAAAAGACATGGTCTCATGTTTCAAGTGGTTCAGAGTATACTAGCCAAGATTAGAAAATATATAAATATAGAAATCATAATATAATATAGTTTAAAAATTACCATAACACAGGAATTTTGAGAGTAATGTGTAGTACTGTATTTCACTGAATATTCAATGCAACCAATTGTAAAATATACTATGTTATAATAAGAAAATAGAAAACAACATAATATATAATAAGGAATAAATTACTATAATAGGAAAGAAAAAAGAGTGCCAATTAACCCAAAATCCACCACTGATTGGAAGATGCATCCTGATTTCAGAGATTTTAAAATGTGGAAAAATTTGTATATTAGCATCAAAGAAAAATGATACTAACTAAAAGTAATTAAATTAACACCTTCCTATAAATACAGGACCATACCTGAAGGGAAATCATCCACGTTTGAAGTGAAGATTAACACAATCATTAACTCAATCACAGGACAGAAATGCACCATGATGCAATGTCAATTTCAGCAGCACATACTGACCTTGAAAGAGATCTTGGAAAGCATCCTTCTTACCTAGACCCTCACTTTGTCTGTTCCCTGAATTTGCCATCCCCTAAGAGACAATTACTCCCATAAAAATCTGCACATATGCTTGTTTTTCCTCCAAGTTTAAAAACTACAGCTGTGCTTTAAAAGCTTTTAAGGGCAAAAACTACCTACTGACTTTTGAGTCCTAGCTCAGTGCCTGTTTGATGAATCAGTTAATGAATGACTCTTCAACACATCTGAAACAATCAACACAACCAGTTTAAAGTGATCATTCAGGATTGGTCTATAAATGGTAGGATGTAAAGGCAGGGCATAATAGCAGCAAATACATTTCTCAGCTCCAGTTTTACACTAAACATATCCTATCAAAGAACTGTTTGCTGGTATTATACCAAAGAGTTATGAATAGCCTCATCACCTAACTTACTAAATTGGAAGAAGCAATTGTATCTGAAACACTGATTAAAATACAGCTCTAATGATACAAAGGGGAAGGAATACTTGTAGAATAAAAACCCTAGACAAATATTGAAATTTGAGTTGGGGGTTGGGACTTTCTCCCTTAATGATAGCATAAAGACAAGCAGATGTGGTCCACATCTGCATTATTTAAAACATGTGGCAGGTCACTAGGTAAGGATATGTAAAAATCAAGATACTGTAACGGCTATAATGCACTTCAATATTACTGTCAGGTCATCATGTAGGGAGAACACAAGCTGGCCACAGTCTCCCTAAGAAGGAAAATCTAAGAGTATGAAATCTGTTAGGGCACGTGTATTTGGAGAAGGGGCTACACAGAGGTGAGGTCCTGAGTTATCGTTATTACAAACAGGAATCTCTAAGATGTTTCTTATTGCCATCGTGGGTAACAGCAGAACTACAAGTTCCCATTTCCTTTGTGCCAGGTACTGTATATTGTGTTAAACACTTAGAATATATTATCTCATCTAATTCCCACTACCATCCTTCACTCCCCATTCCTAATATTACCAATCTTGGTAATTATAGCACCTAAACTTCTCTCTAGCCAACCCCACTGCCGCTACATTAACTTGGGCCCTCATCCCCTTTAACGTAAACTGCTGAATGTATTTCCTTACAAAACTCCTACTCTCAAGTCTCAGTCCTCTTCCAACCCATGCCCCACATTGCTGAAGGACTTATCTTTATAAAATGCAAGTCTCTCTCTCTCTCTCTTTCCAGTGCCACAGGTTATAAACCCTCAGCAGAGCATGTGTGTCCCTCCACGATATGGTCCCTGCCTACCCTCCAAAATGTGACACTGCCCCTCCTGACCATGTGCTCTAGGCCCCAACCATACAGCAATTCCAGCATATTTTTAGTACCCAAAAATTCCATGCTGCTTCACCTCTCCAGGCCTCCTGCAAACTCTTACAGACCCTACAAGACTCAATACAAACATCTCCTGTTCTGTGATGACATCTATGACACAAACCCTCACCCCTAAGCAACCACTACTCATCAAGAGGTAGCAACCAAAAAGTAGACATGTCCTCTTCATGCTCCCAAAGCACAAAGCCCATTCTGTGGAAGTCAGCTGGTGAGAGTGTGGGGTGCTGAACAGGAAAGGCTGGATGCCCAAAGGCTATGCTTTAAAATCAGTGAATTTCACCATAATCCAGGGTAGCTCAATTCTATCAGTGACAGAATTGATCAGACTGGAGAAGCCCACTCATACTCACTAACAAAGACTAAATGACATAAACAGAAAGTCTTTAGCTCAGCAGCTATTCAGGGCAGCAGAAAGAAAGCACATGAAGTGACAATGTCAACAAATTTCTTCTTGTCTTTATTATATCTGACTCTCATTAGGTTCTGATCCTATTTGTGCCTGAAGCATGTCTTATTTTTATAGCTTCATTGAAACAACTAGATGATTTCTTTGTCTGTCCTGCCTTGGGAGATAATTTTCAAAAAGCCAAATTCTTATATCTTTCTCATTTTAATCATCATAAAGACACACTTTTACCACATCATGCCAGGAAATGAGTAACCGTGCTAACGGCACCTAAGAAAATATGCAAACTAAACTTCCTGAAGCCAAGAAGGATTTTTAACACATTGTCTTTTTCTGATTTACCTCCTAAATATAAAAATTGAGTTAGTATGTACCATGGGTAAATATGTCTTATGTATGTTCCACTTTATTCTAGCTTTTCCTAATTTCTTCCTAGAAATTATGTACTCATATGAAACTAGTTATTATGTTTACAGAAAATAAACTAAGTCAGCATTTCAGTAGTCATGCACACATAAGCAGCTATTTCTTTTCCCTGCACTGAGTATAAGACCGAAATATTTTAAACATGTTATACCATTTTGGGTTATTATCTGTTGATTACCACTAACTCTAATTTTGTATCAGCAAGAAAGAAAATTGCTTAAAAACTTTAAATGAATGTATACATTTGGTGCTCCATTGTCAAGCTAATCTAGTGTACAAGTCTTTTAGCTAACAATGTAGACAGTGCTTGATGATGTGCTTAGGACCACATCAATTTTTCTAACCAGAATGTAAATGCAAAAATCAATTACCTCATTTTCAGACCATGTTGTTGTAGGGAAAAAAAGGGAAGGAAGGAAGGAAGGAAGGAAGGGAGGGAGGGAGGGAGGGAGGGGAAGGGAGGGGAGGGGAGAGGTGGGGAGGGGAGGGGAGAGGTGGGGAAGGGAAGGTTAAATTCTAGCAAATGGGACATGGTGAAGCTTCATCAGACAGAGATTAACAATTGCCTCAAAATCAAGTGCCATTGTTATTTGGATAATATTAACCATGGACAGACAACATAGTACACAAAGGCTGTTCTGAATTAGAGAAGCTACTGACTCTGCTAAATCACATACAATACACTGACCACCAGCACTCAAGGGATTCTAGTCAAATGTTCAGCAAGCTAGCTGGGCCAGGAATGGCTCTCAGAACATGTATAAGGTAAACAGTAGTCAATGACTTAGTTCCTGCCTACCCAGTTACTCAAATATGCTTTCTTCCACCTCTTTTGGATTGGAAGAACATAATTTAGCACTGGATAATTTCTTGGATACAATGTATGAAGGAAATCATCCTAAAAATTCCATCCTTAATAAGAAGTCTGTATCTTAAAAACCAAGCAAATCATTAAAGAGCCAACCATAATGAGGACACAGATCTTTCCACCACATTTTTGCTTACTTCAATTTCTTATAATTACCAACAACAGAACAAAGAAATACATTTTTAGGGAGTCAAGAGATCCAGATTCTACAGCCAGTTTTCCATTACTTGGTGACACTAGGTGACTCGCTTTTTTAGACATGAGTTTTTTTCATCACTAAAAGAAAAGAGGTGGTACTCTAAGATTCTAACGTACACAAAGAGCTTAGAGTTTTATATTACTAGTGCTAGACTTCCACTTTATTAAATGAAAAAATCAGAATAAAAAATACAGATTACAGTGTATGTATTACTTGTCTACTAGAAGACTGAACTCTAGTCATCCCATAAAAATGGTGGTCACTCTTTTTCTTTAGAATTCCCCAAAGGAGACTTTATAATCTCTGAGCAGTACACTCACATATTTAGAGAGAGAGAAGAGGATGAATAGAATGTTGTACAAATTGCTCAAATCAATGCATAGATGGAATCTCGGACAGCACAAACCACAAGAAATGGCCTTTTTAACATTTGGGGAGGGAAGTAGAGAAAAATGCATCAGCTCTCAATAAAAAGCATTGAATCTGCACTATAGCTGAATCACTACAAGGAGGATTAGGAATAGAAGGTAAAATCCTGACTTTGGTTTCCCCTTCATTATTATTGCTCTAAAGCACCATTTCCCAAACAGTGTAAGGGAGATGGTCACAGATTCCCCCCATAAAGGGGGCCCCGTGGCCAAATGCAGAGAGAAACAGTCAATCTCCCAAAGAGGAATAAATAATATATCATCATCCTGCCTTTACCCTCTTCCCCCTAAAGAATACCTATTAACCCTTCCCAAAACAGAAAAGAGTACTCTTCTACCTACTAGAATACAAAACAAAAACCGACCTAGGTTTTCTATCAAATTCCCACCAGCCCACCTCCCTATTTCCCATACACAAAATTTAAATTCCACTGTAGGTTACTTATCAAGGAAAGATTAGATATTAATGGTTTAGTGAATATAAAATGCTTGAATGAAATAAAGTTATCTCCTCTTTGATTGCATTGCTCACACCTTTTCCAGAGTATGTCGAACTCACTGCTTAAAGAATGAGATTAAATTAACGTTATTTAAAGGATTTTTTTTTTTTTGGCAGATGACCGAAATACACTACCTTGTTACTCTGCTCCAAGAATATGGATTCAATCATCTACCTATTTCCCTCCTCACCACCCCCCTTCCCCTACCTTCAACACACACAGAGACACACAATTTCATGATAAAATATCTCAGGAGCAGAAAACAGCAATATCACAGCATTACCCAGGCAGCTTCTCTTTATACAACCTGCAGCTTAAGGGAAGATCAGCAGCATTAAAAAAAAAAAAAAAAAAGTGATGACTTTGAAATGTGTGTCATGAAACAGAGCTATTTATTAATATGCCTGACAAAAATAAGGTGAGAGCCCATTTCAGCTGGCCAGAATGACTGCTGTACATCACACTCTGAGGCAGCAAGCCAAGACAGAATGAGTATTACCAAGTTGTTATGGTAACTAAACTGTAGCTGGTTCCATAAAACATTAGCTTTCCATCTCAGGGCCTATGTTTAAAATTCAGTGTGAGTCAGGGTCTTGACTCCAAATGAGGCAGCTAGTGGTCACCTCAACCTCCAATAAGCCACACTGAGAACAAACTACTTGCACAGAGCACAACAGCAACCACAAACCAGCAAGCTCAGCTGCTCCAGGCCCACGGCCTTCACCCATTAACCCTCACTCTGTGACATCAGGACCAAAGCAACAACCTGCTCTAGCTGACTTCACCAATAAATAAGCACTATCCACAAAGGGAAACAAACCAGACAAGTAACAAAGGTCAGAGAAACCACAGCTGAAAGCAAAATCCGAGTGAGAACAACTGTGTGATATCGTCAGCACATGCAGAACAGTGTTTAAGACTGAGACTTTGGAGTTCAAGAGATTCAGTTTGAATATCCACCCTCTTCCTGCCTGCCTGTGTGACCTGGAGAAAGTACCCCTTTTAACTTATACCTATCTGTACTACAGAGATAATATTTGTGGGACTGTGCAGTGGCTTTGAGTATGAACATTGGCATAACACAGCTTGACTTTCCCTTTTCCTGCAGCTGACAAGCTGTGTGACTTTAGGCAAGTTACTTAACCTCTCAGAGCCTCAGTGTCTTCAACTGTAAAATAAGGATAATACTACCTCCTCCTTACAGATGTTGTGAAGATTACATAAGACAGTGCTTTGCCTACAATATAGCAGGAACTTAATACCTGCTGGCTGTTGCTGTTGTTCTGGTGGTGGTAGCTATTACTATCTATGGTAGACAGAATAATGCCCCCCCAAAGATGTCCAACATCATAATCCCTGGAGCCTGTGACTATGTTACCTTACATGTCAAAAGGGACTTTTTAGACGTGATTAAGTATCTTCAGGTAGGAAGATCATCCTGGACTACGCAGGTGGACTGAATGCAATTGCAAGGGTCCTTATATGGAAACGAGAGATAAGGCAGTGCAACAACAAATGCAGGCATCAGAGAGAGAGATCTGAAGATCACACACTGCTGGTTTTCAAGATGGAAGAAGGGGCCATGTGCTAAGGAATGTGGGTAGCCTCTAGAAACTGGGAAAGGTAAGAAAACAGATTTTCTCCTAGAGACTACAAAAAGAAGGCAACCCTTCTGACACCTTAATTTTTAGGACTTTTAAGCTCTAGAACTGTAAGATTATAAATTTGTGTTTTTAAGCTACTACATTGGTGATAATTTTTTAACAGTGGCAATAGGATACTAATATACTACCTTATTGATATATTACATGGGAAAGTATGGGGAAAATGCATGGCACATAAAAGGCACTGAATAAATGACAGATGGTGAACTATATTTGAGGAATAGCAGTGACTAAGGGAGACTCCATGTCTCCTAGAGCAACCATAGACATCGAGTATCCCCCTGCAGCTAATGTCTGTTACCTATAGCAACCTTCATGCCTCCTACCGCATATCAAACAGCTGTAGATAAATAGATACCATTCTCCAACCATTCATTCTCAGATAATTGCACCTGAAATAGTCCAGATAACTAAATGAACCAAAAAAGAAGGTACCATCAACCAATTAGTAGGTGAATTCTGAAGATGAGCAAATCTAGTGAGGATATCATTAGCCCAAGGCTGTCTTATAACTCAAAACAGAAAAAAACAGCATAGTACTTTGAAAAGAAATAAGGAGCATGTCTACTTGCCTTGGGTCAGGTCTAAGACCACTGAGCCCACAAATTTGATGGCATCCATTATAAGCCTCCAGATGATCCTGGTGAGGACTGAGACACAAAAAATTCAAGAGCCTGCCTCAGCTAATAATGAGGAAAAACACAAACACAGGAGCAATCATAAAAGATGGTTTCCCCTCCCTCCTGTTCCAGCTAATGTCCAGTGTGGACAAAGCATTACAATCTCTTGGCAGCATGTGGCAAGTACATCAGTGACATGGGAGGGGGTGTTGAGTTCATTCCACTCCCTCTGCAAGGGGCTTAGCCTCCTGCTGCCTGGATGTTGCATGTGAGAGGAGAGGCGGCTTTAATTGAGAGAACTATACAGACACAGTGGTTAGGGTGGCATTAGAAACAACACTGTGCAGGAAAATGGAAGAGACATTTGCAATAAAGAGACCAGGAAGGAAAAAGAACACAGCAGAGAAACAGGGGACAGAACAAATGATAGAATCAACTAATTATTCACACTAGAGAAATTCGTAGGCAAGTCAGGACTGTGTTATTTTTTTGGGTGCCTTCATATGCCTTCCTGAAAATAGCCTTATTTTCACACTGTGTATGGCCTAAGGTCTCAGCCCTGGAATGTTCATCTTAGTGATTGTGGAGGGTCAGGGAACAACCCTGTCGCTTTCCTGGGCACACAGAAGAATTTGATTTTTGTTTTTAAAGGCTGTTTCTATAGGACCACCCCTAAACTTAATTCAGGTATTTCAAACAAGACATAGTAAAAAGAGTAGAAGAAATAAAGTATTGCCCAAACTCATCCTCCAGATGGAGAGACAAAATAGGAGTTAAAAAAGGAAAGGCACAAACAAGAAGAGCCCTAAAGGAATACACTGTTACCTTAGATGAGACTGCATCCTTTTTCTTCTGCTAGGATTTGCATTTACCTAACATCTTCTGGACATGAAGATGTGGCATGATATTACAACTGAGGGCAGATAATGGGTAGAATACACTGATGGATGTCAGGATTTTCAAACCATGCACCAGGGATCCCTCGGCATCCTTGGGTGGGGTATGTGTGGAAGGGAGGGTGGAGAACTGGAATCCTGCCGCCATCTGTGCTTCAAACTGAACTTTTATTTGTTTTACATTTTGGGCTTGCTGACAAAAGAATGCTTGAAAACATCTAATCTAACCATCTCACTCAGCAAAAAACACAGAGAAATGAAGATAGGGTGGCTACTTTGCCTAGGACAGTCCAGGGTTATGCCTGATGACTCACTGTAACTTTGAATGGCACCTCCACAAAGAAATAATATGTTATACAATCACCCAAGCTACAGAGATTACAAATCCGAAGGTCCCACGTTCAACCTATATGGTTCAGCCAGTACCAGAACACGCCTCTCAACAGTCTTTCTACTACACAGTATTTTTCTCTTATCAGACAGGAAGTGTTTCACTTACTTGCTTTTTGTTTTTATTTATTTCACCAACAGAGGGAAGAATACCACTAAAACCTAACAGCAAGCTTAGAAAAAATTTAAATTGTCACTGGATATTTTCCTTATTTTACAGCACACCTCTGCCTTGGATATTAGCCAAACACCATGAAGCTTGTTTGTATGATCTTTTTGAAAAGTTAGATCGTTAGATATTTTTTTTCCCAGTAGCGTTATGCCTCTGAAACTGAAGAGTAAAAAAACTCTGGGATTGATCCAGAGAGTTGTACTGGAGAACACAAGAAGTCCCTGTATAAATAGGGTCCCTGTTTCTAGATTTTTAATCATTTTTAATGTAACAAAAATTATAAAGTTGAGCATAAAATCTATATTCATTTTTAGAATGAAGTGAGATTATAGAGCAATTTCCCACTTGTGTCCATAGCCAGCCCTGTGAACCTTAGGGCATGTATTTACAGTCTTATTCCATTTTTAGGAGGACTAGGAGTTGATAAATGTTACTGTAGGTGTTCCAGGACAAGTCTTTATGGCTGACACCCCAGACCTGCCATGGTAATCACTATCATTGTCTCTAAGAATGTAATCTATCTGTGCCTCCCTGAAAAGAGCTCTGCCTTTTCCCCCAGCCCTTAGAGCCAAGTCCCATTTGGGCTATTAACATCTAAACAGGACTTCTTGCTAGCCAAGAGAGACAGGACAGAGAGACAGAAAGAGAGACTTCTGAAATTCACTCAAGATGAGACTATGCATTGTCCCACAAATGCTGACTCAGCTACATCACCTCAGCATAGCCATGCTGCCTCTGCATGGAGGCCTGCCCAGGAAATGCAGATGCACAGAGAAAAGTACAAGTATTATACCAAGCGTCTTATCAGCATATTGCTACAGTCCCCAACCCTGGGCCATGGACTGGTACCTGTCTGCAGCCTGTTAGGACTGGGCCACAGAGCTCCACTGCACCCCCCCCAAACCCCATCCATGGAAAAATTGTCTTCTATGAAAGTTGGGGGGGTTAGGGTTGCCGCACAGCAGGTGAACAGCAGGCAAGCCAGCGAAGCTTCATCTGTATTTACAGCTGTTCCCCTCCCCATCTCTCGCATCATTGCCTGAGCTCTGCCTCCCCCCAACCCCACCCCCAGTCCATGAAAAAACTGTCTTCCAGGAAACCGGTCCCTGGTGCCAAAAAGGTTGGGGACTGCTGTATTGCATGTCCCAATATTGTATGATCCCCAGGTTCCCAGCACTATGCTAACTTGTTGACATGAGAAAATCTTGTCAACCACTGCTATTTTCCTCATTTTGCTCAGATGAAACACTACTGGTGGCAGGAAAAAAAGAAAAAACTAAATAGTAGAAGTAGTCAATAAGCAATGAGAAAATGATGGGAAAAAGCTCTAGCGTATCTTCCAATAGTTCCTGGATTAGAATAGTATGTTATTTTCTCAACTCTTGCAGCTTTAAAAAATATTTATTGTATGTGCTCAGTGTAATAGATGCCTAACTGAGATATGATTTCCTATTGTAACTGAGCCTGCACTGTAAGGAGGAAGATGAACAGATTATTTCACCTTTGCAACTGCATTACTTTTGAATTTCCTACTTTAAATCCAAAGATCTGGAAGGAAGAAGACCTGCATTCCCATCTCTGCCCCAACACTAATCTGCTTGTGCAAATCTCTTTGCCTCTCTGGGCCTCAATGAGATGAACATATATACTAATGACTTTGTAGGATTACATAAGTTAAGATCTTTTAGAAATATCTAAAGCCATGTGCAAGTATGTGGCTTTAAAGAAGGATCATAGGAAAGTTGAACAGTTTTATTTAAGAGGGCCAGGAAATTTTCCCTATGAAAAACTGATGATGTCCAACAGGAGACTGTTCTTGGCCTTACTCTAGCCTCAGGACATCTGGAAGATGGAGAGAAAAGGTTAATGCAGAAAGAGAAACACAGAGATTAGTGAATTTATTGGCAGGAACAGGAGAAGGTAATGGCAAACTAATTTTCTTTCCTAAACACACTCAAATGTTCCCGTATTTTTCCTAATGAGAAACTATTTCAAAATTTAAAACAAAACCAACAAGCATGTGCCCCACACAGATGTGATTTACAACCGAGGCTTAGGATCAAACCTAGAAACAGGCCAAAGCATACACAACTTTAACCTTGTTAGCATGGTTTGCTCACAGGACTATATTGTTGGGGTAAAAAAAATATTCAGGGATGTGCACTTATAGAATTATTCTCCTCAGTCATTTGTTTGGCAGGAAAACCTGATCTGTTTCATGTAATTTGCTGATTAAAAAGCAGTATTTGATTGAGCCCCTAGCTACACAAAATGATCTTAAGCTGACTGAAGAACACATTCAAACCCTTTGATTGACAATGCTTCTATTTAGAATATTCAAGGAGAGGGTGAACATTCCTATTTACACAATTTCAACACTTATAAATGTATGTTTTAATTCCAGAGGTAAGCTTTATTAGCCCATTTCAAGAATGAAAAAACACAATTACACTTTAAACCATACACTCCTGAGAAAAATGAGTAAATTATTCACAATTATCATTTATAGTGAGAATGGAAACAAAAATTATACCTGATCCATTTATGACTTATAGAAGATACTGTGCTATGTAACTGTAATTCACCATCACTATTGACTTTGCAGAAGCCTAGTTCAAAGATAAGAGACCTACCCCAAAACACAAATGGGAAAAGAAGTGCTTCCATTCATGCCTCCCTAATAAAACAAGCAAATCATGCTTTTTTCCCTTCAACTGTTGTTACTGATTTTAAAAATGTATAGCTCCGCCCAATGTTGCAGAGGTATAACTAAATTCCTATCATGGTTGAGAATGCTCCAGAAGTAGTGAAATCCCTGTCCCATTTCCTCCGCAACTACATGCCTTTCTTAATCATAGATGTCAGTTCAAAAGTGTAGAAATTAGTGGATCTGGGTTCTAATTCCACTCTACCACTAATCACTTATGTAACCGGAGTAAAGTAAACCACTGAACTTTATTCTAAGCCTCGGTTTAGTTACCTGTAAACTAGGGACAAATACATGTAACCATGTACCTTCCAACCTTGAAGCTATCATATGCTAAAGGCCTTTGGAAAATATTAAAAGAACTATACAAACACAACAGTGCAACAAATACCAAATAAGTATTTCCTATTAACATTAGATTACCATAGGAATGGTAAAATATCATTTTGTAGTCTCACTACAAATTTTCTCTAAACCAATTTGTACAAAGAGGAAATGATTTATTGCACCTCATGTACTTTAAATGCTACCATTTTTTAGATTGTTTTTAACTACAGTACAAAATAGAATTTGAGCACTTTCATTTACCAGGCCTTCAGGACTCCTCTAATCTCTCTCAGAGATGGTCTGACCCTGGCCATAGGCTATTTTAATTTACTGCCCATTGTCACAGCTGGCTATCATGGCCACTAGGTCCTTGGTCAAATGAATCAGGCCCTTCTGCAGAAAAAAAACCACTTTGAACAAGCAGTGAATGAATCTGGTTTAAAAGTCGGATAGACTTACAGAAAAAAAAAAAGACAAACGGCTTGGAATAGCATGTAATTGCACCTCCTTATACATAAAGCAAATCAATTAGCAGCAAACTGTTAGAACTTTACCATTGGGCTTGATCATTTTGAGGCTTCCAAAGCCTCCCTCTCTCTAGCATACAGCAGTAGACTGTTTCTACAAGAAACAGAAGTTAGCTGTTAAATTCTTTCATCTGCCTCTATTTTATCTTCTCTCAGTCCAGCAAAGCTTTAATACCTGCTTAAAATACCAGACTTTACACTACTTGGCTATACATACAAGAAATAAACATCCACATAACTAGGATTCTGACCATAAAACCATTTGCCCACATGTTATTCCCAACATGCCCAAATAAAGATGCAAAAATGTTGAAGGCTGAAATATAAGTGGGATTAATTATTTGCTGAGCATGACAGGAGAGAAAACAAAATGTAGCACCACAATCCTCACAATTAGAACTCAGCCAATTTATTGTCCACTGCCTAGATGCTGAATTTCAATCTATTTTTTTTTATATAATTCATGCAAAAAGAAAGGTCTGAACATCAGGCATACAACACAAATTCTATCACACTGCATGCAGGAAAGACATATAATGAAATCTTTTCCCGTCTACAAGGTCATCCTTCTAATTCATGGAATTCATTTACTCCTTAGGTCCAATTCAGTGTGTGCTACTTAGCAAATAAAGCCATACAGGTTCCTAACAAGAGCCCTAAGAGGGGGCTCAGAATGCAAATGCGGTTGTGCAATGTGGCCACTGGTAAATTGCTCCTTTTGGGTAAGCAACACAAAAGAAGCATTTTTTCTAATTTAAATATCTTTTAGGGGGCAATAAACTGCTTTATCAAAAAATTAAACTGTAACTCTAAGCAAAATATAAAACTAATAACATGCTAGAGGTTCATTTTCAAGGGCTGGGATATATAATTTACCACCTACTTCTTTTTTTATTAACAGCACCAACTCATTGGAAATTTCTCTTGACTGCTCCTTCCTGTGGTATGAGCGATTCATATGACTAGGAAAGTAATAACTATTCATCATTCAATCTTTAACTGCTCAGCAAAAAGGGCGAAGATCTGGCTTCTGCTATGCATAACATTTGAGAGATATGAAAAGTTGCAAACTTTTTTTGTTCCTTTTATTTTTATTTTTATTTCAGAATATTATGGGGGTACAAATGTTTTGGTTCTATGGATTGCTTTTGTACTGCTTGAGTCACAGCAAACATTTAAAAGTCCTGCTGTTTAGATTTATCTATTTGATAAAATAGAATGTTTCAATATTAATTGGAAAGTCAGTGAAATAAAACCACTCTACTGACAAAAAATTATCATGATTATTACCTTAAAAGTTCACAAAAGTAATAAGATGATTCAAAACATTTTTAAACAGCAGTTATTAACAAACTCATAGATATTCTATGAAATATCAGTCTATCTTTCCATCTTATAAAAATGTTATTCTGCTTTTTAATCACAGAAGGACCTTTGATATACATAATACCTATTAGTATACAATGGTTGTCATATTGTTAGAATGTGCTTAACAGTTTTTGTTTGTGAAATACTTTGCACATACTAATACACACATTTTGTTAACCAGCTGAAGCACTAGATCTGTGCCTCATTCTTTTCTGGAATTTTTTGATTAAATATACATTTAAATTATTGTCTAAGTACAGTATATGAGAGATTTTCAAGTGAATACTCAAATATACAGTTTTATAGTAAATGTTTTATTGATAATTATTCGGCCTTAAAAGACCAGAAGTCATTGCAATCTTTCACACCATTTTGGTGTCCGAGACTTCAGCTCACCCTGCTCTGGACCAATTGAGTCATAGTGAAGCTCCTTCAATATCAAACCTTCTCTGTTTTTTTGTAGATTGCCTTGTGATGATTCTATCTTTGCTGATATGGGGGATACAACAATGCTAACTGTGGCGTGGGGTTTCAATAACCTTACCCAAGTTTGGCTAATCCCAGTCGGGGTCCCACATGGTGTTTGTTTGCCACACTAGCAAATCATTTTTAATTCCTATCACTTCTTATTTTCTAATTATCCTTCCTCACTCAGGTAAACAAAACCACCTCAGATTTCAAGAAATACTTAAAATTCAGCTTATCGCTTTTGGCCTTTATTAAGAGGATAAAATAACACACACTGCAATTGACTTTTAAGGACCCTTTCAGTTCTCAAATTGCCAACTTCTTATTGGATACTCAGTCACTAGTCATAATAAAATTAAAATACACAGTAAATGTACATGATTATTCCACTTGCTATAATAGTTGTGTTCTTTGGCAATAATAGCCCAAATTTTCACACCACTTCTGAGACAGCTACTACTATCATCCCCACTTAGCAGACAAAGAAACTGAGATATGGAGAAGTTGACTTGACCTCATTCACAGCACCTGTAAGAAATGTTACATCGTGAAACCTCAGCTCTTAGCTGACACATGGTATTGCTTCTGTACTGAACAATTTTATACTAAGATGTTATAATGCTGACACCAAGGGAATATATATATACACATACAAATATATATATATGGCATCCCTAACATTCTCCAATGATCACTGATGCCTCCAGAATATAAACTCCTTGATCTACAATTTATACACTGCACAGGCTACCTACCCTTCCAGCTTCATCATGCCACGCTTGTC
The DNA here is from genome assembly GCA_023783475.1 of Daubentonia madagascariensis. NCBI lineage: Eukaryota > Metazoa > Chordata > Mammalia > Primates > Daubentoniidae > Daubentonia > Daubentonia madagascariensis. The sequence goes on from JAKFHU010000600.1 coordinate 39,588,669, forward strand.
CCATGCACACGTTTTTGCTCTTGGGGACTGACTGTCCCCAAACTTTTCATGTTCCCTTATGGCTTTGTATACTTGCAGAGTCACATCCTGAAACATCCCCCTCTGTTGTGTCCATCTGGAAGGTTCCCACTCATCTTTCATGACTCACTTCAGGCATATCCTCTATGGGCATTCTTCCCCACCGCCTAGCCACCAGGCAAAACTGTCACACCCACCTCTGTTTTTCTATGCACCTTCTTCATACATTTAGTACAACTACGAAAGTTTCATATCAAAAAATGGTTAAGAAAAAAAAAAACACCACTTGTCAGCCTCTCACCAGCAGTGAGCTCAAGCACAACTATTTCATCTTTCATCCTTGTCTTTTCAGCACTGAACAGAATAAACATGATTCAAGAACACGCAAGGGAATGAATGTGTAAGTGGCAGGAGTGGAGTCAAGCAACAAACATCCCCTAAATAAAGCTCTGGACTTTGTGGTGGCATGACTGAAAAACTATGAAGATGTGATTTACAAAGAGTAATTTCTATGTCTTAAAATCAATTAAAAAAAGAAAAAGCTCAACATGGAAATCTCATTTTTATACCTGTTAGAACAGGTCAAAGCAGAAAGAACTGGACATCTGTGGGACATTCCCAATAGCTCAACACAGCTGGAAGGTTTGGCAAAGATGACCAGATGGGGGCGGGCTGTTAATCCTACAGGACCATATGCCATGGGACAAATTGAATTTTGCTTACTTTACTACCCCCTTTTCCAGTTACAGTATCTTTCCTTCTATCTCTATATGTCCAAAAGCTACCCTTCATAGTTCATATGCCAATTTCTCCATTAAGCATTCTGCATTTTCCATCCAGAAGACTTCCCCTCCTTTATCTTCTCCTATCTACAGATATTCATACTTTTCTACGGACTTACCACCTTTGCACAGGTCTTACCTCACCTGCCATACATAAACTCATTAAGGGCAAGGTCTACATCCTTTTTCCCCTACTCACCACCTAGCCCAGAGCCTAATACACTGTAGTGTGAAAAATAAGGCATTCTCTAAAATTCTACAACTATTTTAATTACATACTTCAACTAAAATTCAGTAGAGTTAATAAACACTGAAATAAATTCATGATTATGTATCATAGCAATTCCAGGGTAAATTTCAGGTGATAAAATTTTTCTATCGAGTTTCCAATATGCTAGACTTTTTCACTTGGACCCATGATCTAGATAAAATTATTTAACATTTTGCATAAACAACCATCTTGTTATTGATTACAAACACATGGGGTCTCAAAATAAGCTCTTGTCTAGAGCAAGTTGTCAAGTTGTATTTGAATCACAATTACTTTTGTCAGAAGCTAAGAAAAGATTTCAAAACATATCATACTGAAAATGTTGGTAAGAAAAAGCATTGTGTTGAGGGTAGGGACAGTGAGAGTATTAGGGAAAAGAGAAGATATATGTCTTTAAAGAGGAAAAAAGTTTGGACTCACGTATTTGATTACAAACTACAGCTCAAAATCTATCAGTTTTCTAGAAAGTGAAGTTAAAAACAATAACACAACCAACAACACACAATTGCCAAGCCCCATTCTGCTAGCACCTGGACATCAATAGAAGCAATAGGACAATTGATTTCTGAAGATTCAGCTACAGATCAAGGACAGTGCAAGGTACATGCTCAAAGTTAGCATTTTAATTTGAATCAGAAATAGTATCATTCTGAAATTCTTCATTGAAAACATAACCTTCAGACATGAATCAGACAACCATAATCATTTCATAATATTGGAATATACTAGAATGGTACAGCATCACAAGGAAAACAAATGCTGCATTTTTAGTATGCTAAACTAACTGCTGCCCTGTATGATAGAATACGACTTATATTTTATGGAATATTTTCTTGGCAAATTTCCATATGTAGACTTTGCCCTAGATTCTGCCACGAGAAAGACCAGAACATGAGTAATATTTCTTCCTCACTTAAAATCATAACGTACTTAAGTGGTTAACAATGAAGTACATGGATGAGCCCAATGGTACCCAGTCTTTCTGGGGAGAGGCATTCATTCCAGTTGCCATCTCCCTTGGAGGCAAACACACTTTAGAGACTTGGAGTACAGTTGAAGGATTTCTGGCAGCCAAAGAAATGAGCAGTACTGCTGCCACATTCACAAAATCACCCTGTAGTATTTCTTCCCCTCTAACCCCCAACCATCCTAGAAGAAGGAAGAAGGGACAGAAAACAGCTATTCAATAATAAATACAATCAACAAGGACAAATGTACATTTGGAAAGTTCTTTAGAGTTTAAGTCCCTTCATGTATATTACCTTAATCTGATTTACAGTGAACCAAGGCCCATGGTCAGCCAAGCTGTCCAGACCTATCATCAGCCAGTGTAAGATCCATAAAGGCAATGGAAGCAAATACAAAGAAATCAGCAAGGCTCAAAGTATTGAGAAGGTAACTTAGTTGTTACCATGAATTAAAAGTTCAAACACAATAAGGTCATTCAGTTAGAATATCAAGATTCCCAATTTCTCCTACAGGTCCACAATCTCTAAGTGCAATTAATAACCCAAAAGCTCTAAAAATCCAAAGGTTTTTCATAACCTAACGTCAAATAAGATGACAGTCTTTATCCTTCTTTATTAGTTTTCTATCACTGCTGTAATAAATTACCACAAACTTAGTAGCCAAACAACACACATTTATTATCTTACAGTTCTGGAGGTCAGGAGTCTGACGGGGGTCTCACTAGGCTAAAACAGAGCTATTAGTAGAACTGTTTTCCCTGCTAGAGACTCCAGGTAAGAATCTGTCTCTTTACCTTTTTCCACCTTCTAGAAGCACCTGCATTTCTTCACCCATTGTTCCCTTCTTCCATTTTCAAGGCAGTAAGATAACATTTCTGACCCTTTTTCTGTCATCACATCCTCTGACCACACCTGGGAAAGAGCATTTGTTTTCAAGGACCCATGTGTTCAGATTGGGCCTACCCAGAAAATCCAGGATAACGTCCCCATCTCCAAGGCCTTCCACCTTATTCACATCTGCAAAGTCCCTTTTGCCATGAATGGTGATGGGTGACATATTCATAGGTTCTGGGGATTGGGATGCAGACATTGGGGGCAGGGGCAATATTCTACTTCACCCACTTATTGTGAATTTTTGTGTATTTCCTTATGGAAATAATATATTCAATCAAGAGTTGCTGCCTCAGCCCACACTGAGGTTGATACATGAGGTACTGTATGTGTATATATGTATATATTTATCACTATATATATGTTTTTTAGAAAGATAATAGAGTGTATGTGTATAAGTCCAAATGAGGAAACATTTCTTACCCCTAGGGTTTCATACAGATCATAGGGTACCATGATTTATCCATACTATTAGACCTTTCCTCCTCTCCAGGGCCCACCTCTGTCCACCTCCTTCAAAGCAGCAGTTGCTCTTATAATAAGTCAGATCCAAAAACATTGACTGGATCTTAACTATTAGCGGACAGAGCCACTGTGCTTTAAAACAGCACAAAACCAAGGTCTACTCCCTTTCTTCTTCTTTCAACTTCCTAGTTGGATGGGGCTAAGTTGAAATTAGAACCCTTCTTGGGGCATTACTATTTCTTTCTCTTTTTGACTTATTTCCTGAACTGTGGCTATACCAGAGGGTATCAAGACTTAAAAATATATATATATTTGGACTCAAGCTTAAAGTATTTGCTCCAAATGACCTTTTTCCAAAGAGTCCTGCACTAAGGGTAATTAGCACCAGCTCCAGCTATTAATAAAGTGGTATTCTGATTACCATTTGGCTGCTGTTTCCTGCATATATCTTCCCTGGTGATCCTGTACAGGGATAGAGGTATTATAATTGGCAGGGCAGATTCAGGTATTTGGGGGACCCTAACCATACTACTATGAAAACCTCACCTCAATTCTTAAACAATTACAAGCACTAATACCAGGAAGTTTATTTAAAGGTTCATGAGATGCTTTTACACTCTAGCAAGAAAAAAAAAGTCCAAAGTATGATATAGATGTTGTCCTATGGGGAATATCCCAAACAAACATTACTTGCTGGCATAAAATGAAAAGGCTACAGGTAATGGCATAATTTCTAATGCAAATTCCTATGACATTATTGAGAATTTATCCGCTGTAGGCAGAAAAGCCTTTGTGGTTACTAAGGCCATATATACGAAAACTTCAAAAGAGCATTAGCACTCATTGAGAGTGTAGAACTCAGGATAACTCTGAATTATGGTTACATAATCCAACCCGATCTTGTGTGGAGCACAGCCTGGCCGTAATAAATTGTGAAGTCTATCTATAAATAAGCAACTAAATACTCTGAAAAATAAATTTTAAAAATTTCTAGATTAAAAATAAAATACATTCCAGTTTCCTCAAGGACAAGGACCTTGTTTCATTCATTCCTGTACCACTTAACCTCATCACAGTGTAAAAGGCAATTAACATATCTCTACAAACTATTTTTGTTTAAACATCTTGTTTACTTCATGGAGTAAATTAATACAATGGCAAACATGCAAAGCACATAAAACACGCACACAAGACAGGACACATTACCTGACAAATAAATAAAACAAAAGCGTGCTTATCAAAAGACACCTAAGAAAACACTCCCGGACATTATACACATATGGCACATATCCTTTTCACTGGTAACTAGGAGTGGCTTAAATTACTACATATCTCATGAGGACTAGAAAAAATCAGATCTGTGTTGTTTATCCCCAATTATAAAGGTAGTTCTTATTGCATACTGTGCTTAAACACAAAAATATCAAGAAGAACTAGTGACTTCATTAACTTTTTCCTGAGGCTTGTGATACAACTAATTTGTGATGTCTTGAAAACTAATCTCTGAATGACTACTTATTGGTTTTCTTGAGTCCTACCACGTAATGCTTGTTCAAAGGGTAAATGTGTAAGTCAAGGACCAAAAAAATAAAAGAAAAAAATCAATTTAAATTCACAGAGAGTGTGATATTGGCATAGGTCAGTGAACACCATCACTGTTTTATACCAAGATAACCTTGGATCTGAAAAAAAATTCTCAGAGGCAAGGTATCCTATTAGTTACCCAGCTTAACAAATTAAACAGCAAAAGTATAAAAACCTTATGCTCCAAACCAAAAGTAGACTGATGGCTCATTTATGAAAATGACCTAATATTCACAATCTAAAGGCTCAAAAACTTTAACACTTCTATTACCCAAGGTTTCTAGCACTTATATGTCAAAGATTCAGTCATATCTTTTAAATTTTAATGGTATTATAATTTATTTAGATAAAATTGAACAGATTCATGAAGTAAAATATAAGATTATTGTCTATTTTTTGGTTCTCGAATCACACGTTATCTGCAAGGATGTACCAAAACTTTGTACTTACACAGAATCTATTCTAGCCTTCGGAAATAAACAATTTTTAGACTTTATTATTAGTCTTCTAATATAACAATGAGAAAAACAGATTGATGCATACAATTTAGAACCACACTTAAGAAGGCTAACCCAGCAATACACACAAAGGCCAAAGTACAAATTCATGAAGAATGGCTACGACAGGTAACATGTTACCAGGGCCTTATTTGGGTCATACTGTTTGCAGCACTTTAATATTACATAGTTCAGTACATAACAGAAGAAAAGCTTCTATGACAATAAAAGCCAAAGTCATAAAAGTCTTTGGTGAGTATGTTGTGGGGAGGGATGACTTTTGGGGTACCCTGAAGGTAAACTATAATACTATCTCAAAGTTTACCCAAGTATCAGCTAAAACATGTCCCCGTCCTCAACCTTCCAAGCCTGCCTTCTTTCAAAATTCCAAAACATTTGAATTTTTAACAAGCATATTACCAGAAGGGCCAGGATTTAGTTCCAGGTTAGCAACTAGAGAAAAAGAGATATTGTATCTTCTGCACTCATTATAGATAATGTCCACAGAAAATTCATTCCCGAGAGTTAAAAGTATAAAGGCTAGGATGCTAGTAATTCATTGTGGTAAATGCAGACTTAAATAGCATTCTGTCAACTAGAACTCTATTAACTGGTGCTTCTACATATCTATGAAGCAATGATAACATATAAAACCCTTAAACTGCCTCAAGATTGTAATTATAAATATTATATATTGCTGCTATATAACAAATTACTCCAAAATTTAGCAATTTCAAACAATGAACATTTAATAACTCACACAGCTTCTGTGGGTAAGGATTTCAGGAGTATATTAGCTGGGTGGTTCTAGCTCAGGGGCTCTCAAGAGGATGAAGTCAAAGTGATACTCAGGACTACAGTCATCTGAAGACTTTACCAGAGCTAGAGACCCCTCTCCCGAGGTGACTTTTTCATGTGACTGGTAAGTTGGTGCTAGCTGTTAGCAGAAGGCCTCACTCTCTTGCCATGTAAATCTCTGTGGACTGCTTGAGTGCTTTCATGACATGGCAGCTGGCTTTCCCCAGAGTAAGTGATCCAAGAGAGGAAGTGGAAGTGGCAATGTCTTTTATGACAGCCTCAGAAGAAGTCATACACCATCACTTCCATCATATTCCACTGATCACACAGAATATATAATGTGGGAGGGGACTTCACAAGGCATGAATAGCAATAGACAAGGATCACTGGGGACCATCTCAGAGGCTAGCTCTTACAATCTTGAGATAAGCTTCCAAATGAATGATTAATGCTCATAGTTTTAAAACTATTTATTGTCCAATTTCTTGAAAACTATTCTTACAGATGATAATATGGTATTAATTGGGACATATTATAAGCTCTTCAAGGGAGGCAATAAATGTCTGTTGAATCCAACTAATCCCATATTTTTTAACCCTAACTTATTTACTGAGCTCTAACACATTTTTCATTTTTGTATATTACTTTATTGACTTGCCATTAAATGCTTAGTGTTAATTTAATATCTATATTATTTTAGTAGCAATATTATTTTAATGGCAATATTATTGACAGTAGGATCAACATTATTCAAAAATCAAATAGTCTAGATCCTTCAAAGTCAGAGTGAATTAGAATTTCTGAGGTCAGAGAATCACAGAATCATTGAATTGGGAAGGATTTTAAAAGGTTACCTAACCTGTTGAAGCTGAATGATGGGTTCACTGGATTCCATCATACCATCCTTTCTACTTTTATGTTTATTCAAAACTTTCCAGAATAAAAATTTTTTAATTCATTTTGCAGATGAAGACATCCCCTTAATATGTAAAGAAAATTACTCATGCAATGAACCTCTACATATTGAAGCCCACAAAAAAAGTAAGGATGAAACATCACCTCTTTTACTAAATGATATCTTCTTATCCATAAGACTTCAAGTGACTTCACAAAAAAATTATTCAGCAAACTTCTTTACCAAACTTGTAGTTTTAGGATGACATTAGAGTTTCAGTAGGCAGTTACAGCTTGTAAGTAAACAGAACTATAGTACTAAAGGTAGAAATTTTATATTTGTTACATTTTTGTTATTTTGACACTACTATAGCTAATTCTGATTTAGTGTCAATTTTTGAATGAAAAAAATCCATGGATAAACTTCATCCTACAGGATTTAAAAGGCTAAGATAAGCTTTTCTGGAAACTAGAAAAATGGACCCCTTTCCCCACCGCCAACCCCAAATGTACTCTTATCTCCCAGGCATCTGGTCATTATTTTCAGCTTGAGACTATAGGGAATAGCTAAGGTAGAGAGGGAAGAGAAAAGGAGGGGCATAGCTCCTATGCAGACAACTACAGTATTACAGTTCACATTCAGACTTGGAAGGAAAAGCAAACATAAAAATAACTGTGGCCTTCCCTATACATTTCAACAATAGCAGTATGAAGAGCAATAACAATAGCAGTTGATATGTAATGAATAATGGCTACGTGCCAGTTCTCCTAAATATATTAACATATTCTCTCATTTAATCACTACAGAAATCCTTCTCTACAAATATTTCACAGACGAGGATAGTGAGACTCAAATTAAGAATTTACCCAAGATTACCTACATAGCTGAGTTGGAATTCAAAGTCAGGAAGTCTGTTCCAGAAACTACATCTTTAAATGCCGGCTTCAAACAGATCAAGACAGTTAGGCAATCATCTTAGTAAGATAGTATAAGAAGGTGTTCAATAACAAATGCTTCATTTGACTGGGGAAAAAAATTTCCCAAGGGATATGATTTTGTGGTCATATTTACATTTTCAAGATTAGCATATAAAAGTTATCATTTCTTCCTCAATGCTATGCCTAAAAACCTACCAAAAGTCACCAAGTAAGGATGGGGACAGATGATCTTTCTCAGTAGAGAAAAATGAAAGCTGGATATAACACAGTTCTACATATAAATGGACCACATATAAATACATACAAAGATGAAATATAATACTTAAGTTTGTTTTAAATCTTCTTGGCTATACCTGAACTATATAAATCACTTCTAGTCAAAACACCAACTTTCCATTGTCAAGAAAACATTGGCTCTATGTCACCAGCACTGCTTTGAGACCTTGCAATCTCTAGGTCCCCGTTATCTTAAGTAGTTAAAATGAGCACAACTCTTATGAAAACGATGTTGTATAAATTAGCAAAAAAGTACCATTGTACAAACTTTGTACAATGACACGAACAAGCAGCTTTTAAATCTTTACAAAGACCAGATTTCCTCTGAACATTGTAAAATCGTTCTAAAATAAGAAAATAATAAATACAAATAATTTTAAAGACATGGAACAGTTTTGTTTTCTTGTTTTTTAACAAGACCACTGAGTTACATAACCAACTTGAATTATGTATTAAATTCAAAATCTGTGCTACTATAATGCTTGTCCTGAGACTTCATCTGGGACAGAGGAGGAGGACGACCTATGGAAACATCAGCACCAGAAGCTCATATCAGATATTGTTGACAGTCAGACTTGGGAGAAAAAAATGAAGTCTGAGCAGAAAGATAGCTCTAGGGATTTTTCTTATCCTGAAGTCCACTTAACATTACAGAAAGTTACTTTCCCTCAGGAAATAAGAGAAGGGGGAGGAAATCTTAAATGGTTTTTTAAAAAGTAGGGGAAATTTATTCCTCATTTGCACTCACATAAGTAAAAGGGTGATACCTGCTGGGATTATTATGCATGTTATGTTATATGATTAGTCACTGAGTATCTACTGCCTTTATCCATAGAACAGAGAGTAATATGTTGCCTTCTCCTGAATGGAAGAAAAAGCACAGCATCATTATCCATTCATCAATGGTCCAAGGAAAGATCTCCATTCACTATTCAGAAGTCTTCTGTTGTCTCTGAATGTGTTTTTTAGTATCCATTACTTCTACACATGTACACTTGTGTGTGTGATTATGTCATATATACACATTTGAGAATTCAAAAACAGGAAGAGATTACTATGCTCATTTTTCTTCTGGAGAAAACAAAGCTAAGTGACATCTGTGAATACAGAGCCCACTGCAAGAATAATGCGGAGGCAGTGAAAAGTAGGAACATTACCTTGGCCTCTTGGATCCTGCTTCCTTCCACAGCTCCCTCATTGCTAAAGTTTAGAAATCCCAACGTTTCTAAAGTTGACACAACCTCTCATCTTTGATTTGGTGATAGTCTCACCCTAATTATCCCAGCTACATACAACATCAGACACACACGCACACGTCTCTGGAAGTTCTATTAAAAAAAAAAAAGTAGCATTAAACTTGTGTTCTCTGAGAATTCTGTAACACCTCTCAAGAACAGCAGGTCCCAAAATAATGTCATCTCATTCAATGTAGTTTCCTTATAATGTTGATGGCAGGGGCTGGGAATCAATTCCCAGCTAGTGCCGCTGTGTAGAGTTTGCACATTCTCCCCATATCTGTGTAGGTTCCCGTGCACATCCTAAAGATGTACACATTTGGTGAATTGGCATGTCTACAAAGACCCAGTTGGTATGAGTGTGTGTGAACTCGCCCTTTGAGGGAATGGCATTCTGTCCAGGGCTGGTTCCTGCCTGCTGCCCTGAGCTGTGAGATAGGCTCCAGCCACCCATGACCCTGAACTGGAATAACTGGGTAAATAATGATCTTACTGGTTTTTATTAATATATCTTAAATGTATGTATAGCTCTCGTTTATTTCAATGTTTAGAAGTGTTTTGGACCTTTATGAGTTTGGTGATCTTTTTGTGACCATGCCATAGGAAGTTAATTAACTCTTATTTATATCAATTAGCCTATGGTAAAATTAGTTTCCAAGAACTTACCAATGAAGGTAAGCGAGGACTTACTGTAAATGAGCTAAGGGGCATTGAAAAACAAGGCCTGGGAATTGTAGTTCTAAGCCAAAACTTAGTCAAAAAGTTAATATCCATCTATACAAAGGAGCCAGCACACTAATTCTTTTTGTATCAAGTCCCTGTATGATTACAGAATGTGGGTACATGTCCATACTTCAGCTTACACCCAGGACAGCCATTTCCTGTTGCCATGAGTTACAAGGGTGACTCACATGGAGCCCTCCAGACAACCTGAGAGCAATTTCAGAATTAACAAAATACATTCTTGGTAATTAGCAGTGTTCAGCAATTCAGTCTATTAAAATATCAGATCAAAAACATTTGCTAATCCCTCTGCATGAAAATAAGGGACTTGAGGTAAGCAAACTTGAGGGATTTTTTTTTTCCTATTTAAAACATAGCTCATCATTGCCAACCTTTCATTAAATGATCCATATATAGAAGCAATCACAAGGAGGGGAAAACAGTTTCAGGATCAATGTACTATAAATAAGAGTAATTTATGACTTGTCACTAATACTTTTTAACCTCAAATCACATGACAATCAGAACAGACTTTAGGTTAAATCCTTCACATACACATATAAAAAGGAGCAGTCACACCAAAACATTAAATGACCAGAAGGGCATGACATTTCTTAAACCAACAACAAGAGAAAATGAACATTGTATTGTACCTACAATTAATTGTGCATTCAAGTTCCCCTCAGCCTGCCAGGAGCATCTTGTAAATGTGTCAGAAGAAACCCACCCACTGACCCAAGAAACGCCAAAGTTGGAAGTCAGGTGAAAACAATAATATAAAACCATTACTACTATCACTGTTTGCTAGAAAGAAAATGTTAGAAGAAAAACATGCTGTTTGGCTTTCACTGGCAAGGGAATTTTAAGTCTTTTGTAAATATTCATCTGAATTGGATAAATATGACCTCTTGTATGTATAGTATTAGGTGTAGAATTAAGAAAATGAAATACATTTAGAACATACAGCTTCTTAATTGAGTAAAAACAAAGACAATGTGGAGTGGCGTGGCAATAATTTCTCTTGGTTTGGGTATATCTCCTACTATAATATATCAGTAGTTTCTCTTTTGCTTGATCTCTGCTCCGAGATCCTTTAGCCTCTATTAATAGCTAAATTTAAAGACAAATGTGCAAAGGGAACTCTCTAAAACTGAGACCTTTTTCCTATATAAACTAATTATATATACACCACTGAAACAGAATGGAGGAAAATTATTGATTAGTTTCAGTTTTCACATGTGAAATATTTTGACCTCAGGAAAACTTGAGCAAAACTAGATTTTTTGAGAAATCAAAAATCCACATAAATCCTTTTTTGGTTAAGTAGAAATAATCTTGTTTTTTCCCCTTTATTTTCACATGATACAGATATTTTATGTTTCAAAGAAAAAAAAATAAAACCACAGTGAGGAAGCACCTCAATATAAACAAGGCAGAATAGGTTCTAAACTAGAGTGGATCGTTTTTTAAAGAGTACTAACTTATACCTACCTAGTATAGTTGTACACACACTAAGAACCAAACACAAAAAGAACTGGTTTTATTGTATTTTCATGTTTTCAGTACTAAAGTCTGAATCTGTTATTTCACACAAGAATTGCTGGGCCTTTTCTATTTTTGACAGGGTCTATCTGGCTCTCCTGGTTCTCTTAGCACCTTGTACCAGAGGTTGCCACTTCAGCCAGCTTGGACTTTGGGAAGCAAGTATCTGAACCTTAATTATGACCTACTCATTCCAGCAACTAGGTAGTGCAAATTCGAATGAGGCTCAAAGAGGAGATAATTAAGATAATAGAAGTTGCATGTTCCTCATAAATTGGAGGAGGGAAAAAAAAAAACCCGTCTCCCAAGTTTCCTAAAATTAAATGTCAAAGAGGGGGAAAGAGTATATCAATAATTTAAGAGGGAAGTTTCTCTAGGATAAGATTAGATTTTTTCAAAGATACTTTTATTTATACCCATGGCTTATTTGGATTTAAAACATATGCAGCCCTTACAATACATGTCATACTTGGAGCACGGAAACGAGCAGAACTCTATTCTGACATACACACACCTAGCTCAGAATGCACTTCTGCAGAATCCAGGGAGATCAATAGACTCAGGAAACAAATATGTTGATGGATGAGCATGGGTCTGAAAACGACCAGGTTGAGGCGGCCACGCTGCAGGTTTCACAGCTATTCCCATGTCGGCAGAACGAAAGGGTTGCAAATAATTCCCCCTTTCTTTTAAGGGAGAAAGGAAAAAAGAAAATGAAGGGAGAAAAAGAGGAAAAGCAGGGAAGAGAATGGAGCGGGTGGTGAGGAAAGGAAGAAAGAAATGGGGACGGGAAAGAAAGAGAGAGATCCGAAGAGGGGCGGGGGAGTACGGAGGAAAGCTATGATGCATGGACGCTCGCCAGCCACCACCGAGCGCTCCATCACCCCCAAGCCTGCATCCCTCCCTCAATCGTCTAGAGACGTGGGGCTCCCGGGTTCCGCCGCCCTGGTGCTGACAGCCCTGCTCGTGATCCCAGCGCAGGCATCGCGGAGATGCCCAAAGTAGCCCGCCCAGCCAGCCCATCCGAACCGCCACTCCCTGGACCGCGCTCGCCACCCCCACCCCGACTTCTCCCGGCGCCCCCATCACTAGGCTCCGGGAGAAAGCCGGGAGGAGCGCAGCGATAAGAAAAATCAAAAGGGGGAAGGGGTGGGGGAGGCGGCCAAAACCAATGTTTTTAATAATCTGATAATGGGTCCTGGGGAAGCAGCAGGGGAGGGGACCCGTGGCAGGCACCTGGGAACGAACACGCTGTTGCAAATACCCGAGCCTCCTTTGGGTTCGGCGATTTTCCACAAAAGGAACTTTAGAAGGAGCGCAGCGGTTTGCAATGGAAAAGAAGGAGAGCGCAGCGTTACCTGGCCGAGGTCATGCCGGCGGGCCGCGGAAATCCTCAGGTTTGCGATATTGAGCCACTTGATCAGGTTACTATGGAAATCGTCTTAAGGAGAAGGAAGAAAAAAAAAAAAAACCCCAAGCACATCCTTGTCACCTCAAGGGAAACTGCTCGGGCCGCCGAGAGCGGGCGCGGGACCGGGCGCGGCGCTTCTCCCGGCCCGGCTCGCTCTTTCTTCGCTCCTCGGCCGGGCCGCGCCTCCCCGCCCCGCGCCGCCGTGCAGCCCGCGGGCCGAGCTGAGCTCTCCGCGGCGCGCAGCCTGGAGCGAAAGCGCGAGCTCGCTCGCAGCTGCCAGCCGGCCTGGGCGGCGAGTGGCGCTGTTTCCCAGCCGCGCAGCTGGAATTTAAAGAGACAGACACGTCGCGGGGTCTAGGGCCCTTGCCTGGGAGAGAAGCCCGCAGGACGCCCACCCACCGTCTCGCCCAGCAGAATGGACAGAGCGGGCCTTGCGAGAAAAGTTTCCTGCAGGGACGGCGGGAGGACCAGACTTTGCCTCCTCTCCCAAATGCAGAACACAGGCTACAAGGAGAGAGTAAGAGGGATTTTTCCCCTCCCCTGGAGACTGGGGGGAAATGATTTGTATGCTCAACAAGTCGTGCACCTATTTTCAGCCGCTCTCGTTTCCATCCTTGTGTACTGACTTTTTTCACTGGAAGCACATCGACAAACTGGGTTTCACTACTCATTTTATGTCGGACTCTAAGCAGAGATACATGGGTTTGGCGAAGGTGGTGGCGGCGGGAAGATATAGCTGTCAAATATCTTGGAAATTTTTTTTATCTTCCTCTCTCAGCCAAAGCATCATCTCCTTTTCCCCCTAACTCTAACCCCCCACCCCCCGCTATGGAGAATAGGCTTGAAGGTATATTTCAACCTATACTCCGGCATCATCCAAAGGCTCACCCTCCCCCCAGCACCTTTTATCTACAGCTAGGAATGCAAGTCTGCTTCTGTTGCTGAAAATAAGCAAGATCTAAGAGAAAGAATCTAGTATGGCCCTTTTCTATCCATAGCTGAAAGCCAGCTTTTAGTGGGTGGTTACAAATAAGGGTCACTGTTGTTACAAATAAGGGTCAAATCTTATTCCTGACATACAGCCCAAAACAGAATGTGTTGACCAATTTACACAGTTTGATGCCACCACATATTTGGAGAACCAACGAAATGACGATCCAATCAATTTATTTTGCTATCCTAACCAACACCTTTCACTGCTTTATATACTAAACAGTCTCCTTTTGGCACCAGTTCAACCCAAATTGTCCCCCTGGAGTAGAGGCAGTAAGGGGACTCTTTATGGGCTTGTCTAGATCAACCAAACTGGTTCCAGAGTCACTCTTGCATAGAGTAGTAGATATCCATAAATATGGATGGTACTCTATTAGGCTGATGGCAGGTATTCTCAGAAGGAATGAATCTAGATTATCAACACCTCATGGGCAGGATTCATAGATTATTCCTCTATCTTAGACCATATATTTTTATAAGCTCTGCACATAGGAAGGATAACATATTCTAACTCAAGTGTCTTAAATTTCTTTCGTGTATCTCCCTACCAACTTACCTGCAGTACTCACACCTTCTCCATACATCCTTCACATTCCTTTTAAATTTGCTTCCAGAGTGAGCTTTTGAAGTAAATACTAGCCTTATCTAATATCCTTTCATAATTCATTCCCCTCAGGAAAGTAAGCGACTTTTTTTTTTTTTAAGAGACAGGTTCTCACTCTGTCACCCAGACTAGAGTGCAGTGGAATAATCATTGCTTGCTGCAGCCTCAAACAGTCCTTCCACCTTAGACTCCTAAATTGCTCAGATTACAAGCATGAGCCACCATGCCTGGCCCAAAGTTCTTATTATGGTGTAGAACAGTGTATTACTCCACTCGTGCTGTTATAATGAAATACCTGAGACTGGGTAATTGATAAGGAACAGGAACTTATTGCTCACAGTTCTGGAGGCTGGGAACTCCAGGACCAAGGTGCTGGCAGGTTCAGTTTCTGCTTCCAAGTTGGTGCTTCCAACACTGTATTCTCATATGATGGAAAGGCAAAAAGACCAAGCGTTCTGTGAAGCCTCTTTAATAAGGGACTCAATCCCATTTATGAGAAAGGAGCCCTCATGAGCTAATCACCTTCTAAAGGGCCCACCTCTTAATACTATTGCATTGGAGATTGTTTCAACATGAATTTTGGAGGGACACAAACATTCAAACCATCGCAAACAGTGTTTCTCCAACTTTAGCATGCATTACAATAACTTGTTTAAACAAAGATTTGTAGGCCACATGCCCAACTTTTCTCATTCAATGGATCCAGGGTAGCATGTAAGAATTTGTATTCCTAACAATATCCCAGGTGATACTCATGCTACTAGGCTCGGAACCAACTCTTGGAGAAACACTGGCATAGATCTTTTGTGATCTGGCCCCTGCCTACTCCTGCTTCATACCTCACACCTGCCCCCCAGTTCCCAAGCAGGTCAAACTTATTAACCTAAGTCATGCTTTTTCATATAGCACCCACTCACACCCACCTATACATATGCTGTTCTCCAACAGGAATTCTCTCCCACTCCAACCCAATTCTTCCCCATGTGCCCCACCACCACATCTAGGTAACTCTTGCTGGATCCCCCTAAGATTAAACTCCCTCGAGATGCCTCCCCAAACACTTCCAGGTCCCACATTGGAGTTTAGGTGCTGCTCCTCTGTGCTGCCTCTATACCTACTTTTCACACTCTAGGTATAATAATTGTACATTTATTTGTCTGCTTTCTCACTAGACTTTGTGTGCTAGGGGTAGAGGTGATAGCTTATTTACCACTGTATCCACAAGTGCCTGGCACATTGGCCGAGACATAGCAGTTCAATAAATGCAGAGGCAGGTAGGAGAGAGGAAGGGGAAGGAAAGAGAAAGAATGAAAGAGGAAGAGAGACAATGTTTTTGTTGATGATTGTGATGATGATCAAAGACAAAGCTAGTAACAATATTAGAAAGGACAGAGGAAAAAAAGAATTAAAATTTCTGAACTTCTAGTATTATGTGTATCAGGTACCGTATTAAATGCTTTCCATGATACCTCCTCTATTCCTCAAAACAACTTTGCAAGATAAATATTATAATATATGTGAGAAATCTAAGGCACGGAAAAGTAGTTTGCTAAACGTCACACAGGTGTTTAATGGCTGTTGTAGAACTAAGGTAGGGATGAGTTGTTTGCTTTACTATAAGCACCACAAATGCAGTTTTCCACAGTTATAAATAAGTTTCATGTGTATCCTGTTAATATTCATGAGTATTTTGTTTTGGTAAATATCACTTGAGCTCTCACTGCACTCCCAAAAAGGGTCTGCCTCACAGCCTAGGTTAGGAACCTCTAAAGCTTTATTGATGCTTTCCTGACTCAACAGTTCACTGATGTATAGTCTCTGCAGGCTGGTGTAAGGAGATTCTCTGCCTGCTGTCATTTCTGTGCAATCTTACTCTACCTACGTACCATATCCTTGATGCTGTGTAAATTTGTAAGACAATCAACCAAACCAAAGAGGTTATAGTGAGGGTGCCAGAGTCCTCTCCTTGTCTGTATGTCTGCTATACTACATTTTACTATAACAGAGATGACCATTAACTGGCAAGAAAACGTGTATATGAATTTATTTTTTTAAAGTATGATGAAATTATTTGTACTCCCTTTGAATATTTGTCCAAACAAAAAAATACATGCATTGTGAACAAAAATCAGTTTATTTGAAAGTAAATGGATTTTATGGCCATTTAAGACTTTAATTCAAAATTTTGCTATAACTATACCAACTTTCATAGCTAATAAAATCAGTTCAATATAAACTTAGAACCTGTATAATGACTGTAGAATGAATCTGTACAGAAATGTTTGTTTTCTTTAAATGTTATGTCCCTTACATAGGATTATACTAAACCATGAAATTCTTACAGCTGGAGGGTATATTTAGGGCAGTGGTTCTTAACCTTAGCTGCATTTTGAATCACTTGGGAAGTTTTAAAAAATCTCACTGCCCCTGTTGCACCTCAAACCAATTATATCAGGACCTGTAGGATTTGGGATCTAGGTATCAAAGTTTTTAAAGCCTAGATTGAGGACAACTTGTTTTGAGATGCTCTTCCGTGGAATTCAGCCCTAGCGGCTCAGTAGAATCACCTGGGAAACTTTAAAGGGTATCATTCCCATACCCACCTACAGAGATTATCATTTATTTGATCTGGGCTGGTTTCCAGTTTTCCTTATATTTAAAATTAACCCTAGGTGATTCTAATTTGAGGTAAGGTTGAAAATCACTGTTCTAGACCACTGGATGTCAACATAGAGTCCCCAGGACAAAAGCATCACCTGGAAACTTGCTCGAGGTATACTCCAGATCTATGAGATGAGAAATGCCGGAAGTGGAGTCCAGCATGTATTTCAACATGTCCCCTTGATAATTCTGATACACACTAAAGTTTGGTAACCCACTGTCTTACAATGCAGTATGAGGGACATTACTCACCTTTACAGTTGAGAAATCAGAATTATCAGCTAACACTTGTTGAGCTCCTACTATAGAGGTCTAACAATCATTTCTAACAAGTTTCCAACTAATACTGATGCTGCAGGTGCAGAGATGACAGTTTGAGAATCACTGTCCTATATGTGCCAGGCCCCGTGATTAAGTATTCAGAATCTTAAGAGTTTTAGTTTTTTTTCCCAAAAAGAACTTATCCCAACATAAAACCAATATGTTGGGGCTCCATCAAGAAAACACCTTATAAAAAGAAAATTCTTGTACCTAATCCCCTAAAGTAAAAAAGTTATGGAAAGATTGTATATAATATATATTCTTGACCTGCTCTAGCTTACGTGGTCTGAAAAAAAAAGATGGCATTCAGAACTAAAAGCTAAGGGCAGCTTAGTTGCTGATGTGGTTGTGAAGAGCTCCTTTACAGTACTAGATTGCAGGAAAACTTCAGGGGAAAAAAAAAAAGGATTGCTTTTTTCCACAAACCAAACCACCAGATCCAAGGCATAAGAAAAGAACTAATCAAAAGTTTGCCCTTTCTGACTAAACAAATGAGCCCAATTTGCCTTCTAAAGAGGCTATTCTTCCCTTTGTAGCTGCTTTAAGAAGGCAGAACAACCTGGTTATTCTCAAAAGGCAAATGCTGCTCTTCTTGGTGACTTGGTGTGAATGTAGCTATATAAACCCTGTCCACCCTAACCTACAAACATTAAAAAGTCCCCTGGTTCCCACAGCCTGGGCTTCGTTCCACAGAAACAAGCACAGAAGCCCAGATCACTGAAAGCAAGCACTGTGTCACTAATCTTTGCCTCTAGTCTGGCAGCCAAAGAAAACCCCCAACCAGGGCACTCAAAAGAAGATACCCCAGACCATGAAATCTCCTTTCATCCTTTTAGCTGCTTGAATTGATTTCAGGCTACTAACCTGGATCCTTGAGGGAGAATCTTTCAGGGATAAGCTGTTTTTATAATATGAGACCCTGCTTCTAATTGGCAATTGCTTTTGAAAAGTTCTGAAATAGACTGCTAAACTGCATTTTCTTCCTGAGACTTCTTTGGAATCAGTGGAATTTCTCTGCTTTAATAGATGAGAGCTCCAGGGAGAAGATCCTAAAAGAGTTCTGAGCTGCCAGCCAAAACATCAGGTGCTAAGTTGCTGACGAAAGAAAAGCCTTTCTAAGAGTAATCTATCAGTATATGTTTTGCCTGTGCTTTTTCAAATAGCCACAATGTTAATTACTCCATCAACTACTGAACTACTTACTCTAGAAAGGTCTTCAGTGAATTTTCCTCCTACCAAGGCTGGAGGAAATAATAGTCATCACCAAACTGCAAAATGTCACTAGATTTCTTTTTGTAGGCATATACACTTAAATAAGCAATGCAGCTCCCAGAAATGTAATTAAGTTGCTTAGGTGAACAGAGAACAGCAGTAAGTGGCCTTTAAAAATATCAACTGTGAGGGAAAAATGTAAAGGGAACAGAAAGTAGATAAAGATGATGAAAAGAAAGGACATGTAAGAATAATTGGGAAGGAGGTTGCTATGAGTGGCAAGGGGGCCTTCATTTGGAGAGTGTCAGCTATAGACAGATTTCTGAGGCTGTTTCATTATGGAGTTGATCTCCTTGGAAAAAATAATGAAAAGCTAAATTTTCCAATCAGAAGACTCTTAAGAATAGATTACTATCTGAATTTGAAAATAGCAATGAAGTTATATAAAAGAATATCCCTATTCTTAGGAGATTTCAGCTGTAATTATACTGAAATGGATACCAAAAAAATAAATTTTTATATGAGTAAGAATGTGTTTATGTGTATGTCTATGTACATATATATGGAGATAGAGCATGCACATGTGGCAAAATATTAGTCAGAGGTATATACAGGTGAATGTAGGTGAATTTTAATAGTCTTTTAACTTTCCTGCAGGTTTAAAATTTTTTCAAACTAAAGTTTAATTAAAGAAGAATATATGAACGAAATTGCTACAAAGTAAGTTACCCAAAGGCACAATATAAGACAAAATTAAAATGAGGGTCCTGAAAATAGGTTTCGGTCTGTTCTAAAACCATTAGCAGGAGATTGGCAACATGTTCCTCTCTTGTATCACAATTGTTGTTATTAGAGATGTGGCATACATATTTTAGCACATCATACATTCCAAGTAATGCAGAACACTACTCTGGACCATGGTGACCTTTTTAACATTCTGCAAATTGATTTCCAGGCCATTCCTGCTCTTTGTTGTTTATAGCCTTGGTAACCTAGAAGAAAATGAGCAAGACTGGCCAGCTGAGCTTCCTGCATTTCTGTTCTCATCTATGCTCAGAATCACATTTCTATCTCTCTCCCAAAGGCCTCATGAGAACACTTATTGTTGGTCTAGAGAGCAGCACCACCAAGAACCTTACCTTCAATTAGGACAGGTTGAAGAGCCATGAGCAGTTGTGTAGACCCCTTAGAGGTACTCAGCTGAATGAACACCAGTAGCAGCAGATTTATACCTCTCTGTATTGTGAACTATAACAATAGAATTATAAACTTCTAAAAAAGGTAGAGTGCACACAACTTTCAAAACCATGATATATCCAAATTATTGTCTTTTTCTATCATTAAATCACCTTTACCTATTGTTTTCATGATTTTTTTAATCCATAAAAATGTCCTTCCCTATGCTAAATTTACATGAATGGTGATCAAACTAATCCATGCTATTGTCTAAAAACCTCTGCAACAATCCCTTCCCTCAACGTCAGACTCAAATCATGAAATAAGAGAAAGTTGGCACCTGCCTTAAGCTTTATGACTTAGAATTCCCTTGCAGACACACATTCCCATAAATAACCAATAAAAATGGAATCAAAATAAATGAATATATTCATTTCTTCTAAGTAACTGCCCTGTTTCTGTTAGAACAATCAAGATTATCTAGTGATGGGGGAAAAAAATTATTTCTGGTAGTTGGTCAATGCTTGTTCACACAGATTTCTTATCTTTTGGGAAAAACAAGCAAAAATAGAAGAATTAGTATGAAAATAAAACAATGGAGAATGATTCTTTTCACATGCCTGAGGATATAGAGAAAAGATAAAGTCAGAAAAAGTTAATCATTTTTTGCTACACACTGATGGTGCAAATCATAATTCAAGAGGAGCTTGCAAGGTAAAGACAACTAGAGAAGAATGTTCCCTCCCTTTTTTTCAGGAATAAAGAATCAGGTAGGGGAACTTCTACTTGAGTAGCTCAATAGATAAGGAGAGGAACTGTCCATTGAATTGTCTTTATCAGTGAAAAGCCACACTCAAGAGACTCAATAAGTATAAAATATCACAAATGGAAAGCCAGTGTCACCTCTTGGTTATTCGGCCCTGTAGGGAGTCTAATTGAATATGTGAAAAGTTCAGAAACATTAGAGTATTGTGCCTTAAATCAACAGGTCTTTGTAAAATTCTTCTCACCTGAAGAAAATCCTGTTTATTTCTATGTCATCAAAGTTCCTAGTCCTACACTGGAAGTTACATGGAAGAAAGAGAGGGAAGGAACAGTCTTGAACTGTTGTAGTAACTAAGGGTGGGCAGACATCAATGGAATTTTACTCATTTTTATTCCATCAAGCATGGTAACAGGAGCATAACTTTCTCTCACACCAAGGGATTGGCAAGTGCCAGTCTGGGGAGGAATTTCGTTAGTTTCCATCTATGAGTTATAGGTTTCTTCTAATGCTTTTGACAAGGTACCTTTAGAAACCAAAAAAACAGCACAGACCAGCTTATTGATTTGCTTATTCCACTCACAGAATGCCCCCCTGAACCACGGATGTTGGAAATTCCAATATAGAATTCAAAGTCAACATATTACAAATAATGTGGATAATGGGCAAATAGCAGGTACAGCCCTCAGTCATAAGACAGCTTTTTTCCATAACCTCATCTAATCCAAAGCTCCTTATCACTGCATGCAATCCCCAAATACTCAAAACACATTACATTTTATGTAATATATGTTTTACATATATATAATTATATATACATATATAATATAATGGCATTTTAATTTACACTCTGACTTTACTGCATGAAAAACTTTTAAACCTCAGAGTTCCTAATATATTAAAATATACATGTAAAGGTTTACCCCACATGTTTGATGAGAATGAGCTATCAAATGTGTTTCATTAAAATCCATTATTTAAGTGCTACCTTATGGCACTTCAATAGTATCAAAAGTATGTGTATGTGTGTATGAAAGAGAGTGTGTGTGTGAGGGGGGCTAATTTTAACTCTCAAAAAATTCTCAAACATTTTCTGTTTATTAAAAGGAGTATATAATTTAGCTTACTTAGGACCCAACTCTATTTGTGACAAATTGTGATACTTCATTTTGTTCATTGTATAACTCTTCTGCACAAACATCGATTCAAGCCACAATCCACAATCTGAGACAGTGAAAGGATGGATAGGGATCGGATCATGTGACATGAAATGCAGAGTCATAGCTCAGCTTTTATAATAACTGTCATAGGAGAACAGATGTGAAATACGAATGTCTGTCTCCTTGGTGTTTTGCAGACTAGGAGGTTTTCCTAGTAATTTATAAACTTGTTGAAGTCATAAGCACTTATGAAGCCAGTTTCATTCCCAGCTTTATCAAGAGTCTTACCTAAAATGGGGGCACGTAGTACTTCTGTCAAACAACTATGATTGTTCTGTCTTAATACCAGTTATTATTAATCAACCTGAGAATTAAAGCTTATTTAAGTCCCCACCCTTAGTTGTACCCAGTATCCAGTTAGAATGTCAGCTACTGGTGCTGATGAAGATAGATGACTATATCCTTTACAAGAACACTGCACTAATACCTTACTATGGTTTGAATGTGTCCCCTAAAGTTCAGATGTTGGAATATTAATCCCCAATGCAACAGTGTTGAGAGATGGCACCTTTAAGAGGCAGAGCTCTCATAAATGGATTAATGCTATTATTGCAGGACTGGGTTAGTGATCACCAGAGTGGGTTCCTGATGAAAGGATGGGTTTGGCCCCCTTCCTCTCTCATGTGCATGAGCTGTCTTGCCCTTCTGCTTTCTGCTGTGGGATGACACAGCAAGAAGATCCTTGCCAGAAGCTGGCACGTTGATATTGGACTTCCTAGCCTCCAGATGTGTGAGAAATAAATTTATATTTTTTTATAAATTACTCAGTCTATGGTATTGTTGTAGCAACACCAAACAGAGACATATCTTTAGAAACATATATATAAGAACAATTTCTTTCTTACCAATACTATCAAATAGGATATGAGTGGAGAATGCCCAAAGAATACTGCATTAATTTTGAAATTAATTTTAAAATGAAGCAAAATTGAATACAAATCTCATAAAGAAAGAGGTAGAGGTTGGAAAACATATGGTCCTTCCAATTTCTTTCCTGAACCATGGTATCTTTAATAAAGTGGTGAGATTTTCATGAGGAAAAGGTTAAAGTTCTTGCAGACATATATTTGTTCCACTCTGAAGGCTAGTGCAATCCCTTGGCCAAGCATGTGTTTTGAAACATACATATCTATAAAATTACTCAGCAGCATATGACTTCGTTTGAGAATTTTAAGAGATGACTCAATCAATATATTCATTTGAAAACTGAGATCCAAAGTCCATAGTCAAGATTTATGACCATTTTATTCCTTTATTTTCCTAAAATTTTTACCAGCCTTTCTACAGACTGTTACATCCTGATGTCTGTGGGAGGTTTCCAACTCTGTTTTAAAGTTCTGAAGAGCATTTACAGCATGTTATTTCTGTAGAACATCCATCTTCTGAAATCCTTCAAAACTCTTTAATATGAACTCTGTGAAGATGTACTCTACCCATACTGGTTGGTTATTTTGTGTTCAATAAATCAATTTTATTTAAATGAGTTTGGAAATAATTGTCAAGATTATAACCAATAATTTTGTGATTTGTGACTTTTCCAGAACACATATAAAATAATTAAACCAATGACACTTATTTTTCCCTAACCTGGTTCATGAAATCTATTCAGATTTATAATACCTTTAATATAGAAAAGGCTTTTACTTCTTGGTTTAGCATTGTAATTTAATAATTTAAATAAGCATTTTCTTCAGATTGGTCATATTTTCTCATTTCAATATATTTTATAATTTGCTTGTTGTCAAACTGTAAATTTAAATGTATCTCAGAATTCTCATGTGATAGAAAAGTTAGACAGCATCTCTTAAGAATAATTAATCAGCATATTTATTGTGGACCTACTATGTGCAAGGCAGTGTAATCCCACTATAAGAGATGCAAAAGTTATAGAAAACCATGCCTCCACTAAAAAAGTTTTCTGTCTACCTGAGATGACAGCATATGAGAATGAAACACTTAAACAGTACTACTAGAGAACATATGCTTCAAAATGAGTAGTCTGTCACTAAGAATGACTGAAGATAATTTTGTAAACTTTAATTTAGACATCTTGAGGAAAGGGGATTAAACTGAGCCTGAGACTTTTAACTACACCTTTCAGAGTCTTGATACTCAAAATGTGATCCAGAGGAGCAGTGGCAAATGTATCACCTGGAAGCTGGTTAGAAATGTAGAATTTCAGGCCCCAGCCCAGACCTACAAATCAAAATCTTCATTTTCACCAGATCCCAAGATCATTCATATGCCCATTACATTTGAGATTGTGCTATTATGGAGGAAGTAATACTTGATCTCGTCCTGAAAGAAGAGAAAAGGTGAAATTAAAGTCATGGGCAGAGTCCAGATAGCAAAGTCCTTGAAAGTTCAACTTAATTCATTTTTGTGTTTGCAGTGATCAAGTGTAACATGTACTAAGGAAGAGATACGTGGGGAACAAGGACACCAATTAGGAAACCATAACCTGAAGAAGTCACATCATGTATTCTGGGAGTAGTCCATGCAAGTTTTTTTCCCATATAAGGAAAAGGTGCTAAGGTAACACTCTTGTATGCACTCAAAGGAGAAAGAAGCTAATCCAACTGGTCAGTGTCTGAGATTCACTGAGTTTTCTCTTGCAAGTGGGCCTGAATTCTGTTCCTCAAAAGCATGATTAGGCTGAGCATGGTGACTCATTCCTGTAATTCCAGCACTTTGGGAGGCCAAGGTGGGAGGATGGCTTGAGGCCAGGAGTTCAAGACCAGCCTGAGCAATATAGTGAGATCTGGTCTCTACAAAAAATTTTAAAAATTAGCTGAGCCTGTGGCCTGTGCGCCTGTAGTCCCAGCTACTCTGGAGGCTGAGGCAGGGGAATGGCTTAAGCTCGGGAGTTTGAGGCTCTAGTGAGCTATGATGGTACCACTGCACTCCGGCCTGGGTAATAGAGTGAGCACTTGTCTCTTAAAAAAAAAAAAAAAAAGCATGATTAGCCTGACTGTTCCTTCACTAGAGAACAATCCCATTCTTCTTGTTTCTGGAATAAGCATATCAGAACAGATTTTGCTTATCCAACCCCTCACCCCCACCCCCGTTGGGGATAAGGCATTAGGGGTAGAGGAAGCCCACATCATCCTTCTCTGATTTACATAAAAATGAACATGGCAGGCAGCCTTGTGGTCCTTATGGGGAAGCTGAATGGTCAGGTATTTCAAAATATGCAGTGTTTCTTTGTCTGAGGACCAAAGTCCCAAGATTTGATTCATTATGAGAGGTAAGAGCCTCAACCCCAGACCCCAGAATTGGTGGTTTATAGGGAGGGTAATCATATAGTATATCATCTAAACTAGGACACCTTTGAAGGTGAAAGAGAAAACTATTCAGGATAACAGGTGTAAACAGAGATCATCCTGAGCAAACCTGCCTTATCCTATAAATTATATTGTGCTAGCATATGAGACTGGTATAAAATGCCCTAAAAACTCAGAATATAAATACAATCAAATCTCTTTCACTTTCCACAGTGATATCTTGAGCCCCTAATTTCTTTATTCAGTAGGCAGTCATATATCTTCTTCTTGAGAACCCTCCCTCTATCGACTAAAACCTTCAGTATCCACACAGTGTCTCTTACTTGAGTTCCCAAGGCCATAGCTCTTTGGGGTCTGTATTGGCTCAATGTCAGTTACCCAGAGACCACTTTTCCTGGGTGGGCAGGAAGGTGTTGGGCAATTTTTCATCTTATATTCTCCAAACACAAAGTTATTATTCTTCTGACCCTCTGTCAAGCAAAGATGATTTTACCCTGCTATGGAAGAATCCCTATATCTCTGGTGGAGGATGAAGGTTGAGGACACCTTCAAGTTTTTGGATTCCAAGGCAAGTTTTTGGCACCTCTCTTGTGAGAGAGTAAACAAACAAAAAAAAAGGTAAACTCTGATGGGATATTCTGCTATGCACAGATCAACAAAATTGAAACGTGCCTCCTGTTTGCTATTTGCCAAGTGAGTATCATTGTGATCTAACAAAGATCTAGAAAAAGATAGTAATATTGGTGTTGGGTATAGAATGATGGAAATGATGAAATATCAACTACAGCCATTTCCCAAGAAAAACTTTACTGAACCTAGAGACTGATTAGGCTTCATGATAGACCAAAAAATAAAATAGGGAAAGAAAAGAAAAATCAAGTGTGAAACAGAGTTTTGAGTTTAAGTGATGAGAATAAAACTGATGCCATCAGCAAGTGGGAGTTAAGTTAATGTAGCTGATTTAGGATAAAAGATGATTAACTCAATTTGAGAAATATTGGTTTTTAGCTAACAGTAGCACATCTAGGTGAAAATATCTAATGGACAATTTGGATTTTTTGTAAAAAAATGCAGCATGGTTAGGAGATTAGAAGTTACAATATGGAGTTGGGAATCTTTCACTTCTTAGAGGATTGGTTGTAGCCTTCTGAATGAGCTCATCCAGGGGAAAGAGTGGGATGAAAAAGATGAGTCATCAAAGAAGTCAAGGAAAGTATGGTCAAAGAGATAGTAGTGTAGTGTGTGGCTTAGTAATGGAAATAAATGTCCATGTAACACAGAAATCTGAAAAGAGAGATAACATGGAAAACCTGAAGAGAGAAATTCAACTGGGTAGAAGTCAATAGTATTAAACATCATGGAGAGATTGAAGGAGACAGAGACTCTAAAAATAAACCCTTGGAATTTATACAAATAAAAAAGGTACAAATATTTGAGTGCCAACTATATGCTAGGTGCTTTTACTTATATTAAATATTTTAAAAAAGAAGAGTTCAGCCGTGACCTTGGGAAGAGAATTTTGGCAGGAAAGGAATGAGCAATACAAAGTGGTGCCTGGGGAATAGTAAGATCAAGCTAGAAATTGTCTTGTTTTATTCTCTTGTGTCAAGATAGAGCAAACTCTGCTTGTTTGAAGGCAGGCAGGAAGAAACTTATTGCGAGAGATATTGGGGGGTTATAACAGAAACTAAGTGATTGCAATGGTAGATGTTGAAAAGGTGAAGTTTTAGCATTAATTAGCAATTCTGTGTTCTCCATGAAAGAGTTAATTTTGTTTAATTATGCATGGAATGAGTCTATTTTTCTATATCAGCTCTCCTTTTCTCCCTGCCCTTTGCTTTTATGGCTTTGCATTTTTAAAAACAAAGTATTTTCCATTCCATTATACCCTTGTGAACAGTTAATTAATTTTACAAAGTATGAATTTTGAGTAATCAGCCTAATTGTTGACCCAATCCTACATTTACAAATTGCTTTAAAAAAAAAAAAAAGCAACCAGGGAATTTCAAATCTTCCCTAAAAAAACACTGGATGTTGTTCACATAATATTATAATAAAAATGTTTAAAAGTTTTATCTCATAGAAGTGATACTTCTATATACCCAAAATCATCTTGCCTCATCAGACATTGTCTAAAAATTATATAAATGTGTCTGTGAAACAGAATAACTACCAAAAAGCAATTTCCTCATTTCTTACATTGCTAAGCTCTTCCAAATACCAAGTATTATAAGGCAATATTCTAAACTGGCAGTTTATTTCCTGCATTCAGAGTAAAATGTTGTCTTATCTAAACCAAAAGACAAGTACCCTGCAGTCCTGTTCATTCCTCTAAGCACTAGCAGCCCAATTCTCTAGGACTGAGATCCAGTCTCAGCTGCATCAGCTGCTCTCCTGACATCTCTTGGCTAACCTCCCATGCCTAAATATCCCTTGGGCAAGATAAAATTTCAGTGTTATAGGATATCATTTTCTCTCACAATTAAATCCTATCCTAGACATGCAGATACAATAGCAACTTCATCTTTGCCCAACAGTAAGACACTTTTGGGTGACGGTAACTAAGTAGAGTTATTTCCTCAGAAACAAGAAGCAGAGACTGTCCGATGAATCACACATGATTATTTCCCTATTGCACTCAGAAAGGAGGCAAGTGGGCTGCAAGGGAAAGAAGCAACAATGCTTGATTTCTGTGCCACATAAAATATAAAGAAGAGCAAAATTTGGTCAACAACAATAGAAAGCACTAGTCTTGGTTGAGCAACGGAAGTGGTACTAAGCATAATTGAAAATAATAAAATTATTGAGCCAGTGTCAATAAATATTTGTTAAATTAAAATTCAAACAGACTTTTCTTACTTGAAAAAGGTAAAGATACAAGTAATAATTGCAAAAATATTTCAGAAGAAATGCCCTATAGCTATTTCACAAGCTTATTAAAAGAATCTTGCAAGCTATTGATGTACATGAATCTACTTTGAAAATTCTGAAGTGCTATATAGATGTTATTCTTAGAAAATCCAAGATATTATTATTAAACAGCTGTTACTATTAGCCACAGTTTATCATAGGCCAGCTATGCAATCTACTCTAAATAAATGTTAAAATGTTTGGAGGTAATTACATTGATATCCATAAGGTTTATTTGTAACATAAATTATGGCAATCTGCTTGTTATTGCTATAGAATAAGCAGATGTCAATAGTAGTATATTATTATTTAGAAACTGGTAAATCTTAAAATTTTTTAGGAATATAAATCTCAAAGATAATTTTTTCTTCTTGTCATTACAAAATTATTCACCAAATGTTATGCAAAATTCTAAAAAAAAACCTTTGTTATAATCTCCCTATTGTATCTCTCCTGAAGTATTAATGTCAAATAATTACAAGGTTCTTTTATACTCTAGTAACACAAATTATAGGCAAAGACTTCAAAATACTCCAAAGAAGTACTTCTCAAATGTAATGTGCATACTAATAAGCTGGGGATCTTGTCAAAATGGAGATTCTGATGCAGGTCTGGGGTGGGGCCAGAGGGCCTGAGATTCTGCATTTCTAATAGCTTTCAGGTGATGTCAATGCTGCTGTTCCAAGGCCACACTTTGAGTAGCAAGAGGCTAAAAAGAATTATCGAGGTTGGGTACAGAATTCTTTAGAGAAAAAGAACCAACAGATTCTGTATATATATAAAGAACGGCTCATGTGATTATGGAGGCTGAGAAGTCCCAAGATCTGCAGGCAGCAAACTGGAGATCCAGGAGAGTTGATGGTTTAGTTCCAGTCCAAAGGCTGACAGGCTGGAGACCCAAGAAGAGAATGTTTCGGTTCAAGTTCAAAGGCAGGAAAAGGCCAATGTTCTAGCTTAAGCAGCCAGGCAGGAGGAATTTCTTTTTATTCAAGGCAGGGTCAGCCTTTTTGTTCTATTCAGGCCTTCAGTTCATTAGAGTGCCATCAGGCAGGACAATCTGCTTTATTCAGTCTACTATTTCAAATGTTAATCTCATTCAAAGACACCCTGATGGACACACACAGAATAGTTTTTGACCAAATATCCGGGTACCCCATGACCCAGTCAAGCTGACACATAAAAATGACCATCACAAGTGCTATTGCTACTCTAATACATATGTTCTTTATTTCTGCCAAGTATTAATGACCTAAAATAATTTCAAAGAATTTCTTTCAAACCCCTAGTTTAGTATGAGCCTGACCTATAATAAGTTAATGAGACAAATAGTGTTGATTGATAGGCTAATATAGGCCCATATTTCATGTCTTTATCAAAGTTGTATTATGAATTGGTATTAGAAATACAAAATTAAGTCATCCAAGACATAAATTTTATAGGAGAAGGATGATCATAAAATGTATGTAAAAATTCAACCACTTTTTCTACTGTAAAACTTCTTATAGTCTTTAATATGGTAATTATTAGCATTTCCATATGCTAATATGTAGAGCTATATACCCTTCTATATATTACAAGAGGGAAACATATCATATTTCATTGAATCTAAAATACCAAATAATGTTAAGACATATCATTTTGGGTATAATCTTTTATGAGTCACTCCTAATTTTTTAAGTACTCACTGATTGAGCTCTTGTAAACGTATAGAGTTTAATCATATATCATCCACATGCATATATAAAAATAAAAATATAAGTAAAGATAATTGATTACAGTAGTAACAAAATTTCACATTTAGAGTCTGACTCTTCTGAATTCATTGTCATTTTTCTATATAATATTTTTCTCTGTGCCATCAAGAGCACAGATGACACAATATTCTTAAGAGTGTTTCACTATTGTCTCTAAAATATTTTCCAAAGCCACTTACATTCTGGAAGTTTTGATGTTGGGACTTTCCTGATTAAAAGATGTCAAAGAGATTTCCAGAGCACAGTCAAGGACTCAGATGGTCTGTAAATTGACTGAAATGTCCAGAGCTTGCTATTTTCCAGTCATGATATCAGGAATAATATGTTTGCCCATATGTAGGCAAGGACAGCTACATCACACCTGCTACTTGGTCAATAGCACTTGTAAGATTAATCTCAAATTCAAAGATGTTAAAATTGAAAAGCACATACACTTCAGCTTAGCATTAATGGATATACAGTCTTCTCCATACTTACTTAACCAAAAAAGAAACCCTCACTTTTTTAAGAACTATCCCAAGGTAGTATTTAATGAATCTTATTTTTGGAAAATGCTCTTTTAAATGTATTCCTTCTCCTCGCCACATTACTACTTGGCATAAGTTGATTGAAATGATTTTTCTTCATATATAACCCTTCTGAATCAGACACTATGTCTATTTCTTCTCCCATCTTCCTTCCCTTCAGTGTCTAAGACACCATGCATTACATTTTGTTAATAAATGTTCAACAAAAGTTCTTAGATGAAAGTCCAGGACTGAGCCTCATAGAAATTTCCACAGCATGCTTCCAAAACAAGTTTAATTCTCATGTTCTGTATTATGATTAAAATTTTCTTTCTAGAAATGTCTATCAAAGAATTTCTTGCTTTTGAATCTCATATAAATATCCACTTTTCCTGACATACTTCAGTGATCATTACCATAACCCTATTCTAAGGTGCTGGTGTTTGCAGACATTTCATAGTGGATAAGGATGAGAAAATCTGAGTTCTAATCATAGCCCTGCCTTTTCTCTCTAAGCACATTTGCTTCTTTGAGCTTCAGATTTCTTCTAAGTCAAATGAAAATAACATTTGTCCAACTAGCTTCATGAGGCTATTGTAATCATTAGAAAAAAAAATACCAAAATCACTTTAAAGGCTACATAGTGCTATCTCTGCTTTACTGTACACATTACTTTAAAATTTCAACTCTTCATTTGGCTTCAGTTTTGCAATTCATCAGACATAAACTATAAGCTCCCCAGAGAAACTTCATAAGTACTTCCATAGTATCCTTGCCACTGAAAAACATCATTAAACAATAATAGTGGTGAAATCTCTGAGAATTATTTTATTTGCGATAATAACCATAAAAGTATAAAAGTGAGTCCCCTGTGGCTATGTGAATCCATTCATTATGGACTTCCTACAATATTAATTAAAAATCAAAGGTTTGCTTTTGTTTACACCAAGGAAATATAGGAATAATAATAATGAATGTGTTACTATTAAAGAATTCATAAAGTATAAAATTTTTGACCAACATTATCTCATTGAAACTCTATAAAGCCCTGGCAGGTATTAGTATCACTGTGTTTTACAGATGAGAAAACTAAAGCTTCAAGAGGTTTACCGCACAGGATAAATTGTCTTGCTCACAAATTCATGGCAGAGCTAAAATTTTAATCTCACAGTGCTTGGCTTTCTCATACATTAGGATCTCTCAACCTCAATACTATTGACATTATAGACTGCATAATTCTTTGGGGGGACATCCCTGTGCATTGTGGGATGTTTAACAGCATCTCTGTGCTCTACCCGCTAGATACCAGTAGCACCCCTCCCTAAATTGTGACAACAAAAATGTCTTTGGACATTGCTAAATGTCTCTTGAGGGATAAAACTGCCCTCAGTTGAGAACCTGTCATAAATCATGCCAGTGCCTGTATGATTTTTAAAACAACTTTTACATGCCTAATCATTTTATTTAAGGTCAGATAACAATGATTACTTAGAATCAGAGTGTATTCATTTCCTGCAGCTGCTGTAACAAATTACTATGAACTTGGTGACTTAAAATAAGAGATTTAGTCTCTCACAGTTTTGGAGCCCAAAGTCTGAAATTAAGTTATTGGCAGGGCCATATTCCCTCTGAAGGCTCTAGGGGAGACTCCTTCTTTGCCTCTCCCAGTTTCGGGTGGCTCCAGGTGCTCCTTAGCTTGTGGCTGCATAACTCCAATCTCTGCCTTCAACTTTACATGGCCTTCTCTTCTGTGTCCTCTCCTCTTCTGTCTCTCATAAGGATGCCTGTCATTGGATTTAGGGCCCACCTAACAATCCAGGATGATCTTATCTAACAAATAAGGTCTCATTTACAGGTTTATGGTGGGGGTATCTTTTTCGGGGGGCCACCATTCAACTCACTACACAGATCATACTTTTTTCCTAAGAATTCAAAATACTTCCTGGATAATCTATCATCTCTTTAAATTCATAAATCCTCAAGAAAATAGGAAGAAACAAGTAAGAAAATGAGGCACAAAGAGATTAGGGGCAAATTTGCTAAGAACAATGAGTTACAGATTTACTAAACTAATCTTCTAGTCCATGTCCAGGGCCTTCCCCATTGGGTCTGTCGAAGGATGGTTGAAAGAAACACTTGAATTTCCTCCTGCTTTATGAACTATAAAATTTACAGTGAGTTCTGGTGGGAAACTGAAAAGCAAAAGAGAACATAGCTGGATTTTCAAATCCTTGTGTTGATTTTTTAAAGATCAGCTGTAGCCTTCTAAAATCGATAAGATATTCTAGAACCTAATGAAAGGAAAAATACATGAAACTCCATAAGGCCATTTAATAAAGTTGCTTCCCAGTGTGTAAGTATCCTTTAAAATTCATCCCTGTGTGTGTTGCATGTTAATTTTTTTAAAAATCTGTGGTTAAAGAGCCATGAACAGAAATATAGAGCATTAGCTTTTATAATGCACAATATTAATCATACTCTCACTTACTGAGACTGATTCCGCAAAAAACTATGAGATCATGCTCACTTAACAGAGGTTGGTCACAGAGTATTTGTCTGCTTATTTCCCCCAAAATATTGCTTTTATTTCTTTTTTGATACCTCTGCAGTTTCATTCTAAGCGATGTTGACATTTTACCCAGAGTATCCAGTAAGTTATGAATCACCAGCAGACACCAAATGACTCAGTTATAGAATTACAACCATGATTTGTATAAAAAGCCTTTTTAAATACAATATATCATAACTGAACAATCATCCCCTTCTTGATTTCTCTTGCAGTAGTCATAGTCTGTCTTCTAAAGGTTAGCATGAAGATGTTCAGGCACTTACTCATTTTTCTTATTTCCGTAAGCTGTATGCTTCAAATTATATCTTTATTATGTCCTTTGTTGAGTGTCCTATACCTTACCATTACCTTATCATTTTTTATTTAGTAAAATAAATGGTTAAATTTTTTTATACAGCAAAAGGAAGTATAGAATGCAAACAGTAAATTTCCTACTATTCCCAGGTCTCTGTCCCAGTCCTGAGAAGCAATCTGTGTTAATAGCTTTAGGTGTATCTTTTCAGAAATGTTTCATGTATACTCAAGTCTCAAAGCCCTTTTTTTTTTTTTTTTTTTTTTAACCAAAGCACAAATCATTCTTACTTAATCATAGAGTTCTTACATTTCTGTTTTAGGCTGTGGTCTCTAACAAGGTTAACCCTAACCTCTCCCAAATCTTCTGAATAGATGTGATCAAGTCTTTAGGCTCAGTAGGCATCACCTCATAACTTATATTTATATCTATTTATATTTATTTATGTATTTTAAAATATAGTATTAATCCTCAGCAAACCTTATTCTTAATGTTCTGTGTGTCATAATCAACTCACTCAAAAACTTTATTCTATAAGTACCTTTTAAATTATATTCTCAGAGCAAAATAATGTACCTTTTAAAAATCAGATTTAAAATGACAAATTTCTTACTTCAAGAATAAAATATCCCCCGGTTTCTCTATTATATATGCCCAGGGACTTCTAAGCCCTTATCTTTACTTTGATTTCTTTTAAGGGTGAGGCTGTTAATGAGCTTATCTATTAAATAAAAAAAAATTAGAGATACACATAAGCCACATTCACATTTACACTAGATCCTAATAAAACCCCATATTACAACTTTAGAAGTTAGCACAAGGTTGAAAGAAATTAGGCAAAATTTAAAGCAGTGCAAGTTTAGTTCTAATAGTATCATGACATCTAACAGTATCTTGAGTATCATGAATGGCATTAGAACTATTCTTTGGCTACAACTGATGCTACAGATTTATTACCAAAAGGAGTGTGAAAAGGCCTAGTATATGTTTTAAATCTTGCCAAGGTGCTTGAATACTAAGGATGCTGTACACCCATGGGTATCCAGCAGAGATGGTAGAGGGGGTTGGGTATGGTTAGAAGATGCCTGATTTCAATTCCCTCCCTCCACCCACACATGCACATAACACATGTTTTCAGTCAGGTCCGTCAAGAAGTAAACACCAAGACAGAATGATACATACAAGAAATGTATTAGGGATCCACCTGTAAGAGAAGATGGGAAGAAGCTGGGAGAACAGTCAGATCTTGATGCAGTTCTGCCTGAGTGAAGAAGACAGAGAAGAGAGAGAAGGAAGGGAGGAAAGTTAGATGGACATGTCTTACTCTGTAATACATACAAATGAACATTTGGTGAGGCCATGGGGTGGGGGGTGAGAGAAGGGGAGAGGTCCTCAAGCCAAAGTTGCCTCCTGGAGAAATCCCTCATCTCCCAGGGACAGGCCTCCCTTAGTATCCCAGCTATGCCCAGTCATTGGCAGGAGCAGCCTGTGGAAAACATGGCCTCAGCATAAACTTGGTGATGAATTTCAGAGCCTGGCATCTGGGATCCTCAGTCAATGATGCTCCCTGCAGTTGGCGACCCAAACAGCTTATTCTCCTGGCCAACATACACACCTTCTTAGATGAGACCCACTACTCCAGATATATCTTAGGCTGAGGCTGAATACCTCATTCAAGACTTAGACCACTTCAGAAAGTTTCCTCACACCCTCTTCCAATCAGTTCTAACCTTCCTGTAAACAACTACTGTTCTGATTTCTATCACCAGAGATTAGTTTTTCCTGTTCTTGAAGTTCATATAAATGGTATCCTACAGTACTTTTTTGTGTCTGGCTTTTTTTAGTTAGCATAGTATTTTTGAGATCCATCCATGTTGCTGCAAAT
The DNA here is from genome assembly GCA_023783475.1 of Daubentonia madagascariensis. Taxonomy (NCBI): domain Eukaryota; kingdom Metazoa; phylum Chordata; class Mammalia; order Primates; family Daubentoniidae; genus Daubentonia; species Daubentonia madagascariensis. Next base: position 39,624,113 of record JAKFHU010000600.1, read on the forward strand.
GTGGTCAGTATTTTATTTTATAATTATTATTATTATTGCTGGGTAGTATTCCACTGTATGGATATACCACAATTTGTTTATCCATTCACCTGTTAATAGGTAAATTTGGGTTTTTTCCAGTTTGGGGCTATTGTGATTAAAGCTGCTCTGAAAATTCATGTGGAAGTTTTTGTTGTGGACACATGTTTTCATTTTCTTGGGTCAATCTGGGTGATGAGGTAGGTGTATATTTACTTCATAAGAAAAGAATTTTCCAATGTTTGTGTCATTTTATACTCCATAACTGGTGGAATTTTAAGAAATATCAGATGATATTTAGGCCTTTTCTCAAATCACACCACTCAGTCAACTCCAGCTAAATAAAAGATTAACCCTGACAGGACTAAGAGAAAGAGATAATTCATATATCCCTTTCTTCTGGCTAAAGCATACAGATGCTCTAACACACCATTCTACTGATAGCAAAACAGAGTTCAGGAAATATTTAAAATTGTCCAGAGTCAAACAAGCTGCTAAGTGCAATCGGGATTCAAACTCAGCTCCATTCCCTCTACAGCAAAACAAATGGTCTTTCCCCTAAAGGAACTTCCAAAGCACAGCACTGAAGTAATCCCAGCTTTAGCCATCAGACAGAGGCCAGAGGCTAAAACAGGAGAAACAGGAGAGAAATAATGGCAATCTCTTGCCAAACAGAGGGTGAGAGACCAGATTTCACTTAGAGACCCCGCCCAGGTCTATTCTTTAGGCCATACCCTGCTTTAGAAACATAATGGTTTTGTTAACCAGATGCTTCTTAGTTACCTATCTGGGAAATCTGGAAGGAACCTTCTGTCAACCTTGTTTGTTTCTCCCACCTCCCCAGTCTGACCCCAAGATATTGTTATTGTTATCATTACTGTTATTGCATTATTTCTATAGGATCACACACATTAAAGTATCTTTCTGTTAGTTTTTGGCTTCTGGAAAACTGAGTGTTACTCTCTTACTTTAATATCCTCACTGCCAAGCATCCTGCAGAATAAAGTCCAGGCAGACAGTACATGGTGAGTGAATGAATGCTGCATCCCAACCAATTCTCCTGGCTTTAAGTTAAGAGATATTTTCATTAGGCAATATATACTAGAACTTTATTTTCCTCATTTTTAAAACCAGGAGGCTGGACAAGATGACCTCTAAGATTTTGTTCAATTCAAAAAGTCTAGGAGTCCAAGTTTCTGCATTCAATATGTCTTTAAAGGAAAAGAATAGGATTTTTCTCTGACAACACGTTATATTACCAAAGACAGAGATCTGAGTCCTTGAATGCAGGAAGGAATCTACAGTGACTAAGGAGTAAAAGGTCCCATGGGATAAAAGTCTGTCAAGAAACTAAGAGCTAATGGAAAGGTGACTTTGAACACATTCCCCTTCTCAAATAGAAGAGGCTTGAAAATCAGATTTCCTCTCTCAGTAGGGTAACAGAAGTTCTGAAAAGTCATTTTTATGAAAAAAAAAAGAACCTTATTTGTATATATGATAACAGCACTCTAGGAAAAACAGAATATAGAAATATAAATTAGTTTATAGAACAAGGAGAAAAAAACTATGCACCACATATAAATCAATGCTCAAAAAATAAGTAAACAAAGACCAAGATCATCTCTTGGTCATGCATGCAACTCCAGACAGTCTCTAATAGTGCCAGGCTCTTCCCTTTGGTTCTTTGTTAATCTCATTGCTGTGATGTTCCCAAGCATTGCCACGTGCCTTATATCTGATTATGCATAAGACCTTAGTTTTGCCAGGTTGCCACCCCTGATATCAAGCAAGGGTCCTTTTTGAAGGCAGAAATGAAATGAAGCCTTCTACTTTCTCTTCTGAAGTAGAAATTATGCCAATCCTGAGATACCAATCCCTGTTTGCATTCCAGACATTGAGGCAACTGATGAATTGAAAGTCCCTTTCTTTGTATGTGAAATATCAAGAAAATTCATTATTCAATCCCTTTCTCTATTGCACATACACAGATTTTAAAAATTTAATCTATGGACATAGATCACTCTGAACAGTAAGCTTCTCTGATATGTCATTTTACATAACTTAATGGAAAATGCAGCTTTCAATCCACTGGGAATATGATATTACCATCTTCAAAGTGTTTTCTGAGACACAACACTCAGTCTCCCATCAAGCTGAATGATCTTATCCAAGATGATAATAAAAAGACCTCAAAGGTCCTTCAGGTAAGCAATTAATACCTTTAGAATAGGCTGATTTATCTCTGTTTTGGGGAAAGTTTCAGTGTGTGCAAATTGTGCATTCATTCTGCAATTCAGAATCCTGTTGTTTCTGAAAAGAGAATACTCTTACTCCTGTGGAGAGTAAAATTGACCCTATTTTTACATCTTGTATAGCTTCTATTTGGGTGCTTTAGTGTGTTTCACTGTATGTAATGACGGGAAATACTGAAATTAATTTTCTGACAAGTGTTAACTTGAATTGAGAAAATAAGCCAAAGACAAATTATATCATTCTAAATGGACCCTCCACCTCCAATTCCCTTCTTAATTACGTAAATGACTTTTCATTATTATTGGGGGGAAAAATAAGCCTGTGCCTCCACCCCTTGGTATTGTGTGATCTCTCACGCTCCTTCCTCCCCAGGGCTTTCCGCTCTTCCTTCCCCAGTTCTCCGTGATCCACCACACCCCATACCTGCCTTCCTCCGATTTTTCCCACAGTCCTTGCTTCCCTCCACCATAGGAACTTCTAATATGCTGAAAATCTATCTCTACCTCTTACCCCTAGATGTACACTACCCTTTAATTGGTTAAGGATACTCTACTATTCCTTCAGATTCCAGCTCCATGATCAAGTTCTTCAGGAAAGCTCTTATCTCACCAGCTCTCATTTTATCATGTGTTTCTCCTTCATTATACTTATCAAAGTAGTAATTTTAATATATTTGTGTGATTCTTTGACAAATATCATCTTCCCCATTCCACGAGGCAAAAACCATCATCTCCTGGCACATAGTGTTCAATACATATAGTTATTCAAAAAACTGAAAGTTTTAACATTTAATGTACGTAAAGAACATAAACTTTAGTGAGGAAGACCCTAAGCCAGGAAAATTACAACATATAGAGAAATGCTTCTTTCCAGTAAAGACACTGGAGGAGAACACTAGTGGAGTTCAAAGGGAAATCAAATTGATGTTGGCTTTAAAGAAGAAAATTGATGCAATTTTGTTGAGGAGTGAAGAACTCATGTAAAAGCTGATATGGTGATTCTATATCAAGATTCCTGGTGTTTTGCTGGGTCATTTGTTTGAAAATGACTCACTCTTCCTTTCGAGAAACAAAAGCTCAATCTCACATTCAAAAATGTCTGCAACACAATGGTTGCTCCAACATTTGGACTTGAAAGAAAATATTTATAAACCTGTGTATGAAAAGATATTTTCCTCAGGACCAATAAATATCCTGTTTGTATACCCCAAGCCTGGAAGGAATAACTTAACTGAGCTAAGCTGTTTTACTCAAGTAGGTACAATAATCTAGAAGGACTGAAAATACATGAAAACCCAAAACTTATGATGAAAACTGGGGTTACCAACTTTTACTTTGCTTTTTGCTGAAATCTTCTTTCCAGATTGACATTCTTTGTTTTCTATGTAACTGCTGAGTATCTATAACATGGGTGTCTCAGAGTAAAGTAAGCGAAGTTATAGTAACTGACTCAGAAGCAGCCATTCAAGATGCCGCATTGAAACTAAAAGGAGTCCTAATAACAGCGTGTGGAGCTCAGGTGGCTTACTTGAGCCGCTGCTCATGAAGGGAAGCAGGAATTCCTTCTCCCTCATGTACCCAGCCACTATGCCTAGTACATATGGTGCTCATTTTCTGTTTATTGAGTGCACAAATGAATTAATGAATTAATGATGAACTTGATAGCATCATAGCACATACTCGTAATGCACAGTGTACCCAAATGAAATGTCTTATTATGCCAGTTGGCTATAAGGTGAACTGCTTAACCAGACATTATCTACATGGGGCATCAGAATCTCACCTCAAGGAATTTTCATTTCCAGTGGAATGATTTAATCATTTAATGAAACCTGGAGGGAGTGTTTAACTTGGAACACTTTAAGGAATAGAAAAGGTCAACTGATAATAAGTAAACCTTAAAAATGAATGAATAAATTTGAACAAGTTTTGTATTTAGGAATTGTGAACACTATCCAAGGATTTCTGCTAGAAAATTGTTCTTGGGTAAGTCTCCATTCTATTTTTGTCTGAACATCTCTTTTTGTATTTTCCATGTGGTGCTGTTCCTCTTCTGCTGCTGTTCCTACTCTATGAGTTAGAGTAGGCTCATTGTTGCAATAAACAACCCACAGATCACGGTGTCTTTTTGGTTTAGGTCACAATCAATACAGACTGAGTTGGAGGGGTAGTCTGCTCCATACAGCCACTGAAGGACCAAGCTCCTTCCAACTGGAGACTCCACTACACCTCAGAGCCCTTCACTGGATTCTCTAGATTTCAACCAGCTAAACAGATAAATCTGCAAGGGATTTATTTACAGGCTGTCATGAGCAGTGTATGGGCCAGGACTGAAAGCGACATGTGTCTCTTTTACCCACATTTCATTGGCCAGAACTTGGTCACATGCAAGGGAGTTGAGAAGTTCAGAAAAGCAAAATACCAAGGAATACAATTTGAAACAACTAGCCAGTTCTTGCCACAGCATCCACATCTCCTGACTCATGTTGCCCTGTTCTGAGATGTCACTTCTTTACATCAAGGATATCTTTTTTAATCTCCATTTATGAACTTGCTGAAAGTTGACTTTAAACACAAGTATTTATTCATTTTTTATTCCTAAAAATATTTCCTTCAACCATTGTTCTTTGTAAAATGCTTGCCAATTAGTTATTAACCAGGAATGGCTTTTCTCTGAGCCTGACAACTTCTGCTGTGAGTCTGCCTGATGTGTTTTCCTGTCCTGCAGTGAGTAGAGGGTAGAACCATTCTCTTAGGGAGGAAAAAGGGACCTAAATATGGAGTTTATCCCCCCTTAAGTAAAAAAACCCATTAAAAATCCACCTAGCTGCAATACAAAATATTTCTTCTTAATCCTTTTATCCCCTCATCTTACAAAAAGTTACTAATTTACATGTTCATTTGTTTGCTTTTGTCTGGGACATCTGAGAACCTTTACTCCTAAAGCATGATTCTTCTTTCCCCAATGTACTACTTTCCTGATAAAGAATAAAGAATGCCTTCAAATGAATCTGTGTTTCCTGGATAAATTAGTATAGCATCTTGAAAAGCTTTACTTGCATTTGTGTATATTCAGCTCAGAAGAGTGATTAACCCAAACCTTTGCACTTTTTTTCCAACCAGAGAAATGAGAAAAGAACAGCATTTTAATTTTATTTCAATAAGAAAATTAAAGTTATTTTTATTAAAAACTTTAATATGGTCTGAAAATCTCAACAAATTTTTTCATCATCTGAAATGACTTTAATGGATTTTCGCTAGTATGCCATTAATTCAAATCCATTTTGTTTTATTGAGGTCAAACTACATTCCCTTGTCTTGTTCCTTAGGAGGAGGAAATTAGGTAAAAATTAGCTCACTGTGGTTGTATTCTCTTTATGTTGCTGCATAAAGGAGAAAGCCAACTAAAGGGCAAGCTGGTAACTTGCAAAGATCAAGCACTTTATATTAAGCCCAAGTTCCTGTGATGTAAGGGGAAAAATAAGAAAGTGCAAAAGACAATCTATAAATAAAAGAATCAAAAGAACTCTAGAAGGTAGAGGTTATTGACTTTTGGAAACTTTTCTAAAAAATTGTATATGTTTTATGTATAAATGCATTCGTTATTAAGCTAGACAGAGAGAAAACTTACAAAAGTAAATAACACCGTAAGTTATCACACATAAATAAACACCATACATATATAGTGGATGTTGGAGGTTAGCATTTCTAAGCTCTATTCTATCTTATAGTTGGAGGGGCTAGAAAGCTTAAAACTAAATACTTAAACTCCCTTGCATCTAAGATTCTTGATGCAAATTAGGTTACGCCAATTGGATGCACCTATGTGAAATTTAGGAGGCAAAAGTAAGGCAAAAGAATTGTCCTGTTCCTTTTTGGTTCTTTCTGTTGGTGTGCAATGCCATAGAAATAGGAGCTTCTATTGGCAATGTTCTGTAGTGATCCAGGGTTTGTTTGTCAGCTGTCTAGGTGTTAAGAGATGGTTGTGTCAGCTTCTTACTTCTGACTTTCTAAATCTTTGGATCACAGTTATGGGTCCATTCTCCAGATTCCTGGATGATGAGAGGAAGTTGTCTGCTTCAGCCGCTTTATTGCAGATCTGCTTTATTATAGATTCTTAGTCTTGAGGTCACAATTATAGGGTGTATTCTTGAACTCATAGCACCACTTATGGTACTGGAGGTGGTAAATCCCTGAAGTAAATTATGAACTCTTCTGGAAGTCATTCCTAGAGGTCCATCTTAGAACCCACTTCTTTTCTTCTCTTCTTACAATTTATAAGCATCAAATTTCACATACCAGATCCATCCCTAATTAAAAATCATGAAGTATGTTTACTTCTTGCACTGAACACTGACACAATATATTAACACATTCACTGCCACACTAGAAGAAAATTTTTTCCCTGAGGCCACAGTGTTTTATTAAAACAAAACGATCCTTTCTAATTTGTTATTTGTTATTGTTTTCTGTGTGTGAGTTATATGCAACACAATCCACGTTTTTAGAATTCAATTTTCAATATTAACTGTAACAGTAAGAACATCAACAAGTAAGATTTTCACGAACCAATGGCAGGGTTTTGCTTCACAAGGCCCCGGGCTCAAAACTAGCCTGAATTAAATACAACTCACATGGCAGTCAATGTGTTAATATATCTTATATAATTTTTCAGTATATTAAACTGTTCTCTCTGTAGTCCATTTGCCTGTATCTGTGCTGGCTCTTTCAGGTGAGTCCTTATAGGTAACAGCACCTAGTATATACAACTTTCTAAGAGTCTGCTTACATTTTTCCTCAGGACAACTTAGTACCCTCCAAAGCTTCTACAACCAATATTCTGTCACTGTCCAAGGTATTCTAGGGACATGTTAGTCAAAGGTCTATCCTTTACGAAATCTTTATAATTTCAGTTTAGTCTCTCATACTTTCTGCTACATTCCTATGCACACTCCTTCTCTTTCTCAACCCTGATACCACTTTTATGCTCAAGATACGTAGTCATACATATTTTCTGCAACTTTGATAAGGCTATATTTTCTCTCTTTCATCATGGGTAGATATAAATTTTACAATAAATCCCTCTGCTTTAGGTTTATAGAAAAATAATGACTATAACAACAAAGCAGCCAAAACAAAGCCATTCAATATGATCTACAATTCCCTTTGTGGGAGAAATGAACCAATCAAAAAAGTGAACCAATGATTCAGATTTAGATCCAGGGAAAACTAAAAAAAAAAAAAAGTCTGCATTTCCTGTTGCTTTTCTCTTCTCTACTTGGAATGTCATCAAGGATTTTTCTATATCCTTATCCTTCCTTTCTACTCCTAACAAGACTCACAGAGACAGAGCCTGTCAACATTGTGAGCTAAGACTCCCATGACAGACTATAGAAGAGAAAAGCCCCTACCACCTCAGGTGCCCATGCCATGACCACAGAGTGGTGTTCCAAGACTAGCCTGCTACCCTCACAGCAAAGTAAGAGCAGCATTGTTAAGGGGCAGTGGTGGAGCACAAATATATTATGGCTGCCCCAAATCTTTGTAATGGACATCTATATTTTCTTGTGGGGAAAAAAATATTTCTTTCTTTGGGGAAATGCCTCTCACCCAACCATGCTACCTTGTTGGAGTATCACTGATGAAATTCCACCATATCCTACCTACAAGGTGGTCTTTGATTCAAGCGAGGGCCGTCACTCTTTCTCTCCCAGATGTTCAAAAGTGAATAGAGATCCACAGGGACTGAAGACAATGAAATTGAGTACCCATTGTGAGTGCTTTCCAAGATCTCCTGAACCCAGATTCACATTGGGAAGTGACAAAAAATTGGGCTGGAATGGGCAAAAAAGCCAGATTGATAAAGCCAGATTATTCTCTCAGAATGCTAAGGAGAGATAAGAATAGGCTTTATTAGATGCTCCCTCCCCAATATTTCTTCTCCCTTCTCATAGCATTAGCATTTACAATTTTAAACTGAACATATCGATATACAAAATAAAGAATGCATTTCCCAGCCTCAATTAATAACTAGATGTGGCCATGTGACCAAATTCTAGCCAATGGGAAGTGAGCCAAATTCATATGTGCAAGTTGGGGGATCATGCTCTTAAAAGGAAGAAGCATGCCCTCTCCTTCCCTTCTTCCCCTTCTACTGAGAATGTGATGGTAAGGCAATTTGGACCATGTAGATGAGAGCAGATCTTTGAGTATGGAACCAACTAGATTGAAGATTCCTGGATCCCAACTCCATGGAGCTTCCACACATGTCCTGGACTGCTTATACTTGGACTGTTACACAAAAATAAGTATCAACTTTTATCTAGTTTAAGCCAATGTAAAGTGGCCACCTGTCACAGCAGGTGAGTCAATAACCTAAGTGTATCAAGAGGAAGTCACAGTTACATTTATGCTTTAGTACAGGGGTCAGCAAACTATGGCCTGCAAACCAAAGTTGGCCTACCTCCTGTTTCTGTATGGCCCATGAGCAAGATGTTTTTCACTTCTTTAAATTGCTGGGAAAAAAATCAAAGGAAGAATAATATTTTATGATATGTGAAAATTATGTGAAATTCAGTTCCCATAAAAATGTTTTATTGAAACACAGCCATGTTCATTTGTTTATGTATTGTCTATAGTTGCTTGTACAATAAAACAGCTTAGCTGAAGAGTGGCAACATAGATCATATGGACCCCAAGTCTAAAATATTTACTATCTGGCCCTTTATAGAAAGAGTTTACCAACCCCTGCTTTAGATGATTATTTCAATGGATTCAACAAATTTACTAAGAATGAAGACACCAGAGTCAAATAAGAGCTATTCAGAGGGCTAACCAGCAATCTAGGTAAAAAAAGATAGAAAGGAGCTATCCAAATTAGTGGCCATAGGAGGAAAAAAGGGGGGGTGTATTAAAGAACTATTTAGATAGTGGAATTAACACAACTGAGAAATTTATTCCAACAAAGGCGTTGAAATCATAGTGGAATATGAATGGTCCTTTCCCCAAAATTCTGTATGTATGACAAACTATTAAAAACCTTTGCCCCATTTAAAGTTGATACTATCAAACCTCTGTTAGGAATCTGCTGGGGAAACTCAAATCCATTATAATTAGTCTCTCTGAGTTTTACCAGCATTTATTCGCACCCATCATACTTAAGTCCAAAGGTGATCCTCGGCAGAAATTCCCCTTGCCTTGTCTTAAGTGATAACACTTCTAGAACGTGTCTTCCCACCTTCTCTCACACACAAGCAGCAAGACAGCCACCATGTCATCTTGAAATGGTTTTGTTGGGCCTTATTTATTTCAGACTTTAAAAATATATATATTGTTATCCATTTCAAACTTATACTCATTGGCACAAACACTTAATATCTGTGGAAAACTGGAACTGATAAATATTAACATACACCATCATGCAGGTACATTCTACTCTTTTATAAATAATGGCTAAATCATTACATAGATATTGATATATTTCTTATTAAATTTTTAATTTTTAATTATTATGGGTACATAATGGATGTATATCTTTATAGGGTACATGTGATGTTTTGATACAGGCATACAATGTGAATTAATCAAATCAGGGTAATTGGGGTATCCATCACCTCAGGCATTTATCATTTCTTTGTGTTATATTTTTAATCAGTCAATTGAGCTCAATCTGTAAAGCCCCACTTTAAGCCTCCTAATCAATGGTTATACCAAAATAAAACACATGTACTTCCCGCTGCCATTGCAGCTCTGATGTTTCATTTACATAGATGTGACTTTGAAATTAGAACAAACTTTACTTCAAATCTACTGGAGATGGTGCATGTGTTTGTTGTAGTTCATTCATCATTCATTCATCCATTTAACAAGTATTTATTACATCCCTATTATGTTCCAGGAGGTCTGTCAGACACTGGGAATACCAGACAGCTAGAACTTCTTTCTTTAGGGAACATGTGGATTAGCGAGGGGTCCAGTCAACAGGCTGTTATAATGTGGTGTGATGAATGCTGAGCTACAGAATGGGGCAACAGATACATAGGAAGGAAGCACCTAGCCCAGATTGGGAGAGATGGAGGAGGGCTTCTTATTGGAATAAGCTGAGGGTTGGACTCTGACTAAGAGTTATTGAAGAAAAAAGAGAAGAGCAGAGAAAAGAGAGAGAGAGAGAAAGAATATGAGTTGCTTCTTGAATCATATGTGTAGCCAGGGTCTGCCATCAGCTGATATGGGGCCTCTCTTCAATCTCCTTTCGCCCTTGCATTCTGAAAAGGCACTGCTTTTGGAGCATGTGCTCAGGCACAGCAATTGCTCCCCTTGTCCCTCCACGCTGCTTCCAGATACACTACTGTTCTAGTAAATGAAAGAAGTCCATGTGGCTAAAAATCAAAGCGTGAGGAGGATATGGTGAGGTAAGCAATGACACGGACTGCAGAGTGCCAGATATTTTTTGGGATTTCTGTTTCTTGACCTTTGCCCTACCTCAACACCAGTCCATTTAACTGGTGAGTCCCTGAAGCATCCATTTTTGCTCATTGCCTGGTCAGTAGTAGCCACCTGTTACTGATACTAAAGAACAACGTGCTGGCACTACTCAGGAGTGAACAGGAAATGAGTTTCCCGGCCTGTGTAATCAGGTATGTACCATAACAAGTGGAGGAAAAAACATACAGGATTTGGAGTTAATTTACGATCATTGATCATACTGTAAAAATGAAATGTTTGTCCTCATTTCTTAATAAAAATTAATTTTTGAGTTTTTCCTTAGAAGGGAGTGTGTGTAGAATGCTTTCTTTGTGAGCCACATAGCCTGGGTCTGGCTTCTAGGATCTTCCAGAAGATGGAAAAATGTAAAGGAGAATTCATATCAGTATGTTTTTTTGAATCAGGAGGCAGCATTAATAGGAAACTAACCTATATCACTTAATTATATTTCCTACTGTGTATCCAACTTGAAAGAAAAAATACTTGCATCATTGTTACAAATATTGTATTTAACTTGTTTTTCCCCTATTACATGCAACATTTAAATATTCTACTTCCCTTTCTCCTACCTATGGTACAAAGATTTGTATTGTTCCTGAGTGATGTTTTCCATAACAAGTGGAGGAAAAAACATAAATTAAGAATTTCCTTCCAAGAATTGTAAAATAACAGAATATTTACTGAAAATTGGTTCATGTTTGCTGGCACTCTGGCAAGTTGAATTTAGAAACCATCCACCGCATGGGAAATAGTACTGGTGACTTTTCATTGAACTTTCTCAGCAGCCACTGATTAAATACCATTTTCACTTGATGGATAGGTAAGCCTAGACTTCAGTGAGTTGATGTGGAAAATAACATAGCTTCCTTCACTTAATAGTTTGAGACAACCTAGATGTAAGTAATCAAAACAAATATTCATAGAACTTTCAAGTGGTATCTTCATTTAACAGTGCCTAGATACACACTGGAGAGTGGATATAGACATAATCTATCATATCTAGGAGTAATTAGACCACTCACTGAGAGCTACCAACTGAAGAGTGGGAGGGGTTGAATATAGGTATTGTCAAGTCAGTAAATAGAATAATTGGAGTTATTTTATGATCATTGATCATATTGTAAAGATGAGAGGTTTGTCCTCATTTCCTGATAAATGTAAATAAATTGCCTCTTTCATTTGTCTCTTTCTGCTCATAACATCGAATACTAGGTTGGGCCACTGCATGTCTGCTCAAAGAAAGAGGAAAAAAAAAAAAAGAAAGAAGAAAAATACTGTAAAAATACAATAAAATATTTTATGTGATTTTAGTAGACAAATTGTATTGATCAGTCTACTTATTGATATACGAAATTGATGCTTCCACAATTGAACCAATGTAGATCCAAATGAGAATAGTAATTATGGATATGCACTTTGCTCTAAGAAGAAAAAAGTTACAGAAGTTACAGGTATGCTGCACACACACACACACACACACAGCCTAGAATTGCTATATTTTAAAATAACAAAACAAATGTATACTCTAGGAAAAGAGCCTCTTTGACATCAGGAAATATCAGGATTATAAACTATTTTTAATAAATGTGTTGTCATTAATTTCAGGTATATTGGCAAATGGGGCAGTTCTTTTTGGTCTACTTTAATATGTAATTAAGAATGTAATTTAATGTATTATTTGTATACAATGCTACTGAGACACTTTAAAAATTATAATAAGATAAGAATTTTGTTAGCTCCTTATTAAAAATTATAATATGAATTTCCTTAACACATCTTTTTTGTAGATTATAAGGCCTTCTATTTGTATTGGGCAAATCCTTTCACCTGCATATTCTCATGTAATCCTCACAATAATGCTGTGAGACATTTAATTTTCTTTCCTTTTTACAGATGCAAAAACAGAGACTCAGTAGAGTTAAGAAGCTAGCCTCAGCCACACACACACATAAAATTGACAGAATCAATATACAAATCCATTTCTTCTTACTCTATAACTCTTTCACTAATGAAACAAAGTATCAGCCCAGCTGGTAACCAAATTATCACCAATTCTTAATTAGTGTAATGAGTTAATAAGATTTCATTGTATCATTCATAATTCAGAGATACAACTGTAGGGCCGCACAAAAATGACATGCTACCATTATAGTTACACATACCAATTACACTCACAGTTTAGGATTTGGAAGTTAATACTATCTGTTCTTATTTTTAGTTAAGTATTATGATTTGAAATATCTGGTTGGATTATAAGACATTTCAGGACCTCAAAACATTGTAGAAGTGAAAAACCCAATTCACTTACAGTCATTTCTAGTGACTTCTTTCATCTGCACCTCAATCACACGTTCCTCCTGGTATCACGAAAGCTGTGACTCTTAGAACATCTGTAATTCAGGCATCCTGCTCTTTGGTTACAACTTTCCAAACTTTCATGTTTCTTATTCAACTATTCCTGCTATGATCCTTTAAACTTTTCAGGCCCTGAAGTCTAGGACACTCAGTAATGTGCTTGTTAGTACTCTAAAGTCTCCTGTGACTCTGGATTTTGTTGCACCACCTAGAAAAATACCAATCCTGATATATCCAACCATCTGCTTCTTCCATGTCTTCTTCCATTTATCTGAACATTGCTGGAGAAAGTCACTCAGCAGGGCAATTTGTACCAGTCTAATTTCACAATTAGCCTTAAATTGATTCTCTATACTGCCTAGGATTCTTTCTGGATTTTTATGGTCTACTTATTCTCCCACCTTCTGAACTAGTGGAAACCTCCACTCACCAGCAAACCTCCAACAGCCCCAATTTCCCCTAACTTTGGTCTCAGAAGATGACCTCCCTTTTTTTTCCCCAGAGAGAAAATAGAATCCAGCAAAAGAAAAAGCCTTTCTACCTCCCTGTATCAAATGTATAAACAGATATATCTGCACTCATTCCTTTATTCTTTACTTCAACAATGTTTATAGAAAGCCTACTACATACACTCCAGGTGCTGTCCTAAAAACCAGAGAGATAGCTGTGAACAGGACAAAGTCCTTCTGTCCCATGGAGTTACTTACCACTGAACAAATAAGTTAATTTCAGAGCAGGAAAAGTGCTGTGAGTAAGGTGAAATAGGATAATGGAGTAGACAGTGATTGGGGATGATAATAGAAATGGAAACATACAATACAGTGCTCAGGGAAAGCCTCTCTGAGGAGATGGCATTAGAGTTATGGCTCAAATGACTAGAGTCAGCCATAGAAAGATCAAGAGGGAAACAAGAACCAAGTTCCCAAAGAAGGACATGTTTGGCTCAAGGAACCAAAAAAATTAAAAAAGGTCCATGTGGCTAGAGCACAATGAGCAAGGAGAAAATGGTATGAGCCAGTGTCCTTGACTCATGCCTGAAGCTGCAGGAGACAAGGTGATCTGAATGCAGTCTTTCCATCTGGGTTTGGAGCCCATCTCCTTTGCTTTCCAAAGAACCCTCATTGTTGATCGATTTTATCTGTCTCCTCTATATTTCTCTCAATCTGATCTTTTCAATCAGCATTTAAACCTGCTCATGACATTAATATCTTAAAATGCATCCCCATGTTCTCTTCCAGATTCAGAGCCTATTCAAATTTCAGAAAAGAGTTGTTTATACTTATTATTCCCTTTCCCTACTACTCACTCCAGTTTGTTTTCGTCCCAATCCTTGACTGAAACAGCTATCTGTAAAGTCAAGAGTGATCTCCATTTTACTTGATCTCCTACCAATATTTGACTCTTCCTTGACCTGCTCCTTGAACTATTCTCTCCCTTGCCCTAATGACCCCACACATTCCTGGTTTTCCTTTTCCCCACCAGCAGGTGGCTCAGTCTCAGTAATCCTTACAGATTCAAATGTGTCCTTCTTCGTTTTCCCATTATCAGTGGTTCTCATTTTGAGTATCAGAAACATGTGAAGGCCTCCTGCTGAGCATGTTTCTGAGCCCCATCCCCAGAGTTTCTGATGCAGTAGGTTTATCTGCATATCCAGTAGATTCCCAGGTGATTCTCATGCTGCTGGACTGCAGACTATACTTTGAGAACCAGCATATTAAATATTATAATCTGTCCAGGTTGAGTCATATCTACCTTCTCTTTTCACTTTCTACTCTTCCCATTGATGATTTCATGCACACCCATAACTTTAGTTACCAGCTTCATTTCAATGACATGCAAATTTACAAATCTATCCCAGACTTCTTTTCTTAGATCCAGATCCAACTGGAGTAAAAAATATCTACTTGCATACTCAAAGTTACCCCAAACTTAATGTATTCCCCCAAATAAACTTGTAATAAACCAGTTACTTTTCCATGGTTCCCTATCCAAGGAAATCATGCTTCATCCATCCTATTACAGAACAGAATCTAGGAGTCATCTTTAACACCTCCCTCTCATTTACCCCTTTCCCATATCTAAAACTTTATTAATTCCTGTGTATTTTACCTGCTAAATCTCTCTCCGTGAATTGTGCATGGCTCTCCATGTACTTCAGTACCATCCTTGTCCAAACCACCATCCTCTTTCCTGGGCCACTAGTTATAGCAATCTTCTTGCCTTCTTCCAATCCATTCCTCATACTTTACCCAGAGTGGTTGCTTCAAAAGGTTTATAACACCCCTTCTGCCTAAGTTTCAGTGGTTTCCCATTATTTATAGGATTAAAAATTCTTGTGGCCTCCATGGTCTGGTGTCTGCCTATGTGTCTCCATCTCAATTCACATCTTGCTCCTTGCTCTGCCCTCCGAACATTTCTCTGAAATTTCTTAAAGCACTATGCTCCTTTGGATCAAGACCTTTTGTACATACTTTTCTTATTAAAGAGTTCTCTTGCATTCCCCTTCTCTTAGAATTCCTAGTTATTCTTCATATTCTCTAATCACCCTCCACGTGCAAGGTCAGTTTCTCTTGTACATGCTTTTATTTTACTAGGTACCTTTACTTCAAAGCAATTTTCACAATTTGCAAATATACATTTATTTATGTGCCTATTTCATTAAAATGTCTTCCTCTAGTCTTTAAGCTCTATGAGGTAAAGGATAGACTGTATTTTCTCACTAGGACATCCCCAGGGCCTATCCAAAGTTGCCAGAGAGAAGGCCCTCAATAAATATATCTTGAATAAATAAATAAATGAGACCAACTGCTTACTTTTTAAACAGGAGATTTGTCCCTGTTTTCCTGGAGAGCTTTGTTCTGAGCCTTTGGGGCCCTTCTTCAGAATTAGAATTTCATTAGCTGCTATAGGCATCTTAGTTATTGTTATGCAAAAACTACTAAGTGTGTATCCCTGAAGGCTATATTTTGCTTAGACTCTCCTAGGAAATGTGAGTGTGTGTACAGGCTGTGGATATTTAATATTAACTGACCTCCTACTGTGTTGCTCAGAAAGCAACTTGTGATTTGCCACCAATCTAATTTTCTTACTAATATTGTATCATGACTTCCGAATCCTCAATGGGTTTAGAGCAGCTGTTAGGGAACATAAGAAGTAAAATTTGATTGTGCATGGAAAATTGGCCTGCATATGAGACAAATAGTTTTGGTTTCTTTTCCCCATTTACTGTACTATAATTATCTGAAATCTCAACCTCACTGGATTGCAAGAAACTGCAGCAGCTTTAATTAATGCTTTTGCCACTGTTCCTATTGATTATAGCAAATGTCTGTATGTCTCTCCAAATGTTGCTTCTGAGGGTTCTGGATATTTCAAAGTACCTCCACTGTTGCTGCTGCAAGAAAGCTCATTAAAGCTCATATAATAAATGATCCCTCGGCTCTTCTTTCTCCAGGTTTAACATCAGCAGGACCCATGCTGGTTTCAGATCATATCCTGCTCCTTGTTTGGGAAATCTGTGCTTTTCTACGATTTACCTCTGTGTTTCTAGTGATCAATTCAAATTTCTTTTGTAACCACATCATTTAGGGGATACATGGTGTAAGTTTCCTGCATGTACTATGCTTACAATACCATTTTAAGATTTGCTAAAGCCACACCATCAATTACAAATAAAACCTCACCTCTATGTTTTGAAAAAGCAAAATCTGACACTGCTTTGATAAATCTTTTTTTTCCAGTTCATACTGACTTGTTTAGGAAGAATATATGAGAACTGTAAAATGCATTATTTAAATTTTCAAGTCTTCTGTAGCAACCCTTTTTTCAGTCTAATTAGGACCAATAGGTTGTGAAATGCCTAAAGCAAATCCATTAACACTTAACTACTTCTCTTCTGGATCTATACTGCACTGACTGACAGAAGATATAATCACAACATATTTTATGGGGGCCAATGATTTGATAATGCATTCATGTGTCAGATGTCAGGTGTACAGTATGACTGTGAGAACTACAAAGAAGAAGAAACATTTGCAAATGTCTTCCTCCTCTCCCCAACCTAGTGTCACTAGCAGAGCAATCTCCAGTTCATATAGGTGGTGACAGAAGAGGGACCCTGTAGGATCGAGGGCTCCTTTGCAATGATTTCTGTCTAGACTGTAGTCATGAGAGGTCTTGTTTATATGCTTTGGGGCTGAGTGGGAATGTGTGTCAGCATCAACTTCATGTTTATCAGCTACATTCTCATCTTTGTCTGGCTAGGTAGTAAGGGATCCCTGGGGAAGGAAAGGAAGTGACTGCATTTATTCTCCATGTTCCCAAGGGTCAGGGGTAAGGTGTACTCTTGCCATAGTATATGGCAAGGCAGATGGCATTTAATGAATGAATAGGCAACCTTTTAGAGGAGACAGTGCTGCTTCTCACATGAATCGATGACAGAGTCAGTTGTTATAAGAACCAAGATAGATTACATTAGAGTAAGACGTAAGAGAGTAGAACGGCCAGCTGCTCAGAAACAGAAGTAAAGGGCTCTCGCTCTTTCTCTCTCCTCTCTCTCACACACACGCACACAAATACACACCCTTCCTTTTTCTCTGAATTATTAGAATTTAGTTATACTACTTAATCTTTAAATTAGAAATTACAAAGCAATAGCAGTTATGAGCTATAACCACAAAGCAATGTAGCTGAATTTTTAACAAACACAATGAATTTTTACATTATGTAAACAGGTTTTGTCCTCTTTAAGAAAGGAAGTCATATGTTTATTTCAAGGATTCTATTGGCTAGTCTTTTGCAAGCTCTTATTTTGGAATGGCCTTCAGAATCTGTGACATATTCTTTTGAATATTGTCCAGAGTGGCAAATCTTCATTTCTTCAGGGTGTATCTAATTTGTAAAAATAGGCAAAGTCATTCAGAGCTAAATTCAATGATTAGAAGTAATTGACCAAACTGGGTGATCAAATCTGGACTCCAAAGTGAGGTACAATTCCACAGTAGTGTGCCTGATTTTCTTATGCTGGCTCTTTGCCTAACCCCTTGCCCACCCACCAGCCCACCTAAGGAAGCAATAGACACCCTACCAGTGTTCATAGCTCTTATATAGTAACATTCCTCTACCCTTAGCTTATATGAGCTCAATAGTATTTCTCAACTCTGTCTCATCTTTATCCCACTCCAAACTCATAGACCTTGAATCCAGCATTTGATTCTACTGCTGGTTCTTAAAACCAGGTGTTAACAATGACTTCCCCAATGTTTGAACTACTACTTTTCCAAATAAATTCTGACTTAAAATTTTTCCCTTGTCTTTAGATGCACTGTGTTTGCTGACAAAGGACTTCCTACCCTCCCTTGTTCTCTCTGGAGCTCAAACTCTAACATGACCCATGTGGCCCAAATCCTGAGAATTCCATCGTTATGAGCACAATTCCAAAAGACGTGCTTCGGCACTATTTTAACCAATGGTGTTACCATTAGAATAAGTATATAATAAGCAATATAATAATCATAAACCCTTCCAAGATAACTACTTTTAAGGATAATATTCCCTTAAATGAGTATATTCTGATATGAGTATTTTTTTCCCAACTTTTTTTAATGAAAGATTTTAAATAGTTTTGCCCAGGTTCAACAATCATCAACTTTCTGCTGTTCTGGTTTCATCAACTCCCTTCCAAATTTTTCTGGAGTATTTTAAAGCAAATTCCAGACACCATATTATTTCTCCTAGAAATACTTCAGTATTTATTTCTAACAGATAAGAAATTTTTAAAAATATAATCACTATTCTTACACCCAACACAAATTTTAAAACCCTCTTAATATTGTCTACATTCTAATCCATGTTTAATTCTCCCACCTATCTCAAAAATGTCATTTTAGACGTGATTGTTTGAATCAGGATCCAAACAAGGTTCACACATCACATTTAATTTGTCTCTGAAGGCTCTTTTAAGGCCAAGATATTTTCGCTTTAAATAATAAAATACATTCAATTGCACACATTACTGTCATAAATATAACTTTCACAGCTAAATTATGAAGAGAAGTTTTGCTTTGTTTAAACATAAGTAAGAATTTTATGTTTGCCTTGAACATCGAATTCCTATATAAAGCACTGAATTTCCTTCACCAGAGACTAAAGAAAGGAATCAAGTTCTCCAGCCTTCTAAATGTGGGCATATGAGGCAGTGGCCCTGATTTTGATGGCCTCGAACTTCCCTTTCTTTTTTTTTTTTTTTTTTTTGGAGACAGGGTCTTACTCTGTCGCCAGGCTACAGGGCAGTGGCATGATCCTAGCTCCCTGCAGCCTCAAACTCCTGGGTTCAAGCAATCCTTCTGCCTCAACCTCCTGAGTAGCTGGGACTACAGGTGTGTGCCACCACGCCTGGCTAATTTTTCTATTTTTTTGTAGAGACAGGGTCTCGCTCTTGCTCTGTCTGGTCTTGAACTCTTGGCCTCAAGAGATCCTCCCACTTAGGCCTCCCAAAGTGCTAGGATTACAGGCATGAGCCACCGTGCCCAGCCAAGCTTCCCCTTCTTGACCTTTGAATTTTAATTTCAAAAAAATAAAAATGTATCATTTCTATAATAAATTTAGTGTTTATAAAAAATGTTTATGTCACTCTGACTCATATTTTCCAACACAAGCTCTCAAAAGGAGAGTTTATTTCAATGATAGATGGCTCTTCATTACGTTATTTTTCTATTCCTTTATTGCCACATAAATTTATTAACTCTTATACAAAATATATTGTCAAAAAATGAACATGTCAAAAAAAAGGTATTTTCCAAAGTACTATCTTAATAAGAATGTCCTTTAATTTATAAAATAAAAGCAAAATAAAATATTAATTCCTTGCCATTACTTTATTAAAAAACATTTTTAATAAATAATTTATGCTGTCCTCTTATATCTCCAATTTGCATAGGCCTACTCCTGAATGTGTATGTTAAAACCAATTTTTTCTATTTAGTGTGGTTTTTTAATAGGAGCATAAATAAATATAAAAATAGATTGAGAATAAAATGTGCTATAAAAATTTATAGTTTGGAAAATTATAATTATAAATTAAAAGATAATACTAGTTTAAAAATCAGCACTCATTTAACCACATATTTCAGTGTATTAATAGTATTACTTTATGTCATGATTTGAAAATTCATTATTGAATCATTTTAAAGGTAGTATATAAAATATACAAATGCAGCCTGGAAATAACAGGTTAATATAGTCTTGCTTCAGATGGAACTAATTCTGTGTTCAAGTTATTCTCCACAGGAAAAAAAATGAAGAATTTAATTGAGCATTTAGAATAGCAAAAGAGACAATTAATGTACTTAGGAGTAGATTGATGCAAATAACATTCCACAGCATTAGCATGTATTTGTGCAGCAAACAGTCACCCACTGAGCTCCTCTGTCTTAGCTTCTTAAGGTAAACATAATCCTTTGCTTTAAAAGAGATTTGGACCTGGCTTTAGAAAGCATTCCAATTGGGCAACTGCTAATAAAAGACTCCATTCTATAGCTCACATTCCCATGTGTATGTCCCACTGACATCCATATTAAAGTTTCAGATATGAAAATCTCCTATTCCTCTTTTTTTTAACTGAGAAAATATAGCATTATTATCCACATTCTAATAACTACACAAAGTGTGTGTGTGTGGTATGTATGTGTGTGCACTCAAGCCCATGAGCACAAAAAATAAAAGCAATTACAACTTGGGATGCAACATCTTATAGGAGTAAGTAACATTTATAAGAGTAGCCACCTAGTAAATCATTCTACTAAAAAGCTGTAGCGATCACTTTCCTGAACAA
This sequence comes from Daubentonia madagascariensis, assembly GCA_023783475.1. Classification (NCBI taxonomy): domain Eukaryota; kingdom Metazoa; phylum Chordata; class Mammalia; order Primates; family Daubentoniidae; genus Daubentonia; species Daubentonia madagascariensis. The sequence continues at coordinate 39,645,053 of JAKFHU010000600.1, forward strand.
AACCTATCCATTGGTGGTAGTGGAAGCAATTCAATAGAAGAATACATATCAATTAATATTTAATATCTGGAATGAAAACTCCTGCCCAAGATCTGAATGACAAAAGACTATAAGGAATAACAATTTTGAACATTTCTTCAATTACAATCAAAACTCTCTCCTAAAAATGCCTAGAAAGAATTCAATTTACTTACTTTCTCAATAGGTCCTCCTGAAAATTCTGTCAAAAAAATTGTGGTAGTCAATTTGTGTTTTAGTGAACACAGGAGATTGATTTTTACAGGAATCTCAGGGTAATTCCTTTTGTAAACCAGAATAAAAAAAAGTCCTTTATAGTGTCAATAATGATCTGTGAGATTGCTTTTTGAGTTTCAGTCTTTGTAGCACAGGTTTTCCTAAAAGAAGGGTACGCTTATAGTCCTCAACATTGTCCACAGATAGATAATGAATTCTGTAGATTATTTAGAACAGCTGGCCAACTGTGGCTTCCCCACCTGAGACCTCAGCAGGTTACTAGGTTATGACAGCAGGGAAAAACATCAACAGAGACAAAGAGTGAAGAATAAGAGAAATGAATGGCCTTGTTTTTCTAACATGTACCTCAACGCTTCCCAAAGGTAAATACAATTTATTCTTATACCTTCTGTTGTTTTGAAAAATCTAGTCTAATTTGCCCCTTTCCACAACCCTTTCAATTAATATTGACAAAAGAGAATAAGCCACAGTGTCCAGTAGAACATAGCTTTTTTCTTAGTCAGGTTATTTATCAGACTTTAACACATTGACTGGCACACAAAATAATCAGAAACTTTTCCTTGGGGCCACAGTGTTTTATTATGAAACTAGAATAAAAACTTTGAGTGCAATTTAAAGGTAAACATAGATAGTAAATCGAAATTTATTGACTTCTATTCATTTAATCCTCATTTTTAGAATTAAATTATCAATATTAATTGTAGTAATAAGAACATCGACAAGTAAGATTTTATATATGCTTCACGTGGCCCTGGGGTCAAAACTACAGTGAGTTAAATACAACACTCATGGCAGTTAATGTGTTAAATATTTGAAGTGTAATACTGAAATTTAACAACTTCTTATCCTAAAAGTTACAGAGGTTAAAAGACTTTTATGGAAGATTATGCATAATTGCTTATAGAAAACAATAAATAGAAAAGTAATTTAGAGATTTTTAACACTAGTACTTAGATTTTGTTTTTGATTTTAGGGTTTTTTTTAAAGAAAATTAATCATATACTTCAGAATGACTATAAAATATTAGTCCCCCCACTCCCACAAAATAAAATAATCTTTTTAGCAACTAGACAGGATTGTCAATACAAATTGATTCTGACTGTTTTCTATCATGGTTTGGCCAGAACATGTCATTTCCCCTACTATATTAAAATTTGTTTCTTTGTTTTAATTTCTTACAATACATAGAAGAGGGCCTTAAACATAGAAGGTGTTTAAAATTAACACTTGTACTTATAATAATATTCAATCAAAACAATAGTTTCACAGAATGGCCTAAAACCTTCACCATCCATCCAGTTTCCTAAACACACAGCCCTCCCTGGAGAAGAATAAAGAAATAAAAATAAATTGTCATTATCCTTTGCCACTTTCTCTGCTTTTACTATGTATGCTGCTATTCTATGTATTCTCTGGATGAATGGTTATTTGTAAAGTTAATATGGACTATTTGTTATTTCTCTAAGATATTAAAATATTTTCTTAGCTAAAGTTATCCTGGCAATAACAATGCTAGGTGTACATCTATGAATTTCATAACCCTATTAAGTTTAAATTGTATTAAAATATCATTCAGTAGAATATTGATAACCCACAACCACCCATAGAAGAAAATATTCATTGCAGAATTATAAAGCCATGATTAAGCAGTTCATAGCATACAAAATGGTTTTTGTTTTTATTGTTCAATGAAGCAAAACTTACAAATGATGACTAGAATATCCTAAGGAAAACTCCCTTCAGTGAAAGACCATTCTCTTTCAGTCGGTTTCACTTCTTTCCTTCTGCTGACAGATGGCTAGGCTTTAGGCCTTCCTGGTGGGCTGGCACTAGCCTTGTCCAACATTTAAAAAGAGACAATATTATTTTGCCTATAAAGACTCACACCAGAATACTTACCTTTCCTAAATATAATATAGAAAAATACATACAAAAATATATAGAAATTGGCTGTTCCTGTATATACTATAAAAGCTGTATTCTTAGAGCTACTATTCTAGGAAGTCCACAGAGCCAGTATCTATTTCTTGGTGTTGCACTGAAGTGCATAGGAGCTCAGATACAGGCAGTTTCCACAAATACACCTCAACATGACAATGCACAAAGCAACCAAGGCAGAGCAGGGCATTGCCACAAACCACATTATCACACAGTTCAAATGGTACCTTCTAAATTTCTGAATAAGCTTCTTTCCTTTCTGGGTCTACATGAAAGCAATAGTCTTCCATTGGGATTCAAGATGTGGTCTTGCATATATGGGAGGGACTTTGCTTTCAAATCCTGCACAAGAAAAAAACAAACTGAAAGCCTATTTCAGAGAAAGGATTAGGGTGTTATATATGATGTCATACAAAACATAATTTTCCACAAATGCTCTATGTAACAACTGTATGTGAAGGTAATAGTACTATTCTGAAATGTTATTAAAAGTCATAATGCTGAGTCCAATGCAGATAAATTCCCTTTACAAGTTAGCTTATTCTCAGCTGGTGTCTTTTCCAACTAAGGCAGCTCATTATAGTAATGTTAAATTTATAGGCACTGTATAATGCTTAAAATAAAACAATGCCTAACAAATTATCCTTGACATACACACTGTATCACTGTCCCACTAAAATATATGAAGGCATAGAACAAGAGAAAAACAAACAGAAACACTGAGAATAAGACCTGATAATCACTCTGCTTTCAGAATCAAGGAAATATAGTCACTGCAAGGTCAATGGAACCAAATTGATAGACCAAATCAGTGACCTACCCCTGTTGCACCACTAGAAAAGGGGAGGCCTGCCTTCCTGTAAGTAGATAGATGACACTTTTCCATCTTCTGTCTTTCTCCTGGCTCAGAAACAAAAAGTTTACACAAAGCAGAAAGCTAAGTGGCCATCTTTCTACCATACCTATATCTATCATATAGGCAGATAGAGGAAATTGTTCTTATTCCCATTGTCTACACAGCATATTCCATATCCAAATGGAAACTGCAAATATCAAAATCCAGAGTAGAAAGTTGTGGGTGGAGGTCAGAAAGCAATAGTCCTGGGAATCAAAAGATAGCTCAAAATCAAGAACCAAGAATGGTAACAAAGCAGATGAGAACTAAAACCAGTTTAACTTAGTGCTGTGTAAACATAATAATAAATTTGGTTACAAAACTGAGTCTATATATCAGTGATAATACTTTAACAAAAATGTATGTTAAAAGAAATAATTGTATAAGCATTCTTGGGGTTTTAAACCCTAGACTATATGAACAAACAAACAAACAAATAGGGGAGTAAGAGCAATTGCTCAGGCTCCAAAACTTGAAAAATCCTTGGCTTTTTTTCTTCCTCACCATATATAGTATACTAGAAAATCCTGTTGGCCCTACAAACCTTTAAAATCTATCCAGAGCCTGATCACTTCTCACCCTCTCCACCAAGGCACCTGTATTTCACACCTGGATTACTACAGTTGGCCTGCTAACCCACCTCTGCTTTTTCTCTACAGCATTTATCACCATTTGATAGACTATGTCATTTAATTCATTTAATATATTGTTAATTATAAGGCTCACCGTTTAAAAATACTCCACCAAAAAAGACATGGCCAATTAAACAATGATATATTGTCAGTTGTAAGAGGCATCCTGATCTCAAAGATGCTAAATTGTGGGGGAAAAAAAGTATTTTTTTTCAATCAAGGAAATTGTGTCATTTACTTATTGTTTATTATCTGTTTTCCCCATTAGAATTAACCTCCAATAAGGCAGGGACTTTTATCCTTATTTTTTACAACTTGAACAGTGCCTGGAGAAACATGATAGGTATTCAACAAATATCTTTTGATTGAATGAATGAAAGTAAGTAAAAGTGGGTTAAATTCCTCATTTTACACAGGGAAAATTTAAAAGATGATACTTTACTTTTAACATGTATAATTGGTTATAAATATATTGAATAATTTGTTTAAGTAAAACATTATGCTGTGTAATTCAAGATTTAGAATATTAAAAGGCACAACACTCAATAAAGATATAAAAATCATGAACCTTAATAGAGTACATAGTACAGTCCCACACACGTGTGTAACCCCCCAAACTTACTGAAATACAAGAAGAAAAAGACAAAATTACAACTGTTGAGGAAGACTTTAATATATCTCTTTCTGCCTTAGATATATTTAAAAAGATAGAAAATAAATATCATAATTAATTGGATTAACCAAATAGTTACACAGTTAACTATGTAAAAATCTTTGTTTTCAAGTGTCAAGGGAATATTTATAAAAAGTGTTCATATTCTTGTCTTGCTCACAAAATATAGTCAGGTAACTATCAAAGGAGTGAAATAGATAAATATGTTAAATATAAAATTTAAAAGGTAAAATAAACAATGAGAAATACAAGAGAAATAGAAAGCTGAAAAGACCAAATCACTGGAAAGCAGTGTGGCAAACTGACTGATGCTGAAGCAATGGCCGATCTTGGATCCTCTTCTGATCTTGAAACCAAGAGGCTAACGTTTTAGCAGCATCCACAGTGACAACAGACAAGCAAAGCCTTGTTGCCTAACAAGGCGGGAGCTGCAACTGGGACCAGGTCACAAACCTGGGAAGACTATTCGATTTTATACAATCTGTGTAGTCTCAGAAACTTCAAACCAACAAATTAACTGAAAGTGGTCCCAGAATGGTAAAAGGCTGACCTACCTAACGGAGGCAAATGTTAAGCCTGCAGGGAGAATGGCTCCCTCCCAAGATTCCCACACATGAAGTCCCAGGAACCAAGACTTACAAAACACACACAGAAACAAGACTCCCATGAACAAGGGTCAACAGAAACAACAACAGTACAACACAGACTTAGAGTGTCAAGAATTTCAGATATCAGACTTAATTGGATATAAACTCTAAAACAATTGCGTTTAAAATAGGTAAGATGCCAGAGAAAGAATAGTTACGAAAAAAACAATAGGTGAGAAATAAAAGATGGAACTGAAAACATGAGAAAGGAACGAAAGATCATTGTGACAGATTCAATACACTGATTGATCCACTGATTAAAATGACCAAAATGGATACAATGTAAGCAAAATATTTTTGCATGTTCTCATACTGGCACAAAAGCAAAGAATCCGCAGGTCCTCAAATCTCATTGAAAATTGGAATCCTAAAAGGAAAGTGACACCAAAACTGGCAATTGCCCTAAGGAATTATGCTGTTTGTCTGGATGCCTTGTAATTGCACTTCAATTCCTCATGAGACTCTCAGAGAACAAAGTAGAGTCTCAGGCCTACCTGAGTTAGAAATCTAATAAGGGATCCTAGGTAAACTTTGACCCCACAGGCTACGCCTCAGTGTAATAATGAATTTGAAATATACCTATATTTCTAATTCAGTAGCATGTCTTATTTTTATATTTTTCTTTATAGATTTAGTTCTCTTTTTTAATGGTAGACATAGTGTCTTGCAATGTTGCCCACACTGGTCTCAAACTCCTGGCCTCAAAAGATCCTCCCATCTCAGACTCCCAAAGTGCTGAGATTATAGGCATGAGCTACCACGTCCAGCCAGATTTTGTTCTTATATTTTACTTTATCTTTCAAATTTTCTAAATGACAGTACATTTATTTTATAATTTAGAAAAATATTTAAAGTAATAAAGATGTATGAAAGTTCATAGGAAAGAGAAAGTACAGTAGACATTTATAATTTACCATTTGCTGTTACTTTTCCCCCTTCCTTTTGTTACAGCCTCTGGTTTTCCTTCAGGAACTCTCCTCCTCCTCTACTCTTAGTCTAATCATTTGGGTGGAGCTGACCATTATCCCCAGTGCTTGCACCAATCAGAGCCAAAGTTTGTCCTAAGACTTTTGTTGGGCAACCAAGAGAGAGCCATGCATTTTTGCTGAGGGAAAAGGATATAAATCTGGAGCAACTACAAGTCATCTTGCACCACAAGGAGAGAGAGGCCTCCTGAAAACTGAGTCAATACAGAGAAAAGGAGAACTAGGAGAATAAGAGAGAGAATTAGCATCATTTGAATCCCTGGATCTTGTTATGTCTAAACGAGGACATATCTGGACAGCCAAGTTATGTGTGTCAAAAAATTCTCCTGAATTTCTTAAAACAGTGTGAGTTGGGTTTTCTGTCATAGGGCTGATATGCAGCTGATACAAACCTATACAGCCATGTTATTTGTTTGTGGGACATCCTGATGAATTAGTGCCTATTCCGGCAAACATTCTGATTGGTTGTTGCCACATCATTCAGACTGTTAAATATTTTAAATAAAACCTTTGCTTTTAATCAAAAGACTTGGAATAATAAAGTAGGATTTAGAAGCATAAATATATATAGCAAGGGTAACACTTCGGTAGACAAGAAGAGATTGAACAAGGTCAAAAACTAAATCTATTCACAAAGATGTAGTTCAACAAAAAGGTATTTTACCATCAAGTTACAAGAAGACACCAACCCACCATGTCAGCCTCAGCAAATCATTTGCCCTCTTTGAGTATGTTTCCTCTTGTATAAACGGGCATTAAAAATAACTGTCCTGCCTATCTTATAAAACCATAAGTATTAAATGGGTTACTACCTCTAAAACCACTTTCTGTGTAAACCATTCTATGTGAGGAAATAATAATAAAGGCAAGCGAATGCCTCATAAACATAAAGTATTATTATTCCATTTGCTTTTTACAGCTTATGTTTAGGTTATTTGTACTCCCTGAGTGTTGAACGTACAGTACCAACTCAGTTTCCATGTTAGAAAAGAGGTACTGAATCATTATAGATGACAGTAGCATTTCAATACTTATTATCCTTAAAATCATTCTATTGTACTTTTTGTGTGAGCGTTTTATTTGATACTCTCTTCTCATTACGCTCTGTAACACCAATCAGAAAAGTACAGAAGTTTACTTCTACCACAATATTCCTTTTAAAAACATCCAAATTCTCTGAGCTACAATATGTTTTAGTTTTGTTTCATCTAACAAGAAGACTTCTTTTACTGTGCTTTCATTTTTGCAGTGACTTGGTTATTCTTTTAGTGAAAAGAATATTTGTGTTTTTCTTATTAAAAATGTGACTTGCTTTTACAGAAATTTTGAAATATACACATAAAATATATAAAAAGGCTTGTGATCTCAATATCCAGAAATAATGACTAACAACTTTTTAAAATTTTAATTAAAGGGATATTGCATGGGCTACCTATGTTATAAAGTGTTTTTCATACTCAAAACACATTTCCATGTTATTAAGTGCTACTACAAGGTAGTTTCTGAGTCATATCTTAATGTAGCATTAACTATCATCACTGTTTTCACTCTATTTAACCCAGAGCATATCCCATTTTAGAAAATGGACCAAAACACCAAGAGGTCAGTCACACTACATGGTTTCTAGTGTCCACTAGTGCCAGACAGGTGATATAAAAAATGAAGAGGGCAGATGTAAAACAAGAGGCAGTAAGTGCTTGTATTTTGACCAGCCATTACACCTGCCCACTTATAAAGCCTTTTTTTAAACTTCAGTAAGGTAAAAAAACCAAACCAAACAAAGCAGGTCTCCTAGAAGTTTTCTGCCCCAAAACTGCAAATTTGAGATTCCAATAATCCTTACTAATTGGGAGTTTACCCCAGAAACACTGCTTGAGAATAAAGAAACCAGCAATTCTTTAACCTACCTTACCTAAGAAGCAATTCATTATTACTTTTGCTTCACCTAGTGATAAAATGGGAGAATCTGAATACCAGTAACTTTACATTGTGTTTCATTTTGAATAAGATGCATAAGTATAGTGTCAGTGAAATTTGCTGACAGAGAAGGTTCCAGTAGGACAAATTTACAATTCTACAAGCCTAGATTTTTCAACCATATTTCTATGTTGTATGGCTACCATGTCTTTCAAACGTAGTGTTCATTTTTTAAAATTTTTTTATTTTTTTAATTGACATAATAATTGTACATATTCATATACAATTATAATAGTGATATTTCAATATATATAATGTATAGTGATCAGATCAGTGTAATTAGCATACTCATCATCTCAAACATTTATCATTTCTTTGTGTTGGGAACATTCAGTATTCTCTTTCTAACTATTTGAAACTATATAAGTAACGTACTTGTTAACTATAGTTATCCTACTGGTAACAGTGGTCCCCAACCTTTTTGGCACCAGGGACTGGTTTCATGGAAGACAATTTTTCCACAGATGGTGGGGTGCAGGGTTGGAGCTCAGGGAGTGATGCGCAACTGGATTCCTAACAGGCCACGGACCAGTACCAGGCCACGGCCATGGGGTTGAGGACCACAGGATAGAACAATAGAACATATTCCTCCTGTATAGCTATAATTTTGTATCCTTTAACAAATCTCCCTATCCCTCCCTTCCCCCTACCCTCCTAGAATCTCGTATCCTCTGTTCCACTTTTTATTTCTATAAGATCAACTTTTTTTAGCTTCCACATATGAGTGAGAACATGTGGTGTTTAACTTTCTGTTCCTGGCTTATTTCACTTAACGGAATGTCCTCCAGTTCCATCCATATTGCTGCAAATTACAGGATTTCATTCTTTTTTATGGCTGAATAGTATTCCACTGTGTATATATACCACATTTTCTTTACCCATTCATCTGTTGTTATATACCTAAGTTGATTTCATACCTTGAATATTGTGAATAGTGCTGGAATAAACATGGGGGTGCAGATGTCTCTTCGATATAATGATTTCCTTTCCTTTGGATAAATTCCTAGTAGTGGGATTGCTGGATCACATGGTAGTTCTATTTGTAGTTTGTTTTTATAGAAACTCCATACTGTTCTTCATAGTGGCTATACTAGTTTACATTCCCACCAACAGTGCATAAGAGTTCCCTTTTCTCCACATCCTGCCAGCATTTGATATTTTTTGTCTTTTTGATAATAGCCATCCTAACTGGGATGAGATGATACCTTATTGTGGTTTTGACTTGCATTTCCCTGATGATTAATGATATTGAGCATTTTTTCATATATTTGTTGGCCATTTATACATCTTCTTTTGAGAAATGTCTATTCAGATCATTTGCCCATTTTTTAATCAGATTGTTGGGTTTTTGCTGCTAAGATGTTTAAGTTCCTTGTCTATTCTGAATATTAATCCCCTGTTGGATGAGTAGTTTGCAAATATTTTCTCCCATTCTGTAGGTTGTCTTTTCACTCTGTTGATGGGTTCCTTTCCTGTGCAGAAGTTTTTTGGTTGATATAATCCCATTTGTTTACTTTTGCTTTTGTTGCTGTGCTTTTGAGGTCTTATTCATAAAATCTTTTCCCAGACCAATGTCCTCAATTATTTCCCCTATGTTTTCTTTTAGTAGTTCCATTGTTTCAAGTCTTACATTTAGGTCTTTAATCTATTTTGATTTTTGTATAGAGTGAGAGGTGGGAGTCTAGTTTTATTCTTCTGCATATGGATATCCAGTTTTCCCAGCAACATTTATTGAAGAGACTGTCTTTTCACCAATGAGTGTTCTTGACACCTTTGTCAAACTACATTTGTCCATTTGAGCATTACTGGAAAGCATTCTACTACCGCAGCAAAATTTAGTTTTGCTTTGAACCAGAAACCACAAATGACTATTTTAGGGGGCTCCTAGGGACATCTAGGTGTAAGTTGATACTGATCTTATTCAGTGTTTATGTTGACTCATTTTCCTAAACAACTTGGTCAAATAAATGACTCGTCAATTCTACTTCAGATTGAATATGTCTCCAGGGAAGTCATGAGATGATAACAATTGCTGGCCAACTGCATGAAAGACTTTTGCATAGCCTGCAATTTGTTCAATGAAAGCTTTCTCAGGCAAATTGATCTTGAATCCTTTTCAATTTTTTGAAGCACAGTCAACATTAGTCTTTAAAAGTTACCAGGTCAGATATACAACCTACTTAGGATATAGGTGTAAAATACTAGACTATGTAAGGAAGAACTTGGTTTAGCTACTAATTAGCTGGTTAACCTCTCTGAGCTTTAATTTCTCCATTGTTTACATAGGGGAGATAATAGTAACTCTCTCACAGTATAAGAATTAAATTAGGTAAACATGTGGGATTGCATTGAATGCTATTACAGCTGTGTAAGTGCCATTGGTGGTAATTAGTGGTCCAACTGACACTACTAACTCTTCATTTCATTTCTTGAAGCATTCTCAAGAATGTGGTGATTTTTTTTTATGGACTAAACTTAGAACATGAAGAATTAAATCTATCTGTTCATCAACTGATTGATTGATAAATACAGATATAGATACTAAAAATAAAAGAGACCACCTACAAATTGTAAATCTTTGGTCAGGTGGATCTGCAGTACATAAATTTTCATATTTGCCATTTTCTTCAATTTATGATAAGACTTGACTCAGTAGTTCAAAAAATGGTACTACAAATAAAAGAAGATGTTTTGATCAAATACTAGCAGAATCTTCTCTGACAGGACAAAAGAGAGAGAGAAACCATGGAAAATCCTAAAATCTGGTTATTTTAGAGTTTGTTAAACTCTGAAATCCTTAAGAAATTATTGGCCTTATAAATATTACCCTTATATCTGGTCTAGAAGTTGTAATTGCTCTGCCATTTGCCATGTAGACTTGGACAACTCTTTTAGCTTATTTGTGCCTCAGTTTCCTCATTTGTCAGTTGAGAAAGTTGGATAAGATAGTCCCTTTCAACTCTAAATGAACACAATCCTATGATTCTGTTTCCAAGTGTCACTAAAATAGAGATGGCTGACACTACTAAATATTCATACTGTTCAATTTCAACAGAGCCCTCATTGCTACTCAATAATCCTTATATGCACCCCTTAGTACATTCTTCACAGTAATTGCCCTAAAGCCAGTCTCCTCAAGTCCCCATCCCACCCTACCATCCACATTGGGCAAACATGGATCCAAAATAATGAATACTTCAAGTAGGCACAGACCAGCTATTAGCAACTGGTTTGCAAGGAACAAGCAGCATGATGATTAGACCTCTTAAGATAGTTTGGGTAGAGCCACTTCATGCACACTGATGATGAATATCACCATTTGGAATGCAATGCCTTTTCTACAATTTGACTCATCTGTCATTTTTTTCACATGTCTATTTAAAGACCAAAAGTTGGAAATATGTATAAGTGCCAAAAATCCAAAAAAAAAAGTTGATAGTGTATCCATTATGTTAATTAAATCCTACCCCCTTATTTTGCTCTTCTAAGAAATTGTTAAATGACCTAAGTGCTAAAATTAAATGGTTGGTCCTGACAGTAGGGCCATTTCACAGTAACAGTGAAATACAGAGAATATGTTAAAATTAGAATAAGCTTAAAAAAGAATTATACACTCTGACCAAGGTGAGAAAATTAGCTGAAATATCTGCCAAGGAAAAATGGAAAGTTCTAAGATACCAGATGTCTCTGTGGGTTCCAAATTTGGAATTCTCTGTCGCCTTTAAAATCTTCCTTCAGAAGTATCAAGACTTACAATGCATGTGGTTTGGCATATGGGCCGTTATTTTGCATTTCTAGACTCTGAGTCTGCCTTTTCAATCAGAATCTAAGCTATTTTGTTTAGTTCTATGGTATCTTGGGATACATGGCTTTCAAGAAAATGAAGCAAAGAAAAAAATGACTTCTTATCTCCACCTCCATTTCTTTATAAAGATCCGCCAGACAAGACTTCAGGCCCAAGGAAGCGTAACTGATATCTTTCCTTTCTGGAGGTCTTTTTGAGTGTTTCTTTTGTGGAGGAATAGAGGATACAGATGGTCCTCCCCATGTTAAAAAAGAAAAACATTAATTTTTTTAATAATAAGTGAAATTTTCATAGAGGGCAATTTGGACTCTTCTTCTATAGTCATATTTCTCTCTTCAACACCAGCCACTTCCTGAATCCCCCTACTGAGAACCAACCGTGACACCTGTGCTTGATTGTAGGTGGTCAAGACAATGGGACAATGTATTATGAAAGACAATTATTCATTTAGCAATGACAGTTAAATTAAAGATGACTAGCTGATGGCAGAGGAGCAAGCAATTAAAACGCAAATGAGAAAGACCTCTAATATAAAAAAGGTAAAAGAAGGAACTATTCCGAAACTGAGAGATTAAATTTTTCATTTAGACCTCATTTTTCCTCATATTGTGTTGCAGGAATATTCAAGATTGTTCACTAGATGGAATATATTATGTTGTGGGCAAATTACTGATTTGTAAACATCACCTACCACCCTTAAACATGAGTAACTTATCAGTTTATCTGCATTTTCAATTGTTTTAAAATCAGTTGTTAAAATGCAAATAAAGTCTAACTGGGTAGTTTCATACCTGCCAACATATAAATAATGTAAAACGTCTAAAAACTATCCCTTTCTTCTACCTGTGAAGAAACTAGTAAAAAATTGAGTTGAAACTGATTTTTATAAACATGCTAAAATATTATTTTAAAAATAGTGACAAACCTCTTTGAAAAATGACTGCTGTAATGAAAAATCAATTCTGGCAGAATCATTATACATACTAGTTAAACATTCATGGGAGAAAGGTGGAACAACCAAGAGAGTAGTTAATAGTAGAAACAAAAGAATATAGATGCCCTACATCACAAACTATCTCCTGGTAGAGGCTTATGGGTCTGGAAATTAGAGGAGATAACCACAGACTTTTCTATCCTTTTTGTTTTGTACCCAGAGAGAAGCAGCCATAGGGGAGTTAAAAAAAAAAAAAAAAGATAAAGGCATATTTTGAAGCTGGAACTTCTTAGGTTTATAATAATGAAATAGCTTAAAAAGCATATAAATATGACATTGTGAACCATTATGTGACCATTAAGCTCTAGAATGTTAAGTTAGACCTAGTCAGGAGAAACAACCTGCCTTTCTCTGTGAATCAGCAATCAGGAGGTTTTCTGATTGGAGAGCTGGAACTCAAAGTGAAGCAAAAGTCACGTTCTGAAGACTCTGACTGCTGAGTCACAGGAGATGGAGGGAGATGTTGTAGAAGTCATAGCCTGGGAAACTGGCAAGGCTTAATTGCACAACAGCCTTTCCCACTTTTCCTTGCCCAGGGAATCATAATGCTGCAAGCAGAGGAGAGGTTGTGTCAATGTGCCCAGCCCCAGAAGATGACTCCTGGTTTGTCTAACCCAATAATAGCAGTCCTATTCTCCTTTGCTAGTTAATCATTTTTGCCAGTATTCCCTGAAGCTATGGGGTTGGAGGACCATGTGATCCAGTTCTTGCCAATAAGTCATGAAGGGAGGTCTAATAAGGATCTTCTGAGAGAGACTTGTCCTCCTACACAACAAAACCCCTTTCCTCCAGCCCATTCTCTGAATCAAACATGGTGGCATGAAGCCATAATGCTTCCTCCATGCCCTTTTGTAGTTTAAGGACCAAAACATCAATAAGTTGAAGAGGACAGAGCAGAAAGGTAGAAAAGTCCAGGTTCCTTGATATGAAGTTTGGGCTTCTGTACCAAATCTAGATCCACCTACTCCTAGACTTTTCACTCTATGAGCAATTAAAGGCCTTTATTTTTGAAGTGTCTGTTAAGAATTGCGTTACTTGCTGCTGAATGAGACCTAAGTGATAAAGACTTTGATTGTAAACGTAAGAGGACCCCTTCTTCCCATGATTCATGGACAGTGATAGTGCACTTTGCAATGGCTACCCTGGAGAAGAGAGAGGAGAGCAAGAGATAAAGTTCTGCTGGTAACAAAGAAGGGGGAATCCACATTCAGGGGTATATCTATATACTATTTCTACCTCTGGTAATGAAGTTTCCCAAATCAAGTGTGAGAGGACACATGTTCTCCATGAATAGAAGCAATACCAGAGATGAAAAAGCCACTGGTAGGACAGTCAACTAACTCTTCAATCAGTCCGTGTCTTGCCTGTGACATTTGTTTCATTTGGCACTTACATGAAAAGTTTAGTAGGAACAGACATTTTGTTTCTAAGAGACATCAGGGAATTAAGTAATATCTAGAAATTTCCCAAATGATAGTTCATATATATTGAACCTCAGAAATGTTTTATGGTTTTATTTAAATATGTGTTCATGTATACACACACACACACACACACACACACACACAGATTGTATTTAAAGATAGGAATTAAATTTTAAATTCCCCTAAGATTCTATTACAAATTTATCAAACTCAGTGAGAGTCCACAGTGTAACACACTGACTAGAGAACTAAAATTAATTGACAAAAAGAGAACTTTAAGAACTCAATAAATATTCATTTTACATTGCAGACACATTGTATTATCTAGGTGTTGTGTAACTTCTTACTCCTAAACTCAGCATAACTTTTTGGGTTTCCTTAAACATCTGAAGAAGCAAAGAAAAGGGTGATGGTAATAACAATGTAGTTATAAACGTAATAGAAGTGTAAGTCTATGCCTAAATTGAAGCTTTGTTTTGTCATCAGTCCTCTATTCCTAGCTTTGATTGTGCTGATTTGGGATATAAATTTTGTTAGCTCTTCCTGTCTCTGCAAGGCCTACACCAATGCCCAACTTTGGCCTTTATCTTTTGCCTTTATTATGAGCACAAAAAAATAGGCTGGAGCATCTTTTTTTAGAGTGAAAAAAAAGTTCTCATACTTGCATAACTCATGCAGTTGAAATGGCCTGAAATCAACAGTCCCCAGAAAAGCATCTTTGAAAAGACACCGAGCATCAAAATCAGTAACTGCAAAGTAGTACTTTGAAAAGAATAGTAAGGAAAAACTCCTGTGAAACTGTACTGGAGAGATAAAAATATCTAGAATGAGAAGACATTCACTTTGGAAACTTTCTTTATGGTTTTGAAAGTTGTATATGTCTGAGTTTTTTGGGTTTTTTTGAAAATCCCTAAAATTTTCCTGGGATTACAGATGTTTGAAGTTCCCAAATTGGCTATGCAATTTGGTAGGAAAATTAGATTTCCAGAATAGCCTTTTCACTGAATAAAACATTAGAATAATTATTTAGTTTGCAGAAGAAATGAGATGGATTGAGTATGTCTAAGTCCCCCAAAAAGGGTAAAGGAAAGGTCTAGAGACAGAAGCAAAATGCACAGCTAAAGAAGTGGCCAATACATTGGGTTTGGAGGAGCAGGGAGAATAATGCATAGGCAGTAGGAGGTGTCAAGGAGAAGGGATGATTTAACGGAGACTGAATAAGAAACTCCAGAGGGAGTTTTTCTCTCAGAAGAAGTCCTAGAGAAGTTAGAACTGAGTTCGTTCTCTCTCTCTCTCTCTCTCTCTCTCTCTCTCTCTCTCTCTCACACACACACACACACACAAGTGAAGGCATGGAAGGACCCTGTCCTATAATCCCTGTAGGATTTGGCCTGGAACAAGGAAGGTCTTTCAGTGTCTGTGTGTGGGCAGATAAGGGGCACCGAGATTTGTCTAAGTGAGTTCCCAAGAAAGCATGATTAGGCTCTTGGGTTCCCTTGGGATAAGGCCTGGGACATGTCACTGAATGTTGGCAGTTATCTCCTTTACATTCCCACACAACCCTCTCTCACTTGTGGGAATTTCATTTTCCCTTTTACTCTCTTTCCCATCTGGAAATTATCAGGATGTTTGTGTTCACTTCCTATTGCCTCTCTGATCCTAGGGCTGTGCTAGGTTTTGCTGCTAACTCTTTCCTAGACACAGGTCTGTAAGGTATATCCTCACCTCTCCTTCCTTCCCTCTGCTGGTAGTTGTTTATGACACATAGCCCCTTTTTATCTTCTTTGTTGAAAACAACTTCATTGCCTGAATTTGCCTGAACTCATATGATGTCAATGAAGCATCATATAAAACTCTGTGCTCTTACCATCCAGGGTGTGGTACAATTTGGGTATGCTTGGGTATGAATACAAACCAGGTGATCTTCAGTTGTTTGAGCCAATCTAAAGAATGTTTGGTCCTTGGAGCTTTTGGGATGCTGGAGTGGTCACTAGCTCTGGGCTGGGATACATCATTGAGAGGCCTTGGCTGAAACACCTGCCTAACATAAACATAGGAAATGTATTGGAAGAATATGGGAGTAGGATTAATATATTTACAAAACTTAACAAAAGATCAGAGGTACAGGCTGTGTTCTGGACAGGAAAGAGAGTTTGGAGGGATGAGAAAGAGAAACCTTAGCAATGTCCCTCATATTAGGGACATTCATGTCATCATACCACTGTTGCAATAAGTGAGCATCAAAGGTCACTTCTGTGTTTGGTTCAATTACCCAAGGCTCAAAGGACCAGTGAAGACCTTCCAACTGGAGATTGCACACCTTTTCTGGAGCCTCTAACCCCATTGAGCTCTATAGTAAGAGGTACAAACCTGGATTTTCCTTCCCTACAAAATTACACACATAGGAGAGAGACAATTTCCCAAAACAAAATTATAATGTTGATGAGAGTTATAAAGGAATACTGGGCAGCCAAAAATTATATAGGTATAATACACAGAGGTTTCTGTTTCCTATCAGATACCATACACAATACCTGATACATGGTGAATGTTTAATAACTATTAATATTTGTTGAATGTTGAATGAGTGGAATACTCTAGCCTCCCAGAGGTCCTGATGAAAGGTGATCCTGAACCAGATTATCGAAGCAATGATTAATTTTCAGGATAATCCTGCCTGGATCCTCAGTCTGGAGCAAAGCCAAATCAATTCTTGATGGCAGGAAAGATGTGGATTAAAGGAAAAACTGGAAGAGATAAGGGTCAAGGCCCCTCTCTCTCTCTCTTTCTCTCTCTGTCATATCATACTTTCATTACCTGCCTTCAAGGCAGAAAAGAGTCTTAGTGTTATTTACTATGGACTATTCCAATATCACAGGTATTCAAAAAGATCATAGCACAATTAACACTGAAGAGTTGAAAAGAATTATTCACATGCTTAAAACATCCATTTGGGGGATTTAATTCATTTGACCAGTACAGTGCATTTTCTTTACTGCCCTTCAAAAAATAATTTTCTGTTCTTTTTGTTCATTGGAACAAAGAGTTATCACTGAAAATAATGAAGATACTTTATAGAAAGCTCTTGTGAATCTAGCATTTAAGAAAGATTATGCACCCCTCATCACTTCTATGTTATCCTTCTATAATTTAGTGAACAATCACTCAAATATTTTTTGGAATATAACCTTTTAGGTAAGAATAGTTTTAAATAAAGAAAAGCTTCCTAGTTGTATGGCTAGGCTTAGCCATGAAATTTTTAAAATCTCTATTTTCTTAAGAAAATTGATTATAACCATTAGTATTATTTTCACATTACCTTTTCCTACCATTATTGCTATAAATTTTGAAATAAACGGTTGAAAGAAATTTTATAAACGAGAATAAATACTATCAACCTTTGATTCCTAAGCAATGCTATAATCACCATTAATGATGTGTGAAGAAAATAAAAGTGAAAAATGCAATTACAATTATTGCATTTTTATTATCTGTAACAGTAATAAATGTTTAGTGTAACATAATTTGGAGAGAGAATTATTTTGACCTTTATTATGACCAAAATTGATCCACGTATACTATAAGCAACTGATTTAAAAAAAAAACCAAAAACTAAATTTACCTGTTCACTCATCTCTTACAGTCCTCATTTCAATTCAATTCAACAAGATTTATTGAGTGAAAGTTTGGAGCAGGGTGCTATGTTAGGAAGAACAAGACATACAAAGGAGAATAAGATAAATTCCTTGCCCTCAAGAGTTTATATTGTTATAGGGTGGGCGAGGCAAGTACAATGATTACAAGGCAAAAGAGAAAATGTCAAAGTGAGGTATGAAGTTCTGTCTTCAAATATACCAAGAACAATTCTGTGAAAAAGGGTGGAATATATGTTTTCAAAATTGGCTAGTCTGCCATGACATATATAAGCTCACCCACTGGCCAGTTGGCCGGGAAATACCTGTAGTTAGAAGCAATTTGGTCATTGTCCCTGGGAAAACTCTGGTTTCATATCTCTATAAAGCTGAAGAAAATAATGCTATGACCTCTCTGTTCTATAGGCTTATTCTGTGGATAGATTGTATGATATTTTAAAAGGCTCAACTTTCAGGAGCACATTGTTAAAACGATATTTGATAAGCCAATCTAACCCTTTAAGGTATACAAAAATGTGAGTACTCCACACATTGCTTTATATAAAAAAATCATCATATGATTGAAAACATCACCTTATATTCTCTATAAACTTTAAAAAGAACACTGGAACCTTAAATAAAAAAGTTTTCTCTCAGATACAGAATCAAAATGGGCATAATTTGTGGTACAAATAAATATAGCCCCATGCCCTGAGTGACCTCTGGTCCTCTCCAGATGCAGAAAAGGAATATTAGCCTTAAGAATCACTAAATGTCTTAAAAGTGAAGACTATTACATCTTACTCTATCAATGTTGACTGAAAGAATTGGTATCAGGTTGACTACAAGGATTCAAGAGTTAATTAAAAGTTGGTATATAAAAGTTGATTGAAAGAACTTAGAGAGAAAATATCAAAGAAAAAAATCAAAGAGTTATGAGGAGTGTACAACAGTGTAAGAGGCGTGATAGCCATCTTCAAATATATAAAGGGCAGTTATTATCCTAGAAGGCACAACTTGGACAAAAGGATGTCTGGGGATAAAAAGATGTAATTTTGGTTGACTAGAAGGAAAAACTTCTAACCATTATAATTTTACAAAGTTAGAGTGGGCTATCTTAGATGGTAATAGTTTTCCATCACTAGCAAAGCTCAAACTGAGTCTTTACAACCACATCATCATCATCATCATCAACCATTTGTTGAGTTTCTCACCATCTCAGGCTCCTTACTAAGTGCTTTACATACATTATCTCATGTAGTACTCACCACAACCTTATGGCACATTATTACTTCCATTTTAGAGAGAAGAACCTGGAGCATTAAGAACATAAAAAATTTTCCCCAGGTCACACAGGTAGTTAAGTAGCTGAGTAGGGATTTAAATTCAATTCTGACTCCCAAGTCTATAGTATCATATTTTCTTTCACTGGGGATAATGTGTAAAAGATTTAGGCAGGTTTTTATTTTTCCAAGGGACAGGTAAAATCAATGATCATATATTGTTGTTGTTTATCTTTTCAAACCTGGAGATTCTACAACTCTACAAATATGAGGCACAGATAAATCAAATGATGTGTGAATGCTACTGAGCTAGTCACTGACAGAATTGTGTCTAGAACTTACTTCATGGATCTCAACCAGTCCAGTGCTCTTTTCACACTATCATTTTGCCTTCCAAACACAGGTCTAGGTGTAGAAAGAAGGAAAGCGTAAACATATAATATGGGAAATTCTGTCCAACTAATGCTGAGACAAGCAAAACTGGCAGAAAGGGCATTTCCTTCTCAACTAGTAGGAAATAGTAAAGGAAAAAGAATGCAGCCAAGAGCTTTGTGTTTCACAAGTATGTGAGAAAACATCTTAAAGCTTGATAAGAGTTGAAATGCTGAAAGTGAAAGACATGTATGCTAGCTCCAACACACACTCACTTCCTCTTTGAATAATAACAAAGCAAATAAGAAAGCCTACAGGGTAAGGGCAATATAATATTAATAATTCTTCTCTAGGCTTAAGCTCTTCATTATATCATCTGGCTTATTATGCCCAACATTCTTATTTCTTTCCATATTCTTTTTGAGGTTAAAGTATTTTTTCTATTGTTTTTCTCATCTGCTTTCTTCAACATAACCCATTCAGTAAATTGGAAATATGTAATTAGCCTATGGTCATTTTATAAATGAGGAAACCGAAGCCTCTGAAGGTGATTGGAATGACTCAGAGTTAGATAGCTCATGCATGGCCCAGCTGGAGCAATATAGATACACTGACTCACAGAGCAACACTCTTTCTCTGATTCCACATTAACTCTGTTATCCAGATTACAGGACATGATAATACAAAGGACTTCAAAAGCAATTGTATACTTAGACATGTATATGCCTTACATTACATTTCCTTTATGTACTACTTAATTTTTCAAAAGAGAAAATCTGGCTTAGAGTATTATAAATATCACATTTACTTAATCCATCCAAGTAGAAATTTTATACTTCAAATTTTTATCTATTTAAGGTAACTGAATGGTTAAAAAAAAACCAAAAAGATATATTTGGAAACTGTTTTATATGTAGTTTAATTTACACATTCATGTCAGAAAAGTTTGCCAGAATAAAGCACTGAGTAGACTACATTTACAAGGAAACAGGAAGAGATACATTAATAATTTTAACATATTCAAAGGCATATCCCAATGGAACATTATTTTTAATTTGGTGTTTTATATTGTTTATGTATATCTATCTTTTCATATACTGATAATTAAGAGTGAACAAAGTGATTTTCTCAAGGGCAGTAAGATAGAGATTATGTACACCAGTAGATCACCCTACTTTTGTAGAGCCTAGGGTCAGAGGAAACAGATTTAGTAATGACATCAGAAAAGCTAATACCGAGCGTCTGAAGAGCTACCATCATCTTTTTACTAAAGTCAAGTAATGCAGATTCCCTGAGAAGGCAGAGTATTAAGGAAAGAGAAAACTTGGCTTACATCAATTGGAGACTGCAGGTTAAAACTCTCTCTTTTCAACCTACTGATTGTTTGAGCCTAGTAGCAACTCCAGAGGGACAATCTTCCCACCTACTTTCAGTGCTAAAGCAAGCATGCTGAAACAAAGAAAGCATCTTTGGATTATTCCTTTTATCAACACTTGATTATAAAAACTACAGACCACGAACACTAGCATTCAGAGCAAAACTGCGGGGGAAAAAATCTGTGCCCATGCTAAAAAAAAAAAAAGTCTATAAAACAATTTAGGAATGAAAAACCACACCAAATTTTAAAATGTGGGTAACAGATTGCTAAGGGTTAAAGACTAATTCTAATATGTTTGACACTTGCTTTCTTGAAGGTAAGAAAGAAGGTGATGGAATATTATGGACAACCTTGGAACATTCTAACCAATGGTGTGAACGCTGGGTTACCAAGGTAACAGCACAATACGTGTTCTAGCAAACTGGATTAAACCAGTAGAGAAGAGGTAATTTAAAATGAAATATTGTGAGGAAAGATACCACACAACATCATCATAATTGTATATATGAATCCCTCTTCCCTTTAAAATAAAATACTCCAAGAGGAAAATTTATAAAATCTAACAAATATATGTACATCCTGGAATCATACATTGGGCTAAGAGACAAGAAGTTCTTAAAAATGTATACATAATCTCTGTCTTAAAGATGAGAAAATGAAGGCTCTTTGGAGTTAACTTTCCCAAGACTATGCAACTAACAAGTAGGAGAAATCATTTGACCCAGCTTTTTGATCCAGTTACTGTACTCTTCCCACCAAGATAACTGTACCTAGACCTGGGGCTGGAACATGCCTGAGGCTGAGTAAGCAACTGTGTGAATGGAAATCCCTCTATTGGTTTCAATGGATGCAGCTCCGTCTCAACAATTCTGTTTTTAAAACTTCTTTGCTGATGCTGCCATGGTTGGGTATATAGACCAAGTAGCTCAAGGGAAGGATCTAGGCCCTAAAAACAGACTTGGAAGTAATCTGATTATAAATGATCAGTTAAGTCATGGTTTTGGATATACCAGAGATCATTAAAATGAGACAAGACCAAAGAACTAATATAATCTTGGGAAATATGGAAAATTAAGAGGTTTAAAGATGGAGAAAACCCGGGGGGGAGGGTAGAGGGGGACTTAGTTTCCAAGCAGAAAATCAAGAAGGAAAGATCTGAACGGTAGGAAGAAGTTGGTTTCATAGAAGTCGAGGGAAGAGACAATTTCAAGAAAGATGGAGTGGTCAACTCTGTAAATTATTACAGAAAGGTCAAATATGGCTGTATAGTATTTATAGGATAAAGTACAAGCTCAGAAACAGTTCTAAGCCTAACATGAAAGACTCCAGATTATAAGACTCTACCCAAATAAATCCAGACATAGAAGGGAGCCCATGAAAAGGCTTTTTCATCCTAATTCTTATGAACTACCATATCCTGAGTCAGTCACAATTTCTGTGGATAGAAAATGAGATCACATAGGTCTCTCTTCAGCTCTCCATATGTCATATAGTGCAAGAATTCCAACACTCCTCAAACATCCTTTCCTCAATTAGTTTATGAAGCCCCTAAGGGGTGTCTCAACTGAGCTCTCCAAAGCCGTCCTTTCATCTCTCATGTGGCATATCATTTTCCTCCTCCCTTGCTCTACATTTCTATGGTGATGTCTGATAATAATAATAGTAATACAAGCTACCATTTATTGAGCACTTACTGTATGCAAAGTACTTTACATGCCTTATTTTTAATCCTCAGAACAAGTGAGGCTCAGAGAGGTGAAAGAAGTTGCTCAAGGCCATACATAAGAAGCAGAACCAGGATTCCAATACAGCTTGAACCATTCACCACTGCACTATACTTAGAAGCCTCTGTCAAGGTATGCCATTACCAATTCTGTTCTCGGAAGAGATGGCACATATACTATGAACACTGCATGCATGTCCTCCCTGCTTTAATGCCAGGAGACACTACTACATCCTTCTCTTGTCTAAATGTAGGCTAACAAGCATCCACTGTAAAGGCATTGCTTCATTCATGAATCCTAACTGTAAGTGGCACTCTCATACCCCATTAATGGCATTAACGTAGGCACAATTCCTCTCAAAGACTCCCCCATCATTTTATGAAATATGGCCCTGGTGAGTCAGCCCCAGTGGGCCCATGAACTTGTTTAGGCATGTCTGAGTTCAAAAGAGAAGTACACAGCTCAGGCCCAAACTAAAATCCTGACATGTAAATCTGCTTGAAATCTGGTTTGATGGTTTGAAAATGCTGAGTCGCAAAGAAATCTGAAATTTAAGAAGGAGAAACAAGATTGCAAAACACAATTGTAAGTCAATTGTGAGGACTGGAGACTACCACAGAGAACATAGGATCTTTCTTTCAGAAATAGAGGTTTGATAGAATTAAATACTCAAAGGACATTTTCCACAGGGAGTTGGAAGACAATCAAAGCTTTATCAACACAAAGCTTCAAGTAATCAGAGCATACAACTGAAATTGTGAAGATTCCTTTGTTTTTTCCACCAAGAAGAATTAGGTAACAGATCTAGTCTTATTTTCACTTTAGCTGCCCAAAAGTTTGGTGCCAAATTTGAGGTTTAATCATAGCAACAATAATTAACAATTTGGATTTTTTTTATTTGTACAAATTTGTGGGATACATGTGAAATTTTATTACATGTATATAATATGTAGTGATCAACTCAGAGTATTTAGGGTGTCTATCACCTGAGTACTTTTATTTTTGTTAAGTAGTCACCCTACTCTGCTATCAAACATTAAATTTATACTTTCTAACTTACTGTATGCTTGTGCCCTTTGCCCCACTTCTCTTAATCCTTTCCCTTCCACCCAACTCAACATTCTAAGTCTCTATTATCTATCTTTCTGCTCTCTACCTCCACGTGATTACATTTTTAGTTCCCACAAATAACTGAGAACATGAAATATTTGTTTTTTTGTGCCTGGCTTATTTCACTTAAGATAATGACCTCCAGCTCCATCCACGTTGTTGCAAATGACATGGTTTCATTTTTTTTATGGCTGAATAGTATCCCATTGCGTGTATATGCCACATTTTCTTTATCCATTCCTTTGCTGAGGGACATTTAGGTTGATCCCATATCTTGAATACTGTGAATAGTGTTACAATAAACATGTGACTATTTATTTGATATATTTACTTCTTTTCCTTTGGGTAGATACCCAGTAGTAGGATTGCTAGATCAAATGGTAATTCTGTTTGTAGTTTTTTGAGGAACCTCTATACTGTTCTCCACAGTGGCTGTACTAGTTGACATTCCCACCAACAATGTATAAGAATTCCCCTTTCTCTACATCCTCACCAGCATGTATTAATTTTTGTCTTTTTAATAATAATCATTCTTACTGGGGTAAGATGATAAAAAAGTTTGGGGACTTTTTGATAAAAGCCATTCTCACTGGGGTTAGATGATATCTCATTGTGGTTTTGATTTGCATTGCTCTGATGATTAGTGATGTTCAGCATTCTTCCTATACCTTTGGGCCATTTGTATGTCTTCTTGTGAAAAATGTCTATTCACATTCTTTGCCCACTTTTTAATGGGATTATTTGTTTTCTTCCTGTTGAGTTGTTTGAGTTCCTTGTATAGTCTGGATTTTAGTCCCCAGTCAGAGGAATAGTTTTCAAATATTTTTCCCATTCAACAGGTTGTCTCTTTACTCTGTTGATTATTTGTTTTGCTATGCAGAAGCTTTTGAGTTTAATTAAGTCCTATTTGACTATTATTGTTTTTGTTGCCTGTGCTTTTGAGGACTTAGTTAAAAATTTATTGCCTAGAACAACGTCCAGGAGAGTTTTCCCTAGACAGTTTGGGGTCTTATGTTTAAGTCTTTAATCCATGTTGAGTTGATTTCTGTATATGGTAAGAGATAAGGGTCCAGTTTCATTCTTCTGTATTATTTTTTTAGTCTCTATTTCATTTAGTTCTGCTCTGATCATTATTATTTCTTTTCTTCTGCTAATTTGAATTTGTTTTGTTCTTATTTTTAGAGCTCCTTGAGGCACATTGTTAGATCATTAATTTGTAACCTTTCTACTTTTTTAACATAGGCATTTAATGCTATAAAATTCCAACTTAGCACTGTTTTTGCTGTGACCCACAGGTTTTGGTATGTTGTGTTTCAATTTTCATTTGTGTCAAAAAATTTTTTATTTTCATCTTAATTTATTCATTGATGAAATGGTCATTCAGGAGCATGTGTTTTAATTTCCATGCATTTGTATAGTTTCCAAAGTTCCTCTTGGTATTGATTTCTAGTTTTATCCCACTGTGGCCTGATAAGATACTTGATATGATTTCAATTTATTTAAACTTCACTGAGACTTATTTTGTGGCCTAACATATGGTCTATCCTGAAGAATATTCCATGTGCTAATGTAAAGAATGTATACTCTGCAGTTGTTGGATAGAGTCTTCTGTAAATGTCTGTTAGGTTCATTTGGTCTGAATTCCAGTTTAAATCTAATGTTTGCTGTTGTTGTTGATTTTCTGTCTCAATGATCTGTCTAATACTGAGAGTGGGGTGTTCAAGTTGCCCACTATTATTGTATTGCAGTCTATCTCTCTCTTCAGATCTAGTAATATTTGCTTTAAGAATCTGGGTGCTCCACTGTTGGGTGCATACATATTAGAATGGTTATAACCTCTTGCTGGATTCATCCATTTATAATTATATAACAACTTTCTTTGGCTTTTTTTTGCTGTTCTCAACTTAATGTCTATTTTGCCTGATATAAGTATAGGTACTCCTGCTTGCTTTTGTTTCTGTTTGTGTAGAATGTCTTTTTCTATTCCTTTACTTTCAGTCTATATGTGTCTCTATTGTTAAGGTAAGTTTCTGGTAAGCAGCATATAGTTTAAACATGTTTTTAAAATCCATTCAGCTATTTTATATCTTTTATGTGGAGGATTTAATCTGTTTACATTCAAGATTATTATTGATATGTGAGGCTTTGTTCCTGTCATATTGTTAATTGTTTGCTGGCTGTTTTGTATATTCTTTGTTCCTTTCTTTTTCTCTTATTGTTTGTCACTGTGGTTTGGTGGTTTTCTGTAGCAGTACCATTTGAGTCCCTTCTCTTCCTCATTTGTGTATTTGCTTTACCAGTGAGTTTTATACTGTAATGTGTTTTCATGATGGTAAATGTCATCTTTTCACTTACAGGTTTAGGACTTCCTTAAGTATTTCTTGTACAGCTGATCTAGCGGTTATGAATTCCCTCAGCTTTTGCCTGTCTTGGAAAGACTTTATTTCTCCTTCATTTATGAAGGATAATTTTGCTGGATATAGTATCTTTGGCTGACAGTTTCCAGTTTCTTTCAGCACTTTGAACATATCGCCCCATTCTCTCCCAGCCTGATAGGTTTCTGCCGAGAAATCCACTGTTATTCTGATGGGTATTCCTTTATAGGTGACTAGATGCTTTTCTCTTGCTTTTAGAATTTTCCCTGTCTTTAACTTTAGACACTTTGACTGTAATGTTTTGTGGAGAAGGCCTTTTTTCATTGTATCTGTTTGGAGATTGCTGGGCCCCTTGTATCTGGATGTCTAAATCCTTTACTAGCCTTGGGAAGTTTTCCTCTATTATTTTGCTAAATAGGTTTTCTAACCCTTTCTTTATCTCTTCAATTTCTGGGACCCCAATAATTTCAACATTTGATCGCTTTATGTTGTTCCATACGCCACAAAGTCTTTGCTTATTCTTTTTTTTTTTATTTTTGTCTGACTGTGTTATTATTTCAAAAGACCTATCTTCCAGTTCTGAGATTCTTTCTCCTGCTTCATCTATTCTATTGTTGAAGCTTTCAAATGCATGTTGTATTTCATTCAATTAATTTTTCAGTTCCAGAGTTTCTGTTTGGTTCTTTTTTATGATATCTGTAACTTTGGTAAATTTCTCATTCATATCCTGAATTGTTTTTTATGATTTCTTTGTATTATTTTTCAGGATTCTCCTGTTTCTCACTGAGCTTCTTTAAAGTCAATATTTTCAATTCTTTACCTGGAATTTTGAAAGTTTCTTTGTGATTAAGATATATTGCTATAGAATTATTGTGTTCCTTTGGAGGTATCATAGTTTCTTGCTTTTTCATGTTTCTTTGTGTTGTTATTTTGATATCTGCTCATCTGGTGGAACAGTTAATTTTTTCTAGTTTTGAATTTACTTTTCTGGGGGAGGATTTTTTTTCCTGAAGATGTATATATGGCTTATGGCTGGGTAGGGCACTTTGGTTTTGATTTTTGGGTGTGTGCAGTATTCTCTGTATGATTTCTTTGGCTGTAAACAGTGTTAGTGGTACCTGTGATTTCCTCAGTGGGTTAGGTCACTGTTACTAGCAAAGGCTGTGGTGAAGTTGTGCTGGGGACTAGGATGCCAGGTGGACCTGTCTTAAGGACCCAGTGGTGGCAGCTGTGGGCTGAGCTTGCCTATCTTTGTGTCCCAGGGTGGTGTATACTGGCACCTGTGATGATGGTTATTGGCAGGCCAATTCTTGGGTTTTGAGGTGGCTTGCTTGGATGCCAGCAGTGGCAGCAATGGACTGGGTAGGTAGGCAGGTTCTTAGGCCCCTGGGCAGCCAGTGAGGCTTGGGCAATGGCAGTAGCAGTGGTGTGATGATTCTCTGGGTCCTGAGTGGTGTGCATTGATGTTGGTGGTGGCTGTGGGGCTAGGCAGGACAGTCTCTAGGTCCACAGGTGGTGGCACTTGCAGGTAGGTGTCAGCTGAGGTGATAGTGGCCAGAAGTTTAGACTCAACCTCAAGTCCCTCAAGGTGAGGGGCAGTAGAAGACATGCCGAGGCCCTGCCACTAGAGAGCATGAGGCCAGGCTTATTGGCCACAGCCTGGGCCAGCAGTGGGGAACACACATACCCCTCGTGTGCTAGTCCCACAGGGCTCACCTCCCAGCCAGCCCTGGACATAGGAGCCCCCACCCAGCTCACAACCAAGTCGCAGTGGCAACTCACGTCCTATTCACATCCCAGGGGTGTTCTCTTCCCAGCACTGGCAGCTGCAGCTCATGCCTCACTCATTTCCTAGCCTCAGCTGTGGGAGTGCTCCCAGTTCATGCCCTAGTCCCAGTGGTGACAGCTTGAGTTTCCCTAATGCCTGAGACCCAGTGCCCCTGAGACCCAGTGCCACCGAGCCCCAGGAATATGTGCAGTCTGCCAAAGGATAGATTTTTAAATGACAACTTACTGTAGCTGCTTAGGTCTCAGAAAGAGTGTGGGACGCAGGACAAGCTCCCTTCCTGAAGCAGTTCTGCTCCAGTCTCCCAGCAGCTCCTTGTGTTGATTTCAGGGCTTGGGAGGGTCAAAGGGTTCTCCTGTGACCAAGATTGCATGATTCCATCATGGGAGTGTGGGCCACTGGAAGTCTCTCACTCACCCTTTCCCTGCATTGGGAATTCACTCCCAGCTCCAAGAGTATCCCAGCCAAGAAGGTCATCTTTCTTCTCCTTCCCCATGTTTGGCGTTTCCTGTTACTTCTCTGTGTTGAATTCCAGCATTGTCTCTTAGATAATGTTTCCAAAGTATGACTGTCTATACACTATTTTAGTTCTTCTAAGTGGAGGAGGCAGGCACAAAATGCTTCTAGTCAGCCATCTTAAAGCCCCTCTAATAATTTGGGTCTTTAAAAGCTATATATTTCTTTCTCCTTTTTTCCTTCTAGAAAATGTATGTTTACCCTATTCCTAAATTTTTATGTTTATTTACATTTAGCCATTTTACTATTTGTGAATTTTGGGGGACAAATTTTCATTGTAGACAAATAATGATAGATGACAGATACATGAAAGATGGCCGTAGAATAGGATGAAACTTGTTAGGCTTTGGTGACTGATAAATATGTGATAAAAATAATTAAATGAATGAAAGATGACCCCAACATTCTCTAGGTCTGCTGGCTGGGTTGACATTGAAAATATAGTGCATCCTGAAAAGCAGGGAAGGATAATGAGTTCAATTTGCACATGTTGAGTTTGAGGGGCTTGGAACCATCCAGGAGGTAGTTAAATATATGAGTCTAAAGCTTGGAGAAAAGTTTTGAGCTGTAGATATAGAATTTTTTTCCAGCAGAAGTATAAAGAAAGCAGTTTAACACAACAATAAAGGCAATCACTCAAGGAGAATGTCCCCTCTTCCTGGACTTGACTATAATAAGAGTAGAAACAATTCAAGCATAGAATTCCCATGAACACCAGCACTGAAGGGGAAAACAATATAGGAAACAGGCAAAAAGTTCTGAGTGGAACCAGGAAAGCACAGTGTTTAAAAAATAAAGGGACCAGAATGTCAAATGAAGCAGAGCAGTCCAGTAAAGAAATACTAAAACTACTACAGAGTTTTGGCCATTAGAAGATTATCTGTGGCCTTATGAGCAGCAGTCTCAATACCATAATGGAAGCAGAGGCCCCTCTTTCAAGAAGTACAGATG
The DNA here is from genome assembly GCA_023783475.1 of Daubentonia madagascariensis. NCBI lineage: Eukaryota > Metazoa > Chordata > Mammalia > Primates > Daubentoniidae > Daubentonia > Daubentonia madagascariensis. The sequence continues at coordinate 39,674,406 of JAKFHU010000600.1, forward strand.
AGAGGAAAGGACAATGCAGAAGGCCAAAACCCCCATAGAAATCATACAGGATTTGAAGGGAAAGTTAAAAGCAGAGGGGCCTGTGTTTTACTTTCTGGTTGGAAGTTTGATTGGAGATCTTGTGGACAAGAGATTAAAAGGGGCTAAGGAAAGTAACTAACTGTTCAGCCAGAGAGCAGCCTATACAGAACACCACATATTCCAGCATGGCACAGAGTAATTGGCTGACGGTTCCCTGTCTCTCTTCTCCCAAAGGGTACACAGCAGTGCTCAGAGAACCAGTGAACCAGAAGTGGGCCTTGGGTAGGGATGAGAAGGCCACTAAATGCAAGGAGTCTGTGGTGTGTGCCACTGATTTACATGAATACCAGGACATATTCCCCAAAGAGTCAGGCAGGATTAGCTACACCCCAGCCAACATCAATGCCCAGGGGTAAGATCATCTCAGCTACATTGCATTCAAAACCAGCAATGGCCCAGGGAAAGTTCAGACCAGGAACCCCAGCCTCGGTGCCAGAGGGTCTGTTGGCATCTTCTTGTATTCCCATTCTTTTGAGAAAGAGGATAAAAGAGAACTCCTCTTAAGAAAGGGGAGGAATTGCCCTGATAAGGAGTATAACTTTGACTTGAACGATCACTTATCCAAATAATGAATTTGAAACAACCCCAAAGATACTTTTTTTAAAGTTCAAAAACACACAATACTTCAAAAGGATAAACTGAAGATTTGGATCATTTTTTGTTTGTTGTTTTGGGGTTATCTTTCCCACTACCAGGGAAACAGCGGCTAAGGTGCAAGATGACATCAATTATAAAAAATAAAAATCATCCTACCTTTTGTACACATTAAGTATAGCATATAAATGTTCACCCTTCCGTACTTTCAAACAAAACATCCTAGTCAATACCGCCAAGATAACAGAAGGATTTCTTTTGGAGAGGATGATGTGAAACAATTGTCCACATTTTTAATTAAAATGAGGGACTAACCATAGGAAAATAGATGATGGGGATAAGGAGGAACAGTGTATGTAATTCCACATGGCAGAATCTTCAGAGTGGGAGAATCTTTTTTCAGAAAGGTAGGAGAATAACAAAATTACAGATGCCATTTTGTAGAGAAGGCAGAAGACTGACATCTTTCAACTCTGCAGTCACTGCATTTGAGGAGATTCAGTGGAAATGACATAGAGTGCTGGTAAAGAAGTAGCAAGAGCATTCTGTAAAGAAAGTGAGAGTGTAGGGGAGCTGGCTTATCATGGAATGAAGTTTGCATAGGGAGAGCAGTGAATTTTGGGTCCACCTTCGTAACGGGAGTCACAGATCATGACACCAGTCAAGAGATAACCATGGAAATGAATATGCCTGGCCCATAAGGGATGCAATAACTCTGATGTTTCGAAGAGAATGCTGTATGTAAGTCACTTTAGTACAAATATTAGTGGAGGTCCCAGCTTTAACTGGAGGCCTTGTGAAGGCAGAAATATTTGACTTAATTTGAAATCACCAAGGTCACAGCAAGCCAATCCCCCCTCAGGAATGGAGGCCTGGTTTGTGGATTTGGAGGTTGATTCTGGTAAAGGGCCTGGTTAGGCATTGATATGAACTCTGAGTAGAAATTACAGGCCAGGGAGCAGTCTCTGCTACCCTTAGCAGTGAGCACAAGGTACCTTCAACTCTCACCACCCAGTGATTGCAATCTCCATCACTGACCCAAGTACAGACATTTCCTAAATCATCAACCCTTTCGCTACCCAAAGTCTCTTTTATTCTCTTTCACCATCAGATCCTGTTTGTAAGATATGATCTACTAGTGAGAGGCATATATTGATCAGAGGGGGAAATCAAATATTTAAGAGGTGGGAAAGACATCAAAGCATGAACTATCAAATTCTGGAGAAATTCTGTAGTTCAGCCAGAACTTTGAGAGAGAGAGAGATAGAGAAAGAGAAAGTGGGTGCAAGCAAGCCAGACCTGTGGAGAGAGAAGAAGAAAACAAGGACAGCATACTGGCAGAAATGTGGAGTGGTGTGCATTCTTTTAACCTCAAGAGTGACAGCAGCCAAGAACACACAGTTTTGCCAAGTAGAGGCAAAAGCTTTGGTCAAACTCAGTTGTACCTATTCCCCTCCTGGTTGCCTCCACCTGATCATAATGACATTCTACTAGGAAAAATGAAAATTAAGAATTAGATGATAATTAGAGGCAGAGTTACTCTTGGTCTTGTTAGCTGAACTTGGGAGAAGGCCTACAGCAACTGTGAGCACCCTTGGTGAACACTGGAATCACCTGGGGAGCTTTAAAAAAAATGCTGATTTTTATAAATTCCCAAACTGATTCTCATGAGTATCCAAAAATTTAAATTACTAATCTTGGGAGTCTTCTGAGAGAAGTTTCTTCTACAAAGAATGTTGTCCTAAAGGAAAAGATTTTAACTTATAGATAAGACTTAACTTTAAGCTCGTGCAGAGTTTCTCAGTTCTGTGGACCTTTGTTCTTCTGCTACAAGTCATAAATCATGCCGTTGCCTGTGACACTGGCTCATCTGATGTACACAGCAGCCTCACCGACAGGAAGGGACCTGAAGAACCCTGGCATGGGACATGGTAGAGGCTCAGTCTCTTGGTATCTGAGTACAGGGAAGCTAGGCTGCTCTCCCTGCCCATCCTGTCTTTCCAGAGGACCAGGCCCACTCCAAGGGGGGAATGACAGGGAGCCCATTATTTTAGTGGGTAATCACTCATTTACTCATCTATTTTGGTCTGAAGAAATAGCATTTGTTCAGGATAAAATAACCAGCATACCACTGGAAAGGGGATGCAGAACTGAGACTAGACAAACACACTGAAGTTTCTGGGTCAGACAAAGCAGTCAGAAATGAAGTTATGATACAGTTGGAAAATGAAGCTAAGGGCAAAGACACAAAGTTTCATTGAGCTGCTGTAGCTTTGTCCCAGACAAGTAAGTGTAAGATGGTCTTTAGGTTCTTAAAATTTTGAAAATAATTCTCTAATCCCATTAGTTAATTTGAGGGTCTTATGGACCCAGATAACCCAGGAAGGAAAAACACGGTCTCAGAAGCAATCACCTACATAACATAGCCAAAGACTCACTTGGCCTAATTTAATGCCAGACTCAGGCTTCTCCACAAAAACAGTGTTTGGCTACATTTCTAACATGCTTTCATTTTATTACTTGGTTTCTTATTTGTTGGTTTATAACTTGCTGTTTATTCTTACCCTGGAAATGTGACTTGTTATATTCTGTCAGATGTGTCCTCTGCATGGAAAAGGAAATTAGCTGTGAAGACTTCCTCTGATACCACATTTAAATCATATAGGACTAAATTTCAAATATTCCAGATAAGACAAACTATTAAGCAAATATTGCACACAAGAGGATTTAGGAAATTTACACATGGCTTCTAAAATGTGGCAGTATAAGCTATTTATATGAACTTCTGCCTTTTCTGAGATGACAATTTAATCCCTAAAAGAGCTGACGTATGTGCAGTTGACCAGCCTGGTGCCTGATGAATAGCTGACACTCAGTCATGCTGATTAAATCTGAATCTGAGTCTCACTCTTAGAAAGAAGCAGTGGTCATGATTCTAACCACCAGAATTGAAAGAGAGAACATGTGGGAGAAATTGTGCATTTCAGAATTAGAAATGCCAAAAAAAAAAGGGGGGCGGATGGTAGGTTTTGTCTGATGTGGTTTGGCTATTTCAAGCACAGCTTAAGAGGACTATACCAGAAAGTATTTGGGAGATCAGTTCTTGGACAAGCTTCAACCTACCAGCCTCATCTCAGACAACCTTACTCTGACCCTCTGGTTTTACTGTTGTCTATCTTGCTTCCTGCCATTTTACCTTTCTACTTTGGCGAGACCTCCAATAAGCTCGTGTCTCATTCCCAAACTGCATTTTACATTTTCCCCTGACATGTACTGACACTGTTGTAGTTCTGGTATTTGATAACATACCTTACTTGATTCAGCCTTGGGAAGCTCCATTATTTAAAAACTGGCCTCACAACTAACACTAGTATGATCATGTTCACAGTACTGTGCCAATTTCAATCAGACACTTACTGTAGACTTAAAACAGCAAATTTTTAAAAGTTCTAAAAAGAGATAATAACCATATCCTATGCCAAGTCCAAAATAAATAACAGGGATGGGTGACTCTTTAAAATAAAATTGCATTAACATATGTAAATATTATTTTTCCTCTTTCTCTTCCTGATCTTTAAATGTTAGAGTGTCCTTAATTTTGTCCTTGACCATTTCTCTTCTTTTTTTTAATTTCAGAACATTATGGGGGTACAAACGTTTTGGTTACATAAATTGCTTTTGTACAGTTTGAGTCAAAGTTGTAAGTGTGTCCGTCACCCAGATGGTGTGCACTGTACCTATTAAGTGTGAGTTTACTCATGTCCTCCCCTCTCCTCCCACCTGCTTGATTTCCATTGACTTTTATTACCATATGTGCACATGAGTGTTGATCAATTAGTTCCAATTTAATAGTGAGTACATGTGGTGTTTGCTTTTCCATTCTTGTGATATTCCACTTGGAAGAATGGTCTCCATTTCCATCCAGGTTGTTACAAAAGGTATCAGTTCACCATTTTTTTTATGGCTGAGTAGTACTCCATGGTATACATATAACACATTTTATTAATTCACTCATGTATTGATGGTCACTTGGGTTGATTCCACATCTTTGCAATTGTGAACTGTGTTGCTATAAACATTCGGGTGCAATTATCTTTTTGATAAAATGACTTTTTTTCTTTGGGTAAATACCCAATAGTGGGATTGCTGAATCAAATGGTAGGTCTATTTTTAGTTCTTTGAGATATCTCCATACTACTTTCCATAGAGATTATACTAGTTTGTAGTCCCACCAACAGTGTATAATGTTCCTTTCTCTCTGCATCCATGCCAGCATCTGTTGTTTTGGGACTTTTTGATAAAAGCCATTCTCACTGGAGTCAAGTGATATCTCATTGTGGTTTTGACTTGCATTTCCATGATGATTAGAAACGTTGAGCATTTTTTCATATGTTTATTAGCCATTAGTCTATCTTCTTTTGAAAAGCTTCTATTCATGTTTTTTGCCCACTTTTTAATGGGGTTGTTTGATTTTTTCTTGCTGAGTTGCTTGAGTTCTTTGTAGATTCTCGTTATTAGCCCTTTATTGGATTTATCAGACGTATAGCATGCAAATATCTTCTCCCATTCTGTAGGTTGTCTATTCACTCTAATGATTGTTTCCTTGGCTGTGCAGAAGCTTTTTAATTTGATCAGGTCCCACGTATTTATTTTTGTTGTTGCTGTGATTGCTTTTGGGGTCTTCTTCATAAATTCTTTGCCTAGGCTGATATCTAGAAGAGTTTTTCCAACATTTTCTTCTAGAATTCTTACAGTTTCATGCCTTAGGTTTAAGTCTGTTACCCATGATGAATTAATTTTTGTGGGTGGTGAGAGGTGCAGATCCTGTTTGAGTCTTCTATATGTGGCTATCCAATTTTTCCCGCACCATTTATTGAATAGGGATTCTTTCCCCCAGTGTATGTTTTTGCCTACTTTGTCAAGGATCAGATGGCAGTATCAGGATGGTTTTATATCTAGGTTCTCTGTTCTGATCCATTGGTCTATGTCTCTGTTCTTGTGCCAGTACCATGCTCTTTGGTTACTATAGTCTTGTAGTATAGCTTGAAGTCTGGTAAATTGATGCCTCCTGATTTGTTCTTTTTGCTTAAGGTTGCTTTGACTATATGGGGTCTTTTCTGGTTCCATATGAAGCGTAGAATTATTTTTTCTAGATCTGCAAAAAATGATGTTGGTATTTTCATGGGGATTGCATTGAATCTGTAAATCACTTTGGGTAGTATAGACATTTTAACAATGTTGATTCTGCCAATTCATGAGCATAGTATGTTTTTCCATTTGTTTACATCCTCTATGATTTCCTTTCTCAGTATTTTGTAGTTCTCCCTGTAGAGTTCTTTCACCTTCTTGGTTAAATATATTCCTAGGTATTTTATGTTCTCTGTTGCTACTGTGAAAGGTATTGAGTCTTTGATTTGATTCTCAGCTTGACTGTTGTTGGTGTATAGGAATGCTACTGATTTATGTACATTGATTTTGTAACCCGAGACTTTGCTGAATTTATTTATCAATTCCAGAAGTCTCTTGGTGGAATCTTTGGGGTTTTCTAGATATAAGATCATATCATCAGCAAAGAGCCATTTCTCTTCTTTACTTGCAGTCACTCTTTAAGTGATTTTATTGAATCTCATGACCGTAAACATATCAATTCACTGTTGACTTTCAAATTTATAACTATAACCTAAACCCCTCCTCTGGGCTTCAATCTCATATATCCTGCACCTTGACATCTTCACTCGGAGATTTGTAAACATTTCAAACATACCATGTCTGTGTCTACAGTTGAACTTTTGACCCCCCTCCAAAGCCTGCTTTTTCTCTCAGTCTTGCCCATCTCAGTGGGTGGCACCACCATTCACCATGTTGGAAGAAAAGAAGGAAGGAAGGAAGGAAGAGAGGGAGGAAATGAGGCTGGGAGACAATTGGTTGACAGGAGGATAACATGGTATGGGGAGTATATAAGCAGATATGGTATTTTTTAAGTGGAATTTTGGTGGACAAAATACTTTCAAAAACTGCCTCAGGGATTATTTATGCTTCACTTGCTGATCCATATTTTAAACTAAATTTTAATAATTAGAGGCAGGCACCATGGAGGGTCAACACATTTTTTAAAAATGGATGATAGGGTTAGTAAATGCCATTTAAAATGTCTCTATGACTTAGTATGCAATCAAGCTCATCAGTATTCTGCTGAGGTCAAAAAATTCTGCTGAAAACAATAGTAGCTATTTTTGAAACATAATTGTTGCGATATGGGAACTGTCCAGAACAATGGTATATGTTAAGGAAAGTCAGTTTAGGGTGCAATCATTTGTAAAATGTTGTCTAAATGCATGTTAAGTGATGTTTGTTTATTCTAAGGCAAGTTTTAAAACCAGATCTGATGAGTCAGAGCTCTAAATTTGGATAAAAAGATGTGCTAAGAAGAGAGACCAAGAATAATCTCCAACACCTTTCTGTTATCTTTCTCTTCATGTGTGTATAACCACTGAGTGCATATTCCTACCCATGAATTTAGCTCCTTGGAAGATCACCAACATCTGGCTGTGATTAGCATTTCTTCTCCCGGTATATCAAGACAATAATGGAACAATCCTCAAATCCCCTGGTGCACCATAAATCAAGTCCACAAATGTTTCATGGATACCCTCTAGTGCAAGAGCTTATGCTATGCCCTGCAAAACACTTCTTTCATTTCATCCTTTCCCAGAAGTTGGAACTCTGTATTGTTTTTTATTATTATTTGTTATTAACTTTTAACTGAAAGTCTACACAGGATGAGCTTTATCAAAACACACATTTTTAAGAAGAGAATAAACTACTTGAGAGCATAATCAAGGCTCAAAAGTAGTAATTTGCTCACTTCTTCTAATTCCGAGGATTTTTTTCTTCCTTCTTTTTTGCTCTGTCATGAAGTTGGAGTGTAAGCTGACTCCAGCAATTTCACCAGATACTACAGACTAATGGCTGTGGGACTGCTGCCAGTTGCCCTGTAGACATGTGCTTCCCATTGGCTTATCTTTACTCATTATTCTGTTCTTAATATCATTGTGCAAAGAATCTGAAGATTACAAAATAACAAGGTTTTCCAATATGTTGCTGTGTTTAAGCATGTGATAAATTAACAAGAGGATCGTGCAATGAAAGCATTTGCATTTAATTTCCATTCAGGGCACAGAGTTAACACAGTACTAGAGAGAGAAAGTGATTTAGTTTATTCTCAAGAGTTTGGGTGAGCACAAAACCAAATAAAGCTAAACCACAACATGGCAGGATTTATTAAATTTGCACAACTGAACAAAGTAACACCCTAAACAGTGAATCAAGCTGCCTTTTTGACCTTTCAAATAGTCAGAGCATACATACAAGATCTATAATCTAGCAACATATCACAGTTAAAAAGTATTTTATACAACACAGTGTCAAATTTTTAGATACAAATATAAATTATAAAATACAGATATGAATTTTCTTTAAGGAAAATCTTCATTTAAAACAACAAGTTAATGAAAGTCACACAAGAAAAGGAGATGAGAAATTTTGGTCTGATACCAGTTTTTTTCACTCAATTATCTTGGCCAACTCATGTATTAGGCAGGGCTTTGTCATTTGTAAAAATACTACAATAAAATAAAACCATCTTTCTGTTTACTTCATGATGAAAATGAGGAGTTTTCTGAGGAGACATTTACAAAGCATTTAATTTTTTAAAGAGCTTTAGAAAAGAAATATAAGAATAAATTAGGTTTTCAATAATTCATATGGAGAATCAGCATTTCTGTAGATTCACTACAGAATCATTTGTATGGGATTTGTTGGATGGATATCACTGTTTTGATAGAACTAGGCAAAGGTCCAAGAACAGAGATTTAAATCTTAAATATGAAACAGCCCTTTGTTTTGCTTTTCTCATTCTTTGCAAAGCTCATTTTGGGCTTTAAAAATATTTACCCTAGGGATATTATCCTTAGGAACTATAACCAAGAAGTTGCCAACTTGATATTATTTGAGGGGGTGCCAAAAAGACCCTTGCAAAAACCATCTCCCCATTCCCTCTCTAATGCCTGAAATTTCAACAGTTGTGATTCACTCAATTGTGCTGAAGGTTGACATTTCCCTATAGTAACCTTTTGAGGTGGGGAGGGGAGGGAGGAGATATCACTGCTCAAACAACACAACAAGATCACTGTACCATACTGCCACTCTTCCTAGCTCTCTCTACGCTATTCACAAAGATATTTTAGTGTTTTTCAAATGGTTTCTGAAACGTGGCTATATCATCGCTGTAGCATGTGCTCTCAAACTTACGGAGTAGAAGAAAGAAGTTTCTTGAGATGTCCTTGGGTGAAGCCAAAGGCATGTTGGCAGCTAAAGTTTTGAGCAGAAAAGAGGAAAGGAACAATACTACCCACTGTATTTTCCTATATAATGGACATCCTGGGAACTGAGAGAAAGGAAAATCATATTGCCTTTTAGTGAACACTCCATTTTCTTCTGAATGCTATGAATCATTCTTTGGAAAATCACTTTAGAATTTAACCAGAAACTTCCTGTTTTTAAAAAATTAGGACATTTACCCTTCTTATACACTTTCTCATTCTCCAGGTTTTCACTGATGCCTTGGAATATCAAAGAGTTCTAAAACAAACCTTACAAGTTACCTCAGCATCCTTAGATATAACTGGTTACTTTGTGAACATGTGAATTCATCTAAAGTATACTGTTTTTCTCTTTACATCTTAACCTATATTAAACTATAATTTATTCTTTATGTTGCTTAATAAAGGCTTTTCTGTTTTAAGATTATTGTTTATGTTAAAGAAAATGAAAGCAAAACAGGAGTTAATTAGCTTTTCTTTTGTCACCTGTCAGCATCTATTAACATAACCAGCTTCCCCTAAATTGAGGGAGGAAACTGGGATTTTAATAAATCTTGTAGGATTAATTGACTAATTCAACTATGTGTCCATATAAATTTGATTTTTAAATGCTATCCAATAAGGAAATAAAGAAGAATTTAGTGGTCCAATTTCATCATTCTGAGGGCATAGAGATCCTATTCTTTGAAAAGAAACACTATTTGAAATCCATAATATTTTTTCAAGTTTGGATTAATTTTATTCTTACACTGTTCACTAGGTTCTTGGTACATACAAATTATAGGGAGTTCTCTAAAACTGTCTTGATGTCTGTAAATTCCCAGGTGTTATCAAAAGATCTCATGAAATTATTTTATGTAAAAGAGCACCATAGTGTCATTTCTTTCTGTTCCTGTTCTTTTCCTCAAGAAAAAGGATGAAAATTTAAAACAGAGTGAAATAATGAAGTCCATGGGTGAAAAGAAGAGATTCATTTATCCTCGGAATAAGCGCAAATCAAATAGCATGTTTCCCATATGACACAATAGTTATCCACGAATTACTAAACTATTTCTTTTTGTTCAGCAGAAAAAAAAAAACCTAAAATGCTGCTGATGGTGATCACTCCTTCCCTTCACTCAAGGGGACTTTTCATTTATCCTTTCCAGCATGTTCACTGTTCTCTGCACCATGAAAATCTGATAAGGTTCAGGAGGGGTGGGAAAACTTAACTTGAATATTTTCCTACTGAGTTTGAGAGTGCTTTGCAGACCCTAGCAAGATGAAAATCTTAGCTGCAGCATCAGGAAGAGGACACCTCAATTTATCCTACATTCTTGTCTCTGTCAGGGAAGTAGCTCCAGAGAAGGTACAGATTAAGAAATTCAAGGTAGGTTTTCCTTCATGCTTAAAAGGATTATCTCTGAAGCTATTTATAAATAATATGCCTTCCTTAGAACTAGTTTCTCTTTATTCCCCTTAAGCCGGAGATCTTGAGGAATTTGATTCATTGACAACTTACCAAAAAATGGGACATAGTGGAATGTTATTATTACATAAGGAATAAATCCATTCATGAACAATTGTCATTAAGCTGGAGTTTTGGAAGAGGCTTGCCTTGTGCCCCTACTCCTCTGCCTGGGAAACTAGAAAATGGTGAGGCAATAGAACACTCTTAGACATTCCACAGATGGCTGCTGATTTCCCAGCTGTGCTGTTGTATTGGCAGTTTAGCTGTAAGTGAATTCATTTCTCTGAGACTCCATTTTCTTATCTGCAAAGTGGGTTATACTATAAATCGCATAGATAGTTGTGAAGAATTAAATAACATATGAAGAGCTCCTGCCACATAATGTGCATTCAATCACTAGTAGCTGCAGTTATTATAATAATAAAATAATAAAACCTTTATTATTCTTCTGCCAGAAACATTTACCACTTGGTTGCAGCTACCCTGTCTCCTCCTCTGCATCTATGTCAACTTAACGGCCTACTGGGAGAGTTCGTTAGGACTGACAGTGGGCTCAAGGTGAGAGGAAAACAAAGCCTCTAGAACACTGTGTAGTCGAAGAAGTCACCCTGACCTAGAACAGACTTGGCACTCTGAGAAATGGTAGCAACTGAAAGGGAACTCCTGGCCATAATAATTAAGGCTATTGAAATGTCCTCAGAGGTGCTTATCACTGGGTAACAAAAAGCCTCTGGAGATGCTTATCTTCATCATTCTGGCAGAGGAAGGGCTATAAGAAAATTGTCAGAATGGGGCCATTATCCTTGGGAACCTGGGAAAAGAATTATAATGAAAGGGGAGACTTGTGCAAAGACAGACCAATGTGAGGCCCAAACCAGGGGAGGGGAGCAGCAATGGCTCTCAGTGGGCACCAGGACCCACAGGGAGGCAAGGCTGCAGTAGTGAGCTCACAAGAGCCATTGCAGGGCTGTACTAGGAGGAGGGGAGGGGGAAAGAGCATGGCAGGTGTGAGGGTTAATTTTATGTTTCAACTTGGCTGGGCCATGGTACCCAGATATTTGGTCAAACATTCTGGATGTTTCAGTGAAGGTGTTTTTGGGTGAGATTAACATTTTTATCAGTGGACTTTGAGTAAAGCAGATTTCTCTCCATAATATGAGTGGGCCTTATCTAATCAGTTGAGGGCATGAATAGAACAATATTAACAGCACCCTCTTAGACATCTCACAGATGGCTGTCTATTTCCCAGCTGTGTGTTGCATTAGCTGCTTACCTGACCTCCCCAAGCAAGAGGAAATTCTGCCAGCAGACAGCCTTTGGGATTGAACTACAAGATCAGCTCTTTCCTAGGCCTTGCCCTAGGCTCTTCCTCACTGCCTTCAGACTTGACCTGCAGATTTTAGATTTTCCAGCTTTCATAATTGCATGAGCCAATTCTGTAATATAAATCTCTCTTTTCACATATACACATCCTATTTATTCTGTTTTTCTGGAGTACCCTGACTAACACAGTAGGGAAAGGTACAGAAAGGGCCAGGCTCCTGACGAGTGTAGGACTAGGTTGTTGCTACCATCACCATTGATTGTTACTATCCAGGCCATTTGCTGACCTGCCTCTCTTCAGACTGAAGTAGCCTGGGTAAGCATCAGTTACAGCTGCAAAGCAAACCTCTGTATGTTTAACTTTTTCCTATTTATTTCCATTAATTAGTTCATTTACTATTCTTTCTCCTTATTCTTTCCTAATGAATCAGAGGCAGCTTACCATAAAAAATATACAAACAATAAGCCCATTAAAATAAGAAATAATATGACCTAACATGGGAAAGGAGGAGGAAAAATATCTAGAGGATATTTAGGAAAAACTCATCCTACAATTATTTGCTCTGAGTTTCCTGTAGTCAAAGACAAAAAGGGAATTATAATAGCTTTTACAGAATCCAGATAATGGACTGAAGAGGCCCTAGAGAATATGGTTACTGCTCACCATTCTTGATCTCCTCTTCTTCCCAAGCACATGGAAAACTACATCACTCAACCCTCTTGGGGGTTGGGCAGGATATGAGACTATTTTCAGCCAATGAATTTTGAGCAGCAACAACATGTGTCGCTTCTGGACTGAGGCTATACAAGCCCTACACCATCTCCATGAGTCAGATATATTGACTCAGGGCACTACTACATCCAGGCAGCTTGGATCACAAAGGAAATAGCTATTCCAGAGAGTTACCTGACCCACAGAGGACTCTGTATGAATGAGAGATAAACTTTGGATGTTTAGCCAAGGAGATTTCAGAGTTGTCTATTACCAAGCAAGAGGTAAGCCTACTCTAAATAAATACCAAGTATGATGCCTGACATAGGAGCCACTCTATTACTTGTCCCCTTAACCAGCACTGCTTTTCAAGAGCCATATAGACTTTTTTCTGGAGCTAAATTATTGAAAGGAATTTATTTCATGCATATTTAAGGAAAGAACAACAAACAATCTAGTAAAAAAAGTCTTCAAAAGTGGATTATACAAATGGTAGGGATATTTTCTATCAACCTTTAATTTGGTAAAAACCTAGGCATATTGTTACATTGTAATTTCTCTGGAGGGTCTAAGGTCATGTGGTCCAGGTACCTCCTGCCAATCTAGGAGGATGCAAAGAGTGAGCTGAGGCAAAGGTCATAGATTTGTGGCCTGTAGCCCATATCTAGACCACAGAACTATTCTGCATGGCCTACTATGTTTTCATTTTTTTTTAACTAGTTGACAATATTGAATAACCAAAGGCATCCAGATAAAAATCTTGATGATTTCTGGCTTCTCTTTTATAAAAAATCATTTTTAGCAACATTGGGCTCACATTCCCAAGTGGCAAAAATTCAGCTGGAACTGGGCAGCTGTGGCCCCTTCAGCTACAACTTGTCCTCCATGTCCCCAAATTCCTTCCCCCTCCCCCAACCCACTCCACTCATTTTCATTACCTGACTGGCCGTTAGGGGCATCTGTGTTTGCAACTATAGGCTTAAAGGACCTAGAACACAAGAATTACCATAGAGCCTCAAAGGCATTTGTTTTGAAAGTTTAGGAAACTGAGCCCCAGACCATACCTCTTACCTTAAACCAATCAGCTCCAGTTTCATATATTTTACTTACTGGGTTTTTGTATCCCAACCTTCCCAGCAGGAAACAGAAGTCTCACTGAAGGTGGGATAATTTGAGGAGGGTTCCATGTGTGGGGAAACCACAGGCATTAGGACAGCACCTTGGGCCTAAAGGGGCAAGGGGAGGGAGTGGTCACAGAGAGAACTGTGTTGTGTGGAGAGGACCACCTATGGGATCCAACAGGAACTGTGACCTTCAGCCAGAGGAAGAGGAAGTGGGGCAATAACACATCAACATCACTTTGCTTTCTCTCTCTGGATCACTTGCTGCTGCTTTCCATTGGCTAAACCCAAGTGAAAGCCAGAGGGCAAGTCCACTGATTTTGTTCACAGAGGTACCGGAACATAGATCGAGGAGAAAAGGGGTAAAAAGAGGACTAGGAGGGGCAAACAGAAGATAGCGCAGCTTTCAGGCAGAAATTTAGGGAAGAAATAGTTCTACTGTTGCTAAATAGTATAATTTATATTTACATTTTTATATATTAATACTATTATTAATAGTATTTATATATTTATACTATTACATTTTATTAATAGTATTTATATACTCTCTTATTGAGAGAGCGAGAGAGAGTGCATGTGCGCTCACAGTAGAGAGCCAGATGACTACCTGTATTGATTTTCTAGGGCTGCCATAACCAAGTGTCACACACTGGGTGGCTTAAGCAACAGAAATTCATTGACTCATAATTACGGAGGATAGACTTCGAAGATCAAAGTGTTGGCAGGGTCAGCTCCTTCTGAGGACTGTGAGGGAGAATCTGTTCCATGTCTCTCTCCTAGCTTCTGATAATTTATGGCCACCTTTGGTGTTCCTTGGCTTATAGCTGTATCACCCCAATCTCTGCCTCCATCTTCAGATGGCATTCTCCTTGCGTACATGTCTGTCTCTGTGTCCAAATTTCCCCTTTTTATAAAGACAACAGTGATATTGGATTAGGGCCCCCACTAATGACTTCACCCTATTTGATCATCTGCAAAGACCCTATTTCCAAATAAGGTCACATTCACAGATGCTGGGGGTTAGGATTTCATTTCTTAGGGAAACACAATTCAACCTATAATAGTAACTTTATCCTTAGACCAGTGGTTCTCAGCCAAAGGTACATTATCAATTGCAAAATGGGAAGTTTACTACAAAGAGTGAAAGCTTGTCTAGAATTTACTTTTATTTTCATTCACATTTTCTCGTATTTCTACCTTAACAATAAAATATATCCCCAATTATAGCAGTGAAATTTATTGTTTTTGTGTTTTCCTAGTTGCCATAGCATTTAATTGTGTACACAAAAGTATTATTTCAATTTTAAAACACTAATATAATTACCATTTTGGTTTGCGCATTAAAGTTTAACAAAGATTCCTAAGATAACTGCAATGTTTATTTCCTTCAAAAGATATAAATTATATCTTCAATAGTTGGATGCCTCTAAACATATAAATATCCTTTTGGAAAAAAGAATATTTGCTATCTGTCATGGTGGGATCCAGGTTCTCTGGTGGAATCAAAGGTGAGCTTTAATGTATGAAAAGTAACTTCTATGGGCATTACCTTAAGCATTACCCTCTTGATCTGTAACTAGGAGTGGCATTTCAGGACATCTAAAGCTGCTCTAAGTTCCTTCCCCACTTCTGGTTTTCCTTTTTTAAAAAAGCTAGAAATATTGTGGGTCTATGCAAATACTGAACACCATGGGGATTTTGTTGTAATTGTTTTTTTAATTACTTGTAAGATATTTCACAAGATTTATACATAAATAGCTTTGGGTGTTTTCTAAAGGCTTCCAATATTATGGCCATTCACTCATCATCCCATGTATAGCTCTGGCACTACAGGGTCTCAACTAAGATGCTAAATCAGTTTTAGAAGAGATCTATGGTAATGTTCAATAAAATAAGACATTGGATGTAGAAGGTCAACTGCAGAATACATAAGTCTACAGGTGGGTCCTGGATTGGGAAGAAGGAGGCTACTGAGCAGCTGCTGAGGCAGAATGAAATAGGCAGAAATTCAGCTACCAAAAGCAAGCATCCAGATAAACTTGGGCTTGGAAATAAGACAGAAATTCAAGCATCAGGGTTGGGTGGGTATTAAGGAAACATCAAGTGGAGTCGCCTGCTGATAAAATGCAGGCCCCTGAATCACTCCTATATTAACTCAGGATTGGCCTCAGAGCCCAGGTGTAGCTAAGCCTACAGAAGAGACCAGAGTACAGGTGGCTCAACAGGCCTTGACTGCCCTAAGCTTTCATTCATTGATTGTTGATTCCAAAATCCCACAGGAACCTCCACCTAAGGATTTAGTTTGAGATCTGCTTAGCACAAAAATCAAAAGAGAACTTCTTCTTAGCCTCAGAAAGATATATATAATATTTGTGCATGAATTTGAGAAATGTATTGAGTGCCTACACTTGTGCTTGGCACTCTGCTGTGGACAAACTGATGAATAAGTCAGAAAGTACTTGGGATAGTGAGAGAACGAGAGGAGATGGGGCCAGAGAGGAAAAGCAAAAAATAGAACACATACGGTGTATAGCTCAGGTTAAGGAGGTTGAGTTTTCTTCTAACTGCAGAGGTTTTTAGATGAGGCAGTGATTTGTTCTGAGTGATAAATATCAAGTGATATTTATATTCAATAAATATTACTTGACCATTGAGTAAAAAATAGATTGTAGAAGGGAAAAAATAACACTGAGAAGCCACGTTGGAGGTTATTACAATGATCCCAGTGAGAGGTGTTGGTGCCTCAGACTAGCTTGAATGCAATGGAATAGTGAAAGAAAAGTAATTTGGAGGTAGAACCAACAGGACTTTCCAAAGGATGGATGGATGAAAAAAGTAGAATAAAAATTAACCCAAGTTTTTGGCTTAATCAATTGGATGAATGGTGATACCACTGTCCAAGATGAAGACAGTGAGGAAACAGGTCTGGGAGAAAATAATGATGGGTTCTACTTAGAACATATTGAGACACCCAAATAGAGCTTGTACACAGGCCTGGCACAAGAGAGAGTGGAGCTAAAGAGAACCAAAAAGTATTCTCCCATTTTCTTCCTAGTTCTATTTTTGACCTTGAAATGTCATTTAAATTTCTCCAATTTAATTTACTTATCAGTAAAATATACGTTTTTAAATTTGGCTTGCTATGTTGCCCAGGCTGGCCTCAAACTCCTGGGCTTAAGGGATCCTACCATCTTAGCCTCCTAAGTAGCTGGAACTACAGGCATGTGCCACATGCCCAGCTAGATATTTTTTAAATATGTAAAATATTTACCAGTGCTTTAGAATACATTTTCAAATTTCTTCCCCCAAGATATCCAAAAATGTGACATGGTAAATCTTTTTTTTTATAAAAATAAGCAATTAAACAGACAGTACACTGAAGATGAGAGCATAAATGCTTCATCTTTATAGAATTCTAGTTTTAAAAAATAAGAAAATTATGAAAAATAATTATATTACTTAACACTAATACATCTCTTATTACAAAATTAACTGAAAATTATTGCACATAATAATTTTTACTTGAATTGAAGGCATATTTTCACTTTAAGACAAAAATAGTTATTGCCAAAATTAGACAATTATGGGTAGATAGCAGAAAATAAACATTTGAAAACAATTTGGCATATGCCTGTATCCCAAATTTATATGTGCTCTGAATATTTCATACCTCCTTATGATAAATACAGAGTCCATGTTGAATTATTCTTTCCTCACAAAGGTGCCTCTACATTTAAGCTGAAATCTGATAAACTATATGTGCCCCATGTGTAATAATGAATATTTACATAAATCATGCTGAGGAGGCTAAAGGAGAGATTACATCATTCTTTTTTTTCTTTTCTTTCCTCATGAGATCTTCATCTAATTGACCACACAGAGATAAGAGTGGCCTGGCTGAGGCAAGTTACCCAACAGGCCAAGATTGATTTAACTGTTCTGGCTAAAAGGCAGCTGCCCTCTTCCTTCATCCTGCCTGTTCATTGACTGCTTGTAGAAAATGAGTCTAGTGACCTAAATAACTGAGACCTGCCTTCACAACCCAGATGTGGAAAATGGCACCATTTTCATTGGTCAGTACTTAGTGAAATATGATAGTCCATAAAACTAAAAAGCTCCCATGTGCTGGTAAGGAAGTTCTTCTGCAGTGAATGAGTCTGAGAGAACACGAAAAATTTTAGCTGTAAGAAATACCCACACTGAATCACATAGCAGCCACCATAGATAGCTCGAGTGATTCAACTTACCACACACTTGACATCAAGGGAATTCTCTACTCACCTTCATCTATCACAAGAGGATGCCACTTCATCTATACATTATGATCATACGTTTACTATTCTCTCATTGTGACTAAGATGATTTTTTTCTCTTCTTAGTAAAGAAAACAGAATCTTTGGGATAGTATGACCACACTTTTGCTGTAAAATGTATTAGATGTTTGTTTACATACTAATTTGGAAAAAAATAATTTCTGGTGGGAATATATTGCTACATCTAAGCACAATATTCAGAGAATTAATACTTCTATAGTTTCTAAATTACTTAAGGAATTAACGTTTAATAAACAGAAATTCTTCAAAACTCAAAGTCCTATTTTAATATTACTATCTTTGCATTTTTAAAATATTGAATCATAACTGTACTGGCATTGTATGCAATAATATATAATGAGGTCAGAGAGATTTACCCACTGTAGTAGTCAAGATGTAGTTGATCAAGTAGTCAATCTGGCAGTTCATAAGATTCACCACCTCATTGGACCTTGAAGTGGCCCATGGACCAGAATAGCATACATAGCTTTTTGGTTTACAGAGATTTTGTCAAGTTGCACTGGTATCTCTCTGGTCCCAGGGACCAAAATGATGGAAAAAATGAAACCAGATGGTTTGTAACATCTATTTCCATCCCACTTTCATCTTTACTCCATCCACATCTCTGTTCCCTTCTCACACTAGTCTCACCTTGAATAATCTCATTCACATACTAGCTACCCATTGATCCCCAAATGCATACCTCCAGATCTTCTTCCTGTGTGCCAAGCTCGTGTATCTGACAATCTACTGCTCATCTCAGCCTGGATATCCAACAGGCAACCAAACTCACCAAAGCAGAATTCATTATCTTTCCTTCTCCAAACCCTTCCACTCCTATATTCTCTAGGACAGTGTAACATGTCAATTGAGATAGAAACCTAGGGACCATCCCAGACTCCTCCAAATCCTTCCCTAGCCCATATCCATTTCTTGACTGAATCCTATCAGTTCAACTTTCTTAATATCTCTCCTATCTGTCCCCCTATCTGTCCCCACACAGAGTTGCAATAATAAGATCTGTACCCATGGATACAGTTAGGCATGAAGAAAAGGACAGCCAGATCCACTTGGGGGCAAAGGAAGTTAGAAAAGTCCTCCTGGAGAAGGTGATCTTTAAGCTGGCTGAAAGAGGTATATGTATGGAGGCCATTCCAGGCAGTAGCAGCAACATAACTAAGGGCTGGATAAGACAAATTGCAAGCCTTTCAGTATGGCTGGAACATGAAGTTGAGTGCAGACGTGATAGGGAGAACTTGGCAAGAATGGAAAGTGAAGCAGTAGGTAGGGTCTAGGGAGTTTAGGTTTGTTCTTGTAGGCAGTTGGGAGCCACTGCAGGGATTTAAACAGAGGGATGTCAAAATCATAACTGCCTTTGAGAAAGCTCTCTGGTGCAGTATGGAGAGTAAATGAAACAGGGACAAGACTGGAAGTAGGAAACTGTTGCTATAATCCAGGTGACAGGAAACACCAGTCTGAGCTATCAGGGTAGCTGAAGGGATGGCAACAGACAGAAGCATGATGAGGAGGTGAGACTCTAGCCCCAACTCTGACCCTAACTAGAGCAGTTTTGCCCTTATCTGGTATATATGTTAAGCTTGCATATAAGCTTTTTATTTGAAGAAGAATTCCTGCAGTTTGAGAACCTCTGGTATATAGGGTAAAACAGGTCCCACAGAGCCCTCAGTGATATGACCTCTGACTAGCTACTCCATCCCCTCTCTATCCACCCTTTGCGTGGCCCTCCACCTCCAGGTATGGTCACTGCCTGTGGTTCCCCCACACTCTGCATGTGCTCCTTCCTGCTTCTGCACCTTCTGCTTTGTCTGCTCCCTTATCCAATCTCTTTTCCCTAACTGCTTAGCCATTACCTCTTCTAAGAAGCCTTCTCTCTCTGATCCCCTCGAATCCTAAATTTCCATCACTGCCCAGCTTATCCTACATCCTTCTAAGAGCAGAGTCTTTCCTGATCTTCTCACTTCACAATGGTATACTACCTTGGGCATAGGCATAGGGAAAAAGAAAATGAAAGGAAGTACATCTAGTTTTCTTCCTATAGATCAACTAAATCCTTTTTATACTTGAAGAATTTCTTTTTTTAATTTTTTTTCACAAAAACCTTTTCTAGAATTTGTAGAATATCTAATGCAAAGATGTGATAGAGGTTGTCTAGCCACAGAATGACACCCCTGACAGGTAACATGCTATGCTTCGCTTGAATATTCCCAGTGACAGCAAACTCACTATCTCATAAGTCAGAAAATTCTATTGTTGAACAGCTAAATCTTAGGATCTTAAGTTGAACCAAAAGGTGTTTAAAAGCCAAAACCAAAACCAAACCAAACAAAAAAGGTTTCTTTCACAAATTCTCTCTTGACGCAAGATGAAATGATGATTCTGCGGCTAATACATCTTGAGAGACAAATGTCCTTCAAATATTTAGAGAATGTGATAACAGTCATCCCCAGGTTAATGTAGCCTATTCTTTCTTTGCCTTCCTGGTCTAACTCTTTTGTATACTCATTTATAATATTAATTTTTTTTTACCTGTATTACAGTGGAGGGGGGGAAACTAAGGCAATGTATTATTATTACTTTAGTAAAAGTGATTAACAGCTTTTAAAATAATTCACAGCAAAGCTCAGGCTTTTTTTTTTTTTTAAGTAAACTTGCAAAGAAATAAATGAGAAATATGCATTGGAGTGGCATGGAAGAAAGAGATTCTCACCTTTTTCTCTTTAGTGTGTCCATTAATCATTAATTATTCAGACCTGCTACAGTTTAACATTGAGGAATGTGTGTTGGGGAAGAACCATGGATCCCCCGAAAAAGAAACACATGAGTTTACTGTCCGATCAAATTCTCAAAGGCCTGAGAATCAGAAAAGGTTAAGAGTCACTGAGGGAAAAAGCCTTCAATAAACCTAAGACTCTAGAAACAAAGGGTTAAATATATTCACAGCTACCATGTTGGTTTAGAGACAGAAATAAGGAAGTTTCAACCTCTATAGACAATGGAAGGTGTTTGTTCAGTTAACTTTTCCAAAAAACGACTTCCTACCAAGCAGTAGGCTACAACACTTTTACACAATAGTTTGCACTTCCCACACAAGCCACTGAGAAAACCCTGATTTCCGTGGACTGTTTCTGAGGAGTGCCATTATATTACAGTTGAGAAAAGGAGTGGGAGGGAGGAGGGAAACACTGCATTCAACTCTCTGACAATCTATTTTTAACACGCCTGAGAAGGTTTCAAGCTATTAATGTACTAAGGCTAGATTCAAAAACAAAAAAAGACCAGCAGGACAGCAAAGGCCTGCCTTGGAGGGAGTGGGGGCTGGTTCCTTAAGGATGCTGACAGCTGTTTCAGTATCACAGAAGAGATGTTGACATTGCTCATTAACATACATTTAATTTGAGGAACTCCTGATAAAAAGCAAATGTGTAATGTGAATGAATTAGCTTTTCTCCTGATACTGTTTTTTTACCGTATATGGTGGTGTTTCATAACTCTCGGCTGTCCATCCACTGAATTTTATGTCTTACATGTTTACTAGGGCAAATTTGTGCAATTCTCCACCCTGATGATGCTCTAGGTTCTTTTCCTTCCCATAAGAAATATAGCCCCAGCTACACGGAAGGCTGAGGCAGAAGGATCACTTAAGCCCAGGAGTTCGAATCCAGCCTGGCCAACTTAGTGAGACCTTCATCTCTAAAAACAAAAAATAGATAGAAAGACAGATAGATAGATTTGATCAACACAGCTGCGATTCAGGATAAGTATTGATTGCTAGAACACTCCAGGAACAGCTTGAGATAGTGTAGCATTCAAGGTCAAGATGTACCAAATTTTGTGACATTGCGGAAGCTATACAGTGATGCTTTGCTGTTAAATTTCAAAAAGACAATACAATCAATAGTCATCACTTAGTGTGTAAATCTGGAAATCTTAAGAATTTTTAAAACTATTTTCTGCAAGTTCCCCCCTCTTCATTTTGCAAAAGGCCAGCTTGCCAGCCTACCAAGATAAGCAAGTATTAGTTAAGAAAATTGTAGTAGTAGGAGTAGCAATAGTAGTAATAGCAGCTAGAATTTATTAAGTGCTTACTAGTGACCAAACACAATACTAAGAACTTTACAAATGGCATCTTATTTAATCCATACTTTTCCCATTTACAAGTGATAAAAGTGAGGTTCAGAACAGTTAATTACTTGTCAAGGCAATACCGCTAGTAAGTGGTAGAGATGAAATTCAAATCAAATTCCATCTTACTCCAAATTCCCAGGCTCTTAACCTCTGTGCTATACAGGCATACCTCATTTTATTTGCACACTGCAGATACTGCATTTTTTACAAATGGAAGGTTTGTGGCAACCCTGCGTGGAACAAGTCTATTGGTACCATTGTTACAACAGCATGTACTCACTTGATGTCTCTGTGTCATATTTTGGTAATTCTTGCAGTATTTCAAGCTTTTTCATTGTTATTAATATTATATACGTTATGGTGATCTGTGATCGGTGATCTTTGATGTTGCTGTTGTAATTGTTTTGGGGTGCTACAAACTGCACCCATATCAGATGGAAAATTTAATCAATAAATGTGTTCTGACTGCTCCAACAACTAGCCATTCCCCTCCCTCTCTCTCCCTTTCCTCAGGCCTCCCTATTCCCTAAGACACAACAATGTTGAAATTAGGCCAATTAATAACCCTAAGTGTTCAAGTGAAAGGAAGAGTCATATGTCCCTCACTTTAAATCACAAGTTAGAAATGATTAACCTTAGTGCAGAGGTCATGCTAAAAAGCCAAGATAGGCTAAAAACTAGGCCTCTTTCACCAGTTAGTCAAGTTGTGAATGCAAAGGAGAAGTTCTTGAAGGAAGTTTAAAGTGCTACTCCAGTGAACACGTAGATGATAAGAAAGTAAAACAGCCTTATTACTGACCGGGAGAAAGTTTTAGTGGTCTGAATAGATCAAACCAGCCACAACATTCCCTTAAGCCAAAACCTAATCCAGAGCAAGGCCCAAAATATCTTCAATTCTATGAAGGCTGAGAGAGGTGAGGAAGCTTCAGAAGAAAAGTTTGAAGCCAGCAGAAGTTGGTTCATGAGATTTAAGGAAAGAAGCCATCTCCATAACCTAAAAGTACAAGGTAAAGCAGAAAGTCCTGATGGAGAAGCTACAGCAAGTTATCCAGCAGATCTTGCTAAGATAATTGATGAAGGTGGCTACACTAAACAACATACTTTCAGTGTAGATGAAACAGACTTATATCAGAAGAAGATGCCATCCAGGACTTTCTTAGCTAGAGAAAAGAAGTCAATGCCTGGCTTCAAAGCTTCAAAAAACAGGCCAACTCTCTCGTTAGGGGCCAGTACACCTGGTGACTTTAACTTGAAGCCAATACTAATTTACCATTCTGAAAATCCTAGGGTCCTTAAGAATTACGCTGAATCTACTCTGCCTGTGTTCTATAAATGGCAGAACAAAGCCTGAATGACAGCACATCTGTTTATAGCATCGTTTACTTAATATTTTAAGTCCATTGTTGAGACCTAGTGCTCATTAAAAAAAAAAAGATTCCTTTCAAAATATTAGTTCTTATTGATAATGCACCTGGTCACCCAAGAGCTCTGATAGAGATATATAACGAGATTAATGTTATTTTCAAGCCTGCTAATGCAACATCAATTCTGCAGCCCATGGATCAAGGAGTAATTTTGACTCTCAAGTCTTACTATTTAAGAAATACATTTCATAAGGAT
The DNA here is from genome assembly GCA_023783475.1 of Daubentonia madagascariensis. NCBI lineage: Eukaryota > Metazoa > Chordata > Mammalia > Primates > Daubentoniidae > Daubentonia > Daubentonia madagascariensis. The sequence continues at coordinate 39,698,147 of JAKFHU010000600.1, forward strand.
ATAGCTGCCATAGGTAGATTCCTCTGATACACTAGGGCAAAGTGAATTGAAAATATTCTGAAAAGGATTCAACATTCTAGATGCCATTAAGAATATTCATGATTCATGGGAGGAGGTTAAAATATCAGCAGCTCTCACCCTACATGGGGAACATCTTTTTTTGTTGCATTGTCATCTCAGACTTAAAGCTATCATTCAGTCTAGAAGAAGCAACTTCCGAAATTACTCTAGCTCCTCTAAACCAAGCTCAATAATTTGCCAAATACCAGACCATTCTACTAGTATTGTGCCACTATAATTGTTACTGCTGTTCAGTATTCTGACCGGTACCCTACAGAATAAGACAATGACATTTCTTAACTAGGGGCTTATTTATAAGATTCCTTAATGTACCTTTATCATAAATGTATAGGTGCAATAACAGTAATTCATTAAAATGTCAAAAAAGTAGTATAATTGGAACTCATCTTAAAGTTCAACAATAATTAGAAATGGGAACACTTGGCAATACTTTAGCTTGAGACAGAGAAGGATTAAAAAAAAAAAAAAAGGTTTGCCCAGAATCATGCAGAGACGAACGGAACTGATTTCTAGGATGTAACTCCCTCACCCAGTCTCCTTTCTCAACTCTCAGCTTCTCAAATTTCTCTCCTTGACCCACTTGCCTTCTGTTTTGAGCATCCTCTGCCCACAGTTCCTTCTGCCACCAGATATGCTGGGATAAAAATTATGCTTACTGACAAATGGGTGATCTTAACAATATTATAATAAACAGAAAAAAACAGACATTTCTTTGTCTACTTAAAATAATTTTTAAAAATTGTTTTGTTTTCATTAAATAAATTATATGTTATGAATAATTTAGAAAATATAAAGAAAATGAAAATCACTCATGTTCATAGAAACTGGAGATATCCACCATTAATATTTTATGTGCTTCTTTTTGGTATTTTTCCCTATGTGTATATTGATTAGTTAATTCATTTAACAAAAATTCAGTATCTTCTATGTGTCAGGCAATGTTGTAGGTATTGAGTATACAGTAACAAAGAAAACAAGCACAAATTTCTAACCTAATGGAACTTATATTCTAGATGGGGAAAACAGACCACAAACCCCCAAAATGTGTAAGTTATATAGCATACTAGAAGGTGGTAAATGCTATGGAGAAAAATATAGCAGGGAAGTGGGATAGAGCATGCTGGGCTGGAGTGAGGGTTCTCATTTGAAATAGGATGAGTCACTCACTAAGAAGGTGACATTTTAGCAAAAACTTGAAGGGGGTGAGGGACAAAGCCACACAGCTATGTCACAAAACAGCTTCAAACTAACACGGAATACAAAAATAAGATTTATTTCTTGCTAACAATTTTGTGGGTGACCTGTGGTAGCTTTGTATCAGGTGGCAGTCGCCAGGGTGGTTTTCGTCTACCTGTCTTTTATCCTGTCCTTGAGACCAGTGGATTGCCTGGGGCTTGTTGTTTTCATGACAAAAGCAGAAGCACAAAAATTTAAGACCCACAACTCAAGCATATTTCAAGCATTTGCTTGCACCAAAGCTGCTAATGTACCATTTGCCAAAACAAGTCAAATAGCCAGGTCCAAGTCATGTGGCCAGGTTAAAATACAGAGAAGTGCACTTCTCATAGGGAAAGGTAGAAGTGAGGAAAGAAAGTAAATATTTCTAAACAGTTGTCTAATTTATCACAGTCCTCCCTACTGCTTATAAATATCCATATACCTTTCCTGTGCAAAATACACTCACCCCTATCCCAAGTCTCTAAAAAAGTCTCATCCATTGATAACATAAGACTCAAAGTCCAGAATGTCATGGCCTACATAAGGTCCTGCTGTGTGTCCACTTGACCCACAGACCCATGCTCTGAAGTTACCTTCCCTCATTACGTCCAAAATACAAAAGTGAACAGGGATGGGATATCCACAATAAACACTCCCTTTGAAAAAGGGAAGAATGAAAGGCACATGGCAATCGCTCATTGGTCCATAGCAACTCTGAAAGCCCATTGTAAATGTGTTACCATTTTCTTCTGAGGGAAAAATACGTTCCTTCATTTCACCCAAGATCTGATCCCGGGGAGTCTCTGCTTAGTGCACTGTTTTCTAGCACTGTTGACAAACCCCTCTGTGGGTACAGGTGGAGATTTTTCCTTTTACATTCTCTTCCTCAGCCCCTTCTGAAAAGGGCAGTAGATAATACACTATTCTTGAATACTGAGTGGCTTTCTTAGCCTGTTTCCTGCCTACAGAATCTTAAGAGGTCATTTTTATATCTCATATTGTGTCAGTTTCTTTTAGTCTAGGCTGGGGTTGTTCTGCCAATGCAATTTTCTCATTAACTTTGGAGGATTTCCATGTATTTGATTCTAATAAAGGCCAATTGTCAAAAAAAAATCCACAATTTTTCATTGTACTTATTTAAGGTGTATAAAATGATGTTTTGATATACATATATGCAGTGAAGTGATTACTCCAGTCAAGGAAATTAGCATATCAATCATCTCATATAGTTATTCCTTCTTTTTTTCTTTTTTTGTGGTAAGAGTATCTAAAATCTACTCTCTTGGTAAATTTCTAGTATACAGTACAATATCATTAACTATAGTTCTCATATTGTACATTAGATCTCTAGATTTATTCATTCTTCATGACTGCAAGTTTGTATCCTTGAACCTACAACTTCCCATTTCCCCTGCACCCCTTATCCCTGGTAGCTACCATTCTACTCTGTTTCTATGTATTCACCTTCTTTTTTTCTTTTAGATTCCACATATAGGTGAGATCATGCAGTATTTTTCTTTCTGTTCTGAGTAGATACCCAAAGGAAATGAAATCATCACCTCATAAAGATATCTGTACTCCCATGTTTACTGCAGCATTATTCACAATAGCCAAGATATGGAAGCAATTGAAGTGTTCACCAATGGATAAAAGGATAACGTGGTATATATATACAAACACACAGACACAGATACACACAATGGAATATCATTCAGCCTTAAAAAAGAAGGAAATCCTTCCATTTTCAACAACATGGATGAGCCTAGAAGACACTATGCTAAGAGAAATAAAACAGCCACAGTTCTTTCTGAGACACACCTCCCTTTGTATACATAATTATATGTACTTGGACATATCAGCTTCTGTAAAGCACACTTAATGCAATAAAAGAATGACCATTTATAATTTAATCACAAGTTTGCAGGTCACTTGGGCCTCTCTGCTTCAGTGTGCAGCTTCACATTATGGGGAAGCTGGGATGCCTTTGCTCCATGTGTCTTTCATTCTTCTCCTGGGACCAGTAGGTTATCTAGAGGTCATGTTTTGCTCATGGCCATGGGGAAGTTCAAGAGTGGCCGCCAACTTCATTCTGGAAATGAATTACAGCATGGGAAAAGCACACAGATACTTAATCTCTTTGGCCCAGAAGTAACACATCACTTCAGTTCCCATTACACGTTACCAAAAGCAGTAACGTGGCCCCACTTAGCTGCACAGGGGCTGAGAAATGCAGTCCCTGGCTAGGCAACTGCTTTCCAACAACAACTCTAAACTGTGGAAGGGGAGCTCAAATCTTTGTAACTCAACTAGCCATTTCTGTCACAATGGAGAAATGTTTCACTGTATAGCCTTATGTAGGAGAAAACACATAATAAAATACATATAGTATGATGACACCTCTGTGATCTATAGAGAGCTAGATGTGAAAGGATATGTAGATGTAAATGTAGATCTAGATCTATATCCAAAAGAATAGAGAAAAACCTGCAATTATATATTGACAGTGGTTACTATTACATAGTGAGGTTACAGGTAATTTTATTTTTTTCACTTACATATAAATATGAAAAATTTGTACTTTTCAAGAATAAAGTATAATTTTTATAATGAGAACATGATAAGGTACTATAAGAAGCTCAAACAAATTTTTCTTTTGCAGCATAGTGACATTTGCTGCTTTCTCTAAGGATCTATAGTAAGACATTATTATTCTTTTTTAACTTTTTCTTCTAAAAAAAAGCTTAATGCTGAAAAAAATGTACCCCTTTTTAATTTCTGTTGTGCCTTGGTGAAGATGATCATGCTTTGACTTTTGATCTGCCACTAATCTTGTTCATTCTTTTGAGAATCCTCACAAAATACTACATTACTCTGGATATACTGATAGTTGAGGACATTACCTTTCAGTGCACAGAAAGAGTAAGGATAATAGGCTTTTTCCCTGTAATTTTAGGAGGAACTATTTCAAGTGGCCTTGATGTCAAGTTAATTTTCTAATATTTTACCTGTTGGTCCCTATTCTGAATAGATTTGTATGGACAAATAGTCAACCTTCATCTTACACTTGGGTCATCTCTGTCCACAGAAAGAGGTTAAATATGTACTACTCAAACCATTTATTTTAAGTTGGTTCTCATGAGGTTAACTTATCAACTATAAGAATTTTGTTTATAAATGATTTCTTAGCAATAGTGAAACTGAAGGCTTCAATTAACAGAAGCCTAAATAAACCATGAGTTTTTAGGTTTTATTCTAAGTTTTATTTGACTAAATCTAATTTTTTAAGGCCCAGTCTTATTTTTCTATCACAGAACACTTGCCACTTATCTTCTATAAGGAGAATGTTCTTCAGAGTATTTTAAAGGGGGGGGGTATAACAGAACAAATTAGCAACAGTCTATTTCCTCAAAAAGGATAACATCTAATTAGAAAAATAAAGCATATGTAGACAATTACTTAGAGACTACAATCATATTAACAGTATGGTCACAACCCATGTGATACAAACAGAAGCAAGAAATCTCCCTCATGAGCCTCCCATTCTCCTTCTAAATCATTCAAAATCCTGGAGATTCACATAGTGCAACAGGGGATTTATCTGCGTTCTCTTCCCTATTGGAAAGATCATTTATGTCTACAATATGTGTAGTGGCTAATAAGGTAGTCTCCAGAGAGACTGCCTGGGTTTGAATTCTGGTTCTGGCACTTTCCAGATTGGGTAATTTACTATCTCTCTTGACTTTAGTTAGCTCATCTATAAAATATGTGGTGAGAATTAAATGACTCGGTTTTTGTAAAGAGATTAGAGTAGTGCAGTACACAATAAATGAATAAATGTCAGGTATTAATATGTTGCTTCTATCTGCCACATGGTGTTACTGTTGAAAACTTGTCCTCCAAGGTCTGACAGATGAAGCTGCCCACTCTACAATGATACACCAACAGCTGTTAACATGCAGGACATCTCAGTTCTTCAGTGTAGAACCATTCTACTTCCTCAGAGCTAAGGTTGGCAAAGGATGTCCCACCCTTGGGCTCCCAGGGGTGCAAAGGATTCATGTTCATTTGGGAAGTTCAGGCTGAATTATACAATTAATTCAATAATTTTCATAGATGTTAAATAATTTGCTCTTTTATCCTCAGTAAAAATTATTTGAAAAGGAAGAGTAAAAATAATTTGTCTTGAACTGGAGACAGCAGTCATTGTCTATCTGTCCATACCTTCTTCCAAATAAGCTGCTTCTGCCCAAAGCCTCCAGGACCTGGTTTGAACCACATGACTTTCCTCCTTCCCCCTGGTCACAACCATCGGCCCAGAGATGAACAACTGATCCAAAAGGAACCAGTGCATAGGTTAAACTGAATGAATCAGATGGCTTCAATTACCAGAAGCCTAAATAAATCAGGAGCTTTTAGGTTTTATTCCAAAATTTGAAGAAATATGGTGACTAAACCAACTGGTGGTTGAGTAACATTAATGGTAGAGCACAAAAGTAAAGGTCCATGTATTCCAACTGGAATGACTTGCTTCCCACCCTCCCAGGAGAGGCCTGATTGTTTAGTTGTTGCAATAAAATCCTTTTATTCTCAACAAGAAGTTTTTATTTTTGTAACCAAATAATCTCTGACCAAGGAAACATTTAACAAGCATCTGTTACATATCAAGTTCTAAACTACCCTAAAGAGCACAGTATTGTGTAGGGACTTCTGTTTCCATTTTACAGATGAGAAAACTTGAGATTCAGAGAAAAAAAAAAAAAAGATTTCCAAAGTCACACAGCAAGAATATGGCAGGCCTAAGATACAAACCCAGATCTATCTGATTCCAAATCTGAAAATATTTATAATACATGTTCAAGTATCTCTAATCATACTTATCGTATATTTATCATATATGATTTCATATAAATAAACAATGTTTAAATCAATGCCAGCATGACTTAACAAAATGAAACCTCTCCAAATCTATATTAATCTAACAAGAGATTTTTTTTGTACAATAATAATTCAAAATAAATTGAATTCAGGTTTCTCTTTTCAATTTAAAAATCTGTAAAGAGTGCTGTTCCCACCCTTTCAACAACAACAAAAAAAGTCAAGTAATCTGCAAATTTACAACTTTCATCTCAGGGACACAAACACAAAATCTAAAGAAAGGCAGGAGATAAGAAGTACAAGTCCTAACTTACCTAGAGAAGACACTGGAAAACATATAATATGATTAGAAGAAAACAACCAAAATTTTTAACAAATTGCTAAAAGCCAAGTGTTACATAATGTGAGAGAATAGAAACCCTGTGAGCCACAAACACAAAGGGAATTTGTACCCACTCACAGGCTCTTCTCCATGGACCCTTCCAGGTACTAACAAGAAAGATTTGGGGCAAGTAAGGAGTTAGAAATCTTTCTTATAGAGACGGCCTGAGGGAAGGGAATATCTACAGGAGTAAAAGTACAAAGCTCCACCTGGATTCTTCTCCCTATCTTCCTTAGATAACAAAAGCCTTAAACTGCTGATGAAAGATACAGCAAACCCATTTGCTTTTGGGTAAAAAGTCAAGACCTATGCAGCTAGAGAAAGGGACTAGAAAAAATTCTTATGCTGCTCCAGGAAGGGCAAGAAGTCATTCTGATCTCAGATGATTACTGGTCTCCTACAGCTGGGGGAGTGGAAGAATCACTGAAAAGGTCCCACCCTCAAAACTCAGGGACACAGTAGTTGCCTATGATTTAGACTGAACCAGTACAACAAAGAATGTCCTGCACTCCACACAGTACAAACAAGCTAGCAAGTATGAGTAACAAGTAATGGCAGTCTACTGCTGGGAGAGGGACAAGGGCTTAGAAAAAGACCCTGTCTGAGGCAAAGGCACAAAGGGAAGACCTAAGGCTGAAGATGGAGCAGATATTGATAACAATTCTCCAACAAACTAGCTACCACTCTAAGAACAAGAAATTTTAAGCCTGTGGTGTGCTGAGGATTGTTGCAATTGCAACAAAACCACACCCACCTTAACTACTGATTAGATTGACTCAATATCCATCCCCATTCTAAAACCTAGCAAAAGGTGGACATTTCCAAGCATGAATACTATTATTCTCAGTCTCTACTGTTCTACATTAAATGTGCAACATTCAAACAAAATAAATAAAACAAATAAGCAAGCATACATAACACTTTGTCAAAAGACAAAGCAATTAATAGAACCAGACTTAGATATAATCTAAAATTCTTTGCTGCAATTAGCAAAGAATTTAAAATATGATTAATATGGTAAATACTTCAGTAGAAAAAGTAGACAACATTCATAAAAAATTTGGAAACTTTAGCAAAGAGCTGAAAATCATAAAACTGAATCAAATATAAATGCTACAAATAAAAAATATAGTAACATAGATGAATATGTCATTAATGGGCTAATTGGTATACTCCAGGCAGCTGACAAAAGAATCCATGAACTTAAAGATAGGTCAATAGAAATTATCCAAACAGGAACACAAAGATAGAAAAGTAAAAACAAACAAACCACAAACAGAACAGGGAATCCAAGAGTTGTGGTGCAATATTAAAAAGCCTAACTTTATGTAATTGGAGTCTCAAAAGAAGAGATAAAGTGGAAAAAAATACTAGAAGAAATAATGGTCAAGAATTTCCCAAAATTTATAAAAGATGAAATATAGATATAAGCAGCTCAGAGAACAAGGAGAATAAATATTTTTTCTTTTTTTTTTAATTTCAGAATATTATTTTTTAAATGCCTAGATACATTATACTTAAACTGCCGAAAACCAAAGATAAAGAGAAATTCTTGAAGTCAGTCAGAGAAAAGCTACGTATTATATAGAGAGGAACAAAGGTAAAAATTACAGGAGACTTAACAGAAGCTACGCAAGTCAAAAAAACATAGAATAATAATTTTAAGGTACTAATAACAAAATAACTGTCAATCTAGAATCTATATCCAGTGAAAATGACTTATTTTTAAGATAAACAAAAACTGAAGAGAATTCCTTCCCTTCAGGAAAAACTTCTAAGGAAATTTTTTTAGCAAAAAAAAAAAAAAGAATAATATCAGGCAGAATCTTGGATCTACACAAAGAAACACAGCACTGTGGAAACCAAATAAATGGAGACAAATATATAATTCTGGTTTTCCTCATTTTTGCTTACTGTAAAAGGTAACTGTCCAAAGCAATAATAGAATCAGTATTTTATGTGTTTATTGCATAAGTAAAAGTAAAATCCATGACAACAACAGCTTTAAGGATTGAGAGCAGCAGATAATTGGGAGTATATTGTTATAAGATTCTTATATTTCACATGAAGTAATATATTATGTGATGGTAAGCTGTGATTAAAGATGTATACTTTGAAACCTAAGGAAATCAATAAAAATTTTTAAAAGAAGTATAAAAAAGCCAATAGTGGAGATAAAATGTAATCATAAAAACAATTTTAAAGGGGCAGGAAAATAAAAACAATATAAAAAACATATGGAACAAATAGAAAGCCACCAGCAAATGATCACCTTATCCAACCATATTAATAATTATAAAATTAAATGTAAATGATCTAAACAAATCAATTAAAACAACACAAGGGTGCTGTCACCACTTCTACTGAACATAGTACTAGAAGTCCTAGCCAGAGCAATCAGGCAAGAGAACAAAATAAAGGGTATCCAAATCAGGAAATAGGAGGTCAAATTATCCCTGTTCACTGATGATGTGACGTTGTATCTAGAAAACCCTAGAGACTCCACCAAAAGACTCCTGGAATTTATGAATAAATTCAGCAAAGTCTCAGGCTACAAAATCAATGCATACAAATTGGTAACATTTCTATGTACTAATAACAGTCAAGCTGAGAGTCAAATCAAGGACTCAATACCATTTACAAAAGCTACAAAGAAAATAAAATATCTAGGAATATGCTTAACCAAGGAAGTGAAAGATCTCTACAAGGAGAACTACAAAACACTGATGAAAGAAATCAGAGATGACACAAACAAATGGAAAAATATCCCATGCTCATGGATTGGTAGAATCAACATTGTTAAAATGTCCAGACTCTCCAATGTGATTTACAAATTCAGTGTAATCCCCAACAAAATACCAATGTCCTATTTCACAGATCTAGAAAAAATAATTCTAAGCATCATGTGGAACCAAAAAAGAGCCCAAATAGCCAAAGTAATCTTAAGTAAAAAGAACAAATCTGGAGGCATCACATTACCTGACTTCAAATTATACTACAAGGCTATAGTAACCAAAACAGCATGGACTGGTATAAAAGTAGAGACATTGACTAACGGAACAGAATAGAGAACCCAGAAATAAGACCATTTACCTACAACCAACTGATCTCCAACAAAGTAGACAACAATATACACTGGGGAAAGGAAGCCCTATTCAATAAATGGTGCTGGGAAACCGGATAGCCACATTGCAGAAGAATGGGACAGGACCTCTGTCTCCCACCATATAAACAAATTATTCAAGATGGATAAAAGACTTAGATATAAGGCATTAAATCGTAAAAATTCTAGAAGAAAATGTAGGAAAAACTCTTCTACACATCAGCCTAGTCAAAGAATGTATGACTAAGACCCCAAAGGCAAATAGAGCAATAACAAAAATAAATAAATAGTACTTAATTAAATTAAAAAGCTTCTGCACAGCAAAGGAAATAATCAACAGAGTAAGTAGACAACCTACAGAATGGGAGAAAGTATTCACAAACTATACATCTGATAAAGGGCCAATATCCAGAATCTACAAAGAACTCAAACAAATCAGCAAGGAAAAAACAACCCCATTAAAAAGTGGGGAGAAGACATGAACAGCAGTTTTTCAAAAGAAGACAGACAAATGGCCAATATATGAAAAAATGTTCAACATCACAAATCATCAGGGAAATGCAAATTAAAACCTGACAATGAGATATCACTTTACCCCTGTCAGAATGGCCATTATTAAAAAGTCAAAAAAGATTAGATGCTGGCATGGATACAGAGGGAAAGGAACACTTATACACTGTTGGTGGGACTGCAAATTAGTATAACCATGATGGAAAACAGTATGGAGATTCCTCAAAAAAATAAATGTAGACTTACCATTTGATACAGCAATCCTACTACTGGGCATCTAACCAAAGGAAAAGAAGTTATTTTATCAAAAAGACACCTGCATGCGAATGTTTATTACAGCACAATTCACAATTGCAAAGATGTGGAATCAACCTAAGTGCCCATGAATTCATGAGTGAATAAAGAAAACGTGGTGTGTATATATACCATGGAGTACTACTCAGCCATAAAAAGGAATAAAATAATGTCATTTTCAGCAACCTGGATGGAATGGGAGATCATTGTCCTAAGTATCTCAGGAATGGAAAAACAAACACCACATGTACTCACTAATAATTGGGAGCTACATGATGGGCACACGCAGGCACAAAGACATGTAAAGGACACTAGAATCCAAGAAGGGGGTAGGTTGGGAGGGGGGTAAGGGGTAAAAATTTACCTATTGGGTACAATGAACTCTATTCTGGTAACTGGCACACTACAAGCCCTGACTTAAGCATTATATAAGGTATCCATGAAACAAAAACATTTGTACCCCCTTAATACTTTGAAATTTAAGAAGATGCCCCTGATCCAGATGGGTTCTGTGGAGGAGGTGGTCCAGGTCCTTATTGACCTGTACAACCACGACCTCGGCGAGAACCACCACCCTCGGGTTTCATTCTCCAAGTCCACCATCTAGGGGTGCAGGGCGCCCAAGGCCAGGCTCCCTGAAAACAACTTCCATCATTCCAGAAAAAAGCCACTTTAAAAAGCAGCTGAAGTGACCTTAACAGACCAGAGATTTTATTTTTTTAAAGAGAAATCAGTTTACCTGTTTTTAAAAAAATGTAATCTAATTCTTCACCTTGCTAACCTTGTGGTGACGGTGACAGCTCAGGCTCTTGGTGACTGCAGCAGGAGTTCACTGGCCCCGCCATGCCTGGGGCCAGACCCACAGGCTGTGCCTTGTCCGGTATGTCAGGCATGGGCCCTAAAGGTGGGCACCCCAGACCACAACTCAGCTTCCTCATGCCTTACAAACCTGCCTTCCTGCAGCTGCACACCCACCTGTGGGGTTGGGGCACCAAGGGGATGGGATCAAAATTCCTGGCCTCCGCAGGCTCCTGCAGGATCATGTGCCTAAAGCATGGCAGGAGCCCTGCACCCTGACGACCCCCCACCATTTAATCAAGTGACATGATTCTCCCCCAATGCCCCCACTCCCAGCCACGACCCAGGTGCCCCACCTCGAGGCCCAAGCCAGAGGGCAATGTCCCATCACTTCTTCAGCTTTGGAGCTTTTTAATTGTTATCTTTGTATTATACTTTGATGCAGTCACAGACATCTGTGCCTAGCAATATTTCCAGCTGATCAAATATTCTAAACTTTTTTCATTTACATGCAAAAGAAATAGTTTTAAGTAACTTTTTATAGCAAGATGATACAATGATATGAGTGTAATCTAAATTTCCTTCTCCTGCTATTACCTCATATATTGTACTTTTTATTGTATTCCTTGTAATTAAGTCACAGGCAGGATCCGGTTTCCAGAGAGCACGTGGGGCCAGCCCAGTGGGCACAGGGAGCCCCAGGTCCTTTCTTAGAAAACCCCCAGCTTCACAGAAGGGGTCCTGGCATCACCCCACCTCTGCCTTCCTCCACACCTAACCTCCAGTTGCCTTACTCCATGCCTTCACTTGTAATCTGCCTAGGAAAACAAGCTCTCTCAAACTTTTTCAGAGTTTTTTTTTTTCCCTTCAAATTTTGGACCAAAGTTTCATTTGTTTTCTATCTGCCTCTGACGCTGGGACCCAGATGGTGGGACAAATGTCCTGAGTCTTAACTGGTCTCTTTCCCCTCCAGCCCCTCTGCAGGGACGTCCCGTTGGGGGTGGGGGGAGCGGGGTCTCCTTGGATCCCTGAGTTTCCATAAAGGAATGTAACAAGTGTGTAAATATTTATAATTTTTTATACCTGTTGTAAGACATGAGGGGCAGCAACACGCAGTTTTTTATGGTGACACAGATGTATATTTGGATAACAGCGATTCCAATTCCAGGCTCAGTGTTGTAACATGGAGCGAACAGTGACCACAAGCACATTCCATTGCCCATCCCGGATGGCTTATAATGCAGAAAGAACTCAATTAAAACCATTTTATAACAAATTTTACCTTTTCTGTAGACCTCTTTATTGCTGTTCACATTGTAGAAGGCCATTTGGCCAGTCTGTACTTGGACTTTGAATAAATTTCTTCTGTATCCTGTGGGGGAAAATAAAGAACTTATTATTAGACCCATTTTAAATAAGAATACATACAAAGGTTAAAAGTAAAAAGATGTAAATATACCATGAAAACACTCAAAATAAAGCTGGAAAGGGTTATATTATTATTAGACAAAGTATATTTTAGAACAAGAATGTTACCAAGGATGAAGATAAGGGGCTTATGATAAAGGCGTCAATTCACAAGAAGCCATAACCATCCTAAATGGGAATGCCTCTAACAACAAGGCTTCAAAATGTATCAAGGAAAAACTGGTAAAAATGCAAGGAAAAAAATAGATAACCCATAACTAAAGACTTCAACAATCCTTTCTCAGTGATCAATAGAACAAGTAAACACAAAATGAGTAGAGATATAGCTGACATCATAGTTAATGGTGAAAGACTGAATGCTTTTCTTGTAAGACTTGGAAAAATACAAGCATATCCACTTCCACCACTCCCATTCAATGTCATACTGAAGGTCCTAGTCAGTGCAAAAAGGCAAGGAAGAGAGATAAAAGGCATATAGATTGGAAAACAGGAAATAAAACTATTTGCATAAAACATGAACGTCTATGTACAAACCCAAAGGATTTTTTAAAAAAAAGGTACTAGAACTCATGAATAAGCTTAGCAAGGACACAGGATACAATTTCAATATACAAAAATCAATCAAATTTCTATATACTACCAATGAACAATTAGAAATTTCAATAAATAAATTATTTGAGAAAAATGAACAATATCTTTTCCCAAGTGATCACTCTACTAATTAAAGAACCTGAAATAGTACTTAATATTTTAAATTTACAGACAAAAAATATCTTAGCATTAATAAAGTTTGGAAAAAATTACTTTCTTCCTACATGATGAATTAAACTAGATTATTTGTGTTATTTTAGAAATATCCAACCATTTCCCAGAAAAAAATATTGTTTCAAAGCTGTTTCCTATAACAACCAAAGAAATAGTGACTTGCTTCATTGTTTCATGTTAAGCAGTATTCCTATTGACAAAGGTTGTTCATGTCTTCACTTTCTGCATTTGAAATACTATAGAAACAAAATGTTCGTTGAATGTTTCATCATATTTCAAGGTGACTTGGTTCATAAAAAATCCATTGCTGTGTTGTCTACTGCATCCTAAACAATTATATAGCAGCGATGCTAACCCTGCCCCTTCCTCCCTTTGGCAGACCTCACTAACCACAGTATCTTGGTCCTTTAGCCTTTGACTAAGCTTAGGATCTTTCTTGGCACAGCTACCACCTCACAACCACTACCAGTCAAGCAAAATATAACCTATTTAACATCCTAGAGTTATAATACTAAGTCCAAATTCCTTTGGGAATTATGTCCTCCATAATATAAGACCCCCACCCTACCCATCTGTCCAATAAAATTTTCTTTGCTCTTCTCTCTGCCTTTTCCAAATCTGCCCTTTCTTCCAGGCCCAGCTCAGTGTCTACTTCAACCACAAATTCTTCCCTAAAATACTTGGGTCCATAATGAATATTGACTTTTGTGAGCTCACATTCCACACATAATTAATACATTTTAATGCTTAACTGTCCTCCTTTTGGGTCATGAGTTATGGCTTTGTCTTCTCAAACAGACAGGTGTCCATCCTATCATTATAATATAGTCCTCTCATCACAAAGCTGAAACTAATACAGGGACTCAACAGCTACTGCAGGTGATTTGCTTGATTATCATTGGCACTCACACCCAATAGGAAATCAAAGCTGAACTGCCATTGCAGCACACCTTGACCAGACAGCTACATCCACCTTGAGTTACTCCTTGAAAGCATCAAAGTATTTCCTGGAAAGAAGTTCACAGACTTGGTGTTGTGATAAAACCTCTCTGTAGGAATTCATCATTCTGTAACAATCATATCGTTGTCATGATGATTTTTCACCTAGATATCTAGAAAACCATAAATACATATTTTACAGAACTCCAGCCTGGGACTAGAATTTTCCAGTTCAGAATGGAGAATCACCCATGGAAGAACCAATCTTGATATAAATGGAGAAACACCAGGACTAATTTTATTAAGATCAATGTCAGGGCTGGATAAGAAAGCTTAAAGAAGAGATCATCTTTATAAGATACCTAAATCCTAAGGCCAAATAAATAAGGAATTATAGCTACCCTTTGTAGATGTTGCCCAGATGTACACATGAACAAATATGGATGACTGGAACTGTGATAAATTTTGTATTAACATCTCCATAATCCGCAAAGTTAGAACTTGTTTTGGAACAACTTCTGTCATCAAATGTAAGTTTATAATTAAGGCAACATGTGCTGAGATGCTGGTGTTTGAAACAGGCTATGTGAATTTAAAACTCACTTTTCAACATCTGCCATTTCTACTCTGTATGTTTTGAACCTCTCTTTATAAATCCCAGGCCTTCTGAAATATAGAGATGCCATGCTATCAGCTGATTTCCTTTATTTATATAATAATTTTGAGATGATCTCTTTTTTTCCTAAACACACAGCATATTCTACCCCAAATTTAAACTATTATAAAAACCAAACCCAGGCATTGGGGCCCATAAAGAATCATCCAGCCTAGATATGCAAACAAATAAATAAAAGGGGAATGCCTAGTAAAAAAAGACCCTGCTGATTGTGTGTAAATAAGGAGCCACTGCTGTTTAGTGTTCACTAAACATTAAAAATACTCTGAAACTTGTTCATATCACTCTATATCATGTATTTTTTTTTCTTTTCTGAGAAATTTCCTATGTCTTCCAAATTTTTTCATGGACATCATCTTAATGGGTGCTCTGTGGCATTATACATATACTGGGCAGGGGGGAGGGAAGATTGGAATGAAGAGAACCAAAATATTAATACTGATTAACTCTGAGTGGCAAATACACTGTGACATTTATTTTCATCTTTTGTGTGTGTGTGTTTTACAAATTTTTCCACAATTGGAATGTGCTGCTTTTATACTTGGAAAAAGAAAGTTAATTTGAAAAATATTCTCACTCCTCACTGTTTGAGGCTGAGCTCTTTATAGGTAACAGTGTCCTACAGTGGATCTTTTTAAGATCACTTGGGATTTGGCAAAATTTCTATTACTCCTTGTGAGAATAAAGAGAAAGGTGAAAGGATGCTGGTCACACCAAAATAAATAGAGCACCTAGAACTTTAACACCACCACCCCTTCTCACACACACAAAATAGCTTCTTCTTTAAATCTAAAATTATGATTTCTTTGTGGGCCAATCAAGTATTTTTAAACCCTCTTTTAGGGGGGCCAAGATGGCAGACTAGAAGCAGCCTGCACAACTCCACTCTTGTGGAGAGCATCGAAAATAGTGAATAGATATTCATCTTTGGATTGATCATCTGAGCAAAAGCACTGGGAATCCACTAAAAGGAGATAAGTGAAGTGAAGAAGTGGGATGAGCTGTTCAGCAGGACTGGGCTAATTAGGGGAGGCACCCACATATGGGAAAGGGACAGAGGAGAAAATCCTGGGCTCCACACTTCCCCTGAGGATACTTCAACCGGACTGGTGGGAGGGCCCCTCCACTGCAGCAGGCCTCTGGACTGATACAGAGACCTAATTGGAGGCTGTGCAGCAGCAATGCTCTAGAGAGAACTGATGGCTGCCTTGTGAGCCCTGAGTGCTGCAGCTGGCATCATTGTAACATCCTAACCTAGGAACATTACTTTTGCCCAGGGGTCAGATCTGTGACTGCTGCCTCCCCTTGCCCCTTCCAGGCGGGGAGGGAATAGGGAATCCTGGTGCTCCTGTGTGCCCCATGGGCAGGTGACGTGCACCCCTGCCTCTGCCCCCACTGGGTGCCCTAGGCCATCAGTCCCCAACCTTTTTGGCACCAGGGACCAGTTTCATGGAAGACAATTTTTCCATGGACGACGGGGTGGGGGGGTGGAGGTGGAGCTCAGGTCTTGCTGTGAATGATAGGCAGCAGCTAGCCAGCTGCTCACCTCCTGCTGTGCGTCCCCCACCCTCAGTCTCGTGGAAGACAATTTTTCCACCCCTGGTGGTCCCAGGGGTTGAGGACCCCAGCCCTAGGCAAAGCAGGAGACCACAGACCCAGCACCCACTGTGTGACCTGGACAATCCTGCTCAACTGCACTTCCTCCAAGACCTGGGCAGAGCACATGCCTGTAGCCCTTAGTGCCCACTGCCCCACTGGGGCAGCTGGACCACTGCCACCGCCACTGCCTGAAAGCCTCCAAGCCAGACAAAAGCCAGAGCAGCCACTGCCTTTGGATCTGGGCGGCACGCATGCCATGGACCCATGCCATCCCGTACAGATGCCCTAGGTACCACGCCCTGCAGACGCCCTGCCCTGCAGCCACCCCAGCCCACGTGCATGAGTTCCATCCCCTGCATACCTGTTTCATCCTTTGTAGGCACCCTGCCCCACAGGTCCACTCTGTCCTGGAGCCCAGCTCTACTCCGTGCCTGAGCTCTGACCTGCTGGCCTGCTCCACACCAGGAAACCGCTCCACCCTGCACCCCATGGGCCTGCAGGGCCACTAAGCCCTGCACACCTGTCACACCCTGTGCCACACCCTGTATGTACCTCGCCCCACACATGCATCTGGCACCTCAGCCACCTAGGCCTGAATGTGTGTGCACCAGTGCTCCGTGGACCTCCTCCATCAAGTGCACATGCCCTGTCCTGCCGGCCAACCCCACCTTGCATGTGTCCCACCTTGCATGTGTACCTGGCACCAGGGGCTGGCCCTGCCACAGCAGCCCAGTGACAACCACAGGGAAACAGGGGAGACACAGCAGAGCAGCAGAGGTAAAGCCCCACAGCGCATCCATCACCCTCCTGCCTTGTCAAGCTTCTAGAGTAGGACCTAAGCACACCATCCAGGGACACATCCCTATCTTCACTGAGCAACTGAGATCCCACCACAGTAGAACAGTTGTACCGTATTGGCTATCTGGTTTGAGCTGAGAGAAGAGGACCCATATGAGAAGGAACCAGCATAAAAACTCTGGCAACATGAAAAAACAGGACATCTCAACACCCACAAAGGATCACAATAGCTCTCCAGCAATGAACTCCAACCAAAAGGAAACTGTTGAAATGACAGATGTGGAATTCAGATTATGGATGGCAAGTAAGATGAATGGAATTGAGGAGACGGTAGAAAACAATCTCAAACAAACCAAAAAAAAAAAAAAATTCAAGACATGAACTAAAAATTCACTAAAGAGATAGATAACATTAGAAAAGAAATAACAGAACTTAAGGAAATGAGTCATTTAGAGAATTTCAAAATACAGTAGAAAGCTTTAACAACAGGCTAGACCAAACAGAAGAAAGAATTTCAGAGGTTTAAGACAAGGATTTTGAAGTTACTCGGTAAAAAAATTTAGAAAAAAGAACAAACAAAAATGAACAATCCCTACAAGAAATACAGGATTATGCAAAATGAACACCTGGAAGATTCATAGCAAACAGGACATCATCAAGACATATAGTCATAAGCCTGACTAAAGTCAAAATGAAGGAGAAAATCCTACAAGATGTGAGATGAAAGCAACAGGTCACGTAAACAGGAAAATTCATCAGACTAACAGCAGACATCTTAGCAGGGACTTTTCAAGCCAGAAGAGATTGGGGTCCCATTCTTAGTCTTGTTAAATAGAATACCTGCCAGCCAAGAATTTTGTATCCTGCAAAACTAAGTTTCATACATGAAGGATAAACAGTCTTTCCCTGACAAACAAACATTAAGGGAATTTGTCACCACTAGACCTGCCCTACAGGAAATGCTTAAAATTGCTCTATACATGGAAAAGAACAATAGATACCCACAAATATAAAAACACCCAAAAGTTAAAGCTCACACCTCTTAAAAACTGTTACATAAGGGAGAAAACAAAGCAACTAGGTATCAGTCAATGTGATGAATAGAACAGTATCTCACATATCAATACTAACATTGAACATAAAAAGTCTTAATGCTCCATTTAAAAGATACAGACTGGCTGAATGGATCAAAAAAAAAACACCCCAAGTATCTGCTGTTTCCAAAAATAACATCTATCTAGCAAGGATACTCACAGACTCAAGGTAAAGGGATGGAAAAAAAAATTCCACATGAATGGAAACCAAAAGCAAGAAGGAGTAGCTAGTCTCATATCAGATGAAATAGTCTATAAATCAACAATGATAAAAAAGACAAAGATGGTCATTATATAATGATAAAGGGAGCAACTCAGCAAGAAGATACAACAATCCTAAATATATATGCATCTAACACTAATATAGGAGCTTCCAGATTCATAAATCAAATATCACTAGATCTAAGCAAAGAAATAAACAGCAGCATCATAATTGGTGGGGACTTCAACACTCTGTTGACAGAACTGGACAGATCATACAGGCAGATGATTAACAAAGAAACACTGGACTTAAACAGGGCTCTAGAACAAAAGGACCTAAAAGACATCTACAGAACATTCTACCCCAAAACTGCAGAATATACATTCTTCTCTTCAGCACATGCGACATTTTCCAAGATAGAGCATATGTTAGCCCACAAAACAAGAGTCAGCAAATTCAGAAAAATTGATAATTCCATGTATCTTCTCAGATCACAGTGGAATAAAACTAGAAATCAACTCTAAGAGGAACTCTCAAATCTACAGAAAGTCATGGAAATTACATAACCTGATTCTGAACAATACTTAGGTCAATGATGAAATTCAGATGGAAATCAAAAGATTTTTCATGCTGAATAACAATCATGACACAAGCACTCAAAGTCTATGGGACACAGAAAAAGCAGTATTAACAGGGAAGTCCATAGCCTTAAATGCACACTTACATCAAAAAGACAGAAAGATCACAAATTAACAATCTAATGTCATACCTCAAGAAACTATAAAAAGCACAAACCAAACCAAAAGCTAGAAGAAAAGAAATAATAAATCTCAGAGCAGAACTAAACAAATTGGAAACCAAAAAAATTTTTGAAAACCAAAAAACCAAAAAAACAAAGGAACAACAGAACAAAAAGTTGGTTCTTTGAAATGATAAAAAGAATCAATAGGCCTGTAGCTAGACTAACCAGAAATAGAAGAGAAAGGATCCAAATAAGCACAATCAGAAATGAAAAAGGAGACATTACAACTGATACCACAGAAATACAAAATATCATCCATGACTACTACAAAAACCTCCATGCACACAAGCTAGAAAATCTAGACTAAACTAAAAATTTTGGAAAACACGTGACCACCCATGCTTGAATCAGAAAGAAATAGAAATCCTGAACAGACCAATAACAAGTAATGAGATTGATGAAGTAAGAACAATTCTCCCAACAACAAAAAAACCCAGACCAGATGCATTCACAACCAAATTCTATCAAACCTACAAAAAAGAATTGGCAGCCATTCTTCTGAAACTGTTCCATAACATCAAGAAGGAGGGAATCCTCCCTAACTCATCTATGAAGCCAGTATAACCCTGATACAAAAGCCAGGAAGGACACAACAAAAAAGAAAACTACAGACCAATATCCTTTATGAACATAAACGCAAAAATCCTAAACAAAATACTAGCAAACTGAATTCAACAGCACATCAAAAAGATAATCCACAATGATCAAGTGGGATTCATCCCAGGGATGCAAGGATGGTTCAATATACACAAATCAATAAATGTGAGTCACCACATAAACAGAAGCAAAAACAAAGACCATGCAATCATCTCAACAGATACAGAAAAAGCATTTGATAAAATCCATCACCTGTTCATGATAAAAGCCCTCAACAAACTAGGCATACAAGGAATATACTTCAAAATAATAACAGCCATACATGACAAACTCATGGCAAACACCATACCGAGTGGAGAAAAGCTGAAAGCATTCCCCCTAAGAACTGGAACAAGACAAGGATGCCCACTGTTACCACTTCTATTCAACATGGAAGTCTTAGCCAGAGCAATCAGGCAAGAGAAAGAAATAAAGGGCATCCAAATCAGGGAAGAGGAGGTCAAACTATCCCTGTTTGCCAATGATATGATCTAAAAACCTTACCAAAAGACTCCTAGAATTGATAAATAAATTAAGCTTCAGGTTCCAAAATTAATGTACACAAATCAGTAGCATTTCTATATACAATAATAGTCAAACTGAGAGTCAAATCAAGGACTCAATATCATTTATAATAGCTGCAAAAAAATAAAGTACCTAGGAATATAATTAAGCATGGAGGTAAAAGATCTTTACAAGGAGAACTATAAAACACTGATGAAAGAAATCAGAGATGACAAAAATATGGAAAAACATTTCGTGCTCATGGATTGGAAGAATCGACAATGTTAAAAAATCCACACTCCCCAAAGTGATTTACAGATTCAATACAACTCCCATCAAAATTCCAATGTCATTTCTCATGGATACAGAAAAAATAATCCTAAACTTCATATGGAACCAAAAAAGAGCTCAAATAGCCAAAGCAATCCTAAGCAAAAAGAATAAATCTGGAGGCATCACATTACCTGACTTCAAATTATACTGCAAAGCTATAGTAACCAAAGCAACATGGTAACTTGTATAAAGGTAGACACACATAGGCCAGGGGAACAGAACAGAGAACCCAGAAATAAAACCACATAGCTATGACTAACTTATTTTTGACAAAGTAGATAAAAACATATACTGGGGAAACGAAGCCCTATTCAATAAATGGTGCTGTGAAAACTGGAAGACCACATGCAGAAGAATGAAACCAGATCCCTATCTCTCACCATATACAAAAATTAACACAAAATGGATTAAAAACTTAAATGTAAGACCTGAAACCATAAAAATTCTAGAAGAAAAATGTAAGAAAAATTCTTCTAGACATTGGACTAGGCAAAAAATTTATGAGTAAGATCCCAAAAGCTAATATAGCAACAACAAAAATAAATAAATGGGACTTGATTAAACTAAAAAGTTTCTGTGTAGCAAAGGAAATAATCAACAGAGTAAATAGACAACCTATAGAATGGGAAAAAATATTCACAAACTATACATCCAACAAAGAGCTAATACCCAAAATCTACAAAGAACTCAAACAAATCAACAAAAAAACAAATAACCCCATCAAAAACTGGGCAAAAAACATGAACAGACTATTCTCAAGAGAAGACAGACAAAAGGCCAACAAATATATGAAAAAATGCCAACATCACTAATTATCAGTAAAATGCAAATTAAAACCACAATGAGATACCACCTTACCCCTGTCAGAATGGCCATTAATAAAAAGTCAAAAAACAATAAATGTTGATACAGTCGTAGTGAAAAGGGTACACTTATACACTGTTGGTGGGAAAGTAAAACTTGTACAACCCAGATGCAAAGCAGTATGGAGATTCCTCAAAGAACTAAATGTAGACCTACCATTCAATCCAGCAATCCCACTACTGGGTATCTACCCAAAGGAAAAGAAGTCATTTTATCAAAAAGGCATTTTTACCTAAATGTTTATCCCAGCACAATTCATGACAGCAAGGATGTGGAATTAACCTAAGTGCCCATCAACTGATGAGTGGATAAAGAAAATGTGGTATACACATACCACAGAGTACTACTCAGCTACAAAAAGGAATGAAATAATGTCTTCTGCAGCAACTTGGATGGAACTGGAGACCAATACTATAAGTGAAGTACCTCTGGAATGGAAAAACAGATACCACATGTTCTCACCTATAAGTGGGAGCTAAAATGAAGGATATATATGATCATAAAGAGAAGTTATGTACATTGGAGTGGGAGATGAGAGATAAAAATCTACCTATCAAGTACAACATACACTATTCTAATGGTGTGTACACTAAAAGCCCTGACTTCAGCATGATATAATTCATCCAATAACAAAAAACACTAGTACTCCATAAATTTTTTGAAATAAAAAAATTTTTTAAAAAATAAAAATTGATAGAAGTTGGTGATTCATTCAGGAAATAGGGGGAAAATTAAGCATGAAAAGATTATTCCAGAATTCTAAGTTTGAAAAATGGGAGGAATTATATTGTACTACTTTCACCCTTTATGTAGATAAACAATTTTAGTTCTCAGAATAATACTCTTTAGACCTCTTTGACTTTTCATATATTATTTTCTCAAACAAGCCTAAATATGTTTCTCACATCCTCTACTCATCCAGGAAAACTCCTATTCATCCTACAAAACCCCGATTAAGGATATCCTCTTCCTATACACTTTTTTCTTAAATCAGTTGTTCTCAAACTTTAGTATGCATCAGAATCACCTGGAGGACTTGTTAGGACAAGATTGCTGGGCCCTAGTAGCAGAGTTTCTAACTCACCAGGTCTAGGATGAGGCTGGAAAATTTGAATTTCTAACTCATTCCCAGGTAATGCTGATACTGTTAGTCTGGAAACCACACTCTGAGAATCACTGTCCTAAATTCTAGCTGGAATTAATAATTTATTTTTCTGTATCACTTTAGTGGCCGTACATGTTTCATTTTTTGCACTTATGTCACCATAATTTATGTTTTTTCTCCAGTTACACTTTTTCTGTTTCTTCCGTTGTCACAATTCCTAATACGGTATCTGGAATATGAAAATCATTCAATAAATGTTGGTTGATTAAATAAAAAAATTTTTAAGCCCTCTTTTAACACAGTATTATTATATGTTGCATCTTTTTATTTTGTAATTTTCCTCTTTTCTTTCATTTTACAAATTTTTTAATACATTTCCTCTATTTACTCTTTGATAGCAGAGAACTATTATAATAATATCTTAGGTTCACTTGGCCAATATATGACATTACAATATTCTTATATTCTCATAAATTTAACAAAAGCAGATTTATTCTTTTCATACCATCATGCTGAACTTGGGAAGAGAAAAAGATAAACAGGTAGATTGATAGATAGATATCTTACATCAATTTTCAGGTTTTATCTAATGAGTCCAAAGAAAACGAATAAAATTAGTTTTACCTTGGAAATACATAAAAGCAACACTTACAGAGCTTACTCTTTTGTTCATAAAGCTCGAAAACGATTATTGAAATAGCAGTGTGCAAATTCTAATTTTAAAAAGCTATCTGAGGTACTGTAAAATATTTTCATAATTTTAGATCACTCGTAATTTGTGTTAATTTTACTAATATAGACATTTTGACAAATAGTAATTTCCCCTTTAAACAATAACAAAAATCAAGCAAAAAAGCATAATTTTTATTTTACTACATTAACTTCATCCCTTTATATGCATGTCACAATATATGTAAATCCAAAACTCCTAAGAACTAAAGTCAAGTAAAAAGATGTTGATCTCATTTGCCCAAAGAATTCTTTCCAGTTCTGTCTCTTTGCCTGGTTGCCTATTGCACAACTGAGTTTATAATTTAGTTTGTAATTTCTCTGTTAGCAGCAGAAACTGCAGCTTTTTGAATGATCACAGTAATCCCCTAGAGCCATTGTTTACAGTATTTTTTAATTTAATGCTGTCACTGCAGGGAGTTTTCTTCTCTAGAACACTGAACTTTTGACAGTACATATGGTCTTAACAAATTTCCCAGGTGCTGAACACCACCCAACCTGTATTTTTGGCAGCCTACAGAGATATTTAAGTCTGCTTTTGTCATTCTAATACTGTTTACAATGTTTTTTGGATGTGAAAGTTTGAAGTGGTTGGCGGAAATAATCGAGCTTCAAATGCCTATATTATCAGGGCAAATGTATTGTCAAAGAAAATTCACTTCTGAGAAAGGGAAACAAAAGCCATTCACTTACTAATATTTTTGGAGAACTATTACGGAAATATGTGTATGAGATGTTATTCTTTGTACTTTCAGATCATAGGGACAAGTTTTCTGTCTTTTATCCACTGTAAAAAGTAACGTACAATGTTTTCTTAACCCAGTTTATAAATCTGGGTAACTTCAAGATGAGCACCAAATAGGCCCAGTTGTTAACCTTGCTGATTATAGGATTTCAAATTAATTTTAGAATATCAGTGAGTGGAAAATACAGGTTCCCTACCAGATAACAGAAACACTGTGCTAGCCTGGAGTACTCAGCAAAATTGTTACAAAGTAGACTGGGCAGGTACCAAGATAATTACTTTGGTGGGGGGGAAGGGAGTGTCCAGCACTTTCTTGCCCTGAAATGGCCAGCTCCAACAGCCCTGACTGCTTTAGAGCAGCTTTGGCTGTCCTATAGTGCCCTTTAGCTAATTGTAATACTAAAATCCCTGTCTAGTGAAAAACTATAACAACATTAAAATAACATAAGTTTCTTGATAGCATATGATGATGGTACTGCGCCTGTGTGATTTGTTTCACTGTGAACAAGCAAAGATACAATGTAAAAACTCTGCATCACTCTTTTTGAAGATATTTAAGGTAACATGACAGGGTGGGCAGATGAGGATTTTGCTAGCAAGAAGCTCCTGTGGAAGAAATTCCTGTGCCGCCCAGGAGCATGTACCCTAGTAACTAATCTCTAATAAACTCATCTAAGTCATCAAGCTAGTTTTGTTTGAGTCATTCTTTGGTCTCTCAGTTCCCTCTCAGTTTGGGGGGTGGTTTTTCTATACTGTCCCAGGATTTTCACGAAACAATCAGCATATATTTATTGGCTGGCTAAATTGAAATAGTGGCTAATCAGTTAATGATACTAGATGAATGAATGATATTAAGACTGCATAGGTAGGAAGAAAGTATTTAAAAATCTTAAACTATATTTATAAGTCAGTGTGTATATATATCCCTTTTTCCTCAACTTATTATTTTCTTCCAATTTATTCCTCAACAACCTTACATATGCTATCCACAAAACCCTAGGTAATAGGCAGGCATTATTAATACCCCCCTTTTACAGAGCAATGACTAGAACCTAGGTTTTCCTAACTCCAAAACCATACACTTTAGGATTTATGCTATTTTTGCACAATTTGAAAACTATGTTGGTCATTATAATGCACATTTTGGCATTTTTCAAAATGGCTGCTCAGAAAATGAACTCCTTTCTTTGCTTTGTGTCCAAATTGTGTGAATCAGACTCTGTGGGAGACAGAGTTGTCACTGTCTAGAAGGCCAAACACTTGTACTACTAGCCCCCTTGCAACTAGGGTGCAGACTCATGTGCTAAGCCCAACAAACCTGTTGTGATTCCTGGGATTTTGAGCCTGGCATGAGGATTCAAAGGAGAGACAGTTTATAATTTGTTTCCAGCTTTGGCAGCATCTAGTACCTAGTTTCCAGTGATAACACTGGCAAAAGAATCAAGAATCTAAGAGTCCAGCAGTGGTATCATCAGTGGCACAATTATAAGCAGACCATTCTGTGGTATGATTTGGGTGTATCTGTGGCTGCATCTTGAGCCTAGCTCTGTTCCTTGTTCTCCAACTTTTTCATCAATTCTGTGATCTGCCTGATACCCATCTAGAAAATACCTTTTCAATTTTAATTAACCATAATTGGTCTCTGTATCTCATGTACTTACAGGTTGCCAGGACCAAAGGATAATTATCTACTTACCCCTGTACCACATTATTTCTCTATATCCTGTTTTTATCAGCAGTGATTATAGCAGTATCAGTTATCTCCCAAAATCCATTCTTCCCTTTTTCTCCAATTGCAAAACCCCTGATTTTAGTTAGGCCACTCAATCAGACTTCTTTTCCCAAATTTCCTTGCAGCTAGGTTGGTTCATATAACTAAGTTCTGGCTTATGGAATGTGAGTGGAAATGATGGGTACAACTTCTGTGTCATGATATTAATAGAAAGAAGCATTCTCTCTACTTCACCTTTGCCCCTTACTTCCAGCTAGCAATATCAGCAAAGGCAGACATGATGGTGGGAGCTAAAGCAGCTATTTTAGGCCATGAGATGGAAGCTACAAGTTGAGAATAGCAGAGCAACAACGTAGAAGAAGTGTGGGTCCTGGATGAAGCTCAGCCTTCAGCCCTGGTCTGCTTACCTTTTGACTATTCTTGTAAAATAAATGAACTTCCCTCTTTTTTAAGCCATTGTTATTTTGGAGTTTGTTGCAAAGCCAAACCTGCATTCTAGCTAATGTGGCCATCAGCATTTTCAACTACATTACCCAACTGCTTGCAAGTCATCCTTAATCTTGGATTCTGTTGAATTTTTCTTATGAGAAAAGAAGCATTGCTTCACGTGCCTCCCACTTTGAGCTTTTTGAAATTCAGTCATTTTGTCAGCCAAATATAATACCTACTCAGCAGTAACAGAAGAGAGAAGAAATTAAAGGGGGATTGCTTGACCACTTGGGCCACACTGGCAGAAATGGAAGACCCAGTATTGCATGAAGAAACATAGCAGATTCTAAAAGGTTAGGCCTTAGTTTTGTATGATGCTGGAAAAGTGGTATGAGGCCTTTCAGTAGTACTTAAATAATATTTTCACGCTGGTTTTCACTGAGGTTCATGCCACACCACCTAAATAGAAGAACAAATAAAACAGCTGTGTTTAGATTTATGATACAATTTTCTTACTAACAAAATTGCAGTTGAGGTTACTTTTTATTTATCTCACTGAACAAATGTTCCAAAAGGAGGTCTCTCTTTTTCCAATTAAACATAATCTCTATTTCATAAATAAAGTTAATAAAGTCAAATGCAATTCAGTTACAAAAATCTTTCTTTTCTCAGATCATAGTTGACCATTTCCATGTGCATAAGATAAAAATGTAGAGAAACAAGTGGCTTTGCTAAACATTTTGGTATGTGGAGAAACCATTACATTACTGATGCTAAGGGACTGCAATCACATCCACATCAGAATGAAACTGCTGACTGCAATAAATTACTGTGTATGTTAGAGTCTTGATTTGACCCACAGTACTTCATAATAGGTGATTTCTGTGTCTAAATCTCTGCTTTCTTTGGAGTAAAAAGAAAAACCTGGAATATTTTCCCACTATGTCTCATGTTCTATAGCTAAGAAAAAAAAACAAACCCTATTTTTGCATTGTTGCAAGAATGTAAAAGTTTACTGCTCCCAGGAAGTAAGATTGAGTCAGTAATTATGAGCATTAAAATTACTATCACTGTTAATTTTTTTTCTACCCAAACTACTAGAATACTTCATGTACAGTTGAAATTGTTAAAAAAAAAATTTTTAAGACACACATATGACATATCATAGAGTCATCTTCTTGAACCATATCAATTTCCTCCCATAGGTATCAGAAAACCAAGAGATCTGATAACTTCTTCCCTCTGTTCTGATATTTACCAGGACAAGTATCTCTTAATAGTATGAAAATGACCAGCCAAGAGCTCAGCTGCCAAAGATGATTGCTTTAAAGTTCTTGTAACATTAGCCTAAGGCAGCCTAAGAGACAAGGAAGGAGACAAATCAGACCTTTGAACACGACTAAGCAAACCACAGCCAAATGGATAATGTTTCACAAAGAACTTGTAATCTTTGGATGCTGGGGTTTCTTCTACCACACACATTCCATAATGGCTAGAAATTCCAATAGTTCTAAATACCCACTGAGCTCTAAGCCGAGAAATGAAATCCTGTGTATACAATATCAAAACAGTCAATTAATTCAGTTTGTTTCAACAACTATTTACAGAGTACTTTCTATATGCCAGGCAATAGCGTAGGTGACAAGGATATAGCAGTGAGAGAGAGAGGAGCCAACTAGAGACATCCCTTGTCAGACCGTCCTGCTGGGAAGGTTGAAT
Source organism: Daubentonia madagascariensis (assembly GCA_023783475.1). Lineage (NCBI taxonomy): Eukaryota > Metazoa > Chordata > Mammalia > Primates > Daubentoniidae > Daubentonia > Daubentonia madagascariensis. The sequence continues at coordinate 39,726,507 of JAKFHU010000600.1, forward strand.
ATTGGATTGAGGAGAGGGGAAAAGAGCTGCAGCTCAGTGTGGATCACAGAGAGTAAAGACAGAGATGGCTGGGGACCTCAGGGAGAAAAACTGTGAAGCTGAGAAGGAAGAGGATAAAGAGGAGAAGATATTGGCAAGGATCAACCCACAGAGGCTTAGAGTCCAGTGAAAGGGTAAGGGGGAATTCTCCTCCCCCTCTACACGCCTTCGATGAGCAGTGGGCCACTAAGCTTATGGAAGGCTTTTCCACCCTCCATGCACCCAGATGTGGTGGCAAGTAAGGAATAGCGGGGTGAACTAGTGAGCCCTAAGAGTTAGGACAGGCTGTGAGGGGCTCCCCCTGGCAGATTGCCACAAGAGGCCAGAGTGCTGGCTTTCTTCCATCCAGACACTTCCTCCCCTGCACCGCCCCCAACTACTGCAACTGAGAAAGCACTCTGAGCTCTGGCTGATCAGGAGCCACAGCCCCTCCCCCACCCATTACAATCATGAGAATAGTTTGAACTAAGTTTATCTATGGCAGCTTCTCTCAGGTGGGGTTGCACGCCAGTGGCTTAGATAAGCAAGCCGGTCACAGTGGCCCCCAGACATGAGAGGGGTGAAGGGGGATGCAGGGGAGAGGTCTCAGAGCTGGACTCAGGTGGCAAGGAAGCCCACGCGGACATATCTGATGGGAAAGTGTGGTGGGGTGCTAAGGTACAAGGATCTGGGAGCGCACCCATCCCCCCTGCTAGAGAACCACCATACTGGATACAGGTGTGGCATTTGGAGAGGACTAGCCTAGCCTCTGACTCCTTGGCAACCAAACACCTCGCACCCAGGCACGCGGGCTGACCAAGTGCTGTGGCCTCTCACCCCACTCATTACAACAGGGAGAGCAGTTTGTGCCAAGAAGTTCATAAGCAGTCTCTTCTCTCTGGTAGGTGCGTGCTCCAGGCTGAGGTTCCCACAGATAGAGGGGCTGACACCTCTTCCTTTGAGGATTTGTAGTGGAACAGGGGTGCATAATCTGGGAACACCCAGCCCACCAGCGTTTTGCAGAGACCCACACTAGTGAGTCAGACATACAGACCAGGGGGAGGATTGAGAGCTGGACTTGGGTAATAAGGGAGCACACATGGACTGATCTGACAAGAGTGTGCTGTGGGGGTCCAAGGAGTGGCAATTTGAGATAGCCCCCACCCCTCCCCGCAAAAAAACTGCGCAAGATCTCAGCCTAGGGCTTTAACACTCAAGTGTTTAGACCCCTCCCTGGTGAACAACCTTTCTGGTTTGGAGAGCTTGTTCTGACCCTCCTACCAGCGGCCCCTCCTAGTGGCCAGAAAAGCAACTTCTGAGCCCCGCAGAGGCTTTGCAGAGCAAAGCCGTTCAGGCTCCCTCAACGTAGCCACAAACTGTGTTGCTCCTCCCCCCACCTCAGTGGTGGTAGAGATCAAGCAACCCCCTGGGAGCTACAGTCCCTCCTAAAGCATGGGGCACTCAAGTACTTCACCTAGGGGACCAGAGCCTACCACGGGCACAAAAAAAAGGTGGCTCCTTCACACAAACATCAACCAATGACAGAGAAAACAACTCTGTAGACCATAATAGCATCTTCCAACTCAGGAAAACAGGGCATGGCTGATTTGTACTCACAAGTACCACCTGCCATCTTAGAGATTAAGGCAGGTGACCCAGATGGCAGGACAGAGGCAACCCGAGAGGATCATCAAACCTGTTTGATCATCCCATAGGCAACTCAGGAGCAGCACTCTTCTCCCTGGCACAGTCAGGGACTGATCTTTGGGGACCCAGGGACAGGACCACAAGTGAGGCCTGGGACCCCCAGGCCATGACAGAGAGGCCAGATAGGAAGGAATCAGTGAAAGAACTCCAGAAGTATGAATAATCAGAGCAAAAGGACATCCCCAAAAGGAAACAACAACTCTTTACCAATGGATACCAACCAAAACAAAAACACTGAAATGACAGATAAAGAATTCCACATATGGATTATATGGAAGCTCAAAGAAATACAAGAGAAAAATGGAAACCAACACAAAGAAACCACAAAAACAATACATGAAATAAATGAAAAATTCACTAAAGAAATTGAATTATTTAAAAAAATCAAATAGAACTTCTATAAATGAAAAATTCATTCAAGGAAATACAAAACACAGTGGAAAGTTTAAAGAATAGACTAGACCAGGCAGAAGAAAGAATCTCAGAGCTTGAAGACAACACCTTCGAATCACACAAGTCAGTCAAAGATAAAGAACTGAGAAATAAGAGGAATGAAGAAAGCCTACAAGAAATACAGGATTATGTAAAAAGGCCAAACATAAGAATCACAGGCATCCCTGAGGTGAAGAAGAAAACACACAGGATTGGAAAACCTATTTGAGGGAATAATTGAGGACAACTTCCCTGGTCTTGCCAGAAATTTAGACATCCAGGTACAAGAAGCTCAAAGAACACCTGGGAGATTCATTGCAAAGAGGCAATCACCATAACACATAGTCATCACACCGACCAAAGTCAACACAAAGGAGGAGCGCCTGTGAGCTGTAGGAGAAAATATCAGGCAACCTACAAAGGAAAGCCCATCAGGCTAACTGCAGACTTCTCAACTGAGACCTTAAAAGCCAGAAGGGATTGGGGCCCCATCCTCAGTCTTCTTAAACAGAATAATAGCCAGCCTAGAATTATATATCCCCACAAAACTAAGTTTCTTATATAAGGGAGAAATAAAGTCTTTTTCAGACAAGTAAACACAAAGGGAATTTGTTAAGACCAGACCTGCCCTGAAGGAAGTGTTCAGATCTGCATTATGCATCAATCAACACAATAGACACCCACCATTGTACAATTACCAAAAAGCTAAAGGTCAGAGCCCAGATACCACTATGGCTCAAGAGGTAAAACAAAGCAATAAGGTTCTACCCAACAAGATGAACAGAAATGCATCCCACTTATCAATTCCTTCAATAAACATGAACAGCTTGAATTCCCCAACAAGAGACATAGGCTGGCAGAATGGATAAAAATATACAAGCCAAGTATCTGCTGCCTCCAGGAAACACATCTAACCCACAAGAACTCATTCAGATTATAGGTGAAGGAATGGAAAAAAATATTCCATGCAAATGGAAACCAAAAGAAAGTTGATATAGCCGTTCTCATATCAGATAACATAGACTTCAAATCAACAATAGTAAAGAAAGACAAAGATAGTCATTATATCATGGTAAAGGGAGCAATTCAAAAAGAAGACATAACAAGTCTAAATATTTATGCATCTAACACAGGTGCACCCAGATTCATAAAGCAAACCCTACTAGATATAAACAAAGTGACAAACAACAGCATTGTAACTGCCAGGGACTTCAACACCCCATGACAAAATGGGACAGATCCTCCAACCAGAAAATAAACAAACAATTAACTTAAACAAGACTCGAGAGCAAATGGGCCTCACAGACATTTATGGAACATTCTACTCAAAAACTACTGAATATACATTCTTCTCATCAGCACATGGAACATTCTCTAAGATTAATCACATTTTAAGCCATAAAACATGTCTCAACAAATTAAAAAAAAAAGTAATTACACCATCTTCTCAGACCACAGTGGAATAAAATTAGAAATCAACTCCAACAGAAACACTCAATTCTACACAAAGTCATGAAAATTCAACAACCTACTGCTGAATGACCATTGGGTAAAGGAGGAAATTAAGATTAAAATCAAAAGACTCCTTGAACTAAATGACAAAGGGGACATAAATTGTCAAAATATATGGGATTCAGCAAAAGCAGTCTGAAGGGGAAAATTCATAGCCTGACATGCCTACATCAAAAAGACAGAAAGATCACAAATCAACAATCTAATGAATCATCTCAAGGAACTAGTAAAGGAAGAGCAAACCAAACCCAAACCCAGCAGAAGAGAAGAAATAATTAATGTCAGAGAAGAATTAAATGAAATTGAAAGCAAGAAAATAATACAGAAGGTTAATGAAACAAAAAGTTGGTTCTTTGAAAACATAAACAAAATTGAATGACCTCTCACTAGATTAACCAGAAATAGAAAAGAACGGACCCTAATAAGCTCAATCAGAAATGAAAAAGGAGATATTACAACTGACACCACAGAAATACAAAATATCATCCGTGAATACTATAAAAATCTCTGTACACATAAACTCAAAAACATTGAGGAAAGGGACATATTCCTGGAACTTCCAAGGCTTAATCAGGAAGAATTAGAATGCCTGAACAGACAAATAATGAGCAACAAAATTGAAATAGCAATAAAAAAATCTTCCACCAAAAAAAGTCCTGGACCAGATGGTTTCACAGCTGAATTCTATCAGACCTACAAAGAAGAATTGGTACCCATACTGCAGAAATTATTTCATAACATCAAGAAGGAAGGAATCCTCCCCAACTCATTCTACTAAGCCAATATCACCTTGATACCAAAGCCAGGAGAGGACACAACAAAAAAAGAAAACAGTACTCCTTATGAAAATAGATGGAAAATTCTCAATTAAATTCTGGCAAACTGAATCAGCAGCACATCAAAAAAATAATCCACCATGACCAAGTGGGCTTCATCTCAGGGATGCAAGGATGGCTCAACATATGTAAATCCATAAACGTGATTCACAACATAAACAGAAGCAAAAACAAGATCATATGATCATCTCAATTGATGCAGAAAAAACATCTGCCAAAATTCAGCACCCTTTTATGATAAAAACTCTTAACAAAATAGGCACAGATAGAATATATCTCAAAATTATAACAACCATATACAACAAACCCACAGCCAACATAATACTACATGGGGAAAAGTTCAAAGCATTCCCACTTAGAACTGGAACAAGACAAGAATGCCCACTGTCACTACTTCTATTCAACATAGTGCCAGAAGTCCTAGCCAGAGTAATCAGGCAAGAGAAGGAAATTAAGGGAATCCAAATAGGGAAAGAGGAGGTCAAACTATTGCTCTTTCCTGATGATATGATCTTATATCTAGAAAACCCCAAAGATTCCACCAATAGACTCCTGGAATTGATAAATAAATTCAGCAAAGTCTCAGGTTACAAAATAAATGTACACAAATCAGTAGCATTCCTATACACCAACAACAGTCAAGCTGAGAATCAAATCAAAGACTCAATACCTTTCACAATAGTTACAAAGAAAATAAAATACCTAGGAATATATTTAACCAAGGAAGAGAAAGAGCTCTACAAAGAGAACTACAAATCACTGAGGAAGGAAATCTCAGAGGATGTAAACAAATGGAAAAACATATCATGCTTATGGATCGGCAGAGTCAACATTGTTAAAATGTCCATACTACCCAAAGTGATTTACAGATTCAATGCAATCCCCACATAATACCAATATCATTTTTTGAAGATCTAGAAAAAATAATTCTACGCTTCATATGGAACTAGAAAAGAGCCCAAATAGCCAAAGCAACCTTAAGCAAAAGGAACAAATCCAGAGGCATCACTTTATCAGACTTTAAGCTATACTACAAGGCTACAGTAACCAAAACAGCATGGTACTGGCACAAAAATGGAGACATAGACCAATAGAACAGAATAGAGAATGCAGATATAAAACCATCCACATATTGCTATCTGATCTTTGACTAAGCAAACAACAATATACACTGGGGAAAAGAATCCCTATTCAATAAATGGTGCTGAGAAAGTTGGATAGCAACATGTAGAAGATTGAAATAGGATCCAAATCTCTCACCACTCACAAAAATTAATTCAAGATGGATAACGGACTTAAACCTAAGACATGAAACCATAACAATTCCAGAAGAAAATGTAGGAAAAACTTTTCTAGATATTGGCTTAGGCAAAGAATTTATGAAGAAGACTCCAAAGGCAATCATAGCAACAATAAAAATAAATAAATGGGACTTGATTGAATTAAAAGGCTTCTGCACAACCAAGGAAATAATTAACAGAGCAAACAGACAACCAACAGGATGGGAGAAAATATTTGCAAGCTATACATATGATAAAGGGCTAATAACCAGAATCTACAAAGAACTCAAGCAAATTAACAAGAAAAAAAATCAAACAACCCCATTAAAATGTGAACAAAAGACATGAACAGAAGCTTTTCAAAAGAAAATAGACTAATGGCCAATAAACATATGAAAAAATGCTCAATGTCACTAATCACCAGGGAAATGCAAATCAAAACCACAATGAGGTATCACCTAACCCCAGTTAGAATGGCTTTTATCAAAAAGTCCCAAAACAGTAGATGCCCGTGTGGATGTGGAGAGAAAGGAACACTTATACACTGTTGGTGGGACTGCAAACTAATACAACCTCTATGGAAAATAGTATGGAGATTCTTCATGTGGAACTAACTCAAAGAACTAACAGTAGACCTACCATTTGATCCAGCAATCCCACTACTGCATATTTACCCAAAGGAAAAAAAGTCATTTTATCAAAAAGACACTTACACTCGAATGTTTACTGCAGCACAATTCACAATCACAAAGATGTGGAATCAACCCAACTGCCCATCAGTTCATGAGTGGATTAATAAAATGTGGTATATGTATACCGTGGAGCACTACTCAGCCATCAAAAAAATGAATTAATACCTTTTGCAATAATTTGGATGGAATTAGAGACCATTCTCCTAAGTGAAGTATCACAAGAATGGAAAAACAAACACCACATGTACTCACTATTAAACTGGAATTAACCAATCAACACTCATGGGCACAGATGGAAGTAAAACTCAGCGGAAACCAAACAGAGGGAGGAGGGATGAGGGGATAGGTGAAATCATACCTAACAGGTACAATGTACACTATCTGGGTGATGGGCACACTTACAACTTAGACTCAAGCAGTACAAAAGCAATTCATGTAACCAAAAAATTTGTACCCCCATAATGTTCTGAAATTTTTAAAAAATGATATAGCAGTGAATATGACATAGTTCCTTAACTCTACATGCTTACAGTCTAGTGTACAGACTAGTTACAGACCCCATGACAGATCATTCAACGTATAAAGAGTACAATGGTTAGCAGACAGGTAGTAAGAGTTTGAAAGCCTGAGTTCAAATTCTAACTTTACCATATCCTTACATGTTACTTAAATTCCCAATGCCTCAATTTCTTCATCTGTGCAATGGAAATAATAACTTTACCTGACTTATAGACCTGTTGTGACAATTAAATGAGAAAATATATTTAAATCACCTAGAATGAACCCTGGTATAGAGTAAATAATACTCACTAACTGTGACCTATGGTGATTTTTTTTAAGTTACAGAGTTCTTTGAAAGCACAAAAGTGAGAAACTTTGCCACACATGAATGTTACAGGAACACTTCCTGGGGAGAAGATGCCAGACAAAGGAGAGAGAGGTTCCCCACAGAGGAAATAATAATAAAAGGTATGGGGAGGTGAAACCACTTGGTGAGCACCCCTTGATGATGCCAAAATATAAATTCAGAGGATGTTCCTCAAAAGTTAAATTTAACTATTTGCTAGTTGTGTATATTAAAATGTGGATGAAAGACTTAGATTTTACGTGGATATTTTGACACCACAGAGAGAGCAGGGCTAGGAACAAATCCAGATCATGCAGGAGCCATAAGCAATAGGAATCCAGTGAAGCACTTTACATAAGTAAGTTGCATGATCTGATTTGCCTTCTTAAAAGATCACACTTCCTCTGTGATGGCAATGGATGGGAGTAGGGCAAGAGTAGAAACAGAGATACCATTCAGAAGACTGTTGTGGAAGTTTCGGCAAAAAAAGAACTTAAAATCAGGGTAGAGATTACAGAACTAGATAATAGAGGGTGGATTCAAAATATATTTTAGACATAAAGTGCTCAAGACTTGATGTTTGATTTGCATGGAGTAGGGGAGGAGAAGAAGATACTAAAAATTAGTCCCAGATTTTATATTTGAGAAATTGTCGGAATGACACATTTATTTAAGTAAAAAACCTGAAAGAAGAATAGATTTCAAGGAAAGATAATGAGCTCAGTTTTAAACAGTTTAATTCGAGATGCCTATAGAACATCTAAATAGAGATGTCAAGTGAGTACTTGAATATTTAGGTAGGTTAGGTTCTCAGAAGAGAAGTCTGGGATACAATCTTAAACAACACATGATATGTGAGTTCCTTTGGGTGGAATGAAATTGCCCAGGTAGACAAGAGAAGAAGGTCCTAGGATGTAGCCATAAGGAGCTTCAGAACTTAAAGATTAAAGAGAAGGAGCAATTGCTAAAGGAAAATGAGAAGTAGCCAAAGGTAATACAAAATCGGGAAATTTTAGTTTCATGGATGGCAAGGAAAAAGTATGTTTATCAAGAAAGAGGAGTTGATAAAATATACCAACAGAGTTGAAGTAAGGTGAAAACTGAATATTGTCCTTTGAAGTCTTTAGGTCCTTGGTGGTCTTGACAAGCGCCAATCAGTGAAGTGGTGTGGGTGGAAGCAGACTGAGCTGAAATGAAGTGTCAGTGGGAGATTTGGCTTTAAAGTGGAGAAGCCTGCTGGGGCAACAGCTGGAAGGTCTTAGAGGACCCTGGGAAGACTTGGGTGATTTCTCTTAAGATAGAAAAGACTGGAGTATGTTCAAATGCCTGAGATCCAGGAGTGGGTGGCAAATGTTGGAATCCTGAGCACAGTCTTCTCAACTTTCAGGACACAGCTTAACTACCCCTGCTTCTGAGGACCCTATCCTGATAATCTAAGTTAGGTGATGTGCCCATAGAAAAATGTCTGCAGACCTCTAGTAAACCACTCATCACACTGTAATGATTGGTTTACTTGTTTCACTCACTAAAATAGAACCCACTTAAGTGTAGGGATTACTTATCTAGTACAATGCCTGATATGCTCAATTCACTAGTCAAACAATAAGGTCCAGCCTATGAGTAAAATCAGTTCCATTTATTTGTTAAACACAAATGTCCGATTCTATTTTTTTTAAAAGCTTGCCAGAGACAAAGATTATTGGCTTTTTAAAAGGCCCACATAAAGAGAATTCCAACCTACACTTGAACTTAACTTACTAAAATGTGGTAGAATAGATAAGGGTATACAGATTTCTTATATAAATGATTTCTTCTAACTTTCCCATAAATACCATATTTTATGCATTTTTATATCCTCACTGGGTCCAGAAAGGCACCATAGTTCAATAAATATTTGTTGATTGATCTTTACTTCATCTGCATGAAATTTTGTATATACAAAGCACAAAGACTGCCACTGAATATTCTGTTAAAACATTTAATACCTGTTTGGTGTTAGCTAAGCAGCTGTGTCACGCATCAATTTGACAAAGACAGTTCACACAAAACAGCAGGTAAGTTAATCATTGCAAATAAGACCATCTATTTGCCACATAAAATAGATGTATTGGTCTCCCTGCAATATGCAATCTTCTTTAGCTGTCAAGTGATTAAATTGCCAAGCTTAAGTTCTAATTGTTTAAATTTGTTGGTGCTAGAAACTGATAATAAAGTGAATCTGCTCATAGGAACACCTCTGATGGGCAGAGATGTTCTGTAGCACCGTAAAAACAGAAACTTTTCTAGCAAAAAAAAATTTACAAGGCAACCAATCTATTGTTCTCTGTGATGAATCTGTACAGGACATTTTCCTTCTATGCAAAGTACAGTCATTTTATTTTCCTGCTGCTACTCCTACTGCCTCAGGCACATATGTACTAAGAGAGCCAAAAAGTCAGAAAAACAGCTAGAACTCTAACGTATTGACATTCAATCTTTCTTAACTAAAGAAACCTAGCAAAGTATGCTATTTCCTTTCCCAGTACATCAGACAAATGTCACAAAATGTACATTTCTGTGGTAGAGATCACTGATTTACCTATATCTGTGTTTTTGGAATTAAAATTATAGTTTATGGAAGAAAAACAAAACATTTGATAGGTGACATTTCCAGCTATTTAATCAGACAATACTTGGTTGGAAACATGGGCCCTATCATTAGGAGAATGATATTTTTAGGTCTGGGGCGGAGGAAAATTCTTCTCTCAGTTATTCTAGCACAACTGGGGGCACAAAGGAGGTTGAAAATTGAATGCTTATTTCAGGCTATTAAATAATATGTTGTGCTGAAGTAGGGCATTAAGAGTCTGTGTGACTTCTCAGAAAGAAGTCTACCATGAGTATGTTAGTCTAGCTTTCCTTCCAAATTCCTACTGAAGTGACCAATGGAATATTCAAATTGGACATGCTGCCTTAACACTGTACACTAGAAGAGAGCTCCATCTTTCCAGACCAGAAATAAAAAAGGATGGGAAGGACCTGTGGGGATCAAAATATTAGGCAATAAATAAGAGGATACTGTAATCAACCCTTATTAACTAGAGGGAGCATCCAGAAACAGGGGCAGGACACATGACTCTGGGGAGAGTTCCTCTTTTTATCTTTCTAGACTGACAGCACAGGACCTGCCAGCCAACACTGGAAGGCTCCATGGTTTTCTTCTAACTCAGGAAGAACCAAAGCAGCCAAAAAGTAGGTACGTGGAATATGGGAGACAATTAATCCACAATGTAGTGCAGAGACATATCTCCCTGACACAATGACCCACACTAGCTCCCTCCCTGATCATCTCATATTGGTAATTTACTATGAGATTTTTGTTGAACTGGTTGTTTATTTCTTCTGTACTTCCTTCTGTCTAGACTTGAAGGGCCTCTGTGAAACATTTGGGGAGAACAAGATGCATACCAATTTCTAACAGAACCCACTCACCTCCTACAAATGTTGGCAAGCATAGGCAACCTTCTGGAAGTAAACTAAAACTGAAAAATCATGAGAGCTAAAAATTCGGGGAGTATAAATAAAGGGAAGCACTTAGAAAAATTACACTTATCTTTTGACTCAACAGGAACTCTGAACATTTACCATGGGTCAAGCACTGTGCTAGGTTAAAAAGAAAAAACAAAACAGCCCTGACACCTTCCTTCTTTTGAGGAAGAACCCAGCTGCCTCTGACACTGATTTGCTACCAGAATCAAATAACCTTTAGGAAATATCTAATCCATGTATTAGCATAACTCAAGGGACCACCGAGTTGATAGTGCAATAAGAGGGACAAATCTAAGATTAAGAATTAGTTCAAAAATATAAAACAAATTAAAGCCACAATCAAGGTAGTTAAAAACACAGAAAAAATCAAATCAGTAAACTACAAAATAAATTTAAGCAAGTCACCCAGAACTCTCATGAAAACCCTAAATAATTTAAACTATGAAAAAAATAGGAGGGGAGAGAGAAAGAAAGAGAGAGAGAGAGATCCTGGTACTTCAACCTCTGATTAAGAGGAGCAACAGAAAGAAAAAAATCTACTGTATATTCAAAGTAATGATAAAGGAAAAATTTGCTGATGTAAGAAAGGCCCAACTTCTCCGTGGCAATTGACAAGCTATTTCTAATATTTGTATAAATAGTCTAAGGACCTAAAAAAGCCCAGACAATGTTAAGTATTAACACTATTTGAATACAGCTGGACAACTTCCTAGAAAGCTACAATATTCAAAACAGTTTGGTATTGGTGTAAGGACAGAAAAATAATGCATTGGGACAGAACAAAGAGTCCAGAATGGACTCACCCTTATATGTCCAAAAGAGTTCTGACAAAGGCAAAAAAAAAAAAAAAATTCAATGGAAGAAAGAAAAGTATTTTCAACAAATAGAGCTGAAATAACACGATATTCGTATGAAAAAAATAAATCTTGATCATCATGTCATGCCATACAAAAAATAATAATTAAGAATAGATAACAGACCCAAACTTATAAGCTAAAATTATAAAGCTTCTACAAGACAACACAGAAGAATATTTCCACAAGTTCAAGGTAAGCACATATATTTTTTTTTTATAAAACATTAACCATAAAATTTTTAAAAAATGGAAAATTAGCCTTTCTCAAAATTTAAAACTACTGCTCATCAAAAGAGCCCATTAAGTAAATGAATAGGTAAGCCACAGACTGGGAGAAAATATTAACAATACTTATATATAACAAAATATGTCTAACTAAAATATATTAGGAACTCCTACAATAAGAAAAACACAAAAAAATAAAAATGGACAAAAGACTTAAATAGGCAACTCATAAATATGATATACAAATAGCAATAAGAAACAGAATTTTGTTCAATACCATCAGACATCAGGGAAATGCAAAATAAAGTCAAACAGGTACATACTACATACTAGAATAACTAAAATAAAAAATACTGACAACACCAAAAGTTGCTGATAAAATAGAGCAACTGGAACTCTCATATATTTCTGCTAGGGGTGTAAAATGTTACAACTGTTTTGGAAAATAGTTTAGCAGTTTCTTACAATGTTAGAAATATGCCTACTCCATTGCCCAAGTATTTTTCCAAGAGAAATAAAAATGTATGTCCACAAAAAGACTTGTATAAGAATGTTCATAACAGTTTGTTTCATAATAGCCCCAAACTGGAAACAACCCAAATGTTCATCAACAGATTTTTGCATTTCACTCCATGTAAATTATACATCAATAAAAATAAAATTAAAAGTTAAAAATGGAAAAAAAATGCCTGAGTCTGAAAATTCACAATGTGCTTCATGTCCTAAGCAAACATAATTAAGAGAATCATACTTAGAAAATAAAGAAGAGTCAGATGGCCTAAAGTGGAATAAAATCAAGTTGCATATGGTTTTCTTTCAATAAGACAATCATAGAACACTATATAACAGCATCTTTACTATTACAAACCAAAAGGTAATGGTGCCAGAATTCAATACCTGGCAACATTTTAATTACTGTGTGAAGGCAATAAAAAGATAATCTCAGATATGGAAAGACTCCGAAAATATGCCAGTCACCTAGATACCCTTCCAGAAAAAAATCTACTTCAAGGGAGTGCAAAACAATGCGGAGGGGAGTAGAGATCAAGGATTACGTTTGAGAAAATTGTCATAGAAAACAATTGGCTAGGACATTAAAATTGATACATACTGATGCACCTAAATGCCAGTGATTGTCTCAGATGTGCACACAAAGCTGATCACCAAATACAATTTTTGAAAATAAAAGGAATCATTTACATTGAAAAAGAAAGACAGAAAGCAAGAGTCTAGGTTTGTAACACCAACTTAAATTGACAGTGATTGAGAAGGAAGAAATACAAGCACCAACCTTCACATTTTCACATAGGTAAGTAAAAAATACTCTTCCATTATTTTGTTTACTAGTTTAATATACATTTAAAGATACTTTTGTGCAAATTTATCATAACCAACATTGAACTAAAAACAGTCTATACATCTTCCAAATCATAGATAGGAAGCCAAATAATTGTAGAAAATAATTTAAAACAGTCCATACAACAACAAAAAATCATAATTTGTTTTTAAAAACGGGCAAAAACCAACACATACACGAGGAGAAAATATGACAAAAATGACAATAAAAGTAAATGACTTAGAGTCCCTTACTAAAAAAGATTCTGTAAAGGATTGAATAGTTGGTATATACAGGAAATGTAAAAGAGGCAGCTCTAATTGTAGAGGAAAAACAGAAAAGCAGACAAAATTTTCTATTTACCACTTCCATGTAATGTAAACAAGGCTCTTCCAAAGTAGGGTCCAGCCTTTCATGTCTCTCATAAGGCTGAGCACTGAAAGTTGTGATTTTGACTCTTCAATCTCAGTGTATATATCTATAATATATTAGAAACTCCTACAATTCAGTAAGAAAAACACAAGCCAATAAAAATGGACAAAACACTTAAATAGACAACCCACAAATATGATATGCAAATAGCAATAAGAAACAGAATTTTATTCCATACCGTTAGACATTAGGGAAATGCAAAATAAAATCAAACAGGCACATACCAGAACAACTAAAATAAAAAATACTGACAACACCAAAATTTGCTGAGCAACTGGAATTCTCATGTATTTCTGCTAGGGGTATAAAATGTTACAACTGTTTTGAAAAATAGTTTCGCAGTTTCTTACAGTGTTAAAAATATGCCTACTCCATTGCTCAAGTATTTTTCCAAGAGAAATAAAAATGTATGTCCAGCTGTGTATCTTTTCTTTTTTATGCCTTTACTTTCTCCAAACATCCAACCTGTATCTCATTTCAGAAGATCTTGTCTTCTCTTGTTTATAGATTGTGGTATAGAGAAGAGAATGGAATTCAAGGAAATCAGAATTTAAGCCCAGCCCCTATCATTTCCTAGCTCACCCTAATATGTATGTATTCTTTCTAAGTCCAAATTTTTTTTTCATAAAATTAAGGTTAAACACTATCATTTCCTAGCTCACCCTAATATGTATGTATTCTTTCTAAGTCCAAATTTTTTTTCATAAAATTAAGGTTAAACACTCTTCAAAAAGGCATTGAGGCTGGACACGGTGGCTCACACATGTAATCCTAGCACTGTGGGAGGCCGAGGCAGGAGGTTCACTTGAGGTCAAGAGTTCAACACCAGCCTGAGCAAGAGCGAGACCCTGTCTCTACCAAAAATAGAAAAAATTAGCCAGGCATGGTGGCAAGTGCCTGTAGGCCTAGCTACTCGGGTGGCTGAGGCAGGAGGATTGCTTTGAACCCAGGAATTTGAGGTTGCAGTGAGCTATGATGAAGCCACTGCACTCTACCCAGGGCGATGGGGTGCACTGTGAAAATTAAATGTGATATCCCAATATCATGTCTCAAATACAATGATTAATGAGAAAATGTATAAACTAAAAATATTTTAAGAAATTAACTTTCCCAGGGTCATTTGCTTCACAGGTGAAGAGTTTTTATATGCATCAGGAAGTGTGTTAAAAAATTTCACATTTGAATTACTTAATTTAATTACTCAAAAAGGAGTGAATTTCTAAAGGTAAATCTTCAGTTTGTGAGCCCAAAACTTGGGCCAGTTTAGGACATTCCTGTGTCCCTTGATAACTAAGAAGATATCAAGAACCTAGAAATAAGAATTTAGGTTTTAGTTTCTTGAAAACATATTTTTGTAAAATCACGTGGCATGGAATTTGGGCCTTGAGAGTTGTTCAGAGAGTGTAATTTTTAAATATGAAAGTGAACCATAAAAAATAAGTATCTATGAATAGAATTTAGCTGCTAAGGAAAATAAAAGACATGGAAGTTTTCTTCCCATTTGTCTCCACTGTAACTTCTCTACCAATCTTTAGCAGAATGATAGAGCTGAGGAACAATCTAGTGAGAGGCTTTTTTCAAGTGTTTTGTTCACAAAGCTCAATAGAGGGGATTGTAAAGAAAAATATTGCAGTTAGCAATAAAGTGGATTGGTCAAAGGACCTTGAAAGACGTCTCAATATCCACACACTAACTGGACTTCCAGAAGCTCCTTTATTTGGACTTACAGCCTCATATTAACATTGAAAGTTAGACAGTATTTAGAAAAATATTCAATGTTCAATTGCCCCAATTTCTGAAAGTTACTTAAATAAGGCTCAATGAATCTGTATTGGGAAAAGCATTAAAAGCCATTAATTTACCTCCCTTTGATCATACTAACATCTCTTTCCACTTGTATCTTTTCAAAATACATTGGAGCTCATGCCACTTCCAGAATATGTGTGATCCACTGAAAGTCCCTCTATCTCACTGGTCTTAGTTTGTTCCTGTGTAAAAAGGTAATGATAAGACTTGTACTACTTATCTCACTGGGTTATTTGTAAGGATCATAAAGGATACCGTGTATGAGAGCACTGGTGTGTCCATAACATGCTATAGTAAATTTCAAAAATGGCCAGTTTTTCCCTTCTGTGTATCCATGCTTCTTTCCCATTTGAATTTGCAGCTTCTCACATTAAGACATAAATTTCTTCACCCCTAGAATCTAGGCTGAGCTTGTGGCTTCCTCTGACCAATAGAATGTATCAGAAGTAATGTGACAGTTCTGACTTCAGCCTCAAGAGACACTCTTGGAAACCATAAGAGAGCTCGTGAAACAGGAGGGAGCTGTCCCAGCCAAGGCCATCCTGGGCCAGCCAGCCACGAGTCAACTGAGCAACTGGTCACAGTCCCACAACCCAGCCCAGCTAAGAAGAGCTAAGCATGGCCCTACATTTGCAGAGCCTCCCAGTCAACTCTCAGATAATGAGCTGAATAAATAGTTCATGTCTTATGTGAATATGTTTTAGGGTGGTTTTCAAAATGGCAATAGATAACTGATATACGTATTACAGATATTAAAATGTCAGAAAAATGTTTTCATTTTCTTATCATTCAGAAGAGATAAGTCTACTGAATAAAGCACAGAGAAATTTTAACCTAAAATTCCTTTCAAAATTAGACAAGTCACTTTTATGGAGCATAAAATTTTTGTCTATCATGAAAAACCTAAATAATATGATTTTATACTCTATTTACTTATACAGCACATACCTATGTTTCTGGGGTAAATTAATATTCACAATGGTACTTTCATAAAGCAAAAATTCTCACAGACATTTTCATGAGAAATATATCTATTGTAGTTGAAATGTAGCATTTCTTCCATCCACATGACTAAATGTCACTCAGAGAATCTGAAATTTAAAAAGAAATCCCTTAGAGATCATCTTGTTTAGTGTCCCACTTTCAAGAACCCACTCTCTATAATATCCCTGAGAGTAGTCAGCTATCTTTTATTTGAACCATTCCTGTGATAGAAAAGAAACTTTTGTCAGATGTCTACTTCTGGGATCTGGAATAACTACAAGCTGAGATCTTGTTTATGTTTGTTTAATTAATTAATTAGAGCTACGCACTAGAATACTGATGTGGGTATCATGAACCAAGGATTACGATTAATCCAATTATCTTTACCTCTTCACAAATCCAAAAGAAAATAAAATGCAAGAATAAAAGAAACTCACTGTTATTGAGGCAGCCCTTTTTCATACCAGGATAGACTCAATCATCAGAACATTTTTCTCATCTACCCACTGACATTAACTCTGTTGTTTAAACAGAGGAAATCTGCAATTCATATATCCTAAGCCACACTAACCTATCTCCAAAATCAGTTTTTCTGTGACTCTAACTGCATCCTGCAGGAACTCTAGACCCCTCAAATTCGTCCAAGGTGGTCCTGAGAATCTCCAGGTAGATATCACACAGGTTCCACGGACCAGTCCTCTTTGCAACTGTGTGGCACATGACATTTTCTTCCTTTCATGCTTCAGTTTACTATAATTATGCTACTTATTACTACCCCAAAGCAGCAGCCCATGTGTAGGGTCCACACTAAAGGTGACACCACTGCTGGGAGGCAACAGAGCCATGGCTACCTCTGCAAGTGCCCACTAGTATCAGTGCCAGGCTGTCAGTATCTGATGTCTGTTCTGAAGGTCTGCCACTTACCTCTGTCAAAGCTCCCAGTACCTTCTTCCCTCATGTAGAATCCTCTGGCACCAAAGATGTTGACACCTCATGCTCTCCATGAAATACAGAGATGATAACAGGATAATGCCAGTAGTTTTTTCTTATGCTTTGTGTGGGGGTGTGTGGGTTTGTGTGTGTGTGTGTGTGTAGTTTCCATACTAAGGGGTTGAGTATGAGGAGTATGAGTCTACAGAGGTTGAATCACAGAACAATCCATGGGACATATTCTGAGCTAATTCGTTAAATTATAGACCTTAGAAGTTATCTTGTTAAGGCTCCCATGTAATTCTCTCCAGCCATATCCTGTTGCCCTTAAGAAAATGTCAATAACTCAATTATCTTCTCTGGGGATGACTTCTTCTCCCAAAGCACCTGAACTTCTCACATAGTGGAAGCCAGAGTTCCAGATAAAGACTTGTATTTTGTTTTCTCTGCTTAGTAATAAAATATCAGAAATTCCTTGCAACCATGAGATCCTCCCAACAAGGGAAGGTTAAATAAACCTTTATGTGGTTTCTAATATCTGTGCTTTCTCTGATAGATAAACAGATCAAATGTTAAGGAAAAGGAATGGGATGAATGTCACTTAAGAGTAAGGGACTCATCAGTAGTGTCAGAGTGGTACTTGGGGAGGAAGATGGGAAGAAGGAGGGGGGTGGTACTCTGAGTCTGAGAGGCAGCAGATAACCTGAGACCAGTTCTGAGAGCCATCTGGAATATGGGAGTGTGCAGGCATAAGCAATGGGAAGGACTGCCATAAACAGAACAATGCTGCAGTGACCCTGCTGAGGCCAGCCCAGAGGACCCATCCCTACACCCGAGTTTAGAAAAGGTGACTCACACAGGCTGCCTTCTACTCTGTCCCTCACACTGCTTCTCTGGTCACCCTTTCCAGCATGGCCCAAAAACATCTTTCAGTCCTGGAGAATATGCTACTCCCCAGCAACACCTAACAGGGAGGGAGGGAGGTATACATCAAAGCTGCTGTTCCACCTGTCAGAGGGTGAGAAAGTCAAGGACTTTGGGGACAGACTCAGGACACTGGTGTACTCCAACCCAAGGGCAGACAGGAGTGAAAACCCTGATTATACTCGTACAAATGAACACTGAACAGTACCCTCCCCTTCCCCCTCCATAAAGTCTTCCAGGCATCCTGGAAAATGCTGAATTCTATGATAAACACAACTTAACACTCAGTCTGGTATCCATCCCTACCTCTTGTTCAATCCTTCTTCCATATGACCTGCTTTAATGATGGCAGCTATCATGCCCCCTCTGTCTTCTGTCCTCTAGGCTAAGTTTCCCTTGATCCTTCAATTAGAAAATAAGTATGCCTGAATGGAGCCATTTGAACAAAATTCCCAGCAGCCTCATTGAAACAGGGAACCCCATCTGCAACCATCACTGTAAACATTAAATAGGGAAATCCCTTGAATACTGTCTACAAGACAGCCATCAGCACAGTGGGCCCTGTTAAACAAAGTCATCAGCATTGGTGTGATGATAATTACATAAATTAAAAAGCTGCGCCCAAGTGAAAAAAAGATTGTTTTGTTTTGCAAGTAAACTGTCTGGCTTTGCACATTGGTATTGGTCTCATCGTCCATGAGATTTGTAAGCTCTCTGAGGGCAAAGCCAGCATTTCACATCATTCCCCATTGAACATCCTGCCCAGATGGGGGCACATAGTTTGCACTTACTACATCCTTAACGATTGTTTGTGGATTGAATGTATATTTGGTCTACATTCCACCATCTTTAAAGCCAAAGGATAGAGGTATCTACCAAAGTCAGCACTAGGGTATAACTGTTTGTGCTAGGAAACAGGCACACTAAGTGGTAGAACTCCAAGATGGAATACTTTTGTGTAGAACCACCCAATTCACAGACTTTCACAACCCCTTATTTAATTGACACTGGGATAACAGGCCTGAAAATATGAACTTTAATTCAAGAGAATCTTAGAGTTCATTTTCCAAAGGATCAATATGATCAACAATAACATTTTCAGAGAAATCTGGCATGACCTAATTCAAGAGCAAATAGGAAGAAACAATTCAAATAAGTTCAAATGTAGTCATCTATCATAAAATTGATTTAATGATGTGTATCTTTATTCAATAAAGATTTACTTAATACCTCTGTGTGCCAGAGTACTATCCTGAAACCCTGAATAAGATTATTCAAGTATTGCTAATCATTATTAATTATAATTAGTCAACTATTGCTGCAATAATTCTGCATAAACAAAATTCAAAATCTCAGTAACTTAAAAGAGCAAATATTTATTTTTTCTGGTTAACATTTTTGCAGATTGCTAGGAGTTCAGCTGGGATACAACTGAGCCTAAGTCCAGGTTGTGTTGAATTCTAGTTTGCACCAAGTGTTTTCATTCTGAGACCAGAAGCTATCTATCGCATGATCTTCACACAGAGGACTGCAAGAGGGACCAGTGGAAACACACTGTGTCTCTCACAGCCTGGTCTAGCAACAGTCACCTCTACCACTTCCCATTGGCCAAAGCAAGGCATATGGTCAAGCCCAACATGAGCACAATAGGGAAATATAATGTACCTACTCTAGTGGGCACAAGAAGTCACATGGCAAAAGATACAGATGTATAACTCTTACACAAGGAGGAAGGAAAATATTTGGAAAAATAATCCAATCTATCATAGAGACACGACTATGCTCATGGAGCTCAAGTGAAAGGGGAAAAAAGTAAACAAAAAACTAAGTTCAGTGGGAAGTCACTAAATTTTTAATAGAGTTATAAATACTGAATATATTTTAAGATCATATTTGCTGCTACTGGGAGCATAAGAATATAAGTAGAGAGGCCAGTTAGGAAACTATAAAAATTGTCTGAGTGAGAGATGGTGGTGGTCTGGGCTATGGTGATTACAACCAAGGAAATTAAGAGAGATGGAGAGAATTAAGGTATATCTTAGCAGACTTAGTCACTATTAAATGTTGTAAATAAAGAAGTGACACGTGTATAGGATACCACTTGAGTTTCTGGCTTGCATAACAAAGGAAATGATGCCAAGATGGGGAAACATGAGGGAAAGAGTATCACAGTCTTTGTGGTAAATTCCCTCAATTCGTTCCTTTAAAATGACTAATTGAAGCCAGTAGTCCTAATTAAGACATGCTCCCTCCCCCCAGGGGGGTCTTGGGGAATGTCAAATGCTGAAGTTTTGAATTTTCTTAGTGACTGAGGGCTATTACTGGTATTTTCCACTCAGAGTCCCAGAGTGATACACATCTGAGATGCATGGACCAGTCTCACAAAACAAAAATTTGAACCGTCCTACCTGAAGCACCACTACATCCCTGTTGAGAAATCCTGGCCTGAGTGTATTATGATAATCCCATTCCATTCACTAATGATTAGTTTAAGAATAGATCTGTGATTCCATCCTGACCAGTGAAATTTGAGGCAAAACATGTTAGAGAGCTTCCATAAGAGGTTTCCTTGCTCATAAGACAGAGACACAGGAACAAACAGCCCCAGTCCCTTTCCTCCTCCAAACACTGTTTGGATGTGATACCTGGAAGGAACTTCTGCAGACCCCTTATGAACACGAGGGAGGCCAGTCTGAGGGCAAAGCCAATGGGGATGAAAGAGGAAAACAGTGGGGGAAAAAAATGGGACTGTGGCAGCATCAAACAACCTTGTAACCCTCACACAATCCACAATCAGGATGCTGGATAATAAGTTTCCTTATAGTTTAAGCCAGTTGAGTTGAATTTTTCTGTTACTCGAGTAAGAAAGCATGTTAAATAATAGAGGAAGGAAACAAGTTTAGGAGACAAAAAAATTCAAAAGTTTCATTTGGTAAGAGAGCTGGATATGAGTCTAGAACTCTCGATACGTGGGTTTGGAATATAAGCAAAAGTGGACCCTGGGTATCGATAAGTGTATATATATTATGGAAAGTACAGCTGACCAGACCTTCACAGTTCACACCATTAAAGATGACATCCATAAAATCACTGAGCATTTGATGAATTATTCTGACCTTTCTCTGAAGTGTAGGCAAGATGACTACCCACCTCAAAGTTGTGATGCACATACTTATTTATGTCTTCTGGTTATTTTGTGAATACTTGGGTTCTTCTCCCTAACTAAATCATAATCTCGTAGAACAGCGGTTCCCAACATTTTTGGCACCAGGGACCAGTTTCATGGAAGATAATTTTTCCATGGACCGGGGTTGGGGAATGGTTTCGGGATGATTCAAGCACATTGTATTTATTGTGCAGTCAGATCTCTCTACTAATAATAATCTGCATTTCCAGCTGCTCCCAGCCTAGCATCACCTCCTCAGCTCCACCTCAGATCATCAGGCATTAGATTTTCGTAAGGAGAGAGCAATCTAGATCCCTCACATGCACAGTTTACAGTACAGTTCACACTCCTATGAGAATCTAATGCTGCTGCTGATCTGACAGGAGGCAGAGTTCAGGTGGTGATGCAAGCGATGGGGAGCAGCTGTAAATACAGATGAAGCTTCAAACGATTGCTTGCCCACAGCTCACCTCCTGCTGTGCAGCCACCTGGTTCCTAACAGGCCACACACTGGTATCGCTCTGCAGCCCAGGGATTGGGGACCACAGTCTTAGAAGACATGACTGAAATTATTTATTCCATATCTACCACAGCATCAAATAAAACTGTAAGTCACTCACAGCAAGTACTCAACAACTGTTCTTTGAATTATAAATTTTTAAAACTTTTTTTTTTCATTTTTATCATTGTTAGTCAAAGAATAATTGTGTGGACTATGTCATGTGTCTTAACCCAAACGTTATAAGCTGGAGACCCACAGACATCTATTGCGTGGCCTTATGTTTCAAAAATTTTGAATTATGTAGTTGTCAATAGTTTTAAATGGGGAGCTTTCACATTAAAATCTGGATTTATGGCTTCCCTTGAAGACTGGTAGCATTTTTCTGTCTATCAGCAACGAGTTAGAGCTGAGAAGAGGGCAGTGCCCTGCATCCCCCAGCCTCTAATAGCCAGCTCACTCACATTTGAGTGGATGACCCTTAATCTCCCTGGCATCAGGGCTTACTTCTATACAATCAGTAGGCCAAACCAAGTGGCCTGGTTCTAACACTGTGGGATGCTAAAAGCCTGCCTTTTACAATGATACATTAAATTAGTAAATTTTCAGATTGTTCTTCCCTTCCTGTCCACCCCTCTTTAGTATTTAGCCATAGTACTGGCTGTCCCTAGCTTTAGCCTAAATGTACTGCCTGGTAAAAATAGATTAGTCAAAGTTGTGCCATGCTTTGGTTAAAGATAAAACTACAGTTTACATTTTTAACAATTTAATTGTTTTAAGTTTACAGTTTACCCTGTGTACCACAAGAGAGCATCTTCTATCAGTAAGGGGGAGACCTAACGAGCTGCGTAAGAACCCAAGCAAGGCTGCTCTTTAGGTTAAATGACACTTTCAGCAAGAAGAGGAGCAGCAGCTCATCTCTTCATCTTAATAATGAAGAAAAGGGGAATAGCTTTAAAACGTTTTTTCACCTGCTTGGTGATCCCTTTAAAATAAAAATTTATTTACATTTTAAGTTATTAAAGAATAACAACAGATACCTCTAAGTGAATATCATGAACTTTATTTAGGATCTCCTATCCTCTTTTTTAATGAAGGAGTAGTACCTATTTTCAACCCCACTGAGATACTATGAAAACACATTCTCCAGCTCTTGTGACATCCTGCTGTTCTGTTCACTCTGTTGTACTAACCAACAGACCTCCCTCATTTAAGCCATTTTAAAAACACACAAAGAAGTTAGACATCAGGAAGTCAGCTTATTTTCCCTTCTTGTCTAAGGTTTACTAAAATAAAACTGTGATCAATAGCTGTATTAAGCACCAATTGTAAATTTTTGAACAGAGTACATAGGGTTACCCTCTTCTAAACTTCAGAAACCATGTATCTAAAACACTCTTCTGCAAAGCACTGTATTTAAAGGCTTTATATTGATACCTAGCAGATGATATTAATGTAAAGAAGCAAGATTTGGTGTTTCAAACTGCAGAGAAAATAGAAAGCTGACTCTCCTGAGAGCAGTGAATTGGACAAATACCCTTTATGTCATTCAACCAAGGCAAGAAGTGTAGTAAAGGAGAAATGTAAATCAGTCGCTCAGGCAGTCATAGACACACCATGACTGTTACGGTTAGCCTATAATAGGGACGAAAAATGAGATCACCATTCCATTTATCTTCAAAAATTTCTTCCTTTCCCTTGAACATATAATATTCTGATGCTTTTACTGCACAGATGTAATACACTCTCTTTTTTTATCCTCACTCAATAACGTGCTTAAAGAGGGTGTGCAATTAGAGACAGACAAGCAGCAATAAGTAGTAATAAGGAGAATGTTCTTTTATTCATTCAAGATGTTAAGAGAAAGATTGACTACGTTTCAAGATTATGTTGACTTGGGAAAAATTTTTTCAGTGATGTGGGAATATATTTAAGTAGTACATTTGAAAATTTTCTATTGTAATTGTACCAAGGAGCAACTATACAAAACAAGTTTCAACTTCTGTATATAGGGAGAGATATCTTTCCCTGAGATATTTTGAAAAGATGCTTTAGGTTGTGCATTGCCTAAGCAGTGCAGGTAGTATGTGATGTGATTCATGAGTATAACATTATCTTGAATAGGGCTTCACTATTCTGTATTCCACTTATGCCTTCCCTAGAAGAGACAATAGAATGCCCAATAAAGCTTGAATCAATAGAGTAAGACAAATTAGCACTGGCAAAATGCTTGCTTGTCATTGTGTCAGAAGTAGATTTAAAGCTTCAGGATGCTTACCTTATCTACATTTTGATAAATTTTATTCACGATCATATATTTTACTAGTTTTGGCCAGCTCCAATGTTACTTTTAAGCTTTGAGGACAGAATTTGAATTTATTATTCAATATAAGACATAAGTATATAAGAACATAAGTAGATCCTTTTGTAGTCCATAAGCATGACGATTGGGTTTTCACACTCATGCGTGAGATGTACCTCCCTCAAACCTTATTATGACCACAGCACATTACCTGTTTGACATGAGGAAAAAGACTGTAAGTATCTACTGAGTATAAAGCATCTATTGGTATATATCACTGACATAATCTAGAATATAAAAATAGAGTCTGTTATTATAACTTTACTCAGGAACAAAATGCTATAATGCACATATAAACATGCGTATATAAATTAAAACTTTGTCCTGTGAATTCTTTGGTGGAAAAATTTCTAAATGTAAAAGTGAGTGATTTAATAACATCACATATAGATAAGAGAAAATAATTTAAAAATTCTTAGGAAGCAGGTTCAAAACTAACGTTATATAATTTGTAAGAATCTAGAGAACAAGCCCATAGTATTTAGACCTTCAATTGGATTTTAAAAATATGCAAATCAAACACTTAGCTTTCAACCTTATTTTTAAAATATAATATGGTGAAATATTTAAACTTATTCAGAAAATTCCCTGTGTTGGCTACTTGATACTTTTATCCCTTCACATATTCACTTATTCATTGAACATTTATTGAAACCTTACTACATGCTAGAACCTGATAGAAGTTTCAAAAACAGCAACTGAATAACATTTTCCATAATCTCTCTCTCTCTATATATACACACACACACACACACACACACACTATTCATACATGCCTGTCTATTCATCAAAATATAAAACATATATGGATCTAATTAGCCAGCTAGGGAAGTAAGCATGATAATAGAGTCTGGCTTTGCACTTTCTCTACCTAGGAGAGAAAGCTTTGGAGCTGCAATCTCCCTGGGGGAGACGCTGTCACATATGCCTTTCTAGGAAGGATTAAGAAAGCCAAAGCAGCTGGGACCTATTTTTAAATATAAAACCAGCATGAAAGGCTTTATATGAATGACTAAAACTCTTAAGTTCGGATAAGCTGGAAGAGCCTAAGAAGGGGATGCATTAGTCTTGGTGTTAAACCAAAGAAAACTGACTGGATCATAAAATGGGTAAGTTTAACTTCTGATTCTGTCAGCCTAGGAAAATGAAAAACAAAGATCTGCACCATTATTTATCAGTCCTCTTGTATATCATAGTCAGAAGATGATAAGGGTTAAAGGTTATATAAAAAATGCCACAGGCTGAAATAATCAAGATGGTGATTTGGATTAAAATCTTTCACTCTCCAAAACTTTAGATAACTTTTGGTAAATTCCATTCCTGAAATTTAAAAGATCATAGCTTTTTTCTAAGACAAGGTAGTACTTGCCACTTTCTGCTTCTTTGTCGTCTCTTACTGAAAGTGAACTTTCATTGGTTAGGAGGTACTTTTTTTTGAGCATCTTTATACACAAGAAGAGTTTACTGTCAACTTACAACAGGCTCTTATGTTATATTCTTAGATATCAAAGTATATTGGCCCATTGTTTAAATGTGAATTGCAGTCAAATGAGATTATTAGAGCTCTGGAAGTTTAGAATGAGGTCAAATTAAAGTGAAAATAAAGAAACAATTCAATTTT
This sequence comes from Daubentonia madagascariensis, assembly GCA_023783475.1. Classification (NCBI taxonomy): domain Eukaryota; kingdom Metazoa; phylum Chordata; class Mammalia; order Primates; family Daubentoniidae; genus Daubentonia; species Daubentonia madagascariensis. The sequence goes on from JAKFHU010000600.1 coordinate 39,752,500, forward strand.
ACGTTCCATATCTCTTTAAAGAATATCAAATGATTATAGTGATGATTAAGTTTCTAGATATATGGAAACATAGCACCTATGAAATAGCACTTTGATGTTTATAAAGTGTCAGTTTCTAAACAAATATAGAAACCCAGCAATTACCACAAGCACGCTTCACCACTTCATTGCAGGAGTATATAGAATTAGTTAAAATAAAGAAAAACAGCATATCACTTAGTAGTTGACAGCCAGACATGCTTGCTCATTAACCCTTTGCTGATTCTAGCCAAATTTGGCCTATTCCTGAGCCTGGCTTCAGATTTCACATGGTAGGAATTACCTTAGAGCTATGGGAATCATTTAAATGTCACAACTGCAGTTTCTGAATAAAAGTCATTTCTAAATTCTACATGTTTCATTTACATAAACAAATTATCATTCTAATGTTCTTAGATGATGGTAACATGTAATTCTCATATTCTGTAAATTTTTCTTCACCTAAGAGACCAAAGAAACTTTCTCATTTGTGGAAGGAAGTGGAATTATTGGAGTTGGAGGTTATGGAAAGACTACTCTCTCATTCTTTCCCCTATGGGCTACAATGAGTTTGAAAAACAGACAAAGGAAGCTAGATGGGGATCAAAAAAAACCACCAAATGTATTTAGCACTCTCTGGTATTGGCTGTATTCAAGCATCAATAAAGCTCCCTAATATACCCCGCTACTCTTTCCCCAAATCTAGACCTTGGGGCCTATCTTGGGAAAGTCTGAATCTTCAAAGGTCTCTTACCCAAACAACCACCTGGAGCATTAAGGACAATAAAACACCCTCTGTGGAATGCCAGAAAGAGGCTATATTTGTGGTGACTCCACCCACTGTTAAATCATGAGCCAATGAACGACTTCCTGACCCCATCTCATCAATCAGTTATATCATTCTCCCTCATACAGAAACAGTTCAGTGAGTGGCACAGAGAAAAACAGGACATTTCCCCCTCAATACTGCCCTTCTTTCAGGGTTTAGGGCACAGTCCCCCTAACGAAAATTAAAGAAAAGTTGACTATTCCCCCAGAAAAAAATTTTGTGAAAATTTATCATGCTTACATATCACACTTATGTTCTTAAAAAAAAAAACCAAAAACTCCTTTGTTTTACCACAATACTTTCCAAAATTAATAGATTACATAAAATTATTTGGCCAGTTTCTCTCTTGCCCAGTGAAAATCACTAACAATTATGTGATAAAATCAACCATCTATTCAACTGACTTGATGGAAAGTCATCATAGGATGTGCAACTTTTATCAAGTATATCACCTCACAGGTGCATTTGAATTTTTGCTTAGTGAGAACCATTGTTTACTTAATGACAACTGAAATGATCCTGAGAGATACTAGCCCATGTAATAATGCTGGAGGAAGCTCTCTTACAAGGTAACTTCATGCATATATTCACCTACTCCATGCCAGGCAGTGTTCAAAGTACTGGGGGAATAGGCAAAGCCCTGTTCTCATAGATTTTCATTCTGGAAGATGGTTAAAGTCAATAAGTAAAAGAAATACATAAGCAAGATCATTTTATGTAGTGGTAAGTATAATGGAAGACACTAAAATTACTCAATGTGATAGTTACTAGAGATCCTCAACTGAAGACTTCAAAAGAGGACTTTGAATTAAGTGGTCAATTAAAGCTCTCTGAAGAGAAACCATTTGGGCTGAGACCTAAATTAGAATAAGGAGCCAGCCAAACCTGAAAAGGACAGAGTTAAAAGTCATAAGGCTATGCAAAGGCCTAGAGATGATAAACTACAGTTTTAGTTTTTACAGAATCTAGCCTGTCTTATTCCAAGAAAATTACTCTATAGGATGTTACCATACAGTTAAACAGCACATTGTAAATAACACATGGTAAACCAGTGGGAAATGGCATAGGACTAATGATGAATCCTGTGGTGTTGATTCATGATGAGGGATGAATGAATGAGCATATACCCACTGCCTATTAAATGCCAGGCACTGATAAAGGTTCTTTTATGCTCTGCTCACTTTGAACAAATGCATCCATTGTTAATTCAACAGATTTGTATTGAGCTCCTCTATGTACCAGTTATGGTACTTGGCATTAAACTCTATTATGAACTTGACTCAGTATTCCCTGTAGGGTGTATGTGCTCAATTAAGGGAAACAGACAATTAAATAAGCCAGAGTGATACAGCTTGATCAGTGTCATCAAATGAGTAAAACCCTGTTACCACAGGTACACACAGAGTTGCTACTTGGGACAAGGGGTCAAGAAAGGCTTCCTAGATGAAGTAACACTTAAATGAGGCTTTCCAGATGTGCAGGAAATAGGCCACATGGCCTAGAGAAGAAAGAGGTTCAGGGAATTACAAGCTCTTCTTCATGGCTGGAGCCACAGAAGATGAGAAAAACCATCAAGAGATTAAGTCTGCAGGATCAGCAGTGGCAGATCAGACAGAGCCTTTATGCTGAGTTAAGGAACTTGGGTTTTATATGGAGGCAAGGGGAAACCACTTTAAGCAGGGAATGACATGACATATTTGTGGGTTTTTTAAAAAATCTCTATAGCTCCAATGTGGAGATTCCAAAGTGGGGAGGAAGAAAATCAGGTTGAACACCAAGTGATCACAATCCATTTCAAGTTTTCTGTGAAAACTTGAAAACTACTATTGAGCTAGATTTCTGCCCAAATCTCACAGTGCATTGATTTAAATGAGCTTAAACCTTCCTTATAAACTTCACTCACATTTTTAATACTCAGGTGGTGAATTTAATCATACAAGGTTGCACACTGTATTACTTACTTCCCGTATTTTGAAGTGTAAGTTTTTCACTGAGTCAGTGTGGCCATATTGCTTAGCTCAGGAAAATATGTCAATCCCTATGCCCCTCAAAACTGCCATTAACACGCATGACGTCACATTTTTCTAGGTGATGTGAAATTAAACCATGACTCTTTGCAATGTATTCTAATCAGCTACTCCATTAACTGTTTTCAAATGGTAATCAACTCAGCTCCAAATGAAGTTATATATTCAGCTTGCTTCATGAATTCTATGAATGCATTTACCATTACAAGTTATAATTATATTACTTTCAGAAGTCATTTACAGCAATTGAACAAACTAAGAAAAATTCTAAAATTCTTGTGTGATAGTGCAATTAAACAATATGAACTTCAAGACTCTACTTCATATTCAAAAATTCAGTAATGATGTTATATTTTCAGAGAAATGATATTTGAGGAACAAATATAGACATTGTTTAGGTTAAGGCTTTACAACTTTAAATCATGGACCACCAAGCAAAATTATCAGATAATAACTTACATTTTGCTATGTGCCAAATGAAATACATCTCTTAACAGAGAGAATCCTCATCCTCTCTTTTCTAATGGAGTGGCAGGTGGGAATCTCTGCAGCAAAAAGACTGCCTGGGAAAAGGTATTTAATATCTCAGAGCACCCACTGTGTGCCATGCCCTGTGTTAAGGACTTCACATATTTTGACCTATGTCATTGATTTAATCCTGAATACTTGATAGAAGAACCCATCTCCCTCTAGTCAGAATTCTTTAATTTCTAGCTCATTTATAAAAGAGGGTACAGTGTTATTTCAATTACCCATTGCTGCATAACACACTACCCCAAAATTTAGAAGCTTAAAATAACAACAATAATTTATTATCTCTCATGATTCTCTGGGTTGGCCAGGCAGTTCTGCTTTTGTGGTGATGGCTGGGGCACGGGGTTAGCTGGAAGGTCTACAGTCGCCTCACTCACATGGTAGGCAGTAGTGTTGGCTTCTGGTTAGGAGCGCATTTGGATGTGTTAGCCAGAGGGCTGGTTCCGCTCTATAGAGGCCTTTCTACAGGGTTGCTTGGACTCTCTCACAGCATTGCAACTTGGTTCCAAGAAAGAGCATTCTAAGAGTAAGCATTCCAAGAGTATAAACCGAACATTCAAACACTTACTGTGGTAGGCAGGATAAAGTCTCCCCCAAAGATATCTGTTCTCTAATCCTCAAAACCTATGAATACCTTAAATGGTAAAAAGAACTTTGCAGGTGTGATTTAAGTTAAGGCGAGATGGGCAGAGTATCTGGGATGATCCAGGTGGACCCAATGTAATCACAAAAATCCTTATAAGAGGGAGGCAGGAATAAGACATTTAAAGGTATTATGCTGCTAGTTTTGAAAATGAAAATGGAAGAAAGTGGCACAAGCCAAGGAACGTAGGCATTCTCTAGAAGCTAAACAAGGCAAAGAAATATATTCTCCCCTAGAGCCTCCAGAAAGAATGCAGCCCTGCTGACACCTTGATGTTAGCCCAGTGAAAATTTTGACCTACAGAACTATAAGATAATAAATTTGTTTTAGGTCAGCAAGTTTGTGTAATTTGCTAAAACAGCAATGAAAAACTAATACATTTGTCAAGCCTCTGTTTTTATCCCATTTGTTAATATCCATGGCTAAAATCCAGAGTCACTGAACTGAATTCATGAAGGCACGGTTCATTGTAACAGTCTACCACCAAAGTAACAACACAATACAAGTACCATTTCCCTCAAAATATTTCCCATGATTTAGTTTTCTGTTGCTTCTATAACAAAATACCAAAAACTTAGTGACTTAAAACAGTACAAATTTATTATCACAGTTTCTGTAGAGTGTAAGTGTGACATAAGTCTTACCAGGCTAAAATCAAAGTGTTGGCAGGGCCACATTCCTTACTGAGGGCTCTAGGGAAGAATCCAATTCCAAGCTCATGTTGTTGGCTGAATTCAGTTGCATGGGGATTGTAAGACCAAGGTCCCTGTTTTCTTGCTGGCCATCAATGAGTGGGCATGATTAGCTCTGGAGGCTTCTCTTCAGTCCTCTCTCAATTCCATGACTTTTCCTTCTGCTGCATCTTCCTCCAGCTGTAGAAAGTTCTCTGCTTTTAAGAGATCATGTGATTGAGACCACTCATGATAATCTATTTTAATATCCATAACCTTAATTACGTCTGCAAATCTCCTTTTGCCATGTAATATGACACATTTACAGGTTGCAGGGATTAGACCCACACATCTTTGGGAACCATTATTCTGCCTTCCACAGTTCTCCAAAACCAGAATCTTCATGCCAAAGAGAGGTTTAAAGTGCAGTATGCACTTTAAACAATACAGTACAGAGGGTACAGTTCACTCTGTTCCCTCTCTATGAATAAACCCTCAAAGGCATGATTAGCACAGATAAACTCATCATTATACCACTGTTCACTGACTCTAACAGCATCTCCAGGAGATAATTTATTTGAGATGTTACTCCTCCAAAATTAGTCACAGTTGGGTATTTCATAACCAGCTCTCTCCATCATTAAAGGGCAAGGCTTTTTAAAAGAGCAACAAGGCTATTTTTGCAATAACCACATAAACCACCTTTCTCGACAATGAAGAACTCAAAAATTGATTCAACAATTGACTACAGCGATGGCTGCATCTTCACATCTCTCTTTAGTCTCCAAAGATGTTGGACTTTTTGTTTAATATCCCCTGGTGGCTTCTTCATTGGCAAATGCAATGTAATTAGAGCATTTGAAATGAATTGTGATTATCCCATGTTATAAACATGAGATGTGCTTCTTACTTATAGATACATAGAGACTACTAACATGGATAGGTTGGTAGAGGCAACAATTATACTTTTTTAAAAGTCCAAATGCCTTATTGATTCATTTAAAAATACAAATTTGTAATATATTGTATTGGAGATTCAAGGACAATCTTGAGAAAACAAAGCCATAAGAACTAAGTTAAGGAATGATGTGATATTCAAAGTTAGTGAGGAGAAATTTCATACCAACATTTTAAAAATTGATACATAATATTTGCACATATTTATGGGGTACATGTGATGTTTTGTTACATGCACAGAATGTGTAATGATCAAGTCAGGGTATTTAGGATATCCATCACCTCAAGCATTTATCATTTCTATTTGTTAGGAATAATTCAAGTCCTCTCTTCTAGCATTTTGAAATACACAATACATTGTTGTTAACTATAGTTACCCTACCCTGCTATCGAGCATTAGAACTTATTTCTTCTATCTAACCATATGTTTGTACCCATTAGCCAACCTCTCTTCCTCCCTTCCACCATACATACACCCACTACCCTTCCCAGCCTCTGGTAATTATCATTCTACTCTCTATAGCTATTCAACTAGGGGAGAAACTTACATGAATGAGCTAGTGGAAGGAAAGGTACTTTACACTTACTGAAACCTTCTTATGAATGGTGTAAATTTTAATTCTGTTCCTCCAGGGAAAATTTCGGCACGCCACCCCTACCACCACCAATATTAGACACAGCTTGGGGAATATTAGAGCTGCCTGGGAAGATGTAAGTTTGGAAGCTTTTGTTCTAAGTTACACAGCGAGGTAGAAGGGAGCCTCCTTCTGGTCAATCACATAGAAGAGAATTTTGTTTTTCACTGCAAGTTCTTCTTTGCCTATTTTATAGCTAAAATTGCAATCAGACTCTCTTACTGAAAAAGATTCTACAGTATTAATATAAGAGCAAAGAAAAAAATCACTCTGAACTACCTCAGCAGAAATGTGCCCAAACATACACACACGTCAAAATAAAGTTAGTTCTGCACTATTTCAATTACCAATTATTTAACACAATAGTCAAATTCCAAAGAAAATACAACCTACACATTAAATATATTCTCCAATTATAGATAGATTTAGGGCAAACCCTGTAAGCGAAATAACTTGAAAGTGGACTTCTTAAATAATCTTTTCTGTAGTAAAATACTCATTATTTTAATGTAGTCTAGAGGTAGACTAATATTTATTTATAATAGATATACTATAGGAGCATAAATCCTGATCTATATATTTTAATTTATGAATACATCAATTTGATTAATGGAGTCATTTTTCTGTTCTATCATGTTAAATTACATCCATAGCCAAATCCCTAAAGTAAATTATGGGCTCATTCAGGAAACACCCTGCCAAGAGAGTATTTGGCACACAGTAAACAGCTAATAAATATTGAGAAAAATAAACATGTATTCTATTGAGGTGTATACCGTGTAGATTTTCAAATAAGTTTAAATTCTTCAATTGAAACGTTAACAGTCCAAAGCCAGGCACAGTGGCTCATGCCTGTAATCCCAACAACTGAGGCCACTGGAGAAGGAGGATCTCCTGAGCCCAGGAGTTCCAGGCTGCTATGAGCTAAATGTGCTACTGCACTCCAGCCAGGGCGACAGAGCAAGACCTTGTCTCTTAAAAAAAATAAAATAAAGGAAATGTTAACAGTCCAGTTTGTCCCTCATCCAAAACACCTGAGTTCCTTCTCCTTCCGTTAATTGTAATGCATTCTGAATAGAGAAATTTATTAACATCAATCAAGCTTACCATAAAAGAAAAGCAATGCTATCGCAAATGTACTCTGAGACCATATAATAATTTTAGAACCACTGCATTCCTTGTTGCCTCAGTTTATGTTGATATTTAATTGCACACCATAATGTAGAATTATTCACTTACCAAGAAAAATCAGGGTGAGTGGAGCTCAAGTTCCTGCCTGGGAAGGCTTCCTAAATTCTAATTCACAGATACTGAGTGGAAGTAAGGGAGTTCCCCTGTGCTGGGCACTGGGTATATACAGGGTTAAAAAGAGATATGGTTCCTGTCTTCAAGAAGCTTATAATCTAATAGGAGGTTAAATTCAGAAGTGCAACAAAGTATTATAAGTACTGAGACAGAAAGAATGAAAATACTAATAAGGAACTTGTCGGTTAGGTCTAAGGGGGAAAAGCTGGAAAAAGTTACCCATTGTGCCTGAGCACATCAGCTCCCTCCTATAAAAGGCACCTAAATGTCTTCATCTTCCTGTGAGAGATGTAGGAAATATTAAGAAAAGTTGAATGCAAGAAGAGAAGGCTCCAGGACAACTTGAGACTGACTCATAATCAAAGCACTGTCTGCAGTAGACTATTTCTTAACCACCAGGTGTAGACTCAGATGCCAGATAGCAAATGCCAGAATGCAACTTCCTCCTGAGTGCCACACATGGGCTCACCTACATACACATGATACACTGCCTTACACTATAGATCTTTTTTCCCTTTGGTTTTCAATCACCAGCCTTAGAAATAATCAAGGGCTTAGAACTCTGACTGACCAAGGCAAAGAGCCCCCTCTTTCCTACCCATTTCTCCAAAAAGATTTATATGTCTGACATAAACAGAACTCCTGCTGGTATGTTCCAAAATCCCAAATTATCTGAGTTCAATGGGCCAACAAGCTCCCTTCTCACTACCATTTCCCTGAAGACCACCTCCACTCAGTAATGACCATTACCAGGTAGACATGTCATCCCTGGTATCCTAATAGAGTGGTGACTAACATGTGTGTTCTTTATTTGTGCTGCCCAGGAAGAAATACAGAGGCTCCTGTTGCTGCTAAGTAAGGCATCTTATTTGCTTAACATAGTCACCATATGGAGCAGGATCTACCTGCGGCCTGCCTGGGTGAAGTCCAAATTGCCGTGAGACCTTATGTGCAATTTATCCAGGGCTCTGACTTACTGTGTAATGTCCCATGGTGCTACCAGAGATGCTAGGCCTGTGTTGGTAGAACCAGGCATGGGGGCACTAACCTGTATCCAGTAAACAGAGGGAAGTCTTTGATCTCAGTGGGAGGCCACAGTTTTGTTGCTTGCACCCACTTCTGGACCCATAAAACTTATATTTATTATAAGAGCATTTATTTGGAAAATTAATGGACAAAGGGCTCATTTGCTTTAAGAAAAGCAAAGAACAAGCTCAACAATTTATGGGAAGTTTTATTTGACTACTGGGTCAGTGGTTTAATTTTGCATATGTTCTCATAAATGTAATCAGTAGTGTTTTATGTGAGAATCATCTTGTAAACTAAATGCGCTGGCAGAGGAAAATCAGTTTGCGGCACCCAAGACATTAGAGAAATTGGCAACCATGGAAAACACCTGTAATGCTCTCCTCCCCAGCCTCACAGCTAACCACTAGAAGAGGAATACCCTTGCTCAAACACTCTCCTCTCAAGTGTTTAGCCCTTCTGCCAACCAAATACCTTCTGGATAAATTTCAGTATTAAAAAGGAGAGGCTGGAAGTAACAATAGCACTTATCCCAGTGCTATTTTGTTAAATGTATGTGTGTGTGTGTATAAAAATTAAAAAATCTGACTTAGTAATCAGTTTTTCACAACTTGTGTACTCCCAAACAATGGCAAATTAAGGAAAAACATATTAAATAGAGAAATTCTCTTGGGGGTGAGTTGGGGATGGGGGAATTGTATGCTTTGTGTTTAAGTGGCCAAGATCTACATGGAAAAATGTGCTTATGGGAACTTTAGAGCCTTGTACATTTACCTCAACCCTACTACAGATGGGGAATCCAACAGTGTAGACAAACAATCCACATCTGAAGTTGCTGCTAATATGATGCAAGTTGGTGTTATGCAAGTTGGTAATTAAATTCACTCAAGACAGCCTCTTTGTTTTGTGAGCAGCCCTAGACACTGGTGTCTCTTAATGTGGTAATCAAAGTGTTATGATAGGATTTAACAGCTGTGGCTACCACTTGTGATTAGGACCTACCAGATGAAGACATTGTGCTAGACATATTAACTCATTACTGCTACAATCTTTCAGGATATACATTCTTATCCCTAATTTACAGATCAGGAAACTGAACCTCAGAGAAGTGAAAAAGTGGAAAAAAAATGATATGTGAACCTAAAGTAGTCTGACTCCAAAGCCAAGCTCTTTCCACTATAAGCACAGCCATCAGCCTTACACAATGACCTTATACTAATACTTCTAGTATTACAGCCAGCCACTCAGTCTTATTTTCTAAGAAATCCTGTTCTTCTGAGTAGTTAATACTCCTGAGAGACAAATGCTATACTTGTGGCTTTCCAGCTAGAAGACACAGTAATTTACCCACTCTGCTAAGCTAGGACCAGAGAGCATACCTTTCCCCACCTGACATATAACAGGGTAGGAACAAGGTTTATGGGACACAATAGAAATAAAAGTTTCCCTGAGCCAACCCTAAGAAAAATCTGATGCACATAATTTATTTATGCATTCATTCACTCAACAAATATTGACTGAGGGACTCCTCCATACCAGGCACTGTATTATACACATGCTAGAGTTAAAATAATGAGTAAAAGAGAGTGCTTACCCCCCAAAAGCTCACAATATTAGGGAGACAGACTAGCAAAAGAGCAATTTCTATTTCTGAGTGATAAAAGCTGCTACTGGAATAAGCATGAGGTTCTTGGACAACTGAGTAGGGACAACTTGTCATGAAGTATTTTGAACAACTTTCAGGAGAAAATAGCCTCTGTGCAGAGTCCTGAAGAACAAATTATGGCGAGCCTGGCCATTGAAGGCAGGTACTTACAAGTTTTCCAGGCAGAAAGAACAGGATGTACACAGGCCTAGAGTTGAGAGAGAACCTGCATGTTCCAAAACCTGTGAGCTCTTTCGTGTTGCTAGAGGGGATAAAGGAACAAGAATAATGACACTACTGAGAAATGTTAAGATTTCATCCTGTGGGGATCTAGTCCCTAAACAGGAAGTTATAATCTAGATCTCTTAGCCCCACAAGTAGAGTCCTGGGGAGCTAGAGCACTGCTCACCTGACCCATCTAAGGAACTGAAACAATAAACTTGTGAGGTTTGTTCCCATGTATTCCCTATTCAGCCCTAAAGACAGATTGTGGTGTTTTCCCCCTTGGCAGTAATGTCATTCTGTAGCAATTCCATGAATACTCATGAGAGAACTAAGGGGACCCAAAAGGGGGTCATTCACTGATTCGTTAGTCTATTTATCTGTTCATTCATTTAATCCAGGCAATACAGCAATAATGGCTTAAAGCAGAGGTTGGAAACCTACTACACATGGGCCAAATGTGACCCACCACCTGTCTTTGTAAATAAAGTTTTATTGGAACAAAGCTATGTGTGTTCATTTATTTATTGTCTGTGACTGTTTTCTTACTAAAAAAGCTGATGGGAGTTGTAGTAATAGAGATAGTATGGGCCACAAAGCTGAAAATACTTACAATCTGGCCCTTTACAAAATGCTTCCTAACCTCTGGTCAGTTCAAATAATGACTCTGGAAGAGAGAGAGCCAAGATGGCCGACTAGAGACATTGCTTGTCAGATCATCCCAGCTGGAAAGTAGAATATTGGTCTGAGGAGAGCGAGTGCAGTTGCAGCTCATGTATGGATCACAGGGAGAGACAGAGACATCTGAAGACCCAACCAAGAAAAACTGCAAAGCTGAGAAAGAAGAAGATAGAGAGGAGAAGACAGCAGCATAGGCCAAACCCAGAAAGGCTCAGAGCCCAGTGAAAGGGTAAGGAGGGTTTCCCCTCCCCCACATAGGTACCTTCAGTGAACAGCAGGACATAAAACATACTGGAGGCACTTCCACCCTCCACAAGTCCACGCATGGTGGCTAAATAGGAATAGCGGGGTGAACCAGAGAACTCCAAGAGTTCAGATGTTCAAAAGGGACACTCCATGGGAGAGTGCCAAGAGAGACCAGAGTGCCGGCTTTCCTATACCTAAACACTTCTTCCTCTGAACCTCCTCCAATCATGGCATCAGAAAGGAATTTCAGCCTGGGCCAGCTGGTAGCCGTGGCCCCTCCCCCCCCAATCACAACTGGAAGAATACTCTGAATCAAGAAGCACATGAAAAGTTGCTTCTCTGCCACGGGTGCACGTTCCAAGCCGAGCCCACCACTAAGAGCAGGGCTGCCACAATTTGCAAACTTCCTGCCCACTGCTGTTTTGCAAGATCACATGCTAGCGGCTTAGACAGGTGGGCCAGACACGAGAGCAGTGCAGGGAGACACAAGAGAGAGTTCTTGGTCCTGGACTCAGGTGCTGAGGAAGGCTTCATGGACATATCCAATGGGAGAGTGTAGAGGGGCACTGAGGAACAGGGATCTGTTAGTGCACCCATCCCCCACCCCCATTGGAGAACCACCATATTGGATAGGGGTGCAGCACTCAGAGTAAATTAGCCTAGCCCCTAGTTCCCATGACAACTGAATGCCTCAGGCCCACCAGCTGAATGGGAGCAGTGGCCCCTCCTCCCACTCATTAGAACAGGGAGTTTAGCATGAGCCAAGAAACTCATGAGCAGCTGCATCTCCCTGGCAGGAGCATGCCCCTGGCAGAGGACCCTGTGGACAGAGAGGACTACCTCTCTCCCCTTGGGATCTTGTGGTGGAAGAGGTGTGCACAACTGGGGATCCCCCTACCTGCCAGTGTCATGCAGAGATGCATGCTAGTGGGTCAGACACATGGACTGAGGGGTAGTTCAAGAGCCGGTCTCAGGTGGGAACTCACACAGACTGATCTTATGGGAGAGTGCTATGGAGTTCCAAGGAGCGAATAGGGAGGGTGTTTACCACCCCCACCCACACAGACAGTGGACTAGGATAGTGGACAAGGATGCAAAGAGCTGGCCCAGGGCCTTAACACTCGAGCACTTAGGACCCTCCCTCAGGAACAGCCTTCCCAGCTTGGAGACATTGCCCTGAACTTCATACCAGTGGCTCCCCCTAGCAGCTGGATAAGCAACCTCTAAGCCCCACCGAGGCTTTGCAAAGCCTCTCAGGCTCTCGCAATCCAGCCACGATTTGTCTTGCTCCTCCTCCACCTCAGAAGGAGTAGAGGTCAAGCAACCCCCAGGGAGCTACAGGGTCCCTCCTAAAGCTTGGGGCATTCATGTGCCCCACCTGGGGGACCAGAGCTTACCACAGGCACAAAAGACCATCTTGGGAACTGGCTATTCCATTCAAACTTTAATCAATTACAGGAGGAACAGCCCCATAACTAAGCACAGTACCTTCTAACTCAAGCAAACAGGGAGTGGCTGATTCATACTCACAAGTGCCACCCACCATCTTGGAGATTAAGCTGGGGGACCTAACTCACCACACACTTTTGGGAAGAGGTGAAGACAGCAGGTCAGAGGTAACTCAAGAGGTTCATCAAACCTGCTAGAACACCCCATAAGGCAGCTCAGGACCAGCACTCCTCTCACTGGCACACTCAGGGATCAATCTTTGGGGACCCAGAGAAAGGCCCTAAGCCAGGCCTAGCCAATGCCAGGTCTTGACTGAGAGGCCAGATGAGAAGGAATCAGCGAAAAAACTGCAGAAACATGAAAAATCAGAGTGAAAGGACAGCCCCAAAAGAAAACAATAACTCCTTACCAATGGATACCAACCAAAATGAAAAGATTGAAATGACATGTGAAGAATTTCGAATATGGATTGTATGGAAGCTCAATGAAATAGAAACCCAACACACAGAAACCACAAAAACAATGCAGGAAATGAATGAAAAATTCACTAAAGAAATCAAAATAAAAAAGAAAATCAAACATAACTTCTGGAAATGAAAAATTCATTCAAAGAAATATAAAACACAGTGGAAAGCCTTAAGAATAAGCTACATCAGGCAGAAGAAAGAATCTCAGAGATTGAAGATAACACCTTTGAGTTAAACAAGTCAGTCAAAGAGAAAGAAATGAGAAATAAGAGGAATGAAGAAAGCCTACAAGAAAAATGGGATTATGTAAAGAGGCCTAACATGAGAATCATAGGCATACCTGAGTGTGAATAATGAAACACACAATATTTGAGGGAAAAAATATTTGAGGGAACAATTGAGGAAAATTTCCTTGGCCTTGCTAGAAATCTAGACATCCAGGTACAAGAACCTCAAAGGACTCCTGGGAGATTCACCACAAAGAGACAATCACCTCGACACATACTCATCAGACTGGCCAAGGAAACATGGGAGAGGCACTGTACTAGCAATAAGGCAAAAGCATTAGGTAACTTACAAAGGAAAACCTATCAGACTAACTCCAGACTTTTCAACTGAGACCTTACAACCGTGAAAGGATTGGGGCCCCATTCTCAGTCTTCTTAAACAGAATAATGGCCAGTCTAGAATTCTTTATCCTGCAAATCTAAGTTTCTTATGTTAGGGGGAAATAAAGACTTTCTCAGACAAGCAAATCCTGAGAGAATTTGTCAAAACTAGATCTGCCCTGCAGGAAGTACTCAGAACCACATTATACATGGATCAGCACAACAGACACCCACCAGTGTAAAATCACACAAAAGCTAAAGGTCAGAGCCCAGATACCACTATGGCTCAAGTGGTAAAACAAAGCAATAAAGTTCTATGCAATAGGATGAACAGAAATCCACCCCATTTGTCAATTCTTTCAATCATTGTAAATGGCTTGAACTCCCCACTCAAGAGACACAGGCTGGCTGAATGAATAAAAAAATAAAATGAAAGTATATTCTGTCTCCAGAAAACACATCTAACCCACAAGAACTCATTCAGACTCAAGGTGAAGGGATGGAAAAAATATTCCATGCAAACTGAAGCCAAAAGAAAGGTGGTATAGCCATTCTTATATCAGATAACACAGACTTCAAATCAACAAAAGTAAAGAAAGACAAAAATGATCATTATATAATGGTGAAGGGAACAATTCAACAAGAAGACATAACAACCCTAAATATCTATGCACCTAACACAGGTGTGCCCAAATTCATAAAGCAAACCCTACTTGATCTAAACAAAATGATAAACAGCAGCATTGTAATAGCCGGGGACATCAACACCCCACTGACAGAACTGGACAGATCCTCCCAGCAGAAAATAAACAAAGAAATGATGGACTTAAATGGGACTCTAGAACAAATGGGCCTAACGAACACTTATAGAACATTCTACCTAAACACTACTAAATATATGTTCTTCTCATCAGGTCATGGAATATCCTCTAAGACTGATCACATCCTAGGCCACAAAACATGTCTCAACAAATCTAAAAAATGGAAATTATACCATGTATCTTCACAGACCACATGGAATAAAATTAGGAATCAATTGCAACAGAAACACTCAGCTCTAGACAAAGTCATGGAAATTAAACAACCTACTGCTGAACGTTTATTGGGTCAAGGAGGAAATTAAGATGGAAATGAGGAGATTCTAAGAACTAAATGACAAAAGGGATACAAGTTATCAAAAATCTATGGGATTCAGCAAAAGCAGTCCTAAGAGGAAAATTCATAGCCTTAAATGCCTATATCCAAAAGACAGAAAGATCACAAATCAACAATCTAATGAGTCATCTCAAGGAGTTGGAATAGAAAGAGCAAACCAATCCCAAACCCAGCAGAAGAAAAGAAATAACTAAGGTAAGAGCAGAGCAAAATGAAATTGACAACAAAAGAAGTATACAGAAGATTAATGAAACAAAAAGTTATTTGAAAAGATAAACAAAATTGGCAGGTGTCTCGCTAGATTAACCAGAAACAAAAAAGAAAGGACCCTAATAAGCTCAATCAGAAATGAACAAGGAGATATTACAACTGATACCACAGAAATACAAAATATCACCTCTGAATACTATAAAAATTTCGATGCACATAAACTTAAAAATGTTGAAGAAACAGACAAATTCTAGGAAATATACAATCTGCCTAGGCTTAGTTAGGAAGAAATAGAACTCCTCAACAGACCAATATCAAATAGCAAAATCGAAGCAGCAATAAAAAAAAATGCCAACAACAAAAAAAAAATCCCAGACCACATGGTTTCACAGCCTAATGTTACCAGACCTACAAAAAAGAATTGGTACCTATACTGCAGAAATTTCATAACACAGAGAAGGAAGGAATCCTCCCCAGCTCATTCTACAAAGCCAATATCACCTTGATACCAAAGCCAGGAAAAGACACAACAAAATAAAAAAACTACAAACCAATATCCCTTTTGAATATAGATGCAAATATCTCAATAAAATCCTAGCAAACCGAATTCAGCTGCACGTCAAAAAAATAATCCACCACGACCAAGTGGGCTTCATCCCAGAAAGTGCAAGGATGCTTCAAGATGCACAAATCTATATTATGTGATTCACCACATAAATAGAAGCTAAAACAAAGATCATACGATCCTCTCAGTGGATGCAGAAAAAGCATTTGACAAAATTCAGCACCCTTTTATGATAAAAACTCTTAACAAAATAGGCATAGATGGAACATACTTCAATATTATAAAATCCACATACGACAAACCCACAGCCAACATCATACTGAAAGGGGAAAAACTGAAAGCATTCCCACTTAGAACTGGAACCAGACAAGGTTGCCCTCAATGTCACAACTTCTATTCAACATAGTGCTAGAAGTCCTAGCCAGAGCGATCAGGCAAGAGAAGGAAATCAAGAGTATCCAAATGGGGAAAGAAGAGATCAAACTATTGCTCTTTGCTGATGATATGATCTTATATCTGGAAAGCCCCAAAGATTATGCCAAGAGACTCCTGGAATTGATAAAAAAAATTCAGCAAAGTCTCAGGTTGCAAAATAAATGTACACAAATTGGTAGCATTCCTATACACCAACAACAGTCAGCTGAGAATCAAATCAAAGACTCAATAACTTTCACAATAGCAACAAAGAAGATAAAATACCTAGGAATATATTTAACCAAGGAGGTGAAAGACCTCTACAGGGAGAACTATGAAACACTGAGGAAGGAAATCATAGAGGATGTAAACAAGTGGAAAAACATATCATGCTCCTGAATTTGCAGAATCAACATTGTTAAAATGTCTATACTACCCAAAGTTATTTACAGATTCAATGCAATCCCCATGAAAATACCAACATCATTTTTCACAGATCTAGAAGAAATAATCCTGTGCTTCATATGGAACCAGAAAAGGCCCCGAATAGCCAAAGCAGCCTTAAGCAAAAAGAACAAATTGGGAGGCATCACATTATCAGACTGCAAGCTATACTACAAGACTATAGTAACCAAAACAGGATGGTACTGGCACAAGAACAGAGACATAGACCAATGGATCAGAACAGAGAACCCAGATATAAAACCATCCTCATATTGCCATCTGATCTTTGACAAAGCAGACAAAAACATACACTGGGGAAAAGAATCCCTATTCAATAAATAGCGCTGAGAAAATTGGATAGCCACATGTAGAAGACTGAAATAGGATCTACACCTCTCACCGCCCACAAAAATTAATTCATGATGGATAACAGACTTAAGCCTAAGGCATGAAACTGTAAGAATTTTAGAAGAAAATGTTGGCAAAACTCTTCTAGATATCAGCCTAGGCAAAGAATTTATGAAGAAGACCCTAAAGGCAATCACAGCAACAACAAAAATAAATAAATGGGACCTGATTAAATTGAAAGTTTCTACACAGCCAAGGAAACAACCAATAGAACAAATAGATTCTCCCTACAGAATGAGAGAAAATATTTGCATGCTATACATCCAATAAAGAGCTAGTAACCAGAATCTACAAAGAACTCAATCAAATCAGCAAGAAAAAAAAAAACAACCCCATTAAAAAGTGAACAAAAGACATGAACAGAAGCTTTTCAAAAGAAGACAGACTAATGGCCAATAAACATATGAAAAAAGGCTCAGCATTTCTAATCATCAGGGAAATGCAAATCAAAACCACAATGAGATATCACCTAACTCCAGTGAGAATGGCTTTTATCAAAAGTCCCAAAACAACAGATGCTGGTGTGGATGTGGAGAGAAAGGAACACTTATACACTGTTGGTGGGACTGCAAACTAGTACAACCTCTGTGGAAAGTGGCATGGAGATATCTCAAAGAACTAAAAGTAGGCCTACTATTTGATCCAGCTATCCCACTATTTGGTATTTACCCAAAGAAAAAAAATCATTTTATCAAAAACATACTTGCACTCAAATGTTTACAGCAACACAATTCACATTGCAAAGATGTAGAATCAACCCAAGTGCCCATCAATACATGACTGGATTAATAAAATGTGGTATATGTATACCATGGAGTACTACTCAGCTTTAAAAAGAAATGTGAACTAATACCTTTTGTAACAATCTGGATGGAACTGGAGACCATTCTTCTAAGTGAAATATCACAAGAATGGAAAAACAAAAAGCACATGTACTCACTATTATATTGGAACTAATCGATCAACACTCTGTGCACATATGGTAGTAAAACTCAACAGAAATCAAGCAGGTGGTGGGGGAGGGGATGGGTAAATTTACACCTAAAGGGTACAATGCACACTATCTGGGTGACGGACACACTTATAACTTTTACTCAAACTGTACAAAAGCAATTCATGTAATCAAAACATTTGTACCCCTGTAATATTCTGAAATTTAAAAAAAACAAAAACAAATAGTGACTCTGCCATTGAGCTTGAACCTCTCTGAGCCTCAGTTCATCTTCTGTAACGTAGAGATGAAAATAATGTTACCTAACACATTTGCTGTGAGGATTAGATAATTTTGTATATGTAAAGCATCCAGCACAAAGTAAGAACTGAATGACTATTAATCATCATTATTATTTATCCCTTCACCAATATTGCAGGAGTGGTCAGGAGATAGGGGCACAGGCTGCAGTGGATATGTGTTCAGTCCCCATGGCTGCTGGGCTGTTTGAGATGCCTATTAGATGGACACGTAGGTAGTAGGGTATCCATTGTGGATTGTGGAGGAAGAGCTAGGGCCAGGTATATACACTTGGGAGTCAATTACATATGATATATTAATATAATATTGAAAGCTACAAAACTGGATGGAATCACTTAGAAAGTGACTCAGGTGGAATCACTGGAGAAAGTGTACACAGAGTGTAGAAGAGGGCCAGACACAAATCCTGGAGTACCTAAAAATTTCAGGTCAGGAAGAACGGGGAAAGTCACAAAAGGATGTTGAGAATGAGGGCATCAATGAAGTAGGAAGAAAATTAGGAGCACATGGTCACTGAGAAGTTAAAAAAAAATTGTTTCAAGAAGAAGAGTATGGTAAACTGCACTAAATACAAATAGTTCAAGAACATACAGACTGAGAATTAATTATTTGATTTGACAACATGCAGGTCATTGCTGACTAATAAGAGTGGTTTTGCTGGCTGGTGTGTTTCTAGAGGGTAAAGGTGGAAACTGCACATATACACAACTATTTGTAAGAGTTTTGCTATAAAAGGGAGCAGAGAAACAGGGCAGAATCCAGAGGATGTGGTGTCAAAGGAGGAATATATAAGATGGGAAACATCACAGCATGTGGGTATCTGGTGGGAATGTCCAGGTAGAGTGAAGAGGTAGGGGATGGTTGCTGCAATAGCTGAGCAGAGATGGAATCCAGGGCTAAGCAAGCAAGCTGACCTCAGTCAAGAGCAAGTTCGTTCATCCATTTTATCAAGAGAGAAGGTAGAACATAAAGTACAGGTAGGAATGCTAGCAGATTCTATAGAGAAAGAAAAAAAAGTTTTATTCTGATTATTTCTCTCTTCACAATAAAATGTAAAGAAAAGTCCACATATAAGTATGAGTACAATAAAAGAAGTATGTGAATTTTGAGGACTGAGTAGAAAAATTTTAAATAATAGTTTTGAATAAGGAGACAGAGAATTGACAAGGGAAATATAGTAGGGTTACTGGGTTGTGCTGAGAACCCAGTTGAGGCTTGTGGTCCTAAATTTAAAGTTAGACCAGTCAGCATTGTTGCTGTTTTCCCCCAGCTATGTTCAGCTGTGCTGAAGCAGGAGTGGAATGGGAAAAAAGGTAGATTTACTGAGGATTGAAATTTTTCCAGGCAAAAACAGTAGGGGGAGTCAGGCAAAGGCACTGAACATATATGCTAAAGAATCTTAAGTAAGTAAAGATAGGTGTGGCCAGTGGCATGGTAGTAAGGTCAATGGACTGAGGGTCCTAATGGTGTCCAAGAATTGCTGAGGTAGAGACTCTAGAGTAAGTGAACTGGAGAGAGAAAAAGAGGTGGTCAAAGAATGGCATGCTTGAAATTTAGATACTGGAGAAGACAGAAATAGTGATGGTAAGAATTTATTATAGTAAACTAATGGCTAAAATCCTTAATGCATGGGGAAAGTGATGGAGAAGAAATTAGATTACTACTTTTTTTTAAATAAGCAGGTCCGAAAGTGGTATAGCCTGATTCCATGTGTTTTAAAAGACCAGAAGTTTGGAGAGAAAGTGGAAACAATGGTATGAAAACAGCCTTGAAGAAAAAGGTGGGCACCTACCCTAAATAACTTCAGTTACAGATAAGCAATCAAGAGTGAAATGCTTACACAGTAGAGCCTAAATATAAATAATGTAAAGGGAGTTACATTATTAAGGTAACAATAGCTGCTGTAAGAAATAGATAAAACCCAAAAGCTCAGTAGCTTAACTTAGTAGACGTTTATTTCTTGCTCAATAAACCCAAGAGAAATTCACCTCTTCACTATTTTTCATACAGTTATTCAAGGACTCGAGTTTATGGAGGCTCCACAATCTTCAATATGTGGTATCTAAGGCTGCCGTGGGTATTGACATCAAGGCAGCAAGAGAAAGGGAGAAGAGCACTGCATTATGGGCCAGGCCAGGAAGCCCTAACATCAGTTTCTCCCATTTAGTAATTTGACTGGGAATGTATTTTGTGCCCAGAAATAAAGAGAAATGAATTTGGTAACTTACAGTAGAAGTCTATGGAACTTAACCAGCATACTTTGTTGGAATTTTATCAGAAAAAAAAATTATGGTATATTGTCATGGGCTTAGAGGAATTCGATTTAAAAATGTAGCTTGATCATACACTGCCCTATTACCTTGAGCAAGTCATATAAACCTATAATTCCTATTTATAAAATTAGGATAAATAAAAGTTCTCCTGCCTCAAAAGGTACTTGTGAATATCAAAATGAGATACCATGTATTAAAAATGTCTTACAAACTCTGAAGCACTGCATAAATGTCAGCTATTATTACTTCTGAGAACATAACTGATATCCTGCCCCATTGTCTCCTTTAAATGAACTACACATCCCTGCACAAGCTGGCATTATAATCCCATAAAAAGCTGTTTCAAATACCTACATTCATTATCCAAAATTTCTACATACATGCATTGCATTTGTCTACCTAGCTTCTGGCTCTTGGGACCTCCAACCTCCCAGTTCCCCATTTTGGTCCCATATTTAGCTCTCATTTTCTGCCCATCCCATAATAATTAGATCCAAGTTCTGGCTTTCCATCTTGTCTTTGCCCTTTGACATATCTAAAGGATACAACTCCACTCCTCTTAACCCCCACAACTACACAGGTAGTGACCCAGGTGGGCTGCTCCACTTGCTGTTTGCTGTCATTGCGCTTTTGAAAGATCATTGAATATAGTTGTCCAGTCTGTGCACTGCATCATTCCCATAGTTGAACGATGAGGCCACTGTTCACATAGTTGGCCGAGTTATTATATTAATATTATAATGTTCTAGCAGAAGGCATCAAGTGGTTTTGCTCTATCAAGACAATATTCCATCAGATAGAAGTATGTGTCTTGAAGAAGAGGCCCCTTTATCCTAATTCACACTAAGACACCATATAAACTTGTGGTAGTCCCACATGTGAGGTCTGTTTCTGCTGAAACATGAAGAGAAATCACATGACCTGCCTGGTAAGATTGAGCTCAAAACTCAAAGAGAAGATACTGCACCTAGAAGAACCAGAACTATGTCAGAGCCTTGTCTCTTGCACACCATAGATAAAAATTATTTACCAGTTCCTAATGACATGGAATTGATGATTAGATGAGCAATAGTAAAACACATGTTGAAATTTGTTATACATGTACCTGAATTCATTATTACATAAACTTGTATGTAGATTGCTCATAGCAATGCTTTGTTTCTTTAAAAAAAAAAAGACCTACCTCAAAATCTACATTCTTCTTAAATAGATAAATACTACATGATCCCACTTATAAAAGGTATCTAAAGTAGTCAAATTTATAGAAACAGAAAATAGAATAGTGGTCACCAGGGATAGGGAAGTGAGAGAAATGGGGAGTTGTTGTTTAATGAGTATAGAGTTCCAGTTTTGCAAGATGAAAAAGTTCTGGAGATCTTTTGTACAATAATATAAATATATTTACTACCAAACTGTATACATAAAAATGATTAAGATAATAAATTTTCTATTATATTTTTACCAAATTAAAAATAATTTTTTTTAAAAAATCTACATTCTTCTTAAATCCTTTGTTAGCTACCCCTGCCTGAAATTACACTACCCTCTTTCCAAAAATTATTGTCCATCCTATTACTTGTTGCTTAGTCATATAACCTCCTTATAACAACTACTTTTGTCTTAATCTGTAACTTAGCACTTTTAATATAACAACTTTATATGTATGTGAGTCTTAATGAGAAAATTATAATGAAATTATTTTTAAGTTAGTATCTGCATCTTACATCATATCTACTTGTTGTGTTGCATATAGTGCATTCAATAGTACCTGCTGTTTTTATCTTTATTTTTATTTTATTGTGGTAAGAACACTTTAAGAATTTTACCCTATAGAACTCTAGAACTTCTTCATCTTGCATTACTGAAACTTTATAACCATTGATTAGCAACTTTCCACTTCCCCTTCCCCACTGCCCCTGGCAATCACCATTCTGCTCTCCATTTCTACGAGTTTAACTATTTTAGATACTTCATGTAAGTGGAATAATGCGGTATTTGTCCTTCTGTGACTGAGATTTTGCTTAGCATAATGTCCTCCAGGTTCATCTATGTTGTCACACATTACAGAATTTCTTTCTTTTTTAAGGCTGAATAATATTTCAATGTATGCATATGCCACATTTTCTTCATACATCTGTCAATGCACATTTAGGTTGTTTCCACATCTTGGCTATTATGAATTTCCACATGTTGAATATTGTTACAATGAATGTGAAGTGTTAATATCTTTAGGAGATCCTTATTTCAATTCTTTTGAATAAATACCCCAAAGTGGGATTGCTAGAGCATATGGTAGTTCTAATTTTAATTTTTTGAGGACCCTGCATGTTTTACATAGTAGTTACACCATTTTGCATTCCCACCAAGAAACAAAAAATCTGCAACTATAAAACTCCTAGAAGAAAACACAGGGGGAAAGCTCCATGACAGTGGTCTTGGCAGTGGTTTCATGGATATAACACCAAAAGTACAGACAACAAAAGCAAGAATAAACCAATGGGACTATAACAAACTAAAAATCTTGACAGCAAAGGAAGCAATCAACAGAATGAAAAGGCAACCTATGGAATGGGAGAAATATTTGCAAAACATATATCTGATAAGGTGTTAATATCCAAGAAGCTCCTACAGTTCAATAGCAAAAATACTAATAACCTGATTTTAAAATGCTTATGACATCTATTTTAAACTGTCTTAACTTTCATCATAAAGAAAAGAAATAAAAACAAACTCTACACTTTAACAGCATTTGTCCCCTCAACATTTTGGTTCACATCTTCTTATATTGCCTATTAACCAATTGTTGTAGTTATTATTGTCTTTAATAGTTTTGTCTTTTAGTCTTCATACTAAATGTATAAGTATAAAGATATACACATCACAATTATAGTATTAGAATATTCTGAATTTGTCTGTATAGTTAATTTTACCAGTGAATTTTACTCCTTTGGGTATTTTCTTGTTACACATTAGTGTCCTTTTCTTTCAGATTGAAAACTCCCTTTAGCATTTCTTGTAAGATAAGCCTGGTGTTGATGAATTCCCTCAGATTTTGTTTGTCCGGGAAAGTCTTTATCTCTCTTTCACATTTGAAGGCTAGCTTTTGCTGAGTACAGATTCCTGGATGGTGTAGAGGAGGATGAGGAGAGGTTGGTCGATGGGTACAAAGTTATAGTTAGATAGGAAGAATAAGTTCTGGTGTTCTATTACATAGTAGGGTGACTATAGCTAATGACAATGTATTGTATATTTCAAGATAGCTAAAAAAGAGGATCTTGAAAGTTATCACCACAAAGAAAAGGTAAAGGTTTGAGGTGATGGATATGCTAACTGCCTTGATTTGATCATTATATGACAAATACATATATTGAAACATCACATTGTACTCCATAAACATGTTTAATTATTATGTGTCAATTATAAAATAAAACTTTTAAAAGGGGAAAAGGACTTGAATAGACATGTTTCCAAAAAATATATACAAATGACCAACAAGTATATAAAAAGAATGGCAACTATCAAAAAAACAAAAGACAACAAGTGTTGTTGAGGATATGGAGAAATTGTACACTGTTGGTGGGAATATAAATTACCCACTGTTTTAACTCAACTGTGTCACTATAGCAGGATCTGCAAGATTTGGAGATCTGAGGCTGAATCTGAATTCAGCATAAAGGATAGTACGAGAAATGGGTTCAGAGTGAAAGTCATCATAGCAGGCACACCTGGAAATCAAGGAAAATTATGCTGACAGAGGCCTCTTTCATTGGCTCCTCCTTTTGTTCAACAAAAGATTATTGAATTCCTGTGCATAAAACACCATACTTACTCTGTGGGAAACAAGGATGACACAATCCCTGCCTTAAGGAATTTATAATCTAGCAGTTTCTGACTCTTTCTCCCAAGAAAAGTTGGGGGAGAAATGCCAGCTGTGTGGACCCTAGGATCTGAGGGCTGGAGCCAGATATAAAAGCAACTCAAGGAGAATGGAAACATGTAAAAATATGTCCAAGGAGAGGAGATAAAGAAAAATATGAGAAATTAAATTAGTTATCAGGTACAAGAAGCAAGTACAAATGCAAAAATATAAAACAAAGACAAAGGTAAGGTAAATGCAATAATGGAGAAAAAGTTAAGAATCAAGGCTAGACCAGGACAAAAATTAAAAGGACTTTGGCCATTGTCAGAAAGAGGATACCAGAACTCTCTCTTAATGCATGTATTTCCAATTACGATAGGTAGATTCACCAGGGTAAAAGTCCTAGGATCAGACAAGCAGAAAAGTAGGGTAAACCTACAAGCAATCAAATTAAAAATACTAAGTTCTGTAAGAAAAGAGCCAAATATTATGAGACTACAGAGGAGGCAGCATAACATAATAGTTAATAGCACAAATACTGATGTCGAAGTGTCTCAGTTCAAATCACAACTGTGTTAGTTATTTGCTATGTAGCCTTGGGCAAGATAAAGGTATGTCTCAGTATTCCTATCTTTAAAATAGGAACAATTATACTTGCCTCATAGGAGGTGTTGTGAGGATAAAATGAGTTAATTCATGTAAAGGATTCAGGATAGTGCCTACTACATAGTAAGCTGTATTATGTAAGTGTTAACTATCATGTTTTAAAGGCAGGATTTATCAATTCCAGATGTGATGGCCAGGAAAGACTTTATAGGAACTAGCATTTGAGTTCACTCTTAAATAACAGGTGCAACTTGTATATATGGGAAGGGGGTGTGAGGGTTGATCAAAGTGTCATGAATGATCAAGCTTTCTTTCCAGAAGACAGAAGGAAAAGAAAGTAAATGGATGAAATATAGGGCATATGTCAGAATAATAAGAGGACTGGAAAGGTGAGTTACTGTTGGGTAAGCTGAATGTGAAGCCAAGAAGTCTGAACATTATTCAGAAAGCAATGGAGAGTCATTGCAGGATTTTGAACAGAGGAGTGGTATGATCAAAGCGGTAAGATGAATCTGGCAGCCCTTTATTTCATGGATTGGTGTGAAGAGACTAGACGCGAAGTGCCAAGGTAGGAAGTACACTTACCCAGGTAGAGTATTAAGGGTCAGAGAAGAACGATTAGATACAAAAGGCATCATTAAAGCCTTGCAAAGTATAGAGGTGTAAGAAAGTGCCTTAGAAAAGAGACGTAAATAAAACCATAAAATCAATGAAACACACAACCCATTAACAGACAAAATAAATAATGTTCTACAGCAACAACTGAGAATTTGAACCCCTATTCATTCCATTTTTTAATCTACCTAGAATGTCCACTTCTACGTAAAATTTCTCTAAAAAGCATTCAGATTCCTCCAAAACTATGATCCTAACCCGGATCTCCAACTTTATCTATCTCCAGCCTCAATAGCATACTCCATGCCACAGCCAAATTGCATTAATTTTTGCTCCCAATCAGTGAAAACACATTGTAAGCCATAAATCACCATATAAACTTGCCAGGGTTTATTTATTATTTTAATATTTCCTATTTTCTTTACTTTAGGTCTTGGCTCACACAGTTCTTGCCTCCTGAAAAGTCTTTTTATCTGCAACCACCAAATTCCTATCTAACCTTCGAGGCCCAGGTGAAGCACCATCTTCTCCATAAAGCCTTCTTCAGCCTCTTCAGCAGGAAATAATATATCCTGAAGCACCTGTTATGTTATCCTTATATAGCTATAATTTAATGCAAAATGCTATTAATGCTATTTGTGAACACATCATAACTATGCCATTAGTAACATATTTTTTAAAAATTTGAATAATGTTTGAGATTTTACAAAGTCATGTCTCATCTATATACTGAATGAACTAATCCTTTTAAGCACTTTTTGATACAGAAGACAGGAAAATTATTATTACCTTCATTCTTTATTGCTGATGAAAGATTAAATGAATTACACAGCTGGAAAGTGGTAGCACAAAGATTTGAGCCCAGATCCAGGGAATTTTCCACCACATCTTCTTCTAACCATGAAGCTCCTCTTGCCCTCTCTACCTGATCCCCTGACCCCAGGCAGTGCCTGGTCCAAGAAGCAGGATCTCCATGGTGTGCTGTCCTCGAGGGCAGAGGCTCTGTCATTTTTACCTTTTAGTTGCCAGATCACCACTACCCCATCTGCCCTTGGCAGACATCACCACAATCATGACACTCTTTTTGCCTTCATCCATTCATTACAGTGCCCAAGCAACCAAGACCAAGTGATCACAGAGTTGCAGCCAAAATGAAGCCCATTTGCCATCATGGATACAGGGAACATGAAAGTATCATGTTGTCCATCTCAGAACAGTGAAGATTGGATCAAATTGCACCATACCTGACTACCTCTGACTTAGTACAGGTATCTTAATACTCTGCTCAGAAAGACATTGGATATTCTGCCCCAATTTCACCCAGTGCAGGAAAGAGGAAAGGAAAGGAAAACTGAGAAAGTTCCTCAGAACTTTGCCTGATTTTATAATATTCTGTGACTTAAGCATCTTGCTTTTACTGTCACTCAGTTACAATGAATAGTTTGTTAATTTTCATTTTTCATTTTCTAGCTGCTGAGCTAGACCAAAAGGGACAAAGGGAAAACAAATGACTGAATGCTACAAGGCACCAACTCATGAAGTATTACATTTCTGTCTGCCAGAGCCTTTCCTTTGTATAATTTTTGCCAGAAACAATTGGTTATTTTTGGAATTATTAAACATAGTACTGAATCAAGCAAATAATATCACAAATACCACTGAGAGAAAGAAAATAATAGATGATTAATGCTTCAATATAGTCTTCCTAGGATAGTGTTTTCTAATGAATCACATGAAGTAGATATTTAGGAAATCATTTTCCCTTCTGAGGAATGCTCTTTTATGAACTTAGAAAAAATCAGAATGATGCCCCACACAAATAGTACAAATTTGTAGTGTTCAAATAAGTGTTCTTCATTCAAATAATACATGTACGGGGAGAATAATAGTCAATGATTATATTCAATTTCATATTTTGAAGATTTTTCTCATTCATCTGATTTTCTTAAAATCATTACAGAAAATCCCATCCTCTTCTTCATCACATTTTTCTTTTAATCTTCACTGCTTTTTCTGATTATAACAATGCATACTATTATGAAAATTCAAATATCTCAGAAAAGCATTACATAGAAAGCAAAGAATCTTACAATTGGCCAGAATTGCTACTTGTCTAGCAATCTCTGACTATAGCTTCAAATTTCTCAATCTATTAACCCTCTTTGGATTTATCTTCCTTCTAGATCACCCCAGCCCCTGTTCCTTCTGCCACACTACAGCCCTACCTCTCCAGCCCTTTACAGCCAAACATTCTCCATAATTTTTAAAATGTACTTTTTAAATATTATTTTTAAATTTCAAAATATTACAAGGGTACAAATGTTTTTAGTTACATGAATCACTTTTGTAATGCTCAAGTCAGGGCTATAAGTGTGCTCATCACCCAGATAATGTTCATTGTACCTGTTAGGTAGGTTCTTGCCCATCCCCTCCTCCCCACTCCCCCCTGCTTGATTTACACCAATTTTTGCTTCCCCCTATGCACATATGTGCCCATCAGTTAGTTCCAATTTAATGGCAAGTACATGTGGTGTTTGCTTTTCCATTCTTTAGATACTTCACTTAGGATAATGGTCTCCAGTTCCATCCAAATTATTGCAAAGGCATTAATTCATCATTTTTTATGGCTGAGTAATATTCTACAGTATACACATACCACATTTTTCTAATCCACTCATGAATTGATGGGCACTTGAGTTGATTCCACATCTTCCTAATTGTGAATTGTGCTGCAATAAACATTCGAACACAGGTGTCTTTTTGATAAAATGACTTCTTTTTCTCTGGGTAAACAGGCAGTAGTGGGATTGCTGATTGAACAGTAGGTCTACTTTTAGTTCTTTAAGGAATCTCCATACTGTTTGCCACAGAGATTGCACCAGTTTGCAGTCCCACCAATAGTGTATAAGCATTACTTTCTCTCTGTAACCACGCCAGCATCTATTGTTTTTGGGCTTTTTAATAAAAGCCACTCTAACTGGGATAAGGTGATACCTCATTATGGTTTTAATATGCATTTCCCTGATAATTAGTGATCTTGAGCCTTTTTTCATATGTTTACTGGCCATTTGTCTATCTTCTTTTGAAAAGCTTCTGTTCACGTCTTTTCCCCACTTTTTATTGAACTGTTTGTTTTGTTCTTACTGATTTGATTGAGTTCTTTGTAGATTCTTGTTATTAGCCCTTTATCAGATGTATAGCTTGCGAATATTTTCTCCTATTCTGTAGGTTGTCTATTTGCTCTGTTGATTATTTCTCCTTAGCTGTGAAGAAGCTTTTTAATTTAATCAAGTCCCATTTATTTATTTTTGTTGTTGCTATAATGTTATTGGGGTCTTAGTCACAAATTCTTTGCCTAGACTCATGTCTGGAAGAGTTTTTCCTACATTTTCTTCTAACATTCTTATGGTTTCATGCCTTACATTTAAGTTTTTCAGCCATCTTGAATTAATTTTTATGAGTGGTGAGAAATATGGATCCTGTTTCATTCTTCTGCATGTGGCTATCCAATTTTCCCAGCACATTTATTGAACAGGGCTTCCTTTCCTCAGTGTATATTGTTGTCAGCTTTGTCAAAGATAAGCTGGCCATATGTGGATGGTTTCATATCTGGGTTCTCTGTTCTGTTCCACTGGTCTATGTCTCTATTTTTGTGCCAATACCATGCTGTTTTGGTTACGATAGCCTTGTAGTATAGTTTGAAGTCTGGTAATGTGATGCCTCCAGAATTGTTCTTTTTGCTTAAGATTACTTTGGCTATTCAGGCTCTTTTCTGGTTCCAAATGAAACATAGAATTATTTTTTCTAGCTCTGTGAAATATGACATTAGTATTTTGATGGGGATTACACTGAATCTGTAAATCACTTTGGGCAGCATGGACATTTTAACAGTGTTGATGCTATCAATCCATGAGCATGATATATTTTTCCATTTGTTTGTGTTGTCTGTGATTTCTTTCCTCAGTGTTTCATAGTTCTCTTTGTAGAGATCTTTCACTTCCTTGGTTAAGTATATTCCTAGGTATTTTATTTTCTTTGTAGCTATTGTGAATGGTATTGAGTCTTTGATTTGAATCTCAGCTTGACTGTTACTGGTGTACAGGAATGCTATTGATTTGTGTACACTGATTTTGTAACTTGTGACTTTGCTGAATTTATTCATCAATTCCAGTAGTCTCTTGGTGGAGTCTTTGGGGTTTTCTAGATATAAGATTATGTCAACAGCAAAAAGTGATAGTTTAACCTCCTCTCTCTTGATTTAGATACCCTTTATTTCTTTCTGTAGCCTGATTGCTCTGGCTAGGACTTCCAGCACTACGTCGAATAAAAGTGGTGACAGTGGGTACCTTTGTCTTGTTCCAGTTCTTAGGGGGAATGCTTTCAACTTTTCCCCATTCAGTATGATGTTGGCTTTGGGTTTGTCATATATGGCTAAAACAAAGACTATATGATCATCTCAACAGATGCAGAAAAAGCATTCAACAAAATTCAGGACCCTTTCATGTTAAAATGTACTCTGACTCTTCAGTCTCTTTTAGCTCTACAATTTTTCTCTCTCACTTTCTCATCTAAACATCTCAAGAATAAGGTATATTCATTACTCAGACCACTATGATCTGTTTTCTTTCCCTTCTATTCAACTGAAACTGAGGTTCTAATGTTCAAATATGTGAACACATTTGTTATCTCAGAAATCCTCTCTCCAACTTTCAATTAAAAAATTCCATTTAAAAGGGAAAGCAGGACATCTATATCTAAATAGAAAATCTTATGATGTACCATTGAAAAGGGGATATAACTACAAAGCTATATTTTAGAGAAACAAATAATTTTGAGAAACTAGGTATCTCAGCATAGATGCCTTAAAAGCTATTACCACCAAATTACTGGGGAACTACTAACCACAAATAAGTGTCCAACACATACATATTATTACTACCACAAAGAACTCATGTAGAAATTTTACTTTGATATAATCAGAAAGCTTCTCTTTCAGTAAAATATACTCTAGCTTTCAAAGAAAGCTGAAATCAAATATGATTCTTAGTTGTTTTTCCCAGCTGATATCAATGGGAAATTGCTTCTCAATTTCATTTGTTTTAGAATGTGGTGAATGCTTTGGAATAAGGCAGTTGTAGGCTTTTCCCGGACTTTGCATTAGGTAACTGTCCCCTTACAAAATTTTTCACTGTACGTAGAAGACCTTCAAGGTTTAACAACTCTGTGTACTAATGCAGAGTGGGACTAAACAGACAAGTATGTGCCTTTCAAAAGGCCAGAAAATATTTAAACAGCTTCCAAGTGTTTTTCCAGTCTTGGAGGTCAGGAAAAGTTTATATTGAAATAACTCTATCTTCAAAAATAATAACCAGGTTACCTATTAACATTAGATCCACACATTTAGATGATTAAAATGGTGTCCAAATGAGCCACCTTCAGCTTGCAGTCCAACAAGAATAGCAGAAAGGACAGAAGTTCAGAAGATGAAGAGTCTAGCATCCACCTTTTGGCCACCTGTTGCCTCCACCTGTGGTTACACACTTCAGCAGCCAGTAGCTTGCATACCTGACCACCATGCTTTCTCACACAGGGACTGCACGGGTTCCTTGGGCAGCCATTGGGCTGAGGAGGAGGAAGGACAGGTGTTGGTCTTGCTGTCTCAGGGGTAGAAGAGGTGCAAGAAAATCACATACAAGTGGACCTGCACAGTTCAAACCCATGGTATTCAAGGATCAACTGTATATACCTAGATCCAGATCTAGATATATATCTGCTTATTGGTTCTTTTTTTCTGGTAGAACCCTAATGACATATAAGCCATCCTGACTGTTCCTTGTCTGAATTCCTGACCCACAGAATCCACATAACAACAAAATGGTAATTATTTTATACCACTAAGATTGAATTGTTTGTTATGCAGCAACAGATAACCAGAAAATTTACTGTTACTTAACCATTTTCTAAAGAATTCCCTAAATCACTGGAAAATGTAGATTGCATATATTTTGCATCCCTCTCACACTTTAGGCAAAATAAAAGAAAAAGTAGAGTACTGTTCCTGAATCCAAACACACTTTCATTCATCTTATTACTGAGCTCTAAATCTAAAAGACTCCTTTCTTTCTGTCTTTAATATAGTTGAGACTATATTAAAAATATGTAAGATAAAAGGCTTCCTAACCTATCTTAGAAAAGGCAACTACATTTGTAACCTGGATTTTCCCTTGCTGCTTTCAATGTGCCAGAGTCACATAAACAATAATGATATTGTATTATATAATAAATAGTATCTCTCTAGTTGTAGCCCCTACCTTCTTTTATAGAGCCTCTACAAGCTCCCCTTCTCCAGCCTCAAATTTTTCTGAGAGTGCTCATTTGAGGTTTTTCTCCAATGAGCCCTAAAGTGTTTTCTCTGCTTCTGCTTAGTACCCCCCTCCCCCGCATTTTTTCCCTACACTTCTTCATAACCCTTTCGGAGTCTCTGGTGTTGAACCTGCCACAGACCGTTAAGCCTTGTGAGGGTGGTGCCCTAGCACACCGCCCATGTCTGCTGTCCATGGTGCTGATTTCTGTGCTAAGCGCGCTATAACCTAATGACACAAAGCACTGCCTCATGCCACTGATAAAACCACTCCCAGATGTCAAATCCCGAGACGCAAACATTGGATTTTGCCAGGCACTACCAAGAAAGGCCTCGAGTATTCCCATGGTGCTACGGGCAGGATTTCGCTGAAGCTACAAGTGTCATTAACATGCGATGCCCTAAATATACCAAAGTTCCATCTTCTTGGTACCCAGTTTTTCACTTCTTCATCTTTTGTACCATGCTTTTTCAATGGGCAACAATCAACATTGCTTACTGCTCTTGATACACTAGTAAGTTTTTTCCACTTTTATCTTTAGCCCTCAGTCTCCTAGAAATGAATTCATGAGCATTGTTCTGAAAAGCAAATCTTAATAGCAGACAGCATGTTGTATTCAAAAATTGGTCCTCACTTCTAATTACCAAGCTTGTCTGTTCATTCTCTATTCTCTTGGAATAAGCTTATTTTTGAGAGTTTTCTCAGACCTTCTTCCAAACAGACCCTGAGTAAACCTGCCCTGATGTGTCTAATTCCAAGATGAGCAGGCTCAGGCTTTAGCTGAGAAACCATACTATATTACATTTATTTAATAACCTAGTTTTTAGTTGAGGTAAAGTTATGAGTTCTTATTTCATTCTGACAAGGGAAGGATCCAGAACCCCTTTTATTGTAAGTAAAATATCTTGTTTTGGTGTGTTGGCTTATTTTGATTTACTGATCCTAATCTTGGAAAAAATATAGTAAAGGATGGCCTTTGAAGCAAGACTAAGCTCATCCCAGTTCCACCAATTATTAGCTGTGAGAACTTGGAAAAGTTACTTAATCACTCTGTGTTTCAGTGTTCCAGCTGTAAGATGAATATACTGATATACATATATTCTAGGGTTTTAGTGGAGATTAATTCACATTAATAAGCAGCATGGGCATATGATCGGCAGCATCAGGGCAGTGATTGGTATATAACAAGCACTGTATATGGATTTGCTACTAAACAATGGTTTGGTTGCTGTAACTTAACCAATTGTCACCTATGCAAAGAGCTTCTCATTTAGTGACATTTGAGGGGTAAAAATTGATGTGGTCTGGGCATGTGCCAAGGATTATATTTATTTAACACTTCATGCATTCTGAATTGGGAAAGGAGGATGCATAGAGGAAATTGTGCAAATGTTTGTACTTATTTGTAATAAAGCATTAAATTCTAGCACATGTTACAATTGGAAGATAGTTTATAAGCAAATGTGTTTTATGGGCATATAGACATCTTTCCTGTGTAAATATAGCTGTTCAATTTAACCAACAGCTGGCATAAATATGTGGTATTAATACATTAGATACATATGTAGCCAATATACAAGCTCCTGTGTGTCAAGCTATGCAATTTAATTATATTCTACTGACATATATGTCAAAATCATTTCTATTTAGACCAAAAAGAATACTACCAACAAAGAATATTCACTGCTAATTTGTATATTTTCCTTATTCATTAGCTAAAAATACTGAGCACCTCTAACTAATGAATTTAAAAAATAAAGTGTAAATAAAAATTTAGATTTATACACACACAAAAATCTATACACAAATATTCATAGCAGCTTTATTCCTAATAGCCAAAAGCTGGAAACAACCCAAATGCCCCTCAATGAGTGAAGAGGTAAAAACCTATCATACTTAGTACCACATTTGGTATTTCCAAATCATGAAATACTACTCAGCAATAAAAGGGAATGAACTATTGATAAACACAACTTGCATGAATCTCAAGGGAATTGTTCTGAGTGAAAAACAGTCAATCTCAAATTATATACTGTATAATTCCATTTATATAACATTTTTTAAATGACAAAATTATAGATAGAAAATTGATTAGTGGTTGCCAGAGCCTGAGGGAAGAAGGGAAGCAGATGTGGCTATCACAGAGTAGAATGAGGAACCCTCATGATGGAACTGCTCTGTATCTTGACTGTAGTGGTGTCACACGAATCCACACAAATGAAAAAATGCACAGAACTAGATAATAAATGGGTGCAGGTAAGGCTAACAAAATCTGAATACAATTGATTGATCAATGGCAACTTCCCAGTTGTGATACTGCACTATAGTTATATAACACGTTGCTATTAAGAGAAACTGGGTTAAAAAGTATCTCTTTGTATTATTTCTTACAACTACACGTAAATCTACAATTATTTAAGAATAAAAATTTTACAAAAAAATACATGCATCTAAGAATTTTCATAAAGTATATAAAATACCAACTTAAAATGAGAAATCTAAAAGTGGTATTATTTCATCACCTTTAGATTCACAATATCTGCTATTTTTAAAGCAGCAATTCCATCATTCTGATTCAATAAATATTCACTCACAGCTTACTGAGCTCTAGGCACAATAGTAGGCATTACAGTAAAGAAAACATTACATGACCTTTAAGGATATTCTTGTGGTAGGTACTAGACCCCTATTTTGCAAATGAAGAAACAGATTCAGTGACATTAAGGAACTTGCCTAAATCCCCACACCCAACATATAACAGGTCTGGAATTTGCTCTCAGCCCAGTGTCTTTTCTAAGACTATATCAAAGCAGCCTCTGTCATACAGAAATGTCCTTCATAGTGCAAAGTAGCAGCTATTTAGAATGAATTCAGGAACTTAAATGATGGATTTGAGGTTTACTTTTCTGTCACAATAAGGGGGTTACTAATTTCTTATAAATCACCAGTGAAAGCAAAGTCCTTGCTTCTGCAGGAACCCTAAGGAAGAGGGGCCAGTGAAGATCAGGACTGGCTTTGGTGGCCAGGAATTTGAGCTGGACTGGTGATGGCATTAGGTGAGT
This sequence comes from Daubentonia madagascariensis, assembly GCA_023783475.1. Classification (NCBI taxonomy): domain Eukaryota; kingdom Metazoa; phylum Chordata; class Mammalia; order Primates; family Daubentoniidae; genus Daubentonia; species Daubentonia madagascariensis. The sequence continues at coordinate 39,787,688 of JAKFHU010000600.1, forward strand.
GTAGTGGCAACACTACAGAAAGACTAAGCCTCAGTCAGGAGGTGAGGCTGCTCTGTCTGTCACAGACTTCTGGTTGGAAAGATGCCCTAATACCTAACCCAGCCCCCTCTGCTGTTCCTGGACAGGGGCCTTGGCAGGAATCCAATGCCAGCATATCACACTTTGAGCGCTTGCTAACATCTCATCCCTTGGTGGGGGGCAGGAGAATGGCTCAACTGTGAAGCCATCTGACGGCAATCTCAAGTCGGGGATCTGGAATGGAGAGGTGGGTAGTGAGTGTAACTTCCTTCATTGTTCATAACACTAAAAACTTGGATTCCTAACCATCTTTAGTTCCCAGAAGCAAGGACTTCTCTTTCACTGGTCATTTACACCTAAGACTCAGCCAGAGAAGCAAGAACTTAACCATCATTGAATGAATTGATCCAAGGTGAAAACCTGGAGGCCAATAGGCTAAGAAAAATAATCAATATTTGTTGATAACATTTTAAAAATTCAGATTTCTGTCTTCTCTCAGAAAAGCTGTATTCAGCAATAAAAGGCAAGAGCTAAGTGGCAGCTGCCCCCTTCCAAAAGGTCAGGCATTCTTTAATTCTCCACAATTCCAGCACGGCCTGCTTGATCTGGGTGAGATGCTGCCTGGCCCCAGTGGGCATTCCAGCTTGCAATCTTTGACTCAGGGAGGCAAGTCTCCTCATTCTTTATAAATGACACCTGAAACAATAACCTCTATCTTAGAGACTCTTTCCTGTACCACCAGACTCCCTTCCCTGTCCAACAGTTTTCAGAATGCACTTCCTTATCCTTTATGAAAATTCAAAGTATACCCTAGACTTTAGGAAAAAAAAAAAAAAGTAACATAATAGCAAAAGGAAATTGGGTCAAAGAGGTTAAGAATTTAAGGAAAAAACAAGCTACATATATTTACTGACTACTTACTATGCGCAATAGTGGCCACAGTTGGAAAAAAAAAAAAAGTAAAGGGCAAAGCATAGTAAAGCACAAGCATGTGTTTTACATGCATTGTTTTTTGCTGCTTCTCAAACCTTTCCAGTGTTTGCTTAGCTTCCCAGACCCCTCATCCTGGTCCTGTACTGGGGCTACAAATGTATTTTAGTAAGCACTCCAGGGGAATCTTATCCTCAGGGAATTTGGTAAGTATTGCAATATCTTGTTTACTCTTATTATAACCACATAAAGGCAGATGCTATTCCTAAAAGGAAACCACAACTTAGGTTAGCTAATTTGCGTAAGGGCTCTGTCTCAGTCTGTTTGTGCTGCTATAACAGAATACCTGAGAGTGTGTAATTTATAAAGAACAGAAATTTACTTCTCATAATTCTGGAGGCTGGAAGTCCAAGATCAAGTTGCCAGCATTTGGTCTGGTGAGGACCTTCTTCTTGCAGCCCTACAAGGCAAGAAGGTGAAGGGCAAGCTAGCCAAATGTTGGGTGGCTGCATGAAGCCTCCAGGGCCTTAACCCCATTGATAAGGGAGGAGCCTGCATGGCCTGATCACCTCTTAAAGGTGATCATACTATCACATTGGCAACACCTGAATTTTGGAGGGGACAAATTCAAACAATAGCAGGCACACTGCCAGTGAATTGGTATGAATCAAGAATACACCTACATTAGTTGTTCACAAACTATGGCCCATGGGCCAAATCCAGCCCACTGCCTGTATTTTTGTTTTTGTTTTTTATTGTGGTAAAATATACATAGCACAAAATTTACCATTTCAACCATTTTTAAGTGTACAGTTCAGTGTCATTAAATACATTCATATTGTTGTGCCACCATCACCACCATCCACCTCCAGAATTTTTTCATCATCCCAAATGGAAACTGAAAACCTATTAAATAATAACTCCCAATTCTCTCCTCCTCCCAGTTTCTGACAACCACCATTCTACTTTCAGCTTCTATGATTGTGACTACTCTAGGTATCTCATATAAGTGGAATAATACAATATTCATCCCCTTGTGATTGGCTTGTTGCACTTAGCATAATGTCTCCAAGGTCAATCCATATCATGCATATGTCAGAATTTGCCTCCTTTTTGAGGCTAAATAATATTCCATTGTAGGTATTATATGCCATTTTTTAAATCCATTCATCTGTCGATGGACATTTGGATTGCTTCCACCTTTTGGCTATTGTGAATAATGTTGCTATAAACATGGCTGTACAAAAATCTGTTCAGGTCCCTGCTTTCAATTCTTTTGGGTATATTCATAGAAGTGGGATAGCTGGATCAAGTGGTAATTGTATTTTTAAATTTTTGAGGCACTGTCATATTATTTTCCATAGCAGCTTCACCATTTTACATTTCCATCATCAATGCACAAGGGTTCCAATTTCTCCATATCTTTGCCAACAGTTGTTATTTTCTGGTTTTTAAATAATGACCACCCTAATCATTGAAGTGGTTTTCACTGTGATTTTGATTTGCAGTTCCCTAATTTTAGTGATGTTGAGCATCTTTCATGTGCTTATTGGTCACTTGTATATCTTCTTTGGAGAAACAGCTACTCAAGCCCTTGGCCAATTTCCGAATTGGGTTGTTTGTTTCTTGTTGAGTTGCAGGGTTTCTTTATATATTCTGGATATTAATCCCTTACCAGATATATGATTTACAAATATTTTCTCCCATTCTGTTGCCTTTTCACTCTGTTGATAATGTCATTTAATGCACAAAAGTTTTTATTTTGATGAAGTCTACTTTATCTATTTTTTTTAATTGCCTCTGCTTTTGGTATCATATTCAAGAAATCATTGCCAAATTTAATGTCATGAAGCTTTTTCCTTATGTTTTGCATTAAGGGTTTTAGAGTTTTAGCTCTCATGTTTAAGTTTTTGATTCATTTTGAGTTAATGTTCGTATATAGTATAAGGCAAAAATAGCACACTACCCAGAGAGCACTGATTTTTTAATTAAAAATTTTTAAATCTTTTGTATTGTCCCCTTTTTGGCAGCTATAGCCTGCTCTTCTATCTGATTTACTCTCCCTCCATGTATATTGTTTTATAGAACCTACCTTTTCAACTTTTTCCCTAACGTAGTCTCTCTAAAACATCTGACATCATTTCAATTTGGGGTTTTAGGGGTTTTTTTTTAAAAGAATTTTTACTGCTAGTAGCCTCAGAGATTACACCAAATCAATCAATCCATTAAAACTCCACAAAATTAACACCTATAATTCTACCTTGTCTTCATTGAAATAAAAATGGAGCTGGTTTTGTACACTGTCTTCAATCCCTTCTTGGGAAATCTTCCCTGTCCACTCCTGCCAGATTAAAGTATTAAACCAAGATATGGTGTTAATTGAGACACATTCATTTGGGGAGAAGTGGGCAGTTAAAATTCACATACCACACAATTCACCCATTTAAAGTATACAATTCAATAACTTTTAATATATTCACAGAGTTGTGCATCCATTAGCACAATTAATTTCCAAAACATTTCCATCACCTCAAAAGGAAACCCCACACCCCTTAGCTATCACCCCTGACCCTTACACACACACACCCAAGCCCTAGGCAGCCATTAATCTACTTTCTATCTTTATAGATTAGCTTATTCTGGACATTTCTTATAAATGGAGTCATACAATGTATGTTCCTTTGTGACTGGCTTCTTTCACTTAGCATAACGTTTTCAAGGTTCATCCATGTTGTAGCATGTATCAATACTTCATTTATTTTAATTGTCAAATTATGTTCCTTTGTATGGATATATCATATTTTATTTATTCATTCATCAGTTCATATACTTCTGGGCTATTATGAATAATGCTGCTGTGAACATTTGGGTACAATGTACGTGTGGACATATATTTTCATTTCTCTTGAGTATATACCTAAGAGTGGAAATGGTGGGTCATATGGTAACTCTATGTTTAACCATTTAAGGAACTACCAGCCTATTCTAAGGTGGCTGTACCATTTTGCATTCCCACCAGCAATGCAAGAGGGTTCTAATTTCTCAACATGCTTGAAAACACTTGTTATAATCTGTCTTTTGATTCTAGCCATCCTAGTGCATGTGAAGTGGTAACCCATTGTAACCTGAGACACATTTTTGATAGCACCAACTAAGCTTTGTGGGATGCTCAAGACCTCTCCATACCTGATTCCCAGGGAGTTCAAGTCTGAGTCCCCAGGCTCCCTTCTGTTCCCTAGACCTCACTGCTCTTCCTCTACAGCGACTGCTGCACTCCAATGCTTCCCAGCCCCTGGTCCTGTTTAAAGAAGGCATTTCTCTACATGACTCCAAGGATCTACATCTGAGTGTCAGACCATCCTGCAATAAGCTTGCGGATTTTGTCTCAACTTCCAGGAGCTCACTGCAACACCCGAAGTTCTATGCTGTCCCTGGAACATTTTTTTGCTGCTCATTCCATTTCCTTGAAGTATATTTGTGGACAATAGTTAAAATTAAGCAAATCTGAGCTTCTTTACTTGCCCAATTTAGGTTGCCCTCTGGGCCTTTACTTAGCCCTCACTTACCAATGACCACAGGGCATCAAAGGAAATTGCCATGTCCTTATGGATCTGTCTGCCTCAAAGTCTGCATATTAGAATTCCATCTCTCCATATAATAAAGATAATGCCCCATGGGGGGTGTTTTTACTGAGATCCTTTTTTAACATGAGAGATACTTCTAGTTCTCACTGATTTTCAGAGCAAGGATGACTGGTGTTTCCAGAATTGGATATATGACCAAGTTCTTTCTGACTCAGAAAAACCAGCTCTTTATTACTCCTAAATTCTGTCTAATAACCCCTACTGCTGCCCTATCTCCAAAGGAACTTGTTTGTGCGAGCGCAATTAACTTCAAATATTATATTAATAATATTTCCAAACCAAAATGCCTTTAACAGTAATTTTTCTTCAAGAAAAGAGGAAGATGATCCCTCACAGGAATTCTTAGGCAAATTTATTTATATTTTAAGTCTCTTTAGCTGATTTCCTGGTTCTAAAATTGTAATTTAGGTATCACATTCTTTCAGTGTTTGCTACCTCTGGATTAAAGGTTTATCTCTAAATTCATTGTTTCCCTTACAATTCAGTAGTATGTATTGTTTAACATTCAAATTTCTCTAAGATGTTTCTTCCCAGTGGGAAAAAAATGAATCCATTATCTGAATTTTTTCAAACGTTGGGAAATGCAAATAACAACAACAACCAGATATCACTACACATCTATCAGAATGGCTAATATCCAAAACACTGACAATACCAAATGCTGGCAAGAATGTGCAGGAACAGAAAATTTCATTCACTGCTGGTGGAAATGTGAAATGGTACAGCCACTTTGGAAGGCAGTTTGGTGGATTCTTACAAAACTAAATATATTCTTATTATACAATCCAATAAACACATTCCTTGGTATTTACCCAAGGGAATTAAAAACTTATGTCCACAGAAAAACCTACACATGGGTGTTCATAACAGCTTTATTTATAACTGCCAAAACTTGGAAGCTACTGTGGTGACCTTCAGTAGATGAACTGATAAACTGTACGTCCAGACAATGGAATCTTATTCTGTTAAAGAGAAATGAGCTATCAAGCCATGAAGACATAAAGGAAACTTAAATGTATATTACTAAGTGAAAGAAATCAATCTGAAAAAGCTACATACTGCATGATTCCAACAATATGACATTCTGGAAAAGGCAAAACTATGGAGACAGTATAAAGATCAGTGGTTGACAGGAGTTAGTGGGGAGAAAGGGATGAATAGGCAGTGCACAGAGGATTTTGAGGGCAATGAAACTACTCTGTATGGTAGTATAATGGGGGACATATGTCAATATAATTTGTCGAAAACCATAGAATGTACAACACCAAGAGTGAACCCTAATGTAAACTATGGACCCTGGATAAAATGATGCATCATGAAGGTTCATTAATTATAACACATGTACCACTCTCGTGGAGGATGCTGACATGGGGGAGGCTATGCATATGTGGAAGCAGAGGTATATGGGAAATCTCTGCACCTTCCACTCAATTTTGCTGTGAACCTAAAACTTCTCTAAAAAATAAAATCTAATTTAAAAAAAGATGCATCGGTAGCAATGCCCTTGATGTTTATTATACTATGCTAAACCAGAATATAGTTTCTATAAAAAGCTCCTGCTAATATGCCAAGTAAGCTTCTTTGATTTCCAAAAATTTTTCCAAACCTTTCTCAGAATTGACTACTTTACCATATTCAGTCTATGAAGAGCACTCCTACTTAATTCTGGCCATTCTCATAGTCTCTAGACATGTATCTATCACTGTTATGATCATCATTATTTTATAGTGATACATACGTTATCCCATGTCATAGAGTTATAGTTATTTATGTGTTCATGTTCTCCCCTATTTTGATATATTTTGTCCATCTTCTTCATTAAATCATAACTCTCTTGTGATGGAAATCATGTCTATGGCTATTTCCTTTGAAACTTTCCACAAAGCCTGGCAAAGCACTTTGACCATTATAGCTACTTAATAAACATTGGTTCACAGCCTGAAGGAAGCAATTGACAACTCAGTCATAAAAAGAATTCACAGTGGTGCATAAATTTATCAATTTAATTTTTTATGTTCCTGTGAGAGGTGATATACCAAAATATTTTCTAATCTTAGGTGAGATTGACTCTTACAATTAAACAAGAAAAGAAACAAAATGTCATTTACATTTGTGCTTGCCTAATTTCATGATAGCAGGCTTTTCAGTATGTAAAAGTTAAACTTGCATGAATGAAATTAGAAAGAGAGGTGTCCCGTAGGTGTGCATTTCTTTAATTTGCTCCTTTCCTTACTGCCAAAATTTGGGACGTGTGATGTCAACTTTGGAGACATATATTAACATTTCATAAGAGTATTTTCTAAAATAATATAAAAATTCAAAACAATATGATGCATTTGTTGGAGAGAGAATGGGCTGTGAATCTGGATATTTTTGGGTTCAGATCTTGGCTCTGCCACTTACTCATTATGTGACCCTGCATGAGTCACTTATCCTCTTGGAGTCTCGGTTACTTCAACTGAAAAATGGAATAAAAAAATCTACCATATAGCGTTGCTATGGGGATTAATGAGTTGGAACCTGTAAAATGTTGAGTACAGCTAGTGTTAACAAATGCCTAGCTAATGTTTTTTTAAATTTTCTTCCGTAATAGCGTCCCTTTTGTTACAGGTTGCTAGAGGGGGAAATGGTGAGAGGAAGAAATTATGCAAATCTCCTGGGTGATCAGGTAGCTGCTGCAACAGGTAGCAATATTCCCCACTCCAGTTTCTCCCTTGCTCCTACTCCACCTCCTCACCACAAGCAAGGCTCATCAGCAACAGCAGCCCCCTCAAAAAAAACTGTAGAGTACCCTGCATAACAATTATTTGTGTAGTTTTCCTCTTTTTTACATAATACTTTCATTCTAAAACAGAAGATAAGGTTTGGCAACATCTGGGTGTTGCCCACCAAAATCTTCAATATCATGAAGAGATTCATCAGTCTCAAGTCTGGTTAACCACCCCTTACTCCCTACACACTAGCCTCTGCCCACTATAGTCCAGGCCTCACACTTGTCACCAGAATTCTTATCTCATAGTTTAGTTTTGGGCCTGTCTTTCCATGCTCAAGAACACTTCCTAAAGTTAAACTTCTTACTATGGCTTTCATAGCCTTGCAAAATCTGAAATTCATCTTCCTTTCTATTCTACTCTCTCACTACTCCCTGTTGTGAAGCCAAAGAGAGTTACTGATCAGTCCTGAACATGCCCTAAACCACATGCCTTAATTATTGCTGTTCTCTCCACTTACCTTGTCAAATCTCCATTCGTAACTATTATAACACCATCCTTTCTTTAAAAGTCAATTAACATACCTTACTTTCTTTGGCTTCATCTACCTAAAACTCTTATCCCTTCTTCATTACCTGAGCACTTAGTCACCATTTAAATTCCAAATGTGAGAGTTGAAGTCCCCTAAGACTGAATCCCCCCATGTCCCTAAGTTCAGGTAGAACTGATCACTGCAAGAAATTATCTGTTGCATATTACTCTTGTAGTCTTTCTCTGTCACACTTTGCTGGTCTCACTTGTTCACCTCTCCCCCATTAGTCTGCATGTCCTTCAAGGGCAGGTTCTGTATGCCCAGCACATACTACCAATTCCTCTATTTAGTGTCCCTAAATGCATTTGCTAAATGAGCAGACCTCTTCATGAAGACTACACTGTTCTTTCCCAGATCCCATCCAAATAAATCAGTTTTCTCTCTGTGGCACGACATCCCTCTGTACCTCTATGATTGGACAAACTAACCACATTATTCCTTGATATGTGGTTGTGCATGTCCTTCTCTTTTCCTTCTTACTAGACAGTGAACTCCCAAAGAGAAAAAACAGGGTTTTTCCCAAGGAGGGGCTCATGCCTACTACAGTTTCTCAGATAGTAGTTTTTAGTGAGTATTAACAGTTTTGTAACTCTTTAAACCACATTAGGAAGGCCATCAGAAGAGTGTGACTCATGCTTGCTCTTTGGAGAGACATTACTATCATTTGCAAAAGTTAGTGTAGTTTAAATCAAATTTTTAAATCCCTAAAATAGCAGGACAGGTCCACCCAAATTCTCTAGACCAGGAATTAGAAACCAGCTACTAGTGAAACAATAACGTATGTACCCCTGGTATAAAGCAATAAATAGCTTTGTTTATATAAAGCTATTTATATATAATAGCTAATGACTAGAATAAACTTGATAGAGTTTTTGACCACTGTCAAGTATTGTCAAATCTTCCAATTTTTCAAAAGAAGCCTGATATATATATTTTATATAATATCTCCCAAATTGTTTAATGTTGGTAACCAATTCATTTAAAAGAAACAAAAACACTGTGCAAGTGAAACTTAATACATCTGTGAGTCAGGTGAGGCCTATAAACTGTCAGTTTTTTGTAAGTATCTTCTCTAGGTTGGTTGTAATACCTCCTAGTTATTGAGGGTTTACTTTGAGCGATGCCCCATGCTAAGAACTTTGCATTAATTATACAATTAAATTTGCATTCCTATGATCTGGATATCATTGATCTGGATAACATCAAGATACTCACTTTACAGATGAGGAAACTGAGACACTGGAAATTTAAGTTATACACATCAGGTGACATTATCAAACACGTCACATTCTCTTGAGCAAACTCAGATTTTTTGACTGACTGCAATATAAAAATGGCTTTGAGTCACACACAACTGATGTGTGCTGTAATTTCTCTTCTTCCTGTCCCACGGATCTCTGAAATACCTGATCAAAACAAAACTGAGATTGAGAACTGCTCCATAAAACAAAATTGAGTAAAATTGCTAAAGTTGGCTATATACCATTACGAAAATACTACCTTAAGGTTACAACTATTAATCTTCCAAAAGACAGCCCACCATAAATATTGCCTAGAAAAAAATCTTAAATATCTTTATCCAAATATGAGCTTAAAGCCAGGGAGAATATTAAAAATCAGGGAGAAAAGCAAGAAAGATGGCACAGACATTCGGAAAAGATTAAAACTAATATGTACTGCATTCAGCAAACTTTTTTGAGTGTAGAATATATTCACAGGTATGTGCAAAAAATTATTTTAATAGCCTAGAGGAGAAATGATGATGTCAGATTTGAGAGACAGTTTAGACATAGAATTAATAGGAATTGATGAGTAATTTGGAGTGGAGGGTACTTGAGAGTGAATAATCAGAGATGATGACTCAGAGAGTGAAAGGAGGACAGTGGTATCATTAATCAAGACAAAGTAACATAGGGGAAAGAGCAAAGCTTGGCATGGAGTGTATAAAGGAGAATACTGACAACAGAAGAGGGTTTGCAGAGGTACAATGAAGAGGACAGATGCACACTCAGTAAGACAAGAGCTAGGAGGGTGAGGTTCAATTGGACGAAGATGAAATGGCAATGAGAGTTTAGGAGAGGACAGCAGCCCAGGCAGTCTTGTGTCCTAGGTCATAATCATGAGTCACAATAAGAGTCAGAAAATTTCCAAATTGCCTGCAGTGTCACAGTAATGATGGAGGAGGGTAGTGCATAAAAGTCCAGTTCCAACATTCCAAATGACACTATGCTGTTACAGTTCAGTGGCTTCAACTCATGTCATTGCTTATAGTTTAAGATGTAATCAAGGCCACTGGGTTTTCAAATTGTGCTGTACAAAGCCCTAACAATTTTATGGAGGGGATTTAGGGTTCAAAGAACACTGAAGAGATTGAGTTCTGGGCTGCTACCCTCAGCCAATCAGTGAAATTCTCTCTTAATTTTTTTCTTTTTTTTTTACATGTTAGGCTTCTCAGTTAAAAAGAATACTATTGCTTGGGGGAAAAAAAGCTTTAAAAATTCACTGAGGAATCTTAGTCAATTATGAAGTACATCTCAAGTAATTTGTTATGAATAAAATAATGAAGTTTATAAATTACAGTGGATTAAAAGTTATCCCATTAATATTTTCACTCTAACATTTCTAACTGCACTCTTGAGTGGGAGAGAAAAAAGTAAAGATATACTTAGTATGGTAGGATTTTTATAAAATCCAGTTATACCCGTAGGAGTGTGTTGTTTATTTGAATGTCATCCTTCTAAGCATTCTTTTTTTTTTTTTCCAAGAGACAGAGTCTCACTCTGTTGTCCAGTCTGGAGTGCAGTGGTTCAAGCATAGCTCACTGCAGCCTCAAACTCCTGAGCTCAAACAATCCTCCTGCCTCAGCCTCCCAAGTAGCTAGGACTACATGCCAGCTAATTTTTTTTATTATTTTTTGTAAAGATGGGGTCTCACTGTGCTGCCCAGGCTGGTCTCAAACTCCTGGCCTCAAGTGATCCTCCCACCTTGGCCTCCCAAAGTGCTGGGATTATAGGCGTGAGCCACTGTGCCCAGCCCATAAATGTTAGAAATAAAAGTTGAGAATGGCCACCTTGATAATAGCCAAAGTCCTTAAAACTTGGAGAATGTCCAACTCGCCACTTCCAGACTAGGACCAGGAAATGATAGATGGCTCACTGTAGCATCAAAGAGGGAAGTCCTTCCTAAGGACCACAGTCAAAGCTGTGAACACCCTTGCACAAAGGTGTTCCATTTAAGGGCTTCGTGGAGACAAAGGGACAAACCAAGCTGAAACCTATTCAGAAAAGCCAAACCAAAGCAACACCAACTCTAGCATGAAAAAGCAGGAAGTAAAGTAAGTAGAAGTGAGGGTGAGGGTGATGAGAAAGAAGATTAACTCAAAGCAAATTTAAGTCTGCAAGTGTGCACATGAGAATTCTGAGCTCTCTTAAACAGCTGACACAGGCAACTAGATGCCCTAATTCTGCCTCAAAGAGCATTTACTCTTTAAGCCTCAACAACAATGGCTTTTTAAAAACTACATCTCAACTTACGTAATAATTCATGGGAAGTTTTGAATGAGCAAGAATAGGAGAAATACATTTTATAAGATTCGATTAACAGTTTAATTTCACTGTACCCTTTGTATCAACATTCAGGGTTGTGTTTCCAAGTGCCTTGTCTCAGCCTCATCATATAGGCATGACAAAATTTGCAAAGTAAATAAGGACCTGATGCAGGGAACAGTCCAGGAAAAAAAAATGGATGCTTGGCTGCCAGGAGTCCAAACTGAATTTTGCTGTCAGGACAAAAATATAAAAATCAGAAGCAGAATCTTTGGGGAGCAAGTCCCTGGGTATAATATAAAGACAGTTCTCTAGAAATGCAGTTGTAAGAGCATACGACAATAGAGCAAAGACTCAGCAGTTTCAACCACAGGCAGTAACCATGGAAGAGGAGTTCTCTAGAGAACTAAAGAGATAGGATCTGGTACAGCAAACAGACCAACACTCATTCAATTCCAGATGTGTAGCAGAGGCTTTTTAAGCCTGTTGGTAAGAACAAATGTAGAGACACCAGGACCTGCTTTTCCCTGTAATTTCAAGAAATTCTTATTCCTCCCTGTCATATCTCCTTCATTCCTTCATTCATATGCCTGATAATAAAAATATCATAATAATTTATTTAATTTAAAAAAAATTTTTTGTAGAGACCGGGTCTCGCTATGTTGCCCAGGCTGATCTTGAACTCCTGGACTCAAGCGATCCTCCTGTCTTGGCCCCCCAGAGTGGCAGGATTACAGGCATGAGCCACCACGCCTGGCCTGATAATTTAATACTATCATTAATAATGTGTGGAATACTTATTGCTAGGCATTATGTTAAACTTTTAAAATATATCATTTAATTTAGCCCTCATAAGAAACCAATGTTGTTATTATGAACGATGGTACCAATGGATGTCTTTAACATATACATACCCACACACCAACAATCACCATCAGCCATTTCCCATTCTTTGATAGGGACAACTGATTTTTTGAAAAGTGCTATGCAAGCTCAGTGTAAAGCTCTCTTTCCAACCAGACTGCAAGCATAAGCATCTCCTAAAGAGAAATTCTGAAACTATCTTTGATTATTATCCCTGCAGATGAAAAAAATAAAGCTCAGAGAAATTCAGTGATCTGCCCAAGTTCACACAGCCAGGATTCAAATCCAGGTGCTGTGACCACAGAGCACATTCCTAGTGTCTATATGCCTTACTGGCAACCAGAGAGAATAGGATTTTGTGAAACTTTTAACCTAAAATGTATAACCTGCAGATTTTACACTTTATGCTAATCATTTCTTCTAATTAAACCCTGTATTGTATGTGTGTGCTAAGGCCCTTTGGGCTACAAGATGCAAGCACTCTCAGTTTAACCATGGTAGTAGGAATTGGTTATAAGGATGTACCAAAAAAATGGAAGGTCCAGAAAACTATTCAAGTAACAACTTAGTTTGACCTCACAGACCTGATAAGTCATTCTTCTCCATTCAGAAAACAATAGACATCAACAGTCCCAGACACCCAGTAGCATCGCTGTTTGTCATTCCCTGAGATACAGTCAGGAGCTGTTGACTCATTCTTGTGACTCAGCTTCCCTTTGTCTCAGCCCCTCTTCAGTTTTGTTCTCCTTCTACTACTGCTGCCTAATTGTCCTCTTGTTGTGTGTCTCGCCTTATAAACTCCAAAAGAGAAAGTATCCAATTTGGTTGCTAGGTCACTACCCAAACTAGAATCCCCCTATTGTACGTCATGAAATATTTGACGAAAGTCTCTTACATGAAAGACCATATGATCCAGCAGTCCCACTACTGGGTATACACGCAAAGGAAATGAAATCAGTATGTCAAAGAGATATCTGCACTCCCATGTTCACTGCGGCATTATTTACAATAGCCAAGATATGGAATCAACCTAAGTGCCCATCAATGGATGAATTAATAAAGAAAATATAGTGTACAGTCATCCCTTGATATCTCTGCAGGACACTGGTTCCAGAACCCCTCGAGGATACCAAAATCCTTGTATGCTCATGTCCCTTACATAAAATGATGTAGTGCTTGCATATAACTTATATGCATCCTTCTATATACTTTAAATCATCTCTAGATTATTTATAATACCTAATACAATGTAAATTCTATGTAAATAGTTGTTATAGTATATTGTTTTTAATTTGTATTTTTTATTGTTGTATTGTTATTTTTTTCTGAATCTTTTCAATACAAGGTTAATTGAATCTGCAGATGCAGAACCAGTGGATACTGAGGGCCAACTGTATATACACATTGGAATACTATTCAGCCTTAAAAAGGAGGAAATCCTGTTATTTGCAACAACATGGATAAACCTGGAGAACATTATATTAAGTGAAATAAGCCAGGCACAGAAAGACAAATACCACATGATGTCACTTGTATGGGTAATCTAAAAAAGTCAAATCCATGGAAGCAGAGAATAGGATGGTGGCTACCAGGGGTGGAAGAAGTTGGGCAGAGGGAGGAGGAAAGTGGGGACATGTTGGTCAAAGGATACAAAATTTCAGTTAGACCGGAGGAATAAGTTCAAGACATCTATTGTATAACATGTTGACTATACTTATAACAATGTATTATATACTTGAAAATTGCTCTTAAAAAGTAGATGTTAAGTATTCTTATCACAAATAACTAAGTATGTGAGGTAATGCATATGTGGATTAGCTTGATTTAGCCATTCCACAATGTATACATATTTCAAAATATCATGTTGTACACCATAAATATATACAATTTTTATTTGTCAATTTAAAAAATGTTTTAAAGAAAAACAAAACAAACAGATGGAGGAAAGCAAATTGGAGAGGCTGTGCAGGGGGAAGAAAACCTCAAAAATTTATTAATATACTTACAGTGATAAGAAAAAATGCATCCATGAAACAGGAATAGGATGGTATAAAAAAGAATACTCAGAAATCAAAAAAGGACTCTCAAAAAAATTAAAAGATAGTAGTAGAGTTATAGTGAATAAGCCAAGTGAAAATAAAATGGAACACTAAAAAATATTCAATTAATCCAAAAGGCAGAAAAAGATTTTAAAAATGAACAATGATTAGATGGGACAAACAGAAAACTAATAGCATAATGGTAGATTTAAACCCACCCAGATAGATAATCACATTAAATGATATGGTCTAAATAGTCCAATTAAAAGCAGAGATAGTCAGAATGTATGAAAAAACACCACAACTATATTTTATGTACAAGAAGCCACTTTAAATGTAAAAATAGATAGGTCAAAAATAAAGGGATGAAAAAGATGTGCAATAAAACCTTGCAAAGAAGTATAAGGAAAGATTTTGGTATAATTGAAATGGTTCATGTATTGATTGAGTATACATGGTCAAAGTTTAACAAACTATACCTTTAAATACATGTGTTTTGTTGTATGTAAGTTATACCACCATAAAGTTGATGTTTAAAAATTAAAAAGATTATTGTAGAAATTAAAAACAACAGAAAGACTGAAAGAAATATCAAGGAAACCCTCAGAAAGTAGAAAAAGAACAGAGGTAGTAAATAGTAGAACAAAAATAGGAAAATCAGAGGATTAATTTGGGGGAACCTATTGCAATACAATAGATGTATTCCAAAAGAACATGAAGAGGGAGGAAATCAAAATCATGTTCAAAAAATGTTAACAGAACTGAAGGAAACAGGTTTCCAGAGTGAATACCTAGCACAATGGATGAAAATAAGACTCAACACAAGCTTACATTATTGTAAAATTTCAGGACACTAGGAAGAACAGATTTAAAAAAAAAAAAAATCTTCCAGAGAGAATAGGTTTTACACAGAAACAATCCAAAATAATCATGGCATTTTGGCTTCTCATTAACAACAGTAGAAGCTATGAGACAACAGAGCAATGCCTTTAAACTTGTGAGGGAAAATGATTTGCCATCTAGAATTTTGTATCCAGCGAAACTATCAATTAAGTGTGAAGTTGGGATAAATACATTTTAGAATATACAAGTCTCAAAAAATTTATCTCCCATCTTTCACTCTCCGGAAGCTACTGAAGAATGTGATCCACTCAAATGGGCAAGTAAATGAAGAAAAAGACCGAGAACTGAAGAAACAGAGGCTCCAACACAAGAAAGACAGAAGAATTCCCAGGATGAGCTCCTGAGAGAACAGCTGTGCCACAGGTTTTGCAAGCCACCATCTAAAATTGAGTGGATTACAAGTTCCCAGGAAAGTTATTTACAAAAAATGAAACTGATAGAATATCTGTTGTGTAAGAGATTTAGACAATGGGGGGGTGTATGGGGTTGAATTTATAATAAATACATAAAAAGAATTATCAAAAAAGATAATAATTGTTAATCCCAGGAAAAACAAAGTATAGCACAAGTAAAGAAAAATAACCACAGTATCCTATGATTTTATGGTTATTCAAGCGTAACCAGCATTTAGTGATAGTTATTTAAATTCTGAATATGGATACAACCAAATTTTTAAATACTGTAAAACTATTATCAAGAGGATGAGAGAATGGATGGGTGGGAAGTACGTGTGTGCAATTGAGGCAGATAGGGAGAGGAGCAAAAGAGAGCTAAACCTCCACCTTCCATAGTGGGAAAGCAGAAAGTAAGAGCTAAAACAGAAAAATCAAGGAATAGCAATACATTCAAGTTATTTAGAGATGTCCAGATATACAACAAAAAAAATCTAAAAATAAGTAAAAGCTATTGCTTCTGGGTAATAGACACTGTGGGAGGTGTCAGTGCTGATATTTTCATTTCATAAAATTTGACTATCTAAACAATGTGAATGTGGTACTTTGATATAAAGAATTTTTTAATTTAAAAATATGAAAAAAGCCTAAAAAGTTACTTTTTAACAAAGCTAAAACAAACTGAGAGAGCAGTAGTTGGACAGAGTTATAGAAGTAGATACCCAGCCCAGCTCAGTGGCTCATACCTATAATTCTAGCACTTTGGGAGGCCAAGGTGGGAGAATCACTTGAGGCCAAGAGGTCAAGATCAGCCTAAGCAAGAGCAAGACTCCGTCTCCAAAAAATACAAAAATTAGCCAGGCGTGGTGCCGCACACCTGTAGTCCCAGCTACTTGGGAGGCTGTGGGCAGGAGGACCGCTCGAGCCCAGGAGTTTGAGGTTGCAGTGAGTAAGTGTGTGCAATTGGGGTGGGGTGAAAGACAGCTAGGGAGTGAAAGACAGCTAAACCTCCACCTAGAGCCGCTACACTCTAGTCCCAGAGACAGAGCAAGACCCTGTCTCAAAAAAAAAAAAAGTAGATACCACGTTGCTTCTCTCTGAACCCCTCCCTTATTCCTTTTGTTGAGTAGAAGTAGCACATAAAAATATGATTAGCAGCAGTAATGCCAGGTCCCCTCATAACTAGTTACATTACTTGTGAGATTGACATAAAGCTTCCTCTGAAAAGCTCAGCTGCTGAACTGAGAATATTAAGCACGGAACATTTTAACACAACGAAATTAAAAACAAGGCAAGTGTATGGAAAGAAAAATAAAAATGAGAAATTAAAAAGAGAAAATGAAATCAAGTCGTCATTAGAAGATAATTAAGACCAAGCCCCTGAATAATTCTGTAGCTTCCCCAGGATGCTAATGATAGAAATTGGTAGTGTTGTTAGTTTTTTCATTAACCATTCCCACCATATGTCACTGTTTATTACTTCTGCCTTTTGTTTTCCTGAAAACACCCCAAATACCCTTTGACCATCTGAAGTTATTAAAAGCCAACCTACACCACTTCAGTCTACTAAGATTACCCAATTCTAGTTAGGGAAATATGTCATCTGGACCACCTGGGGCTTAATCTTTTTATTTGTGCTTTGCCCTGCCCTTTGGAAGGTCAAATATTAACTTAAAATAATCTGGCTCAGTCCAGAATTCCTGGAACTTTTCTTCTGATTTAGTCTTTACTGGACATTCAGACAAGGCCTTGTAGAAAACTGGGAACCTGTTTATAATGTTAACTCTTTGGGCTCAAAAATTGGCTATTATTTAACAGAAGTGGCTAAAAATCATTAGCCAGATGGGAAAACTCCCCATTTTCATTATGAGCTGGCCTGATAACCTGCTTCAGGACTCCCTTTTCTGCAAACTTAAAAAAGTGAAAAGCAGGGTGTGGAGGAGGATGGTGAAGACTAATTTTATTCTCATTAAAATATGAGAGCAGAAAAGAGTTTAATCAGAAAGGACCTGACATTAATTCTCTTTAATTGTGCACTTCCTCTGTGTTAGACCCTTTATATAACATTATCTTTAATCCTCAAGATAACTCTTCAAGATAGCTATTCTATTTGCAATTTATGGTGAGCACATCGAAGCTCTAAGTAATATAGTCCTTCCTAGATCACCTGAGGAACCATAGGAGCAGTGTGACCTGCTTGAATCCCATCTTCCCCCAGTCAATAAATACAATCCTTCCACTGCCTTGGAAGGAGATATGTTCCAGTAACAGCAAATTATAGCCATCTCATAGGGTTGTTGCAAGGATTAAATAAATAAAATAATGCAACTAAAGCATTGAGACCAGTGCTCTAAACATAGTGTTTAGTACATGTTAGCTCTCAATGTGTTTATTACCATCAATAGATATTCAATAAGCTAGAAACGTTCCCTTCCTCTTCCTATTCTCTTTTCCACTGGCAGAAAGAAAGAGAGAGATACCATATGCCTTTAAATAGGAAGGGGTGGCTCCACGATTTAAAAGATTTAAGTAAATGCTTTTGCTCCAGGATATCTTCTCTGCTAATTGGTGCAGAGTTCCTGTAGGACAGAGCCTGTTCTGTAAGTCACAACCTGTGTAACAGGAGTTGGTACCCAGTATGAAATCTATTTTCCTGACTAGCTTAGTACTTCAGTAAGAAACAGTGCCGAAGGGCTGTACTGCTATCTGTGAATTGCCAGGACCAGCATCATAAAGTGATGCTCATTGAAACAATTTACTGTAGCTCATTCCCTTCCTTCACACGTGGACTAAGAGGTGAGCCCTCAACGTGGTTCACATGGATTTCTAATACTTTTCACTTAGCCTGCACATGGCACTGTTCTACTTGGATGTAAACACAACAGCAATCCTACTTCTAGCAGAAGATAGTTTGTAGCTATCAAGTGCTTTAACACAATTATTCCCATCAAGAGCCTCTCACAATGTTGCTTTATACTTTCAATCAATTATCGTGTCATGTATTGTATTTACCTTACAATTTTCCCTATGGCTTCCCATTCCCACTGTATATTCTTAAGATTCATATAAATACTTCCCTTTATCCTCTCTCAACAAATACCACCCAGTTACAGGTGTGTTTTCTTCCCCTTTTCTCCTCGCGTGATCATCTCCACACTTGGGTCCTTAGTTAAATCTTGACAACTTTTCTGAGTCTATTCCTTATCTCCCACCTGGCTACTAGTTGCCACACAGCTGCTGTAACTCTCCACACTCATCTTCTTCCCCTTCACCTCCTCTTTAGGCCTGTCTGGGAGTTTCTTCTAACAATAATGTGAGAAGAGAGTTTTTCGGTCTCCCCCTCCTTGCACACGTGAAAGATAAGAAGGCTCTAAATCTGGGAAACCACACTTTATTACCACTTTGCACAACTGCCTGCCATAATCCTGACAGCACATGAATGAGTATAGGTATACTTCTTCTGATATTACAAACAAGTATTACAATAGTGCCACTAATAAGGCCCACATACACTCATCCATGAGTCCATCCAATAAAAATACCTTTCTTGCCTGCTACATGCTGGCCACTGTGGTAAGTACAAAAGTGAACCAGGTAGAAACCGGATCAGAGGAGAAAGAGCCAGACCAGGACCAAGGAAGCCAGTTAAGACAATAGGGCAGTAGTTCACGCAAGAAATGATAAGGTCTTGAATGAAATAAAACAGTGGCAGTGGAGCCAGGGAGCAGGGACAGAGACTCAAGATGTGAGGAGGCTGTATCAGAAGGACGTGGGTGTGACAGACAAAGGAAACAAGTGACTAAAGTCTAGGATGACTCCACGATTTCTTGGTGAGACTGGGAGCATGATGTTGTCATTCTCTGTCAGAGGGCTAAGAAAAATGGGGTTGGAAGAAAATAATGGGTCCAGTTTGGGAAACTCAGATACCTCTGGGATGTCAAGGTGCAGATAACTACTAAATATTTAGAATAAAGCAAGAAATATAAGTATGTGAGATTGAATACTTGCTGCAGACTAGAATCTCATGCTCAACGACCTTAATATTTATCAGTAGCTGTTTTAAGAGAATATTCAGGGAGAATCGCTTGCAAGACAATAAAACTATCTTCACTTCAAGATATTCTAAAACGTTTGCCTAGGAACATAAACCATATTATATTGGCCTGTAACAGAATTTCTTTAACTAAATTGACTCTTATTCTTACCTGTTGCCTAAATGAAAGATGTTTGTAAGACACGAGCCCTTGGGGAGAGAAGCGGAAGTCAGGCGGCGCCGCCGCTGCGTCAGGTGTGAGGAGAAGTAGGCGCGATGGCGGCGTCAGCGTCGTCAGCGTCGTCGCGGAGGCTTCTCTGAGGGGCTCCCGGCCGTCACGGCCGACGGCCGCCGCGGAGTCCGTCCTGCAAGTTTGACTCACTCCTGAGGGAGACAGGGCCGCGGTTAGGCGGCGCGCGTGGGCCGGGCCCTCGGCAGTCGGGCCTGGTTCGAATCCCGCTCTCGCCCCCTCGAGGGCCGCCGGGAAGTTTCAAGTGGACGGTGCTGAAAATGGTCATTCGAGTTCCGGGACAGAGCAAGGTTCCGGTCCCGGGTTCCGCCTGGCCACTCAGCGCCCGAGGCAGCGTTGCCCCGTCCGTGCAGCGGCGGCCGTGCAAATCCTCTGACGTGGCTCATGACTGCATACTACATCCAGAAACTTCCCGGCACCCCCACGCCCGCCTGGGCAGACCACTGTGGCCCCTGCCTGGAAGACTCCACATGCCAGAGAGTCTCTGCTTCCACGGGCGACCAGCGCTGTCCAGTGGAAAAATAATGTGAGCCACATAGCTAAGTTTACATTTTTTAGTAACTTTTTTTAAAAAGAAAAAACAACCCACAGGTGAAATTAATTTTAACATTATGTTAGGCCGGGCGCAGCGCCTCACGCCTGTAACCCTAGCACTCTGGGAGGCCGAGGCGGGAGGATCGCTTGAGCCCAGGAGTTTGAGGCTGCAGTGAGCTATGATGACGCCACTGCACTCCAGCCTGGGTGACAGAGAGAGACCCTGTCTCTAAAGAAAATCAAATAAATGTTGTGTTTAATCCAATATAACCAAAATAGTTTTTCAACATGTGGTCAGTATAAAACAATACTAAATGTGATACCTTGCATTCTTTTACTCAGTGCGAAGGCTTCAAGATCCTGTGTTGGTTTTACAGCACATCTGTAATTGGGCATGTGAATCTGCATGTTCCTCGGAAATATAGTTGATCTGGCTTTTTAGATTTCATAAAGTTTGCAGTTGAAAAATGTACATTCACATGTTCCTGCTGTTCCCAGCATACTTCATAGTCTTCCATGAGCTCGATTCGTGTATCAGTTTTTTTAATTTTAATTTTAATTAATGAGAAGTAAAATGGAAAGTTTTGTTTCACAGTCTCAATAGCCACAGTGGAGTGTTCCTGAGCCCCACGGCAAGTGGCTACTGTATTATTGGACAGCGAAGCTCTGAAACAAATTTGATTAGGTCACTCCCCAGGGTGGAAACATTGTCTTGGAGACTGTATATGCTTTGTTTCCTCTTAACCATCAAGCTCCAATTTCAAACCAACCAAAATGACCCTCTTTTTGTTAAAAATCTAACAAGCCACCCCCTCTACCCAGAACCTCTTCTCCAGCTCTTGGAATGGCTGGTGTCTTCTTGTCATTCAGGTCTCTCTGTTCAAATGTCCTTTGCTCAGAGAAGCCTTACCAAGGGTCCCCTGGCCAGTGTTCAAACTTATATGCTATAAGTTTGAAACGCACCAATCCAAACCACTAGTATCTCTTACCCAGCCACCTCTATGGCCTCCCTAGAGTCTTAAGGCCTCACTCATGGTGCTAGGCATTTTTTATATCTATATCTCATATTAAGTTAAAAAAAATGGGGGGCTGCTAAAAAAATGGAAAGTTTTTTTTCTTTTGAAATTATTTGGTTTCAAGGAAATTCACATTTATGATTGGCTTGATTTCTTGGCAATTATTGGCATACTTGGGAATTTCTGTAATTCAAGAAAATCTAATTTTCAAGTTATTTCCAAATATAATTTGGTTGTTTATGAATACTAAATTTAGTGATGAATGCTGTTGCCATGATGTTACATTTTCTAGACATTTAATTAAACATTTATTCATTCCAAAAAGAAAAAAAAAAGATACGAACCCTGAGAACTTATGAGTGCATCTTCTGGAAGGATGGCATTGAGGATGTGATTCATATCATTTGGAAGCCTCCTCACCCCACCCTGAGAGAAACTTACTCATCTCCATAGCAAGAATGGTTTATATTTAAACAATTGGATTGTGTATTTTATGGACATTTTGGATTGTATAACCATGATGAGATTTTACCCTCTTCTCATTGTCTTCACAAAAAGCTTAGGACCAAATTTGGGACTTACAGTATATTTAGCTTCACTCTTCTTGGGTTATATTTTGGTTTTTCCCTTTGTTCTTTTACCTCATACTTATTTTGTGCTACTCAGTAGATTTTTTGTACTCTTACTACCAGTTTCAAATCACTCCTGAAACAACATGTATTATTTAAAAAGTAATCATTCATTCATTCACCTCCTTAGAGTTCATGAATCTTCAGCCTATAGATGGAATCTTCAGCCACAGGAGAGGATACAATGTCCAGTGTGAGCACATATCAAAAGAGAAGAATAGATCATCTATATTTTAGGGTGGGAACAAGAAGAGGAACTGACCAAGGAGACTGGAAAGAAATCATGAGACAACCCTGAGAGAATTGTGCCATAGAAGCTAAGGAAGAAAAGTTGACTGTGAGCCACATGCTATGGAGAGATTAACCACAATGAAGTCTGAAAACAGTCCATTGGAGGATGATGAAGAGATGATGGCTACGGCAATCTCTTTGATTTGGTGGAATTGGTTGCCTGACTCCCAAAGAATGAGTAAAGGCAGAAAATAAAGATAATTCTTGTGAGGCATTTGACTGAGATGAGAATAGAAGATATAAAAAGACAGCCAGAGGGTGAATTTTGATCAGGGATGAAGTTATTTTTTATGTAGACGAGATTTAAAATTGTTAAGACTGCAGGGAAGAACTGAATTGAGAGGATAGGATAAAAGAACAGCAAAGACAGATAAGAAGCAACGGTCAGGTTTGGGGTGATTGAAGGTTAGAAGCAAAGACTGAGTTAAAGATTTCAGAGGTAGTGCTGACTGGACCCAGCAGGTACCTGGTACCTGGTTCCAGGTACCCACATGGCTACCTGGAACATAGGGAGGTCAAGATCCTTTGAGAGTAAAGTGTTGACTTTATCACCCACAATAATAGTAAAGTCACCCAGAATCATGGTGTGACTTGGAAAACTATGATCCATATACCAACACCCTCAACAAATGAGGAGCAGTGACCTAGATTAAATGACAGTCAGAAAGAGGTTATATGTAGTATGGACAGAAGGTAGAGTACAAAAGAGAAAGGGGCTTTGCTTAAAGGTAAAAGAGATGATTTGCCGGGGTTAATGGCAATATTGGAGAATCCAATTCCGCCTTAGAGCCCATGGGCTCTGGATGAGGGAGCCAACACTTTAAGTAGTCCCCATGTGAAACCTCTGCAGGGAGGTATGGAAAAAGTACCCATGCTGAGTAAAACTGAACATTAGTTAGGGCAAAAAGGCAGGAGGTTAATTGCCCACCCTGACTCTTATTGTTTAGAGAAAGGTTAAAGACATGAATTACAAGAAGAGTTCATGTTCATATATACTCCATTTCCTTGAAAAAGTGGAGATGACCACAACAGACATTCCCTCCAAATAAATACCTGTATGCCACTTCAAGGGTGTTGAGCCAGGGAAGCAGATTGGAAATGTTGAAAAAATGGAAACTTCTCCCAACACAAAAACAGTAACAACTGCCAGTGCTTACCACTATGGGACCCATGCTGTGAAACTTTATTTGGAAGAAGAAGGGTGAGAGGGGTGGATAAGATGTCCACATCACTAGTGAGTGTCTAATTTTGTCTGGGTGGGGCTTAGGGGAAGCAGTGCTTCTCAGAGGGGCATCAACTAATTAGCAGTTCTAATTAGCAACACAGGGCACTTACCTACTTCTTTCCCTTTGGAACTCAAAGGGAATGAATTGTGTGAAGAGCTCATCCTGGGAGGTGGGGTGGGAGAACTGAACTTGTTTGTATCTTTTCATAAATCAGAGGATATCAAATATACAAAGCTGTCTTATAATTTTTTTAAAAAAAGAAATGAGCTGCTTTCATGGTGTGCAGCTAAAGAAAATACCTATTAGTAGCTATAGTCACTTTGATGTTCTAATAATTCTCAGAGAGCATTTTTAAGTGAAATGTAGACATCCATTAATGTTTCACATGGGATTCAAACTCGGGCTTTTAGAAGAAAAAAAAATCCAAGTAATCCGATTTTTCTATAATGATCATTTTACGTTGTATGTTATCATCCACGTATCTTACAGAGTTATAACTCAAAGTTTTATTGCACAATCTGGGTAGCAGCCAGATTGACAGAATAAATCTTAATGTCTCTAAATTAAAAAGTCAGTAGCTATTTGCCAACTAAATTTTCAAGCTGCTATGTCAATTTTTGCATAAAAACTATACCTTGTAGAGACTACATTTTCACAACTCTTGTTGTCATAATGAATAGTGTATAGTCAATGCAGTATCAAGGTCTGCCCTTTTTGCTATAATTTTTTACATTTACATAATTTTCTAAGTGTATAATTTTCTATAAAGCTAAAAACGGAGAGTTGCAATGGTTATTTCCATCAAATTAAATGTGTGTTATAAAACAATTATGATGTTAAAAAAAAAAACGTATTGCTATGTCTTCCTCTAACCAAAACAACCCACTTCCAATTTAGAATCTGGAACAGCCAAGGTGCTCTAATATTGCTATTTTATACATTTGATGTATAATAGTTATGTTTTCCCCATGATTATCATCTAATTTTTAAAGCTATAAGCATATATTGAAGACACAGTTCAAAGGAGAAGCAATCATTTAAAACTGGCTTACTTAAAGTAAATATTCCTGAAAATTAAAAAGTAAAAGCTATTGTGTTCATTGACATTTTCTGCTGCCAAAGAGCAGCATTTCAAAACAGAAATATAAGCCATATATGTGGCACAGTGTTCAAAAGAAATTAAACATAAAAACGTTTATTGTATTTAAATAAATTTTTCTGACATACCATCTCTCACCTGCCTAAACACTGCCTCATACCACCACCACCACCCCACCCTGTATCCCATCTCAACTTCCTTTTTGATTGGCAGTAAAATCTGACAATGCTTTCTTTTATGGCTTGTTGTATTGGGATCATGCTAAAACTAAGGATAATGTATTAAAAGACCTTCCACACACCAAGAATATTTTTTAAATTCTTCATTTTTCTAGTACTTTTATGAAGATTTTTATAATTAAATACTTAATCTATAACATTTAATTTATAATAAATGTAAGCCACAATTCTAATAGTCTTCCTTTTTTTTCATTCTTTCTTCCTTTCTTTTTCTTTCTGTCCTTCCTTCTTTTCTTCTTTTATTTCCTCCTCCTTTTTTTCTTTCTTTCTTTTCAAATGGTGAGCCCAACACCATGTATTAAATAATACCTTCTTTCCCCACTGATTTTAGTGGCACCTTTATTATATATTCAATTCTGGCATTAATAATAGCTAACCCTTTCATAGTGTTTACAACAAGCCAGGCATTCTTCTAAATGCTTTACATATATTGCCCCATAGCAATTCTATACGGTATAGACCATGTTATCCCCATTTTATAGATGAGAAATCTGAAATACAAAGGGCATAATAAGTTGCCTAAGATCACAAGCTGTTAAGTGGCAAAGCTATGATTTGTACGTTGGCAGTGTGGTTCCAGAATCTGTACCCTCTATCACACAGTACACTGTTCTTATCTGCCACACACACCTTGTCCTGAACTCCAGTCAATCCCGTTATCAATCTCTCAGCTGGTATCACACTTTTAATTACCACAGCTTTATAGTACACTTTGATCTACTAGGGAACATACCCCTCATTTTTCTTTTTCAGTTTTCTTGCCATTCTAACACAGTCCATTATTAACATAAATGTCATCATTAACTTATCAAGTTAAAAAAATACATTTTGAATGGAATTATATGAAATGAAATGTACAGATGTGGGGAGAACTGATATCTTTACAACACTGACTCATCTCATCTGGGAACATGCCAAGATTTTTCATTTACTTGGATCTTCTTTTTATACCCTTCAATAAAATGTTATTGTTTTTATCATATAAGTTGCACACATTTCTTGATAAATTTATCCATAGGTATTATATTTTAATTTGCATATCTTTTCATTGTATTTCCCATCTCTTGCAGGTTAAAACATCAATTGAAAAACTCTTGATTTTTGTATCTTATTTCTCACATAATACTGAATTCTCTTATTCATCTCTAATAGGTTTTCGGTTGATTCAAGTGGATTTTGGAGCATTTAATTGTATCTTGTGAAGAGAAACATAATTGTGTATCTTTCCAATATTCGTATGTCTTTGTTTTTCTATTTTGTTGCTTTGATTAAAACCTCCAGAACATATTAAATAAGGTGGTAAGGCAGAAAATATCAGTTTTCCCCCAGTATGCATTCTCTTTTTTTGCTCATAGAAAACCCTACTTTTTAGATAAGCACATGGATACCCAGAATAAAGGCTACAGTTTCCAGCATTCCTTGCAACAAAATGTGGCCATGTGACCAATTACTGGCCAAAGTCAGCAAAAGCATCATGTGGCAACTTTCATGAGCATTCTTAAAAAACAGCAGATACCACATTGGCCTCTGTTCTTCTTTGTCCATCACATTTTTCTCCATCCTTCTGACTTAAATACAGATGTGATGTCTGGAACTTGAACTGTCATCTTGAAATGTGAGAATGAGCACTTGGGTTGTTTCCACATCTTTTCAGTTGTGAATTGTGCTGCTATAAACATTCAAGTGCAGTTTGGTACTAATCGACCAACACTTACGTGCACATACGGACGTAACATTCACTGGGGATCGGGCAGGCGGGAGGGCGGAGGAGGGGATGGGTTAATTCACACCCAGTGGGGGTGGTGTGTGCTGTCTGGGGCATGGGCACGCTTGTAGCTTTGACTCGGGCGGGCGGTGCAAACGCAATTTATGGGACCAAAGTGTTTGTACCCCCATAATATTCTGAAATTAAAAAAAAAGAAATATGAGAATGAAAACACATGTTAAGAGTTATAGAATGAACCTGCATCCCTGAAGAGGCCAAGGATTAGGACTCACTTTACCACCTTTAACTGCCTCTGCAGTTTTCTTGAAAAGAAAGAGAAATAAACTTGTTTTTTAATTAAACCTAATCCTAATGGACATAATTGTTATCGTTATTGCCACCCTTTTTCCTGAATGTAATGGAGTGGCACTTGCATTTTACTACTTACTATATTTACCATTGGCTTTTATTTATACTGTTTCTCAACGTAAGAAAGTTTCCTTCTAATTCCAATTTACTAAAAGTTCTTAACAGTAATGACTATTACTTTTATAAAATGACTCCTCAGCATTGATTTATAACAGAAATATCCAGGAGAACTTTCCTCAATGATGGAAATGTTTACTAGCTGTGTTAGTACTGTTGCCACTAGCTACATGTGCCTAGTGAGCACTTCAAATATGGCTAATTGGAATGATGAACCAAATTTTTTAAATAATTTCAACTGTTTAAATTTCAATTTAAATAGCTACATGTGTCTAGTGTCTACCACACTGGACAGAGCAGATCCAGATGATCATAATAGGAATTCTTTTTTAATCTATTAATATAAGATATTGAAATATATTATGCTAAATCATCTTTCATTTCTGGAACAAAACCTACTTGGTAATGCTATATTTGACTTATTAATATATTATTAATGTAATAAGATGGAGACAACTGCCTTCACCAGAATTCTTATTAGAGAAAACACTATATTTATTCAGAAGAAATGCTTCATAAGTCTCTTGGGGTGGTATATAAGACCTTGAGGGAATGTACAAAGAACAAGAATAATGGAATTTATTTTCCATGACAAAGGAGCATGGAATTTTAAGTCCCAAACAGAAAAACAGAGGGACAGAGTGGAACCAGTGAGTCTGGATACTACATGAGGGAAGAAGAGAAAAACAAAGCATTAGTGATACCATAGAAAAGGAACTAGGGAGAAGAGAAATTTCAGAAGAGGATGTTTCTAGAGAAATTCTATATACCATATGAAATAATTCCTCCTTTGGTCCCTGCAAATTTTCACTGAAATCCACAAATATCATTAATGTTGTTGCTGCTCTGTGTATGTGTTTTATTCATTGGATATGTTCACAGATACTCTATTTTTCTGTTGTGGTAGACATGGTAGAATTTAATTTCCTCAGCCTTGTAAATTAGTTGTGACTTGCATGTATCAATAAATGTGAGTGGAAGTGACATGGGTCATTTCAGGACAGAAGCTTTAAGCACCTGTGCATGGGTTTCCACATTCCCTTTCTTCTAGCATGGCTACTGGCCACGTTCCAGATAATGGAACCTCTGACAGCCTATGTCCCTGGGTGAGGATGATAGAGAACAGAGCCCACAGTCAACCTGTGATGGACACAGTGCAAGTGGGATATAGATCTTTGCTGTCTTAAGCCACCAAAATTTGTAGATTGTTTGTTACCACAGCATAACCCTGTCTATCCTAACTGATATGAGAAGTGATAGCTTACACTCAAGTGTTGCCATATTTTTAAAAAACTAAAGTATTTGGCATTTGGTTAAGATATGGAAGATGAGTGATGGAAAAAACCTTGTTGGATCATGAAAAGATGAAAAGCCATGCTATACAGGTGAGAAATCATTTGACACAAGGTCACGTAAACTGGGTATATAGCACTTATGACAATTATGTCCAGAAAAGAATTGTGGTTACACCTATTGGCACCTGGAGCTAACTGAAAACTAATAGAAAAGAAGCCATCAGTGTTTCTGAGAGATTTCTACTACAAAAGTACCACCAACCTGGACTAAAAATGATTATGACTATTCTATATTTAAAGCAACCATGGACCCCAATCTTCTATTGACAGGGAATGGGCTGATAAAGCCACTTGCTTCAATAAAGGATGTAGTCCCTGATGCCCATCTCAGATGTGACCAAAGAGAATAATGGAAAAGAAAGAATTTCTTAGAGGTGGAAGCTAGGAACAATGAAGAATAATGATGAAGGCAAATCAGGATTCAATCAGGAATAATCCCCACATCCAGAAAAGAGGCTTTTTTCCTGTCCATCTGAAAATGTTTATTGAGTTGTCCAATCCCTATGTATATTGAATATGTGAGGGACAGATAACATTTTAATTCATAAGTCTCCAGATCAAAAGAAGCCACATCTAGGCCTGATGTCCAATGACTATTAGGCATTACCTCCGTCTTGATTAATAGACCATCACACATCACCCAGAGATCCTGGACTTTGAGTCTGGTCTTGTTTCACTATGGGAATTTTGAGTAGTCTCCCTTGGAAAGGGGACTGTTGTATTTTGAATGCAGAAAGGAGAGTGAACCAAATAATTGGTGAACAGAAAATAGTTCTCTGGTAATCATTAGGACTGTTTGCAAATATTCCAGTTCTTTCTATTTCTGGGTGAAGGTTGGATTGTTCTTAATCAACCTTTAAATGTTAGATGCAGCCATGTGACTTGCCTTGGCCAATGATATGTAAGTGGAAATTGTGTATATCATCTCTGTAACACTGCTTTAAGAGCCAGAATATGATCCTCCACGTTTCCTTCCTCTTGTAGCAGTCACTAAGTAATGTCAATCAAATGGTTGATGCTCTGAAAGCCTGTATCCCTGAGTGAAGAAATCCCCAGCTGACCCTGAGTAGAGTAGGCAAAGAATAAACCTTCATTGTGTTAAACCACTGAGAATTTGGGCTTATTTGTTACCACAGCAAAACCTTATCTATCCTGACAGATGCAATGTGATTGGGTTTTCTGTGTAAACCAGAGAAGGGGGTAAATTCTATACTGAATGGTGCAGGGCCAAATGGAGCCAGCCTGTGAATACAAGGAGACAGATGTCTTCTGGTTACATTTAGGAAATATGCATCTTTAATTATTATACTCATTGTTTTCTTCATGTGCTATGATTTTTCAGTTTTTAAATCATAGTTAGGCAAGCCTTATAAAATAGGCAGAAAAATTTTATGGGTTTTTCCCCCCTATGCTTTGGAACAGTAAAAGAAACAAAGGAATTATCTGTTTCTTAATTATTATTATTTTAATTCACCTATAAAACCATTTTTGTCAGAAGTATTTCACTTGCAAGTGAAAGATACCTAAATAAAATTAGCTTCAGCAAAAAAGAAAAGAAAAGAAATTTATTGTCTCACATGTAGGTAGGACAGACAGCACTGGGGACTCGAACAATGTCAGAATCTCTCTTTTCTTTCTCTTTCTCTTTTTCTTTATTTCTGTGTCTGTGTATGAGTTCTATGTCTGTGTGTGTCTCTGCCTGTCTCAGTCTCCATCTCTTCCGTCAGTGAGAGAGTTTCTGACTGTATGCATGTGTGTCTCTGTGTCACTGCACCCCTGCCCCCATCCCTCTTTGTCTGAGTCTGTCTGTCTGTCTCTCTCTTCTCTCATTGTAGATGGGCTTAATTTTTGTGGGAGGGGGTAGTTGTGACCATACTCAGTTGTAGGCTTACACCATCCCCGTTTAGCAACCCAGAGGAAGAGAAATTTTCCCACAAATGTGAATATATAATTACAAGACAGGACTCAATTAATTTTGTTTGGGTCACATGCCCCACCTTGGATCAATATATACAAGGATATATGCTACTACAGTCAAACATAGGTTTAATTCCTATGGTGAGGAGTCAGTGTATTGTTATTAATATTTCTGCTATCATAGTATCATATAATTGAGGTAGGGGAGAATCTATCCCCAAAGGAAGGTGTGGTACTGATAAAAGGGAGGGGGGCAGAGAGAGAAAGAGAGAATGAATTGCTTGGTAAATAAATACAGTGGATAACCACTAAAAAAAAATGAGCTTAGCTCTTGAGGGGAATAAATCTTTGTCATTCTTTACAATTCCCTCCATGGCCACTGGTCTATTCATGTTTTCCTAATTCCACTCGAGTCAATTTTGATAATTTATCATTTTTTATAAAATCACCTATTTCATCTAGATTTTCAAATTTATTAGCAAAAAAATCAAACAGGCTTTTCCTCATAATGTCCATCAAAATGCCATGAAAGCCAATGGCAGAATGCTGAGGGCAATTCCATTAAAGCAATTCTGTGGGGAACTAAAACAAAAGTATTTCAGATTTCAGGCTGCAGCTCTCTCTTGGTTTGGCTTAATCCAGGAATAAAATTGAGTGTGTCCAGAGAAAGGATAGACTGCATATCCTTCAGGCAATTCTCTCTCTACATATATTACCTTCACATTGAGCTTTTGATAGGTTCTGGGCAGCAGAGATTTCTAGGTTATAACCTCTGACAAGAAATTGGAGTACAAATTATTTTACAATACTCAATTTCATATGTTTCATTGGTCAGTCCAAATACAGGGAGTTGACATTCTCTTATGAAAGTTGAGATATCTAAATAAGATATGTGTCTGAAGAGAACACCTCCTCAAGACCACACAAAGGTAGTTCCTGGAACAAGTACTCATGGATAGGGCCAAGCTTTTCCCAGAACTAAACAGCTGAACAAAACACAAAACACAAGACAGAATGACAAAGAGTATTCTGAAAGAGCCCAGAAGTAACTAGTATGCTGCCATCAAAGGGTATGGAAAAATGTCATACAGACTTCATCAAGAGAGTGGTAGTTGAGATGAGCATTGTCAGATGAGAAGGATTTTGATGGGCAGAAGGTAAGCAGAGGGGCAAGAGAGAACTTCATGAGCATGTCTTGTGAAACATATTCTTTAGAGTTCAGAGAAGGGACTGGAGGGATAAAGCAAAAGTTGGATGAAAAGATGAACCAAACTGTGGTCCAGCCACCATGATGTAAGGAAGTCTAAGCTAAACACTGAATGATGTGCAAAGTGGCCCTGAGTGACAAAAGGCCTTGCATGTCCCAGCTCCAGCCAAGCTCCCAGTTGAAGTCAGCCGCATAAATGACCTCATTTATAATCACATGAAGCAGAGGAAAAGTGTAGCTTCACTCTGCCTGAATTCAAACCAACATTGAGAAATAATAAACTGTGTGGTTTGAAGCTACTAAGTTTGTGCATGGCTTGCCCTTGTAGGTATATGCTCAGGTCTGGAACTGTTTGACCAGTCTGTGCTACCCTTATGCTAATGTGAGTAATGTAATGGTCAGTATTCTGAATCTACATGATCCTTCATAAAGGACCTGTGAACTGCATCCATGAAGATGATAATCTAGTTTTTCTCTTTTGTTCTTTTTATATGGTGAATGACATTAATTGATTGTTGAGTGCTAAACCAACCTTGAATTTCTGTTTCTAAAATAAATCCAATATGGTCATGAGGTGTTATTTATATATTGCTTGATTTGATTTGCTAATATTTCGTGAAGAATTTTTTTGTGTATGTTCCTGAGGGATATTAGTCTTTAGTTTTTTTGTCTTTTAATATCTTTATTATCAGAGAAAATGCTGACTTGTAATATTAAAATGACTTGGGAAGTGTTCCTTTCTCTTCCATTTTCTGAAGGCTCTTATGTATTACTGGCAATATTCTTTCTTAAATTTTTGGTAGATTCACTAGTAAGTTCATTTGAGACTAGAGTTTTCCTTATGGGAATGCTTTTAATTATAAATTCAAATTATTTAAAATATATAAGGCTATCAGATTCTATTTCTTTTTGAGTCAATTTTGATTATTTGTGACTTTTGCTTATGTCCATTTTTGTTTACTTCAATTTTGGTAACCTATTACTGCCATTTATGTTAGTAAGAATGTGTAAGAATTTCTCTAGGATATATACCTAGGTGTGAAATTTGAGGCTTTGTTTATCTTCTCCATTGTATCTTTGTTTTCCTTTACATTAATTTCTGATCTTATCTTTATATTTTACTTTCATGGGCATTTTTTTCTAACTATGCCTTGCATCTTGATTTTCAATCTACCTTTTTTCCTATTAAAAAAAGCATTTATTATTATAAATTTCCCTCTAAGTACCTTTTTTGCCCATTCCTCCAGTATTGATCTTTAGTATTTTTATCATAGAGTTCTAAGTATATTTTAATCTTCATTATCTTTCCTTTTTTACTAAGAGTTACTTAGAAATATATATTTTTAAATTTTCAAATGTATGAGATTTTGCATTAAACAAATTTTTTTTGTTGATATTATACTAGATTGCATTGTTGACGTAAAATATGAGTTGTATGATACCTACCCTTTAAATTTGGTAAGACTTACTTTATGGCCAAACATATGATCAGGTTTGTTTGTGTGTTTTAATGTTCCCTATGTTCTTGAGAAGAACACGTATTCTTTAATTGTTGAGTACATAGTTCTATATATATTCATTAACTCAAAGTTGTTAAATGTATGATTTGAGTCTTCCATATATTAATTAAATTTTTGGTCTACACAACTATAATTGAGAGATTTGTGTTGAAATCTTCCATTGGAATATTGGATTTATCTACTTCTCCTATAGTTACATAAATTTTGCTCTCTATATTTTAAGGCTTTATAAATTTTATATTGTATTTTATATATTTTATTGAATCCTGCAAATTTAGAATTATTAGAACTTTCTGTTGAAATAAATTGTTTATCATTGTATTGTGACTCTAACAGTACTTTTGGTGTTAAAGTCTATTTTAACTAGCATTAATACAGAAATCCCAACTTTCTTTTGGCTAGTATTTTCCTGGAATGTCCTTTTTTTAATCCTTTTTTATTCTCTCACTTTCAACCTTCCTTAGTCCTTATCTTTCAGGTGTGTGTCTAATAAACATGCAAATGGATTTTGCATTTTTATATCTAATAATCTCTATCTTTTAGCTGGTGATTTACAGATACTGTTACCTAGACTTGTTTCTATCATCTTGCTTGTACTTTCTCTTTATTGTGCTTTTTTATGTTTCTTTATTCTTTCTACAGGTAAGTTGTTGATTTGCTTTCTTTTCTTATAATTTTGTGGTAAAACATATGTAACATAAACTTGCCATTTTAGCCATTTTTAAACATACAATTCATTGGCATTAATTACATTCACAAGGCTATGCAGCCATCACCACTATCTATTCCCCAAACTTTTTCATCACCCCAAATGGAAATTCTGTAACCATTAAGCAATAGCTCTCCATTCCTCCCTTTTCCCAGTTCCTGTGTCTAACCTACTTTCTGTGTCTATGAATTTGCCTATTCTAGATATTTCACATAACCGAAATCATACAATATTTGTCCTTTTGTGTCTCATTTATTTTACTTAGCATAAAGTCTTCAAGGTTCATCAATGTTGTGGCATGTATCAGAACTTCACTCTTTTTTATGAATGAATAATACTCCATTGTATGTATATACCACATTTTATTTATCCATTCATCTGTTGGTGGACACTGGTTGTTTCTACCTTTTGGCTATTCTGAATAATGCTTCAATGAACATTGGTATACAAGTATCTGTTTGAGTCCTTTCAATTCTTTGGGGTATACAGCTAGGAATGGGATTATAGTTTGCTTTCTTATTTTATTTTGTTCCTTCTGTCAGTTAAAGGTTACAGACTCTATATCTACTCTTTATTGGTTATTTTTAAAATTATATCTTGTATTCATGATAATAAAGTCTAAAGTTAATATTTTAACTCCCTCCAAACAATACAAGGAGTTTAGAAACTTTACTCTGATATCCTTCGTCCAAGTTTATATAGATTTGTTGTGCAGAATTAGGTTCTGGCTTCTTTTTAACCCCACAAAGTATTTATTTTTTGTATTATTATTACCGAATATGATACACTTTAAAAAATAATAACTAAAGAGTATAAATAGAATGTATAACTTACAAAATAGCCAAAGAAAAAGAATAAAATCTTGATTTTTTAATGTAAAAGTACCCATTTTTTAAGGTAGTCACTGGTAAAAATAGATAAACAAAAAATAAAAATTCTCATAAAAATATTTTAATACTTTGCAGAACAAAATAAAAAAATCCCAAAACACACAGGGTGTCAAATTTCAGCTCAAGGACGGCCAGTTTGAAATCTGTGATATAGGTTGACATTACCATTATGTCTAATTCTGGTTTGCTCATACCTACATCCTAATAGAATATGGTACATCATTTACCTTGGCTATCCTAATGAGGTTCTGAACTATGTCATCTCAAGTACCCAAAATTTCTTCCTCAGGGCTTTATTTGTGTGTTAGCAGGTCTCCAAGGCTCAATCATCAATTCAGTCAGCATACAAACCTTGAATGCCTAGTAAATGGTAGCACAGTTCTAGGCATGGGGATACAGCACAGAATATACAGACAAAAAAGAATGACTTCAATGAGTTTATGTATAGAGAAGAATGGCAGAAAATGAAAAAAAATAAACAAGGCATTAAATATGCCAAATGGTGGAAACATGTGGAGAAAGACAAAACAGGGAAGGTAGATAGGGAATGCTGGGGGTAAGAGCTGGGGGTGGTTGCAGTCGCCAGGGAAGACTCTACAGAGGAGGTGATGTTTGAGCAAAGACCTGTGGCAGATAGGTCTAGCTGTCCACAAAAATTCATACTTCCCTTCTTAGTGTAGAATTGTTGTTAAGAGCTGGCCTCTGAGCCAAGACTACATTTCCCAGCCCTTCTTGCATGTAGACATAGCTATGTAACTAATTATCACCAATGGAATTTAAACAGAAATGCTTTATCTTACCTTTTAATGAGTTTGATATGCCTTCTTCATGGTATCTTTCCCCTTTTGCCAGCTAAAACAGAAGACTCTGAGGCTTTAGAACAGTTCTGTCCAGTAGCAATATAATGTGAGCCACATATGTTATTTTATATTTTCTATATAAGTAAAAAGAAACAGGTGAAATCCATTTTAACAATACTTTTAAACCCAATATTTCCAGATATTGTTTCAACATGTATTCAATATGAAAAATATTAAAGAGATACTTTCTACTCTTTTTCTCAAGATCCAGTATGCATTTCACACTTACACACATTTCAAGTGCTACAAGCCACTTCCCAAGTACTCAATAGCCACATGTGGCACCATATTGGACAGTGCAGGTCTGGAACATGGTGGAGCAATGAGATGAAAGAGGGTGGGTCCCTGATGGAGGATGGCCACCTTCAACCAGGAACACCCACGTTGTACTATGGCATGAGAAAGAAAGAAACTTATTTTAAGCTTCCAAAGTTTTGAGGTCTGTTTGTTACAGAAACTGATTTCTTGAAGCAGTATATTAAAAACTAAAAACTAAAATATAGGACATTGCCTTGGCAATCAGGTAACAGCTCAAAATAGACATTAGAAACTGGAAAGCAGAAACCCACGTTGCACAGTGGTAAAAATATTACCTATGGACATTTGCAAGACAGAAAAAGTACCTCGTGAGCCTACAGCATTACAGTAAGTGGTTTCCAAGACACAGAATGCCAATAGATGCCATATTAGTCTGCTAGGGCTGCCATAACAAAATACCACAGACTGGGTGGTTTAAACAACAGAAATTTATTTTTTCACAGTTGTGGAGGCTGGAAGTCCAAGATCAAGGTGCCAGGAGGATTGGTTCTATTTAGGCTTGCAAATGGCTGCCTTCTCACTGTGGTCTCACATGGTCTTTTCTCTATGTGTGCATGCTCCTGGTATCTCTTCCTCTTCTTGTAAGGACACCAGTCCTATTGAATTAGGGCCCCACCCTTGTGACATCATTTAACCTTAATTACTTCCTTAAAGGCCTTATCTCTAAATACAGTTATATTGGAGGTTAGGGCTTCAATATATGAATTTTGAAGGACATAATTCAGGCCACCAAAGATGCTGAATGCTCCTCTCTGCCTTGAATAATGATTACAAGGAAGAAATGTATTCAGAAGAGAATTGACTGGTTTGAAAGCAGAAATAAAAGATAACAAAAAGAATTTAGAAATCAAGCTGAGTTTGGGGCCTTGTGGGTTTGGGAAGTTGACTGCTTCTAGTCACC
This sequence comes from Daubentonia madagascariensis, assembly GCA_023783475.1. Lineage (NCBI taxonomy): Eukaryota > Metazoa > Chordata > Mammalia > Primates > Daubentoniidae > Daubentonia > Daubentonia madagascariensis. The sequence continues at coordinate 39,824,511 of JAKFHU010000600.1, forward strand.
AAGCAGTAGGAGACACAACCTAAAATGCTTTGAGCAAAAATGCCCATTGAGTTGTTTTGGTCAAGCAGAGGTTTGCAAGGCTGAAGCAGAGATCATGGTAACTATTCCCACCAACCCTACTGCTTCAAGGGGCCTCAAGTTAGCCACATTAAATTAAAAGAGAGAAATACAGGGGCAAGAAAATACAAGGAAAGAAACAGAGCAGGCTTAAGAATCATTTCTAGGAAAGAACTTTGGATATGGTAACTGGTACATTGAACTGAATGGAAATCAAGAGAATAATGTTTCTGAAAGGTCATAGAAATAGATATCTGGGCCTTAAAAAGCCTATGAGTGTAAAACATCCCCTTGGAACCTCAGATACCTACCAGCAAGAAGCTGTGAAAGCTGTGCAAGCTTTAAGGAGGTCATATTCCTTTTGATGCCAATCTCAGATATTGCCAGGAAGGATAATGAACAAGAAAAAACATTCCACAGGGCAGAGCCAAGGACCACAGAAAACAGGGGATAAGGAACTTCCTCCTATAGAGCAGAACCACAGTCTAATGAAAGAATCTCCTCTACCTCAAGGGCAGGGAGACTTCATAATGCCTGCCCAGTCGGGTTCCTCATTGCTATGAACTAGCTGCTGCTGTAGATCTCCCAGTCTTCCCCTTTCCAAATAAGAATTTTTATTGTAGTTATCTTGTTCCTGGTCCATAGTTTCTATATGAGGTTGGTGGGTGGGTGAGGTGGACAGATGATCTGTCTTTAAATTCATAGGCCTCTGGAACAAAGGAGCCACATTAGCCAGAGTTCCTGGACTTTGTCCTGGATGTGGCACCTGGGTAGAAATTTGGATTGTCTCCTTTAGAGAAGGAGCCACACAGATATTTGGTGGCCAGAGGCCAGTCAGTGGCAGAAATGGCTAGCCCTGTGAGTTCTTGCTGCCTATTCACAGTGTTAGTTTCTTGCTGGAATGTGCTGCAGAGCCAGTGACTATAATCACAGCTCCCCTTGAATCCAGTGTGGCCACGTGACTGATTGTTCTCTCAAGAGAATGGGAGTACAGTGATGTATGCCTTATCCACTGTCCTTTTCCTCTTCTACAAGCTAGAAACAGAGGACTTGGGGGCCTGCCTAAAGACACTGCAGAGCACCAAGATGGAAGGAGCCTGGGTCCCAGAGTCACCACATACAGGAAAGCCACCTGCCATCCAGGAACACTGTTATCAGGCGACTATTATTGGAGTGAGAGAGAAACTTCTATTTTGTTAAGCCATTGAAATGTTGAGCTTTCTTTGGTATAGAAACTAGCATGACCTTAACAATATGCTTCTGAAAGGAGTGAAGGAGAGGGCTATGCAGCTCTCTGGATGAAAAGTATTCCAGGCAGAGGGAATGGTGAATGCATGTTCCTGGGCCAGAAGAATAACAAGTGTGCCCAAGGATCAGCAGAAGCCTAGTATGGCTGATGCAAAGCAAACAAGGGGAAGAATTGCAGGTGATAAGATCAGAGCAGTAAATAGGGATCAGATCCTGAAGGCCACTGTAAGGACTTTGACTTTCACTTTGAATGAGTTTAGGAAACACTGGAGTATTTGGAGCAGAAGAGGGACATGATCTGACATTTTAATTGGATCACTGTAGCTGCTGGTTAGGAACAAGTTACAGAGGGACAACAAGCAGGGAGATCAGTTTTGAGACTATTAAAACAATCCAGGGAAGAGATGAAAGTGGCTTAAAATTGAGTGGTAGTGGTGGAGGTGATAAGCAGTGTTTGGATTCTGGATATATCTTTAAGATTGTGCTAAAGGCTCCTTGTCTGAAATCCAGGCATAAATGATATTCATGCTCTGGCTGGCTCAAGTCAGAGAACTACATATGCATCGAAAGCAGAAATTGGCTCCCAACAGCTCATAAAGTGCTTGATGCCCTCTGTACTGAAAAAGATTCTGCCAATGCACAATACTATTATTGTTTCATTACAAGTATTAATAATTAATGTGCAAAAAGTAAATAAAACTAAACTGAAGGTTTTATGAATGCTTTCTGAGTTACTCAGCCTATAAATACTTTTCATTGAGATTTAAAGCTATTTATATATTCATCTTCAGTGCTATCTTTCATGAGATTGCCAGTGGCCCCAGAGACAAGATTGTTTTGGGTTCCTTTAAACAGCCAACTGTGATTGTTCCAAAACAAAAAAACAAAAAATTAGGCTACCTGTATCAGTTGGGGTTTTCCAAAGAAACAGAACCAATAGGACATGTACACAGGAAGAGCTTTATTTTAAGAAATTGGCTCAAGCAATTGTGGAGGCTTAGCAAGTTCAAACTATGATGGGGGAGGCTGGTGGGCTGAGAGCTCAGGAAAGAACTGCAGTCTGAGTCCAAAGGCAGTCTGCTATATAAACCAAGAACAGCTAATGTTGCAGATGAAGTCTGAAGGCAGAATTGCCTCTTGCTCCTTGGAGGTCATCCTTTTGCTCTGGTCAGGCCTTCAGCTGATTGGATGAGGCCCAACCACATTATTAAGGGCAATTTGCTTTACTTGAAGTCCACCAATTTAAATTTAAATCTCATCCAAAGCACCTATCTTAGTCCATTTTCTGTTGATTTGAATGTCCATAGCACCTTCCCAGAAACATCCAGAATAATGTTTGACCAAATATCTGGGCACCATGGCCCAGACAAGTTGACACATAAAATTAACCGTAAGACTACCACTTTAAATAGGATACTGCAAGATATCCTTTTACAGCCACAAAATTCAGTTAAGCTTGCCTCTCACCAGCCATCAGCCTCATAGACTGCATTGGTGGTTTCCTTTTTCTACAGTCTAATTGTATATTTAACAAAAGAATCATTAAATAATGGTGAAAGACCAATTATTTTCTTACTGTTATGCAAATTTGAATTCATCTCTTGCTTTTTAAAAAAATTTTAGCCCTATAATTACAACATGTGATATCCCACATTGGTAAAATTATCTGCTTTCCTATATAGAATATACTCTCAGTTATGCTTCAGATGAGTTTATAATTTTTTACTCTTTTAAAAGAGTCACTGGAAGAAAGGAAAATTGTTTACATAACTGTGTTATTCTTCAGCTAGCAATTTTGCTTGATTTATGTTGATACTGACGAAGATGAAATCTTTTTGAAATTTTTAAATATCAAAAAAAAATCACAAGATTACAGAAAGTTTGGGAAAAGAGCAAAAACAAATTACCCTAAAATGGTATTCTAGCATTATGTCATCGTAATTTCAAACATCAATAAAATATTTAATAACCACCAGTAAAGTAAAGAAACCAATAAAGTGGAAAACCAAATTCCTAGTGCAAATTTCAGCAGGCTTAGGAAAATAGTAAAAATGGTCACATGGGAACATTATTAAACAATAAGAAATCCAGTAAAACTGGATGTTGTGAACAGGAAGAGATCCTGCTTGAGTCAAAAGGATACGCAGAATTTAACTTCATCAGCTAAAAAAATGTTTAATAACTGAAATAAAGAGAAATTAGAGATATAGACACAAAGGATATTAGACCAGCTTACTAAACAAAAGTAGGCATAAAAGGGAAGAAATAAATGCAACAAAATATTAGATATTAGAGATGCCCTGGCCTGATATGACTTTGCAAGGGTATGGGGTGGGGGGCAGTGCCATCTCCATACTTGGTGGCAGCAGCACCAATCCTAGAAGCAGCAAAGATCCAGGTCTGGCTTCACTTGATGGTAGCAGCAGTGGCAGCACCCTTGATGGAGGGCACTGTGGCATTACCAAGTGTCCCTGCCCTTCTGAGTAATGACAGCTTTGTTGGCAGGAGGGAGTTGTGCTACCTGGAGACGCCTGATGTTATGCAGAAAGAAACTAACACAGGGCAGTATAGGCCTTGGGTGTCAGGGAAGGTGGAAAGAACTTGCTTAAGCGTATGTGTGACTGAGGACTCCCAGAATTTACTGGGAAGGCAGGTTGAGTCTTTGAATAAGGCTAGAAATTCCAGCATTTTATATAAGGTATTACAGAGAAAGCACTGTTTTATACTTTAAGTCTAACCCCATTTTCATTGCCAGGTATGGCTTGAGGAAAGATGGCTTATTGTGCTACATGGGTGATGTTGGTTAAATGATTACTCTTTCCAGGAACAGTTTACATTTTCACAGAGGCTTTGTGTAGTCAATACTTTAAACATGTCCTCCTGATTGTTTAGGGAAGTCCTGAGCTACTATATCTCCAGTTGGGTTCAATAGCCCACATCTGTGTAGTTTTTCCAAGGTAGAAAGCTCTACATATGATGAGGTGGCTGTGGGTTAGGACAAGGCACTAGTTGTAGTAGTTGAACTTAAGTTTTCACTCCCTGAGCCACTAACCCCAAACTTTCTCCACCACCCTTCACCTCAAACTTCTCTTTGCACCATAGAGTGAAACTATTTTCATTTGGTTCTGCAAAGTACAATAATGAATAAATGCTATTAAAATAATGATATTTGGTAGGTATAATTACATTTAGCCATTTAATTCTAAGCTCAGAAAAATGAAGGTCACAAAGGTCACTTTGGCCTGATTTTTTTAACATTCTCATTATTAATGTATGGATGTACATAATGTAATTTACTAAGTAGAGATGTGTTCACTTTCACCAAATATGGAAATAAGAAAGTGGTTTCAGCAATATTTTTACATATCCACACTGAGTGATTAGAAGTCAGTAGCAAATAGTTTTAAGAGCCTATACTAAGTGTCCAATAAGTATTTAGAGTGACAGAATTAGCAGGTTCTTCAGAGGTCTTCCAAATCAGCCCCACCACTTTACAGAGAAAACTGATGCCTAGATAGGCGACATCTTTTGTTTCAGGTCACCCAGCAAGTTCATGGCCAAGCTTGATCTAGACTGTATGTCTCTCTACTACTCAAAGTGAATTCCTTCCCTTCTGGATAAGACTCTGGAGATTAAGGAGAAGCTTGCGTTCCCCATTTTCTCCAGAATCTCAGTTCCAGGGCAGTGGTCTGTCCCATTTTTATTGTACCAGTGGGTGCACTGTGGTGGCTCCACACAACCATGCCCAAACCTGTAGCATAAATGTGGCATCATGTAAACGAGTGCCCCATTATACACTCTCCATTCTTACACCATTCCCAGAAACACCCACCTCAAAATTCATCCTGTCTGTTGTGGTCTGGAATGTTTGTTTCAGCACACCTCCCTCCCGATCCCTGCCTTCAGCATGCACACACAAACACAGCCATGCACACATACGCACACATGCATGCCAAACACACTATCTTTTCATTTAGTGAGAATGCAAATTGCATGACCATCAAGAAAACAGACCTTGCTGCACAGTTCACAAGGAGTCTGTAAAAGATAAAGAATGAATTCCCTCTGTCCCCTATGGGATATACAGTCACAGCTGAGGCACCTCCCTTTAAACTGCTGGACATCCGGATACCATTTGAGATGGGAGCCATAACTGCCCTTCAGTATTATCTTTTTTTTATTGTTGCTAAGGTCATGAGCAGGAACCAATCATGAACTCATTCTTCTTCTGGCATTGCTTGTGGTTGGCCAAGAATAAATTTTTTGTCTTTCCTGAATTTGCTAGCAGTTAGAGAAGCAAATGTATCACATTTTCGGACTCATGAATGGCTGAAGACAAAGTCCATTTTAAACGGCAGCCCTCAGTTTAAGAACTGTTAAATCAATCCTTTCAAAGAAACTTGAGAATTTCCAGGATGTGAAGCCAAGATCTCTGTTACCTGTGTGGTAAAAAATCATTTTCCAATTCCCTTCTGTGACTGCACTTTGGAGAGCAGATGCTACATCAAGATGACCGTGCTTGTAGTAGTGGAAGAAAAAGAAAATATCTGAGGAAGTTGATACATTAACTGGACAATTCAGACTATTTTGCCCTAGAACTGACTGACAAGAATGGCACTTCACTACAGTATTTTCTTTCAGTAAAGTGTGATCAATCTCTTTTTTTTTGTAAAGTGTGATAAATCTTGAGATCTAAAACCACTCTCAAGTTTGAGAAATGGTAGAGTAAGTCTTTTGCAAAGAGGAACGTCAGACGTCATCTGTGTATATTCTCCTGATCATAGCCCTTGTTACTCACCCTTCTGTTACACCTCCCATCAGATTTCTCATTTACAACCTCAACTCCTGCCAAAAACCAGTGACATAGCCATGAGCCAGCAAGACCCACCTCTTGAAACCTCTGTATCTACTCCAGAGGGTAGTATACCTGCCCAACTCCTCCTGTCCTCTTTGATGGGACCTGAGGATCCATTTCTGAAACCACTAAGTCAGAAGCATCCAAAGAAATCAATGAAAGAAGCTTGCAACCAGCCTGATGCTAAGGAATAAGACACTAAGCCCTTAAAAAATACTTGATATACAAGTCCAATTCCAGATCAAGTAAACTTGAAATCTCTGGGTGTGGGGGTCAGTTATTGGTATTTTTAAAAATCTCCCCTGATGTTTCTAAAGTATAGACAAGGTTGAGAATCACAGGCTTAGCACAATACAGAACCTTGAGGATTGTTGCCATATAGGTGACACTGTACTATTTCAAAGTCAATGCCTTGCAGTTTTAAAATATGGCCCCAAATTCTTTGACACTTCTCCCAGTAAGTGGCTGGGTATATGTCCTTTCCTCTTGAATATGGATGGACTTTTGAGTGCTTCATCCAAAAAGTATAGTAGGATTGATGCAATCTTAGTTCTTAGGCTATGTCAGAAAAGGCTATGCAACTTCTACTTTGCCAAGTGGGACACTCATTTTGGACCCAGGAGCCACCATGGAAGAAGTCCAACTATCTTGAGCCACCATGCTGTAAGGAAGTTCAGGCCACATGGAGAAGCCATATGTAGGGACTCTTGATGCCCCAGCCTGGTTACCCAGCCAACATTAGTCATCAACTGAATAACTGAGGGATGGACAGATTATTTATGAATTCTGGGACTTGAAAGCATTAATATAAATAAAGTGTGTTGGAATAGTATCTCTGAATTTGTCCAAACATTCATATTCCAGTTTTCCTCCAAATTTAAGGTAACTCTTACTTTGAACAATGAAATTACAAGTGTCTGAAGTTACATATTAACTGAGTTCTTGATTTGACTAGAGGCTACATTTGTATTGAAATAGATAGGAAAAGTATTTTTACTCTGAAAATGCTAAAAAAAAGGTCTGTAACCACCTAAGCTCAAAGAAACAACCACTAGTATTTTGACATCAGAGAAATGAATGGACTTTAGTAATTTGAATGTAGGTTTACAGCAGCAGTCCCCAACCTTTTTGGCGCTGGGGACCACTTTCATGGAAGACAGTTTTTCCACCAATGGTGGGAGGATGGTTTTGGAATGATTCAAACCCATTACATTTATTGTGCACTTTAATTCAATTATTATTACATTGTCACTTGCCACTCACTGATAGGGTTTTGATATGAGTCTACAAGCAATTGATTTATTATGGTCTCTATGCAGTCAAACCTCTCTGCTAACGATAATCTGTATTCGCAGCCGCTCCCCAGTACTAGCATCACTGCCTCAGCACCACCTCAGATCATCAGGCATTAGATTCTCACAAGAAGCACACAACCTAGATCCCTCACATGTGCAGTTTACAGTAGGGTTTGCACTCCTATAAGAATCTAATGCTGCCACTGATATGACAGGAGGTAGAGATCAGGCAGTGATGGGGAGAGGCTGTAAATACAAACAAAGGTTCGCTTGCTCACCCACTGTTCACCTCCTGCTGTGCAGCTGGTTCCTAACAGGTCACAGACCAGTAGAGGTCCTCAACGGGGGTTGGGGGGATGGGGAGGGTTGGAGAACGCAGACCAAGAGGGCTGAACGGTGGCCCCCAAAAAGGTATATCCATGTCCTAATTCCCAGAACCTGTGAAGGAACATTACTTTATTGGAAAAAGGCTCTTTGCAGATGTAATCAAATTAAGGATCTTGAGATGAAATCATCCTGGATTATCTAGGTAGGACCTAAATTCAATGACAAGTGTCCTCATAAAAGACACACAGGGGAGAGTTAACAGACAAAAGAGAAAGCAATGTGACCACAGAGGCAGGGATTGCGCTGAGGCAGACCCATATCAAGGACTGCCAACAACCACCAGAAGCTGGAAGGGGCAAAGGACAGACTCTCCTCTAAGAGCCGTAGAAGGATCATGGCCCTGTGAACACCTTGACTTACGGCTTCTACATCTGTGAGAGAATAAATCTCTGTTCTCTTGAGCCAGCCAGTTTGTGGTGATTTGTTACAGCACCCACAGAAAATTAATACAGTTGTAAAAAAAAATTCATCATCTAAATATTTTGCTTCCACCTAAGTATAAAATTTAATAAGTTACAATTTTATTCTTTATACTTTTCTTTATGCTTCTACCTACTAAATAGATTTCAGTTCAAAATTTTATTTCTATTATAAAAATGTCAGGCTTTTATTACTGCTGTTACTTTTCTTTATGTTTAATGTTTTGTGTGCTTTGTTGTCCTTTTAACGTATGCCCTAGTGACAATTTTTAGGCTGTGTTTACCAGCAATCTAGAGTACAAAGGGGAAGACTTGACTGAGCATTGTGAATTCTGCCAAGAGTTCTTTTAAAATACATATATTTGGGGGTTATGGGATGGAAAGTAAAGCCTTGGGACAGAAAGGATAAGGAGAATGATCCCCTTGCTGTAAAGTATACAGTTTTAGGGACATGGTTTAAAGAAGGCTGTCTCAAATTCCAATTAAGGTCCTACCTACCTGACCAGTATTCCTTAAAACTGTCCAGATCATCAAAACGATGAAAGTATGAGAAATTGTCACAGCCGAGAGGAGTTTAAGGAGATACGGAGATTGAAAGCAATGTGGTATCCTGGAACAGAAAAAAAGACATTAGGTAAAAATTAAGGAAATCTGAATAAAATAATGACTTTAGTTAAAAATAAAATACTAATATTGGTTCATTAATTTTAATAAACGTACTATACTAATATAAAATGTTAATGGGGGTGCAATTGGATGCTGGATATATGGGAACTTTTTGTAGTATCTTTCATTTTTTCTGTAAATCTAAAAGTGTTCTAAATAATAGCCTTTTTTTAAAATTGTCTCTACCAACAATCTTATTTTAAATAAGAAACTAAAGTTGAAGGAAGTGAAAAATTTTATCCAAATCAGTAATGTTGAGGAAATTTTCTCGACTGTTTCCCAGAATGTCAGTCCATATTGCAAAGAATGACTTTTTCAAAAAATAAGGATTTTTCCTTCCTAATTATTTGCGATGTTCCGAAAAGGGAACACCAAGAAACATTTCCGGATTTGCAAATATACCTAAGTTAAAAAAACAAAACTGGGTTCGGGTTCCAGTCTAGTTTCCAGGGCTAACTGGCGTGCCATCTGCTCGCAGCATAGAGTGGTAACCATGGTTCACGTGTCACACCAGCGTTCGGGTGTTAGGAAGTTTGCCCCAGCAAGTCTGGACAACTCCGCTTCCGCGCAGGTTACTGGGGGGTGCGGTGGGGGACAGGGGTGGCGGCAGCAGCATCCAGGGCGCGTATATCGTTTTTCCAAACTCCATCTGCTTTCTCCTCCCCTGGCTGTGCCCGCGGTCTTCGGGCGCGACAAGCCGCGGGGACCTGAGCGGGTCTTTTATGCATAACAAAAGAGCCCTCCTCCTCCTCCTGCCTCCGCCCCGCGCGGCCCCCACCTTGGCTTCCCGCGGCCGCCCGGGCCCGCGTCCTCTGCAGGAATTGGCTCCCGGGCCCGAGGTTTCCAGGTACCCGGAAGGGGGAGGGGGGCCGAGGCAGCAACAATTGGGCGGGTGACGGCGAAACGCGCGGCCCAGAGCGCCAAGACTCCGAGGGGCGGAGAGCCTGGGCCGTGCGGCCGCGCGATTGGCCGGAGCCGCCCCGCCGGCCGTAGCTGATTGGTGGATTCTCAAATTCGGTCTCAAGGCGCCAGAGGAGGTGTTTTAGCGGGGACCGTGATCCAGGCTGGAGTATCTCTCAGGGGTTCGGAGCGCCGGCGCTGCCCGGTCGCCGTCGGGTCCCCGCCAGCGCAGGGCAGTAGGGGCGGGGATCTGCGCGCCTCGCTCTCCCCTCCCGATGTCGCCGCCCGGCTGCTGATCGCCGCACCCCCTTCCCGCATCGCTGTGGGGCGGTGGAGGTCCGGATGGAGGCAGGAAGCCTCCTTCGCAAAGCGGGAGTAAGTAAATGTGCGGCCCCAGCGCTGATGGGGAGGTGGGAATTGGGGGTGAAGGGACCCCTCCAGCCCTGGCTGCCAGCCTGCGACCCCTCCGCTCCTCCGGCTGGCGGGAGATCGAGGTGTTTCTATCGCGGCACCAGGCGCGCGGGGGCTGTGCTGGGTCCAGCTCTTCCTCCAGCCGGGTAGAGGGGTCTTGCCCTTCCCCACGATTTGGGGGTTTCACTGGAAGGGTTTATTTTGGGGGTCTGCTTGGAGGCCTGAGAAGGGGCTGTGCTAAGCTCTGAGTGGGTTTGGTCTAGCGATCAGGTTTCCTTCCCCTCTGATTCAAACCCCCTCAAAGCCGAATTCCTCCCAGTTCTTTGCGCCAAAATTAACTGACCTGGGAGACCCTGTACTTTCTGACAGATTTGCCCAACACCCTCCTGACTTGGTAACTTTATTTTGCCCTGTTGCTTTTTTCATAAAGAATTACCATTTTTGTCGATTTTTTCTCTTCCCAGACTTTCAGTAATTACTAAGCACACTTTAGGTGTTTATGTTTGTTCATGTGAGTTTTAGAAAGGGTTGGAAGGTGGCCACACTCCTGGAAATTCCCAGGATGTGTTTAGGAAAGGGGAAGTTCATGTTCACAAACAAGTAATAAATATGTAGATATTTTGTGGGAAGAAAAAAAATATCTAATTGTAAGATCATTTTCTAATGTAATCGCGCATTACAGATGGAGGTAAATTGTTTAACGCTGAAAGACCTGATCAACCCCAGGCAGCCCAGACTAGATTTTGCAATTGAAGATGGAGAAAATGCACAAAAGGTAAACACACATAAATACCTTAATCTCTAACATATTAAGGATGGTGATGTCTAATCCAATTAAGTGTTCCAACATGCCACTTATATTTGTCTTAAAAACATAATAATTAATTTTGATGAACATTGTAGAAACATACTTTTTTAAAAATGGAGCCATCCACATCATTATTGTTGCAATTGTACTCTCAGTCATTGTGCCCAAGAAAGAGAGGATAGGTTAGATGTAATGTTGGAACCAATTGTATAAGATATGCTGGACACAGCAATCAAAAGTTTGTAATGCAGTTGTCAAGGGTGGGTTAGCTAATGCTTTGTAGGAATGTTAAGCCTCGGTTCCCAGGAAAATAGACTTTTGTAGTTATAAATGCTGGATTATTAAAGTGCTGTGAAATCTCTTCATACAAATGAACCAGCTTCTAGACTCTGTTCCATTCACCCAAGAGTATGACCTGTGCCTAACATATTAGGGTGATAAAGTGACTCAGCCCACCAACAAACTCTGAATATTTTACAGTGTTGTTGATAGCATTTCCATGAATGCTACTGAGCCATTCCCTCCCTTTTTGCACCCCTTGTGATTTGTAAGACTGAAGTGGTGTCTTCCAGAAACATTACAAAGTAAACTGGCCATAACAATGTCTACACTATCTGAGTATTTTTAGGCAGAGGCAAATAGGTTTAACAAACCCAGTTTTAGAAACTTTGGATATAAACCTGTGAGTAGCACCTTCCTTGGGCACTGAACTTCTCTGGGTTTCCTCTTCTATTGGTCTTACTTTGGCTTAGCATCAACAATGAAACTGCCCGGGTGTGAAGCACCTGTTACATGGGCCTTGGAGAATACTTGACACTTGTTAATTTTGGATAGGTGTGAAATTGTATGCTTTTCCATGTAGGGATGTTTTGTTTGTTTAGCATTTTGAATTATTTTTGTCAGGAAAAGAAGTACAGTGGTCCAGAGGGAATATATTCCAAGATGCCCAGTGGATGCCTGAAACCCTGGATAGTAGTGAACCTGATTGCTGTCAGATGGAACATGTTTCTGTTCATGTCTTCCACCCCCAAATTTAATGCCTTTTCCATCTTAACTATGGCTTGAAAGAATGTGTAAACGTACATTTATGTAAAGTCTAAGTCAGTGCTCCACTTCTGTCCTTCTGGGTCAATGACTTTTATCAAGTGCCTTCGACAAGGACCCTTCTCTAGCATCAGAAAGTGCTGTGTCCAGTTGGTCTTTTACATTTTAATGGTTGTAGAGAAAAACTCAAATGACTCGAAAGAGACTGGAAAAATGGCTAAAATGTTTGAAATAGAATGTATGAGCAGGGATTATGTCACCTCAAAGAGAAGGCAAGAGATGAGAACAGAGTGCTTCTGCAGAGATACTAGGAGGGACTTTTGTCCCTTTTTCATGTTGCTAGGAAGTAAAGGAAAGAGGCTTTCCAGGGATGGTGAGAACATGGGGTTTGGGGTCACAGGGTCATGGGTTTGATTTTCTGCTTTTGCTATTTATTAACTATTGAACAAATATATTTATAAGATCTTTCAACAAATATTTATGTTCCAGATGCTGAGGATATGGTGGTTTAATGAGTCTTACAACCTCCCTAAGGCCATTTTTCTCTTCCATTAATTGTAGTTAATATATAGCACCTCTCCTACTGGGTTTTTGTAAAGCACCCATCAGCACATACTCTTCACACTGTACTGAATCAAACTGATAACCCGAAAATGAATATGATGCAGGCCCTGCCCTCGGTTACCAGAGAGACTTTCAGGGACCCAAATGCCTGAGTTACCCTAAGGGAGTTCTAAAATGACCCTTTGGTTGGGGCAAGGAGGCCAGGCTTTTACATGTTAGTGCTACTTCTATTAACTAGTGAGTATAGGATAGGCCTCCCAGGAAGGCCTGATCCTGGATGAGTCAGCCCTCTTCTAGTCCAGTTAAGGGTTTAATGTTGGCATTACTTCCAGCAGCTAGGGGAATGAGTCATTCATTTCCAAAGAGATCTGGGCGCATCCCAATGTCCACTACAGAGCTGGGCAGCCTTGCTAGAAAACCTTGGAGATAGATACTTTAGTCTGAATCCCTTATTTTATTCATATGGAAACTTGGGCTCAGACAGAATGAACTATTTGTCCACGATCAAAAAGACAAAAACAGAGATGAGACATAAATCAGGTTTATGAATTCCCATTCCAGTCCCTTTACCACTTCCCTATAAATGTCAGGATAGCAGCATAGACAGATGGATGGAGCAGTGTGTGACCAGATTGCAGTTGACTTTCTGCCCACCTGAGACCTTAGAAAACAATTTGCTTGGCATTTTTTTTTCCTTGATGTAGAGGTGTAATATGATCATAACCTACCACATGACCTAACTCCCCTCCTACTTTAAGTATTCATTAAACTGCAGTGAAAATATATCAAAGTGTATGAATAATGCATTATTCTGAGTTGCCGTCTCACTAGGGAAAAAGCAGGAACTCATCATTCCCATGAGGACAGGTACTGTGGAAGCAATAGACAAGGCAAGTAAATCTCTGTCAGCTCAGCATGCCTGGACCGCACCCTTTACCATGAGGACACCTTTTGGAATAACCAGATAATCAAGGCACAGTGTTCTCTGAGCACCTGTAATGGGCAAGGTATTGTGCCAAAAATTGGGATGAATAACACATGTGGAACTTGCTCCTTGACCTCTCCAAGTGCATCGTCTCATTATTGAGACAAGACACACATCCAAGAAATAAAATAGCAATACTATGCACTGTAGCATATTAGCTCAGTGTGCCAGAATGAATGGTGATAAAGAATGGGAAAGAGGGAAAAGATAATAGCAAAGTTTTATTGAGTGCTCACTATAGGCCAGGAACTATTCTCATAACCCTTGAGGTGGGCGTTTTTATGAACTTCATTTTCAGTTGAGAGAAATAAAGTACAGTGAGGTGCAGGAACTTGCCACACTGACAATGCTGAGAAGTAGCAGGGACAGGTCGGCTGGACCTAGGCCCTGCCTGCATAACTACTTCCCCACACTGCCTCTCCTTAGATGCTGGCGGGGACCATGGCCTGCTGGATACCTTTGGTTGGAGCTGTGAAAAAGATAACTTCCCCCCAAGGTGCACCCAAAACAAGCTCATTTTTAAATGCGGAATTTCTGAAACTTCTGCCTTCAGCTGTTTCTTACATACAAATGATTTTTACACTGAATAAGGTCGTATGTGACCTCAGGCAAGTTATTTGACCTCTCTGTGCCTCAGTTTCTTCATCTGTAAACTGGAAAAATAATAGTACCTATGTCACAGGATTGGATTAGGAGTTAATACATGTAAAGTACATGGAACAGGGCGTGGCACATAGTAAACGCTTGGTATTTCCCTTGAGAGTTTGCTTGTGGAAGCCTTCATCAGAATGGCATGCCAGCAGGGACTTGTTAAAGGAGGTAGGTGGATGCAGGGCTCTGGGCTGGGTGTTTACTGCTGCTGTGCCGTGAGAAATCCCCACCCCCATCCACTCCTTTCCTTCCTGTTATGCTGGGACAGAACGTTACCATGGCTAGCTTGCAGCTTCTGCTGATCCAAGGAACAAGATTTGCTCTGCTTACACAAACTCCAGTTTCTCCCAGACAATCTTTTACCTCGTCACATGTTAATTATTTATAGGAAAGCACTTTCTGTAAATCACTGCTCAGCCAAAATCCGCATGTGTAGTAGCTATAGAGTGATGCGTGTGCAGGAAAGAGTGACAGATATTTAACTCATCCACCTTCATAATCATGTAAGACACTATTGACTAGAAGGAAATACTTCAGGAAAAGCAGACTCTTTCTGTTCTTAAATATTGAGTTATTGAATTCTCTTATTCTGAATTCTGTTGTTGAATATTTTGAAACTTATTTTAGGGGAATTTGTTTTAATTACTTGGTAGTTCTAAATGTGGGTTCTATATACTTAGCCCTTTTTCATAATGGGGTCCTTGTTAATCTTTTCTTATAGTTATTGAAGATTGTCTGCTCAAAGTATGGTCTGAACACAGGTGCTTTTCCACAAACTATTACCAGGCTGCAAAAAAATTAACAGAACTTAGGAGTTAAGCACTTAGAAACCTCAATAGCAATTTGATACTGCCACCAGGACATCCAAGCCTATGATCAGTGGTCTTTTGTTGAACAAGCCAGTTTGAGTGACAAACTCAAATGGCAAATCACATCTGGTGGGAGTTGCATATTAGTCCTATGAAGTAAGATCACATATCAGTATGTGGGAGAATCACGGCTTTGGTAGAGTATTAGACAGCTCTCTAGGTTGGCTTAAAACCTGGTAGTTTCCTGGTATGTTTTTCCATTAACTGGTCCTGCTACTAATTGCTATATTAGCACTAGTGAACATTGAACTACAAAAGCATAATTGCTCTTCACTAGTTAATGCAAACTTGTAAATAGTGTTCTTAAAAAGATGGCACTTAGAAGCAATATGAACTCAGCCCACATTGGCCCTCATCGGCCCCAACTATTACGAACATCCACCAGTGACAGATACATTCATGATTTCTCTCACAGAGATGCCACGAAAAATATGTTTAAAAGGAATAGCAGATTATAATCTCTCTGTCATTGGAACCACTTTTTAATTCCCATGAAGCCTTCCTTCTAATTTTCATTAGACAGAAGGCTTGAATTTTCATTCAAAAGTATCCTGATACTTTTCAGCCCTAAACATATGGTCCTATTTGTATTTTCAAGTCTTAGTGAATGGTGGGAACAAAGTGTACTCTTAGCTGATACCTGCCCTTTCTTATTCTTGCTAAAAGTTCTCTTTTTTTAAATAGGAAAATATATTTGTTGATCGATCAAGGATGGCCCCGAAAACACCAATAAAAAATGAACCAATTGATCTATCGAAGCAAAAAATCTTCACTCCAGAGAGAAATCCCATTACTCCAGTTAAGCTTGTCGACAGACAGCAAACAGAACCATGGACACCCACAGCTAACCTGAAGATGCTCATTAGTGCTGCCAGCCCGGACATAAGGGACCGGGAGAAGAAAAAGGGACTGTTCAGACCCATTGAAAACAAGGATGATGCATTTACAGACTCTCTACAGGTAAACAGGCTGTGCTCCTCAAGGCTTTTATAGAACTTAAAAAATTTTATTTGATTATTAAAAATTCTCAATTTTTCAGCTCCTGTTGAGCCCAAACCAGTATTAAACTGAATATCTTTTTATTTATAGCAGAATTCTTGCTCTGTATCCTGTTTTTCATAATGAATGCTTTCTTCTATTCTGTATGACACTTCCTGGACCAGAACACATTTAAAAATGATAAAATATGTTTTAAGTCATGATATTTAATAATTTTGATTTAATGAAGAAATTTGGATTTTTTAAAATGATACTGTGAATTTTAATTTTGCTCACATTTTAAAGGTGATATTAATCTAAATATTTTTGACTTGGGGAATTCCATTATTCTCATATATGTTCAGTTTGTTGGTTTTGGGCTTTATTGAAGTTAAGCCATCTTTAAATTTCCTGTCCTGTAGGGAACCAGAGATGTTGACACATAGGCAGTATGTCTATACTGTTTAAAAAACTCAATGGTCAGTAATTTTCACTGTTTCATCAAGCTTTTTCCCAGACTTGATAAGAAAAGTTTCTTGCAGATTTGAGTGTTCTTAGCTATTTTTTTCTCCTTTTGGTGGATTTTTTTAAGCTATAAAAATTGCAAAATGAAGAAATTGGGAGGGGAGAAAAGAAAAAGATATCCTAAATTACAACTTGAAATCAATAAAACAAAATGAATTTAATCTGCTATACATATCATTGAAGTGGTAGAACTAACAGATTCTTTCATGTAACTAAATACAAATCATGTAATTTTGAGAGTGGTTTTTACATGCTTAAAGCCAGAAAAATTTCACAATTCCTTTTTTAAATCTGGGTTATTCTTTGGCTTCCTTTCCATTTTATATTCAATGTAGGAAGCAAAAGGAGCTTGGTTTTAGAGGCCTTGGGTTCAAATCACTAGCCAAGGGGCTGGGGGAAATCACTCAGAGTCTCCGTACCTCAGTTTATTCATCTATAAAATGGGTGCCGTCATACCTGCCCTGGTTTTATTAGGTTTTATTCTAAAAACTCAATAAAATTAAATGTGCTTTTTGCTGTCAAAAGCATATAAATATTAGGGTCTGGTTTTTTTTTTTGGGGGGGGGTTCTTGACAAAAATATAGCAAAGTGAAAATCACCCAATGGGAATTGTTACTGATCTCTTCATAAGGTGACATTATTGATAATCTTATTTTGGTAGAACTAGTTGTTTAACATGCCCCTAAAACAATTAAATTTTTGGTTTTTGTACTCAAGCTATATAAGGGGATTTTAACTGATCAGTCACTAGAAATGTTCACCACTACTTGGAAGTAAGTGCCTAAAATTTGAGTGGCCATAAAACAGGCTTTTAATATCTTTTAAAACTGGCCTTTATTACCTTTTGATACACTATTTGATCATATAAAATACACTTATCCTATGCAATACCTTTAACCCCCATGAATCTACCTCTCAGCCCAAAAGCCAGAACAATACTGTTAATTCACATCTACCTCACCCACAGAGTAACTACTTTCCTGAATTTCTATTTATCATGTTTCTGTATAGCATATTGCTTAGGTCTTTTGGGTTTGGTTTTAGGCTTTGTAAAATTGAAACTATATGTAGTACACAATCTTCTGGGACTTGCTTTTTTCAATCAACATACATCCTTAAGATTCATTTGTGTTTTTGCATGTAGCTATAGTTCTTTCATTTTCATTGCTGTGGGATATTCCATTGCATGAATACACCACAATTTATTTATCTGTTCTCCTGTTTATAGCTGTTTGAGTTGTTTGCAATTTAGGGCTAATACAAACTATGCTGCTATGATATTCTTGTTTATGTCTCCTGCTGTACATATACGAGAGTTCCCTAGGACAATGGTTCTTAAAGTGTGATCTGGGGACCTCATGTCCACAAAGAATCTTGCAGAAGGTCAAAGAGATCAAAACTATTTTCATAGTACTAAGACATTTGCTGTTTGAACTCTCATTCTCTCCTAAGCATATACTGCAGTCTTCCAGTAAGTATGATGTGGATATTGCAACAGATTGAATACAAAAGCAAACACGAGAATCCAGTTCTCTTTTATTAATCCAGACACTAAATAGATTTGAAAAACATGTATAAAACCCTGACCCTTTTCTCACAAAACATTTTAACTGTCTCAGTTTTAATTTCTAATACAGTAACTATCAGTAGATAAAACTCACATAAACAAAAAGCTCTGTGGGGTTCTCAGTAATTTTGAAGAATATAATGGGATCCTGTGAGCAAAAAGTTTAAGAACTACTGTTTTAGGGTATATAGTTAGTAGTAGAATTGCCAGGTCATTGGATATGCAAATATTTACAAGATAATGCCAAATCACTTTCCAAAGTACTATTTGCTTCCACCAGTAATGTATAAAATTTATTGATTCACATCCTCTTTGACACTTGAAATTGTTAAATTTATTAATCTCTGCCAATCTAGTGGGTACACAATTTATATCTTTTTGTGGTATTCATTTGCTTTTCCTTGATTACTTGGGGAGATTAAGCTTCCTTCTACAGGTTTACTGGCCACAGTGTTTTTTCCACTTCTGTGAAATGCCTGTTTGTATTCTTTGCCAATTTTTATTGGGTTGTTAATCTTTTTCATATTGGTTTGTTAGAGTTGATTATATATTCTTGATACTAAACTTGTGTGGTTTTTTTTCCTAAGTAAAGTATTTCAGGAGATACTAAATTGTTATCAATTATATATGTTACATATATATTCTTTCAGTTTGGTGAGTGTCTTTTCCCTTTATGTTGTTTCTTTTTGATGGACAGAAGTTCTTAAGTTTAACATAGTCCAGCATATACATTCTTTCTTTTAAAGGTAATGTTTTTTGTGTCTATTTAAAGAAATCCTTCCCTATCCCAAAGTGAGAAAATTATTTTCCTATATTTTCCTCGTTTGAAATTTGTTTTATTTGTTTAAATCTTTAATCATTTGGAATTGCTTTTTGTGTATGGTGTGAGTCAAGAATACATCTTTGTTTTTCTATATGTATAATCAGTTGTCCCTGTACCATTTATTCAGGACTTCTTCCTTTCCTCCCAGTTGGCAGTGCTACTACTTTCGTATGTCAAAGTTCCGTTTATATGTGTTTCTGGACTCTTTTCTGTTCCATTGGCCAATTTATCCATCCCTACCCCAATACTCTATTGTAATAAGCCTTCATATCAGGTAAAGCAGAACCCTCAACTTATTTTTCTTGCGTGTGTGGGCTGTTCTTGGCTCTTCGTTCTTCCATATATATACTTTAGATTGGATTTAATTTTAATTGCTTTGAATCTGTAGATTAATTTGAGAAGAATTAACCTCTTTATGGTACTGAGTCTTCCTATCTATGAAGATAGTATATCTAAGTTTTAAATATTCTTTAAGATCTAAGTTTTAGTATTTTATGCAAATAGACTTTTGCTAGATTTATTCCTAAAAACCTTATCATTCTTGTTGCTTGTATAAATGATGTCTTCTCAATTCATTTGCTGTTATTGTTGTGTAGGAATACAGCTGATTTTTTAAAATATATTGTCTTGTATTCAACTACCTTGTTAAATTCTCTTGTTATTTTTAGTAACTTGTCTGAGATTCTTTTGAGTTTGTAACGTGAACAATCATATATCTTCTGCAGAATGAAAGTTTTACTTATTCCTTTCCAGTCTCTGTCCCTCAATTTCTTTTTCTTGTCCTCATGCATTGACTGGGATTTCTAATATGATATAGAAGAGGAGAAGTGATAATGAGCATCCTTATCATTTTCCTGATTTTAAGGGAGAGCTTCCAAGGTTTTCCCATTAAGACAGATGTTTGCTGTTGTGTTTTCAAGAATACACTTCATTGAAGAATTTCTCTCTTATTCCTAGTTTTCTAAGGGCATTTTTGAAAATCATGAATGAGTGTTAAACTTATCAAATGCTTTTTTTGAATCTATTGAGATAATCATATCACTTTTCTCCTTGAATCTGTCCATTGAAAAACCTTTTACTTTCTTTTCAAATGTGGGTTGATAACACAAGGGTGCTAGTTTAGTGTACTTACAAATAAGAAAGAATAAGATTTAACTGCCCTAGTTCAGTTTCATCAACCTTTGGTCAACTGTAAAATGTAAAACAGTTTGGTGACAGGATGCAGGCCAGTGCATCCCAAACTTTGATGTCAATAGGAATCATCCACAGTCTTCTGACCAGGCAGATTCTGATGCAGCAGGTCTGGGATGAGGCCTGAGATTCTACATCTCTAACAAGCTCCTGGTGATGCTGATTTCGTGGGTCCGACAAGCACACTGGTAGCAAAGGTGTCGCTACCTATAAATGACTGCATTCTTCATTTTTCAAACTTTTAACTAATAGACTCAGCCTCAAATTACAATGGAGAAGAAATTCAGTCCAGACAAGGCCATAGGTAAAACATATAGAAAATTAGATTATGAATGTGTTTTTACCAGAATCTAGGATGGTATGGATTGAGATGTCCCCCCAACTGCCAATATCAGCCATTGCAATTTCTCCATTAGGATATTAACCAGGATGTCTTCCCCTTCCCTTCTGTCTGCCCTCTGTAGCTTGACGTTGTTGGGGACAGTGCTGTGGATGAATTTGAAAAGCAAAGGCCAAGCAGAAAACAGAAAAGTTTAGGACTCCTGTGCCAGAAGTTTCTAGCTCGCTATCCAAGTTATCCCTTGTCGACTGAGAAAACTACCATCTCCCTAGATGAAGTTGCCATCAGTCTTGGTATGTATCATGAGATTACCTGGAGGCCTGTCTCCAGTTACAGTGGGAAACTGGTTTCCTTGGGTAGGCCAAAGGCTTCAGGTATCGTGAGTCCTCCAAAAGGGTAAGGACAGAGGAGCAGGCAGGGCTTCCTCTGTCATTATCAAATTTCTCTTCATTATGCATAGAATTTCAGGGATAATTCTAGGCCTGAGGGCCAAAAAAATTAAGTTTTTTTAACCTTACAATATTTTTATGGCACTTACATTACAAACTAGTATCTCATATTTAAAATTCATCTTACTTCAGACACATTCAAAAGCTATTTAGAAATAGCCTGTTTTTTATTTTTAATAATGCTTCTATGAGTTCAGAAGTGGTGTCATTTCAACTAAAGCAAGATTTGAGAGCATGAGCATTATATTTGAAGCCCTATACCATGATCTTCATAGCAAGCCTGTCAAACTAGAAAAAGCACATTTGGACATAACTCAAACAGCTAAACCTTGTAACAAAGAGGAATACATGTGCTCACGTGGCACGAGTATGTAATGTACAATAGGTGTAAATATGTATTCAGCTGCTTCAGCATAGAGACCCCCAGTGGACATGGATTGCAGTTGGTTCCAGGATGAACATGCCGTTGACAATCATTAAGTAAGTGGAAATCACAATGATTTGAAGATGTTAGGGTGTCCCCTTAAAAAACTGGAAGGTTTTACATACAGAATAAAAAGAAAAAAGTTCTGAGGAAATAAGCTAAATAGATAAATGATAGATTATAATTTTTGTTTGTTTCTTAGTTCTACTTCTTCCATAGCCCAGGGGAATGTGCCCTAGTGGATGATGATCAGTCTGAATTATTCACACTGATAGCTAAAAAGATTTTGATTGTTGGAAACTGAGATGATGAGGAGGCAGTGGGTTGCGATTGGAAGACCACGGCCTGGGCTTTGGGTCAAATAAAGCTGGATTCGAAGCCCAGCTCTCTTAATTTACAGGCTGTAAGAGCTTTAAAAAGTTAATTAACCTTTTATTGTCTATAGCTTAGAGACTACTTCACCTACCTTGCAGAGACATAGCAAAGTTGGGGATAATGTCTGTATTGTGCCTAAGTCAGTGCCTGGCATGGATAGCTCTTATTACTACATGGAACAGTTTCTACTCACCTCTTACTAGAATGCCTCCACCCCCTGCCCCGCTGTCCTATCAGCCTCTATAGCTAGGAAGAGGAGGTAGAGTGCTGCAGTTGAGGAGCCACTTTGGAACCCAGAAGTATAATACAGTATTCTAGGATTGGTGGCAATTGATCAAAAAAAGGAAAGTAAGCCAGCTGGACAGAGCCATGGTGAAGAGCCAGTGAGGCACGTGGTCCTGGAAACTAGTCTCGCAGAAGATGAGGGTACAATGACAGATTGTCTGGTGTCCTTCATGAAGCCTACTTCCTCTTTATACCCAGCTTCCACCAAGGGTCTTGCACTGATGTCACTGCAGAAGACAAAAGATTAGATGTTGGAGAGCTATGTTACAGGTCCCAGGGAGGACTCACCTGTGGGCTACAGATGATTCTGCAGATCTCCATGTTATGGCTGCCTGGAGCAGAACTCCAGGGATTTTTATAATAGAACAGCTTTCCAGTGCCTCCTGATCACCCAGACCTGCCAAATGAGCATGCCATCTCTTTTCACGTGAGGTTGAAGAATGGGATCCCTTGCTGAAAGCTATTTCAGGGGTGACTGTCTTTGGGGGTTGAGTCTAAACTCCCTGCTACATTCCAGGGTAAAAGCTACAAGACCATAGTTTAACCAAGGATGTGCAGAGCATTCACCTTGCACTGTTGCTCAGATTCTGGTGCTATGTAGATTTGACATTAATATCATGGGTAAGAATTTAAAGAACTGGGAGTGACTTTAATAAATGGAAAATAGTAAAGCCTAGGACACTGAGTTGAGAGTTGTTCTTAATAGGTTCCATTGGGAACTAAGGGAAGCATGGCAACAATTGTTAAATCCTTGATCATATAGCTTAATACCATGATTAGGTTTAATAGAACTACCTGAATATAAAAGAAAAAGAAGACTGAGTGCCAGGGAAACTCTTCCTGATGGAGCAAGCCACCAGCCAGAGTAACACATGGGTCTTGAGACCTGTGAAATGGAACTTTTTAGTGCACTAGCCAGTGGACAGTTAAACTCAGTCCAGATCGAAGAGGTGAGTGAATAAGGAGTCAAGCAGCCACCACGTTGGTTTTTGCCAAAACCACCTACTAAACACCCACTGTGCATATTAAGCATCGACTTACTCTCCAAGTGGTCAGAAGCTTCTTTTATTTTCGATTCTTGGGATGTCTAGCCACTAGATGGAGACTTAACAACTTGTTATCAAATACAAAATAACAAAACAGGCGGGCATATGGCTGGCCCTGGGGTGTCTCAGCTGCATTCACATGACATTTCTAATGGGAAGGTTTATAGAATGTTACACTCTAAACAAGATGTGTTAATATATGAAAACAGACTGAAAGAAAGAAGCTGGCAGTTCTGGACAAGGGGCTACCGACTGTGCCTGCCAGCACCTTCCGGCAGGCATCTGGCACCAAAGTCTGAGCTTCTGAGGGTAGCCAGCCTTTCAGGGTCATGAGCCGAAATGTTCTGATTGACTGTGAAAGGCCTCTTCATGCATGTGTTAGAACTTCTCTCAGCTCCAGAGTTCTTATTGTAATTTGGTGTATTTCTCGTGTTAAAGCTTTGAAGGGCCAACAGCTACATTGACTGAGTCTGCCCTGATTACATAACAGCTCCTGGCAAGTGAAAAGAAAGAGGGCATCTTTGTAGCTGGGCTGGTTTCCTGCTAGATGCCTGGAGACTTTTTCTGTGGATACTTAGATGAGAGCAAAGTGGGCCGTGAGTCTAAGGGCCTATTTCACAACAGAATGAGCCACAGACATGAGATTTTTAGAATCAGTTTCTACTGTGACCTCTTACACTAGCAGGGATTTGGAGTATCTCCAATGCCATGCAAAAAGTATTTATTTAAAATGAATGCCAACTGGGGACCCTTTACATTTATGGTTGCGTCTAATCCTCATCATTTTAAGAAATAAATATTAAGGCACAGAAAGGTTAAGTAACTTCCCAACTAATAAGGGATAGATCAGGGATTCAAATCCAAGCAGTCTGACTGTAGCGCTCCCAAACTTAACCACTGTAAGTACCTTTTTTTTTAAGAGATGGGATCTTGCTGTGTTGCCCAGGCTGGAGTATAGCGGCACAATCACAGATCACTGTAACCTGCAACCCCTGGGCTCAAGCATTCCTCCCACGTCAGCTTCCCAAGTAGCTGGGACTAGAGGCACATGCCACCATGCCAGGCTAATTTTTTTATTTTTTATTTTCATAGAGACTGGGTCCTACTATGTTGCCCAGGCTGGTCTTGAACTCCTGGCCTCAAGTGATTCTCCTGCCTCAGCCTCCCAAAGTGCTGGGATTACAGGTGTGAGCCACCATGCCTGGCCTCCACTGAAATATTTTTGATAAATTCAATGGACAGCTCATAGTCCTAGCTATCTGGGGCATGTTGGAAAGTGGGTAGTAAACTGATAAATTTCATGGTCAGCCTATACTAGAGTCTCTGTGCTTCACTGTTGGGCTGTTTGGCGGGATTTGGTGGACAAGAACACAGAGCGTTGTCAATAGCCGTGATGAACAAAAGGAGACTCCTGGCTATAACTTCCTCCAGAAACTTGAGAAGGGTGTTCAAGCCCTTGACTCCTGAGTTTCCAGTCCAAAATAGGAAACATAATATTTACCATCTGTTTTCCTTACTGGGCCATCAAGAGAGTTACCATGGTAATTTTTTTATATCAAACTCCAGGAAAGGATAGTATTTTCTTATAATGAAGTGTCCATCATTGGACACAGTTTATTTCATAGTCTGCATAATTAGGAAAACAAGTCAAAATCAATCATCCATTCGTCAAGTGTCCCTTAGGCATACTATTACATGTATTACTCAATACCACCAATTTTAACATGCTGAAATGTTTGTGTGGTTTGCCTAATAAGTCTAAAGAACAGTGGCTACACTGTTTATGTCATACAGATGGAACTATCACCATCTCTAGATGGATGTTTTATCCTAGATCTTTTTGAGGGTTGGATCCCAAGAAGAAAAAGGAAAAATAATTTCTGTTGCTTCCATCCTTACAGATTGAATTTATTGAGCATCTACACTTGCTGGGCATTACATTGGGCATCATAGAGAGTAGTGCACAGACACGGTCCAGGCCCTCAAGGAATTTATACTCAAAAATGTTCATCTACGTGAAGTCTGTTGGCTTCTGTTTTTCAAACAGGTGTGGAAAGAAGACGTATCTATGACATTGTAAATGTCCTGGAGTCGCTGCATCTGGTCAGCCGGGTGGCCAAGAATCAGTATGGCTGGCATGGACGGCACAGCCTGCCCAAAACCCTGAGGAACCTCCAGAGACTAGGAGAGGAGCAGAAATATGAAGAACAGATGGCATACCTCCAGCAGAAAGAGCTGGACCTGATGGATTATAAATTTGGAGAACGTAAAAAAGATGGCTATCCAGAGTCCCAAGATCCACAGTTACTGGATTTCTCTGAACCCGACTATCCCTCTTGTGAGTCCGTTGTAACCTCATGAGTAATGGCAGAGGGAATGATGGTCTCTTCTGAAGAGATTCACTGCTAAGATGGGAAGTGCCAGATTGACAACCCTGGAGGGAGACGTCCTCTTCTTCTCTCTGCTGAAGAAAGGGAGACAGATGGCTCCCAACTGGGCTGCCCGCTCGACCTCACTTGAAACCTGTCTCATGGCAGTTCGCCAGTGTTTGGCATGCTGGGACCGTCGATCGCTAATAGCACTCCCATTTTAGATTGACAGCCCCGTGCTGTTTTCTTTTTGTGAGACTTTAAGTAAAATTTACTTTAAAGAAGTTATCTTTTCAAAGAATTTTATCTAATTGTATATTGGAGTAGACTACTTAGAAAAGAACCCCATTTTCAGAAAATGTTGATAAGAAAGATAAACACCCCCTGCTTTCATTTGGTGCAGAAATTTTGATTTATATCTGCATTGTTCTTCCCTTCCAACTCCTATTTATCCTCTTCTTTAAGCCATTGATCTTCTTCATTCTTACCCTCCTCCCTGTTGCTTAGATGACAAAGTACAGTATCACACTCACATTTCATTTGCAAATATAAGAAATAGACATGGAAAGGAAGGGGGGCCTGGTTTTCATTAGATTCACTTCCTCATCCCTTTTAGTTCCACCCCATGAGCCAGTACTTACCCTAATAACCAGAGAAGACAGCCATCTATTGGGGATGGTGTGCCTGCCATCCACAGGAGCACACATCTAATCAGCCTATTTATGTGTAGTTTATTTATTCATGTGTTTCTGAAAAGAAATGGAAGAGGTGGGCACCGAATATGTTTAGGGTATAGTCTAGATATTGTGGGCACAAAGAAATAAAAATGGAGTTCTTGCCTTTGAGAGGAGAGTTGATGTTCTGAAAACAATTCCATATCCCTACTCTGTCTTTTTATTAATTAATTTAATCAATTTATAATTTATAAAATAATTTAATTAATCTTTTCAAGAACTTACTTCAGGAAAACTGCCACTTGTGATTCTATTATATGAAGTATAAGTATAAAGCATTGAGAGTGGTTTCAAATATGCATTTCAGAGTTTATGCCTACTCTAGAGTAATTTTATGAGCCACAAGAAAATCCAGCTCACTTCTTTATGAGCTGACTGTTGTGATGTATATCCAGTAGGCTTCTGCCTATAACAAGGGTAATTTTTCCATCTGCTGGTAGAGTTAGATAGTTCTGGCAAATGCAAGTACAGTCTTTCTTGTAGAAAATCGTGTTTTGATGCTTTTGTTTCATTCCCTTTGTAGCATCAGCAAACAGTAGAAAAGATAAGTCTCTGAGAATTATGAGCCAGAAGTTTGTCATGCTGTTCCTCGTCTCTAAAACCAAGATCGTTACTCTGGATGTGGCTGCCAAAATACTGATCGAAGAAAGCCAAGACACACCAGACCATAGTAAATTTAAAAGTAAGAATCTTCACCTAAATCTACTTATCAGCATAAAAAGGGTGGGATTTCACATGTTGATATTTTCTACCTCTGAGATAAAAATTATATATATATTGAGACACGTACTCCTTCCTACACTCATAAAGGTTTTTGTTGCTGAGAGAGGTAAGTTAGTCACATACTAGAATTCCTCTTAAAGCCTGTCAGATGCCTTCCCTGGACAGTTACAGTGGACAGTGAGAAGCAGAATGCTGTCCCGAGAACAGGGAGGGTATGAATTACTTTGCGTTTCTCTTTAGTGTCGCTGCATCCAAGACAGAATGTCTGAGTTTTCTTTCCCCTTTTCTCCCCACCCCCTGCATACTCTTCTGAAGGGTGGAGATGAGAGGTGCCTAAGGTAAGAACCAGAGGAATGACCAGGGTAGGGGGGTGGGACGTGGCTGCTGGACAGGGAGAGCGTGCCCGAGCTTCATGCTTAGTGCATCTTCCTCTTCTGTCCAGCTTGGATCCTGAGCCAAATGCCCTGGGCTGCTGGTAGCCCGTTCAAGCCCCTGGAAGCCATGAGCTCAACATTCTTTAGCTTTTTTGTTGTTTCCAGCTGGAAGTACAGCCCCACTGCAGGTGAAATGGCTAGATAAAATCCAGGCCTGTCAGGATTGGGAAGAAGAAAGCTGCATCTAGGGTGAATGCATGATGTTTCTGGATGATAATCAAAACTCCTTTGATCTTAGCCTTGAGGTCAAGTGGGTTTCCTACCTGTAAATTGATTTCTTGAATCGAAAATACTTTGTGGTCATCATCCTGCCTATTTAATGTGTTACCACCCCTTCTGAGTTTTTTCTCCAGTAAATGCATATGCAGATGTCTCTCCCAAAATCTCTTAAGATTCAGGGGATGCCCAGCCCAGCCCTTCCCACTGAGTGGCCAGAATGCCAGGATTTCAGGTGAGGAGCTGCCTGTCTTTAGCGCAGTTGTACCTTGTGACCTTGAGTCCTGGGCATCCTGCGTGCCCAGGAGTGCAACCTGGCAGGAAGCTGTGGGGAATCCCTGTCATTTTCACAGACAGCTGCCTGGTGGAGCTGGTGCCATGATCTGCAGGGCAAGCTTTGGACATGCTATATCAAAGTTACATTTACTAAGCTTTTAGTTACAGCCCATTTCCTCCCTTGGTGTTTTTGCAATCTTAGTGCTCCCTGCTTGTTGTCACCAGGTGCGTCTTGTAAGAGGTGTGAAGTTTTGGAAATGGAATGACACACCAACCTTCCCTTGGTATATGTATTCAGATACTGCAGATACATAAAATCCTGGGTGATTTCATGACAGAGTCATTGGTCTCCTCATCCCACCCCACTGCTTTCCACTTGAGATTTTTATGATGGCCTAGAAAAGTCACCTGCCACGTAAACTAAAATGTAATGGCGTTGCAGATGGCATGACCATAATTGTGTTTTATATCTTCAAGCAAAGGTACGACGGCTCTATGATATAGCCAATGTTCTGACCAGCTTGGCTCTGATAAAGAAAGTGCACGTAACAGAAGAGCGAGGCCGTAAACCAGCCTTCAAATGGATCGGGCCTGTGGACTTCAGCTCCAGCGGTAAGGTGGCGTTGTTCTGCTAGGGACCTGTTTCATTTATAACCCCCAACTCCTTTTCTAAATCGTATATCTACTACACAGTGAGATTAATCTCCTTGTTTTCCCATAACCCACATCACATACAAAATTAGACTAGTGAGTTTGCTTTCAGAATAATGAGCATTACCCTACAAATGATGTGTCCTGGTTGGCTCACACACGATAGGAAGGGAAATACTGAGAGCATGTAATGTGGGAGTTTCGTAACTATAAAATTATAGCTCTTTAGGTTTTTTAATTTTGTTCCAAAGCTTTTTCCTGGAAGTTTGGGACTGAGAATTAAAAACAACACCTCTTTTGAACACTGGTTGTTGTTTCTACATTAGCAGAATAAAATATAGTTTTTCTTTGAAATTCCAGATAATGTAAAAATTACATCAAATAACTATCACGAAACTAATATGGGGCAACTACTATGTGGTAAGATTGTATCTAAATATAGTGTGGATGTAATGGACACCTTTGTTGTAATTTATTTAAAAGGTTACAAATGTCAGAATTTTACTTAACTGAATTAAATAGGGCATTATCTTCTACTATGTTACAGGTAATATCTGAGCAATCAGGGACTAGATCTTATTGCACCAGCCGTTTTACATACAGCTCGCTGCCTGGGAAAAAGCCATTAAAGCTATTTTTAAATTACCCTTCCAATTTTGGTGTTTGTGGTATAAATTTGTGCCACTTAACCCAGGCTTATAAAAGATACAGCTCTCCACCTCACTTATAACACATTATTCACTTAGGATCTAGATGAAACCACTTAAAATCGGATATAACTAATTCAACCCAGTAAGTACTTACTTAGTGTGGATGGCTTGCTGATTATTATACCAAATGCCATGAGAAATTTAAGATGTGGGTGACACTGTCCCTGCCTGCATGAAATATACAACTTTGCCATTTTCTGCTTCCCTGCCTTTGGCTTCTGTTTTTTCCACCTGGGAAGCCCTCTTCTTTTTGACACAAAAATATTCTACCCAGTGTTCAAGATCTGGCTTAAGTGTCAACTTCTACGTGAAGTTTTCCCTGATCACCCAGAGCAAAGAGTGTCTCATCCGAACAATTGCAATTTAGTATCGTGCTTGGTGAAGTTGATATTTTGGTGTTGTCCCTGCCCTCCACATTTGATCCCAGACATCATCTTTATTCGTCTTTGATTACCCCATAGTGTCCAGAACATTGCCTTCCTCACTTTAGTTGGTTAATGAGCTTCTATTGAAGGTGTATAAATTAGCGCAGGTTTGAAAGTTAGAGAGCAGTTAAGCACTAGACAGGGTGGTATTGGCTCTGCAGGAATTCAGAGAGGATACAGGTTAAGTTCTGTTGGACTGTTGGGTTTTAGAGGGATGAAGGGATATGCTGGAGAGATCAGTGCCCAGACTTAAGTGGAGAGCACAGGGTAGGGAATAATGAGATACAATGTGACCGGTTGGGACCACATTTTTGGAAGGCCTCAAAAGTTGAGCCAAGAAATTTAGACTGGATGTGATAGGCAGAATTGACAAGTCATAGAGATTAAAAGAGAGGAAGAACTCCAAGATGGTGGTGCCATTAAAGAAGTAAGATAGCTGGGAGGATAAGCTAGTGTTGAGAGGTTGAGTAGTTCATGTAGTTATACAACCAGGGGGACAGCACTGGAGAGAACTCTGTGATCTGACATGGGAGAGAGAGTTTGGAGCCAGGTCAGGAGCCTTAAATTGAACTTATTTTCTCTACCCTTCAGAAACCCGATCCTCTGTATTCCCTAGTTCCATCACTAATAACGTCATCATCAACCCAGCAACCAAGTTTGGAACATCAAGTCACCTTTGATTCCTTGATCCACTCTCCTTCACCCTTTAGGCAGCAGTTCCTCACAGTTTAAACCTCATAAATCTCTCTCTCCTCTTCTCCTTTCCCACCAGCATGGCACACCTTATTATGCATGGGTGTTTTCTTCTTTTTAACAGTTTTATTGAAGTGTCATTGACACACAATAAATGGCAGGAAGTTAGTTACAGTTTGATAAGCTATTGCATATGTATACACCTGTGAAATAATCACCACGATCAAGGTAATGAACATACTCATCACCCTCAGAAGTTTCCTCCTGCCTCTTTGTAATCCCTCCCTCCAGGCCCCAACTCCTATCCCTAGGCAACAACTCATCTGCTTTCTGTCATTCTATATTTGTGTTTTCTAGATGTGTTTAATAAGTGAATCATATATAGTCAATCCTTATGATTCACAGATTCCATATTTGCAAATCTACCTACTTGCTAAATTTTGTTTGTAACTCCAAAGTCAGTACTTGCAGCATTTTCACAGTCATTTGTAGACATGTGCAGAGTGGCAAAAAATCTGGGTCTCCTGATGCACATGTTGCCAGATGAGGTTGAACCAGGTAACACTCTGCCTTCTTGTTTCAGTCTCATACTATAAACAAGTGTCCTTTTTGCGGTCTTTTTAGAGCCGCATTTTCACATTTTTGTGCTTTTTGTTGGTGATTTACTATTTAAAATGGCTCCCAAGCATTGCTGTCTAGTGTTTCCAAGTGCAAGAAAGCTGGGATGTGCCTTATTGAGAATATACATGTATTAGATACACTTTGTTCAGCCATGAGTTATAGTACCGTTGGCCAAGTTCAATGTTACTGAATCAAAAACGTATTAAATAAAATGTCTTTTAAAAAAATTAAACAAGGTTATATATTGATCAGCTGACAAAAATATGACCAGAGGCTTGCAGGAACCCAAACCTGTGTGTCCCCTAGGAGCAATGGTTCAGTATTTGCTAATTCAGTGTTTACAATGACTTTATAGAATATAACTACCACAAAAAACAAGAATTTACTCTGTAGTTGGAACTCTTTGTATCAGACTTCTTTCATTCAGCATAATTATTTTGATATTTATTCATGTAGTAACATGTTAATAGTTCATATTAACATGTTCATAGTTATAGTTCATATTCATGTTAATAGTTTATTCCTTTTTACTGAAGAGAATTCCATTGTATGGATATACCATACTTCATCTATTCACCTGTTGATGAACTTTTGGATTGTTCCCAGTTTGGGGCTATTGTAAATAAAGCTATGACTATTTGTGTACATGTCTTTGTAGGACATGTGCTTTCATTTCTCTTGGGTAAATAACTAAGAGTGGAATAGCTGCGTCATATGGTAGGTGGATGTTTTAAAGTTTTGAGAAACTTCCAAACTGTTTTCCAAAGTAGGTTATAACATTTTACATTCCCACCAGCAGGATATGAGAGTTCTAGTTCAACCATATTGCACCAAAACTTGATATGGTCAGCCTTATTAATTTTAGCCATCCTAATAGGTGTATAGTGGTATCTCATTTTGGTTTTAATTTGCATTTCCCTAATGGTTAGTGATGTCGAGCATCTGTTCATACCCCTGTTTTGCTATCTGTATGTCTTCTTTGATGAAGCATTTGTTCTGATACTTTGCCCATTTTTTTGTTGCTTTTGGGTTGTTTTCTTTCGTATTATTGAGTTGTTTATACATTCTGCCTACAAGTCTTTTATCAGATAGGTGATTTGCAAATATTTCCTCTCAGTCTGTGGCTTTGTATTTTCATTTTCTTAACAGTGTCTTTTGAAAATCAGAAAGTCTGAATTTTGAGGAAGTCCAATCTATTAATTTTTTCTTGTGTGCAAAATGCTTTCAATTGTATCTAAGAAAACTTTGCCCAACACAAAGTCACAAATATAGTTTGAAGTATGGATCAATGGGGTGCTTTTGGGAGGGGGAGGGATTGCATATGGATATCCAGTTGTACTGGCACCATTTGTTGAAAAGAATATCCTTTCCGTACTAAATTTCCTTTGTGCCTTTATTGAAAACAAATTGACCACATATAGGTATAGTACTGTTTCTGGACTCCAAACTATTGTATTGATCTGTTTGTCTACTTGGTATCATGGTAATACTGGTGTCTTTGAACAAGTTGGGAAGTAGTCACTTCTCTACAATTTTCTGGAAGAGTTTGTGTAGAATTGGTATTATTTTTTCCTTAAATGTTTGGAAGAATTCATCAATGAAGCAATCTGGGTCTGGAGTTTTCTATATGAGAAAACTGCATAGAAAACTAATACTAATCTGTATTATAACTACAGTGTATACATTCTTTAATAGCTAATAGGACTATACAGGATATCTTTGTATTTGTTCCTTTCTTCTACTTTGAGTTCAATTTGTTCTTATTCGCGTTCAGGGGTGGAGAACTTTTTCATTTTGGAAGGCTGCATTAATTTAGCTGTAATCAAATAAGGCTGCATTCAAGATACTTCAATTAGATATAGTTTAAAATGTACATTATTTTGTAAAAATCTAACTACTATGTACATAACAATTTCAAAAAATGAAAACTATTTGTTATTTTTAAAGTTAACTAACCTTTTAATGACCTCGTTATGTCTTCTTTTTGTTGGAAAGCATTTGAATATTTGGTTGCAGCATGAAGGTCTGCAGTTTCAGCTGATCCTCTAGATGGGTATCAGTCATTTGTGACCTTAAAGGCATCTTGATTTGGGTCAGGTAGGAGAATGTATATTCACAGCAGTAAGTGGTTGAAAAGCCAGAAAGCATTTTTCAGGCATGTTGCCAAAGGGGTGAGTATTCTACTGCATTTTTTCATATTTCAATTGGATCTTTCTTAGCATCAAACAATGACTTTAAAATGTCATCTACTGAGAGCTCAATCAATTCCATCTTTAGGTTCTTTAGGAACCTTAGTGATATCAAATAGGTGAGGCTGAAATGCTGATTTGAGTGTGATGTCATGATTCTCAAAGTCAGTGAACCTTTCATTGTATTCTCCAATTAACAGGTCTATAACAGCTGCATATTCTTCAAATAATTCACATATACCATCCTGCTCATCAGTGACCTTTGCTAACTGGGGAAAATGTTCATCCAAAATTTCCTTTTGGAGAAGTTTTTGAAAAAAGATAGCTTTTTTCGAAATGCTTGGATTTTTTGCCACATATCATATTAATATATAGACTTAGTTTTAACTTGCAAAGAAATATTCAAGTCATTTTGATTTGACATGATATCACACAGAAATGCTGCATTCCTATAGAAATCTTCTTTCAATAATTCACATTGCTGATTCTGTTCTTCATAAAATTTAACTATCTGTTCTCGCAGGGGTAAAATTTTGGCTAACACCTTTCTCTGTGATAGCCAGTGCACTTCAGAATGATATGGCAAATCCACACTGAATACCTCATTGTTCAACTTTAGCATGTTATGAAACTGATGATGCCGTTTTGGATTTGCAGGAATATAGTTGACAATACTTATAACTTGTTGCAAAGTGTCACTTAAAATAGTAGCTTTAGCACAGAGATTTTGCTGATGCAAGATATAAGAAAAAGAAATGAGAACATCTGGGTCTGTTAATACTTTTTTTTATCCGTGCAATAAACCCTTCATGTCTTCCTGTCATGGAAGGTGCGCCATCTGTACATACACTCACTAAATTTACCAAATTCAGTCCAACTTCACATTTATTTTGAAAGTTGTTGAAGATATCTGTTCATCATGTTCTGTTTGCAAGAGCGCCCAAAGTGAATAACTCTTCGTAGCAAAGAAAATCTTCTGTTATGACCCAAATGAAGTATAAAACCTGTGCCAAGTCAGCAGTATCAGTTGATTCATCCAAAGTGATTGAATAATATATATTTTCTTTTTGAAGTATGGCATCAAGTTGTTCTGTTAAGTTGAAGGCTAATTCATGCTGCCAATCAGTTATGGTTCTCCTTGAAAGAGGCAGTTGTTTGTACTTTGAAACATTATCAGGGTCTAAGCATCCTACAACTTCGACAATGCATTCTTTCACAATTTCTACATCACTGAATGGTTTCCCTTTTTTCCCAAGTGTATAAGCTACTTTATAAGTTGCTTCAGTGGCATTATTTCCAGGTCTTAATGCTATTTGAAAGAATTGTCTTTGCTTTTCATCTTTTAATTTCTGCAATACAACCTTTCGTGCTTCTCCCTCTAATTTAAAGTATTTGTGGTCCTTATGAGTGTTATAATGCTGATGAGCATTGAATTTCTTTAATGTCGATATTGCAGTGTCACAAAGCAAGCGAATCTTCTTATCTTTACCAGAAACAAGGTAATATTTCAGTTCCCACTCATTAAAAAATCTGTTTTCTTCCATCAGTGTCCTCTTGGTCTTTGACATGATGCGCTGTCAAGCAGACAGAATTTAAAAATACTGTCCAGCTGTGCAACTGTTCACAAATTCCACTTCAAACAGAAACAGTGCACCATTGTCAAAAGCCGATAACAGACTGGTGTACTCGACCCCCATAAACTCTTACCAACCAGCTCATGTGGTAGTGGCACCAGTCAGGCAGGGAAAGTCAGAACTAAATCACGACCATAGCAGCCGTCAACTTAGCCCTTATGGCTTACTAATGTTCTAATTTTGCCTATCAATCTGGGAGGATTATTTCGTTGAAACTTATTTTGTTCTTTGGTATTTTGAATATATTCATTTTTAAAATGAAATGCAAATATAAAATACTAACAAAAATGTATTAATAAAAATAAAAGGATTTCTTCTGTAAACTTTGGATTCAGTTAGAAGGCCACCCTTAAGGACCT
Source organism: Daubentonia madagascariensis (assembly GCA_023783475.1). NCBI lineage: Eukaryota > Metazoa > Chordata > Mammalia > Primates > Daubentoniidae > Daubentonia > Daubentonia madagascariensis. The sequence continues at coordinate 39,859,707 of JAKFHU010000600.1, forward strand.
CGAAGGCCATATGTGGCCTTAAGGCTGCGGGTTACCCACCCCTGTTCTGGTTACTTAGGGTAGAAACTGAAGTCATTAATTTGGGACTTTTCTTCTTTTCTAATAAAATTTGACCCTCACATTATTTAAATGTGTGTTATAGTTTTCAAATATTCTAGGAGTTTTCCAGATATCTTTTCTTATTGACTTCTAATTTCATTCTGTGTGATCAGAAAACATACTTTGTATAATTTGATTTTCTTACTTTTACTGAGACTTATTTCATGGTACAGATATGGTCCATCTTGATAAATATTTCAAGAATGTATATTCTGTTGTTGGGTGGAATGTTCTATAAATGACAACTAGGTCAAGTTGGTTCATAGTATTTTTCAGTTCTTTTACATCCTTACTGATTTTATGTTTACTTGTTCTATCAATTATTGATAGACGGATGTTGAAATTATAGTTACAGATTTGTCTATTTCTTCTTGCAGTTCTATCAAGTTTTCCATGTATCTTGAAGCTATCATGAGCTCTGTCTGCATAAATATTTACAATCACTATGTCTTGATGAACTGACCCTTTTATCATTATGAAATGACCCCCCTTATTCCTGGTGATATATTCTGTGCTCTGAAATCTACTTTATCTAATAGTAATATAGTCACTTCAGCTTTCTTTTGATTAATTAGGATAGTATATATTGTTCACGCTTTTAGTCTTAAACAATTTGTAGCTATATTTAAGGTGAGTTTCTGGTGGGCAGTATATAGTTGAGGTTTTGGGGGTTTTTTAATCTAATCTGACGATTTCTGATTTTTAATTGGGTTGTTTAGACCTGCGGTCCCCAATCCCCAGGCCGAGGACCAGTACCGGTCTGTGGTCTGTTAGAAACCAGGCCACACAGCAGGAGGTGAGCAGCAGGCCAGCTAGCAAAGCTTCATCTGTATTTACAGTCGCTCCCCATCACTCACATCACCACCTGAGCTCTGCCTCCTGTCAGATCAGCAGTGACATTAGATTTTGCATTATAGTGAGTTGTATAATTATTTCATTATATCTTACAATGTAATAATAATAAAAATAAAGTGCATAATAAATGTAATGCACTTGAATCATCCTGAAACCATCCCCGCCCCCAGTCTGTGGAAAAATTGTCTCGCATGAAACCAATCCCTGGTGCCAAAAAGGTTGGGGACCACTGGTTTAGACCATTTACATTTAACGTGATTCTTGATCTGTTTGGATTTTAATCCATCACCTTGCTCTTTGTGTTCCATTTGTCCCATTTGCTCTTTATTTCTTTTTCCTCTTTTTCTTTCTTTTGGATTTATTATCTTTTATGCTTCCATTTTATCTCCTTTGTTGGCTTATTGGCTCTAAATCTTTGTTGTATTATTTTAATGGTTGGTTTAAGGTCTATAATGTACATCTTTAATTTATCAGTCTACTTTCAAGTGATACTACATATATTGTATAAGAACCTTACAATAACATACTTTTGTTTCTCCTTGCCTGGCCTTGGTGCTATTGTTGTCAAACATTTTACTGCTCTATATGTTATATACCCCATAGTACGCTGTTGCTATTTTTGCTTTAAACAGGTGATTATCTTTTAAAGAGATTTTAATAACAAAAAAATTTTTGTCTACCCATGTAGTTATTATTTCCAGTGCTTATCATTCCTTTTTGTAGATGTAAGTTTCCATCAAGTATCATTTTTCTTCTGCTTGATGAACTTTCTTTAACATTTCTTATAGTGCAGGCCTGTATGTCTGAAAACATCTTCATTTCTCCTTTGTTTTTTTTATTTCAAATTATTACAGGGTACAAATAATTTTGGTTACATGAATTGTTTTTATAATTTTTGAGTCATGGTTATAAGAGTGCCCATCACCCAGATATTGTTTATTGTAACCCTTAGGTAGGTTTTCACCTGTCCCCTCCTCCCCCTCCCCCTGGTTGATTTCCATTGAGTTGTGTACTGGTCAGTTAGTTCTAATTTAGTAGCGAGTACATGTGGTGTTTGTTTTTCCATTCTTTAGATACTTCACTTAGGATAATGGTCTCCAGTTCTATCCAAATTGCTGCAAAAGCATTAATTCATCCTTTTTTATGGCTTAGTAGTATTCCGTGGTATACATATACCACATTTTGTTAATCCACTCATGAATTGATGGACACTTGGGTTGATTCCACATCTTTGCAATTGTGAATTGTGCTGCAATAAATATTCGGGTGCAGGTGTATTTTTGATAAAATGACGTCTTTTCCTTTGGGTAAATACCCAGTAGTGGGATTGCTGGATCAAATGGCAGGTCAACTTTTAGTTCTTTGAGGAATTTCCATACTGTTTTCCATAGAGGTTGTACTAATTTGCAGTCCCACCAACAGTGTATAAGCGTTCCTTTCTCTCTGCATCCACACCAGCATCTGTTGTTTTTGGGCTTTTTAATAAAGGCCATTTTGACTGGAGTAAGGTGGTATCTCATTGTGGTTTTAATTTGCATTTCCCTAATAATTAGTGATGTTGAGCATTTTTTCATATGTTTATTGGCCATTTTAGACCAATGGAACAGAACAGAAAACCCAGATATAAAACCATCCACATACAGCCAACTGATCTTTGACAAAGCAGACAACAGTGTACACTGGGAAAAAGAATCCCTATTCAATAAATGGTGCTGGGAAAATTGTCTAGCCACATGCAGAAGAATGAAACAGTATCCATATCTCTCACTACTTAAATTCGAGATACATAAAGGACTTAAATGTAAGGCATGAAACCATAAGAATTCTAGAAATGTGGGGAAAACTTTTCTAGATATCAGCCTAAGTAAAGAATTTTTGAAGAAGACCGCAAAAACAATCACAGCAACAACAAAAATAAACAAATGGGACTTGATTAAATTAAAAGGCTTCTGCACAGGCAAGGAAATAATTATCAGAGCAAATAGACAACCTACAGAATGGAAGAAAATATTTGCAAGCTATACATCTTATAAAGGACTAATAACCAGAATCTACAAAGAACTCAAGCAAATCAGCAAGAAAAAATCAAATGACCCCATTAAAAAGTGGGCAAAAGACATGAACAGAAGCTTCTCCTTTGTTTTTGAAAAATATTTTCGCTGGGTGAAGAATTCTAATTGAAGATTTTTTTCCTTCAGTTCTTTATAAAAATTGTTCCACCGTCTTCTAGTGTGCATTGTTTGTGACAAGGAATTACCATCATCTTGTTACTCTGTATGTAATGTGTCATTTTTTCCCTGGTTGCTTTTAGTATGTTTATTGCACCTAAATTGTTTAAATTTCTATGGCTGCCTTTAAGAAATTTAATGATGTGTGACTTGGTGTACTTTTCTTCATGTTTCTTGTACTTACGTTTCTTCAGCTTCTTGGACCTATTTATTTAAAGTTTTCATCAAATTTAGCAAATGTTCAGCCATTATTTCGTCAAATATTTTTCTGTCTCCTCTTCTTCTGTCTTTGGAAATTCCAAGTATGCTTGTATTTGGCTGCCTAACTGTTGTCCCACAGTTCACTGATGCTTTGTTCATTTCTTTCAGTCTTTTTTCTGTCTGTATTTCATCTTTATACAGTTTCTATTGCTATTTCTTCAAGTTCACTATTGTTTTTTTTCTGTAATGTCTAATCTGCCATTAATCCTATACACTATTTTTCATCTCCACCACTGTATTATCTCTAGTAGTTTGATTTGGGTCTTTATATTTTTGATACCTCTATTTAACATATTCAATCTTTCCCCTAGCTTCTTAAATTTATGGAATACAATTCTAGTAACTGTCTTAATGTGCTGGTCTACTATTGTGTCATCTTTATCACTGCTGGGTCAATTTCAATTGATTTTTCTCCTCATTGTGGGGTATATTTTCCTGTACATGGTAATTTTTAATTGTATTCCAGACACTGAGAATTATACTTTGTTAGATGGTAGACACTTCTGTGTTCCTAAAAATGTTCTTGAGCTTTGTTCTGGGATGCAGTGAAATTACACAGAATCAGTGATCCTTTCGGGTCTTGCTTTTAAGTTTTGCTGGGCAGGACACTATCAGCATTTAGTTCAGTACATTTTCCCCCATTACTGAGGCAACACCCTTTTTAGTACCCTAACCAATGCCCCTGAATTATGAGGTTTGGTTTTTCCACTGTAGCTATTGGCAACAGGCACTATCCTCAGCCCTGTAGGAGCTGCAGACACTGTTCCCTCCACTCTTTTTGAGTGGTTCTTTCCCTGGCTTTGGGTAGCTTTCTCACATGCATCAGTACTCCATTGAACATTTGAGGGGGACTCTCTACAGACCCCCAGCATTCTTTTTCTGTACAGCTCTCCTCTCCAGCATTCTGCCCTGCAAACTCTAGCTGCCTTGGCTTTCCAGGACTCCCAGCTGCATCCTCAACTTAGGGAGACTACCAGGCTCTATCTAGCTCCCCTTCCCTGCATCACAACCTAGAAACATTCTCCAGACAGTAAGCTAGAACAATCACAGGGCTCACCTCATTAGATTCCTGTCTCTAAGGGATCACTGTCCTTCATGTCCTGATGTCCAGTGTCTTAAGAGCCATTGTTTTATACATTTTGTCCAATATTTTACTTGTTTCAGGAAGGAGGCAAATATGGTACCTGTTACTAGCTTGACCTATTTTCTTTTTGACTTTGTAATTTCTGATTTTTCTAAAAGGACCATTAATTGGGCTTTTGTTATAAGAAAAAGAAAACCGTAAAGGTAGTTTTTTTTTCAATTTTAAAGTTGCATTAATATGAAAGTCTATGTTTTATAAAATGTAAGTCTAGCTGGGCCTTTCAGTTTATTAAATCAGTTTTATAATTAAAATGTGCATGCTTTGAGCTTAGAAAAAAATTAGCACAAGTGAACAAGGTAGGACTGACTGTCTGGACAATAGGGATGGCCTCCTGAGTCCATATAGAAAATTCTGTCTGAACTTCACACAGGCTTCTTAAAACACAAAAATGTGCTTCCAAGGCCCACCCAACCTGCTGTTATCCTCACTGTTCTGTAGCATTTCAACCATGAGATTTCTGCTGACCTTATTTCTTTGGTCACTTAGTAACTGAGCTTCCTACTACATAAGAAAGAAATAATAAAGCATAATGGAAAATAGAGATTCTCATAATCATTGCCCTAGGTCTGTGGCATAGCAGGCTGGTCTCAATTAATCTTGAAAGTGAATCTCAAAATATGTATGTTGGGCTGAGCATGGTCGGATTTTCCTTTGATACTCTGCTCAAATGGAGCATCTAAAATGTCATGCTCATTCTAATTTGGGTTGAAGAACATCTTGCTCTACTTTTGTTGCAGTTCAGATAATTTTAGAATATATATGGATTCATTCTCATTTTATAGTCATCCACTAACTTTTGAAAAAAAAATTAGTACATCAAAAGAAATTGGGGTTTGAGACAAGGCTCATAAAATTCCTTTGATTTATAGAGTAGCTCCATTACAATTATAGGTTCAAAGCTATCTCTTAAAAGGACTAAAATTATCCTGGATTATAGCTGTATAAGAATACTACCAATTCTCTCATTTATTTAGATGAAGAACTAGTGGATGATGTTTCTGCATCTATCTTACCAGAATTGAAAAGAGAAACATATGGCCAGATTCAAGTCTGTGCGAAACAGAAGCTGGCTCGTCATGGTTCTTTTAACACAGTTCAGGCTTCTGAGAGGATCCAGAGGAAGGTGAACTCAGAACCCAGCAGCCCGTACAGAGAAGAACAAGGTATCTTGCCCTTGCTTAATCCATTAACAATTACAGTTGCCGTGTAATTGTAGCTCTACCCATGTGCTGGCATTTTAATATTAGGTAACACTCTAGGCCCTGCCTGGTTTTTCCAGAGATCTACTTTTCACTTGACTGAAGTGAAACAATTACTGGGGGCAAAGGAGATGCCGACTTCAGTGTGTATGAACATGGCCCTGGTCAGCCTTGAAGATCAGTTGGCTTGCCATGGTTGGCCTGTTTGCTGTGTCTCAGAAATTCATCAGACTTACAAAGAAACACTTATTTTGTTTTCTTACTAATTCTTGATGAGACATGAATTCACCATTAACAGCTCGCTTCTGGAAATTTCTCTTTTTGAATCAAAACCAGAGCAGATTTGAGATAGTCTTATAATCCCTGAGCTGAGAATAATGAATTCTTCTGTATATAATTGGTATGTATAAGTCTCTTTCTGTATTTGTTAAACCTTCATTTTCCTTTGCAGGATCAGGTGGCTACTCTTTAGAAATTGGAAGTCTAGCAGCTGTCTGCAGACAGAAAATAGAAGACAATTCACAGTAAGTAGTCTAAGAAAAACTCAGAGTGTATTCTTTCTATTTCCTAGTGTTAACTTTGACTAAATTGAAATGCCATCCATTAAAAAATAAAATTTAAGTCAGCCATTTGTTTATTAAAAATCAGTAAGTTTCCTTTTTGTGCCCAACACTGTAGGAAACAGAATCGGGGACACAAAAGTATAAAAAATTTATCCTGTAAGCTATGATAGCTGATAGGGAACAAAATAAAAAGATAAATACACTAGAAAAAGACATTTTGCTACTGATGTGACACTGAGCATCATAGTCCCATAAATCACTCTGTCATCATCATAGCTAACTTTGTTTACTGACTTCCAGGTTCTGGTCCAAGGGCTTTAATGTATATTAACCCATCTGATCATAATAACAATCTTTTGAGGCTGGTACTGTTATCCTTATTTTACAGAGAGGAAACTGAAATCTGAAAAGGTTAAGTAACTTGCCCAAGGTCACATTGCTAATAAGGGACAGAGCTGGCATTCAAACCCAAGCTGTCTGACTTAAATTTGGGGTCTGATTTGAAAGAAATCATATAATATCAGAGAAAGCAGAAAAAACGCCAAAGAGAGAAAGAGAGAGGTTTTCAATGATAGATATGGGAAGAAACAGATTATAAGGCAAGGTCAGAGAGTAGAGGGACCCAAAGCTGATTAGTTTAGCTGTAATGGTTTGTCCAGATAGGATGGTAAAAGGAAAAGTCATTCAGAAGCAGAGCTTAGGTGTTGGAGGTAAGTAGGTCAAGTTGGTGGGAAGCTCTGAAAGCCAGGTAGAAGAGTTTGAATTGAGCACAGAAACAGTAAAGAACTATTATAGGCTCACTGAAGAAGATCATTCTGGCTGCTTTAAGCAGGTGGGAGAAGTAGAGAAAGGCTCCAAAGGAGCAGACCACAGAACAGAGTGTTTGCAGTCTTTCTGGTCTGCTGTGGGGCAGATCTAAGCCATGTCAGCTGGAGATGGAAAGAAAGGGGAATCAGCCTAATACAGTGAGTCAGCAAGACTTGCTGAAGTAGACAAAGGCATCAAAAAGAACATCCAGGTGCCCGGTGATGGTGCTGCTGTTGGTGCAGATGGGGAGGTTGAAGGTAACCACTGGAGGTAGGATGGTGGGTGATGTACTCAGTGTGGGCGTGCTGAGTTTTGTAGAGCTGAGTAATACCGATTACTCACTCAGGGAGCCGTGGTTGGAGAGATGGCTCATCTCTGCAGCCCAGGGCTCTCCATTTTATTCCCAGCAGCACAATGGACAGTAAGATGATGGGCAAAATGGTCTCCGTGATTCCATCAGAAAGGCTGAAAGAAATCCCTGTCCTCTGTTAACTATCTTAAAGGATTTTCCTCATCTATTCCTAAGAGTGTACTAAAAACATAAATGTGGTTTTGAATCTTTGGAAATATTTCTATATAAAAGGCCAAGCCATTGTTTACGATCTCATATATTGATGGGACTTAATTTTGAATGTATGCTGCCTAAAAACTCTTTAGTAATACTGAGCAGAGTGGGACAAGGACAGAAAATAAAATTTGGTAGGTAAGTTTGTTTCCTCACTCACTGCCCATTTCATTTACTTCACACTGGGTTTGAGACAAACTAGATTTGTCTTTCTCTCAGTCAAAGTCTGGTCCAGTCTCTGCTGTCCACCCGGGATCTCTCATAGTGACTGAGAACAGGGGCTTTGCCAACAAGCAGACGTGGGTGTGAGGCCCGGATTCCCTGCTTTAGAGCTGGCTCACCCTAGGCAGGTTGATTAACCTCTGAGCTTCTGTTTTCCTCACTGGTAAACTAGGGGAGGTGAAAGTAGCTATTATGAGCATAATTGTGTAAAATTATTATAATATTATGCTAATCATAATAGTATCTACACGCCTGGCAAGGGAGTAAGTGCTCAGTAATTAATAACTATTAGATGGGGAAGAGAAGGAGCAGGAACCAGGGTTAGATCTCACCTGGGATTCCAACGGCTCTTCCCACATTGGCTCTCCCACCCCATCCCTACACATCCATCCAGGCTGTACCTGGTTATTTGGCTCTGGGGTGGGCTAATATGTGCTCAGGGAGTGTATTTTAATATCTGCCTGAGCAGTACTATCTCACTTCTGACTTGGTATGGCTCTCTTAGGGGAAGCAAAGGGTCAGGAGTTGGCAGAATGTGCTAACTTGATGGTACTCATTATATTTCTCTTTATTACAGGGGAAAAGCCTTTGCCAGTAAGAGAGTGGTGCCTCCATCAAACGGCTTAGACCCTGTTGTTCCTTTCCCTGTCCTCTCTGTTGACTCAGAATATTGTGTTAATCCTTTAGTGCACCCAGTATTTTCTATTGCTCAGACGGACCTGCAAGCATTCTCCGGGCAGAATGGCCTGAATGGACAAGCAAACGTCTCACTCGCTTCTGTAGCCTCTGCCATGGAGAGCTTGAAGCCAGCTCTGCTTGCTGGCCAGCCCTTGGTGTATGTGCCATCCCCCTCGCTGTTCATGCTGTATGGGAGCCTGCAGGAGGGGCTGTCCCCAGGGTCAGGCTCAGGGTCAGAGAAGGACGGCAGAAGTTCAGAAGGCCCAACTGCAGCAGAGCTGTCATCTGTACCCTCGGCTCAGAAGCGCCTCTGTGGGGAGAGGAAGCCTGAGGAGGAGGGTGAGCCAGCCACGAAAAGACAAAGTAGGGAATACAAAGACAGCCCTCTGTCACTCGTCATGCCCAAGGTAAGGGAGTGCAGGTGGATGTGCCTGGTGACATCCCACTAACCCTGAGCTTCTTCCTAATGGAGACACACAGATATTAATAAGCGATGGAGTCTGGAATATGAGGATATTTCACGTGTCACTTGCATAATTAAACACTGGACTGGCTCTCTCAAAAATCCTGCCTTAAAATAGTACTGTAAGAAAAGTGATTTTTATAAAAGTCACACTTTGTATAAAATGCTAAAAAGTATAAAGAGGAAAAAAACTTACCCATAATCCCACCACATAGAGGCAATCATTTTTAACATGTTTGTGTATCTCTTCCAGTCTTTTTTGCATCCTTTCTTGTAAACAAGTTGGGATCGTTGAAATAATCGTCTTAATCCAGGATGCAGCTGAGTCAGGATCTGTGCTTAGTCAGTTCTCTTCACTGCTCTGTGATCCCATTTCCCTAGCTACAAAATGGAAAAAACGAAAATATGAGCTGTCCACATCTCCCACTTAGTAGCCATTCAGAGGTTAATGAGATATGACCAGTAAAACTCTCAGAAAGCAGAAGCACTGTCATTACAGCAGTTTGCAATAGGTCAGCCAGGCACACTTCATGGAAATCATTCCATTAATTGGAAATATTTCTCCCCTCCTTCTTTCTCTTGCCAGAATGAATTTTTCTCATTTTGTGTATAGCCTGGGTTGCAGATCAGTAGTGAAGGACTGATTGGCATATGTCTTAGATAACCAAGACAGCCTGGGCCAGCGCAGAGTTTTTATAAGGCCCCAAAAGACTGTAGCATCAACACCCTTTATTTGTTACCAGCTCAGAAATTTTACAGTCTAAACACCATGGCCAGTTTTCTATTACTAAAATCTCTATCATTTCTATACTTAGAAATCATAAGCCTATGAGATGCATGTGACATGACATTTATTTTCAGACCATTCTGAATTAAAACAACTTACATACACAAAATCAGTGCAGCACACAGCTCTGTTTTACTTTATTGTTTATGTGTTAGCCATGTTGAGAAAACAGTTATTAACATTTACTACTGGAATTTTGACTTGATTTTCTGCTCCCTGGTTTGGTTGTGCTTAGAAACCCTCAGATTCCACAGACTTTTCCTCTCCCAAAACTCTGGGTGGCAGGGCATCGACACCCCTCGAAGACATTCATAGGAATGGCCAGCTTCCTGCTGCAAAGGAGGCTTCAGGAAAGGGTACAGCAAACTGCTTTGCTTCTTCTGAGTGGGGAAATCCTTCAGGAAATACAGATGTTGAAAAGTCTTCAAAAGAAAATGAAAGCACCAAAGAGTCCTCTTTGCTGCAATATCTTTATGTGCAGTCTCCAGCCGGTAAGGGATGTTATTGTGTCTTAGAGTCCTGGTGGTAGTCACATCCTAAATTGGATTTTTAAATGTTTGTCTGTGTTACCTGACAACAGCGGTTCATTGATGTGCTGCTGTCTGTTGCCTCTGAGTCATTTTACTCTTAGCCCCCTTGTTTTCTCCATCTATAAAATGAAGGGAGAAGCTGCTTCTACTTTCACCAACTTCAGGGATAATGGGAAAATAATTAGGGCAGGTGATTTAAAAAAAAAATACATTAAACTTTATTTGGTGAAAAAGTATAACAAATTCAAGACCTGATTCTATTTTTATAATGCAGCTGAATTTGGCATTGACTTAGTATAATAGTATGAATCTATTGGCCATTATGTGCAGCTAGCATTCTGAGCTCTTGAGTATGCAGAAGTACTGAGGATGTCATCATGGTCGAGTACCAGGTCTGGAGTAAGAGGACTTGACACAAGCACTTATTATCTGCATGAACTTAATATTCAGCCATCCTCATTGGTAAAACAGCAATAATAATAGTACCTGCTTCATAAGGGTGCTATGAAAATTGAATTAAATTTAATAAAATAATACATCTAAAGCACTCAGAATAATAGTGCTTGGCCTTTAGTAAGACTCAATAAATGCTGTTACTATTTTGAATTAAAGCTGAAATATGATAGATACTTAATTTTTAAGATATGCACTGTGTACATAAAGCCGCTCTTGATGCAAAGATACTTAAATTGATTTTCCTTGATTGCTTGCTGGCTTAAGCCTAACCTTCCAGAACAGGTTAGGTAGGTATTTATTATTGTTCACTTATCTAGAAAACATGCTTTATTCCTTTAGCAAGCATTTTTTGTGTGCTTACTCTAAGCATGATATTCAGAGTTGGGGATACACTGATGAACAAAAACAGACTCAGCCCCCTGCTGAGTAAAAATTACAGCCCAACGCAGCGATTCTTAACTTTTTCTGTGCCATGGACCCTTTGACAGTCTGGTAAAGCACAAGGATTCCTCCTCAAAATGTTTACAGATGTATAGAATTAAATACATAGGATTATAAAGGAAGCCAATTATATTGAATAAATTAGAAAAACAATTTTTGAAATTACTTATCGTAATAAAAAGATCTGGCAGCAAGTCCAATACTGTCATAATCTCCACGTCCTGATAAGCTTAACAGCATATTAAGAAATCTGTAATAGCTCTGATGTAATATGAATATTTCTGTACTTTTTACTACTGACATCAAGGTACTATTAATACTGTTGTGATTTGTTGCCTGTTATCATAATTGAAGGAAATATAAATTTTCAGTTAGTTTATAAAAGTAAAGATGTTCTTATTCCCATCCAAGTTTCACTTTCCTCCTGAATTTGGGTTCAGTGGAACTCCCGTTAGGATCCCTTTGCAGACATCAACCAAATGATCACACAGGTCAATGTGATATCACAGTCTTGGCCACCGCTATGCAGGAGTGGGGTGGGGCTATTTGGCCTGGTCAGGTGTGGGAGGGTTTCATCATTCATTGATTTATTATGGACTCTAATTTGAAAGGGCCATGAGGAATGTGAGCTTGAATGGTATCCTCATGTTGTGTTGATCTTCACTTTGTTCTGCTTCTGTTTCAGGATTAAATGGTTTCAATGTACTCTTATCTGGTGGTCAAACCCCTCACACTGTGGGCCCATCTTCAGGTCAGCTGCCATCCTTCAGCGTTCCTTGCATGGTCCTACCATCTCCGACTCTGGGCCCTTTTCCTGTTCTCTATTCTCCCGCAATGCCCGGCCTGGTTTCTTCTGCTCCTGGTGCTCTCTCAGACACAGGACCTATGAATTTCAGCTCACCTGGCCTTGGATCAACAGCTCATCTTGTCATCGGCCCTGCAGCCATGGTTAATCCAAAGTCGTCCACACTCCCTTCTGCAGACCCTCAGCTTCAGGGTCAGCCCTCACTTAATCTGAGTCCAGTGATGTCAAGGTCACATAATGTCATCCAACCTGAGTCCCCCATTTATGTGGGACATCCAGTCTCAGTAGTAAAATTACAACAGGTGAGACCCATAGTTGTTCTGAAGACTCCATCACTGTGGGATGGAGTATGCCTGTGTTGAATTAGCTTTCATTTTAGCCTCGTGACTGTAGGACAGGCACTAGGACAGGCTCTATCTAGCTTCCATTGCAGACCCAGAGTTATCTTCTCATTTTATAAAGCACTGAGACATAAGGCAAGAAATCCTGTGCTTTAAAGACAAAAATATGTTTTTTAATTGCCATTCTGTTCTTAAAATTAGAGAGGACCTATTTTAGGCATAGTTCAGGGGGATTTTTGAGGAATGCTGAATATTTAGATGATTTCAGTGATCTCCAAGCTTTTATTTTATTAGATCAATGAAAGAAACCACCCTAAATTTTAATTGTACAGCTATAGAAGCAATCAAGGGAAACAAAAGTCTTAATACTAACTCAAAGATTCTTAGCATCAGTCATTTCTTAAAATGTGATGTTTAGAGGCAATGTGTGTGTGTGTTTTGTGTGTGTGTATATATATATGCTCATAAACATAAAAATGTACATACATATGGGTATATAATCAATGTAAGTTAATCAGGACTGTACTTGTCCCCCAAACTCCATTTTGTAGTTCAGTCAATAAATATTTGTTGAATTCCTCTTATCTATTAGGCATTATTCAGAGTGATTACTTACTTTCCTAGAGAAAGAGTTATGTTTGGCCAAAAATATTTTAGACAAGTTATTCGAGGCTCAAAAGTTTGCTAGACATTGAAATAAATAGGTTAGTTTTTAAACAAGATGATTATAGCATAACATGTGCTTTTTGTTCTTCAGTTACGTGCCAGGCGCCTATCTAGGCAGTGAAGAAATAGTAGTAACCAGGATAATGTTCCCTGCCATTTTAGGGCACATTAAGGGGATAAATATTTAATCTCTAATTTGAGAGGATAAATATTAGGAAGTAAACAGAAAGAGCCAACACACATACACTATTTGCCTCGCATGCTCTAAGGTGCTTTACAAATACGATCTTGTTTAATTCTTACAGCCCTGTGAAGTCAGTGCTTTTGTCATCCCCATCGCATGGGTGAAGAAACTAAGGGACAGATTGATTAAGTAATTTGCCCAAGGTCACCCGGCTAGTTATGACAGAGCCCCGACCCGAGGTTCCACACTTGTGACCTCTTTGGTAAACTGCCTTTCTGCACCCAAAATAAATGAATTTAATTTCCAACTGTGGTAAGTGTTGTAAAGAAGACAAATGAGATGAACGCGGTAGGACAGCAAAGAGAAGGGAAACGCCCCCATTGGGATCATGGCGACAAAGGGCAAGGAGGGGCTTCCTTCCGGTTCAGAGCTTGAAAACACTTTGACTTCACCACTGTTTTTACTCTTTTTTGTTTAGTCACCAGTACCAGTGACCCCCAAGAGCATCCGACGCACACAGCGTGAGACATTTTTCAAGACACCTGGCAGCCTCGGAGACCCTGTCCTTAAAAGAAGAGAAAGGAATCAGCCACGAAACGCCAGCTCAGCCCAGAGGAGACTAGAAATCCCCAGCAACGGGGCTGACTAACCTGCTGCTTTGCCAGGTGGGGGTGGGTTCAAACCACCCGAATCTCCCTGTGTTACAGGCGACATCCTAAGTAGGATGCAGACCGTCCGGTCGTGAACACGCGTCCTTCCTCTCTCTTTCATCCACTGGTTCTATTAACTTCCCACCATTATGAATCATCTATTTTCCTGAAAGTAATTGTTACTAATTGTGCATTTAATACCAGTTGGAGTTCATACTCTCTGCATGGTGTCACAGTGAAAGCACCGGCTGACTTTTGTGGTTTTGATTCAAGAATCATCTTATTGCTGGAAGTAGATCTGAACAGGCTGCCAGAGCCTTGTGGTTTTTCTGAAGGGGGAGCTGTCTAGCACTTAACTAGGGTAAAGCATTCTTGATATGTATTTCCACTTGCCCTGAGTAAATCTGTGGTGAGAGAAACTTCCTTTCTGCAGTTTAAAAAAGCTACTGCTTCCTTCAGTTGTGAATCCTATGGTATTATTTATTTTGTTCCTGAAATGGGATTTAGTGCAAAAAGTTTACAACTACAGCCTAACACATTTTTTTCAGGGTATGACGACTTGAATGTTTTTTATACTTTTTTTCCTATAATTTGCCCTGCACTTATTCTGCAACCTAGTAATAATGTGGATAAATGTATATACATGACAAATGCAAGACCAAAATAACTGTGAATGCCACACCTTGCTGTAAATCAACTGTGCCAACCCTATCTGTGGGCATGAGGACTAAGATGAACTTTAGCAGCCTGATTGCTGCTTCTCAAAGAACTGTGAACAGTGAGGTTTCACTGTTCGTTTCTAGAATCCTACTGTGTTCAGTTACCTTCACTACATGCCCTGTGTTTTTTATTTAAATGTTAGCTGTAGAGTATCAGGTATGGATGCCTTCTAACAATTGCTGTTTGTAAAATAAATCAGGATGGTAGAAAGTAATTATATGGAAAATTGGAACCTGGATGAGACCTTTTAGTTGAATTCTGAAGCATAATGTTGTAGAAATTGATATAGGGCAATAGGTGATTCTTTTATATTTCTTTTACTTCTTTTCTTCATGTTATAAAGGGTAAGAGGGAAAATGGACACATTATGTTCCATATCCAAGAATATTCAAATCATAGTTAGATGGTACTTCTGAAAAATAAGAACAGTGAGTACAGGAGTTCATTGTTTTAGTATGAATACAATTCTGGGAACTGTCATGCAATTTCCCTTTGTTAAACCACATTACTTTAGGGGTTCATTAAGTAGCCAAACTAGTTTATTGTATTCCTAGACTTATTGATATTTACCTCTTCTCTCTTCAAAGTAAATGACTCCCTTCCTTCATTCCTTTCTCTTTTCTTCCTCTATTTCAAAACTTCTACCTTAGATTTAGAATCTTGGTGTAGGGTTTTATTTTATTTTTATTTTTGGACCCAATAAAATGTTATATGAAAGAATAAAAATATTAATTTAAGAGACTCTGGGAGTCTAAGTAAAGTAGCTTTATATTAACTACAGAATAATATTAGCCTTATTGTCCCTACAAGATTTTTAAAAACTTGAGGTAGGCAGCCAGATTAAATAAATTTGCTACTTATATGAAATTTTTATCAACAGTAAACTTTTAAAGTTTACAAGATAGTATTTTTACCCTTTTTTACAATCTTCTCTAGAGTTAGATTAAAAATATAGTTCCAACTGTCAACAATTGCATGGTAATGATTACCCTGAACTAATACTGATGGTTTCCTATCGAAACAAATAAAAATATGCCTTTTTCAGGTAAATAACAGTATATGCAGTGTATAAATCTGTGCAGGGTGTGTCCATTTTAAATCTGCCATGCGTAAGAACTTTCACAAAATATTTTCACTGAGAGGTCTGTATTTAGATGGAAACACAAACTGGTTTTCTCCTCGCTGCTCCTGGATGTTCTCCACTTATTTTAACTTCTTCGTTGTCCTTTTTTTAATTATTATTCTGCTTGCAATATAACCATATTAACCTCAAAGAATTCATGGTTCTTGAGGAGTGTTGAGAAGCAATCCCATAAATGAGAATATTATGACTTCGTGACCATCCTTAGTGATAGAAAAATAAGGACAAATTACTTTTGTATTCAGTACCCACTTCTTAATGTGGCTTTAAGATATGTAAAAATAAAATAATGCAGTGGTTGTTTCTGTCAGGAAAATAAGTCTTTCTTACAGAACAACTGATGGTGGTGAAGCTGCTGAGCTAGAGTTGGTAGTGAAGAAGCAATGGCAATCTTGAGTCTATCATTGTATAACTTAGTAAAAGAAAAAAATAATCATTGGTGATCCTGCTAAGAAAATGCAGCTCTGAGTCGGCACTGGGGGTGTGTGTGCCCTACACTGTCCAGGGTTTGTGAAACCCTTTCATTCTGGTACAAGAGTTGGGGGTATAACTTTTATACTTGAATCTACCTACCAAGTTTACATTTCTCAATTCCTTTTTGTAAGGTGCTATTTCTGTATTTAAATAATGTTTTTTTACATGTAAAGCTGCTTTCTGCTTATCTTATTGCACTGCTAGTTTTATGTAGGTATTAATTTTATTACTGCTTACTGCTTTTGTTTTCATATTATTTAGCTGTGCTCTTTTTCCTAATGGCTATGTCATCTATAGCTATATACTTGTAACTTTGCTACATGTAAATTGATTTTTTTTCTTTTAGAAAAAATTAAGCTCTATAAAATAGCAATAAAAATTAATTCATTTAACAAGAGATGTTGGTTATATTTCTTGGTGGGCTTTCTTTGCATACTGTTTTCAGCAAAACCATTAACAATTACAATATAGCCAGCCAGGCTCCTATAAACCCAAGTTAGATCTTTTTGCTGAGACCTCCCAGTGGTTCTCAAATACCGGAACTTACTACATCAGAATTACATGGGAGCTTGGGACTGTGAGGGACTACGCAATTGAGCTTCTGATTTCTACTGAGTCCAGATCCTTGTAGGTTTGGAGCTTCCAGATGATTCTGATGTTTATCCAATATAGGAATCACAGATGAATGTAGACCACCCCCAGACTTCTCTTGGTATCCATAAGGTTAAATGCTTCTCAGTCTAGCAAATGCTCACCTTTAATTCAAAATCAAATTCTATTGTTTCTGTTGTTAACCCTCACTTTTAAATTAAGTCCAAGCAGACTTAATCTGGTTTCCCTTCGCTCTTCATATCTCCAGAGAGTCATCTGTGTTGCACTGTTGTCAGACTCCCCCTGGTAAGTTGTGAGGTAAGAATGGCTGATATTTGAGCTAATTCTCATAGACAGTTCTTTAGAGGCCTCATCTTGGGAACATTTGCCTGGACTTCCTGTGATGCAAGCAATACATTTTCCTCCAGCTGCTGTTCTCCCTTAGCCTCTGGTTTCCCTGCGGTCTACTCGACAGACTCTCAGGCGGGATTTGGAATGTTCTCAGGCTGACAGTCTCCCATCAGCCCACATCCAGTGTCCTTTGCCCTGATTCTAGGAGGGAAGACCCAGCTAAACTCACAGGCCTCTTTCTCCCTCCACTGTCAAAGCTGCTGGCCCACCCATAGGCCCCCCAGGCAAGTCAGGTACCAGAACACACCTCCCACTGCAGGAAAGAGGTGGGAGGCCAGTGATACCTTGAACACCTCCCCTTATTGGCTCTTGGGTGGCAGAGGTGAGGAATTCCAGCATAACTCTCCAAAGAAATCTTCACTAAATCCATTTCTATTTCCATTTCTTCAACCCTTTCACAACCTTATTGTGGGTGTAGGGATTCAATAGTTATGTAGCTAGTTTTGCAAAACCTTCTCTATCAATCTTGTAGAGTGTAACACCTTTGGATTGCAGCATACTTGCTGTAACTTGGCAGGACAGCCAAGCTCACCATTTAATATCCTGTTAACAATAGTTGTAAGCTTTCCATTGTCCAGGATTTGCATTTTCCTAGATGATTGTTATGGCACTTAATATTTCATACTTATCAAAGTAATTTTCAATAGCTTGGTTTATTTTTATTGTGAAGATCAGTTTGATTAATTCAATGCCCTTTCCAACCTGAAAATGCTTCTGAAATTAAGAAATCATACCTAAAGCTGAAATCATTTTCTTCTTTTCATTCTCTCACATCTAAATCCTTTTTTATAAGTAGCCCACTGGTAGTCTTCAATTTGCCTGGCTCTTCTATACAAGCATCCAGTCTTTCCCCATCTGTGTTCTCTGAAGAACTCAGCTGTTAGGTGATATTAAGAATCAAATAAAAGTAACACTGGTAAAACAAAATTAAACAATGAATTTTTTTTACTATAGGATTTATTAGAGACTTAAATTCATAAGTACTATAGTATACATACAATGTTTTAAACATGTTTGATTATGAGACCATTTTTTTCTTACAGCATATTACAAAACTAGAGTTTAGCAGAAGGTACTTTGAAAAGCAATGAATTAATCCTCCGAACAACCCTGTAAAACTATTCCTCACTGAAAAGAAAAATGATTAATATTCGCTTCTTAAGGGCAGAGACCATAGATGATTTATATCTGTATTCACTGCACCTGCCACAAAATGTGCATCCAATAAAAAATTGGGGGGGAGAATATTGGATGGATGAGTTATCACAAATATTTTTTTGAAAAACCTTAGAGGGCTCTTTCATTGCAGTTTCAGGTATATATATAGCTAGCTTTTTTTGGGGGGATTTTGTTTTGTTTTGTTTTTTAGTTTAGAGAATGGCCTGCACAGTGTCACCTATGTTTGTTTATAAAAAAAAACCTATTTTTAATTTTTTTAAATTTTTTAAAAAATTATTTTAAATTATTTTTTATTTTTTTACATGAGCCAATTTCTATAATATATAAAACAAATGTCATCATGACAATCCTGCTTTTAAACTCAGTGACATCCCATGTAGCGTTTACCTGACTCTTCAGCATGCCTTTGCCGTTCCTACACAGTCTGGTTCCAACATGCCTTGCTAGCTGTGGGAGATACGGCCGACTGGCCGTCAGCATTCATTTGTACTCCCTTTCTAAGTTCTCTTTCTCACTGGAGAAGAGGGAGCTTTGCTGGAAGCCTGGCAAATTCATTTCCCGGATTCCCTTGCTACCAGGTGCTAGATGTGATCTTGTTGTGATCATGCAACATTCGGTCGATAGAAAGGAAGCTGAGGCTGTTCTTCCTCTTACAGTGGGTGCAGCACAGATTGCGGCAGACTCAGTTTTTGCAGCAGCCATACTTTATCCTACTCTCTAGTCCAGAGCTGTGCATCACCTGTGATATTGGCAGTGGTTTTATACTGTTCCCAACCACCTGGAGGAAGTAGCATCCCCCCAGCCTCTGGGTAGCAGCAGTGATGACATGATCTAAACACTTCACAACAGCCCCTTGATGTCCACTTCCTCTCCCTTCCAGCAATTGTGTAAGCACCTAATTACCTGTATTAAAACCTTCCTGCTAGAAATACCTAGAGTGTTTTCTAATTTTTACACAGAACCCAGCAGTTCTATCTCCCATCACCCCTCTCGCCTACTCCTCCCTCCTTCCTGTGTCAATCACTCCACTCTCACCTTCTTCACATTCTTTTATACATCCCTGCCTTTGCACCAGGCATTTCCTCCTCCTAAATTGCCTTCCTTCCACCCCTATTTCTATTTCTCTATCAGGCTATTTGATGTGCATCCTCCCAAACCCAGTTCAAATGTCCTTCCCTCAGATAGAATGTGTTGTTTTCCCCACCACACTGTGAGATCCTTCAAAGCAGGAATTAAGTTGTTCTCATCTAGAGCCTAGCATTGTGCTCAGTGAGTATATGAACAAATGGGAAACCATGCTGAAGAAGGATGCATAATAGTGTACCCTAAGTTATCAGGGTAGCTGTAGCTTAATATGCAATGACTACATGAAAATAGTGAGTACAGTAAACAGCAACTTCTAACCAGAATCAAACATTTTATTCATAGCTTTATCCCACTAAAGTCATGCTAATCATTTATTCACTCAATAGACATTTACTGTTCCTATGCAAACAGTAGTAGTGTGTGTGGGAGGGTATTCCACCCTCATTTTCTTTCTTTAATAATTGTAGAGAATTAAAGAAATTTAGTGCCCAAAGGAACTTTGGAAATTATCTTACTTATGTTCCTATTTTACAGGGAAGGAAATAGAAATAGGGAGGTTAAATGACTTGCCCCAAATTACACACTAATTTAACCACAAAGCTGAGACCAGAACACAAAACTCCCAATATTTCAGTCCTGCACACTCACCCCTATGTCATTGACACTTTGCAAGCTAAGGAAAACTGTTGCAACGAAATGTTAAAGGACTAGTCCATACAAATCTACCCAATAGGTCATGCATACAATTTTCAGATTGTGAATTTTATAGACCACAAACGTGGGTATACAGAAAGCTGTAATTTTATTATGCAGGCAGTCCTTTCTTTACACAGTAATGCAAGACTATAAAAATGACCATGCAAGCTGAAAGCGTGCAAAGCAATCGTCACATCTGAACTTCGTTTTGGAGGATGCCTATGAGACCACTGCGTAAAGAAGGAGAAAAGGAGGAGGGAGGCACGTTTTAAGCCAAAGGAGTGATTGGTCTTAAGGCATGGATGCATAATTACAATTGTTCTGTGACCTTTCAAATTTTTATCGGAACATTAAAAACACTCTTTCTATTGGCTATACTTAAGGAATACTTAAGGAAATAAGGAAATACTTAAGGAAATGAAAAAATGATAAATCTAATGTTTATTTAGTATTCCATATAGTTTAAAATATTAGGAACATTGAGAATCAAAGTGTTTTATTTCTTTGTAAAAAACTTACCAAGAGCAGTTTGAAGAGCACTTACCTTCCCAACGTATAACTTACGATAAGTACTGAGCATCTTTTCTATGTCTTGGTGAATTGTCATACTCCTTTCTAAGTTTAGATCAGCTTCCACCATATTGTCCTTTGCACTTTTGACTGCACAAAATATCTCCAAGAGTTGATTTAAAATGTAGTTTTTGCAGGCATCACTTCCTCTGGAGCATCTTCATCTTTTCACCACTTTGCTCACCTGGGTTGATAAGTTCACCTTCATTAAGTTCCTCTAACTGCACATTTGGAGTCTTTCAAATGGCACTTCACTTTCATAATTTCTGGCCAACTCTCTCTTTTGATTATTTGTATTATTAAAATGTCATGTATCTTTATCACTGGGAAACAAAGAGACAACACAATTCCGTGCCTTGCTATGTGTATGAAGAGACAGACTTTGTGCATCAACAACAGACTTTGAAAGAAGTGACATGATTGCTCATTGGTCATGACGGACATCTCTTATTTATGGAGAGACTTGTGGACAGAAGCAGCAAAGTTTGTACCTTATGCAATTATCCAGTTAATACAGCATATCATAGTAACTGAAATTTGAACCAAGACTGGTATTTTAACTAAACCATCATAACTGACATGCATGCATATTAGAACCAGCCAAAGCAACGGCTGCCTGTATATATGTCTGGGATTGAAATTAATTTCTATCTTAAACCCTCATTCTACCTTCTGGCAGAAATTAATCTCAGTCAATTCTGCCCCTACTCCACACACACTCCCTGCCACTCTCTAGAAGCAGTTGGAGTACTTTTAGTGGCAAGTATTGAAAAACATAATTCAAACAGGGACAATAAGGGACCTCATTGACTTACATCACTAAATGCACAGAGGTAGGCAAGGACTCCAGCTTATTTTCACTCCAATTCCTTAGGTTCTGCCTTACTCCATATGCCAGTTTTATCCACAGGCTGCAGCAATTACAGTTCTACACAAGCCAAGTTCAAAGGAAGAGAAAAAAACAACTCTTTGGAAGTTCTTCTAGGAAAGAGAGAACTTTCTCAGAGTTCCCCAGGAAGTCTCTCCTCCATTTTTATTGGCCCAAATTGTGTTCCATGTCCATTTCTAGAGCAGTTGGGTCCAGATAGGATTATCTTTGTTCCATTAGGCCTACTAGCCCTTGAACTGAAGCATATGGACTTTGGGGGAGAGGAGTGGAGCTGACACCTGACCAAAATTCAGTTTCTCTTAGAATGGAAAAAGCAGGAAATGGATCCTGGCTGGCAACAACAATTTCACTGCAGCCCTACTCCCCACCCCCCACAATCACATGGCATCAAGCCTTAGGGAAGGGCAAACTGGTTCTCAGTTCTTATCTGTTTAAATTGGCGTGGCTGTGACTTGCTTGGACACCACACCACTCGTGGTCCATAGGAAAACTTTAATGCTTCGCTCACAGCTCATGGGCTTGGGAAAGTCTTGTGACTTTCTCTGGTTCTCTCTGCCAAGAAAATCGTTTTGGGTAAGACTGAGCCACAGTCTCATTTCCTATGAAGTCTGCCCCTTTGGAGCCACCATTTATAAAGCTTCAACTTGAAAAGCAATTAGGTTTTTAAACCCTACAAGGCCACTCTGGTGAAATGTTTCAATCATTTTGAGGGCATAAATCTTAGAGAAACTCTCTTGTACACCAAGAGACATATATATAAAGGTACTTATTGAGGTATTGTTTGTGACAATAAAAACCTATAAACAGACTAAAGTTCCTACGACATGGATAAATTGTGATCTATTCACATTATGTACTATTGAATAGTTTCAATGAAATAACTAGATCTATAGGCAACAACATGGCTATGTCTAAAATATATAATAAATATGTACAGGGTGTCCCAAAAGTCACCATACATTGGGAAATTGTAGCTAAATGTACCTTTATTTACAAAATATTCATTCTAAAATTTTACAAAATCTTTCCTTTGTATGGAGATTTTTGGGACATCCTGTAATGTTGAGTGAAAAAAGTAAGTTGTAAAAAGATACGTACTTTTTACATTATATAAATTTTTAAAGCATTTTTATAGTAAATATATAAAAGAATAGACACAAAGTATACACAAAAGCATCAGAATAGGGTTACTTCTACAAAGGAAGAGGTTTAAAAAAGGAATGGGATGGGGTAGTGGGGGTGTTTTAACTTCACCTATAATATGTTCTTTCTTTTTTAACAAAGGATCTGAAGTCAATATGGCAAATATTAACAGTTGGTAATTCTGGGATATAAGTACTCATGTCTCATACTTTTCTGTATGTTGGAAATATTTTGTCAAATTTAATATAGTTGATCCTTGAATAAGGCAGGGGTTGGGGCACTGACCCCCATGAAGTCAAAATTCTGCGTATAATGTTTGACTCCCCAAAAACTTACTACTAATAGCCTACTATTGACCAGAAGCCTTGCCAATAACATGAACAGTCAGTTAACACATATTTTGCATGTTAAATGCACTATATACTGTTTTTAAACAATAAAGTAAGCTAGAGAAAAGAAAATGTTATTAAGAAAATCGTAAGAGAGAAAATATATTTACTATTCATCAAGTGGAAGTGGAGCATCATATATGTCTTCATCCTTATCGTCATCATGTTGAATAGGCTGAGGAGGGGGAGGAAGAGGAGAGGTTGGTCTTGCTGTCTCAGGGTTGGCAGAGGAGGAACAATAGATGGAGGAGGTAGAAGGAGAGGCAGGAGAGGCAGGCACACTTGGTATAACTGTCATTGAAAAAAGTACGCATTATAGCTGGGTGTGGTGGCATCCGCCGGTAGCCCAGCTACTCAGTAGGCTGAGGTGGGAGGATCACTTGAACCCAGGAGTTTGAGGCTACATTGAGCTATGATTGTGCCACTGCAGTGTATCCTGGGCAACAGAGCAAGACCCTGTCTCTAAAAAAAATTAAAAATAAATAAAATAATCCACATTATAAGTGGACCTGTGCAGGTCAAGTGTCAACTGTATTTTTATATATATATAAATACACCAATTTTGGAAAATGATAACCATCTTTTTGCTATAAATCAGTGGTTCCTAGATTTGGGTATTTGGGGCTTTTTTTGGGTACAGTAACTTACAATATTGATCCAAATATCTGCTGCCTCTTCATGGAAGAAGTTTATACATTCTTACCCTGTTGAACTCAGTAAAGACCACAAACTTGCTTTTTCTAAAGAAACTTAGAGAGAATTGGTATGTGTCTCTCTGGAGTAGAAGTTCTGATAGACTGCTGGTGGTTTTCTACGTCTTATTTTTTTCCTCTGCCAAGAAACTAGATGTCCCAGACAGGGGCTGCTCTGTCACTATCCTGGGCAAGGAGCAGAGGTATAGCCAACCTGCAATAAACATGTAGCATAAGCAGAAATAAAACTTATTTTGAAGTTGCTGAGAATTGGAGTTGTTTGCTACCTCAGCCTAATTAGGCTATCCTGACTGGCACAATTTAAAAAGCATAATAAATGAGGGAACCAACATAGCATGGCCAAGATGTGATTTTAGAAAATCAGGGCTTTCAAAATCACTATTAACATCTCCTAGCACTATCTTTTCTTTGCTTTTCCTTTTTTAAATGCAGAAGACATTATAGCAAAATAGAGAAGAATTATTTAAACTCAGTGAATTCAACCCTGAAAGCTTAGCTATGCCCACTTGGTCCCTACCCCCACAGCCCAATTCGACATCAGACTTATGGAAAGCTTCCTTATAGGCTGGCTTTTGGGATAGACCAGTGATTTCACCATGGGTGTGCACAAAGTTTTCAACTGATAGATATATTCAAATAGTTTTAAGGGAATCAATTTTCTTTATATCTTCAAATTCCATTTGTATTCATTCAAAAAATTTATTTGCCTGGTTGTCTCTGGTCAACCATTACGCTGTTCCCGCCTCCTCTTTCTCTATGTTCTTTCTCCCATAGCAAAAGAAAAGCTTATCTCCCATGCAATTGAAGGTTACAAAAGTGCACTGTCGGGGGTGTAGAAACCTCTGG
Source organism: Daubentonia madagascariensis (assembly GCA_023783475.1). NCBI lineage: Eukaryota > Metazoa > Chordata > Mammalia > Primates > Daubentoniidae > Daubentonia > Daubentonia madagascariensis. The sequence goes on from JAKFHU010000600.1 coordinate 39,884,499, forward strand.
AATATCCATCACAGGGATGATTTGAAATATTAGTATCTGTACTGAGAGCGTAAATGATTCTAATGACTGGATACCAAATCCTTTTGCAGGACAAATGGTTTCCAACTCTGTTGCTGTTGACAACCTTGAAGCAAAACCTAATCCAGTTGTCCACTGATCATTAAAAAAAGAAAATTATTGAAACCATACTAAGTCGTTTTGGGCAAGTAAGTTGGCAATTTTTCAAAAATTTGAGTTAACATTGCCTAATAAAATTTCTTCCATTTGCATTACTTCTTTCTGTGAATGAAGCTTCTTTAGGCTTACAACTAGAAAAAATGATAAATATGGATAGTATTCATGCTGACCTTTGTCTCATTCTAGCAATAATGAATATTCATCATGGATATGTAAACTAATTTTTAAAAAGTCTCCTCTATCTAAGAGGTAGATTTCTTTTTTTTTTTTTTTTTCATTTCAGAATATCATGGGGGTACAACACTTTGGCCATACACATTGCCCCTGTTCTGCCCATGTCAGAGCCACAATCGTGGTCATCTCCCAAACTGTGCTCCCCGCATCCATTCAGTGAGAGTTTTTCCCATCCCTTCCACCCTCCTCCCACCCGCCTGCCCTCAGATGAATGTTATTGCCCTGTGTGATGTAAGTGTTCATCAGTTAGTACCAGTTTGATGGTGAGTACCAGTGGTGCTTGTTTTTCCAATCCTGTGACACTTCGCTTCGAAGAATGGGTTCTAGCTCCAACCAGGATAATACTTTATTGCTGAGTAATACTCCATGGTATACATATACCACATTTTATTGATCCACTCGTGTATTGATGGGCACCTGGATTGTTTCCACATCTTTGCAATTGTGAATTGTGCTGCTATGAACATTCGTGAGCAGATGTCTTTATTATAAAATGTCTTTTTTTCCTTTGGATAAATACCCAGTAGTGGGATTGCTGGGTCAAATGGTAATTCTACTTTTAATTCTTTGAGGTATCTCCATATTCTTTTCCATAGAGGTTGTACTAATTTGCAGTCCCACCAGCAGTGTATGAGTGTTCCTATCTGTCCACATCCCCGCCAACATTTGTTGTTTGGGGATTTTTTAATGTGAGCCAATCTCACTGGAGTTAAGTGATATCTCATTGTGGTTTTGACTTGCATTTCCCTGATTAGAGACGTTGAGCACTTTTTTATATGTTTGCTGGCCATTATTCTGTCTTCTTTAGAAAAGTTTCTGTTCATGTCCTTTGCCCATTTTTTAATAGGGTTGTTTGATTTTTTCTTGTTGATTTTCGTAAGTTCTGTATAGATTCTGGTTATCAGCCCTTTATCAGAGGTGTGGCATGCAAATATTTTCTTCCATTCTGTAGGTTGTCTGTTCACTCTAGTGATAGTTTCCTTGGTTGTGCAGAAGCTTTCAATTTGATCAGGTCCCATGTATTTATTTTTGTTGCTGCTGTGATTGCTTTGGGGGTCTTCTTCATAAATTCTTTGCCTAGGCCAATGTCCATAAGAGTTTTTCCAACGTTTTCTTCGAGAATTCTTATGGTTTCACGTCTTAGGTTTAGATCTGTTATCCATTGTGAGTTGATTTTTGTGAGAGGTGAGAGGTGTGGGTCCAGTTTCAGTCTTCTACATATGGCCATCCAGTTTTCCCAGCACCATTTGTTGAATAGGGAATCTTTTCCCCAGTGTATGTTTTTCTGGAATTTGTCAAAGATCAGGTGACTGTATGAGGTTGGTTTTATATTTGGGTTCTCAGTCCTGTTCCATTGGTCTACGTCTCTGTTCTTGTGCCAATACCATGCAGTTTTGGTTACTATAGCCTTGTAGTATAGTTTGAAGTCTGGTAGATAGATGCCTCCCAATTTGTTCTTTTTGCTTAAGATTGCTTTGGCTAGACGGGGTCTTCTCTGGTTCCACACGAAGCATAGAATTATTTTTTCTAGATCGGCAAAAAATGATATTGGTATTTTGATAGGGAATGCATTGATTCTGTAAATTAATTTAGGTAGCAGAGCCATTTTTACTATGTTGACTCTACCTATCCAAGAGCATGGTAGGGCTTTCCATCTATTTACATCCTCTGCAATTTCTTTTCTCAGTGTTTCATAATTCTCTCTATATAGGTCTTTGACCTCCTTAGTTAGATATGTTCCTAAATATTTAATTTTCTTTGGTGCTATTGTGAAAGGTATTGCATCTTTAATTTGTTTCTCGGCTTGATTGTTATTAGCATATATGAAGGCTATGGATTTGTGTGTATTAATTTTGTATCCTGAGACTTTGCTGAATTCATTTATCAATTCCAGTAATCTCTTGGTTGAATCTTTGGGGTTTTCTATGTATAATATCATATCGTCTGCGAATAGTGAAAGTTTGACCTCTTCTGCCCCCATCTGGATGCCCCTAATTCCTCTGTCTTGTCTAATTGCTGTGGCCAGGACTTCCAGCACTATGTTGAAAAGAAGTGGAGATAGTGGGCACCCTTGTCTGGTGCCAGTTTTAAGGGGGAATGCTTTCAATTTTTCCACATTCAGTATGATATTGGCTGTGGGTTTATCGTATATGGCTTTAATAGTTTCTAGGAATGAGCCATCTATACCTATATTGTTAAGAGTTCTTATCATAAAAGGATGCTGGATTTTGTCAAAAGCCTTTTCTGCATCTATTGAAAGGATCATATAATCTTTGTTCTTGCTTTTATTTATATGGTGAATTACATTTATAGATTTGCGTATGTTGAACCATCCCTGCATTTCGGGAATAAAGCCCACCTGATCGTGATGAATTATTTTTTTGATGTACATTTGAATTCGGTTTGCAAGGATTTTATTGAGAATTTTTGCATCTATATTCATAAGGGATATTGGTCTGTAGTTTTCTTTTTTCGTTGTGTCCTTTCCTGGCTTTGGTATCAAGGTGATATTGGCTTCGTAGAATGAGTTTGGGAGGATTCCATCCTTCTGGATATTTTCAAATAATTTCTGCAGTATAGGCACCAGTTCTTCTTTGTAAGCTTGGTAGAATTCAGGTGTGAACCCATCTGGTCCAGGACTTTTTTTGTGGGTAGATTTTTTATTACTGCTTCAATTTCGGTGCTTGATATTGGTCTGTTTAGAAATTCTGTTTCTTCCTGGTTGAGCCTAGGGAGGTAGTATGTTTCTAAGAATTTGTCTATTTCCTCCATGTTTTCGTGTTTGTGGGCATAGAGATTTTTGTAGTATTCGAAGATGATGTTTTGTATTTCCATGGTATCAGTTGTGACTTCTCCTTTTTCATTTCTAATTGAGCTTATTAGAGTACTTTCCTTTCTGCTTCTGGTCAACCTGGCAAGAGGCCTCTCTATTTTGTTTATCCTTTCAAAGAACCAACTTTTCATTTTATTAATCTTCTGTATTGTTCTTTTGTTCTCGATTTCCTTTAATTCTGCTCTGATTTTGGTTATTTCTTTTCTTCTTCTGGCTTTAGAATTGCTTTGCTCTTCCTTTTCCATTTCCTTAAGATGATTCATTAGTTTACTGATTTGTGACCTTTCTGTCTGTTGGATGTGGGAATTTAAGGTGATAAGTTTTCCTCTCAGGACTGCTTTTGCTGTATCCCACAGATTTTGATAACTTGTGTCCCCATTATCGTTTAGTTCGAAGAATCTTTTGATTTCAATTTGAATCTCCTCCTTGACCCAATAATCTTTCAGCAATAGATTTTTTAGTTTCCAAGTTTTTGGATGAAGATGTGAGTTTCTGTTGGAATTGATTTCTAATTTTATTCCACTGTGGTCTGAAAAGATACATGGTATGATTTCTATTTTTTTGAATTTGTTTAGATCTGTTTTGTGGCCTAGGATGTGGTCAATTTTAGAGAAAGTTCCATGAGCTGATGAGAAGAATGTATATTCAGTGTTATTTGGGTGGAGTGTTCTGTAGATATCTGTTAGGCCCAAATGTTCTAGAGTCCTGTTTAGGTCTTTTATTTCTCTATTTATTTTTTGTTTGGAGGATCTGTCCAGTTCCATCAGTGGGGTGTTGAAGTCCCCTGCTATTATGGCATTGCTGCTTATTATGTTGTCTAGATCTAGCAGTATTTGCTTTATGTACCTGGGCGCTCCTGTGTTGGGTGCATAGATGTTTAGGATTGTTAAATCCTCTTGTGAGATTTTTCCCTTCGCCACTATATAGTGTCCATTTTTGTCCTTCTTTACTTTTGTTGCTTTAAAGTTTATGTCATCTGAAATAAGGATGGCTACTCTGGATTTCTTTTGGTTTCCATTAGCCTGGAAAATTGTATTCCATCCTTTCACCTTGAGTCTGAATGCATCTTTCTGTGTAAGGTGTGTTTCCTGAAGACAACAGATACTTGGCTTGTATTTTTTAATCCATTCAGCCAGCCTATGTCTCTTCAATGGGCAGTTCAAGCCATTTACATTTATTGAGAGAATTGATATTTGGGGTAAATTTCTGATTATTCTATTGGGTGGTGTCTTTTGTTTTACCTCTTGCGTCATTGTGGAATCTGATTTCTGGGGTTTTAGCTTTTGCATAGTTTTACATATGTGGGTGTCTGTTGTTCTGGTTAGTGTATAATGCAGGTCTAAGCACTTCTTGCAAGGCTGGTCTGGATTTCGCAAATTCTATCAGTGATTGCTTATCTGGAAACGTCTTTATTTCTCCCTCGTATAAGAAGCTTAGTTTGGCAGGATACAGAATTCTGGGTTGGCCTTTGTTTTGTTTTAGGAGACTGATGATGTCTCCCCATTCCCTTCTGGCTTGTAAGGTTTCAGCTGAGAAATCTGCAGTTGATCTGATTGGTTTCCCTTTGTAGGTTACCTGCTGCTTTCGTCTTACAGCTCTGAGGAGTGCCTCTTTTGTGTTTACTTTGGTCAGTCTAATAATTATGTGGCATGGTGAATGCCTTTTCACGTTGACTCTCCCAGGAATCCTGTGTGCTTCTTGTACTTCGATATCGAGATTTCTGGCTAAGCCATGGAAATTTTCCTCTATTATTCCTTCAAATAAATTTTCCAGCCCACGCGAATTTTCTTCTTCTCCCGCAGGGATACCTATGATCCTTATGTTTGGCCTCTTTACCTAATCCCACATTTCTTGTATGCTTTTTTCCTGCCTCTTGTTTTTTTGTTCTTTCTCTTCGGCTGATTTATTTAGCACATGGGAGTTGTCTTCTAGCTCTGAAATTCTTTCCTCTGCATGGTCCAGCCTATTCTTAAGGCTTTCCACTGTGTTTTGTAGATCCTTGAATGCTTCTTTCATTTCTAGGATTCTATTTGATTTTTCCGTAATATTTCTATTTCTTGGAGAATTTTTCATTCATTTCTTGCATTTTTCTTGTGGTTCTTTGTGCTGGATTCATTTTCTCTTGAATTTCATTGAGCTTTCTTATAATCCATAAAAAATTCCTCTTCTGTCATTCTAACCCATTTCATTTGGGTTGGTATCCATTGCTGAGGAACTGATGGTTTCTTTTGGGGGTGACTTTTCACTCTGATTTTTCATGTTCCCTGATTCTTTCACTGTTTTTTCCCCATCTGGCCTCTTGGTTTTTAGAGCTGGGGGGTTAAGCTAGTTTATGGCCCGTCACCAGCCCAATTTTCCCTTCCTTGGCAAGCCGGGGGGAGAAGTAGTGGGCCTGTTTGCCTTAGGTTTTTTTTACAAGTTTGGTGGAAACTTGGTTAACTCTGACCTGTGGTTTCTCCTCTCCCAGTGGAGTGTGGTAAATGACCTCCCCTTGGGCTCTAAGCTAAAAATTGTCTTGAGGATATGATCCCCCAGCTCCATTAGCTAGGTATTCTGTTTGCCTGGGGACCCTGATTCCCCCCTTGGGTATCCCAAAGCCCCATGCTTTGGGAGGGGCCCTTTTGCCCTAGGATTTCTTTGACCCGCTCCTCCTAGGTGCCGTAGAAACCAATGTCTTTTTTGGCGCCGTGTTAGAGCTGAAATGGAAAATTCTACCCCAGCTCGGGTTTGCTTTCTAGCCCCCCTGTGTCTGCCCTTCTGAATGGTGGCGTCCCCCGCGTGTACTGGTTTTATTGGGGATCTCCAATTGGGCCCCTCTTTTCCACCACTAGACCCCAAGTGAGTCGAGATGGCCCCTCTCTACCCCATAGTCCTCCACCGGGGAATGTTCCACAGGAGGGGGAGTATGGCCCACTGAAAGCGTCCTTTGGGGCGTGAATCCCTATTGATGGGCGAGTTATGGGGACTGCTCTGGTTCGCCTGTGGCTTTTTGAGGTTTTGTTGTCAGAGAACCACATTATAACCAAATTTATCACAAGCCGCAACCTTCAAAATGCGGTTCTCTGGGAACAGGAGGCGGGACCTAAAGGCGGGCACTAGGCCATCACTAGCGCTTGTCCGAGCCAAGCTGGGATGCAGACATGGACGACGCCAAGCGTGTTCCAATACACCAAAAGGGCCCCGCCCTACGTTTCCGGGGTCCCCTCCCACCTGGACCCATGGCCAGCCTGTCCCTGGCCACCAAAGCAAAGCCTGTCTGCCCCCGGACATCCCCGGCCGGGGGGGGGAGCTAGAGACACGGGCTCACAGCTCCGGTTTGCCCTGAAGGGGGGCCGCCCCGGCCCTGGGGTCCCCCCCCCGGGGGCCCCCCCCCGGGGCGGTTTCCCTTTTCCCCCCGGGGCCCCCCGCCCCCATTTTTAACCCCGGCCCTCCCCCCCTTTTTTCCTCCCCCCCCATTGGCCTTTCCCCCCTTTCCCCAAACCCACCCCTTCCCAACCCCTTTTTCCCCCCCCTTTTTCCCCCCGGCTTTTCGGCCCCCTGTTTTTCCCCCCCCTTTCCCTCCCCCCGGGGGGGGCCCCTGCCCACCGGTGGCGGTTTTTCCCCCCCTGGGGTTTTTGGCCCGGCCCCTCCATTTTTTTAAAATTTTTTGTTTTTTGGGTTTTTTTTTGTGTTTTTAATTGCACTTTTTTTTAAATACCCTTTTTTTTCCCTTTTTTTTCCCCCTTTTTTTTTAGCTCAAGGAGGAAAAAGAATTATGTGAAAATTACTCACTTAAAAAACCTTGCTCATGTAAATTGAAAATAGCTGATGGTGTATGTCAAATCTCTATGGTATTTAGATTCCATTGTATACATTTAAAGGAGTGATATAGCAGTTTTATTTTAAAATGTCAATATTCATAAACCACAAGAGATTATATTCCTTTCAACCATTTAAATGTATAACTAAATTTTTTACATACTTACTTAAAGATGTGCCGGAATTTTTAAAAATTATTTTCAAGGGCACATGAGCAAGACCATCTGAAAGCTACTATCATATTCCTCAGCGATGGAGCCTCTCCCGCCCGTCCCTCACCCTTCAGCTCCCTGTCGGTTCCCAACATTGTCCACACGGTGGCAGTAGTGTCTGTGCAGCATGACGTACTTCCAAAGCTAGATGACTTCTAAACCATTCCCCTGTTTCCACACATGCAATCAACATGTTAAATCAACAGTTTACATTTCCCTTGCATTAGAACAATAAATGTCCATTGTAACTTACCACTGCTGAATTTGGAGATATTTCATTAAAATTTCCAGTCATGTAACAAATAAGCTGTAGCTATAAATACCAGAGCTATATAAATCTCTTTTCACCCACTTGGGAATGACCTGGACATTAAGTTCATTTTTTACACTCCTCTATGCTTTTCTCTTCCCTACTGCTTTCACACAGTCTTTGCCCAACCCCCAGCTTTAGTTGCTAAGCAACTGAAAGAGCTTTGTTGCTCTTGAACACTAACCATTAACTGCCCTCATTTTCTCTAATGAAAATATGCCCGCAGCCCAAATTACCTCCTTTTCCTGAAAAACAGAGCAGGATGCTATGACTTATGCTAATAGTAAGGCAAATCACATCCCAATAGATAAATGCAGGAAAAGGAAACCCAGAATGTATGAGCAACTCTGAACATGGTACCCAAACACTATACTAATAGGGGCCCATTTTGCCTTATTGAAAAGATCATTATTTTATTTTATTGAACACCTATTATATACTAGGCACGGCATTAGGTGCTTAACATTTGTTATTTCTTTTAATATTCAATCCTACTTTTTGAAGACTTTTACACCCCAGAACAGGGCAACTTTATAAGATTCAGTTGGATGAAAGTTACACTGTTGTTTTGAGGATGAGCACATGGGAACAGAAAATTAGCATAACTATTCACCAGTCATTCTTAGTTCAATCTATTTTTTTAATTTTAAATTTTACTTTAATTTTCCAAGTTGGAAAGCTGAGGCCCATAGAAGTTAAATGATTTGCCTGTCATAGAACCAGTAAATGGCAGAATCTAGATTCTGTGAGATTCTATCCCCCTTACATCACATTGCCTCTTGCTCCTACTGGGTTCAGATGTTGTAGGAATTACCATCTTCCTACATCTTTGTCTAACGTGTAAAAGTATGATGAGAATTTCTACATTAAAACTGTGGTAGGCTATTCTTGATGCATGAAAGGAATGTTTGTGGTCTCTGTGTGGATGGACTTGAACTAACCATGGTTTGAATCTTGATTTGTCACTTGCATAACCTGAGAAAGTCACTCTTTCACTGTGGGCCTCAGTTTCTCCTCTGTAAAAATAAAGATAAATAGTATCTACCTCATAGAGATGATTTGAAGATTAACATTGTATATTAATTGGAGTATGTTAAACTGTAACAAATGGACCCCAAAGTGTATAATGCCTCAAACACTATAAGTTTTCTTCTCACTCACCTTGCACTTCAAGGTAGGCAGCATGCTGCTCCTTCAGGGTAACAGGTGAGGACAGGTCTGCCATCATCAATACATGACTTTCAAGGTCACCCTAGGCATCATTTTCACCCAGGTAAGCTGGAAGCAGGAGAGACTGGAGCATGTTTGAGAGGCTTTTGAAAATCAGACCAGGAGGCAGGACGCATCACTTACACTCACATACTATTGGCTGGAACTCAGGCACACAGATACAGCCATCTGCAAGACGCTGGGAGATTTAACCTGCGTGAGTGCCCAGGAAGAAAAGAACTCAGGATCTGGAGAACACATAGTGATTTCTGCCAAGGGTCCTGTTTCTGTAATCATTTCTTACCACGCACACAGTAAGAGTTCAGTAAGCGTCAGATTCTTCCCTTCCTCTCTCATTCCTTTCTTTCTCACTTTTTTCTTTCTCTATCATCCTTTCCTCTATATTGGTAATATTTCTCATATAAGACACTACCATTGATCACAGTATGATAACTCTTACATTGACATCAGAACAGTAAAATAGAGATGAGAAGATTTTTATAAAACTTCTTGTCAAGCAGAAATCTAAGCCTACTCAAGAAACATTAGCTATTTTAATTATGATTATAATTCCCTCTTTCTAAATCATCATTGGCTACTATTTGATTTACTAAACCACAAAATAAAGAAATATTCAAAACCATACTAGATTCTCCATGTTTCATTTTGTAAATATTCTAGAATATCATAAGTTCCAGAGTTCAAGGGTCCTCAAACTCTGGAACTTATGTTCCAGTTTGTGCCAACAGCGACCTTATTAAACCAGCTGACAGAAAACATGTGAGCCAGCCCAGCAAAATCAGTAAAGTGCAGCCCAGATCAGCAGACATGCCCAACAGACTAGTGAATAATACATAGTAATAATACATGGTTGTTTTAAGCCATTACATTTTAGGGTGGTTTGTTATTCAGCAATTGCTAACCAATACAAGGGAAGCCTTGCATTCAGAGCTAGATTGGGGATCAGGCTAGCCCAACAATCCATAAAGATCCATCCGAGAATCACAGGAATACACAAACACACACACGCACACATACATATGCACACACACACAGGAAATATGTGCCAAGAAACTCTAGTTTGCATAGCTTTCTTATGAAACTGAAAAAATGTATACTGCTCCTGCGTCTGTGAAAGTAGAAAATATTAAGTGAAAAACCAAAAATTATTCCTTCAGTCACAACCGCACCCTTATTAAATAAATGTTGAATAAATATCTAAAAAATATTAAACCAAAGGGCAACAAGTAATCAGATTGCCAAGGAACCACTATGTTTTCACTCAATTGCCTTCTTGCGGATCACAGCATGCAAATGTTCTTCGAGCAGTGTACTAATTGTCTTCATTTTCTTAGAAAACCAAAAGCAAATGACAAGAGGAGTACTTTTCTAGTTCAGAAATAGAAAAGTTATTAGGGCCTTGAGAGGTAAGATCAGGTCAAAACTTGATGGCTGAAAAGATGTCTCATTCCTCCCAATCCATGTCTCCCTTCCTTCCTGAACGACTCGTCCTGTGCAACAGGCTGGTGTTGAGAATATCAGTTCCAGACACCAACTCATCTTTAGACTTTGCTGAGTTTGGAGTTTGGAGGGTCAAGTTTCAAGAAAGCCAGGCAAAGTCATTTATGAGCTATGTGAGAGTGGAAATTCCATATGGTTTCTGACTTATAAAATGTAAAATAATATTTTTTAAAAACTATCTTCTCTACTCAGACTTATTTTCTTAAAGTATAACCTTGTCTTGTGGTTACTCTCTAAAGGGGAGTATTTTAAAAGGTCTCCTTAGGAAATAAAAAAAATTATGCAAGTTCAAACTTTTGGTCTGTGTCAGCAAGTATTTCTACATACTGTTTGCCAGCAGGCTATTGGTGCCATACAATTTACTGAAGGCAGTCATCTTTCTTCAGACCTAGGTTGGATGGAAAATGGAGAGTGATTTTGACAGTTACATTTTAGATCTAGTTAACATGGAAAATATTTAAACAGAGTGTCAGGATCTCAGTTCTCTTATGCCAGAGGCCAATTATTTCCCACACTTAACTTATGAGAAAGTATTGTTCAGTGGTTAGCAGCATGACTTTGGGATTCCAGTTCCAGCTCTGCCATTTACTTGCTGTGTGACCTCAGTTTCCTTCTCTGTTGAATGGGCATAATACTTATGTCACAGAGTGGTTTTGAGGAAAGTATGTCATGTGGGTAATAATAAATAGCTAATATTTATTGAGCCTGGCTCTGTACTAAACATGTGACATCTTGTATTGTGGTTGAGCCATTACATTTTGAGGTCTATTTGGTACAGCAGTTTGATCTACCCCAACCAATACAGTTGACAAATACAGAGTTAAAAACCAAATATGTTAGTTGAATGATGTTAAAGTCTATTGGGATCAATCTGTGATGGCCTAATATCCCCACCTCTGGGAGGAAAATATACTTTGGAGATGATAAAGCAAGGAGTTAAAGAGCATGGTCTTCCATTTCAGACAGACTTGGCTGAAGCCCCAGCTCTGCCACTAACTAGCTGTGAGATAGCAGGTAAATCGTTTAACCTCTGAGGCTTGGTGAACCTAGGTGAAAAGTGGGGATGATAATCATCACCCGAGGTTTTGTCAGGATTGAATAGTGTTATGACGTAAACCTCTTGGCACCATTAATAGACTTCATAACAGCAATATTGCATCAGTAGAGCAGCCTATTTGGTGAGATGTTCTCACCAGCTGATCAGAGCACCCTTGCTAACGGGCTGAGCTGGTGACACACAGACAATTCTTACTCTTCAGGCCCTCCTTGTCTCTGGTTACCTCTCTCATCCTTCCTACTCCCAGAGTAGGCCTTCAGATATTATAGTAACAGTAATTAGGGTACTGCTTTTCCACACATTCCATCTGGATTTGATTAGATTTCCAGTCCTTGCCATTCTTCCTTTTGATCTACGACAATTGACAATTTTGTGCTTTTTTTAAGGTATTCATCCACAGTGAGTTATTTGTATTATTTTACTAATTTAACCCTAAGAGAGCAACATTATTTCCCTTTTTCCACATTCTAATGCACACTTCCAAGTTCCAGTACACAAGTAATGACTTCACTCTCAACCCCAAGTACTAATCACAGATATTAAATTCAAGGCTCATATTGCCCTCTTATCAGTGGGACGAGGCCCAGGTGAAGCCAGGTTTCCACAGGCCAGCATGGGTATTCCATGGAGTGAGAAGAACTCCCAGATCCACTTACAACTGACAAGTAATGCCTGTCACTAGAGTTTTCTAAATCAGCCTGGTGACAGTGATGTCATCTATATGGATCTGCGTCACTTCCAAATGAGAATGTGCATTAAAGTTGCCATCAGTCCTCGTTTATCCTGATGAGATGAGAGTCCTGGGACCAGCCAGACAACCAAAGAGACCCTCTCAAAGGGGCAAGTTTCTTCTCACCGAGGATGCTGCTGCTAAATTCCACTTTTTGCTAGACTCTTGGGGCACAGCCATTGTACAGCCTGCACAGCAGGTAAGGAGGGTTAAATCACTCACTTATCTCCTTTCGGTTGCCTTTCCCCTTTCTCCTCCACATCCCCACTAGCGCCGCATCACTTCAGGGTGTTTAGTTGTGTGTCGTTCTCCAAAAGTAAAATTCCCCACCCTGTGAGTATCCTTCTCACTGTCTAATGCTGTTTAAGTATTTCTACCCTGTTTTGTGTTAATATTTCTTGTAATTGACTAGATAGCACACTAAATAGGAGTGCTGATTATTCACAGAGACAATCTTGGTCTTAGTCCATATTTTCAAGTATCGAGTAAATCCCTTTGGCTTCTCCTGGGTCTAGTCACCATGGTCATAACCAGACTTCCAACTTCATGAATATCTTCCGTAACACATTAAATTGCACTCCAGCGCGCTATTTTCACTTGACTAAATTGGCACAGCTTAGTTACAGCTGTATGACTGTTACAGTATTTCCTGGAATAACTTCAACATTTATTTTATTGCAAAATACTACAAACCACATTGTGTTCACAGCAATATTCAGCTAGCACTTTAACTCCAGTATGCCTGGCTCACCTGAACTTTTTCCTCCTTTTCTCCTATTCTAGTGCTCAACAGCCGCGGTAGGAAGAAAAGTAAGAGCTGCTCAAACCAGCGGGTATAATTCCTTGGAAAATGTTACAAATTTAATTTTCTTTTGAACCACAATTAAACCAAAATTTCACTAAAAGCTTTACCAAAGTTTCAAAGGGATTTAGTAGCTGTATATATTTCTCTTTTTTAGCAATTTATCAATGCTATCGATCAGGAATTGGCAAACTATAGCCCAAGGCCAAATCCAGCCTGCAGCCTGCTTTGTAAATAACATTTTATTGGAAAACAGCCTTGCTCATGTGTTTATGTATAATCTATGGCTGCTTTCACACCACAACAGCAGAGCTGATAGTCCCCAAAGCCTAAGTTTTAACTATCTGGTCCTTTTGAGAAACAGTTTGCTGACTCTTGCTATAGATGAAAGACTTCAAGTGAATCAATTTGTATTGTATTTGTGAGGGTGATGATGGGATGGAAGAGATGATTTCTACTTGATTGAAATGCAGTTTACACTTGGGATTTTCCCTCTGAATTGGACTGAATAGTGTGCGCCCTCTCCACCCACCCCCGCCAATTCATGTCTACCCAAAACCTGTGAATGTGACCTTATTTAGCAATAGGATCCTTGCAGATATAATCAAGTTAAGTTGAGGTCATACTGGATTGAGGTGGGCCCTAAATCCAATGACAGGTGTTTTTATAAGGAGAGGGAAATTTGGAGACACAGAGGATACACACATAAAAGAAGGCCATGTGACAATACTGGCAGAGATTTAGTGATGCTACTATAATCAAAAAATGCCAAGGATTGCCAGCAGCCACCAGAAGCTATGAATACACGAGGAAAGATTCTTTCCCAGAACCTGCAGGGGGCCTTGCTGATACCTTGATTTCAGATTTTTGGCCTCCAGAACTGTGAATAAATTTCTGCTGTTTAATGCCACATAGTTGGGGGAAATTTGTTACAACAGCCCTAGGAATCTAATATATGCTCTATTCAAGTTTTGGCTGTGAAGTCCTTATACTACTTTTCTGTTTTACCATGAAAGAAAGACCAAGTAACTAATGCAATTGCAGGTCACTAATGCCCAGGAAATTTTAAATACTTGTGAGATGACATAAAATAGTCTTTCAACTTTGTAAGCTAGGCTCGGGTTGGAGTAGAGGAAAGATAGTAAGGGGAAAATAATTCTAAAATTAAGGGCGAGAGATCAGACAACTAAGGAAGTGTATTCTTTCATAGCGTTCACATTTTTTTACCTTAGCAAATAGAAAAATATTTTTACTTTTAGCAACTCTCAGGAGAACACATTGAACATTTTCTCCCCACAGGGTACACCCTCTGCTTTGAGCACTCTCGTCCTGATATCCACATTTCCCCCATTCCCAACACGTCTCTGCTAAAGTGATGCTTCATGGAGGAAGCCTTCTCCTGCCACCTCATATAACACACACACACACACACACACACACACATATCTTTGCCTAGTCCCTTTGTGGCCTATTTACCTTGATTTTTCTTCCTAGCACTTATATGTATTTGTTTATTGTCATCTTCCCTGACTAGAATGTAAGCACTACATGATGAGGAATTTTGTTCTGCTTTGTTCACTTACATATCTCCAATGTCTATGTTTATGAAGCAGGAACATGAAAAAACAGTCTTAAGCCCTGGGCTCAAATTTTGGAACTAGCATCCAGCTGTGTGGCCTTTAGTAGATTTCTCATCTCTCTAAGCCTAATTGTCCTCACCTGTAAAGCAGACATCAGAAGATTGGTAATATATGCCTAACACATTATAGCTTCTGATATAATATTATTGTGGGTGTGGAAGTATGAGCCTTTAAAGTAGAATAATTCCAGTGTTCATTCTCCAGCTTCCAGAGTGTTTAGGGGCACTAGTAGCTTCATAATTGAGACATATGTAAGTGGCCTTTAAAAATAACTTTTCACTCCCATAAATGTGTAATAGAACCAAAATGACTTCATCAGATTCATAGGGATTCTTAAGATTCATAAGAATTGATTTACCATTTTGTCTTTGAGAAAGAGAAGGAAAAGAAAAAGAAAACTAATCAAATTAGCTTAAATTAAAAGGGGAAATTTCAAAATGAGGTAAGAACATGATATCCAAGGTCAGGGAGTATAGCCAGCACGCAGAAGGGCCTATCCGAGAAGAAGAGCTGTCAAGAACAAAGGCACCTGCTCTCTCTTCTCTTTCTCCCTCCCCGTCTCTTTGCCTCTTTTCTCCACTCCTCTGTCATGTCATCCATCATCTCTAAAGTTGCAGACTCCCTTTTCTCTGCTTCTGCAGGCAGACAATGGTTGCTGTAGTCCTAGCTCTGTCTGACCGCTCAGTTGAGCTGCTCAACAGCAAACTAGAGTCATGTCCCTTAAAGTGTGACCTACATCAGAACCTCATGGATATGCTTGTTGAAAATTAAGTTTCTGGGACCCACCAGAAGTGAAGCACTGGATTCTTAATTTTTAACAAGCTGTTTTCACGATCCTTATGCACCCGAAATTTGAGGACCATGGAACTATAATCTGTGTACTAACACTAAATCACATGAGAGAGAGCCTAGCTAAGCATATGTACTGGTTTCCAGTCACCAATGGCCAGAAGGGGGCAAAGCCATAGAATATGTGTGACCATTAGGACCCATAACTATTGTTGGACACCATCCTGAGAAATAGGAAGGACCTTTGCTGAAGTTAAAACTGTTCCTATTAATAAACACCCAGGAGAGTGGAGAATGGACCCTGGAATACTGTTATGAGAAAGGCTTATGCTTCCAGAACCTTACATGTCACTAGTAACAGCCAAGAATCACAGGAAGATGCCATCTACCTTACTTACCACCTTTCAGATCTCTCTTGTGTACATTAATTGGCAGAGTTGAATTCACATCCATAGCCCTAGCTGCAAGGGAGTCTAGGAAATGTATTTTTAACTTTTCAACCTCTCCTACTGGAAGAAAGGGTGGAATGGAATTTGTGTGAACTAATGTATAATATCTAGCACGAATGGCATTCTTTGTTGTTTGTATGCCTATATGGAATGAATCACAAGAATCAATCCACCATTTTATCTTTAAATATTCCCCTATTTTAGAAGTGGAAAAATAAAACACGTTTAAAAGCATTCTGATATTTTAGTAGTAAAGGTATACTACTAGGATTCTTCAATTTGGCCAATTTGCTATGAAGTCATTGGATTAAAGATACATGATCCAAATGTCATCCAGAAGCCTTCCAAACCCAAATCCCCAAGTGAAATAGGTTCAAACCCCAACCCTAGATACCACAACCTATGCAATCCTAGAGGCCACCCTAGAATTTCTGTGAATTCCACATGGACTTATTCCACATGGAATTCCACTTGGGACTTTAACCCAAGCCTAGCTTACAAAGTTGAAAGGCTATTTTATGTCATCTTTACAAGTATTTAAAATTTTCCAGGCATTAGTGACCTGCAATTGCTTTAGTTACTTGGTCTTTCTTTCATGGTGTAACAGAAAAGTAGTCTAAGGACTTCACAACCAGAATTTGAATAGAGCATATATTAGATTTCTAGGGTTGCTGTAACAAATTACCACCAACTACATGGCATAAAACAATAGAAATTTATTCTCTCACACTTCTGGAGGCCAAAAATCTGAAATCAAGGTGTCACCAGGGCCATGCTCCTCCAAAGGTTCTGGAAAAGAATCTTTCCTTGTGCCTTCATAGCTTCTGGTGGCTGCTGGCAATCCTTGGCATTTTTTGACTGTGGTAGCATCACTCCAATCTCTGCCTGTGTCATCACATGGCCTTTTTTTATGTGTGACTCCTCTGTGTTTTCAAATTTCCCTCTCCTTATAAATTTTACATTACCTGTCATTGGATTTAGGGCCCACCTCTATCCAGTATGACCTCATCTTCACTTGATTACATCTGCAAAATCCTAAAGTCAACTTGACCTTGGGACTCCTACTTCCACATGTGCTCTCTCTGTTATGCACATTTTTGATCCAGATGAGACACTCAATCCTTCTCTAATTTCCACAAGATTCCATTCACAAAATATTAATAGGGTTAATAGACTTTACTGACAACAATGCAACAATGCAAACAACATTGAACACTAGGCCTTGTAGTTCTTACAATATCCTCTGGCTACTCCATACCCATGAGTTTTAATGATCCTAGTTTCTACTGAGTTTAAACCACCATCCTATCAGCTGATTCATCTGTCTTTAGGGGCAGGGGCAGGGGAGACTATCCTAATCTCATTCAGTATTGTTTAGTCTATATTAATTGACAGGAATGCATTTATCTGCAAGTAACGGAAATGAAGCTATTGTGACTTAAACAAATAGAAGTTTATTTTCCTAATATAACAAGATATACAGAGATGAACAGTCCAGGGCTAATATAATTGCTCAATAATTCCATTGAGATCCCAGGCTCTCTCAGTCCTTTTGTTCCGCTATTATTAGATGTTATCATTTGCTCTCATGTGCATGATCTGCTGCACTTTCAAGCATCAGGCCATTTTCTACATGATTCTAAGTCTGAAAATCAGATAAGTGCTGACTTATGGCATTCATTATATATTTTTAAATACCATGAATCATATTATACACAAAACTTTAGAAACTAAAACAGAGTTAGATTTTTAAATATATAATAACTTTCTGAACATATGCCAATTGAGGTTCTAATGCAGAGAAAAGATAATAAACATTTAAGAAATTGTAATAACAGCTGCTGTCTCTCGAACATCCCTGTGTTATGTACCAGACACTGTAATAGGCATTCCACATGCATTATTTTATTTAATTCCTATGACTCATCATTTTCCAATGAAGAGATTGAGGTTCAGAGATGTTAAGTGATTTGTAAAAGGTCACACAAATCCCATGCCTGGTGAGCCTAATTCAAAACTTCATGCTGTATCTCTCTCAGGGGCATGGAGCCTTCCTTTTGATTTACACCAAAATCCAAGCTACAGTCCAACACTTTCAATACATGCTTGTCCACTGTGATTTTTAACATATACTGAGGAAATGGAGCACACTTTATAAATTTTCTACCTTCAGATATTTTGTTGGTAGTTTGAAGATTGTTAGTCTTGAAAAGCATCCACAATATTTAGTTATGTTAAGATAGGTTGTGGATCTATTTTAAGACTAGATTTCCATGGCCCAGACATAACACCACAGTATAATGCTGCCTCCATTAACAACTGAGTTTAAGAAAATTGAAAAAACATTGAGTTAAAGAAAAGTTAATAACTTATGCAAAAGATCTGCCTGTGTTTGCAGCTGCATGACAAACTACCCTTCTTTAGGGCTGCAAAGCACACCAGCCCAATTGAAAGAACAAAGTAAGTTAAAGCTACACACAAGTTAGTATTCTATATTCAGTTCTTTTTCTGTGCCTTACCCTACTTCCCCATGCATATGGATTGCCTTCCCTTATTTTAGGTACTATAAGAACTCCTATTTCTTTCACTACTTTGCCCCATCAAAACAAGGAAGGATTTATTAAGTAGGTATATGCATTTGTTGAATGGCTGACTAGTGACACTTTGCTGAAACATATTCAAACTAAACATTACCTCCTCTAGATGTTTACACTTTGTTTTTTACATTGAATTGTAAAGTGAAAGATTATTCACAAGTAAAGAAAATTGGCATATGCAAGTAAGTAAGGCAATATGGGGAGAGAATGAGCAGAGGGACCCTTAAAGTCAGGGTAGACCTCTTCTGTTAAACCTGAAGGCCAACCTAATTAAGTCCTTTTAAGGAGATTTGGGAATGAGAATGAGAGAAACTGGTAAGCTCCCCTTTCTTCTTCTCTTGTGGTACCTATCCTAAAATAGAGGGTTCCAGTATATGGATCATCTTGGTTAATGTCATTGTCATCATCCTAGCATAATGTTTTCCTTCATCTGCAATATCATCTGATATCTGAGACCCCCTCTGACATCTGTCTCTGTAACACTGAAATAGACAAGACTTGACACTTCTGCTCACCAATCGTGTGCCAGGACTGTGCCTGTTATTTCACAGGTATGATCTCTCATATGAAATAGAATTCAACATTTCCCAAAGGGTGTCCAAGAACAGAATGTATTGGAATTACTTGAGGTACTTATTTAAATGCAGATGCCTGGGCCCTGTCACAGTTTTATTGAATCAAAATACTCTAGGGATCTTATGCACACTAAATTTTGGGAACAGCTAGATGCAATTACAGACATTCCTTGACTTATGATGGTTTGCCTTATGATTTTTCAACTTTAAGATAGTGCAAAAGCAATACATATTCAATAGAGAACATACTTCGAGTATTACCTTAATCTATTTTCTGCTGCTGCAGTGGAATACAACAGACTAGGAGAGGGGGCAGAGCAAGATGGCCAAATAGAAACCATCAGCGATCATCCCTCCACATGAACACCAAATTCAACAACTATCCATTCAAGCAAGCAGGTAGCCAGGCAATAGTCACCACGGACTTTGGGTGAGACTGGACTGGCTTTAGGTGTGACCTGGCACTGCTGGCCTCAAGGGAGAACCCACATCACTCCTCTCCCAACTCCAGCAGCCCAAGGTGGTACCACCAGGAGTCTGCAAGAGTCACAGCAGTACTGGGCTTGGGGCACCCCCAGTGCTGATATGGCTGCAGTGACCAAAGACTTAGATCAAAACACTCAATTCTCTTTGAATATCTGGAAAGCTTTCTCAAGAAGGATGAGTTCAAGAAAGCCCAAACTGTGAAGATTAAAATAAATACCTAACTCTTCAATGCCCAGACATTGATGAACATCCACAAGTATCAAGAACATCCAGGAAAACATGAACTCACCAAACAAACTAAATAAGTTACCAGTGATAGAATAAAAACTTGGAAAACAAAATGATCCTTTCTAATTTAATAAAAAATTTGTTATTTTTTATTGTTTTCTGTGAGTGAGTTATATGCAACTTGAAAAATAGTTCACGTGGCTCCCAAGGTGAAAAGATGTGAGTTACATATGCTTCACAAGGCCCCAGGCTCAAAACTAACATGAGTTAAATACAACTCACAGGGCTGTTAATGTGTTAAGGCTGAATAATATTCCATTGCGTGTGTGTGTGTGTGTGTGTGTGTGTGTATATATATGTATATGTATCTCTCACATTTTCTTTATCCATCCATCCATCAGTGGACATTTAGGTTGTTTCTATACCGTGGCTATTGTGAATGATGCTGCAGTGAACATGGGAGTGCAGATGTCCCTTCAAGATCCTGATTTCAATTCTTTTGGATAAATACCCGGACAGGGGATTGTTGTATCATACAGTATTTCTAATTTTAATTTTTTGAGGAACTTCCACACTGTTTCCCATAGCAGCTGCACCATTTTACATCTTCACCAACAGTGTCCAAGAGTTCCAACTTATCCACGTCCTCACCAACAATTCTTATCTTTTGTTTTTTTGATAATGGCCATTCTAACAGGTGTGAGGTGATATCTCATTGTGGTTTTGATTTGCATTTCCATGATAATTAGTGATGTTGAGCATCTTTTCATATACCTGTTGGCCATTTATATGTCTTCTTTGAAGAGATGTCTGTTCAAGTCCTTTGCCCATTTTTAAATGAAGTTACTTGTTTTTTCTTTTCTATTGAGTTGTAGGAATTTCTTATATATTTTGGATATTAATCCCTTATCAGATATATGGTTTGAAATTATTTTCGTCCATTTCATAGGTGGCTGTTTCACTCTATAAATTGTTTTCTACTTTGTGTAGAAGCTTTTTATTTTGATATAATCCCACTTGCTCATTTTTGCTTTTGTTGCTTTTGCCTTTTGTCTAATATCCAAGAAATCATTGTCAAGACCAATGTGATGAAGTTTTTCCTTATTTTTTTCTAAGAGTTTTATGGTTCCAGGTTTTACATTTCAGTCTATAATTCATTTGGAATTGATTTTTGTCAATGGTATAAGATAAAGGTCCAATTTCATTTTTTGCATGTGAATATTCCTTTTTTCCAGCACCATTTGTTGAAGAGACCATCCCTCCCCCATTGTGTATTCTTAGCACTCTTGTCAAAGATCAGTTGACTGCTTATGTGTGGGTTTATTTCTGGGCTCTCTATTCTGTTCCATTGGTCTATATGTCTGTCTTTATGCCAGTACCATACCATTTTAAATACTGTAGCTTGGTAATATACTTTGAAATCAGGAAGCATTGATACCTCAGTTTGGTTTTTGTTTCTCAAGATTCTTTTGCCTATTTGGGGTCCTTTGTGTTTTCATAAAAATTTTAGAATTGTTTTTTCTATTTCTGTAAAAAATGTCATTGGGATTTTGGTGGAGATTGCATTGAATATGTAGATAACTTTAGGTAGTATGAACATTTTAATAATATTAATTCTTCCAAACCATGAACGTTGGATGTATTCCCATTTGTTTGTGTATTCTTTGATTTCTTTTATCAATGTTTTGTAGTTTTCAGTGTACAAGTTTTTCACCTGCTTAGTTAAGTTTATTCTTATTTTATTCTTTTTGATGCTTTGAAAATGGGACTGTTTTCTTAATTTCATTTTCAGATAGTTCATTGTTGGTGTGTAGAAACACAACTAATTTTTGTATGTTGATTCTGTATTCTGCAACTTTACTGAATTTGTATATTAGTTCTAACAGTTTTCTTTAGAGTTTTCTCTATATATGATCATTTCATCTGCAGACAGAGATCATTTTACTGCTTCCTTTCCAATTTAGATGTTTTATTCTTTTTCTTGCCTAATTTCTCTGGCTTCAAGTACTAAGTTGAATAGAAGTCATGAGAGTGGGCACCCTTCTTTGTTCCCAATCTTAAAGGTAAAGCTTTCACTTTTTCACCATTGAATATTATGTTAGGTGTGGACTTTTCATGTATGGCCTTTATTATGTTGAGGTAATTCCCTTCTATTCCTAGTTTTTTGAGAGTTTTTATCATGAAAATATTTTATCATTTGATAAAATTCAACATCCTTTCATATTTGGTTAAAGCTTGAACATGAGAAAATACTCTTTACATTAAAAGTAAGTTCATTAATGCTTTCAGTCAGTGGTATGTGAACTTTAAAAAAAGGAGTTTTGAAGTCTAATTTTAACTAAAATTTATCTTTACCAGCTCCTAAAGCTACCTGATTTTTCCATTTTGGTAAAAGAACTTGCCTTGGGTATGGCGTGGCCAGGTTCTTAATTCAGAATCCAGTCATTCCTGCTACTTTTACAATTTGCCTATAATTATTTATGATAAAATGCTTTCAATATTATGCCAACTAAGAAACAACTGGTGGACTTTCCAACCTTGTAACCAAAATATAATTTTCTCTTTCTCATTAACTGATTCATTTTTGTGAATTTGAAATAAACTTAGGATGAAAGTAAGCTTTCAGCATGGTTGAGTCTAACTCAATAAATATCTGTTTAATAAACAGCCACAGTCTTCCCTGCTTGAGTTAGAGGATAAAATGATCATTAACTCCACAGCAACCCACAATTCATTAACAGAATTGTCCAAGTAGAGGTTCCACAGTGTGTAGGTGGCCTCCAAGATCAACCCCTGCACTTATTTGTAGACCTCTGTTACTCTTTAAGGTGTCACCACACACTCCTTCACCAACTGCCAATTTGACACTAATACAGACAGTCCCTAACTTACAACGGTTCAGCTTAACATTTTCTCAACTTTATGAGGGGATTATTGGGGTACATTTTTGACTCACAATATTTTTAACTTACAATGGGCTTATCAGGATGTGACCCTCTTGTAAGTCAAGGAGCATCTGTAATTGTTTTATATAAAGCAAAACGACATGCACAACCTCTGCTTTCTTTAAACCCTAAGAAAATTTTAAAATCTACTCGTTTCTTGTGGTGGTTACAGTAGTTGACTCTCCCACATCCATTTACCTCACATGATCATTATAAGCCAGTGAGATAAACCATCTCCCCTTGAGATGTTTAAGAACAGGTATTTAACCTTATTTAGCCAAAAAGAGGTGAGTATATATCTGTGCTGGCGGGTGGCAGGAGGAGTTTCTAGTAAAAATTTATCTACTCTGAAAAAAGGGAATTGGATGAGAAGATTCTTTTTCTTTTTCCAAATGTTGTCAAGTCATGAAAGCCTAAGATGAAGCTAACAGAGTCAAGAAGAGCCCAAGGAATCACAGAGGAGCAGAGGCAGAACTAAGGCACGGATATAATGCATCTGGAGTCTACCCTGCCTCGGGACAGGTATGTATTATAAATGTATTATGTGAGATAATACACTTATCATTGTTTTAGCCCCTATGAATAAGGGTTTATCATTACTTGAAGGTGAGATCATCCTAATTACAAGCTCCTTAGTCCCATGAGTTGCTCTAGCTTTGGTTTGCTTATACCCATTCCCTACCTTTCACATGTTTCATACATGAAACTGTCTTAGTGATGTTCGACCAGGCTTAGCTAGTTTTCCAAGTTATTGCCCCAGGGGCATTGTATTCTCTTCTTTATAGTCACACACAAACCCTTAAGCTCGATACCTTTTGGCCTACTTCTCTTTCTGTTGTTCAGGCTGGAAATAGAAGACCTTAGCCAAATATTGTGAGTGCATAAGTATAGAGTAAATGAAAAAAACAGGAAAATAAGTTGCTCAGTGAGATAGAACATTTCAATCTCAAAAGGCCAATTGGTTCTGTAATGTTTTCTTGTGTGACTGTCAACTTTAAATTGTTGATAGCAGCTACCTTTTACTAAGAGCTTATGATGAGCAGAGTACTTGACACACTATCTCATTTAATTCTCACCATACTGTAAATCATTAGAATATAATCTTCATTTACTAATGAGAAAAGTGAGATTTGGACAGGTAAAGTAACTTGCCTAGGTCACAGAGCTAAAAAGGGGCCAATCCTACAGAATTGCCCTCTGCCATATACAACTAGAAAACTGGAAAAATATATAAAACAATTATCTCTAAGCTTTAAATAATAGGCAGCACAGGCCTGTGATCCCCAAGAGAAGGGAAAAAATTAGATAAGTCCTATGATTGCCCTAGCTCTCTGCCTAGAGGCACATTCTGGACTGCAGTACAGAGAGGCAGACACCAAACAGCTTGGCAATCTTGCTGAGTTGAAAAAACAGATATTGAAGTTTTGGCTTTGGTGACTAATATTTATGCGGCATAGTAGCAGAGAGGAGGAAGTTATTTAAAAAAAAAAAAAGTTCTGGAAATCTGCTAGGGAATCCCCTTGAGATTTTGGCTGCATACCAGTCTGCACTTGTGTAGAGAGAAACTCCATGAAACCAGGCAAAGAATATATGCTAGGAAAAAAACAATTGCCAGGAAGCTTAAGTCAAGCAATTCTCAGGGCTCATACATGACTCACATATGGCAAAAGTAGAGACTTTGTTAAATACACAGGTCATTCAGTAGAGATCTGGGAAGGGTAACACATTAGTAGTGGGGCTAAATAGCCTGGGCATAAAGGCTACTCTAGACTTGCCCTTAGAAAATTTATAAA
Organism: Daubentonia madagascariensis; assembly: GCA_023783475.1. Classification (NCBI taxonomy): domain Eukaryota; kingdom Metazoa; phylum Chordata; class Mammalia; order Primates; family Daubentoniidae; genus Daubentonia; species Daubentonia madagascariensis. Next base: position 39,908,884 of record JAKFHU010000600.1, read on the forward strand.
CAAAGACTTTAAAGGATCAAGTTAATCATAAAGTAACTTAACAGCCTACCAGAACAAAGTCCAGCATTCTTTAAATGAATACAGTAATATCCAGCATTCAACAATGCAAAATTCACAAGGTGAAGTATCCAATAAAAAATGAATAGAGTTATGAAGCAGTAGGAAAACGTGACCCATAAAAAGGAGAAAAATTAATCAATAGAGGCTCAGAAATGACACAGATGATAGAATTAGCAGATAATGACTTTAAAACAACTATTATAAATACACTCAATATGCTCAAGACTTAAAAGAAAACATGAACACAATGAAGAGAAAAAAAGAAAACATAAAAAAGGACATAAGAAAAAAATGGTTTGCTGTAAGTTTGGGAAAAAAAGGAAACAAGAGAGCTTCTAAAAGTGGAAGGGAGCTGAAAAATACAACATTTTAAATGAAAAACTCAACAGAGATGAAGAGAGCTTAAACAATACAGAAGGAAAGAGCTTGAAGACACGTACCACCCAAAGTTAAACACAAAAGAAAAGACTAAAAAAAAATGAACAGCACATCATTGACAATATCAAGCACTCTAGCACATGTAATTGCAGTTTTAGAAAGAGAGGAATGTTTACAGAAAATATTTGAAGAATTATAGGTCAAATATTTTCCCCCAAATTTGATGGACACTATAAAACCAGATCCAAAACCTTTTGGTCAATGAAAGAAGTATAAACACAAAGAAAGCAAAATTATTGAAAACAAGTGATGAAGAGAAAATCTTTAAAGCAGCCAGAGAAAAAGGACAAATTACTACAGAAGAACAAAGATCAGAATAGCCACAGGTTTTCCTAAAAATTTATGCAAACCAGAAGACAATGGAATGGCACCTTTAAAGTTCTGAAAGAAACTAAACCTAACATTCCACAGCCAGTAAAAATATCTTTCAATAATAAAAGTAAATAAAGATGTTCAGACCAAAAAATCTGAGAAAATTCATTACTAACAAAAATGCACTACAAAAAATGTTAAAGAAAGTTTTTTAAGCAGAAGGAAAATGACACCATGTGGACACTTGTTTCTACACAGAGGAATAAAGAGATCTAGAATAGCCAATATATGAATAGATAAATATAAATTGTCATTTTGAGAGTCTTCAGAACTTTTTTCTTGGTAAATTAAAATGCTGGTTTTAATTCATGGGTTTTATGTGTCTCTGTGGATTTCTAAAATGAAGATGCCCTTCTTTGTCCGTATTTCTTCAGGGCTATTAGCTAAATATACTCACTTGGTTATTTACTATTTGTTGATACTTGAACTGCTCTTTGTTGAAATTCAAAGAAGTTGACTGACCCACTCCCTAAAGTGGCAGAGCCAGAATTCAAATTTAGATTTGTTTGGAGCTAAAGACATTTTGATCAGTAAAATGACAGAATATGTAATTTCCCAGGTAAAATTCTGATGAAATAATTCTCTACTCTGTTTTTGGTGGAGTCTTTCTCATGCAAGAAAAATTCCTTAGAAATGAAGTGGTTTTTTTTTTAGAGGATGCTAAGAATTTTGTTTGCTTACTTATTTATTTAGGCCCTATCTAGTGACAAAACATGAGGTAGGTTTCAGGAAAAAAAGTTACAACAAAAAACTAATAATGATGATGATGACGATATAGGTTTATAATCCCTTATCTGTAATTACAAAATCCAAAGAGCTTTAAAAACCCAAAGTTTTCAAATAATTTATTCAATGGCAAAATCTGATTTGGATTAATGTGTGGCTGTTTATAATGTACTTCTTGTGAATATTCATGTGTTTCACTGCAGAAATATCAATGTGTTTGAGTTGGGATGCTGAAGACATTATACAAGATACAATACATGCACCTTGTTTCTGTTTTAAAATCCAAAAAATTCTGAATTCTAAAATACATCTGACCCCAAGCGTTTAAGAGAAGGAATTGGAGGCCTATAATATAATTAGTATTTATTGAGAAGTTACAATGTTCCAGGAGCTATTCTAGGCACTTTATATTTGTTAACTCATTTGATTTAATAAGCATAGTTGTGGGGTTTCCAAAACCTGAGGCATCTCCAAGAGAATATGCAATATGAAGAAAAATAAAAGGAAACAAATATTTAGTGCACACAGGCCATTGGGGAATTTTTCTCTCTATATATATATCTCACCTGGAAGAACTCAGGTCTCAAGGGTCCACCTTTAAAAAAGACGTGCTTCAGGCGGCCCTATTGCATGTGAAGATAAGTTTCAAAATCTTTAGTCTCCCTAGTGGGGAGGATCATTCTTAAACATTCACTAACTGATGCTTAGAGTAGAAAGAAAGTAATTCTTCCTATGTCAGGTCTTATTTTTCTTGAAACCACCAAGTTGTGGAAAATAACTGTGAAAGGAAAAAAATGAAGTAAAAGAAAATGAACATCTAAATTACATTTTCATTTGTAGTGAAGTCATTAGACAAATTCTACTCTATAGTTCTAAGTTACTTCTTGAACAGCAAATATATACTGGGGTTGTGAAAATACTTATGGAAAATAAAATTTTATCTGATGAGAGGATTTTATTTTTTTCACAGAGTGCTGAATAAATAAGTATTGTCTTCTAGGGATGAATGACTAAGGAAAGAAACCAAATTTAATTAATACTTTAATCCCTTTTTTAGTTATCCATTTCCTGATGCACAGAACTAAATGAAATCATGGGAAATTGATTTTCATGCTAGGCTTAAATAGTAAAATATCACTGGTCAACTTAATATCCCAAATTACTTGCTATGCCCCATTACGTTGAAAAGGAAGTCTAAACAGACCTCAATTATATGACATATCATTATATTATGATACATTGATTACTAGCTTACAAGCTTGACTTCTACAAACCATATATGTCCTCTAATTTCAAGAACTATGCAAACAAAGATAAATTAAAAACAAGCAAAAAGAATAGTCACTCCCCTTGCTCTCTAACACAATATAAAACATAAGGCAATTTATCACAATTGATGGAAGAGGCAGTACTGTCTTTATTCATCTAATTCTTAAGAACTAAAAAGAGTTCAAGGTGGAATGCATTTTTGTCATCCAATTCTTAACAGTGGTTTATAGAAGTGAAGCATCTTTTGTCTGGGGACATCAGACCAATTTACCCACGAGAATTATAATAAAAGACATAGACTTCTTACTTAATTCATCTAGATGCAATACCAAATAAAATTACTAATTACTGACTCTATGTCCTCCAATTATTCACTAATTTAGCTCACTCAGTGTAAACCCTTATTTCCAGGTTCAATGGTGAATAAGAAAAAGTATCAGAATCAACTATGATTGCTGCCTGCCTTCAAAGAGCAAAGACCTTTTAGTTTAATGTGGAAGATATAGACATTGTGTTGTTGAATTCAATTCTGGCAAATCGCTATAAATCTTTGGGAAACAATATTTGATCTATTGTCTTAGCTAGATTCCCCTAAAGCAGATCTTGAAATGAGGATTTGTGTACAAGGAAGTGATTCCATAAGAAACTAATAAGAAAGTGAGGGAAGCACAACAAAGAAAAAAAATGTGACCAGGAAGGCTGTGATTTCAATAAATTCCTGGGAGGGTAGTTTCAGTTTGATTCCACAGGAGATCTCTGAAGTACAAGTTACAGCCTCAAAGGCTTCCTTCCTTAAGGCAAGGAAGCTGGACTTTCATGTCCGCAAATGATTATTCATTAGCTGAGCATTACCCTGGGGAATCATAAACTCCCAATCTCTTCTAGTTTTCTGTGTCTGTGGGTAAAGCTACTCCAGCAGCCTGAGGACAAGCCTTTGAAGAAGAGTGACAGGTCAGGACTGTTAGAAGCAAAAGCACGTTAAAGCTGGGGGAGGGGTGCACAGAGGGAATAAAAGGGGTCTGAGTGAATCTATGTGAGCAAAGGTAGTGTCTACTATCAAGAAGTATGGGAGAGTGATGTCAGCAAGATGGCAGAATAGGACTTTCCAGCACTTGTCACCTCATAAAAACACCAATTTGAACAACTATCCATGCACAAAAATAGTTCTTCAAAATAGTTCTTCAAAGAACTAAAGGACCCAGGTAAAAAATTATAGCACCTAGATAGAGCACAGAAATAAGAAAATATGCACTGAAGAGGGTAAGAAAAACAGTTTCACATTATCTGTGTCACCCTTCTCCCAAGCCTGTGTCACCCTTCTGCCAAGCCTGTGTCACCCTTCTCCCAAGCCTATGTCACCCTTCTCCCAGCACAGGATGGACAGAGACAGATACCCTTCTACTGGGGAAAAGAGTGGCCCTGGCTCTAGACACATTCCCTGTGCAGTGTCCAAACACACTCCAGCAGCCCCAGGTACCAGACAAGCACACACAGACCCAAGTTGTAGGCAAGACCCCAAGATACAGGCTCTAGACATGCCCAGTGCCAGGCTAACGTCTGCAGATACAGGCTCCAGGCCAGCCCACAAGGCCCCATGCCCCTGCCTCCAGGCCTGCCCCAGTGCTAGGCTGGCACTCACGGCTTCAAGCACCAGGCCAGCACATATGGACACAGGTGTCAGGCCAGCCCTCATGATTACAGGCTCTAGACCCACCCAATGCCAGGCCAGCCACTGCAGCCCCACACTCCAGCAGACACAGGGTTCAGATCTACCCCAGTAGACCCAGGCTCCAGGCTGACACCCATAGCCCTGGAATACTGGTCTGCCCCTGCAGACTCAGCCTTCAGGCCTGTCCCAGTGCCAAGCAGGTGCCTGTGTTCCCAGGCTTCAGGCCAGTCCTCATGGATCTAGCCTCTAGGCCTGCACCCACAGACCAAACCTCCATGCTGGCCCCTGAAGACAAATGCTCCAGGCTGGTCCCTGTGGCACCAAGCAACAGGCCAGCACCCATGGACCCAGGCTCCAGATCAGCCCCCATGGACTCAGGTTCCAGGCCCTCCCCAGAGCCAGGCCAGCCCCAGACTCCAGGTCAGTCCCCATGGCCACAAGCTCCAGTGGACCCTGAGTCCAGAGCCATTTCAACAGACCCATGGTCTAGGCCCACCACAGTAGACTCTAGTGCCAGACTAGCCCCCATGGACCCAAATTCCAGGTTTGCTCCTGTGGACCCAGGCTCCAGGGCAGTCCCTGCAGACCAAGGGCCCAGGCCTGACCCTGTGGACTGAGGCCCCAGGCCTATCCTGGCACCAGGAAAGCCACCATGAACTCAGGCTCAAGGCCTGCCCAAGCACTAGATTGGCCTCTGTGGACTTGTGGACACAGGGTCCAGGTCTGCTTTTGTAAACCAGAATCCAGGCCTCTCTTTATGGACTCAAATGCCAGGCCAGCCTCAATGGACCCACTTAGTTGTGTTTCTGTACACTAACAATAAACTATGAAAAAGAAATTAAGAAAACAATCCTATTTACAGTAGCATCAAAAGGTATAAAATGCTTAGGAGCAATTTCAATCAATGAGGTAAAATATCCGTACACAGAAAACTATAAAACATTGATGAGAGAAATTAAAGAAGACATAAATAAATAGAAAGATGTTTCATGTTCATGGATTGTAAATATTAATATAGTTAAAATGTCCATACAATAATATTGTTAAAATGTCCCAAGGTGATCTATGGATTCCATACAATTCCTATCAAAATCCCAGTGGCATTTTCCACAGATATAGAAAAACAATCAAATTCATATGAAACCATAAAAGACCCCAAATAGCTAAAGCAATCTTGAACAAGAAGAACAAAACTGGAGACATCATACTTCTTGATTTCAAATTATATTACACAGCCATAGTAATCAAAACTGTATGATACTGGCATAAAAACAGACACAGACCAATAGAACAAAATAGAGAGCCCAGAAATAAACCCACACGTATACAGTCAACTAATTTTTGACAAAGGCTCCAAGAATACACAATGGGGAAAGGATAGTCTCTTCAACAAATGGTATTGGGAAAACTGGATATCAATATGCAAAAGAATGACATTGGACTCTTTTCTTACAACATGCACAAAAATTAACTCAAAATGGATTAAAGACTTAAATGTAAGGCTTGAAACTATAAAACTCTTAGAGAAAAACATAGGGGAAAATCTTTATGACATTTGTTTTGACAACAATTTTTTTGGATTTGACATCAAAAGCACAGGCAACAAAACACGATTTTAAAAGTTGGACTATATGAAACTAAAACGTTTCTGCACAGAAAAAGAAACACTTAAAAAATGAAAAGACAATCTATAGAATGGGAGAAAATATTTGCAAGCCATATATCCAATAAGGGATTAAGATCCAAAATACATAAGGAGCATAAAACATGAGATCCTTATATATTTCAAAATATACAAGGAACTCCTACCGTTCAATAGCAAAAAAACCCCACATAAGTCAATTAAAAATAGGCAAAGAATCTGAATAGATATTTTTCCAAAGAAGACATACACATGGACAACAAGTATATGAAAAGATGCTCAACGTCACTAATTATCAGGGAAATGCTAATCAAAACCACAATAAGATATCACCTCACAGTTGTTAGGATGGTTATTATCAAAAAGTCAAAAGAAAACAAGTGTTGGTGAGGATGTGGAGAAAAGCAAACACTTGTACAATGTTGGGAGGAATGTAAATTGGAATAGCCATTCCAATAATTTATTGAGTATGGTAATTTCTCAATAAATTAAAGATAGAACTACTATGATCCAGAAATCCCACTTCTGGGTAGTTATCCAAAGGAAATAAAATCACTATCGCAGAGAGATATCTGCACTCCCATGTTCATTGCAGCATTATTCACACTATGGAAATAACCTAAGTGTCCACTGAGAGATGGATAAAAAGAAAAGGTGATATATATATAGAGAGAGAATGTTATGGAATATGGAATATTTTATATATATATATAATGGAATATTATTCATCCTTTAAAAAGAAAGAAATCTTGTCATTTGCAACCACACGGTTGAACCCAGATGACATTATGCTAAGTGAAATAAGCCAGACACAGAAAGAAAAATACTACATTATCTCACTTTCTCACTTTTATGTGGAATCCAAAAATAAAAAATAAAAAAATAAAAAGTTGCTGTCATAGTAACAGAGAGCAGAATGGAGGCCACCAGGCGATTGGGGGTGGGAGGGAGGGAGAAGGGGAGATGTTGGTGAAAGGATACAAACTTTCAGTTACAGGATGAATAATTTCTGGAGACCTAATGTACGGCATGATGACTATAGTTAATAATAATGTATTATGTACTTGAAATTTGCTGAAAGAGAAGATCTCAAGTGTTCTCACCACAAAAAAGAAATGGTAACTAGGTGAGGTGATGGATATGTTAGTTTCATTGTGGTAAACATTTCACAATGTATACATATATCAAAACATCATATTGTACACCTTAAATACACACAATTTTTATCAGTCAATCACACCTCAGTAAAGCTGGAAGACATTCTAGGTCATGCTGTTTACATTATCTTTTTAAATTCTTTTAAAATTTGATTGTCAGAAAGAAATTTTTTATATAATATTATTTCTAATTTTCTTCTTCTTACATTAAACAAACTGATCCCGAATTGACTACAGTTAGATTTGCTGCTACAAATGGCTCTTGGTAGTATGTGTTCAATTAGATTTTACTTAATTCTAAGAAATTTCCCTATAAAATTTGCATTATTTTTATTAAAATTATGCATATACATAATAGTAATATAAAAAACAAAAAATGTCTAAGAAAAAAATCATCAAAATTCCATTTCCCATAATCACAAATAACATTTCAATCAGTGTCTTTCTAAAGAGAAGGATATAATTTTACATAAATGGAATCATACTTAGGCATTTTTCACTTGTTTTTTTCACTCAACAGTATGTCACAAATACCTTTCCACGTCAATAAATGCTGAGCTATGTCAAGTTTAATGACTTGAGAATTTCATTATTTGTATGTGCAATAATTTACTTAATCAGTCCCCTATTGATGGATATTTAGGATGTTTCCAAGTTTTCTACATTAAAAACAGATATATAAGAAACATTCATGTGCTTACATCTTGTCACTCTTGTGTGATTATCTCCATAGGAAAAATGCTTAGAACTGGGATTATTGGGTCAGAGTCTGATATTTTACAAGTCGCTAGACTGTGTTCCAGAATAGACCACAGATTTACAAGATCCTTCCCCCCATTTAATGCATAACCCTAAATGTACATTTAAAAAATAACTTCACTCCATGAGCAATCTAGAGACTTTTTTCTATTTTCTCTGATGTAAGTCTCACTAAAATACAGGTCTTCAAGAACTGAAATAAATAATTTCCATGAAATTTGTTTTTAACAAGTTTTAAATTCTGTGATAGTTATAAGATGATGTATTCAGGTTTCAAGAAAAATAAAAATTGATTGCTTTTCCCGCTGGCATTTAAAACTCTTGTTACATAGGAAAGATTTAAAATATATTCACTGTGAGAATATCTATTTTCCTGTTGTTAACAGCAACCGAAAAATTGTTGTAAAATATAGTAATATTAATTTTAGAAAAATGTACAAATCATTAATTGTTATTATTTAGAACAAAGCTATTTTATTGGAGGAAAGAATAGAGAAGTAATTACCACTTTTTGTGACAAAATTGAAAGTGACTCTGCCATTCCATCTCAGTTTAATTGAGATAGAGGTTTGCTGTGTTTAAACAAAAACCTTGAAACTTAATAATTTGTGCAGGTTAGAAAGCCTAATCTCAGAGGATTTGGAATGAGGAAGACCATATCTGTTAGAAGAGACAAATAAAGATTGCCCTCTAGATATGAAAGATGGATCTGTCTTCCACTTATAAGACTGACTTAGGGATAAAACCAGTGAATGCTACATTAGATGCCATGGTCCCTGGCCATCTACCAGTGTCAACCAATTCTGGTACCTGGTGTGTCTAGGGATCTGTATTCTCTAGGGAAACTGATCAGAGTCAGTGCTGGTGAGGTTTGCAATGTCTCCATTCCTTCTGAAGGCCAAGAGTGAACATGCACACTAACGACTATGTGAAGTTCACGGGAAGATGGCTGCTTTGGGAAGATGATTCTGTAAACAAGCATCAAAGCCCTTAATTCATTTTTCTTTACTATGAAAAATTCATAAGCACTGTTCCTCTTTCTTTGCCCTGTATATATTAGCTTATGCTACATTTTTACTCTTTATTTTCCTGTTTAAATTAAATCTCTATTATTCATTTACATCATTTAATGTATATTTATTGAATACCTGTTACTGATCAAAAATGGTTCTTAATACTGAGGGTACAGCAGTGAATATAACACATTCTCTTTCCCAAAGGAGCTTAATTTTTTAGCTGGGGAGACATACAATAATCAATTAGACAAATAAATAAATATTAGGTGGTGATGTCAATTTATCATGGAAAAGTAGAGCAGATAAGGAAGATAGAGAATAATGAGGAGTGACAGGGAGTGTGCTGCGTCAGAGACCATGGTCCTGGACTGCATCTCTGAAGAGGTGGTATTTGAGCAGAGGCAAAGGAAATGAGGAGCCTTGTGAATATACAGAGGAAGAGAGTAAAACTCCAGACAAAGTGAACCGGAGATAAGATGAGAAGCAGTCGGAGAGTTTTTAAAGAATTATTCTGACTGCTGTGTAGAGGAGCCACACTGACATGAAGCAGATTGAGGAAGATTGTTGTGTGAGCAGAACTGGAAGAAGAAATCAAGAAATCAAAAGTTTAGTGTCAGATATGTTGAGTTTGAAATGACATTCAGACATCTATGGAGATGGCAAGTAGACGGTTTGATATATACATGTGGAGTCCCAAAGAGACATCTAAAGAAATGTATCATAAAATGAATCATAACACCTCAGGGCTGGACGAATCCTTTAAACATCATCTATCCCAAACATCGTTCAGATGCTTGAATCTCCTCTACAGTATTCCTGCCCATCAATTATTCAGCCTAACTCAAAAGGGTATTCATTACCACCACCATCCTGAACCAGTCCACTCCATGCCAAGATAATTTTGACCAGTAGAAAATTCTTCTGGATGATAATATCAGTCTCCCTGTAAATTTCACCCACCAGGCCTAGCTCTAACCTTTGGATCTATGCAAAGCAGCATCTATTCAAAGATACGGAAAGAAAATTCCAACTCCCTGTGAGAAAGAACTATTCAATTATCAGAGTCATCCTACATTATACAGGGCATGTCCCGAGGAAATGAAGTTACAGAATACAGTAATTTAGGGAGAAGTTGGATATAGATTCTGAGGATTCACACATTAACTAGATTTCTAAGTTCCCTTTCAAGGTTAACGTTCTAACTCTGATGAAGATCTGTTTACAGTATGTTAAATATATCATAATCTATATTTATTAATAATATTGGTTTGAGGGGGATGGATCACTCTATATAAAAGTGTTGTATGCCTGCTCTACACAGCTCAGTTCTACATGTTGAACCCTATTTTATACTTGACATATTTTGAAGTAAAAAATAATATCAGCACCCTGGTCCTCTCCAGAGACATAGTATCTTTAAGAGCTATGTTCTAACAATAAATATTCAGAAGGAGGAATAGATCCCCCTCTTGGCTTCTATTTGAAACAGTCATTCCTTTAGAAAGTGGGGGGAACAACTGAGGGTTCTAAAGGGTTAACCTAAACCAAAAGTAAATGCTACTATACTTCAAAATAGATAAACATAAAAAATTATATAGTAAGTTAGATGTTGCATGTTTGCATTGACCTATTTCAGCTTTATCTCTGAGTTTGCACTTCAAGAGTTCCATACCAAAATAACCTCTTGGTTCTTCCATAAATTGAACAGAATCAATGTGTATGAAGTGTGAGAATTTATGTATTTTTTCAGAGTTTTGAGAGATTGCCAAACTCAGAAAATAGAATTCTATTTCAAAATTGCTAAAGTAATGGACTTCAAATAAATGCTCCAACCTGCTCATTTTCAATGGCCTGTGAAATGCCTACATTCATTTATGTATTCAGCAAACAGTTCTGGAGTTTACTATGGGTTGTTATAGGGCCAGGCACTGAGAAATTTATTTTTTACCTCTTTGAAGGAAAATAAGCTGCAGAATAGAATGATAGTGCAAAAAATGTAAAGAAACTAGTGGGCCAAGAATTACTGGGATATCAACACAGAACCATAAAAAGATGGTTTCAATAACTATGTCCTATACAAGATGATCCAAGCATGGAAACAGAATACACTTTTATGAGGTAATTTTTCTGTTACTGTTTTAACAGATAAAATGTAAGAAAACTTTCTCCATTGTTTTATGTCCTGAACTATGCTGAGATTTCTTTCTTTTAATGTTGCATTTTATGCCACATTTACATGGCACCTGTTGAGCTGGTTATTTTAAAATGTAAATAGGTACTTACACACTTGCATCACTACATTTAATTCTGGACTCATAAAATGCTTAATTTGAAAAGCACCTAACCAAATGATAAAATAACTTCAATTTTATACCTGCACATAATTTTTTTCCTCTTTAAATGTAGTTTCTGCAGCTACAATGAAATGGAAAAGAAGTCTTATGGGAACCATAAGGTGATGCTGCTCTCACAGCTTTGAAAGCACAGCAGCTGTTGTAGCAGAATTCCTCATCCCTTCTACCACCCCAGATGTGCAAGCCCTGGCAAAGCTTCAGACTGAGCCACAATCCCTTTGGCGAATCAGAATTTCATGTGGTCCCAGTAACCAAACAATTTTTCTCTGTGGAGATACTCGAGCTTTTTAAACTACTAATATCAGAAATAGCTGGGGTTTTTAAAAATTTTTATTTTTATCCACAGAGAAAAGAGAAACAATCAAAGACAATAGAAATAATTTAAAGGAGGGCTTTGTTTACCCCTATACTTCAAAAGAGAAACCTAAAAATTTCAAAGGCATCCTTGTCAGGAAGTTAACCTCTGTCCAGAAGGCCGAGGGAACAGGGCCTTCGTGTTGGTCCTTGTGAAAATATACTGTCCTTGATGACAAAATCTTCATGAATCCTAACCTGAATTATGTTCCTTGCCAGGTCCCAGCACACCCAATCAAAAAAGGGAAGAGGATGGAACATCAATAGTGACCCTCGGGCTTGGGGATTTTCCTCTCTTTCTTCTTTTTTTTTAAGCACCAGAATACTTTCTTTAAAAAAAATCACACCAGGAAGTCCAAAATGTAGAACAAATAAAATGATAAAAGTAGAGGTGCTTTCCATTTCAAATGGGAATGGTAGGATAGAGGTTCTAAGTTGCTAATTTCTTACTTTTTCCCACTCTAACCCCAAGTCATCTCAACAATAATCATCATCTTCATCATAGTTTTAATTTAGATCATACAGACAGACCAGTTTTCTCACATTTTGCTAAATGTTTTAGGAGTGATATTAGATCCAATCATAACATCCAGGTGGTATCAAGTTCATTCTGCTTCTGATTTTTAGCACATAGCCTGACTCCAGATTTGTCCCTCAGTGCAGTGAGTAAAAACTGCACAAAATTATAGTTAAATTTTTTAAATGAAAACTACATGAACACGTTGTGCTTAAAGTGACAAAAAGGTGGGAGAATGGGTTATTTCCCACTTTAACCCAATGTAATGGTGACATTAAATACATTGATTCTGGAGTCATTAAGTTCATCGTTTCTAGAATCATAATGCCTGGGTTGGAATCCAGCCTCCATACTGGTTACCTATGTGACCTTAAGCAAAGCTGTTAAACTCTTCCAAAGATTTTGTTTTGGCCATCTACAAAATGTGGATAGTAATAGTGCACATCTCAAAGAATTGTTATAGGTATTAAACGAGTAAAGTTTATGGCGTATCGTGAGTACCCCACAAAAGTTAGTTACTATTGTTATCAGGCTGTGGTATTGCACTCTGCTTTATGGAGATGGCATCAGTAGGATTGGTGTCCCAGCTTCAGCACAGCAAACTGACATGGAATTGGCTTTGCTGGACAGTAAACAACATCAGACCCACCACCCACCATGAGACCCTCTGGTTCCCATAGCAGCAGAACACAGTGCTGGTGGCAGGGATGGCTTGAGGGTGGGCTCCAGTGGCAGTGAAGAGCTCCTTCACATGGCTTTGAGGCTGCTAGAGGGCTCTTTACTCAAGCAAGTCAAGGTCCCTGAGAAAGTCAAGAGTTTGGCATATTTGAAGGACAGTGAGATGGCCAGTGTGGTACAGTGATGTGAGCAAGGGAAGATAGGAGAATATGACACAAGAGAGGTAACAGGACCAGGTCACGTGTGTGTTGGTGGGGGGGATTTACCAGCTATTCTACAACTCCTGACTTTTATTCTGAATGAGATGGAAAACCAAGGCAGGAGTCTGAGAAGTGAAAATCATCTGCTTTGTTAAAGTAAATGTCTCGTGAGACTTGGCATCCATATAAGGCCAATGAACTGGATATGCTTTGATCTTGGTAGTCAAGCAAACCACATACATGTCACTCATTGTGATCACAAAGTACATTTTGCAGGTATTTTACAGTATCCAAATTAATTTTAGAAATCATTAGGAGTGTCTGGATAATTGTCAAACTTCCTTTAGATGCTGTGTTGCTATAGTATTATTTACTGAGTTACTGAGCTGTGAAATACAGGCCAAGTATAATAGCCACAAAGTCCAGTTCAAATCTGAAGCAAGTGGCAGCTGGTGTTTGTACCATCCGTGGGTCACTGAAAGTGCTACTCTACGTTGGAACAGCCCAAATTTGATGGAACCAGAAACAAGGAAAAGCCTTAAAATGTTAGGAAACATTCAGTGACAACCACTCCCCAAATCAGAGATTGTGCGTGCGTTCCTCAAATTTACAACAGAGGCAAGCCCTCACAAAGGCAGGGTGCGTTACCTACAGTACATATCTGCTGACTGGATTTTATTTTAACGTTAATGTAATGTGTCAGCATTTCCTACTTTCTGGATCTAAAGCCAGTTCCATCAATCATCTTTGAGGCTAGCTCTGTCATAAACACCCCGATGAGCTGAGGTAATATTTTCCAAGAACAGGCAGTTACATGTCCCCTTGTTTTCTCTGCTGTAGGAATCTGTTCCAATATTTGATCACCCCACCCAAGAGATGACCTACAGAATAAATGCTCGGTCAAGGATTAACAGATACTCACAGCACCCTGTGTGTTAAAACATCAAGTGAAATTTCTATAAAAGTTCTTACTTTAACCACAGTGTCGATAATGTAGCCACTATAATTTAATCACTATAGCCTGATGGCAACACAAGGCATGAAATTTTACTTTAAAAACTGAAGCCTCAAGGCTATCTAGCCTGTTACCTTTACAGATGAGCAAATTGAAGTCCAGAGAGGTTAGGAGACTTCTACTGAGTCTCAAAGCAAGTTAATTGCAAAGCCACAACTATAATTCATGTCCTATGACTCTTACCTCAGGGTTTCTTCCATTTCATGATGCTTCTTCTCAAGCTGTGTGAATTACTTAAGGTTCTAAGGTAGAAAGCAACAGAAACTGTCTTGGCAAATACAAGCACAAATAGTGGAATTAATTGAAAATTTATGGAGGAGCCAAAAATTGGAAAGAAGAGTCTTGAAATGGACAGAACCAGGTGACTTGAGAAGGTCTTTGTAGCAGGAACTGCTGTCAGCCTTCTCCAAATGCTACCATTGGCATGCAGAAATTCCCAACAGTTTCCTCCAACCTTACCTAATTCCACCCAGGACTTAAAGTTGCACAAGACTCTGATAATACTATGTTACCTCTTGGTTGTTCTTGAGTGATAAGAAAAAGGATCTGATGGGAGGAGCTCCTAGGAGCCTCCCCTGTACAGTCCAGAGTGAAAGAGCAAATATGTGGATTTTCCACCCCTCCAAGACTGCACACAATGGGGAGTGTTAATTCTCCTAAGTGTAATCAGGGTGCAGGTAGAAAGGGGTATTGGTGCTGAGTAGTCAACATCTGATAAATGTCTACTACAAGATGAAATACATACATGAGACCTTGTACAATCTGAAGAAAAAGGGAAACTGAATTTCGGATATTAGAATTCTCCTATAAATTTTGATAGTCAAGCACAATAGTTTTCTATTAAGTTGATAAATTGTGTATTTATTGTAAAAGTGACATGAATAGTTAAAGATTGATTTATTGTCTGATGATGCATTGAATTAGAAATCTGGTTAGCACACTTAAATCATTTAATTTCCATAACACTAGGACATAAAAGGGAAGAAATACTGGTAAATTTATAGCCTCCATTAACTATTTCAACTACTTAAGAGAATGAAGTCATTGTTAACACCACAAGACAGTAACTGTTTTGAAGATTTACTGACAAAATTAGGTAATAGATGGCAATCTAGAACTGAGTATATGTGAGGTTATGATTGGTGGTGGAGTTAATCCATAAGACAAGTGGAATTGATTTCAGTGATCAGGTTATCTGTATGATTGCTTAAAAAAATCATTAATAAAATGTTATTACCATTCAATTCAGTAAATATTTATTGTGTCTACTTTTTGACAGGCACTAATGTAACCTTGAATAAAACCGGATCCTTGCCCTCAAAAAAATTATATACTTGTGGTAAAGACAAAAAAAATATGACGGAAATGTATTTCACTTTCATGGGTAAGTGGGAGAGCACCCCACTGCTCTTTTGGGGTGTTAATGTTCACAAGTGTCTGTTGCAGCACTTCTAGGGTCCTAGGGTTTGATATGGTGGTTGTCCCACTTGGATCAGTTGATTGGGTATTGAGCAAAGTCTTGTACAAATGAGTATCAGTCTGCCAGATGAGCAATAAGTGATGTGCTGGTGGCTGACTGTTAGAGGGGAGAGATTCTTCCCCATTCCTGGTGTTTCCTTTCGTGTCAAGAGAAGCACAAGTAGTGTGAAGCTGCTGGCTCTCCAGCCCACTTTCATCAGGTGGGCAAATATAGCCACTTTTTTATCTGATAAAATTGAGAAGAATAAACCAGACATGCTCATGTCATCTCCTCCCTTTTTCCTCCTGGTAGCAAACCTGATTACCAGGATGAGTGGTGGGAGCTGCCAAAACCTCATGGGGCACCCCACCACCACCACCAGAGGGAGAGCCTGCCCTTCACCCAATGCTGCCTGTGGGGGAGAGGAGATGCATCCCGTGATCCCATCTGGGCTTTTGTAAGTCCATTATTCTACATCTTCCACCCAGGATTTATCGCTAACAACGGTGATACTGTAGCCCTTCTTTATCACTTCCTGGTTGTATTTCTCAATGTGTTCAAAACTCAGGCATCCTCCGCCATCCCAGACCTACTTTTCTCTGCCTCCCACCAGGTTATATTCCCTCCATCTCCACCCCTCCCCCACATGAAGAGACCCTAGTGCTAACAAGAAGGACAGCTAAGGTGATATACAAACCACACGGGCATGGACACTGGACTATCTGCAGCTGCTACCTAGGCTCTCACACGGTTCCCTGGTGCTGATCCCTGGTGAGGATGGCCAAGTGCAGGCCAGGCTCTCTCTGTATGTGAACTCTCCAGACCTGGTTTCCATCCAGAGCCCACCAGTCTCTGTCTCCCTCTAGGCTGTGGTCCCTCCATCTCCCCTTTCTCCCCCATATACCAGCCCAGGGAATTAGTTCCCTAACTCCTCATACCTTGTATCAAATCTATTAGTCCTACATGGTTTCTTCCTATTTTCAGGATGCTAAGGCTTTGGAACTCAAAGATCAAAAATCAACTCCTAAATAAATAAATAAATAAAATCAGCTCCTCTTTTGGTGTTTGTATGTCTATTCTATCACTTCTTCCCTGAGGCAATGAACACAAAATGCTTAGCTGGTTTAATGGGATAAAGGCCAAGGAATAAGAAGAAATGTGGGAAACAAAAGACTTATTTGAAAATATTATTCCACTCCACAAGTGACTAAGCAATTACAACATGATGTCAAAAATAAGAGAGGTAAGAACAGAGCACTACATGAATACAAATGAAGGCCAGATAATCCAGTAGGAGGGAATCAAGAAAGGCTTCAGGGAAAGAGCACTTCAAGTCAAAACTTGAAATTGTCAGAATAAAATCTGAGTTCTTAACAAAGGGGGTGTGTGTGTGTGTTGTGAAGACTTTTAAAATTGGCTTATTTACTTTTGATTTTGGAAAATTCAAAACATAAATGTAGGAAAAGAGTACAACGAACCCCCATCACCAAGCACTTCACCGAGCTGCATTAATCAACCCATGGCCGATCTTATTCCATTTAAACACTGTCTTCCCAGGACCAAATTATTTTGAAGCTAATTCCAGACTTCTTATCATTTCATTCATAGGTATTAAAGTATATATTT
Organism: Daubentonia madagascariensis; assembly: GCA_023783475.1. Taxonomy (NCBI): domain Eukaryota; kingdom Metazoa; phylum Chordata; class Mammalia; order Primates; family Daubentoniidae; genus Daubentonia; species Daubentonia madagascariensis. The sequence goes on from JAKFHU010000600.1 coordinate 39,926,195, forward strand.
CTAAATGGTAAGAACTTTAAAAATATAATCTCGGTACTATCATTACTCATAAAAATAAATAATTTATTAATATCATTAAATAGCCAACCGGTCAACACAATCCCATATTTGTATAAATTTAAAAAAAAATTACAGTGGTCAGAATCAGATTCCAAACAGTGAGGTTCACATATTGGTTTTGTTTGATATTTATTGTAAGTCTCTTTTCATCTACAGGGTTCCCCCTCTTCTTTCCTTGCAATTTATTTGTCAAAGACGCCAGATTGTTTGCCCTACAGAGTTTCTCATATTCTGGATTTTGATGATGACAGTTCTCTGGTGCCTTTTTATATATTCCTCTTTTCCTCTTATTCACTATTAACTGGTAGTTACATCTAGAAACTTGATATAACTTTGATCTTTTTTGACCAAAAAAATACTTTATAGGAGTATAAATCCAGTAGGAGTCACATCATTTTTGTTGCCCCTCTGTGATGTTAGCAACCATTGAAGATGATGGCCTTGATTCTTAACTTCATCAGGGGTTTGTATTTGTATTTTAGAGGCTTGTAACAAATCTCACAAAAACAATTTATATTCTCTTGTGATTTTTTACAGGGGGAGGAACATTTCCCCTTGCCATATATTATCTAACACTCTGGGGCTAGAGTCAATAGAGTGAGGAAGAGATACCAAGTTAGTGTAAAATGGAGCTTTGTAATGTTTCTAAGTGCACCAATAATTCTCATTTAACAATGAAAACTGATGCCTAACTTGAGAGTAGAGAGATTTAAATGCAGGATCCAGAGTAGTTCTACCATGAAACAGAGAATTCTGGAATCCTAATGTTATTTCCTTTGTGCTCACTATTCAATCACATCTCCTTAGTTTACCTAAATAAGAATAAAAAATTCATTCTATTTCTATTGACAGATTTCCCCCCTCTCCAGTTGAAATACTCCTTGTCGTAAATTAAAAACCAGTTGGATTCATTCATAGACAGTCAAGAATAAAAAATCATTAAACATGAAAACCAAAGACTGCACTGTGAAACACAAGAGGCATGTATATTCCTACCCAGAACATCTGCCAGCAGTTAAGGCGTTGTAATAATTCTTTTCCTTTGTACATCAATTGCTAAGCCACCTGTTAAGTATTCACTACTATTCACTTGAAAATGCAGACTGAGAATTTACACAAAATGAAGACTTGCTCCCAAGATTATCTCTTTCTTAAATAAGGCTTTGGCTAGATTCATTTCTTGTCTAACATACAGTAATGAAAAGCAACATTTATATCACATTTGTTTCATAGGTCCAAACCAAGTACTACAAAAAGAAAAGATTTCTTATTTTCTTATGTACCTAATTGAAGGCAAACATTCAAATGAGATAACTATCATAATTTGTAATCACCCAAGGAATATTAGGGTGAGTGTTGGGGGATGGTGGGGTGGCAACTGTGTAACAACGGATTTGCCAGTCAAAAATATGAATACCATATGGGGCGCTTAAATTCACAGCTTGGCATTACATTACTAACCACCCATGAACTTACAATGTGTCACACTTCAAAGATGCCTGCATCCATTTTCAAATGCAATCTTTAACACTTTCAATTACCTTTGATGTCAGTTCTGTCTCAGATTCTGGGACTGTTCCTGAATATGCTTAATTATTTTAAAATGCAAGTCATTACAGCTTTTCATTTCAGAAGTGGGCATAGAAAATAGCACCATGCATTATCACTAACTACTTGTTTATTTATATCCTGCCTTATTCATGAAAAATTTAAGATTGCTTCTAAAGGTATATATTAATAAAATATGGTAAATAAATTGGAAATAGGTGAGAAAAAAGAAACAGAGAGAAAACAATAAAGATAAAAACCAAAAGCCAGAATGAAGCTAGTCCACAAAAGGCACATCTATACACTTGCCAAGGAGGGTTCTTACCATGCATAAAGAGATTATTCTAAGATTCAAGGACATCACTGAGTAAAGCCGAGCGGGATTGACTTCATGCAAACACTGCTACTCAGGCCTTCATCTTGTGTTTGCTTTCTCCCAGCCTTTTATCAGTTCTGTAACTTTAAAACTTTCATGTTAAAAACAAATAAGTTCTTAAATACAGCAAACAATAGTCATAATTTTATCTATTTCAGATCATCAAGAGCTCCGGATGTCTTTAGAAATATTTTCCCTAACCCTATAGCTAACACAACTATCATAAAAGGTTATAGGAGGTTCTTGAACCTTTCAAAGCCTTTTGAAGAGTTTCTAAACATCCAAGTGTGGGTCATTTAAGCTATTTTTTCTAATTTTGGCATGGAATTCTCTGCACTGTATTCTGACTTCCAGACAATCCTGTAAAGAATACTACCTTAGGCCTTATATGCCCTTAGCAGCTAAAAAGTCATTCATCCATCCATCTATCCATTGCTTTTTCATAAATTCATTAATTTAACAGATATTGATTGAGTACTCTCTATGTTCCAGAAGTGCATTAGGCACAGTAAGGAAGGACTTAACGAGATACGGTTCTGTCTTTAAGGAGTAAGGTAGACATGAGGCCTAATCCCAATTCCCTTCTGTCTTGGCTCGCCAGGTTTCCTTGAAGCTTGGTGTGGCCATTTGACATAGTCCAAGCCAATGAGATATAAGAAAAAAAAACAGCTTAGGTCTCTGGAGAAGCTTTCCTGATGCAATGAAAGACCTAGCCAGAGCAGAGACTTTGGCTCTGCAGAGAATGAGCTGCTGAACCAATGCCAGCAGCTGGTTTCTTTCATCTTGACATTTTGTATCTAAGAAAAACAACCTGTATTTGTTTTAGCCATTGGGAGTCCAATTTTCTATTACTTGTAGCCTAAAGCATTCCAAACTAAAACTCATCATCTCTTTGAAACATTAGACAAGATACTTATAAAATACAAGACAAAGAGGGAAAAAATGTTATTGGCTTCCAACAAATCATTTCTATCTAGGAAATTAAAGAAGAGATAGGTGGGGAGAAAAAGAGGGAGGTAAAAGTTTGGCAATACTTTTGCTGTTGTATGTATTTGCTAAAGCAAACTGCTTTAGAAATAACTGAGGCAATGCCTCCTTACCGAAGCTCAGACAACAAAACTGCCATCCCGCAGGACAGGAAACATGGCAGGGGAGTAGGGACGTTAGGGAAAGAGAGCAATGAGGAAGTACTAATATTTTTGAACAGAGGTTGTGGTAGCTGCCCTGCAAACCAGAATTTTGGGGAGAAGAGAATTTTCAGAAAGCTTTGATAAATGTTGAATAATGGATTGGTCCTTCCTTTCTCTTTTACACACTTCAATAATGATTTGTATCAGTTCACAGGGCTCTTAGAAGTGGATGTATATTTTTATTGAATGAAATAATGTACAAAGCAGAAATTTTAGGCAACTTCAGGAGGACCAGAATATTTAATTTACACATGCATTATCATATTTTATTATCACAACAATCGTATGAAAGACCTATTATCTTTTTATTTAAGTGGGGAACTGAAGCTCAAAGGATTAAGATATTTATTCGCTGTTGTAGCTTTTACCTTTAGAAAGTGGCATAATGAATGCTGAATAGATTTTGCCCATTTCCGAAATACTTTCTCTTTCTACTATACTATGTTGCCTGGAATTCATTGGGAAAGGGGAGGGTTCAAACATGATTTAGAGAAAGTTCTTAGACAGGAATTTCCATGAAATTCCATAACATAAATAACCAGAAGCTAAAAGAAAGGTTTGCTGCTCTGCAAAAGGAAGGCAAAAAGCTCCACACTCCTGACTAGCTGGGTGACCTTGGGGAATATACTTCATATCTCTGGGTGTTAGTTTTCTCATCTGTAAGACAAGTAACTATGAGAACTCAATGAGATACTATGTAAATAAAGTACTTAGGGACAGTGACTGGCATGTTGTAAGTTTCAAAACTGTTAACTACTATTATCGTCACGACTATTCTAATTATTTCTCTTTTCCAACCCCAATCATTGCTAACTTACGAGTGAGGATTTGTTGATGTGTTCCTCTTCTGTTCTTTGAGAAGGTTGGTTCCCAATAGTTCACAAAAGGAAACAAGAGGTGCCTACAGGCAACAGAAAAAAGTAATATTAGAACAGTCTGCAACATGAATGATCTTGGACCATCACCAAGATCAGCAGGATTTCACTCCACGGCCAATAAATAACACTTACGCCACTCTGACATGGAGCATGGCTTCCCGAGTGCCCAGGCAGCCAGTCTTTTATGGCTGAGAGGAAAGTTGTCATACAGGGGAGACTAAAAGCAAAACCATAAGGTCACAAAGGAAGGGGCCTCCTACTCTCTAAGAAAGATGAAATCAGATCCTTTGTTCCTTTACTTGATGTTTAAAACACACTGAGTGAACTCAACCTTTTAAAACGCATATGGACATGCTATTATTTTTTTGTATGCTGCTACCCCTGAAATATTTTTTTCCTAAAAATGTCTAAGCTGGATTTCCTAAAAATGTCTGACATTTTTTCCCTGTCAGTGTATAAACTGGCAACAGTTTTAAATAAACCCTTTGATGGAACCTTAGGAATTGATTCTTAAAACTTTTAGATAGTTGTAAATGGCTTATAGACTCTTGAGTAACAAAAATGTCCAGTAAGCAGCAAGAGCAAGAAGGACCAGTGAAGGATGCATGGCTTCACTAACCATGTGGGCCTTATAATGGCTAAGCTGAAGAATCTCAGGAGAATGGCCAGAATTCGAGGAGATTTGAGGCAGACAGGGTTTGACAGCTCTGTTCAGTGGACTGTAGAACCATCAGGGGAAGTACAACTGCCAAAAGTATGTGGCCTTAATCTCCACATCTTCCAGCTTTCTTTCCTCTCTGTTCAGTTCTGAGCTGGACCTGAACCCACCAGTGACATGCAATTTATATGTAGAAGTACTTTAGATTGAGCTATTCAGAGCTGGGAAGATTGGGGAGGTGATGTCCAACACATAGTCAGCCGTGTCTACTGGATGCACAGCACAGTGGCAAGACAGATGGCCCACGTGGGACGATGGTTGGAAAGCCCGAAAGAAATAAAAGGTGAAGAAGAACAAGGAAATAATGCATGAGAGTGGCAGCCACAGTAATTGCTGTCAGGCTTTCTCATAGTGTCTGTGACTCAAAGTCAGGTCTACTCTCGGGCTATCATTTACCTAAGCCATTCCACATGTGACCTGATGTTAGAGATATCAAAGAAAATGGTGGTCTCCCCTTCTGTGAGTCCTACATCCCCAGTCAGTGCTTCAATAATAAAAAGCACCAATAGTGGGACTGCAAATTAGTACAACCTCTATGGAAAAGAATATGGAGATATCTCAAAGAATTAAAAGTAGAATTACCATTTGACCCAGCAATCCCACTACTGGGTATTTATCCAAAAGAAAAAAAGACATTTTATAATAAAGACATCTGCTCTCGAATGTTCATAGCAGCACAATTCACAATTGCAAAGTTGTGGAAACAACCCAGGTGCCCATCAATACACGAGTGGATCAATAAAATGTGGTATATGTATACCATGGAGTATTACTCAGCAATAAGGAACAATAGTGAATTAACACATTTGGTATTATCCTGGTCGGAGCTAGAACCCATTCTTCGAAGCGAAGTGTCACAGGATTGAAAAAACAAGCATCACTGGTACTCACCATCAAACTGGTACTAACTGATGAACACTTACATCACACAGGGCAATAACATTCATCAGAGGGCGGGCGGGCGGGAGGGGGGTGGAAGGGATGGGAAAAACTCTCACTGAATGGATGTGGGGAGTACAGTTTGGGAGACGACCACGATTGTGGCTCTGACACGGGCAGAACAGGGGCAATGTGTATGGCCAAAATGTTGTACCCCCATGATATTCTGAAATTTAAAAAATAAAAAAAAAATAAATAAATAAAAAAAAAAAAAAAGCACCAATAGACAGAAAATCAACTTCTCCTAGATTCTCAGCTTAGGAAGGTGGGAAATGTGCTCTTCCCATATGCCACCACTATCTCCCTAAATAATACATAACAATTGTTATTTCCTTAATATGTTACAGTTTACAATCGATAAAGCTTCATGGTTAAGGCTCTGGAGTCAGAAAACCTGAGATCAAATCTTACCTCTTACTGGTTGTGTGACACGGGGCAAGTTCATTCATTCATTCAGGAAATTATTTATTGCCCCATCATGTGCAAGACATTAAAGACAGCAATGAAGAAAACAGAAGTCCCTCTCTGTATCATGGAGCTTATGTGCTAGTGGAGGAGATAGACAATGAACAAATAAGTAGGTATATGTATATTAGACTACAATAGGTGCTAAGGAGAAAAAATATAAAGCAGAGAAGGGAGATATGAAGTATTGGAAGTGTGGGGCTGCAACTTTAAATAAGGTGACCAGTGAAGCCTTACTAAGAAGGTGATTTTTGAGAAAACGTCTCAAAAGGAAGGAATCACATAGATAATTGGGGGAAGAGCATTTAGTGGAGAGAGCTGCCCCGGTGGTGCCACTGAGCAAGGGGAAAGGTGGTGTCCAGGGAGGTCACTGGAACTGACTGGAGCAAACGAGGGAACGAGATGAGGAAAGGCCGGAGAAGCAGCCCAATCATGAGGACCTTGTACAGCCCAGGGTGGATTTTGGCTTTTACTCTGGTTGAGATGGGATATTTTGACAAGTGGAGTGACAAAATCTGACTTAAGTTTCAAAAGGATCATGCTGCCTGTTGTGTTAAGAATAGACTGAAGAAAGACAGGATGGAAATAGGGACCAGTCAGGAATCTATTGCAATCATCTAGGCAAGAGATATGATGGCTTATATTAATGAACACATCTGTGTATTTTTTCCTCATCTATAAAATGGGCATTGTAATGCTTATTGCTCTGGATAGGCAGTGCCATGTTGCATTAATAGATGTAAAGCCCTTAGAACAGAGCCTAGCATATCGCAGACACTGAAATATCAGCTATTACGTGGTCTCATTGGCATTTCTCAATCAGCCCCATGTTATGGATGCAGAAACTGAAGCTTAGAAAACTTCAAACTTCAATGAGTTTCCTAACATCACAATATCTTGAAAGTGTTACAGGCAGGATTTGAACATAGGTCTTAAGCCTGTGTGCTTTACAATGGGACATGCTGCTTCTACGTTCAGGGGAGTGATTCATTCGACTTCATTCTAGCCACAAACATTTGCTCTGATTTTGCTCGTCAGTTTAACCAGTCACCCAACAAGGTCCTCAGCAAACCCTGGGCCACAGAGCAAGTAGGTTTGATGAACAGAAACACGGGGAGAGGTTCAGAGCATGGGGTGACTCCTAGTTAGAGCAACCCACACTGGGCACTCAGCGAGGATAAACATGAGACATCCTGGGAGGAAAGTAAAAGAACAACATAGAAAGAAGACAAAACATGTGGGCATGTAGAAAAAACAAAAGAAGAAAAGAAAAGAATAGAAAGAGGAGATTAAATCCTAGAAGCAAATTTTACCTTCTTCAAAATCCTGTTCGGCATTGGCCCTGCCTTCCCTTTCACACTCTATAAACTTCTTTTGCTTTTGACCTTCTCCAAGCTTTCCATGTCTCTCTTTAGCATCAATAAAATGCAGATGGCCAACAGTATTGAAAATCCATTATGGGGGCAAAAAAAAAAAAAACAGAGAAGGAAGTATACCTAAAATTGAGGTCAATTGAAGAACAAGATCATTGTAATCAGGGGAATTAAGAATACAGAGTGATTTATCCTCGAGACAAGTTATTCATTCTAATTTTGTACCAGGAACAGGAGACATTCTTTTCCTTTCAAATCCCTCTTTCTTCAAAGGAAATATGTCTACACTTTTGTTTTTTGTTGTTTGGTTTTTTTGCTTTTATCTGTTGTGGGGAAAAAAAAATCTAGACTAACAAAGATACTCTAAACATAAATGAACCTTCCTTGCGTTGTGAACAACACAACTTTATTATTTCTGCCAGCACCCACAGTATAGTGCATTCACCCACCAGTGTGCACCTTCCTGTTCATTAGAAAGCTGAATGCATGCTTATATTCATTAACAAAGGTAATCTTGGCTTAATTAGCATCCAAATTTATATGTTCTCTCTTGTAGAGATCAGCCCTCAGAAATTAATAAAAATGTCTTCTAATTTATGCAAATTGCTATAATCAGATTTGTCATTAATTTTAATGTGCATTAAGTTTCTATTTAGAAAATGAAGAGAACTTGGCCAGGCCAGAACACACAAATAAATCCAAGCCATTCCTAATAAAACTGTGGGAGGTTGGGAGGAGGGGCTGCACACAGGGACAAGACCTTTTTTTAATTTGATAGAATATGAAGCTAACAAGGCCATTTTCAAGTTATTTCATTTCTTATCCAGTTGAATTGAATCTGAAAGGGTCAGACACCTGCGGGTTGTAAAAATGTCAGAGGATGAGCCAAGTAGCAAAGCCAGCATTGGGGGAGGCAAGTTCATTTTCACTGGACTGAGAAAATTAAAATAAGAACATACCCCCCAAAGAACCGTGACACCTAAAGAAGTGTAAAAATCATAGTAACTGACATTTAATTCTTTTGCCTTCATCTTTAATGGATTATTAGATAATATCCTCCAAATCTTTACCAATAAAGCAGCAGTCATGCTTTTTTTTTAATGATTTGCTTTGGTAAATGTAATTAGGGGATTTGGGCTGGGAGCCCCTAACATCCGGCCCAATTTTAATTTTGGTAACACAGCAATGGCTCCCCAAAGACCTTGCCTCTTAGCAGACACATCTGCTCGCCTAATTGACAATGCAGGAGGGAGTTGTTGTAATTTGTTTTCTTTGGACTACATCAAAAATCTGTAAAACATTCATAACCGTATGGTATCAGGGACAGTAACTATGTAAATCCATACCAGTTACTCTGGTGAGAATTTATAATTTCAAGTAACAGATTGCCTTTTTCCATGGTCCTTACAGTGTGGTAATATCTGTAAATCTGAAACACATTCATTTATAGTATTTGCCTAAATAGTTCTAGGAAATCACATGTATGCCATAGGGGAGCATCAATGTGAGTAAGTTAGAATGGGCAGTAAGAGAAGAAAGAAAATGTAAATACATTTTGTTTGTTGAACCAGATAATGCATATCATTCATTCTATGCATTGTTTTCAAAGAATATCAAGTATCTAAGAATTATTAAGGAACAAGTGTTCTCATTTTCTTTTCCTCTTGACCAGTAAGTTTGTATTAACAGTCTATTCTACCAAGTTTGAAAAATAATTAAATTTACTTAAATAATGTTTATAATTATTTGCACATTTAAATGTTGAGTTTTTGATCCTCTGTTAATATTATTATATGTTTTATATTTTAAAAACTGGAACAAAAACAATTTAAATGGTCCTCAAGTCATGTAAAGCTACGGTCCCCAACCCCTGGTTCATGGCCCGTTCGTGGCTACAGAGCTCTGCCGCCTGCTGTTCCCTGCCCCACCATCTGTGGAAAAATTGTCTTCCATGAAACTGGTCCCTGGTGCCCAAAAGGTTGGGGACTGCTGATGTAAAGCATATAGCTGGAAAACCTTATTTCTCTGAATTGTAATGAAGGAAACCAAGGAAGTGATTTCAACCAAGTCTAATCTATTTTTCCCAGGGCTGTCCAGTGAACAGTTCCCAGAGGTGTCATTCACATCATTAGCTCTGAGAATGGCACCGCTTTGAGTTGTGTAGTACACAGCCTGTGTGGTCCTGTGAGGTGGCTCTGACTTTTCCCAGTCTACTACTGTCAGAATGCAGGATTCATGAACCAATTCCTGAGTGTCTACTCCACATTCTGCAAAGCAAAATCTTCATTCAGAGACTACCTGCCATTATAAAGTCAAATTAGTAATTTGTTCCATTTTGCCAGACATTGTATCATCTATTGCAGAGCTCCCATGTAGGAATAAAAATAATATATGAGAGTAGTGGGGTTACCCATCAATATTTATTGAGGAACTACTATCTGCCAAGCACTCTGTTATTTTAATTAATCCTCACAATAAACCTATGCAATAAGTATTACCACCATCTCCATAGGATGATTTAGTTAATAAATTAGAATATGGATCCAAATTCAGATCCATTTAATCCCAAAGTACATGCTCTTTTCCCTACATAATCTTACTATGCTGTTATTATGAGAGCAGGCTCTGATAAATGTCTATGGGAAAATTCTCAAAGTGCAATGATCAATTGCCATAAAGATGATGCTACAATGTAAAAGAGAGTCTTAAAGTATTGTGTAGACTTCCCAGGGAAAATGGTGATGGCAGGTTATATGAAGAAGTATATGTAACATCCCAACGGAGATATTACAAAGAGGATAGAGTGAACTGAATGCAAACGACATGGTGCAGAGGATTAGAGGGGTGATAGAGCTGTGCAAAGCTAATGCAGACATGGATATGATGAGTCAGGAAGATGAGAAAATACAGACCAAAGGCACAAGCTATTAGATGAATGTATGGATAAGGAGAAGAGGACCAAGACTAAGGGAATAAATGTCAGAGGCTCAGAGGCTCTAAAACTGATAAGTACAACAAGAACAGCGCATGGTTAAAAGAAAATGAAAGAAAACAGGATTTCAGAGAGATAGGGAGAGCATTCCAGAGGAACACCAGCAAACTGATTCAGGACCTACAACCAGAGGTGACCCCCAAAGAAAGGTTCTGATTCCTTAAGAAGAGTTTGGGCTACAGCTCAAGTGGGGGAGAGAGGGCAGTCTTTCCTGGAGGATTATGCTGTGTGTCCACCAAATCCCACTTCCTTTTCTCCTGGGTTCGCAGCTGGACTGCTTTCCCCAGTGTCCCCAGCGTGGAACCCTGAGGCTGGATTTGGCCAATGGAATGAGGGTGGGATGATAGGCACCACTTCGTGGATGAAGTGCTGAAGGTATACAACCGTCTCCTTCCCCATCTGCTGACTGAATGAAGAGAATACCAAACCCCTAGAGGCAGGGAGAGCCACAAGATGAAAGGAGCCCAGGTCCCTAAATGAGCACATGGGAGCCAACCAACCAGGAATACACATCGCACCTTGACCTGAGCAAGAAACACACTCGTCTTACATCCAGCTGCTGAGAATATGGTACAACTGGTACTGTTACCCTGAGTGATACAGGCGACTAAAAATTTCTCAGGATTAGGACCTAGAGGAAGGAATGTGTAGAACAAAAAGAGTGATGAAAGTGTCTCTAAAATCATCAAATGCTTTAAAAGTTGGCCAAAGTCACTGAACAAAGTAAGTCTCCACTCCCTCAATCCTACACTGTGCAGTTAGGCCCTGGTTTAGGTGCTGGGGTAAATAGTGACCAGATGAAAAAGTTCTTGCCCTTAGGAGGCTTTTCTATTCAAGAAATTCAGGTAGGGGAGTTGGAGCATTAATAAATTTTTTAAGTAATTAATTCACTAATTAATTACTTAATTTCAGATAATGAAAAATGCTATGAAGAAAATAAAATTGGGTGATTTCCTAACAGGTGACAGGAAAAAAAGGCCTGAAGTGAGAATAAGCTTCTTAGTTTCCATGGACTGAAAGAAAGCCAATGTTGTCGCAGCCTAGGGAAGGAGATGGAGGAGCTGAAGTCGGAGAGGAGAACGGGGCAAATGGTGTAGGCCCCTGTGAGCCAGGCTGGGGTGGTTGAGGGTTTCTTTTAAAATTTATTCTAAAAACAATAGTAAGCAATCATAGGGGTTTAAAAATGTATATTTTGGATTTCATACTCAGTACAATGGGATTTTGTTTGACTGTATATGATTATATATATTGAATGTCTCACACCCTATAAGGAAAGTTTAATTATACTTTGAATTGGGTGAATGGGTAGAGACAAGGAAGTATCCCTGATCTTAAGAAAAAAAAAAAAAAATCAAGATCTTGGAGAACCTTGGAGAACGCTCCCACATGCTTTTATCTTGGGTGATAGTAGCAATTTTTAACCTTATATCTCCAGAGATGGCATGTGTGATACTGTGTATTGTAGGGGCCAAGGCCCTTGGTCTCCGGATGGTTCACTGAAAAATCACTGACAGGAGGCAGATTAATTAATAGGAGAAAAGGCATATACATTTATTTAATGTGTTTACACTGGAACCTTCAGAATGAAGACTCAAAGATACAGTGGAAATTGTCCATTTTTATGCTTAGGTTCAAAAAACTATAGACAGCCGTGTAGAAATATGATTGGACAAAAAGAGTATGATCTAATGCTAACAGACTGAGTGGGGAAACCCAGCAAGACCTGTCTGTACAGATTCTTCTTGGCCTCTCTGAGCAGGCATTGCTTCCTTCTGAGTATGGCAGAGCTCTCTCTGGAATGGGGGTCTTATGACCTACAGTCAAACAAGGTAGGTCAGATAATTTCTTTATGGCCAGTTTTTACACAGAATACATTTAGATTTTATGGCTGGCTTCCCAGAAAAGGGGTTCTTTTCTCCAAAAGCCCCACCTTGGGGAAGAGGGGTTCTGGTTTCTATGGCTGGCCTCCAGGGAGAATGGGATTAAGAGACAGGAGGACAAGAGAAGGTCAGAGAAAAACTTTTGCTTCTGGGGCTGCTTCTGAGGCCTTCATTTTGAGGTACTATTTCCTGAACCTCAACAATATAATAAGAAATATATTAATATATTAGGTCTTTATCCAGAGTTCTTGGCACAGAGCTTCTAAAATCCTTGGAGTTTCCTGACTAATAGAGGTAAGAGGAGCATCTTTTGTTATTCATGATAAGTTCCTTTCAACTACACCTGAGCTGATTTTTGATGGGCCCCTAGGTAGTTTTAGGGTGCTGGTTGCCAGAGGAACTGACCATGTAATTAAAGGGTTAGAACCTTTGGCCCCACTCCCCCACCTCCAGGGAAGGGGAGAAGGACTGGAGATTGAATTAATCACCAAGTACCAGTGATTTAACCAATCATGTTCATGTAATACAGCCTCCATAAAAACCCTTAAATGATGGGGTTCTGGGTGCCTCCAGGTTGGTGGATGCATCAATACGCTGAGAAGGTGTTGCTCCCAGAGAGGGCATGGCAACTCTGTACCCCACCCCCATAACTTTGCCCTGTGCATCTCTTTTGTTTGGCTATTCCTGAGTTGTATCCTTTATAATAAATGGTAATGTTAGGTAGATAGTTAGGACCTCCGGCTCTTCTCGAGACAAGGGTTCGCTGTCTTGGTGCTGTTTTGAGCAATTGCTGGGAAGAAGAAGAAAGGCGGGCACTCCATTTTGGCGTTGTCCCACCCTTAATCCTATCCCGAGCAACGGCTATACCTGGGGAGGGAGGGAATGTTTTATCAATCTATGAATTCCCCAGCCTAGGCATAATAAGATTTAGAAAGTGACCTAGAGTAACCTAAGGGTAATTAATATGTCATTAGCTTGGATCTGCATTTCGGTTCACCGTCCCACCCCCAGGTGGGCTTTCTTAGAGGGAGCTCATGTATGCAGATGGAATTTTGAGGACTCCTGTTGATCATTTGATACTATCCTACACCTCCCAAGAGCCCACCTCCAGACTGGGCTAATAAAAGGAAACAATCCGAGAAGTCAGTAGGAAGGGAAACCGGGTGAGTGAGTGAGTCTCCACTCGCAAAGACAGACCCGTTTTGTTTTACAATAAAGAGCTGCTCACGTGAAACTGCTTCCTGCCTGAGGTTACTCTGTCACATTGGCCATGCTGGTGATTTTTCTAAGCAAGGAGTTAGAGGACTGGGGTGATAGTCTGGACTTGACACTTTGGTGTGTCTGGTCATTCTTCGGCCAAGAGCACACCAAGAACCGAGGGCAGACTGCCACCCTGACGGTAATAGTAAGTAAAGTGTTTTTCTGGCTTCTGTGAGCTGCCATTCTAGCCAATTATCGAACCTGAGGTGGGGGGGCAGTCATTGGAAGCCCTGACTTGTAGCCGTCAGTCAGAAGTATGGGAGACCCAGGACTTCAGATTGGCATCTGAAGTGAGGGAAGTCCGGTGGGAATAAGCCCTTAACCTGTGCGGTCTGCGCTAACCCCAGGTAGCTAGGGTCAGAATTGAATTGAATTGTAGGACACACAGTTGGTGTCCAGAGAGTTGGAGAATTGGTTGGTGTGAGAGGGAAAAAAAACCTGCACACATTTGGTGTCCTAAGTATGTAAGTGAAAACAGCCCAGAGCATGTTGACTCCACAGTGGCCTTTAAAGACATTTGCCACAATTGTCAACGGCTGTATTGTTCCCTGTGTTACTAAAAAACAGAAGGAAAAAAAAACACTTGACAGGGGTCGGGAAGTATGCACTGGGAGGGGGAATTCTTCCCAGCTTTCATCAAGGTCACCTTACAATTTGTTTCATATCATTATTCATTCTTTTGGAGCATTATTATAAAAAACAATTCAAAAGCCCTGACATTTATATGGATGGATGTGAAATACAACAGGAATATTTTAAGTTGCAAATAAAGAAATAAGATTATTTGAGTGAAAAAGATGAATATGTTAGTGCCACTCTCCTTCAAGACCAGTCTGATGATCGTGAATGCCAAGGTTATAAGCTTTCCACTGATGGCTTTTCGGGTCCATTGTCTGCAGGATTCCTTCCTGCATGAGAAAAAATGTGATGTAGAAATGCATGTGCTGACTTAGAACCCTGAATTACTACTGCATCTGCCAAAATTAGCTATCATTTTATTCAGTTATTCAGTTGGAAATTGAGCATGAGCATGTTTGATTCAAGGTTCTGTTTTGGGTTTCTGTTTTTTCCCAACTTATAGACATAATACTTGCATTAAAACTTGGCTCAACAGCTATTTCTTCTCCTGCCTAATTAAACTATGGTGAATAATCAACTCTGCCTTCATAATCTAATATTTGTTCAGCATCTATCAAGTTTCTGTCATTATGAGGTGATGGGAAAGATTTCTGTCTTGAATTTGTGCATGTGTGAGTGTATGTGTATGGTTTGTGAGCGTGTGTGTACTTGTGTGTGTGTGTACTCTGTTATGATATCTTTTTTTTTTTTAGAGACGGGGTCTTGCTGTTGCCCAGACTGGTCTCGAACACCTGACCTCAAGCGATCCTCCTGCCTCAGCCTCCCAGAGTGTTAGAATTACAGGCGTGAGCCACAGCGCCCCGCCTTGTTAGGATATCTTGACATCTAATAAATATCTTGAAAAATTACCAATAACACGGCTGCCTGATAAACCTATTTCCCAGAGGCACCAAGCCATGATGACATAAGACCTGCTGCAAGGAAGGGACAGCCTTCTCATGCGCCAATGACTGCCCCCACATTCTTGGTAGCCTTTGCTTCAAGAAGCAAATTCAGTAGCCCTGGGAGGCCTGGAAACTCAGCTTGCTGCCACCAGAGGCTGGAAATCTGAAGTAGAGCAAAATTGAGGCAAAAATAACCAGAGCTGGGTCTCAGACCAGCCAGAGCACTGAGGATGACAGCAGACATCTGCATTCGATTTTCAAATGCTAGGATTACATATTGACACAATGTGGTTTGTACATTTATGACTACGATTTTACTAGCAGCTCTATCACGAGTAGCCTAACACACAAAAAGATATCAGAATTATCACCACAATGTCTTTGTTATAAATCTTCCTAGGACTATCTAAGGTCTGAGAGAAGCCTGAATCAACCTTTATCAAGAAAGGGGCACCTGGCCTGCTCTACACCAATTTTCCATCCAATTTTACTGTAGGAAGGATCTGTTAATGCACTGTGAAGGGCTAGTTCCCCCAGGAGACTCTAAAATGTATGTTTTGAAAGGAAGGATTATAAAAACATGAGATTCTTCAAAGCATATCCTAAATAAATATCCTGCAATACATTTTCCCTTTTGTCTTTTCCCAATAAGATTGAAACTTAGAAACTTTTTTGGCATTTTTCCAGTATTTGTCATTTTGTCTATTTTGTTCTCTTCAGAATTGCATTGCCTCAAAGAAGTCCACAACTATTTAGTTCCATTTCTACAGCAAATTACCCTGCAAGTCAGAGAGAAGAGCAAACCCATTTGAAAAGATATCATTGTGCTTCCAAGATATTTATCCTTAATACAATTTATCCATCCTGCAAAAATATAGATGGTGCCCATTGCTGCCTTTAGAAATGTGAGTAATTTGATCAATACAGGGGGCTTTGAGGGAACAGGTCTGAAAGTCTTGATTATTAATTACACCTATCACAAAGTGAATTCTCTCTGATGATTTATTAACCACTGAAGTTAGCCCAAAATGAGTTCTGCAAAACTGGGTAAAATTATATGGGATATTACTATTCTATATAAACTAGATAAATTATCCCTAGTTTATATACATGCCTAAGTAAATTACACCAAGAAAGGAGCAAAGAAAATAGTGTAACTTATCATTCTTCCAACATGTGATTTTGATTTTCATATTTTAATCTAAGGGAGATAATCAATAAGAAATCTTTAGAAAATTACACTGGGTTTTCATGTAAGGACATCTACTAATTCACTTTACTGAAAGAATGTAGTTTCTCATGTGATTTTCTAAACATTATGTTAATAATCTAAGAATAAAATTTTCTAGAATAAAAAAATAGCCTTTTACCCAAACATTTTTATATTTTCTAATTTTATAATTAAGAAGATAAAGTCTGATTCCATTATTTCCTAATTGTAAAGAATTGGGAGGTTTTTTCCCAGGAGTTTTTTTGTTTTGTTTTATTTTCTTATTTCTCATGGTAAAAAAAGTTCAATATATGTTTCATCACCTTAAGACACATGTAATATATAATTATAAATATTTGGGATGTGTAATATATATGTATGTTTGTACATATAGACTTTTAAATACTTTTACTAATTTTGTTTTATGGATTTATTAAACAAATATTTAGTTGAGTTTGATTATTTTCTTCATATTTTATACTATATAAAACTCTACCATGTAAACATATACCTCCTTTTCTGCAACTGATTTTGGAAAGTTTTGGGGTTTTTTAAAACAATTTTATTTAGGTATAATTGATAGCTACAAACCACATATTTAATGTATACAATTTGCTGAGTTTGGATGTATGAATGCACCCCGTGAAAGCATCACCACAATCAAAGTAATAGACAAACCCATCACCCAAAGAATTGTTTTAAAACATATTAAAGATGACATCTAAATTTTTATAGGAAAAGTTAAAGATATTTTACATGATTGTCTACTTCTTTTACCAAAAAAAGATAAACATCAATGTAAAGTTTTATACGATGTTAATGAAACACACTGTACATGCTATTCATATGCTATGGAATTCCATATTGAAAGAAGTTGTCCTGGTGACACAGACATTGCAAAATAATGTTATAAGCATGCTTCCTACAGTTTAAATATAATCAGAGTTTAATATTTAAAAATCTATAAATTTTCCTTGTCTACAAATTCATTTAACGATTAAAATTCATTTCATAGAGAAGGAAAGCTTAGATTATTTAAAGGTATGAATAATAAGGTTCTAGAAGACAATTAGATTTTAAGCATACCAAAGCTAGGTTGTGGTTATATTTTCTTAATTTCCTTCCCAAATTATTAGATCATCCTAAAAGTGGAATGTGCCAGTTAAAGTTTTACGGCACTAATCGACTATGCAGCAGTTCACTTGAGCTCCCCAGGTCTCAGTCTCTGCCCCGTGACAACATGAAGAACCGTCTGCTCCACTAGCCTTACGAGCGTATTGTCACCCATCAAAAGAAATCACGAAGGTGAGTAAATTTTGAAAAATTAATATTAGAATAAAATGGATTATTAATAAATGATGGTTGGGTTAGCCCTTTTGAATTGAGATAAATCTAGCCTGCAGCCTGTTTTGTATGTCCCACAGGACATCCAGAATAACCTTTGAGCCAATATCTGGGCACTGTGGCCCAGCCAAGTGGACACATAAAATTAGGCATCACAGGTTTTTACTTCATGTGTCCTAATTTTTCTTTCCCCACCCCAACATCATAATAATTTGTCCTGTGTTTTCTTCTAAGAGTTTTATACTTTAGCTTTTAAGTTTAAGTCTATGAGCAAGATAATTTCAAGATAATGTATGATAAAAGGGCTGAAATTTCTTTGGTTCCATATGAATAACCAGTTGTTTCAGCAACATTTGTTAAAAAGGCTACCCTCTGCCCCATTGAATTACCTCTACACCCTTTTCCAAAATGAATTAGCTATAATGTGTGGGTCTTGTTCTCTGCTCTCTACTATTCCATTGATCTGTATTTTTATTTTTATAATAATAATCACTATCTTGGTTTTTTTAGCTTTATAATAATTCTTAAAATCAGACAATATAAATCATTTACTTTGGTTCTTATTATTCTAAATTGTGTTGGCTTTTCTGGATCTCCTATATTTCTATTTAAATTTGAGAATCAGCTTGATGCTACTGGAATTTTGAGGGATATTCTCCTCTTTCCTATTCTCCTTACTCCTCCACCATGTGGGAGGATGCATATTCCCTGGCTGTGTCAAGAGATTAAAAGTAATTTTGACTCAAGCAGAAAACTGCTGACTGGAGGTGAGAATCACCCCCACATTAGGCTCCAGACTTCTAAACTTGAAGTTTATCCTAGAATATACTTCAGCATCCTCGTAATCTATAACCCTCCTCCGATCGTTGATTCATCAATAATCAGACAATTGATTATGGAAATAGTTGAGAATATTGAATTGCAACATGAATGATTTGATCGGTCTGCCTCTTTCTTTTCCTAACCTTTATCCTTATGCTATAATACTTCAGAGAAATGGTTCTAAATTAAAAATCAAATCATATCATTCTCCTGCTAAAAATCCAAGGACTGTCCTTCCTTTCTTTCTTCCTTCCTTTCTTCCTTCTCTTTCTTCTATGTAGTACTCACCCTTCAAAACTGAACTATCTTTTTCTTTTTTAAGAAATGATCCCTAACTTCCATTTTTCCTACTCCAGGCAGAGATAATTATCCCTTCTGTGGGATTTACTACACTGAATTCTTAATATCCATTTTCTTGGTTGTCTCCCATTGAGTCTAACTGTTTGATGACATCTATCATTGAATAAACTCTGTAGCCTCAGTACTTAGCACAGAGCCTGGCTAAATCAATGTACAATAAATGTTTGCTGAACTGAAATCAATAAATTGATATTAATTGGGCAATTAAGATCATCTAGGAAAAGCTTGGGTGCCAGGAGGAAAGTTCTCCAGACCCGTAAATCAATTTTCTCAGCTGACAGAAAAGGATGAAATATTGAGTCACACGAAGCAATATTTACCAGAAAAAGGGCCTATTTACCAAAGTTACGAGCAAAGAAGAGAAGACTAACTGTGGGTTCAGTAGCTACAAGAATGGCGGTTTCCAACTAACAGCAGAATTATGATACCTAGGACACTGAAGGTCTGCTTCCCTGGTGACTAGGAAAATTAAGAGAGCAAGAACTTTAAAATTCTAGTTTGGATTTAAAGGTAGAAGGTGGCAGAAAAGCAAGGGAGAAGATGTAAAAGTAAAATAGAAGGTATCTTTTAAAATCTTAACACTTATACAAAGTGAGGACAAAGTGAATTCATTAGATAACAGATATATGTACTTATAATCAGTCCAACTTTATGAAGTGGGTTTTCCCAGGATCTGCACACACTGAAGTAAATTAGCTTTGCCCTCTAATCAACTGACCAAACTCACATTTGGCTGAAGAGTGGCAGCCAAGGAGAGGCACAAGGGAGAAATACAAGAGAGAGGGAGCTTGGGGGCATGATATTTAATGGAGATGCTATGGAGGCCTTGGATAAAGGCAACAGAAAATTGATAGTGAAGAGGAGCTTTCTATCTGGTGACATCTAGAGCCCATCTCATCACATAAACCCCTCAAGCATGTTAAGTACTGGCACTACATGAAAGCACTCACTTCATTACTTCAGATAACTTGAAAATAGAAAAAGTAAGTGATTTCTGGGAAGAAATCCAAAAAGTATATCTCAGAAGCAGTTTTATTTGCTCAAATCATAACCTTAGATATTCCAGAAAAGGAAAATTAATCAAAGATACATTCATGTAAAAAAATACTTGAAGATTTGAGCCACACAAATGTGGATAATGTGGAAGGTTGTTCTCATTGAATGGAGGGTAAATGTTCAACATAGCAGTCATTCTGAGGAAAATGCATTCAATGTTAATGAAAAAATAATAGAATTCTCTTTTGATACATGCTTATTAACTGTCAGTATGTACAGGTAAAATATCATGGGGTTAGTCCTGGTTCTGCTACAGATACAGAGCAAACTACTGAAGAAGGACACAAAATATGAACCCTTCCCCACCTCCCATTTTTAGCTAATCTCTCAAAAAAAGCACTTTCATATTTATTACTGACCATTACTGTCATATTATTAAGAGAATAAATAAGATTTATTCTCTTAATAGAGAATAAATAGTAAAATATAAAACCTTGAAATTGAGATTTTTAATAAATAATAAAACCAGAAAACCTTGAAAGCAAGATATTCGTATCTCCATTTTACTAATTAAAAAATTAATTTCAGATAAGTGATTTCTCGAAGTCACATACCTAACAGCAAAGGCAGGCCTAGAATACAAGTCTAATTTCCAAGCTGTGTTTTACGTAACATATTGTCTTTCTTAATTACTAACTTATTCATCCATTCAGCTATTCATTAAAACTTATTGAATGCCTACTATATTCCAGGCATTATACCAGAAGCTAGAAATACAAAAATAAATAAGATGTAATTCTTGCCCCCAGAGAGCTCACAATCTAAAAAAGAAGTAGACATGTAAATAAATGTAAACTCTGTGTCACTGGCTATTGTTCACATCTACGATTACAGGAACAGAGTGCCCTGCAAAGATATCTCCCAAGATCATCAAGTATTCTTAAGGATCCCATGGGTATCATGAATAAGTCTTATTAGCTCCTGCAAATTTGAGAAATAGTGACCAATGGTCTATAATGATAAAAGATATCATTTGATATCTTTTGGGTTTGACCTGTACAGTTATACTCTTTAAAATTTGACATAGTTGCTAACTATTAATAATTTCACCTAAAAATTTTGATCATGAGATTTCTTGAAAATATAGAAGATATTTTATAAGTAAAAAAATCTTTCAATTTTTTACTTATATCCCATAGGATTCACATATAGGTCCACAGAACTGAGTGGAAGTGTATCAGTCAGGGTCCAGTCAGGAAATAGAAGCCACATTGGTTATTTTAACAGAAAGAATTTAATAGAGAATTGGTTAAGCAGATATTGGGACACCAAAGTAATACAAAAATAGCAACTGCAGGAAGAAGCCACTGTCCACAGGGCTGGGGAACAAAGAGGAAAAGTTGGTATTTTTCCAGCCTAGGAGCTTGGAGGAGACCTGCAAAGATGAGATTTGGCCTTTGAGAAATGCCATCCAGCTCCCACTGGACTCTCTGAAGAGGATTGCTAATCAACTGCCGTACCTGGGTGACGTGCTATCACGTAGGCACAGACCAGAGAGCAAAGAGAGAGGAACAAGTCCCTTCTCTCTCCTACCGCCTTCCCATCTCCCTCTAGTACTTCCTGTCAGGAGAGCAGAATCCCGGCCCCAGCACCATGAAGAGGAGTACAGAAACCATCGATTTGAAGTTCAGGGATCAGAGTGTAATAGTAGCGCACTGACATAATGTGGTCCTCGAATTGCCCTGCTTTGTAACAACTAAGGCTTTGTTAATAGAACACACTTGTTATCCTTGGCTTTTCTTCCCTCAAGTTGCATTTTCTGCCACAATGGCCCTCAGTCCCTTATATAAACACATTTCTGGAAGATCTGCCTGCCCCATAGGATTATCAGACATATCAACTTCCAGAGTTCAAAGAGCTGAATCTCAGGCTGGAGACTTCGCTACACAAATAATTATAATAATGCGTGATTAATACTAATTGAGGGTATACACACCATGCAGTGGTGAAGAATTCAAAGAAGAGGTAACATTTGACCAGTATCTTGAAGGATGATTGGGAGTTTACCAGAGGAAGAGGGAATGAGTCTTGTGGATAAATAAAGCAGTACCTACAGTGTTGGAGGCCTGAGTAGAAAAAGGGTGCTGGGGAACCGTAAGCGGATTGGCCTGGTGGGAACACAGGGTGAATATGGAGACACGGCAGCAGATGGCGCATGGAGCCCCAAGGACTCCCCTTCTCTCCCCCTCATCTCAACAATCACCAAGTCCTGAAGATTCTGCCTATTCTGAAAAACATCTTAAATTTGTTTTCTCCTGTCCATTCCCTCCGTCACTGCCTCACATCAGCCCACATCAAACCTCACCTGGGCCCACAAGCCCCTACTGTGGCACATGGCAACTACAATCCTTCCTCCACACTGCTGCGCAGGTGATATCTCTGAACACAATAGGAGCAAGTCTCCCCTCTACCAAAAACCTTCTGCAAGCTCCCCCAACCCCTATGTATAAAGCCTGAATTCCCAAGTGTGTCCTACAAGACCCCCATAATCTGACCCCTACCCATCTTTTAACCTCACCTCCTTCCCCTTATTCCTTCCACTTTATATTCCAAAAGAAGGGTGCATTGTTGTTTTGTTCCCTATAAACATCAAGCAGTTGTACACAGCCCTGCCTTTGCATGTGCCTGAAATGCTCTCCCAGCCTCTCCCTTTGTCTGCCTCCTGGTCCTTTAGTAAATCCCATCTGACATGTCACCCCCTTGAGGAATCTGTCCTAACCCAATGGGTAGAATGAATCAATCCTCTCCCGAGCTATTTCTACGGCTTCTAATGTCATACGTACCATGTATCTCATAATCATTAGCTTTAATCTATCTTCCCTGATAGATAATGAGCTCTTGGATAAAATAATTAATATATTTTCATTTTTAATATCTCCTATGCTTGACAATTGCTGGCATTCAGTAAAGTCAGGATATTGTGAAGTGTCTTATATGCTAAGTTAAGAAGGGTTTGGCTTTTTTCCTGCAGGAAAAAGGAAGTGCTTTTCTTCCTCTCTCTCGTACTCTCTCTCTCTCTCCAGATAGGATGATGTACATATAAAAACTTTCCATAAGAAAAAAAAATCAGTCTAAAATGCAAGTATCCATTCATGTGGATTTTAGAGTCTTTAATAATTTATTCAACATTTCCACGTTTTTTAAAAAAAAAAACTATTATGTGGCTGTTTTCTGAAATCCTGTAGCATCCCTATCTTTATTTCTCTTCTGCATAGTCCTGTCCAGTCTCACCAGTAGTTCCTACCATCCTCTCTCAAAAGTCCCAGGTGCTGCTTTTTTCTCCCTCCCAAGAAGTTTACAGGAACCTTCCTGTTTTTCTTAAAGTCACAGGCCTCATCCACAGCAGCAGGGCTCTCCTTGGTAGGTCCTAGCACAGAGCGATTGCCTGTAGGGACAGGAAGGCACATGAGACACCTGTTGACAAAACCCTTGATAAACAATGTCCTCCTCTGTGCTGTACCCTTTTAGGGTCTTAGTCCTCCAGAAGGCTGGCACCAGGAAATGCAAAAGGTCGGGCAAATGGAGGTAAACATTTAAAAAGATCCTTAAAACATAACCTTCATTTAATGAGAAAGTCAGGAGTGCACTCATGTTAATGGCCCAGGTAAATCACCTTCTTTGAGAGGAGTTCATATGTGCATTTAGGAAGAGACACTAACATTTTCCAACTGTTTAGTGGTGTGCAGAAAAAAAGAGAAATTAGGCAGGTAAATGGTAGAGATAATGAATTTTCACCTCCCTAGGGGTTTGTGTAGCCCAAGATAACTCTAGAGTTTCCATTTTAGCCAGGCATTGATATATTTCATACTTGCATTAATCTGTAGGCTTCCTACTTCTAAAAAGGCTTACAATTGAAAAATGCATGTAAATAGGGCTGTTTTCACTATGCCCAGCTGTCTGCTTAGTTTGTGGCTTGTTCTTATATATGTCCACTGAACTTCAGACTGGTATTTACTTTATGTTTTAAAAATAATAATTACAAAGTAATTCATGGGTGCTATAACAAGTAAAACAAATCAGAGATATATCAAGAAAAAGTTAAAGTCTGACTCCCACCCATTCCAAACCCTAAGGTAACTAGTGTTAACAGTTTGATGAATATCCTTCAACACCTGCGGCTACTGGGAGCAAACTGGTGTGACCACTTTGGAAGGCAATTTGGTAATTGCTATAAAATCTGAATTGCACAAACTCTTTGATCCAGCAATTACACAACTCAGAATTTGTCTTACAGGTATACCTGAACACACAGGATATTCTTCGTAGTATTGTTTATAGTAGCAACAGTTTAAAAACAGCCTAAAAATCTGATTGAATTATGGTGTGTAGTAAGTATAGAATACTATAGATCTCTAAAACATAATGAAGTAGACTGATAGGAAATGAAAAACCAATGTCCAGAATAATGAGTATGGCATGTTCCTCTTTGTAGTTTTTAATTTTATATATATATTATTTTTTCCACTGTATACTTGATATACAGAGGCTATTTCTGGAAAGATACACAAGAAAACTCTTCATAATGGCTGCCTTGGATACAGAGTCTGGGAGACTAGTGATTTAGAGTAAGAGAGAGGCTTGCTTCTTTAGATACCCTTTGGTAGCATTTGACTTTTTTACCATATGGATGTAGGCTTTTTTTCAATAAAAGAAAAATAGTGGGGAAAATTTGCCAATCTGATGGATGAAAATTATACTCATTGTTTTGTTTGAATTTCCCTGGCTTAACGTGAGATTGAACACTTCATACGTTTCATGGTCCTTTGCATTCCTTCTATGAAGTGCCGATTCATATCCTTTGCCCATTTTTTAAAAATTAGGTGAACTTCCTTATTAACTTTTAGTAGCTCTTTGAATACAGGAAACATTACTTCTTGTCTACCATATATATTGCAAATATTTTTCCCAGTCTATTATCTTTTGCTTTATGTTGCTTATACTGACTTTTGCCATTCAGAAGGTTGTTTTTTTAAATATAAGTAAATCATTCCATGATTTGTTTTTAGTTTTCCCTCTTGCTTAAGAAGTCTTTCTTCAACTAGAAGTTATAAAAATGCTATTTTTAACATTTAGATCTTTAGTCTATCCAGAACTTATTTTTTAAAGTATGTGATTTAACCATTTTCTTCCAAGTGTATAGCTAGTGCCATTTTTTAAAAAGTCTTTTTTCCCCCAATGAATTGAAATGCCAGCTATCATATATTAACTTTCCATGTGTGCTAATTAATGTTACTTTTCTCCCTCAGATTTATTCTCTGCCCAGCCCTGTATCCTAAGGAGCCGACCCTAGGGTCTGTATCACCCAGGCCCACTTGCTTCCTGATTTAAAATTGGCTTTGGCCAACAGGAGGCACTGGCAGGAGATCAGAGGTCAAAAGGAGAGAGCTGTAAGAATACTTCTCCCACCACTCCTTCCTTGCTTAGTCACCAAAGTGCCCCCATCTCCCTTTTAGTTCCCTTAACCCTGCCTAAACTCTGCAAACAGACGCTTGTCTAAATTCTCTTCTGTTTCATTTGAATGTACCTTTTGTTTTTAGACTCACTATCTTTTCTTGTTCTTATTCTATGTGATCATGGCAGTTTGAGTACATTTTAATACATACCCAATTTAATATCTGTTGTTCAAATACCTCAATATTCATCTACTCTTTCAACATTTTTTTGGAAATTTTAAACATGTTAATTTTTCCACATGATATAATTAATCTTGTCAGTTCAAAAAAATTGAAATTATATTAACATTGCATTAAATTTGGCTATCAATTTGGTAGAGATTATCATTTTTATGATGTAGGTTTTTCCCATTATTGAACATGGTACTGCTCAGTATTTTCAAATGCCTATTACAACCCTCAACTCAATATGCACAAAACAGATCAAATCAATTATTGCCCTTTCAAAATTCTTTATTTTTTAATTCCCTCTCACTTGATGGTATTCACAGTTACCCATGCTCGAAACCTAATGTCATTTTCACTTACTCTGTCATGCCCCACATCCAAATGGTTGCCAAGTCCTGTTAATATTAACTGAAAAATATCCATCAAATTCTTTCCTCACCCTCTGAAAACTACCGACCCAAGTTCTCATCATCTCTTCAATGAATTGTCACTTATATCCCTTAATTGGCCTCCAATCTCCAGCCCTCCTTAAGTCTATTTTTCACAGTTTCCCAAAATAGAGTTTGAAAATACAGATGTGAAAATGGCATTCCTCTGCTGAAAACCTTCAATGGTTCCAATGTAATAAAGTCAAAACATCTTTCATATTCTTGCTCCATCTACCTTTCTGGTTCCTTTTTCTTCCACTTACCACCCCCTCCCCAAAATACACACACACGCACGCACATTCCCCCACACTCTAGCCACACTGGTGCATTTGTCATTTCCCAGACATGCTATTTTGTTTCTGTCTTTCACAATTGCTCTAGTCCCATGCTGTCCAATATGGTGGCCACCAGCCATGTGTGGCTTTCGAGCGCTTGAAACATGGCTAGTCCAAATTGAGATGTGATATACATGTGAAATGAACCCTGAAATTCCAATTCTTTGTACCAAAAGGTAATGCCAAATATTAACAATGTTTTATTAAAAAGTATTCCATGTTGAAATGATAATGTAGTAGATATATTGGGTTAAAGAAAATATATTGTTAAAATTAATTTCATCTGTTTCTTTTTACTATTTTAATGTGTCTACT
Source organism: Daubentonia madagascariensis (assembly GCA_023783475.1). Classification (NCBI taxonomy): domain Eukaryota; kingdom Metazoa; phylum Chordata; class Mammalia; order Primates; family Daubentoniidae; genus Daubentonia; species Daubentonia madagascariensis. The sequence continues at coordinate 39,952,888 of JAKFHU010000600.1, forward strand.
AGAAAATCTGAAATTTCCTGTGTGGCTCACGTTATATTTCTATTAGAAAACACTGCTCTAGTCTGTTTTCCTCCTTCTGATGAAATCTGATTTGTGCTTAAACCCTGGGTCAGATGTCACTTTGAACCCTCCTATGTGAAGCCTCCCCAGCTCCCCCACTCCAGGTAAAATTAATCATTTCTGCCTATGTCCCCAGAGCACTTTGCATATACCTCTATCACAACACTTACCTTATTATAATGTCATTATTTGTTTATATGTCTGTTTTTACCGATTTTTTTTTTGTATCTTTATGTTCTGTGTTTCCTTTGTCTCTGAATAGGGTTAGTGCTCAATCTGTGGTGGTTAAGTGGGAAGAAGAACTAGTACTACCAAAAACTGAGACTAAGGATAATAACTAAAAATAATCACACAATTTACCCAAGCTTATCATGTACCAGACAGGAAAGGAAAACACCATTTTATATAACTCTAATAAGAGAAAGCTTTCAGTTTGTCAGGAGACCAAACTTTTCCTAGCATTAACTCTAGGACAGATTTATTGCATGAAAATTTATATGAGACATTGAACCACATAGTACAACAGGTCTTTAATCAGGGGTATACAGATAATACAGAACTATTCCTTATATGGCCATTTCTTATAGCAACCTAGATTATAAGCAGACAACATAACATTACAACACAGCTAAAAGCAAGCATTTTATAGTCTAGAGTAAGACAGTCCAAACTGAACTCTCTGGTGATCTCACTTAACAAAGAAAAAGAATCCAGAGGTATAGTTTTTTTTTTAATTTAGTCTGACAATCTTTGTCTTTTAGGTGGAATGTGAATTCTATTTATATTTATTAAAATTTTTAATATTGGTGGGTTCAAGTCTCTCATTATATAATTTGTTTCCTATTTGTCCTGTTCTTTATTCCTTTAGTTTTCAATTTATTTCTTCATTAAACCCTGGTTCAGATGTCACTGTGAACCCTCCTCTGTGAAGCCTCCCAGCTCCCCCACTCCAGGTAAAATTAACCATTTCTGCCTATGTCCCCGGAGCACTTTGCATATACCTCTATCACAACACTTACCTTATTATAATGTCATTATTTGTTTATATGTCTGTTTTTACCATTTTTTTTGTATCTTTGAAGGAAAGCTGGTGCAGCTACATTAATATCATATAAATGTGATTTTAAGACAAAAATATTACATAATGACATATGAGTATATATGAATCTTGAACACTATAATTTTTCAAACACATGAAATATTTATAAAACCTGACCTTATACTAAGTCATAAAGCAAATCTCAAATCGACCAAAAAATCAACATAAGACTCATCACATTGCCTATTCACAATTCATTAAAAATAGAATATATTAACAAAAAGATAACTTTCCCAAATACCCACATTTGGAAATTTTAAAATGCAATTGTAAGTAGTTCATGGATCAAGGAATAAACCAAAGCAGAAATTGCAAAATATTTAAAAACCGAATGACATGAAAATATCATACTATAGTAAAACCTATAAGATGCAGCTAAAGTAGTCCTTAGAAAGAGATCTACACTCTTAAATGCATAGATTAGGAAAGACAAATGACTGGAAATAAATGCTTTCAACACAGGAAGCGAAAAAAACCCCACAAAAGAGTATAGCCAAGGGAAGTACAAGAAAGGAAATAATAAAGATAAGAATAGAAAATATTGAAACAGAAAACCAAAAAACACTAGAGGATCTCAAGAACCAAAAGCTGACAATTTTTGTAAAGCTAATAAAATAGAAACAAACAAAATCCTGGCAAGTTTGATCGGGGACCAAAAAAGGCAGCACAAATATATTAGGAATAAAAAAGGGATTAGTAGACTTTTTCTTTTAACTATATACATTAATTTTAACTCTTTTGGTCATAAAGGATCAAAAACCCAACACAAACTGGCTTAAATAAATATTGAATGTATTGACTCGTATTAGGAAAGAGTCCAGAGATAGGCATGGCTTTAGGCACAGACTAATCAAGAGTTTAAATTATATTTCCTTGAGCCAAATTCAACCCTGTTGCTTTCAGTCTTCCAAGTCTACAAGTCTACTATGTCAGTTCCATTATTATAAAACAGACTCTATCCTGTATGATAACAAAGCTAAAGCCAATATCTTCATAACTACACCCTGGAGCAAAACAGAAAGGATTGCCTTCGCAGTGTCTCAGTAGATGTATCCTTGTGTTTTATTGGCTCTGATTGGCTAGTGAGTCCATCCCTAATCCAGTCACTGTGGCCCAGGGAATGTGATGCTCTGCTTGACTGCGTCTGAACAATTGGCAGCACATTAACCAAAATCAAGGTGCGGTTAGAAAGGAACGGTGAATGGCTGCTTCAGGGCACAAGTATCAGATGTGCATTTCACCATGACTTCAGTCAAATGTTTTATGTTAAATAGGGCTCCAACCTTATGAGCACACCAAGATGAATTAATTGCCAAATGTCCCCCTACATAACAAAATAAATTTGGTCTGTTGCATGAAATGATTCAATACTATCTAGTCCACTTAAATGAGACAGGCCGTTTGCCAGAAGTTACTATTTGGGTTTGGCCAAATTCAGTACTGATTTGTTCTTTTCAACAGTTATTTGCCAACAGATTCAATAACTTCTCAAGGTCAATTCCTAAATCATTTTGCCCTTTCAGGTAGGTCTTTAATAAACAGAATATTTTGACTTAAAAACAGCACAATACTCTGTACAAAGTTTGTTCTTTGTTCATTTATTCAAGAAATATTCATTGAGTACTATGTTCCAGGCATTTCATTTACTGGTGGGGAAATAAAAGCAAACAACAAAGACCCCGACCCCAGTCCTCATAGAGTTGACAGTAGTGAGCCTAAGGGTGGAATAAATTTTCGACTCTTCAAGTGCATGAGTTACTTCTACACCCTTATTAAAGCATTTGGCATTGCAGATTTCACAGGTCATTAATCTGGCCAAGTGAGGAGAACATTTTGTTCTTGTGGGAAAGTTCTCTGGTCACTGGGGAACATGTCACTAGCATTTAGATATAGCTTTTGATGGAAGAACAAGGGGAACTGGAATAATTTGTCCAGCCTGCAATCTAGACCCTATCCCCCTCCCAACTGCAATCTGGTAGACTTTTAAGGGTGGGTGGCTTGGAGGAAGGGAGTAGAGTATAAAGAAAAAAGAAAGGACTCATTTAGAGTCCTGGGAAAGATGCCTCCTTTGAATGATTCAATGACTATTTCAAATGATCTTCAAAACTTTGAACAAAAACACTATTGACTAAAGACCCAGAAAACCAATTTTATGCCATCCTGACTTAATTATGGCAGAGAATAACTGACTCCATATAAAATTTCATGTTATATTCATGTCATACCTCTCAGCAAAACAGTTCAGTTTAGATTTCTCTTACATACGTAGCTAACAAGAAAATATTTGATTGCAAAACAAAGGAAAGAAAATCAAAATGCAAATTCAAGTGAGTGGAAACTATTTTCAAACAAGGAGAATAATTATGTGTACAACATCATAAGCTGGTCTTCAAAGAATGTAGGCAGTGATTGATGTCAAGTATTCTTACCAGTAGACAAAAGTTCTCTTTAGAATAAAGACAATAGCGAATGTAATTTACATTTGTTGCTGAATAAAATTAAATAAATGTTTCAAAAAGTATATTTTAATCAAGAAATCAAAGAGTGTCATACTAATGTCAGGATTAAAATTTGAACATCTTACCAAATAAAACATTTAGAAAGGTCTGCTTAAAATTTTTTTTGAAAGCCAAGAGAAAACAAGTTGGAAAGTTATTTGAGTTTGTGGTACCCAGTTGGGATGGCTTTTCATATGTAAGACTCTATTGCATCTGGATTATAAAGCAGACCATGTCAAGCTTTTGCAAAAAAAAAAAAAGAAAAAAAGAAAAAAAAAGTTAATATTTCCCTTGTAAACACAAAAGACTTCAAGGTCCTGCTCCATTTGGGCTGCTTTTTTTTCTACCTCATCTCCTACAATTTTAACCTGGACCATTGCCCTCCAGCTATGTTGTCCTCCCTGGTGCTTTTAAAGCATAGCCAGGCACTTTGTCACCTCAGGACTTTTACAGTTGTCCTTGCCTTTGATCAGAACCCTCTTCTCTCAGGCTACTACATGGCTCCCTCCATTTTTGAAGTCTTTGCTCAGTGAGGTCATTCCTGACACCCCATTTAAAATCCCAAACCCCCTCCCCTGCTTTATGTCTTTCCATAACAATCACGTGACCACCACAAAAGCAGGGATTTTTGTGTTTTGTTTCCTACTTATTATGCCTGGCACGGAGTAAGTGCTCAATTAATATTTGTTGAATGAATTAATGAGCAAATATTGTTATCTGAAAATGGGGTTGAAGGCATGGTTAGTGGCCATGGTTAATCATATCCTGAGTAAAATTAGTCCCATCCAAAATCATATCTCCAAGCACTGCTAACTGTTAGGATCTGGGTTCTCCTGAGAGTAGAACCTGAGACAAAGGCATGCATGCAGGTAGTTTATTTGCAAAGTGATCCCAGGCATTAGGAATGAGGCAAAAATGAGGGACAAAGAGGAATGAAATAACAAGTTAGTGAAATGGACAAGAGACAAAGGCAATACACAGGACCAACTGATAAGGGGCAGTTCCCACAAGGCAAACAGTGTTAATAGGTAAGCAAGGGTAGGTGGTATCCAAGAGTGAGGACAATAAACCTGGCTGGGGCAAGTCTGGAGAAGAGAGTGGGTGGGGTTGATGTCGGACAGTGTCACAAACCCAGGCACAGCAATGGAAACTGGTGATTTCTAATTTTGCTGCTTTTGATTTCGGGGTAGAGCAATTGCTCAGAAAGGCATAATGTGCAGAATTGGCTTCATGAGCATGTAATCTGCATTTGCACAGGACCCGCACTTGGTTTAATGCTGTGCTCTAGCCTCTTAAAATTCCTAATATTTTACCCTTGAACTTGTGTTTCGTAGTGAAGGCTGACGGACAACGGCGAATGAGCACGAACAGAGAAAAGACGCTTGTAGTGCATGCAAGTGGTTGTGGTGCGGCACGCACTGAGGGCTCAGATCCGCCAGGCACGACAGGCAGCAGGCATGCACAGCAGGCTTCTAGGGCAGTCCCCAGGGGACAGCTGGACTGGAACTTGGGCCTAGATTGGCAGTAGCAACAGAGGCAGCAACAGCAGACGTAGCAGCAGCAGCGGAAATGGCAAAAGTCATAGAAGAGAGGAAGGGCTTTGTGTGGAGCCAGCACCAGGATCTGCAGTGGAAGGCCAGCTTGCGCATCTGCCCCTGGTATGTCTGCACAAATATTAACTGCGACTGTTAGGGCTGGTGGAGGGCAAACAGGTGGCAAGGAAGTGGCTAAGAGTGGAGAGCAAGGGGGAACTGAATGGTAGCTTGGAACCAAATTGCAGCTAGGAACTGTTCCCTACTAGGAACATACATAGTAAAAATTCCCAGTAACCTTTAACTGACCTAGAGCTCATTACCATCTAACTAGCATGGCATGGGTGGAGCTTCGTGAAGGATTCTGGGGAAGAAGCGTGTGTAGAAAGGGAAACTGTTATGTAACAACAACCTGTCAATCACCCCCAAAGGCGGGAAACAACGACCAATCCTGCCAGGAGAAAGGCAGGACAAGTTAGTGAGCTTATAAAAGACAGGGTGTGCTCAGACTTTGGTGTCCTTCTCCACTCCTGGAGACTGACCCTTTCCACCTGTCTCTGGAATATATTTTCACCTTGTGTAGCTTCCTTCCTTCCTTTCATTCTTTCTTTTATGTGATAAACTGTATGAAATTGCTCTGTGTCTGTGATCACTCATCATTGGCTCGACTTGGTACCAGTACTTATTTTTGTCACTGGGAAGCAGGGGACCAGGGAACATCCATCCAGAGAACCTAACAGTACTATAATTGCTGGCACTCAAACAGTAAACTTGACCCAGTGAATTATTACAAAATAAAAGTTGTACATGTGGACATGGAAATAGAGCATGACAGGGAATTATTAGAATTCTTGAAAGAGTTTAGAATCTCTGGTTTTGAAAACTGCTGCAATATTGCAAAGCAAATGTCTACAGGCTTAGAAATGGAAATTACACTTAAAATTTTTCACATTAAATGAGAAGGTTGCTATTTTTATATGAAGCTTTGAACCAATTAACAGGGAAAATAGTTTTAAAATTAATTTTATATTCATACTTAAAGGTACAGCAATAGAATTCATAAGAGGACATTTTCAATTATATACATATCATAAAGCCTCTTTCAGTTTCTTGTATTGGCCTCCACAAGTTCCAGAAAACCCCAGATAAAAAATTAAAATGCCATTGTATAAATTTACATTTAAAATTAAATTCAGACTTACACAAAAATGACTTGTATGAGAGTTAAATTTTTTTTAGAAAAATTATTCCCTAGGAATCATCAGCCCTAGAAATACTAAAATTGTAGCAAAATAATTTATCAGAAATTTATACCAATGTCACAGACTATAAAATATTCTTAACAGCTCCAGTAACAGTTGCATCAACAGAAAAAAACCTCAAAATTACAAATTATCAAAAATTATTTGCCATATTACATTTGTCAAAAGTGACTGGCATCACTTTTAATTATATTGATGGGAAATTACAGATTTTGATGATCTTATAAATGAATTTGCAGAAAAGTTGAGGCTGAAAAATCTTATGATCAAGGTTTCACAATAATAAAGTAGTATTATTTATTTTATTATATAAAATGATGACACCAAAAATATTTTCATTTTTGTAACTTATAAGTTTATGTTGCTACTCACATATCACTATGACCCCTCTTATGTTTTATAAATAATGAAATATTTTTAAAGAAGAAAGCTTTACAGTTTAGGACCTTTGATGGCAATTTTCCTCTTCTTTTTGAAAAAAGGGCCTCAGATTTTTAGTTTGCACTGAGCCCCATAAATTATGCAGCAGGCCCTGATCATAGTCATGTGAAACTTCATGTTATGGTTTAAATGTGTTCCCTAAAGTTCATGTGTTGGGCAGTTAATCCCCAATGCAACAGTTTTGAGAGGTGGGACCTTTAAGAGGTGATTAGGTGATGAGGGCAGAGCCATGGAGGCAGATTTTAATGACATTAATGAGTTAATGTTGCTGTCATCGGAGTAGGTTCATTATTGCAAAAGTAGGATTGTTATAAAAGTGAGTTCTGCCCCCTCTTGCTCAGTCTTTGGCACATGCTCCCTTGCTCTTCCTCCTTCTGACATGAGATGACCTAGCAAGAAAGCTCTCACCAGATTCAGTCCCTTGACCTTGGACTTCCCAGCCTCCAGAACTGTGAGTCAAATACATTTTTTTCTTTATAATTTACCAAGTTTCTGGTATTCTGTTATAGTATCACAAAATAGACAAAGACACTTCACCATTTGAAGCTAGACATCAACTTGAAAGAAAAGGACACAAGGAAGAAAATTAAAAGTGTGAGATGTAAAAAGAAACCAGCACCTGGCAATGGTCCTTTCTGATTGTCTTTACTTTAGGAAAAGAATGACTAATTGATAAAAAAACAAAAGAAAGGGGGAAAATCTTCCTTTTAATATAGATCTTACAAAGCCAAAATCAAGAAACCATGAAGAAGAAATAAAATAGGTGGTTGAATTGCACATGGAAAAATTTGTAAGTCTCTATCCACAAAAACCTCATTATATTGGCAAGACTAGGGTTGAATACATGAAGAATTTTAAAAATCAGATTAAATAGCATACTAGAGAGTTAAATTAAATGCAAGCTAGGTGGCAGAATACATATTACAGATAATGAGGAGCCAATGTTTTGAATCAAAAGGAGCTCCTAAGTGTAAGGTGAATAAATCTGGAGATTTAATGTACAACGTGAGTACAATAGTTAATAATATTGTATTGTGTTCGGGATAATTGCTAAAAGAGTAGTTTTAGGTTCTCTTACCAGAAAAAAAAAAAGTAACTGTGTGGGATGATAGATATGTTAATTTGCTTCACTATAGTTACCATTTCACTATAAGAATATCAAAACATCATGTTGTGTACCTTTAATATATACAAAAAAAAGCTCATGAGATCTAAGATTGAGAGATTTTTTATTTGGACAAAGATAGCAAAGAGCTGGTAAATGTGGCTTGGCACCAAAGGAAGGGATACAAACTGTTATTTTTCTCAAATATTAGAACGCTAGCTGGTTGGCCATAGTCATTGCTCTCGTTATGTCACTATGTAGAAAGCATGGTCAACAGGCAAACTGGAGTTAGATCGGGTTCTTGTTCCACCACTAATTATCTACATGACACTAGGCAAATTTAGCCTTGCTTTTTCCTAATCTGAAAACTGGAGGAACTTACATCATCTTCCCACTTGCAGGACTTGGTAGAGATAACATATGTGAAAATTCTTTGAAAAAATAAAAAGTAGTAGTCAGAGCCTTAAATTATACATTCCAGCACTTAGAAGAGCTATTTTATGTCAAAAAAGAATGGTTTCCTGTAATTTAAGAAAGACTGTAATTTCAGTGGAGAGTTTATCAGTAGCAAGTTCTATCTTCTCAAATATTCCTAAAAAAAATCTATCAAATGATGAATAGCAAAGACACCAATAATTACTGAGCTATCCTCCTCAAATTTCTCCTAAACTGATCATAATCTTGATAAACAACTATCAACGTAGAAATAGCTGACCAATGGAAAACCGCAGTAGTGAGAAAAATCTGGGTTAGAGTCCAAAATAAATACCAAACCATTTAAAAATAGCTACATGATTTCGTAAACACTAAAACACAAACACATAAAACCTTTGAAGTTATTCGGTAAATGGTGATAAACATTATAAAAATATCCTGAATTTTAAAATCAGACAAGAGCTTTCCCCAAGTTCTCTATGAGCCCTTAGCAAAGTGTCGTCTGAGGAGTCTATAGAATCAAAATACGACTGTGGAAACAGTCTACCCAATTCTGGGTCATGGTTATGTAACCTTGTACATATTTCTATTATCTTCAGAGAATCATTTTAATCATTTGTAAATGCGACAATAATAAGCACTCTGCCTATTGCATGGTGCTTTAAAAGGACCAAACTAGAAAATGTCTTGAAAACTATGAGAATCTGTACAGTGAAACATTTCTACAGTTTTCATTATGCTCCTAGGCTCAGCAGCTTGAGCTGGAAAAAGCCAGGGATGGTGAGGAGGTGAGAATTTAAAGAGTTCTTTATTGAAGGCCACAATCAATAAAAAGAGGACAGAATCCCTTTAGTGGGCTTTGCTAGAAATGAGGCAAAAAGGAACTAAAAGTAATGAACTGGTGATCTCTAAAGCAATTAGCTTCTGTTCTCTAGAAATTTGTGTCTGTCTAGCCAAAAACTAACAAGTGTTACTTTGCATAAATGAAACAGATTTATAGTGAATATATCAGAATTTATTTATTCAAATAAAATGTTGCCTCCCTCAAAATAACCACGTCTTCAAAATAGGCACATTTATTCCAACTACTATCTTTGCCTCTCTCCACTCCCCAAGTTCAAAATACTTTTAGATTTGCTACACACTTTGTAAACCAAAAAGATGTTATTGAGAATTGGCCTCCAAATATTTTTGATTCCTGAAAAAATTTAAATCCGTCTTTAAAAACACATTTTGCTAGACTAGAGATTCTTCAAAAGAAAGTGCCACAAGGTCTTCAATTACAGGCAGTCACAAAAGAGAATTTTTAAATTGTTTTAGCAATGGCAGTTTCAATGTAATGCTTTAATAACTTCCCAAGTTAACTTCCTAAAAGAGACTATCTAAGCAAGTTCTAGTTTTGTTCCATTGTTAGTCATGTTACATTGCCTCATGCATCTGTGTTCTTATGCTCAGGTGTGCATAGCTATACCTGCGTGGATGTACACGTCAGTCATGGCATGAATTCTTTAGTATTGTTTAGACTGCTGCTGCTTTCCCTGGAGTGACTGATAAAAGTGTTACTATCTCTGAACAATGCTTTATCAGAGTAAAAATGATAAGCAAGGTAACTCACGAAATTAGGAAATTTTTAGAGGAAAGAATGCCCAGTCCTGTGTGGTAAATACTCTTTATTTTATTGCCCCATTTTTGTTTTCATCGCACTCCTGATTACTTACCTCATGTTATCTTATTTCTTTTTCTCCCAACTAGACCCTAAGCCCCATATGAGTAGGGCCTTGGGAACTCTCTTCAAATCTATCGCCCAAGGCCTGGAACATGATGAGTGCTCCACAAATATTTTTGGAAGGAAGGAAGGAAGGGAGGGAGGGAGGGGTGGGAGGAGGGAAAAGAGGGAGGAAGAAAGGATTTCCAGGTCTGGGCTGAGCTTGTATTCCCTTCTCTGTAAAGGAAGTCAGCTGGTGGCTCAGTCTACACTGACTAAAGAACAGGTGAGGGAGCCAAGGATCATTAGATGCTCTTTCCCACCCAGCCCCCTGAACTGTTTTCATCCACAACACTTCTGACACCAAATTCTCCAACTCTCCAGACACTAACTGGGTGTCCTACAATTCAGTTCAATTCTGACCCTAACTACCCAGCATTAGCACACCTCGCAGGTTAAGGGTCAGTCCCACAAGACCAGCCTTATCTCAGACACCAGTGCAAAGTCTCAGGTTGCCACTTATACTTCTGGTGAGGGGCTACAAATCAGTGGTTCCCATAACCCCCTCCACATGTCCAATAACTTGCTAGAATGACTCACAGAACTCAGGGAAGTGCTTTACTTACTATTACTGGTTTATTATTAATATTGTTAATATAAAGAGTACAGCTCTTTCATGCTCTCTCCAGGAGCACCATCTTCCCTGCACCTTGATGTGTTCACCAATCCAGAAGCTCTCCAAATGCTGTTGTTTAGGGTTTTTATGGAGGTTTCATTATGTAGGCATGATTGATTAAATCTCTGGCCATTGGTGATTGAACACAACCTCCTCCCCAAGGTCATGCCTTGGCCTTTTTGGCAACCAGTCCCCATCCTGAAGCTATTTGGGACCACCCCTCCCCCCCAGCCACCAGTCATCTCACTAACTTCCAAAAGTCACTCTTAGCACTCAAGAGATTCCATGGGTTTTAGGAGCTGTGTGCCAAGACCTGGCGACAACTACCAAATATCTATTTCTCATTGTACCACACCCCTTCACCCACACCAAATAATCTCTGCCAGTTACCACCCCCACCCTCACCTTCATTTTTTGATAAGTGTACTTAATCTTAAAGTAGTAGGCAAATGCAGCTTAAGCCAGAGATTCCAGCCATTGTTGCCCCTTCTGCGTAGAAATTATAGAACTACCTGAGAAACCCAAAGTTCTGAGTGTTTTATTTTTGGCAGGTGCTATGATATCAGATGAAGGTGCTATGGTCTCACTGTCTGTCTTTTTCTCTTTCTCGTCTTCCTTTCCCCACCAAGGATCACACCCTCTCCCTCCCAGGGTTCATCCACAAGGCACATTAGCCTGGCCCTCATATTCACTAAAGTATGAACTGTAGACTTTAGACATTATGTCCAGGTGAGCTTACACTTGTAGTTGCCTTGGAGGCTGGGAGCCATGTGAAAAGAGATGGCTTGTTAAATGTAAACATTTAAAATAAATGTGATCCTGTTGGGGCCTTTCTTCATTTTTAAAGGTATTGGAAAACTTAAATGGAATTTCAGGACCTCTAAGAGGTCCTGAATATGATGGAGAATTCTGGCTTCTAATTATTTGACCTTGAATATATTTCAATCTCTTGGAAACTCAGTTTGTTCATTTCTAAAATGGGATAATAATTCCCACCCTGCCTATTGTATGGTGCTATTAAAAGGACCCAATGTGGAAATGCCTTGAAAACAGTGAGGAGATTTACAGTGAGGTGAAAGTCAAGACCTTAGGGTTAGGGTCCAGCACCTCTGCTGGCCAAATGACTAACCCACATTGTAAACAGAAGGGCTCGCCCAGATATGTTTTTAATCACTGCCAGCTATCAAATTCTATGACATTAAGAAATGAGGGATGATTATCATCACTTCCTTTTCACCTTTGGTAGCTGCTGCCATGTTTAAAACAGAAGGAGCTAAAAGAAACTGGCCTTTTTGGATATTACTTTTATTATATGGAATTAAGAGTTTACCATTAACAAACTTTGGGAAACTGACCAGAGGGTGGAGCTGAAAGGAAAGTAGCAGTACGTTTATTGAGAAACCTCATTTTGCAGGTCAGTGGCTAAGCAAATTTAAAATAAGAAAAAGAAGATTCTCCATGCTTCTAGCTGCTGCAGGTTGCAGGTAACTCATTTTAACACTCTTTAGAACTTCAGAACTAATCAACTGCAGCCAGTGGGTATTATTATGTGTAATTCAAAGCATCTAGGAAAGCACAAAGGAAATGAAAGCTGAAGGGTGGTAGGGGAAGAATGTCAGAGAGATGGTGAATTTGGTCTACACATGTTTTGCCAATAATGAGGCAACAAAGAAAAAAGGAATGTCTGCTTTGAGTTTAATAGATAATGACTAGAATAAAGCAAGAGATAAAAGTATTCATAAAAATGGAATTCTAAATTCACCCATCATTATCAAAACCTCTTTTAAGTAAATAATTTCACTAGTTGCCCACAAACAGACATGAACTTCATTTTCCTGGGTTCTTATCCCTTTGCTCACTCTTAAACCCTGTCCCTCAACAATTGTTCTAATCTCAAATGCCACTGTTATCACAATTCCATGAAATCTTCCAGAGCCACAATTTGTCTTAATTCCCTAATTCTTTACAAATTGATACTGTTAATAGATAATAAATATTAGCTATACAAACTTATGAAAACAGTAATTTAGGCAATTATATTAACTAATACAGAATTGTTCAGTCTTTGATAGTATCCCTAGTTGTAAATCAAACAGTTATGTTTCAGAAAATGTGTAATTTATCATGCTATAATGTAGTTCACATAAATAATATTTAATTTTATCCCTGATATCAAGGAGCCAATGATCTTATCTCTCAAGTTAAAAAAAAATCAGGATTATACCATCTGCTCTCTTTCTAATCAAGGCTGGATTCCAAGGACACTCACTTAAGGATGCCCACCCCTGTCTGTCTGTCACTGTGTGCTTAAAATGTTGTAGTTGGGAGGCTGGTGGAGTGAGTCCCAAGTATAGACAGACATGTTTTGTTTGAATAACACAGCATTTTAAAATTTTTTGAGCAGACATTAAAAAATATGTAGACACTTAACTGGCTTTCCTTTAAAAATTGGAGGATCTGGCAACAATGGATACTGTTTATTCTTTCTTTTCCTTTCCCCTGTCATTGTCTCTTCAAACACACTGGTCCATTTCATTTATTTAGATTTCCTGACTGGCCCCATTGGGATATGAGTTTTTACTACCTCTTCTGTAAGAACTTAGATCACAAGACTGGTAGTGTCTTTGTTTGGTTTCCTTTATTTACAGTACAATTTAAAAGGTTTTCCTGCTTCCGAGTTGTCTTAATGTCAATATAATATGAGCAACTTAATAGAAATAGACTAGAAAGACATTCTTTAAACATATACTAGTGTTATAAATAGAAAAAGTACAGAGAGTGAGGACATGAGAAGAATTGCAAATGGAAAAATATATATATACAAATTAAGAAAAAAGTTAGGAAATATCACCAGCTGACTCAGAAATCCAAAACCCATTAAAAATGAATCTATAGTCTAAGAGAACCTGAATTTCAGTAAGCTTCTAAGGTCAAGGAACTAACTTTCTGGTGAATCCTCAAAATAAAGTGGTTAAAAAAAAGCAAACTCGTGAATACATACTGTAAACCAATTAAATGCTCAGGAGATAACTACTGAAAATACAGTCCCTGGTTGTAGATCAGGAGTTCCCAACCTCGGGATTGCCTTGGAAGCTTTAAAAAAATGCTAGTGTCTAAATCCACTCCAAAGATTTGTATTTAATTGATGTGGAGTGTGACCTGGACATTGGGATTTTTAAAAGTTCCTCGGGTGCTTCTAAAATATGACAAAATTTGAGAAGCATTGCTATAGACACTGTTTTGGCTATCATTAAAGATTAGGGCTATTGCTCTTAAAAAACCAATCCTAGTTCTTAAGATTAAAGCAAATAATCTACATATTCCCAAAGCTCCAAAAGGTGTACATGTCATTAAACTACAGATTTGAGAGAATAGGAGGTCAGAGGGCAAATCTCTTTACCCTAAAGGAAAATCTTATCTGATCCATCAAAAGAACTTCTACAGTCCTACTTGAACTTTAACAAGTTAATTCCTGAACTAGACCTTGATTTTCTCACTTGTAAAATAGGGACAATAATTCCAACTTTATAAGATTGTTCTGTAGATTAAATGAGATAAAGTATATAAAGCAATAGTTGGTTCTTAATAAATAGTAATTATCTTTTTATAAATCTGATATTCAGTGACTATAGTTTTTCCTCAAAGCCATAGCCAATAATTCTAGCTAATATTAATCTCTCTCTTTCCTTATATTACACAGCACTCCACTTTCAAATGCTTTATTTTATATTGCCCTGTAATTGTTCAATGAATTGTGGTCTTACTGGATAGACAAGAATCATTTGAGAGAAAGGGAGATTAAACAGACTATTTATCAGCAGTGGTAAAAGCTGCTTGCTTCTCATACAGTTTACTACGATATATTAGGTTCAGAGACTTGATCCTAAAATTGTTAGATGGAACTAGCAACGAATTTTAAAGTGATATACAGAAAAGGCCAATGGAGCAGCTGTTGGGAGGGGATTGTGAAGTAGCATCTTCCTTTTTAAAGGTAGAATGAGCCATATTTTGTGTATTAGTTTTCTATTGCAGCTGTAACAGATTACCATAAACGTGGTGGCTTAAATACACAAATTTATTATCTTATAGTTCCGTGCCTTAGAAGTCTGACATGGATCCCACTGGGCTAAGATCAAGGTGCTAGCAGGGTGCATTCTTTTCTGGAGTCTGTGGACTAGAATCTGTTTCCTTGCCTTTTCCAGCTTCTAGGGTCCACTTTCCTTAACTCTTGGCTTCCTGTATCTGTCTTCAAAGCTAGCAACATCAGAGTCCCCACGCACGCTACCAACTCTCTGGTTTTCTTTTCTATGGTCACAAAAGGAATCCCTCTGACTCCTCTCCCTCCCTCCTCCACTCTTAAGGACCTTTGTGAGCACAATGGGCCCACCTGGATAATCCAGGGTTCTCTCCCTACTTCGTTCACTGATTGGCAAACTTACTTCATCTGCTCCCCTAATTCCCCTTTGCCATGTGACATAACATATTTACATTAAGTAACAGTAACAACAATGGAAAAAAGTCAAACTAGACTGCCAATTACATAGCAAACGGCTCATCTTCTCTCTCAGTTCAGTCAAGACTGACCGTTATCCCAATTCCAGGGATTAGGATGCAGACAGCTTTGGGGACCATTATTCTGCCTACCACATTTTGATCTCATCATGAGAAACTAAATAGGATCAATAGTTTTTAACGAAATAAGATCTAATACAAGACAGATTAAGACAACAGTAACTGACCAAGTCACACTCCCACAAGGCAGCTAAACCTTTTCCCCTCTATATCTGATCTGTGGCAGACATTACAAATCAACTTTAGAATCCTCCCCGGAGCATGCTAGTCAATCACCAGTAAGTATGGTCAACCAGAATTGGCATGCAGACTGAAATCTATTTTCCATCCTAAATTTGAACAATTGTAGTGGCAAGAGACTTTCTCACAGGGCGTTTTTTTGGAATAAGGTGATGATCTGGTGTTTTTAAATTGGCAGACAAAAGGAATCCCAGCTGAGATAAAATAAAGAAATCATAAGACAAAAAAAAAAGTGAAGTAATTAATTTGATCCTTGACAGAAATCTGCTTTTCCATGATACTTTGTAGAGAAATTTTATGGTGGCCAAAAAAATCTCCATTTATTACTGGACCTGCCCACACAACACAAACCATCTCTTGAGATCTATTATCATGCACCTTTTTTCTTAAAGAGGATATTTTGCTTAGAAACAGATTTGGATACATGTGTATGTGTAGATATTTTAATATTTTAAAAATCATTATAAAACTCTACAGCCTTTTACAAGTATTATATACAAGTAATCCATGATTATGGTAGAGAAATTAGGAAAAACAAAGAAGAAAGACAGAAGAAAAACTACACATAATCATATCTGCCAGAAATAAATTTTGGTGCTTATTCTGCCAGATGTGTTTATATTCATTCACTCATTCATTCAACATATTTTTATTGAGCCCTGTGCCACACACTATTCTAGGCCTTGAGAGTACAACATGAATAAAACACAAAAATCTATGCCTTCAAAGGAGCTCAATTATGTACCCCCAAAAAAATACATTTCTTAAAAACAAAAAGTTATACCATATTTTGTATATACATAGTTTGTAATTGGCTTTTTCTATGTCCTAGTTTTTTGAAGTATCCCCCTAATTTTGTCAGCCTTTTATGGTTTTCCCAGTAGCCTTGATTTAAGCAAGAGATAAGATGAGCACTTACTGCTACATAATTGGCAATCCAGTCTGACTTCTCTTTCCATAGTTTGTTGCTATGTGATCAGAAGGAAACCTTCTCCCCAAAAATAGAGAATCCTGTGAATTCTTTAGACCACAAAAGGCTACCTAGGGAATTAAAGAGAACGTCATTCTATCTTGTTCCAGTTATATATTGCTGCTTAATGTGTCCCCCTAAACCTTTGTGGCTTAAAACAACAACAATCATTTTATTACTAACTCACAGTTCTGGAAAACTTTACTTGGCTCAGCTGAGCAATTCTCTCTTGGGTTTTTTTTCTCATGCAGTTTGACAATTTCTGGGGCTGGAGTCATCTTGAAGGCTTCCTCATTCCCAGGTCCCACTGATTCTGGCTGTTGGCTGGAATGTCAGCCAAAATTGTGGTCTGGAACACCCACACACAGCCTCTCTTTGTGGCCTGGGCTTCCTCACAACATGGTGGTTGGGTTTGGGGGTCAAGTGTCTGAAAGCCCGAGTCAGAAGCCATATCACCTCTTATGTCTTAGCCTCAGAAGTCAACAGGGTCACTTACAGTATAGTCTCAAGCCTATCAGATTTGAGGGGAAGAAACGTAAATCCCAGCCCTTGATAGGAGGAGCATCAACATCACCTTGTAAGGGTTTATGGGGTGGGGTACAGTGTGGTGACCATCTGTGGGAAATGTGATCTGCCACATACCTCAGCCTCCTTACATCTTTACTCTGTGTGCTTAAAATCAGGGATAGCAAATTCCAGGGCTGATGTAAGTTTAAGAGAAAAGTCCTATGACTATCAAGCCTCTCTAAAATAACACATCTCAAAGATTCAGTTTAGTAAAAAAAAGAACTGATAATTGAATAACTAACAATTCTAATTCCCCCTATATTTATCCTAGGGATTAACATTTAGATATATTAGTTGGTGATAAAACAGCTTGATCAGGTTTTTTTCCTCTTTAATGTGCAAAACTCACCCTGAGAAAGTAGCATATAGAGAAACAATTCTTCCTATGCATGAAGTATGAGAAAAGCCATTAATTAATTTTGGCATCCAAGGCTACTAAGATTATAATGTAAATTAATCTTAATAGTGCTTAAATGTAATGTTAAGAAGGCTGCCAAATGGGTTCTAGACATCTGTGATATCTCTTTGTGAAGAGATAAATACATTAAATTATCAGGTTTGTCTTACCAAAAAAAGTCAGGTAAGAATTTAGAGGAATATTTAAATAAATACTTGTTAACACAAATCCTTTTATTCAACAGTCAATGAGCACCTATGATATATCTGGTACAAACAAATACTAAGTACCCACAGTATACTATTTAGGGTACATAAAAAGTAATGTAAAATGATTGATACTATAGCATTTTAATATCACAAATAAAATATTATTATAGTATTATTATAAAGAAAGATTTTATTATATATAGCAGATATATAAAAATCATGGCAGAGTTACCACAACATCAGTGTGCCATTGATCTGATTGCAACATACTCTTTCTGTTGTAAATACTTTTTCATGTCTCTCTTTAAAAAAAGAATTACTCCACTGGGTCATAATTATTTCCTCTAGACGGGAGAGAGTGAAGCTGGATGGTTGCTAAAAGCCACATGTTTCTTTTGTCCTGATGTAAAAGAAACACTTCCTTTTATGTTGTATAAATTCTCAAATCCTCACTCTAGACGTTAACATAAAAAAGGAAGAATTTCCTTCATTCTGAGTTCAATCCTTTCTCCTTGTTACAGCAAAGTGAACGAATGTTAATTGTTTCTTTCAGACCTGTTTCTAACCATGAGTCCATTAAAACTAAATTTCTTGTTTCAAAAGTTTTTATTTTCTCTAGAGCTCATTGTAGTGGGAATTGACTACCACAGTTTCCAACAACATCATGCATTAATTAACTGATAAAGTCAGCCTAAGAAATCTGAGATTTCTAAGCATGACATGCTCAATGTGGTGAACTTACTGGTTCATTTCACTTAAGAGGAAAAAAAAAGGTAGAACTAATGAGAGAAGACTGTCACAAACTAGCAAAGGAAAGTCCTGTTTTGTTCCTTATTAGTTTGCTTTTTGTTTCTCAGGTTTGAGTTTGGTTTTGGTTTGGTCTTGCTGGAGAAGAGGAATGCTTTTCCTGCTCACCAGTGCTGCCCCGACAGAAAAAGGTAGCCTGGCAAACCACATTTTCCTGGAATCACAGCTTTTTCTCCCCACTACTAAAGATAGTTTAGGAAACTCACACCATCCAGTTATTTTCCAGACAGCTCTATTTTATTTATTGAATCATATACAAGACCTGAACAGGGAGAGGAAATGATGAAAAAGTTTTCTTCCTGTTCTCAGAATAGATTCATTGCTTGCATGGGTCCATGAGTGGGGATTAGAATTACTTGTGGGTTTTTTAGGGTCTTTACTGGATATTTATTTTTACATCTTTAAAAGTTAGAATTGTAAATAATCTAGAAATATGGTTTATGTAGCTTGAATTTCTGCCTTAACTTGTGACATTGTAAATACCATAAATAGTGTTTCAATTGTTTTTCTTCAGATACTGCAAATGTATAAACTTATAATGATACATTAACCATCACTCTTATTTTAAGTCTAACCTTAGGCCTTCTTAGATCAAAGAAGCATAAGAGTCTAGTTGTAAAACGTTATCATCTCTTTTGATGATATAAGACAATGGAGAAGAAAAAAATAGTAGTTATAAATGTCTAATTCATTTCTAGTTTTCCAAATTTGTCATAAGAACCCAAGTTTTGCTTCACAGGCATTAAATATATGTATCTAAGAAATTAATTTATAAAAACCAAGTTAATTGGCCTTTTCATAATGGGCACTGTAATCCCTTGCTCTGGTTTGATTTTATATTTTTTTTCCCCTGTATTTGTTCGTCCATTCTGCCAACACTTATGAAGTACCTAACATATTCTAAGCCTTGTGCATTAGTCTGAGCACTCAAAACTAGTGAGATAAAAAATTATGGCCCCCAGAGAGCATAAAGTCGAGCATGGAAACAGACAATAACCAGTCACAAAACAATATACTTAGAGAGGATGAATTTATTTATCCAACAAATATTCCAGACACTGTACTAGGTTGTGGGGAAAACAAAAAAGGCATAGTTCCTGTCTCATGAAAGTTAATCATGGAGACAGGTCTTAATCGTATGTAACATAGATATAAATTGAATGCTGTATAATTTAGAACTCTTTCAGTTCCAAGTGGCCAAAACCCCAACTCACTATTGCAAAAGCGAAAAAAAAAAGGTGTTTATTGGCTCAAGGGCTAGGTGCAGCATGGCGTGGCGTAGGGGTTCAAGCAATGTCACCAGGACCTGCTGCCTCTCCTCCTTTCAGCCCTGCTCGTCTGCATTTTGGTTTCATCTCCACCTTCAAGCCCAGTGATACAAGAACAGTGTTTCTTCCCAACAGATATTCTGGGCATGACTCTCATTAATTCAGAACAGATCATACACACATTCCTAAACTAATTCTGGCCAGGGGAATGTGGTGCTCTGATTGGCCAGGCCTAAGTGACACGCTCAGCCTTGGACTTGGGGGCAGCCAATTCCAGCAGAAGCCTATGGATTGGGAGTGGGCAAGATGGGTCAGTCCCCAGAAGAAATTGGGATGCCTTACAAAAGGGGGGGAACAGACCTTGGCAGCCAAAGCAACCAGCCACTGCCCACTACAGTGCCCCATGTGGTCCAGTCTCTGTGCCCTCCTATTCCTAGAGACAAATACAGCAACCAAAATTCCACTAAAGCAATTTCTAACCTTAATGGTGCCTCTCAAAGAGTGTCAAAGGGGACGTGAGTTGTAGCCTACAGACACACATACGCTCTTTCCCCTTTTCTCTCACTCTTAATGTCTCTCATATCCCTTAGTTGTCCCAGTGCCTCTCTGCATACTCTTTTATCCAGTCCCTGCCTAAATTCCAACCCTAGCTCACATCCCTGCTGTCCTGTCCTCATTTACTGTACCTCAACCCCTTGGTCTGGGTCCACTTTTCCCTCACCCCTAGTATTTTCCTTCCCCAGTGTGGATCTTCTAGGCTTACCTGTTTCTAAAATTTTCCCTCCACTGATTTCCCCAAACTGCATAATAAAATTCAGAAATTCCCTTAAAAAGTGGAGGTGAGAGGAACCCAGTGGCCAAAGATTAGACTGTTTTAACCTTTTCTGTTTTTTTAAGAGATGGATCTTACTGTGTTGCCCAGGCTGGCTTCAAACTCCTGGGCTCAAGTGATATTCCTACCTCAACCTCCTGAGTAGCTGGGACTACAGGTGCATGCCACCATGCCCGGCATTAGACTATTTTAATCTGGGGAGGTGATAAATACACTTATAGTGTCTTTGCTTCAATGTCTGCCATCCAATTATATCCCACAGTATATAATTTCAAAATGTGATAAGAATCTGGTGGGCTGGAGGAGGGCAGTGGCAGACTTTTGAATTAAGATCTAAAGGATGAAAAGGAATTCACTAAGTGAACAAGACTGACCAGGTAAAAGAGTGTTCTGGGAAAAAGATACATCTTTTTGGAAGGTCTGGAAGGTCAAGGTGTGTTCAGAGTGAGGTAGTGTGACACAGATGAGGCTGCAGGGCAGGCCCAGGTAATCCTCAGGCAAGAAACTACAAAAGAGCAGATGCCAATGACCAAAACAAGAGAGTTTGGCCCAAAAGGTCTCCAGAGTCTTTGAGTCTAAGGAGTCTAAGGAGGACAAAGGAAAGTCATTTTAATACTGTTTCTAAGCCTCAGCCTTGTAAGAAAGGGAATAGTCACTGCAGAAATCCCTTTTCAACACTCTGTGCCTGGGTTGTTATGCTGTAGCAATCTGAGTTATGTAAGTGCTCTGTGAAGAAAGAAATGAAAAATGCCTTCAGCGCAGTGTCTCTTGGCTGAACCTGTTAGACATCTTTCTGTGATATGCTTAAATCAGAAAAGAAATCCCTACCAAGGTCATTTTGCTGTTACAGCCTTTGGTCCAGTTCAAGTTTCTAATCTTTCACTACACAACTTTTTGAGAGAAATTTAATGCAGATAGGAGATCAAAGTTAACTTGTTTATTTGCCTAAGAGTATGGACTAAGTGTTTATTTACATGGTTGGGTTTAAATCTACCATCTTGCTATTTGTTTTCTATTGGATCCATCTGTTCTTTGTTCTCTTTTTCATATTTTCTGCTTTCTTTGGATTAATTGAGTATTTTTATGATTCCATTTTATTTCCTTCAATGGCTTATTAGCTATAACTATTGTTTTGTTTTGTTTTAGTGGTTGCTTTAGGGTATATAAGTACATATTATTAACCTATTACAATATACCCTCAAGTGATAATATATCACTTCGTATATAGTATAAAAACCTTACAACAGTACACTTCATTTTCCCACCTTCAGATCTTTGTGCTAATTGCCATACATTTTACTTCTACATACATTACCAACTCTACAATACATTGTATACATTGTTAGTGTTTTCTTGTTAAACAATTATATTTTGAACAGATATTTTTAAGTTGAAAAAATGTGTTTATATTTACCTGTCTATTTACTATGTCTAGTGCTCTTGTTCCTTTTGCAGGTACAAATTTCTTTCTAGCATCATCTTCCTTTTGCTGAAGGACTCCTTTCTAACATTTTGTTTGGTTCAAGTCTGCTGTGATGACTTCTTTCAGCTTTTAAATATCTGAAAGATACTTTATTTCACCTTCATTTTTGAAAGATTTTTTTTTTTTTGCTGGTTTTTGAATTCTAAGTTGATAGATTTTTTTCTTACAGTACAGTGGATATTGCTCCACTGTCTGGTTGCTTGCATTGTTTCTCACAAGAAGTCTGCTGTCATTCTTATGGTTTTTTTTTTTTTTTTTCCCTCTGTATATACTGTGGTGTTTTTCCCTGTGGCTGCTTTTAAGATTTTCCCATTATAACTTATTTTAAGCAATTTGGTAATGATATGCCTTGTGTAGTTTTCATGGTTTTTGTTTGTTTTTGAAGTTGTTGAATTTCTTGTATTTATAGATTTATAGTTTTCATGCAATCTGGAGATTTTCTGGTCATTATTTCTTCAGATATTCTTTCTGCCACCCACTTTTGGGGACTCCAAGTACATGAATTAGGTCATGTAAAATTGTCCCACACCTTGCTAATGCTCTATTCATTTTTTTCTGTCTTTTTCCTCTATGTTTCATTTTGGATAGTTTCTGTTGCTATGTCTTTAAGTTATTTAATTTTTTATCTTTCAGATCCTAATATATTTTTACATTTTTTTCATCTCAGACATTGTATTTCCATCTCTAGAAGTTCAATTTTGATCTTTTTAAAAATACATACCATGTGTCTACTTAACATGCTCAAATATTATTCTACTTTCTTTATTACATGAACTTATAGAACATAGTTATAACCATTTTAATGTTCTTTATTTGGATCTGTTTCTATTTATTGATTTTTTAACCTCATTATAAATTATATTTTCCTGTTTCTTTACATGCTTGGTAAATTTTTATTTGATACCAGTCATTGTTAGCTATCAATAGTCTTGAGCTTTGTTCTGGGATGCAGTTAATGTTATTTGGAAATAGTTTGATCCTTTCAAGACTTGCTTTTAAGCTTTATTATTCAGGATCAGAGAATCCTTTAGTTGAGGGCTAACTTTGCCCCACTACTGAGGCAATAACCTCTGAATACTCTACCTAATGAGTACTCTACTTTGCTCTGTGAATTAGAAGGTTCATTCTCTCTGGCTAGTGGGAAGAAGAAACTATCCCCAGCTCTGTATGAGCTGTATGGATTGTTTTCTCTGCTCCATTTGGGTGGCTCTTTCCCCAACCTCAGCTAGTTTCTTCATACTCATAAACTGATCAGTACTGAACCTTGAGGAGACTTCAGGAGAACCCTCTGCAGCTCTCTGGATTTTTCTTTCTCTGAAGCTCTGTCTTGTCTGGCACTCTGCCATGCAAATTTTAGCCACCTTGGTCTCCCTTGACTCCCGACCTATCTCCTTAACTCAAAGAGATGGTCAGGCTCTGCCAGGGTTCCTTCTCTCTGACTTCAACCTGGAAACCAACCCCCAGGCAATAAGCTGAAACATTCACTGGGATCACTTCATTTGTTTGCCATTTCTCAGGGATGACTATCTTATGCTGCCTCATTTCCAATGTCTGAGAACCATTGCTTTTTATACTTTGTCTCATTTTTTTAGTTGTTTTGGGTACCAGGGTAAATCCAGTCCTTATTATCCTTCCTGAGCAGAAGGTGAAAGTCTTAGACTATGTTAAACTGGTGGTTCTCAAACTTTAGCATGCATCAGAATTAACTGGCAGGCTTGTTAAAACACAGATTGCTGCTCCCACAGAGTTTCTAATTAAGTAGGTGTGGGACAGGAGAATTTGCATTTCTAAAAACTTCTCAGGTGATTCAGAAGCCTTTGGTCCAGGACCACACTTTGAGAACCACTGTGTTAAACTAGTCAACTAAGAATATCCCAGATGATGTTCATCTACAAATCAAGGAGTAAAGTGTGAACCACATTGATAGTTAAGAGAAAACCTGGTAGTCATAGAAACACAGTTATAAGTACTTATATATTGTTGTTTGAATCCATTGGCATACACAGAAAATAAGAACAAAGATGCTGTTCATGTCCTCTTATCTGGTAAATTCAGGAAATCAACTCCACAGAAATCATGTAGATCAGTTTTTCCAAATGATATTCTTCATAAATTTAGTACTTTATGAGTTTTTAGTAAGTGCTTTGTGAAAGGTTTGTATAGTCAAATAGGGTTAGGAAGCTGTTATGTTAGTGTGTCTTATGAACTTTCCAAGAGGAAGATGGAAATTGAAGTGTTTCCCAAGCTTATTTGACAATAGAATCATTTTATTTTGTAAAACACCTATTAGCAACTTGAGAAACTCTAATGCTCCTCTGAAGCCAGTTTGGGAAGTACTAGAGCAGACCCTTGGCATTTGTAAATTTACTATCTTCAATGTTAGCTATTTATCAGAAGCAGCTCCATTGCTATAGTAATTTGTGATTCTGATGGAGCAAGGTGGCACACTTGGGGAGTGAGCCACTCAGCTGATGAAGAACAAATCTAGCCCACTGCCCACAATGCACACCCCAAGGTGGCTTTGTAGTTTGTTGCTTATCATGCGTTTTTTGTAGTAATAAAAATTTATTTGTTTCGTGAAAATGGCCCTGAAAAAAATTTCAGCTGTTGGTTTTGGTGACAAAAAGAAATTAGAAAAAGAGGAAGAGGAGAATAAGGAAGAAGAGAAGGGAGTGAGGGGGGAGGAAATGTTGAAAAGTGGGTCTTAGCAAGGAAATAGAAGTTTGGGGATAAATTTTAAAGGTGACCTCCTAAGTTTGGCAGGGAATTGGATCTATATGAGAATAAGCTCATCCTATAGCCTACATGAAAACCATAAAAAGTGATTCATGAACTGTTCTGGTGAGAGAGAAAATTTAGCAAGATAAAATATTATACATGCAACTGCTTTCTGAGACGTAATTCAAGAGAAAGTCAGAAGCCTGGGCAGGTGTTTCTGTGAAGTCGCAGGTGGTGAAGACAGTCATGCAGTAAATAAAGTTGGCTTCTAGAATTTAAAGAAGAGCTTTCTTTATGTATTAGAATGTTAGCAAGGGAGATGTGGCCTTGGCTGGCCATATTCCAAGGAAATATTTCCTCCTGAGCTAAAGACCTCACAGAAGGAAATATCTGAGAAATAGACTTACATCTTAGGACATGCAGAAAGTTATAGAGGAAAAAAAGTGCTGCAAATCACAAAGATTCTTTTATAAGAATCTAAACTAAAGTTCTCCTATTACCCCTTTCACATTTTACTTAGGGATTCTCTCCTATAATTAACAAATTTTACCCAGCATCTGCTACGTGCCTGATAATGTGATATTTATAGGGGTTTTAAATATAAAGAAGCCAGTGCCCTGCCTGCAAGGAGCTACCTGATCCACCTGCCTGTTCTCCCAAGGGAGAACTACTGTGTACCACTTAGAAATTACTGTAGCCTGACTGATCTTCTATAGCTGTGTTTCAACAGTGTCCCCTACTCAAATGTCAACTCCATAATGTTAGGTATTTGATCTGTCTTGCTCACCTCTGTGGGAAACATATTTGTTGATTAAATGAACATTTTTGATAATAAGATTGAAAACAAGCTAGAATGTTTAGATACTGGGGAATGGTTAAGCAAAGAGTGAGCTAACACAATGAAATGCTAGGTGGTAATAAAAATAAGAGTGAAATAAGGAGGAAAAATAAACAACATAGAGTTATACCAATTATGTTAGTTATCTATGGTGTCCTGAACTTTGCCTTCTCTGGGTCTTTGCCTTCCCTGTATCTGTTGATGTCCTACCTCTTTAAAGCTCAGTTGAAGCACCACATCCTTCCTGAGGTATTAAGACTTCCACATTCCTATATCCTCAGAATTGACCTCCTTCTACAGCATATGTTGCTAATTTCCACCCATATGCCTCCAACTTTACCATCAGTGTTCACAGGTAAAATTCCAACTGCTAGTAGCAGCATGTATTTATTTGACTGGGGACTTCCTCCAAACCTGGGAGAGGCCACTCTGCTCACTTGTTTGGCAGAATAGAAATGCTAGAAGTAACTCCCTCCAGAAAATCCCCTGATCCAAGACTGATGGAGTTTGGTAAATAAACACCTCAGCTTCTTTGCTCCTTGAGTAGAGTAATGCTAAGTTTGTGTCAATATCCTTTCTCTGTTTCCCCAGAAGATTAAGGTCCACACAGCCACACTGGTGACTGGCTTGATATTGTATCCTGTATCAGCCACCTTCTTTTACTGTCTCACTTCCCCACTCTTGTATCTTGCTACACCTTCCAAACCAAACTGCCTGTTCTTGTATCCTTGTATCAAGGTCATGTCCCCATCTGAGCGCCTTTATTACTGTGTTATAATATGTCTCACATTATACTGTGTATTAGAGGGTTTTGTGAATGTCTTGGCTCTCCTAACTAAACTGTAAACTGTTTGAGAGCAGAAGCCTTCTTTAATTGCTGCATCCCTCAAAGCCTAGCAATATACCTTGTACACAGCAGGTGCTTGAAAAAACTAGATTTAATCAAATTGAGAATTTGTAGAATAAAGACATTATAGAAATCTAACACCTAGATAAATAGTTCACAGCATTCTCTGTGGCACTAAATAAATCAAATTATTTTAAGCCAAGTTTGAGGAATCATAATTATATATTGATTTAGAAATCTCATAAGCTACTGTTCTAAGTTCAAAACGAGGCTTCAAGTTTGAGCAATAGGTTGAATATATTTTAGCATTTTTTAGTTGAAAAAAGTCAGCACCCATTGAAGGAATTAGAGCAGACAAGATTTTGATTGAGTCCATATTCCTTATCATAGTTCAAAGACCCATATGGTCTAGTCCTCACCTCCCTTTCCAGCTTTATCTTTCATTCTGTTGCACCATTCATGTGTATAAGGTTGTGTGATCTTCATACAAATAATCTGTAATTCAAATTTATCTTTACTTATTAACAAAACTGCATAATACCACTGTGAACTTCATAAAAAATTATCATTGTTTTAATATAGGCAATGAGAGACAAGATATGAGGAAGAAAAAAAAATACTCCAAGGAAGAAAAAAAGAGACTCCTCCAGATAATTCCCTGACCTTATTACTAATATATTGTCTGAGTCTCAATTAAAAAATTGGTGCTAACATCTAGAAGTTTGGTAACATGATCTGAATTGGAATAATGGTTTACATGCCCCTTAAAGTTATTTTCAAGGTCTAATTCTGTGGCCTGTACATTGAAGACAGACATCTGCAAGACACAAAAAGGCAGGGACACTACCTCTAGGTCAGGTAGAATCATAGGCATATAAATTATAAGCATTTCTTTTAAGAAATTATACAAGCAATGCTCATTCATGGTAGAAAAATTGATCAATACATAGAAGCAAAAAGAAGATAAAAACACAGTAATCCTTCTGATCAAAGCAAAACATTACCAAAATTTTAGTGCATACCCTTTCAGACTTTTCTATAGAGTACATTTTTTATATGTGAACAAATGGACTCATGGTATGCATACTATTTCCCCCCAACTTTTTGCACAGCAATGTATTAATAACATGATGTGACAGACACTGCACACAGACTCACTTAACACCCACTCACTCTTTGAACACAGCTTCCTGTACTCCAGAGGATAGAAAGCTAAACATTTCCAAGGCTGCCTTGCAGCTCAGGTTCCACATATAACCTAGTTTCCACCAAGCCCTGATGAAAGATACCCTGAGCCAGATTTGGAAGGTAAATGGGCAACACAAGGGGATGGTCAGCAACAGCAGATGTTCTAGTAGCTGAAATAGGAGGTCTACTCCGAGGCTCTAGCATAGCAGATATTGAGAGCCAGGCACAGACAGTATTAGGGTCGGGCAGTGATCCTGACTCTATAGCAATGTCTGGCTCTTTGTCCCTCTCAGAAACTCTGTTATTGGCAACTAAGAACCCTGATGGATACGTGTGAACGCCTTTCCTTGTCAAAAAATACATGCCTATAATACCATATAATTGCTACTAGTAGAACTGTACACTTTCTTAGAGTTAAGTGGGACCTGAATGATCAGCTAGACTTAGGAAACTTACCCAAAAGTCCACAGATAGGTAGTGGCAGAGGCAAGACCACATGCAGGTCTCCTCATTCCCGCTCTGTATAAGGAATTTATACCATCCTTATGCCCCAAAGAAGAGGGGAGACAGAATGGCTGCACTCCAAGTTAGACTTTGGTATTTTTTGTTAGCATAATGTGACATGCTCATCCATCATCTGGCAGGCTTTAGCCCCAAGAGGATAGTCAAAGCATGATGCCTTTTTAATGTGTTAGCTTCCTCTTCACGTCCACCTCGCCCCCAACACCCCTTTCAGCAGAGGCTGTGTCCCCAGATTCGCTCCCCGGTTGAAGAGCAGCTAGGATTGTGCGTGCCGGCACTACTTGTCCTGGCCTTCACTCGGTCAGCTGTGCCGTGGAGGTCTTCTCAGACTGGAAAGGTTTATGTGTGGTTTGTCCAAAGCCTTGCTCCCAAGGAGCTAGAAGTCTTTAGTGTCCTCAAGCAAAGGTCCTTTTTTTTCACTCCTCCAGTATGACAGGATAGAATCATTGTTAAAGTCCCCATTTGTGGTGGGAACAGTGTGAGTTTTGGATCCAGACTGGATTTGAATACCAGTTCTGCCACTTACTAGCTATGTGGCCTGGGACAAGTTATTCACTTTCTGTGAGTCCCACTTTTCTTATACATAAAATGGAATGAAAGATAACAACCTTACAAGGCTGTCGTGTGGACCAGGAAAATATTTCTACAATGCTTGACATGCGAGGAACATTCAATAAATAGTTATTGTTGTTTGGTTGAAACACATGTTGTTGGCTTGAAGTACAGCCAGTGGCGTGTACTTTGGCTCTTCCTCATTTATGATTTTTCAGCTGATTTTGGGGGGATGATCACTCCAAGATAGCCCAGTGTTCTTTCCCAGAGAACCCAGATGGTTTTGTAAGTCTGTGTATGTGTATGTATATATATATTTATATACAGTATATTTATTTACACTCACACCCAGCCATTAACAGGTCAGTGGAGTTTAGTTCTGCAGCAGTGCTCCAGAACTAAATCTTACAATTGAAGTGAACATAGGGACAAATAAATCAAAAGCTTGAGTCTTTTAACACATGACATTATTTAAGAATTAGGAATGGGAATTAGGTATTCCCACAATGTTTTTGGTATAGTGTAAGTCAATAATGTTTAAAGTAAAATCTAAGCCAGCACTCCTTATAAAGATATAAATATAGAATCTATGCAAGCTATTTTTTTTAAAAAGCATTAACCTTTTTCCTATAGCTCAACACTTTTCTTATGAGGTGAGAGCTATAGAAACATGACAGTTTTTATTTTCTTTTACAAGAAAAGTTTCATTCTACAAATGACTTTTAATCCCATATGCGAGGATTACACAAAAATCCTGGCAGGCATATGCCATAAATAATTAAGTGCCTATCAATTATAGCATTATGTATTGTTTCCAAAATCTAGTTAACCTTCCTTACATCATTTCCCAGAGAAATACACATACACACACACACACACACACACACACACACACAGAGTTTTAAGTGGAAATTTTTATGAGGTTTTCTCTGGAGCTTTGCTCAATGATCAAGATACATATGGGAATCTCATTAACTACATTTAAAATGAAATATATACCTAAATGTTAATTTTTAAATCTCAAACTAGAGTATTTTCTAGTTAGTTTTTTCCTGAACAGGGGGAAAAAACCAAAATTTTTAGATAAGCCCCATTTTAGATAAGCAATTTTTAAAAATCTTTCTTGAAATTTGGTGGATAAATATATATTCATTTTTATATAGTCTTTAGCAAGAATAAAAAAACTATGTAAAAGTTAGAAAGTAAATATATATACTTTAATTCTCCTGAAGTGTCTGGTGTTTCCTATCACAAATGAGATTAAAAAATCATTTAATGCATCCTCTAGTATCCTTTGTTCCTCACATTACAGTTTTTTAGGGGAAAAACAATGCTTCCTAGTGTTATGGCTTTGAGAATTTATTACCATTTCTCATTAGAACAGTATCTAAAGACAGAAGTTAACATTTGTGTGAAACTTCAGACGTGTAACCCTACTAAAATATTTCATTCTGTGCTTGTTTACACAATCATATATTTATTCAATGTTGTCCAATAACCAAGAGGTCAAGTAGGGTAAGGAACAAACAATGGTAATTGGTTTGGCAATTAGGAACTCTCTGATGACCACAGTGAGAGTCTCAGGACCTCTCATGGGGCTGCAGTCAAAGTGTCAGCCAAGGCTGGAATCATTTCAAGGCTTGACAGGACTATAATATCTCCTTCCAAGCTCATTCATGTTTTTGTTGGCAGAAGAGGTTCAGCTCCTCTGGGACTGTTGGCAGAGGCCTCTGTTCCTCACCATGTGGGCCCTCCATAGGCTGCTTGAGTGTCTTCCTGACATGGCAGCTGGTTTCCCCTACAGCAAGTGAAAGAGAGAGAGAGAGACACACACACACACACATGCATGGTGAGGGGGGTGGATAAGAGAAGAAGGTGGGGGAAGAATGAGGAGGAAGTGACAAATCCTTTTTTGACTTATTCTCAGACTCATAATCATACACCTTGTTCTATTTTCTAGGAGCAAGTTACTAATAGCCCACACCCAAGGGGAGGGGAATGAATTAAATTCCACCTGTTAAAAGGAGACGTATCAAAGAACTCATGGACATAGTTTTAAACCACCACAAACCACTGGGAGTCCTAACTGCAGGTAACAGAAAATCCATCTCAAAATGGATTAAACAACAATGGGAACTCATTTGTTCCCACAATGAAAAGATCCCACAGGTAGGTGAACTTGTTAAGTAATTTGTTTAGAGCTCTGGTTCCATTTCTCTGTCCTCCTTGCTGTGTCGAATCATCCTTGGCTACTTTCTACTAGCAAAAATGTCAGCAGTAACTCTAGGCCTCCTTTATGCACTATGCACGTAGCACCTTCCAGAACAGGTGAGCATGGCTCTGTCTCAGCACCCCAGCAGGGTCCTGAGATTCACTCTGATTTAATGGGCTTAGGTCACATGCTCACCCTGCCGCCTACCCCTCCCCCTCCAAGCCAGGGGCTGAAATACTTTGATTGGTTCCATCGCTCTACCCCTGAACCAGGGCCATGGAATCACTTACCTGAAACCACACAGAGAGGAATGGATGCTGGAGAAACAACCACAAACACCTACTACAAGAGTCAGGGACATTTTTGTCAGTTTTTTAAAATATGGGGAAAACAGCATTTTTGTCACCTGAAAGGAAAGGAAGCAGTAGAGACATAGAAATTGAAGAGCAAGGGAGTACTGCCATGCACAGCATAAAGACTTTCAGTCAACAATGGACTGCCTATATCCTATAAGAGTATACTACTGTGTTTTTACTGCACCGTCTCTATGTTTAGATACACAAATACTTACCATTGTGCTACAGTTGCCTACAGTATTGAGTATAGTAACATGCTGTACAGGTTTGTAGCCTAGGAGCAACAGAATGTACCATAGAGCCTAGGTGTGCGGTAGGCTATACCATCTGGGTTTGTGTAGGGACACTCTATGATGTTCACACAGCAACAAAATTGCCTAATGACACATTTCTCATAACGTATCCCCATTGTTAAGCGACGTACAAATTTAAAGAATGCCAAAGAAATGGATCCCAAAACCCAGGCAGAGTGGATATTTTTGGTAAGGAGTGGGAGAGTCACCTGCTCCTCCAAGGTCAGCACAGCAAGTACAAACACGGGAGGAAAAACGCATGCTTCCAGGCACAGTGGAAGAAGGCTGAGGAAATGTTGGCTGGTGGCTGTGAATGTGAATGAAGAAGGCAGTGTCACCAGCTGAAAATAAGAGAGAAAAGTGAAATAGGCATTTAAGGGATTAAAATAAAGTGGATAGAATGGGCTGTCTAGGAGGTTAAAGTTAACAGTGTCTTTTATATTAGCAGTGCTAGAACAACTCTGCTATAATAAAAAGCATAGGCAGAGCTCAAAAAGCTAGAAAGCTCTGGTTGAAAAGAACACACAAATAACACTGTCATAAAAGATGAGAGCACTGAAGGAAAATAATACCTACTGGAGAAAAAGTTAGGAAGTGAAGCAAGTATGAGTAAGTGGGAGTTTATAGCAAGTTGAAAAAAGCAACTGTGACAAATATCAAGAACAATCTAATCTACCTTTCAAAATTTAAGCATAAGTAATCTCTTTTCTCTGTCAGATAATGTATCACGGAATATTGCGTATGAGTAATTTTTAATTCCTACCACTGCAGCTAAATCTTAGCTAAGAACAAGGTAGAACAGCTGCTTCTTTTTGTATTATTAAGTGTGTAGATTAGCAAAGTGAGAACTTATTTTTTCTTTTATTTCATACTAAAATTTTTATACTCAAAAATTCTTCTCCACCAAACCCAGCTGGCTTCTGAGAAGAAATTCTTGCCCTAAAATAAAATAAGGAGGCCATATGTGTATAGTCACATTCATCTGATTCAGAGTTTTGTTAAAAAGTGACATGAAATAAAAATAATAAAAATATTTGAAAAATCTAAGCTTGAAGCACAAGGTCATGAAGAAATACAGCCTTGGTTCAACTTGCCTTAGGACAGTGACCTTGACAGAGGACTTTGATTTGAAATTGGCTGATGGGTTCCAGAGAATGAAACTGTAACAAGTATAATGTGCATTGTGAGTGGGAAAAAGAAATATCCTGCTGCACACATTTAACCTTCAATTTTGCCCACTACAATGTTGAAGGGGTCAAACAGACTAGGACCATATGGAATTAAGAAGGGCGTATGCTTCTACACGAGGGCAAATTTCTCCCACTGACCCTTTCTCAGGCACACAAATGCTTTGTACTGAAGGCTCTTAATTGTTTTGGAAAACACTTCACACCTCCTTACCACCAAACCCTTGAGTAGGCAACACAAGATGAGTGCTTAGCAAAGCACAATTTCTGTTTCTTTCTCGACAGGGAGAAAAGGACATCAAGATATCCTTGCTTAACATAATAACCGTCACTTATTCAGTATTTACCATGTGCCAGGCGCTATGCTTGGCATTTTACATGCATCGTCTCATTTAATCCTCATAACAACTCTCCAAGTGTGTAGTATCATCGTTTTACAGATAAAGAAACATGGGTAAAGAGGTCAAGTACTTAGCCCAAGTTCACCGAGCTAGCAGGTGGTAGAGCTGTATGTTGAAACCATGCCTGTTTGAATTCCAAAGCCCACATTCTGTCTAAGAAAACGTAAAAGAATTTATGTTCATAACTAAAAGAGTCGACAGTTTAAAGAAATGTTTAAAGAATAGGGAAGTAAAAATATTTTTTAAATGTTGATAATTAAATACAAAGAGATTTATTCAAAATCAAATGTTGTATACATCATCCCCAGACTCACTGTGAGATATAGGGTCAAATATATACAGGGACAGATAGCAGAAATACTTAGGTCAGAAGCAAGCCCACATTCAAATGATAAGATGCAACTGTGGAATTTAGGGACAGTGTGAGCCCGACAGAAAGCAAACAGGTCAGGTCTGGGAGGCCCCTTCCACAGAGAGGTACTGAGAAGAGCTCAAGGGTAGGACAGAAGGGACAATGGTTTGCTGAAAGCCAGTGCTGCAGTGAAATTCACAGATTTAGTTTCACTTAGTAGAAGCACTACACAAACCCATGCAAGAAAAAATAAGCAGCTGAGCTAAAGAGAATGTAGAATCTGAGGAACAGAATTTTCATGTTGGCTCAGGAGTCAAGTCACTTACATTAGCTGATATCATGGAAATAAAGATTACCCATATTTAGAAAAGCTCACAGCAGGCAAGAATACTTCCAGACTCCTGCCACAGTATCAGGAGGTGTCAATCACCACTATGTGTTTTTGTATAGTACTTGGTGGAGAGAATAAGGCTGCTATTATAATGAGTTTATCCTGGATTGGCCCCAGCATATAAAATAAAACAATAATATTATAAGCCAGCTCTGCACTTTGTCATGCAGATATATGCTTCCTGCCCTCCCTCCCAAGAGGGCATTTGGCAATGTCTAGACATTTATGATTGTCACAACGTGGGGGGAAGGGTACTACTGGCATCTAGTGAGTGGAGGCGTCCTTCAAGGCAAGGACAGTCCCCCATAACAAAGAATTATCCGGCCCAAGACGTCAATAGTGTGGAGGTTGAAAGCTGTGGACCAGAGATGGCTACTGCATTTGTGGCATGAAGGGATTTTGGTTATCGCCTTTTGCGAGCTCCCCACTCCCCAAATATCAATTCTCAGGGATCATCGCTTCTGGTAGGAGAGGTCATCAGAAGGCCTAGAACCAGATACCCTGTTTATTTTCCTTCTCATCTAAAACAGGAAATCATCCTGTAGCTACAGGACCTGTAGGTCCCTTCGGATGTCACTGGCATCCCCAGCCTTTTCTGACATCAGCAAATCGAAAGCCAGAGCTCTTTGGCGCCAGGTTTTGGTTTCTTCCCCCTCAGCAGCGTGTGCCGTGCCCTCGTGGTGGGAAGAGCAAAACACGTAGGGAATGCGGCGTTTTCGTAACGTCATTTATTTAGTCTAGATGAGGAATTTGGCTGTTTAAGAACAATAAAGTTGCAGATTCCCAGAAGCTGGAAATCGGACTAGCGAGTATTTGTTCTCTAGGGAAGTCAGTCACGTTGAGTTTACTTGTAAGGACAAGGCAAGGCGGCGGGGAGTGGCGGAAATCCCCGTTCGGCCGATTTTCTACCGCCGGAGCCTCCCCGACCTTGGACTGTTCCTCCTAAAGAAGGGGGACCGGCGCCCGCGGAGGGAAGACCCACGGCAGGGCTGCGGGGGCTATTTCCCAGCGGGACCGTCCCGCCGCCCGGCCTCCCTGGGGGGTGAAGAAGTCCCTTTTCCAAGTCCTCAAGGTTTCTGGAAACCGCAGGGTCCCGCTGGGAGGGAAGGGTAAGGCCGGCGGGAGAGGTCCCGGGACGTGGAAAGATGCCGGGCGGGCGGGCAGAGCAGGAAGAGGCGGGAGTCCTGCCTTTTGTCTCTCGGTCCCCAGCCCGGGGCCCGGCCGCAAGCCGCCCTCCCGCCGGCCGCCCCAGCCCGCCCAGTGGTCCCGGAACCCGCCGGGCGCGGAGGGCGGGGGCGGGGCGGACGCAGGCCACGCCTACCAGGGGGTCTTTAAAAGGCGCGGGCGCCCGCTTCGTCGCGACTCCCGCACTGCTCGGCGCTGCCTCGGCCCGCCTCGCTATCTCCGCCTGCCGCGCGTGCTCCCGCCTCCGGCCCAAGTGAGTAGGGGCGGTGGCGCGTCTCCGCCGCGCCGCCGGTCCCGGGAGAGGGGGTTTCCCACCGCTTCCCGGGGTCCTCCGGCCGGCCAGCCGGTGTGGCCCCCGTCTCCTCCGGCATCCCCATCCCGGTCCCCATTTGTACCCCCAGCCAGTCTCCTCACCCCTGCGCCCCAGTTTCCCCCCCACCTTCCCCCCAACACACCTGCCCTTCTCCCCGAGGCAGCCCAGGCCCTGCCCTCGGATCCCAGGCCCGCGGGGCAGGTAAATAATCCTGAGTGACCTTTAAATTTCTCAATACCGGTTTCTCTGGGGGAGAGGCGGGGTCGTGAGTTTCGCGTTGCTGCTAATCCGCCTTTCAGTAGCCTTGGGTCCCCTCCTCCAGCGGCGGGTTCTCTCTCCGCTGGGGGAGGGGGGCGTGCGAGTCTCGGGGTCTCCTCTGTCCGGAGTGTGGTGCGCGCAGAGGGCGACCTTCCCAGGTTCGGTCCCCTGGGGGTGAGGTGGGGACTTCTACAGCCCCCCGAGCCCGGAGTCCTCCTGCTGCCGTGCAGTGCTCCTGGCATCACCATTGTTTGGTGGTCTCTCCCCACCAAGCACCGAACCTTCAGGGTTGAAGGAGCGGCAGTGAAACGTCAATCGGTCACCCTACTTTTCCAGAACTTTCTACCATTCAGGTACAAACAGGGACGCAGGAATGCTTGGTTGTGAAATTCTGCGACAAGTCTTAAAAGTCACATTCTGGGTTCCAGAACCGGATTCAAGAGCTCCACGTAGGCACCCCACCGAGGAAGGAGGGAGGGCTTTCTAAAGCGGCGGATCCTCATCCCCCTTCTAAGCCAGGACGTTTGTTGATTGAAATTTGTTTACATGGTTACCCAAAATGTTTAACCTGTTTTATTTGCAGTCTGCAGAACAAGCACATTTTCACTTTATAAATGCTTTGTGATACAGAAAATCTTTTTATTTTGGGTAATAATTTTTTAACCCGGACATTGAAAATAGTCTCTTTAGTTCTTGACATTTCTAATTAACCTGTTTTAAAGCTCTACTTATAAAATGCCAAGAATTCAGATTGGACAACCACAAAGTTGGCTATACTTTGACTCAGATTTTTGAAGAAAGAGTTGGGTGATAGATTTTGAAAGGGGGAATCGCATATAGTTTCAAAACTGTGTACCAAACTTCACACGATTTTGTGAAGTATCCCTGGTTTCTCCCCCGACCCCCTACCTCTTGGGTCATCGCTCTTCATGATTGCGACTGATACTTTATCAATATTTCTCAGGGTTCTTTCTCTGCATTCTAGTTTCCTTTGCTCTTTTGGTGCCATTGTTACCGTTGAGGCAGGATCTACATCTCATGAGTGTTAGAAACGCACAGTGCTTGCTTGGGTGCCTTGGGCATGGTTGGACCAGAGCCAATATCAGTTACTTGAATGAAGGAAGAAAGGAGCGAATAAGGGTTGCAATTGTAGGAAACAAAAATTTAATTTGACTCAAGCAATAGATATTTATTAGATTTGA
Organism: Daubentonia madagascariensis; assembly: GCA_023783475.1. NCBI lineage: Eukaryota > Metazoa > Chordata > Mammalia > Primates > Daubentoniidae > Daubentonia > Daubentonia madagascariensis. The sequence goes on from JAKFHU010000600.1 coordinate 39,989,861, forward strand.
TTTAATGTTTCTATCATAAATTTTTAATGAATTCCTCCAAATGTATTCAACAAATACAGATTGATACTGGTAAATGATAAGTACTATGCTGAAAGTACTGACTGGAGCCTGTCCTGATGAAACTCCAAAATCACTTGGATTTTGGGGAAATTGTGTTTTATCCTATAACAGCAAGAATGTTGGTGTAGAGTGCAAGGGACAGCAATAAGTGAGTTTTAAAAGCCTGGGTTCGGATATAACTCTGCCACTAAATAGCTGTGGAGATCTGTGTTTCTAATTTTTCTTCTGTGTCAAAAATGAGATGAATCAAATGAGCCTGGGAGAGAGCGCCCCCTATGGGAGAGGAGGCATAGCATAGCGAGAACGGCCCAAATTCACATCTCAGCCTCAGCCCCCATTGGTTTGATGCCCTTTGGCAAGTTAACTTTATTCTCTGGCCTCAATAATTCATCTTGTAAAATGGGTGTAATAGCACATACCTTGCAGGGTTGTAAGGCATGCTGATGCTTGTACAAAGCCCAGCCCAGCCTGGGAGAGGTTCCTTGTGATTAGACAAAGTTGTGCACTTTGTTGAATCTATGGGGGAAATGGCTATCAGTGAAAGTCTCTTCCAGGAGAGAGGTGACTCAGAGTTGGGCAGTATCTCCTAGGCCTTGCCTGGAGGCCAGCTTTCTTCCCTTTGCTAATATCCACAGGTTTCCTCAAAGCACTGTACCCGAGCTGGTATTTGCCTGTCATCTTTTGGGTTCTGTTGGGTTGGGATCCCCAGACTCCCTTAGGGTCTTGATTACCTAGATGGGGATTTCTGTTACTGTGTCATGGACCTCTTTGGAAGGCTCTGGACCTCTTCTCGAAATGTTTTTAAGTACGTAACATAAAGTACATGGTACTGAGTTTACTGATTTCCAGAATTAAAAGGAATCTGTGGATTCTGGGTTAATAATCTTGATTTAGGGTAGTCTTTATCAGTCTGGATTGTGGAGGAGCCAGGCACAATTTCTGACTGTTAAAAATTTTATTGTTGTAAGTCATAGAGGAAGAACAAATAGAAGAATATTGTGAATCATTTGCAAAGGATATTAGGTTTCTTGCTTTTTTGTTTACAATCTCATTGTGCCAACAGTACTACTAACTGTCTTTGACTAATAAGAACAGACACCATGCGATATATTAGTGCCAAATGACTTCCCAGCTCACTATAGGAAAGAAAGTTTCATGGTGGTTTCACAGTACTTCTAAAAGAAAACTGAAGTGAGAATTGAATCCTTGTCCAGCTCACAGCCGTACAGGAAGTACTTAACCTAAAAAGAACCTGTGCCATAGCCATAGAGGTCAGTACTGTATTTGTAATTCTAGCAGTGGTTTAGTTTTAGCAAAACATCAGTCAAATAATTTTGAATTTTACTGGTGTTCATTTTTAAGTTGAATTGGTAATTTTGTTTTGGTTTCACAGTTGAGTCTCTTATTATCTCTATACCTCAGCTTCCCCACTCATAAAATGGGAATAGTGATAATGCCTACCTCAGGTGTTAAGAAGATTAAGTGAGTTAATATAAACAAACTACTTAACATAAGTAAAGCATATATTAAGCGTTATGGAAGTATTTGTAATTATTATTACCTGTCTTATGGCAGACACTATTCTAAGTGTTTTGAATATATTGTTTAATCTCAGAACTGCCTTATGATATAAATAAGCCTTATCTTCATTTTTAAAATGAGAACTAGCAGATCAAATAACCAACCTATGATCATTTGGCAAATGAACAGTAGTCTAAGTATAGAAGTCTAGGTCTGATTCCATATAAAAATCATGCAAATGTTAAATTGTTTGAAGAATTAAATGTCTTGTAGTTTGCACAGACCACGGATTGCTATGGCAGATGCCCGGGATCAGGGTTGCCAAGTGTGTAGCGTAGTTGCATTTTAATTACAATGTGGGATTGCTGGGTAGTGATCCAAATCTGTGTCAAGGGTTTTGCTGTACTCCAAGTTGAAGACGTAAGTGGTAACAGGATATAGAATTAATTAGTCAGAATGGTGAGGCTGAGGTAGACACAGGAAAGTTTACTAGATAGAGGGGAGGTTTCCCTCTGTAGTGAGGTTAGATTTGAATTAGCAGAGAGGAGTGGTAGAGAGCATTTTGGTTGAAAGCAGCAGTTTGGGTGTGAGATTGGCACATAGAGGCCACTTACTGACTGCTAGCTGGATGGATGAAGACTGGGCAGAGAGGAATACTGTCCTGTGCATGTAATTTGATCACTCAAGGACAGATAATTCTCAGGTGATTTGAATGGTTTCAACCCTTGGTGTTCTTTGCAGAAAATCAGATATGGGCTATTTTTGGGGACAGTTTGTGGCTCTGGAGTAAAAAATGTAAGCCTGATTTGATTCTTTGGAATCAGTGACCTCAGCGAGTCTCCTAACAACTGAACTTGGTGGCCATATTCATGCTGAGTAGTGCTCCTGAAGGAAAAGGAAGCCAATGTTTGTGGAGTACTGGCTTTGCCAGGTACTTTACACACATTATCTCATTAAATCCTTGCAACCACCTGTGAGATAGTTCTCATCCATTTCCAAGTTACAGCTGAGGAAGTCGAGACTCAGAGGTTAAGGAACTGGGCCAAGATCACAGAGCTGATAACTGACTTTCAAACTTATGTTGTCTAATTCTAAGCTCCACACTTTCTGTTATACCAGGAATGTCTAAGAGGTGGCATATGTACTGCAGTTTCCATGGCAGACATTATTAATCACAATATTCTTTAATGCAGAACCTGGACTGAACTTCAGCATCCTTCTCAACTTAGTTCCAGGAATCTATCAGCGGTTCTGTAGGATGAAACTGTTTGGCCATTCCTGTAAAAATAAACTGTGCAGACTTCTGAAAGCCCTTTCCATATGCCTCTGTGTCATTGGTTATATTGCCATTATTTGTCCACGTATTTTTACCACTTAAGTAGAACTCCCTGGGAAACAGGCACCCTTCCTTATAATCCTTTTATCCTCTGCTCCTATCCCAGCATATGGCTTATAAAATGTTGAATTAATACATTTATATGAGAGCTTCATAAACAGCAAAGCATTATACAGTGCTTATAAGCTGCCTCCACCCTAGAAGAATTACTTGAGATACAGAAATGAAGTCAGGAGTTAGCTGGATGAGGGAAGGAGGTAAGTCAGTTGCCTTGATGAGGAGGGGTTAGGGGCCTAATGAAGGAATGGATATATGAGATGAGTAGGGGAAGATGAGTACTGATAACAAAGGTTGAACATTGCTAAATATTGATGATAAATGCCATCATTTATTGAGTGCCTACTGTGCAAGCATTATCTCATCAAATTTTCTTAATTCTATAAGGAAGGTACTGTTATCCTCATGTTACATGTGAAGGAACTACTACATTAACTCCAAAACCTGTGCTCTTAATTTGCCCTTATGCTGCGCTGTCTTAAAGGCCAGATTGAGGATTTGGCTTTAGTAGGAGGAGTTAGTGGAATATGTAGCTGATCATCAAGACATGAAGAGTCTGTCCTTGATTCAGTGGCATTCACTTCAGTAAGGGAAGAAGACTAAGCAGGTAATTTGGGTAGCAGAAGAAACAGTTTTTAGAACAGGCATCAAGTAAAGCTTAATTTCCAATTAACTACCACTCTCAAACCCTGGTCTTGCTAAAAATTATTGTCATTGGGGACAGTGCTACTAATTTACATTCTTTAACAAGTGACTCCCCCAAGGATGTGGCTCAAGATCAGACTGGTTTATAATAAATTCTCCCTTTTGGGAAACTGGATTATAGCCAGGTTCTAGTGTAATAACAAAGCCCGATATATATCAATAAAATGTCAAAGCTTCTGGAAGCATTTAGAATCTGGGTTTATAGACAGATTCACTCCAAACCTTTAGTATCACAGCACATAACTTAAACTGTATGTGACAACATGTAGACTTGAAATTCATGGATTCAAGTCATTCAGATTCTAAAGTAAGACAGTAAATGCAGCACCAGTGGCGTGAGAATGATCCATGTGGTCATTTTGTGGCTCTCAGTTGGTTATCTAGAGAATGAGGTATCTGTACCACAAGATGACTCAGATTTAGACTACAGTATAACAATTTTCCCCTAGTGGTAAATCTTACGAGTTTTGGGTGGTGTCTTAGACTGGGGAAAAGCAGCAAGGAGAAATTGCACTTGGGTGTTCAGATATCAACCAAGCTTTTTAATCTAATGCAGTGGATAAATCCTAGTGCTGTAACTCTTTCAGACATTGAAAGCCTAAGAACAAGACTAAAAAACAGAATTTGCCCCATTTTTCAAGATACGTGTAAAGTGGGATTTTATATTTGCTCTTACCATTCTGTAAATTAAAGCATAGGATTTTGGAAAGGCATGGAGCCCAGGTTGCTCAGTGCAAATCCAGTTTGCTGTGATTAATGGCAGCTGTTGTGGAGCAGTGCAGCCAAAGGCTTGTAAGAAAAATGAAGCTTTGCTTTTTTTTTTTTTTTTAGTATGCACAGCAATGCCAAGAGTGACAGAAATGGAAGATCACACTTCTTCCTGCCAAATTCAGGAAACGTCTATAGGGGTTCAGCCTAAAAGTGTAAATTTGAACTTCATTTCTTAGACAGTCACAACCATAAGTAGAACTGTTGTTATACTTGCAGTACATTTTAATGTCCCAGAAAAGGAAGATTTATGACAGACTAATCAGCTAAGTTTTTTCTTTACCCTGTTTATTGTTCTTCAGCTATGTTCCAAGTGCTGGTCAGTGAGTTTTCCCACTGGAGTACTGATAGCAGGATGGATGGTATGAGCTGTCCTCTCTATCTCCAAGCTAACAGTTACTGGCGAGTAATTGCCAAGGCACTTGTTTACCTTGTTTTATCTTTACAATCTCTCTGTGGGTAGAGAGAGCTACCTTTCCCCATTTACAAGATGAGAAAACTAAGCCTAACGTGGTACAGCTATTATAATAGTGGAGTTAACCCAGGTCTGTCTAGCCCAGTCAACCTGCCTACGCTCCTTCCTTCGTTCCATTATGAAATATTTCAGACATACAAAATAGAAAACAATGTAAAGAAAACCCAGCTACCCACTATCCATCTTAAAAAAGAAAGCATAAATGAAGCTGAAACTTTCTGAGGATGCTCTTTCTATTATATCATTTTCCTGTATCACAGAAAAGGTTATTCAGAAATCCTTAGGAAAGCCCTTAAACTGGATAGAACTTTAAATATTTTGATATATGCCAACTACTCTGGTAGATGGTATGGGGAATGCAGAAATGTCCTCACCCTAGAGGGGCAGAAGCTTATAGCATAGTAAGTTGAATGTTGTGGAACTTTGATAGGTATTTCTTGAAAAGCTGACACATTGACATTTTGGTTGGTGTAGCATGTACAATAGAAATTAGAGTTAACTTAGAATAAGTGAATTTAAAGTAACCCTGAATTACATAAAGGGAAGAGATCCCCCTTTAAAAAAAAAATCTAGGCTGTTCTTCAGTGGCATGAAAGAAAATAACAAAGTGATTAGTTAGGTTTTTGAAAATGTTATTCAAAGACGACCTAGTCTAACCTTAGTCTTGATAGAAATCTGGTTCCTTATTGGTCATTACTCCAAAGTAAATATGTGTGAAAATGAAAAATACCAGGTTGATATTAACAGTCCACTTTCTTTTTTTTTTTTTTCTTTCAAAATATTAAGGGGGTACAAATGTTTTTGTTACATAGATAGTGTTTATAATGCTTAAGTCAGGGCTATAAGTGTGCCTATCACTTCACATTCTCAATTGCAAAGATGTGGAGTCAACCTAAGTGCCCATAAATTCATGAGTGGATTAACAAAATGTGGTATATATACCAAGGAGTACTACTCAGCTATAAAAATATCTTGGCCATTTATATATCTTCTTTTGAAAAGCTTCTGTTCATATCTTTTGCCCAGTTTTTAATGGGTTTGTTTGTTTTTTTCTTGCTGATTTGAGTTCTTTGTAGATTTTGAACATTAGGCCTTTATTGCATGTATAGTTTGAAAATATTTTCTTACATTCTGTAGGTTGTCTGTTTGCTCTGGTGATTACTTCCTTTGCTGTACAGAGCCTTTTAATTTAATCAAGTCCCATTTATTTATTTTTGTCATTGCTGTAATTGCCATTGGGGTCTTAGTTGTAAATTCTTTGCTTGGGCTGATGTGTAGAAGAGTTTTTCTTACATTTTCTTCTAGAATTTTTACAGTTTCATGCCTTACATTTAAGTCTTTTATCCATCTTGAATTAATTTTTGTAAGTAGTGAGAGATAGGGATCCTGTTTCATTCTTCTACATGTTGCTATCCAGTTTTCCCAGCACCATTTATTGAATAGGGCTTCTTATCCCCAGTGTAACTTGTTGTCTGCTTTGTCGAAGATCAGTTGGTTGTAGGTAGATGGTTTTATATCCAGGTTCTCTGTTCTGTTCCATTGGTCTATGTCTCTGTTTTTGTACAAATACCTTGCTTTTTTGGTTACTATTGCCTTATAGTATAGTTTGAAGTCTGGCAATGTGATGCCTCCAGATTTATTCTTTCTGCTTAAGATTGCTTTGGCACTTTGGGCTCTTTTGTGGTTCCAAATGAAACATAGAATTATTTTTTCTAGATCTGTGAAATATGATGTTGGCATTTTGATGGGGATTGCGTTGAATCTGTAAATCACTTTGGGCAGCATGGACATTTTAACAATGTTGATTCTACTGATCCATGAGCATGGTATGTTTTCCCATTTGTGTCATCTGCGATTTCTTTCATCAGCGTTTCACAGTTCTCCTTGTAGAGATTTTTCACCTCTTTGGTTAAGTATATCCCTAAGTATTTTATTTTCTTTGTAGCTATTGTGTATGGTATTGAGTCTTTGATTTGACTCTCAGCTTCAGTGTTATTGGTATATACAAATGCTACTGATTTGGTACATTGATTTTGTAACCTGAGACTTTGGTGACTTTATTTATCAATTCCAGGAGTCTTGGTGGAGTCTTTGGGATTTTCTAGATAGAAGATCATATCATCAGCGAAAAGCAGTAGTTTGACCTTCTCTTTCCCAATTTGGATACCCTTTATTTCTTTCTCTTGTCTGATTGCTCTGGCTAGGACTTCTGGTACTATGTTGAATAGAAGTGGTTACAGTGGGCACCCTTGTCTTGTTCCAGTTCTTAGGGGGGATGCTTTCAACTTTTCCCCATTCAGTATGATGTTGGCTGTGGGTTTGTCATATATGACTTATATAATTTTGAGATATGTTCCTTCTATGCCTAGTTTGTTGAGGGTTTTTATCATGAAAGGGTGCTGGATGTTGTCATGCTTTTTCTGCATCTATTGAGATGGTCATATGGTCTTTGTTTTTGCTTCTGTTTATGTGGTGAATCACATTTATTGATTTTTGTATGTTGAACCATCTTGGCATCCCTGGGATGAAACTCATTTGGTCATGGTGGATTATTTTTTGATGTGCTGTTGAATTCAGTTTGCCAGTATTTTATTGAGGATTTTTGCATCTATATTAATAAGATATGTTGGTCTGTAGTTTTGTTTTTTTGCTGTGTCCTTTCCTGGCTTTGGTATCAAGTTCATATTGGCTTCATAGAATGAGTTGGGCAGGATCCCTCCTTTTTGATGTTATGGAATAATTTCTGCAGTATGGGTACCACCTCTTCTTTGTAGATCTGGTAGAATTCTGCTGTGAATCCATGTGGTCTGGAGATCTTTTTTGTTGGTAGATTTTTTATTACTGCTTCAATCTCGCTGCTCATTATTGGTCTGTTCAGGAGTTCTGTTTCTTCCTGAACGAATCTTGGGAGATTATGTGTTTCCAGGAATTTGTCCATTTCCTCTATGTTTTCTAGTTTATGTGTGTAGAGATTTTCATAGTATTCATGGATGATGTTTTGTATTTCTGTGGTATCAGTTGTAATATCTCCTTTTTCATTTCTGATTGAGCTTATTTAGATCCTTTCTCTTCTATTCCTGGTTAATCTAGCAATATGATGAGAAATGCCTCAATAATAGAAATGCTTCAACAACAAAGTATTTCAAGAGCTAGCTGATACTTGGGATCCAATATAAGTAATTGTAGTGTCATTACCTATAGGCCTAGATTTGGCTTTTCGGGCACTTCCAGCAGATGACTGTGAGCATTCTAGAACACAGGTAACTTTGGAGGCCAGGGGCAAAATCAGCATCACTAATTGCACTCCAAACTCAAGTCATTGTAGGCTACTGGACCCAAGGCTTTGTGTCTTAGGTTTTACAGTGAGACTCAAGTTTTGTTCTGGATTTAAACAATGGAGCACCTGTCTCCGGGGAAGATAATAAAAGATTTATGCAACTACAGAAGGAAAGCTTGATAATCTGTCCCATTGTTGCAAGATATTGATCCTATGTAGATGCCTTCTTGGTAAGCCTGGTAATTTTTGTGGACCCTTGAAATTACTTTGTTCCTGTCTGGATAAGAGAAGTAGAGTTTTTGCACATTCCAACCAATAGTTTAGTGATAGCAAGTAATGCCAGTCATGTCTCTTTGTGTATATGTATTGTTTGTTTGTCTCTAGAAACAATTCCAAATGACTTTAAAAGGGAATTTATTGGTTCACCTAACTGAAGTATGCAGGATTAGATGAGGCATAGTTGAATTCAGGGGTTCAAAAGATCTAAACCAGGGATCTAAACCTTTCATGTTGGAAGGCTGCATTAATTTAGCTATAATCAAATAAGGCTGCATTCAAGAAACTTTAGTTAGATATACTTATAAATGTACATTATTTTGTAAAAAATCTAACTACTATGCACTTAATAATTTCAAAAAATGAAAACTCTTTGTTAATTTTAAAGTTAACTAACCTTTTAATGACTTTGTGTCTGCTTTTTGTTGGAAAGAATTTGAATATTTGGTTGCAGCATGGAGGTCTGTAGTTTCAGCTGATCCTCTAGATGGGTATCAGGCATTTACGACCTTAAGGCCATCTTGATTTGGGGTAGGTAGAAGAATGTAGATTCGTAGGATGAAGTCGCTAAAAAGCAAAAAGGTATTTTTCGGGCATGTTGCCGAAGGTGTGGGTATTCTGCATTTTTCCATTTTTCAGTTGGATCTTTCTTAGCATCAAATGATGACTTTAAAATGTCATCTGAGAGCTCAATCAATTCCATCTGTAGTTCTTTAGGTGCCTTGGTGATATCAACTAGGTGAGGCTGATTTGGGTGTGATGTCATGATTCTCAAAGTCAGTGAACCTTTCATTGTATTCTCCAATTAACAGGTCTATGACAGCTGCATATTCTTCAAGTGATTTGCATATATCATCCTGCTCATCAATGACCTTTGCTAACTGGGGAAAATGTTCATCTGAAATTTCGTTTTGAAGAAGTGTTTTGAAAAAAGATAGCTTTTTTCTAAACGCTTGGATTTTTTTTTTTGCCACATATCATATATAGACTTAGTTTTACCTTGCAAAGAAATATTCAAATTGTTTTGATTTGACATGATATCACACAGAAGTGCTGCATTCCCATAGAAATCTTCTTTCAATAATTCACATTGCTGATTCTATTCTTCATAAAATTTAACTGTCTTTGCTGGCAGAGATAAAATTTTGGCTAACACCTGTCCATGAAATAGCCAATGCACTTTAGAATGATATAGCAAAGCCACACTGAATACCTCATCATTCAACTTTATCATGTTATGAAACTGATGATGCCATTTTGCATTTGCATGAATATAGTTAACGATAGTTATAACTTGTTGCAAAGTGTCACTTAAAATAGAGACAGAGATTTTGCTGATTTAAGATACAAGGGAAAAGAAATGAGAGCATCTGGATCTGTTAATATTTTTTTTCTTTGCAATAAACCCTTCATGTTTTCCTGTCATGGAAGGTGCACTGTCTGTACATACAGTCACTCAATTTACCAAATTCAGTCCAACTTCATGCCATTTATCTTAAAAGTTTTTGAAGATATCTGTTCCCTGTGTTCTGTTCGCAAGAGTGTCCAAAGGGAGTAACTCTTTGCAGCAAAGAAAATCTTCTTTTAGGGCCCGAATGAAATATAAAACCTGTGCTCAGTTTTCAATTGATTCATCCAAAGCAATTGAATAATATATATTTTGCT